>JAGSMU010000019.1:8365000-13165000 GCA_029286865.1 Teinopalpus imperialis
ATGAAAATTTTCGCTTAATGATTTTTGCTGTGGCTTAAGTCAACAAGAGACTTGCAAGAGCTTTCAATTGGCATTTGATGATGAAGCCCCGTATCACAGCTCTATGTATTCGTGGTTCGGAGAATTTAGACGTGGACGTGATCATCTCCGTTACAGAATCCAATAACGTACAAGAACTGATTAAAACTGACAAAAAGTAACTTGTCAGCAAATTTCTACTGAATTAGACATTGGAATGAGCCAAGTGCAAAACATTTTGCATATGCATTTGAATAATTTAACGGAAAACCAGAAACGACTGCGTGTCGTGTGGTGCTGTAAAATGATGAAAAGTTTAATGGACAGTCATTGGCTGTCTATAAGTTCGTAACAACTTTTCGTACGTTCGTACTTTGAACCTGAAAGAAAATGCCAGTCGCCAGAATGGGCCTGTCCTTTTGAAGCCTTGCGGAATGAAAGTTAAGTGAAGGTGAGCACCGGCAAGAAAATAGTTGTAGTATCGCTTAAAAACCAAAGAACATTTACTGAAGATTGGTTCGCGAAAAGCGTACCCGCAGCAATGTCATCCTTTACGACGATAATGTGTTCGCACATTCCGCTAAATGCAAAAATGTGTAAATAGTGAGGGCATATACTTAGAAAACCAATAAATGTATCATTAATATAATATCTGGTCTTATCCAGAAGATTTGATTATGACCTAAGTAAAACCAAAATGTTACAGTGTTACAAAATTTTATTTAAGCCAAAAACTTCAACCTTTTAGCAATTAAGAGAAGAGTATTAATTTCTAAACTTCTAAAACAATAAATCGGAGATTAAAATGTTATATTTTAATACTATGCACGCTTATTATCACGAAATACGATCATGTGTTTAAAATAATACAAAATATGAGATATCGTTAACACAAAAACAATAAAGTATCAATACGTGGATAAGAACAGAGGGATTTCGTGTTCAGGTCAGGTCCATGTACTTTGAAAAGATAATGTAATTCCTTCATTCATAGAGGTGCGAATTTGCAAGTGCGTATTGGAGGGTGTGCCACCACTGCCACCCCGCCCGCCGCCGCACCGCGATGACGTCAAAGGCCCTCCGCACGCCACCCGATTATAAATATAGCCGTGCCGATAGCACGCCACAGGTTTCGGCCCCTTTAGTTTTCAACATTTATGTGCAAGAATGTCTCAAATTCTCCCGAAATTCTTTTCTTTCTAATGAAAGTTGAATGATCCTTCCAACGTAAAAATACTTGCGGCCAAAATAAAAATGTAAGCGTGGATTATGATGATATGTGTTAAAGCTTAGGTACACTGGTTCTATTTTATTCACAAGTATAAAGCTTTATTATTTCAAACATAAGTTAGGTCTTTTATTTAGTAAATACTTTGAATTCATGTATACCTACTACAATTTATTTTCTAGACACATTAATTAATAATTTAATTGTTTTTTAATTCCTAATAACCTTGATACATAATTTTTGATATTAAATTCTTCCGACCTATAGTACACATATGAATATTATATAAACAATTCAACAGCTAGAAATATTGAAGCTTAACATAGGCCGTTAACGAGATCTGAAATAATGTTACGAGATAATTTTAATCAATTCAAATCAATTCAAAATTGATTAAAATTATCCATGAGATTAGGTGATTATAATAACAATTGGACCTTAAAATTGACCAAAGTAAAGACCAAAACTTGTTACAAAGAGAATCAATGGAAAAATGATTAAAAAACAAAATCCCTTTCAATATGATTTCTTACTCATATTGAAATATATTCACCATATAGAAAAAAATAAAAGTTGGTACGTATCAGGAAGTTGTAACTAACATCATTTGGCTGGCAGTGTTGTTATGCAAGTAGATTTTATTATAATAGGTACACATCGATAAATATAAGAAATGAAAAATAAGAAAGGAGTAATAACAACTTTTAAAACTTTTAAATTTAGCCGTAAGTAAAAATGAGTAAAGGGTTGGAAGGGTATTGATGTAAAAATAATTAGTTGAAAGCCTCACAATCTGTCAATATAAGATATTCCTAAGTTGCCACTAGTTGTTGTTCAAGTCAATATTTGCTGCAATATTGCTACACACTTACAATTTTCCCATAATTCTCACCGGTGACGTCAAGGAGTGTCTTCTAGTTATGTAATATGCACGACTTTATTTAACATCAATAAACAAATATTACTTACATAATGATCTGCTTAAGGTATTAAATAAATATCACAACATCAATACTAATATCAAACTCATGTTTGCACAAAAAGCTGTAAAAAAGAATTAGATAACTACTACATATGATCTAGTTTAAATATAGTCTATCTCCGATCAAGTTAACGTTGGGTCATTAAATTAGCAATGATAACGTACATAGTACTGTTCGAAAATAGCAAAAGACCTCAACAGATACGCGTATATAGATGTTTTGGGCTAATAGAGAGTTTTATGTAGCGAAAGTTTACTACGTAAGTTAGTATTCAATGTACCATGGGACTTAAAATTCTGTGAGTATTAAATATCTTTTACGTAGCTTTGTATATCCATTCCGCTACGAGTTGCTTTATAAAAAATCTAGATTTTTTTTTAATTTACTATTTGGTATTCTATTCTTTTTTAAGTTACTGTATGAACTTGTTAGACCGTCTAGAGTAGTCCTGTGTCCTCTCTTTCCCCAAAAGGTGTTTAAATCCACGCATGGTGGCAAATGTGTTCCCCTGCATCTACTCTAATCACCCCTTGAAATCAAAGGGCAGTTGGGGCTTGAGCACATGCGACAAGAAGAACGTATGTTTAAGAGGTACTAATAAAAACCATTTGTATCACGAATGGACCTGCTCAACGGGGTTCCTTCTTTCATACCGATATTGGATTGCTTAACTTAACATAACCATCATCTGTCCACCGATGAATCAATTACTGATAACTTGGTATTCAAGTAAGCCCTCAACTGATGTCCCATCATAACTGTATTTTCGCCTACGGTTTCAAAACAACCTTCTTTAGAGTATTGCAAGTAACAATGACAAGATTGGTCAAGTCCATCCTTAAAGTGGAAATCCGGATGATTATCAACACCGCAACTTCTCTTAACGTGAAAGATCCAAAGTGTGCACAGCATTGGGTGGGAAATCGCGTTGTCTCCATCAAGTCACCCTCTGATATACACCTCTCAATCGTTCGTCCACCAAAGCTTTACCTGAAGTCGCCCAGCGAGATTTATTCCAATTCTTTGCCTGATCGTACCAAGGGACTTAGCCATCTTGTCTAAAATTCACAAAAAATCTGAATCCGAAAACCAATCTGAACTTACTAATAATTGTAAATCTACGAATAAAACTAAATAGTAAAAAACAAAAATAAATTAAATTCAAACAAAAACTTAACGAACAGAATTTTTTAAATTACAGTTAAATGTATAACAAACAACATAAAATGCAACAAAGCACCACCTATCACAAACAAAATTAATAAAAACACAGTTTGACAGTTGAAGTAAATGATGAAATCAAAATAAAATAACAGAAAAAATTATATTTTGACAAAAATAAAGGCTGCATTTGTATACTCATAAATATGCAAGCATTCTCAAAACATAAACTACAATAAACTTTAGTTATTAAGTTACTAGATATTAATATTTTATTTTCAAACTAAACTTACGTTTCTGTGAGGTAGCTCGCATGAACTGTAAACTTAATATCAGATATGAAGCTTTCTTAAAACTGAATACCGAAACAAGTTATGTGAATCATTGATATTGTGTAAGCTACTTTAGTCAGATGTTGTTTACCGCCCGCGACTCCTTTGTACAGAAAAGCTAGTGTTATGTGGATAAAATTCCTGCGTTATATTTTGTTTACATATTTCACCAAATTCTCACATAACACCTTAAAACACGAAGGTACAACATACTGATTAACTAAAAGAGAGCTTCACTTAGATATATTAGAGTTTGGTATTATTAAGTCCCTTCAACCTAAATATCTTTTTGATAAGTTGAAAATTTGGTTGCGTGATGAAGTTCATTATAATTTGCCGTTCTTGAATAAAAAAACCTATCGTCCCCAGACAGAACGATCGCTTTTCGATTTAGTTTTCGTTAAAATGCAATAAAATGTTACTTAACGTGTGAACAACTTGCATCCGCCCACACAAGTCCTGAAAATCTCTTTTAAATTTAACTTAAAAACATATCTCTCGTTAACGAAAAAAGAAATTAGATTAGTTTACATCAAGGGTAATATCCTTTTATTTAAATAACTTCTAAATGTTTCTGAATAGAAACTGTTATCTCACGAAAAGTTATATAAATATTCTGTTTTGTTATGTAATTATGTAGAATGACACCTATTACATAGTTTTTAAAACTTTACAATGACTCTCTTATCAGTAACATACAAAAAAATCTTTATCTTTTTATTGTCATTATTTTTTTCTTATATGACTTCACTGAAAACCAGTGCTTGTGGATGCTTCAGAACTTTAGTGTAGAGTGGAACAATTTTTAAATCAATTAATTTAATTTCAGTCGTTTTGATTTGTTAAGCTCTAGTTTGAATCTACTAAAAATTTATGTAAATCGTCATAATTCTAAATATTTAACACGTAAGATTGCATTGCCTTATATTTAATTCTTGTTTGCGTGTAATATTTGATTAGTTGTTATCATCTTCATGTTTGAGTATGTTTTACTTGATTGTCAAAGTAAAGTTTTGTATTCTGTATTGAAAATATTATTTATATGTATGCATTACGAAAAATAATTAAATGTATTTCTTTTAATAATTATTGATATACTATTCAAATACATACCTATGCTGTATAAGAATAAAGTTAATAACGCTACAAATTTTCAATTCTCAAACAATAGGTTTCGAAGAGAGGAAGAACGTAAGCGCGGCCCGTCGTACTCGTATGTAAATATAAATGTATAAATAGGGAAATGTCAAATATAACAAAGACAAATTACTGCCACAGACAAAATATATATGCCACATAAAACTGTTAACTATCTTATAAATTATCAATTTCAAACACTCCCTATGTAAACATTAAAGCTAAAAAAAACAAAGCCATGCTCAACTCTCTACAAAATACGAGTATCCATAGTGTCTGAAAAGTACTCCTTTTCCATCGCGTGAAACAAAAAATCGTGCTTTTCAATGGGAGACAAAACTGAGGAAAATAATTTATAATATGATTACTAATTATTAAGATCCAATTTAAAAAATACGTAAATCAAAATCACTTCAATCCATTTTTTTTCTGCAGTATTATATTTTGTCAATTGGATCCTTTATCTTATCTCAATAATTAAATTTAAATTTATCTCTGCAACAATTAGTAAATAAAAATATAAACATTGTTTGTTTTGCGTAAGTTAAGAACCTTTTAAGAAAATTTCATGTTATCCACGTTCCGTTAATCGAGTTAAACACAAGTTAAGCTTCCAATCAAATGCTGTTCCACGTTTTAGACTGAAATAGCTGGCCTATTCAGATATGCTGTTTGCAATATTTCGCACCCTGTTCTATTTTAGAAAGTGATGCGACGATGTGCATCACTAATTAGGAAATACCTAAGGCCGGTAACAGGAGGCGCTTCAAACGTTTTGGATTGTAAAAAAATGATTGTAACGTAAACGATGCTGCTTACACCTAACTCATTTAACAATTAACATTTATAAAGGTGGAATATACTACGAATATATGTTCTTTTTCTTACCCTAAGGGTCAGGTTGATTGCAAAGATCATCACTTAGATGAAGATACTAGCCACTTTATTATTTCATATATTAGTTTTATAGCTTTTAGATATATTATAACTTACAGCTATTGCTAAAATGGACGGAAATAGGACAAAAGAGTAACAAGTTTTTTATTAAAAAGTTATAAAATATGTATTTTGTTTTTTAATTTCCGGCACATTAAATATATCTAAACTATACTTTTCAGTGAGAAAAGTATATTTATGTATAAAAGTATATCCACCACGTTCTGAAAAGGAATCAACCTTTTCAAAACAATTTGTGATGAACAAATATTGTACTGCACAGTTTTTATAATCTTCGACACTAATAACTAGAGCATGGGATTCCGCGGATTGGCGCATTTCACATGTCTCCGAAATATTATTTTTATTTACTTCTTAGGTGTCTTAACGATGTTATCCTTTACCGTCTCTACTGCCATTATCACCACTTAAAATTTCAATTAACAATTTCATTGGTACCTGCACCGAGGCTCGGACATAGTAAGCACGCGTACCGTAAAAGTTAAAAGAGAGCGCCTGGACATTGAGCTACTACTATGCTAAATAAACATTACTCAAAAATAGCACTAAATAATTACGTCGTAAAGACAGAAATTTCATGTACACCTCAAATATCATTAATATAGGAATAACTAACAGCTAACTGTGAATAATTAACGATACGTATTACAATGTTCAAGATTAATGCTTGAACTGGTTAAATGAGTTTTAGATATTTCAATGAAATTCATCATTTCTGAGAATTATTCCTAATAAATGGTTAACGAAATTCCAAAATACCAAATCATGCATCTTAATTACAAACTGAATTTATGTCCGTCATCGTGGTATAAATGAACAGCGAAAGAGTTCATTATTATCAAAATAACTTTAAGCTATAATGTTGTACTCTTTCACGTTTAGTGAGTTTATTTAAATGAAAGCTTAAAATTTATGTTCATACTATATTCAACGTAACCATACATTTGGATCATGCGCATGTCAATCTAGATTTAGGTGAGATGCTTAGTAGCCGTGGCTTAGCCATCTACGATTGACGCATTGAGCCAGCCCAGGGTGGCCACTGCGAGAGGATTTAATGAGTCCTAAGGACGCGCGCAAGTGGACTGTAGGAGTCGGGTGTGGCGGTGTACGAAGGGTCGTTTTACCTGCTGTCCACAAACGAGGTGGAGTCGTAAGAGAAGTAAACTAATGTTATTACGAGGTGCCACTCTCCTACCCTTCGGGACTCCAGCTGAGTTGCACCGCTAATGTGACTACGATGGGATCCCGGGTAAAGAGCAGAATCAGTATTACATTACGCTGCTCTTTTTTCCCTCCGCGGCCAAATTATGGTTAGCGACTGAGCCATAGACAGATCCATCGCTCACTTTTCAAGCTTCTATGGTATTCGAGTAGCGGACTCGGGGAACAGCACCCTCCTCACAGCTTGTGCTTATGGAGCGTGGACATGTACGCAGTGTGGATTCCCCATGTGCATTATAAAGCTATGAACTAAAAACTAATTAAATAAAACGATCAAAAAATTGTGTAGATTTCATTTCGAATTGCGTGCCATGCGTCGATTTCAATCAGAAAATCCTGTATTAAATTTAAATAACCCAGTACATAATATCAGGACATAATTTTCATAATCAGAAACAAAAATAAAAATTGATTTACTATCACCCGTTCAATAGTTGTTTAGCTTCGAAGTTATATATTGACTGTTTTATAGTTTCGAAATGGAATTCCTAACTCTCAAAGAAAATATAATAAACGTATGCCATTTGTGATTGTCATCATATTTATGAGGAATTTTAAAAATATATAACGTTAAAGAATATTTTTAAAAGAGAATATTTTGTCTTTACTTCCTTTACTTTCGCTTGTCTAAACATCCCACCCACGTTTTCAAAATTTTGTAAAATAACAGAACCAGGAAACAACCTGACGCTAAAATCGGATACCGCCTACAACTTCTTAATACAGTATATATATATATATATATATATGTATATATATATATATATATATATATATATATATATATATATATATATATATATATATAAATATATATATATATATATACATATATAAATACTTTGGATACACCTTGAATGAAAACTAAATGAAAATCATTTCATAATTTTCCTAGTTTTCCATTATTTTACAAGAAAAACGTTACAACAGAATAATACCTTTTTCACTTGAGCTATTTACTAATTGTACTTTATTTAGGGAATATTAAAGAGCTAGTATAGAGAAATTTCTTATCAGTCTTCATTCGCATTTCTATCAGTACACATCTCCACTGTTTATTGTCGAAAATTACCTTAAGTGGACACATCAGCCAAAAAAGCAGCTTATGTTATCACGTTTCTGCAACAAGGGATGAACCAGGGAGAAGTTCGCCAAGTAAATTTGAGTCAATCTCGTTCGAGTTTAGCGATAATCTCAGGAGACAGGATCCAGATTCGATTTCGTAGAAGAAGTGGAGAGAGTCGGAGAAGGACTACTTTTTAAAAATATTAATACCATTTTAACATTACTAATATTCCGATTAACCACTCCAAGAAAGCTGAAGATACTTAAGCTAGGAGATGGTTCACAACAACAGTGGAATCGGCCGATTCGAACCTACGACCTTAAGTTTCGCAGACCATACCCTAAACCATTAGGCTATTGACGCTTTAACATTGTCGGTACTTAGTGTACTAACCGAGAAATAATTTTTATACTAAACGAGAAATTTGTATCATTTAACTTCTCTCGTCTTCTTGTCGGCAATGAAACTCCACGAGTTTACGCCACCCCTGCTCGCCAGCTCTCGTACCCCTCAGTTCCGTGAGCCCTGTGTCCGATGAAGCTGTACGAGCCGTATAGGCTCACAGCATCAACATCAACAGAATCTAGATTACAACCACTTGCCCAAAATACCAAAACCACCATGAAAACTGTAAAAAATATCACGATTTTTTTATTTCACCGTGAATCTGAAAGATATAGCTTAAAGATGGTATATATATTATACAAAATGAGTAAATTTTAAATTGCTGACATGTATGTTGTCGTGCATAATAATCGTTAAACAAATAAGATGAACTATGAACTATTAAAGGCTGAAGACTTGCTGTCTTGTACCAACGAGTTTTTATTTTTCTGATTTTCCGGTAAAATTCTCTTGTTTATAAGAGTGGTAGAGCAACGTTGCAGCTTATTTTTATTTGCAGAATGAAAGGGCCGCATTCATAGAATACCTCCGTAAAACGGCAGCACAACGCCGTGTTTCATTTGGTAATTGCAGGGATCCGGAGACCAACTTACTGATAGCGAGGCAATCCATTTCAGTCCTCAGGTGAAAGGCATGTGCATCTAGACTCTTTTTTTGAGGATTGATGAAGATGTTAATGGGCTGCGGTCATCACTTATCTTGATATGAACTGTCACCCATAAAAAAAAACAAAATCAATCTCTATCGTTTGAGCTTGCCTGTCACCCATAAAAAAAACAAAATCAATCTCTATCGTTTGAGCTCAATTATTGCGACAGGCTTACTGCTTGGATCGATTGGAACTTGGCTAAAGTGCAGGTTGGACAAATTATATATATTTCTGTCTACCCTGATTATGATAAAAGACGTGAAACACTTTTATTTCAAATTGTCTACTTAGTGTAGACGACACAGCTATATTCAAAACGATTTTTAAGATAATCTGTAAGAATTTAATCTATAACCATAAGATTTACAGTACGTTAGAATAAAACATTCAAACAAACATGAAAACTGAAAATCTATCAATAATAATAGCAGTTATCTATAATAATTTTCTCGGCAAATAATACTTTTATATTAAAACGGAAGAAAGCTCAACTGTATGTTTTCCGTTATGAATTCTCTAATGTTTCCCCGTTGGGTTAGGACTGTGCTGCGAATAAAATGAGAACAAACTTTTATTCTTAAATTAAACTCTAAGAAAGAAGAAGTGGCAGAACGACGACTCTTAGGATACGGCTAATTTCTTTTTATTGTATAAGTTTTCACATAATAGTTACCGAAGCCTTAATAGATTTCTGGCTTATGGTTAAATAGATATTAGTTCCCCTATGTGGATGCGGTCAAAGCCGTATCTAGGTAACGAAAGGTAGTGATTATTTACCCTCTCTTTTCCCATGTTACCTGTATAATTCGAATTAGGAAAATGTTTATAATGCCTTCGCTTCCAGTAGATGCCGAAGTAATTAATCTAAAATGTCCAGACTAATGATAAGTAGCAGCGTCTAATGGTGCCTCTAAATTAAGAACCAACGATATCTGTTACTAGTTAGCAGATGACATTATAGTGTAGTGTATTCAATATAAAGCAAACCTCGATAATATCGGAGGAAGGTGCAGAAGCAGTAACAAGAGCATGAGACTAAGTACGCACTATTGGCCCTAATCCGAATGTCACCAATTTTATAAACAAATATTATTTCACAACCACCATTTTGTGTCATCTTCATTTCTTTTAATCTTTTCTCATTTATATTTTATAAACATTTACTTTTTTGAGATGAGAGATTAAATGTATTTTGAGAGAGAGATGAGAATGAATGCGACGTCTGCATTGTTACATTTACATTTATTGTAGGTTATTATTGCAAAAAATCATTAATATAATAACAAAAAGATAAATCTATTTTTTCTTTTGTTGCAGGTAGTAATAATATCAGATCTCAATACAAGAGCTATTAGAACCGAGACGTCAGGAAAAGACTTATTTACACTGCTCGCGAAAACCGAATAATGTGGTCGGGCGCGTGCCCGGCGAGTGACCGAGTCGAGTGTACATAGCGGGCTATGCGCGTGTGGAAGTGTAGACGGCCGCTCAGCATGCGCGTGTGCTGGCTGACCGCTGTGTTCGCGATGCTGGCGCTGAGATCTGCGGCCGAGCCGGCGCCCCGCCGCTTCCCTGCAGAGTGGCGCGGCAACAGAGAGCTCGCGCGGCCTCTACATGATCTCTTCGAACCTGAGCCAGCCACGACCACGCTGCACAAGGAACGTCGCCGCGCACGCAACAACAAGCGCGCCCCGCATCTCCCCTCCGAGATCGCTAGTCAAATGATGTTGAGAGCTTCCCGCTCAAGCCGGCCTTATGACGTACCACAGATCGGTAAGTGATAGTACATATGTTTCCTTATATACGTAGGGCATACTGAAAGTTTCTGGAGCTGGCCGAGCAATTACGGAATTCGAAAATGTTACTCTATGGGAACATGTTACTTTTTAATTAGCGAGACTGTCATTTGTTTCTTTATTGTGGTGTTATTTAAAAAGTATTGTGTCGCTATTACAATGATTTTAATGTAATTCGTAAATTTTCGCTTAATGATTTCCGAAAATTGAAGATAGAAAGTCATCGTGGAAGCCCCTACTGAAGACTGAATCTATTCCTTCTCACAATGGTTCCAACGAATGCAAAAATGTGTAAATATATGCCATATTTCGAAAAACATCAAATGTATATATATATATATATATATATATATATATATACAATTTCTAAACATTCTAACGTTATAAAGTATTTTCAAGTGGACGAACTACGGACTTACGGACTAAATGGTACCTGATAAATAAAACGAAGAAACTATTTAAAAGAAGGCGGGTTAAATGGTGAAAAATAAAATTACTATATAAAACACACGCACAATTATAATAGAAAATTTAAACTAGATTCTAAACTAGTTTTTGTAGCCCACATAAGAAATAAGTCTGGGTACATATTTTTCTTTTGCTAAATTTCACTATACTGTTGTTATGTTTTCATTCAAAAATCATTACCTTTATATACCTTAATGGAGTTTACAAAAGAGTATATCGAATATAAAAATTTATATATACAAGTTGGGTTGAGCAAATGAGAAATTTTCTAACCCCGCAACCCGATTTGCATAATAACATATGACTGGAACTAACGTCGCTCCTACATAAGCATTTCATATTCAATGACTCATCTGAATTCAGAGTGCATGGATTATGTAGGTGGTGTACGCTTGACACTGAACATGGCGAATGTTCCATGAGTAGTGTGATGTTAACTGATTATCACATGTACGTCGTTTTCATTTACTCTACGGTCGATACTGCATTAATATTACCCTGTTTTAATTACTCATTCGGAATTTTGGTTAATAAACCGCACGTGTAAAATGAATATCATGGAAACAATTACTTTTTATTTTCTGCTTTGTTGTTTTTCGTTTATACATAATTACATGTCCTTTTGTTTGCCTTTTTATTTGCGATATTTCGCAAGCTATATGATATGATTTCTTTATATAGTTATTATATGTTAAATTAATAATAAAACCTGGTGCAAATTATGTACGTTATGAATCTGCACCATGTTGTGTAATTACAATAAAAAATTGTAAATTATTATAGTAAAGAAAAAATATTTGTATTCACATGCCTCAAATCCTTGAATGTGGCTACAGACTGATATAATATTATTAAAAAAAAATTTAGACTGTTTTAGTTTCAAAAGATACATCAAAAAGATTTCTACATAAGCAATTTTATTTATTTAATTGGCCCTTCTTAATTTAAATCTAATTAATTAATTCGGAGATGCTACACCACCACTGCTGCCATTTAACTATATTAATAGCAATCTATGGAACACAGACATGTATACTTTTAAAAGTTCGGCCAGTGCAATACTATCCAAAACGTAAATATCGATAATTGAAATATCGATGTTCATAATATTTTACAAAAGAAAATTTAATAAATAAAATATCATTCCTAAGCTTCACAAGCATTCTAAATCCTATTCACAGCAATTCCCAAAGCCAAAATTCTATTAAATATTTTAATTGAAAAAGCACTTCTTGTATTCTACCTGAATTGGCGTTGAATACGTATCACTTAATATAATATTTACGATATCCCAAGTTTTAACTCTTCTGACCGCGACGCGGATAAGATAAATGAAATGAGTAGAGCATCGGCTCTCGGTGGTCTGAATTGCACTAAGTTACTTAGGACAAGGGTGTTTGGTGCAGGTGTATTGTATATCGGGAGCATCGGGTGGTTTTCAAAAGGCATTGTGCCCAGCTTATGGGCACGTAGTACCTTCACGTCTCAACGATTGAGAAAGCGCTCATCACGTTCAATTCGTACGTGCTGCAATTGCCAATTACCACCCCCTTTTATATATAGTATAATCTTCATAAACTTTCTTATTTTGTATTCGTTGTAACTTCAATAATTGCGTTTTTCACATATTCTACGTGTCCGATCCCTTGCACATGGCATTTTTCAGAGAAATTGCTACTATATTATTGTTATTTTTCACTTTCGATTTATATATTAACTTGATAACATTATTTATTAAATAGCAAAACAAAAACTAAATAACAATGCTCCGAAAACGATTTTATAAATTATAAATTAATTTATTTCTATATTTTATGAACAGAGGTTCCACATTTTTTTTAAATCTTTTAAATGACGATATAAAAGTTATATAATTGATCAAAACAGTTCAATGAATCTCCAGATGATAACGCTCCAGATATCTGCGAGGAATCGTAGTTACAAAAATCACGCATATGTGAAAGCTGTAGAACAGACAGTCCAAGCTACTTGTCGTTGTTATACTTGCAGTTATTAATTTACTGCCAAAAACTAAGATGTAAATATATTTGCTACAGTTTATTATACAATCGCCATAGTCGAATTCATTCTTTTCTTATATTTGATAAGATTATGTCGACCATAAACATGAATCCTTATTGTGTAGACTCAATTATTCTTTTTTCATCATTACTACTAAATAAAGTTTATAACGTAGTGAAAATTATCTATATATATATTTCATTCATTCATTCATTCCCTTTCTTATTTTTAACATACATAAATGGCTAGTCTTACTAATAATATGTGCGAGATCATGCTATTTACCTAGGATACTGTGTTAATATATAATGTAGATAGATGAGGTAATTATGATATGAACAAGGCTGTTCTCCGGATATCCAAAATGCTAATTGCCTTCTTTTAATCAGCAAGAAAATGAATTGTATTAAATTTGTTTTACCTAATGAAAAGAAACAGAGATAATTATTGTTTTTTATTTATTAATTGTTGCCGTAGCAAAATGATTATGTGTCGCATCGTAACAATACAACGCAAAATGCGTATAATAACATGTAGTCGCTTTTAACCTCTTACTGATTGAGAATTTAAAAAATAAAATAAAAAGTTAAATCTAAAATATTAATTATGGGGCTTAATTAATAAGGAATAAATATATTAAGTTATTTAACAAAAATTTACATAGTATTATGGTGCATAAAGGTATTATAGTATATAAGCATAAGCATACCATACAAAAGTTATTATGGTCTGGACGTGAAAATTTTATGACCCACCTCTCACCATTGTCATGATCATAAAGCAAGTAAATTTGTCTACTCATCAAGGTTTACGTTTAAAATAATAAAATGTTGACCGAAACTCGTGAATTTAAATAAATTGCCAAGTCCGTTCGATATACTGTACATAAAATCTGCAGCAAATCCTGTAGTTATAGTATATATATATATATATATATATATATATATGTATATATATATATATATATATATATATGTATATATATATATATATATATATATATATGTATATATATATATATATAAATATATAATCTTCATGCAAAATTATTTCATATAAACATAAGACGAGCAACATATAAAATATCACTAACAATGAGCTAAAAAAAAGAAAATAGTTTCCTATTCTTACGTAATTTAATTATCTAAGTCCTCGCAACAAAATATGTGAAGGTTATTTGCGATGATATAAAATAAGTGTATTTTACTACTGTGGAATAGCGACAAGTGAACTACTGCAAAGATGGGCTTTTAAGGATACAATGAAATTGCCTCTACACTTAGGTACAGTGTTAATCGCCTTTGTTTAGAATATATATAGGTACACTTTTGGGTTAATTAATGGGAAGCAGACTACATTAGCCGATGTCATACAACCTGAAATACGTGATATTTTTATTTAAATGATCATGTTGCTTTCAATAAAAATAACAAATTTTTTTACGATCAGTAATTTTTCATCTAAGACCTTAAAATATATGTTGAATGAAGATATTCATAGAAATGTACTTAATTTCAAATACGACCAACTAATGTTGACGTTCGTTTATGGTATCGCTAATTAAAATTTAATGCTATGAAGTGGTTGGTAAAAATCTAATAGGATTCCATTATATCTTGAAAAAAGAAAAAAAATATTTAAAAAGCATGTGCCGTAGAATAAACCTCTATAAATTATCTGCACATTTATTTCTGTGCACAAATTTTTAAACTTGTTTTTTTAAAAACTTTGTTTTGTCTTTTCCTCCTTTTGTTATAACAGTTTTGACAAGAATTCACAACTAAAATATCAATTGCTTAATAATGAACATATATTAAAAGTACATACATACAACAATCAAGTGTATCATATATTTTTTTTGAATGAACTGTGTATTCTATATGTGTCTTTTGAAATTTTACTGTATACATTCATTTTAATCTCTTTATATAAGAAACATTATGACTTAAAATGGGCTGTAAATTGAAAATAAAAATAATCTTAGCTGGAATATAAAACTATGCTTACTTTGAGATTGTTATGTAAATTTCATAATAAAAGCAGCAATGTAAATTAATAAAAAAAAAATTGTTACACCTAGAAAAACTAGGACTAATAAACCCACAAATTTAATAAGCAATCGAGTCGCGAACGTATTAATGTGGCGTAGTTAAAGAATCCATTACCCTTTGCATACTACCTTATCATACGTATATATATACAACATATTTACGGAAAATAAACTGGAAGATAAGTAACAGCATTGTATCGAATCCAACACATCCACAGTGGTTCCCAGTTCCCCAACCAAAGATTGCAATTATCATACAGGGTTATTGGTATTCGACGTATTCCCGTTTGGAGGTGATAGGGTTGACTATTTGTGATAATTTTAACCCCCACATGCATTATGCAAACGTGAACCATTTTTGAGTTATCATACGTTTTGCTTTTTTCCAAATAAGTCAAAAATGCAACATCAACAATTTAAATCTCATTTTTTCTTCTGATTTATAAAAACGAACACTGGTTATTTATCAATACGAAAACAACAATTATCAGTCCAAATTTAAAAATGCGAGACGACAAATTAGATATTATAATAAAGACGGTATTATTCTTAGCTCTTCAACAATGAATCACAACAAGGAAACTTATATCAAAAAAACTCAAAAAATTATCACAAAGGAAGCAGGCGGAAATTCATATTCGAACTACTACACACCATTCATCAATTAATTTAATCGCCTCGCATCTTAAGACATGGCTAATATGCAAATTGCAATGTACAAGGTAACACAAACCCAGTCCGGTATACCGGACGTAGTAAGACGCGGTGTGACCTATCCATCACGAGCAACAGGTTCATTAGTTGCTACGACAGCTCAATATAGCACAATAACAGTTGCTAACAAGAACAAATTACCGATACGCCAACGCAACTGGGAATATTTAGAGTTGCTAATAATACAATCGACGTTAATCTAGAAGTCATTATTTCTCTAAATTATGTATATATATAAAACTAGTCTGGCCATAAATACACATACATTGTTACATAAAACTTTTCTTTTTTTCAACTTTTAATTATTTTAAATTTGGAACACGTATATTATTTTAAAAACTTATTTCGATTTTGCCCATTTCACATATTTTTTCGTGTTCATTATCAAATTACAATATGGAATGGAGTTTATAGAAAATAGGATTGCAGTGATCGCCTTGCAAAAGTGGGTATGGAGCCGTCGGTCATATTCCAGACACTTCAAAAGCTCGGTTTCTGCCATATGTTCGTATATATAAACATATAGAACAATATTCCTCTGGCGAAGACCAGAAAAGGTCAGGGCAGCCGCGTGCTCTTAGAACTACAAAGGCTGTTAAAGCCATAATTCGTCGAAACCCCATTAGGAAAAAAAAATTATCGCGAGAAATGAAGATTCCCGCTAGGACTCTGTCACGTATTATAAAACAAGACCTGAAGCTCGGTGCTTATCGTTGATCTACAGGACATGCCCTGAATTAATCTTTATAATTAAAGAGAGTGGATCGATCAAAACGCCTTTTGTCGCGATACGCAGGTGAAATGCACAGGAATATCCTCTTTACAAAAAAATTCACGATTGAAGAACACTACAATAAGCAAAATGATAAAGTATACGCTCACAGTTCTAAAGAAGCTGTTCAAGTGGTTGGAAAGGTACAACGTGGTCATAATCCTGTGTCAGTGATGGTTTGGTGGGGCATCTTATCAAGGAGTCTAAACTATATTTTTGTGAAAAATAAGTGAAAACTTCAGCCAAAGTGTATCAAGATATAGTCTTTCACACACAACACACAACGTGATCCTTGTGAAACCTCTTGCAATACACTTTTTAAAAATATACCGTGGACTTTCCAGCAGGACTCTGCACCTGGCCACAAGGCACGAACTACCCAAGCCGGGCTTGAAACCAACGTTCCGGACTTTATAAGAGCTGAAGAGTGACATCTAGCCAAGACCTCAACCCTTTAGACTTCAAATTATGCTCAGTTTTAGAGCACATGGCCTGCTCTAAACGACACGGTGACATTGAGTCTCTTAAAAAATCTTTGGAGGAAGCAGCGGCGAAATTTCCCTTGGAAACAGTGCGTAAATCCAATGATTCGTGGTCAAACTGATTAAAGGCTAAACTATATATTATATAGAGCTAGGTATATATATTATTGGTTTTATACACAAATTGAGTAAAGTACAATCAAAAATATAGACCTAATGGCATTTGCTATTTTCAGAATAGTATGTACAAGCACTTTTTTATTGAATAATAACTCTTTTTTTTAATGAATCCGGGTAAAAAAGTAAGAGGTATTATTAGAGCTATTAGAGGTAGATATCAGGGTCATATCCCATTTTATTTTTATAATTAACTATAATAATAACACAGTGGTGAGATGTATTGTTTGTCCATATTATATAGAGCTGCGTAATGTATCTTCTCCTTCAAAACTTTTCTATTTAAAGTAACTCGCACATCTACATCAATCACTTATAAATCATCAATAATGTTGTTTTGTACATATTAAGGTACTAATAAATGGGGGTCGAGGTAGATCAGTAAAGACACGGTCGCTTTTAATTTCATTATACCAACAAGCCGTGTGTTATTTATTATTATTTATATATATATATTTTTTTTCGGGCTGATGGCCGCTGTTAGCCCGAGGGCTTTACATTACAGTTTCGCCGGGTTGAGAGGTGACCGAGCGCTTATGCCGCTCAGTCAAGACCTCTTTAAAATTATTTGTTATTCGAATATTTGTTATTAAAAATATTTGTTATTATCGGTACAATTGGTATTTACTAATTTTATATGGTGATTTACCTCATGCACGTTGGTAAAGAATATCATGATGAAACTTACATGTCATAGAATTTATAAGAATGGAGTCGCTCGGATACTATGCTCCATTACTCTATCTTGAGTGTAAGCTTTTATCCAACAGTAGCGTTATATACGGGTCGTTACTATATTTTCAGTAATAAATGGCTTTTAGTCAAAGTAGGCCTTTCAGCACGCCTTCTCTCAAGGGACTATGAACGATGGATACCATGTGGATTGACTAATTCCACTTTTTCATTAATTTGTTTGCATTATTTTCTTTCCTCCCTCACTCACTCACCTATCACTTTGAAAATGTGCCCTTATAACTTAATGAACTAAGTTATGTACTGATATTTAAATGCAGTTCATTCGCACGCACTGAACTATAACACGGACTGAAATAAAGCAAGGTGTATTTTAAAATGGCAACTCTTAATGGATAGTAAATTAACAAAAGCCAATGAAAGTTCGAAAAGATTTAATTATAAATTTTTATTTGATTCATCATTTTTTATATGTACAGGGAATGATTGAAAAGAATGCCATGGTCCGAAAACTACGATATATACATATGTCTTCAAAAAGAGAGTGAATAGTCATTTATTAAGTTATTGTATTTTCCCTCCATTGGTCTATTTGGCAACTTAACACACCAGGTGGCGTTATAGTCAAACACTGCCATTATAAAATATAAACATATGGTATAGCCTACTAATAGTAGAGTAAAGATTTAATAAAAGTTCAGTTTTGTAATTGGCCATAGAACGCCCAATCGGTAGGTGAATGGTTGTATATTCACTGTTTACTGAACACCTGTATAAATAATCATAATGCATTATCTATGTAATTATATAAAAACCCGTACTTAACATGTGCTGTTTAATAAAAGAATAACCCATGTAAAAATTCATGTCTCCAGAACTGTTGTGTTATTTAAAAAAACTAGTGAAGGAACACTACTTATCTTTATCCAGTTAAATATATAATGAAATATTATGTTAACTTTATTGTATGGTATAATATATTTATTATTAATGTTTACATTATATATTATATATATCATACATTATTATTTATGTATTTATATGCATGTGTTTGTATAAATATAGTCCTGTATTTATTTTCATTTTTTTTGTGAGTATATTATGTTTCTTTTTATCCGCTAATATGCCCAACACCAGGTTTGCTGGAAGAAATTGTAACTGTAAAATATGTTGCGCCTTTGTACATACTTTTCTTATTCTAGTTTCCTTATGGAAATGCTTTGAGTACATAAAAGTTAAATAAATAAATTTTAATAAAGTTTGCAATAAGTATATGCTATGGTTAAGCTATAAAAGTTGTTTGTAGCGGTTAAAATAAAATACAATTAACCTTTTCTCGGAAAATTACGGCAAGCGCACTGCGCGTGTCTCGCTCTTGTAGTTCGAAGAAGCTGTAAACACCCACGTCAAAGACCGTGACCTCTGAAACTATCGTTTAGAATCACTTTATAGCAGTCACATTCACAATATAAAAGGCAATGTTTAAAAATGCCCTTCTAGCAATTTTATAGATATTCCATTTATCAGTGTCTTATTACACGAACTTATTCAAGGATGCAAAAGCGTTCGTTACCATCGTCGTATGTTATATCACCCACGAAATGTATCCTGTCATGTAATAAAATACAATTTCGTGAAGATAAATGCCATCTTTTCGAACGACATAAAAACCATAAGGCAAGTATACGACGTGTAATTTCGTATGATGTTGTATGTACATACACGAATATGTGTCGTATTTCATTGTAAAGGCATAGAATTTAGTTGAATATGGTGGACCATGAAATAAGACTATATTTTTCGGAAGATTTTATGAGCTATTTCATTATACTTATATAAATATTTCATTGCTGATAAGTAATTCAAAAAATATAATTATGCCAGTTTTACGTGGTACAGTTGTATCTAGCTGTAGCGTAAAGAGATCGGCTTAACTGTAGTAGTGCTTAGTAAGACAAATTAGTATAATAGTAGGTTGTGTTACGTCTGCTGAAATAAAGAAACCAGACAACTTGTTATTGATGACGAGGTATTTCTTAATGCTCAGGGGTTATATCGCATCCGAATTATAACTCATTGTTTTCACGGTTTTCATTAAAACAACCCTTTTTATAATGGATGCAAGTGAATGTAATGGACCACAGAAATTACTTACCAGGTAAAATGTCTGCTCGTTTGTCACACCGAATGCTATCGAATAATCCTATGGTGGTACAAATCAAAATAATGATTTTTACCTAATTACATTTTATACGGCTATATTTAAAGCACAGGACTCATATAAACTTATATTTTTGTTGACGATGAAATATATCTCCTAAAATAAGTAAAACATTTGCTTCACTCAAAGCCTACAGATAATGGGCCTCGGAGACGGTCCCTTCTACTCGGACTTCCACTCAAAGGGTTACAACTCTCCCGAACACAGACACCGATACGTCATACGTTATCGATACATACGCTAGCTTTACCGAGTCTACTGCTTCCTAATTATTCCCTTAGTTAGGTGGTGGCAGTAATAGTACTCTTGGGAGTGGACTAGTCAGGTGAGTGGCGTACGTGTTCAATGCTATTACGTCATTCCTGACGTAGTTTCGTCTATGTTAGGCAGACGTTAGCATGTACCAAGCTGCACAAGCGTAAGCAGATGTATATTTTTTAAATACTTAATTCAATCGGAATTGGAGGCTTAAAAACCAGTATCCATTTCACATTCTCAATATATTTAAAGGTTTAAGTGCAAGATGCAAGTTTATCTCTGGATAGGGGAATTTTTGTAAGGACCATTATTTCACTAAAAATCTCAAGATGTGAAATGTGAAGGTGCTTTTGAATATTTATTTATTTGGATAATCATTATAATTTGTAATAACCTGAATTCGTATGTTCTTTTCCCTCTAACGTTTTTTATTTTCTATTAACATGATTCTCATCAACGAATCTTTTTCGAAAACATTAAAGCTTATTAGCGTGCTTGTTTGAATGTTGACATCGAGTATCAAGTTGAACTATAACGATCGTGCGAACGATACCTATCTCATTCGGATCTTTGCCGAGAGCCGAGATAAAAATAACATGGCTTTGTATTTTTATTACACCTTTATTCAGCACATTACATTCTCCCTGACTGAAATAATCCTAATGGAAACCGTGAAAACAACATATTCAATCGAATGGCTGGCTTATTTCTTTCGACAAGGCTATTTTTTGTGAGTAACATTGTATTAACCATGATTAAACATGATTCCATGCTTTTTGATAAGATATTGTCTTTTTTGGTTTGTATACATTCCTAGATACCGAACGGTCATATGTATGTACAAATATACGATTCTCTCAGTTGTACAGATGTCTTAAATTAGTGCCAATCCAATAATTGGTACAACATTTCCAAGAAAATAAATTAATAAAATATTAAAAGAAAAAAATATTTTTATGCTATTTATTAAAAATATAAAAGCTAGCTAATTTATGGAATTCACATTTACAGACTTTACAGCAAATTATACTCATTTAACACACTATAGTACTAAAATATCGGCTCGGCTGAGGAAAGAACAACGCATTTCTTGGTTAAAATAATTGTTAAACTCCACAGTGTTTCTTCTCTTGGATAAAAGGAACAGAGGCCTTCATTACTCGAGGTAACTAGGCAATTTTACTCATCCCCCAGGGATAACAAGGAATCTGCATTATGATTTCTTATTCGAGAATGAATGTGTTGGTCATGGGCATAAAACAACTGAACACAATGCACTGTGTGTTCATTTGTCACCCCTAATATCATAAAAAAGTTCAGGCCTAAAGAAGAGCCTTGAAGACGGGGATAAAGAACTTTGCTTTTATTTTGTTATCAGGTGTCCGCTTTAATTTGACAGAGTATCTTTCCACGGCCTGAAGGCAACAGGTGAATACCTCGGCGCAGGCGTGACGTTCGCGTCGATACACCCCCATCCCCCGCTGCCGTGGCTAACCTCGCTCATTCACACCCTCACACACACAAACCGCTTATAACATTCACACACATGTAATCTGAAAAAGTTTTAGTGAAATAATACCATCGCTGACCTGTGTTTAATGAAAAAACGTTTCCGCAAAATATTTTTAGTTATCATAGTTAAAAGTATTATAAACATTTTACAGCACATAATATAATATTCTATATAAATCCTATTTCTACTAAAGTTATCAGACAAAGTCAAGCTTAAGTTGTTTATTTCCAAAATCGAAAATAATCTATGTGAACAAATCCTATAACATTTTCATCATATTGGAATTGGTCTAGGTATCCTAACTGTGCTTATCTACGAAGTTGGGGTGTATTTTAAACCGCAATATAATTAAACCAATGTATATATATCAATTAAAATGCAATATTGCTCAATGTAAATCGAAAGGGCTTAAGTAACTTCTCGGTTGTATCCTTACAATCGAGAATTATAATCTGAGGGTAGTATAATAAAACTGAAAGATGGAAATAACAAATACCTTTGGTATCTGGATACTTAGGGTGCTTTTTTTCAAACGGGTTGAGAGGTGACCGAGCGCTTATGGCGCTCAGTCGAGACCTCTTACTTCTGAACTTAGTGCTGCTACTTTGCGTTTTATAGGACAAAATTGTCACATTCAACATATGTCAACCTGGAAAGCAAAACGACTACAAACGTGCAAAACATAGGCCTTATAACACAAGAGTTACCGTGTATTCATAGATAGCTTCAATACTAATATTAACTGAACACTAGTACTATCTGAAAATATGGAAGCAATTAAAGTAAGTTTTGTTGCAGTGTTTCTCAACCATATTTATATATGTCACGGTTAACGGAAAAACCTTCACTAAATTATAATAACATTTGATTTAATAATTTATGTATACTTTTAATCAATGAAGTCTCCTCCATAGAGGCCCTATTTTATTTCAGCAGTAGGATGTAAAATGACATGCATCTTAATACAAAATGTACTACTACAGATATCTCAATATTGAAAGCGATAAAAACGCAAAATTACGCATTAACAAACAAATTTTAGTCAGGTTGAGAAACGATGTCTTAACTTATGAAATAAGTTGTTTATTCCAAGAAGATGGATTTAATATTATATATAGTAATCAAATAATTAAACTAAGACTGAACAGTTATATTTTAGGTTAGTTATAAAATAAATATTTCAAATCCTTATAAATTTTAGAAATTAGGCATTTGGCCTAATATTATACTATAAATCATAAATTCCTTAAATTTCAACGACCTTTAATAAGTTTAGGATTGAGATAACAAATTCTGAAAGACGGTGTTATAGAAACACAAAGTATCTGAACATCCAGAAGACGGGTAACCGACAAACACAAACGATATTAGAGGTTGAATTAAAAGAAGGAAGAAGCATATAGCTTCCTAAGACTTTATTCTCATTTCTGTCAGAACTTTTTCTAGTAATTCCACTAAACTTCCTTGGGCACTAAAATAGAAATGAGGCAATAATAAAGTCTGGAGTATTAACAGCCACTAAGGCAAAAAACATCTGTAAAGAGCGCTGCTAAAGACTAAGAGGTAATGTCTCGTCACTGGCAATGAGGCCTTCGGTTTCTTTCTTTTACACTATTTATTCATTTATTTCTAGTAGTGGTATACATATGTTTAAGAACCTTAATTATTGGTGAGTATATTCTACGTATACGGTCAAAGATAACTATAAAACAGTTCCGCAACACAATTATTAACCGTCCTTCATTCTCATTGCTTATATAAGATTAAAAATGCCAGAAACTAAAACTCTAACTTGCCAAAACCTAATTTTTCGTTGTTTAAGACGAACATAGTGTATATATATATATATATATATATATATATATATATATATTTAAACCTCGTCCGGCCATAAGTTCTATTACAAATGAAAATGCATTTTTTTTTAATGAAGTTATGTAATATTATTAAAATTTATACCTACATATTCATTGGTTTCAGCAAAAAAGATAAAAAAACATTCTATTTGAAATGGCCCCCATTGGCATTTATACAGGCCTTTAATCTGTTGGGCCACGAATCTAAGGATTTACGCACTGTTTCCAATGGAAATTTCGCCACTACTTGCTCCAAAGTCATTTAAGAGACTCAATGTCGCCGTGTCATTTAGAGCAGGCCATGTTCTCTAAAACTGACCATAATTTGAAGTCTAAAGGGTTGAGGTCTGGGCTAGATGAGGGCCTATCTTCAGCTCTTATAAAGTCCGGAACCTTGGTTTCAAGCCAGGCTTGGGTAGTTCGTGCCTTGTGACCAGGTGCAGAGTCCTGCTGGAAAGTTTTGTTTTATGATACGCGACAGAGTCCTAGCGGGAATCTTCATTTCTAGCGATAAGATATTTTGGTTTGTAATGGGGTTGCAACGAATTCTGTCTTTAACAGCATTAACAGCCTTTGTAATTCTAACAGCACGCGGCCGCCCCGATCTTTTCTAGTCTTCGACAGAGGAAGTGTTGTTGTATCTGTTGATAGTATGATATACGAACATACGGCTGATACCAAGTATCTGGAATATGACCGACGGCTCCATACCCACTTCGTGCAAGGCGATTACTGCAATCCTATTTTCTTTAACACCCCATTCCATATTGTAATTTGATAATGAACACGAAAATATATGTGGAATGGCGCAAAATCGAAATAAGTTTTTAAAATAATATACGTATTCCAAATTGAAAATTATTAAAAAGTTGAAAAAAGAAAAGTTTTTATGGCCAGACTAGTTTATAGTTTTATATAAACTTTAATAACAAAATTTCTGTTAATTTTGTTTCAACTAATTTATAAATAAAAATCTTTTCTTCATACGTCAAATTTGATTACACGAAAAGTGGAATTGAATTAAATTGTATGTAATATACTATTACTTTACTGATCCCTCGAGAACACAAAATGGTTACTAGAAATTTGTTTCGTTTTTCTGCGAATGTGTATTTTTGTACTTTAACCTTCTACAAAGAAAATGTCTATTTTACTAGAATAACCAAATTATTTATTTGTGTCGTTCTGTTTTATTTTAATAAATATATTAATTATTGGTTTAAATAGCAAATAATTCATACTTTAATGTAAAACTATTAGTTTGGATCCGCGTCTTCGTCTACGTAATTTTGGCTATATATATATTTCTACACACACAAACACACGCACGCACATGCACATACCCACACCTAGTATGTCCACAGCCTTTGTTACACGTAAAAATGCATAACTTTTTAAGAAACATTTTAACTCTAATAAAAGCTATGTCATCAAAGTCTAAGCGATTAATTGTAAACAATTTTTTCTAAGTGGCCGTCTTTAGTTTTGATACTTTTTTGTTTTTTATCGTTTGACGTTTTGACTTTTAATCTCTCTGGCTACGTACTATTTGTTAATACACTGTTTCTATGGTAAATTAGCCACTGCTAGCTTTAAAAAATTCTTGAGAGACTCAATATTAATAATGAATACATAATGAATTTTAAAAATTGTACTTGTTAAAGTTAATAGGTCACAGGGTGGCATGTTTTGTATATGTAATGGGGAGAGATGAATGGGTATAGAAGGATGCGAGACGAGAAGACGACCAAGGAAAAGATAGGTGGATGGTTTGAAAGAGATTAAAAGAAAAAAAGAGTTGAATATAACTACAACAATTACTACCCGATCCTAGTGAGATAAGAGACCTGGTAAGACTGGTCTTCGGATTTCAATTTCATGTAAATGTGTTACTCAGATTATTTTGCCTTTAATTACTAATATTTTCTTTAGAAACAAAGCAGAAAATTCTTTTGCAATCTGCTAACAAAATTAACTTAACTAGGTATGTTTTTTTTAGAGGTTTGGTTTTTAAATTGGCTATACCATTTCTAATGACTACCAATTTGACACTTGACAGATGATATTTGATTAGTAGTCAGCACAACAACCCTTGCAAATTGTGCAAATTTATTTTGAAAGTCATAGTTCCGTTCGCCAAACTTACCGGCCATAAAATGGCCGCTTTTTATAGTCGGCATAATCGTCCTTCCAAGCAAGTTATTCGGAAAACCATCGATCTTTTTGCCATCGCACACACAATGTTACATAATACGCATCCACAAAGACAGTACAGTGTGGACAGAAGAAACTATTGCAGCTGTAGAGCGTAGTGTTGAGGAGGAGTCGAATGAGTCAATTTGCCATCGAGCACAGCTGCAGCTGTGCCGATCCACTCTGTGGATGATTTTGCGGAAAAAACTTGGATTCCGACCTTATAAGATCCGGCTTGTGCAAAAATTTGAACCCAGTGACCATCATGAGCGTCGTACATTCAATGAATGGGCCGAAAACAATATTCAGCTCGATCCTCTTTTTGTGATGAGGCTCATTTTCGGTTGAATGGCTTTGCCAATAAATAGAATTGCGAAACTTAGAGCTGGAAAACCCAGAAGCCTTTGTTGAAACGCCGTTATATTCCTGAAAAACTGTTCGGTGTGCCTTATGGACGGGTGGAATCGTAGATCCATTTTTTTTTAAGGATGACGTCACCAGAATGGTACCGTGAATGGAAAGCGCTACGGAAGCATGATTGCTTGCTTCTGCGTCCCTCAATTGATGTGACGGAACTTTGGTTTCAATAAGATTGCGCAACATGCAAAGCAACTTGCAATACCATCAATTTATTGCGGGAAACATTCCATGAGCGCATAGTTTCATAGTCCCAAAATCATATTTAAACACTAAGGGCATGTCATCTTTAATTTAAAATAAAGCTTTTAAAAAAAAAATTAAATTATTTATTTCATTTTAAAATACATACCTCTAAAAAACACCCTTTATTAACTGAAGCTTTTTAAGCTAATTATGTCACGATTGTACATAAGGTTAGCACATTTGAAAGCTCTTTATAGAATTTAAACATCCAAACAACGTTAAAATTTTGTTCGGATAATCCAACATGATTAATTTTCAAATATACATTGAGAATTTAAACATAGAAAACAAACGATATTTTAAATTAATATGAAATATTATATCAACAAGTTAAACAATGGAATATGAAGTAATCGCCTCATAGGACAGGAAAGAGAAAGCCAATGAATGGTCAAAATACATATAATTGGTTTTCCTTATCACTTCTGTATCGAACTTAATTGCACCATTATTGGTATTTTGTATAGCCATTACGAAGATGTCCTTATAATGTAGACGATATCTTCTAATTATTACTCGATGATATCTATCGTGCAGGTATATTAAATGGTGTAAGCATTAGTGGAAACACAGAGACTGACTCGGTACACCTCTGCCTAACAATCTAATGTCATATGCCGCCAAACAAAACACACAAACCCTATAACCGTAACTTAATTATGTACAAATAATATTCATTGGCCGGGATTCTAACTGTGTTACTGCGATGTAGGCAGGAACTCTGACCACTACAACATGCGGAATAGACGTAACACTAGTTTAAGGAAGCCGGACAGGTCCATTTTTGGTCTTAGTATTTGGATGTTTGTATGTATACGGCTATGTAGAACAACCAGAAAGTATAAACTACACAGTTGGGATATTATAGTAACGATCAGAAACAAGCTTCATGATAATAACACATTAAACTTACAGCAAATTACAAGGTAAAGAGTAAAATTGTATTAACCACTCCGACTAAGCCTAAATGGAAATTGTTCACGGCAATAGTGGAGAAGCAGATGCTTCGAAATGGCTTACGTCAGTCGTGAACACTAAAACTGTGGCTATATTACAAATACGTGATTTGGAACCCGAGTGAGAATACTAACACCGTATTATAACGTCTATTTTTTACGGTTAGCACGATAGCAATCACAGAATAGACTAATGAAACTAAGGCATATCATCTCATCCTTCAATGGAACCATATCTATAGGGTGCAACGATACGTACATTTGCTGTCAGCTGCGTTAGTTAACCTTAAAAAAGAAGTCTACTGATAATTCTTTTTAATGATATAAAGATGATGAAAGAGCACAAAGTTCATGTGACCCGTGTGATCACTGTAGCCTCTTACACTTACATACATACAAGTTACAATTAAAATATAGATACGAATCAAACCTCCTTTTTTAAAATAACTGGTCTTCGGTACTCTAACTCACCGGAGAAATACAACAATACTCGTATATATATAATATTATTAGCTGGTAATTCATCGATTGAGCCAACCCATTCATGTTAAAGCCTGTACGTAACTGTATTCTTGCACACTTAACTCAAAACATACCATACCAAACAAAACATAACATACCATATCAAAAAAAAAAGTCAAATATGTAACCCATTATTATTAATACAACTATCATTCATTAATATAAAGTGTTCATTTAAATTTAAACGCAAGGAATAAAATCGGTTTGCAATCATAATTAATATTTAGTACATTGGGTGAAAACTGACTGTTGTATTATGAATTAAGCTTCATTTTGTAACGAGATTGCACATTATAAGCGCGTGTAGGTTCCACGTGCGTGGTGATAATGTTTCATTTATCCCGAATTTAATTCGAGAGACAAAGTTTTTTATTTGTGGATTCTTAGCTATGAAACACGCGACCACTTGTTACTGGCCACGAAAGAGTTACTACACTGTTGCGCCATTTTATCTGTAACAAATTACAGGATAGATTATATGTAGTACATACGAACAACGAGTTGTTTAAATGTTGTTTTTAGCAAAACCCAAAAACATTTTTAGAAATCTTTTTCTAAAAAAAACCTAGACCTAAAAAACCTTACATGGTGATAACTTCCTCGGTGGAAAAGCGTATAATTTATATTCATATAAAATTAATTCATTCTTCTCATAAACTTGCCGCATGGCGTAGTGATTAGTGTACATGTGTAGTGTAGTTGCTGAGTTAGATATAATTACCAGCTGAGGCGCAACGTTTGTGTATTACATGGTTTTCGGGTCCAGTTATATTTTATGTATCTTATACCACTGACACTGCATTCGAATCTTCCTCTGATGTTATGGCACAAGCATGACATCGGATTAGGGAAATGAACGACGATTGAGCGCCTCTGTGTTTGCCCGGATGTTTTTTTTATAATATCCGAAGTGATAAAGGAGCACATACTTTACCTGATGTGACATTTACTTGACGTGGATGTAAGGCTTATGGTCCATAATTTCTCCATCCATCCTCAAAAAAGATTTAAGATTAAAGAATAAAGATAATAAGATTTAAGATTAACAGGGGGTGTAAACCCCTGAAAACTGTGATGAATGCCTCGTAATACCTCCACAATTTATATCTCATGGTCGTAACCGAAAGATTATGTGGTCGTAAATCACTAGGACGAAGTCATCTGCAACAACCAAAGGTACAGTTAGTTATATCTATTCTAGCCTGTCCACAGCCATACTAGCAATAATACACGTACCGCAAGCATGAAAGGAACAGCAAATTACCATTATAATTTCAAAGTAGCACGTGTGCATTACTTCACAAAAACTTCGCACTATAGAATTTATATGTATATACAAATTATATAAACTCTACAACTAAATCAAATTACGCACATACTATACATATATGCAAATAATTGTTTCCCTTTTAAAGGTTCATTATCTTCCGTTATGAAACCTTACAATCACAATAATAAATGACAGGTTTTCTTAATACTTTTATAATTTTATAAATGTATGATCAATTAATAAAAATATATCTAAAAATTGTTTTTTGAAATACATAAACGTTTTTGAATTTTACACTATTGTTAATTCTTAGGTATATTATTGCGAATATCGGACAGAAATTTCTGTTCATAATAAACGGTTACCCTAAATATTTTATTTTTCAGTAATTAAAAGTTTGAGATATTTTAAAAACTCTCTTACCCACAAAAAATTACAATATTATAATGGAAAAAATCTTACTGAATTGACAAATCGTAGTACATTCCATTTGTAGGGAATCAGCGGGGTAAATCGCGGAATAAATGTGAAATATATTTGATAGAATCCAATCGAAGATAAATTTGAGCCTTCGGGTCAACACGACACGAGCAAACTCATACTCTTTGTAGTGACATCGATTTGTGGTAAGCAATCTGTAGACTATAGATTTTACCTTTGGGAAAACTCCAATTTAGAAATAGATAAATGTTTTTAGTATATCGTACTTGGTTGTACTTTATTTTTAGCATTAATTTCGTTCTCAGTGTAGCGTCAGATTTATTCATGTACCAATGGATTTGTTAATTTCGATTACGGTGCTTCTAAAAAAGTATAAATTACAACATGGTGGACTTGCAAACAAAATGCACTCTAGAAAAAGAAATCTATATCCATAAGAAGAGTGAAATTGTCTGACTATATTCTGCTATATTATGTACGACTTAATAAAATTATTTAACTTAAATATTATAAATCTATGATTTATTTAAAGTGGTTAAAGTTGGTGAAATATATACGATTATTATACCATTTGCTAGACATAGCAGTGAGATATTGAGTTCTCTTTTATGATACCTCTTCTAGCCTTTGTCACAATATATGTAATTAAACAAAAACAACAGGAAAACCCATTATTCTTACGGCATATAGAAGAAGTTACATGGTCATTAACTCAGGATCCACAACTATACTGGCATCTAATGTTCAGCGATCGATAGAACGACCTGTATTTGCGCGCCCTATAAGGAAACTAGTCACTCTAAACTATAATTAAAATTTGATCAACACTTAAAATCAGTCCCTTGTATTTCTTAATTTCTTATTTACAATGTAGGCACTACACCTACCACAATGTCTCTCCACGCCACAGGATGACTGGTGGAGAATGCCTTACGGCATTAAGTCCGTAATTTGTATCCCTTTTTGTAACGTGTGGCCAATAAAATCTAAAATAAATAAATATTTCCTAATTAAGCTCATCTTAACAACTTAAGATTCAAATTTTATATCACACAATACAAGATTTTATATTACCAAAGTTAGTTTAAATGATCATAGGACACATCTTATGAGACCTAGAATAAGTCTCATTGTGTTTGTACTGAAGCCTTTCCTATGTCGAAACTCATTTTGGCGAACGTGCAAAATCCTAAGAGGTTTTCTATTGTCATCTCGTTGAAATTATTTCACCCTGGTTTCCTTGTTGTTTGAGAACAAGGGTAGTAAAATAATAAGCAAGAATAAATCGCTCTGTCTTTGATTTACTGACGGTTAAAATTTAAATGCAAAAACTATTTTTTTCGTTTTTATTACATTAAGACTAACAAACGAGCACACATTTCACCTGATGGCAAGTGATTCCTGCGGCCCATTACATCTACATTCATCTTTGACAAGGTATTATAATGCGTTGTCACCGTTGAGGACTGAGACGGAATTCCTTGTCATCGTAATAAAGGTCTGCGGATCCCTACACTCATATATAGCACAATACACAGCAGCATTATGCTGCTATTTTAAGCTGATATTTTGTAACGCGGGGTTCTACCCCAGTCGAGCTGACCCATTTATTCTGCTGCTAAAAACAAACTGTAGCGTAGCTCTACGTCGTATCATGTAAACCGGCTTTAGAGCCGATAGAACATATCAGATTGACTCTAATGTTTTCGTTTTCGTTTAAACGAAAATCTTGTTTTTGCCATAGTTGACTAATTTTGTTAGTGGATAATTCGTTATGTCACAGATTCCTTTTGATAAAACCCAGAAAAAAGGAGTTTAATTTACGATCAGTATCGCCCTCCCCTTTCGTTGAAATCGTAGGTGCCGAGAAATTTATGCTGGCGGTTAGCTCGCTCGCTTTTTTATTATTAAATATAGAAACGTTACCAATAGGACGCAGCGATAGCAATCATTCAGATTATATCTTTAATATTAAACAGGCAACGGGTTTCAATAGCTTAAACCAACTCTCTACAGACAGGTATCAGATGAAACTCTATTTCTACTCTAGATTCTATTGTATAAAGCGAATACAATCAAGGCACACACAACTTTATCTATTTAAAAATAAAATATTTCTAATTACTTACTTGGAATTGAATTAAACGTATGGATTGGTTTGTAAAGTTTCTTTGATGAAAATAAGAATGACAAGCAAGAGCACACTTCATTCGCAGTAAGAGGTTTTTGGGACCTACATATACGTCAATTTTCAGTGATCCATCAATCAATATGATGTAAGTTTACCAACATATATCTATCGCAATAGAATTAATCCTAGAATTATAACTTTAAGGGTTATTAACCGATGTTCATACACATCCGTTAACAACTGCAAAAGTTATAACCCCAGGAGCTTAGTATGAAAAATATTTCAGATGAAAAATATTTAGAAATTGGTTTGTCTCCAGGTGTGATATCGCACTTATTTTTAATTCTTGATCCTTTATAAAATCAGAGCATAAAAGCCTCATTGATCAGTAAAGTGAACTTTATGTTTTTGTGCTACCGTCATTATCCTTATATATAAAATATTCCACCGCTTAATATAAGCCTTCCCATAATTTTCCATGAAACACGACTTAAGACCTTCATCGATCGACTTTCCCCAAATTTGGATAAGTTATCGTTACATCTAATAAAACGTCTTCCTACACTGAGATTTCCAAGCACAAGGTTGTCATTAGACTGGCTTTCATCCCCATCTCTCTACATACATTACATCGCTCCTAGATGACGTTAGTCCTGCATCCTTGGGCTTCATCTACGAGTATTATCATTAATCTATGTTAACGAAAACTTCTAGTAAGTTCAGTCCTATAGTTTCTTAAAAATAAACAAGTGTATATCAAACTTAATGTACACTAATAAAATAATATAAATATTTTATTTAACAGCGTTTTCGTATCTGACAACTCTCGTAAGTGATTATTTGATATTTCATTTATTTAAAATCTCACTCGTACTCGGACAAGATAACTTCTGCTATGATCGAACCACAACTTTTGCAAAATTACTAACTGGGCGAATGCTTACGTCACTACAACAGATATACCTCAGTAGAATCGTCCACGAGGTCATCAAAGGACCCCAGCGTTCATCCCATAAACAGCCACCCTACGCATGTATCGCATATCTATCATCGATAAGACATGAAAATGCAAATAAGAACTAATAGTTGAATATTTTATCACTATTAGTTAGTCTTATAAGAAGTCTCTTTTTGCCATTTCTAATATTCACATCGTACACTCTTGTTTCTCTAATACAAACATCGCACTTTTTTTCTCACATTCCTGTGGCCAACGACATCTGCATTCAACCTTGACAAAGAATCATAATGCAGATACGTTGTCACTCTTGAGGACTGAGATGGAATACCTCGTCACCATAAAGGTCTCCGGATCCCTCCCTCATCAGATGAAACACAGCAGCATTATGCTGCTATTTTACACTGATATTCTGTGAGGGCGTGACCCTACCACGGTTGAGCTGACCCATTCTTTCTTCAGCTAGAAACAAACTGCAGTGTAGCTCTACCACTGTTAACTGCACTTACGAGACTATTTTTCATTAATGTTAAAATGATTACATAAATACTACGTTATGTAATAATTTTAACATTAATTTTATATTTAATTAATTATAATATCTAATTAAGATTTTTATCGTGATAAATGCAAATTACACCTGCACACCAGCTGTATCATTGACGAGTCAGAATTGCCGGGAAAGAAGATCGATTTCAGAATATACCAAAGTAAATAGATAGGAAATGGACATGTCATCGCTACTGTATTTGGATGGTTGGCGTACGAAAATGGAGATTCCGATTACTGGTAATTAGGTATTATATCTTAATCATATAGGGTGACAAAACATCTACATTTTGATCACTTAACAAGAATGAATACAAGTGACATAGACCACAAAGTAAACGTTAGAATAAATTAGATCTTTACTCTAAGCTAATATACTCCTGTCGTAGTGACGCGGGAGTACGGAAATAGGGGCGAATATATTTACACATCTGATTTCTGATTGCACAAGACTCCTGTCTGTATGAAAATCTAATATTATGAATTATTGATGAACTCCAAGCGCCACTTCATTGATTTTAAGAATGTAACTTCGGATAATGTAAGAATTATTAAATCGTACCTCTTTCTGATGTATAAATTCACATTCATCAATATTTATTATATTACTAGCAACAGGGCTGGGTTGCTAATAATTAGTATTAGTTACTACGTTACTAGTTATTTTGTGTATAATCATAAATTGTAAAATGCTTATACGAAAAACTGACGACATAGATCAATATTTCAACAAGCAGCGCGGGTTTTCGCAATAGGATCATAAATTTGCCGTATATACAATATATTACGTCCCAATAGAATAAACCTTGATTCACATCACATTTAAGGGTAGAGATACCTAAATGTGTTAAATGTATGAAAGAAACGAACCGTATATTCGGACAACAAATACATTCGACATGGAAGGGTAAATATATGTAACGAAATAAACTTAGTCAAAAAGGAGCTTACTGTTTGAGTAGGAGATTATTCACTATGTTGGTTATCGATTTGGATTCAGATTTATTCAAAATTCGATTATATAATAGTGTAGACTTGATAAAGATATGATGGAATAAAATATTCTCTTTTTTATAAATGAATAAAACTTAATTTAACTTTGGTTTTCAAAATGTGTGTGTGTTAATAATATAGTTAACACCTAAAGTTAACCTCCACTAAATTTTTTTTACTAAAAACTTAAGATTATAAATGTAATGTAAAACATAATGTTAAGCTAAAATCATAGCTCAGATATATCATTTTGTATACTCTTAAAACACGTTTATTGTACGTTTAAAACACGTTATTTATAAACCCTAATTGGTGTTCTAGTAAAGGCAACAACGGAAATATTTCTGGGACGTTCCCACTAGTAAAGGCGAGACAAAGCGTTTGTAAGCTTCCGTGGGAGTTCAAAGAGAAACACATAGAACCATTCTAAATGTCTTTTGTGTGCTATCACCCATTGGAAGAAACCAATCAATATGTTTTTATGAAAACTGTCAAACCTCGCCTAAATATAACCTATTAACATCCTGACAACTTATCGACTTGAATGATGATAGAAAAAATGATCACAAGAAATTTATTTGTTGCAAATCAGTACAAAGATTCACTATTTGCGCTGCAGTACGATGCAATAAATAGTTTTTTTTTAAAGAGAAAGATAAATCAAACGTGGGCAGCGGGTGGCCTGCTACTTTACTTAAAATTAAAAATGCATCGATAAAGGCAAAATGTTATAGATATTAAAAACGTTATTGATGCAGTAAGTAACTCACTACTATTATTACTATATTTATATTATTATTACACTTACTATTATCCTTTCCGCAGATGATACTAGACTTTTTAGTCTGGGAATAAAATAGAAGGCCAAAACTATTTAAATAAATGAAATTTTGCACATTGAGCATTGCACAGAATATTCAAAATAAAATACATACGGTTATTTATAACTCATTGCTTCGTACCCACTGTCCCCAATGCCTTATTATGGTATCGATGTGTCGCTAAAACATTATATACAGAAATTATAAATTGTCAAAAATAAATTTATCAAATTCCTATTCAAATACTATAACCTAACAGTAACAATGAATGTTTATTGAGACTTCATCATTTATCTAAAAACCTTGCAATATTTTTAAGATAATTGTTAAAGGCAGCATATGTCCGCAACTTAAATTTGCAACAAAAACACACTCAGTTAACACAAAACAACCTCACAAACTACATCTACAGAAACAAAATCTATTATGAAAAAAGGAACGTTTACTGCGAAAGCGCACAATTATATTATGTAGTAAGATTCTATAACTAATATCGCAAATTTGAATAAGTTTAAAAGAAAAATTATCATTAGCATTATTGAAATCTTTGAAACTTAGCAGCTATTTTAATTATATCTCCGATTTGTTTACGGATTCTCAAACATATACTATGTTAGATATATCATGTATACAATATATACATGTTCTCAGTATAAGCGAACTATAAATTGTTCTTTTGGAGAAATAAATATTCTTAAACTGAAACCAATATACAGCTCAAGGCGTACATATATTGTGAAGCTCCTAACTTATAGAATAAACAAATACTCGTATACCATGCACTTTTCATAATACGTCATTCCTCTTAAAAACCTGCGCATAGAAATAGCACCAAACAGTAGCAAGAACGCTAACATAAATACAATATGTATCGCGCCTTTGAACGAGACTTTCGCCTAACGATGCTTGTTTGAAGGCACACACTTTGCTTTCCCTCGTAATCTTTACAAAAAAAATGTCAGTTAACGTAATAACGCTCATTTTTAGCACAATAATACTGATATTATACGATTAAAACAGTTACAGTTGCGAAACTTCACGGGTTCTTTCAGAGTTTACAGAGTTTCTTCTCTAATTTTCCTGATTGCCTACATTATAAAGTAATCATTTAATAAAAGAGATACGCTGCTGAAACGTACCGAATATTAAAAAACTTTCAACCACAGCAAGTCTACTGTCGTAAAGACATTTAGACATAATTAAATAAAATGAACATTTGTAATGAATTCATACATTTATATATTAACTTAAATTACATTATTTATAATTTACAAGTTTAATCATTGCAAGTAATACATTATTTGTTTTGTTTCTAATTTTTCATTTAAATATTATGTAATTAAATCATGAAAACATAACAGTATATCGGTTTCAAAAATTGAAAATGTCTAGTTGTCTCTTTAATGATTTGGTACAAAAGTGTCGGTCCTGATTCGCATTGAAATTCGCAGCCGAAGCTTGAATTTGCGTATAATAATTAGTATTTAAGGTCATGATGGGATAGTTAAATGTCACATGACATTGGTCTACATCCGAAACTTCCTTCGTTCTAAATGCATATGCATATAATACATCAAATTATGAAAGTCAACGTCGAATAAATGGTTTTATACGTATGTTTGCCGAAGTTATTATATAGTATATATATATAATTCACCTGATGGACGTGATAATTGCGACCCACAAACACCTACTAATCATCTATTCTCAACAAAGATTTAAGATACGATTGCCTTATCAGTGAGGATAGAGGTGGATGTCGCGTTAATAGTTGATTGATGAACTATTGAGTCCCAGGAACCCTACACTCACCCAATAGAATAGCTGATATTCTTTCTGCGCGTGTTCCTGAGCTGTTGAGCCGACCCTTTTTTGAGTACATGTTACAGCTACAAAATAGCTGCAGCATTGTAAACTGTTGTTTACTTCCTTAATTGTGGTGCGACTATTCAGTGTCATTGTATCCAGTCAATTAGCTTAAAATGTCTTACGTTCTATGTTGATAGTGACATATTGTTTGTTAATGAGACAGTCATTCAAAATAATCTTCCATCAAAAACTGATCAATACATTAAGAGTTACAACTTTTACAATGAATTCCTAATTATATAAGTTTGGAATAGGAAAAGTTTTCAATATTGATCAAAACATTTATTTATCTGTCGTCGAAGCAGAAAGTTAAAGCACAGATAATTCTGTTAGAGTATACAGCGAGGCGCCTACTACGCCCACGTTCGTTTAGAGGTCAGCCAAGGACCAGGGCGAACTTGCACATTCGCACTCTAGCTTTGCGTCACGATAAGAATTTATGAATATATATATATATATATATATATATATATATATATATATATATATGCCATAACTCATGGATCTTAAAAATCTATATTTATATACTTGAAATGGGATAAAAACATTTTCAAGAATGTGGATGTTTATTCGAAAATTAAATATTTACTACGGACTAGTTTTGAAGAACAGTAACAAGAATGGAATTCGTTTAACAATTCCCTTGTAGCAGCTTGTTTAAATATGCTATTCACGTTACTTACCTTCGGACTGTGCTTTGGTTCTGTTCGTCTTAATTTGATTTTCAATACAGGCCAAAACCCGTTCTTCAATGAACCAAATACTTTTAAAACAATTTGACGTTGCTTGTTTTGATTTAATTAGTAATTTTAAAGCAAAGTTAATACTTATAAGGATCTATAAAATATAGTAAACGAAAGTTAGTTCTGTTTACTCGCAGTTTCAATAAATAATTCCATTACGAATATAATTTTAACATTATTACAAAATTATTTTCAGTTTTTCAAATCGCGAGATTGCAATTTTGGTTTTTTTTCAAATTTTTCTTTCAAATTTTAACATTTACTTTATCATTGTCACTTATTATTCTCATCGCCATTTAAGTATCATAAATTACTATTGTATTTCACAACAAATGTTGACCTGTTAAATAACAATAAACAAAATATTAATATTAAAAAACTTGCAAAAGAGATTGCAAATAAAAAGGCACTTTTTCGTCGTTCTCTTTCTTTCCTAGACCTACGACTGTAATACAGTATCACGAACACAAAACGTACACTCATACAACATGCCAGACTCGAAAATCAATTATTCGTAATATGCAAATCCTGTTTATGGGCTTTAAATCGAATCTAGCACCTGCGATGCAGCAGCAGGGTTCTCTACCTCCTTCGCCACGCCATCGTCATCGCTGTTAATGGAACAGGATACCGTTGGCTTGCCGATGCAGAAGATTACCACGATCGTTATCTCTAAAATTACCGCAATGTTACTAAAAATTATTCAGCGAAAATAGTAATATAGTTAATAGTAGTAAAAATTAAGTAAAGTAACTTGGTAAGTAAGGTAGGCGACATATAAAAATCACACTGATGAGCACAAGAATATTCTCTAGAGAGCGCTACTGCAGAGATTTCATATATATTAACCAAGTATTTTTGTTTATTTTGTATTATTTCTCAAAAACAAGTTTCCTTGAGATGCTTATATGTCAGAAATAATTAATATATATATAATAAAAAAAAATAAAAGGCATGAAAAGTGAACTATTTCGTAATTCAGCTGTGTAGTGTACTAATGTCTAATGTCGTAAATGGTCTGGACAGAAGGATCATACACAGCAGAGATCATTGGCATACATCATTATCACTTGCTAATTTCTTCTTTAACAAACGACTTAATAAGGAAATTATGAAGATAAACGAATAACATACCTTAAAAACACACAGTCATCTAGAAATGGAAACAATCGTAATGTTTTTGAAACGAGATACGCCATTCAATAACAGATTATGAATCACAGTTGAAAACAAACGCGAGCGTGGGAGTGGGGCAGAAGTGGGGGGTGGATGGTTTGAGAAGTAGCGGAGGCGTTTGGGCGCCAGACAGGCTGGCGCGGTGGCTGCACCGTTCTCCAGGATGCATCCTTCGCAGGTGCTCTGCTCCCACCCGTCCTCCCCTCACTTCCCCCATTCCTATAACCAACTTCAACGATCTTGTCTACCTGAGACTATCGCCATTAAATACACACGATTTACGAGATTAATATAGATATATTATAAAAATCTATTGATCCAACTTGAAAATACAAAATAAAATATATGAAATCCTTAAGTCTCCTTTTTAAATGGCACAGACTTGATATCAAAAATCCCATTTCCTTAGTCTTTTGAAATATAATAGTAAAAGCAAGTTACAACTTTATTTTTATCGTGTTGTTACACTTCGTGGAAATGGAAAATACTAAAGTTTGCGACCATGTAAACAACATTATAAAGATGCCGCCTTACCGTCGTAATAATTTACACACATTCATCATTAGTAACCATATCATTCTTAAAGAAATACTTTAAATATATATTAAATAATATTTATTATATAGAACGTTTTAATAGACTTACAAATATAAAAATACTATAGAACGTTACAAATCTCAAAATGTTTATACGTATCAAATATAAGTAATTTTAGTTTACAGTAACACCTTAAAATATATTAGCGTTAAAGAAAAGGGATAAATTAACATAATTTAAGTAAATTTATGTATAAGTATTATATTATCTAATTTTAATATTATATCTTAAACATAACTTAATTTTTTAGTAGATTTTCAGATTGTATTGTAATTATTATTTATTCGTATACATCGTGTTGTATATTAATTATTATAAATAATATTCTTAATTTTTAATTAGTTTCTCAACATTAGACAGTAGAATTAATTATACTATTTATAACTTACACTTTCAAGAAAAAGTCTAATGTCTTTATTTTGTAACCTAGTTTTATGCTAGGACCAAAGTTCAACAAAACCAGCATCGAAAGGGAAATGACCTCATTCTGCGCGACTACTCCAGTCATTTGAAACCTTCTCACGCACGCATCTATGAAGTTTATTTTTAGTACTCGTGGGACATACCTACCTATCTTGCGATTGACGATTAAAGCTGAGACCCCAATTAAAGCTTAGCAAAACAGCCTGAAATCAGCGTGATCTACAGTATATTTGGTTAATTAAACGACCCTAGTCGTCGGGCGACCATAGCTCAGCAAATTGGACCCAATTAGTTTCTACCTAACGGTAAACAATCTTGATAGTTGTTGTTAAACTGTAAACAATAATTAAATTACTATTCCCTTGCAAATAGTTGAAATATAAAACTTTCCTACAATACATTTGGGGACATTTAAATTTTTAACATGGTAACAAAACGTCTTAAATGTAATATAACATAGTTTGAGCTATATATCATACACACATATCTAGAAACATGGTGATGGCCCAATTGATTATTCAAAATACAAAGAAAAGTACTGCCTTCATATTATATAGATCCCACTGCATAAGCATATGCTTAGAGAGGGATCGTATTGGAATAGAATCTATTGAAATGTAGTCAACGCTTCAATGTTCATTGACGGACTTCACATATCTTACGAAAATTCGTTTTATTTTTCTCCAAAATACGCAGGTTTCCTTACTATGTTTTACTTCACCGTCAAGCATATATAAACGTAAGTAATTCATAATAAATTTAATTATATTAATGACTAAAGATAAAAACAAAAAATATATTACTTAAACCATGGATACTGGTGTGTAACAAGCTATGGGGCGGAAGCAATTAACTAAAACTGATCTAGTGAAATGAAGATGATAACCTATTGTAGACTAATAAACTTACACGAATTAAGTTGCTCCTGTTAAACATTTTGATAATTCCCCGTGCATTATGTATGCTAACTAACCAACCAGTAAAGAATGAAACAAATCTTTTCTCTATCAAGTTAAAGGTAAAATATTTTCAAATTTACTTGCGTACACTAAATATTTCATCAAGAAAAGTTACATCCAACAATCCAAGAACTGCTTTAAATTGACCAGTGCTCCAGATTCGGGAATAAATATAAACAAGCGACAAGACGACAAAACTATTACAACAGAGAGTTCTCAAGCAAAGAAGAGACTACTGGCATTCAGCCAGTTGGACTGTGAATCGTGGTCCGCTGCTCTCCACAGAACCGCACTTATAGTGCGCCCCAGCCCTACGCAAATGTGACACGGAAAAGTGAAAACAAGTGTTGACGTAATGCTTAAAAACCCTGGCAAACACTTATCGCATACGTTGAATTGATTTAAAGCATGTCACGAGCAGAACGAATATAATAAAACTTTATACCGAGCCCGAACGTCGCAGTTAAAAAACACTAGCGTAAAATAGCACTTCTACGTGTTGCATGATGAGTAAAAAAAAACAAACATAATTACTAGTAACTTCGCATTCCACATTAGACTATTAGGGGTGACAAACCCACGCTATCTAGGATGTATTAATAGATGACAGGGACATCAAATGATTTTATAGCATAATTCCTTAGATAACTCTTAATTATAGTTTAATCTACTTCTTTTTTGTGCATAGTATATTTAAACAACAACACTAATAATCCATTAAAAAATCAGATTCTAAATAGTGTAAGAAATGTTCTTGGGTGGCAACCTCGGACTGGCAGTCGCAGTATAGCACGACCCCCCACTAGATGAAGCAAATACGCACCTACGCAAGTTTGCGGGAAGTCGATGGATGCCTGGTGGATGGATGGTGGTAATATTGTGCCTCTATAGGTAAGGCCTGTGTGGCCTATAGATAGGCTATGATGATGATGATAATGAAATAATATCAAAGCCAACTACCTAATATTGCAATGAATGAATGAATGAATAAATAGAATGTAATGCTTCCAACTTTAACAAACACTTAAAGATCAATACGTCTATTTCTGTCCTATAGAATAATAAACTAGTTACATAATCAGAAATCTTTGTATATCCGCGGGATATCTTTGTTTCTTACGAACCCAGTTCTTTAAATCATCACAATAAATAAGTAGTAGTAAAATAATTTTACTTTATACCGTTTATAATCTACTTAGCACGCAATAGGTTTTTTTTTGCCTGCATAATCACATTATAATCTAAGGTCATTATCAAAACAACGGAATATGTTACGTCATAACAGTTATTATAAAGCCGTTTTAGTTTGGCCTACAAATAAACAATTGATTTAAAAGTACAAAGTAAACGTAAAAAGAATGGGAATGTTTTGATTGCGGTCGGTGAATATAGTTCTTTCCTTCGTTATACACCGATTCATAACGCTCGATAAAATTTAAGTGTATTGAACTCGTATCACATAAACACGAGGGCGCTATACGAAACAACATCAAAGGAAAACAATACATAAATATTTTCTATTTGTTATTTATTTTTGTATTGCCTCTTTTATGATGAAACAGAAATATCACTATCTGATTCACGTGTCAGATACTTAAAGCATTTCCTGGGACCATTAATTTAATTTCAGATATACATAACTCAAGCCATGGATTGTAAAGAATATGTATGAACACAAAAATATGTTTAAAATAAAATTAAGTATTCATACCAAGACTTTTTTTAAAGACCGCAAATATAATTGCACGCAACTCGCCCACATGGTATCATGGGAATTGCTTCCGGTGCGCGAGTTCGACAGCTCCATAGGCGGAACTATACAACCGAGTCGTTGAGCCATATTGCCTATTGTTTGGCATCTTCAACTCTTGGCATCGAACTTTAAATACTATACCGCCCAACTGCACTGTCAGCGTAAGTGCTTCACCCTATGAATATTAACACATAAGTTTGGAAAATAGTACCATTTAAGTGTCTAGAACTGACAAATGTTATTGGCTTTTACTGCGAAATATGCTCTCTAAAATCAATAATCTAATATATCATCTTTTCCAAAGGAATATTACATTGGCCTTCTACGAGTAAACTGATGGCAATTAGTGGGACATAAATTAAAAACGTCTCAAAGAAAGAATATATTAATATAATAAATTGACTTTCCTAATATATATATATAAACACATGAATATAATGAACCAAAAATAGATAAAAAATTAAAACGACTTTTAACATTAAGTTTTACTTTTGTTATCTGGAATCTAACCTGTAAATTTGAATCAAAAATAAACATTCCATTTTGCGATCTTCGTAGCGACTGTTATTCTTAATAGTTATTTAATCGAACCCTGTATTAAAAGCTTGACCTTTCCTTTTTTAGCGTGACCCTCCTATTTACTAGAGGACGTTGATTAAATATCCGCAGGCGTTTAGGTATCGATTTAAATCAGGCATTTCAGTACTATTGATAGCAAATTCCTTATTGATATTTAGTTAGGTCGACATACCCTTTATTCATAAACAAAGGTCGCTTAGTGAGATAATGAATTTTTTTACAATCTTTCGTTTTTTATTTCTTTAACTATAAAAGTAGTAGATTCTAGGGATTAAATGTGACTAATGGTATTTATTGTAAAATGCAATATTTAGTCCATACATGCAACGGGCTTCTAATACTTTTGCTACTCGATAAAAACAAATCTATTTTTGTTATGTTACTCACTTTAAATAATTTTGCTATATGTAAATTTTATTACTGTAAATTATACCATATTTAAGTTTACTGTCACTGTTTTATTTTCCATTACAATAGCAAAGGTAATTTGATCCCTAAAATCATGATTACCTTGCAAAATATTGTGCAACCTCACAAAAAGAAACACTTGTCCAACGACAGTGACACTCCCCCTCGCTGTTGTTGAGTTATTCTGATGTTTCTTATACTCTGTCATTCTATTGAAGCAATAAAGTATCTATAATATGATTGATGGGTTTGAAACATCTATTCGACGCCCACCTATTCGCAATCCTGACTCACTACTATACAAAACCTCACTCATTCTCTCTCAATACCAACATCAAGGAAACGTATTTGCGGAATGAAAACAAATTGGGTTCTTTATTTACCGCTGAATGTTATAACAATGTTGGAAAAACCAAAAAGGAATGAGTAAAACCTCTTTAATGCGTTTTTAAGATTACTTGACTGTTATTTACGAAAGCATATTTTCAGGAAAAAGAATAACAATATTTAATATTACTTGACATTATATTTTAATAATAATACCATTATAGAAAGAAACAGAGGGTAACCAAACTTTTTATTTAAACGCCAACTTATACGCAGTGCTTTACACATAAAACAAGAGCCATGGTAGCTCAGTTTCCGGGCGCTCACTCTTAACTTCACGGTACGCGAACAACCAAACGCACAACAAAACAAAAAACAACCACAACGAGTGGTGAAGGAAAGTATTATGAGGAAACCTGCTTGACTGGGAAATAAATAAAAAATATTTCTATCGTGTGAGTCCGATACAAAAAATATTTAACATAATATTCATGGGCAAAATAACGTAATGCGATCGCGTGGGTAAGTGGACAATATTGTAAACATTTGAAATTCGGGCAGCTCCTTTGTGCTGCTGAAACAAATCCATCGATCATTTTACCGTAACGAGGAAGCCTCCCTCAAAGCAATTACGGTAAAATGCTCATACTGTATATTCATATTGTAGTAAATGTTTACACAGGGTCTTGTCCCTGATTATATTGTGATGCACACTTTATCAAAATAATCATACTTTCGATAAAGTGATTAAACTAAAATGAGTAGTAGAAAAGTATTGAAATAACAAAAAGTGATATCGATTGCTAATCTTGATCCTTTATATGATAATATAGGATGTATCCAAATTAGGCAATTTTTATTATTAATTACATTTATTTATTTTTATGAACAATAACAGCAAAAACAAAATAGAATCTCCAAATGTAGCAATTATTTTTATTTCATTTTTACGTTTAACAATATTGAATGTAACTTTGATTATGACTACGAATTAAATTGTATATTTATGTGATATTAGGCAATAAATTGTTATATGAACTAAATATGACATAATGGGTCGGGGAAAAAGTTTCTTCGTATTTTATATAAAAATTCAAGATATGTTTTATCATAGTTTATTTATATTTAATTACAATATTTACCATTTTGCTCCGTTTTGTAGATAGTGACATAATCTCATTGCAATACAACATGTATTTTGCTATACGCTAACGCTAACCTAACACTACCTAGAGAATTCTGAAGAGACCGAAACAGGTCAAAATCTGAGGGTGCAAGGTCAGGGCTATATGGTGGATGCATTAACACTTCCCAACCAAGCTCTCTCAATATATATTTGTTGAGTGGCTAAAGATGTGTTTGGTTTGGCGTTATCGTGATAAAAACACACTTTATCTGTTCAATTTCAGCCGTTTTTTCTCTATTTCTAGCCAAAATTTCAGTAGAGATCCGAATCGATGGATTTTCCTGGCAGTGAAAGCTCAATGAACGATGCCCTGTCAATCCCACCATACACACATCACCTTATTGCGAATTAAACCAGATTTGGCTATAGTCTGTAGAACTTGACTTTCCTTTGCCCTTTGACGTTCTTGGCGTAGGCAAGTGGATTCACTTGTCATCACCAGTGATAAATCTTTTCAAAAACTTTTTATTGGTTTCATTGCGTTTCAATAGAAAATCGCAAATAACTAATAATTGCATTAAAAATAACAAAGTACACGAATAATTAGGTTTCTTGTTGTTGTAGTTGCAGTGAGCTCGTGTGATACTCAAATATCGATATTCTATATGTTCTCAGACTTTTTCAAATGGGTCAAAACTGTTTTGTGAGCAACTCCTAGCTATTCAGCTATATCGTAACTACTAATATGCCAATCTTACTTCACTTTTCAAAGATGGCTTCAGCTTTATCTTTAACATGTCGACCAGAGCGAGCTTCATCTTTGACATCAAAATTCCGGGCTGAAAACGCTTGAACCAATTTTGTGCTACTCTTACGGACACTGCGTTAAGTCCATAAACGTCACAATTGTTTTTCGTGGCTTGTATTGTAATTTTTCCCTTTTTTGTAATAAAACTGCAAAAATTTTGGAATTTCTGCGTTAGATTCACTCACTTTGGCGGTTTGAAATACGATAGAAAAATGGCGGGAAACCGTTTTCACTTTTTATTTTTCTGTTTTTAAATGACGTCTATAGAACGGTATCAAAACCATCCAGATATAAACAGTACAACTAAAGAGATTTTACTGCAAGTTGTTACTTATAAAGTACAAAAAAACTTTATCGCCGACCCATTTTATTATAAGACGAGATATAATAAAACAATAAAGGCTAAAAAAAGAATTAACCCTTTGTTTTAATTACAACTTTTGTTAATTATTAATTATTGTCTTATCGAGTCTAAATTAATGAACAAAAGCAACTTAGACAAAAGGTTAAAAAGCCCAAACGAAATTGTTTATTTAATACCGTAGCCTCCAGCGCCGTAGCTCTGCTTCGACTTTCTTGGATGAAGCCGTGATAAAATCGCCTACGCGGTCCGATAAGGACGTTTGTTAGATGTGAAAAACAACTAAAGAATAGATATCAGACGTACCTTCGTAGAATAAACGACTTTGTTTACGTTAAAATTTCCAGCGGACATTTTAACGCAATTTCAAAAGGAATACACTGCGTATCTACCATTTCATTTCATTACAATGAATATAATACATGTTATGTAGCCGAATAAGATTTTCTACTAATAGTGCTTATTGATTGCATGGTCTCAAGTGATAGAGTGAGAAGCAGTAAATCTACTAACTTGTAAAAACTAACACCTCAAGAAAATACACACGTGACATCCGTAAATATTAATAGACTCAAAGAGTTCGAATGAAAAATATAATAGAAACACATTCCAAAGATGTAATCTAACTGTAATCACTTGAAACATTTATTTTACCGAATACCTTTAATGTGATGAATTTATCTATAAGCTATCTATAAGCAGCTATATAAGCATTTATAAAGCGAAATGTGGTAGCGATTCCTGTACTATGGGAATTAACAGATATTCTTATGATTTCCAAAAAAAAATCGCGATAACTTTTTGTAGAAAAGATATTTTAAGAAAGACTATACATTTAAAAACTACATTTCTAAGTTGTTTGTTTTAGTATATTACTGTTAAAACAATACACTATACTATATAGAGGTATACGGAACCATTTAATCGAATATACCAATAATAATATGAAATTGTTTAACTTTTATTATTGAAATCAATAAAACCTAAAAAAAAAGTTTAAGTTTTTTCTGGCTTATAAATAATAAAGTATAACAGGTTCGATTCAATTTACCACATTTCCCTGACGCTGAAAGTCAATAGTTCTTCGAAAGAAATATAAAATCAATGACAAAGTAAATCCCTGCTTTAAACCTTCAAAACTCAAATAATACTAGGTAATATTCAAAGACTTACAAATTAAAATTATGTTTCTAATAGCGTAACACGTTTATTTAGACATTTACCACTAAAAATGAAAAATGTCTTAATTAAAAAGTAGGCAATTAATTTGGATAATGTTAACATTATCTTGATTCTTAACAGCATGTAATAACAGAATAATAATTAAAATAAATGGTTAATTAAACTAAAACAGTTTGTGCTGTGATTTCGTTACAACAAACGTTTTACACACTAAAGATAAATCGAAAGATTACATTTCTATTTAATTATCTTATCGTTATTTGAATATTAATATAATTTTTATCATTTTCAACGAGCTACTATGAGAAAAAATTAAAGTTGCGATTCCTCTACAAGGATGGTCTCTACATTTTGAATTTTTATGACAAAGGTTGTTCATATAGGCAAATTGCGAATAATAATCTATAACAATATCTTTGTGTGGATGTTCTGATAAGTGGATGCTCTAAAGATATGATGATGAATGCTATCAAGCAATTCAAGAAGTTTAACACAACAGAAAACGTACCAAGGAATCCAATCGCTATAAAAACAACCCCACGTGAAGACTTAAGAACTATATTGTTATCCAAAAAAGAACCGTTCAAGGAACCAGAGCTTTTTCCTTTAGAAGTATTTGGTGCTGGAGGGTCGAGAGATATGTAAGCAAGAACTATGAAAAGGCGATTATGTGAGGCAAACTTATTTGAAAGAATATCTCGTAAGGTACAATTTATAAACAAAGCAAATATTAAAGCTAGATTAGTTTACACAAAAATATGAACATTTAACTGAATGAATGATAAAATATACTATTTAAGGATGAAACAAAAATTAACATGATTAATTCTGACGGAAGCCAATATGTGAGAAGTTACGAATAAAGAAATAGATCCAAAGTATACGAAAAAAGCAGTGAAACATGAAGGAGGGAATATCAAAAATTAATATGGTTAAATTTGACGGAAACTTAGACCTGTTAGGCAAATTGTTGGCAATACGGATAAATTACCGTACGAGAATATTTTAGAGGCAACTAAGTTACCCTATGCAGAGGAAAGTTTGTTGCTGGTTTGGATTATTCAACAAGACAATGACACAAGACACAGGAACAGTGGATAAAAACTTTCTACCAAGCTAATCAGTAAAGGTCTACGATTGGCCCCCGTACAGTTACGACATTGAAATAATGAACCTATAAAAAATTTGCCATGTGAAGAAAATGGAGGCCACAAAACGTACACCACTAAAGTTCATCAACTTTTTATGGTACTATTTAAAGAAACATGGAAGCTTATACTTATATATATATATAAGCATATAACGAAAAGTTATATAATGTGAGCTTAACGGCATAGCAGGTGTTTTGCTTGCTATTGTTAGATATTCGTAACAAGCGGAATGAAAGCGGTTCTTTTGTTAAATACAACAAAAGAAGTTAAACATAATCGCACACCAACATCAAGACCTCGCAATGATTACCTAGTAAGTTTATAACAACAAATATCTGGTGAGGTGACTTTACGAGAGAATTTCCACTTAAATAGGGTATCATTCAAGTGAAAGTTCTTTCGTATAGAATGAAATATAAGATTGTGATTGATGAATTCTACTTATCGTCCCTACTCGACGAATTGACAATTGAGTATTTTTTTTTCATAATTTTATATTTTGATGATTTTTGTGCAATTTTATGGAATAAAATTTAGAAGTTTCCATTCTTTTAGATTTCTATCTGCGAATACCTAATGAGCAGCGTGTAAGGATATATCACAAAAGTGGTTTCAATATAACGATCACAGGCAATTTAATATGTGAATCGAATAGAAACATGTGATAAGAATAGAATCAGAAAAAATGATATTCGCATGTTATTTTTCTGTCATCCTGTAACACTTTTCTTATAATAAATAAACTTAAACATAAAAAGCTCCATCTGAAAATGTTGATAGAAATCGATCTCTATCTATTCCGTATGAAAATAAAGGCACAAAGCTTTTACAAGTGAAATTTTCTTTTCCTCTTTAATATTTAGTAATTTTAATGTGAATTATATTGTTCAAGCCAATTATTTATCATGCACATTGGCTTACAATAAAAGACGTACATACGTCGTAGCTTGTTTAGTTGAACATATTTCCTCGTCTTTCACAACAATTTTATATCACTTAATGTCCTATCACTTATCACCCAATCAATTGTTTTTCTATTCATTACACAAGTAAGCTTAGTAGTAGTAGTTTATACCGTGACGAAATCTGTTTAAGTCTTAATTTAAAAAATAATAATGTGCTTTAGAAACTGCAATCACTATTTTTTCTCATAAATTTTAAAATTATATTGAAAAAACATAGAATTCTACATAATTTTAAAATAAAATATAGCTTACAAAAATTTTGTGATCACCGCTATAAACATGATATAAATCTTTTGTATAATATCTCCTACATACGTGGCCAGAAACGTTAAAATCGACTACCTTGTTAAGAGAATTGCCACTTTATAACGTACCTGCCGTTTGTTTTTAACTCTCTAGAACAAACAGATAAAAAGACATAAATTCTAAAATTTATGGACAACATTTCAACTTCGCATAAAATACTTTTACTAGTGACGGTATTTTTATACCTTCAAAATAAAATAACGTGACTTTATGGGTAATGATTCGTGCATGTTATAATCGTTGCAATCTATGACCCCAAATTTATAGCTTTCATAATTAGATTAAATAAATAATTAAATTGAAAATAATATAACTATAAAAATACTAATGTTATGAATCATTAAGAGCATAACAATATCTGTCACTAGTTTTACATCACTATCAATTTTAGATTGATTTGTTTGTAACTTAGAAGTCAATTTTACCGCTTCTATTTCTTCAATCGATTTGAAATCTCTTTAAGGTAGTGGTATAAAATTCTACAGACGACAGATAAAATATAAAGAATAATAAGAAATAGAAGAAATAGAAATAATTTAATATGTTTGCAGTCATTAGACATTAAAGAAATATCTGGTAAGACCGAAATAATAGACACCTTAAAGATGAACGGCACTGTGTAAGCTTGGCTCTTCACCGATCTTATAACTAACCAGCTACGAAGCTATAACCTGTTTTTAGTAGCAATATGGCTTCACCACGAAAAATTTAAATACATGTACAAGATAATGGACAAATGAATGTCCCAAAATAATAAGTTCTTGCACTTTAATAATGATTATTATTAACTAATTTTATTAATATTTATTTTCAATGATTTACTTATTTCACCATTCACCAGTCACCGCACATTTGTTATCATATTAGTTATGACATGTTGATGATGATTATAATGAATAATGTATAAAATCAGATTTGTCAAATTTCAAAAGAGATGGGAATAGAAGATTTTTTTTTCAATAAATTACGATAACATCAGCGGATAGTTCTAATGCAACAACAAAAACACTGGACATACAACCCAGACTCGAAAAAAACAATTTCAAATGTACAAATATTGTTTCTCATCTGGGATTGCGCCACGCGGCCGTAACATAACAACCATGTAAAAATAAAGCAAAAATACATAGTACGTGGTACGTTACCTTTCGTTAGGAACTGGCTGTGGGATGAATGGATCGGATAACAGTGTATTTTTTTCTTATTATTAACTAACGACCTAAATATTTTAAAACTAACCCTTAGGGCCTTAAGGTCGGCAGGCCTCGGGTAAATGTACCCATTATCAGGACATACACTCAGGGGAGTACGTCTCCCTCGGTCTCTGACTGTCGCTCTAGCGGCTAAAGTTGGGTGTGTGGTTACGTTATCATTACACGTCATTCGTAAAATGGATAAAAAGAGGCAACATTCGGGCACGAATTTTTCGCCAGCTCTCCAATTAAGCTAGGGAAACATGGCTGCTATGATGTGTTTTTCTTTAAATTTTTAGCATTAATGTTGGAAAATAGCCATCATCCGTGCTAAAAGTAACATTTCTGTACTTATGTATCTGAAAATATCTTTCAGGCCCTTAACGTCCCAGGCAGTAATCTGAAAGAAAATCCTACGACTAAAAAACAGAAGCAGCCTCCGAAGTAGAGGCCGGGCCGGCAGTGCACCAGAGCCATCCGGTTGTGGTGGACGTCTAGTCCGTTGTTTGCGCAGGTGACCACGAATTCAGCAATGGACTCTATTTTGAGAATGTTGGCTATGACGTAATTTCTGACATAACAGCCTACCATCACTATAGTGCGCTACGCTAAATTCTATTGGCCTTGCAATCTTTTTCGCTGGTTTGCCGAAGCTAGAGCGTACCATGATGGTACAGTACATAATGATGCAGTCAGCCGTGGGTGGACGTAGATCTAGTAGATTCCAAACTTGGCACAGATTACCAGTTTGGATGTCAGAATTGGATACAGCTTTGGTCCGTCGTACCGCATGGTTGATCTGGGGGACCATGTCCAGCTAGATTCTGTTGATGTTGATACTGTTAGCCTATGCGGCTCTTACAGCTTCATCGGACACAGGGCTCACGGAACTGAGGGGTCCGTGAGCTGGATAAGACCATGTCCAGCTCCTCCAATTTAAACGTGTTTTCACTTGCGGAGAACGCGATCGCACCCAGAGTTACCTCAGGTCCCTTTTTCGTCTTAACTTCCTGAGCAGCCGTTCCATAATCTGTCACTCGGGTGCGTCCTTTCAACAGGTCGGGTGACCGGCCAGAATACTTCCATTAGAAGATGATTAATAATCAAGATGACTGCCTCGGCGTTATCTGCTGAATATAAAGACTTCCCGAAACTAAATTAGCTAAGATCCTGATCATAAGCCTCCCGGTGTATCTGGTACGTTGGGCCACTGGCAGCAACAGCGTCGGCACTTAGGTTTAACACCACAAACACCGGGAGGTGTTGTGTATCCGCATCATAAAACACCTCTAGCCGGATTGGGGCCGTGACATTTTTACACAGCACATTGTCCAGAATGTCAGGATGATTATTCCAATAGGTGGGGATGTGCGTGGGCTCATTGGGGCCCAGCACTACGTATGCGGGGTTTCAGTTGTATAGTTGACTTAATTCTAAATCTGATGATATCCTGGAGAGGGATCCTCCGGTGCAGCCTACATTCTGCTTCCTTTTGGCGTAGCTCCCCGTGCATGTTGGTGAGATGGTTACAGAGGGAGTTCAGCTAAGTCGGCGTTGTCGGCTGTGGACGTGCTGAAGGTGACGCTCTGGTCCGCGTGCCTGCCTCTGTATCTGCTCCTGCCTTTCTTCTAGGAATTACCTTCAACTCCGCAGTTGGTTTGCGTGATTGGCGTGTCGTTAGTACTGGCGGTGGAGTTTTACACCGCTTCACCTCGTCTTTTATGACCGCACATCTCCCACCATCTCTGCGAGGTGATTTCTGCTTTGGAAGGTTAGGCTATCGGAAACAGCTGTGTAGAGACTGTGTACGTCCTAAGGAAAGATCCTCCACGTATTTACGGGTCCTTTCCTAATGGAAGGCAGGTTCAAAATTCACTAACTAGAAGCGGCCAGGGCACCCTGGTATCGTACCGCAACTAGTCCGTGTAGTGAGTATCTTGTGGCTGTTTGAAATCTCAACGCTTTGCTGAAGTTAATATCTCGACAGCAGAGGAGATTTTTCTTTCGGTGTTCGTTTTGAGGCTTTGTGAACTGCTTTCCATGCGTGTACTCGCTGGTTCATATCAAGGTATCACTGAAGTGTTCATATGGAGAGAAAGAAGTTACGACCCCTTTCGCCAGTAATACAGCAATCCAATTTTGTACTCTGGTGCGACAATGCCTATACATGGTACATTGTTATCAATCATAGATATTTGTGATATGAGCTGTCAATCACTTCAGTGCTCATTTGTCGCCATAATTACATTAAAAAAACTTAATTCATTAGATAATACCTGTAGTATTAAACAATCATGTCTTTTATTTGTAATGAGTTATGGTTGAACATTTAAATTGTGTTCATAAGTGCAGCCGATCTCTGATAAATGTATTTATTTATTCTTTTACTTTATTTTTTATTTTTTTATATAGTAGAGTAGATAGTGAAATTTGGAAGTTAAAGGTATAGATCTAACAACCTAGCTTTAATTCACTTGAACAAACCCCAAGCCTGTTTACGAATGCACAAGTCGTAGCTAGCGCTGGCTCCACAAAGTGGATAGATAACTATGTATAGAGTGCGAGCGCAATCCGGTCGCGGGCCTCACTTTCCCGGGGATGCTAAAAATAGACGCTCGCAATAAAGTCAGCAACCGTCTCACTTCACCGAGCTGGGGTAACTTAAAGAAACTATTCCACGCGTTTTAGTAGTATACTTGCTTGATATATTGCAAGATGTCTCCGATGTTGCTGCGATTTATATATAAAACAGATGGTGTGATAAAAAAGATATTGTTGCACTTTTACTGTAATGTAGACAATTGATATTTTACATTTATCATCTTGTATTAGTTTTTATCACTAGAAAAATATTTAGTAATTTACACACAATGGACATCTTCGGTGTTGGTTTTCATAATATTATAGATTGATTTAATTATGACAATAATAATCCAAATTTCAACATTATATGCAATTATTAAAAAACAGTATTTTAAAAGATTTATGCATCAAGTAAATCAAACCTTGTAGCAAAATAATACAATGTGTACTGAATTTAAAATGAAATGTAAGGCAAGTAGTTTTCTTTATATATTATTAAGAGTGTCACGAGCACAAAATTCATCTGATGGTAAATGATGACTACGGTTCCTGACATCCAAATCCATCCTGAACAAAGATTCAACATCCCCGAGGATCAAGATGGAATTTCTCATCACTTGTAATCTCTGTAAACTAAAATCTCGTCCTCTAATCTCTACATTCACCATACGGAACATAGCAGGCTTTAACAATGTTAATAAACGTGTGACTTTACCACTATGAATAAATTAGTGGTTATTGTATACTAAATCTAAATTTTGAGTTTTAAAATCTTTCTATAACGATTGTGATGATTGATTGAAATGATGTATCACATTTGTTTTGAATAAAAGTATTATTATTATTTAATATTACATCTACATTCACAAATATGTATGACAGATCAAAATCTATATTTTAACAAAACGTTATCTCGTCTAGTTTAGTATAGGCAAGTGGCAGGGCATGAAAGCAAAATATTCAGGTATCATTACCTAAACTTTGGATATATCTCATTTATTTAATTTTTCTCCTTATTAATTTGTAAAAGGTTTAATCTTATTAGATTATGCCACCTTCATCGTTTCAATAATCTTATAGCGACTACAAATTATACAGCTAAATTATATTAAGTTACCCCTACGAGACTATATCTACGAGTCTATATTGCATCCTTGCAGTCGTCGAATTGTGACTTGTGAACGCTATTACATCCTCAGATTTCTTAAATTATAATTTAAAAAAAAACAATTTTCTTCTCTCCGGTTTATTCCGGACACACTCCATCATTACATGATACACGTCTTCGACAATATCGTACTCAGTACAGTTCGATGATTGCATTTCCATTAGAAATGCGAACTTATTAAGAGGGATGTGTCCAAAGCACAGACGGAAAGACGTTATGATAGTTTGTTTTCTCATATCGGCATTCTCAATCCATGCACGTTTAAGAATATTTGGTTGTATTGTAGCGTACCTAATACCTTTGCTCCAATTACTTTCATTGCCAAGTGATAGAGCATTTTTGTTTAATTTTATAATATACTTCTGTATGATATGGCTCGCATTCACGAATTTCTCCGTTAACTGACGCCTCTTTAGCGAACCGGTCGACAATTACCTACAATGCCGACATGGGAAGGCACCCATTGCAGCACAACATTTTTATTGTTAATACTGAGTTTACAAATTGTATCTAAAATAATGTATGCAATAGGAATTCCGCGTGTAGGTGATGTACAACGGCTTAGTAGTTGCAAGGCTCTACGAGAATCTATAAGATTAGGTTATAATATTAACTATGTATATTACAACTAATCATACATATTATATTATTAGATTTCTTTCTTAACTTTAGTAATACCAACGATACCCTCTTTAATAGTGTTTGGTAAATCCACATTGCTGGCCCAAATCGACAACTTGAACATCTCTAAATTATCACTACTGTACATTTTTATACTTCTCTAATAAGTAGTATAAGGAAAATAACACAGTAATGACAGATTTTCTATTATGGAAACAGCGAGATTATTTTATAAAGATTTGCATTTTACCCAATATTTAAAGCCAAAATAATGGCGAAGGATATGTGGAGGTGCTACATATAGCTCATTCTGTATGATATGTATTGGAGTGCTTTCTAAAAAAGTGCCTATTATCCGAAGGCACAAGTTCTGAATTCTCTATAATTTTACAAAATTAGTTTTACTATTGTTGTATATAGAGAAAACACGCATTAACTATACGACTTCTTACGGTAGTTAAGTAAAGACGTCTAAGGTGCTTTGGGTTCACACCCCACACAGACCCTGCCAGCAGTATAAAAATGCTAACGAATTTTATAGCTTTTCCTAGTATTTCATTAACATAATTTGCCCCAATTAAGTTCAGAATCAAGCCGACGCTGTCTTTTTTATTTTAATTGATAGTACAAAATCCACAGCTCAGCTTTTATGTGGATACCATATAAAGATATGAGCTATTCTGACGTCCAATAGAAGCTGTACATTTTTTTTTTACAGAATGCCCACCAGCAGCCGACGGCATGGAAAGATTCGCATGCCCGACCCCCGACCGCCAAGGACGTTACCGCTGTATAGACGACCACGTGCTTTGCGACGGCTTCATCGACTGTCCCAACGGCGAGGATGAAGACCGCCAGGCCTGCATGTTTTATAAAACTGTAATGTATACTCAGTAATACTCATCTCGAAAATAATAACTGTATTCTAAAAAATATAATATTTAAATAGTAATGACGTGATAGTTTTATGTATATTTTATTTGCTCCAATAACCACATCATTCGCTTCCATTGATTATTGTTACAAAAGTTCGACGCGTCTTATCTCTGTTCCTAAAAAACCTCAAACATGAGATCTAAAAACCACATTTTGTAAAATAATACCCTAAGAAAAGAAAAAATCACAAACGCAGCGATAGGACCAATCTTTGTTCTTACGAGCTACAGCGTGATACTATAATTAGTGACTAATACGACTTCTATTGTGAATTAAGGGATTGATCTTAGTGATTGGGTACTGTATACAGGTACTGTGATTAAAATCTAAACTCGGTGCTTCGTTCTTTTCGTCCAAATTAAAACTAACAAGTAAAAATTTGATATCAGAAGTGGGATTTGAGTGATGCGTGACGTAAAATTATTTTTAAAAAAAAGATTTATAGTAAGAATCTCTATATTTAAATAACATTTGAATTATTAGGTTTTAACTATTAGACCAGAAGCAAAAAGTTTTAAAATATAACAAATTTTATTTCCCATAATCCGTATTGCAAAAGTTAAAAATCTTGATGCTTTCCTTTTGTAATAATAATAAAATAATTCTGTGAAAGAAAAGAACTGAAGAAAAGAATACATTCGCGTTTCGAATAGTCTAATCGATTGTATGTTCTTAATTCAATTCAATTCAATTCATTTATTATCGGATAACAGTGATCCATAAATACATTTATACATTTAAATAAATTACAATTAATACACAACACACATAGACAAAAACATAAAATAAACAGAGAAAATAAAACAAACAAAGAATAACAATAAACAATTAGGTCTGCTCCACTAAGATTATAAAATAATTAAATGTCAAATATAGTTAAAATGTCAACTTAAAGCATTAATTGCGACTTCTATCATTATATTTATTTACCTATGAGGTTATTATTATTAATTATTTATGTATTTATTAGTCAGTAAGTGAACCATGGCACAATGGTTCAAGTACTGACAGTCATAACGGTCTGCTAATACCCTCAGGATGCTGTTCGGGCTATAATATAACTATCGTTTAAACTCACGGCATATTACTAACAATATTATAAGAAAATAAAAATAGCTTATGGAATTCAGCACACAGTTAAGACATAAAAAAAATTACTTTTCAGACAAAGGCCCACCTGGACGTTTTGGCAGATGCGCTCTTACGGTGGGCACGCGGCCGTTAAGCAATCCATCCCTCCGAAAACCCGCCCCAGTGCTCCTAAAACCCACCAGTGCTGCACGGACCTCAACAGGCTGACATTCGATTAATCAACCATGTGCGATAAAGAGTTCAGTGGAAGCTGCGAACATTACAGGAAAATATTCGGGCGCAACCAGTCATGCGATTATATGCGTTGATAACAATAAAACATATCAAGAAGTGGTGCAGTCTATGCAAAAACATGACCACTTAAAGTGTAGTGTAAGAATCCCGACTGCGAATAGACCGACACTGCATACGTACCCCGGTGCGTCCTAGGAGCTGGCATAAACACTCGACGGAAAGGAAGTAATGCTGGTTTCGTCCCAATACTATATCTGCAGCTGATTTGTTTCCCAATTATTTTGTACCTTCTAGCTACTTATTAAAACTAAAATGTGAGACTGGTAGTCGACATTGTTAGTCGGTAGAACATACATATACATAAATAATTTAGTATAAAAGTTCTTCATTTTACAGAGCATAAATGTTATTATCGATATGTTGAAATCTTTGTTCACTCTACGCACTTATGTGCTCTGTGTTACACTTCTTGTATCGATGAGGGTTCTAAAGTTTATAGGAGAATTTAAAGGAAAACCTGTGTATAATGTGAACGTAATAAACATAAACATTGATTTAAATATTTGGCCTATATGTGGCGAGAACGCATTTTCAATACGTGTACTTTTTATATTATATGCGATCTCTACTTATGAACTTTTCGTAATTTAATTATATATATAATAATTTCTTATTGAAAGTTATTGTTTAGGATTATAACAGAGAGGTGTTCTTGGTCTAAGGACTGTTAAACTGGTAACAATGGTCTTGATTATGGCAGCTATTAATAACTGTTAATCCATTGTAAAACATTCCGTATTTCATTTTATTTAGTAATATAGTATATTGTAGCTATATATTTTGACTGAACGAGATCGATGATATCATTTGCCGAACAAGTCTGAACTGTTATCAAGTCTAGTCATGAATTAGTTCCTACGCATATGTTACTTTTTATATATTTATTGTTTTAAGTTTGACATTTCCATGTAGAATTACACCAAAATTTAATTTGAGGTACCTAAAGTACAGGCTTATTGAATAATATTTAACATTAAATTGTAAACTTCGCCTACTCTGTCAAGAAGTCACTTTTAAACATATTCGTGTGAAATTACAAAAGTGTCACTGTCGATAGCGAATATTGCCAATCCAAAATAAATATTACGCATAAAATTTCGTTACAACATTCACTATTGTTCACATCCATAAATTATTTAGATTTTAGGTAAAGAATATTATTCTCAGATATTGTAGATCAATTATTATGTAATAATTCTAATTTTAATAGATTAATGTTAATTGTATTTTTCGTAACGTTAATGAGTAGAAATTTAAAGTTTTATGGCATATTAGAAGTAGCACTGATTTGAAAATTACCTAAAACATTTATTAAGCTTATATTTAGTGGTTGATCGCGGTAATAAATGTACAATTCAATTTATTGGTATTATATAACTTTATATATTGCACGAAAATTTTCTGAAAATATATCGATATTGGTACTTAATAAGCAACAGATTTCAATGTGTAGTTATATAGGTAAACAAAAAAAGTAATTTGGTGTTGTAGATAATCATTATTTATTGAGTATTCGCTTAATAATTGGATTCCAGGAAATGTATATGAATCAATAATCTTAGTAAAGTTAGTTTCTAAGTCAAATGTAAATGCCTAAAATTTATATGTAGCTAAGGATGTGAACATAGTGTAAATAAAATGATAAATCTATATGAGACTCAGGAGGCACATCAAAGCACACAGTCATTTTAGTTTATTTTATTTTATTTACTTACATATAAAAGTCCCAAACGCAAAGTTGTTTCTATCTGATGATCAAAAGCCGGATAAATACCGTTGTAGTCTGTTAGAACGTTTGTTCTTGAGCCATCAGACTTCGTGGTATTTATATTTCAACTCCATATTCTTCGTATATCTCATAATCATGTATTTAATTTATTGACTTGCTTTGGTGTGTAAGTCTTATAGTAGATTTATCATTAACACGATTAAAATAGTATTAAGTGCTTACAATGTCTTTAAAAATATAATTGACTCTTTTGTAAAATATAATAACACTATTCAAACATTTTTGGTCGAGTATTAATTCTTAATATTTGTGATATACAAAACAATATTGAGTGCTGTCTAGGTACCTCGGAGATTATTCAGCTTTCTAGAAACTACCTCCAATCTTTTTTATTATCAATTAAAATTTAAAATAATCCATAACACTTTTCGGCGATGTAATTTATAAATATTTCTGGTATTAATAGATAACCATTGAACCTATAATTTCCTAAATATGTATGATTTATTAGTACATGTTATTGCTAAAAATATATTAATGTAATTGCACTCAAAATTTGCCTGTTTCGTATGTGCACAGCAATTTATTGTGATATTTTCAATATTATAGGTTAAGATGCAAATCATGATCTCGTATATAGACTTTGTATCTATCAGTGTTATTATTATCTTATTTACATACTTGTAATGTGTTAAAACTATGCAAGTTTGTATAAAATATGGGCTAAACGTGTTTACATAAGCTAACCGATGGTCGCCATCTGAGTACCTACCGTTTGTAATTATTCGGTCTTTCATTGCATTTCTACAACTAATTTTTAAGCAACTTTTGAGTTATATATTTATTTAAAATTTATAAACAATTAGCAATTTTCAGTCAATTTTCTGTACATAGTGTAGTAATACGCCGTTAATGTACAATTTCTATTTTAAAAATTTAATGTTGTCGCAGTTTTCATTGTACTCGTTGCGGAATCAAGATATTTTCTATGCACAAACGCCGCCTAACGCTGTCCATTAATGGTTATATTTTTATCGCACCTACCTAAATTCTTAATACATTCATCTAAATTAAAATATAACACAACGCTTAAAGCAAAACGCAACGCACACTGATACAAAACAGAAACCACTACTAAAATACAAAGCTGAATCATCCCTTAAGCACGTTGTTAAATCGAAATCCATTTGCGATTTCGATCAGTTTGCCCCTTGTGAGGTCAATTAAGATGCTCATATTCTCCCAAAGCGAATTTAAATTAGATTTAGATGGCTCGATACAATTTCTTGTAACATCTTCTCGTAACAGAAGTGGTATCCGTCTACCTAAAATGGTTTATCTTTGCGCTCAATTGGAAGAACAACTTCAACTGGTTTATTGTTGAAGGCTAATTAAAAATATTTTTAGATGTCACACTTGTAGTTGTTACTCTTTGTATCTACAATTCATGTTATCCATCGGAATTTATAAAAGGGAAATTTTTCATAAAAGTGTTGTCTATAAATTTATATGCCACTTTCCACTGACGCAATGTAATGCATAACTTCAGCCGGTTTCAAAACAACTATTATTTAGAAATGCAACTATTTTTGTAGATACTTATATACGTTTGATTACCACTAGATAGAGATTAACATATTATATTTTCTCATAATGTTATGTTTGCCAAAAAAGACAAACAATAAATTATCCATTACTACCGCACAAATGAATATCGTTGAATCTACAAAAAGATTAAAAATCTGTTATTGTTGGTTTACAATGCAGCCAATAAACATATTTCTACTCTACGGTCCTAGGGTTATCATAACACTCGTTTGGACAGTCGTCATAGCGTCGCTTATGATAAAAATGGAATACATCCGAGAGAATAAAGTAAAACGCACTAATGATTATACATATACAACTATAAAACATTCCAAACACCAGCGTCGAGCATGTCTTATGACACCTTCACAATCTTTGTTCTCTCTAAAATATAAATCATATTCCTTCAACAGTGTCATAGATGAGTTGCCTTTACATTTCGTAGAACATGTGTATGCAACTCACGTGGCGATAATCTTATAACGACTACGCTATTTTGTAGGCGTAATATACTTTTGGACTATTTATTATGTATTGTTAATTACTATATATGTTGTATTAAGATAAAAATTAAAAAGTAAAAATAAATGTTAATAAATGCCTCAGCCAGAAGATGAATTTTGTTTCATTTAAATAATTGTCCAAATAACAATAACAAAACGTTCAATCGACACAGATAAACATAGACCTCCTGTGGACTAATATAGATTATCATCAATCAATCAAACAAATACGTGTTTGTTGTATAACATTAGTTTGTTAGTTTTTAAGATGAAGCATAATAGATATATTAATATCCCCTTTGACGGAGCTTAGTGTTATAGTACCGTTTTTCTTCTCTTACGGCGTCTAATATATATATATATATATACTGACAACTGTTTTGACTCTATATATAATCATATCGCTAATTAGTTACATGCAATTTATGAACTCAAGGAGAATAAACATATATCTTTTTTTTATCTTATTCCTAATAGCTCTATAAGTTTTATTACCTCGCTATCATAAACTTAGATTCATAGCAAATAACCAGTTCGATCCCAATTGCACCTATAAAATTGGTAATTGAATTTGAAGTGTTGATTACGACATGCTACAATGCTAGGCTATGAAGGAAAAGATCGTATCGCAAATATCTATAACTTAAAAATAAAATATCAGTGTTATATCAAGTTAAGCAATCTGCAGTGATTTAAGGAAATAAAAAGAAGGTGCAAGGGGCGAAGTCCAAGCTGCATGGCGGCGGTGGATGCGTCATTAGTTCCACACGAATACATTTTGTAACACTTTCGAAGAGCAGTTGTTTATATACCAATCTTCACTGCCCTTTGATTTCAAGCAACACTGTGTGAACACAGTTTTTCACAAAAAAAATTGTGTGAAAATTTTCATGAGTTTTTGTAATTAGTTATATTCATTGTGATAGTAACACACTATTATACTATGTAAGGACGCTACAACGAAAATCAAATGACATTCACGCAAATAAAAAGCTACATCTTCCCAGAGAGTACCTTAATCCAATTGTATTTTGTATTTGTATTGTAATTGGTTTTTTATATTTTTATTGTAAGCGGCCGGTTCCAAAGGCGCGTATAAAACAGGTGCGCACATACACCTGATGGTAAATGAAGATTCAGCCCATAAACAACTACATCCATCATCAACATATATTGAACATGCATATGCGCTGGCTACCGTGAGGACTGAAATAGAACGTTTCGCTACAAAATAAAAGTGTTTCCCATATATATCAATAAGAAATTAAAACTGGTAGAGCTACACTGCAGTTTGTTTCTAGCTACAGAATGAATGGGTTGGCTTGACTGGGGTAGGACCACGCCCTCATCCATCGTAAAATAGCAGCATAATGCTGCTGTGTTTCGTCTGATGAGTGCAGGGATCCGCAACCCTTTATTGCTGTAGACGAAGCATTCCATCTCAGTCCTCAAGGTTGACAACACATCTGCATTATGTCCTTGTCAAGGATTAATGTAGAAGTCATGGGCCGCAGGAATCACTTACCATCAGGTGAACTGTGTGCTCGTTTGTTACTCTTAATCTAATTAAAAAAAAAAATCAACTAACCTAGTCGGGTCATAAATTCTTTTACATCCTCATTTATTTTTAATTTTGTTGAATACTGGTCTAATATACGTCCGCGACATCTTAAATAAAATATCTATTTAATAAAATGGAGTGGACGCAAAAGGTCTCCCTTTTAACATCGCAGTGACTGTGCTACACCGCTGCGATTACGCGTCAACCGTAATTTATAAAATGACATGCATAGTATGCGTGTCCATAAAAGTGGTAACTGTTCATTTACTCAACATTTTTTTTAAATAATTTAACGATTGAACATTTCTATTATGTAATGGTGGATATTCTTAAGTCGAATCTTTATTACAACTTATTACCCTTTCTGTCGGTCCTTCTGTTCTTATTACCCTTTCTTCTAACCTGATAAATGATGTTATGGATATTATAATCTCTAATTTATAGGAATCTTCTGCAATCGCTATCGTATCCTTAATTTTAAAACCCTTAAACAATTGATAATGATTTTATGTAGCCATTTGCATTGGTCAATGTATAAACTTATAAAATCATCTCCCAAATAAAAACAAAATAAAAATTCCACCATGGACAAGACGAAGATCATGTCTAACGCCCATGTCACACACGAAGTTGTTGACGAGTATATATACCAAGGGCAAATGTTCCGGTTAGGTATGTTCAATTTCGACCCCGAAGATCAATCGGCGGATCCAATTGTTCTTGACCGCTAATTTAAATTTGTAGGAAAATTTAAAATGCCAATGGGTTTGGGTTAATTTTGCTATATAACCGTACGAAATCCAACAAATGAATATTAAAGATAAGATTTAATGACCTTAAATTTATTTTATTACTTTATAAATATTATTTACCCTGCCGGCCAAAAGTTTAAGACCGCACATAAACAACATAGTTATCCATCAATTGTAATAAAATCCCATAGGATAAATAAAAGAAATTCACATCTGCATATTTTATTGTTAGTCGAATATTTAAGGAAGTCATTCTTTTGTTTACTTTCAAGTTATTAGACAATAAACATCCATTGTTTTCAAACACCAACAAACGCTGCGCTAGAGCCAGGTGGTAAAGTGGTAATAATATTTTTATAATGTCCTCATTACTAATTACTTTGCTTTTGTTACGTATTGGTCAATAATTAGGATTATTTAGCTCCTGAAAACGCGTGTCTCTGACTTATGCCTCCTCAGAGCCCGGATCTCAATCCCATTAAACTTTTGTGAGAAGAGCTTGATAGGAACGTCCGTAATCGTGGCGTATCCTCGCGAGAAGAAATGTGGAATGCTTTATGCGAAATTTGGAACAATATATCAGAAGACTCCATTAACAAATTGATTGCCCGGATGACGAGACGAAAAAAGTCATAAAATGTAAAGGAGGATTTTTTGATGAAAAATCAGTTTAGCTAACTATAGCCTTTTTTTGAATGGACTGTTTGCATGAATATTTCTTTACGATTTTTAAGTATATTGTTTGTTAATCAATGTTCTATTAGATGATTAAACAGGTTAATTAAACACTTACTATTTTATTGGAGTTTTACTTTATTTTCCTACTTTAAGTAAGGTGGTCTTAAACTTTTGGCCGGCAGTGTATTGATTTATGACGGAGTATGCAAATATAATCCTAAAGTGCTTGTTGATATCATCAGGTATATTAGTGTACCAACTTCGAAGGTATAAATACCCATAAAATTACTTAAATATAGTTTTAACTTATAAGTATAGGTTGAAGTTATTGCACGAATACAATAAATGTTGTTATTAATACTATTGGTCTTATTGTTCTAATACTACATTTGTATACGAACAATTTTTGGTTACACCAGGTATTGTTAATACCATTATAAACACTTCGACGTATAAAATTCCAGTAATCATAATTTTAATTAGTCAAAAAGAGATAAAGTGAGTTTTTCGGTTTATGGCTATTGCAATACTGCATATATCATAGGTTAATAATTATTTTATCGTAGTTTGGAAGGGCCTTGCTTTTTTAAATATTGTTTCTATGCATTCTGTTATGAGTTCGCAGTCAGGGTAACGACCCCTAATTGAAACTTATTAGATATATTATGTTTAAAATAATAAGATTCATTCAAATTTACAACAAAACTTTCGTCAATTTAATACTTTCTCACAACTTTTTAACATTGCTTTATTTGTATATACTATTACAGTCAACGTCCCGTTTCCGTGAACTAAAACAAAAAATAACAAATATCCTTTGTGGAAAATTAAAAAAAAAATTGGATAAAATATAACGAAGAAATTTATACATTGGAAACTCAAGAAAAATTTGATAGCTTCGAATGAGACACGGGAACTCTTTATGTATCCAAAATTTAGAGGACCATGCTTGATTATGAAGATTGGAGAAACGGCAAAGGTGGAGGAAAAATTGACTGGAATTGTCAACGCAAATGCAGCAGCGACTTTCCAACTTTTTTTTTATAATAATAATATTATAATATATAAAAAAATATTTAGCAGTAAAAGTATACAAATTTAAAACGATCTTATTACAAAAATATACAATTTGTAGGTAAAACAAAAATAATATAAAGAAATTCTAAAAGAAAAGAAAAGAAGACTACAATTCACTTGTACTTCTTAGTTCGACCACTAAAGCAGTTTTGTGTTACAAAACCTTTAAAAATAGCCCACAATTATTGCGTATATTATTCGTCGGTAATTTTAGTATCTTACCTAAGCCTACCCTGTATCTTAGAATTCTAATGTCTTTCGGGGCCAAAATCTGTTATAACCAATTTCTTATCTGCAACGTGGCATAATGTTTCGAAAAAAAAAATAAGTTTACGTTATCCTTTCAGCTGTCCTTAGAATATGTGGTACCGAAGAGAAAATCTGGTCACGTAGGATACCAAGATACTTTTTATTTTTTCTTTAACGACCTTCCACAATCTTCTTATTTGGTATGCGTAGTACGAGCCCGAAATAGTGGTTCCCTTTTCCAAATATTCCACCACAATTATTTCTTCATCGTCCCACAAAACGGACGCCATAACCATTCCCGTCATTACTTGCCACTTTGAATTTCTTCGTTCTTTCCACCAAGTCGCTGTGTATGTCTTTGACAGGCATTTTATTTCAAGCAGTGGTACTTGATGCTATCTCTAATTTTTCTCCATTTTTATGTTATCTCTTTGACGGTTAGTATTGAAATTAATGTATCTCCCGGGAGGCGTGGCCTATTTTTTTACACACATAGTATGTGTTTTAGCTCTAATTTGATAGTTTTAAGATACTTCCCATACAAACAGAAATATCCCAAAATATAATGCCATGTCTTAGTAACTTTATATGTATCAAGCAGTAGTATAGTGGAAGCCATGTAGCAATATTTTATGAACTATATTTGTTGGTCTGGCATGAGCCAGGTGCATGCGTGTAATTTAAAGACACTGAGACTACAGTGTATTATACGTTCATTGTACGACCGGTCTATATTATTAACATGTTTATATTATTTTTTTGCAAAATATGTATGTTTTTTTTTTCATATACTTTTATATCTTGTGAATAGATTGATATGAAATTCTATTAATTGAGAAATCTAACAGTTTACCAAGTCTCTGAATAAATAATCGTAGTATATTACAATTTTAATATAACTTATAGAAAACTACTAAATTGAATCAAGCTTAATTTGCTTAAATATTAAGTTAAGTTTGCACTGGCCAAAAGGCACTTTGACAAGACTTGTAAACGAATAAAAATAAGCAAAAAAGCCTCTGCCAAGTTACTTGACATGTCTTTGTTTTCATTCATTGTTGCTTGGAGTTTGGTCAGTTGAATTATAAAAGTCTTCAAGTTGCAATTAACTGAATATAAAAATGTCGGTGTGTGAATCCCAGAAATCAGAAACAGCTAAAGATAATATATCTACAAATTCCATCGACGAAGGATTGCCTCGAGAACTCAGTCAATTAAGTCTTACGAGTGCAGCAAGTCAAGATGAATTATATTGTGATAAACTACATTCCGAAACTGCTTTAAAAAATATCTGCGGGTATTATCAGTCGCAGAAACTTTGTGATGTTGTGCTTATTGCAGGAGGTTGCAGGTAAGTCTTATTTTCTGTTCCTTTTCTTTGTCTTATTTAATCCTTTGTGCATGCATATTGAAAATAGAACATAGAGATATACCGTTCTTTTAATTTATATTATTAATTCTTGTAATATATAAACTGTGTAAAATAGTTTCTAATTATAACAATGACATATATAACTACCTTATATTTACATTTATAACAGGATTCCAGCACACAAAATAGTATTATCTTCATGCAGCGAGTATTTTGCAGCAATGTTCACAGGGTCTTTGAGGGAAGCTCGGTTAGATGAAATTACTCTTGAGAGAGTAGATTCACAGGCACTACAAACACTGGTGCACTATTGCTACACTGGCACAATAGGTAAACTCTGTTTTAATTCAAAGGTTTAAATCACATAAGCACTGCTCAGTAATATACTTTTATTATAGTGGTCACTTTCATATTTTACCTCTTATTTGCAGAGCTGAGAGAAGAGTCTGTTGAGGTGCTATTATCTACAGCGAGCTTACTTCAGCTGCATTCTGTTACAAAGGCTTGCTGTTCTTTCCTGCAGAAACAACTAGATCCTTGTAACTGTTTAGGGATTGCTTTATTTGCTGAGCAACAGTCTTGTCTTACTTTACATAAAAGTGCTTTGGAGTATACTTATCAACATTTTATGCAGGTGAATAGGTTAAAAAAATGTTATTTGAAATTGTACCTCTTTGGGCACATTAAGAGTTAAATTCTAATAATTAAAAAATATATGATTGAATGGTTTGTATAAATACTTAGGTCACAATGAAAGTCTTGAGAACATAAAAAACTACTTAATGTAGAAAGTTGCTGATGCTTTTGTTGTTTTTTAAAATAGTCTCCATTCCTCTTTATACATCTTCGCATTCAATGTAACCACTGAGAAATGCAGTTGGCCCATTCTTCCTTAGGGGTCTCTTCTATGGCATTTTCGAATGCACTAACTGCATCTTATTTGTTGAATTTTTCTAACATTTCGTGACACCAGTCCATGAGAAGGTGTTTATGGTCTTCGGTCAAAGTATGGGAAATCCATCTGGTGCAAAGCTTCCTGACGCCTAAATTTTTGTGTAATTATTTTTGTACTTGACTCATACCAATGCCTTAGCTTGCCCGAATCTGCTGTCAGGTCACTATCATGCGTTGCACAACAATTATGTTATCTTCAGATGTGTCTGTTGAAGGATGTCCTTCATGCAGATAATCACTGAAATTGCTATGCCCATGCTTAAATTCATTAAACCAATTGTAAACAGTGACATGAGATGGGGCTTCATAATTTAATGCCAATCGAAGTCTATCATAGCTATGTTTTTAAGACCACAGCAAAAGTCGTAATAAATTATGGACTGAAAATTTTATTAATATAGAGGTGCCACAAGACTTTTGGAATTGCAGCCAATTTACAAAAACAAATGATGAATACAATATATCACATTAAGTAACCAATGAGTTCTCTAATAGAAATATAAAAGAAGTTTTTATATTTACTGTTTAATGAAAACTTTATTTTTAATGTTTCTAACTGGCCGGTTCTAAAATTTTCAGTGCCACACATTGTAGGTAGATATTGGAATTTATTCTCTTGCACTTTCCATTGTTTTAGGGCATACTGAGTTATAACTCATTCTCTTATCTGTTGTGCTGTTTTATGCTCATAATATTGCTGTCTCTGTACCAAGCAATCTCAACCTTACTACATTTGTCATCAATATAATTATATACAACAAAAATATTAACTAACTCCCTATGCATCAAAAATAGTTTTAGTTTTAATTTAATTGTGGCAAAATTAAGTAAGTTAGCTCAAGGGCTATTTTTAGCATTGTTTAATGTGAACTGGTTTAATTGTACACATATTTGACAAATAGTTAAAAAAAAATATTGTAATGCTAAAAAGCAAAATGGCCAATTATGATATTCAGAAGTTTTATTATATTTTTTTTAATTTTCAGGTGGTGAAACACCAAGAGTTTCTAACTTTGGAAGTAGACCAGTTGGCTAACTTACTAAAATCAGATGATCTCAACGTTGTCTCTGAGGAGAATGTTTTTGAAAATCTAATGATCTGGGTCCAGCATGATAATGCAAACAGGGAACAAAATCTGCCAACTTTATTAAAGCTTGTTAAGTTGCCGCTACTTTCATCTGAGGTATGCTTTGTTTTAAATAATAGATAACATTAATAAAGATGAAAAACAACTCTACTATTCCATTGTTGATTTTTGTTTCCTATGATCCTTATGGACTATCATAGAATGTCTCATTACCATTTACTCATCTGAAAGGATAAATTGGTCTCCAAAACTGTTACTGTCCTCAGTAGAGTAGGACCATATTTTATGACATACTAATTTGCAACTCCACAAAAAGTATTAACATTACCATGTAATATAACTATTTTATTAGCATTTTAAAGTGAACTTCGCCTACTTGTTACTTTATATAACTACATTAATCCTTTCCTGGTAGAATATATAAATATATTTAATTTTCAGTATTTAATAGATAAAGTTGAACAGGCTTGTGGCAATGTTCAAGAATGCCAGCCCTTAATAATGGAAGCTGTCAAGTGGCATCTTCTTCCTGAGAGACGGTCTCTGCTTTTCTCTCATAGAACAAGACCAAGAACTTCAACAATTGGCCGCCTTTTGGCCATCGGTGGAATGGACGGCTATAAAGTAACGATTTTCCTGCAATTTACTTGTAGTATTAGTCTTTTAATTTTAAAACTCATCAATAATTATCTGAATAATTATTTAGCTATTTATTATAATAAAAATAATATTTTATATGCTAATAAAAACTACATTTATTTTCCACATTTTTATGCAACAGTGGTACAGCAACACTACAGTTGATTTCTAGGTGTTGCATAAATGGGTTGGCTCGACCCATCCTGGAAAGGACTACAGATTGCCTGCGTAAAATAGATACAATTTTTATTACACTTTTAGCATGCATAGTTGCTTACTTGTTACACTTTTTTATTGTTTTTAAAATAAAAAAATGAGCAACAGCGCAACTGATGGTAAATTTTTGTGGACCGTGGCACCCACATTCATCCTTGATAACGAGTCATAATGCAGATGCGTAGGTGACAACTGAGTATTACGATCGAATTTCTCATCTAGATCTAGATCCCTATGCTCACACCAGTTTCATGCTGATATTCTGTGAGAGCTTGATGTCCCCGGTGGAGATGACACAATCATGGCGCTATTAGAAACTTACTGCAGTATGGCTCTACTACCGAAAAAAATATCATTAACTATAAAAATGACCTTTTTTTTATAGGGTGCTAGTAATATGGAAATGTATGATCCACGAACAGACACTTGGACACCTTTTATGCGAATGGGCGCGAGAAGATTACAGTTTGGTGTGGCTGTGATGCATAATAAACTAGTTGTTGTAGGTGGAAGAGATGGCCTAAAAACATTGAATACGGTGAGCTCCACTACATTGTTTTTATATAATACACATAAAGATCATTTTCATTTATTTACTAGCAACTTGGCTTAGTTACTGGTTTCAATTCATGTACAATAAACTCACATATTAGTAAATTTATTCAACTTCCTTAACAAATATAATATATTGTTATACATTTCATTCTTTTATAATTTATACATACAAACCCATCAAGATTAAATCTTTCTTAGATAAAAAGTTTGTATTACATGTACATATAGAATGACAAAGATACTATATACTCATAGTATCTTTGTCACTCTATTTCACCATAACTTAAAATTGAAAGTTCTATTTTACCCTATAGAGTTAACTTTTACTTCACTGTGCTGAGTCCATAAAACTAAAACTAATTTCAACAGATTATATCACGCTTATTTTATCTTTTTCAACTAATGGTCATGGGGAAGACTGCAATGCTTTACATCCTGATGTAATAGTTAATCTAAAGCTTTTAATTATTTGCTTTTGGTCTGATCAATGCAGAAGAAGATCACATCATTTTGAGGTCTTGTTGTGGTATTGTTATTAATATTGGTTTGGAATTTCATTTTATTCACATGAACACATTAAAATGACCCCAATTCGATGGTAACACCCAGTATTATAACATTGTAGGTAACATTTTCTCTATTGTGTCCCACCAATAACACTTGGTAGCAATCAGTGTTCTAATCAGAATTGTGGTTTATCAAATTTCATGTAATTGTGGAGCTGATCTAAGGCATGGTCACAGACTGCAAACTTCCTAGATTGTTGATGATTCAAATCAGCTATATGTTTTTTTATGCAAGTCTTTACTGAGCTTTTTGTACGCCCTATCTAAGAGAGACCACAATTAAACTTGTACACTTCTGCATCATTCAGAGAGATATTGCACATGATAATATTGCAAATGGTAAAAACTGAAAAATCTTCTTTTTTGTCTTATAAAAAGTTCTTATAGCAGCCCACTTTAAATTGTAGTTCATCTTGTTTGTGACTAACTAACATATAGTTAGTACAGCAGGCACTCTTTCGATAGCGGTTTCATTCGGTCACTGACAAAGGCGCAGTACTCGAAGCTTATTGTCATGTAAAATTAGATTGTATTGCTATAGCTGGGCAGCCAGGTGCTTTTTGTCACAGACCTCTTGTGCTCTCTGAAACAAAGATACCCCACTAAAGCTAACTGTAATGGATGGTAGACAGTAATTACAGTAACAGACTGAAGGTCTTATTAGGATTTTGAACTACCAATACATCCAGGAAAGCAAAGAGTTGTTTGCCCCTAACTCCAGTGCGAGTTGTATTTTAGAAGTTATAAATTTACTTAAAATACAATTACTTTTTGTATGTATTAATAAGTACTACTGTCAGATTGTGGTGACATTTTTTTTGCAAACCAATCCTTTAATATTTGCTTTCTATAAAAGTAGTACCTAACAAGATATTCTTAGTTTGTTTCAAATAATCGCCTTCTAATTGTTCTACCCTCCAAAACCAAATACTTTCAAACGGATATGCTCTGATCTTTTCAATTCATCAATCTTTTGGTTCTTTTTGGACTAACAATATAATTCTTACATATTCTTAGATTATATCCTTGTAGAGGAATAGCAACTTAGCAATTAAATTAATATTGAAATAACGTCAAACTAGTTTTTGCTATAAGCGTGTTTCTTGAACATGCCCTTAACAATGGAAAAAAGAAGAGGGCCGTTTTTATTTAAATTTTAAATTAAGAACATTAAACTGTGTTTAATCAGCAGCTTGCCAGCATCAAGCATGTTAAAAAGTTAACTACGAATAAGGTCTCAACTATTGCTAAATACAAGTTATTATTGTCTTCATTTTAATAATACAGCGTTATGGTTAATGATATGAATTAATAATTATCTTCAATATTGATAATTTTTATGTAATTAGGTGTCTTTAATTATTTGACTACCACTGTATATAATATAGCTATCGCTAATGCCTTTACATCTCAAACTTCTAAGTTCCTAACTCGACAAGGTTAGGAGGCTAACACTGTAGAAACAACACACAGCAAATGATTTTTTATAAATAAAAGTAAACATGCTACAAAAATCGTTTTTGAATCTGTAAGATTATCATCGCTTCATAATATATACACTTTTTGCTATATTTTTTTAGGTGGAATGTTTTGATTTGACAACACTAAGTTGGAGTACGTTAGCGCCAATGAACACGCACCGACATGGTTTAGGAGTAGCTACGCTGGGTGATGGGCCAAACTCTCCTATCTATGCTGTTGGCGGACACGATGGATGGATATATCTGAATTCAGTAGAAAGGTGAATATATAATTTTTTTTTATTACGTTCAGAGTTACAAACGAGCACACAGTTCACCTGATGTTAAGTGATTCCTGCGGCCCATGACGTCTACATTCATCCTTGACTGGATGGAATCGTAATGCAGATGCGTGGTCACCCTTGAAGACTGAGATGGAATACCTCGTAACCAGTAATAAAGGTCTCCGGATCCCTTCACTCACCAGACGAAATACAGCAGCGTTATGCTGCTATTTCACGCCGATATTCTGTGAGGGCGTGGTCCTACCCCGGTCGAGCTGACCCATTAATTCTGCAGTTAGAAACAAACTGCAGTGTAGCTCTACCACTGTTAATAATGAATGTAAAGTAAGATGTCTAATATTAATATAGTTTATATTTGCTGATGCTATAAGATAGAGTAAAGTAACAATGTTGCGCCAGACGATATATTAGTTAAAGTTTAAGAAGGCGTCCCATTACATTCGAGACTCACCTTCCACATATAAATCTAATAAGGTCTGCACCCACAAAAATAGGAAAATATCCCTACGTAATCAAAACAACACTTCCCAAAGCTGCGTCCGACCGTTAATGATGACATACACAAGATCATACGAACAAGACCTGGCTGTATGGACTAAAGTCCTTTGCCTTTCCCATTAGGGATAAATTAATATCCTCATCATGATGACATACACCAGTCCCGCCTTTGTGCATGCTTCCCCAAGCCTCATACTCCAGTGTATTGTTAAAATCATTTCATGCGTAAGGCCATGGGTGCCCCGTGGTTCATTGCGTAAAGGAAATTTACACAACGTTTAAGAGTTTCCTGCCATAGCTATACCATATCTCGAATAAAATTATTCGTGATAATGCCTAACATCAGGCCAATTTTTAACGGTTAACAAGAATAGAAGCATCGCTGCAGTTCCTCGCGCCACTTCTTCAGCGCCAATGCATTACGATGTGGTGATAAATAGTCACATCCCACTGGTACTAATCCGTCAGAACTGACCGAGCCGAGATTTGCCGCCTCTCGGGCGTTCTCGGGTCAACTGCGTTTCCGTGCAGGGGAATGGTCAAAGCCGAAGTTCTTTCTCGGGAACTTTTGCGCTCGATACATAAATTAAGGTTTCGGGTGAATGCCTTAAGCGTAAAGTTTAGCTTTTAAGCTTTGCTTAAGCCTTCTCTGTCTTCAAAATATTTTTAGAATACAATGAAGTGGAGTGTTTGTTTTTAAATAGACATGCTTTATCTGTGAAATGAATGCCTGTGAATATAAGATGGGACGCGTGTTCGCGCACGTGGACGACGGTGGCGCCGATGGCGGGCGCTCGTAGCACGTGCGGCGTGGCGGCACTGCGCGGGCGGCTGTACGTGGCGGGAGGGCGCGACGGCGGTGCTTGCCTGCGCTCGCTCGAGTGCTACGACCCCGCTACCAATCACTGGACCAACTGCGCGCCCATGTCCCGACGCCGATGCGGACTCAGCGTGAGTACCATTATGGGAAACGTGTGCTGATCGCAGCACATATATACGGCGTGGCAGCGCTGCGTGGGATGGCTGCATGCGACTAGCGGGCAAGACGTTGGCATCTGTCATACGCTGGCTAGGGTTCTACGACCCCACCATCTATCACTAAATCAACTATATGCATGTCCTGATACCGGTGCGAGTTTAAAATGAAACACTAATGTAGAGATGCGATGTATGCACAGTAACCGAGTCCGGGTAGCGCTGTTCATCTACTTATTGGGGAACAAAAATATGGAGCATTCCCTTTCGGGGTGAGAGACTTGCCAGGGAATAATTAAGCGACTTGATGCGACTGTTGACTATATCAAGACAGCCATATACTCAACTTTTCTACTATACTGACCTAAAGCTTTGTTTTAATTTATTTGTAGTAAATCTTGGTATTTCACTTAGGTTTGTGCAGCCGGTGGCTACTTATACGCTCTGGGGGGACACGAAGCTCCTGCTAACACAGTAGGTGGACGATTGGCGTGCGTGGAGAGATATAATCCAGTGGCCGACACCTGGGTGCTTTTGGCCAGGCTCTCGTATGCTAGAGACGCTATCGGGTCCTGCTTACTCGGTGATCGTATCGTCGCCATCGGTATGTATAACAATATCTATCAAACTCCATCTGTATGAATAAAAATAACTGCACGTATGCATGAATATTTGTGTCTTTGTTTGTACTAAATCTTCTTCTAGATCAGGGCCTGTAATTTCATACACGGTAGGGTAAAACAACAATTCAACGTAATCCAATCTGTTGATTTCCTTGTCGTTAAGATGAGTGGGGGCAGTGCTGATACTGGTGCTAGGAAAGGTATAGAGAGGGTGGTCAGCAGCAGAATACAGATATTCATTTATTGCTCTGAACTTAGTGAGTCATTCTCTAGACGCTTTAAACGCTATACATCGGCCGTATTTATGGCGGGTACCCCAACTGTTCCTCTCTTCTTCTTCTGCCTAGCGTTTTCCCAGACCACTACCAAGTTCCGCTTTCCGACTGAGTCTTCCCCACTTTGCACGGTCTTCGGCATTCTCTTTCGTGAGATTGTTCTCCACTATGTCCGCTTTCACGACGTCCATCCAGCGTTTCTTGGACCTACCGCGGGATCTTGGGTCTTGCACAACGAGGTCTAGGCATCTATTTCCGACGTAGTCTGAAGGTCTGCGGCATATAGTCACACCATGAGTACCCATCGATTTCCACGCTTCAATCGGTAAATCGTCAGGGCCCACAACTTTTCGATTTTGCATGCTCCGAAGACATTTTTGTACCTCGTCAAGTGTTATGGGGGGCAACAAGTCCAAGGTTAGAGGGCAGTTCCTGGGGCGAAACATCCATATGTTGCGTGTTGAGCAACTCGTTTAATTAGCTACGCCACCTCTCCTTCACTTTGACAGCATCGCAGACAAACGTACCATTTGAGTCTTTTACGCAGATATATTTGGTTATATCTTGCACTGCTTTCTCTCGTTTAGTGGCACGCTTGGCTGCTTTATAAGCGTCGTGGTCTTCTGGAGAGTCAGTCTCTTGCCACTTCTTAAAGAGTGTCTTTATCTCCCGGGCTGGCTCCTGAACCGATCCACCACCACGTCTCCTTGTCGATGACGCGGCCTCCTTTGAAGTGCCCAGCACCTGTTTACCAAGCGCAATGACTGCCGACAGAATCTCTGAGCACTGACTGTCCGCAGACCCCCCTTTACTTGCAACTAGGTTCAAGCTAAGAGTAGCCCGGCGGAAGTCGTCACCCCTAGAGCCACTCAACTTTTATCTTTGGGACAACCATCATTTCCATGACAAGGATGCGGTGTTGCGTGGTGAGACTTTCACCCGGAATGACTTTGCAGCTAGTCACTTTGCTGATTTGGCATCTCTTTTATCATAAAAGATCTGGTTACGACCAGACGAGCTGTGAATGCGGTCAAAGTCAGAATTTTAGGCCACACTATATGGAAAAAAAAACATTATCGCTTCAATTGCAAATTCAACAGCGACTTTGAGGCGAATTAGCAAACCAAGCGAGGCTGGATGCTTACCATCGATACACAGGGCATGCCCTAAATCTATCCCTGTAGCTTAAATAGTGGATCCATCAAATCGCACGCTGGTCCCGGTACTCTGGTACTGTGGAAATACACAGAATTTATGTCTTTAACAGATGAAAAAAGCTTAACGTTTAAAAAGCACTGCAACAATCAAAATGAAAAGGCGTATTACAATACTGTTGACCTCCACAAGACACGAACAATTCAAAACTGGCTAGGTAACAATGTAACAGACTTTATAAGAGCTGGTCCCTTGTACAGTCCAGATTTGAAAATGTTGTCACTACTGGCATGGCCTGCTTAAAACGTGATTCTTACCTTGAGTCTCTCAAGAACAGTGGCTTAATTTGTTTGGACACAGTGCATTAAACCATAGTTTCGTGACCATAGTCAAAGACGATCACTTTCTTTTTCTATAAAATTCTCTTAGTTTCTCTAAAAAAATTATTTATTATCTGAGCCCACGTGTTTCAGCATATCGCTCAAATACGAGTACATTGAGTAGAACTATTAATGCTAGAGAGCTCAGTAACATCATAGCTTAAGTTATTGGCAAAGGTTCCGTCAAGTGAACGTTCAATTTTGGCATTGCTCAACTCTACGATCAGTCCACTATGTACAAGTTAAAGATTCTAAGTGAATATGAGCATTATTCTATATAGATAGAGAATCTACCATTTCAAATAATCTACATCTTATAAAGCTTATTTGCTTACTGTGCCAAAATTTAAACAAAATTATAGCTTGCTTATCATAGTCAGTTTGATCATATGATACCAGGTCGAATGACTTAGTCACGGTGGACAGCAATTGAAAACTGTTGTTCGATCACCGGAACTCTCACCTCGAGTAGCTGCGTGTGCGCAGTTCGATTGAGATACATATACCAGTTGCTGCAATAGTTGCTCCATATGTGCAGAGAAAATTCTCAAAATTATATCTATAGAAGTTGCCAAGTTTTATGGAGTGCAAAGTTACGATGATTATCTAATCTTAGTTAATATAGCATTACCTAAACTTTCTCTCTTCTTTTTCTTTCATCTCTGCCATTAGAATGAATTAATAGAAGACTCATCATATCTGTAACCGATGTTACAAGTATAAGTTAATAATTATTATTATTTATTTATTTAAAGTAACATATGTTTTAAATTTTGTTTGTTAACATTTGTTAGTATAATTTGTTTTTTTTTTTTCAAACACTATTGTTAGTATAAAGTACATATAAATTTATACTAACTTAAATTATACTACTGGCTTGACTGTGATTATCACATGCCAAGCGAGACGGCGCAGCATCTGTTTAAATAAACACAGTGAAGCCTTTGAGCGATCATACTCAGGATGCTGTTGGAACTGGCCCGCACCCTGTGCACCAGAGATGCACACCTCCTGCGCATGGTCGCAAAAAAGCATGCCACCTGTGCATCCCGCGAACATGTGAAAAATGTGATATTGTTTACTTTTAACTTTCCTTAGCTTCTTCTATTTTATTAAAATATCACTATCTATGTATCCACAGACACGAGAATATTACATTTGACTTTTATTAATGTTTACAATTTCCCGCGCAGGCGGTTATGACGGCGTGCAGTACTCAAACGTAGTAGAAGTGTACGACTCGGAATCAAACAGTTGGCGCAACCTGGCTCCGTTGACCACTGGCCGGGCCGGCGCCGCTGTGATTACTGTACCACCATCAAAGAACCTATTTTGATATCAACAAAATGAGTTACTCACGTTTGTACTCGTATAAACAAAAGTAACTAATTACATATGGGACACTTTTGGAATAATCCTGTAGGGCTAAGTGCTCGTTCAAAAAGTTCGTTTCATGATCTACAAATACTTTTGAATATCTCAATTAGAAACTCTTTGACTTTGTGTCTTATTTGCGCACTCAGTCTATATTTTTCCTTTCGTGTTCAAAAATATTCAAATGCTATTGTTAAAACGTTTTATTTTTATAATGTTCCTCTTTTAGCAAATTATTGTAGTTGCATTTATAGGGGAGTTAAGTAAATATACCCAATGAAAAGTATTGTAATCGTATCTTAATTAAATATTTGTCTTTATCCATTATATGATTAGATTCAGCCACTTATATACATCTCTCATGAGAGTATGGTACTTTATATCAATTATTCACTGTGATTTGTCCTTAAATTCTTAAAAGTAACGTATTCTTATATAACTTAAAAAAATAAAGTCATTTCAAAAAATAGTTAATATTAAAAAAATAGTATTAAAAAGCAAAATAATACATTTTAATCGCTTGTAATTTATAGATCAGACTTCTAGAAATCTGAATTAAAGATCACGTAAGTGCTTCAATATGTGTATTTTCATGTTTATTCATTCAGCCAGAAGTCTGATAGTTTTTATGCTTACTGTCTTTAAATTTGAACTCTTTGTAGGTAAGAAAATACGTTCCATTTTAATTTCACATGCATTTAGGTTATACCAATCAACAATTATAGTGATATCGTGTTGTCTATTGACTATATAAAAGGCAATTTAATTTTAGTAATTAATGATCTCAAGCTTTAGGTGTTTAAAGTTACTAAAATAATATCAAAATAATATTAGGCCACATTTTATTTCATTACTTCAACTTTAATTACACTTCTCTTTCCAGTTTTTTAGTTCATTATAACAGAGCATTATATTTTCTTGTATTACTATGTCAAATGTAATTTTGGATACAAGTGTTAGAATGGAAAGTGTTCCCAGAAAAAATCCAACTAAACATAATTATGTACAAAGATGCACAACACGATATTTTTTTTTTATTATTATTAACTGGTATCATTATTTTTAATTTCTTTTCAAAATATATCAAGTGTGGAAACTAATTGTCTTACAAACTTCAAGCAATTATTTTTTTCATTTTATCATAAAGCTGAGATAGTATATGGAATCCGATTGTGTAAAACTATGTACATTCTAGTGTTGTTTCATGTCTAGTGTGTTTTAATAGGAACATATGATATAGCAATTAGATATATGAATATAATCTCTTTTAAAAATGTTTATTCATGTCCCCCTCACTTGCCCTAACTTTAAAAAATATTTTATTTATGTTTAATATCATTCTCTTTTATTGAAAAACAAAGGCATTATTTAATTTATCAAATTCTTTAAATCTTGGAAATTGATAAAGTATTAGATAAGCATTATTATATCAGTATTAATTACTTAATTAAAACTACTTATTTTTGGGGGCCATTCAGTGATGTTAATTATAAGTTTTTATTTCTTCATTGCTTTTCAACCTGTGTATTGTATAAAACATTTAATAAATATCAAAAAAATACTTAAATAGAGATATAAAAAAATATGTTTAACTCAATAAATGTTAGGTTATAAGTCAGTTTTGACCGTACAAGGTTGAAAATCTCTGAACTTAGGTATTATAATAGTGCTATGTTAATTTTAACTCCAAAAGCCTTAATTTTTGATATTCCTACTGATTATATAATAATATTGCAATCTGATTTTAAATAAATAGTGTAAAATTATACCTTTTTTTTATTTATCATCCTTATTAAGTATATATATTAGAAGCACTATTGATCTTAGTATTATTTATATAAAAACCATAATAAGTTGAGTATGACCGCAACAGCGTTTCCTTATATAATTAAAAGTACGCAGAATATATCATAATCATTGCTGTAAGTAAACACTAGTAAAATTTACATGGTAAACTCACTGATAGAAAATGTGGCCTAAAGTAAATCTTACGCATGTAGCAATTTTAATTCAACATGTTAATAAACATTTGTACATAAAAATATTATTTACTTTTCTCTATCTATTTTATACTCTGAATGAGACTGCATTGATCGATGGCCCGATTCGCATGTATGTAAGTCTTCATCAAATCTTGAATCTATGTGGTGTTTCTCAAATTCTGGTCCTTAACATTTGCTAGTGGCATTTCTTATCTTTTCTAGTAACAGATTGAACCGCAAATACTATAAATATAATTTTGCAATGAAAAATAAATTTTAATTTACACAGCTGGTTCATGTTTAAAACAATTAAATTATGACCATCTTAATCTCAAATTACCCACTTGCATAAATTAAAACAAATCTCTACGACACCCACGCATGTCTATACACCCCATAAATGATAACTATTTTTTATAAATTTGCGACAAATGTTAGGGCCACAATTTTTCACCAGCAAACTAAAGCAAGAATAAGTCTCCTCGACCGGGTAAAACAATGCTTACCGAAAATGGCAACGTAAAATAGTAGTTTAACAATGCAGTTTCCTTAGCTAAAAGGAGAATTATCGGTGATGAGGCCACCATAATCTTTACAAATAGACACGCACACGCACTTGCATAATGTTTCACATACATGGATGAGTGTGAATTTGAGGAATCACCTGGAAAGTGAACTTTATTGCTCGTTCGCTCATATCAAACGTTTGAAATTCATTTGTTTTTGTATTTTATCCAGCAGAAACATATGCATCTACAACAACTACTGTAAACAATTCAACCGCGGGATCACTACATACCCACGAACGCAGATTGGTCTTAATAAAATATTTTTTTAATGATTGTTAAACAATAACGTAAACTTACGTAGTTTCTTTAATCTTTGTGATCCTTATGAATTCCATTATAAAGTAATAGATGTTAAGTGAAAGGATCGCATTCAAATATCGTATACAATAAAATTTAATAAAAAATTTATTGTATACGATATTTATTAAATATGCATTATAATACATTCTTTATTCATTTACACACATATTTTCGCGCAATTTCCATTCTCACTGTCTTTCTAAGACTTCAAGCTGCTGCCCATATACAAACATCTAAATAAGTTTTTAAAAATAAGCGCTTCTAAAATTTGTACGTATGTAGTACATCTTCACGTTGCGTTATGGAGGAGACGTGATAGACAATAATAAATATTATCTAATTTTCTAAGGTGTTTAATGCTTTCATCACGACATACATTTGCTATCCACAATAACCAAGGGTTATCATCGACAGCGCGGGCGTCAACAGGCAGTTCGTATGGATCAATGCACTTCTGACTGGTGCACACTATCTGTTAGTGTTCCCCAAGGCAGAATTCTCTCTCCTCACTTATTTTAAACTTTTATAAATATTATTACTTCCGGAATTCACTGCTCGAATTATCTTTATGCTGATCACTTACAAATTTATACCTAAACAGAAGCTACCAAAATTAACAATGCGATTTATCAGCTAAACTCAGCTGGCGCCTTCACATAGATTATACAAACTATGATTTTATCTTTACTGGAATACGCAGATATACCCTGCCGTTCAAAAGTTTAAGACCGCATATAGACAACGTTATTATCCATCAATTGTAATAAAATCCCATAGGATAAGCAAAAGAAATGCACATCTGCATATTCTTTTGTTAGTATCGAATATTTAAAGAAGTAATTCTTTTGTTTACTTTCAAGTTATTGGACAATAAACATCCATTGTTATCAAACATCGACAAACGCTGCGCTAGAGCCAGATGGTAGAGTATTATTACCCGAGTTTACTTGGGTTTGTTCACAAACAATCTCAATTGGTCTAAACTTAGAAACCAACAGTAAAGACGTCATAAAATGGGAAAAGCTTGAGAAATTAGCAGTGAAGTGCGTTCTGCCATCGTTGTTTTACATAATAAAGGCAAATCCGAACTTGAGATTTCTTCACAACTGGAGTTATCGAAGACTTGTGTTCATGGCGCAATAACTCGATACAGGGAGACAGGCAGTTTTCAAGATCGTCCGCGTTCGGGAAGGCTGAGAGCTACCACGTCTAGTGAAAATAATTTCATTGTTGTTACCAGCAAGCGAAATAGACGCTTAACAGCACCAGAAATCCGCGTTGAAGTGAACAAAACCCGAGTTAAATCTTTATCATTGACTACAGTAAAACGGCGACTGAGAGATACGAAGTTGTATGCTATGCTGATGCACAATTTCTAAGCAAATTGAATCGTCTTCACAATATTCATTGTTTGTTTACGTAAGTTTCACCTAATTTCCTCATATAGTTTCAACTTACATGTCTGCTATTTGAAATACAATTTTCAACATCAGTGTGACTCCAACTTTCTCCGCTCTTTGGATAGTTATTCACTTCACGCTCTTTTCTGTAAAACTGGATTCTTAAATAACTCCTTTATCCCATATGCTGTCAGACTTTGAAATGCACTAACATTCAAATATTCATGCAGCTATTATATTTATAGTATTATAGTAAAGCCTAATTTAAGCGATTGGTCTGGGATTATTACCTGATGTAAGAGCAGTAATTAATTGTATTATTTCGTCTTATAATAATTATATAACAAATTAAATATCTACGTATATTATTTTTATTAATATATATTAATATTAGTAAAATATAATTAATAAAAGTATCTTTTCTTGAACCAATAATATATTCTCTACTCAACGAAAACCAGTATAGACAATATTTGTTTTACTTGTGTGTTGTGTACTTTTTTAAGTATAAATTATTAAATAAACAAAATAATATATGATTCACTCTCGAGGGCCCGAGTTCTGCTTTGCACTGACTTCGCCTTAAGATTTCTCTACATAATTTTGTATTAATTACATTGTCATGTTTTATTATTAAATATAATATACTATTTCATTTGTTTAGTCTATATAATTGATTTTCTTGCTACTATAGCTAATCACCAAGTATATTTCGAAAGCACTACAAAGAATTAAGAATTCGGTGAGAATTAATTTATCACTAGCAACATTTGGATAAAAATTGGTTGAATGGATGAAATGTTAGTGGAGTGAGTTTCTTGAACATCGTTTTCCGTTGATTGTGCTTTAAATATCTTCTAAAAATATAGTTATTTTAGTCCTCAAATAAAGATTTTTAAAAATGGCTCTACACGTACCAAAGGCACCAGGAGTACCTCAGATGCTAAAAGATGGGGCACGGGTAAGTTAGAATTTATAACCAAAAACTGCAAAGGCGAGTCATGTGTGTTAATGCCGATGAAACATCATGACTTTTTTTTTTGTTAAAAATAGTTTTAAATGAAATAAAAATATGAAATTTATGGTTAAAGTAGTTAGATATGCATGAAAATTAGACTTTGGAATATTTAAAACAAAGAAGTAGTTTGCTATAATCTTCAAATAAAACTTATATTGAACCGATTTACATGACTGTTTTCAGATGTTATCAGGCTTAGAAGAAGCTGTATTTAGTAACATAAGTGCATGCAAGCAATTTGCACAAAGTGTGCGTTCAGCTTATGGACCTAATGGCATGAACAAAATGATTATCAACCACATTGACAAACAGTTCGTCACAAGTGATGCTGGAACTATAATCAGAGAACTCGATGTAGAGCATCCAGCAGCAAAGTTAATGGTTTTAGCCAGCCAAATGCAAGACTCTGAAGTAGGCGATGGTACTAACTTTGTCATAGTACTCTCTGGTGCATTGTTAGAAGCAGCAGAAGAGCTATTGCGTTTAGGAGTTACACCTAGTGAAATTGCAGAAGGATATGAAAGAGCTCTTGAGAAATGCCTTGAATTACTACCTGGACTTGTCTGCTATAAAATAGAAGACTACAAAAATATTGAGGCTGTTCTAGCTGGAATTAAACCTGCTATTATGTCCAAACAGTATGGGAATGAAGACTTTATTGCTGCCCTTGTAGCAAAGGCATGTATTGCCATACTGCCGGAGAAAACTACATTCAATGTTGATAATGTTCGCATTTGCAAGGTATGAACACTTCAAACCTATTATTAACAATTTATTTACCGAAAAAAATTGACTTGCATTACAATTATTTGTTATTATTCTTCTTAGATACTTGGAGCTGGCCTTCAACAATCTGAGGTTTTTTCTGGAATGGTATTTAAACGTGAAGTTGAGGGAGATATTACGTCCGCTAGCAAAGCTAAAGTAGCTGTATACTCTTGTCCTGTAGACATCACTCAAACTGAAACAAAAGGTACAGTGCTTATCAAGACAGCAGACGAACTCTTAGATTTCAGTCGTGGAGAAGAATCACTACTAGAGAAACAGATAAAAGAAATTGCTGATGCTGGTGTGAAAGTTGTAGTGGCTGGTGCAAAGTTTGGCGATATGGCTCTTCATTTCTTAAATAAGTATGGATTAATGGCAGTCAGGCTTAATTCTAAATTTGATTTACGCCGTCTGGCCAAGACAGTTAATGCAACAGTAAGTATCTAACTATAGTTTTATATTACTGAACATTAAATATAATAGTACAAATATCATAAAACTTAATAATAAAAACAATGGATTGCTGAATTTTTACTGTTGTATATATGTATACATTATTCTAGACACAGTATGGCAAAAAGTAATCATTAGCACTTATAAATATTTTATGTAATTTTGCATTTAATTTTCTATCATATTCTTAATATTTATCTTTAAGTCACTATTAATAAAAATTTAAGGTTCTCCCAAGATTTACTACACCTACGGTTGATGAACAAGGTTACTGTGATACTGTACGGGTAGATGAACTTGGTGACACTAGAGTTGTGGTTTTCTCTATGGAAGCCACTGAATCACGTATATCTACTGTAGTCATAAGAGGTTCAACTGATAATTACATGGATGATATAGAGAGAGCAATAGATGATGGTGTCAACACTTTCAAAGCCATTGCAAGGGATGGACGGTAAGTTTGTTAAATATTAATATAAACATAATAATCTGGTTTTTACAAGTAAGATGGGGCAGTAGAATTATTGTTAATAACCAATCTAACATTGAGTTTTCTATGTCTGAACAAATCTGGGATTAACCATGCTTTTGGGAGAACAATGCACTTTGCAATAGGACCAAACAATGTGACTTAGTGATTATATATAAATCATAGTTAAAGAATGACCTAAATTTAATTTCTTATTACTTTTATTAAAGCCTGAGTGTGCTGTGATTGTCTAGTATCATGGACTCTTTGTCTGAACCATTTTCCAATTTCATGGCCTAGGTATTTAATTGGTTAATAGAGTAGTATGAGTAAGTGAGTGAGTAGCCTCTAGTTTATACATTACACTATATAAGGTCCACTATCATTCTGGGCGATGTTATACCGCTGACAGTAAAGAATCAACCAGTTATTTTAAATATATTGTTGTTATGTATTTATAGCTTCTTGCCTGGTGCTGGTGCAACAGAAATAGAATTGGCACAAAAACTACTTCAATATGCTGATACACTACCAGGCCTTGAGCAGTATGCAGTACGAAAGTTTGCAGTTGCCCTAGAAAGTATCCCGCGAGCTTTAGCTGATAATTCTGGAGCAAATGCCACTGAAGTTGTCAATAACATATATAAAGCACACAAGGTAAAGTTTTATATAAGTATTTAAATTTAAGTACTCCTTTCATTTATTATTACACCTGCTGTAATTTGACAAAACTGGTGAAAAATATTCTTGAATATGCCTGACCCAAAATATAGAGACTGCTGACATGAGGACTTTTATTACATCAGATGTTGCATACAATTTATTATTATATATTAATAGGATTAGCTGCCTATCAATATTGCCAACACAAATGCTGGCACTTCAGCACTATTAAGGACAATGCATTGTATACCTTAGATGAGGTATCAGTGTTAAGGTTCTTCAGAATCGTCATTACCTGTTTTGAGAATTATACATTACATGTTAATAAGGTTCATTAGTGAAAGATAGTTAAATAGTAATAATAAATGATATATTATTAGGTTAGAACCTATCTGGAATATTCTTCAATTTGTTGTTTTCATAACTTCTAAGGTTAGTATACCAAGTTGATGATGATGTCCTCCTAGTCGCTTTTGACACATAGCTATATTGTTTAGTAACTAGGTAATATAGCAGTAGACAAACTAGTCTGGTGATGCAGTTTTATAGTGGTAGAGCTATGCTGCAGTTTCTAGCTGCAAAATGAATGGGTCAGCTTGACCAGGGTAGGACCACACCCTCACAGAACACCAGTGTGAAATAGCAGCATGATGTTGCTGTGCTTCTTCTGGTGGGACCTTTAGTACTGGTGATGAGGCATTCCATCTCAGTCCTCAAGGGTGACAATGTATCTGCATTATGATTCCTTGTCAAGGATAAATGTTGATGTCATGGGCCGCAGGAATCATTTACTAAACTATTTGCTTGTTTGTTACTCTCAATGTAATGAATAAAATCTAGATGACAGCAACTATATAAGATGTTACATTACAGTGTCATAAGTATATGTACACTTATGAGAGTCACCTTCCCTAATTCCATGTAATGCATGTGTAATCAATACAACTGGCACTTCAGCACTATTCTTAAGGTGAATGCATTATAGTACAGTTGAGTGTTAAAGGTTCTTTAGCTGTTTTGAGAATTCTACATTACATGATCGTAAGTTTAATTAGTAAGAAAACAATAATAATATATAAAATTTGATATACTTTTAGGATGGAAAACAAAACTATGGGTATGACATTGAGTCGGACAGCAGTGAAGTATGTGATGCCAAAGCAAAGGGTGTACTAGATGCATACTTCCTTAAAAATTGGGGTATCAAATATGCGGTTGGTGCTGCCACTACAATTTTAAAAGTTAACCAGATTATAATGGCTAAGAGAGCTGGTGGACCTAAGCCTAAAGCTGCACCTGGCAGTGATGATGAATCTTAATATCATATTTACATAATTGCTGCATTTATTCACAAATTTAAAACAGAGTTTAAAGTATTTTCCTTAGTTTAAATATTTTGATTTAATTTGTTACTTCTAATTTAACTACTCTTTAATTAATATAGCTTTGCTTTACTTGGATTAAAAACTATGCTATCTAAGTTAACATTGGTCTCATTACCAGACAAAATAATAAATAATTATTAAAAAAATCCCTTATGTAGTTTTATTTAGTGAAAGAAATAAGAAAGACGAATTTATTACACCTGGCAGTAGTAAATAATGAATACAACTCCATATTATTAAACAAGGTGCTGATCACACTGAATGCAGTTTTTTTTTTAATTATTTATTTTAAACTTCATTACACAAAGTAAATTACATAGGCGGACTTAATGTTAATAGCATTTTCTAACAGTCAACTTGAGGGTGGTATTGAGAAGCTAGGGTGCTATAATATAAAAATCAGTTTACAAAATTTATATTTATTATTCTATTCTATCTACTAATTATATTTTCTAATGATATACTAAATATTCTTAAAAAATATATATATGAATACAATAAATATATAGGATACCTAAATTAATTTACTTTATAATATATAATACAATAAATAAATATATTATTATATATATATAATACATTATAACAATGGTGTTATCAATCTGCTGACAGTTTATTCAAGACATACTCACGCGCCGGTATATACCGACATAGCCGGTGGAGTTTGTTGAGTTGATCTTCATTCAGGTCAAGGACGTGTGCTACTCGTCACCAAAGTCGATCAGGGGGAAAATCAAGGCCTGCACAAGCGTTACTTTAGTTTTTGTCGGTAGAAAGTTTTTGAGTCTATAGAGATACCCAAGAACACTAGTTACCTTTTAAGTGACTAGCAACCTGGTCTCTCCAGCTCAGTGTTCCGTCAATAATTAAATCTAGATTCTTAACATTATGGCTGATTGGAATAGGAGATCTATCAAACAATATGGGTGGAAGACTGGCCAAATTAATTTTACCAATAATGCGAGAGCTCCCAACCACTATTGCTTGGCGTTTGGACGGATTAACAGATAGAACAGACTAAACCTATCCGACCTAAATTAAATCCTGATTAATGTTATAGATGGCTTGAGAAAGACCTTCGATGGATGTATGAGCATATAGTTGCAAGTCATCGGCATAAAGATGATACGTTCATCGAAGATTATGAGTAATATGGTTAATAAAAACAGAAAACAAAATAGGAGAAAGAATACCGCCTTTAGGGACACCGTTAGTTCGAGCCAGCTTGATGCTAAGTCATTAACTCTTATTGATTGCTGGCGCCCTCTAAGATAGGAAGAAAATCAATCCAGTACTTCTTCAGAAACCGTAGAAATGGCAGAAGAGGCTAAAAGGATTTCGTGACTGACGGTATTAAAGGCATTCGAAAAATGAACAAGAACCATAACTGTGAATTTGGTATCCTTCATGGCCGCCCTAATATCGCCAGTCACTTTTAGGAGAGCGATGGTGGTTCTATGACTAGGTCTAAAGCCGGATTGTAAAGGAGATATCAAGTTGTTGCTAAGAACAAATTGAGAAATTTGCTTATGGACGCAGGACTCTAGCGCCTTAGAAAGAAAACGTAGAATAGAAAAAGGACGATAGTGGGTGGGGAGAATAGGATTAGAGCATTTTGCAAGAGGCCGAATGTACGCTTTGCGCCACAAAACGGAATAAGTGTACGAGTCTAAGGAAAAATTCACAATGAGGGAAATTGCAGGAAGTATGTGATCGAGGATGGGAATAATCATTCGCCGACTGATGTTATCTCATCCAATAGCATTGGATTTAATTGACAGGATTATCCTTTTGCTTTCATCACAAGATACTGGAGAAAAATGCATTGAATTTATACTAGGACGAGTCAAACCATGTTGATATGAAATAGTATCCTGTATCGTCATATGATCCATCGAAATAGTTGTAGAGATATGCTGTGAGTCGAGTTACTAGGCTATTAAGTAACCAGGAATTTCTTTATACAGTGATTGATTAAAGCGTACTCGTAGAGGTCGACTTATAATTGGAACTATCGAGAGATTCCTATGTTTTTGCTTTCCGTCCAATTAAGCGAGGCCTCCGATATTGGGACAATAAAATGTAAATATCCATTTTTGAGTTCGTAGCCGACTGTAATGTGTTGTCTCTCTTTTAATAACGGGTATCGTAAGTTCACTAGGCAAGATTAGTTTGATTTTGAGTGCGGCGTACTTGCTCACGAACTGCAGTTTGGTGTTGTACTTCTCCCTGATTTATGCGATCCTAATTTTTCACGTATATTTTTGAACTTTAAATTGATTTTATTACTAAATTACATGGATGGCAAATCTGTCCACCGAAGTCCATAGATAGTGATAATTAATATTTGCAATTAATTTCCGTTATTGTTATTTCTTTTTTCATATCAATGTTTACTTTTCATTTTATTCACAAGGATGGGTGCTTTTTAATTTTATTCTAATCAACTTTTTGGTAATTCGAGTAAATCGGAGTTTAGCTTTCCAAGTGACCGCCCTCACATGTGACATTTAGTTCGGCAAGAACGTTTTAGAAATTATGAGATGCGACAAAGGGGTCTTAATAGCGACAAACTTTTAACATGCGTCTTCGTGTTATTACATTTTGTCGACCCCAATCTGAGACTCTGCCAATGTACAACGCATCTTTTGTGGTGTCTTCCTCATAGCAATTAATGTATTTCATTTGCAACATGTCATTATTATGCAGAAGAAACAAGGTAGGAGATAGCACAGAGCCTTGGGGAACACCAGCATTCACTGGTTTGGAGTCGGAGCATGCACCGTCGACTACGACCTTAATGCTACGCTTCGTAAGATAACTGGTGACTCACTTGCATAATTGGTAAGGAAGCCCATTTTATCTAAAGAAGCGCTTTGTACAGACTAACTGCCAAGGTGTAACTGCCCTTGGTCTCTGAGTAGACTCCGACGGAAGCCATACTGGCGGTCATTAAACGGCTGATTCTCTTATCACGAGCTGGAAACTTACAATGGATTCCATTATTTTTGAGAACATGGGGGTAATGGCAATAGACCTTTAGTTAGACAGATCTGAGCGATCACCATTTTTGGGTATCGATTGTACCAAAGCTGTCTCAAGCAGTTCGGGTCAACACCTTAAGTGTAGGAGTACTGAAAAAGACTCGTATGAACTGATGCCAACTCTGGAGGACACGCCCTCATCACAAATGAAGAGATTCAATCAGGCCCACTTGAGATGTCCAGAGAGTGAAGTGCTTTGTGCACTGACCTCTGCAGAAATCGGACATCTAGCATGGAGTTCACATACCGATCGATGGTGAGTTCCCCATGTCATGAAAAGAGTTCGAGTTGACCGCAAAAACAGATCCTAAGAAATCTGATTCCTATTTCGCGTCATGGGTCAGCGTGTCGTTTCCTTAGTGCAAAGACGGAATATATGGCTGACAGAAATTCCCTTAGATAGGCACTGACTCAACCTCTGTAACTCATTTGAAGGAGAACTGTAGGTAAAACTCTAGTATTACTTTTATTTATACATTAGCCCGGCATTATGCAGGTCAGGTAACACTCCAGCTTATAACATTACGCTATTTCGCCAGAGCAACCAAAACAAGGCTCAGATCTGCCCCCGATTTGGCACCATTGAGAATGTAGTGAGGAGTTCTATCCCCTGAAGTATCACATCGGAGAGAGAAATGTCTAGTGAGAAGCAAATCCGCATCCATGGGTAGGATACTAAAAGAATGGCTCCCGTTCCAATCCGCTGCCCTGTAGTGCCACATACCGCGATAACCTACAAACCGGAACGTTATAGGCACATACTCCAGATCAAACGATGGTCCGATAAGCAAAGATGGGCATCGACGGAATAACATAGTTGTTCAGATGAGAAATTGGTAAGAGGTCCAACAGAAAAGGTGTATGATCATCTATGTCTGGATCCCGCGGAGGCGTAGTGACAGTTGCGTCAAATCATATGCCAAAGCAAAGTCGTGTCTAGATCTTGTACGCGATCTAAGCCATTCCGCGTGGAGCGTGCTAATTCGTTGTGAAGTAAAGCCGGTTTCTTTTTAATACGTTTAGTATTAGATAGATACTGTATCAAAGAAGTATTATTATTCTATTTATATTATTGTTCAGTTCTATTTCCAACATACTATGTTTGGTACCAATCAGTTTAATTTCATTGCATGAGATGTTTGACTGAATTATGTACAGTGGGGTTAGAATTTTAATAAATTCTCTCGTTTAAGTCATGTAGCTTTTGTATTTATTATAACCATTTAAAATATTTACGAACTGTAGAAGTAAATATCATTGTGATTTAAAAACTGTTTATAGGTTAGACGCTAAAATATCGGTCGTCATTTATTTTTTAATGAAAATATAAATAAATTAAGTTGACAAACCTTGCCGCTGAAACAAATTGTCAGCAATACTGCCTAAACACATATAAAAAACATTGTATGAATTTCAATATTTATTTAATTATCTATGCTATGCCCACACTCACACGATGTTATATCCAATTTCGGATTGTGGCGTTTCTCTATAGAAATCATATTAATATAATTTAAAATAAATAACATGATAGTATTAAATAAAAAATACAGTTTAATGTAAATAATTAAACTGTGTTTTCCAGTCACCAAGAAAATTGACACTTATTGAAATTTGCATGTATGCATGGCAGGCAAAACAGAACATAGATTAAAAAGAAAAATATGTATAATAATACATCAATTGTCATGTTGAAGTTGTCATGGTTAAGTTATTGTTGCAGATTTAAATTTCGTAAATAAAAGGAGAGCATATAATAATATTACACTGATCAATTAAAATACATTATCAACCATGTCATCTTATAAAGTTAGTAGCGTTTACAATTCGGAGCTTGTTAATTATATTTATGTACTTATACAATACCAATATAAATTTTGAATGAGTTATCAAAAATTAGCACTAAAACATGTTTATAATTTTAGCCCATTGATTCTAAGAGAGAAGAGTTTAGACGTTATTTAGAAAGAGCGGGTGTCATGGATGCATTGACGAAAGTGTTGGTTAGTTTATATGAAGAACCAGATAAACCCGAGGACGCTTTGGAATATGTGCGTAAACACTTAGGTAATGACGGTGGGGATGACGAACTCGAAGCTGCCAGAGCTCGCATAGCTGAGCTCGAGGCAGAAAATACTCTTTTAAAAGGAGAAACTGCACCAGCAGAAGGATAATTAAATCATTATTAAAGTTGGTGACAATTATATAAATGATCTCAGGCACATATGATAGTCTCAAAAAATATTCTTGTTAAATGTTCAAATATATAAACTTAGTGTTGTGTACACATTGAGTGTTTTGTTACTATTTAAGTACATTTTAAGTTTCAGTGCAGAAGGCACATTAAATTTTTGTTCATTGACATGCTTTTACTTTACCCCTTTTTAAAATGTGTATATTATTTATTGTTAGAAATTTGTATATAATCTTCATAATATGAGTCTACTGAGTTGGTATCACATATTTTATAAGTTCTAAAAATAATTTTATTATCGAATTGACAATAAATATCACTCAGATTGCCTTTACCAAACATCATTTAATATGATCACTATGTACATATATTCCTCATTTTAAATTGGTGGTGCCTGATGCAGGTGCAGATGTTTGCATTTGTATTTCTTGGAAATTGATTAGTGTCATGAAAATATAACATATTGAAACAAAGTTTTCCTGAGATTAGAAATATTGTATGCATAATTCTGAATACTTGCAACTTTTTACAACCAACCATTTTACTAACTGCTATTTTATCAAAAGCACAAATTTACCTAAAACATCATTTTGAGTTGCCTCCAACATCTTCAGTAAGTTAAGTCATATTAACATAATATTAGTGTTGAATTAACAGTGATATTATTTATTCAATATATTTTGGTAAGTTAAATTTTAATCTCTAATTCTTTAGAGGCCAATGCTTTTTTACCATTGTAATTTAGTTTCTTTCTGCATACTCAGTACAAGTTTTACAATAGATGGTATACTTCCTGGTGAGCTAGAGTTGAAACTTTAAACATAGCTCAGAACTGGATGGAAAATGTAATATTACTAATTATGAAGCAGTATAAAATAATTTAATACACTATGATTTAAATTCTACTAAAAATATAAAATAATTTTTCCTAGCTCTTTACAGATTACTTGTAAGATTTAAATCTAAAAAAATGTGGGAAGATGTATATTAGTTTATCTAAGTTTAAAATTTCTAAACAACAGCCACTAAAGTCTTCACATATTAATATTGTTGATAGGCTAGAGAATGTTATCTTAGTCCATTTTAAAAAATTTAAGTAATTATTTGTATCATAGTTAATAAATTAAAAAATATATATGATACAGCTATACTTATCAAAATAAATAAATAAATATACTGTAAGGTTTGACTTAATTAAATTACTAATTATATAGTTATTTTAGGAGTAAAAACACCAAACTCATCATAATATTTAATTTATAATAATTGTTTACTAATCATTACATGATGAAACACCATAAGCAATCATCTAAATGATTATTATTCCAATCTATATGGTTTCTTCTTCTAAGCAGCCGCACTGATGAGTTCAGTATATTTTTTCACTTTACTGGCCACACTCATATCAACATATTTATCACCAATAGATACAATCATACCACCAATAAGGGCAGGATCAACTTTTGCTGTGAGTTGAAGAGTCTCATTGCCTTTTAGGAATTTCTAAAAATTAAAAGCAAATTGTCAATATTAATTTTACAAATAAGTTTTAATATAAAATTAGAAGTTTTATACAAATAAAAAACATCAAAATAAACCAATTAGATCCACATCTAATAGATATACAGGAAAAGACTTGTTGAAAGTTATAAAAACTAATGAATACAAATGTAAAATATGTATATAAATAAATTAGAGTTTTTCTGCTAGAATTAATGTTATGGGAACACTAGTTACAGTGTAGTAGGTTAAGATTACAATGGTACAGCCATACTGCAGCTAGTTTCTAGCTGCAACTGTGGAAGGGCCACACCCTCACAAAATAGTAATGGTGATGTCTTTAGTATAGCATGATGTCTTTAGTATAGCAAGTGTAGGGATCAGGAGACACAAATAAAAAAAACAAGACAAAATGTACAATTCAAGGTGCTCATAAATTGCAAAATGTATGTTCATCTCAAATGTTTATTGATGGTGAGATGTCATAACAGCAGATAAACTATGTACTTGCATATTACTCAATAATACTATATCAGAAAAAGTTATGCTCAACTATAAATATGTGGTGTCTGTATTTGACTCTGGTTCTCTGGCTGTGGTTAATTAATATAAATTAAAATGTGTAGTAAAGTGAGTAGTAATGATAATTTACTTTAAATGGATAAAATATCACAGAGTAAAGCATTGGACATGTACACAAATGTTTTATTGATTGATCATTCACACATTTTGCTAAAACAAAAAACAAGAAAGTATTTTGCATGGAAAACAATATTATTTCATTATAAAACAATTTCTGTGTGGTATATTGATACAACAAAAAGTAAAATATATGCATGCACTGCCTTAAGATTGTACCTTAATCTATGGAAGAGGCCTATGGTCAGCAGAAACTAGTGGTGTAAGAAAATTCATAGCACAAATATATCTTAACATTAAACACACTCATATATAAAAATATATATCTGTGTATTTTAACTTTACCATCTCTGTTCATTACATAATGTAATTAGATAAATGTGTGGCACTCCCACTACATTTTTTTATAATTCAATTAATGCCACTATATATTAATTTGAAGCCAATAGGTCATCATACCGCCCCTGCCAATGGTGAGTGAGTTGTGAAGAAAGTTATTCTTGATACCGCCATATATCAGGCCAGTTTACACTAATTAACATAAATAGGAGCTACACTTGAGTCTCTTGTGCTACTTCTCCAACTCCAATGCATTCCAAAGTAGTAGTAAATATTGTTAATAATAGTGATATTAATTTACTTAAACTGTTAGGAGCAACAGATTGAGCCAAGATTCCATGTTCTCGGGCACCCTAGGGTCAGTTGCTTTCACAAACAGGGTATTGGTCTAAGCCAGGGTTCCCTCACAGGAACCCTTGTGCTTGTTGCCCATAAATAAAGGTCTCAGCTGAGTGCTTTAAGCGCTCAGCTACTTTTTAATCCGATGAAGCTGTTAAAGCCCTCTGGCTAACAGTGGCCATCAGCCTAAATAAACTAAGCCAATAGGTTCAATAGTTTATAAATAATTATTATTATATTGAATGATAATTATAATTAAGATTCGATTATTTTTACCTTTAAAGCAGCTTCTAAGTTTTGTTTTTGAGCTTGATCCAAAGGCTTTGCTGTAATAACCTCGCAAGTCACCTCGCCTCTGTGAGCAGCCATCATTATCTTGAATGCATTGATAACAGCCTCTAATTTGCTAAGGCGACCATTCTCAGCAAGGAGCCCCAATAAGTTACCGGTTGTTGGTGAAAGATTGGTCTGAAAAACAATATTTTTACAATGCTTATGGGTATTTAAACATAATGTATATTACATCTTTTTTATCATTAGCACATACCTTAGTAGCAACATGCTTCAGAGCGTCGACTTTCAAATTCCTTTTTAGGGTAGGATTGATAATGAACTCCCTAAGTTTACGATCACCTTTCATGGACTGCTGGAATTGAGAAAGTTCTTTCTCGACTGTATCTAAAGTTTTATTTTTCGTAGCCGCTGAATATAAAGCCGAGGCATATCTACCTTCCAACCCAAATACTTGGACTGGAGGCTTCACGAGCTGAGCTGTTGCCGCGGATGTGCTAAGAGATCGTACCTGAGTAAGACATTACGTAACATGTTATTTTATATATTTAATAAAGTATATACAATTAATGTTTACTTAAAAGACAATAATTACGAGCATGTTCGTCTTGACAAAAGACATGGTTAATTTAAATACTAATCAGATATTCACTAAAACAAATGACTGCTAGATGGACGACAGCAGCAGTGTTCTCACAGTCCATAAAGTTAATACTTTTTTTTTTAACCAAAGTTAATATTTTTATATCGATGATTTTCCGGTAGATGGCGTTAATGATTATTTTATATATGGCAAAACATAAAACGTTAAAATTGTAATTTACAAATGATATCGTAAAATCGTATATTTCCATGGAAAAATTTAAGTTTCATTTCATTTTAAAATTTTTAAACGTAAAAAATGCTTTACCAAATTCTATATATATATATATTTATATACCGTATATAAATAAATAAGAAAATTTTCAAGTTATTTTATAAACTGCAACAAAACAGAACATGGAACGTAAAGGCGAAGGCGAATTATCATGTCAATAACAAAATCTAAATTGTAAACTAGCTGGCTAGATTTTATCCTTTTATCACAAATTTCCCACCATGCTCTCCTTACCCATCTTTCCAATCTACATAATCAAGTACGTTCCTCTAAATTTTGGTTACATAAAGAGTCCTCTTGTCTGAAATTATCAAAAATTTCGAGTTTCCGGTGTATGATTTCCCTTATTGTATTATATTCAATATAAGCTACGAGACCCTAGTCTTTTGGCCGAACGTAATCCTTAATTTTGACATTGAAAAAAATTGTCCTGAAGCAAACAAATTATTTCACAACTTCCTGGATCAAAAATGGATAGATTGGCTCACTGTGTTTACTGATAAATTAACAGAATCGTTGTCTGTTGGAGCAGCTGCCTGGATCCCTAAATATAAAATTATTTTAAATTTCAAACTCCCTCCATCTACTTCTATATTTACAGGGGAATCCATTGAAATTAGAGAATTCATAGTCTACGTAGTAGTCCATATCGTCCATACCAGTCCTATAAATTAAATAAAACTTTAATCTTCATAGACTCATTGAGGTGACTCGACTACCATTCCACTCAAAAGACAATTTTATTGTGACACTTCAGTGTAAATAATTATTGCTACAATGCAGATTACTTGGTTCAGATATTGTTCTAGCTTGAATCTTATTATCAATTAATATCATACTAGCATTACGGGTAATGAAGCGGCAAATACATACTAAACAAGCCATCCAATTGGGTGACCCATCATTTAACAATTATTTTACTCGTGATCTCGTTGCGCTCGCAAAACAGTTTCTCATAAAGAAAAAGTGGATTATAATTCAAAACTGGGATACATCTAAGTTATCGAAGTGCAAACACTATGTATGTTCAAAGCGACATACCGGTAAAACCCCGGTTTTTTAAATACAAATCTTTTTATCAAGCGGGTACATCCACATTAATCAGTCTACGGCTGGGTCATGCCACCACACCTGTCTTCCTAGCTAAGATCAGGGTTCAATCCATATGCGAATGTGGTCTTGAGGAAGGTCGTCATCCCTATATGACACTCTTAGTACCCTGCCAGCCAAAAGTTTAAGACCGCACAACAACATAATTATCCATCAATTGTAATAAAAACCCATAGGATAAATAAAAGAAATGCAAATCTGCATATTCTATTGTTAGTATCGAATATTTAAAGAATTTTAGAAAATATTAGAAGAATTTCTTTTGTTTACTTTCAAGTTATTGGACAATAGACATCTATTGTTTTCAAACACCGACAAACGCTGCGCTAGAGCCCGGTGGTAGAGTCGTAATAATATTTTTGTAATGCCCTCATTACTAATTACTTTGCTTTTGTTACGTATTGGTCAATAATTATGATTATTAAGCTCCTGAAAACACGTGTTTCTGACTTATTATTACCCGAATTTACTTGGGTTTGTTCACAAACAATCTCAATTAGTCTAAACTTAGAAACCAACAGTGAAGACGTCATAAAATGGGAAAAGCTCGAGAAATTAGCAGTGAAGTGCGTTCTGCCATCGTTGTTTTACATAATAAAGGCAAATCTGAACGTGAGATTGCTTCACAACTGGAGTTATCGAAAACTTCCGGGCACAATAATGCGATACAGGGAGACAGGCAGTATCTAAGATCGTCCACGCTCGGGAAGGCTGAGAGCTACCACGTCTGGTGAAGATAATTTCATTGTTGTTACCAGCAAGCGAAATAGACGCTTAACAGCACCAAAATCCGCGTTGAAGTAAACAAAACCCGAGTTAAACATTGTTTATCATTGACTACAGTAAAACGGCGACTGAGAGATGGAAAGTTGTATGGTCGCGTTGCTATTCGAGTTACTAAGGCCGCAAAACAAGAATTAACGGATGCAGTGATTGGACAGATTTTAAAAAAGTGCTTTGGACCGATCAATCCAAGTTTGAACTATTCGGTTCAAATCGTAGAAATTACGTTCGACGCAGTGCCCAAGAAAAGATGATATTAGATTGTGTAGTCCCATCAATTAAGCATGGTGGCGGCTCAATTATAGTCTGAGGTTGCTTTTCTAACCAAGGAACTGGCGATTTGATTAAAATTGAAGGAATTTTGAAAACGGAACAGTACAAAAATATTTTATAACAAAATGCCGTTTCTTCCGGGTTGCGATTAATTGGCGATGGATTCATTTTCCAACAAGATAATGATCCAAAGCATAGCACAAAATTATGTAGAGGATATTTAGAAAGAGGCACAAGGGGTGTTAAAAAACATGGTTTGGCCTCCTCAGAGCACGGATCTCAATCCCATTGAACTTTTGTGGGAAGAGCTTGATAGGAACGTCCGAAATCCTGGCCCATCCTCGCGTGAAGAAATGTAGAATGCTTTATGAGAAATTTGGAACAATATATCACAAGACACCATTAACAAATTGATTGCCCGTATGCCGAGACTTGTGGAAGAAGTCATAAAATGTAAAGGAGGATTTTTTGATGAAAAATCAGTTTAGCTACCTATAGCCTTTTTTTGCATGGACTGTTAATATTTTTTAAAGTACATATATCTTTTGTCAATCAACGTATATTAGATGATTAAACAGGTTAATTAAACATTTAATATTTTATTGGAGTTTTACTTTATTTTCCTTTTATTTTTTTATTTTAATTAAGGTTACCGTCCCGTTAACTTTTTATCCCTCCTCTCATCACAGATTTCACTTTCTTTAAAATCCTTTATTGTTTTATTATTAAAAATAAAGTTAAGTTATCCAGTTTCATAATCCAGTTCAATATGATTTTAAAACATACCTTCTTTGAAACCTAACTTTTTTATAAAGTTCAACTGATTATGTGCTCTAATAAAATATTTTTATTGTGTATATTACCGTGATGTCCTTTGACCTATATTTAAGTTCCAACCTAGTGTACTCTGACTAGATATTGGCAAAACTATCACAAGAATAGTTTTCATATAAGTTAAAAAATATACTCGAATCCAAAGAAGCTGTAAGAGCAGCAACATCATAATAGCGTCAACATCAAATAGAATCCCGAAATATAAATTATTTCCTATTGTGAATACCGATAATGCTTTTTTTTTCTATCGGTTATAGAAAAAACAGGGCGTTTTAGTCAATTCTTTGTAATTTTTATAGAAAACGGGCTATTTCTTGTGGTGTATGTCGATCCCGACGAACAAAAAGTAAATTATACATTTATGTACCGAAACTATAAGTATCGTTAAATTTAATAGTATAAAACAGACATTGTATTAATAGATCCATAATTTAGAGAGTTTGAATATGTAAAATGATTTTATAAGACTTCGTGAAATAGAATGACATGATTAAATACTAATATTGTTATAATTTATTTTTAACAAAGTTTTGCGCATACTAACCAATGTGTATGGTATCTAAATACTCGTCAACTCTAAGCTGTTTTTGTTATATATATATATATATTAATGCAAGAATCGACAATATGTAAAATAAAAATGATACATACACCATAAGACATACAGAACCGGACTATTGGCTAAAAGAGATAGACCTATGTTTGTCAGTCCAATAGAAAGACATAAATGCAATTTGTGTAATTTTGTACAAAAGAGCCATAGAGCCAAGAGGAACAATGAGGAAAGAAAAATGATCGACCTCGACCCTCTTGTCGACGCGTTCTATCATTTATAAAATAGTTAACTGAATTGTTCCAGTAGTTGGATATCTTTCTTTTCACCTCTTGTTGAGAGGCAATTTGGTATTGTATGCTGTGCCATACAAACTTTTTAAAAAATAAAGTGTTAAATGAATATTATGATTTCAATATAATTATTAATATTTATTCTCATAAACTAGTCACACTGAGACTATAGACTGAGAGGTGCAGATGCAGTTTTACGTACGGAAAAAGAAATGAGGAAAAAGCCTCGAGGAGCTTTGCCAAGCCAAGCCGTTTGTGACAAAAATCGCCTGGCAGTTGTGCGTTAGAATAACAACTAAGTCGTAACGTTGGTCAGTACTTATGTAGGTACAGAACCAGTAGAGAAAATCAAACGCTACTGCAAAGAGGCCAAATAAAAAGTTGAAGTCAATTGTCCACAAGTGGTCAAAGAGTATAATAAACATATGGGTGGTGTAGATTTGGCGGATATGCTTATCTCGCTGTACAGAACTACTTTCAAGACACGATGTTGGTATATCGGCATATTTGCCCAACTGCTTGATATATGCATCAACAATGCATGGCTATCTTACAGAAATGATTGTACTAAAATAAAAAAAAAACTATGCCCTTGAATGAAGGCTTTTACGAAATCTATGAAGGACTCAAAAAGAATAGACGTGCTGTGATTGACCCACTCGACATCAAAAAACGACCACAAAAAGCGATACAGCCAGTTCCCGTTGACTCGATTTGACAATGTGGATCATTTCATGACCATGACACCTCAGGGTCGGTGCAGGTTATGCTCTAAGCTCACGACTGTCATTTGCAGCAAATGCCAAGTCCGGTTATGTTTCGTTACCGGAAGTAAACCCAGGAATTGTCAACTAATTCATCATTTTCAAAAATGAGTAGAGTTTCTGGGTTTACTTCCAGCATTTACTGCCAATCACAGTGTTGCAGAGCCATTATACCCTTATACGCTACTTTGCTTTCATGATGTATGTCCATTAACTCATTTTTATAAAGAGGCTTGATTTATGTTTGTTTTTAATTAAAGTTACAATACATATTTACGATTTTTATTTTTACTGGTTTTGGTAAGGTATGTCCCAACATACATTCAAATGAATACATATATCTTTACCAACTTGGCAATGTATGTAGTAGCATACATAATTTTTCAGGAAAACTGAAAACCCTAGACTTTTTTACTATTTTTCTGGGCATATTTAGGCTGTACACATTCCTATTTCAGTATTTGTTTCAATTCAAAATGTTTTTTTTTTGCCAAATAAAGGGTAAACCACTCCTTATCTCTGTGAGGATAACTCCCAAAAATAATTAAATGTTTCTGTTTTTTTCGTTACTACGTTCTCCACAATTGTAGTGACTGTGTTCGTTGTATGTAAGGATTTAATTCTTGTTCTTCCTCTACTACTGTAACATCTTTCTTTACGTAACGCTCACCCTTTGATCTAACATCTTTTCATGTCTTTTTCTTGTTTACCTTTCTCTTACTAAATCCTACATTACTTTTCTATAGTTTATATTTGTTATTTTCTTCGTCATTAGTAAATCGAGTTCACTTGAAGACTCATCCGTATTTTTTTATGACGTCGTATCCCATTCAAAATCATTATCACTCAAAAAAATTGCATAGCCTTTTTTGATTAGAACATGCTTAGCATGACGGCAGCACATCTGCGACTCCTCTGGTGTTGTACATGGGCGGCGGTAATCACTTTCCATCAAGTAAACTACTTGTTCGTTTGCCACTTTTTATAATTTATGATATCTTAATAATAAGGCCCCATTCTCTACACACTACACCAACGACATACCGTGCACTCGGGGTGTAGAACTAATCCTTTTCGCCGATGACACCTGCCTCTACATGTCTGGATTCAAACCTGACGCTATCTGTAAACGCCTCCGAACTGCAGCCAACATCTTAGGGATAACGGTTTCGGAAGTGGAGAATCGAAGATCGTTAACCCCGCCAAAAGTGCAGCCATGTATTTCTCTCAGCGCAACAAAAGTTGCATCTCCCAACCATAGAGCTATTTGATCGTCCATTCCCTTGGGAAAAGATAGTCAAATACTTAGAGTCACATTAACTAAAAGACTCACCTTCGGTCCGCATGTTTGGGTATGTGACGGCAGGGTCAAACAATCGGTGGGAAGCCTGCTTCAGTTACTGAGCTATGGTTGGGAGCTCAAGAAAACGAGCATGTTTTAGATAAGTCTAAAAAATACACTTGATAGGCGCTTGTGTAATACAATATACTATGGCAGAAATTAGAACAAACAGAGACTAACCTCTATCATTAGATACTGGTTCATTAACCAAGAGAACCTTGAGAAGTGGGGTGGTGGAATTCTTTACCGTGTAGGCTGGAATATGGAGTAAGATACTAGGTTTGAGCTTGCCGTTGCTATTCAGTCTAGACGTGAATACATTGATTGGGTGATAGTAACATGTATATGGATTGACGGCAATTGCGTTAATAACTTAAGCTACATGGATGACATTGTGCTACCATAGAAGAGTTCGACGTCTTCAACGGTGGTACCAAGGGCACATCGTACAATATGTAACCAACAATAGTATAAAAATAAATAAAAACTATGAACACTAATACACGAAATAGGCCTTAATCCTTATTTGGATATTAATAAAAGATTAGATAAAGTAGCTAAATATTGAGATAAATAGAAAAAGAAAAATTGCAGACCAGCTTGGACCATGATCTTCATGGGTAGAGGCATTACAAAAAATATTCAATTATTATTCTTTCTCTTCAGGAAGTACTCGATTACATGATTTGGCTATTCAAATCAAAAATATTATTACCAAACTAAAATCTAAATTCTAAACTGGAAAATTTGCTATTATAATAATGTACGGCCCCCAGTCTTTAACGGACCTGCTAGCGCTTGCTCTGGTAGCGGTCATGGTAACGGCAGGGCAGGGAGTTCAGCAACCACGGACGGTGACTGGTCTTGGCAACAGTCAACCCACATAAAATGAGAATAGGAAAATATGAAGAAAGGACGAGGACACGGTAAAAGTGATATCCGGCAACTTATTTCACCACCGGAATGACAGTCAATAGGCAGATCTCCAAATCTATGAGATAAGACTTACATAACTTCAATACAGCTTGTATTGAAAAAGCGCTAGAGCCAAACCAAGGCACCATAGTTTTCCAGAGGTCTGTCTATCTGACAAAATCAACTAAGTTGCAGACAGGGCGGAGCCGTCGTATTAATAAAATAACATGAAAATTACTATTAAGTATTTAATAATGGAAACAAGGTTGACATAACCACCAAATTATTATTTTTAGGGATTGTAATAAATACTAAACTGGAAGGAGCACATTATTTTTATAAAAAAAAATACGTACAACCGTATAGATTACTAAGACAGGAGAAGGACAAAATATTAGTAATTTTAACAATAAATTTAACAATAAATAAATAATTAAATAGTAGTAGTTCATGAGAGCACTGTAAATAAATCATCGATTTTAACGTAGTCTGTAATAAAAAATTACAGCAGCATAAACTAAAAATAGCGGAAACGTAGTATAGACATCAAAATTCAAGTATTGGCGCATTATATTTTTCCCTATAGTTACAGCAGCACCATCTTATATCATACATATTTGGGGAAACTTATACACAAAGATACTCTTCTTAAACATCAGAGCTTAGAAATGTAAAATAGATAAAATGATTGGGAGAATTTAATTATGCGTTAGGATAAGGCCCATAACGGAAGAAATACCGAAAAATCTGCCGAATAGCCAGTTTTAACCAGATGGAGTTTTATCTAACTTTGAATACTGTAAAAACTTCTATTATGCACACATTAAAGAATTATACCTAAATGACACAAAACATGTAATTAATATAACACCATCTGCACAGTTAAGTAGAAAGATAATGTTTTGTTTTGTTTGGTAGCATCAAGCTTAAGCTAAAAGGGTCATAGTATCAATTGTCATAGCAACAGGGAAATAGCAAACAGTTATAGTATATCTGCGTAAAATAATAGTTTAGCATTGCGTTTCCTATGGTCAAAAGAATATATTAAAAAGACATAACCTATTTTCGCCCCAGAACATCCTCAACACCAGAGGAGTCGCATATGCGTTGCTGGCCTTTATTAAAGGTGTAGGCTCTTTTCTTGAAAGTCTTGAAAGTGATAAAGGAAAAAAAGTTTAATTTTTTTTCAAAACTTTATTTATGTTAAAAAAATATTCGTATATTCTTTCAAAATCGCTATACATATTTTGATATATAATATGTCAATAATTTATTATTTTTTCCAATATCTTTATCATTTTCATGGTAACTCTACACAGATATTTGATTTTGCATATGTGTTAAAGAGTAAATACAAGTGAATATCGCTTGGACATTATTTTTCATTATTCAATTTATCTATGGTTTGTGCAAACTAATCAACTACTTCCTACATAACATTAATATTTGTCAAATAGTAGTTACATAGTACTTATATAGTACGCCATCCTGTTTGTACAGATTACATATCCCTACCGTGCCAAGTAGGCTTTCTGTATTTTTATATTCCACATTAATATGTTAAAAAAATGATTTCCGTATCAAAATAATGAGATTAACGATTTTTATTACATAATATCGTTTTTAAATAAAATTTTCTATTTTTGTTATCGACAACATTGTATTCAACAAATCTAAATTGTAAAAAAAAAAATTGCTTCGGTGAGCCACGCCACAGTGTGTGATATTGTAAAAGGCCTTACGTTAAGGTTTGATTATATTTAATTTAGGAATAATCATATTGTTGAATGCTGTGGTAAACTTCTATTTATAACATTGTAAAATATCATATTCCGGATCGTGTTTACTACTTTAATATGGCTGCAAGTGAAGGCCGAAGTGCACAGTCGAACTTGCATCAGCAAGATCTATCTAAACTAGTAAGTCGTGAAATAAATTATGTTAACCCTAACCGTATGCATGTAGTCAATTGTAATACTAATTGTATCTTATATGTAATTTTGACTTTTCGGGCATTTTATTTTTAATATTTAATTTTAAAACTTCATTTGTTGTTTCACATAACCTAACATTTTAATGAAAATCGTAATATATTCAATATTCGGGTTAAACCGAGTTTTAGAATTTTAATGCTGAGTTAATTTTTAAGGACGTTACTAAGTTATCTGCTTTGTCTCCTGAAGTAATATCAAGACAAGCAACTATTAATATTGGTACCATTGGACATGTAGCCCATGGAAAATCTACAGTGGTAAAGGCCATATCAGGCGTCCAAACCGTCAGATTCAAAAACGAGCTCGAGAGAAATATTACTATTAAGTTGGGTAAGTGCAACCACATTTTAAATTATTCTTTTCATTTAAATTTACTATTCATGATTTTTGAATAATTTTGCTTGTATTTTGTTTTAATTCCACTAGTACTATACATATAAAAGACTTATATGAATAGGTCTTTGTGTATTAGTTATTGATTTATAGTTTTATATTATTTACTAATAATTATTATATGTAGTACTAAATTTTAGTACAGTGGTAGTGTTATAATACTTTTGGGCCTTCCGCTCACAAGTATAACCTGGTGAAGCAATATAGGCTTTAAGGGTCAAGAGGTACCATACACGTAAAAAAACTATTATTTAGTTTTACACAGTATTTAAATTTATAATCCTGGGGATGTTGCATATAATTATAGGATATGTTTTTAATTAACTTAACAACTTAAACAGATCTTTGCAATGTACCATGTGAATATAATAAAATTAGTTGCAACCCTTAATTAGAATATTTACATTATTAATCTTTAAATAAAGAAGTAAAGTATTAAATCAGTTATTAATTAAATCACATGGTATGTTGCAGAGCGCCTGTCAGACTCTTTTATAAGAGTATATCGTGATATGGGAGATGAGAAGAGTGAAAATATTTTTTATGAGAAAATGAGAAGGTCAAGACATAAAGTGATAACACCAGATCCTGAACTAACAAATTATCTACCTCTTAAAAAAAAACAGAAGAAATATAATCAAAAGGCTGAGGAATTTATTATAGAGAAAATAAATGGTTTTAAATTTGAATCTGGTATTGAATATTTTTATATAAAATGGAAAGGGTGGCCTGAAAGTGAAAATACATGGGAACCCATTGCACATTTGGATAATTGCCCAGATATCTTTAAGAATTTTATAATGAACAAGGAGCTTCAATATTGTGAAACTATTGAAAAACTTAAGGAAGAATTATCATTTGATAATTTATTAAGTGAAGCAAATCTTGTTAAAAGAATAGATGAAGTTGAATACTCTTCAATATCTAAATTAAGAGAGAAACTTACACTTAAACTGTTGTCTATGATATTGTTAAAGGAATGTGATGAATGTCATGCTTTACAACTGGTTCAAGATAGCAGAAAATTATTACAGTTATATGTAACGGCCAGGAAGAGATGCCGTCAGCTTATGGCTATCCAAGAATGGGAGGAGCATTTAAATCAAGTGGATAATTGTAAAAGATTGTGTGTCGAAAATAATGTTGACTTTGCAGGACCACCTGAAAATTTTACTTATATTAATTATAGTATCCCTGGTGTTGGAGTTATTATTCCAGAAAATCCACCAATTGGCTGTGAATGCACTTCTTGTAACTGTCGATCAAAGTCTTGTTGTGGAATGCAAGGTGGCATCTTTGCTTACACTTACAATAAAAGGTTACGCTTGGCATCAGGAACACCCATTTATGAATGCAATAAAGCTTGTAAATGTTCTATAGATTGCAACAACCGGGTAGTTCAAAGGGGTAGGAATATAAAACTTACAATTTTTCGAACATCAAATGGTTGTGGATGGGGTGTCCGTTCTGAACAAAAAATTAAACAAGGACAATTTTTATGTCAATATGTAGGTGAGGTTATAACATTTGAAGAAGCTGAAAAAAGGGGTAGGGAGTATGATGCCAATGGATTAACATATTTGTTTGACCTTGATTTTAATTCAGTTGAAAATCCCTATGTTGTGGATGCAGCTCATTTAGGAAATGTGTCACATTTTATTAATCATTCCTGTGATCCCAATTTAGGTGTTTGGGCTGTATGGGCTGATTGTCTTGATCCCAATCTTCCTATGTTAGCCTTATTTGCAACAAGAGATATTGAATCAGGAGAGGAGATATGTTTTGATTACTTACAAAAATCATCGGATACTGATGAGTTTGAAATGAATACCCCCACAGAAATTTTGTGTGATGAAATACATATAAATGGTTCTATGAATGAAGATATTTTGAAAGATGGTATAAATAGAGATAGTCCAAATACTGCAGAAGCAAATATAGCAGATCCACCAGGTTCACCATCCAAATCAAGGTTTGAAATGCAACAAAAAAATAAGCCATCACTCAAAAATACAGAATGTAAATGTGGATCATTAAAATGCAGGAAGTATCTGTTCTGAATTTAATTCTTTGTCTGCAAATTTGTGTTATGCCATATTTATTAAAATTCAAGACCACTTACATCCGCAACTTTTATGCAACAAATAAGTTTTGTACTTGAATCTCAATTTTCTCATACAATAAAATACTTGATATTCACAACATATTTCTGATATATTGCTATAATTAATAATAATAAGAAAAATATTGGATTAAAATCATTAACATATTGTGCCTTTTGTGGGAAGTAATAGTTGTAAAAGAATGTTTTAATAAGCATATCTCTATTGAAAAATTATCAAATTGATTGGGAACCTTATAATGTTTTTCCCATTTTCGTATTTCTTCATAATTTGTTCTGTATTTCAAATATAAACTATTGTATTAAATGGTTTCCTATCAACCATGGTGACATCACTTTATTGTCTGTTAATATCAGATGATAACATCATAATGTTCTTAGCATTCACACAATTACTTAGACACTCTCTCATTATTCCCTTTCCTTTGAATATGAGGAAAGACTAGGATGGTTCAAATGCAGTGTTTTGGACTCGGGGGAATACATACAAACTCACTCAGATCTAAAATCTAACAATTTATGATACATAAATATTGTTCCTCAACTGGGAATCAACACAAGTTGTTTTATGGAACAGCTAGGTACTATAAACACTGTCAAATAGCCATCAGATAAACCATTTTTTAATAAACTTAGAACTTCCTTTAATTGCAACATTGGTGCTTATATAGCTGCAAGTACATATTATTATTACATGAACATGCACATTCTTAGCTTAATCTTAAAATGTACAAATCATTGATAATTATGACATATCATTATGGTTTATCTGTCTACATGATGTTATGTCCATGTATTGCTTATTTAAGAAAACAAATAAAATCTCATACTCAAGTAACTACTATTCTGGCGATTCGTCACTCAAATCCTATCTATCTAATATTGTGTAACTTAAGAAACCCCTTGTATGGCTGTTTTTTTTTTTACAAAAAATTTAATCTCTTTGATTCATTTGCTTTGGCCAAATTAAAATAAATAATAATTTATGGTATAAAAGTGATATATGCAACATTTTTATTTTAGTGAATATAAAATTAATAAGATAACTGTATTCAGACCTTAGATGTGTAACAAGCCTCTAAGATGCCACTGAGCATAAAGGGTCTGCTACTACAAGTGCACCCCATCTTTCAAGCATGGTACTTATGTCCACTACTCATAGAATAATTAAAACTTTAAATATTAAAACTTGCAATATCATAATATTTAATTATTTACTATATTGGTGCTACAAGTGATTTATATGTGCAAAGGTAAGAAGTAATACTTTTACCTATCACTTGCAATAAGCAAATTTGGAACCATGTTATGGATGTTAAAAAATAATGTGTGTGAGAATAGACCTTATACTATTAAACAGTTCCAAGTACCATATGAATATAAGACCTATTAAAATGACTTGCAGTCTGTCTGACTGTCTGATATATTTATTCAAATGTATATGTTCAAATACTTAACTTTTTAGCTTAACAATATATCCATTTTAAATACAAACACAATTTGTTGTTGCAAAAAAAAATCTGAATAAAAATTTGAATACATTTAATATATGTGTACCATGATAAAAGACAGCTATTCTCGAAATATCTTATAATTAGATCTTTTTTGTTTCTTGATTATTTGAATAAGTTCAACCTGCATCATTTAAGTATATCATTCACAAAAAATTGTTGACTAATTGGTATCAACTACTGTTTTTGTTTTAAGATTTTGATCTGATGCACATTAATTTCGAAAAGTTCTAACTCTGATATAATTTTAACTTGAAAATACTACCCAACTTAAAATTCTAATTGTTTATGGATTATCAGAGTAGAGTCAGCTAGTATTTGGTTGCAACATGAATAGGTCAACTTAACTGGGGAAGAAACACTCTCTCATATAATACCGGTGTGATATAACAGCATAGCACTACTATGTTTTGTATGGTGGATATCTGAGGACCCAATTATTAGCAACACATTATTACACCTAAGTATCCCAGGGATTAAAATTGATTTTCATCCTAAATCTTTGTTGTATATGGGTATATATCCTGTCATGGATAACAGCCACCTTACCATCAGATGAACTGTCTGTGTGAATATGAAAAAAACATATTAAAAGACATGTGCCTTGCCTTATTCAAGTTGCCAAATATATATATTTTTTAATTACATTTAGAATAACACAGTCCACCCATTCCTACGGCCCATGACATCTACATTCAAACTTGACAAAGAATCATAATGCAGATGCATTGGTACCCTTGATGACTGAGATGGAATGCCTTGTCACCATAAAGCCACCTCGTCATAATAATGGTCTCCGCGATCCCTACACTCACCAGACGAAACACTGCATTATGCTGGTATTCTGTGAGGGCGAGGTCCTACCCCAGTTGTGCTGACCATTCATTATGCAGCTAGAAACTAACCGCAGTGTAGCTCTACCACTGTGATTCTGTTTAATAGCTAAAATTCCCATTTATAGTTTCAGTGTTGTATTTGCCTATAATTGGAAATGTAGTTGCGAGTTATTCTATCATTAATTAGATATGAATTATACTGTGACAAGTAGGCCTTTCTTATTTTATTGATAATTGTAGTATCTTGTATATTTAATAAAACTTGGTATTAATTACTTTTGATCTATTGTTACTTCTAAGTACACATTTAGTTTTTTTACTTTAATTCATAGTATATACTGTTTTGTAATAAAATACAATGATAAACTTTATTCTATATATTTTTTATTTTCCGGACAAGAAGTGTTAATTTTTCATTGGATTTGATGCTACCTATATGTCCTGTGTATAAGATGTAGGAATCATGACCTGACTGACCTGTTGTATTAAATCCCAGTTCTCATGTTGTCTTTGGACTTCTTGCATGCTTCATTGTTTTGAGGAGGTACAGCTGCACTGCAGTTTGTTTCTAGCTGTAGAATGAATGGGTCATCTCGATTGGGGAAGGAATACACCCTCACAGAATACCAGCGTGAAATAGGAGCATAATACTGCTGTTTCGTCTGGTAAGTGTAGGGATCCGGAGACCCTTATTACTGCTAATGAGGCATTCCATCTGCGTCCTAAAGGGTGACAACGCATCTGCATTATGATTCCTTGTCAAGGATGAATGTGGGTGTCAAGGGCCATACACAACTTAAATTTTAAGTTGTTAAAATGCATTATTGTTTCATAACATAAATAACAGGATTAGACTTACATCCAGCATTTACTACCATTGTATTGTACATACCATAATATGGATAAAGAACTTAAATGTTTATTTTGTAGACAAATAACATATATATATATAATATATACATATATATATACACATATATATATATACATATATATATACATATATATATATATATATACATATATATATGTGTGTTATATGTCTACGAAATAATGTGTTAATAATAAATATGATACTGGGGTTTTGTATTAATATAGCCTTGCCATATTTAGTAACCTTATGTAGTATAAAGTAAGTACATAAGTAGTAATGAAATCTTGGGTAACTTTCCTGACCAGATTATTGATAAAAAAATCTATCATTTTTTTTTCAAGAATATACAAGAAAATAACCTAATATATAAACCTAGTAAGTAGTAACCTAGTAGTGCATTAAAAAGCACCTTAATTGGTGCAACTCTAATTCATTGCGCCATTTCGTTGCTTTTTATTTTAACACAATTCCTTACCAAATAATAAGAATGATACGGCGAGTTCTTTAAATATTTTAAGTGGTATTTTTTTTTTCAAAATTGAAATGTGGCCTTAGACGGTTTTATCTATGGTGCAGGGTGTGCGTTGCACACGGCTCGGCATTTACAAAATGACCGATCAGCTAATCGACTTAGTGTGAAAGTTGATTTTTTCTTATAATTTCCATTTTGACATTGACATTTATATAGACAATTTAACATTTGTACCTATTCCATTTTAACCACGCGCTCAGTAGATGGCGCTAGGGTGATGATTGCACACGGGCCCTACATGGGCTTGAGACTCCTTTGAATGTGGCCTCTAGTTTTCGTTTTAAAAATATACTTATATTAAGCATATTCAGTATGCTTTTTAATTTTTTGTATGTTTTGAATTAAAAACCAGAGCTTATTCTTATTCATCTTGTAGAATATTCCAAATCTATACGCTGGTGCTTTTTTAATTTAAAGACCATAAAATATAAGCCGTGCTGCATAGTTGCACTGTAAGACAATCTGATAGTGTTAGTTACCATGGATTTTTATTATATGCCTAGTCGTAAATCTGCATCTACCCGGTAGCAGCGTTGTACTACTTTCCAGGCTTCTTTTCCGTTTTTATTCATGTATTTTCAAATCCATTTTATATTTTCTTTAACTTAAGATTATACCAGCCATTTTCTAATGTAAAAAAAATCTTGTAGATATTAGGTATATACTATTAATTTGATAAATTTAAAGTATTTTTTATCCTTAAAATAAAAATTATCTAAATTGGATTTAGATTCATAGACTATTAATAATTTTGGACACTTGAAACTACAAAAATCAATTGAAAGACATGTAAAACAACATATTTTTCTAGGTTATGCCAACGCTAAGATCTACAAATGCGACAATCCAAAATGTCCACGGCCCACCAGCTACATTTCGGGCGGTTCTTCGAAGGATGACAATTTCCCGTGCTTACGTCCCGCTTGCACGGGACGTTTCCAGCTCGTGCGCCATGTAAGCTTCGTCGACTGCCCCGGTCACGATATTCTTATGGCAACTATGCTTAACGGAGCCGCAGTAATGGACGCTGCGCTGTTACTTATCGCAGGTAAGGATTGTTTATAATCAATATGTATCATAAATGTCATCGTCGCGGTGGTAAAAAAGATTAATGTCACAACATTTTTACATGATAATGAATAATCTAACAGGTTAGATTATTTCAACATAAATATCGGCGCCAATATACAGGGTTATTGGTAATTCGACGTATTCCCATTAGGTGATAGGGGTGATTATTTGCAATACTTTTAATATGCATATGGGGGTATGCATTATGCAAAACTCAACCATTTTTGAGTTGTCATGTTTTTTTAGTTTTTTACAAAATAAGTCACAAATGCAACATCAAACATTTATTAAAATAATAAGTATCAATTTAAATCTCATTTTTTATTCTGATTTATAAAAACGATTAAACACTGGTTATTTATCAATATTAAAACAACAATTATCGAAAAAAGCTAAAAAAAACATGACAACTCAAAAATGGTTGACTTTTGCATAATGTGGGGGTTTAAATTATCGCAAATAGTCACCCCTATCACCTCCCAATGGGAATACGTCGAATTACCAATAACCCTGTATATTGGCGGCGATATTTATGTTGAAATATATAATAATACTTTCGCCATGGCATGAACAATGTCCTCACGTCCAAAATTGACACAATTCACCGTCATTTGTAGACTGTTCGTTCATTGAAGACTTGGCTTACTTATAAACGAATATTTTAGTCTATTTGTGCTTTGCGTTTGTGTACGCTAATAAAAAATACACCTATGATAATAATACAATAAGAATATGATTGGTTCATGCTTGTTAAATATTATACTGTATTGTATTAATTTATATTGTACAATTATATTATGTTTGTTATGACCTAAATCATTATCATATCTACGATTAGGCTATTGTTAAACATCGCCCATCAACGGATTTCTTTCAACGAAACGCGATCCTGACCCGCCTGCATCTAACGTTCTGTCGCAAATACAAAGTTTATTATAAGCGGATTTTGAAGTAAAAAAAATCTTTATCGCAGGTAACGAATCCTGCCCGCAACCGCAGACGAGTGAGCACTTGGCTGCTATCGAGATTATGAAATTGAAACACATACTCATACTCCAAAATAAAATAGATCTTGTGAAAGAAGGGCAGGCCAAGGAGCAACACGAGCAAATTGTCAAATTCGTGCAGGGCACCGTCGCCGAAGGATCGCCAATTATACCTATTTCTGCACAATTAAAATATAATATTGAGGTGCGTTCTACTTTAACATAATGAACATATAATTGAACTGTGAACATTTGTGCTATGTCGCACCAAAATATTCAATATTGTTTTTTAAGATTTATTATATAATTTTTGAATAACCGATGAGAAGGAATTAACACCAAGTGACTAAATAAAAAATAACTCGTATGAATGTAGAAGGGATAGAAGGTGAGAAAAGAAACAGATTGAATGGCAGTAATGTGTGAATAAAATAAAATTGATGGGATGAATAATGAAGATGAAAAAAACAAATAATGTTTAAAGAAAAAAATATGTATTACCCAGATCCCAAAAATGAGAAGGTAAGGTAGTTATTGAGGTTGATCGCAACCGGATTATATCACCCATAGACATTTTATAAAGGTATTTATGTAAATGAAAAGTTTCTAACACACTCGTGAGCAAAAATATCGACACGCCGTGCCCTTGCGGTCAAAATATTTTCGTAAAAATCTGTTGCTCAGATTTATTTTACTATAGTAGATTAAAGGTGAAGGTTTTAGCTTTAAAATGAGATGACATTTATATTAATCAATTCTTTTTCGTTTATAAAAAAATAATATACAGGGTTGGGTTTTTGTTTAATCAGGATCGTTTTTTTTTCCGTCCCACCTTCAAAGGTGTCATTAGTACTATCGTCTGTCTTCGTTTTCGGAAGTGGTCTCCTAATAACCAGTATTTATACAAAATTCGTTACACGACTAACAGGTGAATGACCTTTTATGTTTATAGGGCATGACAACCTAATAAGCGCTATTCTAAACAGGTGAAAGATGAGATATTTAAAATTTGAAATAATTGCATCACTTCGTGCGGGTAATGAAGTGAAAGTTAAAGAAATTATGCAATCCGGGGCACAATTAATGAGTTTAATCATTTAGTAGTATTTATTGGTACGTCGCACAAAATATGTCAAACGTATTACAAACGTCTAAATTTCTTTTAAAAAATTGATTTCTTATATTATTGCTATTAAACATTTCTTCTGAAATAATTCAAAATACGTTTTTTTTCAAAAATTTCGATTCGTGGTTATATTGTTATTCACTGTTTTGCTACTTTCCTACTTGCACGATCTAAAAATAATATTTCGAGTAATAAATTCGTATCTAGCGTAACTTATATAGGAAATATAAATATATAAATATATATATATATATATATATATGTATGTATATATGTGTGTGTGTATATTTATATATATAAGGAATTACTACTACGCTTATGGTTATTTGGTCCTATATCCCAATATTTATTTAGTTAATCTTCAATTGTGCGGACATAATGCATTTTGCATTTGCATTGTCTACAAGTCAACCCTTGAAATATGGAAATATGGAACAACATTGATACAACAATATAAGATTTCTAAATATAAACAATATCTGCAACATAATATACTAAATAGTACTTCTAATATTCATTTGTACATTTTTATTTTTTACAATTTTAGTGATTTTATATCGTGGCGTCTTGTGTTGATTACCAAGAAATTAGATGACGACGTTACTAGCTCGAAAAATAGAAGAATTTCATTCTATAAACTATCCTAGCGTGAATCTTTGCCCTGCTTCCAAGTTAACTTCGTGTAGACGAATGTGATCTCACTTAACCGTGTCTACATAATTCATGTCTACTTACAGGTACTATGCGAGTATATAACAAAGAAAATCCCAGTACCCCTACGTGACTTCACATCGCCACCAAGGATGATCGTAATCCGTTCGTTCGACGTGAACAAACCGGGCTGTGAAGTGGATGACCTGAGAGGCGGAGTCGCCGGAGGCTCCATACTGCAGGGTGTACTTACCGTTGGAATGGAAATTGAGGTAAAGTAAGAGATAATTATTTGATTTAACATTTCGTTGGATTATTGTTAGGGTTGTCCAGTCTACACTGCTTATGGCAATTGTTAGACGCTTTTTCTAATAATTAGGTTACATCTTTTGTTTCTAATGACCTTTCTAATAATATTCCAAAGGTAATAATCAGTTTTCTGCTATAAAATAAACATAATGATTTCCATATAGCATACCGTGTACCCTATTTAAACTAACCCACTAATAGAGGTCTCAACTGAGCGCCATAAGCGCTTGGTCACCTCTCACTTCTCTTGAAGTAAGAGGGGGGGGTGTAAATAAAGAACTCAAAGGAAGAGAATACATTGTCCTTAGGTGCGACCGGGGTTAGTGAGCAAGGACGAAGAGGGTCGGTTAACATGCCAACCCATATTCTCGCGCATCGTGTCGCTGTTCGCTGAGCAGAACGAGCTTCAGTATGCGGTGCCTGGCGGCCTCATCGGCGTGGGCACGAAGATCGAACCAACGCTCTGTCGTGCCGACCGCCTTGTTGGACAGGTGATATTTGTATTATTTCTTATGAAAAGTTGCTAAAAGGTTTATCGTGGATATCAATCCAATGAGAACAATGTTAGAGCCACGTGCAAACGTAACGTACAAGATTTTTAAAACTTCCACTGTCCAGGCGTTACCTATATTATAATAATTTCTAGGTTCTCGGAGCTGTTGGCACTTTGCCCGGTATATTCGTGAAGCTAGAAGTATCGTACCACTTGCTGAAGCGTCTTCTTGGTGTTCGCACAGAAGGAGATAAAAAAGCTGCTAAAGTGCAGAAATTGACCAGACATGAGGTATGTAGTAACAAGTAAATACCAAGGAAAAGCTATTTATAAATCTTAATACTGGGCACAGGATTCCTCCCCAGAGGGTATTCAGAGCATAGTGTATCACACGACTCTGTTAGGTATATTTTTTATTTATTTTCATTTTTTTAATTTACGGTTAAATAACCGTATCTGAGTGATGGAAATTATTAAAAGGGAATTCCTTTTTAATAATTTCCACCATCACACAAAATTGCAATATCATTCACAGTACTGAATAAGTCTCTTGCAGTGTGATATAAAGATTCGTAATGGCCTCTCATATAAAGACGTCGTCAACAATACTGACGATGTGTCGGTGAAAGATCACACCTACTACACTGCGGCCTGGCCACGGAACCCACGAACCCATGAACCACGGGTCCCGTAGTATATAGCTCAAGTACACACAACCTAAAAATTAAACTAAAGTGTAAACTTACCTGTAATGAACACTGAAGTGAAAATAAAGCATTTTAACTTTAGTGTCTTCACTTCCAAGATTCAACTGATCGTGTCGCTGCTTGTGTGAGGTGTGTGTATAAACGTAGTGTGAATCTAGGTATAATATTTATTATAATTACGTCAGTCCGTGCGTCTGCGGGCCGAGCTTTTTGAGTAAAATCAAAGATCCGTTTCCCGCGTTACTTCTATCCTATCTATTCGAACGTGACATATGTTTTTTTATGAATAAGTTAAATTTAAAAAAGAAGTAAAAGTCGCCAACCAACACAATATCAACATTTGACCAAGGATGTTGTAATAAAATTTGTCATTTTAAAATGTTCAACGTTTATTTAAAAATTATTTCAGATGTTACTTGTGAACATTGGATCTTTAAGTACCGGAGGCAGAGTTATTGCCACTAAGGCTGATTTGGCAAAAATTGCACTCAACAATCCCGTATGCACAGAAATTGGTGAAAAGGTTGCCCTCAGCAGAAGGGTAGAAAATCATTGGCGGTAAATGTTAATTTATTAATTTAATTTACTCATGTTATGGAGGCATAACAGTTTATATAAGATTCCTTAAGATTTTTTTTTACATTAGACTGTCGAACAACTCCTTACGTGTAGGCTTGTTTAGGAATTTCCTGTGAGCCATCTCTAATTCACTATTTTCATTTCTGCCGAGACTAAGATGAAATGTCATGGTATTGGTAATAAAGTATTCTTCCATTGACCTGACTGATTCATGCTTCAATTAATTTCTAGCCTATATATAATTTATGTCACTCACCGTACGAAATTAAGTAAAGCACGAATTATAAACGCTGGTTTTCTATGAATTTACTGAGACCATGTTTCCTAATTTACAGGTTAATTGGCTGGGGTCAAATTCAAGGTGGAGAAACTATCGATCCAGTAAAGAATTGAAGCTGTTAATAGATCATTATATGGATTTTACTATTGTCATTTAAATAATAAAAACTAATATAACATTGCGCTTATTTTATACGAGAGCGGATCAATAAGTTCAGTAACAAGACGTAAGGGGATGGGGTCACTTTTTATACCAACAGTTATTAAATCACTCAGACGCTTGGAAACTTGCCTCTAGTTAATTATGGATTTTCTAGGGCAAGAGTCAACTCAGACAGACAAAACGATTTAAGGATGTTTTCCGGTTAGTAGTATGGAACTTAATGACAGCACGAAACTCGATTTTCTTCTCCCGATTTAATTGTTTAATCAACGGTAGTTTAATGAATAATTTTTGGGGTCAATGATTGTTTTGATATTTGGTATAAGAAGAGAAATCCAACAACTAATAACCTCTTTTTACATGGGGTGGACATCCCCCCTCCAGGCAAGGCGCGCCTTCCTACTCGGCCTCTTCTGTAGGTGGGTAGTGGACCCTCCCGAGTCCGCCCCTCAAAGGCCTATTGGGACCAGGAAAGATAAATCACAATCCCCTGCGGCGAATCTGGTCTACGGCTCCGTCGGCAACCATGCTTCATCCGCGGAGGACAGGCAGAGCTGTAGGGGACCAACCGACACACCTCTTCCCCCCGGGTAGGGAGAGATTACCCCCTCCCTCCGCGACTCCGCCTTGGATGCGGGTGCGGTAGACGGTCCCTCGCATCGCCCCCCGCAGCCCACCGACACGCTTCCGAGGCGAGCTCCTCACGATCTCTGAAACCACAGCTAGCCCCCGCCAAGACAAGGCGAGAAACTTTGGGAGGGGGGGAGACCCGGTACAAATCTAACCACTCAACCCCTTCATTTTTATTTAACTTGTTCTTGTAAAAATGAAAGCCTCTGTAAATTACGCGCAAAACTAAAATGTAACAATATACATTACATATAGTATCTTCAAAAATAAATTAAAATATAACATCAAACTCCAAATTCCACCTTTTACTTTTACTGGAACGCCTTTCCGGATTATGTCAAGAATACACCTAGTAAACTTTATTTTAAAACTCTTATACGACAATATTATTTATTATAAGGCTGATAAAATCTTTTATATACTTTCCCACTGAATGTAAACAACATGCAAAGTTGAGATGGGTCAGTAAGGGCAGCTGCTAGATCTCATGCTGCAACGCGAACATGGTCTTAACCTAATAATAATCCGTAACTAAATGATGACAATCGACGTTTACAGGTTTTGATAATATGTACAATCAGCGTTATAATCGTCCGATTTGAGTAATTTTTATTAATGTCAACCGATCCCATTCCACCATTCATAAGGTTAGAGTAATAGAACGCCCACAAATTAAAGAAAACTTTTTCCATACAGTTAGAAGGATAATTAGAAAGTGAAATTTTCTTAAGCTTAAAGATCATGCAATTGTATGGAGCTACAATTATATAGATATATAGAACTACAATTATAGAAAAAGTTGTAAAAAAAAAAAAAACAACTAAATACGATGCTAAGTTTTTGCTACTCAGATAAAGTTGGATGAAACAGGTTAATAATTAAAAACAAACTACATCCCGTTGGTACTGAATTTAAATTTTGTAGTAAAAGCGATAACGATCGGATGCTTTATTAGAATTTTCTTTATTATCTGAAACTTTCTGTTTAGTGTTTGTTATTGAACATTGGATTCGAAACAACTATTTTTAAAAGTATGTGTGGATGCTGTTTATCCAGATACCTCTACAGCTTTATCGAAGAAGACTCGTACGTGGAAGGGCAGCTTAGTACCCGAAATACCTGCTCCAACCCTTACGGACGAAAAACGTTGACGAGAGGGAAGCGATATAAGATCCGAGGACACCTCGAAAAGAGTTTCAAACCTCGGCTCGAAGCGCTATAGCTAAGGGATAGAATCGAACCAAGAGAAGTCAACAAATGAATATTAGAAGGCTATTTTGTAAATTATAAAAATTTTACTTGGCTTTGTTACACTATTTAAAATAAAAATATATTCGATGTTGAATTATCGTCGAATGTGGCTTCAAGAAAATAATCTTCCGCCCAATCGCGACTTTTCGACGAAAATATAGAACTGGCGCACTTGATTTGTTGAAGCTTTTCCGGAGATTTTTTCAAATGAAATCGCTAACATAATAGGGACTTCTCATACAATTTTAAAATCTAAAAAAAATACGGCTACAGACGTTACCGACATGGACGAATTGTTCTAACGCTACATCTAGAAGATAATGTACGCAGATCTATCTTTTGTAATTGGTTTGAAGGGAAAATAAGCAGATATCGTTCTTTCTTAAATTAAATATCATAGTCTGACGAAATAAATTTTTCAAATAATGTTATGTTTAATAAACGAAACTCGCTATTCGGCAACAGGAAATTTGGGTGAGCCATAAGCAGGTACATTTTTCTTTTAATTCTTAGTGCGGTCTAATGATCAAATTTTACTAAGATACCATATATTTCAAACATTTATAACAGTACTATATTGGGCAGTCTCCAAGAACATTTAGACGATTTGCCACTGGCCGAACTTTCAAAAGGGCATTTTCAGCAAGTCGTTGCCGCCAAGACCGCCTTCAACAGCCTTAATACTCGGTCCAATTTAACTATTCGGTACCCAATACACACAAGTATACGCGGACCTATAATTTTTTTTATAGAATAGGGGCAATGAGTTAGTAACTCACTTGATGGTAAGTGATTACCGCCGACCGTGCACATCCGCTACACAAGAGGAGTCGCAGATGCGCTGGCGGACTTTAAGAAAGGTGTTGGATATTTTCTTGAGTTGATGCCTAAGTGGTATTGATGCGGAAATACCGCTGGCGACAGCCGATTCCAGAAAATAAAAAGTAAGCGTGTATAGCGCACAGTGTTGGATTGACAACCATCGATATGATGAGGTTGAAATTTTGAATTCTGTCGTGACGTATGATGTTTAATTAGAACAACTCCTCAAAACACTCCCCATGATAATTTCGATACAAAATACATAGAGATACGTCTCTTCGCAATGCCAGTGAATCAAGCTGATCGGAAAGTACCTGATCATTAACCATTTGAGCCGCTCTTCGTTGAATGCGGTCAAGTACAAGGAGTGGGTACTGAAGTGCCCTGGCCCAGTGATGAGAACAGTATTACGCGTGAAGCCGAACTTGCGATTTGTTAAGTTGCAAACAGTGAACCTATAAGAAAGCTCTTAAGCATGCCAAATTTGGCCTTGTCTTTCCAGTGACCACGGAACTGAACGTCGCTCCATGTTAACACCAAGATACTAACTGAAGTAACAAGGGGAGTAGTTCAAAATTAGATTAAAAAAGACTAGATTTTTTCCGCGCCAATCTGAGACTTCGTTTAACAAAATCTTGACCTCAGACATTTTGTGTTTCATTGCTGGTTTTTTTTAGTAAAGTAATGTATTTTTATGAAACTATCGTTTCATTTAGCTGTACTAACACGATGGAGCGTAAATAATGCTAACAAAACGTTTTAAAAATGTTTTTTTTTTTAAAAATCGGGATCTTTTATTCCGTCCCATCATCAAAGGTGTCATTAGTACTATCGTCTGGCTTCGTTTTCGGAAGCGGTCTCCTAATACCAACCCAGTATATATATAGCCCAACATTACGAACTGAAATCTAAAACGGTATCGGTATATTAATAAAATAAATTATTAAGTTGTTCCTAAAAAAAACATTTAAAATTTGGATGAATGATAAAAAGTGTTCATCTTTCGGGAAATTTGTGAATACCACGTCAGTAAAGTCATCCCCTTTTGCTGCAAAACATTCATCGAGGCATTTTTTTACATCTTCGTACGTACGAACCAAAGCGCTGTTTAGTATGCGCGTAACCCATAGATGAAAACAAGTGGTAATCGGAAGGTGCCAAGTCTGGTGAGTAAGCCGCATGGGATAGAACTTCGGTTGGGAAACCGGTTTTGCAGTATGTGATGGAGCATAATCATGAAGAAAAATTACTTTGTCTTGCTTCTTTCGGTATTTTGGCCTTTTTTCAAACAGCGAACGTTTCAAATCGGTCATTTGTTGTTGGTAATGTTTAGTATTAACCGATTACCCAAGTATTAACAGCTCAAAATAGACTTGGCCCCATCGTTTTTCCGCCAAAACAAAGCCAGAGTCTACCCATGATTTTTTGTGCCGAGTTATTCTCAAAATAAATAACCACATTTTGTACCGAGCGAACAAAATGTCACATGCTTTTCCATTTGTCTGTCGTTCAACTCACGTGTATCCATCTTCCGGTCCTCTGAACCTTTCCCTTCTGTCGTAGCCGATTAGAAACAACTTGTTGACTAACGACTAATTTCTTGGCGAGTTGTTTTTGTGTTTGCCAATCATCTATCTCAAACAATGCTTGCACACCATCGTATTTTTTGGCTTTTTTCTTCGTTTCTTGTCTGCAACAACGAAATCTTCACTTTTCACTCGCCGTAACGATCGTATTTTTTCATGGAGTATGTTCACCGTAAGACTCGAAGTAATCGGTATGATTCAGCAGCAGTTTCTGCACTTTATTCTGTATAAATTTTGACATATAGAAAACAACATAGCACATAAGTTTAATATATCACTCGCGAGCGTCCGACACTTGTTGATAGCACAACAAAATGGCGCCATTGACATCTATATGGCACAAATAGCATTGATGCGCCATCTGTTTTCTGATATCCGCATTTCATACTTGCTCACCGAATTTTACCGACCGATTACTTGTCTGTAAAAGTAAAATGTATATTGTTTGAGACAATAAACTTTAACCTTAAAGCAGCATGTGAATATCATTTACTACTCCCTTCAGATTACATTAAGACTTCTGATCAAAAAACTGCGACAATTAGTTTTGACAGCCCTCTCTTGATGTTAACCCTACACTACTTTAAGAATTCTGAAAGGACCGAAACAGGAGAAAGTCTGAGGGTGCACGGTCAGAGCTATATGGTGAATACATTAACACTTCTATGGTTTACCCGGCGGTAAAAGCTCACAATGAATAATGCCCGTCTCCAATCCCACCATACACACAGCATCATATTATTACAGCGAGTTGATCCAAGTTTTGCTATATTCTGTGGAGCTTGACTGCCCTTTAACCATGATCTTTTTCGCACCTTCTTGTAGTAGGTAATACACTTTTCATCAACAGTGATCCATCTTTTCGAAAACAGATTTGATTCATTACGTTTCAAGACAGTATATCAAATGAGTACACGATTCATTAGGTTCCTTTTAGTCAGCTCGTGTGGCACCCAAATATCGAGTTTATTTGTATATCCCGACTTTTTCAAATGGGTCAAAACTATTTTGTATTCAAACCCTATGCAATGTCATATCCACTAAAAGCCAATCTTGCTCTATTATTTATATTTAAAAATGTATATGTAAAAGGTTGACCAGAGCAAGCTTCATCTTTGACATGGAAATTCCCGGGCTGAAAACGCTTGAAGCAAACGTGTAGCCGTGTCTTACTGACACTCTGTTAAGTCCATTAACGTCATAAATTTTATTCGCAACCTGTGTTGCATTTTTCCCTTTTTTGTAATAAAACTTCAAATTCTTCTTTAGATTCCGACAGAAAAGCAATAGAAAAATGGCGGGAAACATTTTTCTTTTTTTATTTTCCTGTTTTTAAAATGTCGTCTATTTAATGGTATCAAAACCAACCAGATACAAACAGTACAACCAAAGAGATTTTAGTACAACCGTTTTACTTATAAAATAGGAAAAAACTTTCCCCAATATGAATATGCATATGAAGAGTACATATTTTGTATGATTTCCAATTAATAAAATATAGGTAGAATTATATACTCGAGACTACTAAAATATGAGTTTCTACTTTTGAAGCGGTTCGCAGATCCTAGATTCTGTTGATGTATTTGGTGTTAGCCTATGCGGCTCTTACCGCTTCGTCGGATACAGGGCTCACGGAACAGAGGTCCGTGAGCTGGTTTGTTTGCAGAAGTCACAGCTGGGCGTAGTTGTCAGCCTATTCATTTCCCAGAAGTCGACAGAAGGCCCCAGCTATAACGATGAGCTGGATTTTAGGTATTTTGGTTTGATTTAAAGAGTACCGCAATTGTTTTTTTTTATGTAGTCCAGTAGTGAATATTTTCAGCGGCATAACCTAAGAATAAAAATGAGCCTTTCCCTCTAGTAGCGACATATAAATTTCATACAATTTTGGGGACATATACACAAAAATACTACTCCTTTTTAGACTTCATAGCAGAAATAGGCAAAAGTTGCACTTATTAACTTTAAAACCACTCAACCACCTTTGCTTCTATATTACTTTTGAATAATGCAGCTGCATTACAAGATCAATAAAATGCATTTACTTAATAATCTTATTAAGATTATATTTTTCAAAATATAGTGTCTATTTTTGGCATAATCCAATAATAACATTTGTAATATAAACATACACATACAAATAAAATAAAAAAATGATTAAGGGTAAATAATTTATTTGATTTTACTCATTTACACTCAAATGCTCTAGGCCATATATATAAAAGTGTTAATATCTTCATCATCCCGTCTCATATATTTGTGTTCAATGAGCCATTCTAACTGCTCTTTAATCATTTTCTTGGAAGGTAAGAACATGTTCTTCAAAATTTCAATGAGCTCACTCTGTAAAATAAAGAGATTTCAAGATTTTCCTAAGGAGAATAACCAAATTTGTATAATAAAAAATGTATATCTTAATAAGTCTAAAAATGGCACCTTAGTTAATTTATGCAGTAGAACCAAAAATTATTTATAGCACCAATGAGTCAGCTCGACGGTGGAGGAATCACTCATACAGAAGTAAGGTTACAGCCAAAATATTTTGTTTTAAATTTTTTCCTTCACCGCTATGGCACATGGTAAATCATCACTTAAAATTAAAAATAACAAATTCATTGATGCTGGTACTGGGGATCGATCTTGGTTTGCTCTCATACCGTGATTTAAAAGTGAGCACTCAAACACTGAGCTATTTGCCCTGGGGAAGGAGCACTAAGCCATTGTTTGGTCTTAGGAGTGGAATTATGGGATTACCAGTGATAGAGCAATCCAGCAGCTTCACTATTAGGTTATTAAAACCTGTATGTCATTTCTAGCTGATGCATGAATAGCTGGTTTGCCCAGGGAAGGATCACACCCTTATAAAATAAAAACCATTGTGCTTTGTGAGTGCAGGGATCCATAAAGATTTGGGGTAAAGGCGGTGGGCAGTAGCATGCACTGTGCAGTCCACTCCACAGATGACCACACTGAATGGAAACTGATTGTTCATGGTTGCGATCCTCAGCAGTGAGGGAATGAGGAAAACTAGGTGGCTTTGAAATTAGAACATTTTGCATTAAGTGCAAAATATTCAAAACATTAAAGTACGAAAAAAATGTTAAAATAAATTACCAAATATAAAAAATGGATTACCTGTAGTGCTGTATTTGTAATTCGCTTCCTCATTTTTAATATTTTAATTATGGCTTCTTGAGTTCTTAAAATTCGAAGTTGAACAATTGAATGATTATCCTCCAGTTGGGAGCGCTCAGTACTTAGTTGCAGTCTACCAATCAAATTTATTTTACCTCTTCTTTGAGGTTTCCCATTCTTTACTAGTGCAAATTCTTGATTAACCCAGAAAGCAGTGTTTTCAGCAAAATCTTTAGGATTTTGAACTATGGGTTCATAACACAATAGTTGCCGTTTGAGTTTAGGGAAAGCAACAAGAGACCATAATGTCCGTCTTAATTCAGGATCTGGAAGTTCTGTGGCAAGTCTTAAGTTTTCATAGGTCACTCTTTCTAATGGTCTTTGGTTCCAAGCAAACAAAACAGCCATTTGGAATGTTGTTACATCCAAGTCAAACCTTCCAACTGAGTTAGCAAATGTAATTGTACCATTGCTCATATGATGGTACCATTGCAACTTTCGTCCAGAATGTTTTTTCTTATAAAAATCTTCTACCTCTGGTATATAGTCTTCTAACTCTAATGGCAAACTTACTGTCACCCTCTCAGAGCCGCGTGCCCATGCTCCAGCATTAAGAATCTTTATGTTAATAGCATCATGACGTGTAGTCTCACCTCTAAATTGAATATTGAGATCTTCACTGACTTTAATATCTTGGAACATGCGAGCTAGTTTATTAACATAATCAGCAGGCATACCAACTTCTCGTAACCATTCAACCATATCTTCTTCTTTTTCTGAATCCGCACTAGAGTCTAATATTAACCTTCTAGTTAAATGTGCTTTATGATATCTCATGAAAACATCTTTGTTTTCAATATATTTCAACACTAAGAGTACATCTTTTAACCGAGATTCTATCTGTTCACTTGTTAAACGTTTACTTAGTGGCGTCTTTCGTAACAACATATCACAATAATTCGCAAGTAGTTCAGGGCACTTACTTTCTGGAGCAGTGCCCTTACTGCCACGAACAAGGGCAGATGATGGTAACTCTAATTTGAAAACTGTTGTATCATTCACAACACACTTGTATGCTTTATCTCTTGCAGTTAAAAATCTAGGATCATCCATGAACGCTTCCTTGACTAAAGCACTAAATTTTTTGAAAAGATCCAGTAAACGCTCTACATACTTTTCAGAGTCAGTTGTTATGATGTCTGCAGAAGCAACCATATCTGCTAAACCAGCTGACACAATATGAGCTTCTAAGTCTCTAAGTATAGGAATGACTCCCTCTGGCACCCTATCTAATAGACGAAACATAAGTTGAAGTTTATCTGTCTCACCAGCTTTGATTAATGGTGCACTTTCGGCCAATAATGTAGATAAATGTTCTCCTATTATAACTTTTTCACAACATTGTGTGAGAGCAGCAACACTTCCACTTCCAGGCTCTAAATATCTGTGAGCACGAGCTTCCTCCTCTTTTAGACGTTGATCAGCATACTTCATATAAGATTGCACTCCATTTGCTAAGAGATGTTCATTAGCCTTGTATTTATAGAACTCTTCAGTGGCCTGCATATAAGCAGCTTCAAAATTGTCCCTATATATTTGAAGTTTATCATTTGAGTTTGAGCACAGGTTAACTGTAAAGAACCATATTGTAATTTGTTTATGATGAAAATAAGTTCACACATCCTTTAAGTATAAATAAAATAATCAAACCCTATCATGTACATTTCACATGGAGTTTCACACAAATTGTAGCAATCAATTTCTGTGGTCAAATTATTATAACTATAGCCTTGTGGATAACTATATATTTAAATAAAATGTTTGTGCCCAGCATAGCAGTATGTATAGGTATACCTATTTAAATCACATTTTTTTTATAAAACTAAGGTTTTGAACTATTCACTTGATGGTACATAACAACTGCAGCACCATAAACACCGACATTTATCCTGAAGAATATTCAAGATGCACATGTCACTCTTGAGGACTGAGATTAAATGCAATGAGGTATTTGTATCTATATACTACACATATTTAATATATTATTAAAGAATTAAAGGTGACATACAATATTTTCTACTGGTATAAATGAGTTACTATTAATATTATCTTTTATTTTTAGCCTAATCAACACTAATTATCAATGTAACTAAAAACATAACAGACCAAGACAATCAAATGAATGAAAATACCTCATGCCCTACATTGCTGTTTTAAAATCTTTCACAAACATATAGTTTATTGATGTACATGTTGAAAGATGCATCTAAATGATTTAATAAGAATATAAATATAAAAGAAATAATGAAGAGAAGTAATGAAATTAAATCAAGTAGTCAAATATAATTCTTAAAAATATTCAAGCACTTAGCATAAATGAGCTTACCATATGACTCCCTTACTCCAATCACAAGTTGTGAATCAAATGATTCTCCACTACGCTCGGCCTGCACTAATTTCATAGCAGAATCTTGGAGCCTTTGTTTAATATCCACAAAAATACTTTGGTTCCATGAATCCAACATCAGTTTGCGCACCAAACTGTCCTCGTTATTGTTATTGTTATTCTTTTTCTGAGCATTGGATGCGTTGGAACTGGTAACTTTGCTTATATTACTAATTGAATTTTCTAACTGTCGAAAGGGTGTAGGTAAATAGTTACATTGAGTAAAGAATTTTCCCCACTCTCCTATGTATGCTTTGAGAAGAGCTTGATCTTCCCTCTGTGCCAGCACACGGGCTTGTGCTTGCTTAATATACATCGTTATATCTTGCTGTAGAGCATCTCGCAACTTGTAAGGACCTCTTTCATCCCAGAGGCACACTGAATGTACTGCCCCGAATAGATCTTGCCATTCTGTTTGTGTAACCGGCTCCTGTTTTAAAAGCTTTAAAACTATTGGTCTCATAGAGGGCCATTTATCTTCAAAACTGACTTGCCCTTTATCCTGAAATGATATAGGTATTTATTACGGTAATACACAGAGAATATGAATGCTTATCTGAGAATAATAACCAATAATCGGTACCTTTAACATGACTTATAATTAAAATATTTATTTTGCAATCAAATACAGAATGCGCTTAACATAATAATATTAACTGTATTTTTCTTTTTTTTTCAGTTTCTTACATTACTAGTTTCGCTACGCTAAAGTGACTATGGAAACCATTCATATACAGCCTATTATTTATTAAATAGTTAATATAACGAGAAAAAATAGAAACTTCATTATAAGATTTATCTCTTTTATATTATAAAGGATAAAATTAAAAAATGAATACTGGACTAAAATATTTAGACTCTGTTTTAAAAATAGAAAATTACCTTTTTCTAAATTTAAAAATAAAGCCTAAGCGATATATAATTTTCTAAAGTTAAAAGTTCTTTTTTTAAGTTAAATTTAAATATGAAAGTTCTATGTATTTAAAAAACTATAGATCGCACTAAATGTGTTCCAACGGTGGTAATAAGCCGCATCAGATAACAATAATTGTTAATTGTAACTTTCGGTTATGAATTATTCATATTGGGCTCCTTCTTTTCTTCCTTATTTAGGTGCCTTACACTTACAGCATACTGAATTGAACACTGTCAGTTATTGTTGATCATACTAATTTGAATTACTGACACTGAATCAACATCTAAAGCTAAAGGAAGGCTAAATTAATTTATAATTTATAAGTTTTTATTTTATATATTATGGAAAACACATATGATATCCTACAAATGTTCGTGACCTTCAAAACTTCTTACAAGAATATACAGGGATGGCCCATAATGAGATATAAATTTCTTATGAAATGCATACGACGCGCGGGCAGAGCATTATGAAAACATTATGTTCGATATTTGGTAATTCACCAATCTCCACTCTGGGGAATCATCCAATACCTAACTAGTAACCAACTTCGGTGGCAAATAGAGAGAGCAGGGCACACAGACACGCTCGGATAGTGAGAACTTTATAGTAAGTAAGAGAACCACAATTAGCTAGCTCACGGATGCCTGTTTCGTGAGCCATGTATCAGATAAAGCTGTTAGAACCGCATAGGCTAACAGCATTAACACCAACAGAATCTAGAACTGGAAATTCAGTCGCTAGGGAGGGGTTTACCGATGCGGAGCGTGCTTTTTGTGTGCGCAAGTTTTATCGAAACAATGATTCGACAATCATTTCACGGCGTAAGAGCATCACAAGCTACACTACTTTAATCCCTAAGTATTTTAAAGAAATATAACTACGATATTTCAAATCGATCGTAAATCACCTGAACCTGTTGGTGGTAGCAACAGGTGACTACACCCCCGTGAGGGATACCCCACCAAATAGAAGACGTCCAAAGTACGCTACTATAACGCCTGAGGACAACCTGATGGCAAACATTAGTTTTGACACTGTCACAGTCCCGTCCGCACCGAACGGCAGGAGCTTAACCGCGGACCGACCAAAGTCACTGACGCGCACACAATTCACACATGCACACGTTATTAACCTCGCTTTATAGAGATGTTTAACTTATTATCAATACTTATATAATGCCCTAGATTCGTCATCTAGGTCCTAGAACAAGGTGGTCTTATCTATTACGAAGATGATTCGATTCACCTTACTTTTGAATAGATTATAAAAATCGAATCGTCATTTGTATCCCTACCCTACCTTCACTTGACAGTCAATTATAAAATTGTTGTCTGACATGATCATAGATAATACATGATAATTCAAAATTGACAATTATTTTTTCTTAGAGTAGCCATAAAAACTTAACCCAAGAATATTTTTTACAATATTTAAAATAAAAGTAAAATGAGTTTATTTGGAGAAATTTTTGAACCTACAAGCCGAACAAATTGGGAAGATTGGGACGAAATAATACCAGAAAGTGATGGTTCCAAGTAATACTTTGTTTATTCTTTTAATATAACTTTTGTGCAATTAATAGACACGATTTAAAATACTTTCATTGTTTTGCAGGTTACAATGGCAGCATCACATTGAAATAAACACAGAAGTTGACACTTTCTACTTTATTGATGGAAAGTATTTAAAACAATTTCTGAATATACAATCGCCACAAGTGCAATTGGTTAATAACATTAAAGAAGTTGATTTAAATTTATATAAAATAAATACCCTTAACAAATATTTATGTACTATCAAAGATTATAGTGTAATGCTAAGCAGTGAAATAGTTCTATTGTTGCAACCATATTTAAAAATATGTAAAAAGTTATAACAATACAAACTGTTCCAATAGTTGAGTATCGAAGTCATCAGCTGCATACACAACCTTGTGTTATAAGAGGAGTTTATACATCAAAAGCAGCATCATCACCTATTATTGAATATCCAAAACTAGAGCAGCCTAATATTATATCTGGGATACCCGCAGGAGGTGAAGAAACATTTACATATTAAACAATAAATCAAAATAATGTCCATCTCATTATTTAAAAAAAAATCAAAGCATTCAAATACATTTATGAATAATTTAATATACATAGTGCCATTTTTACACTATGTATTAAATAATGTTAAACTATAATTTTTGTGTATAGTATATAATATAATTTACAAGACACTACACAAAGATAGTGTTCCAATTAATCTGAGAAACAATGCATAATTTTATTTTATTTTTCCAGTTTTAACTTTAAGAGAACATTTAGACCTTATGGCAGTAGCATTAATATGTTACATTGAGTATACAGAAGATTATCAAGTGGAAGACCTACAAAAATTGATAAACAGACTTGATATTGGGTCAATTTTCCAAACCAGCTGCAGTACTACATTAAGTTCAAATTTGTATATTTGATTACTTGGCTGATAAAAATATTTGTTGCATGTTTATATTTTTTATAAATAATAAAAATACAATAAAACATTACATATTTTATGATTTTTTTTTCTCAATATTATATTATAATATTTTTATTCTTAAATACATACACAACAAGATTAATGTTAATATCATTTATATCTCGTAATATCATAACTTGGAAATTATCAAAGAACAAAGGCTTTAAAAAAACAGCATTGAATTTAGTCCATGAGGTTAAATAATGAGGATGTTGTCTGCCTGGTTGATTTCGGCCATGGGGATATTCCCTAGTTAAACCTGATGACATCAACAGTGCAGAAATATTTATAATGCCGTAAGCATTTGAGCATACACAGAGGCACTAGTCCACTCCCCTATTCCTATGTAATGCATATGCAATAGGATTGGAGGAAGGTTCAGATGGAGTGTTAGAAACCCGGGATATACAACACCCAAACCAACAATTTGTGATACACAAATATTGTTCATTAGCTGGGAATAAAACCCAGGATGCGCTACATAGCAGCTAGGTACTCTAAACAATACACCACATGGTTGTTATTTAAGTCTTTATTTCACTTAATTAAACTAAGAAATCAACATCCCATTTGAGAGGCTTATAAATTTTGAAGAAGACTAACTGTTTATGAACATGACTGAAGCAAAATCAGGGTATTGTGACTGGCAAGTCTAAACTATATAAGATACTAATGACACATATATTCAGACAAAAAGCAATACAATTTTTATCAAGGTAACTAAAAATATTCAACCAGAGTAATGGGCAGCAATAAACTTCATATTTTAGAAATTTTATGTATATTTTGTAATTGAATATGTAGATAGTCATAATTCTACTTAAATTATTATACTCAGTCACAATTCTTGAAAATGGCGGAATTCATCACGCTCCTGTCTACGAGACGATGTAGCGGAGCGACTTTAAAGTATAGTTCATTATTAAACTATATGGCTAAGGTCAATTTTGATAATTGTAATAATGCTGAACTTTTCCAAGGCTCTGCGTAATTGGTATATCTTTTGCATTGACATAAAAGATTATCATTTTCCTTGCCAAATAGCTGCTTGGTTAAATGTTTAAAATAATCCATCCACGACGAATTTCATTATGATTATACTTTTTACTTATATAAATATACACGAGAGTTTGTGTGTTGAGTATGGTCATTGACGAGTCGCAAGGTATTGCTCCTACTTACGCGATATATTCTCCTGCAGGAGCCCGAACGCCCAGCGCTTTTTTTGTGTGTGAGTATTGCTGATGGTCCAAAGGCCTTTACAGCTTTATCTAATACCAGCCCAGCGCGGACTGGTATTCTCGAACGGAGACATTTTGTACCACGTACGCGTGTTTACATACAAACCTGCGTACCTCGGTCAGAGGTGATGTGCATTGTGAGATTCGTCCAGTAAAAAGTTGTTAGTAGGTATTTTTTTATAGAAGAAATGGAACAAATGAGCGGCGGAAACACTGAGGTGCTCATCGACGCCCATGGACAACCGCAGTACCAGAGGAACTGCAGATGCGTTGCCGGCCTTTAAGAAAGGGATAGGCTCGCTTCTTCGTCCCTAAGTCATACTGGTTTGAAAAAACCGCCGAGGATCGTTACACAAGGCAGCTGTGCGGGGCAGAATATTCCGTGAGAAGCGCACAGTAGAGGAATGCCAGCCATCCACGCGGTGAGGATGGAATCTGGTAGTCTGTCGTGTCGTCCGATGACGGAACTCGGCGGTAGGAATCGTTCCAAACAGCTCTTCGGAGCACTCCCCGTGGTATATACGATAAAAAATGCAGAGGGAACTGACGTCCCTCCGCAGGGCTAGAGAATCCAGCCGATCGGCGAGAGCACGGTCGTCGACGCTTCGAGTCGCTCTTCGTTGTATGCGGTAAAATGGAAGAAGCTGGTATTAGGGTGCTCCCGCCTAGAGGTGCGAGCAGAATTCCATGTGGGACCGCACTTGCGCCTTATGCAGTTGTAGGCGGTGGCCCGGCTGGAAATATTTGAGGCCAGCTTGGCCTTGTCTTCCAAGTGACCGCGAAACTGAACGTCACTCGATATGTCGACGCCGAGAATACCGATACTGGGTGAGGCAACCAGGGGAGTGTTCTCAAAGTGGAGATTTACGACGAAGGGATCTTTTTTAGCGGTAAAGGCGTCTTTTTGGAATTAAAATCGACAAGGTTTTGTCGACCCCAATCCGAGACTTCACCCAAAAAGGGTCTCCAGTGCAGACACAAGTTTGGTCCGGTTCTCATCGGCAGTAGCCCGAGAAACATTAGCGAGGGCCGTATACAATGCATCACCAGTGCTGTCGTCTGCATAACAATGAATGTTACTTATTTGCAGCATATCATTGATATGCAGAAGAAACAGGGTGGGCGACAGTACACAGCCCTGTGGGACACCAGCATTAATTGGTTTCGGGTCAGAGCATGCACCGTCGACAACGACCTTGATGCTCCAACCCTCCAAAAAGCTGGTTATCCAGGCGCATAGTTTCTCGGGCAGCCCGTAGGAAGAAAACTTCGAAAGAAGTGCTTTGTGCCACACCCGATCGAAGGCCTTAGCCACGTCCAAACTAACCGCCAGGGCCTCCTCCTTGGCCTCGATCACCTCCGACCATCAATGCGCGAGGTACGCAAGGCTGAGCGACGCTGACGGAAACCGTACTGACGATGGCTGATTAGCCATGCTATATGATTAGCTGGTGCTCTTTAAGGTACCTCATGAGTTGGCAGTTGTTGGATGGTCGTTTCCATGACTTTCGAGAACAAGGGGGTAATTGCAATCGGCCTGTAGTCGGACGGATCCGAGCTATCGCCTTTCTTTGGGATCGGGTGGATGATGGCAATGGATAACGTCTTCCAAGATTTCGGGACGGTGCCTAGTGAGTACAAGAACCGGAGCAAGCGCTTTAAAACCGGTGCCAACTCAGGAGCGCATGCCCTAAGCACAATGAGAGGAATTCCGCCGGGCCCACTCGACTTGTTTACGTCTCTACTCTAGAGATTGCAGTGCTTTACGCACTGATCTCTGACGAAACTGGATTTCCGGCATAAAGGTGTCACCGCACGGAATTTTCGGCGGCGATCTACCTTTGTCCTCCAGAGTTGATTTAGACGCGGAAAGAGAGCCAAGAAGATCGGCCTTCTCTTTTGCGGTGTGGGCCAACGAGTCATCCCCCAGTGCAAAGATGGTAGAGACGGCTTACAGAAATTCCCTTGGACAGCCTTGGCGAGAGACCAAAAAGCACGTGTCCCAGAGGGAAGGCGCACTAGTCTCTACCCAATGTCGCCACGTATTCTGACTTTGCCTTGGCAATCAATCTTTTGAAGGACCTGGAGACCGAGTTGTACTACTTTTTGAGAAGGCTGGTATTTACATCCCTAGCCGCTGACGCCTCAGCACAGGCGTGGTAGCAATCCTGCTTGGAGCGCGCAGCTAATTTGCAAGGTTGACCAAACCAGGGATCGTCCAGCTTGAAGCAAACTCGCTGGGTAGGATGCAAAGAAGGACCGCATCCCGTCCCAGTCTGCTGACCTGTAGTGCTATACTCGAAAGTGGCCATTCGGTTTGAACCGTGGGCGACGCGAGAAAAGCACTATTGTCCGGATCAGGCAGTGATCCGACGAGCCCAGGGGGGCATCGACGGATACCTTGTAGCTGTCCGGATGTGGAGTAAGCAGAAGGTCCAACAGGGAAGGTGTATGATCTTCCACATCTATGATTGGGCGTGGGCGAGGTTACATCTGCTGCGTCAGATCATATGACAAGGCAAAGTCGTGGACAGATCTCCCCGTGTGATCGTTGGTACGAGAGCCGAGCCATTCGGCATGGTGTGTTTGTAGTCGCCAAGTACCACGATTTCGGCGGAGGGTATCTGTGCCAGAACAGAATCTGTAGCCGTTTGGACTCGCTCCATGATTCGGTATATTTCGGCATTACCGCTATGGGACCTATAGAGGCACACGTAGACTCGCGGATGGTTTTCGCTATCTACGCGCAGCCACGGAATAGATAGGCCCCTACCTTCAAGAAGGCTGACGCGACGAGAGCAGATATCCTATCAGACGTACACGCACACTCGGCCCTGGGCAAAACAGAATGCTCCAATTTGTATCCGGGGCCGGATAAATACGATGTGTCTGCCGAAGAGGATATCTGCGTCTCAGTGAGGTAAAGCAAGGCCGGCTTGGCCGTCAGCAGGTGATAGTGGACGGCATCAAAGTTAGAGTGGAGTACCCTAATATTAGAGAAGTTCACGGCGAGCGTGGTAGAGGATGCCGCGAGGTGTCCCGCTGGGTTGGTGCCCATCCCAGAGTACGCAGGGTGGCCCGCGCGCTTACCTCCAGACTCCAAACGGGACTTCAGGTGTAAACGCAATGAAGATGTTAAATATGTATTAAAATTACTTATCTGATTGTTGAAAGTATATACATAGCTATTAATGTTTCATAATTAAGATATTTGTAATAAAAGAAGAGGCATTATATTATATTAGATCGAACCATTCAAGATCTGCGGAACAATCAAAACTGATTTGTTGCTGCGATAATTATTAGCCAAACATTCCCAGTGATTCCACTGTCAACGTCGGCTGATGAACTTAATGCATGTTTAAAGTATTAAGTAAAGTAAATCCTTTAAGATTAAATTTCAAAATATAATTTCCGGTGAATTGAGGATATACAAATCAGTCGATTCCGCTAGTAACCAAGATGATGTCGTCAATTGTCTACCTGAATTTTTGAACTCGCTGGATTTGCCGCCTCACAATGATCAATTAAAGGTTGGATCGATAGTCGTAATATTGCAAAATATCAACCAATAGCGTCTTTGTAAAGGCACACTGCTAGCGGTGAAAATTTTAATGAACAACGTGATTGAAGTAACTAATCTAAGGGGAAAGTATATATAAATAAAGGAGACATTTGATACCACGCATGCCAAGGATTCTTTACATTGAAGTGACTGCAGTTTTCAATGCGGTTTGCTTCCGCTATAATTATTATTAAATCCCAGGGGCAGTCATTGAGTGTTTGCGGCATTAATCTTGAAAACTCATGTTTATCGCATGGCCAATTGTATTCAGCTTGTACCATAGCATCACAAACTGATCTGTTCTGGTAGATTAGGTACTGAAAATTAAAGATCTCATCACAACATGTACAGTTTATTAGTGGCGCCATCGCCAGAATTTAAGTTTGTGGCACTGTATTGAGGTTTTTTTCAGTTAGTATTTTGTCTAGATAAGACTAGATTTTTGTAGGTTGGTTTGTTAAATCTTCATTACTTTGCGCGTAAATAAACTGCCACAGTCTAATAACTTTTGAGAGAATGACGTCTGTCGGGTCAGTTTGTAATAAAAACATTGTTTTAAATTAAGTTCAGAATTTCTTTTTACTCAACCCGATAAGATACCTTACTTTACTTTAAATGAGACAAAAACACCACCTTATCTCAATTTATATTAAATTTGTCGGAAGGTCCTATTAAAATATAAAGAAAACAACAGAGTGCCTTAAAATATTTAATTAACATCAATACAAGTGTAACACAATATTACCTTTTAGAAAAATATTTGACATAAAATCATTAACAAAACATAACATAAGAATCTTATAATTTATAAAAAAATAACACAGCCTATTGAATCGCAGACCAGTTGCTTGGTTTGGTTTATTTAGAAAAAACTAAACTTTGATATAAAACTCGTTTCTGATATAAGCTATTATTATTTCATTACCATTTACCCATAAAAATATCTTTTATAAAAATTTATAAAATATAATGTTTATATTTATTTATTATTCAGAAAGTATAAAAGATACCTTAGTGTAAGTTTATCTGAATTTTTTAAACAAATGCTGGGCTTTAAGACTTTAGAGTAATATATTTTCTTACAATGCAAGTACTGGTTTTTTTAACCATCTCCTGGATTGTAAAAAAGTACCGATATTGAATACAATAAGTTCTATTTTTGAAATTTTTCTTAATAGTTATTATAAATACAGGAACTAATAAATTATTCAAATTTTCAATTATATTTGTAAAGATGTAATGTGCAGTTTTAAAATACACCTCAAGTTTTTTTTATCATAAACATTAGGACTATTGTCTAGTACTTTGTTATTTTAGAGCAGTAATATTGAATTGCTTGTTTAATGTTAATAATTCTATTGCTATAGTACACCCTAAAATATGACATTATCAGATAAAATCGATGACTTACTATGAAGATTCTATATTTTATTTTATTGCTTTAAGCAAATTTGATTATACCTTCTAGGTCAAGTTATAAGTATATTTTTCTCCCCTGAATATTTCTTATACATAAACCTTACATGTTTGTAAAAAAATAACAGGAAAGAGAGCCATAAATCTCCTGACATTAAAAGCAAACACAGTAACAATATAGAAATTTAAAAACGGTAACGATTTGATTACATATATAAAGGTTTAATAGAAATAATATTATACTTATAATATTATAAGTATATAAAGCAAAATTAACTGTTAAATTTAAACATTAACTTGAATAAAATTGTTTTCCAAATTTAAATAAAATACTCTAATAATGTCATTAAAAATATTTAAAATTCATATACATAGTACACAATCCATTTTACCTTTCAATGTTAATAATCCACAAACTTCTAGTCATATTATGCAATTCTTAATCATTATCTTAAATTTTACATTTTGCATCACATGTGTGTATTGCAATTATTATATGCCAAAATGCTTTTACAGACTATAAGAAACAGCTTATATAAAAAACTCACAGGCAATAAAGTAAACTGTTGCAAGTAAAAAATATCACACCTTTAACTGTGTAGCAACTTATTGGCGAACCCCTTGAATCCCCCACACATCACAAACATAATACAATCAACAATCACAAATAAGCAAATAGTTTACATCTGTGTTAACTATGCTACCAATAAATTTATATATAATTATATAGATGTAATATTTATTATAATTAAAATAGATGCTGGAATAAAACTGTTAATAAGATTTAAAACAAATGTAAAATTTATCACACACAGTCACATGTTGGATCTTTATTCAACATGCAAAAGTATGAGTGTACTAGGGCTAAATAATATGGCCTTCTAATAAGGTAGAACATTATTTGTTCTATTAAATATAAAGATATGTAGTTCATTTAAGATTTAATGAAATATACTATTAGAAAGTTCATGATTAAATTCAGCAACAAATATAATTTACTATGAAATGTTAGATATAATATATTATGAAAGGCATATAAAAATATAGGCAAGAACAGATAAAACATGTATAAATTCTAATTATAACATTTTTTTCTTATGATAAAGTCGTTACAAAATACATCTAATGGAAAATATGTTTTCCTTTTTTTGATATTAAAGATTTATATTCAACAATTATACATTTGTCCCCTTTATATATATATATTTTGTTTTATTGACATAGCAATTGTAATATACTTAATATGGTCATAAAAATAGAAATATTCATATCCTAAAATGGTAATTATGAAATCATCACTACAATCTAAAGATACAGATCACTACTAGAAAACTCACTTGTATTTGTTGCTTAATTAAGTTCAATAAAAACACATGTATTCTTAATACATATATAAAGCTATGTATATGCAGCTAAAAACCATATAGGCTATATATATATATAGGCTGACATATCTGTCTGCATGCAAATATTAATTTGTTTCAACTTTAATTATATATTGATATATTACTCTGAGTGGTTTTCATATATATATATATCTTTATTGATTTCCTTTTAAAGTTAGTTAATGTAATTATTATAATGAATGGATGTACACCTTGTTGTATGCACTTTGTCACATTAATTTTAACCTAATTGCAATGGAATAGAATTTCAAAAAGTTTAATTGTTAGTGAATGTATTGCAACATGTATTTAATTTGCCGTTAAGGAAAATACCTTAATTTAATATGTTATACAGAAACAGCTTCTTTACATTTGGGTAATTGAAGTTTAATGTCAAATCAATTAGGTAGATAAACTAAATACTATCTATTTTGACTATAACATTTTATGCTGAACTGTAACTTGGCATAATTAAACATGATATGATAAATTGTAATGTGATTTATTTCTTTTGCATAAATAAATTTACGAATTCAGGCGACAATTATCTTCCAGATATTTTAACGCAATTATTTTAAGGAGCACGACATACAGATCATAATAGTGTTGCAAAGATCTTTTATTTTGAATAAGAATAAATTGCGCTTGACTTGTTAGTTTTAAAAAATTAATATGAAACATATTTTAATTCTAATAACAAATAGTAATATGAAGCATTTTATGAGCATAAAGATTATTACATTTTTTAGGACAAAAAATTGACCTCTCTGTTTTAAACTTATAAAAAATATTTTAGTTTTTGATTTTGTTTTTTTTTGATAATGTTTTGGTAAACTTTGTTTATAGTTTTGGTTAATTGGTCCATTTAAAAGGCAAAGACGGTATTAATATAATTTCTATTGTTCAATCCAAAACGCTTGAATCATACAGATGGATGATGGTGCTTTTTTATATAAATGATGATATAGAAACAAGTTGGACTTGGTAATGGTCACTTTGAAGACAAAAAACCCTCATATAAGCTTAACTGGCTCATTAATGGTTATAAAAAATGTTCAATATTTTTATTCTTGAATCCTAGTAATTCTTGAAAAAATAATTATAAATATTTGAGCTCTGTTTTTAATCAGTTGTTTCTAATCTATAGATCTATTTAAAATCTCTAAGTATTCTAAAAATGTATTTTTTTATTTACATACTTATTATTTTTTATAAATGTATTTAAATATGAATAATAGTGTAAATATGTAAAATTTAAGAAATATTTAATGGATTTAATAAACTTTTATTCAATGCTTTTGCAATATAGAATGGGAATAGATAAAATGCTTTAAGCTTAAGAATCGCAAATACATATATTTTGGCTTCAAGATGCTAAGTATTATATTCAAACTTATTAACTACAGCCACAATAACACCAAAATGACAATATAATATGAGAATTTCTTATGATAATCATACCTCTTAGTTGCCTTGTGAAGCTTCTAATGACTAATTCTATTTGTAACCATAAAAAAATAAAACTGTCTTCGACAATTCAGCTTTTATATGATATACATAAAACACTTGTCTCTAAATAGCTTTGGAGGTACATAGAACAGCCTTTTGTTTTACTATTTATCTATTATCTTGGTTTTGACTTTATATGTCATGTATTCCACCATTATTTTGTCCTGCTTTGACATTCTCCAATATTTTGTTGACAAATTCTGAAGTGTGGCCTGCTATTTTAACCTCTGTAAAAAAATTGTTAAATTGTAAGTTATTTATGTATAGATTCAATGGCTTAATAGTTTATAGTGCGGTCTGTGAAACTTAACAGCTCAGGTTCAATTGTGGTATTTGACTGTTGTCGTGAAATATCTCCATGCATAAACATCAGCTGAGAGTGATAATTGGGAATGTCAAATATTGTATATAATTTGTAATTGATGATACATACCTGTTGCTGTGGTTATTATATTTTTAATATGAGAGGACCAATCAACATTATTTTCGGGATTAGTAACTCGACTGCTCAATATTTGCTTCATTTGTGTTAGACCATTCAAAAGACGTTCTGGAAAAATATATTCATGTTAATAAAATCCAAGATGAAATTTAGTAGCTTCTTGTGTCTATAATAATTATTTGGACTAAACTGTTCTAATAATAATCCACCCAGTGACATTTCACTTCTGAGCATAAGATTTCTAACAAAATAGAACAATTTTTCGTAATAGCAGATTAGCTTTTACAGAAAAAAATATGTAATACATTTGATGCTACTCATCACTAGGGTTATTTATGTCAGATTTAAGATATTTTTTCTTGTAATGTCGCTTTAGCACATGGCTAAAGAAAAAACTGGCAGTAGCCTGAATGGGTTTCACCAAGCTTTCAGAGAAACAAACTGCAGTGTAGCTGTACCACTGTTAGAATCTATGTAATAGGTCAGCTGTTGTGCCAGGTAACATGTGACACCTGCTTGCCTGCTTCAGGTGAGCTATGGTCGGGAGCTCAAGATCTATGTGTAGATTTAGTATCTATGTCTAGGTGGCGAGATAGACGCAAGAACCTCGGCGCACCAGTGGCCTTGCGCATGAAGCTATTTTGGACTACCTGAAGTCGGTGAATGAGACTCGGGGAGGCATGGGCTTGCGTATATCATTATAGGTCGAATGCATGACCGGCAATGAGGGCTAGCTCTACACCGCGAGTGCGCGATATGTCGTCGGTGTAGAGTATGTAGAGATTGGGACCTAGGACGGAGCCTTGTGGTGCTCCGGCTCGCATGGGGTGAACCTCGGAACGCGTTCTCTCAACGCGATTCGCTCGACGAAGGTTAGATTGCAGAAAAAGTCTCGCATGATGAGTACGAGTCGATCTGGCACACCGAGCCCATATAGTTTGTAGCCCGTTTTGGCAGACCTTGTCGAACGCTTTCGTTACGTCGAGGAAAAGCGCTCCGAATGAATTTACTGAGAATGTGTTCCGTGATGTGTGCATGAGTGCTGGGTGCGAAAACCGAACTGCTCATTGATGGGTAGCCTTCGGGACAACATGAAGTCCTTGAGACGGGCGAGGATGAGCCTTTCATACAACTTACCCAAGGCTTTGAGTAGGCTTATGGGTCGATAGGCTGATGGGTTAGTTGGATGATTTGAAGGCTTGAGATTGAGAATCCCTACGACGTCGGCTTCCTTCCAGGTGTTGGGGAAGGTGCCTTTGGACATGGCCGCGTTATAGATTATCACCAGTAGGTGTAAAATGGACATGGTAAAAATGTAAATGTTAATTTGATAAATTATATAATTTTGAAATATTGATGACTTCAGAAAATCAGTCTTTGTTATATAGTAAGTTGGTATGCTCCATCATTTCCTTTTCTGGTTACAACAATATGCTAACACACTCATAAAGCAAAATAAAAATTGTCCTGGTGCAGATTGCAAATGCACTGTCATGTCTTGTGGCTTGCCATAGCAAAATATACATGTATGTAAATTTTTATTATTTCTGTGATTACAAGATACTTCCTTACTTAAACTTCTGGATTATAAGGGGTCGGTAGTATTATCCTATATGCCACCGAACTGCCAATGGCCTATATAGTATACTATACTATATATAGCAATACTTAATCCTCATTATATTATAAATAAAATTATTCCTTCAATGCCAGTTCAAGCTTAATGTAAAAGAAGACAATGAGATGTAATGGTTTTGATATGCTGTAGTGCAACACTACAAGACAATAGTTTGCCACCTATTAAACAGGTACCATTATCATCTAATGATTACAGGCACTTGGTACTTATCTACTTTAGAAAGAAAGTGTCAGTGTTTGCAGTGTCATTAGCCCAATGGTTAAGGGTACGGACTGCGAAACTTACGGTCGTAGGTTCGAATCCACCATAGGACTATTAGTTGTGAAACATCTAGCACAAGCATTTTCAGCTTAGTTGGAGTGGTTAACCGGAATACTAGTAATGTTCATAGCATTGCTAATATTAGAAAACAACTTAATTAGAAAGACGGAGAATGCAGGCCCCATGATGTTTCTATGTTTACTCAATATATCATATGCACTCAGCACTCTAAGTGCTCACAGAAGCTGTCATCGTCTCAGTTGCCTAATTATGTTGGTTGATTTATATTGTGGAATATTGAAACTTACTGTGCTCTTTCTGCAAACCAAACAGTTTTAATTTATTTGCTTCATGCTGTGCCTTCTTCTTTAATCTGCAAGCCCTTGATGCAAGTTTATTCTTCTCTTTTCTTGTTTTAGGCCTCACATTAAATGGCAGTTCACTAACTGGTATCATATCATTAATAATTTTGCTCAAATTATCTAGTTCCATACCAATCAAATATAGTTTCCTTGGATTTGGTGTTAAGTCATTTCCATCTCCTTTTCTAGCCTTGCCACTGAAAGAAATTTTTTAACAGTTAGGACAAATAGATTTAAGAAAAAGTATTTATATATTATTATTTACTACATAAAACTATTTATTTTAGATCAATTATTAATACTTAATTGAGTCTTAATTAAAATTCCTTGATAAACACTTAAAAATTTTTGTTACACTACCTGTGTTTGATACCTCGAACACTGCAACTAGGACTAAAAACAGGGTCTGTAACTAAATTTAATATGTGTGGATCTTCGGATTTCTTTTTCAAGATCAACCGTTGACCTTTAGGACCTTTAGCTTGAACATTGTATTGCCAGAAATATCTTTCCTTTTTAGAACTACTGCGAGGGTGTTTGCTTTCTGAACATTCATCATTGGATTCTAAAAACAACAATTTAAGTTTTGTTTTAGGTTAAATTGAAGGCTGAAACAAATATGACAATATACTGAAAATAATTTAATTTGAAAGCATCATTATACTTAATGAAATAAGACATGGAAATGATGTAACAGCTTCTAATTAAAAGATTATACATTTGCGGATTTTAAGTTTATACATTGTTATTCAATCACTAAGATTGATTTTAATTGTTCATTCTGTGACTATAACAATGGTCAGAAGACTTCTTAAGATTTTGCTTAAGGCACTCACAACTCTGGTATAGTAAGATGATTCTTTAGTCTTTTTACCAGAACTTAAGCATCCAAATATTCTGAATAATTCATTTATACACTCTCTTCTTCAATTGACCACGGCCATATCTTTCGATTATAACCACAGGACATCAACTAAGTGTGATATATTATAATGCTGGAAGCAATTGCAACACATTGGCTCTTACTCATTGGGTGAGAAGAGAAAGAGCCTCTAATTTGATGTAATGCACTTGCAATAAGATTGGAAGAATGTTTAAAGTGATGTTAGGCATATGGGACATGAAAACAATGCATACGCAAAAAAATTATAATACATAAATATTGTTCCTCAAGTTGGAATCGATACCCAGGACCAGCGACGAAGCAACTAGGTACGCAAACGATTACGCTATAACTATAATGACAGGAAATTAATATTTTCATTTTATTATTTTGACATTGATTTCTTTTCGTAAGTAAGGGTGATGAACGAGCTCACAGTTCACATGATTGTAATGAACTGCAGCCCACAAACACATACATCCATCCACCCTGATCATGATTCAAGATGTACATGTGTTGTGACCTCTGCGGACTGAAATGCTTCATCTTGTTTCCTGTTCAATCTGGTCACCAGTTGCTACACTCATTGTAAGGTATAAAACAACATTATACTGCTATTATATGAGCTATTTCAAGTCTACCCATTGGTGCTGCATTAGAAGTTATTAGCAAAGCTTTGCCACTAATAAAAATAAAAAAGTTATTCAATAAATACAGACATTTTTTCATAATGTAAAATAGAACAATAACATATATAAATACCCAATATCATAAAAAAATAAAGTTTAGGTTGTTACAGTTGTACATATAAATTTTATATATAAATTTTCAAGCATTTCTTATTTAAAAAATTCTTAACTGTTTCAAAACAAATTTATTAATGAAAGGCCATATATGTTACAAATTATTAATAGAAGTCTGTGTGACTGCAGGATTATGCGCCTTACAGATAATTTCTTGTGTGGATTTGCCTGGTTTGTGCACCATAGTCCACCATAGAAGAGAAATTCCATAGTGGAGGGTAGTATCTTGTTCTTAGCTTGACATTGCAGATCATTGTCAGGTGCATTATTCCTATTTTATTCTGCTGAGTGAATATAAAGTTATTACCATCAGAAGAAAAATCTTCATATCTGTCACTATCTTCATCGGATTCTGCATCTCTATCATCTTCATCTTGAGAGAAATCACCATTACCAGGGCTTAGTAGACTACCAGAAAGGGATGAAGCAGATCCGGCTTCAGCTAAAGAACTAGTGGAAAGCAAATGCTTGCGTGGCTCTCTACGTTGCCAGATCTGAAAATTAAAACAATGCGTAAGAATACAATAGCAGGGCCTCCACTCAGAACCATGAGACATTCCACCATAGTCCGCAGGTTTGGGAACATATCTGGTCTAGATTCTTTATAAATAATGAATTTATATTTCTATAGGTGCAGTTACCCTGGGTGTGCATTTTTGTTGCCCTAATTTTTCATATAATAGCACACACATAAAGTAGTTTATATACTGATGATAAATTTTGTTAACAGCACAAATTTAAATTTCATAATAATCCAATAACCCTATTATTTTTATAAAAAAATGCTAGTAATCCTGCTAACATTACTAAGAATGAACAATCTCATGATAATAGTTGAGTGGTGAAATCCTGCAATCCATACAACTTCCTTTGTAGCTTAGCATTCACTTATCTTATCACCAGCATCAATATTTTTTAAAATTTGATAAATTTATTATTATTTTTATATAATCTAATAGCTTTTTTAGAATGAGATATGCATAAACAGAAAGTAAATTAATAGCTTTTTTTTCAGTCTAGTCAGAAAGAGGCACATGTTTTAAATTAAAAACATAATAGCAATTAGCAGAATACACAAGAATAACACTAAGTTGTGGCTAAAAAATAAGCCAAAGGACATCACATAACATTAGGACACACAATCAGTAGTTCTAGTTAAACTTGGAAACAAATTACTTTTTTTCCAATTGATTAAAGATCAGAACACCTCTTAACAAAATCTGACTTAAATTACTATAACTGTATACAACATTTATAATTCATTCATAAGATGTATTTGCATGTTAGTATTAAAATCAGAAACTGGAGATTTGTTGGAGATCATTGTAACTTGAACTAAAACTATTGTAACAATACCATTAAAAATAATATCACATATATTATACTAGCAATGCCCACAAGTTCATCTACATGAACTTCGAATTTGGTCTAGATAGAAATGAAAAATGTGTGAGACAACATTGTATGATTTATTATTTTCCCACCAGTATGTGTCAGTTTTTACTATCACTTATTGCAAAATTTTGTGTTTTTAAACACACTCTTTTATTAATGTAATAACTCAGACAAATTATTTTTATTCAATGGAGTGAAAACACCTATGAAATACCTGTTCCATCGTAAGGTGTGTTGGAGCAGAAGATGAGAGTTGTGACTGTTGTGGTTTAGCAGTAGCAGGAAATGGAGGCAAAACTGTAGATGCTGGAACTGATTGTCCAAGTGCTATTTCACCACTGTATCCATCCATCCTTAACAGTAGTTCTGATAATTGATTACTTGGCTGTGCAAAGCTAGAAGATGCTGATGAATGCTGGCTTGATGGTGAAAATGCAAGCTGTGTTCGACTATATGGGCTGCAAGGACTCTCTGTTGGCTGTAGACTTGTAGTTTGCAAAGTGTTCATTGTACGACGAGAGCCACTTATTGCTCCCCCAATTTGAATACAATAACCACTCTCCTCAGGCAATAACAGATCGTCAAAATTAAGATCATCCAGTAAAGTGTCAGGGTTAGCATTTAACTCGGCAAGTGTGGGCCCAAATATTAGGTCGGCTTTGTCTACTTGGAAAATATCATCATCTTCCATTTTGAAGGTATCCATTTTGGATGTATTGTCAACTTCAAAAGACGATTTGTTATATTGCATTGTCGGTACACTATGAAACGAGCCTCCTAGATTATCCTGGAGGCACATATCAAAGTCTGTAGTAAAGTCACCAAGTTCGGAGCGTCGCTGAGGAATTGGAACAGAGGCCGACATCGGTCCGAGTTCGAACAACGATTCCTGTTTTATTTCTATACCAGATTCTAGAAGAAAATCATGCGTGTAAATAGAATCAGACATTGCACGTGTTTATGTAGAATGACCTTGACGTAGAATCGTCTCGTTGATAGACTGGCGCACGCTTACGTCTTTATCGATTTTAATTTACGGTAAGACCCACGTGTCGTAACTTGCTGTTTATCTATTTCATAGATTCTTCTATATTTATCTCACAAAGAAACACTTTATAACAATAGTTACACTGAAAGTTCATTCTTAAATAACATTACGTAAATCACTGAATTTAAAACGAGTAAGCACTTGTTTGTCCACAATGACTTTCGATATCGAATTATGGCAAAGTACCATTAGTTCATCTAAATACACGAAGTATTACATAATTATAAGCAGTAAGTTAAATATTACATCAATATTTCTTTATGACTCCTCCCCAATAGTAGTACAAACTAATATTGATAATATTTTCGCACAATAACAAAAACACTACCACGAGACACGAGCCGAGAAGTAAACAAAGATTTTATGATAGGTATTATTATTCAGCATATTCAAAGGTCACGTAGATGAGACAGCTTTATATAAAATATTTAGGAATGACAAAGATAGAGAATTTATAACAGACAGGTGAAGTGGGGAAGGGGAACTTATAGGGGCTCGCCTGACTCGACAAACAACTACAAATATACATTCCGATTTATTAGCACAACCTTGCGAAATATATTTTTGTACAAAATAATAACTGGTTTAGTTTGTACAAAAATCGCTTGGTTAGAAAAGGTAACCCTGAATATACAAAGATAAATGTTAGTTTCAAACAGATTTCAGAACAGATCAATTGCAATACAATTTATAGTTTTGTAAAATATTTTAATAAATAATAATTTTATATAAAATTTTAGCCTTGCGTCTTGCATCCTCCTTCATCTATCTCTCTCTTTAATAAACAAGGAGTGTTCACACGAACAAAGAGTTCAGAATTATATTTGGTCACAATTAGATCTTGAAATACTATGAATTTGAATTTTCAGGGATTGTTTAAAAAATAATATAAAAATTAGATATGGTTTATTTTGATTAAAACTTAAATGGTTAAATAAATACAGATTATATATATTTAAAGACATGATTGTCAAAAGATAGACAACATATTATAGCCAACAGCTGAGCGTCAAAAACTCTGACAATTTATTATTGCAATTTATATTTTAATATTATGGGAGACGAAGAATTAAATTCTAGTATAAAATGTGAAACACGTAGGTGTAATGTAATAATAATTGGTAGTGGCATGGCTGGCCTTGCCGCTGCAAATTATTTCATTAAAAATGGTATGGAAGACTTTATTATACTCGAAGCAAGGAAACGAATTGGTGGAAGAATAATTTCAATACCTATAAAACATCAAAGTGTAGAACTGGGAGCGAATTGGATCCATGGAGTCTTGGGTAATCCAATTTTTGAAATTGCTACGGCCAACGGTCTTGTAAACATTATTAACATACCTAAACCACACAAGGTGATAGCGGCTACCGAGGATGGAAAACAAGTGCCTTTTGGTGTACTGCAAGAAATACACGAGGCGTATATTTGTTTTTTAAGACGCTGTGAGGAATATTTTTTGTGTCAGTATCTACCACCACCTGACATTCATAGTGTAGGAGAACATATAAATCTTGAAGCAACTATATATCTTGAGCGTCTTCCATCATCGGAAGAAAAGAAATTAAGGCGTTTAATATTTGATTGTCTTCTAAAACGTGAAACTTGTATATCAGGGTGTAATACAATGGATGAAATTGATCTCTTAGAATTAGGTAGCTACACAGAACTACAAGGTGGAAATATAATGATACCATCTGGTTACAGTAATATTTTAGAACCATTGATGAAACAAATTTCTCCTGATAAGATATTAACAAATCATGTAGTGAAAAAAATAATTTGGGATTCTGAACAACACAACTTATCTAGGCAACTAGATGATGTAGGTGAGGAATCTGAAGACTCTGATCAAACAGTAATTGAAGATATTTCAAGAGCTCCTTTGGACAAAGCAAATACTCCTGATGTCTCTGTAACATTAACAGATCCACTTCAGAAACCAAAGAAAAAGTTATTGCATAGTATAGAAGTTGTATGCGAAAATGGAAAGAGTTTCAATGCAAATCATGTGATATGTACTATACCATTGGGTGTTTTAAAAGAACATGCAAGTACACTATTTGAGCCTACTTTGCCGCAGTACAAAATGGATTCAATAAACAGGCTGCTCTTCAGTGCTGTGGATAAAATATTTTTGGAATATGAGAGACCATTTTTGAATCCAGATATTACAGAAATCATGCTTCTTTGGGAGAGTCCATTGGTTCCAGAAGACTTGTCTCAGTCATGGTATAAGAAAATATATTCTTTTAGTAAAGTGACGGAGACTTTGTTGTTGGGTTGGGTATCTGGTAAGGAAGCTGAGTACATGGAAACACTCTCTACGGATGAAGTAGCAATAACATGCACAAAGATTTTGCGTAAATTCTTGAACGATCCCTTTGTGCCAGAGCCACAAAGGTGCATTTGGTTGGTATATTTTGATTTTAGTGTAACATTTGTCTCAAACTTTTTAATTTTACATCAATGTAATTATGTTCATGATATTGTTAGAAACTGGCTATTAACACTTAAACATGTTTTTATGTTTAAAATTAATTAGAAATGGATTCCACTAATTAATCTTTTATTATTATTACTGGTAAAGAGAGGAAATAGATTCCTCAATAGTTAGAGATGGCGAAACATGTACAACAATATGAACAAGTCTATTAGCTGAGGTGATTTCTTAGCTATGTACCTATTTGTTATCCTTATGCATAAATAATATTGTTTGAAAAATAATATTTTAGATTACATATAAATATTAAGTCCTGGTATTCCAGACATGCAATGTCCACCAGTCTACAGTGGAGCTACATGGCAGACTATGCTCTTAAAGCCTTTAGAGACGAGGGTTGTGTCCACTAGTGGAGTCTTAATACATAGGCTGAAATTTTATGTTACACACAGTTTGTAATTTTTCTTTTATAAATGATTAGGAATATTTTTACAGCACAAGTTGGAAAAAACAGCCATATACAAGGGGATCCTACACAGCCATTGCTGTTGGTGCTAGTCAAAGTGATATTGAGAGTTTAGCACAACCTTTATTTAAAAATGTTCATGATAAAAAGGTGAGCACAATTTTGATATATTTAAAACATTTTCTTAGATTCATTATATTTTTAATAAAATATGTCTTATGGTTCCATCTATATATGGTTCCATACTTATAACACTGTCATGGATATATATTTTAAGTTCTAGAAATAGGCATAAACTTTTAGTGTCAAGTTTTCGTTTTCATAAATTTGATGAATCCTTTTTGGGGGTAAGGTATTTACATCCATAAGGTTCCACAGTCACTTTAATCAATTTAAATCATAAATTAAAATTTGTTAATTAGTACCTCATACTATGCTGTGGCTACATGTGTGGCACAAAACAGAATTCAAAATTTCATCCTCGGGTTGGCAATCTACCACTGAGCGCTTCACGCGAAATTTCCTGCCACGCACAACTACTCTCTATCAGGCGTCGCCAGCGGTGTTTTCGAACCGATACGACTTAGGGACCTTCAACAAAAGAGCCTACACCTTATAGGCTGGCATTTGCGAGTCCTCTGGTGTTGCGGATGTTCATGGACGGCGGTGATCACTTACCAGCAGGTGGGCTGCATACTCGTTTGCCACCTATTTTATATAAAAATAAAATGTGTGAGGTCAGATTCGACCTGAACTCGTAATTTAGGTCGCTTCTAAATCGATCCCTCCTTACGTATAACGACAGCAATATTCGAACCTCCATAATTAGCTCCATAAAATACGTCACGCAAAATATAAATATGGAGCCCTCTGATTCAAAGTATAAATAAGAATTCTTTATGATCAATGTCTCTATAGTGGGCATTGGGTTATTCTATCTTTATCTTCATTTGTGAATATCCCGTTCACTTCATATTTGTTACCAGCGCTTTCATCCCCTAATTATATAATAGGTAATAACTCTCGAGTACCAGAAACGAAGACAGGGCCGTGCTCATTATAGATAAAGAAATAATACGATTAAATAGTACTACAACAAACGAAACGACAAAGAGTATAATCACAACTGTAAAGAATCCTCACAACTACACTTGTGAGCAAAAAAATCGAAGTACGCTTGCGTTGAAAATTTATGACTAAAGTAGATTAATGGATTTAAGTTGAGATGACATTCATACTAATAAATTATTTTTTATTAATGAAAAAAAAAAATATACAAAATTCTTCTTAAACTCTAAAATAAGGAAACATTCACTCACAGGGGGTAACACTAACATTTAGTGTTACTCCCCTGACTCTAATTACAGTTCCTAATCGGTTTTTCGTAAACCGGATAAGATTTTTAACTGTTTCTTGAGAAACGCCATCCGGCGAGTGCGGCGTGAAGCTCCGACCTCTTAGCTGGCGCAGGATCTCTAGACTAAACTTTTATTTTATGCTCGTCCTATAAATGCACAATAGGATTTATATTCGGACTACGTGCTGACCACTCCATGCACTTACCGCCGAACAGAAGCTGTAGTATGTGCAATGTACGGGCAGTGGCCTGTATTAGCACAAAGTTTTCATTGATAAAGCCTGCATAAGGAATGACATGATGCCCTAATATTTCTTCAATATATTAGTTCGCCGTCAAACCTCTTAATCTACCGCTAGTATCTGTGAAAACCAAACGAAATACCCGCTGACACCATCGGGGAATCTCCTTCAAATGACATTTTTGCTTATGTAGAACTGGGCGAAACCAGATATATCCAGATCTTCTGTAGACTTGTTGTCGTCTATTGCTGCTATGGCGATACACTTTACTTTCACCTGAGAAGAGAAGAGAGCTCCACAGTTTGTCCGATCAGTTCACGCGTTCTCTTGCCAAACGTAGTCGGGCTGCTGGGTTGACTGGCAGATAATAATTAAGTCCACTTCTTGAATCTTTTTAGGTTTATTTTATATGCATATTAAAAATTAGAAAACACTAACATTTTATTTAAAAATATATGAATTTTGTTTCAGCCCACGTTGCTTTTTGCCGGTGAGCACACACACAGTAGTTTTATTCTACTGTTCACGGAGCATATCTATCTGGTCAATCAGCAGCGCGGCGGTTGTTGGCTCCAGATGACGCTCCAGAAAATGTATTGGATTGCCCTGGTACAGCAGATTTAAACACATGGATACAAGGCGTACAATTAGGATAAACTATATTATTATTTAATTTGTTTGTATTTTGAAAGCTATGAATGAATTTGATCCATAGGATTGTTATTTTATTTTTTCTACAAGACAAGGTGATACAATAAGAAGTCTTGTGTTTAATTGTAACATTAGATGTACTCATAATATTTTTAATTGTAATTGTTATTTAATGGCCTACTGTTTTTTATACCATAGAGCCAAAGATTTTGTGATTTTGTTTCTCTATACTTGTTGCTTGGTACATTACTATAGCTAGACATAAAATAATTGACACAATGTACAGAAGTACTCAATGTTCATGCAAGAAAATTTGGAAAGGAATAATAATAACTAAATTATATTATAATTTTGATGACATAATCTACATGTAAAATTAATATTTTAAATACATTTCTAGGACATAATTCTTGGAATGTAAATTTTAGTGTTTATTTATATTCCATAAGCATTCCTACTTTTTAAAATAGATTTAACAGGATATGGTAGTTGAATTTTCAATACACACTCAATTTTCAGCTTTGCGTATATTCATTTTAAATATGTTTAGAATACAATATGAATCTTTAAATACAAAATGAAGTCTTAAGTATATTGGTACTGATATTCAAAACAATTTACAATAATCATCAACATATTGTTTTGTTTTTAAAAATGTATATATATATCAAATCAAAATGAGTTGAATCTACACAATATTGTCTTTCACACAAGAACATTTTTAGCACTATAAAAAGCAGTATTAAAATAGGCTAAGTAGGTATTTTATTTTTAAAATTTTACATTATTATTATTGCTACTCCAATGGCTGTAATGAAAACTTAAATACCAGTTCGTTTCTTTTTGGACCTAATTTTACGCGTTATATATGTAAATAAAATTATACAATAAAAAAATATTACTGACTTTGGTCATAAATTGTTAAACAGTGATAGATTTCTTTCTGTTCCATGGCTTCTATTAATTCTTCACATTTTCAATTTCAAAATTAATTAATTGGGCACGATATTGTTTAGTTATTATTAATTAATTGATTTTAATTATGAATTATAGTGACAGAATAATGCAATTTTATATTATAAGTATTGATTTAGTGCATATCTTACTTGATGTTAGTGATTTGGATCAAATCATAGATGACTTTTTAATTTTTATTTTCATACATGATAAATGTAAAAACTCCTCAACCACATAGTTCTTTTTCTATAGTGAAAATGAAGTAGCGTATATTTAAAGACATTTGTTTATTTGGTAGTTAGGTTTGCCTAATGGATTTTTCTAGTCAAAGCGAAGTTTTTTATATATCGCTTTAATAAATCATATAAAATGAAAATAACTTGTTTATTTAAAATTATAGACGTCGACAATATAGCGTAAGTTTCTTTAAAAAAACCTGCCCCTGCCGTTTTTAAAGTGCATAGTGATTCGAACATTGGACTCACACTGGTCATTTGATCGATTTTTCTGGTTTATGGCAATAACGTCCTTTTGAATATTTTCTAGAAAAAAATATTTATATCGTTCGGAACGCCCCGTGTCATATCGCCGGTTGGAATAGTGCATAGTCCTTGCTGCTTTGTTTAATATACGATGGGAGTGCTTTTCTATATCTTATTGATGTTCTCGATCTTTATTTTGATTGCAGAGATATCTTTAGCTACTAGATGAAATGAACTGGGCTGGATATAATATAACGGCACTATTGCCATTAATCGCGTTTACTCAGCGGGCCTCCCGCTCGCGAGTCTGATTAGATAAAGCTGTAGTCTGTGTGTCTCTGAACCAACAGCAATACCATTCAGAAAAAAAAAAAATAGTATTCGCGTAACCAAAGATAATGCAAACAACTACTATAAGATCGGAGGTAAGTTTAGATGCAATGTCAGGGAATGGGGACCTTTGCAACACACTAAGACTTGAAATGAACAAATTATATTAAACAAAAAATAGTACGAAGTCCGTCCACGATTCAAGTCATCTGATAACGCGACCATCAATATTTTGCTATTGATTATTTTAAGGAAAAGCTTTTGAACATGATTTAATGGGAGTCAAATGTCTTTTCAAAAGTCTTTTTCATTTCTATCTTGTAAATTATTGAGACTGGACAATTGCTCTAGCCCACTGCTGCTGCTTCATGTCAACGACACACGGTCCCTAAATTAGAGGAGCTGCGATTGGAATGTCTCCGATACCCACTATACACACTGGAGCTTGCTCTAACAGGTTACCACTTTTCGGAATTTGGACAATTTCTTGCAAGGAAAAAAAATCGCAAAAGCAGTCCAAACAGCTGTCAAAGATTTTATGATTCTCCAAATTTTTTCAGCAATGGAAGCAATGTATTACTTATAAAATGGTATACGAAAGTGCATACATGATAATGGTATATACTTCAATTGATTAAAAAATAAAATAAAAAAATAATATACAGGGTTTTAGGAGACCGCCTCCGAAAACGAAGACAAACGATAGTACTAATGACACCTTTGATGATGGGAAAAAAATCGACCCTGTTTAAAAAAAAATAATATTATTAAAACGTTTTATTAGCATTCATTACGCTCCATCGTGTTAGCACAGCTAAAAAAATACATAACAGCTAATGCTCGGATCAACGAACGCACGGGCGAAACTGTCTCAAAAACTAAAAATACTAAACACAATAATCAATCCCGCCAAAACAGCGGAAGCTAATACCCAGTATAATTTCATAAAAAAATGTTTAATACGCTAATTTCATATGTAAGGACCTAATATGTATATTCAAGAAAAACAGCTAAGCATTATTATCGATATTATCATATCAACTTTTAACAATTATAGAGCCAAGCTCCAGCTGGATTTTAGTTATGGCATGATTTTGGCTATGACATGAGGTTAGCTTGATCGGAGAAGCACGAAGCCCTCACAGAACTAGGGAACAGAATACACGAAATAAGGCAATCAATCTCATAGGTTACTATGAGCCTTTATAAAAAGCACCTTGAATTTCTTGGGTGATCTTTTTGTGACACTGCTGATCATAAACCAAAGTTACATATTCAAAAACATCTTTATTTGTGACAACACGCTATGCGTCGCTGTTTTGTTTTGTTTGCGGGGCTACCTGAGTATTCTTGACGTTTTGCCCAACCCTTCTTGCTGTCTTGATTTGCCAAGACGAATATGCAGAATGTTCAAAACTGTTGTATCTGATACTCTAATCTAATGCTTTTTTATTTTTATTTTTTCCATTTGCACACAGGGATCATGTACTAACGGGACTTGATGAGATTGTATCACTTGTAAATCATAGTTTATCCAGGGCATGAGTACCCGTAGACCGATCACAGGTTTCCAAAATAGTGTGAGGAAAAACTGCATAGTAAGGAAATTAATCATAACATGAAATTTGATTTTCTCTATTTTTCAAATTGTCTTTAAGAGTGTTTAGCATAATATAGCATAATGAATAGTGATGCGATCGATGAGAAAAAAGGTTATCGTTATTAAAATAAGCATTCCTTTTTATTAAATAATTGGTTGGGGGTAAAGTTTTTTCGTATTTTATATACAAATTCAAGTTTATTTACATTTGTTTAAAATATATATGTGCCATTTTGTTCGATACCTAGTGGCCATTGCTGTAGAAATTTTGGGACTTCTAATTAAAAAATTGCGACAAGTAGTTTTGACAATCCTCTCTTGATGTTAACCTAACACTGTGTAAAGAATTCTGAAGAGATCGAAACAGGTGAAAGTCTGTTGTGACTTCATCCCAAACAATCTCTCTCAATATTTGCTGCATGGCTAGAGATGTGTGTGGTCTGGTGTGATCATGATGAAATAGCACACCCTTTCTATTGGTCAATTCCGGCCGTTTTTTCTCTATTTCTTGCCTCATCAGCTGTTGGCAGTAGAGATCCGAATGGATGGTTTCGTCCGGCGATAAAAGCTCTTAATGAACGATGCCCTCCGATCATTTCTAATACCACTATACACAGCACATACTTAATGCGAGGTAATCCGGGTTTCGTTATAGTACGTGGGGCTTCACTGCCCTTTGACCATGATCTTTTTTGCACGTTCTTGTAGTAGGTAATCCATTCATCATCACCAGTGATCAATCTTCACAAAACGGTTTGGTTTCATTACTTTTCAATAGAGTACACGGTTCGTTAATTTTCTTTCAGTGAGCTTGTGTGGCACCCAAATATCGAGCTTTTTCGAATGGGGCAAAACTGTTTTGTGGTAAACCCTACTCATATGCTGATCTTGCTCATACTGTTTCAAAAATGACATTGACTTTATCTGTAACTGGTCGATCAGAGCGAGCTTCATCTTTGACATCAAAATTCTACTGACTGAAAACGCTTGAATCAATTTTGTGCTACTCTTACTGACTACGTTAAATCCAAAAACGTCACGTTTTTTTTCGCGGCTTGTGTCGCATTATTTCCTTTTTTGTAATAAAACTTAATGTATCGAATTTCTTCGTTACATTCACTCATTTTGGTGGACAGTTAAACATAATAAAAATGGCGGGAAACCGTTTTTAGTTTTTATTTTTCTGCTTTTAAAATGTCATCTACTTAATGGTATCAAAACCAGCCAGATATAAAAGTACAACCAAAGCGATTGTATATATATATATATATATATATACATATATATATTTTTATACTGCAAGTTTTTCTCTTATAAAATACGAAAAACCTTTTCCCCCGACCTGTTATATAAAAATATTAAATGTAAGTGACAATCTTTTAAGCTTCGATTCGTACTCTCCTCCTCACTTCATTCCCCTAAATATAACCGGTATCCAAAGCATTCTCAGCACTCGCGCTACGCAAGATAAAACCAATACTGATAAGTCACGCATTGAGGTAGGCTACTTCGCATATTTTCACCACTCGATCAACTCGTGTTCTGATTTTCTAAAAATCCGTTACCGATTGTAAGAATCCTTGAGAAAAAGAGAATCTTGCAAGAACTACTTCCTTCAATGTCAAATCAGAACTCAAATTATTATGTTTACTCGTGAAAATATTTCCAGTTATGGGAATCGATGGTAGACTACTCGTAATACGAGCCGCCTAGAGAACTATGAACTTCTACCCTTATAGACATAACAAATAACGAAACGTTTAATCTTCGACTTCAAAACCTTATGTTGAATAATGGGTTTAACTCAGTTGAAGAATTGACTAAATGAAAAATGCCATTTCTTACTGTCATTTGATTAATTTTTGTATTTATATTGTAATTACATTGAATTTTTTTGATATTCCTTTCAATTGACATTTGTTTACTTATTTAATATTATCAAATTCACTAAGATTATAAAAGTTATAATAAAATTGACAACATATCTCTTTATAAGTATACTTAGTAATTTAAAATTATCCAATTGTTTTATACATTATTTAAATTACAGTTGAACGTAGATAAGTGAGAGTTCAAGGGACCGCAAACTCTTTTTCGCATATTCAGGTTTCTCACTAACCAGAGTTTCTAGCTTATAGCGGTACAGAAATTACTCAAATATGTTAAATAAATGATACAGCAAATATCCCGTGAATAAATGTATGTATGTATTATATGACATAAATTTTACTCACAAAAAAGTTTTTTTTTAAATTTTACACATGTATTTAAAAAAAATATTATTTGTTTTTACATTCCGTACATGCTTTTCTAATTCGTAAATTAAACCGAATATTGTCATCAATCAACAACCGCCGAGTATTCAAAAATCTTGTTATATACATTTAAAATTTCTTGCTTTTCTGGAATGTTATCTACTTCTATCCAAAGTCTGTTATCGGTCGGCTTCATCTTCACTGTCATTTCCATTAGATCAGTACGTTTTTTAAATGGCTTCACGCAGTGCGTATTGCCACAGACAAAGGTAAGGAAACGGAATAGTAAAGGAAAATAATTTTATATCGGACGAAATTTACATCGGATAAAGGATAGGATCAGCAGGTTATAAAACTATCTCTAATACAAAATACTACATTATGGAAAGGAACAGTAATTAATAAAATATATCAAATAGAATACTATTTGTATACATATGTACTTATAATTGTACGAGGGCACATTGAAAAGTTTTGAGCCTAAGGTTGACATTTAAATTCAAAAGAAAAAATAAGACTGGCACGTAATAGCCATTTCTTTTTTAATTATAATCTGCTGTCTTTTGTTTTTCTTCTGTCAAAATTGTGATCAATTTAACAAACGGAGTTCGCGGTTTCCGTAGAAATGGATAAAATTGAGCACCGTTCCGTCTAAAATTTATAAAGATATGTACGAGACTTTGGGGGAATCTGCTCCATCATATGCCACTGTCAAAAGATGGGTAGCGGATTTCAAACGTGGCAGAGAAACAGTGCAATATGAACCTAGGAGTGGTAGGCCGCCGACGGCTACCACAGACGAAAATACCAATAAAATATTAGACCTGATTTTGAATGACAGGAAATTGACAATTGCAGAGATAGCAGAAGCAATAGGCATTTCCTATGAACGAGCACAGAACATAATTTCCAATGATCTTGGATTTTCTAAGGTCTCTGCTAGATGGGGACCTTGACTGATTTCAGAGAAAACAAACGCACCCGTCAAACAGTATCACAGGATTGTTTGGATCTGTTCCAAAGTAATCCTCAAGATTTTTTTACCACAATACACCAGAATCCAAAGTACAATCCAAGCAATGGAAAAAGCAGAGTCACCACCCCCTAAAAAAGCTCCGGCTGTTTTGTCAACCAAGAAGGTAATAGCTTCAGTTTTTTGGGGCTGTAGAGGGGTCATTATGGTTGACTACCTTGAAAAAGGTAAAGCCATAAATGCGGACTATTATTGCACACTCTTCGGGTCAAGCTCATAACTTTTTAATGTGCCCTCGTATATTATTTACAGTAAGAAAACATGGAGACAGGCATATCCAGAGTACCTAAAAGGAGTACCTGGTTTTAGCCAAGTCTCCTGTAGAGCAAAGATAAAAGGTTTATATTTATTTATAAGATAAATAATATCACTTTTCTTAGACGAAGCACTTCTACAGTTCCGCTGTAGAGCTTTGGCTTGCTTGTCCATTATTAATATAATTTGGTAAGTTAACAATAGTGTCAATTAAAGGGGCCGCTTGGACTGTGAAAGAATATTAGACTTGTGTTGAAGTGTTAATGAGAATCTTAATTAGGTCTGCAATTGATTGTAATGTCAATTCATTATTGTTATTTGAATTTAATGCACAATCATTTCTGGGTGAGGGCATATCATAGTCCTTAATTAATTCTTGTTGTGTATCTAACATAATCTTTGGATAGCTTAGGAATAGATTTTGGTTTAAGAAAAACAGTCTTTTTGTAAGAGTTACTCAAAGGCTGTTTATGAGGCTGTTCATATTGAGGAGTAGAAATAGTAGAAGCCCCGACATTAGAAGAAGAAAGTAAAGCATCAGCATAAGACATTTTAGAAATAGGTGCATGAATTTTAGATGCTTCAGCATACGAAATACAGCTCTTGGCCATAGTTTCTTTAATGGCTGTTTGGCGATCAAATTCTAAATATCTTTTACTTGTGGCAAAATGGGAACCTTGGCATAAACAACAGTATCCATCTTCTTCTAGGATAGAGCACTGGTCAGCAGTATTGGCCACACTTGAAACAAAACCAAAGACCTACATAATGCTTTTACATGACCAAATCTGCAAAAAATGTAAAGATCAACTGGGAGAGCAGTGTAGCAAATAAAAATTCGCTTAGGTAGCATTCGTCCATCAAATATAAGAACCGCAGTTTCAGTAGGCTTAAATTCACTGCCATTACTAGTGATGATACGCCGTCTCATTCTTTTTACTTTTAAAATTGGACCGCATCCTACAGGTAAATTAATATTTTCCGAACTTCTTCATCTGACCATTCAGCAGGTATGCCTCTTACAACACCCGTATGGGTAACAGTAAATGTTGGGATAAAAACCTCAGACTCCTGTCCTGGTAATTATTAAAAGAGTTAACAATGTTGTGGATAGAATTCCACCACATTGACCAAAAGCAATAGGGTGAACTGTAACATTATCATTAGGAGTTTGCTGCATTCTTTGTATATGAACAACATTTGGTGCTGCATCATTTGCCTGATATGTTAATCGAGCTACAGATTCTGGTTTACAGATACTGATCGGACGAATTAAGTTGCGAGTCAGTGAACAAGCAGTACTAATTTGGGTATTGGAATTTCCTTGCCCTCATATCGTATCCGATTTCGTCTCTTTTTGTTACAATGAGAGCAATGTTTATTCACAGTGGCTCTACGTTTCCGAGCACCTCAGCTAGACTTCATGGATCCGTCGGTTTCCATGGCAGACTCCTCATTGGAAATTGTTACATAATAACCAACCCCTGGGACTTCTCTATAACATCGGTAATCTTCTAAAGGTTGAAGATTACCGATGTTATTGGCAAAACCAAACATGACTATTACGTTTTTAAATGTTCGTAAGTCCGTATGGGGACAGTTGTCAATGAAAATCAGGATATTTATTACAATCTTGTTAATTACAAGGAAATGAAGTTACCGGACGGTACCGGTCATGTTTATGCATTGAAGAATAGTTAGATGTTCCATTCTTTGTTTTCTTCCATGATATTTCACTTAGCGTTTTTATCTGGATGACACTTGAAGAACAGAGCAGTTTCATCCGCATTGTAAATATCGTCTGGATCGTACCCCTTTAAGAGACTTGGCAAACCTTCAGTCACGTTACACACACTTTGGTCCACAGATTTAACTTCCCCAACGGCTTTTTTAAAACGCTCTAACCAGCCGAAAAGTTCCCAATTTAGTGGCAGTCTTTAGATTTTTTTAGCAATGATCCTTAATGGATTTCCTATGGGATTTACAGGATTTGTTTCTGGATTGGATTCTAAAAGGAAGTTTTCAATATCGGGAAACTTGGAATATCGCCTTCTCATAACATATCCGTGTCCCTCAGAGCACTGTGGCTTAGTCTTTTGACATAATAATTTTATAATAGATGGATGAATTTCACCATAAACAGTACAACTTCTACTACTCATTGTTAAGTTCAGAGAAATTTAATGAGTATGCAGATGTTTTACACGTTTATGAGAACATGATAGCTATCTCATAGGATATTTATCATTATCGATTGATATATCATAACTCCAATACAATCCGTTAATGGGTTGGTACAAGCAACTTGCATCGAACAAGCTCCCATAATTAGGCGTAGTTCATCTATATATATTTAGTGACATTATCGTAAATTGATATTTTATCCTGATGATTATATCCTTTATGACGTATAACTCAAAGGGTTATATGTCATAGAATATCAATATTTTTTAAATTGAATAGCATCACAATTTTGTTATTATGGGTCAAGAAAAATGTTTTTCCGTATTTTATAAGTAAAAAGTTGTAGTAAAATCTCTGCTTGAGAAGTAAATATAGAAATATTTACTTCTATATTACCACATACTCATTGGTTATGTATGCATGTTGTATTATATATCACATGGCGATCCGAGTTACAGAAACAGTTATAGTTATAGTGTAGCGTTGGCGTCAATTGCCTTACGCACGCGCAGCGCACGTAGGCCTCGTAATCTTATTCTATACATATTTTATAGTTGTAATTCTATTTGATATTTCATAACTATTATTTATTGGTTAATTACCACTTAATTAAATACGAGATGATCATTTCATCGTTTCTCGTCGTATTGCACAGCAACAGTTAATACACAGTTAAAATATCACAGTACATTAGGTAAGCACTGTTCAAGTAGGCTTTAGGTGTGTCAAACAGGTTTCTTACGAATCAATGTATTAGCATTGGAATGACGGGGTTTGGCTTGCCGGAACAATAAAATACACAGAATAAAAAACACACAAATGAGTAAGCTTTGATGATGATCCAAAAGTAACCTTTCATAGCTCTTTTTCCAATTACTACAAAGACTAAGATGTACTCGTACTTACTAACAAATGATTTCATCAGTTAGTACGAGTTGTAGGATTCTAAATGAATGTTGCGGATGGGATTTTTTTTAATTATATCTTGATTACATTCGCATTTATTAATGTTTGAGAAACTTTAATAACGAGTGCGTAGTTTTTATTAGTTTCTAAATCTAATGTTCGTGAGTATATCCCGCCAAAGCTGTGAAGGCCTTCGAACTGAAAGCGTACTGTACATACTAATTAAATAATTTAACAAAAAGCGTAGTTTAAGGTTCCGTAACTCTCAAATTTTTTTACAAAATTATATGAAATTAAATTTATTTAAATAAATTCGCTAAGTTTTTACATATTATTTTCTTATTATAATTTTTGTTTTTGCGTCTTTAATGTATATACCCTGCCGGCCAAAAGTTTAAGACCGCACATAAACAACATAATTATCCATCAATTGTAATAAAATCCTATAGAATAAATAAAAGAAATGCACATCTGCGTATTCTATTGTTAGTATCGAATATTTAAAGAAGTCATTCTTTTGTTTACTTTCAAGTTATTGGACAATAAACATCTGTTTTCAAACACCGACAAACGCTGCGCTAGAGCCCGTAATAATATTTTTATAATGTCCTCATTACTAATTACTTTGCTTTTGTTACGTATTGGTCATTAATAAGGATTATTTAGCTACTGAAAAGACGTGTTTCTAACTTATTATTACCCGAGTTTACTTGGGTTTGTTCACAAACAATCTCAATTAGACTAACTGTTCATGGCACAATAACTCAATACAGGGAGGCAGGCAGTTTTCAAGATCGTCCACGCTCAGGAAGGCCGAGAGCTACCACGTCTAGTGAAGATAATTTCATTGTTGTTACGAACAAGCGAAATAGACGCTTAACAGCACCAGAAATCCGCGTTGAAGTAAACAAAACCAGAGTTAAACTTTTATCATTGGCTACAGTAAAATGGCGACTGAGAGATGCGAAGTTGTATGGTCGCGTTGCCGTTCGAAAACCTCTGCTAACGCCGCAAAACAAGAAAAAACGGCTCTTGCCCATTGAGATTGGACTGAAGAAGTTTTTAAAAAAGTGCTTTGGTCCGATGAATCCAAGTTTGAACTATTCGGTTCAAAACGTAGAATTTATGTTCGACGCAGTGCCCAAGAAAAGATGACGTCAGATTGTGTAGTCCCAACAATCAAGCATGGAGGTGGCTCAATTATGGTCTGGGGTTGCTTTCTAGCCAAGGAACTGGCGATTTGATTAAAATGGAAGGAATTTTGAAAAAGGAACAGCACAAAAACATTTTAGAACAAAATTCCGTTTTTTCCGGGTTGCGATTAATTGGAGATGGATTCATTTTCCAACAAGATAATGATTCAAAGCATTAGAAGAGAAAGGAAAAAGGGGTGTTAAAAACATGGTTTGGACTCCTCAGAGCCCGGATCTCAATCCCATTGAACTTTTATGGGATTAGCTTGATAGAAACGTCCGTAATCGTGGCCCAACCTCGCGAGAAGAAATGTGGAACAATATATCACACACCACATTAACAAATTGATAGCCCGTAAGCCGAGACTTGTGAAAAAAACATAAAATGTAAAGGATTTTTTGATGAAAAATCGGTTTAGCTAACTATAGCTATTTTTGCATGGACTGTTAATATTTCTTTACGCTTTTAAAGTATATTATTGTTTGTCAATCAATGTTCTATTAGATGTTTAAACAGGTTAATTAAACATTTAATATTTTATTGGAGTTTTACTTTATTTTCCTACTTAGTTAAGGTGGTCTTAAACACTTGGCCTCCAGTTTAACTGGCGTTACTGAACTGCTCGGACAAACAGGCGGGCGGAACTAAACCATAATTGGCTACGGAACCCAAAAAATATAAATTTAGTTATTATTGGTATTTTAGTGATTAACTTAAATATTCACATAAATTTCATCTAGACGAAGAATTCAACATTAAAATTCCCTCCACAAACAATCAGTCTGTATAAAATATCGAGTTGTATCATTTATATTTATAAGAAGACACCTATAACTACAAAACGGAATATTGAACGATCTTATTACCAGCTGCAAAATACAACACGAACAAATCATGCGACTCTCATATATAACCCTTCTATAACTAATAAGAATCCCTTTGGTAAGTAAATCTCGCGACGTCAAAGCCAAAATAAGGATATCATTTTCATCTGTTTATACGTCATTACTATTATCGTCATCATCAGGACATAGGCTTCTCCAATTGCACTCCACTAAACATGATCTTCTACTCTAATGAAGTTACGGTCTTGTGAAGGTATTCACTCTACCATTCTTCAATGCTACCATACCTGACTTACTTGTTTTTTATGCTAACTTTAACTCTACATGCAAAACTATAAATATAATGATACTTAAAACTTGACACTAACAAAATCTAGTGCTGTCAAGGACAGTATGTTTCCAAAACATATCCATAGAAATAGAATAACCCCATTAGCTTCCAAATTCAAAAAGTACAGATCTTGTAGTTTCCATAACATTATTTAAAATTTTAACTCAAGCGAGTTCTTAGAGCAACTTGGATGCTCTTGTATTGGATACTACTGTTATATCTGAGAATGAGAATACGATTTTTTAAAAATATAAATAAAATTATTAAACATATTTAAAATTATTTGAACCATCTATTATGAATACTAAAACATGCTTATATTGCAAATATATTAACATTACAGGGATATATACTAAAACAATAGTTTATTTAATTTTTTTGTATTATATAAAAAAAATATAGATAGCTAAATAAAAACAAGAAATAAGTCAACAAAATTAATAATAAATTGCCATTGTAATAAAGAAATAGAAATAAGATACTTTAAAACATTTCTATATAGTAGAACATGTAGTCTACTTAATATTGTAAAATATTTATTATTTGTTTTTTTACATTGTCTCTTTTTTATATATTACATGACACAAAAGAGAAAATACCTATGTATATCCTTATATATAACAAGTAGTAACAATTAAAAAAATATTCAGAGTAGATTATCAATTGCGTTAAAAGTAAAATTGATGGCAAAGCAATTAACTATTATTGTAAGATATAGTTTACATACATTTGTGATGTATTATTTTATAATTTAATTTTAATTACTTTATATAATAGCTTTACATTTTGATGACTCATAAAAGAGATTCATAGTTACTGAGACTTACAGCAAAAAAAAATATAAAATTATGTTATCATGATAAAAGTAATATATGAATGATAAGATTTGTAGTTTTAATATTTCTAACACAAACAATTGTTTGTTGTAATAAGCAACAATTTATAAATACCACAAGGCCATATTAATAGTGTTCATGCCAATCTTTTAAAGCTAGCAACATATGTTTAAATATTCACTCTTTTTATTTATGGGATATGTAAGTCAATAAAATTCATAATATAAATATTATTCCAAAAAACTAATTAAATAAACTGGAATGTTTTAATTTCTAAATAAAATTGTTAGTATTTTATGTAAGTTACAAAAACAATAGTTTAAGATTAGATTTAGATTATATCACTATAACCAAAAATGTTAAACAATATAAATTTATAACTAGTCATACATATTTTTGCTTTAATATACACATTAGTATAATGTACCAAACCTTTTTTTTAAATAAAAATCTCTTATAGAGAGCTGATAATTACAATCTAATAAAGTACATTATTTTGTCATGGATTTATCAATTTCAGCGAACCACATGTAATTCTATAGTGGAATTTTTAGTTGTTATCATAGGAAGAAACTTGTTTTCAAGCTCCTTAGGTATTTCGTGCCATGCACATTTGCCAATAATTGGCACTTCTTCAAGTGGAGCTCTAAAAAGAATGAGTAATGAGAGACAGCAGCCATCAGCTGAAGGGTCGGCCTCCAAATTGAGTAGGCCCACGGGTCGATGTTGACCTACATCAGCACCAAATATTTCCACCATAAATCTTCTTAGAGTCGAGTGAACACTTTTTGCAGGATTAATCTCACAGGTTGGGAAATGTATAGAGGTTTTTTCACTTAACAATACATGCATTCTATTTGTACTTCTTTTCTTTATTATAACTACCAGTCTCATTAGATTATTGCCATGAGATGTCAATGATGGCAAAATGTTTTGGTGCCATGTTTTCCCAGGTTTACTCTGTTTCTGCATCTTTGCTTTTTCTATGAGGTGCAAAATATCATTGGATCTCAAAGATATCTCCTGCAAATTAGAGATCCATTTAGCTTGCAAGGATTCTTTATCAGCTTTCGCTGGAGTTTTAAGTTCGCCTCCAATAACATCAGCACTTAAAACAAATCTATACCAAGAACCACCAGCTGTTTCTACTGTTAACAATGTTTTTGGATCACATTCTAGACCAGTTTCTTCCAATACTTCCCGACATGCAGCTTGAACAATAGTTTCTCCTTTCTCCATACGTCCAGCAGGGAGGTACCATTTGCCGGCGCAACTTTCTTTAGCTTCTTGCATCATAAGTAGGTCGTTATGTTCGTTTAGAATTACACAGGCCACAACGTAAGTTACATTTCGACCTAACACCGGTTTAAAGTTTGATGGAGTAGTAGGAGTAATACCTTGAGATTCTGCAACTGAATTTTGATCTGCTATAGTAAAATCACAAAAGTCGTTTTCTTCACCTTCAAGACCCAAACCATCTAACAGACGAGCAATGTTGTTGTCCACTTGGCGCGACATAGTTACCTAGATTTCGTAAATACTATTGGAAGTGGATTCAGCATTAAATTTAGTAATAAATCAGTGGAATATTTATTATAACTTAGAATTGTTATTAAATGTCATCACATATTTCATACATATTAAATGTTTTATAACATATGGATTATAAATTTATAATATGTTTTATTATGCAAATAATACAAACACTGGTAACTCATTCTATGTGAAGGTCAGATGCAATACTAGTAGATTAAACAAACGGCAATCACTGTGATGTGAAACATCAGAAAAGTACCAAAGTAGTGATGCCGCTCGATAAGAGACTATCGATAGCCAAATAGTACGAATGTCGATAGTATTGATATTATTGATAGCTAGTTTGGGTGATTTTGCTAATCTTATATCAGAACCCTCAATTTTTCGACTTGGAAATAAGATGAAGAATAAACATTCTTTTTTCGTACTAAGAAAAAAAATGAAAACCGTCTTATTTTTCGTTATTATTTTATCTAAATTATTTATGTTTGTTTGGTGATGTAATTATTCCCTACATAAAAATGTACATAGTTTTTGTTGTATATTTGTCTAGGCTAAGGATGATGTTACAGTATTCTGTAAACACTTCTACTCATAAGCCTGATTACATTTTATAACTTCTGGTGTACCAAATCTTACTCTTTTGTCTCTCTCCCTCTCTCTCACTCTTGCGTTTTCTGTCATTGTTTCAAACAAGAATTTTACTGAGAAGAACGTACATATTCTATTATTTCACATGCCATCTCTAATATTTAATTAAAATCTTTTTGATACTATCGTTGTATCCCACACTTTTTGCATCTCAAAGTTCCACTGCCCTGTAGAGTTTTTCTAGAGTTTTTATAATGTTTCCTTTTGTATTTAAAGCTAAAGTGACAAATTACTCAGAGATGTGCAACAAATAACTTAATGATGCAACGAATAAACTGTTTCCATTATTTTTTTCTGTCCAATGTCTGAAAGTTTCAACTTTAACAGATGGCGCCTCGAAGCGCGGTCCATCAGGTATGTATGTGCAAGATATAGCTAAATAGTGAAAGAACTCAGAATGATTCTTCATTTGTCGAGAAGGGCAAAATATCAGCGTCGCCATTATAAGACAAAATAATTTTAGACACTTATAAATTCTGAGTAAATCTAAAAATGATTAGTCTTTTTGCAGTTACGCCTGTATGGGATTATGGACAATTTGAACGCTATAAAGCGATTATTGTATTCAAAATGTATGGAAGAACTGGTGTATGTTGTATGTAGGCATTTTTTTTCCAGCTGATGGCTGCTCTTTACAGTTTCACCGGGGTGAGAGGTGACTGAGACCTCTATTAGCGGGTAGCAGCACAAGGGCTCCCGAGAGACTCGGCTCGGCCAGTTGCTTATGACTAACTAACATTAATATCACTATTAATATTCTTGGCTATCTGTACCACCACTTCGGAATGCATGGGCGCTGGAGAAGTAGTGGCGCAAGAAACTCCAGTGACGCTTCTATCCCTAGATTTCTTATTCTATATTATTCCTAGTTCAGGGGTTAGAGAGTTCATGCATTTGATATATGATTTATCAATAAAGTATTATTATTAATATTATCTGTATTGACTGTAGAGAACCGGCCTGTGATATGACGGTATCGCGAATAATCTTGTTTGCGATGCTCACGCCGTCGGTGGGGGCGGTATGAGGGTGCAATGTTCGTTTGTAGTGTTTTATGAAGGGCTTGGATCATGGTAGTCATCGGGGTCGTCGAGGGCGTGCCTAAGTCTCCATCGCACACGGGTGATTTATGATTGGCGATGGGATTGTAAGTGACGGCACTTATAATCAACGGGTTTGGGTGTGTGACGGCAGAGTCGAAATATAGCCGTATTCAATTACTGAGTTATGGTCAGGAGGTATGTCATTATGGGTCAGATGCATGTATAGTGTAATTTTATTACGCAGGGACATTTTTTATTGAATAACGGGTGCAAACGAACTAGGGCAAATGCTGCTCGATTCCGTACGCGTTTGATATCCGGACCGAAGGTGAGTTGTTCATCTAATGTGATGCCTAAGTATTTGACTGTCTTTTCCCAGGGATTGGACAATCAAACAGCTCTATGGTTGGGAGATGCGAACCTCATATAGTTTATATATGAGCCCGTTGTGTTAGACCTTGTCGAACCCTTTCGCCACGTCGAGGAAGTGTGCCCCGGTTTGGTAGCCCCGAAGGAATTTACTGAGAATGTGCTCCGTGATGCGGTGCACTTGATGTGTGCATGAGTGTTGGGTGCCTTACCTAAGACTTTGAGTAGGTTTATGGTTCTGTATGGGTGTGGTTACAGGCTGATAGATCGGTTGCGTGTTTCGAGGGCTTGAGAATCCCTATGACGTCGGCTTCCTTCTAGGTGTTCCGGAAGGTGCCTTTGGATATGGCCACGTTGTATATTATGACCAGTAGGTGTAAAATGAATATGGGTACGAGTTTTATCACCTTGTTGGTGATGTTTCGGGGCCGGGAGCCTTGCGTGGTCGCTGGTTTTTATTTATGGACTCAACTTCGGTGCATGTAACTTGAGAAACGGAATCGCGAGGTGGTTCTTTAGTCCCCGACTTCGCTGTCAACCATTGCAATATGAGCGTTGATCGGTGAGCATTGGAATTCGAGATTGTCAGCCAGACATCCGGCTTTTGTCTTCGCCTAAGAAGGCGGGCTGTTTATTGGTACGCGCTAAGGGGCCTCCCTTAGCGCGTACCACTTAGTTGCAGGCGATACAACTTTGTTCGCCACCAGTACCCACTACATGGAAGAACTCCTCGGCAAGATGGATCGCGTTAGCCTTGAGTTCGGACTTAAGATAAACCGGAATAAAACTAAAATGATGATTGTCGACAGCATGAATAACAATTCTCTAGAAACTACACATTTTGCTAATTCTGATGTTGTGCAATCATACATTTATCTGGGAGCCTTAATTACGAACAACAGTGCCAATCGACGAAGTGAAGAGGCGTATGGCAATTACTAGGACTTAAATGACAAGTTGATGAAATATGGAGGAATCGCAACATATATAGAGCCATAAAAATCCGGCTAGTTTGGGTACTTGTATTCCCCATATTCTTGTACGCCGCAGAAACGTGGACCCTGCGAGAAGTAGAGAAGAAGAAGATAGACGCCCTAAAGATGTGGTGCTGGGGGAGAATGCTCGGAGTATCGTGGACTGAATTCCGTACCAACGAGTCTATACTTCGAGAACTCTGCATCAAGCAGCGTTTATCACTTTTGGTACAGTCTCGTATCCTTACCTTTTTTGGTTGCGTATGCCGCCGTGTGGGGCTGGCTATTGAGCGACTTATGGTCCAGGGAAAGGTTGAGGGTACCAGGCACGAGGAAGATCGCCTATGAGGTGGATTGATCAGATAAGAGCGGCAGTAAATGGCTCATCATAAGTACATGAATGCACGAGGAAGGCGGCCATCAGAGAAGAGAGGCGGCGCGTTGTGAAGGTTGCCACCAGCACCTGAAGTGATGACCACGACCACTCTGTCAAGAGTGATACCGACAAAGAAGAAGAAGGGAGGAATTGTTTGGGCGATGCTTCCTTTTAGGTATTTGGGAAGTCGGCAGAAGGCGATGTGGGAAGATTCGATGTTGGAGAGGTAATTATTCCACCGATAGTTCCTGTACTGGGCTATGCGTGATAGGACTTCACGCTGAAGGGTACGTAACATCAGCCGCTTACTTTCAGTAGGATATAAGTCGAGAGCACGAGCGAGGTTTATGTCGTTGACTGAAGATATGTTTCTAGGAATACCATCTAGGTGCGGTAATGTGGTTTCCCTCAGGCCGTTCCTGAGTCGGTACTACTCTACTATGGTTTTGGTGGAAGGTGAGTTTGGGGCTGCGGGCCTTAACCGAAGAAGAATGGGGCGATGTCAATTTCCTCTATCCCTTGGAAGGCGAGGTTGATGTTCTCACAGAGGCACTACGACGTCGAAGTCAATTGCGTCGCTTAGCGTGTCTAAAGCCAACCTCCGGGGGTTGGTTTTAGCTGCATTCCACCGAGTGTGCTTGCTATTGATCCCTCCTGCCAAAATGACTGAGTTGCCAAGTGAAAGGAGCGCCATAAAGTCGCTTCGTATTACTTGTTCGTCACGTCTGCAAGGTCATGGTTAGCTGACAGACCGAAGCTTCTAAGAAGATGAGGGTTGATGTATCGACGGACACGAAAAACTACTATACTATATTAGAGTACAGTACGCTTACGCCGGAGGTCCTATCATTTTCCCATCATCGGTTTTATGATGCCGATTATATTATTTAAAATCGACGATCGCGGACACTACATGTTGGTAGCGTATCGTGGCGGCAATCCTGAAACTTCAGGCTTGCTATTGGAATCCCTCAGAGCTTTCCTGGAGGCTGATACCTCGGTGTCGCTGAAGATGGCAGTGAAGCGACACACAAGGTCGAGGTCACTTTCGTTTATGGGCCGTTCGGCGGGTGGAGATGGCTGCTCAACCAGTTGAGCGACGGTCGGTTCGCTGATCGGCATTTGCAATGTGGAGCTAGGGGGTCGGACGGAAGTAAGAAAGGGTGCGGACGCGGTGGTCGGGTTAGCGACCTTAGGCGCGATTTTTATAGCTTGGCGTTGGGATCTTTGGGCAGCAGAAGGTAGTTGTCTGTGTGTCCCTCTGTGCTGCATAGAACACACGCGGGGTCCCGAAAGCAGGTCTCGAACAGTCCACGGTTTCATGGTCACCGAGGCACTTGACACATCTGGGTTTGCCTAAGCAATTTTGGGATGAGTGGCCATAAAACTAGCACAAGATGTAAACGCAGCCAGAAATTAACATGTAGATTTTAAGGCACTTTAACTGACAACGGCTTGACGACAAAGTTGCCATATGCGTACATGTTACCGCTTATCAAATCTAAGATAATATGATGATGGCATATGATAATTAAAGATTTCGATTTGATTTGGAATTGAAGATTTTGTTTATTGTAAAATAATATTGTAAAATCAGGCATTTAGTTTGCCAAAATAATAATATAAATTGGGAAAAAACCTTTGATTCATCATCAGTCATCTCGTTATAGAAGCAGGAACATTCACGCAAATCTAACTGAGAGTTGGACATTGTCCGTTTACTGCTCATCTAAACCGTATATATATCTTCCTAGTGTTCATATTGCAACCACAACCATCTCTTCCACAAAATCTAGACCACTTTTTTATCGTTCGGCTTTCAATATACACCATATTCTTATCACATAACATATATATATTCATACATTCTTGAAAAAAACACAAGACCTGAGAACAGCCTAAGCTACACTCAAGACATACTGATGAATGACGCAATATCATACTTTTGAATACATTTGTGATAATAAATGTATGAAATTACTAAATTGAGTTAAACTCTGTATGTTACTTAAATGAACGTAGATTAGAGATACTGAATGTTATTTAAAGACTGAAAGCTTAGGCGTTACATGCAAACTTGACTCCAAGCCGCAGCCAATCGCCTCGCCAATTGGTTTTGGTTATGGAGAAACCCAGATAAAAGTGCATCCATCTTCTTCTGGAGAGGCACAGCCAACCCATTTAGCACGACACCAGTACCTAGCCGTAGACAGCTAGGACAAATAACTTCGATCGACCCATTCCATGGGTAAAAGCAAATACCTAGGAGTCACCTTCGACCGAAAACTCAGTTTCAGCCCATATATCAGAAATGCGAGGAATAAGGCCGCGTTCGTCTTGAGCCAACTCCACCAGCTCATCTGCGCGAATAGCAATATGTCCCTAAGACATAAACTACGTTTATACATGTCCTGCGTAAGAACAATTATAGCTTATGCCAGCGTCGTCTTCGCCCATGTAGTCACGAAAATATTAAATATCTCACAGAACCGTTACGCCCGCATAATGACCGGAGCATAACCGTATCAGCGCGACATCGATCTGTACAGTGACTTATACCTCGTTACTATTTCGTAGTATTTTTAGTCTCTCTCGCAGCGCTTCTTCGCGAAAGCGCTTTCCTACTTTAACCCGCTAGTGGTAAACGCCGCAACCTACGAACCGGAACCGAATCCGAGATCCAGTCCATCTTTAACGGACCCCGGAACATGACACACCTCACGTTGCCCTCGCCTTCGAGCGCGGTGTAATCTTCGCGACACCGCGTACACTAATACACCCGCGTATAAGGGCGGTTCTCATTGCCCACAGCTTCATATTAAACAGATAGCAGGAGGCGTCTGTCAGAGGCTAGATCCGCATACCTAACCTCGGACGGTCAGTAGACATCACAATCCATTCTCCACTCTGGAGAATCTTCTGATAGCTAGGGAACTGGCAACTTAGGTGGCATTCAGATAGGACCGTGATCAGAGCAGAACGACACGCTTAGTGTATGTGCGCTTTGGTGTAAGTAAGAGAACCAAACTCAGCTCACGGATCTCAGTTCCGTGAGCCCTGTGTCCGATGTAAGAGTAAAACTGTAAGAGCCGCATAGGCTAACGACATCAACATCAACAGAATCTAGGATGCAAACTTGCTTGTACAGATTCTATAACTATAGTGCTTTGCCTTTCCATTAGGGAATAAAAAAACAATAAACAATATTTTTGACATTTGATTGACATTGATATTTTGATGTTTTAGCTATTAGTTTACTTTAGCAATTTCTTATAAAAAATCAAAATAAATTCTGACTGAAAGTTAAATATTTACAGTTCATTTAGCATGATTTTGTAGAACTTTATTTTATTATTTTAAACATGATAGTGAAAAATGAGGATCCACACGAACAAACAAAAAGGTTACGTTTTAAGACCAATTTTCAACATAGTTCTGGTGATATTTCTCTAGATTCAAAGATTGCTAAGGAGGCGAAGCAAAAAGGTGCGATGACGATTTATACAAAAATTTATATTTACTAGTAACTACTTTTATTTTAATTTTATTAAGTACTTTAATTATGTGTAAGCTTACAAAATTGTATTGTATTCAGATGTGTCGGATAAATCTGCATCATTGTTCACATTTTTGCACGTTGAATTAACTCGAGGATATCTATTAGAGCATGATGAAGAAAGATTTTCAGCAAGAAGGGAAAAGGTGTACTCTTTTATTAAAATTCCACAAGAGCTGGAGAAGTTCATGGCTTATGGTTTTTTCCAATGCGCCGACTCGTTACTTTTCGTTTACACTTTTTTGCCGTTACGATTTATAATGGCATTTTGGTCTTTTCTTAGCAGATTATTTAAAAGATGTTTTGGGTGAGTATTGGTACTTTTATATCATTTATTCTAGTTATTTTTATATAATTGTTCTTTTCCTTACTTATTGGCATTTTTATATTCTGAAAGGTTGTATTCACATCCACATAAAAGTATACTAAAACCAGCTGAGACTTGTGATGTCCTCAAGGGCTTTATATTATTAATATGTAGCATTTTAATGTGCTATATTGACACAAACATGATGTACCATTTGGTTAAAAGCCAGAGTGTTATGAAGTTGTATATCTTTTACAATATGCTGGAAGTTGGAGATCGATTATTCTCAGCCTTTGGTCAAGATACAATTGATGCTTTGTTTTGGACTGCAACTGAGCCAAGGGACCGAAGACGGGAACATTTGGGTGTTATTCCACATCTAATTTTTGCAGTGACCTATGTGTGTATCCTTTGAAATTATTTGCATAAAAGTAAAGCAAATATCTTCTGTATAAGTATCAAAATGTATTTATATTTTATATCATATTGTATTTGAATACAATATTATAAAAAAATTATAGATTGATGATTTGTTGATCTAATAGTATTTTTGATACTTGAGTATCTAAGATAGTAATATATCATTTTAAAACTGATTGGATATATTATACTAATATTTTAAACTGTTGTAGTTAAGATTGTTTTTAATTTTATGATATGTGCATAACCATGCTGAATTCTTCTTTCTAAGCCGGGTGCTATTGAAATTTACCACAATTCAAACCTCAAATTACCATATTGCGCTATTGAAGAAAAGTTATGGTGTGAAATATTGTAATATGTATGTTAATGGATAGAAAAGACTGTAAGGAAACCTGTAGTTCTAAATAAATAAAAAAAATTTTTTTTTTCAATGAAATGTGAAGCCAATTTTCATTAAACTACATAGATATAGACTATGCATTAGAGAACTCTCTCTAAAGAGCAGGTCTAAGATAAGCAGTGGGATACATGATATTAATATAGATTTAGGTGAACATAGGTTGTCATATAGTGTCATAATAGGAACTCATCTAATAGAATTACTCCATTTTCCTAGCTGACCCTTTTTTACCTTGAAAATCACAATACCAAAAGCACAAATTTGGATATTAACCGTAATTGGAATAAAAGTGTCCATTAATAAAATAAAAGTTCATTTCAATAAACAAACTATTTGCCAAGAAATGAACTTTGGATACTTAGGACTCAGTTCAAGTAGTAGTCTTAGTATTATAATGATTGTATTGCCATAACATCAAAAAATATATATATTTTGTTTATCATTATCATTGTATTATTTTTTACAGCTTTAAATTATAGCTTCAAATAATAATATATTCGAAAATAGATAAAACATGTACTTTTTATTATTTATTATGAAATTCCTTAACATAACACAACAGTTCTTCACAGTTTGCTGGTGTTATTCCAAGCTACAACATTGAATGTTGCTTTTAACTCCAATAACAAAAGCCTTCTCATCATTATGATGTCAAATAATGTAAGTGAATATAAATTTTCTTTTTACCATAGTAGTAACAATTATGAGAATTTTCATTAATTCTATTGCTGTTATTGTATTTATGAAATAAAATTAGAAATAACTTTAATGGTAGGTCTATTGACAAGACAAAAGATTTCCTCTGATATCTGATGAAGAAGATATCTTTACTCACTTCTGTGTAGTAAAAGATGAATAGTGCTCCTATATATTCTCATTCTTAGCGCTCTGATTCATGCCATGGACTGGTCATGAAGAGAGGTTTTCCAAATATTTTTAAATCAAAAATATCCAAATTAGTATATTTTTAAGTGTTATATGGTCAGTTAAGCATCGTCATTATGCCAATTTCATAATCATAGTGAAGTGCTGGCAAGCAGATGAAAATGAAAAAAAATTATTACTACACACACACTAACAAATTACACTTACATATTCATCAATTTTTATTTTTAAATCTTTTCAGTTTGTAGAGCTCAAAGGTAGTGTGTTCAAAAAATTTGACAAGAACAACTTATTTCAAGTATCATGCAGTGATGTTCGGGAGCGTCTGCATCTTTCTGTTCTTCTCTTTATAGTTGTATTGCAAACTATGAAAGAGTACTTGTGGCGAGAGGATCGCTTTTGGATATTAGCTCCAGATTGCGTACTAGTACTTACTTTTGAAGTAATTATTGATTGGGTCAAACATGCATTCATCACTAGGTATGTATTGTCTTGTCACCATTAGTTTTTCAATGGCATATTATATTCTATGATTTCTTTTTAAACTGTACTGTATATTATATAAAATTTAATATAATTTTATTTTTTATAGGTTTAATGAGATTCCATATGGAGTGTACAGAGAATACACAGTAAGCCTGGCATATGATGTTGCACAAACTAGGCAAAAATATGCATTTAGTGATCATTCTGACCTAGTGGCCCGTAGAATGGGATTCATTCCTTTACCATTGGGAGTTGTTATTACTAGAGTACTTGTTCATGCTGTTAAATTTGATGGGTGAGTACATATTTGCTACTTTGTTGCAGGATTATATAATTATGCTTGGCTAAGGTTAAGTTGTGTTCTGATTTGTCTCTGACTAACCCAACAATGTCTGAGATGATGGTTCCTTTAGGTTATATGATGAGTGCTAACTGATTGGAACTGTGTAAGCATCTTGAAATAGAGGGGACTCATTTTTTTTAATCATTAAGAGGAATTATTAGGCTGTATTTTCACAAAGGATGTCCAAGGATGTGTTGTAACGAATGTGTGTGATACTCGGAAGATATAACCGCACAAAAAGAAAAGAACAATTGCCCATTAATAGAAAGATCATATCAAAAACATTGGTTTACAATTATGCTAGGTCTCGCAGTAAAAAGTTTTGAAATCCCTAAAAGAGCCAATTCAGACATTATATTATTTTTGACTATGAATTAGCAAATTATTTCAACATTCATTACATTACATCTTCATATTTTTTTCATGGAGGCTTAGTCTCTATTAGCTTCTGCAGGTCTTTAGTGCATACTTTCTACAATAAATGCTCTTACTTAATGAGCTTCAGTGTAAAACCTCACCACCTAATTGTAAGTATGTTGAATCTTGTGGCCTCTGCTAGCCAATTCCCAGAATACCTATGTGTTTCATTGTTTCAATATCTTCTTTGCACTGTCTGCATATTGAATTATCTATGATCATTTTTTTACAACATAGTTAATTATCTTAAAACAACTACTTTTAAATAAAATAAAATTGGGTCATTTATCATATTATTTTATTATTATTATTTAAAAAATTGTTCATTAATTATTCTTTATTTATCATTAGGTGGGCTGCTTGCTTGTTTGCCACCTATACTATATAAAAAAACCCATAATTTAAATAAAGGAACACATACATTTTTGAGTTGACATTCAGAGATGTTTCCACTTGATCACTTAGTATTAAATTTATAAGACTATGTCAAAAACCCAACACTTTTACTCACCTCTGTATCTCCTGTAAACAAGTATAGACACCAGCACACAAATTGAAATTGATGGTGAGGTATAGTAGGATAGGGAACTTTTAATGTCTTGTCAACTTGAAATGTAATTTCTAACCCACACAGACTCTAATAATAATAATACTTTATTGATAAATAATTTAACAAATGCATAAATTGACCAACTCCTGGATCAGGAATAAATCTGTATCTCAGGAATCAGTGCCCTCTCCCTTTTTTTTCAACTACAACAGTTTTACAATAAATCTTGACAGTTACTTTTTAAAGTAACATAAACAAGTAAGAAAAGTATTTATAAATATGTGTATATTTGTGTGTGTACATGTATGTGTTTACTTTTTTTATATAGAAGAATAAAAGAAATAGTAGGAATAGCGATTCCCCGACTTCCTTCCATTGCCAAGCGGGGAGAAATAAATTAAAAAGACGACATATGTAAGTCAGTGCGTTTGAAATTTCCCAGCCCGGGGATGCCTGCCTTCCAAGCTCCCCGGGAAGTATTGATGGGGTATGTCCCCGTTCAATACTTCCCGTGATCCCGTTTCCCCGTGTCAATTATACAAGTGTCGACCATTAATTGACGTATTCCAGCAAGTTTTTCATTTTGATATAAGTAGTGCTACATATTTACATCGACAGAAATTAAGATGTTAAAATGCTTAATGTGGATGCGCGTCGGTGTATTTTAAGATCGACAGGTAGACTGCCCGCAAGTACTGGCAGACCCTCAGTGCAGAATTGTTCTATTCGCTTTACTTAAAAAAATAACATGTGTTCAACATGCTCTGATGCTAAAATTTGTACAAATTTCTTTTGAATTTCTCGCCTAATTCGTCCAAAAAATGCTGTTTCTCTAGGTTACAAACTGATTGTTTATATATGATAGGGACAGATCACTTCACAGATCCTTTCAATAAAATTTGTAAAGTTGGGATGATTATGTATATTCCTGGTAGACGTTTCAGATATGCATTATCTAAACTTTAGGCGTTATCTCTGGTTTATAATATTTTGAATTAAACGGAGACTGTCATCTGCTGAACCGGTTTCCAACTCCCTATGGCCCAGCGTTGTCAGTCCTAGGGCCATATGAACATATCTGATACTTGTGGACAATACTTTAAACTTATTAGACTATAAACTCTCAATTATATTTTGATTCACTGAACTACTACAAATTACGGTATATTCACAGACTCTTAAACGACATCACCAACAAGGTGATAAAACTCCTACCCATGTCCACCTACACACCTACTGGTGTTAATCTACAACGCGGCCATATCCAAAGGCAATATCCGAACACCTGGAAGGAAGCTGACGCCATAGGTATTTTTAAGTCTTCGAAACACCAGCCATCAGCCTATCGACTCAAAGTCTTGGGTAAGGTATATGAAAGGCTCATCCTCGCCCGTCTCAAGGACTTCATGCTGTCCCGAGGGCTACCAATCAATGAGCCGTTCGGGTTTCGCACCCAACACTCATGCACACATCAAGTGCACCGCATCACGGAGCACATTCTCAGTAAATTCCTTCGGGGCTACCAAACGGCTTTTCCTTGACGTGGTGAAAGCTTTCGACAAGGTCTGGCACAACGGGCTCATATACAAACTATATGAGCTTGGTGTGCCGGATCGACTCATACTAATCCTACGAGACTTTCTCCACAACCGCAATACAGATCGAAGAGTTGCTGGAATTTCTTGCGCCACTTCTTCTCCAGCGCCCACGCATTCCCAAGTGGTAGTACCGATAGCCAATAATAATAATAGTGATATTAATGTGGATAATTCTTAGTCAGAAGCAACTGATCGGGCCGGGGTTCGGTCCTCTCGGCACCCTCGAGTCAGAACAGGGTAACGGTCCAAGCCGAGGCTCGCTCTTGAGAGCCCTTGTGCTGGTTAGAGGTCTCGACTGAGCGCCATAAGCGCTTGGTCACCTCTCATCCCGGTGAAATTGTTAAAGCCCTTGAGCTAACAGCGGCCATGAGCCTGAAAAAAAATAAAGTAAATAAAGGTTGCTTCCTTTTTCGGATAATTAGGTTCAAACAATGATTCCAACGAATGCGAATTGTGAAAACTTTACATTTCTGAAAACAATACATGTGTCATAAATACAATAAGTCTTATTTATCAAAATCCAGCCACCTTCAGTTTGACCTAAGTATGACACGTAAAATTGAATTTTAAAATTTAAGGATAATAAATATAATAACAAAATAATAAATTTGCAGTGCAGCTTTTCATAGTAGTCTGGCAGAAGTCGAAGTGGTAAACATTTTTGCTAAAGAAGTAAACAGTCTACTATTTTTAGTCTTTTGCTTCTATTTAGTGTTTGTTATATTTCAAACACAAACATTGCTTAAAAAATCGTAGGAAGATGTGGTCAGAATAATTATATGAAAGATCATTAGAAAGTAATTAAAATGGGATAAACAGCCTAGCCAGATAAATATTCCGTCTTGTAAGTACATTTTCAATATAGTTATTGAACTGGCGTGTCGACTTACTCACGTGCCTGTGCACTGTACTCTTCAGAAAATTATTGCCATGTTCTTAGACTACTTTTTCACTTTGATTTTTTTCGGTGGTAGATCAAAAAATAAAGACTTCTGTTTGGTGCATACTAACAAATTCATGTTGAGTAGATGAATCTACGACAATTATCTAGTTACAAATCTAAACCCAATTATTTTTCATGTGTTTCAACTTCGTGTAATATTTCTCCGATGGATTTTTGTTAATCTGCTATTTGACATAATTTAATTCTGTGGTCAAAAAAAATATTATTGTCCAATTGTTTTTCAATTTTTTTAAAGTTTTTTTGGGCTGGCTACCGTCACTGGTCTACCCCGACGAGGGTCGACTTCAAGGATTTTACCATTATGTACATATATAAGTACTTCCTTAAATCCTGAAGAACTTATGAAAATCACTTCAAAAAAAAAACCGGCGTATATCCTTTATTCACGAGAATTTTAATCACGGCGCAGTGTTCAAATTTTTAATCTCCGGGTTCGGTTAACATGGTGATGTTGGTTGTTCTACAGATCAATTTGTAATGAACAAAGCAAAAATTCTGCAATCAGTATTATCAGTAATAAGATTATGTGTCATTCATTAGCTCTAATTTCAGACCCGTAGGACCCTTAGGTCATGAACTTATCATATTAACCTCCTACATGTACGTACTCGTATGTGGCATACATATACGACCGATTCCAATTAAAGTTAGAACTCGGAACAACTTTATTACTCTTTTCATGGAAACTAATATTGTGGGGTTAAGACACATCTCGCGTTCCTAAGGATGGTGGTGTGAAGGGTTGACAAATAAAAATAATAGAATATCTATAGTTTTCGTGGTCGCTAAATTGAATAGTGACTGTGCCAATGTAATTCCCTTCACAACGATGGGGAAGGAGGAAGGATAGAAAGGGGTGACACAAAATAGTAAAAAAAACTTATTTCTATTTTACAATAAGAGTTCTTGCTTTTCCTATTCAATAAAAAATAAAGTAAATTAACAAACTTATCTTCTTAGTTTCTTGTGTATTTTCAGGTTTGCAGCCATGTTTTTGATATTCTTAGCATATCTTTGCTTAATAACAGTGAGGGTATTAATATCTATTGTGATACTAGGTAAGGCCTGCGACCTAATAACGCAACATCAAATGGATAAGAATGAGTGTTATCACACTACACCGAAGAGGTATTTATTTTAGTATTTTCGTTTAAAAACAGGTACACAAATTGTAAAAATCATACGCATATTTAATATTAATCGATTTGTCATTAAACTGTGTGTGGGTTAAGAACCAATCAATAAAAAAATCTTACTAATCTCTATCAGAATATTTGTCTGACCAATATGCTTGGATTTAAGCTGTGACTCAATACTGTGTGTTTCAATACTGGACAACTCTAAGACATTTTGTAAATTATTATTTAAAAAAAAAGGAAAAATGTGTAAATTTAAAAGAAAAATTTTTAAGGTAAAAATTGTATAAACTTTCTTGAATAAGGCTTCTTTTGATTTGATTTGTATTTAAATTTTTTAAGGTTTTTTTTTAAATATTTTTTAAAGATTGATGTGTAAGTCAAAGCCACCTATCAGTCCCAACTGGAAAATAAATGTTGCAGCAGACTAACCCATATGTCTAGTACTATGAACATTAGGTTGTTATTAATGTCTTATCATTACATCTTATTAATGCAAAATGGGATTGTCAATTTTTCTGCTAAGCCTGCTGAATATAGCAAATTATTTACAGGAAGACCGTTAGAACTTTTTGTCCGTCGACGGTGATGATAAATCATTTCCAAACAATTACTGGTAACAAGACCACAAGACATATGAATATTTCTTGGTTTGAATATTTATGGTCCTATTCATCGCGCTTATTGAATTCAACTGAACTTGTTTCTCCTTATAGAAAAACCCTTAGTCGCATAAAAAAACAATTATACAAATGGGTGTCACTTTATGTATGCATTGAAAAGCTTTTTAATAATGTATTATAAGTACAATAAAATTGAATTTTTAAGGGAACCGAAAGAATTCACTAAAGAAACCTCCATTACTCACAAGTCTCCAGAAGTAGAGGTACCCCTAGTGAGAAAACCAGTTCAATTAAAATTTCAGATACCGGAAGATGCGGTCGTTGTACGTATTTCATTACATTACATTTGCTATAGTATATTAGTTTTTACCCACGGCTTTACTAACATAGCGCTGCTATATGACCTATATTTCAGTTTCAGCACTCTTTTGTCATAAATTAATGATCCATAGCTTGACTTCCGAAAACCGCTTCAAATTTCGTGATGTTGTTTTCGAGTATTAAGTACTTAAGAGACAAAGTTTTTTTTACAAAATAGATTTAGGGGCTTTGTCAATGTGCGAGCATAATTCAGTAACAGTTTCATTTCTCCATTTTTTATTTTTACCTTCTGGTTCTAATTTACCTTTGTTTGATTGATGACCTTTATTGTCACGTTACTGGGATCGTTTTCTTTCTCCTTTTCCTCTTTGTTCGCTGCCGTTTCTATATACTTCCAAACGTAGTTTTAGATTGCTAAAGAATTGTCACGTAAGTGTACTTTGTACCATGCGCTCATTTTTATTTTTTACAATAAGAGTACTTAAACATGGACATAATAGAAAAAATTTAAATAAAAATAAATATATTTTGGCTACTCAGCTTATTGTGGGTTTTTGTTAGCTTTCGCGGTTGTTAGCATGCTAAAATTTACAGAATTAACAAACTCAACTCAAATATATATTGGTATATATATATATATATATATATATTCATTTGACAGAACTGCAACTAACTCATTCTATTGTAACAATTGTCCCAGATTCAGCCTAACTAGCAGGAAAAAGTTTATGCAATATCTACGGGACACCTGTATAGTATCATATTTTAAATTCTAACTTCTAATCATATATATAACTAAAGCAGTATGCATTGAGGGGCGCCGTATTCCACAATCCAGGTATTCCTAGTGTAGATGGCAGCACACTGCCCTTTACTTATTCATAAGGTACCATAGAGAAACTGTAAATAGTTCTTATCAAATAAATTTATTATTATTATTGGGGATAAAGGAACAACTATATGCTTATTCATTGCTTTATGGTGCTGTTATTAACACGGGAAGGTTTAAAAAATGATGAACTTAGATACTATACTTATAACCGATGAAATTATTAATTAAAACGAACGAGAACGAAAACATAGTACCGTGCTCATTTTCACACTACCGCATAAACGTGCCCTTCTCAGATATGAATAAAAATAATTTCCAAGTTGTGAAGTATGCTAAATAGTAGTTACAACTAGAGTTTTTGTATTTTATAAATAAATTCTATCGAATATTTGTATCATTTGCCCTACATTGATTCTGTTTAACGTTATAAGATTGAATGACTGAATTGATAATGTATGGATTTGTTATAATTTGATATTGCAGAGTGAGCCCCTTGTGGACGCATCGGCGGGAGCAGCTGCCATTTTCTCAAACAGCGCGATAGATTTAAATGGCGTTTGTTATTTGAACGATAAAATGAACACACAGGTGAAACAAGAAACGGGAGACTTTCTCGATACTGAACTGGTAACATTTAAATATTAACTTATATACAAGTTTAAGGTAAAACCGAATAAAACATTACTATCAGATGGCCATCTCATTTATTATCGTTTATAACATCCCTGTTACGCGGATACATGTTATGCTGAAATCTCTTAGTTATAACAATTAGTAATGGACACATTTAGCAGAATTATGATTGATCATAATGCAGAGGGCATTATGATTCCTTGTCGACGATGAATGTCATGGGCCGTAGGAATCACTTGCCATCAACTGTGTGCACGTTTGTTACCCTAAAAAAAGATATCAATTTAATTTATTTTGCAGATCTTGGCGCTATGATATGCATGCAAAATTTTTAGACTTGCAAACGATGTATACAATATATATTTAATCAATTAAATTTACTCTACTAAACAACGCCTTTTTACATTTCACTAGGCGGATGTAAGTCGCAGTGCACCGAACATAAAAGCGGCGTCGTCTAGTGGCGAGCCAATAGACCCAGAGCAATCACAATCCACGGATGCCGATGGACTTAAACGACGCGCTGAGTCAGAACCCAATCTAGCGACCCAAGACGACGACGCAAATTCGTAGCAAGCCGACACATGTGGCAAAAATTGGTCCGATTATTGAAAACTTCTCTTCATATATCTGATTACATATTCATTTTACGTCATGTCTTATTGGTAGATGTCTTTTGTACAAAAGAGGTAGGTAGTAAACTTAAACGTCTTTTGTATCAAATGACATCATCTGTCATTTGTTGGTATCTGGGTAAAACAGATCAAAACATTGCCATTCCGGAGTTCGTCTTCCTCCAGGATAAGTAACATCGATGAGTTGGAATCCCTCTGTGTTATATTACTGAACTCCCCAAGTCCACATCTGTTTATTTATACTAAAAGGGGGATTTCTGCGTAAACTCAAGAATATAAAGTAACCGCTTCACGGTGACGTGCAAATTAAAGTGAAGGGAAAACGTAACAGAAGTTCATTAATATAATAAAACTAAATTTTAACCTAAATTTTAAAGTTAAACCAGTCGTCACCTACATTGACCGTTGTCCTATAATATATAATAGAATAGCGCTGAAGTTAATATTTGGGTTTGTGTGCAGATTGAAATAGGGAGTGAGGTGTCCCCCCCGTTGTGTGTGTTACGAATGCGTATGCTTATTTATCTTAATTAGTTCGATCCGTGTCAAAAAGAAACAAGATTTCTTGAATGTTTTAATGTGGTACACAACCCTGTCTTCCATTGAATGCTCAATATCCGTGCCAATAATTATACATAAATAACAATTTAACTAACTTTAGTATCCCGTATGAGATACTGCGAAATCTTCTTCGCGTTTATGCATCTTATTTAGCTTCATTATATATGTATATGTCATCCTTTTCAAACAGTGGTCCCATGTATAAGTGATAGTGTCACATTAGCTTTACCCTTGTAAAAATTTACACTATATCTACAACGGTAATGGGTTTTACTCGTATCCTCGATTTTATGTGTTTTATAGCAACGAGAACTCTCTATGACATCTTAGACATGTAACACTTATAAATGTAGTATTTTATAATTAATTTATCTGTGAAACACGATAAACGAATTTCTGAAATAGTATGTACCGGTTTGCTAATAATTTTGTCCAGTTACGGATATAAACAAAATGAACCTTACTGTACTACAAAGAGATTTGATAACGTTCTTACGGAATATCAGCGTTCTTCGTATAGTGGGTGCAGGGAATCGGAAAACCTGATTACAGTCAACGAGGCATTCCATCTATCCTAAGGGGTGACAACACATTCAACTAGAACCTTTATTTAGAATTACGTAAATATAATCAGAAACAATTCACCTGATGCTGATGTGAATTGTGTGCTCGTTAATTACCCTTATAAAAAATGTCCCTCTAATTAAAATTGTCCGTAATGACATTTTCAAGGGATATTGAAATAAGTCCACAGGGGCTGTATTAAAACAATCCTAAATTCATCTGTATGATACAATAATCTGCCAAATGCCATATTTTATGCCTTGATATACATAAAATAGTATTTTATACGTCGATGGTTTATGAAAGGCTAGTAAATATGTTTATTTTTTTTCCTATGGCATTGATGATAACTTATTTATTTAGTTACTAATTAATTTTCTGTTGTATTTTGGCGGAATTAACTCTCATAGCAACAATTATCCTACACTAATTTCTTCAGTCCTATTTCATCTACTCGATTTCTGACAACCATCAATATAATTCGAATCCAGTGTATTATTGCAAGGTCGTTAAAATTGGTGATTATTTTAAAAAAAAAACTACTTAATTACTAACTAAAGTTCATACAATATGGCTTAGTCTCGTGATAGCGGTCAGAGCAACATGTAAATGGTTATTATCGATTATTGTTACTAATATTATTGATATTTGGATAAATTGTGCAGAGTTTATTATAATTAAATCTCACTAGAGGATTAAGAGGTTACAAGTTTTGATTATTATAAAGGTGGACAATCCAAATAGTCTATGCTATAATCATATTCGGACTCGTTTGCGCAGTCCTAAAGATTAATTATAATACTCGTGGCCATATTACGTTGTCAAAATGAACCTCGTGCATCCTCTTATCTTGAATACTTTGTTTGTTACTTCAAGTGTAACATGTTTACGTGCATTGTTGAATAATGTTAACTACTGTTACTTTCTGGTGTTATTTTAGAAATTATAAAAATTATAATATAATATATAAAATAATTATAAAAAAAATATATATAAACTGCTGATCTGATCAATTGCATCGTGCAGTGGCAGTGGTATGGTCGTAAACGGATGATTGGGCCATTTTGCTTTTGCAATTTCATCCAAGACTTATGTTGGAGTTTGCGTTTTATGAATGTTAACCAATCTTTATAATTCATTCTTCAACATCGTTTCGTTTGTCTATTTTTATGTTTTTTTTATCCTATTCCCAAGATATATAACTTATACTTAACGTGTGGTTAAGATAATACAGGACTATCCCAATTCGTGCGTTTCTACCAATACGGGTACGAGAGCTTCGCCTACATTTTACTTTTAGACACAAAATTAGCAACTTGTTATTTGGATTTGATGATAGCTGCCGCAGGAATCCAGCTATATTTTATGAACTATAGTTAAATATAATTTTCCTAATATGCACGCTATTATTAATTCGCCTTATTACTTATATTTAAACTTCATTACAGCTTAACAATCTGGTTTACCAGTGCTTATTTTTTACTTAGTAACACAGTCTTTTCCAGACAGTTCCAACCTGCCTGCTATATATGTGGTGAGGGAAGATTGTTAATGATCACTTGGATGTTAGAAGGGACAGCGTCAGTGGAGACAAGTTATACTTAGAGTAAAGTGTATGATTTGACGTATGTTTATATATGTGATACTATGAAGAAAAATAATGTCAATAAGTAATCAGTGTGTGGTTTAACACATTGCGAAATTAGAGCATTTCTACTTCACGTGTTTCTTGCTTCCTACCCTTGTTAGTGTTTATAGAAGGGTAAAACCAGGAGCTCACGGTCAAGTAGGTTTAGCGAATTGAAGGAACACAAGCACTTCTTCTACCCTTGTTTATTTAAGAAATAGTTACTACACAGAAATACTTATCACCCAGAAATGACATGCACATATGTATATTCGGTTTTTGTTTATTTAATATTTGTGCCCCGAAGTGATTAACTTATCGTTTCACGCTAGTAATGATTTCTGCGTTCAAAGCAAAAGTTAGCAAAGGAAAAACTACCCATTTTAGCCCGCTCCAATGCCACTTCTATTTTTTTTAAAGTAAAGCTCAGTCGGTACGAAACACTCTGCTGATAACGACATCCAACCTACTTGAGCTATTCCCACCACAGTTACAAAAGTAAAGTTGGTACTGTCGCGAAATGCGTCTTGAAATATGTATACGGATTGTGAGGTCGTTTGTCCTTAGACCAATAAATATATAGACGAAGCTTTGTTAACAAAACATACTTAAAGCCTGAAAACTGTTAAACTTGCCAATATAAAGTTTTTATAATATTATTTCATTTATTATATTTTATATATTATTATAATTACTTTTTCTCTATACATGTATTAGTCTGAGAATGTTACGATTTGAACTAAAATTTGAATAATCGATTGAGCATAAGTGTAAAATTATTGTAGAAGAATGTGCCTAATTAATATTTAATGAATGTGCGAAGTAATAAAAATAGTTAATTCATATGCACAAAAGTATATACAGATATTTAAGTAACTTTAACAAAAATGTACAATCAGTCATAGAAATACCCAGAAAACTATTTTATTTACTATTAGTATAACAATTTTTAATATCATAAATTATGTATCGTAACAAAAGACATAATAAGAATTATTTTTATTAGTGGAATAATTTATTTCTATTTCTATTGTATATTAAAATAAAAGAGTTTTTCAGTTTTATTTTCTGTTTATTAATTAAATTTTATTGGAAGCTAAAATTTATTAGAACGAAGTTATGAAACGTATTTTTAATTGATTAAAATATGCAGTTTCAAATAATTTTTGATTGTATTTTAAATTACATGTTGCATTTTTTTGCTTAGGAATTGTATGTATTGAAATTAAGAGCTATTAGTGATTTTTCAGACTTCATTTTTTTTATTGATTGGGGTCATTATAGTAAGTATTAAAATTTTATTTTTCTTTTTATTACCATAAATTAATAGTTACAAATTTAATGCGTTTCTCTTATAGGAAAGTTGCATCTGACAAGTTTGACGATAGTTATATTGAGATAACTATTAGAACCTTCGCTGGTTAACGCTCTTAGCACGAAAGCGCTCAATAAATTATAATGTTTTTATTTTTTTTAATGCCACTTAAATATTTGCTTTTGAATTCTCAAGGCATGTAAACCTATATACGGTTTTGGCGGACGTTCCATTATATTATATTTTTTTCTCATAATAATATACAAAGGTAAATAGTAATAAAAAAGGTATATGGTAACAATAAAGTGCGGTCACCAATCCAAACAAACAAAAAAGAGTCAAGCTTACCTATTATAACTATTAAAAATTTTATGTGTGGTATATTATTAGAGTTAGTGTTGTGTTTATTACGCCGAGCGCTTATATCTGTTATTTGTTCAATATAATACAAAGTTGACGAGGACCCACAGTAGTAATCATTCATCCATACATTGTATACGGTGGTGATCCGCAATACAATAATAATTAAAATTACAAATGGAAGTATTCGCTAATGTTATATTTGAAAATACACTGTATGGTACCCACTAGTTGCAGTTTATAATAGTCCTTAAAAAGCCCTAGCACCGGTTATTCTTATCAATTAAACAAGACATATCTCCGCAAATTGAAACCATTGATTGTTCACTATATAAAGGTGTCTCAGAATTAATTTCGTTTTTGAATTGACCAATACGTATTATATACGAATTTATGTTGGAACTGAAGAAGCTATTCGAGCCGTGTATTTGTTGCAATAGTGCTTAAGTCAGTGAGAAGTGCGCCATCAACTTGCCTTGAGTCAGTCTGGTTATCTTGAGAATTTACAGAAGGTTTCAAAGGACTAGTAGAAAATCGATCCTGATTAAAAAAAAACATTTTTTTAAAACGTTTTATTAGCATTATTTAAGCTCCATCGTGTTAGTGCAGCTAAATGAAACGATAGTTTCATAAAAAATACATTACGATAAAAAAACCAGCAATGAAACAAAATCAAAAACAGCTAGTACAAAAACATTTTAGAACAAAATGCTTTTGTACTGTTTACTGTACTGTACTTTTGTTTTGTAATTGTTTTTTCTGGGTTGCGATTAATTGGAGATGGATTAATTTTCCAACATGATAATGATCCAAGGCATAGCTCAAAATTGTGTAGAGGATATTTAGAAGAGCAAGAGGCACAAGGGGTGTTAAAAAACATGGTTTGGCCTCCTCAGAGCCCGGATTTCAATCCCATTGAACTTGTGGGAAGAGCTTGATAGGAACGTAATCGTGGCCCATCCTCGCGAGAAGAAATGTGGAATGCTTTATGTGAAATTTGGAACAATATATCACAAGACACCATTAACAAATTGATTGCCCGTAAGCCGAGACTTGTGAAAAAAGTCATAAAATGTAAAGAAAGATTTTTTGATGAAAAATCATTTTAGCTAATTATGCTTGGATTGGTAATATTTGTTTACGCTTATAAAGTATATTGTTTGCCAATGAATGATCTATTACATTATTAAACAGGCTAATTAAACATTTAATATTTTATTAGAGTTTATTTAGTATTAATATTTAATTCTACTTTATTTTCCTACTTTAATTTATATATATATATATATACCTAGTCCGTCCATAGGTTCTGTTACAAATGAAAATTTTTTGCATTGTTTTTTAATGAAGTAATGTACTTTTGACTTTTATACAGGCCCTTAATCTGTTTGGCAATGAATGTATGGATTTACGCACTGTTTCCAAAGGAAATTTTGCCACTGCTTACTCCAAAGATTTCTTAAGAGACTCAATGTCGCCGTGTCGTTTAGAACAGGCCATGTTCTCTAAAACTGACCGTAATTTGAAGTCTAAAGGGTTGAGGTCTGGGCTAGATGAGGGCGAGTCTTCAGCTCTTATAAAGTCCGGAATGTTGGTTTCAAGCCAGGCTTGGGTAGCTCGTGCCTTGTGACTAGGTGCAGAGTCCTGAGTCCATGGGAGTAAAGTCCACGGTATATTTTTAAAAAGTGTATTGCTGAGAGGTTTCACAACATGATCCAAGACTGTATCTTGATACATTTTGGCTGAAGTTTTCACTCCTTTTTCACAAAAATGTAATTTTGTGACTCCTTGATAAGACACGCCCCACCAAACCATCATTGACGAAGGATGATGAACACGTTGTACCTTTTCGACCACTTGAGCAGTTTCTTTAGAACTGTGAGCGTACACTTCATTTTGCTTATTGTAGTGTTCTTCAATCGTGAAATTTTTTTCATCGGTAAAGAGGATATTTCTGTGCCTTTCACCTGCGTATCGCGACAGAAGGCGTTTTGATCGATCCACTCTCTTTAATTGTAAGATTGATTTAGGGCATGTCCTGTATATCGACGGTAAGCACCCAGCTTCAGGTCTTGTTTTATTATACGCGACAGAGTCCTAGCGGGAATCTTCATTTCTTGCGATAAGATTTTTTACTTTCTAATGGGGTTTCGACGAATTCTGGCTTTAACAGCATTAACAAACCGACGGAGTTGTTGTATCTGTTGATAGTTGATACCAAGCTTTTGAAGTGTCTGGAATATGACCGACGGCTCTATACCCACTTTGTGCAAGGCGATCATTGCAATCCTATTTTCTTTAACACCCCATTCCATATTGTAATTTGATAATAAACACGAAAAATATGTGAAATGGCGCAATATCAAGAATGAAGCTTTTTAAATAATATACGTGTTCCAAATTCAAAATAATTAAAAAGTTTAAAAAAAAAACTGTGCTTATTTAATTTACCGCCATCTATTAGTATAGTTATTTAGTTAACACGTAAACGACTAGAGTTACTATGATATTAAGTAGTGATTGTGTATAACAGCTTTTCTTTGCTTTTTGTCCTACCGTAATTTTTATTTTAATTTTAAATTTTATGCAATAACTGGTTCATATTTTTTAATTTATACCAACAAAAAAATAAATTATAGACCAACACACATATGATTGTGTATTCAACAATAGATGGCGGTACTATATCACAACCAAACATCTATTCCTCTTTTTAATTGATACAAAAACTTTAGTCTACTGATAGTTAGCACCTCGCTTGTTTCGTTGGTTTTAAATATGTTCAAAAAAATAGTTCAGTCGTTTGTATTGCCTTGTGTTAGAACCATTTGAAATATTTCACGTTGTGCTGTGAAATGAGTTTTGTTTACGTTTAACGTACGAATGTTTACTTTCCTTCGTGTCGCGATACAATAGCATTTTTATATAACTTTAATGGAAAACTCCTGTTCTTTATTATTTATCAAAAATATTGTTTACATTCTGTAAGTAAAATACTTAGTCAGGTATAAGTTTTGTCACATCCTAAATATCATTAATTTTTAATTTTAATTTCGAATACTGGCTAGACATATTTGGATTGATTTTAGGTAACAAATCTTCTAGCAATCTTAAAATAAAGAAATCAAATGAATTTGTTCCATATAAAAGATGGAGTGGACGCAAAAGGAAGATAGGAGTCGGGTTATTGTGCTTTATAGCTTCGGTTAACTAGCCAACCGAGCTTTATAAACTTTGACAAAATTTAAGAATAAGTCAGAGGTTTGTTTATGTCTATAACAAACGATTTAGTAAAGATTCGAGCTGCGGAGACCGGAAAAGGAGGGGCCGATCGCGTACCGTTAGGATACCGCCTGTCATCAACGCAATGCAGGCGCGAATCTAAAGAAATTCCATCCGCAAGCAAAAATATTAGCTCTTCAGTTGGAGTTAAAAAGAACCACGGTTATCTTTTATCGGAATTGAAAATCGGAACTAGGTTTTCCAACAAGATTCAGCGCCAGTTCCTCGGACAGCAAGCACGCAAAACTTCGCCCGTGGAATCAACTTCATCACGCACGACGAATGGCACTCTTCTAGCTCAGACTCAAACCCGTTGGATTATACAAAATGACATCATTTGGAGGAGACAACCTACGCTATAGAATATAGAATAGTCTTTTTATCATTCCTGATTAAAGCTGTGGCTGAAGTTATAACATTTGTACATAACACGTAAACTACACTACACTAGCTTAGATATCAAATCTGTCAAACACAATATTTTGAACTGAAAAAGCACTGGCAAGCTTAACAAAGCCTTAATAAAAGCTTAACAAAGCCTTAATAAAAGCTTAACAAAGCCTTAATAAAAGCTTAACAAAGCCTTAATAAAAGCTTAACAAATAACATTTTGTATTTGTTATGATAATTGTATGGTATCATTATACCGATGCCTGTAGCGGAACCCTACGACTGTTGAGAAACTGTAATATCGTGATTCACACATCTCGTTCGCTTATTGGTCGTTGTCCGTGAAACGGCAGCACCGACACACACCTACCTATCGTGTAGTTATAGATCATTTATTTAGGTTATAATGTGAAATATTTTATATAATAATAACATATTAATAGGAGAGGGGGTTTGTCGTATGAGATACATTCATAGTAATTTACATATTCGTGCGGTGCATATACGTGCGGTATACTGAACGTTTCTAGAACTGACTACGTACATTATATACATTAAAAAGATATAAGATGTAGATAAACAGCAGTGTGTTAACCTGATGGTGTCCACTTCATGGTTCGACATCCCTGAGGACTGACATGGAATGCCCGTTATACGTATAAATGGGGTCCCCAGAGTCCTATACTCAACATACGAAACAGAAGTGTAATTTTGTTATTTCACTCTTACACGGTATTCTGCGAAGGCGTATTGTATTCTGTATTGGTATTCTGGAAGAGCAAGGTCCTTCCCTGGGCCAAGCAACTCATTTATGGTATAGCGAAAATGAGAAACTATCTGAACTGTGGGGCTACGACTGTTCATAACCTTTCATGCGAGCGTTAACCTTACAGCGTCAACCGCAAGTAATATTTATGATGGTCGAAAGATTGCACTAAAAATATCTGAACCTTTTAAGCTGAGATTTATTTTTGTTTTATAACTCTCGAGTTATCTTGGAAGTATGGTAAGTATGGTACACAGAACGCTGAATGAAGGATTCCGAGATTTAGATTCAGAAACGTGCATATATTGTCAAATAAAATGCATTGAAAAACTAATATACGATTCAAGTGTAAGTGTTATACTTTATCAGAATTCACTTTCAGTATGACTTGAGTATATTGACGAACATCTTTGTTTAGAAAAAAACTGGCTAATTTAAACAACGGGTATGTCTTCTGTCTGCAATCAAAAATTTTGACTGAATATAATACGGTAAAAATTTAGATGTTGCTACAAACAGGCACGATATCATCTTAACTTGACAACCCTTTGAACTTGCCCATATGCATTTTTGTTATTGTAAAATTTTTATATAATTTTATTGGTCCTGTATGTCGCCCAACACCCTGACCAACTAGGAATACCCAGCCGTCGTCATAAATTGTTCTTTTATTTATTGGAAAATGTCGTTAGGACCGAAATCGGTTAGTAGTAAAGTAAAATTAATATTAAGGACCAATGTAATGGAAGTATTTAACGCCTACTTTAGTAATAAATTAATTCTAACTTCAAGTGAGTCGTCACGCCGGGCGCTCGCGTTTGATTTCACGGTACTCCCGGGGAGTTGGATCACCAATGAAATCTTTGTCGTAATTTTAAGCGTTGATATTGATAAGCGTTACTACGAAGGAAATCATCCTGCCTGCGCTTGACGTGCATGTCAGAGAAATAACAAATATATTTCGAAGATATGCGCCAATCTGCAGTAGAACCGTGTGTAAATTAAAAATAAATGACATGTTTCGGAATCGAACGTATTTATATGAGCTTGAAGGTGGAGGAGTAAAATATAAACAAATAAAAAAAAATTAAAAAAAAAAACAATAAAAACAAAGATTTCAAGTTTTCAACAATTTGTATTTTCGCACCTTAGGTGATTTCATATTAAATAAAAATTTTCTTTTTCTCTTATATACACATTAAATCCAAATTTAGTCTGAGTGTATTTACAAATATATTAAATAGAATTTAGTAAAAATTAGTGAGATTTAACAATACTTATTTGCTACAACTTACAACTAACTATGTTAAAAACATCAACAATATCGTTCACTCTGGTGAACACCAATGCGACAGTTTAAATAATTATTATACAGAAATTCGTACTCATTCACTATCAGGTGAATAACATGAAATAGTTACAATTAGTTTTAAAAAATTCATTAAGAGCTAGACTTTAACGTGAAAGTAGTAATTATGCGTAGCACCGAAACACAGAGTAGTAACGTAACAGAGGTCTCAACAACGTAGGCCCGGCGCCGCCGAGCGCTATCCGTATCCTAATAGAAACACCGTATATCAACAACTTTAACGTGATCCAACATTACGTAAAGAGTTTTAAGAATTTTAGTCTTCTCCGTTTCAATTGTCACTCGTTTATCCATTATGATTAATATCTATCTACGCTAGCATTGTCTAACAGAGACTTTGTCTCGTTTAAAATAGTAAAAACTTTGTAAACACGTATTTTATTCTTATAACGTACTTATTAAATAGTAGTTGTACGCAAGCGTTTAGAACATATACGAACTGACGTGGTTTGCATAATGGATGGCGCCAAATGTGTATTTAAAATTTGTAACTATATATTGTCTATTCTTTAGTAAAATCCTTTATTTCGCAGAAAAATTCTTTCATAATAGCTGAGAATGATGTGCACATCATCTACAAGAGCATGGCATCATCTTCTATACATCTATGGCTCTATTGTTTGCTCTAAGCTTAGACGAACCTACCCTTGAATTTGTACCGTTACGCGATTTGCCTTAAAGCAATAATTAATTGAGAACATGAGAACTTCCTTCATTTGCGTTGTTAATCCTAAGATTAATTTCCGATTTTATGGCTTGGACAAAAAAAAAAAACTCGAACTTTTCATGGAAACAGCGAAAGTTACAACGATTCAAAATATTATTGTCAGATATACTAATATCAGAAAAACCAATGCTACTCAATGAACCACCCTGTTATTTATATATCACTGTAAGACTGATTCTATTAAATTTTTCAGAATGTTGTTCGTCCTAAAATTACATTAGATAGTTGGAACAAGGTTTCAAACAATGCAACGCATAATTAAATATATAAATTTGAAACTACCCACAGCACATGCACAGGGTATATGACAAAAATGTTGTATATACTATTTAACTTAAGAATTCAATATATTCAACTCGCATTAAGAGTATTACTTAATACGTAAGCTATTTGTGCAACAATTTTGTACTTATATAAAATCCATAGAAAATAATCATTAACGATAATCATGACGAACAATTCGATTTACACTCGAAAGAGCCAGTCACTTTAAAATTGATAACGATTAATAACTTAATCACAATAACTGTAAGCTAAATAAAAAAAATAACCTTACATGATTTATATCTACACAAAACTTATGAGTATTATAAATAAAGGGCCCGTCTCTCCAAGGGCTATACTCTCAAATAATTAATAAAGATTAAGAGATCATAATTTTAATCCTACACGTTAATTAACTTTACTAGATTAGTCTATAGTATGTTTACAATTTATAAGCATATGCCACAGAGAGAAGACACGATAACTATTGTGTTAAGAGGAAGTGAGCAAGGCTATTATTATAGAACAGAAGGTAGAGCAAAAATATTTTTAAAGAAAATTGATTGATTGTATTGAGCAAATTTTGTTAAAATAAATCAATTGAGCAAGAATAGACGATGACAGTAGCTGTCGAAATAATATAAAAATATTATTAAAATTATTAAAAAGAATTAAAACGATCAATAAAGATTATGAAGAAAAACAATAGTCGACATTCACTCGTTCATATCTTCGACTAGAAATATTACAAAACGAAATGTATAGCATTACATTTATAACAGGTAATTATCACTTATTTAGCAGTCGTGTTACATTTAGTATAATCATACTGCCGTAGCACGTGGTAAAGTTAAATGAATGGCACAGTTTCACGTTAGTTTAAACAAGTATAAGAATATTAAATATATAATACAATACTTAAATAGATTATAAGAGCAAACAATGTTTAACACCGGCGTGGTTGCAAGCCGCGTACTTAGACCCAGATTTGCATATTCTCTGATTGGCGTAAGGTGGTAAAAATTGTTTAGTCTTTTATATTTTTTTGTTACCCTACCTGTATGTTAACTCAGTTCGTATTACTTCCGTAAGTTAATTATTAATGAAAATATATCAAATTTGAACAATTTTGTTAATACGACATGTTTCATACTTAATTAGGGGTTTGTTGTCAGATCGAGAGATATGTTATGATACCACGTCGATTCTCGTATCCATTGCGTCCACCCTACTTAGAGAGTGAAGTTTTTACAAAGAAAATTATCGATGCGTTTCATCATCACACAATTTAGGCCGCACCACTTCGTATCTACAATTGTTCCCAGTCTATATCGATCAATTATTCTATCTAAATGAAATAAATACATCGAATCGATCATTTCCTACGTGTTAATTACAAATATGTATGAAAAGTATACGTATATATATATATATATTTATAAATTTCAGTGAATTTACAAATGTAGAGTTAATAAAGCTTCATTAAAGACAATGTTTTACACCTAAGCGATGAAATTATTTGATAACTTCAACGTGAAAACGTAAGAATGGAGTTGGGCGCGGGGTCAGGTGAGGCGGGGGCGCCGCTGGAATGTGCAGGCGTGGGCGGTGCGCGGCGCTAGAGCGGCTCGTGGGGCGCCGGCCCGCCGCGTTCGCGCTTCAGCCGCTGCTTCAGGTGCACCTTGGCGTGCCGCTTTTTCTCGTCGGAACGTGCGAACTTACGCCCGCACACGTCACACGCGAAGGGCTTCTCGCCAGTGTGCGTGCGCACGTGTGTCGTCAGGTGGTCCGACCGGCTGAATGAGCGCATGCAGATGCGACACTGAAACGGTTTCTGCCCCGTGTGGATGCGAATGTGCCGAGTCAGCTCGTCTGAGCGCGAGAAGCGCCTGTCACAGCCATCCACCGGACAGGCGTATGGCCGTTCGTGCACCGGCGTCTTGCTCGGTCGGTTGGGATATTTGCGTGGCTTCACGGCTACGAGACGCAGGGGTTGCGCACTCTGTTGATAGACCTGCGAGAGGATTTCGTGGCCCTTGCTCGTTGACGGATTGTACTCGGCGAGTTGCACTGGCCGGTCGCCGACGGGGCTGGGGTAGTTCTCCCTCTTCGGGAGGCCGGACGGGCCCGGGGCGGGCTGCGGTGGGGCGACGTACTCCTGCGTGTCCCAAGTGTGCTGTGGTTGTTGTTGATGCGGCGGTGGACGGTACTCACAGTGTTGCGGCTGACAAGGTTGTGGCGGCGCGCAGTATGAAGGTTGACATTCTGGCGGTAGAAGATCGACGCGCTCCTCGTACTCGTGTTGGAAGTATTTGTCGACACCGGGGCCCGGGCCGGGGGGTAGCAGCCATTGCAGCGGCGGTGACGGCGCTCGCTTGCTGATCGGTGGGCCGTATAGCGAGGCGCTCGCGCTGGACGCGTTGCTGGCGTCCTCGGCGCGAGCGCCCGGCGACAGCGACGCCTCGTGCTTGTGCCGCCGTGGCGAGCAGCCCAGCGACAATTCATCGCCTGGCAATGTACCTGCAACAAGCAAGTGCTTCATTAGTTATTATTTAACAAACGAGTTACAGTCCTAATGATAAGTACTTGTCATGCTCTTGATCATTTCCATTTTACGTAAATATGGAAAACATACAAACGCGTTCCATATCAGTTTCTTTTTGAGTGGCTCTAGCATGCCAGTGTTTTCTTTATTATGCTAATTCATTCATTTCATTCATCATTTTATGCAAATGTGTCATCATTTTATATTTTGTCAAATACCAATTTTTCTTAGCAGTAGTATTTATTTATTTTAATAATTTTAGGGATGACAAAGGGTCAGAGTTCACCTGATGTTCAACCTTCACATAGTTCACCTGAAGTTCCTGTGGCCTATAACAACTGCATACATCCTTTCTCATATTAATATATGCTCGATTGGGTTACATAATGCTCACGCGTTATCACTTCCAAGAACTAACAAATTTTTTTCTCACATGACGAAACAATGTCGCGTTATACTACAAGTTTACGCTGGTGTTCCGGTCGGCGTGTCTAGATCGAGTGTGCTAAAGTTAGTTCATAACTGTGACGTGACTATAACTCCTAAAATATAGCTTTCTTGAATTTTTAAAAATGTCTTTTCGTAATAGAATTAATAATTTCGTAAAGATATTTGAAAGTTCGTCGTTCGTTTGTTGAGAATAACCTCGCAGTAGTGACATAGAAGGATCGTTCCGTTATGTTGGTGGTTGGTTGACCGTACGACAAAACGTGCATGCTTTTTAAATCTAATCTGTTTTAATATGGACTTTAATTTTGTTATATCCTTAGCCGGATTTAAATATTCCTATTGTTTAGTCCCTAAAGGACAACTAACTGAAAGTAAACTTTAAATATTGCGTTATTGTGTCTTTATGCACGAGATACATATATTTGCAAAATAATCTGATTGATGTCCAGTGATGTTCGTTTTTTTTAAATACATCTCAGGTTTAATTCTTATCTTTATTAAATAGTAAACACCCTTAACTAGTTTTAAAATTATATATTTTAAAATACGATAACGGAAATTAAACTTTTTTATATGAAGCGTATCGATTAAATACCGAAATCAAAAAATAAATATTAATACATTCTAACAGTGATTGCTTGCTATCTGTATATGTTATTAATTATACTTTATATCTGGTGTATCTGACGAGACATTTTATCACCTCGCTGATGAAAACCCATCTGGGTGTATTATATCGTCAGAATCGGTTACTATCTGAGCTGCATGTTCGTTTGTGACTCCTAATATAATAAAAAAAACAATTAAAATACATTTTTCTTCATTATTTCGTAATCAATTTAAATTTTGTTCAGGATAAAAATATTAAGTTGCGTTGTAGTTAGAGGAGGGTTATTGCTCTATTGCTAGTCCTGGGTCCGAGGAACAATATTGACGGTTATCAGGTCTGAACTTTCCTCCGATCTTATTGCTCATGTTTTACATTATACTATTTGTGTAAATTCTTATTAATTAAAATGTATTCTGCTGGGTTGATATTATTTGGTTGTGCGAGCTGAAAATATCGTTGTAGTCGAAATCAACAACAGGGACACTATAATGTTATTGAAAACTGACGATTAAATATAAGTAAGTACTTAACAAGAATCAAAATTACGCAACTAGGTGAACGAATATTTCCCAAGTTATCAATCTTAATAATCAAGGGCCAAATTAAGGCGTTAAATATGTTAATTTTGTAACAAGCACTTGTTCATTGTGTCTCATTAGTCATTGTTCTTATAACCCGTATACGCTAATTAAGCTCGAAGCTTAAATCCAAAGCAATTGGTAAAGATACCATCTGTTGATTCTAATTTGTGATTTAAAATATGGGTTGGGTTAAATTTTATCGTTTTTTATTATATTAACGAAAAAAAAGATAATTATATAAACATTTGATATCAAAAATAATATATTTAACAGACTTTGGTGTCTACGAAATTCTTAAATAATACTATAATTATTAAGATAATAATTACTTTATTAGAGATTTATAATATTTATATAGTGCGTAACTTTTTTTAACTTTTCTTCGGGACTATTTTCTTTGTGGACACCGTCTGTAGTTATATAAAGAAGTTGAGTTTTAGTTTACATTAAAATAAAAATTAGAAAACCGTTTATTGCCACATTAAAAGAGAACACAGAGTACGTAATCTGGAACTAAATGTAATAAATATTTTATAATAAGCTAAAGCTAAGAAACGTAAGTAATGCAGATTGTAAAGTTGTTATGTTTTTAGAATTAAAAAACATAATTTCTCTTTATAGAAAATAAATCATTTTAATAAAAGATTTATATATTGTGCGTCTTTACGATTTCCCAATACAAGTACATCATAGATTAAAACTCATTAAAGCATATTGTTTGTAATAGGTAAACAAATTTTGCGTGTTTGTCCTGAATAGGTCGATGGGCGGAAAGCGGCACGGTACGGTGCGATAAGTCTCGCCGGAAGCCGATAGGGAGCTATCATTGCTGTGTTGGTTAAATGTCCGACGAACGTTGTGACCATCGCCCAATATTTTTATTCATATTAATATATATGTATATATTTGCATACGTGTAGGTGATATATCAAAGGAGAATTTCTATACTATAATTTTAAATTTAAAGTATTTAAATAAATTTTCGTAAGCTTTTATGTAGTTTTTAGGAATATCATAATTTATACGTGTTCTTATTGCTTAATTAAAAGCTGCAAATTAATAGAACTATTAAGGGTTTTCTTTTGGGAAAATCGTACTATTTAGCGAGTTTGTTTATGGCAATTAAATAAATGAATAGTTTTAGTTTTAAAATTTTATTCCTAATACGCTAGTACAAAGTTTAAGAAATCGGAATTAACACTGAAATATAAATTGAATCTTTTGATATTATATTTAACAGTTATCCTTCAAATTATCATGTGAAAATTCTTTAATTTATTATTCTTATAAAAAGAGTTTAACAGTAATTACAATAAAAGTAAAGATTAAAAGAAAATAAAAATATTTAACTAAATATTTTTTTTTAAATGCCCATTCTAAGAAAAATTCAAATATATAATTTATTTCGCGAACTAACGATAGTAAAAATTTGAATCAGTTCATTATTTAATGAAAGTTTTATTACTATTTCAATTTCTAAAAATTTCAAGCAATTAAACCATAAGTTATTTTCAAATTTATGATAAAAAATTTAAATTTAGGTAACGAGTTCTCTTAATGAAATAGGTATATTTACCAAATCCTCGAGTTTTGTCATTGCACTATAAACGTGAGTTGAAATTGTAGTTGCATACCAAAATCACTTAAATCACTAGTACCGGCGTCTTCACAATGAAAGTTTCATTCATCTAAGCTTATCTATTTGTTCCCTATTCACGGCCAACGAACTTTCAATTTCACTTTACAGGACACTTCAACTTTGACCTATTGCTTGTTAATGCCGGTTGCATTGACACTGTACCGAGTGAGATCACGTGACGGGTGGATTTTGCGACGTTTGTTTACAACTTTATCAATGAGGGCTTCCGCCTACGAAATGTGTCCGTGGGACGCGAGTCAGTCGTCAGTGATAGCGCACCTGAGATATGCGGCGGTTCCAAGAGGCTGGGGAAGAACGCTGGTAGGTCGGAGGTGGAGACGGGCGTGTTGAGATCGGCGGGCGCTCCGCTGGTGGCGAGCGCCGGGGACGGCTTCAGCGCACAGTCGAACCCGAGCGCGCCGACGTCTGCCAACGAAAGTAGGTGCGGGCCGATAGGGGGCTCGATGTCGGTGCCCATGCCGTCCGGCACCACCTGCTCCTCGGCCCACGGGCCTAATGGTATTACGAACAACGCCAGCGTGAAGACGGCCTCTCGCGCGGCCGGTGCGAAGGGGACTGGCGCCGCGCGTGCCGCGCCGCAGTTTTATCAATGGAGACGCGGTCCCATATTCGGTAGCGGCGCGCGCAGGGCGGCCAATCGCGCGGCGCTCTGCCCCCGCGATGACGTCACCACCCAGCCCGCCCACCGCCCCCGCCGCCCTGCGGACCCCCCACGGCCCCCCACTCGCCCGCCGCCCAACGAAGCCTGACTACAAGCTTCCGACCGACCATACTGCACGGTCCTATTATAGCGAATATTTCATTCTGTTTGCTTTAAACGCACTTCATATTTTCGTTACTATACTGTAGATTCGTAGTGTTATTTTAATGTAGACATTTTTTTTCTTTTTAATTGGTATTTAACGGTAATGCGTTAACAACGATGAATAATTGTAGCAGCTTAGTTATTGAAAGTGAATTAACTAAACTTTGATAAATAATGTATATTACGATTTTTATATAAATAATATCGTTACGTGATAGGTAGTAATGAAATTGATGAATATTAAATATTTTTTGTGAGTTCATTTTTTAACTTTTGCATATTTTTTTCATAATGGAACCTGTTTTATTTTATTCTTAAATATAACTGAAAAGTTATTTAATATTTAATAAAAAATCTGAAATAAATACAATATATTGATATTTTTTGTTTTTTATTCATGGATCAGTGGTTAAAAATTAATAGGAAATGAAATCATAATTTGGACTCCTTATTGATTAATAAAGAATTATTATTTCTTTTAATTACATAAAAAAAAAGAGAATGTGAGTGTACTTGTAGTGTACCTCATTTTCATTTATGTCGGATTTTATCAAAGAACGATTTACACGGATTATTCTGTAGACTATACATGGATTAATACGGATTTAAATGTACTGAATTATCAGCCTTTTCGTATATTAATATTTACATGTATCGTATCTAGAATTTTATATCAGAATATAAAAAATAGTCGTAATATTATTTAATTAATTTTATTAAAGTTTTGTTTTACACAATAACAATAATACAATTTTTTAACATCCATATTTGCAAAATTGTTACAGTTTTGAAATTATAAAATTTTAGGATATTATAAATATGAAATGAGTAAGCGGTCCTAATAATACGACTAATGCGGCCGCGATGTTTTCTGATTCTTTGAATTTCCTTGTGTTTCATTTAGTTAGTACAGTTTAAAGGGCGAGATATTTTGTTATCAATAAAGGGTGAAACAAATATATAGTAGATCTGACAGAGATGGGTGCCGGTCATAAGCACCTACTATATCCAATTTCAACTATCATCCAAGATATTGTGTAAAAGTGTAAAATAATCTAAAAAAATTGGTAATGTCTAAGGTATTTACGTGGTACAGTCAACTTGTTTGACATTTGCGTATTAATTCGGTATAAGTTACGTAAGAAAAATGAATAACAAATTCAAAATCATATTTGGGCTATGATCAAAATTCTTGAACACATATGTTGTTATATTTAAAAAAGAGAACTTAGGCTAGACTCTAAGGCTAGAAAGAAAAAAAACTATGTGAAAACGATAGGTTCTTAAAGATATTCAAGCTAATCTAAACAGAAAATGTTAGAGGCAACAATACTGCTGGTGTTATTTTTTTGTTATAGCTGCGGTTTCAGTTTTGGTTATTTTTTCATCTTTTTGATATAGGAAATGCCAGTTTTAAGTGATTTCATGATTGTTTAGTTGAGAATTACATTATTTTATGTTGTTCTTTGATATTTTGTCTGAGTTGTGTGGCTAGCGAAAGAGTACAGACGCTATGTGTTTTGATTCTTTCTGCTCCGATCTTTCTGCGTTTTATTTAGTTAATGGTTAAAAAAGGAGATTATTTTTAATGAAGAGAATGGTGAATATATCATATATCTTCAACAATCATTCAAGTTATTGTGTATGTTAAAAATTAAAAATAATCTATAAATATTTTAGAGGCGAGACCTTAAAGTTTATATCATACAGCCAAAATGTATTTTATAAAAGTGAACAAGCGGAGAATGAGTTGAAGAACGGTTTCGGTTGATTTCTACTATCGCAATATCCTTTGATTGTTATCAGATGACACCAGTTGCGTAAGACATAATATAGTTCCGTTAGTTTTTGCGCTAACAAATACGCACTTATTACTCTTCCTTATTCCTTATGTAGGTGTAAAAGATATAAAGAAGGTACGGGATGTAGTGTATAGAGATATACTAGTACATACAACGCTCCCACACCTTAAAACCAATCATTTTTAGTGCACAGTTTTTTTTTAAAGAATATGTCGTGGATTCCCGCACGACATTTTCGAACTGCAGCAAGTGGCAACCGGAAGGGCTGGCAAAAAAACAAAACAAGAAAAACGGAGCAACGTTTTTGCAGATAGACTTGATTAATTATATTAGAGTAAACGGTGGTTTAGTTCCTGTGGGACTTCTTGGGAACAACAACAGACGTTGTTCTGTACATCACCATCCTCTCCACAATAAATATTAGATATAAAATGCTATTAATAATACTAATATTCCAGTTAACCACTACAACTAAGCGGAAAATGCTTGTGCTAGGAGTTGGTTCACGAAGATAGTCGAATGATGGATTCGAACCTACGACCTAAGTTTCTCAGACCGTACCCTATACTAATAGGCATTAGATAGTTCTCCTTGTTTGGATATAGAGATTTAGATATAGTAGAAGTAGAGGCAGAAGTAGCATGCAATCCATTTTTATTCTTCGTCGAGAATATAATATGCTCTGCGTCATCGTGTATACATGAAGATGACTAAAATCTTCAGTAATCATTAGTTTACCCGTACTGCTTTTGTAATTTAGATTAACAGATGGTCTTAATCTGTGTATTATTGGCTGCAAATACTAAATAGAGTTCAAACACTTTTTTTTTTATTAGACGCTGTCAATATTATTAACGTTACTAACCTACAAACATACATAACCGCTCGAACTAAGCTGAAATACCTGTGCATGGAGACGGTTCAAGACGGCAGTTCAGTGAAGGAATTGTGTGTCAAAGTTTTGAAGACCATACCACCTTTAACAATTAGGCTATTGACGTTTCACACTGACCTAATTATCACAATGTAGGTAAATTAAAAAGTAAAAAGTCATACGAATTCATTTGACTTTAACGTTAATTCGATAAGAGGGTACTAATGAAGTACTAAATTTGGCTTCGAAAAATAAAATTCTCTGTAATATGGAAGTAAATCAAAAAGCCCTTTAATAAATTTTGCTTCTGAATTTGATTGCTGAATTTGTTACCAAATATTTTTTTTACAAAATAAATAAAATTTGTAAAAGGTCTTTAAAACCACTTAGCGTTTATATGTAAAGTTGTGGATTTACATCTAAAAACTTGATTTGATAAATTAAATACTGTACAAAAAATATGAAAAAGCACAATTTAATGCTGATGATCGTGTGTATTAACTAATAATGAACAGTTGTTGGCAGTTTTTATTACATTTTATTGGCATTGAATTGTATACCTGTAAGATATCATGTAACCCATTTCAATTAAAACGTATGAAAATATATATAGGGTTAAATACTCACACAAGCCACGAACGTGTCGCATACCAAAATAGTTTGGCAGATAACGGACTATTAAAACGGAGTGCGTCAAGACAAAAGTGAAGTAGGAAGGACAAGTGAGCTAGTCGTGGTAGCGCCAGGACATCGACACGAGACACGCCGACGCCTGATCGGGCCCACATGCAGCCACTAACCCAATTATCGCGTAACGGAGACGATAAAGAAAAATAACAAACCCACGATTTCACCGGCGTCTAATTATAGCTGGCTATTTGCGGGTGCGCGGGCGCACGCCGCATAGCGCGCCCGCGATGTCAGGGCTATTCCTGGCTGTCAGCTGACGATCCCGCGCTCCGTTCGTAAACACCACGCAAGCGATTGACGTAAAATGCGAACAATCGAGTTTTCAGCAGGTGAATCACGCCACGAAAACGTCCCTGCGGGGATCTCACTAAAATTAACTTGACTACTTTTGGTTCGGACTCCGGAGGCGGGGTTCTATTTCTGAACGTTACCTCAATACCCGTTATCTATTTCTAACGCGCGTGTGTTTCATCTCTTCTAGATTTTTATTCTCTCTCGACGTAATTTGCCAAGCATCTGGTGGAATCATTAATTTTATTGACTGGTACTTATTATTTGACTATTTATTTACTGTGTAAACTATTGAAACTGACGTGGCTGTTTGAATTATTACTGTGGCGAATAATGACCTGCTTCCCAAAGGGGATATCAGATGTCTGTGATGTTATTGTGTTGAGTATATCATTATTCATGTGTATCATATGCGCATCGTATTAAAAATGTCTTATAGTGTCCGTTGAGTGGTTGACCTGGAGTTTGGAGTGTTTACAACATGTCAGCATGAGTAGCTCCATTATGTCTACACAAACAATCACATTGCGTATCAGTGCAGTCTTCCCACGGCCCGGTTCCGAGCGCCGACTACGATTAGTGGGTGGACAGCTTACTTACTATGTTTTCGAAAATTTCGCACGCATCACAGACGCCGAATCAACTATTACTATTGCAATTGACATTTAATAGTTTTACTTTGCAATATTATGATCTTTGGAGCAATTTAAATTGCCGATAAACCAGTTTTATTCTCTATTTACAATATACGAAATACGTATTTAGGTATAAGCTATTGAAATATAAGATTTAATTAATTTTATATTGGTCGATAGATTCTATCGTGCGAAAAAAACATTTTTATAAAATCGGCTCATAATAGTTGGGATCTAGAAAAAAGTTACAAGTTTAAATTTTATATTTCAAACTTTAAACTATATTATTGGGTAACGTAATCGAAGTATATTTCACGTTGCGTCTTAATGAAGACAAACAAACTTATGTTAAACTAGTTTTAATATCGTCTCATAACCTCGTTGTTGTCATTTTGACACGATATGAACACTCCATATCATATCGCGTATGATCCGCGATCGCATAGAAAGTAGTTCTAAAATAACGAGACGCTGTCATTTGGCTAGATTGTGAGGACACGTCTAATAATACTGATGTTGCAAATCCGATTCTAGGTGACGATCTAAAAATATAACATTGATGAATGTATATCAATAAATTCATGCCTCGAGTCATTAACGGAGACTGCAGTTCGCACACCACAACCTAGTTTCCCGTAGATATGATTTACGACTAGGTAGCATCTCAGGCCTAGAAATATAATTAATTTATTGGGCCTAGTTTATTATGTTCACTTGTATAGACCAGATGCAGTTTAGATTTATTTCTGACAACTTAGCCTCGTGACTTAAGGTTCATAAACGTTAATACTCTGTTTAGACTTCGAAAGGATGCAACTTTTTTTTAATATTTTTTCAACAGAATCTTACATCGTGAAATAACGAAATAAAAGTCCAAATTATCTCCTTTTATAATAGCAATATTTATTATGGATTATTATTTGTCAGAACAACTGTGGTAAAAATATCATCGTACATAAGTGCTTTTGTTTTTCTAAATGTATGCTAGTTTTATACGGCAACTGAGATTAATTGGAGTCCCAAACACTGGTAACCTAATCCTCAATCCGAAGTTTGTATAATATATATAATAAATATATATTTTTATTATTATATTCTCATATTGTAGTGCATAAAGAAAATATGTACTATCAGTTTGAAAAAACTTATAGGACGCCTTAGACACGTTCGTCACTCGCAAAAACGACATAATTTTTAATCATATATTGTAATCATAACATATTAATAAAAGTCCTTTTTCGTAGGCAAACATACTGTGTGTCGCAATAAAACTGAAATCCCGATGACCGATAACGCGTGCTAAAATAGCTTGACGTGACGTGAAATAGTATGGCTCAGCGAACAATTATGTTGGCAGCCGTCACGTCGGCCGATGCGCGTCACACTGCTGTCACGCTTATAATTATAAGAACACTCGAAAAATAATCTCGAACAGATTCATCACCCCGACTCTGACGTAGGACACGCTCGAAAAAGCAGAATGTTTATCTCTTTACATTTATAGACTTTGTGTAATCGAAGCTGCAACGTAATGACGATTACGTAGACGTTTTACAGAGTTGCAAGTATAAACACATGATATACTTATAGGCAATGATGACATAAAGGATCACAGCAAAATAAAAATTTATAGGTTAGAAATAAAAATTAGGTTTGTCAAACGAACGGATATACTATATGTGTGGTTATTATGATTTATGCCGTTTGGATGTTAGAATGTTCTCATCTTATCATCATTAAAAAAAAATGTATTAAATTAATTGGACAGATTACCTCACTAAACTTCCTAATAGAGGCGTACTTGGATAAGCATTCAGATTATTTAAAAGTGCCACAGATTCTGGCCGCTCGTTGGGTTTGTCTTAGTTGAAGTTATACTGTTTTTCTGAAACTGGATTCCTTCCTCCGAAATTATCTATATAAATTAAATTAGGTTAAATCAAGTGATTGCATTTGTGATTGCGGTATCCACTATAATTTTAAATATATTACATTTAATTAATATTATATTGATACGTACTAATAAATACGTATAATACTTGACTTAAAATTTGAAGATTATAAAGTCCATCACATTTTTTAACCGAAGAAAATAGATCGACGGAGGCTTCATCTACTAAAGCACTAAACTAGGAACTGAAACTATAAGGTAGGTTACACATCTTACCAAAAACTACATTAAGCTTTTTTTTTCAGACAAAGTCTCTATAATTCCAAATCTAAATAGATATAAATTATTAGATAACACATTTTATCATACGTGGTAGAGCAATGTTGTAGCTACAAACTGGCGTCGCCTACACGGGTGGGATGGCGGAACATGAACGTAAAATTACAGCATATCGCTGCTGTGTTTTACACAGTAAATGGGAGAATCTAGACTCTTTCATTTCTCTAGAAAAAATTTTTGGGCCCACAATTTATTCAGTACATATTTGAAAAATAATTGACGATAATGAAGTGTAAATATACAAGATCAAATCCAAAAACAAAAAATTTGTTAAAGCACATCTCAGGTTTACTGTAGGAAACTTATTATAACACCTAAGATCCAAAAGGAAGCTTTTCCAGTTAGGTTATATTTCTAGGAAATTAAGATATTAGAAAGTATGACTACAAATCGACCTGTTTGGAGAAGAGCAATAATCAAGCGTAATAAATTATAACGGGAGGGGGTAAAGGAGGGTGTAAGGGGATGTGACGTCACGCAATATCCACCACCCTCCCTACCTAGGAATTATTTCCGTGACGCACGACCACCACTCTTCACTTCTATCTCCTAAATAAGTTTTCAGCTGACGACTTGAATTTTGTTGTCTTTTACATTAATGTAAGAAATTCTTATTGAAGTTTATTATTGTTATAAAGTATAAACACAAAAACATAGTATAAATTTGTGTTGAGAAAAAAAAAAAATATTTCAATTAATATAGCTTACGTTTTAATTATTAATAATGTACGACTGGGAGGCGTAGTGGGTTCATTATTGATATGTCACGGGTTCTATACAGGTTGCCAGATAAAGAACCCGGACCCGAACCGTACTCCGCATCTTATTGCACATGCATTACGTAATAATGTACGACTGCGAGGCGTAGTTGGTTCATTATTGATATGTCGCGGGTTCTATACGGGTTACCAGATGAAGAACCCGGACCCGAACCGTACTTCGCATCTTATTGCACATGCATTACGTAATAATGTACGACTGCGAGGCGTAGTTGGTTCATTATTGATATGTCAAGGGTTCTATACTGGTTCCCAGATGAAGAACCCGGACCCGAACCGATGATGAATGATGCTGTACAAAAATAACTGATTAATTGTAATATAAACTACTTATCATTGTTTACTAATAAGGAAAATATATCTTACAGATTTTAGAACCGTTACGCCGGACTCTTTAGTGGTAGCAAAACGTAGTTCAAAAGTGGTAGAGCTACACTGCAGTTTGTTTCTAGCTGCAGAATGAATTGCTGCATTATGATTCCTTGTCAAGGATGAATGTAGATGTCGTGGGCCGCAGGAATCACTTACCATTAGGTAATTGTGCGCTCGTTTGTTTCTCTCAATGTGTAAAGAGTAATTTACCAAAAAAGCTCAAATGATCGTGTATATTGTATCAAATAGTTATTACATTTAATCTTAATGTAAATCAAAATCGTGAATGAAACAGGAAAGGTAAAAGGGGTGGCATTTCTCTGCATTATATACTCGTATATGGCATTACTGGCGTATACGCTAAAAGGCTATTCAGTCAATAAGTCGGCAGCTACGGCACTAGCTACGTCAACGAAGACAAACACTTTTTTTTATCAAAGATAACGCTTAGTATGAGTGTATTTGTACTTGATTATCAGTTGTTATGACGTCGTTGCATAAGTGACAAAAATTAGTTTTGCGAAAAAGTCCCGGACGGAGTGCGTCAGCCGACCACCTGTTGATCGATCAGCGTTGCCCTTGTGCGGCAGCCACGGCCGGGCTCTCGGCGGCTATCGATTACAATGACGTATAGCCTCATTCATAAACGGGGAGGCAAATCGACCTCCCACAATCTACCCCCACGGATCCCACACTCCGCCGTCGGTTTCTATGAACGGGTAGGAAAATCATGAATGGCGCGCACACTGGTAAGAGATGTTTGCACACATATGTCGTCACTCAAATGTCAAAGGTTTAACTCTAGTCGCTCTAACAAGATTATACGCGGCTGAAACAGGGTAATAAAAGTGAAAAGCGTATTGCGGAAAACTCATTATATTGGTTTATTTAGCGGAAATTTTAACCGACTTATAAAAACTTGTAATTTGTCACGAGTATATTAGGTTTGTTTTAAAACAAGTAAAATGAATTAATATATTTTCAGTGACTTTATTTCACTTTTTCAGTGTTAGTATTTACGCAGATTTCATTTCAAATTATAAAAAATATAATTGTATACGGTATTTGCTTAAGGTAATTTGTAGGGTAACAGAAAATTTTCCTTTTAGATCTCGGCTACGAGAAAATTCTTTGCCGAACTTATACGGAAGAATTCATAAACTTATTTTTTGTTTTGAAAAGTGGATTAAATAATCATAAATTTTGTAATATATTCATTTCATACACAACTTTTTTACAATACATGAAATATTTACTTATTTTTATTAATGTGTTTTAACAATGGTAGAAAAACGCTGCAGCTAATCTCATTCCTTCCCAGGAATTACAACGCTTGTGGATTTTGAAACATTTTTGAGAATTCTCTAATTAGGTTATTGAGCTACCACCCCTAATACTTTTTAGCATAAATGTTTTTCATGTTTGTTTTAGATTAACCTTCAACACCCAAATATATATATATGTATTATATTTTAATTTAATATTCTTTTGCAATTGTAATACTTAAAGAAGGCGAACATCACTGCAAAATGAGTCCCACTTGAACATAATGTTTCTAAACCACATGATGATACAAATAGGCGAGCATACAGCAGCAAAACAAAGTTATTGTCAGCGAGCATGAGCAGGGTTACCAAACATATAAAATAAAATAAGAGACAAAAGGTTTATCAAATCGATTTATACATATAAATCATATTTATTGTATTGTTTATTAATCATATTTTTTAAGTATTTTTCATGGCAAAATGTAACAATGATATGATGGTTAGAAATTATTTATTTACTCATTTCAAGTTTACTTTCTTATCCTAAAAAGGATACACGCCGTACTGCTATTTGGCATTCTCCGCCAGTCAACTCAAGGTATGATAAACATTGGGACAGGTGAAAATCTAATAAAACAATTATTGAATCTAATCAAAGTCAAAATTAATCAATAAAATAAAATTGAAAACATAAAAACCCCATAACATGTACAAATAAATACATTTAAAACAATTATATAATAATAATTATATAAGCATAATGTATAGATAGATAATGAAACTTAATTAAATAAAAACTCCTTTCACATCTTTTATTACAGACCATGCTATTAGATAAGATTCATCTGGTACGGTTGATAATGAAATTAGGATCTATTGTCAGTTACCGGTAGAGAAAATAACGGTATAGGCCAACAACATAAATAATAATAATGATAACCACTGGCCTTCTGATATTCAAGTTTATATATTTGTTCATCAGTGGAAACTGTATTCTTACGTTAATTTTAAGGGCTTATTTTAACAATCGTAGCCTTAATAAAATATTCAACCTTATTAATAATAACCGTAAACATACAAACAGGGAGGAATGTCCGAAAAAATAACACAAGCATAGTGACAGTACTACGCGGGATGCGCAAGTGCAAGGCGCGTGGGCGCGACGCGATTTGACACGCGCCCGCGACATTTGTATTTGCAATCAGCGATTGAACGCATTGAGTCGTTTATTTTAACTTTTTTAATCAATTTACAACAACATTTAAATAATTTTATGAAAAAACGAAGGAAATATCCATATGATGGGGTTGATAGCAATCTACATAAAAACTTTATACATAAATTAACATTTATTTAATAGTTTTATCGTTATTTTATAATCTGTGATATCGCAGATTTCTTTTAAATAAAATAAAACAAGTATTTATAGGTGACTATTTATTGATAAATATAAAGAATAAAATTGATTAATAAAAAGAAGTATATTGCACAATAACATATAAATTGTGAGTTTCAAATCATAATTTTATTAAATACTTTTTATGATAAGGCTTTGTGGTCTTACTATCGGAAGATTGCTGACCGCAGGCTTAGTTGCTAATGCGGGGAAAGTCAAGCTGCACTAATTTCTTGGGTCGAATTCAAGTTGATTTTAGTGTACATAGATATAGGGCATAGTATAAAGTTATTTGTATTCTTCACTATTAAAGTACTAATTATCTCAGTCAATGAGAAACAAGAGACACGAATGGTTATTATTACAAAAGTTTTGCTAATTTTGATAAAGTATACAATTCGAAGCAACAAAGGCAATGTTATCTTTCATTGCGAAAATAATATAATTTGAAAGCGACTCTATTCCTTGCCGCGTGCACGTAGTGCAGTAATGTAATCAGCAGTGCGCACGCGTCTCTTATTTACGGCGGATTACGCTTGCAATCAAGTCTCGCTTGCAGAAAAATAAGCAATAGAGTAGCTCACATCGCATGTGTTACATACTCAGATAACGTGTCATTATGTCTTAAACATCACATTTGTAAGTCTACCATTCGATATGGTGCCACAATACGGATTTATGCTTGTTTTAACGAGAAGAGTATATATGTATGTTGATTTTATATTCTATACATTATATGGTGCCTTAATTATAAGCATTTAGAAAATTCACATTGAGTTTCCTTTGTTTAATAACTTCATCTTTCACTAATTCACGTTTTCAATAAGTATCTAAAGTGTAGTTTAGACCCAATCATTTAATTTGTAATGGATGATTATTTAACTTCCAATAATAGAATCAAAAGTTCGAATATTACATAAATTAACTAGTGCAGTATTTCTATGTATTCTTATGTATTTAGATACGAAATGTTTTAGCGTATATTAACTTTTGGAGCTTATTTATGTAGCCTCATTTTTTGATAATTCTTTTAGGGATAAACTAAACCACATAACAAAATTGTATGCCTGAAGCTTCAACTTAATTTTATAAGTGCTTTCATACAGTACTAATATGTGACTTACTTTAATAAATTTTAAATAGAAAGGCCGAATAACTGTTTCAAGTTGGTCAATCAGAGATTTCATCTTATCAATTGTTTTTGTTTTGTCTTATTTGCTATCGTGGCATGTATGAACTTAGTATGATGAGATGTCGTAGTCGTATTATATCCGTGGTACTGAGACGGTATCGATTGCACGTGCGGCCGTGTCTCGAGACGGCGCGCCACTGGCCCTGATCAATGTCTTGTCCTTGAACCTGCAGCCGCCGCGCATGCGCTCTCACCCCTGGACGTCATTTTGTGACCATGGCCACGAAAACAATTTCCCCATCGCCCCCTACTATTGCTCACAGCCTTCCCCTTCCCATCCATTCATCGTTTAGCATTATTGTAACGCTGTGTATCGAGCGTGCCGTCACCTCTGCCATTTTCATATCGGTTGCGACCTTTGCCCTCCAACGTGTTCGTAAATACTATCGTAAAATTCAAAGTTCGATGATTTTGGAAATGTTTGGCTATGTAAGTTTTTTAATATAATAATAAAATATACTACTTGTACTTGGTACCTGGTACCTCAATGTCTAAGCGTACACTTATAATTCACGGTACGCGAGCAAACAGAGTTGGATCCGGTATCAATGAAATTTTTAATTGCAACTTTTATTGTTGATTTATCACGGATTGGCTGTGAAGGAAAACATCCGAGGAAACCTGCGTGTATAAGATATGATAAAAAAAAAATAGTAGTCTTGTGATGTCCGTAAATCCGCAATGAAGTCTCGTGGCGGATTATGTTTTACCATATTCCTGAGGGAGAAGGCCCAGCAATGGAATGATATTGTGTACTGTTACTTTACTTTGTTCCCTTATTTTGAAAATATTTGAAGGTGACAAATGAGCACATACTAGTTCTGATAAGTGATGACATCCACATCCGAATTCAACAAGGATTCGAGGTGCACATGCGCCCCTTTATCACCCCTGAACACTGAGATGGAATATCACGTTATCTATCTCTCTACCTTTACACTCACTATACAAATAACAGCCATGTTATACTGCTATTCTACTCTGGTATTAAGCGAGTGTTTGGTCCACCCCAGTTGAGGCGACCCATTCGTATTCCATCTAAAAAGTTATTGCAGCGCTAGTTTAATCTTGTTAAAATTTATATTTAATAATACAAAATTTTAATATTGTCGGAAATAAAAAGAGATTTAAGTTACTTCCTATGTGAATGATTCTTAGCTGTAAGTGGAGATAATGGGTCGGTGAAATTTTTTTTCGTATTTTATATACAAATTCAAGATATTTTGTATCATATTATATATTATAATTTTATATCATAGTATAATTACATTTCATTATAATATATATGCGCCATTTTGTTCGATAGCTTGTTGCCATTTTCTAGGTGGTATCACAATTATATTGCTGTAGAAATTTTGGGACTTCTGATCAAAAAAACTGCGTTGAGTAGTTTTGACAGTCCTCTCTTGATGTTAACCTAACACTACCTAAAGAATTTTGAAGAGGGAGTTTTCCGAAACAGGGGTATCTTGGAGGCAGGTAGATTTTTTAATTATTATCAGACGAACACCGTGCTCGTGTGTCACATAAAAATATGAGGGTTGTAAATAAAGAATATAAAAAATAAGAGTAGAAATAGTGATTAAAATATTTTACACATGTTATCTCTACTAGATTACCGTAGAGTACTCAGAACCTAATGTTCGTTTAATTAAAATGCAAAAAAGAAATATAGATAAAATTTATTTGCAATGTCTAATTAGCTATGATGTAAGGGGCAATATTCTTTCAAGTTATTAATGATTATGAAACAAAAAAAAAATTTTTTTTACATATAAATTGTATTGTTTTTATAACATTGTATAAATCTAACTCTTATGCAAAAGTTGACTTTGACACTGACTTTGTATTGAAAACATGTTTAAATTATGGTTTTAATATTGACATTAAGGTTGGTACCTTTTATATGTCGACATTGATAGGCTGGCTGAGCGCGCTGGACTACGTATGAATGAACCCGCCGTGGGCGGTGCGATCGTGCCCCATTCATTCATTCATTAACTCAGAGGCCATTGCTCATGAATAATAACACAAGGAAGTCTGTAACACTAATTATAATAAACTCGATTGGGACATGCACTTGCATTTACATACAACGCGTTGAGTTTTTAGTGTTTACTTTTGTGAATTGAATAACAATTACTTAAGCTTTTTGTTTGTCTTTGGATATGTAAACATATTATTGTTTTCGTCACTTAAGCAGGTGACGTTATTATTAGTACACAAGTAATTTAATTTCCGACAGAAGACTTCCTCATGAAGTTACACTACATTGGTATATTTTACAGAACCGTTTTAGGAACATACTTCTAGTTTAATTATAAATCAATAATTTTCAGTTCAGTTTTGTAATAATTACGAGTATCTTAAATGATTTTTTAAGTAAGTACTTTAATGTGTAATATTTGTTTATTTTCATCTCAAATTAACATAAAATGCACAATTCAATGGAAGTTAATTTATTTATTTTAGATTTGTTAAAATCACAACAAAACTAAAATATTTTTTTTTGTAGATCGGAAGTCACTTTAAATATTAGCATTAGAATATGTGAATGAAACTCCACGATACTTACAAAAGAGGCACGCGTTTTAAAACTGTCCATGGACGAGGTCTAGTCGCTTAGTAAAAGGAACAGCTAGGCGTAGGAGTCAAGGTAAGGCCTGCAGGTTTCACGGCACGGATTAGAGGCATTGTCTCCGCCAACACAGTAACATTGCCGTTGCCATCTGCCGCTAACACCCGCTTGACTCATCTTGACGTCTTTTATTTGTGTAGCGGTACCGTGTGCAAAGTTTAATTGTGGATGTTTGGTTCATTGTTCACATTAGGAAATTTCGCCCACGGGGAATAAGGTATAAATTGCAAAATGAGGTAATGTATTTTTTAATAAATGTAAAAGTAATACGATATCTTTTTTTTTTGCATGAAGTGTAAAGTTTTAGGTCAAGGGTTTTAATGAACTGTAATGTCATTAATGCCATAAACGTACATATCTATTCCCTCGCCGTAGGCGGAGCTTGAAGAGCTTTTATAGTCACTCTACAGTTGTTGACAAAACTTAGAGAGTCAAAATATAAATTATATGTTCAAGGTAACATTTTGTCAACGTATCTTTTGTAATATATCAAAATCCATTTTTGACTCTCGCTGTAACCTTTGTGGGAGACAGTTAGTTCTGAATGGTGTGAGGTATGTACACATTTGCATTGTATCATTATAAGATGATGATTTCGGATGATGACGGTTAGCGCTCTATGCATTTCATAGCATAATTTTCCTTTTTTTTTTTTACATAATTAAATCCAATTTTTGTGGAAATTTCCTATTTGTTATTAGTAAGTTGATAAAAGTTATTAATATTTAAAATTATTTTTGCAGGTTTATGGTAAGTGGGATACTGAATATTGATAGCTATGATTTTACTTAAATATACGTTTAAACAACCAACTACGCTGCTTTGGCGGAGCCATAAAAGGCTTCCAGTCTATTTCGTGAAACAGAATGGCTATTAACTCCAATGTTTACAGTTGTAATAATATTTACTCATTAGTTGTTTATTCATCGTATTCCGTGTGCTATATATAAATCAGAAATTTCTGGAAGAAGTCTATCTTTAAAATTAAACAAGAATTTATCGAATGCAATTTGTCAGGTATTTTTTTAAAATGACTAAGAGTACAGAAACGTTTAAATTAAACTAAATAATAAGAAGATGGTACAATTCTCGATAAATTGAAGTTTATGACTACAACAAAGGGGCTTAAAATTCTAATAAAATCAATTAATTTCAAATTAAAAAAATAAATAATTTACTATAAGTATTTGATTTTCTAAGAAATAATATCACTTTGTAATACGATTTGTTATGGATGTTATCTAATGATAGTTATTTTTATGAACGAAGCAAATAGTGTAGAAAATCACACTTATTTTCTTATTATAAAAGGTAGATAACCTTTTATTAACCTTAAAGGTAGCTAGAATTTAGGGGTCAATTACCTGAGTGAATAAGTTATTTTTTCCCTAAATAGAACATAATTTACGAATGAATTGCCAGATAATATATACTGTGACAATATCAAAACGATGTTTCTAACGCAATTGTGCAAGTAGGCGCACTGGAGTGCGCGCGAGCAGACTGACTCGCAGACGAGCGCGCCGGGATGCTAATTAGATAAACGAGCCGTGTGTCGCGAGGTCTCGACCGCAATTACTGCTGCTCTGCAACCCGTAAATAATGAACGATATAGGACACCACTCGCCTGTGACTCACTCCTGAAAGTCGGTCAAACCTTCAGTTCGGTTATGACTGTATCGTTGAGTTCTCAGAAATTATTTATTCCTAATGACTAATTTTTGAATGATTTTATTTGTTGATATTGTTATTTAAAATTTGATTTTAAAAATTATAATATTATTCCGCTTTCTATTGTTCAGAACTATCACTATGTATTACGACCTTATATATTTATATATTACGACCTTACGTCTATCGATCGCATAACACATTCATGTTTTTCTTTATAAAGGGCCATAATGCTGATGCATTGTCACCCCTATTGTGAACTAAGACAGAATGTCTCGTCACCAGTAATAAGGTCTTCGGTTTCTATATTTTACGGTAGCACTGAACACTGATATTCCAGAGAGCATGGTCCTCCCCTGGTCGTGCCTACTTATTCTTATTATATATATAGTCGTGAGCAAAAAAAATGTCTTACACTGTACGCTTGCGGTCAAAATATTCTCTTAAAAAATCTCTTGCCCATATTTTTTTTTGACTATAGTAGATTAAGGGTGAAGGTTTTAGTTTTAAAATGAGATAACATTCATATTAATTAATTCAATATTTAGTATTTTCCCATCCCCCTGGCTTTAATTGCTGTTTCTTGAGAAACGCTTTTCCATTCTTCAACGAGTATAGCTTCAAGCTTCGATTTCGTAACTGCTGCAGGATATAAGCTCGTCTCATAAATGCTTAATAGGATTTTAGTCCGGTCTACGTGCTGGCCACTCCATTTCGACTGCAGATACCGATGAACAGAAGCTGCTGTATGTAGACAGGCATTGACCAGTATTAGCACAAAGTTGTCACCAATAAAGCCTATTTTAAGGAATGACATGATCCCCTAATATCTATTCAATATCTTCGTTTGCCGTCAAACCTCCAAATCTGTCGTTAGTTGCAATGAAAACAAACTCGGTTTTTGCCTCCATTGAAATGCCCACCCACACCATCCAGGAAGCTCCTTCAAATGCCACATTTTCACCTATAGAGCACTGAGCGAATCTCTAGTTCTTCTGTAGACTCGTCGTCATTCGCTGAATGATGCTTTCATCTGAGAAGAGAACTCCACTGTTCGTCCGAAACGTGTTCACGTGTTCTCTTTCGAAACGTAGTCGGGCTGTTTGATGAGCTGGGGTCAAGTTAACTCTGGACACAGCAGACTGTCTCATATTTAACACACAAGCCACATCTCGCAGACTTTAGCTACATTCCGATAGGGCTACTGCTTGAGCCGTTTATTCAATAGATGTGTCCATTTCTAGGCAATTTTTATGTTTAATAATAAGGGCTAAGTGTACCGGTTGACTTTTGACTAACTGATAAGGGTAGGTCAGGTAAATTACTTTTATAGTGCATGACAACCCCTAACAATTGTGAACAGGGACAAGAATGGTGATCAGCAATAACAACATGTTTTGGGTCGTTTTCTTGGAAAAGATAACATTTGTTTAGAAGCCAAAACATACAGCTTTAATTCAAATAGAAAAATATAATTCAAAGCTCAATTTTTTTTGGGTCATTCAACCCAGGTGTGCTCACGAGTGTAGTTCATAATTGCAACACTGTGCCACAACCAAGTAAAAATGTTTTGTTGCTTTTTAAAGTCTAGAATGCTTTCAATCTCTGGTCTTGAAAGTAACAACGATCTTTAATCCTGAATGTAAGTTTGCGGGAAATGCTTCAACAATCATGTTTGCGTCATTAGCCCGTCAAGAGTTCAATGAAAAATCTATATTTGGCTTTGGACTAATGATGATAATAGAATATAAAAATTTTAAGATCGATGTGATTATTAACCAATAAGTAAATTTATATAGATTTTACATATACTTTATTTTCTAACCCCAAACTTTCATCTATACCCAAATTTAGCATGGTTTATTTTATAGCGATGAGATAAATTGATTATTGATTCAAATACAGTATTAATGAATGCCTGATATATAATTTTAAATTCAAATAAATAAGTCAATTCTGACATGATTACTGCCCGTGTTATATGATTGCCAGGTGGCAATCATAGTAAATTGTGACAGACTTTTGGCTGGATTAGTAGTAGGACATTATATTACGAAACGGTATGATAATCCAAATGTCAATTGAGTGTAAATAAGTTTAGCATTTAATGTGCTGTTATTGCTATTTATAAAGTTTTCAGAAGAGTTACTTTATTTAAACTAGGGCAGATTAATTATATAAGTATATATAGAACCACCTTGTTTCTTCCTGCTTATCTTTCAAAGTAATATAATAAAATAAAATTAGTTTAACATTGATTTTATATAAATAAAATTTAAGAACCATCAAAAACAAAAATTGTAGAATAATTAACTTCGTAACTAAACTGAAACAAAGTGAAAAAACTTCCTAAATCTTATGGAAGTTTAAATAATTAAATCATATTTGGGACATTAGTATGAGATCAACAAATAATTAATGCTCCAAATTCCACTAGAAATAACTAATACAATAGTAGTTGGACAAAGAATCCCGAACCCTCAGCGCATCTGCACACATACATGTGCTAAAGGAAAGGATAACATGGAAAGACTAACCCTATATCTATATTGAAAAATTTAAAAAGCCAACATAGATTTAGAAATTATTCATGTAAGCTGTGGTAATTTAAGTAAAAGATTTTGAAAGGTAAAATGGGATAGGCTACTTCATATGTACTTAGTTGGAAACCCTAAGTAAATTAGTAAATTTAAAAGGTTTGTATATCCTTTCACTGAAGTTCATAGAATAATTGTGATGGATATTTCGTACAGACTAACAAAAGCAGCATCATTTTTCATGAAACATTATCTCCCTTTTATTCCCGAGAAATAATGGCGCGGGCAGTGCACATCACATTCCCTGTGCTGTCATTTGCATAGCAATGTCGTTATTTGAAATCATTGATATGCAGAAGAAACAAGGTAGGAGATAGCACACAGCCTTGGGGAATACCAGCATTTACTGGTTTAGAGTCAGAGCATGCACCGTCGACTCCAACCTTTATGCTACGGTTCGTGAGAAAACGACGAAATCCGTACTAGCGGTCACTAATCAGCTGGTGTTGTACAAGGTAAGGTGTTGACAATGGATTCCATTATTTTAGAGAACAAGGTGGCAATAGGCCTGTAGTAGGACAGATCTGAGCGATCATCTTTTTTTAGTGATTGGATCCACCGAAGCTGTCTTCCAGCAGCTCTAGACGATGGAAATCGGTTCTTCTTCTCTCGAGCGTCCTTAGCATAAATAGAGGGATTCCAGCCCTTTCGACTGGATTGTAGATATCATTGTTATATTTACTGAACGTGAATAAATATGTTAATGTATCCTAATTATGAAGATCGAGGTCACTAAGTTATCCAAAAATAGCATTTATAACTTGAATTCTAATCGAACGACCACATACTGAGTTGCCAGTTAGTGTCATGGGCATTGAATGACTAAAAGATTGATGACATGCCATCTAAACACGTTAAGCCAGGTTTTGTAGGGCACAATGCTACACTTGACAAGGTTACGCCAAATGAAACGTCACAATGTCTTAAAGTTTCGATGAGGCCACTAATTTCGTTCAATATCCATCATCGCAGCGGTCAGGGTCTTGCACTTGTCAGTCAATTAGAGTATCCGCTTTTTTCTATTATGTTGCTTATTACATTAGTCTTGAAGTGCGTGATGAGTCAAAAGCGAGGGCTCGGGACCGAGACGCCGGTAATTAGTGTTAATACATTAATGAACGCTCGGAGATGTGATATTGTCTCTCGGTTTATATGCAAGACTTTATGAATAAAGAGTATAATTATTTTTGCGGAGCTTTTAGTAATCAATAGCAGTGTTTTATTTTTTACATGTAAAAGCCACACTACAGATATAAATTAACTGCAGCACAAATAGGACGCACAAATTGGAGCGGAATAAGTTTTGACAGAATGCAAGGTTGTGAGCAAATGTACGCCATCAGTAAGGTCACCGGCACTATGGTACTATGGGTGATGAGACATTTCATCCTAATCTTCAGGGGCAATTCATCTGCATTATAATTCTTTATCAATGACGTATCCCAAATACATCGTCGATAAGAAATTTTAGTGTCTTGAGCTGTAGAAATCATTTACATCACCTAATTATCATCAGGTGAATATTGTGTCTGATTTGTCAGGTGCTGTATAATACATTAGTGAAATATTTAATCAAGAGCAAAAACTTAAATTCTTAAGTCAACAGTGCTTTACTGTTCGAATAATTACCAGTGTACGTAATAAAATTTTAAACTCCTGAAATCTTTCGTGGACATGATTGTAATTATTAATCGTATCAACGATTTAAAAAAGAAAACTTTACAGGTAACCTATGAAGTAAAAGTCGTTATCTTAATAATTAATTATACATTGAACACTCAAAAACTGAATAAAATCGTAGTGTCTGTCTGCATTTTTGTATATATTTACAATTATCTGAAACACGGAAGTATCGACACGAGTTCATAATTTGAACGTCAAATTGCTCTCATATTTTCATAGAAAGCATTTCATAGAAAGCTAATGCAATAATTTTTTTAAGCGTAGGATAAATTCAACTTGGATATAGTGCCGTGGTGACGTTACATGTTTTTGTCATCTGTCAGGTGGTCATATAGTAGTGGTGATATAGATATCTTGTGGTCAATTTCGATCATAACGACATCTTCTGTTTATAACCAGATGACGTCTACATGGTATTGTAGTGTATTTAATTTGTGTAAAACCAGAGCTGTGCAACTCTTGTGCTATACTTCCCAGTTAACAGAAATCGGGACCGACACGCGACACATGACGGTAGGCAGACAGGAATCTATCTATATATACAATAGTTTAGGAAAATAGTGGTTAACTGCTGTGTGTGTGAATGATTTTACCGTCCGTTTAACTATGTGCTTGTTTTTCTTCGTTGATCTTTCCAAAATGAGTAGTTAGTCAAGAGAGTACGGTTCGAATCAATATTCGTTCAACATCATTATTAATTTACATTATTATTTTTAGAATGTATTGTTAGCTAATAGACATAATAAAAGAATTTCAGTACTTTTGATTCATTATCTAACGAGCATAGAATATTTGAGTAACTACTTTATTAATAACATATATGTCATGGGATTTTATAACGTTTTATTAGTAGAGAACGATTACGGCGATATCTTCTAGTTGCCAGAGAGGTCTGTAGGTGATATTGCGCTTTGCTCTTTAGGATAATATCAAAAAATACAAACCTGATAATTTGTTTGCCCTCGAATTATTTTACCTTCATCTAGGAATGGGGTCTAGTCATTATCATTTTGTATAGTGTAAGTTAACACGCACATATATGTAGTAAGTTAGTAAAAATTTTGGTCATTTTAGTAGAGCGGTAGACTCATTGGGAGGGCTGGTAGATAGAGAGAGCGTTTTTAGCCATTGCAATTTACACTCCATTACATACACTGATGAATAAAGATGGCTGAAAAGATTCAGAAGACATCGTAATTAATTAATACTGTAAAAATTTAAATTAAGTTGTAAAAACGAAAGTAAACTACTTAATTATTCGTTACAGCCATTAAACTATATTAAAGAATAACTTCTATTATATAATAATTTTGGAAGTGGTTTTTGTTACACAAACGTGTGCGCGTGTCGCGTGCAATCGTTACACTTCTGAAAAATAGGCCGATTGCACAAAAACTAAAACGAGTCCAACATTGGCTCAGTTCCAGCTTCACAACAGATACTATTAAATTTGTCATCTTCTCGTAAATCTTAAAAAATAGCCAGACTTTGACTCAAGATTAACGTGAGTAAAAGATATTATTCAGTTCTTTTTTTCCCCCGAATGTATGTACATCATTTAAATTGAATACATTGAGTTTGGTTCTATTTTGTGGTAAAAATATAATACGAATAAGTCAAGTTTGATAATTGGGGAGTATACACAGATACTTTGGCTACAAAAAGGTATTCGATTAAATAATAATAATTGCTTGTTGTTAGTTTATAAAACGTCACGACAAACACAATCTTTAATGAATTCAGCCAATTAGTTTTCTAGACAATTTTTTTGTTGTTTGTGTGTTTTAATGAAATTAAGGTGATATAACGCTCTTAATTTGTCTAATAATTATTGCGGCTTGACACTCATGGCAGTATCGCATATTGTTACCAGTTTTCAATTCACACTCGTCAATAATTTTTGATCAAGGACGTTGTACGATGTACGACGCATGATGTAATAAAATGAAGATGAAATAGTAAATGTCCAAGCCAAGCTAGTCTGCTAGTTAGTGCTCACAGTGTTTTAAATATAAAAGTTGATGAACGGTAAAAATGTTCACGATATCCGGAAGACATGGTTGAAATCTTTAAAAGGTTGTATTGCAGTTTTTTCTATAAATAACCGGCACAATATTTTTCAAATATTTTTGCAGATCTAGATTTAGACAGAATTGGAGAAAGAAAGGCTGTTGAGAAGGGAAAATTTAAGCAAATCACAACCAATCAAAGACTTAATAAAAGGAGAAAACACAAGAATAATCAGAAACATCATATTAGCAGCATGAGGGAAGTGTGAGGAGAGAATATCGTGTAAGTTAAGAAAGTTAAGTTTGGTATCTTAATTACTGTTTTTACAGTGACGAACTAAGAAGAACTTTGGTAAGGTCTTGCTAGGAATATTTTTCTGGTCATCCCCATGAATTATATAATAAAAAAATTGATTATATTTAATTCTAATAATTTTTGTGTCAAGTGATGGCCGACATGGCATGAGTGCTGTAGAAAAAGATTATGGTAAGTACAGTTAAAATCTTATGGTTTTTAATAGGATTAACCATTGTTGATCTGGAGTGTACTAATCCAGATCTACTTGACACGTGCAAGGGGCTTGTGGGAGGAGGTAAAAGCAAACTGAGCGGCGCCACTATCCTTTCTCCCCGCGACTCAAGTCCCCGAGTAAAGCTTTCTTAAGCCAAGTAGAGTTACGGGGATAGAGGAGTGCCGGTATTGTGATACACCGCTCTCCAAACCATCTGCGCCGAATCTTGGTCTGCGGAGGTATATACCTGATCGGTTGCAGGAGGCCAGGATGGCTTGTGATTATGAGTGCTCTTTCCCTGTACCCTTGGTCTGGACTGGCGGAATCGGAGGGTCTATTGGTCACGTTAAGATGGGAGCGTTAACGGTAGTAAGGTTCCAGTGTTACCGTGCGCCTTGTCGGGAGAGGTGAAGGGGGAACGAGGTTTCCTATCTTCAAACCTTTAAAATATATATATTGTATATTACAAAATTATACAATGTTTATTTTGATATATGGTTTATGACTGAGTGTAACAGTTCTTGTATTCGTCACGTATTAAGAGACAGGAGTTTTTGCACTCGGTGGAATTCTAGTGGAGATTATCATCAAATCTACTCGCATAGCAAGCCGTTCCTTGAACCGAAAACTTGCAAACGCCTTAATATTTTGAAGGCGTTTGCAAGTTTTCGGTTTAGATTCTAGGTTATCATTTATCTCGTTTAAAAAGTAAAAGTAAAAAAAATAAACAAAATTTTAAATAATAAAATAAAATTTAACCTAACGCCAGATTATTTGAGAACAAAGTGGCCAGTTCGACAAAATGCCAATTTCATTAAAGTAAAAATCTAATAGTTCAGTCAATCAGTTTTCAGAGTATTCATTGATGCCGCATCCCGCAGTGCATTTGAAAGAACTGTCATGTGGTTTTGAAACGTCAGATTTCGATCGATTAAAACGCCTAGATACTTACACCACTTTTGCTTATGAACTTGCATTCATATAAACCGCACAATAGTATTACAAATGAATTGCGAGAGCTTTGTATATAAAACACTGAGAAAATAAGTAAATGTACGTATGCCTTAAACACGATAGCTAAAATTGTGAATTAGTAAAGTTCGTGTTTTTACTACAAGCGGCAAAATTTGAATCGAGAAGTTATGCAATTCCCTATAAGCCTTCATAAAAGTTATACAATCGGATTCTACGGAGAAATTAATCAAACTATACAATGTATACAGCATATACTTGCAAGAAAACGAAGATATAAAAAAGATGCTTAAGATATAAAAAAACTTGCGTGTCAGATCGAGGAAGGATACGGTCCAGGTCATGAAATATTCGAATAATTGCAACATTTTTTCCTTCGGATTGTCTAATATATATTGCACCTTGGCCACCCCAGCAGATCGAGTAGCTATTACTTTTGATTCTATCTCTAGTCTCCCAAAATAATGCTCTATGTTTATTTGTATTAACGGGTGTTCCATTGAAGTTATTACTAGTGAGTTTCTTCTTTTAGCAATTGATCATATTCGATCGCTTGAGCTCTCTCTCAATCTCATTTTGTAAATTTAATTGATGTTGCACGTTCAAATCGATCTGGTGTTGTGCTACTGTAACCTATAAGGTTGCCATTCCAGCATCTTATTCGTATCATCCGCTGTACTAGCCATGGTCTGCAGGATATCGTCTATTAACTCATAAGGGACGTGAGAGACTTTGTCACGTCATCCAACTTTATTCTTAAACATGAAAACTCAGTGGTCATTAACTACTACTACGACTGATTTGTTAGCACGTTTTTGTTATATCTGAGTATGTACTTTTATATGACGTAATTTCGGTTTTTTTAATCTGTGTGATACATTTAGCAAGTCATTGTTAGACCGCACGGGAGTAGACCTGTGTCATCTCCTTTTTCTGCATTGCACAGCATCCTGGACACTTCCACTGCTTGCTATGCTAACTTAGGTATTGTAGATACGTTTAAGCATAGTAAGCAGAAATTCTTTTCATCATGCTTTCAGGTGTATTTAATTGCATTTGCATCTTTAGCAGATTTATATACCAAAAGATATTCCTTAAAATTAGAGCTGTAAACAATTTGCTTATTGAAATCATTTTAACATTTCAATAGAATATTTTACTAAGGAGCTACTTTAACACTGGGTTAATTCAAAGACGAGGGTGGACTAACTCAATAGCTAATATAATTATTAATAATTCGAAGCGTCAATAGCCTAATAGTTTAGGGTAACGGTCTGCGAAACTTAACGTCGTAGGTTCCAACCCGCCATTCGACTATTGCCGTGAACCATCTCCTAGCACAAGCATTTTCAGCTCAGTTGGAGTGGTTTACCGGAAAATTAGTAATGTTACTATCATTGATGGGTAAACAATTTGTCATATGGCAAATTAAAAACTAACGCTAAACAATCAACATCGTAATTAAGACGAAAGAGTAAAGCACAGAAACTTAAAACATATTATAGTCATATGCACGATGACATTAGTGCATATATCAGTATCCAGAATATTTGTTATAGATACGGTGGTTTGGAGCAGAACCGAAGTTCGGCGACAAGTAATGCAAAAGAAGCATCTTGACATTTTTGTCTGTGTTTCTATTAACTTTAATGCAATTCGATGGAATCAACGAAAGTGATAATACGTACAAAAGTGATTGTATTTATTATATTATAAATATACACACAGGTAATACATAGATTGTTAATCAAAAGATATGGCCATCAGTCATCAATGATTCAACTTACAAAAAAACACTATCCGCGTTATTTAATATTATATAAATAGAAGCTAGAAGTAACACAAAATGTTATGCTCAACCAGGAATGGGCCCGTCTCTGTAAAATCTCAACATATCGCTTCTGTGTTTCGTAACAAGGCATTTCACCTTAGTTCCAAGGGTATCTAATGCACTTGATTTGTTGTCGAGGATGGATGTGGGTTTTTATGAGCGACTTGAACCGTGAACTGTATGCTTGATTATTATAACTAACATCTAACATTGAAAACAAAAAATTAAATTGACGGTCATGTATTTTTTTTAAACATGTATATCTTTTTTTTATATACGTCATCGGTATGTAAAAATTATAATAAAATTTTAGATTTTCTAATACGTATTTTACGCTTTAATTATTAGAATAACCCTGTCTCATTGTGAGTTCAGCATAAAATTAAGCAGAACATTTTATAATTTAGAATAAACCTATGTTAAGCATATAAACTAGAGCAATAGTTATTATTCCAAAACAAAAGTTTGTACGCACCTGTGAGATAATTTTGTTTCTGTAGAATAATGTAGCTTTAGTTCCATACAAACTTCTATAATGGACTTGAAGAGGATAAACATATTTTATTAATTAGAAGTATGGGTCACATACGGTAAGCGACTTTGCAGCCTACTGTCATTCAAATTAAAATAAAGATTCATGATACCCATAAATATCCCTGAGGACGAAGATGGAATGCTTCGTTACCTGTAATTTCGCCCCACCACCTTTCCAGGCAGGATGCACAGAGAACATAGAGCAAGACTTCCTATCTCAATCTGGGCAACGGATCCCCCGAGCCCGTTACTCAGTGGATAGTGCTAAGAAAGCGAGAACTCGAAAGCACCAGTATTAGCGCCCCCTTGTAGCGGATCTGGTCCTTCGCGCCACCGCCAACCATAAATCGGCCTTGTATAGTCAAGAATGCGGCGCCTACCCTCTACGACTTTTTTTGAGTCGTAGAAGGCAAGAGAGTGGCGCTATATAATACCATTACCTTAGGGAAAATTACATTAGGAAAATGGCTTTTCGTCAAGCTGCTCGTTCACCCCGCACTTCACACGTGCCCAGCTAGCTCACATGGAACGTCCGACCGTTCTCGATGCAACGCCAAAAGACTGCAGTGCTAGTTTCTCTTCGCTTCACCGTGGGTAACCAAGCCATAGCTGCTGAGCTGCCTCACCGCGACATGCATTTCGATAGTGCATTATGCACAAATATTGTTCCTAGGCACAAACTGCCTTACATGAGCTATGGTATGCTGTTAATCACTTATCACCTACCATTGGAAGTCAAACAGTTCATCTCTTGACCAAAATTCTTTATACGACCCTAATAATTTACTTGCCCCGCAAATGCCATGAAAGCGTAAATATACGCACATTTTAAAGTAATTTTGTCTGCGTACATGGATGTCGTCTTATTGTACCACTAATTACGGTCACCAAGAGCAATGTTTTATGGCGAAGTCAATCGCTCGTATCGGTCTCTGAGTCAGCTGTAATCGATACACAGTAATTGCGGACCATGTATTCGTATCGAGTGAGACAATGACGCCGGACGAACGAACGTAGATGGTATCGTTTTGTTACATGCGTTTAAGTAATTACGGGAACTCGCATTGTTAACCGGTCGACGCAAATTGGGCATTAGCGATAATTTATTGACTTTTGAATTAACTTGCATTGTAGTTGCGACTATTTGAATATTTAACGTGTGGGCCCAGTGGACGGCGATGTTCCATAATGATAGCAATTGTCCTCGATCATTGGTCGCACAGGTGTGGCGAGATACGCGGGAAGTCGCTTGGTCGATAGGGAGAAGACATTTACAATAAGTTTAAGAAGGTCGGTTTGCCATAGAAGGTCCCTAGGTAGAGGAAACAGTATTAATTATAAATATAACATTTATACTTTACACTGTTTCTGTTTAACTTTTTTCATTTATACAAATTTTATTACCCTTATTGATGAGTGTGTCGAAAGAAGATTTTTGTTCAGCAATTTTTATTGATATTAATGTATTTTTGACTCGCGAGTCAATAAAATTAACAATTCTATAATGTGTCACACTAAAAGAATACTTGAAAATTGTCTTTTTATTATATATTACGACGGTGAAGGTATCTAGAGTAAGTTGACCATGAAATTATATTTTTTTGTCTGTCATCTAATTAAACTATCTATTTAGTATCTTATCTAGTTAGTAAGAGCTTCAGTGATGTCAAAAGAAAATCAGTATTTTTTATATACTATACGTTATATAAAAAAATATTAATACGTAATACATATACGCTATTTTGCAAACACATTTAATAATAACAAAACGCTTGCATCCTAATACTTCTTCGCCGTATCTTCTCATTTTTACTTATTACGCACTACCTGGATTACCTCGAGTAGCATCGGAATTCTTGGCAGTGACATAGCAAGTGACATTAGGTTCTGTTGTCACCTGGGACGTAAGGCCAATATATGCAACAGTGGTAGAGCTACACTGCAGTTTATTTCTAGCTGCAGAATGAATGGGTTAGCTCGACCGGAGTAGGACCACGCCCTCGCAGAATACCAGCGTAATATATGATATACTTAGCATGATGCTGTGTTTCGACTGGTGAGTGTAGGGATCCGGAGTCCTTTATTACTGGTGATGAGGCATTCCATATCAGCCCTTAAGGGTGACAACGCATCATTATCATTCTTTATCAAGGATGAATGAATGAAAATACAAACTAGAAACAAGTGTTATACTGAAAGCAGATTCAAGATGCAAGAAGCGTGGTCTCCTCTGAGGACTGTAAGTGGTTATGGAAAAGCAGCTGCTATTTTGCGCTCGTATTCTGCATGGTCGTGGTCCTCGGTCGACTATCATCAAATGTACCAAACAATGGACACAGCCATCTAAGGTTCAAGTCATATCCGCAACTCATCACCAAGATGTAAATCAGCGACAACGGTGTTGCTATGGTTGGCATTTGTTTGGTAAGGATTACATTGTCAATTTATGCGTGGTGACGTGAGACGGCGCGGGTCGGCACAAAAGCACGTGCATGCCCTGGTGGCCGCGGCAATACAAAGAGGCAGCTATCACGCGATATGCATCTGGGAACGGCGCGGTGTAATGGCATCTAGTGTGGGCACCTCTGACGAGCCGACCTCTACATGTGACGCGCATAGCGTGGGATGCACCTCTTTTGACAGTATCGGCACGCATTACCGGGAGCTTAGATACGTTTGATATCTTTATCAGACGATGTAGGTGCCATGTATGGGCCCGTGGTTTCAATTCGGACATTTTTTTGTTTCCGTTTTAAAATTTTGTCGTATAAATCTATTTTCTATGCAAACATTGTGGGAATGGGTTACATTTATATTTAGTTTCTTATTAAGTTGTGATCGTATCTAGATGATATTGCATTTTTGGTGTTATTGGTCTCTTAAATCTTACTGCACACTCATCTATACATCTATATATCATAATTACGAAGTGATCGAATACCTCGGTGTTTGCATAAATGCGTTCAGCAATATAATGCTCAGTTGATATCATATGGGAATAACCGAAAGGTGATCTTCATGTTCAGAAGAACATTTTGTGTAAACTTGGTTCTGACCCGTTTGAGTAGAGTACTTATCTTGTTTCTATTATTTATTTTTATTCTATATTTTTGAATTCAGTTATTATACGATTAAGATGTGCATTCAAGTACGTATTTTACGTAAATATTCATCGTAAATATTTTTCTTTGTTGAGTTTTAACAATAAAAATAAGAAACTGTCTGCGACCTTGTAATTGTACCAAAGAGCGCAAATATATCTGTACTTGGGTATTGCTCCTAGTCTATACAATGATAGCTCAGAGACGGTATTACTTATATTTTTTATAGATTACTAATATTTTCAACGCCTTTGATCTGATATCGCCAATCAAACACCGAGAGGCTTTATTAGATCCTCCTATTTTTAGATATTGTAGACTGTAAAGATATAATCACCTAGGCAATAGTTATCGTGGAGTAATTTCTTGTGAATTCGATACCTAATTAAAGTAAATTATTATTGTTTCCACTTTGTTTTCATATTTGTGTTTACATATATTGTATATCTATATTATTTACATCTATTATAATTATTAAATTCTGATTAAATTACAATTTCTAATTAGCTCAGTATAATAAAGGTGTTTTACATGTGTTACTTTTAGGTTATCTAAAAGTAACAAATGCTTATACTTAACAAAATCGTCAACAGACTTTTCGTCAGTTTGTCTGTACATTAGTGTTAGATTATCTCCATAACAGCAGAACGATTTTGGATGTGATCTTCCGTAACATATTGAAATACTAGGATGAACAATTATTTTGTTTCTTTTAAATTGGTCATATAAAAAAAAATTGTCGATCAAACATGTTTGCGCGTATGAAATCGCAGGCATAGATAGTACGAAATTGTTTGATTCTGTTTTAAGCGATACTGTTCTGCAAACATCTTGATAGACATAACTTTGTACTACCTAACTGTATTTAAGTCTAAGTCTAAACTAAGCCATCTTGTTGTCATCAAGTGACAAAATTTATTATATTCTATCCTTTGATCATTGGGCCCATATTATCTAGGTTATATAAAAAAAATAATTGAATTATTTCATAGAACAACACATTATTTTTCCCCTTAATATTTTGGTTTTATCGTCTAGATTCCAGACATTACGTTATGCAGTTATGTTATGTCTTCAAAAGAGCAATAAAGTCTTTTGAGACACTGTACGCAAATATCGTTTCACAGATCACAGTCCTTGTTTTGTCGCACTTTGGTTGGTTTTGATGTCGGTAAAGTACTAAAGAAATTTGCGACGACTATTTAATGTATATTTTTTATTATATAAATGAACCAAAAGCAATTTTCCGAAAAAAGTATAAAAATTTTGAAATTGTAGTTTTATTTTAAATCTGATTTGACAATTTATTTATGTTATTAGGGGAACCAAACGAGCATTTAGTTCACTTAATGTCAAGAGACGAAGCGTCTCATGACGCCTTTAAGCATCTTCAATACGAAATTATAATGCAGCTGCGTTATCGCATCGGAGGACTGAGATGAAATACCAGCCATAACGTTTGTGGTTTTATAACTCAAAAGACATAAGCCTTAATTTCTATCCATTCAAAACATACTAATAATCTAATAAAAACAGAAAAAACTGCTACGAGAAATGTATCAGAAACGTAATACTTGTTTTTTTTGGTAAAAGAAGTTTACGATTATTTTCATAACTTTAAATCATTTACGAGTGTGTAGTTCTATACTTTTATGGTATATAATTTCAAACACACATTACTTCATGTCGAAAGCTACCACTAAATATAATATTTGTATAACGATATTCTGAATACAAGTTTATGCTGGTATTCCTTAAAAGTGTGGTTATTTCCCAGTAGAACCGTCTTATTCTTGTAACAGTTAGTTTATAGCTAAAGTGGGTATCTACCACATCTAGATGTATCTCGACTGTTGTTGTATTGAGAGTTTATCTATTATTGCATATATAGATTGCATGATTCTATTACCAATGTAAGCTTAGAATATTTAAGATAAGTTTGGGTTCATCCAAGAATTAATCATTTACATTACGTAACACAACGTACACAGTCAGTTGTAAAAGTCCACTGAAAGATATACTGCTTTCTAATAAATTGTCAGCATAATTATAGCCTATGCGAAGAGTTGGCCGGATTCCCTGCGTTGGGGCATTCAGGTTGTCTCCTTTTCACTAGCAAATGCGGTCTGGATATGATATGTTTGAATATGTTTTCCGATATTTATGTTTAATAAATAGTCATAGAATTTTACATCTTCATGAGATTTTGCAAATTATATTTGTTTTGGCAAAAACATAGACAATGATTTTGTCAGTCTTTAAGATCTATCTATCTATTTAAATTAATAAAAAATGGACGACTGCAACATTACAGGCAAACATTATTATAGCGAAACACAATAGCAATGTTTATAAAGGTTAGTCGGGTGAACGTTATAGCGTTACTTGCGCAGACCCATCCGATTAGCCGCATCCGGTACAGATAACATTATACGGAACGCTGATCCAAATTATTGTGAGCAAAGCTGACGCCACAGAACACCTCTATCTAAGTGCGTGGCTAATGGAATGTCACGATGACTCCGCGACAGATTTTTCTATGTGAAGCTAGATTGACTGACCACTTTACATACCTAATTGCTGCGGTCCCATTAAAGTGGTATTAATTGGAGATATTGAAATAAAGTCGTCGTAAATTGGAATATTGTCGTATTAACAGACGTATGTTGGGGATACGCATAGTTACGATATGTTGCGCAATGAAGCCGACTGTGGATGGTTTTGTGTTTTTTTGTTTACAATTGAGATTGTGTTACAAACATTTGAAGAATTTATTTAATATTCATGCATAATATTTTTCATTCAATAATATGTTTAAGTACCATAAAAATATAGATTATTTATAAATCTAAAATTGCAAGTTACTACCGTTGTTAGATTAATATATTTTTTTATGGTTGAATTATTTTTCCATATTTAATTAGAAATTCTTAGTCGATTTTAATCACGGTGCTATTATTTATCAGCTCCAATCAGAAGTTGTTATGAAACAGAAGCCTTCACTTGTGCTTACCTTCCCGTACACCACACGTATGTGATAAGATCTGAAGAGGGTCGTTTTTATACAGTATCAGAGACAATTACAGGGCATTCGTGCTGATAAAACCAATAACTTTTGGTTATCCATTAGCTTCGGTCAAGTGGTTTCAAATATTTTGTGCATAAATGCGTTTGTTTTTAAATTAAGTAGTTAGTGTATGAAATATATCCCGTTAGTGTCGGAGGTTGGACTGAAACTGAACTTTTGTCCTCCTGGTCAACTTTATTGAGACTTTCGACCACCGCGATATCTTAGTATTAGCAGATGACATCAACTGTACAGATCATAGTGACATACGCATTCACACAAACACAATGGCACTCATTCATCATCCCCTTCCCTAGTACAATGTAGATAGAGTAGAATTTTGTTTATAATGTTAAGGGTGGTAAACGAGTACACAGTACACCTGATGGTAAGTACGGCCTATGGCACTACCCAACCTCATCAAAGACTCAAGAGGCACATGCGTTGTCACCCTTGAGGTCTGAGGTAGTCGGGTCTCTGAATCTCTACAATTACCAAACAAAACACAGCAGAATTACACGCCTATTTCACTCTAGTATTCTATGGGCAGCATGGTCTCTCTCCGGATAGCCTCTACTTCTACAATAGTCTTGCCAGTAGAAACTAGCTGCTACGTAGGTTTCCCACTGTTAATCAATCCATGTCAGTCCCTAAAGATAAGTTCGAAAAATGAGTCAAACCTGATACCGTCAATGCCAATCAATTTGCGCGAGTTTTATATTACTAGTTTACTAGTTTTGTAACTAGTATTGTGTTATTTATCTGATGATGTGTGATTCCTGTGGCTCATAGATGACAACATATAACAACAAATCATAGGTGTGTGGTCATTCTTGTTGAAGACTAAGATGAGGTACTTTGATCCAATTTTCGAGTACCTTTCCATAACCCTTTATACTATTGAGTACTTCTGAGGGATTCTGACCTTACTCATACGGCTAGCAGTTAAGGACCTTGTCTCAGTATCGTCAATAGCTGGTTAAAGACTTTTCTTTCTATACTTAGGGGGATGTTGCACGAGAAGATATATTGTAATTTCTTGCATGCTGTTAAAGTTGGATCCATCTCCTCTCTGTCGAAGTTGGATTTAACTAACAGGACTATTTGCCCTAGATAAGTATACTTACTCGTCAACAACTTCGATCATAGTGCTTCGAATTACAACAGGTATAGGTGTGATATAGACATTAGACATGATCTTTGTCGTGGCCATCTATCGAAGTGCCCGATGGCAGAAACTATTGAAGTCATTGGCTTAGGGTCCGGTCCACCAACGATTCTGCCATGATTCTTATGTTTTCGGCATATCGAAGGTGAGTGATGTACTCACCATTGACGTTAACACTGCATCCTTTCCAGTCCAACAGCTTCTTTTAACGCAGCGGTGATGAGTTTCAGGGATATCACATCACCCTGCCTTACATCAATTGGATAGATTTCATAGTAGTCTTGTTTTTCCTCAGCACCTTATTATGCCGACTGTCAATTTGGCACCGTTGAACGTCTGACACCTAATCCAACTTCAATCTTCACCCTAATCTTAAACGGAGTTAAAGTTTTCTCATAGTCTACTTAAGCCTTACAGACAGTTTATACATCTCAGTCTTTTGTATTATTTACCGAATAGTGTGTGTATGGTCTATGATAGTGTAGCCTTTTTGGAAACCGGCTGGCTTGCTCGGGCTGGAAGGAAGAGGGAGAATTTGAAATTTAATTTGAATTACTCATAAGATATAAATGCAACTCAGAAGGTATTATTACTCTACTCTAGTTATTCAAGAGAGCATTATTGCCTTTCTTGAACAATCAACCCCACCATCTTTTTGCTCCAGGCATTCGGGGTAGCACCGGCACGAAGGACGGAATTAAACAGCTTTTGGAGAACTTGAAGCATAGGTGTTTCACCCGCTTTCAAAAGTTCTGCTGTTATTCCTTCCTCTCTCCCGGTCTCTTTTGCCGTTCTTAAGTTGTTCTAGAGCCATCCTAATCTCGCTCAGATGGAGGTCTGGGATATCTTCGGAATTATGTTGGACAAATATTGCTCTTGAGTGTGAGTAATGTCACACTTTTGTGCGGCTCTAATGACGACATACAACTGTCCATAGAACCTCTCAATCTCACTAAAAATCTTTGGTCCAGCGGAAACGATGGATCCGCTCTCGGTCTTGAACTTAGTTAGCTCTGTCCGATAGACAGATCTCTGGTAAAAGCTTTGGAGCCTTGTTTCCGGTCTATCGCTTCTATAATACAATCCGTAATTGAAGCTGCACAAATCTCGCGACATAGATTTGGAGATCTGTCTATTGCTCCCTGTCATGTCAGTTGAAGACTGCAGCCTCATTTGAGGGCTTCCTTCCATGAGATCAAGACGTGATCAGTGTGATCGGAGAGTTCTTGGGTATGGTGGTTCTTGCAATTCTTTACTCCTGCCGCATGGGCAGCTTCCATGAGCTTAGATCCACTGCATCGCAATTCTCCAAACATATTGTTTATTATATACATTTTTTTATATTAAATAAATAAAAACACTTTTAATATCTAATCTAATCATTCCGTACTCATGTCAGGAATTTGCGTACGCTTTCGATAATGTACCCAGGTAAATTAAAACCAGCTTTTGAATTTGAGTCAAGACGAGACCAATATTAAGTTATTACGTGCAATACAAATTGTGGGAAATCGAGTATGGATTATGACCATTAAGACTGTTGTATGTCGTAATAATCAAATGATCTTGCTCTTGAAACGTTATCCGCGTTCGATTCCTAGCTGAGGTAATAATATTTAGAACCCGTAACTCAGTTGGAATATCTGACCACTGCGAATATATAAGGATAAGTTTTGAAATGAGAAGATGCGTGTTTACTAAGATCAGACAATACAAATTGGTTCAACGTCGGTCGTTTAGTTATTGGCTTAATTCAGCGCGGCGCTGCGTTTGCATGCAGCAGGCGACACCAGATTGTTAATGTTAGACAACAGAATCAATGCCTTTGATCTTGCAACCTTAGGCGCGTTCGCAAGAACTTGTTCCCAGAATATTATCAATTTATCGGCTACAAGTAATCCAATGTAGTAGTCGTTTGAATAATGGTAATAGAAATTTTTCATATGCCTTTTTAGAGAGATTAATGCTTGTCCACTCTAAGTAAAATTTCAACCAATAATAAGCGCTGCGCGCGAAGGCCGTGGTGGCTCACTTGCTAAGGGAACCTTTTAAATTTGAAACCAATGGAATAGTAGATGTTATATTTTGTGCTGAATTACCGGTAAAGGAGTTAGTAAGTTCCCATGTTCTGTTCCTAGATAACAAAAAATCGAATACCATGATGAGTCGGTTCCTTCCAATAGCTTGGGATCCTGTGATTCTGTGACAAAACCTCCTAGTGACAAGTACAGTACAGCCCTTGAAACGGCGGGAATCAAAAAGTTGTAATAACTGCTATAAAATAAATTCAATCAGAATCAAATTCAGTCTTCTTGAAAAGGAATAATATGCAAAAACTATTCATAAAAATCATAAAATTTTATTAAAAATCCCGTTTACGTTACGTCATGTCACAAAAATTGGCTCAGGCCTAAGTCTAATGTAGACTGCTTACGGCTGACTGTTCAAATCTTACTTATTTTTACAAATCTTGTAATAGCAAAAATATCTCAATGCGAACGGTACTTTCCGTTCAGTGAACTTCATTGGCAATGTTTGTAACGATTTAAATCTGCAATTATGTTAAATAATTGAAATTACACGTTTATTTTTAATGTCATATTAAAAATGTACTATTTTAATTTATATTATTTGCAACATTTTTTATACAAAATACGAGACCTATTTCGTTAAAGCACACACGTTGTCCGGTAGCATTTAGATGGTACTATGATAACGAATACGTGATTCGGTTTAAATTGTTTATATTTATCCTCACCATGTGTCGCCGGAGTAAAATATAGCGCGAAGAGGTCGTCGACAGAGGCGGAGGTGGAGGGGGGATGGGGCTGAGCGTAGGGCGCAGGCTGCGCCAGCGGCGGTTGCGGTCCGCCGTACTGCAGCCCGCTGGGGCCTGCCTCCACTAGAAGTTGCATCTGCGATATGTCCACGAACTCGTCGCCATCGCCGCGGCCAAGCTCCTCGTCCTCCGGCCGACGCATCGCGATCACCGATAGCATCGCACGATTGCATCCCCGTACCTCTCACACCACACCATAAGCGGCCCAGCCGCACACAAGCACACTACACCGACTCCTGCGCCGGACACGAAATCTACCTTAAAACTTAACGAATTGACACGATCACAGAATGTGTGGGTAACTAAGGCTCCACGTCAGTCACGAGCGTCTAGTGATAAATGAACACAGGTTTTGCGAGTGAGAGCCGCGCGGAGAGCGCCACATCCTCGACTGAGGCGCGCGGTGCGGCGAGGGCGTGCGGCCGCCCCCGTGCGTCGAGCGGTTCTCGACGCGCGCCCTATCAATGGACGCGAGCCACCCGCTCGTGGTCGGCGTTCATTCACGACGAGCGCGTTAATGGCGTTCGGGCCGGGTGTCCTCGTCGGTCGGCGTCGCCCACGTGCGCGGGAAAATGGCGCGGCGTCGCGACGACGAAGGGAGGCGCGAAAAGCGCGGTTCAGCTCATAATGCAGCGCGCGCGCGGCGTGGGCGCGGAGGCTCGTTCGCCGGCCTGCCACTTTCTCCGCGCTGAATCACGCTCCACTTTTACCTCACCGACTGCTGAGACCGTTTTGGTGATGCCACAATTAGACACGTGCCACGCGCTCCCGTGACGTCGTCGCCCCGGTCGAGATAGTTGCCGAGCTACGTACTTCGGATAAATCATTCGCTCCCACTAAAAATAAACACGTGGTCATACAGAGACGTAATGAGTTGCGAAGATACGTTCGTATAAGTAATAAGGTATTATTTGAGTACCTCCTGCAACTAATTTCGTATAAGACGATGTAAACCTTTTGTTTATCACTTAGAACAATTATTCAACATCGCGATTGGAGTTAGCATTCGTGTGAAGAAATCTTATCACCATCAATAATCGCTTATATACCGCTTTTCTTAGAAACTTATTTAAGAGACATTTTATCATTCATCACATTTTAAGTTAAGCAATGTCTTAAATAAATCTGTCCTCAATACGTAAACACGGGCCTACCAAAATAAGGAAAGGTCGTGAACTGTTTGCGCGTTGCCATGGTTACCATCTGTTGATCCCTGTTCGGAGAATCTAAATGTCAAAGTGCACGCCGAAAGATTATTTATTTAAAGGCTTAGTAAAAAGTCAAATAAATATTATTTTCATATTAACGCTTGTTAAATATAATATATGTATACATATATTTTATTGACACAAAGTAACAACACTATTAAATTTAAAGAAAAATAATTAATATTAACAAAGGTAACTAACTAACTAAACTAACCCTTTAGGCAAAAAAAATTATAATTTTATAAAAACTAAGCAAATTAAAAATTAATTATTATTAACACAATGAGTCAAAGTAATAATATTAATCAGGTAGGTAATTACTTACTTCTGTATGACGTTTTAATTTTGTTGCTTAAGAATGTTTTTGTCTGCTATTTTCGATTGTCAATCTTATTAGTCTCATGGGCTCCGTCAGGCCCAGACTAGTCTAAAGACAAGAAAGTATTTCTCTCAGCATCAGTTTTTTTTTATTAAATGCACAGATAAATTTTATGTTTTTATTTGAGATTAATCTCCTATTCTAAAAGCAAACAAGGTCATAGTTTTAAAATACCAGAAAGTATCTGCAAGCTTACTTATACTTTCATAATTATCGTTTAAGGTATTGAATAAATATTATTGGTTTGTAGTATAAGTCATCGAACTCCGATTTCACGCCCCAATAGTTAATGTAAATATGGAGTAATAATAAAGATTATAATAGTAGTGATCGAGAACTTATACTGAAAATTACGATCGTATTTGTAATATTAGAATCATGCACAAATGTAAGTCATACATATATATGTGGGAGGAAATTTGAAAATGCTCTAACGAATGAGGCCTACGTGCTTCCGACGCCTACGGAATCGAATTACAATCGAAATAATAAAGGTAAAGGACGCCGACCCATGTCTTGGTTTTGCACAATATTACGTACTTGAATGCGTGATAATAGAATATTTTTCTTGGCGTCGGTTATGTCTCTATACAATATGAGCTATATTTTTAATGAAACTTTATATTTTATGCTTGGACAACCGCGTAGTGTTGTAGTCAGAATACCTTGGAGCTGCGTAGAGGTCTTCCGTTCAATTCCTTGCAATATTTGTACATCGTAAATATATAGTAGATATGCTAAATGATACCATATATATAAATACCGCTTCTAAGCTTAGGCCTCTTCTCTAGAGAGGGTTAGTATAGTTTACTCCACTGTAGAACTACTGTAGTTGATGTCATCTAATAACCACTTTTATCAATGGTAGAGTTACGCTACATATAGCGTTTCTAATTGCATCATGGATGGATCGGTCGGTTAGAACGCGATAGATACACCATCATTCATAAAATACCTGCGTGAATAACAGTTCAACGTGCTGTATTCCGAATGGTGACGACGACGAATACGACTTAGGGACCTTCATGAAAAAAGCCTACACCTTTATTAAAGGCCAGCAGCGCATTTGCAACACCAGTTCAGGTGAACTGGTTTATCACACCTTAGATTATAAAATAAAAACAGAAACTGAATCGTGATAAAAAGAGGAAATCATTTTATCGGATGAATTATTTTTGTTCTTTACAAATTGTATATTTGTTCTTTACACGAAGAAAATGTATGGCTGTGAAGGGTTACAGAACTATCCAAGAGATTAAGATATCATTTAATAAACCATAGTCAGTCTATATAAATTTTTCAAGCATATCTTTATTTCACGCGATATTTTAGTACTAAATAAAATACTTTACTCGTAAGTTTATAGATTCAGCATTCACGGTCGGTTCATTCCAAAGAGTACGTTGCCCCAATATTACCTTATCCTCGAAAGAGGAAGTGTTTGTGTATCTGTCGATGATCGAGGAATGTGGATGTACAATGTAAAGCTAATCAACTAGGATTTAACGACGACCTGTTTAGGATTGCGAGAACTCCCCATACGCGGGTAATTTAAGACCTGCCTTTTGTTTTATTAATGTTGAAAAGCGAACTGATGGAAGGCTGAGGTGGATAATATGTGTATAATATGCAGACTATATTTCAAGGTCAAGATTCCTACTAATAATAATAAAATATTTCGACAGGAGGGTTCTTATATTAAAGAATGTATCAAGGACAGTGTTGATATATGCGACATCGTTGATTGTCTTTAGTATATTCAGTTAAGGTGATACGGACATTATCGATCAATAAATTTGTAAATAGTTGCTGTGGCCTATAAGCATCTACATTATCTATTAATATTTGTATTGCAGGTGCACTGTTAGTCTTTTTCTATACACTAGACCTGGATGATAATTTTTTTATAGGATAGGCGGCAAACGAGCATGCAGCCCACCGACAGTGGTCATCGCCGCCCATGAACATCCACAACACCAGAGGAGTTGCAAAGGGAGGCCGGGCGGCTTTTAGTTGCCGGCCTTTAAAGTACGCCCTTTCTTGAAGGTCCTTAAGTCGTGTCGGTTTGGCAACACCGCTGGCGACAGCTATTTCCACAAAGTAGTTGTGCGTGGCAGAAAATTGATAATGACGGCCTTTCGAAATATATATATATATATATAGATCAGTTATCTTGAGAATTAATTATAAATATAGAACATAAAATGGTTACGTAATGTGAGTTAATATGACAGATCTCAATGTCATCAGGCGGGGGCGCGGTGACGCACTCCGCTCACCATACTTTCGTCAGCACAATGTCCCTTACACCATGACGTCTATGTTTCATAACTTCCTATTTAGATAATAAGGGCTGATAAATAAGTGTTGGAAGCCCCGTATAATGCCCTAGGAAAATATATACCCAGTAGATATTTTTATCGGAAGGCGTATACGTGATCGTAATTCGTAATTAATTTGTGACAATGCCGACTGTCCATATAATTAATCCAGTTAGCTATTGTCATCTTGGTATTATTTTTAAACGGTTGTTAGGTACATATTATCGTTTACTAATGATCTCTTTCTTTTACGCGTTATGTGTTTAATTAATTGAAATCTCGTTGCAGCCGGAAACTGGCTGTAGTTAAATTGGGACGCACCGGACGGGCAAAGAGGACCTCGCTCTTGAAAATTATCAGCTTTAAACTTTAAACTTTACGTAACGTTGTTGATATAAAAAATTTAAGATTTTTTTATTTGACACAAATCAACTAATATACAACATCACCAACACATTAATTAATAACAATAACGTCTTCATTATTTTTTTTTAATCAATTACGTTGTATTTTTTTTAAAAAAATTAACTGATTAGACGAATGTGCAATGTCTAAAATAACAGACTAATGTTTAGATTTTTTTTGCAAACAGCATACCGTTGTTTTGAGCGGTTTGCGCGTTTGAAATTGCGGCATAACAAAGCAAGCTATTGGTCTGAGCTCAGTTCCCAGCCGAGGAAATATTTGTGATAGCAAAATTTTGATTTTCGGGTCTTGGTGTAATTGTCACTGGATCTGAATCTTACTTCGATCTTTTTACCCGTGTATTACATCGGAATGTAGAAAGAAGAGAACAAATGAGTTCCTGCGTGTTTGCACCAATACTTACGGCACTTTAATATATACAGTTGATATAACGATCAATAAATGATTGTCTTTTTATGAAATTAGGGTGAATAACGAGTGCACAATAAATGATTAGTGAAGAAACTCATAATCAATATGCTGTTGCGTTCTCAAATAAGATGAAATGCATTATAATTCTAATAAGTACTTTGATTCCTACCTGCCAGAAATAGCACTAACTTTTTATTTAGCGCTGGTATTGTGAAAGTGTGGTCTTTATTCTGTCGAACCTAGTTTGGTTCGTGCTATATCGTACTTTAATTAATTTATTGTTGCATATATTTTAAACGTAGTTCCATTATCAAAAATAGGCTCATTGGTTTCATTTACCTCCAAACAAAACATAAATATGTATTTATCAGCTAAAATTAAATGTTACACATATCAATAAATTTGTCCCATTTGCGTATCTATAAAACCGGTGTGAAAAAAAAATCGGTCAAGTGCAGGTTCCGTCATTAGGACGATCGTAAGCGGGGGCGAGTAGGAACATTTACTTATAAGGTATCAACGCTGGCTATAGCGTCACCGCCCGATTAGCCTATCACTTGTTGTTCAGCTTTTGGATAAAAAACAAACTCGATAGCCTGTACTTTTAAGGTTATATTGTTAAGATTGGAGCGCCACCCACATCCCTATATTAATCAATTCATTATATATAGCTAACTTTACCAAAACGGACATTTCATTTACATTATGAATCTTATTAAGACGTCTAATAGCAATCATAGTTATAGAATTATGTCTACTAATAAACGTTTTATATAATGATTTATTTATTAAGTTTCTATGAGATCAAAATAAAAGAAAATATATATAATATATAATTTATGTTATCTAACTTTTATGTACACAAAGTATTTATACAAGAAAACTTAAGAAAAGTATGTACAAAGGCGCAGTTTATTTTTACCTCTTCAGTTGGCCTGGTATTGGACATATCAGAAATAAGAAAGTGTAGTTCCAAAAAAATTTTGAAAAAACATTAATTACAGGACTCTATTTATTTACAAACACGTGTATATAAATACATTAATAATAATATATATAATATATGATGTATACAAAAATAATAAATATAAATATTAAACAATTTATTCACAATTTAGTAGTTAACTTACCAATATAATTTTTTTACTTACTATAAAAGTCTTCAGTTGCTTAAAAATATAAGAATGAATCCTTTTATGATGTCATTTGCAAAAGATTTTCGATCAATACCGCGCATTTATTTAAAAACGTCCTTAAATTGTTTATTTACAATACAATTTGACTGTTTAAAATTTAAAAGATAATTTTGTGCTATTAACAGATTTCATACATTATAGGCATGTCACGAGAAAATATTGTAACAGTCTCTAAAAACTAACAGAAAAACACGACCATACCGTTGACTCTCGATGTTTTTTTGTATTGTTTCCATATTTTATTATGACCGGTCAAAAATTGACGCACGTTTGTGACACGGGTTTGGCTTTAATATGATAAAGTATATTAAGAGTAAAAATATCTTTAGAGTATGAACTGCTGGCATATTCTTAGTTTCACAATCTCTCGCAATAAAACATGGAAGAAATATATATGTCAAAATAACTTATTACTGCATTAAGGTATTGTGTAATAGCTTTCACTTAATTATGGAACTGGATAATTAAGCAAGAGAGCGGTTATGATAAGTCATGCAGGTACTCGTGAGTCCAACTATTTATTATAATGACATTTACATACATACCTGCAAGGTACCATACCGATTGTATGTATGAAAGCTTTTTTATCGTATAGCCTGTTAATACGTCTATTGTTTTAATGAAACTGAAATTATTCTATGGATTTAATGCTTACGTTTTTAACGAATTTTAGAATATAACGTCATCGTGCCTTTGGTTACCATCAAACAAAATAAAACCAAGTTGACTTAGCTATCTTTTAACGCATTTTGCGATTTTATTTTTAATAGCGGTAAATACATGCTGTGATATACTCTCATGAGCAAAAAAAATCGACTCATGCAGTACGCTTCCGGTCCAAATATTCTCGAAAAAATTTGTTGCTCAGATAAATTTTTTGACTATAGTAGACGAAAGGTAGGATTTTGGCTTTAAAATGCGATGACTTTCATATTAAACATTTTGTAATTATTAATAACACAAAATATTTCTACAAAATTCTTCTTAAACTCCAAAATAAGAAAACATTCACTCTAAAGAAAATACAGACAAAAAGACAAAATCATAAATGAAATAATAAGTATAGTTCAATATTTAGTGTAACATCTCAGTAACTCATAATCGCAATAACTCAGCCATTGGAATTAATTCAAATAACTCCTCGGAAACTCCCCATTGTAAATTTGGTAGAAAATGTTAAGAATTTTCTACTAAATTTTGTTTACGGCTGGAAAACTGGTGACCCACTTGCATAATTTGTCGAGAAGCCAATATGAAGTAAGCTTCGAAAGAAGTTCTTTGTGCCAAACCCGATCGAAGACTTTCGCTTCTTCCAGACTCACCACCAAGGCCTGTCTCTTGGCCTCGACTGTCTGCGCCCATCGATGAGTCAAGTAGACCAGAAGGTTACTGGCTGAGCGACCCTGATGAAAGCCGTACTAGCAGTCAGATGTTATTCCCCTAAGTACGTCAAGAGCTGACAGTTTACAATGGATTCCATTATTTTCCAGTGCAAGGGGTAATGGCAATAGGACAGTAGTTAGAAGGATCTGAGAGATCTGTCTTTTAGGGATAGGGTGCACCAAAGCTGACTTCCAGCAGTCCGGGATGACTCCTAAAAAGAGTAGTACCGACAAGTACCGAAAAGGACGCGTAAGAACCGGTGACATCACTGGAGTACACGACCTCAGTACATTTGGAGGGATTTCATCAGGTCCATTCGACTTGTGGAGGTCCAGGGAGAGTAGCGCTTTGCGCACTGACGTCTGTAGAAATCAGACATCTGGGATGGATATCTCACGCCACAAGATGGTTGGTGGTGTATCCTGTCGTCGAATAGGGCGCATAAAGAGCAAAGAAATCGGCGTTTTCCTTTGCGTCATGGGCCAGTGCATTGTATTATTTGTGCAGAGATGGAAGATATGGCTGACAGAAATTCCCTGGATCAGCTTTGGCGGGAGACCAAAATGCAAGGGGGGATTCCCGAAGGGAAGCGAACTAGTCTTTCGACAATTTTGGCAACGCGCTCGGTGCACACTTTGCCTCTGCCATAACTGCTTTGAAGGAACTGGAGGTAGAGTTGATAAAACCATCCATGAAGAAACAGATGGAATGAATATCGTTAGCTCTTGTTTACTTGTAAAAGTTCGGCTGGTCTTAAAGGGAAAGAAGAAACCTCGATAACATTTGGGTTTATTTTATGACTAACCTAACCTTAGCGAACATGGATGCTGCATAAGAATAGGATCAAGAGGAAAATGTACTATACAGCTCTCGACTGTTTTACTGAGACTTAACTGCAGTATTTTATATAAGTGCATATTTTTTGCCTCTCATTGACTATGCAGCTAAACAATATTGAACGAATACAAAATTGAAACATGCAATTTATATTTGATTTTCGACATTCTAAGGTAAAGCGCATAGCACAGATCAAAGACAGTCTGCCACTCGTAGTAGTAGCCTGGTTGTCTGGATAACAACTTCCATTCTGTTTTTTTCATATTGGCATACTAAAAGAATATAATGATTGAATAGACATCATATTTATACAAAATTCTTCTTAAACTCCAAAATAAGGAAACATTCACTCTAAAGAAAATACAGACAAAAGACAAAATCATAAATGAAATAATAAGTATAGTTCAATATTTAGTGTAACATCTCAGTAACTCATAATCGCAATAACTCAGCCATTGGAATTAATTCAAATAACTCCTCGGAAACTCCCCATGGTAAATTTGGTAGAAAATGTTAAGAATTTTCTACTAAATTTTGTTTACGGCTGGAAAACTGGTGACCCACTTGCATAATTTGTCGAGAAGCCAATATGAAGTAAGCTTCGAAAGAAGTTCTTTGTGCCAAACCCGATCGAAGACTTTCGCTTCTTCCAGACTCACCACCAAGGCCTGTCTCTTGGCCTCGACTGCCTGCGCCCATCGATGAGTCAAGTAGACCAGAAGGTTACTGGCTGAGCGACCCTGATGAAAGCCGTACTAGCAGTCAGATGTTATTCCCCTAAGTACCTCAAGAGCTGACAGTTTACAATGGATTCCATTATTTTCCAGTACAAGGGGTAATGGCAATAGGACAGTAGTTAGAAGGATCTGAGAGATCTGTCTTTTAGGGATAGGGTGCACCAAAACTGACTTCCAGCAGTCCGGGATGACTCCTAAAAAAAGAGTAGTACCGACAAGTACCAAAAAGGACGCGTAAGAACCGGTGACATCACTGGAGTACACGACCTCAGTACATTTGGAGGGATTTCATCAGGTCCATTCGACTTGTGGAGGTCCAGGGAGAGTAGCGCTTTGCGCACTGACGTCTGTAGAAATCAGACATCTGGGATGGATATCTCACGCCACAAGATGGTTGGTGGTGTATCCTGTCGTCGAATTGGACGCATAAAGAGCAAAGAAATCGGCGTTTTCCTTTGCGTCATGGGCCAGTGCATTGTATTATTTGTGCAGAGATGGAAGATATGGCTGACAGAAATTCCCTGGATCAGCTTTGGCGGGAGACCAAAATGCACGGGGGGATTCCCGAAGGGAAGCGAACTAGTCTTTCGACAATTTTGGCAACGCGCTCGGTGCACACTTTGCCTCTGCCATAACTGCTTTGAAGGAACTGGAGGTAGAGTTGATAAAACCATCCATGAAGAAACAGATGGAATGAATATCGTTAGCTCTTGTTTACTTGTAAAAGTTCGGCTGGTCTTAAAGGGAAAGAAGAAACCTCGATAACATTTGGGTTTATTTTATGACTAACCTAACCTTAACGAACATGGATGCTGCATAAGAATAGGATCAAGAGGAAAATGTACTATACAGCTCTCGACTGTTTTACTGAGACTTAACTGCAGTATTTTATATAACTGCATATTTTTTGCCTCTCATTGGCTATGCAGCTAAACAATATTGAACGAATACAAAATTGAAACATGCAATTTATATTTGATTTTCGTCATTCTAAGGTAAAGCGCATAGCACAGATCAAAGACAGTCTGCCACTCGTAGTAGTAGCCTGGTTGTCTGGATAACAACTTCCATTCTGTTTTTTTCATATTGGCATACTATAAGAATATAATGATTGAATAGACATCATATTTATACATACCTGTAGATATGACTTCTTTACAGGTGGACTTTAATATTCTTGTATTATTTTGAAAATAAACCATTATAGAAAATAGCAAACAGAAGAATAAGAAATAAATAGAAATCTTGGTATTTCATAATACAATTGTTTACCTTTGTATCTAGAGTCTGTGGCCATTACATTCTAGCTTTGCACATGTGGCTCAAACAAGTTACACGGCGAAGTAAATATATGAGCGACCTATAATACATAATAACTACACGGCTATTTTATATGCTTCTTTGTTTTATACTCACATTTTAATGGTGATAGAATAGATATTTTTATTTGCAAATCTGAATGATTATGTTTTGCTATTTTAATATATGTATGAATAAACTTCGCCGTTGGAAAACCTTAGATTATGATAAAATATATAATAAAACAGTAAGACAAAGTATTCATTGTCGTTAGAAGTAATTTGGTATTGTGCAAAAGCAACAGGAAATTCAACATTGCAATTGCTACGCAAGGTTAGGGTTTGATTCCTAAGTGAGATAAATCGCCCAGTTGTCGATAGATCGCGAGCCGTATTAGAGCATGCGAATTGAATACAAATAGGATATAAGACGCGTGGGGCCACGAAACTAATAAATGATGGTCTCTGGTCAGTAATGGAGAAAGTATATTTATTTTAGTAACAACGAATGATAACTTTGCTGGTCATGCACACTTTTTCGTTAACGAAATCTGATTATAGTATAAATTATTGGTATATTTGTGTATCAATTAGAATATTTATTAACTTAATTATTACTGTATTACAATATTTTTACAATCTTACTACAAAGGCGACATCTAGTAAAAACTAAGAACCTATATCTTTTTGAAAATAAACCATTATAGAAAATAGCAAACAGAAGAATAAGAAATAAATAGAAATCTTGGTATTTCATAATACAATTGTTTACCTTTGTATCTAGAGTCTGTGGCCATTACATTCTAGCTTTGCACATGTGGCTCAAACAAGTTACACGGCGAAGTAAATATATGAGCGACCTATAATACATAATAACTACACGGCTATTTTATATGCTTCTTTGTTTTATACTCACATTTTAATGGTGATAGAATAGATATTTTTATTTGCAAATCTGAATGATTATGTTTTGCTATTTTAATATATGTATGAATAAACTTCGCCGTTGGAAAACCTTAGATTATGATAAAATATATAATAAAACAGTAAGACAAAGTATTCATTGTCGTTAGAAGTAATTTGGTATTGTGCAAAAGCAACAGGAAATTCAACATTGCAATTGCTACGCAAGGTTAGGGTTTGATTCTAAGTGAGATAAATCCTTGATTGTCGATAGATCATGAGCCGTATTAGAGCATGCGAATTGAATACAAATAGGATATAAGACGCGTGGGGCCACGAAACTAATAAATGATGGTCTCTGGTCAGTAATGGAGAAAGTATATTTATTTTAGTAACAACGAATGATAACTTTGCTGGTCATGCACACTTTTTCGTTAACGAAATCTGATTATAGTATAAATTATTGGTATATTTGTGTATCAATTACAATATTTATTAACTTAATTATTACTGTATTACAATATTTTTACAATCTTACTACAAAGGCGACATCTAGTAAAAACTAAGAACCTATATCTTTTTGAAAATAAACCATTATAGAAAATAGCAAACAGAAGAATAAGAAATAAATAGAAATCTTGGTATTTCATAATACAATTGTTTACCTTTGTATCTAGAGTCTGTGGCCATTACATTCTAGCTTTGCACATGTGGCTCAAACAAGTTACACGGCGAAGTAAATATATGAGCGACTTATAATACATAATAACTACACGGCTATTTTATATGCTTCTTTGTTTTATACTCACATTTAAATGGTGATAGAATAGATATTTTTATTTGAAAATCTGAATGATTGTGTTTTGCTATTTTAATATATGTATGAATAAACTTTGCCGTTGGAAAACCTTAGATGGTTATATGGTTATGATAAAATATATAAAAAAAGCTTTTTATACGTTTAATTTGGGCTACAAAATAAATAAATAATGTTATTTTGTATTTAAAATAAAACGAAGTCGAATCATGTGAAACAATGATAAAGAGAAAAAGGATGATTTAATTAAAGTAAATCAATTTATTCATTTTATATATTTTTAAATAACTCCCACCAAAAAAATCCCTTATAGCTCGAACCATTGTAGAAATTCTCCTGGGTATGCTGAAGACGAAGTTATCCAGTAACCCTTGAGGTAGACTATCACATTCTTCTCATTCTATCTATTCTATTCTATCAGGCTTCTTGGAACTCTGACAGGGTCTGTAGTTGGCAATTCTAAACGGCTCGTTCAAGACCATCACATGCGTGCTAGATCGGGTTTAAGTCATGCAAGCGGGCCGGCTAATCTAATCGTGAAATTTTGTGACCTCAGAGAGCAGACAATTCCGTCGATAGTGCCGTTTTTACAAATTTACCCATGTTCCCTTGGTATGGTATCAAAAGCGCTCTAGCACTAATCATTATTCCACTTCAAAACGACACTGATTTTCTGTATTGCTGAATGGTTCCAGTGGCAATTCTTTGTTATTGCGAGTCTCCAGGCTTTCTCCGTTTATCTGGAATAAGTTTACATCAACGCAACTGTCGCAGATTTCTTCATCTTCTCAACGTTGACTCTGCCTCACCTATCTTCTTGTAATCTGCGTTGTCGCCTTTGTCGTGTGTTCAGTGGTACTCTCCAAGACCTCATTGTTCGTAATCCAAACTCGTATAAGTAATTCCAAATGATTTGTGAGCTAATTTTATGTCCGATGGCGGCTCACAACTGTGATCTGGTTTGAGTGGCGTTGTCTGTTAGATCACGGGCCGTCAGAGGTCGGGCAGCATATAACGTTTTCTGAACAGCAGAAAGAACAGTTGAGTGGCCACTACGGGATTGGCCGGTCGGACCCGTAGCGGCCACATGTTCTGGTACCTCTGCAACATAGTAGTTACGACGCAGGTTTGAGACACCGAGACTGCGCTATCTCTCTTTTTCACTAAAAGTTATTATTCTTAGCAACGTTTCTGCTACATACAGAGACTAAAATATCTTGGCACAAACAATAAAAACATTGACAAAAATATTGATTTTATTTTTATATAGAAAAACAGGAGAAGATTTACGGTATTTGTTTGAATGACATATTTTTAAACAAGGAACGTATAATAAAACGAATAAGTATAATAGAACTTAAAATAGAATTCGAATATTTTATCATCAAAAGTATAATCTCAGTTTTTCCAAGTTTTTTTGATGAGTGTAGACTTCAGAAATAATAGTCCTGAGTCAGAGATGAAGTAATAGAACTTAGTGATGGATTTTAAAGTTTACATTTTAATTTTGTTGATAATGGTGGAAACTATTACTATTTTTAAGTAATTTTTTTTTCCAAAAATGTTAAAAGTTAATAAATATCTTTTTAGAGTTATTCTTAAAGCATTCAATTCTATCTTCTTGTGAACAGAGCACCTGACAAACGTATAATTAAAGGTCAACTTTCTTATAAAAATCAGGTTATTGGTAATAAATAATAAAGTAAAACATTCAGATGGTTGCTACTGACGGTGCGGCCGAAATGACGTTGATTTATAACCTCAAATTGTGTATTTTTCATCGTCAATGATCTCTTGCTGTTTCGGCGTCGATAATTGCCGTTTAACACTTGATATAGTGTCAGTAATTTGTGACCGGGGATCGCTTTTTCCTTTTCAATTAGGCTAAAATTGGAGTTTATAGCGTAATAACTATGTGGTATTAAAGAATTTAACAGGAAGAGCATTCTTAGTTTAAATTAAATTGAACGGAATCTATTAGAAACGCCTGGTCATATCGGGTATGTTCGGAAACTAGTCTTCTTCAGAGATTTATTTGAATATTCTCGAATAGAAAATTTATATAACACCTAAATTAGCACACATATTTAGTATTTGCTAGATTAAAGGAGTCATTAAAAAAATCATATAACTAATATGCATAATATATGAAAGCTTAGAAGAGCACATTTTGAAGTGAAGATATTATTATTTAGTACGGTATGCAGCATGTTGACGATCGCGTAGCGTAATGTTTAGATAATAGATCATAATCTGTTGCATACAGGATCCTCGGTTCGATCTCCAACAGGGGAGTAAAGTATGCGTATCGCAAATTGTTGTTTTCAGGTCTGGGTGGGTTCTATAGTACTCGTATGTCTGGTGTCCGTAACACTGCATCTGTACCTTTCTCCGAAATTACCGCACATGCATTTCACCGGGATAGAAAAGGGAACGACGATTGAGTACCTTTGTAATAAGCAGTAATTCTAGTAGTATACAGTAGATATCGCGGTCGAAATCAACCATAAGAAGATAATGCAGTATGTAGTCATAAATCTTTAAAAATAAGAAATAAAGAGAATATGATTTATATTTCTTTCGCTCCATTATTAAATTAAACATGTTATATGTCAAGAAAGTCTAGACTGAGATATGACATTTTAAGTATATTTTACATAACATTTTAAGTTACTGATAAAATAATAAAATTCTTCTATTCATTGTTCACTTAAAATTAATTTGGACGTAAGCTTGAATATGTTTCATGTCTGCGTTTCTATTTTCAGACAGTTAAAGATCAAGTTGATATACTTAAAAGGTATAAATACATCTCTAAGATTTAATAGGTCGAACGTGGGTCTTTATAAACTAATTTATAAATATTCCATACTTTCATTATTTCATCAAATAATGAATGTGTGATCGTACTTAAAATTTCGGTTCCTAAGTAATATTTATATTTGTGATATACATTTTTTGGATGTAATTCCTTCACGTATGGTAGAATGTTTTTACTGTATTAAAAGTTTTAGATTACTTGAATAATGGGAGTATTCTTTTCCCCGTAAACATAAGAAACCGCAAGAACATCTGACAATTTGAGTACCGAGGTTACGTGCGAGCTTTCCGTTTCCGTCCCCTTCTGTCATATTTTTTTAGTAATTTGTCTAATTATATAGTTTTTATCTAGGTAGAATAATGAAAATGTAAACGACTCGGTGCGGGTTCACACATACATTGGAGTCACTGGTCACGGCGGGTGTAGGCGCCAAGTGTCGGGTGCGAAAGAAACTCAAAACTCGCTCGGGGCTATCTTGTAATTGTGTTCATAGGAGGGCCGCAAGGTGTACGGCGTTTGGGCCGAGCGAGATTATGATGCTGTCATCATTTGTAGAAGTAGTATCGAATTACGCACAAAAATAAATAGAACTATCTCTTGTTAGATGGAGCGAAGATCTATACACGGTAAAGGCAAGATCGGCAATATATACTTACTTATAGGCCTTACGCAGTAGGCCTATATTCGGCAGATTACCTGGTTGTTAGATGATCATAGCAGCATAGATATGAGCAGACCCACCCTCGATGAAGAATACCATAACATGTGCATTGCCGCCTGTTATTCAGGTACAGCTAATTAATGCAGGCAGGACATAACGCAAAATATGTTTCTATTATTGTGGATTAACTTTTTTATTTGATATAATTATCCCTAAATTAAGGTACTTAATAAGGTAATTAATGTACTTTGTGTATTCTACTACTTTAAATACCCAAACAGATGATCAGTTTCAACATGTGGTATTTATTATTTTTATATTCTTTCAAACGCAAATTGTAAAATTAGGAAAGACATTGACATAGGGTCCATCAGTGGATTGTTTGTAGGTTTATATTGTTTATATAATAAATTTAGAATATATTATAGACATCATTATTTCTCAACATCGATATTTTTATTCCCCTCCTTATTTTGCAATGTCCACTGTTTTAAGCTATTTTGGCTACACTAAACTGATGTGTTCTCCTCTCACAATTTGTCCGCCTGTTGCTAAAGTATAGAGAACCCTTCGTATATAAACCGTGTGAAAATTATCTTTCCGTGGTGAAAGTATGTATGTATCTATCACAAACGTTATCGTTATCGTAATTGGCGTATTGTATACAACAGTAAGAATACTAATAATATATATAATAAATAATTTTGAAGCGTCTTCATCGAAAACGCATTTACCTGCAATATATAGTTGAGTATATGTTATTATTATGTAAAACTCATCAAATTTTGGTTACATTTTTAATAAGTGTGTCCTTTATTAGATGATAGAAAAGAGGAGAGTAGTAAACAAATGTAGATTAGTAAAATAAACGATTACTAGTTGACATTTATTTATTAAAAATTCATAATACTTAATGGAATTTATACAGCAGGTAGTTAAGATATGAATCTGTTTGTATTTAGGAAAATATGGAACTTATCCCCAATATATTCCAATAATGGGAAAACGCAAGGAAAACGATTAAATATATTTTCTTCCTCCTATCCGTAGTTGTATTTAGAGATTACGATTATATTTATTTCTTGGTCAAAAACCGACTTCCAGACTAATACGTCTTTCTTACACGCTAACCTACGTTCAACATCTAAAAGTAATTCGAGCGTTTCTATATGTGTATTAGTCTTTTAAATTTAAATGTGTAAAATTCAATCCAAGTTTTGAAATCGCGCCTTTATGAACCCAAGCTGTCTTGACACGTACTTATAATGTCATTTAACAACGCCCTGGGACACCGAGACCAACGCAGCATGCTTAGATTGCTTTGGTGACTAAAATGTAAATGACACCTTAAAGTGTTTTGTGATGTGTCTTCTCTCTGTAGGCGATGTCAGTAATCTACGGTTTGATGTCGACGTTTCTCTCGTATACTGTCTCCTCTTATTTGTTTTTCGTATCGATTTCAAATCTTAATATTCAAGAGTCGAGTTCAAATATGATTTAAAATATTTAATCATGAGAATTTAATAAAATGTATAAACGGCACGTTATAAAATAATTGTATCGAATACAAACGATTACATTTCGACCTTTATTTTTTTACTGCTATAAAACTTTGGGCAAACCAATTCTCTCAATTTTAAGACTTATACAATTTTAATAAATATTCGGTTTGATTTCGGTTTTTTTTAATTAAAGAGTACTGGAAGGATTATAAGAATGAAAGTTAAAATAAGTTTCACTTTTATTATTCAGTACATTATTAATGAATGAAGTAACTGCTATGTAAAATGTGATGAGTAAATACATACAGCTCCTAATTAAAAATGGTTGTTTAAAATATTTGATGTGTTTTTTTTAGTTGATTGATTAAACATTAGATTTGTTTTTTTGTGTATTATTTATTATAGGCTATATCACTTGTTAGTGTATTTTGTTTAAATTAAGACAAGATGTTTTTAATGGTTTTAAGCTATCTTAAATTTTTTTTATACAAAGACATTTTCTTTTATTTAAGCTTTTGTTAGAACCTGTTTTCTGCTGTGTTTCGTCTGCTCAGTGCGGGGACCTTTATACTTTTTCAAAGATGAATGTAGATGTCATGAGCCGCAGGAGTCACTTGCCATCAGGTGAATCGTGTGCTCGTTTGTACTCCCAACGTTAAAAAAAGTAACAAATATAATATAAGTTAACGTGACGATAAGTAAGTATAAGTAAGCGAGACTTGAATCATTTCATAAATTTTACATTAGTATATATCTAATTTTGACTCCTGTTTAACTTCGTCTTGCTTGGGAAGCCTAGTACAGAAAATATTGAAAACAATTTTTGTCAATTTTATGTATGCAAATTGCCACAGATATATATATATTCAATTTAACCCAAAAAGTCGATGAATATTAATAGTGATAATAATGGATGTAAACCAGAATGTGAACCAGGTTTGAAGGCGATGAAATGACCCTGATCGTTGAATAAACTTTGTCGCACAATAAGGATAAAAGATAAAGAAAAGTTGAATAAAAGTCGAAATGCTTCCGGTTACCAAATGGTTCCCGGTTCCCACAAATAAGATAAAAAACGTGCAAAACCAATATTATTTAAAAGGAGGAAAATTAGCAAATTTTTTTACCTTATATAGGACTTAAATTTCTATTTTCTTTTTCTCAAGCCCTGTCAAATAATAAAATGCTTTTATTTATCAATTTTCAGAAAAATAATACGTTTTTATCGATTACCTGGACCTGCGGTTCATTACGTTAAATAAAATGAACATAAGAAAATTACCTTAAAATATTTTTGTGTATAATTCCGAGTGATCAAGTTTGGACTTTATACATAATCACCTTCTTTAATTGTTTTTTTTATAACAATTTTTATTTTATATCTATAAGGCACAATAAAAATCTAAAGATTATATTTTTAAAAATAAAAGACTAGACTAGAGAACTAAAAGTGTTCATCTACTTTTTATTTTCCTTTCCCTGTTATTATTATCTTACAAATTATCTTATTCTCTCTTGACTTATTGATTTAAGATAATCTTAACAGACAACCCTTGCCGAGATATCTTAAAAGATTCTTTGTTTTAGTAGAACGCGTAACATAGAGTATAAATAGAGTAAAGTTGCGGACAGCAGAGGAGGTGCGATGACGCGTGTAGTTTATAGCCACAGAGGCTGTTCACGCAGCTTGACTTTGTTTTTACGACATCATAACCTTCGCTATTTATGGAGTGTATTTAGCATAGACCCAGCAATCTTTTCTGAAGGGCGCGATACTTGCAAGGTTGGGCGGCGCGTTCATTGTTGCTTGCTCTCGTGTCGCGTGGGTCGCGTCTACTGGTTATCGAATACACAATACAGCACCAATAAATTTCATTGTCGTCGCGTTGTGAAAATAAACGATTCAAGGTATGGTGCTATCGACGAACGGTTGATATAAATTCGTATGTTAGCGCGTTTGTTGTTCTATTTTGATGAGCATCTACACACTTTCGATTTTCTAACTAATTTTAAAATAAATAAATAGAAAGTAACTTTGTTTGTTGATGTTGAAACGTATCTTAATGTTATCAGTAAAAATTACATACGTAATAGACGTATGTAATTTACACTTTACATTTAGAATTTATATTAGGAAATTTTCACACACAAACAATACATTAAAAATATTACGACTAAATATGTAATACTATTTCACCGGTTTCAACTTAATTATATGATAAAATTTTATTTATATCTGAGAGAATTACATCAGAATAAAACAGAACTACACGTTTCAATAGAAATGAATTAGCAGAAGTACGGTCACGATTGACGTTGATTAGTTTCTTTCGCATTTTATTGTTTCGTCGAAATTTTGTAGTATGTGGATAAAATCCAAATGAAGAACCCTTGAACGTCCTCCTTACATGCGCAAATTAATATTATTTTAAAAAACGATTAGTAGCAATGCTATTAATAAATAATAATATAATCACTCCAACTAAGCTGAAAATGCTTGTGCTAGCAGATAGTACACCACAATAGTCAAATGGCGGATTCGAACCTACGAAAATAAGTAAGTTTAAGTTTCGCAGACGTACCCTAAGCTTTTTCAATAAGGCTATTGATGTTTCCAATTTGTATAACGACTTCGCAGAAATTATTATTTATAAAGCTTATTTTTGTGAAGTAAAATGGAACGTTTCAGCTGCCGTGTGTGGTTTGAGGCAGGATTATTACTACTTAGCTTAGATAAGCTTTATAGATAATTGGGATAAACTCTATATCGATAAGTTATTAAATTGTATTAAAGAGTTTGTCGGCTCGTGTACAATATTTTCGAAAAATTACAAAACTGTTTTAAATAAAAATACCTTTACTTTTTAAATTCTTTACGTTTTGAGTTAGTGACTTTAGAGTTTACAGAATTGATGATCCCGAGGGAAGTTAGGTGTATGATGTCCTGATGTTTCGGTTAAATATAATTACGTATTTTGATGTCTTGCAACAGGTTTTATTCAAGTTATGGCTGAAGAATGAAGGACAATTAACGTTTCAAACTACGTTTAATGCAGTTGTTTATTTTCAAGGCTAGACTGACTAGAATACACAAAATCCTAAGCAGCCTGACTACCTGTCAATCACTCAAAAAAACTCTTTCGTATCTCTTTGTTAGACAATTCAATTTACAGCCAGTACAAATAGTTAGGCAATTTTACAATGGCCTCAGTAAAATCTTTAGAATTACTGAATTTACAAATTTTACATCTAAAAAAATGAGGCAACGGAAAATATCATCTTCAGCTAGTGGGCAAAATTAATTTGCCCTAGGATTCAAAAATAGTACACACTCATTGACATGCACCAGCATACAAACATACACACACACATACTCAAATGTATTGGCGTTTACACGCGTCTTTTACATATAAGTTAGGTCTCGTTAAACGGTGAAACTGAATTAAGGTTTTTGAATTTATAATATTCTTATACAGTATTTATTTATTATTTGTAATGTTATTATAATATTATATAACTTTGCACCATTTAAATTGATCTTATCAATATGCTTATTTATCAAAACACACCTCCGGCTCCAGAGGCTGGCTTAGTTTGGGAGCTAATGCTTTTATGTATTTGTCTGACTGTTGTTTAAAAACAAAAACAAATGAAGCATTTTTTTATTATTATTATAATGTAACCAACGTAAATGACAATGACCATGGAAATGTGAACATTTAGACGACGGATTTAGGTGACAGTAAAATTAAAATAATTACAAAGATAATTAACAGCGGCAGAGCTACACTGCAGTTTGTTTCTAACTGCAGAATGAATGGGTCAGCTCGACCGGGGTAGGACCGCGCCCTCACAGAATATCAGCGTGAGGTAGTAGCATAACGCTGCTGTGTAACGTCTGGCGAGTGAATGGATCCGGAGACCTTTTTTACTGATGACGAGGCATTCCATCTCAGTCCTCAAGGGTGACAACATATCTGCATTATGATTCCTTGTCAAGGATGAACGTAGATGTCATGGGCTGCAGGAGTCACTTAACAACAGGTGAACTGTGTGCTCGTTTGTAACTCTCAATGTAATAAAAAAAAAAATTAAATACATAACTTGATATTTACATGCTACGTCCTACATCGTACTCCCTATGTGGTAACGTTAATGTGATTTTTCTGTATAGCTTAAGCATAATAAAATTAGCCATAGAGTCTATTTGTTATAAGTATTTCTTTAAATCTTTTGTCATATTAAAAGAATCACGTCAAGACACTGCCAATCCACAATTATGGAGCACAGTACAAGACAGTTGGAAGCAAAAGGTTTTAGGAAAAATAATAATTTCGAAAAACTTCTATTTTCGGTACCAAGAAAAATATTTCAAAACAAATTGTCAATCTTATTTGATATATAAAATTTGAAAAATATTTTTCACTCGCTATTTACCTACCATTTATGACTTACGACTTCTTGGTATCGTATATAAATACTTTACTTTTGGCTTCGAATCCGCTATTCGCATGAAATTGTATAAGTAAATAAATAAGTTTACACGTATTTTACCCAAATAGTGCTGGACACGTATGTATGTATACAGGAAATATAAACATAAGCATTTAAACAGAAAATTATTTCGCATTGCTTAGATAGTTCATTTTTTAACATCGACCAACAATTGAGAACGGAGCCTTTAGCAATTACATTTTGTTTGTACGTGCGTCTGCGTGCGATACCAGCCTGGGATCGATTAATTCACGAGTTTAATCGAAACATTCCCTGTTATGAATATTCACATGCGTTGAGACGATATCCACGCCCCTCGTGGATCGGGGAATAAAGGATACACAGGTGCCAGATTCAATAGCGCCCATTAGAAGCCATTATTCGCCAATAAATAATGCGTGGGGGACACTTAGACTATCCATCCGTAATCTAACTTTATCGCAGCTTAAAGTAATAGTTCCCTGTAATAGAATTATAGGATGCTTATAGAACAAACATAAATAATGCATCTTATAGATAATTTCAATTTGAGGCACGTTTAACTAATAACTATAAGCGAACCGATATTATATCTGTCTATAAGTGTAACTAAACATAAGTGGGCTTTCTCTTCTTTTCAACACAGTTTTATTAGTTTCACTTATATGTTGTAAATTGGTTTATAATTAAATACAGGAAGTAAATTTTACTACTCACTATCAATAATACGTCAAAACTTAAACTTAAAACTTAAAAAAATATATGCATATATTTTCAAACCTATTGTGTGCTGATAAGGATTAAACGATCGTTACATCGATTTGATTTGATAATAGCCGTATTGCTTTGAGAGACGTAAAATTCTGGCAAGGTTAAGTGCACGCTTTCTTCTCCATATAATGAAATATTTTATAACCCAACAGTAAATCTTGGCTGGAGAATTCGTCGTACCTGATGAAGTCAATTCCACGGGTGAACAGTCTGTTTTTTCTGCTTGCTGCCCGGTAACTCGACACAGGCTCTTGGTGGAATAACCGATGTTGGTTTTCAAAAATTGTATGAGAAAGTTGTTTCACAAGGTTTATAAAAACTGTATAAAGGTGTAAAAAGTTATCTACGTTTGATTATACCTAAAGTTGGGGATCATCAGTGTAGAGAATCAACTAAAGAGATGGCTGAATTTATAAAAAAAAGAGAAAATCGCCTTGCAGCACACTAGCCTTGCACTCAACCAGGTATCTGGCCTCTCTCGTCTCTTTCACAAGAACAACAACTGCAGACGTCACGAAGATATAATAAGAACCATCTGCTCAGGAACATGTTTTATGGTAATGATGATTATGATAGGCATAGAAGACGCTACACACTAAATAAAAAAATAAAATCCGTAATAATTTGTTTTGTGTAATCAAAATTTTAATTGGTTAATTGGTATATATATATATATATATATATATATATATATATATATATATATATATATATATATGTATATATACATATTTATATACCCTGCCAGCCAAAAGCTTAAGACCGCACATAAACTACGTAATTATCCATCAATTGTAATAAAATCCCATTGGATAAATGAAAGAAATGCACATCTGCATATTCTATTGTTAGTATCGAATATTTAAAGAAATCATTTGTTTGTTTACTTTCAAGTTAAATATATATATATTTATAAATGACACTGTAATGACAATAAATAATTCCATTCCAGAGATCGAGCTTAAAAATCGATAAACCATCATAATACTCGATTGCCCAAAAGGAAACCTAGATTGTTAAAAAAAACTACTTACTTATTGCTAGAAAACCTATATTTTTATTAAATTCTAGAATATTATAGTAAAGATAATTTGACTCGAAGATTGGAAGTATAAGGCATGCGGACAGTGGTCGACGCTCCAAGCGATTTATGCATCGAATCCTATAATGGTGATATTAATGGAAATTGACACCAAGACCGCTCGTGAGAGAGATCCTACCATACCCGTTTAAGGAAATATAATATTAACGCAGCAATCATGATGTAATAATCTCGTCCTCACACGTTGAAAACGCTTGTCCGTGCGTCTATCATAACGCTAAACGACAATAATTAATTCGTAGACAACATCGGTGTTCTATTACCAGTTTTATATCTTACAATCTTATTTTCTTCATGTTTATGAATATATCACTTTTATAGTTTTTATGTAGCTCGCTGAAAGCTACTTTGTGTTCTATTCTTGAAGATATTAAAGGAATAAACAGCATTTCTTACCGTTTTCGTTAATTTAATCTATATTAAAAATACTAAACATAATAATCAATCCCGCCAAAACACACTCCTTTTGCGGTGGGCCGCGGCCGCCGTTGACGGCTCTTTGATCATTTCCGAGGTATCAATGCTGGTTTTTTTTAGTGAAGTAATGTATTTTTTATGAAACTATCGTTTCATTTAGCTGTACTAACACGATGGAGCGTAAATAATGCTAATAAAACGTTTTAAAAATATGTTTTTTTTTAATCAAGTTCGATTTTTTTCCGACCCATCATCGAAGGTGTCATTAGTACTATCGTATCGGTCTTATACCCAGTGTATATATATATATGTTTTGTGAATAAAATAAGTTAAAAGATAATTTACCATAGCAACGTTGTAAGAGTGTAATTAAACATGTTCAGTTACCACATAAACCCTTGTATAATTGTATAATTCTGATACTTATGTAAGCAGCTCATCAATACCCATTTAAAATACTATCCATATCCACTACTGAACATAGGCTTCCCTATTAAATTGCCATAAAGCACGATCCTGAAACGTAATTTCATGGATTTATACCATCATCAATAAATAATTACAAAAACAGCATGCTAAAGCAAAATTGTTGGCAAAAAAAATATACTACCGGAACAATAAAGTAATCTACATTGGGAAACCAATATTGTGGAAAAATTGGCCACTGTTACTTCCGCTACTATGTTATATATGCTACATATTATGTAGATATGTCAAAGAATTATAATACCTTTAGCTGGAGCTGTAAACATTATATTTATAAAACTTTTATTTTCCATTCTAATTTTTGATTATTTATTTGTTGTGTCCAAAATATTTACTTTTATTTAATGAAACTTTAATTATTTTTAAAAAAAGTTTATTTCAAATAAAAAATCAGTTATGACTAATGCTTAACTTAAATATGATGAATATATTTACATACACTATACATCATTTATTTATACCTAAGAATAGTTTACGAAAGACAGGTAGATGTTCATGACCTTTGTTCATAATTAAGATTGGCCTAAACACATCTATTCCAGATGATTTATACAGTGTCGCGAAGACAACTTTTTTGATGGCTGTATAAGCCGATACGAGAGCGGCATCCCTTACCGCAGGACTGACAGGGAAAGGTAGTAGCAAGTGAGTTTATGTTGTTAATATTATGGTGTCTCCTGTTTCTCCTGTCAGCCAGTACACCGAACCAGTTTTCATCACAGACTTTGCGACCGTCAATAACGCGTTTTTAACTGAGCGATTTGCAGTATGTCCCTCCTATTCCTGCTGATCGATTTTAAATGCAGCTATATCCCGGTTGTCCCTGTCTTTAAAACGCAGCACTGCAAATTAAAATTATCAATTATTATATAATAAAACGAAAACAAAAGTTTACTCTAAAAAGCTACTATGAATAGCATATAAGAAGACATCTATTTCACGTATTACTAGCGTTTAGTTGGACACGCGCCAATGTGGCTTGTGGATGTTTTAGTATTTTTAGTTATTTAATAATCTCCTTGTTATTTAGGTTACGATGATATTTTAAAATATTCTATATTCTAATATTTTTAATATGTGTGCAAATACACCTATGAAATATCGATAATAACGAACATATAACATAATAACTCGTTGATGTTAAAATTTTAAAAGTTATTGTTTATTAATAAACTTTTGGTTTATTAATAAATATCTACAAATCTACAAGGTCTATATAAAAATGTATTTTTCCCTGAATTTATTAGTAAGTATTCTAGGGCAGAGTAAAACAATGTTTATGTAAGAACCACTTTTTACTCTACAATACTATTGAAATAGTATTCTAGGACATGTACATATATAATATGAAATTGTGTCACAACTATAATTAGGTCATATATAGGTACTTACTTGTACTCGTAGTCATTGTCAAATATTGAAATCTATTTTACTCAAGTGGAACACAACACAATAAAACAAAAACAAGGATCAACATAACCATTATAGTAGTAAGTCGAGGTTCTTAATGAATCGACAGACCCCTGATAGATGGGCGCGAGGCAGCAGTGTCCCGGCTGTCACTCCACAATGCGTGCATGTCCACTAGATTGATTGCCTATTGCTGCAACGTTAGAGAAGGTTTAGGTCCGGTTTGACTCAAGTAAACAATATAGTTTAATTTATAAATCTATTGTCGTTTTAATTCTCGATTTGCAAATGAGGATTATTTATATTATATATATGTATACTGATCTTTGTTGACTAGATTAACCTGATATTATAATTCGGTAGATATTATTATTACATCGTATTAATTACTTGATGAGCTATAGGATAGGTAAGTGACCAGTGATCGTTTGGATAAAAAATGAAATAACATATATAATTGTTGTAGAAAGTTGGCGTGTGGACTTGAGTATAATATTTTAAGAATGATGTTATGATACATATGTACTGTATATGAATACAATGACTACGAATTAAAAAAAAATACCAAGTCTATAATTAGATGTAACTACTTAAGTTGTTTATATACTTCAAAAATTATAAGTATTTGCGATAATAATTATGTTTAAATGTTTATAAGAATCTAGAAGCTATAAACTTACTAACTATAAAGCTGATGTCAAATACCCAATTTTATTTGACGTCAAAAAAATGTTACGTTTGGAAAAAAGATAACTAAAAAGTAGCCTGTTTGCTCCCTGCTGGTTGATTGACGACTATCGATATTTTTCAATTTGGACATAGTTATTGATCTATAAATTTTTGATTTCTATTCTTGACTTTCTTTATACCTCTTGTTTAATAATACAACAAAATATACCTCTGCAGACAGTCATACCAGCAATAGCTATAGGTCATCGGCACCGTTGAAAATGTGCAGAGGATCAAAATATGCACTTTTTGTAACAGGCTATCTCCAAAACACAATAACCTTCATGTTTTTAGTTATATATACTCGTACCAGGCCAAAAAGCACATAAATCGATTAAGAGGAAAAGTAATGCGGAGGAGAAAATAAACGCATAATATAAATTAGAACGCTAAACTATAATAAAAGTTTAGAGTTCTTTTGAGCATACCAATGCCTTGTAATTACTAAGCTACCTGCTATATACCATGCTTGGCAGGTTTGGTGGTAATCATTTATTTAAGGCAACTATATATTCAGCGCTTTGTATTAATATCGCTGAAATAAATTTTTCAGCAGTTAGCCTGGGGACCCAGTGAAATGAGTGTTGAAAACGCGCTTGTTTTTATCGTGTATTTTAGACATTACAACCTCTCATAAATTTTGGTTAGAGTCCAATAAGGAAGTCATCGTAAAAAAGTTATGTCAATCAAAAATAAAAATAGAATTTTAGCTCTGATAAAAGGATAATGGAAGAAAAAAAAAAAAGATTAAGCCACCCTATCCCATCCCGTGAGTGTCTCATCATAAAAGGCTGGTGGTACTATTGGCACGCCACAAATAACCAGTGGCCACTGATAGATGGTGAAATAACCATCTCTGAATTCCAGCAGTGTTAAAGGTGGTGAGGTGCCTGGAAAATGGGGATTGTCACAAATAACGAACGATAATAGACCAGTAATTTTATAGAGCTTGTCACAAACGCCTGAATTAAACAAGCGAATAGTAAATTAATTTATTTCTATGTTATTCGTTGACAGCCGTGACCGAAAGTGTGAAATGTTTTTAATTGTGGCCATATTTAAATGTTCGCAGGTCAAGTGCAGTGGCGAGTAAATGACAGCTGTGACGAATTGGCACCAAAATTGCATTTGTAAAGTTATAAAAAAAAACAATAAAAGAATATATTATATGTATATGTATTTTTTATCAAATTTAATTCATATTAAATTTAATAGTTAATAGTTGTCAACCCGCTCGCCGCATTTGGCAAATATGGCACAAAAAACGCCCTTAAAAAATTGATGGCCTGAAATGAAGATGATGATGATGAAAAGGATAGTCATCAAAGTATTTTTTTTTATTATAGTTCCTTCATTATTTAAGAAGTGAGTGATCAATCATGGTATGATTATAATTAGATGCAGTTGCATGGTAGGGTATAAATCAAACCTGTAAGTTCCGACGACCATGAGGATGTTACGTACTCGTATATGCGTCGGCACCTGGGTTACCGGATTTATTGTGGAAATTTGTATGTTTTACGTGCATTATGTTAATTTTAATTACTTCTATATAGAAAAGAGTGATGTACAATAAAAGTCAATGTTACGTAAAAATTGATTATTAGAGGATGAAATTCAAACGTTAAAATTGATGGACATCTGAAAAGAAAATACACAGAGTATTTTCTTTTCAGATGTCCATCAATTTTAGATAGAGGTATGAACTGAGGCCGGTGCTGAACTAGTTCGCTAATCGCACGCATTCATTTGAATCTATTTAGGTAAACGCTCACGACGCCGGCCGCAGGAATGCGACGCTTCGGTAATTGCGCAGTTGCCGGTTCTTTCCTCTAACCAATTACTGTATTTTCGGCACTTACGTGATAAATTATATGTAATAATCTGCAATTTCCCTAACATGAATTTTGTAAATGTTGGAAAATAATACTTCTTTATATCGAGTACTTGCAATTATGACCTTTAGTGTTAAAACTATCAACTAAAATGTGTTTGGAACTTCTAATAGCTAAAGAATAGACAATGTTTTATATTTATTTTTAGACAATTTCGGTGTGGTGGTAATTCCCAGTTAATACTAGACTGTACGAGTACTCTTCGTGCAAATACAGTGGCGATTATTGTCAGCGCATTTCCTAATCCAATGTAAGAGCTTTGGATCAAACCGGAGTACAAGGTTCGGACGCCGAGTCACACTAGGCAATAAGTACATGCAAATTCGAAATTTTGTCTGCTGCTTAAATATTATCTTTGGCTGGAAAACAACACTGGTAACCAAGCCAGCCTAGTAGCTGGCCACGCGAATACTTTTTTCTTAAGATAATATTCAATATACACATGTGTTGTCAGTCATGAAGGCTTAGATGCTTCCCTATCAAAAACTGCAGTTGGTTTCTAGCTGCAGAATGAATGGGTCAGTTTAACCGGGGTAGGACCACGCTCTCACATAACACTTGCGTGAAACAGTAGCAATAATACTGCTGTGTTTCGTCTGCTGAGTGTAGGAATTCGGAGAGAATTTCGGAGGATTACTTTATTAGTGGTGGCGACGCCTTCCATTTTAGTCCTGAAGTTTGACAACGCATCAGCATTATGATTCCTTGTCAAGGATGAATGTAGATGTCATAGGCAGCAGGAATCACTAACCATCAGGTGGACAATCCATATCCACATACCAATAATTTAATAGAAATAAAAGCAGTACAGTTGTGCTATGCCTTAATACTCTATGGAGATCATTTACTGGCCGAGACGACCTATTCCTCAGCTCCTTCCTTGCTGCAGCGTGGCTCTAGCACTATTACATTTTTAATTAATTGATTATTAACATACTGTTTAGCTTAGGTCAGTTTAGATTTAGTTTGCGACTTTCTTTTGAATATAAACTGTAAAGTCTGCATATATTTGTATTCACAATGAGTAATGAGAATATATATAATAAGAATAGTCTAGAAACAATTTAACGTTTCTATGATACGAATAATATCAGTATGTAATATATCAATATGGTATAACACAAAAGTATGTTCTAGGCAAATAAATATAGCTTGTATTTTATTAAATAAACTTGAGCTATAGCCGATCAGATTCACCAAAGATATGATAGACAGTAATCTAAAATTTCATCCCGGCTGACATATAAATCGCACCAAAGCCGTTTCGAGCGCGTATAATTTATGGAGTTCACTCGGCGATATTGTGTTTCACGTCCGGCTGTTCGGACACAGGCCGAGGATATCTGTGTGAAAAGGGCGAAATATTGCAGAAATTTCAAAGAAGACAGGACAACATTCGATTCGTTGCGGTGTTGGGTTTCATTGCGCTATATCGCGTGCGCCTCGCCGCCGATACAAGCCTCATGAGCCCTCACCGAGACATGCCCGCCTTTCTAGCCGCGACATTTACTGATAGGAAAGTTTTGTATACGCAAATAGCGTTAAGTAACATTAAATCCATTTCCAATGGATAATCGAATGGAATTATTTTGCTGATATGGACAGCAATTACAGCGGGCATTGTCATGTTTTATCTTGTTCAGAAAATTTTCAAGTCGCAATTTAATCAGTGAACAATTTGACATAGAGATTTGGTTATATTAAAGGATCAAAATTATTAATTATATTACATAGATTACATGCATAATCATTTTATTTAAATATCGCTTTAAATATCCTAAGTGTAAATAAAATAAATAAATATTGTTTTGATTATCAAAATTCTGTATAAATTATATTCAAATAAATTAAATTAGAAATGAACATAAACCCCACTGTAAAACTATCTCAAATCTTACTTAACATAATCTAACTTAAAATAAGTAAGTTATATAAAATTTACATAATCTATAAAATTTTATTAGAGTCGTATAGAATGCATGCAAGTTTTCTTGATCCATACCTATTTAAGCAAGTAATAAAATATAAAACTTCAATGTTATAAGGAATACCTTAGTTTACCTTTGCAATGGGGCAAAGCAGGCGAGGTCAAACCAATAACCGAAATATATTTGGCGGTGGTTATCGCTTTTTTATAATTTTTTTACAACAAATATATTTAGTATTTTTTGGTTGCACTTGTATAAATAATTTAGTTTATTACATTTTTTTAGTTTTATTAACTCAACCAGTTGTTCAGTTAAGTATTGGTTAGTAATAAACTCTTCGATAAAGGTTGGTTAAGAAGATAGGAATTTTAGGAAATAAAGAATGAATGTATGAGTAACTATGTAGTCTCAATTTAAGGGAAGTTTTGTTCTCTCAAGTTTAAGCTTCATTAAAATATAATTTTGGATAGTCAAAATCCTATAAACATTTGAGCTCTCTTAAAGAATTTTAATTGTGTGCCCTTTTTACAATCAATAGTTCTAATAGCGAACCCAGTAAATGTGCAAATTACACAGTGGTAGAGCTACACTGCAGTTGCTTTATATCTGCAGAACGATTGGGTCTGCTCGACCGGGGTAGGATCACGCTCTCATAGAATACCATGCGTGAAATGCGTTTATTACTAGAAACGAGGCATTTCATCTCAGTCCTCAAGAGTGACAACGCATCTGCATTATGATTCCTTATGAAGGGTGAATGCAGATGTCATGGGCCGCAGGAATGACTTGCTATCAGGTGAACTGTGTGCTCGTTTGTTACTCTTAATTTAATAAAATAATAATTCGGCTAATAGCTACGTGAGCCCTTTGCACAACGGCCGGATGGAGTGTAGTGGATGAGTACCCTGGGCTCAATTCTCACGCCTACTCCTATTTGATAGGTCGTACAACTTAACAAATACTGCTTGCTTCAAATTAGCTCCTGTGGAGAGATAAAACCCATAGCGCCACTCAATAAATCGTAGTTATCATTTATGTTACGGCGTTACATTAGCCCAATACACAATATGTTAGTTTGAATCATCAGGTAGTTTCGATTAGGTTTAGGTTGAAAGTTGATATGGAAATGTTGTCCACATACTGTTTGACATAATGCTTCTATATTTTTTTTGAACTTAACGCATAACCAGCTAAATATATCCATCCTCAACAAAGACTTAGTCATAGGGTCTCCAGATCCTTACACTCAGAGAACATAACATAGAAGCAATATACTGCCTTCGCTGGTCTATCAAACCAATTCATGCTACAACTAGAAAGAATCCGGAATGTCACACTTTTAAAACCTTATGTAGCTGATCCGTTGTCACAATATTTCCATTATGCGGAAGGTCTTCTCAAAGAAAATTATTGCTGCTCCATGGTGAACTGTAAGTTATGACATTTCATAAACACTGCTGCTTTTTTTTATGAAAATGGGCCAAAAACTAACTAAAGATCAGTATCGGCCTGGTCAGTATCGGCGATGGCGATAGTCTCTGGGTTGGATATTATTGTGTTATAATTACTTCCTTTTATCAATATTATATTTTTGTTCCCGGTCTCCTTTCTCCTTCCTAGTCGGGTAAAAAGCCTTTTATTACCAGCATTAAAATGAACTAGCCAAAATTCGATTATCGTGATAGAAATTTGCAAAAAAAAGAAATACAAAAGATTATCCTCGAATATTAAAGCTAGACTCTAGCTTCTGTCATAACTTATAGTTCACCATGGAGCAGCAATAATTTTCTTTGAGTAGATCTTCCGCTGGAAATATTGTGAGTACGGATCAGCTACATAAAATTTTAAAAGTGCCACATTCCGTATTCTTTCTAGCTGCAGCACGAATTGGGTTGATAGACCAGCGAAGGCAGTATATTGCTTCTATGTTTTGTTTTCTGAGTGTAAGGATCTGGAGACCCTATGACTAAGTCTTTTCGTTATTAAGGACATTTTATGTAATAGAAAAAAAATTGTAAGGTCCAGCCAGTAAACACTTACTTCCACAAAAAAGTTATTCAAGATGCAAGTGTTGTCATTCCTGAGAACCGTGATGGTATGCCTTGCTGCCAGCAACTTACTAAAGACAATCGGTATTCTATGAGGACGTGTTCTTGCCTCAGTCAAATTGATTTATGCTGCATATAGAAACAAGGTGCAGTGGCTCTATCATCCTTCCCCAATTTATTCCTTCACACCATATTTGCTTTTTCTCAGTGTAGCATAAACACAATAAATTAATATAATTATATACCATATAAAATTACTAATTCAACGAGGTATATCAGCATAATGACATAATTTAAAAACAAATACTATTTAAGTTAAACATATATTACTTGTACTGATGGAATAAGATACGAACATAAACTCATCCGTTCTAGGATTCAATAATGCGTAGCATGTTCTACAAAGGATATAATTTAGATATTTTATTTCTTCGTTATCTCTATTGAGGCGGAGACACACAACTTACTAGTTGTAAAAAGCTTTACTCATGGACTCTCACGACAAGGTAATTTAAACTTATCCCGAGTTGTAATAAATGTGGCTAAATTAAAATTTAAGAATTTATATATCATTGTAAATTAATTACTATATATAGTAAAAAAAAATTAAGATCTAAATATTTTTATAATCATCTTATATCAAGGTTATATTTAATATTGTGCAAAGTTTCAAGAGGCTAAAGATTTAGAGATTTAAAATAAGATAAACATTAAATTAGATATAATGTAATATAATCTATACATACACTATTACAACATACACACGAGTTGGTAGTTTTTGGTCTACTTAGATGTGTAAATGCATACAATCATATGAACGAGAACAAATATCCCAAACCATTTTTTATAGACGTTAGCATGACTAACGAAAACATAGTTCTGGTAAGTGAAGATAGAAGCCAATAAAACCTTTTTTTTTTCGAGGTTGAAATCTTCAAAAGATACCCTACCTGCTGGGGGACAGACAGGGCTATATGGCATTTCTAACCACTAAAACCCCCCCGGTGGTCATCATCAGTGCTTTGGGACGGGTTCCGGGATCTCCTGCGGAACGCACCGGTGCCCTCTGCACAGTGCTTAAGCACGTCCCTGGGCAGGCCAAGCCTCCCTTAGCACCCTCACTGTGCTACGGCAACTCTAGACCACTTCAAGTTGCCGTCCTCCTCGGGTTCGCTTACCCGGACGGTCAGAGCCCCTGATCGCCCACAAACCTGAAGTCCCCTTTTAGCCGCCTTGTACGACAGGCAGGGGGTTCCTTAGCCCTATTATTGTACCCGGGACTAAACGGCTTAGCCTATAAACACCTACATCCATCTTAAAGAAAGATTTAAATGATAATAATGTATAATATGAAAGTTGACAAGATAAAGTTATTGTGTATTTAGTACAAAAAAAATAACAGGAAGAAAAAAAAGAAAATTTTGTATTGGATGTCATGATTAACTGTACGAGGATAACGAAGACCTAATATCTGGTAAGGAAGTATTCCATCGCATATCCCTTAGACTTAGAGGGTCTCTCTTATATTTGTTAAGGATGCATTAAGATATTTATCACTTCATAAAAAAAAAATGACAAACCATTTTGTAAACGTGATTTAAGTTTGGATGACCATATAAACAGATATAATTTTAGCACACGAAAAGTGTCGACAACATAGACGTTCGTGTATCGGGCGAGTGATACTATCCGTACTATTGTTAATCCGGTAATTTGAATTTATTGCACCATGAATAAATGGTGCGGCCGGAACAGGCTATCGGGCGACTTATCGACGCAGCGGCCTTGTAATGGTGGAAACATCTAGACTTTCATAACTGCTTCTTACTTTCGGCTGTAAAACCCTGACGGGGCAATGTAATCGGATACTACTTGAAATACATAAACAAATTGTATTAAAATATTTACACGTATTGTTCTTTGCGTAGAATTAGAAGGTGTTAAATTATGCCTCAAAAATGTGTAATATTGTGCTTGTGCATTAACTTTATGTTCATTTGGTTGGTTTCATAGCGTTGGCTTAATAACTAGTGACAATGAGTTTAAATTTTTTAAGTCTAAGAATCATTTGCTCATACCACTACGCACACACGCAACACATGAGACGGGTTCGGTTCATCAGCTGGTAAGTGCATTCCCTGCAGCCCAACGTCTTAAGACTACATCCATTCTTGAAGGTGAATCAGGACAATAATTGATAAAGATGAGGAGAGTAGCAATGAGGTTTCCTGTTACATTTGTTCATCATACTATAGAATTGCTATGTATAGTCAAATTTGGGAAATAAATTTAAAAAAAATATGTAAAATTGAATTATTCTCTAGTATTGAGGTTGCGTTCTATCGCTGGTTCAAATGGTAAAACATTGTATTTATGTTTGCTCGATTAGTTATATCTCAATTATACCTACTATACTATATCGTAGTTAATATTTAATTAGTAACAAGAAGATTTCTTCTAGATAATTGATAAAGAATACATCATTACGTTGTACGTAAATAAGAAGTGAGAAAGATGTTTCTCGTTTCATATGTCTGCACTTCATGAAGAATTTAAGAACTTCTTAACCTGCACAACGGTATTATTTTCGCAGCGACCTCTTCGCTGTTTGCACCGGCAATCAGGAATCATTATTTACGGACAGCTATTATCACCTCGTGCTTTTCTGTTTTATTATCTGTTGTGCTCGTTATGTTGTCCTGCGACGGATAAATTATGCTATTAAGTTAGCAGATTGACACGGTTATTTATGACATTAAGTGGAAGCGCATTTGACCGCTACGGGTCCTGTGAACGACGGAGAAAGCTTGTGTAAAAGATTGTTCAATTCTTGAAGGAATTTTAATTTTCATGTAATAGATGATATTTAATTGGAAGTAACAAAGAAAATGTTTATTTTTTAAATGAATTTTTGTGTACTATTCCAGCTACCCCGCATTAAATTATATCCTTTTCTTTTTACGTGGGTATATCGTGAGTGATTGTCATGAATATGTCGGAATCCTATCGAGTAAAATCTTAGAATGGTTAACATCAGCGCTATTAAGGGTTCGCAAATCTCTGTTCGAAATGCAATCACACCCTTCGCTACCCTTAGCACCATTGAGGTAAAAAGTATTATTGTCTTGACGTTACGCTTATTTTGTGCCACGAGCACTATCTACTGCTTCCGGTTTTTTAATTCGAATTTTTTTAGCTATATCTGTTCCTCAAAAAATTATAATATCTGGGATTGAATGTAATATGGTATCTTGTATCACAGGCAGCATTGTAATTAGACAGGGGAAAAAATGACATTGTAATCGAAACCAGACCACGAAGTGTTGAAAATTCTTATTTAAGATATTGAAAATAAAAAGGAATTAATCAAGTTTTGGTTCTAATTAAGTCAATGAGATATTTAATTTTTAATCAGAATTAATCAATAGGCCACCCAATCTAAGAGATTGCTGTTCTGAACAAACTTTTATGAATTCCGAGGATGTCTAACAACACACGAGCAGTGTCGGTAATTCCAGTCGTAAATGCATATCGTAACATCCGTAGCTCGTTTTGTGTAAGGACATTACGATCACTGTGATACAATGCTCAGTGCAATTGACAATTACAAGCAGAACAACACATAGGTATAAAGAAATATTCAGTGAGATTGGTTTAAAATCTTTGATAAAACCGGGAGTTTCGAAATATTTAAATATTTATTATATAATTTTAATAAATGTGTGTATAAAGGTATACTTAGCATGTTCGTAATATGAAAATAAATAGTATATATTAATGTGTCAGAAGTTCTTCTTTTCAAAACTAAGGTAAGAGCGGCAATTGACTGGTGAAGGGCTGAGTTGACGATGATGTAAAACGTAAAATTTAAATTTTCTCGCAAACATTAAATCGTTTAAAGTGCAGAACATAAGCCATTTTCATACGCCATTGTCAATATATTATTCTTCAACTTTGTATTACAAAGTAGTCGACCTGTTAGACTAAAATTTATGTAACATTTTTTTTAATGTGATGCACATTTTTTATATATAGATTCTTGTTATACATTTTCACACAACGGCCTATAAAGATAGAATTTATTTGGCACGTACAAGTAAACAAAATTCTTTATAAATGTCTCGGTAATATCTATTTATGATATACACCTCAATTATTGATATAATATACAGGTAAATTAGAGACTTCTATCTATCTATTGGACTTATTTGTGAAACTGGGGTTATATAAGATAATGTGTGTGAATGCCGATGTCTATACTTTTTGTCACCTTTCCACTCTTGTGTAAATAATAATAAGAAATTCCATTAATTACAGTAAATAGTATTCTACAATGTTCATAAACACAACGACGTAAAATTATAAGGTAATTTTTTTTAACCTTACACAATAATTGGTTCTCAAACAGGAGTTAAGAATCGCCCAGCACTTAACCGAACGGTTCGTCAAATCGTTTTGACAGTGGCCGGCTGTCACTAGGCACATAAATAACAAACGCGAAGTAATTGCGTATTCATCGTACCGGTAGTGAGCCGATTTGGTCGGCTTGGACGGCGGCGCCTGAGGTCGACGGCGGCTCTTTGTAACCTGCTAGCCCCTCGCAATAAAACCACTTGTCCGGTGGATATTGATAGAGTAGACCGTGTCCGCTGTCAGATGTTATGACACGAGACCAGTAGGTGTGTAGCGTTGGTGGGTTTTAATTGGCAGCAATAAATACGATTATGAGATTTGTTTGTGTCGTTTTTAATTGTTCAATAGATTGAAATATGTATACGTTTAGTGTTGTAAATTAAGGAACTGGGAACCCATAACCACCTACATCCATCCTTAATAAATATTTAAGATGGTGATCTCAATCATGGAGGTGTCCCTTCATGATTGAAATTGAACTCCTCGTTACCTGTAATCAGGCCACCGGACACGGCGTTAGTCGCTTATTCCGTGCTGGTATTCCGTGCCTTCACGGAACCAGCTGTACTTCCCCGCTTGAGCCGGCCCATTCATGTTGAAACCTAAAAGCCGCTGCAACGTGGCTTTATCACGAAAGAAACCACTGTAATATGTTACATATTAAAATATGTTTGGCCTACTGTGGGAATACTTAACGATATTAGATATTACATTAAAATATCAGAGGTTAAAGGTGTAATACGAACAAATTTATACTTCATAGCCTAGTTTAGACAGGCACTGCTCCTGATCACAGCAATGGAATAGGACACCGTGTTAGTCAGCATACGATAAAATATCAAACGTATTATTACAGTTTAGAAAGTCAGCCATTATAACGATCGAAGTTAATAAGGTGCAGGATGGAAATGGCTTCGACTTGATAAGGTCAATCATAGATGACGTGTCGGGTTTCATATAATTAGTTAGTTATGGGCGCTGTGAATTAGTGTGGATAGATCGTTTTCTTTATTTCAAATGAAGAAAATAAAAATATAATAATGAGCCAATCAATTTGAATTGCAAGGTAAGACCGCCATGGTTTTATCGCTAGCTAAAAGCAATTTCTTTCAAACAAAATATTTGGATATAGATAATAGAACTATTAAAAAAAAAACAGAAAAATGGAGTTTGGAGTCTATAATTGCGTTATGTATAGCGGTAGATGTATCATATTTAATACACGTCTACATATTTAGATATCATTTGTATAATACATAATATTTATATAAACATACGTGTGTAGAGTAGAGATGTTAAAAGCTCAATTTTATCAATTATATAAATAACATACATGGAGGACAGGTAATAACTTTATACAAGTCTTCATCTGGCAAGAATCGAGTGCATCTTAACTTAAAAGGTATCGTGTTCCCTAAACGAACTGCTTGAAACGAATTATTATGAGCCTTTTTTTTAAAATCTTTTACTAAACATTTCCTTCGTGAGATTGTTTCAAAGCGGTGTTTAAGATAAAGAATGATAGCGTTGTGCAGAAGACGTAAAATTGAAGCGTTCTTGCGAAGTCGAATTGGCAACCACTTGAGTCTATAGTCTTGAGTGCTTAGGCCAAATATAAATCATATACAAAGTCAGTCAAAATAGATAACATCAGCATAGTCGAGGAAGAAGAGGAGATTGTAGAAGGTCAATATTAGTGGTAATAAGCAGAAAGTTCTGTAATCTTCGTGAGGATCTAGCAAAAGGAAAAATTTTGCGACTGACGCCTTGTAGCTGAGGGCGCTAAGATAAAATACTACCTCAAGTTCTTGACTATTTCAGTTACGCTAATAAAACTCTGCACCACACTCTACCTCAGAGACTATTTGGAAAATTTGATACAAATTCGACTTACTTAAAATTTTTAAATTTCCTATGATTATGACCTAATTTTTTCTATAATTGACAATTAATATCCTACTTACTCCATTACACAAACTACGGATGGAACTACGGAATGGAATAAATTTCTACAGCTAGGGAGCTAAGAGAAGCACATTTGAAGATCACTCGCATTAAGGTCACAACAGAGGAGAGGTTACGATGTTTATTAGAACAGCAAATGAAAGACAGCGATTATTTATTTTAGATTATATTTAAAGAATACAAGCTGTATTGTAATCCCAATATGACCAGATTTATAACTTTTTCTAAACCTTTTAATAATTACTGACAACTAATTTTGATCTACAGTTTTTATGGTGGAAACTACTAACATGTAAAATATCAAAATCATCAATATGTAAAATATCAGCTAAAGAAGCTAGAGTAATATATGTTTCTTTCTCAACCACTCCAATATACAAGACAAATACTATAACAAGAATGGAAAGAGTTGGTGTAGAATTAAAATAAACTCACGATCTCTTTATTATGGTAGTGAGGATTAGAAATTATATACAGGTCACCTGATGTCCAAAGTTCACAGTGTCGCATAGATACCGGAATTTAACCTCAACAAAAACCATCGGTGACCAATATGGAAGGCCTCTTTACCCCGGTTTCAAACACAGATTATGCTTCTATTTTAAATGAATATATTGTAAGGGCGTCGAGACCTTTTCATGCTCCTGTTAGTTTCTAAGTGCATTTATTCCGCATAAAAAAATCATTAACGACAATTATATGGGTTAATTAACAGGCAGTGTTAAACATGTCGGTGAATTAAATATTGTACAGTAAAATAGAATCTGATATTGCCGGAACACACACGTCATTACTGTGACAGTGACAGTCGTGTTTGTAATAACATATAATGCCGGTGATTTATAGCTGCAAAAATATTATATCTTAGCATCTAAGTACACTTCTGCTAGTTACTGGATTTAGTTTAGAACCATGCTTAAATTGTATAGCTCTGGTTAAAAATGATCGCGTGGCATTGCTTTGAATTCTAGACGAGGAACAAAATTTTTATATCACAAATTGTTAGTTTCCGGGTCTCGTTATGTTATGTCCCGTGTTTTTGATATTGCATCTGAATCATCCATATTATAATAAGTGTGTAATATCGGACTAGGGAATGGGATAATGAGTGAATGCTTCTACACATCTACATCCACCCTCAACGAAATTTCTGGGTGTACATGCGTTGGCAATCTTGTAGATCTAGATGGAATGCCTCGTTATCTGTAATTGGTTCCTTGGATCCTTACACCCAATATACACTACTATATATCGTATGTAGGTAGGTTGTAACGTTAGGTGCTATTTTATACCAAATTTCGTTTTGTTTCTTCCGGGTGAAGCCAACCTATTTATGTTGCAGCTTGAAACTGCAGATGCAGCTAAACCCTTATTAAAATAATTCACGAAATATTACAAATAAAATTACATGTAAAAATTATAATGGCAAGAACTTTATTACATTTGTATGAAAATGAAATGAACATAAAATTCACGTATCTCAATTTAAAACAGAACATTATTTAAAAGAAAACAAATTATAAGAAAAAAGGAACTTAAGTGAGTAAGAGTAAGTCAATTTAAAGTTTATTTATAATGTTTTTAACCTGCTAGAAATAAGGTTACGTAATTTCGACATGTTACTTGCAGGTTAAAGAGTAAAAGGTCGAAATAAATAATTAGAAAAACAACTGGCAACGGGACATGGTGGTGATAAAAGGTGCACGGATCCCGCTGCATCTGATTATAACATGTAAATAATTATTAAATATTATCGAATGTCAGATAGGGTCGTTTAGGCGGCCGTTACGTTATCTCTGTTATTTGTCGTTAACAGCTCGGCGGGACTAGGTGCGTTATCGAGTTGAGTTATGGCAGCGAAGACGATGCGGCTTCGGGAGTACGCTCCGTTTCTAGTTTCAACGGAGCCCTCGGACTCCCTGATAACGTGTAAGGACTGCTGATCACGCGCTCGTGGGCTCCGATACCATCTACGGATACTACATGTCTGTGGCTTTTTCCTGGTAAATGTCAAAGTGACCTTCAAGTTTATCATCTTAGACGGGACCTCATGATGCATAACACAATCTCTTGCTGATCTTATATGCTTAAGTGTATTACTAAATTTTGTTAGTGTTCGAATAACTTGCTGTGGACGTATTTTTTATATAAATATTTTCTTTGATTAGATCATATAATATTGATTTTGTGGGATCAATAAAAATAATCTATCTAACCTTGGCTGGATGAAAATTTATTAATAACATACTATATATAGTACATAGTATTGTTATACAAAAATATATTTAAATGATGGAGCCACGCTGTACGTAGTTTGTAGCTGCAACTTGAATGGGCTAGCTCGACTAGGGAAGGACTGCAGAATAGCAGGGTGATATATCAGAATAAGGCTGCGGTGTTTTGTAAGGTGAATATTCCCTACTCCTATGCATGTGCATCTTGAAAGTTCGTTGAGGATAGATCTACATCTAAATGACATCTACATGTCATGAGGTGCAGTTATCTCCTACTATCAGGTGAACAGCAAGTCTATATTTTATAAAAAGAATGAGCTACAAATTAATATTTTTTATTTTATTGGGGTGCCAAACGAGGATAAACTTTCCGTGATGGTAATTGATTCCTGCAGCTGTAAGGATCGTTGTTTATGATATTGGTGTAATCAAATTTTGTGTATAATTAATACCACTGCATCCTTTTCTGATTTGTTTTTGCAGGTTACAATACTAAGTATGATGATGCGTGATAAACAATTATTTGTTTTATTTTAATCACCTTGTAAACATTTCAACGGCTGATTGAAGATGTTACAACGCAGAACCTTCTAATTACGTATCAATTAGAAGGTTCTCGGATTTTCCCGTTTCTCATCGGCATATTTTACGTGCCATCAAGGTAATTGTTGTCAGAAGGCGTCGTACAATAAAATATAATTTAAATATACTAAGCAAAATGTAAAATGCACATGGTAAAGATCGACTAAAGTTCACTATTCCACGCATAAATTATTCTAATTTATGATCTTCTAACTTCTAAACTAGTGTCGTAAACGTTCATTTTATGTTGGCAAGGGGCTAGGTCCAACACTACACAACTCATTGAACTAATGTAAATTAAGCTCCACACATATAAAGTAGGTGAATGCCTCTCTGGTGTTGCAATTTTACTGAACTGTCAACTGTCAATAAATCCAGCTTGATTTTATTTAGCCTCGCTCAAGTGGCAGAATAATAATTAAGTCACAGACTTTGGCCATGCCCATTTTGTTTATTACCTAGCACAGGATACCAATGCAATAAAATAAATCATTTTAACTTCCAGATAAGCATTTCCTTCTTTGCGCTGTTTGGACATGAATAGGTTGTATTGAGATTAAGATATTGCATGGTTAATTATGCGCGAGCGTGATATTTTAAGAATTCAAACGATCTGTGTTGTTATCTATTTGGTTTTTGGTTTAGACCCCCGGTGAAAACGATGATTAATGAACATAATAATTATAAGTTTTCTGTACGGAGTGTTTTTGTTGCCTCTAAATTGGTAATTATTTATATCGTATAGTAGTTTATTCATAGCAGATACATACTAAAGTATAGTTCAATTAAATGATATGTATTTAATTCCAATTTTTTAAAATTTTCAATGTTATAAATTAAATATTCGTACGTCATCATTATCCTCATCTCAGTCCACGCCTACTGATAAACAAAGAACATATAAGGTGGGAGGAAATCTTAGATACCCCATCTCTTGCCGGGAAGACAGGGTTATACCAGACTTCAATCTACTTAATACACTGAGGGATGGTCTGAGCCGAACTGAACTGAACTAAAAATGGTTAGTCAGAGCCTCCACCTTGATTGTCTGTAAACTTAAAGTCCCCTTTAAGTAGCTTTATACGAAAAACTAAGCGATATTCTATAAGCCCAGGATTATATGTTTGACGTGGCAGAACACGGCCGACATCCGTTACTACCACTGCCATCTCCGACCTAGAGAGGCCTTCTTCCAATCCCGCTCGGCGATCCCCTTCTGGTAAACGAGGTAGTGGGTTCAATGGTCCAAAGATTGTCGTCATGTCGTTATTGACAATGAAATTATGATCAGTTTTGATGTCAAGTCAATATTGCATATGTCATCCTGAAAACTATCTCACAAATATGTAAATGAAATATGTGGTATTACTAAGACATTTTAGCAGTATAATGCTATTGGGTTTTGTATGTATGTGTTTGCGTGAAGGGATTTGGATACGCTATTACAAGTAACGAGGCATTCTATCTCAGTCCTCATTGGAGTCATCGCATGCGCATCTTGAATTCTTGTTGAGGATGGATGTAGATGTCATACGCCGAGATCATCACTTCGGTCACACATCACAAGGCTCGGAATCGGAGTCGTTGCGAACAACAAGGTACATTAGTAAGTTGTACGACAGCCGAAAAGGCAACATAAATAGCTAATTCATAATTATGTAGGTTATGGCTATTTCTAGGGTATGAAACAAATAGTAAACAGTAGGGCAATAACCTTTAAATTAGAGTGCCGGAAAGGTGGAATGTAATCGTTACTTTTGTAGAGTATAGAGGTTTTCTCTCTACGGGAAGCATTAAAAAGAGGATACTGTATAGTAGAAACTATAAGGAAGATTTCCAGACACAGTTTTGGATAATCTTCTGAAAGCTTAACGTATTGCGTTGTATAGAGATATCTTCGAGAATCTATCTTTACCAATATATTTTCAAAATATTATTCTGCAATAAGTCAGTAACAGGAGTTATAAAAAGAATACGATCCTTCATTCAACTATTAATATAATGGAAACAAATTATGAGCATTGAGAATAATCTGGATCAAGACAGTTGCTATCATTTTATAATAGCGGTCAATATTCTCACCGGGTATGCTATTACCCACCTAGTAGCTTGCGGCTTCGGTCGCCCCATTTTCAATTCTTTTAAGAATAGATAGCATAATTGCATAACTTGTAGAGGCGGTACTTGCAAAACATCGACTAACTGATTTATACCAGATGCCTATCGGTGTTAAGTGTACCACGTCCCAGTAACTGGGAAGCTATCACTCATCTACACGCAAGATAGGTAATAAGTGAGGTTTCCACATAGAGCGGCCCTTACCGGCTGTCATGCGTACAAAGTTATCACTTCTATAACGTCTCCGATATGGCACTCTTAGTGCGGTAACAAATGAAGCGGTTGCATTAAAACTTGTCCAGTGCATATCTGGAGGTAATTAATAGTGGAGATAAGTCGTGGAGTGCGTCCGCGATACTCCGGCCGCGTACGCCTGTCGGGAGAGCCACCGGCGACCTGCTCTGTTCTATATTAATAACAGTCAGATATCGGTGGTCAGACGAAATGGGAAATTAAAAGACTTTCATGGGATCTGCTCATTAGTCTGATTTGTAGGTAGCGCCACCGCACATGGAGCTATTAATGCACATTGTAATCAGCTATCACTGACACGGCCGTAATTTGTGCATTCATATATCAGGCTACTGTTGATTTGTTCTTGCTTATTTATTTGAGTTGAAGTTTGGTGTTTTTCTATCGTGTTCAACTAAATGCTTCAAGAAGCAACAATTTTTTTTAAGTTAATCATAATCTGTAAAAATTCATCTGTCGCTAGTCGAAGTCAGCATATTATTTATTGCATTTTCTGAGTTTTGATAGGTTTTCATAGATGTTAGAGACAGGGGCATATAGTATTGTAATTTCTGAAAATGAACAATTTTTAAGTGACTTATCAAAAAAAAGAAAACGCGTAGTTTTTTCTTAAATCGCTTTATGGTTACAATGCAAAATTAGGGAAGTAGACGTTTATATATATATATATATATATATATATATATATATATATATATATATATACATAATACAACTGCAACAATATGTATGGTATACCCTTTTTCTGTTTAATTTAATTATTTTAATTTTTTTGACTATTATAACATTAAAAAAAATTGTGTATTCAGGTCTGGATCTACATGGCCCGTGTTCCTAATTTAAAATGCCCTACGAATAAAATTGGCATACTGTCCGCGATACAGGTATTGCGCATACCTGTATCGCGAACAGTATATATACTCGTAATGTACACGTTGTATACGTTGCGAACATTGGACTCGACCTGGCACCACATAGCAGTCGGCTTCTATCGTCACAAATCCTAACGGTCCCCAATCCACCAGTATACATCGATAACGAGACTTCAATTAACATTTTTTTTATTCAGACAACAAAATATACTATATATACTTGATTCAAAATGATCTAAAGTGACAGATGATTAGAATAATTTATATAACGAGAACACACGGTACAATAATGATTTATCACACATGTGAAAGTTCAGTATGTGCTTATTACGGACATTGACTTAATATACATACATACATCTGCATAAGCTTAACAACTACGAGGGAGTAAGAGAAGATGTCAGCGTGCAGTAGATAAATATAATGAGCGACCTAATTTTTAAGAGGCGTTTTATTTTATCCCCACGTATGACAACCCATAGATGTTCTCATGAATGGATAGCGTGGATGGATAACGTGGGCTGTGTGCTCGTAACTTCTTTGTTTTCTTTAAATCCATGTATATAGAGATCCCTCCATACAAACAGGTTTAACTATATTTTGTAAGCCACCCTGATGGATATTGTGTTATTATTGATCACTTATACAGATAACAATCCCTACGTGACTGCGAATATTCCCCATGTGGCGGTAAAACTGCAAGATAGCAGGGCGGTGCTAAAGTAAGTAATCGTGCAATTTGTGCCGTCATTGTTCTAAAGTAACGTCGGCCGTATATCAGTGCGACAGACGTGGCCAATTGATACAAACGAGCGCGTGTCACGTCTAAATATAATATTAGGAATCACGGCGCGAGCCAGGATATATTAATTTGGAGTGCCTGTTGCGTGATGTAGCATGTTAGGGCATGCGCTGGTTACACCGTTTCACAGTGGGTATTTGGTTTTTTTCTAATAACGTTATTGTAACGTAAATATTTTGTTTGAAAGGTTAAAACTTTCACTTACTGAGTTCACTCTATGTATTGCCTTAGTTATAATGCGACTATAAAAGCAATTATGCCTGGATATTTCTAACATATTAAATAAATAAATAAATAAAAGAGAGAATTATGAATTCTACAAATAATCGCCCATAACCCTCATAATCGTGAAGTAAGATGACAGATTTAATTGTGATATCTAAATCACGTATGTTATATTTTCTTGGTAACGATTCAAAGATTAACCAAATTTTATAGGTGGACGGACCCTTGCACTTCGAAAATAGGATTAAATGACGATTTATGAATGAGGTCAGCATGTTGAGTGAGGTCGCCTAAGGGTTCTTACGCATTAGTAATTCTTCTAAAAGAGACTTCTTAAATATTAATAAAATTTATAGTTTTATTAATATTTAACAGGTCTCTTTTTTGAATGAATTTATTGAATAAAACAAAAAGCTGTGATACAGCACAAATAGATTAGCTAGTAAAGTTGATAAGAATTATATTGTTCATTATAAAAATTTTTGTGCTCAAAATTTGCATTTTGCTGACTTAAAAAAAAGGAGTTCCTATTATTAAGTCAGCAAAATACCATCTTTAAAACAAATATTAGAAATTATTAATAATTAGTATTCAGAACATGGATTTATAAAGCCATTTACCGGTACTGTTTGCAACAGGAGACAGGATATTGATTTGTAGATATATGTAGACGACTTTTCAAAAAGGAGTTTGGTGAATGCCCAGTTTTTCCTTTTTACAAATAGAAGGGAGTCGTTACGCAAATTCTTAATTTACTTGGATCACATTATTTTTGTTTATTCTAATCATTTTTTGTTACATAAATGGAAAAAAATGCTATATGACAAGAAAAGTTGATAGCGTGTTTTGGCCCTAAGTGTATCAAGCGAGGGAACAGGCACGCGCCGGGCACACGCCGACTCACCGCTTCGTCGACGCGGTACCATTTCCTCCTCACGGTTACTACCGGCTGCACATTCGACACAGTCTCATTACAAGTAGTTACACTAACCTACACCCATTTGAGAACCGTGAAATTATAAAAGAGCTACTAAGTCTATGCCCAACGCATAGTGCATGTTGCTAAAAAGCATTTTAATATTAAACAACCCAGTATGTCAATACGTGAAATTGTATAATAAAACAATAATCGTTTTTAACTCATTCTTGAACTTATCGCTATATTTATAACGTAATAAACTCTTATATCAATAAAAATCTATTATTAATAAACAGATTTACAGTGTTGTTTGAACTCAATCAATTCGAAAGACATCAATTTTGTTTATTTATCACAATTATACGAGTTTAAATAAAGAGTTAAATAAAACTTCTTTTTTTGAAACTACTTTTGTTCAAACGAATAAATCAACAGATAAAATTATTGAACAATTCGGTCATCCTAAATATGGAGCGCTTATTTCATACTGTTCATAGTTCACATAACTTCATTACGAGCTCAATTGGATAAACTGTGATAGGAACGCCGAGGCGCTCTGTAAGTTGATTGCTCAAATTTCCTCTTCAACTATCACAAAGATATGGTGAATTTCTAATTGGATAAACGTGTCGTTTCCTATTTAAAGGCGACGGCGGGTGTTACGTTTCCATTTAAGCGTGACCTCTAATAGGGTTTAAGTGCGCCCTTTTCAGGTCTTGTCTTGATGATTTGCGGGGAGCAGGGGAGTTGTTGTTATAAAGGTGGTGGAATTTCCGCGGCACGCGCGCCGTCATTCCAAATAATGACCCACCAGGGCCCAACGCCTCGTGTTTGTCTGCTCAATGCTCAACTAATGAATTACATTTTAGATCATTTCCTGGGTGTTAATCTTTGGAATGGGCACGGGCATCTTAAATAATGTGCTCGACTTAAGAAACCAAAGTATGAAGTGGCCAACTAACATTACATAAATAATTGTTAATGTTTTACTAATGTGTCACTTTTGGAAATGTGTAAATAGGGTTAAAGGAACCATCACCCAAGTTCGTTTCGTGGATTCCGAAATTTCGCGAAAGTTAATAGGATAATTTTGAGCAAATTCTCTATACCGTAGTTATCTGTCTGCTTAATTCAATATAGCCATGTGGTAAATAATTGTATAATTTGCCGTAGCAAATTATACAATAATGTTACTTTATTAAAAATAATGTTACGACATCTGTCTGGAAGGTAAGAGTGAATAGGCTTTTACTTAGCTAAAGCATTTATTAACCAGGGCTATCTCACCACTTCACCTCAGGTGGGAGGGATAGCAGTTAAGCAGTACTTGATAAAAAAGTAGTAAGTATAGTATTTTTAAATACTTGGTAGTTAGTATTTTTAGTAGTAGCGAAGTACAAACGACCGTATGGAAACTTAATAAATACTCTGATTCGCTTTTTACAATGGCATTGTTTAAGGTTATTTTTATAAGAGAAAGTAAAGTATAAAAACTATCGAATGACATTTATTGCTTGAAATGTGTTTGTTTTGTACGTAATTTTTACGGCGACGGAGAAATGTGTTGTTCGTTGGCGCGTCGTAAATCACGCTGCGATAGTAGTAGATAGTGATGCCGTGCGCTGCGGCGCGTGCGTCGGGAGCGTCGCACACACGTAAATGCGTGCTACATAAACAGGGTTGCCACCATATGATGTTTTTTATATATCGTATAGTGAAACGAAATAATTGCCAAGTCATGCCAAATATCTGTCATGGATTACTTTAACTACAAAAATAGCACAATATAGGGCAGGTAATTTTCTGTAGACCCTATGGTTTTTATTTTGTTATCGTATAATTATATATATATATGTATATATATATATATATATATGTATATAGTATGTATATGTGTATCTATAAATCCTTATTCGATTCATAAAACATATTTTGTTTTCTTTCAATTTTAAACATAATACATAATACAAATTGTAATCAGCGGCTCACACCAGATTTTAGTTTTGTTTATATCTATCAAAAGTTAATCTGGAAGAGATCGCTTTTAGCGAGGAGACAGCCGCATTTAAAAATGTTGTCAATATGTAATTTTGTTTTATATTACGGTGTCCGAAAAAGTATATTTTATTCTTAATTTTGTTTATGTGCTGCAGTGATCGCTTTATATCATCGTGTGTTCATTTTTGATAAATAATAGTCATACAGTTAAAACGCAGTAAAAGGAGTTGTACTAATTTTTAAGTAACAAAATCGGACACATACTTCTGTAAGAAATCATTAAGAAACTTAAGAAAGTAGTAAGTAAGTAAGTTTTAAAAGTTACTTTCTTTTAAGTACTTTCTTGTAAGAATAAATGGTGATGCTAGAAAGAATTTAGAAATGATAATGGGAATCCTTATAATAACGATATATGATATATTTTGAATAAACCTACTTTGGCAACCCTAAATACATAAATCACACATTTCCTTAAATTCAAATTTTGAATCACTTTACGTGATTTATCATATAGGATTAACTCGCCCGACCGTATCATTAATATAAAAATCGTCTAAATCCGACGTTTGATTAAGAGAATACTTACGTTATTGGCTCTCTTAATTGTATAGTCTTGTGATAAATACACAAAAAATCCCATCTCGAATATCTATCGTAGAGATGCTTTATATTATCAAGAGAAAGATCTTGTGCTTAACAGGAAAAATGTGTTGTAAGTGATATATATCCCTTATAAATAGTGCTTAATTTTAGTCAATTACAATCTGGAATGAAAGTTGCTTGTAATACGCTAGTTTAATTTAATTCGGAACTGAAATCTCGGAATAAGTTACCGAGACATTTATTATTTCGTCGAAGTAGAAACTTCTTTAATATGCACATATTTAAAGCCGTGTTTATACAACAAATAAATTAGGAATTACCTGCCATTCATGAATATCGAGCTTTATAATTTTCCAAGCTCGTGATATTAGAAGCGAAACAGAAGGGAAGGTTGAAAATTTATTGTAGTACTTGTGAACAAACAAAGAAATAATAATGATTTACCAAATTGATAATTGAAACATAAGGTCCTTACCTATGAAATTGGCGTTTTATCGAATTTTGACCTCAAATAATCTGGCGTTTGATTAGGAATTCCAAATTCAAATGTATTTCAAATTTACTTAATATTAATTCACTTGAAACTCGAAAGCTCGAGAAATGAATGAGTGCAGCATGAATTAAGTCAAGCACATACACCAACAAACACGCATTGAGACGTGCCATTACTCAACCGTCACAATAACGAGGGAATTTTGTATCATATCGTTACTTGTGATGAAAATGGATAGTGTACGACAATCGGAAATGGTCATCACAGTGATTGAACCCAGGAGAATTTGCCAAATCCTGTCCCAAGCGAAAGCTGACTCAGAAAAGGTACTGGTGAGTGTTTGGTGGACCAGTGTTCGTGTCAAACACTACAACTTCCTAAGATCTGGCCAGACGATTCCAGCATATCTGTATTGTCAACAATTGCAAAGCATAATGGAAAAGCGAGCCGTTAAACAACCGAGTTTGGTCAATTGCTCTAGCCCAGTGCTGCGTCATGACAAACTAGACCCCACACTTCACGACGGATGGTCACTAAATTTAAGTAGCTGCGATTGGAATATGCCCTATATATCACTCAGCATACTCCTCAAACTTTGCTCCAATAGATTACTACTACGCTCTACATGATTTTATTGATTCTCCTTCCTTACATGTTTTCAGTAATGGAGTCAATGAACTACATGTAAATATAATATACATGTATACATAAAATAGCGAAAGTGCTTACATAATAATGGTACATATATCGATAGATTAAATATATAATAAAATGGTTTTTTCAATCAAATTTATATTAAAATTAACTTAAATAGATACATGAATTGCCAATTATTCAAGTGGTATTTCTTTTATCTCAAAGATTAATAGACGAATAAATTGACTACATTAGCAAATGAGAACAACGTGATATTAAAACTAATATTATATGCAAACAATATTAATTTGTTCCACTCAATTAAACAATTAGCGAATGACGATAAATGTTATAATTACCTACCTACTATTTAAGAAAGATTTAAGATCCTTGTACCATTTGTACCATTTGGAACTAGAACAAGACTACGAGTAGAATAATTATATATATATTAAAAACTAATTACGTTTACTTTACCTTTTCTTCTGATTTTTTTTCAAGTCACATATATCCCTGAAAGTAAATGTATGCCATTATAAAACTAAAACATAGTTTTTTTTTAATAATTATCACATATCAAAAGGTCATTGAATTCATTTTCATGAGTATGATGATAAGTTTGTTACAATAATATTTTATATTTTGGGTTTAAAAGTAATGTTTTCTATATCCTATTATATTCCTATATAGACGTTTATATTAAAACCATTTGTATATTAAAAAAAACACTGTTCATTTTATTCATCAGATTCGATCTACTTCTTACTGCTAGTTTAAAAACTGCGAGGTACCTCTAGTATGTACGATTATTGTCAACATATGAATTTCAATGCGCTTTGATGTTTGCTTCGAATCTTAAATGATTGATGGAATCATCTTTGTGGTCACTAATTTTCCCTTGACATTATATAACAACAACAATGGTATATATCAAGGAAAACCACAATTAAATACATCAAACAACTATCATGACTGAAGTAACTGTTGTAAAATATACAGTATCAAAGTGATTTCAACTAAATATTATTGGGTTTAGAACCTTGAGAACATCTTTAGAGTTAATTTATTACGGATCCCCGATGGTAGCTTATCTCGCCTATCTTTAGTCTTCGGTATCCTACGGTACACGTGACTATCCTCTAATTAAAAAGCAAATTGAAAATCCTTGTGTCAAGCACTATTAATTTTTACGATCAATATCAGAGCGATGTATATTACATGTCCCACCGTAATTATTTATCTTTATGTACGCAATCAATAGATCGTATCGGTCTTGAATAAATAATAAATTAAATATTACAAAGTCAGATTTCGCTTATCTTAGCATTCCAATAACCTAGGAGTCGTAAATAACGTTCTGTGTCGAACTGAAATATTCTTTAAAGGGATTTTGCGAGTACCTAAGTTTGCTATTATTCATTCAAACATTTACAGAAAATTCTAGTCAAGTTTTATTAGCTTTATATTGCGTAAAACTTGGAAACTTCTAATATAGCTTTATTATTTCTTATTAATGATATAAAAGAATAAATAGCGGTTTCAAGCTTTCATGCTTTGAATTACAGTTTTCAATCCGCAAACGAACAGACATTCAAACAACTTTTCTGTTATTAAATAAATTTTAAAGATGAGTTTACTAATATTTCGCCTTTATTGCATTTTAGATTTTTTATAGCAGTGGAGTCAATAATAAAACCACACACGTGATTGTAAGTGATTACACAGGAATACTGCATTATCAGAAGAGTTGCAGGTACATACGTTGTTTTCCACGCTCTTTTCTCGACGGTCCCGAAGTCAAATAACTTCTGAAATATTGCTGGATACATTTAATTGCACAAAGAAGTTGTGCGTGGCCTAAAATTTCATAAAATTTGGTGAAAATTTAGAATACGTATTTTACCATGAGAGTGTTCTGAAGAGTTGTTTAATCAACCAGTGATGAAATTCATTATCTTACCACCTGCCATTTACAGCATTTTGATTATATTATTTATTATAATTTTATGACGAGCAAATTTAGTCAAGAAATTTATTCGACTGAGAAAGTTTTAATTTATTCCTCAGAGATGCAAGTATTTCAATATAAATTTCGCCAATCCGCCAAGCATAGTTGGCAATCTTCATAGAAAACGGCCACCGCGTGATGGATAATAACTGGCTACAACGTCGCGGGTGCTGGTTTATTTTTTTCAAATTCTCCTACAGCGGTAGAGCTACACCGCAGATTGTTTCTAGCTGCAGAATTAATGGGTCAGCTCGGCCGGGGTAGGAACGTGTCAGAAATACCGGTTTCGGGTTTGGGTGCGTTGTATCTTCCATGTCCCTGATTTTTATTTTTTTATAATTTACATGTATCAACTTAGGAACTAATCATTTCAACAATATAATATATTTTGCACTTAATTCAAGGAGTATGTCATCTGGTAATAACAATTATATATAAATAATTATTTATACGTAATAAGTATGTATTATGTATAAAAAATGTGGAGGCTACATGTTATAAGAACTTTATTAAACTCACAGAAAATTATATTAAAAATAATCCTGAGGTCTTTTGGAGTTTTGTTAAAAACCGATATAATTCAAATGCCCTTGTACACTTGTCCATAATAATGAATCGCTTAGTGATGGCAAAGCGATCTGTGAGGCATTCTCTTCATTTTTTTCAAACAACTTTTCTCAATCCCAGTGCCAATAACAATAGTAATTTAATGTTGAATCCTCCTTCGAATTCTATATCAACATCATCACTGTCAGATATCTGTCGTGTGGAGGTGCAAGTGGACAAGGTAACTCCTGTGTAATTTAGATACATCTAAAGAAGCAGGTTCTGATAACATGTCACTCAAACTTCTTGTAGGTTGTTCCTCGACAATATCGCTGCGTATTTCTTTTCTTTCGAAAAAACTGTCCGAATGTGCATAGTTCTTCGTGTCTGGAAAACCACGTATATTATGCCAGTGCACAAAAAATCTCCTAAAACTGAAATAAGTAATTACAGACCTATATATAAACTCTGTTTCATCGCCAAAGTCTTTGAAAAAATTGTGTATGAACAGTTATACTCGGCCATAGCATTATCCTTTAATCCACTTCAACAGGGTTTTCTAAGAGGCCGATCAACACTTACTAATCTTACACTGTTTAATGAGTTCATAACTGATGCGATAGTGGTAAGCAGGTAGATGTCGTCTACACAGATTACAGCAAAGCATTTGATCGCTTAGATCATGACAACCTATTGAAAAAGCTTAACAACATTGGTATAAGGGTCTTTTTCGGTGGTTCTCGTCATTCATAGCCAATAGATCATAGGCTGTTGTGCTAAATAACTATATGTCTAGTTAGGTTACTGTGCCCAGCGGTGTAGCGCAAAGCTCATTGCTCGGCCCACTATTATTCGTAATCTATGTAAACGACATCGCCTCCTGCCTCGAATCGTCAAACCTATTATGTTTTGCCGACGAAATGAAAATCTTTGCTGCATTATCTTCACTTGATGATATGACTGCACTTCAGGCTGATTTATGTCGACTAGAAGAGTATTGTCGCATAAATAAACTCGATCTCAATCCTTCAAAGTTTTCTGTAATTACACACATCAGAAAGCGTTCGGTGCTGGACACTAGTTATCTAGATGCAAGAATATCCGTGACTTAGGGTTTACCAGGACGTTTTTAGTTTTGTCAAGAAATAAGTGCATTAATTTTTTTACCCATTGTTTATATCCTTATGTGTTTGTGTCTTTTTAAAATGCCTATACTTTTAACTATGTGAATTGTTTCATGGTTTGTTTCCTCACATTTCTGAATTTGTTACTCTGTGTTATCTATAAGTGAAGACTTGTTATTGGCTGCATAATTACTAATATAATGCTACTCTTGTTAAATTTGAGCTGTAAGTCTTCCATGACTAAATAAATTAATACATAATACATCGTCGTGATCCATTTATGTATATTTTATTTTTCATAAAACACAAATATATAAAATATTATAAGATAAACTTCGTAATCCTTAGCAGCAGTAACCCAAACCGGACAGAAAATATAATGCGAAAAGATTAATTGAAAAATTCGTCGAATTGTTTTTGTTTTGAGATGTAGCGGGTCGGATGCGCCGTGTACAGACCACCGGGGCGGCGGCGGTGCTTTACTTACGATTTATTGTTATAAAAATAATGTATCATCGGCGGACGCCGCACAATGCTCGTAACAAGCCCGTTGGTGTGCATTAACGGAACGGCTGCTACGGAAAGACAGGCTTAAGCTTTTCCAGTAACTAAAGCTATGCTTGTTATGAGAAATATGTAATTATTATTTATAGCTAGAGATTTTCCTTATCTTATGGAGACTGATAATTATATCAAACGTTCCAAAGCAAATGAATTGATGACATTAGTATTCCAACCAGCAAATGTCCGTTCAAAAATCCGTTTGAAGCAGTAAGAGCATTATATACTAAGTGCATATAGTGATAACCCATATACGATCAATCGATCAAAGACCTGGGGGTCTTAGACTGGACAAGTTTCACTTGAAAATGTCTATGAGAAGTCTAGTCTAGTTTACGATTTTTTTGTGGCGATCATACTTGTCGTCCTGCATACTTCTGACATATTTTAGGTGTAACTTCAAATATGTTTAGGAAGTTTCTTTTAAAAAAATCAGAAAATATAGTCATCGAGATCAAGAAAATATATTTGAATATATATTTTCTGTACTTGATTTTCGCCTTTTATATTGTTTTAATCAATATGTATTTTTGTAACAAAAAAGAATTATTTCTCAACTACACCAGTTATTCAAACATGTTTAAAGATAACAAAAAAGAGACATTGCCACGTTGGGAACTGTAACTTAAACATCGCTGTACAAGTTAATACAAGGTGAGCAATACAAAATACAACATAATGGTTTTTAAAGCGTGTACGTAAGAAATGTAGTTACAATCGTGTTCGAAGATAGCTTTCGATGTGTTATGGGCTTAAACAAATAAGTTATTGTCGGGGATAAGTCACATTGATCGATGGTCTAACTCAGCAGTTTTCGATCTATGCAGTAGCCGCGATGTTCGATAAAGACAATCTTTGAGAAAATTTATCAATGATAGCTGGATGGCATGATAACGAAACGTTCAATTGATGTGATATTTCCGGTTTGATAAAATGGATTCATAAAATAGTTCTGTAATTTCCTTTATGGCAAAAATGAATTCCAATGGATCTTCTTAGATGAGTAGGCTAATGGGCGATCATTGTATTACGAGTGTAATGTTATAAGATATGAATGTGATCTTAATGCCTATTAAATCTCTCTTATATTATTAAGTCGATGCTTTGTAGGACGTCATTAATATTTCATTTCTACTGAATGTTCTTTTGTAACTGTTTATTCATTGTTTATTATATATTACAATTTAATTGTATATTCCTAAATTAGTTTTAGTAGTAAAGCTTTATGTTCAAAATTCGACTACTTCTATATAACATCGTAACAGAAGTAAACAATTTTTTTTCACCTATTATATATATATTTTCACCTATCCCATTAGTGATTGTGGGTTTGGGTTAATTCAATCTATAACTACATTTCATAACGCTCTGCGAAAAACCATTCTACTTGTTATAACTTAAAGGTACCCGGAACTGTAATGCAATTTGCAAATGGACAGACTTCGCTCGAGGATAATTATACCGGCAGGGACTGCTTCGGATATAAAGTGAGCTTAGGAATGAGTCTTAACGAATCAATAACTATCAGTGTGGAATATTCGAGTTTTGTTTATGTATAACCATCTTATTGTAAAACTTGATTGTGTTTCACGTTTACTGTTGAATTTCCGTTAACATGAAAATGATGATGATGGAGGTAAAAGTCATTTAAAAGTATAAGTGATTTAAATATTTTCATCCATTAGCGTGGGTGAATTGTGAATAGTGAATAGAATCGGGAATATAACATGAAAAAAAAAATCAATCGTTAGTTTTTAAATACATCATAATCGTAGCAATTTACTGTTAGTCCACTGATAAAGATGCACTGATAGACTGTTAAATTGCCTTGTTGTACAAATCGACAACAAGCTGCCATATAACCATGAATTTCTTATTACATTTGCGTAAATGTGGGAATCACTTCGTTCATTGAAAGAATAATGACATATTAACGCGTAATGCGACAAACTCAAAGTGATTGGTCGCATTGCTCATATAATTCATATAAACGTTGGTTAATTTGGTGAAACATGGTAACTTTGGTCAACCCCTTCATAGGTGACCTCGATTTTGTTACAAAGGGTGTAAGGTCACGCATAATAAGATTTAGTAGGGCGTGATGGCCGATGTTTCGTAGGTTTTAACAGCGGTAGATCCACGCTGCATCTAGTATTCAGCAACAACGTGGCTCTTCTGATTACTGAATACCGAATGGATCATATTGACTATGGGAGAATCGAGCCCACATAGAATATCGGCGTGTAATAGCACCAAATCTCTGATGAGATTCGTTTGGTGAGAGTAAGGATTCGGGGATCGAGACATTCAACATCAGTCCTCTGGGTGAGATTGAATGCCTTGTGCATCTTGAAACTTTGTTCAATATAGATATAGATGTTAATTACCAACGAGTAAACTGTGTTCCCATTTGTCAATCCATTAGTACTCCATACTCAATCATGTATGGATTTTTATTTAGTACATTAAATTGGAAGTTTGGAAGTTATTGCCGTCACATATATTTTAACATTGCCTTAAGATCGATCTTTTAACAAATATCTTTATTACTATCTAAGGACAGAATAGGCAAATTACGTTAAATTTTCATTTAAGTAAAAGCAACAATTTGATTTAGATAAGTATTGAGTGTACATGTAAAACCCGTTCGGAGGGCCGTAAAGTTTGATTCGAAGGCACAATTAAATTCTATTAACAGGACCGCGGTAAGGTGTAATTAAGCGACAACGTAGCGGAGTCTGAAATATCTCTCATTCTTATTTGAATGGGTCGGGCTGGAGCGTAGTTATGAAAGTTTTGTACCGATAATTATATGGCACACAGACTGAGAAGTGGTCGGGTAACTTGCGACTATAGCGGAGTATCAGATAGTGTCGTGCGACACTATTAATGCGGCCGCGACAGGCGTTTGATTGCAGGTGCTCCGCGATCGCTACACTAAGTTGTTTATTACCCGTTTCTTAATACAGGTCTAGATCGAGAACGTATAACGTCCGAGAAGAAAACTAAGACATTCATAATTACCTAACCCGCCACAAACTGTTGGTGATAGCTGGATGCTGTATTGGGGTCTAGTAGAAACTATTTAATGTAAAATGATAGCCGATATTCATGTTGACCACCGGCGTACTCTTTAGAGATTGTATTGTAACATATTCCACCACGTAGTTATTTTTATTAATTAGGGTGACGCCTAGAGTTCTTGTGATGTTAAGTGATCTTTATATGAGATACAGAAGATAAGATGCAGATGAATAGTCTTCGAAACAAACTACGTCGTTACTAGTAATTATATTTCTGGTTTCACCAGATGCAACTGCAATAAACAATATTAGTTATTTTTTTCCGGTCAAGAAGACCCATTCGTAAAATGCAACGCTGACTAACTTCAAACGTCAAGATGTTTTTTATTTCTTAATTTCTTTCAGATGGCGGTCTCCTCTCAATGTTATCTTTCTACACTGAGCTCATGATAATTTACCACAGTTGAAAATGCTTGACATTAAATTACAATTAGCGCTTTTATTGGCGTCGCCATCGAGGATCGAACTCAGTTTACCCACGTATTCAAAATATATGTCCGTATGTTGAGCTATGACGACTGCGCTTGTATAAACTTGTTATTTCGATTTATAAATAAATGTTAAAGGAGATCGATGTAATGACGACTGATGGGTCGGCTCGTGTGTGAGACATTGTTCTGTTAGCTGCCTCTGCTAGTTACAAGAACGTTTAATCAAACTACTGTGACAAGGTTTGATTGCGAATGATAAATAGATGGCGATAGATAGCAATTGTATGAGTGAGTGCCTCAGAAGATATCATAGCTCGATTATGATGGTAATAATAATATTATTACCATCGTTTATATATTTTTTATAAATATGTTTAATTATGTTTTGGTTACGACATAAAGAACCATTAATATTTATGATGTCCTCCTGGTCGATTCAAAGCAAGATGATATCTTCTGGATATTACCAGATGACATCCATTGAATTATATACATATATTATAATATTGTAAGAATTCCCTTAAATACAGAGGCATACATTCGTTGTCAACCCCTATACGACATATTCACTAAAATATACACCCAGTACGACGTCCCAGCGCTAGATGGAGCAATGACCTATACGAGTTCGTAGGAAGTTGATGCGATGTCTACAATATACCATATACTCCTGATTTAATTTTCTAATTTAGTATTTCTAGATTAGCAGCAACTTATAAATTCAATGTTTTTGTTTTATCTTAGTCCAATATGGAAGTTCTAGCTCAATTGTTGCAAATTCCTATGGTCAGATTTATACAACCCTTTTGCCTCAGCAAAGTGAAATTGTATTGCATTGGATTACCACAGTCTCAAGTATATATTTGCAAAATATTTATTCTAAAGTTATAAATTAAATTATAAATTCACGCTACTGTTACGGCATATGATGTAACATGAAATTCGATATCGACATTAAGATTGTAAAATAATAAATAAAATCAATCGTCCATGTGGTAACATAAATGTTAAATTAAAAAAAATGGTATATTTAGGTTTTCATGACCGGTATCGATAATCATAAATGTTGTCAACATTTTGTTTAATTATACGAAAACAGGTAGATCAGATATGATACTCGATTACGCGAGTATCGAATAAATATTTATTATTTATTAAGAATGTTAGTCAGTAGTGGATGATAAATATTTGATACCGATGACGAGTCACACCGTCCAAGAATCAATGTGTATTTGTATTTGGTCTAATATTGTATATTATTTAGGGTTAGGGTTAGTAAATTTTAATATCATAATGAAATATGAAATTGAAATTTACAGATAAAAGATAATATAGTCGTATATACCAGATAAGAAGCCTACAGAGAGAGCATGGGCTCTCACCTCATACAAAATTACTAATCGTTACGCGTTGGTTAAATAAGGTGAAAGTTCATGATCTATTTCTGAATAGATTGGCAAAATCATCTCCATATTAAACAATTATGCATTTATATGTATTTGTATATATACCATATATAAAGATATGTATGTCTAGTTATAAATGTATTTAATTATTATGCATATGTTGTTTATTTATATAATATAATTAATATAATAGTATATTAATCGTGACAACATTTTTAAGCATACATCTATCTCATTTTATTTCTGCATTAACCTAAGACTGACTGGTAGAGAATGCCACAGGCATTAAGACCGCCTTTATACATAGCTGTATATAAAGAAATAAATAAATAAATAATTAATACCAGTGTGAAATAGCAGCATAACGTTGCTGTGTTGCAGTCGCAAGTGCCTCTTCAATTCTTGGTGAGAACGAATATAAACGTTTATGGGCGACTATTACCAATTATCCTCAGGTGAACTGTGTGCTTATACGTAACCCTTCGTTTGATTAAAAAAAATTCTGGATGAAGATAGTGGTATTATGTTGAGAGTAACAAACGAGCATACAGTTCACCTGATAGCAAATGATTCCTGCGGCCCATGACATCTACATTCATTATTGACAAGGAATCGTAATGCAGATGCGTTGTTACTCTTGAGGACTGATATGGAATGCCTTGTCACCAGTAATAAAGGTATCCGGATGCCTAAATGAAATAGAGCAGCATTATGCTGCTATTTTACGCAAGTATACTGTGAGGGCGTGGTCTTCCAGTCCATCCTGGTCCACCGACAAACCTAAAAAAAAACTACAAACTGCAGTGTAGCTCTATGTAGCTGCATAATTTTAAATCAGATGTTTATTGGCTAACTGTGATGACGTATGATGCAAAAAGGAATTACAATGGCAGCTCGAATAGTCAAAAAGGATACCGGATAATTGTTGACACTCTCGATGCAGACAAGGTCTTTGTTTGACCTTGGTGGTGTTGTGGTAAGCTTGGAGATACTCAGTGAGCTATGGAGACGGCTGTGCAGTATTTCCGTGTGAAAAATTCTACATTGAAGACATCCGTTGTACAATGAAGATTACCGAACATAGTCTAAAGGATTAGCAAGCCTATGAGGACATGTGCCAGTCACAGTGTTGCTAGGACCCGTAGGGGAGAAAACCTTGAGTTATACTAGATGGAATCACTTGTATAAGTTAGCGAGAAGTTGAAGTATGCAGATGGTTTTGTGACAATGGGAGAAGCCTGTGTCTAGCGGTGGATTAATGGTAGATTAAGATAGGAATTATATATCATATAGTTTTTTTGTAAATTTGACTCATATCCCACTCTAAAAAGATTGACTTCCCAAACGAACTAGTAATTAAAAACATTCTACACGATTACATGTCTTCAAAAGAGAAAACTGTTTTCTAAAATGTGATAATCCAGTCTCTCCAACACTATATATTAAACTAGTACACTATATAGGACACTGTTGGTACCACTGTGGCTAGTCTCCAAGAGCCAACATTTTCTAATTATTAGAAATCGAGTGAGCAGATTTTCTTCTGGTGTCCTTAAGGTTTTGAAAGTACATACAAGTAATGATGATCAAAATTGTTTTTATCTAGTGACATTGTTTGTGTTATACTATATTCTTATGTCAAACGGATAGTATTACACTGTACCACACAGTTTCTCAGCATCAAATTATATTTATATAGAAACGGTATTTTTAGAGGAGCCTTAAAATTCCTTATTATGCACATTAAACTAAGTAATCTGTTAAAATACGACTTATTACTCCTTGTTGCAGCAGCGAGTGACCTGAAATGAAATCCGCCGTTAGGTAATAACCTTTGCATCTTATTGTTGAATTTAAATAAAAAATGTTTTCTTTATATCAATGGGCATTGTTGTGCGACAGTAACGGTGGCCACACGCGCGCCTCTTCTGCGCCACTCACTTTATGGCTTGCATCAAATCCGATGTCTTTACACTAAACGATCTTAACAATTCCATTTGAATTATTTAGAAAGGAATTTCAATAATGCTATTAACTTTAATAGAATACTTCTTACCCCTAATCCGATGTTTATTGTTAGCTATAGACAATGTAGACCATTGCGTGATGGTCAGAAGATCTTATTTAATCGTAAATCGTGAGAATCGATCGTTTTGTTTGCTCAGTTTCCGGGAAAGGAACTATTGATATATTCTTTGTGATTAATTGGTTACATGATATTGATTAATAATAAATGAATATTTACAGTGGCATTGAGGATTGTCTATAGCTCACGATTAAAATTAGTTATAATTAATTCTTTAGTTTCGTGAATAAGTTGGAAAATAAGGGGTTATAATATATTTTTCGTTACTATATCTTATTCAATAGATTTCTTTTACAACAAGCTAGCAATCCCATAAATAGTATTAACCTTCCAGATAATCAAATCCGACTCATTTTAAAATGTTTGTGCCAGGAGATGGTTCACGACAATAGTCGACAAATGGCGGATTCGAACCTACGACTTTAATTTTCACAGACCGTACTCTAAACTATTAGGTTAATGACGCTTATAATATATATATATATATATATATATATATATATATATATATATATGTAAAAACTTGTAATTTAAGATTTATATTTATTAATATAATTACACTAAACTATTGTTTTACAACAATTAGTTAAGGTTATGAGTATATCTAATTTATTCCTATAAACTATATCGGAATTTTAAGTCATTTAAGCATTTAAAAGTGTTTGAGAATTGTTCAACAATTATTCTACGCAAGCGTATAGTGTAAAGGGGCTCCGATAAGAACAGCCACCGGTTACGACGATACCTATAGCACATCATTGTTCAGCTTTTTGAATTTGTTTTGTATGATAAGAGTTACTTCAACTTACCTACTACAAAAATGTATGAATTGGAACGTATCATTTGTTTCTTTTTGTGCATTCGACGCCTCCATTTTGTTAAAAGATTGGATTGTTTTCATTGGGAAGGCATTTATCATTTATATTATCGCGTCCGTGCATTGTGTTATGGTCAAAGATTGTTTCGTGGCCGGCGTGCCCATAGGTGAACTAGGTCAATCGGATACTTAAATGGAAGCACCATTATCTAGGTACCTCAACGGCGCTGTAAGAAAATGACGTAAGGCTTACATTGAATAAATGGCATTGCTGCCATCATTACTTGATTTATCTAGCAGTAGGGAACCAATTAAGGTTATTTCATAATGATCCCGGCAACGATGTTCGTGACATCGGATGAAACGGAGACAAGCACCGGAGTGGCTTTTGTTGTGAAATGATTTAAATTCATGTTTTGAATAAGGAAACTGTCAGCTCGCTTATGCAGATAATTATCTTGCTTTACAGATCTTGATATAGCATTTTGAAAATTATTATACATAGCTCTTTAAGATGAGTAATATTTAAAATATTTATAATCAATGAAGATTTGCGTATAAAGTTTGAAAGCAATGTTTTATAAATTTTATATTTTTTTAATAAAGTATGATTTAAGACAGATGTTGGAATAAAATCACATTCCAGCAATTTTTTAACAATAATAACTTTATCTTTAGCTTGAAGTTTACCTTTCTTCAACATTTGTGTATGGTATGCCGATTCGCTTAATACCTTTCACGTTTGTCAGAAAAGAATAAGAGTGGTAATGCAACGCTGGATTTTATGTCTAGTTGCAGCATGACTCGACAGGGAGAAGACCACGCCTTCACAGTAAACCAGCGTAAAATAGCAGCGTAACACTGCTGTGTTTCAATTGGTAGGTATTGGGATATACGCATCTGTATTATAATCCATAATCGACGAAGAAAGTGGGTGTAATGTCGTATATAATAGTCCGGAACAATCGTTCATCATCAGGTTAACTCTGCACATAACCAGTGGGTTTGAATATGTGACGGCAGAGTCGAAATATCGGCGGAAAACCTGCTTCAGGTGCTGCGCAGGGAGCTCAAGATCTATATGTAGATTTTCATTACGCAAGAACCACGGCGCACCGGTGGCCTTGCGCATGAAATGAATTTGAATTACCTGAAGTCGGTCGGTTTGTTATTATGGGTCGGACGCACGCTTTGTATAATGTAATTTAATTACATAGGGACATTTTGCTATTTTTATTAAATAACGGGTGCAAACGACCTCGAGTGAACGCTGCTCGATTCCATACGCAGTTGATATGCGGACCAAAGAGAGTCTCTTGTCAAGTATGACGCCTAAGTATTTGTCTTTTACTAGGGGATTGGACGATCAAATAGCTCTGAGGTTGGGCGGTGCGGCGTTTTGTTGCGCCGAGTGAAGTAAAGTGGCTGCACTTTTGATGGGGTTAACCTTATGATCCTCCATTTCTCCAAGGTGTTGGTTGCGAATTAGAGGCGTTTACATAAGACGTCTGGTTTGAATCCAGACACTTAGAGGCCGGTGTTATCGGCGAAAAGGGCTAGCTATACACCGCGAGTGCGCCGTAGGTCGTTGGTATAGAGTTTGTATTGAATGGGACCTAGGACGGTGCCTCGTGGTACTCCGGCTCGAATGGGGTTAACCTCGAAACGTGTTTCCTAAACGCGGTATCGAAAGGTTCAATTTCGGAGAAAGTCTCATATGATTAGTGTGAGTCGATCTGGCACACCGAGCTCATACAGTTTGTATATGAGTCCGTTGTGCCAGACCTTGTCGAACGCTTTACCACATCGAGAAAAAAAGCCACAGTTTGGTAGCCCCGAATAAATTTGCCGTGGATGTGCTCCGTGATGCGGTACACTTGATGTGTGCATGAATGTTGGGTGCGAACCCCGAACTGCTCTTTAAGGGGAGGGCATTTGACATGTAATGGTTTGAAACTCCTCTCCAACTCGACTTTCAGTAGGAAAGAGAGGAGTTCCACTTCTCTACTATCGTTTTATTAGTATCGTTTTATTATATAAGTTATTTTTTTAAGTTATTACAAGCGACTTGAGTGAATATAATTTTTATAATTTACCTACACCATACTCTTGTCCCCGTTTTTATATAATTATATAATTTAAATGTATAATACAGAAAATAAATGCAGTACTAGAGAGGAGGTTATCGAAAATATTTTTATAAGATATTGTTAGTTTAAATATGATTGTCTTATTACAAAGCATTGGAGACCAAAGCTCTTCGATCACGCGCAGTCGCTTCGTGCTTGCTACTAATACGGCTCGTTTGCGCGCGCGCCGTCACGAAGCAAGCCATTACCCAATATAATTAATTTCACTTAATGCTCATCGATTATTGAATATAATAATCGTATAGTTCGGCGGCGTTTCGGCTCGTGATCGATCGGCGGCGGACCCCCCGTGCGGCGCGACCCTGCGAACACGATCTATCTGTTCACCGGTTACTCTGTAATATCATGTGCATTAACGGTATTGTTCTTGCAGGAATTGATACCGATAAACATGCAAACGGAATAAAAAATGTTTTGAACTTCTTTGAGTTTATGTACTATTGAACATTTGGATTATAGCATGATTTGAATTATGATTTGTTGATTTTGTTTGTTATAATAATGCGGTCTTTAATATTTGATTTAAATGTCATAGTAGATTATTTTCTGTTACTAATTCTGATGTAGTTATCACTAACATTTATTCACAACATTAACTTTGCTATATGTTTAGTTATTAAAAGTACTTATGCTCATCCTCTCTCCTCAGCTTATGGTTAAGATTTATCAATTTTAAATTGCATTTTGCTAAATTTTACCACTTTCCCACAAAGATTTTCTTTCACTCTACGCATCCAACATTCGCATACCAATGGGACCGTGTCGTAAATCTATAAAGCGTTTCACAATTTTTTTATATCTTATAATACATTCTCTTATACTATATACATTGTATATATAAAATCTCTTGCAGAAAATTTCTCTCATCGTTATTATTACATTCAATTGGATAATTGCAATACCTAACGAACAGCTTATGTTGATTTCGATGTAATTTCATTTTATGTAATTTCCATACAGAAAATTAAACTCCAATATTATGAGTTGGTCCGTTTACAACATACAAAATGACTAATGGCTAGTACATGATACGGCACGGACGCGGACAGAAAACGAGAATCGACAGGTAATGGTAGCTAGCAACACCACGCGGCCAGCGGCAGACCGGCGCTGTAATAGCTAGCCTTGTAGCCCATCTATAACGAATTTCTTATTCATCGATATTAATATGGCTACATGACAACCGTTGGGCGTACTACAAATGAGCGGGACCGCTCACAACGGATTATATTTATGTGAACATCTTCTGATCCGCAATTAGTACCGCCGCGACACGATACTCTTTACAATGCTCGCGTCCAGCGATAGACGCTTGAGATATCACAAATGCGGAGCTGTGTTATGGATCTTATCTTCACCGGAATCTAAGTATGTTATAGGCAATGGAACATGTAATGACAGTATCGAGCTCGCTTTATTCTTTGTATAGATTCTGTAGGTAGTGGTAGTTTTAAACCTATGTCTATTATGTGTAATCGTTATGTTGTTGTAATTATGGCTGTGTATATTGTTTTCGATATATCAATGAAGTTTTTAGTCTATATTAATTATATTATTATATCATATGCAAGTAAAAGTTCATCGTTACATAATTTATTGGTATCTTATTTTTATTTCCATATATCATTTTAATTTTTCATTGCTGTACGAAACATTATATTACCACACCTTGGGTTGACTGGTAGGGAATGCCAATGCCTATAGCCATAACGTCCGTCCCCTGTGTCCTTGTCTAAGTATAAATAAATAAAAAGCGTTTGTTTTTCTAGGATTGCTTCTGTAAATACGTAATATTATTTAATTGTCATTAGGATTTAATTTTATAAATTAAAACTAATATTTTTCTTTTTAGGATTTATTTTCTTTAGTGTGCGTTGGAGGCTAAAGATAATTAATCACTTAAAGAATTAAGATAACGTACTCTCGTACTTATTCTTTTGCTGTTTTTGGTTGCTAAGAAAGACGATTACTGTAACTGTGTACGACGCGAAACATAGTAATTATATAAAAACATTTATCATAGTATTTGATGAAATTGTAATTAACAAGTAAATTTACCAATAATGTAATAGAAAAGCTATAATATCGACAAATATTACGACGCAGTAACGCGTGCGCGCGCTGCGCGAGCGCAAGGCAATTGGAGCCGACGAACGCTAAACCGAACTGCGGTCAACATCTATTTTGTTGATGTATTAAAATTGTTATAACTTTACTTTTATAAGTCTGTGATTTAACAGTAACTATCAAAGATATGACACACAACTCCTGACCATATCGCCTGAATTACCCGCTGATTATGAGTATCCACCATTTGTGAGTGTGTACCACTTACAGTCCCATGACCATTTAACTCCAATCCGAAGAAGACAGGCTTCGATGACATCGACAACACGACCATATGGAAATGTGGCAAAGGGATTCCTTTTAGCGGTAAATGTGCAAAATGTTGTTTGATATAGCAAGTATCCTTAAAATGTGTAATCAGCGTTTTGTTCATTTTGCTTCATTACTTTTTAAAGTTATTCATATACGTGAGCCTAATTATTTGTTTGATCAACAAACTTCCTGGCATATTATTTTATTTCCCGAGCATAAAAGTAGTTCTAAAGGTTAGTTTACATCACCACGCTGGCGCTGGGTAGATGGCCTGCAGGTAGTGGAAGGGGAGGGGTAGAAAGAGTCGTTTTCCCTGTACTCTCGGGGGGAAAGGAGTATTGGTGTGAGCCGTAGACCAACTTGGTGGAGCTCAAATCGCAACTAAAATTTTAAACGCTAGCTTTTCCAGTGAATAATGTCACAAGGCATTCAATATAGTTTCTCTATAGTGTATAATTTTTATTCTATAGATTCACGTCTTTTCATTTTTTTCTTCTATTTATTAGTTATTATTGTAGTTTAGTGGGTTTAATAATTTATTGCGGACTCATGCAATCTCATACCAAATCGACATTCTTGGTATTAACTAAAAATCAGAGGTCAAAGCCATTTACATATATAGCTGAGCTAGGCACCATTTTAGTACATATATGATTCAAAAGTCAAAGATCTCAATAACAGCATTGAAATATTGAATAATAACCTGGAAGCTATTAGAGATTGGTCAGATAGACATGGTGTTGCGGTTAATCAAGGGAAATGCAAAGTCATAGTGGTTGGAAGTGCCAGCATGCTTGCTAGGGTTGACTATGGAAGCCCTATTCATTTAGCCCCTCTCGTTTATTGTAACGGAATATTGATTCCCTATAGTAATTCTGTAGTCAACCTTGTTTTGGATATGGACCATAAAATGACTTGGGATGTACTGATTTCTGAGATTAGCCGTAAAGTTGTTGCCACCTTAAGTTCTTATCTTTATCGTCTTATAAACTTATTACCCTTCAAAACCAAGCTTATGATCGTTTATTCCCTTATTCTTCCTGTTATCGATTATGGTGACGTGTGCTACCCTGATCTATCGTAAAATCTTCTTAATAAGCTGTAGCGCCTTTTAAATAATTCCCTAAGATTTATTTTCAACTTACGTAAGTATGATCACATTTCATTCTATCGTTCACAACTCAAGGGGCTCTCTATTCGACAAAGGCGTAGCTCTAGAATTCAGCATGTTCTCTATTCTATACATGATCTATATATATTTTCTATTCTATACATCTATCAAATTATCCATCTGAATATAAATTATAATATCTTTGTTGTTGTTCTGTGTAATAAATAAATGTATTTCTTTCATAAACTCGAAAGTTTTCGTAAACGGATTCCGGCACATTGGTGATTGAAATTGGACTACATATATTAAGCAATTGATATTATTATATATAAGCAATTGATATATATACCTAAATTATAACTAATGTAAAATAACAAAATTGCTAATGCTTATTTTTATCATTGGTAAATCAAATTATGTAAATAATGAATTGCTTAGATATATCCTGGTCTATTTCAACCATTGCAATGTCTTATTTTTGTATTGCAAAGGATATATTATATTTTAGTGCCGTTGGTATTCGTGTAAACGCAGAGTTAGTTACACTTCGCCGCTTTACATTATGCTCAATATAATGTCATTTAGCAAGGGTTCGAAAGCGTGTATTCATTTAATTATGTAATGTTTTGATTTTGTTCCCAACGAACAAATATTTACACCGTCTACAAGCTCGTACGATATGTAAATTGCATTTAATTGACTACGCTTGTAAATTAATAACGAAATGGCTCTGACCCTCCATTTGATCTCGTAATTCACACACGGGAAGACATATCGACCTCGTTAAGGCGCGGGACAAAGTTTCTTAATGGACGTTTGGCCGTTTAAATTCCGTTTCGCTGGGGCACGTTCATTCATAATTAAATTTGAGATTTTGATACCCTTCTGTTATAGTTCGATTATTTTTACACAGTTATTAAAATGAAATTGTGTTCGGAAAATTATGACAATCGTTTGAAGTTAAATTATCTGTGATCTTTTTTAAAAAGATTTCGAAAGAAATTTTTTAAGGGTTAAAAGATATTGCCGAAAAAAACTATATGAATATATTTATTCAGCAAATTTGTGACTGTGATGTGACTTATCAGTATAATACTGATGATGGGGTTTATTAAATAAAAAAAAAGTACTTGTTCTTTCTTACAAACGTCCATTATTGTTAATTTAAATTTTGGTTGTAAACCTATATGTACCACAATGAACACATATCACACTTAAGTATACTTTTATAATCAGAAACAAGTATAACATATTAGATATTAAATCGTTATAGTATTTGGAATAGCTGCTGGAAATCTGGTACAATTTTTTAATAGAAATCATATAATTTTTTAAACTTTCTATATCTTAATATTTTTATTTTTTATATCCGCGTTTGAGCACATCTGGTAAAAACAAAACTAACGAATTTACCTATGTGACGAACTTTCTAAGCACAATTTCTTTTTTCGTGCAGATGTTAAAATAATATAATACATAGATCCTTTCTCGTTTGTGGAACGACGGAATTGCTATTATAACTGATAAAGGTTGTTTTAAAAAGTATCTTAAATTAAGCAAGCCGCTGAAAGCTATCTATGTTTTATTCGATACATGGTATAAATAACCAAACTAGAAAATACCGGGCAAGTTAAAAATAAATGAATAATTAATTGACAGACTTTTATTAATTGACTTAAGTAATTGCGACACATTACTAATATATTGAATTTGGAGGTTGACCTATTAACTTAGCTACGGATTTAGTTTCACTACGTTCCTACGCTGAAGTAATGAACCAAATTTAACTTAACTTTCACCAGATGACTATCTCAATATTTAAAACGCGATAAAATATTCTTTTAATGACTATCCTAAATGTATTTTATTAGACACGGGAAGCTGACTTTGTGCCTCGGCTTCGGTATAGTTTGATACAGATTAAAAGAAATTACATATACATTTTTTTTATTACCTCTTAAACATTTTTATTTTATATTCAAATTAATTGAGAGCAAACAAGGTAGAGTTAATGAGATAGAAATATATTTTTACATGTCTTGAAATTTTCATATTAATTTTGAAAACATCAAATAAATTACTTTAACTTTTGGTCGTTTATAAGTGCGAGTGATACGAGTATTAAATGTGTTATCATCTTGAATTAATCTTTTGCCATAAAATTTCGTCTCAGTTTTGTACATAATAATAATTTTAAACATTTTTATTACATATTACTAAAGATTTTTATAGTATATATATAGAAGATATTTCTAATAAACTACGAAGTTTGCGTAATTTCAGCGTATTTTCCACCTTTTATTCAATAGCGACGTTAATATTCCTCGCCCGCAGCGTCTAACATACATTTGAGGTATTTTCGATGTCGTTTATAGCATCCCTAATGCGCTTATTAGACTGTTCGTCTCATTTTATTTACAAAGATTAAAATAATTACACTGTAATATTTAGAATATAATGGCCTACGTGATATATTTATTACTTTAATGTGCGCCCTCGTACGATCTGGGCACGGATGACATTATATATTAATACGTATTTATTTTATTGATAAATATTCATGAGTGATAGAGGCATTGCGTTACATTACACGATTCATAAGTCAAGGGAACGCCGCGCGGGTCCAAGGTGGCGTCAAAGTCACTGATGCAGCTCTTTATATCATTCATCTGTTTGTTCCGTATGCTAGACACATGTCGACACAGTGCGACTTCATATTTTTATGGCGCTTTTATGCCTTTGTACTGTCTTCTCGTAATTTCAACTGTCATAACTTTTAAAATATTGTTTTAGCGGTCCATTAGTTACTTCAAACATTACAAACATTTTTATAAGTTTTTTTTTCTCTCTTTATTGAATTTTAAGGATACGTGGTTCAATAAAAAATTGTACATTATTGTGTACAATTTTTTTATTACTTTTTGTTCCTTTTTTTCCTTCCTTGATTGGATTAATTGGATAATCAGCTGATATTAGTCACTAATGATAATAATTTCATTATATTTATATATATATATATATATATATATATATATATATATATATATATATATATATAATGTATATCGGATTATATTTGGCTTCAAATAATGTTGTTGAAGAAGAGTTTATCATCATCAACTCTTAGTTTGTTAATAAGTGCATTTATTATGAGTTATTTAGAAATTTGTATAAGCCAATCATTCCATCTAGTTAGTTCTAAGTTTCATAAATATCTAACAGTTATGGCCCATTACTTAAGAAATATTTTTAATCTCTTCATGTTGATATAAAAAATCTAATATATAAGAGTTGACATTATCTCAAAAGGATTAGCTTATGCGTAGTTGAGGCTGGATACTTAGTCAAGACGTGATCAATGCCATTCGAGGATTTAGGTACACATGTCATGTTAAAGACAGTATAATCACAATATGCCTATGCACGAAAATCTTCGTCTAATTAATCTTTTTTATAAAGTATTTTATTGTAGTAATGGTAATAAAATTAATACAAAGTTAACATGAGTGTTACTAAGCATTGTGTACATAGAAACCCGCAATACTCGATTACGTATCGAAAATTTGTGCCACGCATAAATACTTTGTCGAATGTGCTATTTCGCCAGCGGTATTTCCGAACCGATTCGACTTGGGAACTTCAACAAATAGTCTACACCTTTCTTAAAGGCCGACAACGCATCTGCGACTTTTCTCTGGTCTAGCTCTGGGTATACATGGGCATGTTCGTTTTCCGCCTATTGTATATAAAAAACGTATCAAGAAGAAGGTGCGTTCTAATTTTGAGTGTAATATATTATATAATTAATTGTGAGAATACGATGGAGTGCATAAGAAAAGATGTTTTATTCGCTAAAATAACGAACTATTCCTTTAGGTGATAGCGTGATGTAGTAAATATACAAGTGTGAAAGAATAGTAAAAAAATGTTATCGGTTCGATGCGCGAAGCTCAACTGTGTTTGTGCTTCGATAGACATAGATCTTTAGTGAAGCGAAAGTTCTTTAACAATAACTACTTTAAATTGTATTTCCGGAACTGTATCTCTTCTATTTCTATCTCTTTCTTTCTTTAATAACATCGTTAAAACATTTAATCAGATAAGGGAGGATTGAAGAGTTCGGTTTCCTAGGGACACTTCCATAAGTGTCCTTAGGAAGCCGAACATAAGCGACATCCATTTATCGCTTAAAAAAACATAATAATTAAATTTAATTTAATCGTCTCAAGACTTGTAATCTTCTTGGACGATAAATTGGTCATAATTAAATACGTATGCTACGTATAATTTTTAACATTAAATTTAAAACGTATTATTCCTGTTCCAATAGGCGTTAATTTGATATCATATCATCTGGAGTTTCTATTACAATGTTTTAGTTAGCGCTATAATAAATAAACAATGTGTGATTAAAACTACCGGTAGCACACACGAGCGCCGTCCGAGAGCGGCACGCGCCCTCCGCCCACGGACTATTAACTTGCATTCCCAAAGTGATTTTTCTTTAATACCGACAGTTACATTCATTTATAATGTACATTGACTTATAGAAATATGTATATCTCAGTTATAAGAGTATCATATATTCATAGGATTATATGACTGTTCAAACTGCGTGACCTAGAAATACATAGTAGTAGGTAGTATTTTTTTATAGTATAGGCGACAAACGAGTATATACCAATATATACTCTCAATATATATATATATATATAAACGAGTATATGATGATAAGTGATCACCGCCGCCCATGAACATCCGCAATACTAGAGGAGTCCCAGGTGCGTTGCTGGCATTTGAGGAAGGTGTAGGCTCTTTTCTTGAATGTCCCTAAGTCGTATCGGTTCGGAGACAACGCTGGCGATATCTAATTAGTTGTGCGTGGCAGGAAATTTCACGTGAAGCCCACAAGACTCGAGCTGCGGAGAACGGTCAAACGGAAGAAGCAGGTACTGGGGTGCCCCGGCGCAGAGATGAGAGCAGTATTCCATATGAGGCAGAATTTGCGATTTGTAAACAGACTTTGTTTATCGAATGGGTCAAAACTGCTGTGTGGTCAGCTATATTGTAACTACAAATATGACAACGTTTCTCTACTTTTTCAAATATGGCATCGACTTTATCTGTAACAGATTGACCAGAGAGAGCTTCTTCTTTGAAATCAAAATTCCTGGACTGTAAACACTTGAACCAATTTTGTCCTACTCGTACTGCGTCAAGTCCACAAACGTCACATTTTACGCAGCTTATGTTGCATTTTCCTTTTTTTGTAATAAAACTTCAAATTATATCGATTTTTTTCCTTAGATACTCATTTTGGCGGACAGTGAAAGGAACAGAAAACAATAGATAAATGGCGGGAAAGCCTTTTACTTTTTATTTTTTAAAATGTCATCTATTTAATGGTATCAATACCAGCCAGACTTAAAAGGTACAACCAAAGTGTTTTACTACAACTTTTAACTTATCAAATACGAAACAACTTTTTCCCCGACTCATTATTTAAGAAGAGAGAAATATTTTCGTAGATCTGTATGCAAAACTATACTTTCTCTGGTAATTGTTTTCTACTTATAGCCTACGAGCACCATATATTACACCCGAAGTCCCAACCACATCGAGTTCAAGCCTGTCACCATAGATTAGGTAATATAAAAATGATTATCAAATTATTGAATGCTGGTGTTATGTAAGATGTGGGTTTTATAAGAGATCATCTAACCTCATAAAATTAAGCCACGACCAAGATTACGGGAAGCCAGTGCAGTGGTCCAAGGGTAGCACTACCAGTTTTGCACTCGTGATAGTTATTTATGAATGATTACAATTAGTTTTTAGTATTTATTGGTAATCTATTCAAAAAAATGGAATTGCTACTTTCCCACATGTATTATATTTACTACCAACACCAAAAAATAAGTCATTCGCTCGCGCGTAACAAGGTAGCGGTCCAAGCCGCGACTCCCTTTCGGAAACCCTTGTGTTAAAGTTAAAGTATTTCTCTAACAAGTAGTTTATTCTTGAATTTGAATATGTTCAATGTCCATTTGATTGCTTCTGGACATTTCTGTGATTTTATTATAAATTTATTACGACAGACTAGGTATGAAGACAAGTGAGTGCCACTATAATTGCGTCAATAAGTTTAAGCAAGCATAAGCATTGTACCTATATTTTACGCATATCGATTTCATCTAGTAACAAACAAAAGATATCGCTGCGGTCGTAGTCGACTAGGAGGACATGAATATAATCTTCATTACTCTACTAGTACTTGTACATATGAATATGTACTATCTTGATATTTAGTAAACAAAGTATTATCTCGTTTCTTGGAAGAATTCACTTAGCAAAGCTCAGCAGATTTTGGACATTTTAAGTATTTAATTAAAAATAAGGGGTTTTTCTAGTTAAAAAATTATATGGATAGTTGTAATCTAACGATCTTTTATAACAATATTTGTGTTCAGCTCTTATTACAACTTAATGACATCTATCTAATAAATGTTAAAATATACAAAACAAAACTCTATGAGAAAGTAATACTCGTATGAAACTTTATATCGTGTTGAAGTATAAATAATTTATTGTTAATAAGATCAACCTAAATGCCAATTTATCCTATTGGATGTTATATTAATAAGTTTTTTATGTTTAAAAAACGGAGACTTGGTTGGTGACAGTATTTAAATGGAACGAGCTTAAATCTGTTTTGTTTGATCGTTTTGAAGTTTAATATGAGGTTTTGAAATATAATTACATTTATTTCTTAAATTATTAAGGCAACAAATCGCTGCAACGTTGCGGAACAACTTTCATGGAATAGAGTGGCATTTTTTGTAAAGATATTTCCTGCTAGAACTTTAAAGCTATGGTGCAATTTTAAACACGTTGTGTTGTAAACAAGACTGTAATATTAGCAACCTTCTCTCAGTTGTCGAAATTTGAGTGAAAAAATTTTAAATTTAAAAAATATCTGAAGCGGTATCCTTTCCTATATTTTCCTATCTAGTATAAATATAGAATTTTGTAAAGATATTTTTCAGAATAACTAATGCAGTTTAAAATTTAAGTTTTGGACGGTACAAGACAAATGTAGACAGTAACCTTGTCCCTCCCTGATAGACACTCGTTTACACTAAAAGATATGATATTATTAAGCCATTATTAAGTAATTTAATATAAAATTTAATTATTCATACTTATTTGTGTGTAACATTTTTTATATATTATTATCCTTTTATATATTATTGTCTTTAATTAAAAGATAAAATTTTATTTTTTGTAATTAATTCTGAATAAGCATTTGTTTACATTATATTTTCTTACTGTATTTATTGTTACAAATCTCGAAAATCGATCTCCATCGACTTTCTGTCCAGCTTCCATTAAACGGCTCGAAAGTTGTTTCGTTAAGTCAGTTATGATAATTACGTACATCTCCTTAATAAATATGAGTGCGGGTAACAGTAACGGGTTCCTCGGTTCTTATGAAACGAATGTTTGACCCGTGCTCCTCTGCCTCATGAATATTTAATATTTACAAATTATTAATCCAACACTTACCCCGCTTCGCCTTTCGGATGCATTCCTATGTGATAGGACCATTGGACATGCGGCTGGTGAGCTCCGATAGCAGGGCCGTCATAGCTTTTGAAGGCTTTATGAAGATTAGAAAATGGAGTGCTCTCGCTCCCGATCACTTTCAAAGTGTTCCCATTAGCTCCCCAAATTCGATTTCAAAAGGTTAAAACCTTACGATGTATGATCGGAGGTAACTTAGCATTTGATGCTATCATAACTTATTACATTGATACCGGGATTCATTCATTTCTAATTTTGATTAACATATGCTTTCAAATACTGAATTTTAAACATGTTTGTTCATATATAACTGAAGATATAAAATGATCACCTTATTTTTTAATAATAATAATAATAATATTTTATTTGGAACATAAAAAGCATACAGGTACAAATTTGTTCGATAATTTACCTTTCGGTCATAGATCTAATATATCAATGGTTTTAGCAAGTTGTGCTGAGTTAGTTTTAGTATCGACGGAGATAATCAGAGTTAATGTCTTATAGAATAATTAAAAACAGTAATTTGTATCGTTTTAAGTTTTAGATAGAATCTTAAATGTATAGCACATTTTATGATTGCTTAAAGAATATTCTTAAATAGTACTATGAGTGCCGGATCTTCTAATCTTTTTATGAAATTAATATTACGTGATGCAAAAAGTTTTATGAAGAGAAAAAAAAACTAAAAATTATCATTAGACAGTCAATCTATAGACATTCATTAGCATATTGACACCGAGAATACTTCTATAATGAACTCAGTCACGCGTACATAAAATTTAAATATATAAGTGGCTACTGTATTAAAAATATTGATAACACATATTTTGGAACGTCTTTAATTGCTACTAATAATTCAATCCTATGCATTTGAGATAATTCAGTAGGCTGGGGCGTTTTAAAACGGAACAACTTAATTGCTGCTTCTTATGGCTGTGAATAAATCTAAGACCTTACTAGCATCAGCACGTGCGGTTGATATTAATGGTGCCTGAATGGACCCGCAATATATATTAATATACCTTATAAAAATAATAATTGAAGTTACACAACGTTTCTCGCATGTTGTGATTACTTTTGGTACATTTTTCATATTTTTGTTGGTAATGGTCTAATTGTTATAAATTTTAACATTGACAACGGTGTTGAGAGAGTAGGATGTAGTTATATGAATGTTGTTGGGGTGGTTTCCAATGCCGCTGGTTTGGTAGGAAATAGATTTTTGAGATTCCTATCATTTAAAAAAAATGTAGCCTCATTTTTGTATCCGGTGTACGTCTTGAAACTTAGTAAACTCTGTGTGAAGTACTTAGCAACTGCTATATATGTCTACCCCTGTTCCGTAAAAGATATGACAGTTTATATATTACTTAACAATGACACTACACTTTAATTAATGTCAATGTTGTTTATGTTATTTACTGACATGACATCGATAGGAATATTTTAGGAGAAGCCATAAACATGTTATATTGAATGCATACATACGAGTGAACAAATATTTGAAATTAACCTCCTTAGGTTCAAGAAAGCATAATAGCTGAGAAAAAAAATATGTATTTAATTTTTGTAGACATAAACATAAAACATACATAAGTACGCAAAGATACTCATTTTTCAAAGCGTAATGAGTAGTTAGTTTTTACCCAAATATATTTATGGTATTATTAATTTATACTCGTATCTATCTATACAAGATTCTTTATTTCCACGTAACACTCAATCAGTCCGATGGATATTAATTTTTTGAGGAGTCTTTAGTTAGATTTGTCTTGAAATAGGATAGTTGATATCACAAGAAAAAAAATTTGTTGATTGAGTCATTATGTAATAATTAATATAAACATACATCATAAACGTATGGTGTTTATAAAGAAGGGCTTGTCATAAGAATTCAGAAAATATGTTTGTTACCTAATTACAAATTTAAAAAGTTATAGATTCTTATTTGTTTTTATAATTATAAGAATTCTAATATATTACTGAATGTTCCAATGTTAACACTTTTCGCTATAGCTAATTGTTTGGTACCAACTAAAGTACTTTTACCTAAAGCAGGGTCATGCAGTGTCTACCACAGGTAATTAAGGAAACACCGGAAAAGAAGTGAAGTGAAAAGAACTGCTTCCACTGTGGTGGGAACTACAAATACTCCGCATCACACACAATTACGGTTTGATCATTGCGAGAAGCTGAGCGGCGGTCAACCGCATAGGACGGTACTCAGCTCTATTAACAGTCGTGTCATCGATGCTACGAAACAATTTGGCGTGGAGTGTTTCCTGTGAGTTTGTAATGGTCCAGAGGTAGCTGCTGAACGGAATCTAGAGTAGACAGATCCTGCTCGGAGATAACGTTGTCGTGGAGCGTTCGCATTTCGTCACGGGCTGATGGTGTTCCCGTATCATAAATGGGGTTTTAAGGTTGTAATCAATCGGAGTAGGGGCTCTAAAAGTACAATGAAGTGATCCTGAGGAGGACATTTTGATCGAATCTGCAATTAAGTATACATTTTAACCTACGTACAAATTGCAAGCTCTAACACATTAACAAAAAAAAAATATGACATGGTGTTTACTACACTAAATCATATTTTAGCTGCATTTTATTCCAAGTACGTCTATTATTAATGCGTATTAAATAATCGAATGCTTACGAAGAAGACTTGTAATAAAGATTCAATAAAAAGCGTCCTAGCTTAACTAACCGATCCTAGTAATGCCTTGTTACTTCCTTCTATTAAGACGTAAGCTTACATGACAGACAATAGTAGATCAAACTTACATGTATTATGTAAAAATAGTTCTTTGTGTCGGCTGCGCGGTAAAATGACGACTTGAGCGGCTGACTTGCGGTGAGCGGTTCTTTTGACTTTTAGGAAGATCTCTTCCCTATCTTGAAGTTCTGACGTCCCGATTGTTCCACCGACTTAACATATCAATTATGTCGAACATAAAGACAGATAAGAGGTTGAGCGACGTGAATAAAATAATTAACTGATTGGTGTTTGTATAATTCATCAAGTGGTTGGACGTCGTGACGCTGTGCCACTTAGCGTACCTTATCTGATAACTGCCGGTATCTCGTAGTGAATTAGTAGCTCACAATGGGTTGTAAATGCACTCCGCTATTGTACGTGGTTCTTGAGAAGCTTTATCGGATATTGCGTGCAGGATTTCGTGATGGCTCTGGACGGCTTCTGATGGTCACGTAACAGTAGCGCATGACTGTCAGGCCTTTTGTTTGTTGAGTAATAATGATGTTACTCTTAGATCGAAAATTATGGGTCTGTTATTTGAAATATATATGGCAAAGCTATGCGGCAAGGTTACTTTGAATTGTACTGTGATTCGGTTGCTAACAAATATATATGATACAGAATTTTATATTTTAAAATTTAATTAGGTATTAGCTGTAGTATGACTATACTACAGCTAAAATTAGCTATAGCTGAAATGGATGGTCTTAACCCTTACAGAACACCAAAAAGATATAGTCATTTATTACAAATGATAGTGGAACGAAGCCGAAGATAAAATTACGAAAAGTTAGATTTTAGTCACCACATTTTTGACTTATTTTAAAATATGCTAAAAAACATGATAACTCAAAAATGGTTGAATTTTGCATAATGCATATGGGGGTTAAAATTATCGCAAATAGTCACCCCTATCACCTCCTAATGGGAATACGTCGAATTACCAATAACTGTGTATATGTATAAATATATTAGGTTATCCTCATTTGTGAAAGTTTTAATCGAAGAGTTTTTCGAACATCGAAATAAATAGTTATCAGATGGTTATAAGTCAGGGCTATATGAGGGATGCATATCACTATCAAACCTAGTTCCAATAACTTTCAATGATTTATCAACCATGTGTGAGGTATTAGCATTGTGGAACACCGTTCCATCGCGAATTGCCAATTTGGGCCAAATTTTTTTTATCTCTTCAATCACTTTTTTCCATTCCAGATAGTTTTTACGGTAAACAGTAATTGATGTGCCTTTAGATAGCGATCATGGTCGAGGTTTTGTACCTCACTATGAGGGGCCCCCGGATTGTATTATCGCCCCCCTCTGTTGTCATCGACGTTCTTCGTCCACAGGGGTCGCAGCGCAACGGTGGTGCGGCAGCGGTCTTCGTGCTTCGCTTCGCAGCATCGTCGTTGTCTCCTTACTCGGCGAGCCTCCCACTCACGGGTCTATTTAGATAAAGCTGTAGAGGTCACTGGACCAACAGCAATCCTCATAAACAAAAAAAAAAGTAATTGATGTGTTGTGTGACGGTGTGAATAATATTATCGAATTAACAACACAATCTTATCTTTAAGCAATTCAACTTTTGATGTCATTTGTGCTGCTTTATCACTTTAGTATCACATTAGTTAGTATCATGATTATCACGTTACTGCGACCATTTCAGAATGATGTTACTGTTGACTATCTATATTCATATGATGTACTATATATATTTCAGTGATGCTACTTTTCAAAAAGGTTCGATTTCATTGCAGTATTGTTGCCATATCACGTATGCATATTGTATATTTAAAATTTTCATTCTGAGTGATTCTCATTTGTTACTATAAATTTAGCCTATGTAATATTTAGAACAGTACGACGTATATAATTATGTAATACTGTATATATATGTAATAATATAAAATTTCTCTTCAATCATAGCTGGATTGATTTATTCATTACAAAATTCAGTCGACCAGAACGTTGGTTATCTTTGAGTGAGAAAACTTCAAAACATATTTTTTAAACCAATCGTTAAAATAAAGACGTTAAAAATAAAATAATAAATTAATTCGAAAATTTTTATTTCTGTACTCCGTTAAAACTGACCCTAAACTAACAGTTTCCAAACCAAATTATGCAAAATTTTCATCAAAAATAACCAAATCAAATGTGGTAAAATTAATAAATCTGACTGAAGTTTTTCTAAAAATTACAACGTTCTTACAATTATTTCTTATATTTACGCGAATACTTTACATTGAATAAAACAAGTATCTATCGCGTTTTTCTTTAAAAAAAAATAACCCGTCGTGTCAAGTGCCTTATAGCACTCATGGTAACGTAGTTAAGCCGAACTACCATGGGCTTTGTTATAATTCATTTTTGGTCCAATCTACGCAGAAAGAGCTCACGTGACATATCAGATAGCGTGGGCAGTGCTATGTCTGCATTGGGATGGAATTTTGCTAATCACAGGGCTGATAGTAAAATCCACACATTAGAATGTCCATGTTTTTTTTATAGAATTACCGCATGAACGTAACATCCGCAACACCAGGGGAGTCTCAAATGCGTTTACGGCATTTAAGAAAGGTGTAGGCTCTTTTCTTGAAAGTCCCTAAGCCGTGTCGGTTCGGAAACACTACTGATTCCTCAGAGTAGTTATGTGTGGCAGAAAATTTCATGTAAAGTGCATAGTGTTGGATTGTCAACAGTTGAGATTATGAGGATGAAATTTTGTATTCTGTCGAGATGTACGATGTTTAAATTCAGCGGCTGGAGTTAATCCAAACAACTCCCCAGAAAACTCCCAACGACATCGCACGATCAACATCGCAACGCCGGTGAATTAAGCCGTTGGGAAAGTACCTGGTCATCGACGATTCGAGCCACTCTCCAATGAATGCTGTCAAATGGAAGAAGCTGGTTCTCATCTAGACTGGGTACTGTACCCGGCCCAGATATGAGAACAGTATTTCAAGTGAGGCCGAACTTGCGCTTTGTAAAGTTGCACTCAGTGGGGCGACATAAAATATTAAGTAATATTAAGCACGCCCAGTTTTTTTGAAATTTGGCCTTACCCTCCGAGTGACCGCGGAATTGACAGTCGGATATTCAACACCAAGGATTCCGATACTAGCGGACCTAAACCTTAGTGTTAATCGGTGTTCCTTTGTTAAAATTTGTGGTTTATCAAACCTGATGTAATGGTGGAGTCAATTTAGGGTATAGTTACAAACTGTAGATTTATTTTTGTCTCTTTTTATGTAAGAGAGATCACGATCACTATCAAGCTTGTACACTTATGTAACTTGCAGAGGGATATTGCACTTGAAACTTTTTAACATTTTTTTTTTTTACTTATTATTATTGGCGTGTAATCTTTTCTGTGATTCCTCTGACACTTGGTACAGCAGGCACACTCTCGAATGTGGAGAAGGCGTGGGATCCGAAGCTTATTGTCATGTAAAACTTGCTTGATATGTTGGAGCTCGGGGGCCAGGTGTGTCTTTTCAAAGATCTCTCGTGCTCTCTGAAACGAAGTTATGAACGTGGTAGCTAACTGTGCCGGATAGTGGTTAGATTTACCGTTTAATTATCTATAAGTATGGGTCTTTTTTATATACGAACTGACGAACTGACGTTGTCATTGACAAGGCAGTCTATTCATGCTGCAGTTAGAAGCAAGTTGCAATGTGGCGCTACCACTGCTAAAAAGTCCATTGTTTATATTACTAGAATATTTAAAACATCATGGATATATTCAATACTACACAGTATTACTTAAAGTGCTATTTGTATTACGAATTGCTAAAACATATAGGAAACCTAAAGAGTTGTTTGCCTCTAATTCCATTGTGAAATATATTTTGGAATTATGGTAATTAAGGTGATGTAAGATTTGAAAGTAAAGTCTATTTACTTGTAGAATCTTGGATTTTCTGGAGAAGTGTCAACGGCTTTCTCCTCAAAGTCCTCCGTAAATATGTCGGCGACAATGGGAGATAGTACGAGTATATGGGCGACCATCGCCACATCGTTTGGAAAACTCATGTTTTCTTTATTACCTAAAGAGGATAATGTTATTTTTTATTTTCACATTTTTAAAGTTAATAAAAAGAAACCTATCTTATATGCATAATATAACTATGATGTCTTCTGAATTAATTCGTTTTAAATTAACCGTAAGACTTCATCATCATATAAATGCAACTTACGTGGCTTAAGCTTCTTAGAAGATAATATTTACTTAATTTAATAATTCAATACATGTTAAATAAATGCAATTCAAATAAAACTTAATATATATAATAATAAATGTTCATATGTACTGCTTTTTTCAAAATGAAATCTCTTACCGTCTCTTCTACAATAGGAGAGGGGAATTACCATTGCATTTAAAGTGTGCACAAATGAATACATGTTAATAATTCAATATGCATAAGTAAGAACAATGATAATAAATTTATACTTAGTCAATTACAAACAGTAAAGTTTACAAAATCATGTAAATTTGAAGAAAAATTGTACACATTTCTCTAAAATAATGTATCTATTATATAATTCAAAACGAAATTTTTCTTAGTCCTCAAATCTGATTGTCCTTTAGTGTAACGGTAGTTTATTTTTATAGAATGGGTGGTAAACGAGCAAGTAACTCACCTGAAGGTAAGAGATAACCACCGCCCATTGGCATCACCAGAGGAGTCGCAGATGCGCTGCGGGAAAGTACTAAAAATCTACCTAACTGGAAACTTGTGGAGTAATACTAGAATCTTGTATGTAAATCAGAAAAAATAAATATATAATATAATACGTATAAATACAAAGACAATAATGCATTTTGTGTATTGTCTAATTAGGAAACAGAAACTAGAGTAATATTTAAAGTATTGAATATAAATTAACGAGCCTCTCTATAAATTCATCGTTCTCGATAGCCTGAAATAAAAATGTCTATGAATTAAGTCTCGATTGAGATGCTACTATTATTCATATTTTACGACATTCAAAGTATAGTATTGTGGCTAAATTATCATTATTTAATGTGCCTTTAGTGTATTGAATGTGGCTCGCCAATCGAGACGACGGTCAACAACGTTATTAATAAAACACACAGCCTGACCCGTGACCGGTCACCGCCACCAGAGTAAATGAAAACAGTAAATCAATGACATCGGTGCGAACACCTATTTCTAAGTGTAAACGTAAATAGTTTGATTACGTACTGGAACATGAACTGATGTATACAAAAACCTATTATTGTTTATGTTGTGAAATTACTTCAAAATATGTTAGAGGTTTTGCATAAAAAAAAGGTTATACGAATAACGATTATGCGTATCAATAATGATCAATGGCATATTTAAGAAAATATTACGGCTATTTATAGCATATGATGGGTTAACGTCTTGTAGGATGCTGACAGGAAATTACGTGGTTTGCGGTTGTTTTGTCAACTACAGACAGAGACACAGAGATTCTCACCAACACAGTTTTAAAAAAATGGTTTGAATACAATAACATAATACATAAAATGTGTCGTTGTGTGCCTTTTCCAATTTTTTTCTTACTTACATTTATCATATAAATCAATTAAAGCTTTTGTTTGCAAAAAAAATTACACATTAAGTGCAGTTGACATACTGTATATATTTTACTGTGGCGGGCGAGGTAGACTAAATGCGTCCCCGCGGCGCTGCCACGATACCAGCGCCATCATTTATATCCAGTGACGGAAATTAAAGAGAAAGGAATAAAAATGTCCCGTCTAATGACGGGCGCGGACCTCTCGCAGCGAATGTGTAATATTCCGCCTCGGGGACAGCGCGCCCGGCTCCAACTAAATAACTAATTTTAATTACAGGTTATTGATAAATATTCTCTCCTGGAGCGCTTGGATCTGTCGATAACGCCGCGCAATTAGGCGGTGACCTTTGACTTAACGATTTGTTGTGGGAACGGCGAAATTGGTCTCCCGAGGCGCGAGCAACAACCGCCGGCCTGATGAATGTCTTAGAACTTTTCATATACTTATAATCGGTGTGAATGTTAAAATAAGTTAAGGTAAAAATTATTGATCCATTTATAATAAAGGCAAACACCCAGCAGTATCCTAGTTTCCTTCCATAAGCTAATAGGGCACAACGTTAACTTCTTCTTAAACATCTTCTACACAGTCTTTATGAATATAATTATCACCATACGTACGTACGTACTCAGACGTACCATTAACATCAAAGATTTACATGTACTGTGCTGTAATTTATTTATTAAAAGTATAAATTATTATTATCAATAACTGCAATACCATTGGGTATAGGGAACTATTATTAGGTTTTATATATCTAATACGTAATGTATGTACCTATATAACTTACTCTCATCACCCTTATAATAAAAAACTATTGAAAATGTTGAGTAATAACTTGAAACACGCGCTACTATAATAGTCTATAAAGTAATAATAGTCTATAAAAACCACATCAAATGTTCCTAGTGTTGTTTCTAGTAGTAGTAATAATAGTAAAGTAACCAGCAAACATAATTCTTAAAATCCTGGGTTTTCGTAGTAGGGAACCCAGTTTCAATTATATGGAAATTGAAACTGGGTTACCTAATACATCATTTTCTTCGAATCACACATACAATAATACGTATACACACACAACAAAGATAAAGTTCAAAAAAGAAAATAGTACACCAGGTCTTTAAATCTGACAGAAAAGAGACCAGTAAATAAATATATATTCTTGGATTGCGTAAATTGGACCAAAAAATATTTATAAGCAGATGTAAACATCAATATCTATACTACGATTATTTCTACTTCATGAGGTTAAACACCCCAATCCCCGGCAGTAAAGCAATCGAAACATCAGGAATTAAAAAAACAATATTAAACCCCATTAAATTCGTAAAATAAATCGTAAAGTTGGTTTTATGGTATTCGCGTAAATAAAAGAGAGCATTAACGGGTGAGTGATATTTGGGTTAATGCGACAATTGTTATTGGTAAATAAAAAGTATTAAACCTTGTTGTTGACGACTTGTAGTTGATTGATACAAGACGTATATTAAGTGCAGGATATGTAATATGTAATGTACATTTAATATTATCAAAAAGAAAACAAACAAAAACAAATTTATATTCTGTGGACTCATAATTTGGAAATATGTAGCTTATATGTTACGAAAATATTGACTCCTTATAAACATAATCCTAGAACGTCTCTAAGATCTTGCAGGAGAAATGTATTAACATTGCCCAATTGCGTTACGAGACCTACCTATACGTCGATTAGACATGTCTTGTACTATATCTTTTTATTATGCATTACACCTTTGATTTCTATTTATGTTAAATATAAAGTTTTATTACATTAATTTTAAAAGAAAAATAATTGTTTAGTATAGAAAGTAAATTGTGTATTTATGTGTGTGTATGGATTATTGCAAGTATTTATTCATAATGAGCAGCACAAATAAAAATTACTATTAGATAGATACAAATTTAATTTAAACTACTGGCAACATTAAACATGAACCTTAAGAATTGCTACACAGTCAACATAGATTTAAACAAAGAAGCGGTATTTACACGGAGATTATTCGTATAAGTTTATATATGGATGCGCGTCACTTGTAGAGATGTTTGCTATAAGTCGCGCTTCGGGTGGCCATCCCGTTGCCGATGAAAAGCGTTTTGTCACCAGCTGCCGCTATGAATATTTACAAGACCAGCCCAGAAACACGCCCCGTCCTGTCTCGGTCCTGGTCGAAGCCGAAATCGAAACGAGATATTCCGCATATATTATTCAACATCCTCTTGCATTTTTAAACGTTATTTTAAACGGCCGATAATTTAACAACATAAATCAGCGCACTATCTCAATAATAACTTCACTAGCTTAGACGTTTAATGTTATTATAATCGATGAGATACACGGAGTGGCTTAAAATGTCACGGCCCACCTTCGATCCGATATGAAAGTTCATCACAATGTTCATTATTGAATGTAATAACGATTTAGATGACTGTATCATTCCTTTTGAAAAGTTTCCATCATGATACGGGACGTGTTTTGATTATGTTTATAATATCTGTATTGGTCGTTTTATGTATATCTCTAATAAAATAATTCTTGTTTTAAGAGAATATTTATCACATAAAAAATTTAATCAAATTGAAGTTTGGAGCAATCTATTATCTCGTATAGTCGCGTGCCATTTGAAAATAATTAAGTAGTAGCTTAAGAATAATAATTAAGTATTATAGTACTATAGTTGTTAAATAAAGACTAGATTTTATTTTAATTTTTTTTTTAATATTTTTTTTCAAATATTTGTCAATAAGTAATCAATGAAGGATATTATATATGTTATTTTATTAATACGATATGGCCCATGGCCGTATTGTATTCTAATTTTATTTATAATTTTTATATAGCGATCTTCAATTGGTTGTTTTTCTCTACTACCTTTACCTTTTCTTGTATATTGTTATTATATTGATATATAATTACAAATTTTCATCAAAAATCTGTCAAATGACGAAAAAAATTTGTATAGTATTTTCTAAAAGTAGCCGCCAACAATGGAACAAATATGGCGAGAAATCATAGTAGGTAGATAGGTAGAGATATAAATAAAAATATTTGCTTTAAATTATTCATGATCTATTTTATTGTAAGATTGTGTGATCTTGATTTGTAAAATTTTGACCAGACTTTTCTGATATTTTGACATTCACTTTTCTCATGCTGTGAATACGATTACCAGTATTGTGCAGTTCATTAATTTTACTTTGCATGTAACTATGACATAGAATCATAAGTATAGCATCTAACAGATAAATAAATTATTATTAACTTAAAGAGTTTAGAATCAAAACGTTATTTGTATTGCATTCGACTCATTGTAAACTGTTTTCTCGTGGCATGCACGCACGGAATTAAAGCCACATTGGCTTCTGAATGTCGATTTAATTGCCAGATAAGTCTGCTACTCGCGCGACTCTATTGAAAGATAATAGATCAAGACGTTTGTGGTTTATTGAGAATTAAGATTATGTCTTGAGTATCCAATACTACTTATACATACATTTAAAATCTTTTTACCGACTGTGCAATTATGTAAAGTAAAAGGTTCCATAGCTTTTCCCTAAATCAATCTATATCCGCGATTAGACCTGCCAGCAATAGTCCGAGCAAGATATAAATTTTAATGATTACCAAGCTAAGCTCTTGAGTGGGCACCTAAACACTACAAGAGCTCATAAAGCGACGAGTATGGTAATGTTGTAGGTACATTATCCACTCAGTAAATTATTATCTTCGCGTTGAATTGTCAGAAACTACGAGCTGGTCGAAATCTAGCTGTTAAGACAATTCCTAAGTTACTTTGGCTGTTGAGATTCAGTACCACCGTCGTCGCTGTATCTGACAAACCAAATATTTCTCATAATTTATTAAGAACCATAATAGGTCAGGATAACGACCCATTATGGTTTAACTGTATAGTTAACTGCACGTTTATATATTGTCTATACTAAGTAACTGTATATATATATTATTTATCTTTGTATGATTAGAAATTGATATAGGCATCTTATATACCTATATTGATTTCATTTATTATTTTCTTATATTTAAAAAATATATAAATATGTAAGTGATGAAGTAATTCTTTGTTAATAAATCACAAACAAATGAAAATGTTAATTTTGTAGTTTCAATATTTGTAATACTAGCGACTTATAATGAATCGACTTAATAAGAGCGAAAAGGAGTTATAAGAATTAATATTTTTATGTTACAGAGAGAGCGGCAACATTACATCGAAACTCCTTTAAGAGGGAAAACGGCCTCTCTTAGCTTCACCGTGGGTGAGAGAGAAAGCGAGAATCCGAATTATAAATACTATTTATAAATACCACTAATGTATTGCTGTAAGTTGTCAACCATGGTAATTAGCGAAATAAACATGTTGTCATATTAGTTTAAATAGTGACATTTAAGTAAAACTTTGTACAGTGCGAATCTTTTCTACAAGTTATTAAAGAAATTATTCATTTAATTGTACGCTACGGCTATTAAAAATATATTAAAAATCTTGCTTCACAATTCCGACTAACTTGACCACTGAGGTATAATCCTGACAAATCATTGGAGTATTTCAAACTATCTAGTCTGCTGGACAGAATGGTGGCATATTTCGTCACGGATTGGCTGATATTTCATCAGGCAGTAAATCCTCCCGAACAGCGACAGACAGCGATCAGGTAAATCACATGAGTGGGCGTAGCTAGCCTTCGGGCTGTTCTCTGCTAAATAACTGCTACCGTTTACCTGTCCCTGATCATCTGATAGTTAATTTAATGTTACTCGTAGCAAGCAAGCTGTCAGATTGCGAGTATAGCAGATATTTAAAGTTCAGAGTATTATGTTTCTAATATAGTGTGCGGTCTACAAATCGTTCCATTCCATTTGTTGCTTTGATATTACACTATGAGTACGTTTTTATAATTCCATTTCGGATTTGTAAGTCAATGTCGGGGTGTAAAATAATTTAATTTCCGGATTAATTAAAGAGCTATTATGATCCAGAGAAGTTTATAATTACATAGGATTAGCAGAGGATAACATGAAAATCTTTTCTTTCTCTTTGAATAAATTTTCTTATTTATTAATTCTTAATTGCTTTAACTTTAACAAAGTTAAAGATTCGCAAAGGGCGGACTTAATGAAAAAACATAATGGATATATATATATATATATATGTATATATATATATATATATATATATATATATATATACATATATGTATGTATAAATATCTATATAAATGCATATATAATTGCGTTAGTTATCATTAAACTCCATATGTGGATGATAAACTTATCTGACTACAGGTAACTTAGTAATAACGTAAATAATTGGTTATATCCTACTGCTGAGCATGGGCATCCTTACTAGAGACGGCATTAGAGTACCGCGCAGCTCTACTGCGGATAGGCGAACTTCATGTCTTTGAAATATTACTTTTTTTTATAAATTAATTTTTCCTTACGATGTTTTTCATTACCACCGAGCACGTTTAAGATAGGTATATTACACACATTTTTTAAGTTCATGCTAACAAAACGGGTATAAAGTACGTTGTTAGAACTGGCCGGATTACTTCACTCATAGCACCCAAATTACATGCTTGTTATAAAATGTTTTACAATGCTTATTACATTATACTCCGGCCAGCTATTGCGAGGATGGTAATTGGTGTAGTGCTTTATCTGTGGAAGCAATAAAGCTTTTACAGTTTAAAAATTATAGTAAGTTTACTATCAATAAACTCATATTACTAATATATTTTTATGGAACTATTTTAAATAAAATATTTTTTATACTAAAAATATTTGTGATACACATTTAATGGTATATTAATACACTCGTGGCAGCGATTTGTTTTTCGGAAGACAATACTGTTTACATGTACGTGTTTTACAACTGAAGTCTCAAAAGCGCAGAGTTTTGTTGATCGTCAATTGTCAATATTGACAAAATGGTCTACGAAAAACGCAAATAATTATCGTAGCAAAAGTACGCTAAGCGTACGTCGGTAGAAAAAAACGCCAGAGCCGCTGAACTGATTCGCCTTCACAGAATCAAGAAGTATTCGAAGAAGATACTGCCCTATACTTGTTGGAGAAGAGAAGGGATCAAGAAGAAGAATAGGATATAAATATATAGGTTTATATTTTTTATGGCATAATTAATAGAAGGCGAGTTGCATTTGATGTAGCAGTGAAAGATATCAACATAGGTTTAAAGTATCTAGTTTGTTAAAGCTAATATTATTTAATGATGGAGCATTTGATCATTATAAAATCACTATATCAGAGTAATTTCCTAGTATCTATACGTGCCTATAGTTACTAGTTTTTGCTTAGAAAATTATAGGCAAAGATATTGGACTCAATCTTCATTAGGGTCATTTATTTACAAAAAGTGTAGAGAATACTTAGCATTTTAACTACAGGCGCAGATATTTTATGATCTATAATATCACCTTCATGATCTTCTATACTTAAATACTTTTTTAAGTTTGTACTGGTTAGTTATTTTCTATTTCTTCACACACAACGATGATTCAAAACGCACATGCTTTGTTCCCTTGAGGACTGAAACGGAATGCCTCGTTTACCTTCAATAGACTTTAACACTTTCGAAATGGTATAAACATACAATTAATGTCTATATTTGAATAGATGTGAAGTTGAAATAATCATTTATTGAAATACACTTGCATACTAATGCCCGCATCGAGAGTAATATGGAATTTGTTTTAATAGTCGTAGACAGTGTTCGTTTTGTTCGTAAGGTGATTTTGACAGCAAGCTGTGCAACATAATTTCATAATTGCATCACTGCTTTGCTTTTTTGTTTTTCTGTCTGACGGCCGCTGTTATCCCGATGGCTTTTAAAGCTTTACCGGGTTGAGAGGTGACTGATCGCTTATGGCTCACATCCGAGACATCTATTAGTGGGTAACCAGCACAAGGGCTCCAGAGACAGAGTCTGGGCTGGGACCATTACCCTGTTGCGCGAGAGTGACTAGCTCGAGGGTGCCCGAGAGGGCCGAACTTCGGCTCGGTCAGTTGCTTCTGAACAAGGATTATCTAAATTAATATCCCTGTTATTATAAGTTATCTCTACCACCAATTTGAAATGCGTAGGTGCTGGAGAAGAAGTGGCGCAAGAAAATCCAGCGCCGCTTCTATCATTATTGTCTGAAGAACCGGCCTGTGACATGTCAGTATCGCGAATAACCTTGTTTACAAGCCGTCGCCGTCGGCGGGGCCGTTATGAGGGTGCAATGTATATATGTTTTGCTGTTCTCTGAATTTAATGATTATCAAAAAACATATACACATTCGAGTAAATAAAACTGCAGTGTCATAATAGTCTCTATATACTTCGTTTGTACCATGTCACCAAGATGCACGGGCATATTGGTCAGCTAAATTAAATCCCGCTCACCGATAATGCTGCGTTTTGTTTGGGATAAAAAGTTGGCCATACCTTTAACCAGCTCATGGCCCCCTCAGTTCCGTTAGCCCTGTCCGCCGAAGCTGTAAGAGCCGCATAGGCTAACAGCATCAACATCAACAGAATCTAGGGTTGGCCATACCATTTAATAGCCTAGAATACTAATTAGCAAATGATGATAATTACTTTTCTACTTCCTTCGTGTTATTTATTTATGGTATACTATATATATGACTATAACATATTCATTAGTTAAAATAAATAGGAAAGCAAGTAATGTTTGTAAAACTAATAAAGAGTGGCTGTAATAGTACTTTCGAAAGAGAATATTGAGACTGGAGTTCAGAACAGACAGAAGAACAGCACTTCGGATATGTGGAAATAATGAATGAGGAAGGGAAAAGATTTTCTTCGTCACTATTTGTATTTAGGAGTTTGTAAGTAAATCGCAGTCTATAATGGCCATATTTATATTATGTTGGATAAGGGCTATTTTAGAGTAACTGAATTCCACGACCATAAATGCGTAATTGCACAGATGTACAGCGGTCATAGATCGATAGATTTTGATATTACACTTAAAATCTTTACCAGTACACAAAACAATTCCCTCAAACTTGCTCAGCTCGACGCTTCATTTAAAGGGCGACGTTATTGCCAGCAAGATATAGAATAGTACATTTAGATACAATAGTTTACTATCAAATTTAACATTAACGAAAAATACAGGTCACTAACTTGAGCATGTATGTTTTGATTAGTTTAAGTGTGAAGGGAACGCGCGTTATACTTATGTATCTAGCTACACATGCGCAGTACACGCGCACGCTATAAATCAGCGAAGCAAGCGCACACCATTCGCCGATTAATCGCAACGAAGCTCTACACAAATCAAAATGTAAATGGATATAGTATGTTAAGTGCGCTCTGCCTAGTAATAATGATGTTAGCATTAGGCATATTAATTGGCTGGATAGGCACTATCTCTCCCCGGCGGCCAACCGCGCACGCCACCCGACTTCTACATGCGATCTCGGGTATATCTTCTAACCAAGACCTATTCAGTTTACCATTATCCATGTAAAATGAGAACTATTCAGATCTTTGAGCTTGATTCAAATATTGTATCGGCTTTAATTAGACATTATTGATGTTACGCGGCGCATCTAAAACAGAATTCAAACAACGTAAAGGACTAACATCGCATCGAGCTCAAAAGGACCGCTCCCTAAATGCGGCATTAAACAGAATAAAAGCGTTGTTACCGCGGAATCATTAAGGCGCAAAAGCATATTGAAATGAAGAACCGGATCGCTAATGAAGGCTGCAAAATCAAATCGACTTCGATTTCAGCCGGTACAATGTTTATTATGCATTTAGTGTCGTGAGGAGACAGGCTTCTCAGCGGGCAACTACCAGTTTCGCTGTCGGGGATATATCTTCTTCGTATATTGGTCGTCTAATTTACTTTTAATCAAATTAATAATTGCTCTTTTATTTATTCATGAGAAAATATTATTTTTAAAGAATCATCAAACATGCCGCGTCGCCACTCTATCCTTTGCATATATTAATCTTTTAATATATTATCAATGGTAATTTTAGTACATTTTTAATAACTGACTGTTGACAGTCTCACTTCTTTACTTTACAAAAAAGTTTTTCTGCTCATTACATTTTAGTCTCTTTGTTTTTTTTTCATTAATAATCATATGGTTGAGTTACGTCGCAGCAATGAAATATTTGTTCATGTATAAAACCCATCTAAGATTTGATCTGGTTAAAACAACGCTTTCTGGAATACCTGGGTAAAAAAAAGTATTAATGTATTGATACAAAGATGAACATGTCTTCATGGGCCGCAGAAATGAATTATCAACCTCGCAAATAAAATATACAATATGAAATTTTACGAGGTCATTAGCATATTTGTGCATGTATTTATTTTTTAATTTCACATTTCATCTGATGGCATGTGATGACTGCACCACATGACATTTGTATCCATGTTCAACAAAAAATCAAGATGGACATGCACTGCCATCTCTGAGTGCTGAGATGTAATATCTCGTTACCTAAAATTGGGTCCCCAGATCCCTACATTCATTATACCAAACACAATATTGTTATCCTGCTGGTTTACGCTGGTGTTCTGTTTCGTTTTTTTTACATTGTTAGTAACAAACGATCACACCAGTTCTACCTGATGGTAAGTGATTCCTGCGGCCCATGACATCTACATTCTTCCTTCAAGGAATCATGGAGATGCGTTGTCACCTTTGAGGACTGAGTTGGAATGCGTCGTCACCAGTAAAAACACTCACCACACGAAACACAGCAGCATTTTGCTGCTATTTCATGCTGGTATTCTGTGCTGGCCTAACTAACTGAACCACAGATCAACCAGTTATGGCAATCTATCAATTTTCCAAAACAATATTAAATCTAGCAGGCGACAAAGAAATGATTCACGGTTTCGTAGATCCATGTTTGGTAATGAAGTCCAACAGCGACGTATTACTCGGCAGTTGCATGAGAAAATATCTTAGCGCAATTACGCATGATATGGATAATGAAAGGGAACGATAAACAACTCTATTATAGACATAATTAATAGGTAATGCATCAAGTTTTTTTAAGCATCCTATCCATAGTAAAGCATCATTTGTGGTCATGTTATATTAAGTTTGTTATTATTGAATTAGGCGTATGTATTTAGTACGTGGGTTGTTTGTGCAAATAACAGGTGTACTGACTGAGGTAATCATTAAAAATTATTTGAATAAGCACAACTATAAGACCGATGGGAAGATATAAAATAAATTGAGATACTTGAATTATTAGTTACGTAAGTAGTAGATAACTGTTATTACAATTAAATAAATTATTGACTAGTTTTTTTAGCTAATGAGATCATTCGAGTCATATTGAAATATTTGCTTTACATATTTTTTTTTAAAAAAAAAAATATTCATTTATGTTTAATGAAATGTGTAAAATGAATTCAAAATGTTAAGAAATTTATCCCAGAGTAACGAGATGGTCTTGATAAACATGATTTAACACGATTTCCTGACAACACATTACAATACAAATAATGATAAATGTTAGATTTTTTAAATAAATTATACAAAATATCAACATCGGTGTAATAAAGAAAAGGTTAAGAAACAACGTAGCGTTATCTCGAAACTTTTTGTTAACTGTAACTTAACTAAATGAGTCGTTTGACCTTGCATCGCATTAATAATACATCCAGTATATTAATGACAACATAAGAAAGCGATACACGCGCAAGTTACATGTATGGGTACGGGGGTACGTGTGTCGCGACCAACTATTGGGCACGATTACGATGGCGGGCGATTAAGCTAATTACATTGATAATTCAACGTCTCGTGTGCATATACCGTATAATTTCGGCAATTTTTATAGCGCTCATGGGTGGCGTAGTATACCCAAAGCACTTTGACGATTTCATTTACAAATTACTGTTATGTTCCCTTAATGACGTTTACTATCGATTATTTACAATTCGATTCTGAGAAGTGGATGTTAAAATATTATAGAATGTATATGGTAATAGTTATGGGCGATTTGATATTTTAATTACCGCTAGTGTTAATTGAAGCCACGGGGTATAATGCAATTAATGGACATCGTCGTTCCGGTGCGTCGTCAATCACAGTACACAATTAAATATTAGGCAGTTAGGAATCTTACTACTGGATAGAATTATAAGATCCAAAGAACTTATAATGATTAGAAAAGCTTCGGGTAGTATAAAACATATTTATAGATAAAATCGATTTGATGTCGAGAAGTTACGTTATTGCATTTATGTTTGCACGAATGCTTCAGTGTGTTTTTCACGTCGTATTTATTGAAAAACCTGCTATTAAATACCAGATATTTTAATACACTTTACACTAAAGGAGAATCAAGACGGAATGAAATTCGCATAGCATTGACTGAGGAATAGAAAGCCATTGCTCATCCCGGGGTAAAAAAGCTCATCAGGTCGATGAAGAAACGACTATAAGCTGGGTATCTAGGCCAAAGGGGGTAATACTAAGAACTGACCTGATATAGAAATATGTAATATTGTGAGTAAATTTTTATTTACATCCTTGTATGTTGTAAAACTCCTTGAATACATTGTCGAGTAAAAACTCGACAGTGTATTTAGCTAATATGTTCTGAGCACTTTAATGTCATGATGTTTAAAAGTAAATATATTTAGAAATCAAGTTCTTTTATCTTTAAAAGTTTTATAAGTATATGATATTATAATGAAAAATATTAGTTATCATACTATTCCATGCCCTTCGTTTTGAAATAACGATTCCCTACAGAAAAATTACTTAGCCGCTGGATATATAGTAGTGTACTGTTAATTGATCACTTAATTATTTTGCGTGTCCATTTAAAACTACCCAATTAAATCATTCTATTCTTTTAAATAGATAATTAAGAAATGCCCGTAGAATTGATAGCCGGCATCTTTTTAAAATTGAAAGGTAATTTACTTTATTTAAATGAGATGTCTTTAAAGTGCATTTGGTTGTGTGCTATTATTATTTTGTCGTGGTTTATTGGAATCTTGTGTTCATTAAACGGCGGCGAATTGATGGCTTATTTAAATTAAGTTTATAGGGCTGTATTTCTGCGAGCTTTACACTTGATTTATGCCGGTAGGTTACGAAGGACATGAAAGCTCGATGGTATCGGTAGATTTTGTCGTCAGGAAATGATCGCGAGAGGGCGTTGGTTGTGGTTTTATTATTGTTGGCCAGCGCCTTCGCGTTCTTGTTCTATCGCCGATACGATGCGCCTGCGCCACCTCAGCCCTCACTTTAGAAATGCGATATTTTAGCGACAGCGTACATGATTAATTTATGGGCTCAAAACAATATTTCTCATCCGAGAGCCGGCTTAAATCCGATTTAATATACAGATAAATTGATTTATAGGATGGTTATCAGTACATCTGGTGGTGTGCATGTACGAAAAATGTATCTTTTATTATCTATCTCTTATTATTTACTTTTTAGACTGTGTTATGACTCTAAAGAAGTTTTAGGGTGTATGTCTATTGCTTATATATATAATTAATAGAGTTTTGAATAACGTGTCATTGGACAGTAATTATAAATATATTTACCCAATATAATATTTTGTAATTATTGTCGTTTAAATATTAATTTACTTTTATTACTGTTGCACAAGTTTTTTGATCTAAAAATGTAGTAATCTTAAAATTATATCTACCTATTATAAAAGAACAAAAATACGTATCCTTACATGTTTATTTAGTAATTAAGTTAGTAAGTACGATTTAGAAAAATAGTATATTGTTATCTCTTAAATTATACAATAACGAATATAATTATTTTATTAAAATTACTTTACTAATGTTTCGATTAATAAAATAATTGAACTATTAATATGTATGATTAAAACATATTAATTGGGTATAATTATAACTGCAAAATATATATTACAGTTAACTTTTAAAATTACTTGTCATATCATAAGCTATACCGATTCCCATTTAAGTGGTAACACTAAGCATGTGACGTAAAAAATGCATTGCATTTTGGTGTTGATTTCTTAGATTCGTATATCTCTTAGTCTGTCTCATGGCCGAATAACGTTTCGTTAATATAACATTTCGGTAATATACACATGACGAAATCATTTATTTTTCCTTATTAGCATGATACCTTTTTATTTTATTAAGACTTACTTAGTTATTTATCTGCAAGGAAAGTCGTGTTCATTTATCGTTGGCGCAATTACGCAATGCTTACCTGTATAAACGTTTGTTCGTTAAACATGTCATAAAAGCAATATTTACGATCGCCCTTGCCTTTATTAGTGTTCTATTTATAACATGCTCTGTGCATTTGAAGAAAACTAAAGCAGTAGGGGTGCGCGTCACGGAGCTATTGCGGCAGCCCTTATGAGGCAATCGGAGCTTCGTGGCGCCCCTGCGCGATCCGTGTTTTATGTGTTACGAAGCTCACGAGTTCTGTTATGACCGCAAATTGCAACTCTATATTAGTAGTAAGAAATGAAGTGTTTATTTTTTATTAGCTTCTGCTCGTGCTTGAATATAGTGAAACTATGATATATCGATTTCGTGTTTTTAAGGACTTTAACACAAAAATAGAAGCATTCATTATAATTTCATTTAAAAGATTGGTTTGTAGCAGTATATTGTGATTTTTATCCCAGAGGAGGTAGCTGTGAAGGTTATTTTAACTCACACACTTTCAATATTATTAATAATTGTAATGTTGAATATTGCTGAATATAGCAAATACAATTTGACTGTTATTGCTTCATTGTATAAATTTAAGTTATCTTTACAGAGTTAATTACATTTAAGCCACACATTTTTCTCAATTAGTTAAGCGAAAATTAATTTTCGCTCAAAACATTGGGTTTCGAGTTATTTTTAAGTTTATGAAAATATTAACTTCTTTAAACGTTTTGAACTGTAAGCAACTAATTTCTTAAAGTTCAAGTATCAATTATCAATTATTATTTGATTATTATTCTATAAATACCCTTGTAACTTAATTTGAAAGCTTTTTCTTCAAAAGTAGACCGGACATTATAATTTTTCACATAAAGTTGACTCACTGACACACAGTTTTTCTGGTATCCATGTAAAAATATATTTTACACAAAAGCTTTCTAGTGGGATATGATTAATCAAAAGATATTTACGGGTTTTAAAATACAGAGTTACAAAGAAACAGTAAAAATTGGCTTTGTTTTGATTAAATGAATATTATAAAAACCAATGCGGTTTGCATTGGTTTATATAATTTTAAAAATTTTTTTTTTTTATAAAGTTATTTACAAGTTGTGTATTTATATTTTACCTAATAATATGATAATACATTCTTATATACATACATATGTACATAAGAATTGATAAAGATAGAACAATGTGGCAACTGCCAACTTGGAAAGCGATTCTTACCGAGCTAGCTTTAACATAATTTCCATTGGCAAACCCATAATAAAAATGAATATCTGCATATAATAAAAGACATAGACATAGCATAAATATATAGTTAAAGGCGTTGATTAAGATATTTAAATTTTATAAGAATGTCTGCGTGTCAATAGAGGTTGGCGTCTTTGTTTGGGTTTTTTTTTCTTTTTTCGGAATGATGGCCGCTGTTAGCCCGAGGGTTTTTACAGTTTCTCCGAGTTGAGAGGTGATCGAGCGCTTATGGTGCTCAGTCGAGACCTCCATTAGTGGGTAACCAGCACAAGGGCTCCCAAGAGGGAGCCTCAGCTTGGACCGTCACCCTACTCCGCGAGAGCGTCTGACTCGAGGGTGCCTGAGAGGGCCGAACCTCGGCTCGGTCAGTTGCTACTGACTAAGAATTATCAACATTAATATCTTCATTATTATTTGCTATCTGTAATACCACTTCGGAATAAGTAGGTGCTGGAGAAGAAGTAGCGCCAGATTATTGACTGCAGAGAACCGGACTGTGACATGGCGGTATCGCGAATAACCTTGTTTGCGACGCTCTCGCCGTCGGTGGAGGCGGTATGAGGGTGCAATGTACGTGTGTAGTGTTTTATGAAGGACTTCGGCCCTGGTGATCGCGTCGTTGGGGTCATCGAGGGCCGGTCTCCTTCGGACGCGAGTGAATCTATAATTCGCGGTGAGATTTTAAGTGGCGGCACTTATAATCAAGGGTTTGGTTGTGACGGCAGAGTAAGCAACGTACGCAAAATTTCGCTTTCTGCCGATATTTAGCAGATAAGCAGCTCAAGATCTACATATAGATTTTCATTACGTAAGAACCATGGCACACCTTGCGCATGAAACGGTATTGAACCTGAAATCGTTGAATATGACGCGGGGAGGCATGCGCAAAAAATGCCGGAGCTTGCATATGTCACTATCGGTCGAACGTTTTGTATAGTGTAATTTTATTAAGTAGGGACATTTCACTATTTTTGACGGGTGCAAACGACCTAGGGAAACTCAATATCAAAAACTCAACCGTCACTCAATAAAAATCGTACGCCGCTATATTCCGTAATGCGGGCCGAAGGTGAGTCTTTCATCGAATATGACGTCTGTCTTTGATGATCAAATAACTCTATAGTTGGAGATGAGGCGTTTATTTACGCCGAGAGAAGTACATTGCTGCACTTTTGGTTGGATTAACCTCGATCCTCTATTTCCGAAATCATTTCCCTAAGGATTGGAGGCGTTTACAAATACCGTCAGGTTTGAATCCACACACGTAGAGGCCGGTGTCATCGGCGAAAAGAGCTAGCTTTAGACTGTAAGTGTGCGGTATGTCGTTGGTGTAGAATATGTATAAAATGGGACCTAGGACGGAGCCTTGTGGTACTCAGGCACAAATTAATATTATTAAAATATTATATATTAGTGTAGCCCTCGAGACAGCATGAATTTGTCTGTGTATATTTTTAAAACCCATAGAGATTTTTTTTGAATAAGTCAAGTTTCTCAAATCTTTTCCTTACTTTTTCGGTAAAATCAAATCGTTTTGGTTGCTGTTTGTACTTTGTGAAAAAAATTCCAATGATATATCTAATAAATATGTATGTGATAAAAATGATAAAATGTAAATTAAGTCTCAGTATGGTCCCTAGGGTTTCTTCTTTATGCAGAGACCATCAAAATTTGATAATTTTTATCAGTTTTTAAGATGTAAGCGGATTAATCGAGTAAACAAAGTTTTCATGAACTGTTAAATAATTTGAAACTCACTAATTTTAGCTGAAACAATTTGCCGCTTAAATGTCTCTTTGCAAACACCCCTAAAGTAATGCGATTTACCAATGTACATAGATCAGTCAGTCGCCCTACAAAAAAAATATTGCTTTACATACAATCAAACAGTTGATCTGATAGTTAATAGTTCCGCTGACTCAGAACACCAACATTCATACTCAACAACGATCATAATGCAGATGATGATGCATTATAAAAGGACGAGAATTAATACTAAGTAAGATGGATAGGAGAACATGTATGGACGATACGGCTACAGCTCCTTTTCGACATTGACATTCCAAGGACGGGTACAAAATTATTTTTGACTAAATTGTACGTTTGTTTGCAATACAGTTCACCATCGTCAACCTTTCCATACCGGCAGATTGACTTCCTAAGGTCATATACTTTTGTTATGATAAAGAGTTTAAAATCACCGAGTGCAATCATCAGATAGGTTTCTTATCAAACTTTGGTCGATACGTATTAAAGTAATAGTTTGACGGAAATTGAGATGGATCACTGTGCTTTACGAGCATAACATACTAGTATGCTTCTGTTACTACAAGAACTGAAGCCCACAGTGGTAATAATAAAGCACTAACTACGAGTACATCTAGCATTAAAAGAATATTAACAACTTGATTAGTTCTGGGATGTGTGATGAGATATGTTTTGTGTTCTCTTTTCGTTCATTTATTAATAAGAAAACATAAAATATATATTATTAAAGTAAACGATCATAAATGTTGGCAACATACTTGATTTCTTTAAATTTATCAATAAAGCAGCCACAACAATCACAACTATTGTTATTAAAATTCAATGCATAGCTTTACTCGTTTAGAGTACGATGCGATCGTGCCGACAGATCGGGCGACCCATAATTTTTTTCTTTAATTTGTAATTTTCCCAGTAATTAAGACCAGTATCGTCGTCTGTTTAATGCAAATGAACCTATTCCCGATCATTAGTCTGTACACGTTCTACTAACGTTACTTTTCGTTAATTAATCCCGAGATCTAAACTATGGCAGCAAGAGACTCGTTTATTATTCACACGCAACCACTGTTAAATAAAGTGCATTACAACATATATAAGATGGTTCGATAGCGCGAAAGATGTTGAGATAACTAAAATATACTTATATAAAGGTTTTATTATAATTTCACATTGATATAACATATAAATAAGCTGTAGACGTATCGAGTAGTAACTATTGTCATAATCGAATAACGTTCTTTTATATTGTTAACAGCCTATACCGTCTCGGTTTTTTCTTATTGTACGTTATTGTCCACTATGGCATCGTTTTAATACTTTTATTAAGTTTCGATCGGTATCTTCTGTGGCCGTAACGACGGTGTCCTCCGTAATGATAGTGGCACGCACCCGTTCTATCCCTTTCTTATCATTAAAAGTTTCCAACTCAATTTATCTTATCGTGCAGTAGTATCGTGAGTAGTTTTCACAATGAACGACGTGCCGATATCTACCAATTTCTAATCTGAATGATCCACCTCGTTAATGTGATGCAGTAAACTGAATCGCGTCTAAATAGTAATAGCTTAAGGTTGACTGTTGCGTGGGGTTGTAGGAAATGTATTTTTAATTTAATAACTTAATACGCTGATAGGTATAGGAAGGCAATGGTGTGCGCGGTATCTTTTCACCGATAACTACGTCCACGCTGTCCGTGTGCGCCCAATCAAAGTACTTCATTAAAATCTTATCGACATTAGATAAATCACATAATGACCGCAATCGATTATTTGGATAATTGATGGTCGTTTACAAATATATTGAATTCTTGAACGCTTGGCACTTGACTTCTCTTAGCGTACTCACTTTGCGAGTCGCGACGATTCACTGTAAAAAATATGTTTATTTGCTTCTTATCTCTGTTAAAACAGCTTTTTAGTATGAATATCACCTTCACCCTTCTTGTTCATATGATAATAGTTCAGCTAACTGGCTGTATCTTGATTGTTCTTTCTGTGTCTGTAGGTGATTATTTTCCATTAGGTGTGCCCATTTGTCATCTTAAAACAAAAGTATATTTACATTATGATTGACCCATGCGAGGAAGTAATTAAAATTAATGCTATATTTTTTATTTCATATATGCCAGTTTCCAATTCAACCGTCTATAGTAGTCACATTTGAATCATAAACACAGACATCTTTAAACAGTTAATTTCCGCACTTGTGTGTGCAATCTTCAAATCAATCATTATGCATATCTTCAAAGTTAAGCTGAGACTGCATCACTTTGATGCCATAAATTATTATTTATAACCAAGAATAAAATTCATGTTATTTGATGTTTTATTTGCATAAATATGCAATCGATATTAACATGCCTTTTGAATAAATATAACAAGGTTAGAGGTCTTTCTTTTGTTAATATTATCTTCGCCATTCCATGAAATTTGGTGGTGATACAAATTACTTGTTCATTTTATATTATTAGTTTTCTTGTCAAGTATATGTATGTTTTTCTTTATTTTAAGTTGTACTGTCTTTATATCCCACGTTTATCTATAACATACATACTTACTACTGAATAAACATGTAGACACAATAAGTCAAAGACCAGAATCTTTCTGAATGTCTTAGCCTCCGTGATCCCCATCAGTCCCAGGATGTTATCCGATAGTATAGTCGGCGCTCGCACCACCCCATTAATCTACATCAGCACGCGCTCGCCACGAGATTAATGAACCAGATAAACTTTAAATACGACTACAGATGTCCGCTTCTCTAACAGCAGCCAAACGAACTCTATACGCGTAGACAATAATTGATGAATTAAACAGATTCGTCGCATTATGAATGTTAATGATAGACGAGGATTGGTCGAGTGATAGCAACGATATGGAGCCGATAATTAGGATGAATAGGTAAGGAGTTCCATGTCAAATTGATTGCTTTGGTTTGATCCTTGTTTAAATAGAGGATGTTGAGTTAAGAACCCTTTTCCTGTTAAATATAGTTTGGTACAAGAGGTTTAGGAAATGCCATCGTCGTTTTTATACATTATTTTTACAGTAGCATTTATTTGTTTCCGGGTAAAATTAATTTTTTTTTTAAAACTTATTATTATGAATGAACCTTTTACTAGTTAATATATTTTTAAACTAGTTTTGGTTTATTGATTTTCAAAGACTTACTCCTAATCAATTTTGTCAACATTGATTTTTACATTGTTTTTTCTTGTTTTATATTCTGTTTAAGTGTACAATATAATTATGTGTACAATATAATTATGTGTACAATACAGCAGTTATATCCACCCTGATGTAAAAGTTAAAATAATAGAATACATCCAAGCCCTGGCAAATAAATCGTTTATAAATCGATAGAAATCTGAATATACGACCCTGCCGGCGTAAGATATCCTGACACATGATCGTTGTCCGATTTTAAAATAAATTGCAATATGATTAACACCATGTGTGTAAACGATAAAAGTAACTAAGTCGTATGAGTGATGTTGATAAAAATTACCAGATAGACCCTTCAGTATGGGCCCCGCCAATAGTCAAGGGCCTGAATGCGATTCCGCCTAGCATACGCTCGCTGGATGTCTAGTATTCCCAGTCCAAGTGACAAGAGGATCCAGGACCAGAGGACCGGGCAAGACCTCTCACCGCCTGCCGCAGTAGTGGCTGCACTGGCGGGAAAAACGACAAGGATGCCCTAGTCTCCTTCTGTGAAACCGCCATAATAATGAAGACGGCTAATGCCGCTCAGAGACGGAGACGTAGAGGCAATGGTAACGGACCCCCTGGCTCGTCCGTCATGTACCGCGGATATAGAAGATATATAATAAAAGAATAAAGAATCCCTTGCCTATTGTGTAAGACAACTAAATGGGGACTTCGGTGAACGATTAGAGTGGAGGCCTTAATCGTCCACTAAACTGAACCCGGACAGGATGGCAATACAGTGGTCCAGCATTCCCGTAGTTCTTCCAGGATGCAATTAGGGGCCGACGCTTTACCTTGTATGTGCTTAAACTCTGTGCAGAGGGGCATCGGTGTATTTCGTAGGGAATCCTGGACCTCCTCGTTGGTCTCCGAGGGGGTTTTAGGGGGTTTGGTTTAGGTAGGGTAGTCTAAGATGTAATCTTTAGAAGATTCTTTTTTTCCCGAAACCAAAAAAAAATGTAAAGCAATTAGTGTATTTTACGGACATGTTGTGTTAATTGTTTAATTCTTTCATGTCAGGAAACGGCATGCTTGTGTCAATAACCGTCCGAGTGACCTTAATTGTTTCAATTGAAAAAACATCTCCGTTAGACTTTACGCTATAAAGGCAAGTAGATACAAAAAGGGATAGATCAAAATATTTTTAAAAATATCTTTATATTTCATGGCTTAAAATGAATTTTCTTTCTAAACTTCCGTAGCATTAATAATTTTTCACGGCATGGATACAAGAAGTCTTTTCTTGCATTTCTGCCATTAACTCCTGTTTCAATGAAAGGCAATTGAATTATCGACATTCAGTTTGGTAAATTCATGCAAAAATATGTTACTTCTTGCAGCGGGAACATTATTACATGTTATTTTGTATTACAACTAATTATTAAGTATACTAAATCCTCACTTTTAAAAATGTTCTAAATGTACCACCAGTAGTTTGGCGATCTCTTCCTCCCATTCCTTGCGTGGCTTTACATCCAATTTGTTAACAACTAGTTAAATGATTATAGGATTCCATTCTTCTGTTAACACATCATTCAACCATGATTGTGACCGTTCTTTAGTGGAGATCTCGGATCAACTGTGTCTTAGTAAAACGTCCACTGTGGAAACTGAACTGTCTAATAACTTAAGGCATGGGACGACGTTCCGCATCAGGAGTCTATTAAACAACTTCGTTAAGTACCTCATCAGCGTTTTAACTACATTGGTAGGTTCAGTCTCCCTTTGGATCATCTTCTTCGAAATATCTGTACCTCACTCATCAGCCTTTTAACTAGATTGGTAGGTTCAGTCTCCCTTTGGATCTTTTTCTTCGATATTTCACTCAGCTGTAGTATGGACGATGAGGGCAACCAAGGTGCGGCCATATGTCAAGTGACGTCTTGCGGCGACGATGTTTTGGTTGTTCTAGATGCACTTGGTTCCTTTCTTACATGAATCGAAAGTGCTCAATTCACTTGACAAGTGAGCACTTTCGATTGTTGTTGATTGAACGGTAATGGTTGATCCCAATAAGAAATACAAAAGTCTTTAATCAGTGTGTGCTGCCCCAGTGATAAATAATCTACCGATCTGAAACGTGGTCCTTTACTGCTGGTGGTATGAGGAAGGATGGTCTTTTTCATGATTTTCTATATGTTGGCTATAATATTATTTAATTCATATTTTTTTAGTTTTTACACTCTAGTCTGATTTAAACATTATTTTTAAATTAACTACATTCACATATTTGTCACTAAGATATCGAAAAAGAATAAATACATTTTCTGTATAAACTGAACTTCAAAGGTGTGTCGCTCTGTGACGTTTACGCGGAAACGTATACTAGTAACATGTTATTTAATATCCATTATTACCATATTGTCTTGCTATTCACGACTATTACAGGTAAATACATATTAAATCTGATGTATTTATTTCCGGAATCATATTATGTAACCAGAGATTAATGGTTATTTCATGTAAGAAAAAAAAAAGAAACTTTTTCTATGAAGCTAAATAATTAGTTGAAATTGCGATTGACCGTTTTTTTTTCGTTGGAGTATTCATTATACTCATTCTTTTATGACTGTGTTGTAAAATAATTGCTCACAACACCCTCTAGATATATAACCCTGGTGTGTACCCCGATATAGTTGGTTTGCATCCTGCACAGTATATGTACACTAGATACATTCGCGTGTCAGGGCGGTTCTCACCGCCTACAGCTTCCGATTAACCAGATAACATGTGGCGCCCGTCAGAGGCTAGGTCCGCATACCTAAACTTGGACGGTCAGTAGACATCACCATCCATTTCCCACTCCATTGTCCACTCTAGAGAATCTTCCGATAGCTAGGGAACTGCCAAGTTAGGCCGACACGCTCAGGGTATGAGCGCTTTGGTGTAAGTAAGAGAACCAAACTCTCTAACCAGCTCACTGGCGCCTCAGTTCCGTGAGCCCTGTGTTCGATGAAGCTGTAAGAGCCGCATAGACTAACAGCGTCAACATCAACAGAATCAAGATACAGTAATCTTGAATCTTCCTTTAATCCTATTGCTTATGCAATATGGTGGACTAAGGATGAGAATGATTAGTGAGTGCTTCGTGCATTGCGATATCGCTGGGATCGAAATCGACTAGAACATCATTATGATCATGCTTTAGATATTCTACTTACGACTAGAAAAGGTCATCGTAGCTTAAATAGTTACGGATGACATCACATACCTGTTGTTTTAATTTATGCTGGCCAAAATATATTTCCTTTTAGCTATTTCACAATTTTCAACTAATATATTGATTTCTTTGCTTTGGCCATTATTACGACATAATTATCTCCGATTATACTGCAACGAATAATTTACTATATTACTTTTTAAATACCTTTCCATTAATAAATAATCAACAAATAAGAGCTGTTCGTCTTTTATGACCCTGGGGGTAGACAGAAATCGCGTGAACTAAACGGGATATTGGACTCATGTTGTAACGGCCGTGAATCCGATTCCTTCTGGTTTATATCAATAAGTATCAATGTTTCTGACTTTTTCTTACAAAATGATCATTTGTTAATTTGTTCTCAGTATATTGGGTACAACTAGGATACCCTCTCTTGACATAGATTCCTGTCAGTCTTATTTGAGATTTTCTACAAAGACAAATTAGAGCTATCTCTATATACCCCGATTGTCATAAAATACATAAGAGCCTAATCAAGTAATTTCACATAATGTAATAGCATACATATCTGTATCTGTGTAGGCTCTGATTATAATTCTACTTTGCCACACGATGGAAATGAAGGTAGGTCGACATTTGTCGATGGTATTTGCCATAGACAACAAAAACACATTCCGAAGTAGTGAATAGATAAATACATGTTCGTTAAAGGAGAGTCTGGTCGTTTACTTTGTAAGCATGGTGAAAGAAAAGGTTGTCAGATTCGTCCCCATAAAAAGAAAAACAAATGTTATTAAAGTTGATGTATGAAATACGCTGGAGTGAATGTGACTAAATGAAAAGAAAAGAAGTATTGGGATATAATAAATCATATTAAGGATAACGTATCAAATAGAATATAAATATATTATTTAAAGAAATACGATGTGAACTTACTAGCTTACATATTAATTTCACCGCTCTATAAATATCTATTAATGTACATATATGGAACCGCATTAGTCAATCAAAACAATTAAATTTGAAATGTAAAAATCAAATAGAAATTGTTCAATATTGCGAATTGCAAAATGTCTCATAGTAACTATTTTCATTGAGCGTGATCATTAAAGATTTCCAAAAAAGCAATAAAGTTGATCGATAAGAATCGTGGTGTGAGTAATTGCGGTGGTGTCACACTGCGGGCAGTTAATCTTCCTGATCGCTATCACCAATGATCGCGTGTACCTTTCAACGGTCCGTATATCGCACACATGCGCCCGCGCACCAACCAACGCTGACGGGTAAAGTGACCTGCCTCATTGTTATACTAACATGAGATATTCCGCCATATCTTTCACCAATACCAGTACTAATGGATTTTACTTGTAACCACATATTCAACGATATTTCAAGGAAATGATTGATGCGAGTAAACGACATCGTCAAATTAATATTTCATTATCTCACTGCAGACGGTTTTGTATCGAAATTGCAATTTTATTTACGTGGTAGGTTTTGTATTATATAATCAGTATGGAATATAAACTGACACATACACGACATTTACAATAATCTGACCTTACAATATGCAATCAAATAGCAATAAATAGCGCTAGATACAGCGATGCTAAGCGTCGCCAACTTTGGATGTGCAAATAGTATCTTCTCGCAGCCTCCTTAAGCCGCCTGTATTTACTTTTCAACCGCACTCACAGATAAAAGTGTCATAATATTTATGCCATAACTTAGCTTTCTTATGACCCACTGTCATAAAGTTAAGCGCGCTTTCTACATTGAAGTTTTCATTACAAAAAGAAAGCTAATCCCATTGATTTAGGGTTCAAATAGGAAGGTTTGAATATTTATGTAGGGAATAGCTATCCAGAGCAGATTGTAGCCGTCATTCGATAATGTTTCTAGTTAGTTCGCAATAAATATGAGAGTCCGGCTGTCCGAAGTACGGCTGTGATGTTCGCCTAGTGACGGTATGGACTATCTAATTTTATTACCAATATATTGTCATTAAGTCGATACTGATCTTGTTATACGCACAATGAGAGGTACACTGGCTCTCGACGACGAGCTCACCGCCTGATACAATTTATATTCAAATGACACTCGCATAGGGTCTGTGGATGTTTCTCACTCATCGGATTTTCAGGTAATCTTGAGTTAATGGTCTCAAGTAATTGGTCCAATAACTGCTCATGCAAAACTTTCACTGCCACTATTCTTGAAATTAAATCCATAAATTACTTAAAATTTGAATAATATAATAAAGTGTCCTCACACCGTTGAACAAACAAATGTCTACGAGTTCATTTAAATAATCAATAGTGCGTTACTTTGCGAGAATTTATTACCTAAAGAATGACATAGTGAATATGTGTGTTCAATAATACATATTTGCTTGGATTAAAAAATAATATACGGATTTTAGTTAATTTGCTTTTACTATCTTTTTAATACATTTAAAATTCATTATAGCAAAATAAATATTGAAAGAAAGATAATATAATTTACTATTTTATCCACTCATGAAAAGATATTAAATTGGGAACGATAATTGAGCTATTGATTGAATTGTCAGCAAAGTGATGATAGGTTTAAACGATCTATAGTGTCATTCAAGATTAAAGTGGCACCATTTCCTCATCCCGAGATCCCACCGTTATGGGAGGTGCAACTATTCTCACGGGTATTTGAGCCAGAACTGGCAACTATACAAATAAAAAAAAAAACTTGTGTACAGTCAAGGCGCTCAGTTTGCCGGCCATATAAACTGACCGTATTTACCGTGTAGTCATCCACCGTTTAACGTTGAGCTACTTTGGTAACGTCTAAATTAGTAAAGTGAGAAAAGCTAACGCTCGTAACCGTTTTCGATCGATGGTAAATCGCTTCGATAACATCTTTTTTGACTGTTCGACTGGCACCACTTATTGTGTGTTGATACAGCCCCGCTGCCGTAACGGGAAACTGGGGATTCATTTTATTATAACCAAACTCGGGGTCTCGTTTAATGCGGTGTTATTTATTCTCAAATAGGCTTACTCCTCCATATTTACACTTTTATTATTGCCAGTGTTGGTATTTATTATTGTCTATTTCATTGACCATATGAGGGCTTTACTTAAGACTCGTACGACAGTAACTGTTTACTTAAAAAGAAGTCGTTTATTATTTTTTTGTTCGATATGTACAACACGGAGCTCGAGATACTCGTTGACATGAGAGTATTATAATTCCCTCGTCTGTGCTGGAGATTTCCCGTTAGCAGATTTCACTAGCAAGGGATTAAGCAAGTAAGCAGGCGTTAATCTCTTCTCACGTGAAATCTTATCAAAGGCCTCTGAGCAATTAATGTTGGTACCGACACAGATATTAGTTTAGTCCAACGGACTCGAATGTGTTACACGCCTGACCGTGTGGTCTGGCCTCAGCGTAAAATCGATATGTTCACTTGACCATATTAATCACTATCGGTGCGCTTACTCGGCTTACGCGCTGCTAGATTTAAGATTCTCGTTACAATATTCCTTAAGGCTAAACATTAATTGAGACATTCCGAACTTTTGTCATGTCAAGACTGATACCGATATGGGGATATAAATGGAACAGAATATTTTATTAGTTACAAATGATGCTATATCCGAATAAGGTGAAGTTATTACGTTGAATAATACTTTTGATTGGATATTTAAATATTATTATAACGTACTAACGCTAAGATAAATTGTACGATGTTTTGATGAATTGTGGATATTTGTTACAAGACAAGAATTATAAGCAGATAGCAAGTAGTTTAATGTAGAGTTTATTAAAAATTGCAGATCATCGTAATATAAGCTAATAATTGACCAATATTTTGTTGGTTAATTTTTAAATAATAATAGGATCTAAAACGATGGCATTCACAGTGGTATGCAGAATTATGAAACAGGCAGTATAACGTTTAGGATTGAAGAATGTGATGGTGATACTGAAGATAAACAAATATCACTAAAACAATGAAGGTCTACATTTACGAATGCTACATTTTTATAATTTTTGATATTATTTTTAATAATTCTTCCATTTTCTTTCTTCAATATCTCTTTCATAAGGCAAAAAGTAGGTATTCTCCAACCTAATTGAACTTAAAGTTGGTCTAAGAAAATGCAATGTAACAAATTTCTTCTTAAAATCTTCCAATCGTAAATAATTTTGAATACAATTGCAATGAAATTGGAGAAAATGTTCCGTAGGGCCGCTGTCAGTAATGCCCTGAACCACGCGAGCCTCTCGTGTGTCCGACGCATTACTCAAACCTCATTTAGATCTAACTACGCTGCATTCAAAGGAACTATTTTATTGTACTCTATTGATTCTGTTGACGATTCTAAAAGGAATGTATGTCCTTCTACACAATGTTTATTTTTATTCACATTGTTAATCAAAGTGATGTGTAAATGTGGAATCGATATCTTTGATCCGGTATTTTTTTTATCTTCTGATTTGAATGACACTTTGGGTTGAATAACCTAACAGTAGGAGACAATGATGCTAAAGATAATTACACGAAGCATTTGATTTATGTATAAAATAAAAATATTATGTATATATAAGATATTATTAATTGAATTCCTGCGATTTTAGTAAATATAAGAATTTGGAATACTTCCAGATATATTTTTATTAGACTATTTGTATTCACTTATGAAAAATAATACTTGTTTTTGATTTGACTTAAGTCTAACTGTTAGTACATGATTTAGGACATGATTTTTATGTGGAATCTGGGTGTAAAACGAGTACATAGTCCATGCCAATAGTTTCAAGCCATTACACCATTTTAGATTCAGAAACAAGATACAGATGTGCAACACATCTGAAGACTAAGAAAGAAGGGTGCTATACTATCAGTAAGAGGATCTACGTTTTCTTGGCCTTAGTACTTAATAATTAGAGCTATAGGAACGCTTAGTGGTTATTTTATGCTGTTTATATATATTTTATTATGTGAAAACATAGTGTTTCCCGTTGACTCAATCAAGTCATCCCCTTACGTCTCAGTTAAACTACTTAGTTGCATCGTTGAAAAAAAAGGTCCGTGAGACCATTACAAGAGAATTTGAAGGGTCAATGGCCTAATGGTTTTGGGTACGGTTTGCGAAACTTAATGTCATAGGATTAGGGCTTGCTGTGAACCATCTTCTCGCATAAGCATTTGAGTTTAGTTCGTGTATTTGTTATATTGAAGGGCTTCTAGACGTGCTAACACCATTGATAACGTTTATTTTTTAATATTTATCAACCAGCAGCGCACACAAAAAACAAAGCACCATTTATCTAATACCAGCGTGAAATGATCAGCATAACGTTACTGTGTTTTGGTATGCCGAGTACAACGAACCCAGTTACCGGTAGCGAGACATTCCATCACAGTCTTCAAGAGTATATATATATATATATGTATATATATATATATATTTATATATATATATATATATATATATATATATATCTGTATATATATATATATATATATATATATAGAGAGAGAGAGAGAGAGAGATTGGCTGCAGTAATCACTCACCACCATAAATAGTTATTTAAAAAAATAAAAACCACCCAGTCTCTTTTCGAAACTATCGTAGGACGCAAATGGTAAAAAATAACCGAAGCCTAAAACTTCTAAATAAACATCTGGTATATTTCAGAAATATCTAAACCGCTGAAGCGAGCGCTATTACTGATCGCGTCAAACTTAATTATTGTGATAAAATCTTCTAAATGCAAAAAGTGCCATGTAAATCGGCACTTCGTCCATAATTATATATTTGATTATTATCTTAACCTTTATTTTAGCGTACGACATTTTTTTATCAAAAATGTTATTTTTTTAATAGAGATTGTAATCAAATCGATTTAAAGTTTAACTAAAATTATTTTGGATGTGGCAACCTTGAACTCTAGTGTGTTGTTGTTGCCGATTAAACACAGGATGATATTTACTCAGCGGTGCAGAAAAAATATCAAATACACGATCCTGGTTTTCAGAAATATTATTTCTATATAAAAATAAATGCCTTTAATAAATAACCGGGTTATATCGTGGTTCCTCCAGCTGAGGTTTCGAGAGTCGAAGGTCTAGCCTAAAATAACATATGTCCAAAGTTTCCTCTTTTAAGTCCACTTTACACTCAAAAACAAAATCGTCTGAATTCATCTTGTGGAGATATTCGAGCCTTATCTAGTTGGAATGTCATCATATGACTGCGCAGCGTGCTCGAGGGACATCGCTACTATAGCAATGTCACCTCTGCTGGTACTAATAATAAAGTACTATTACTTATTAACATTTATGTTAGAATCTGATCTTTATCATAAAGATATTTGGTGGTGCCAAAATAATTATACTACTTAATATAGTATATCTACTTTAAACATATGAGATTAGATGAGAGACTCGGACTCTTATCGAACTGAGGAGATTTCGAACTCACAATCTAGCTTTGGAGGGTTACGGTTTAACCGTACATAATATTTATCAGTAAATAGGTTTTATTATTTGTCAAATTTAATCCGATTGTTACTATGATATTGAAAAAATGCCGAGGTACTAACAATCTATAAAGATATTCCATAAGCAATTCGGGGTACAAAAGACAGGATACAATAATTCTTATCATTCCTTTAAATGTTGTAGATACGAATGGTTATATTTAATGTTAGAAGAGTTATTTTAGCTGTCTTACTGTTTACAACTATCTCATAAAACATTTTTCAATTTCTGGGAATATTACAGAATTAAAATATCACGGTGAAGTTGTCGTCCAGTGTACAGTGATAGACTCATCCTGTATTTTATTCGGGACTAAAAAGATCAAGGCAAAAAGTCGATTGCACCTTCTATCTCTATTTAACCCGATTACGATATGAGACCTTAATTATTTAGTAGCAGTATATTGGTGCGTTTGGAAATTTAAAGGCTTAATACAGAAGAATTGGAAATCACTCTTACTGTCTCTTGAGTAAAAATAATAATAATTCAATTAAATATTAAGCAAACGTACTCGTTTCAAACGTGAAACACGAACACGGGAGAAAACCAAAACATAATTTGAAAATTGTAATAGCTCTGTATTTTCATTTATAATTGGAATTTAAGATTTTGTTTTCTGTTAACAACAGTCTTAATACAAAGCATATTACATATCGCAGGACTCGTTTGAATGGCATTATAACGGTTATCACTCGAACAGCTTAAAACAAGTTGAAACAGTAAAACAAATATGCTTAGGGACACTTGAAATTCCTGCATCTTAACGGTGAAATGCAGCCACTTTGCCGCCAACTATGTAGATTATATGTGTCCACGTTTCACGAAAAGATTCAGTTATGTCTTCCTGCCCTGGAGGAACAAATAAGTAGTTGGTTGTGGTTTATTTTGTTCTCGTAACAAAGCCGTGGCGTGAACGAGTCGCGCTTTGATATTGGATTCTTCTGAATTTTGTAGTATATTCTCATTCTTAAAATAATAGGGGTAGGGTTGAATTTGAGTTAATATTTTAGAGCGGCTCATCGAAAGTAGCTTCAAAAAGGCATGAGTTACGATTTGAGTTATTTATAGCGTCCAGTTTGTGCAGTGAGTACATAGTCTGGACTTCATTGGTCTCACGAATGATCTTAATTAGAAGTATTGTGGCGAGGAGTAAATTATGTCTGTTGCTGGGTTTGCTGTACCGCCGCTCTTGCTCTCCCTGTAGATGTTGTAAATCAAATTCCTATGTGGAGGGCGAGGTGCATGCCCCGGGCGCGGATTATAAAATTAATGAGACTCTAATGGAAGTCATTTAATGCCGTTTAATTTCGGCTCTTAGTAATGGTTTCATACATACATGCATGTTAATGAGAAAATTCTTTGTTGATTTTATTTACTATAGTGGTTACATGTTCTTTAAAATGAAAATTAAATAATACATGCATTTTCTAGTTTATCATTGAATAATTTTTGTTTTAACGTCATTGAAATATTTAGAAAATACATATTTATTTATTCTACAGCAACACTTTATATATTATAATAAATTAATTTCCAAGCTAACACTTCCAACAGAAATATATAACACTGTGCCTGCTCATTAGAAATTATAAATTACAGATTATACAATCTGTATATTTCGGAATGATCTACTCATTTTCTGTCCTTATTATATTCAACTTGAAGTTGAACTGCAGGGTGCAGTAGTATAGCTGATAAAACGCACCCTTACTAAATGACTGAATAGCGTGATCGGAGACGTTGTTTTGCGGCCGGCTTATACACATAAACGAGAGCTATTGTAACAGTGCTTTAGGTAGGAAAAGAAAAATCTATAATATACCAGTTATATCGGGCATACTGTAGGAGTTCAATTAAAGGTTCTCAATGATACGTAGATATACCTAGTCCGGCCATAAGTTCTGTTATAAATGAAAATGCATTTTTTTGTAATGAAGTAATGTAATATTATTAAAATTTATACCTACATATTTATTAGACTCAGTAAAAAATAAAAAAATATTCTATTCGAAATGGCCACCTTTGGCTTTAATACAGGCCTTTAATCTGTTTGGCCACGAATCTATGGATTTATGCATTGTTTCCAAGGGAAATTACGCCACTGCTTACTCCAAAGATTTTTTAAGAGAGTCAATGTCACCATGTCCTTTAGAGCAGCCATGTCCTCTAAAACTGAACATAATTTGAAGTCTTAAGGGTTGGTCTGGGCTAGATGAGGGCCAGTCTTCAGCTCTTATAAAGTCCGGAACGTTGGTTTCAAGCCAGGCTTGGGTAGTTCGTGCCTTGTGACCAGGTGCAGATACCTTCTGGAAAGTACACGGTATAATTTTAAAAATGTATTGCAGAGAGGTTTCACAACATGATCCAAGACTATATCTTGATACACTTTGGCTGAAGTTTTCACTCCTTTTTCACAAAAATGTAGTTTTGTGACTCCTTGATAAGACACGCCCCACCAAACCATCACTGACGTAGGATGATGACCACGTTATACCTTTCCGACCACTTGAGCAGCTTCTTCAGAACTGTGAGCGTACACTTTATTAATTTGCTTATTCTAGTTTTCTTCAATCGTGAAAATTTTTTCATCGTTAAAGAGGATATTTCTGTGCCTTTCACCTGCGTATCGCAACAGAAGGCGTTTTGATCGATCCACTCTCTTTAATTGTAAAGATTGATTTAGGGCATGTCCTGTATATTGACGATAGTCAACGAGCTTCAGGTCTTGTTTTATAATACGTGACAAAGTTCTAGCGGGAATCTTCATTTCTCGCGATAAAATTTTTTGCTTCCTAATGGGGTTTCGACGAATTTTGGCTTTAACAGCCTTTGTAGTTCTAACAGCACGCGGCCGCCCCGATCTTTTCTGGTCTTCGACAGATTAAGTGTTGTTGTATCTGTTGATAGTACGGTATACGAACATACGGCTGATACCAAGCTTTTGAAGCATCTGGAATATGACCAACGGCTCCATGCCCACTTTGTGCAAGGCGATCACTGCAACCCTATTTTCTTTAACACCCCATTCCTTATTGTAATTTGATAATGAACACGATCGAAAGAAGTTCTTAAAATAAAATACGTGTTCCTAATTCAAAATAATTAAAAAGTTGAAAAAAAGAAAAGTTTTGATGTAACAGTATTTATGGATCCAGACTAGATCTACATCATGCCTTTATTGTCAGTTTCCACTAATCTAAGTAGTTATTTCAAATTTCGTATCACTATTTTCCAAGGTAAAATATTTATTTATTATCTTTTGTTAATTTAATGGGTACGTGAAAACTGTTAACAGCTTTAACCCAAATAGGTTGGCAACATAGTATTGATGGGTATTGACAGTCACACGCGGCGTTGAGTCGTGATGAAGTTGTATTACGTTAAACTTGACGTGACATTAAATAACAAGCGACGGGGCATGAACACGGGCCGTTGTAAAAAAAAGAGCAATGTGAGGCGAGGATTAACCGACGCTGGCCGTTGGCGACGAGACGTTCGATTCTATATCGACACGCGACTTGACGCATAGCGTCCTTAATGCACCCATTAACATTCTCGTCCACTTTACTTATGCGCACTTATAATTAATCCACATAGGTGCTCTGTGTGTTGTAGCCATTTCCGGCATTCCCTACTTTGTTTAAAATCCATTCCAGTAATAATAACACTCAATACCTCCGGCGGCGATTATCTCCTTTTCGGTAATAGAATACGTGGAATATTTTATCAACGCACGACCGAGTAATTTAATATATAGCGTATCACTAAATGATCTCTCAGTTGCGATGAGTATCGCGGGGTTAATAACGGTGTTGGAGGTTTCTCTACGCGGGACACGCGTCCGCGATATTATCGCCTTCGAAGCGTTATTGATGAGAGTCCGCCATAACCAAATAGCCCCGGGATCACGTTTGTTGACTTATCTATCTTATAATGCTCTGCTCTGTGTCTAATTGTCGGAAGAACGGAGAAACGGAAGGTCACTGACCTCGTGCGTTTATGACAGGTGCAGTCTAGAATTACGTATTCGTGAGATTCTGACGTGATTGTCGACTACTGAGACGAGATAAGGACAAGCTTAGTTTGTGCTCTGCACAGTTTCTGCCTAATTATCGAACAGAAGCTGCTCCTTAACGACCTCAATGGTATCGTCGTTTATGGAAGAGAAACGTTGTAAATAACATTTACGGCTGTTGAAATTGCTTCATTCATTCTTGTCTAGCCATTGAGCAAGACTTTTACGTGCGAAAGCTTTAAGCAAACTAACATCTAGGCGTAATCTGCTCTTACGTTATTCGAATAAACTTTAGTATTAATTTCCGTGGTATTACGCGCGTTTATTTTGTTGTATATAGAATGTTTATGAGTATGTAGACCGTATTTACTTTTAACATTGTTACCACTATCTTATATTATTATCTTATATGTGGTCATAGATTAGACAATGATAAGTACATTTTTGCTCAGTATGAATTATTAATATAAATCATATAGGTATAATCACCAAAAAATGCTCCTTCATTGGTCATATCAGGATAACAACATGCAAAATATTACTGTTGTATTGAATACTAATCAGACTATGATAACTTTTATATTTCAACTTTTGGCGGTTATACCTATATTAATAAGTCATACTGAGCAAAAATGTACTTATCATTGTCTGATCTATAACAACAGACATATATATATATATATATATATATATATATATATATATACTATATATATTATATAGCTATGTTGTATAAATTATGTTGTATACACTTTTCATTAATTATTACTATTACTTATCAGTCCATTTTATTATTATGTCAAAGATAATGAATAAATTACGAAATAACAAATACATCTGTCATCAGACACGATCGTAATATTAATTGAATCAGATATATTTTCTGCCATGGCTTTGATATGTACTTCTATGATATAAAATACAAAATGCTACCAAATTTAAGTTAAAAAATATCTATTCTAAAGGATAACATGTTATATTAGTGTAATCGTTAATTAAAATTTTATAATTTATAAATACTGAAAACGTACGTGTTTTATGGAAGGCCAGCGGGGGGTGGTTGGTAGAGCTACGCTGCAGTTTGTTTCTAGCTGCAGAATAAACTGGTCAGCTCGACCAGGGTAGGACCATGCCCTCACAGAATATCAGCGTAAAATAGCATAGCTATGACATAGCAATGCTGTTTCGTAAGGTGAGTGAAGGGATCCGGAAACCTTTATTTATTGGTAACGGGGCATTCCTTCACTGAGCAGACCTCAAGGGTGATAATGCATCGGCATTATAATTCGTTGTAGATGTCATCAGCCGCAGGAATCACTTACATAGGTGAACTGTGTTTCCGTTTGTATCTTACAATGTAATAAAAAAAAAGATTATTTTACGACTGCGTATTGTACCTGGTGGCTGCATTGTGGATTGGATTCCAAGCCGACCAATAAAATTTGCGCATCACAAATTGTTGATTTTTGAGTATTGGTATATTATATGTACGATTATATCACGAGGCATTAACACTGTATGTGAATCTTCCGATATCGTAGCACACATAATGAAATATTTCATCGAATAGAAGAAGACAGAAGGGATGACGAGAGTGCAGCGGTCACTCAGCGGTTTTCTTATTTTTACAATACAATACAAGTTATATTTATTACGAATGTCTATCAACATGAGTCTGTGGCAACAAATATCAAAATCCAAAACGTAATAAAGGAAACGGATTACAAAATGATGAAACTACAGCACATTCTTATTCTTCCACAAGCATGGCAAAGGAAATATTAAGATTAACCCTGTTTATACCTTTAAGTTTACGAGTGCTATTTATTAGTTGAGTTAGAGAGTTTAGTAGTTGAGTTTTTTGTTGTTTTAAGTTTTATGAATAGGAGATTTTTATATACATTTTTTCAAAAAGATTTGTCAATTTCGTGATTTAAAATTGAGTGAAGACCATTTTGGTCTATTTATTTGTAGTTATGTTGTTTTATATGTACCAAATAAATTTAATTTTCTTTATTTCTAAATAAATTAAAATATATATATATATATATATATATACATATTTTAATTTATATATATATATATATTTATATATATATATAAATATATATATATATATATTTATATGTATATATATATATATATATATATATATATATATATATATATATATATATATTAAAAATCTTAAATAAAGAAAGAAAGTGAATATTAACACCTTTTTTTAAGGTAAATTTTAATATTGCTTACAACTTTAATTTTTATGTCTTAAAAGTTACTAGGATTTCGAAGATAACGCATATGTCGTAATATTGTTGAAAATGCGTTATATTCTTACATTATTTTAATCAACGTCACACGATATATGTTCTTGCATGTATTTCTCTGAAACTATGTGTGTAGTTACTATATTTTTTTTAAAGATAACATTAGTCATAGGAAACATCGGTGTTAATTAAAAATATTGCCTATTTTGAAAACTGGCAATCTAGTAGAGCTTTATTTTCGGTATTACCAAATTTACTGCCTTTTGGCGTGAAGCAAATCATTTACTGGCATTATGATCACCAAGACTCAAAAATAATCTATACTTAAAGAATTTATTAGTGTTGCGTTAGTTTTTTGCTAAATCTCGTGGTAGGTTTGTGAAGGCTTATGTTGAAATTAATTCAAATTGAAAAGTGAACCGTTGTCGCGCTACATAGTCCTTGACATTTGCGTGCGCGCGCGCCGCAGCCATTGACCCGTTGCACTCACTCTGCCTCACATGTGGGACATCTCGACCGCCAACCAGAGCATTACTGTCCATTCATACAATACACCATTATTTCATTCTATTTACGACATTGAAATTTCGCTCCGGCTAAATGACATCAAGTATTCTCACGGAGGCAACGTGATTAGTGAACGAACCGTGACACAAGTTAAGGAAAATATTGATTTACTGTGCCTTTGTGTCACTAATGGTGTGTAAGGTCAGTCAAATCATCCGTCTTAAATTTGTTATGCCTTCGGATTGACCATCATGACTTCTATTTATGTATGCAGCATTGTAAAACATTTAGAAATAGTTCTATCGATCTAAATCTAGAACTGGTCTAAGACTATGAATAATTATGCAATCTAATTAATTATGAAATGATAACCAAATATGGACGTGGGTATATAACATTAACACACATATTTGTTATATAAAAAAAACATGTATTTACATATTAGTAAGACTTACTTAACATGTATAAGTAATAACTTATGTAAGAAGGAATACGAGTACTACAACTTAAATTACTTTTAATATCTAACTTTTTAACATAATCCTACAACAATGTTAGGATCGTCCAACAGATCAAGGATATAATAATATTTGTATATTACTTAATTCTCTGACTACGAACTTCATATTGTTAATGATAGTACCATAATGCATAAGAAACTTCAAGACACTGGTTTTTTTTTCTATTGTCGATATGTATGAAAGAGTTACAAAAAAGGGTACAATGGCCGGACTTAATGCCTTATGGCATTCTCTACGAGTCAACCCTAGAATTTGTCTCGAGGTGCCAATAACAAAATAATCCTAAATATTAACAAGTTATAGGTAACATACTTAATATACATAATAATAAATAAAATACATTAAACAATAAATATCATAAATTACATAATAAATAAATAAATATCATATAATATAGACCTTAAATATAACAAGAATATTAATACTTAATATTTATAAGAATAGATAAAAAAATGGATATAAATAGTTAAATCATTCAGATTTCCCTTGTCCCTTAATGTCATCAGCCAGGGCGTTTTAGAGCTGTATAGTCTGAACAGTAAAATAAGAATTAAAGAGACCAGTGCTGTCCTGTTGGATACGACTCTTGAAATATTCATATTCTTCGAAATAGTGTGAATCATTTTACGTACATTAAAGCTGTTGATGTAAACTTGATATTCTTAATATAATGCGTTCCGTTCCGAAAGCATTTTATGATAAAATAAGAAAGCCTCCATCAACGCTTGCATCGATAATACATGTAAATTATGTTTAAAATAGGATTCAACATAAAATGTGGTGTATCCACAACGTATCCATTTCGGTAGTTATATGACATAATATCTAAGAAATAAACTATTCGCTTCTTACTGTCATAAAATAAACGCATCCGTAGACGACTTGTCCCGGACGGGAATGCTAATAATACGTTAAGAAAATGTATTGGTTCCTATACAGATGCAAATGCGGATGGCCGGCTCAATAAAATTCGAAATGTTATTGCATCGCAGCGCGTCAAACATTCAACATTGGGGAGATATCGGTGTTTATTTTTATCGGGGGGATCGATTGTACAGATAAGTTGATCGTAAGACAAGTAGCGGCCACCCAACGGCGCGTGATGCCGTGCCGCATCCAGCCTCGACGAACTTGCATTTTATTACATCTTGATATAGATTAATTCGCGTATACGTCAAATAATTGAAACGCCTGCCTGTGGGATGTACGCCATAGCTTAAGAGAAAAAAAAACTATACGCTTAGAATGTAGATGTAGTATCTATGAATTACATGCATGTTTTATGAGTCTATCCTTTTGTATCAAAATAGTTTTAATTAAATGTTTACTATTGAGTCTTTCGTTTACCCTTTCTTTATGTTTTGTCGATTATTTTCACTAATGTATTTTAACTATGCAACATCAACTATCCTCTATCTTTTAAGCAGTTATATGAAAATTAGTTCTACCAGGTAATCAATAAAATATAATGACTTAAGCAAAAATAGTAATATTGATATTTAAATCATCGCAGAGAGCTAATTTAAGAAAAAAATTATAGCATTTTATCTAATTTAGATTTTTATCTTCACCTTTTAATTAGTTGCAATGGTTTTTATTGTAACCTTTAATTTACAATTTTAATTAAATAGATATACCGTTTCTAAGATAAGATTTTAAAATACTAATTTTGTATACACCTTTCAAGACAACTCAATAAGATTTAGTAAACATAAACTATAAGTGTAAAATGATATTGTTGATCTTTCTCAATAAATAAATAAATAACTAAAAAAAATTGAGCAGATTTTCAAGGGATATTAAAAAAATATATCTTTGTTTCCTTTTTAAGGTCTTGTTTTTAAATTGCAATTGTAATTTTTTTTTCATTTAATCCCGTGCGCACTTACAATGTCACAAAGAATGCTAAACAATCTCTGTAGGCAACGAATTTCCTTTGATTTGTATATATATGGGGAAATCTTGCAACCTTTTTCAAAGTTTCTATAGATTATACAATCTTTAAAGAAAACAAGTCCAAAAAAAAGACAGTATTTATGCTGCATATCTTGCTGACATACGATACAACAATACCAATGCATGATTTGCATCCATTCGTCATATTTCTACACACATATGTGGCGGCGCCTATGGCGTATAGGACGTCAAGCCCATTCCAATAGCGGCGACGCAAAACTCGCACCAAGATTGTATTAAATCGGACCATAATAAATCACATCTCACCTATAAAATATAAATCAGCTGTGACATAAAATACATTTATATTGTTTTCACTAAGAAATGACAATAAAATGTTTAAAATTCATGAGTGATTTAATGTGTGTATTTGAATAAATGCACCTATCACGGAGATAAAAGAGATTTAAAATTTACGCGCAACATTTTAAATTATATCAGTGACCGATTTTTTATAGCCGATTACAATTTTATAGCGAGTGAGATTTTATAGTTATATGTATATAACACAAGACAGAATTATGTGTTCAAAGAAACGTGTATAATATTTGTTGAAAACTGACTTTTATTTCAAATACGTCGAAAACTTTATTTACCTTTTATAGGTCTTAAAATCCTATTGAACAGCGAATTTCTCCAAAATACTTTCCTTCTGCCCGTCAATAAGCTGCTTTATTTCCGTAAAATAAGGAAGTTTATAAAAATATTGTCGCACACTCCCTATCATGTCATGTCAAATGCAGGACTCATAAAATTCTTGTATTATACTTTGTAATGAATGTTACGTCGAGCTGAGGCATTGTTTTATCCTTTTCGCATATGTAGATGGTATCGCCATAGAATATGAAACAAAACTATTACTCAAATCAATATACATTTGTAACAGAACTTTACACATACCTACATATTTACTCTCACCACTCGAATAATTCAATCAGTTTCACTCAACAGCTGTAAACGTACACTCCGTAAGCCCACACAAACTTTGTTTTTATACAACATATCTATCATAGACAGATTACGGATAAGTGTTTTTCTTCAATCAGGCTCATTATCTTTTTTCATTTCATTTGAATCAATTATTACAAGCGCCAACAAGAATCTTGGCCTACACAACTTGTATTATACAAAATGCGAATCTAGCTGTAAACCTGATCGTGTTTATCGGATCAGTGACATGCATATTGATACATACTATACAATATAAATTAAATGTAGTTAATTAAATATAATATTCACAAAATTTCTGCTCAAATAATTAGGATAACTGAAAGGTAAAAATTAATTTGTGCAAAAAGTTGAACCTACATAATGTCTCGTTATTCAAATTGTATTATACCAACACATGGTAATCCACCACTATGCGCTTTACGCGAAATTTTCTACCACATACAACTTTGTGCTATCGACAGCGGTATTTCCGAACCGATATAAATTAGGGACCTTCAAGAAACAAGCTTACACATTTCGTAAAGGCTGGCGTCGTATCTCGCCACTGGTGTTGCGAATATTCATGGGCGATGGTGTTCATTTGCCATCAGATGAATTTCTTGCTTGTTTGTCACCTATTCTATTAATCTTTTAATATTCTATAAAGCTTTTTCACGATAATTACAAAAGTACATTTTTTAATTTAGTCTATAAATGGATGGTGTGTATTTAATCTAGCACATGAAATTTTATTTTAAAAAAATGTATTGTCCATATAATATTATTGTAGTAATGTACCTATGTCAAACATATTAAAATATTTTTAAAAACTAACTTTCTAAGTCTTTATTTATTGAAAATCGATCGAATGCCAAATTGTATTATGCGAGTGATTTTTAGTGAAAACGTTAAAAGACATAACTTATTACAGAAATAACATTAATGCATATCTTCTATCACTTTTATTCTTCATCAATCGCATTTTTAATAAATTTTCTAAATATTACAATTTTTAGTCCATACTGTTGTAGTTAAGTGACCCGGTCGAGCCCGTGGCTCGCGTGAACCGGTTTCCTTTTTTATGTGACTTTGCCCTGTACAAAGCCAAGGCATGTCCCTAATAACTTGCTAGGTCAATGCAATAAAATATTTTTTTTACTAAGGTACTAATTCTTTATTAAGGAACGAATTTTGTCCTCTTCAATTTTATTAAGTCATACTTTTATTGTTTTAACGAAAGTGGTTTAAAAATTACATAGTTTTATAAGTGTAGGTACTATGTGCAGTACCTCAAACCTGCAGAACACTATTGCCATCATACATGATCACTATAGAGGTTTCTAATAATCGTATTAAGCGGTTTCTATCGTTACTTTGTTACGTTTTCCATTTCATTTACAGCAAGGTATTACTATGATTGACCAGCAAAATTATATTACTATGTTTTTGTGACAGCGAACACACAGTTCACATAATGGTAAGCTACAGAATTGGTGGAGATTGAGTTTAGTCAACTTAATTTATCCTCAACTTAAAGTTAGTACAAGTATAAGGATTTGCCGTCCGAAAGCACTAACAAGACTTTTTGTCAACAACTGATTATCTGTTTCGTTACTTTTTTATATATCTCAGCTCCAACAGGACATTCACAACTCAATAACTAATAAGCATAATTTAGTAGAAAATGTAAAGCGGAACTCACGTTACTAAACTAATTATTTGTATGTTTTTCTAAATCAGGACCCGAAGTCACATTCTCTTCTTTCCGAGTCTAAGTAGTACACGTAAGACTATACATGGAATAATGTATAGTTTAAAATGTGAATTTGCTATAAACTTTTAGACTCACACCGCAGTTATGATTTAGATGTAGCATGACAGGCTCCATGACGGTATTCCGGAAAGCGTGGTCTTAAGCTTTCTGGAATGCCAGCATATAGTAGTAATTTAAAGTAGCACACCTTGTATCGTCTAGGTACAGGTAAACTGTACGCTCATTTGTCACTGGTGTTATAATAAAAAATAAATGCTTTTTGCTCATCAAAAAAACAATGAATCATCATCAATAATCTTTCAACTACATTTTCCATTTAAAAATAATTATAAATGTTCCTAAAAAATTAAAAGATAAGAATTAAATCTAAAGTAAAATAATTTAAAAAAATTATTCAAAATGTTAACTAAGCGTAAATTTGCGTGGCAGTGAGTGGCGTCTAGAGGAAAGGCGTGAAGAGTTATGTCCCGTCTATGCGTGAGGCAGTTTACCACTATCGGTTGAGACTATTTCGTTGGATCCCAACTCTCTTAACTATTGACGTTATCTTGATTTACACAATTTATTATCATTTTATAATGATATTGAAGACCTCCCGTAGTCCATACTTACAGCTACAGTAGAGATCTGAAAACTCTAGACACTATCATATTTTAAAAAGTCACCATAATCATAATGGTAATAGTTATAATACCAAAAATTAATTCACAATATATATTATGGTATATACTATATGTGTGTGAGTGATGTGGTCTTTAATTTTTATTACATTGAGAGTAACAAACGAGCACTCAGTTCACCTGATGGCACGTGATTCATGCGGCCTATAGCATCTACATTCATCCTTGACAAGGAATCACAATGCAGATGCGTTGCCGCCCTCGAGTGAGAAGAAATTCCACCAGTAATAAATATCTCCGGATGCCTGCACTTACCGGACGAAACACAGCAGCATTATATTATTCTTGGTATTCTGTGAGAGCGTGGTCCTTTCCCTGTCGAGCTGACCCATTTATTTAGCGTAGCTCTACCACTATATGATGTCTATATATAATGTCACTTTAATAGTCGTGGCTGATAAGGATCACGGCAGTAATTTCTGATTGCTACGAGACGACAGCCAATTTCTCAGGATTATATTTATATGGAATATGTAGTGTATTAATAACTCAAGACTTACATAAATATGCTCACTCGTATTTGTATTACATAGCCTAATGATAAATAAGTCGAGGAAATCATCAAGTCGTTAAAATATTTCGCATGTTACAGATTAGCAGCTTCCAGTGACGATTGAGCTCAGGGCCGGCCACTTAGCAGCCAGATCAACTGTCACGTGTTACAAATGCGTTGACTGGATTACGTATAAAATGTTCTTTCAGTTCAGTTACCCTGACAAGTGATCATGACATGGTCCCTTACACCTACTAGTACGTTCATCATAGATAAGATGTGACGTCATTTTTAAAGAACTTTTTTGAGAAATAAAGGTTGGTCGAATGTATAGTTCATCTAATAGTACATGATAATTGCAGCCAAAGATAAGATTTGAGATGCTCATGCGTTTCCATCCATGGAGATTGAGAATCCATCGTAACCAGTTTCTTTTGTCATAGTACGTACTTAAAAGTATTTCGCGTGCTTAATAGATAAAGGCAGTATGTCGTGTCGGCCCAGCGTGTGCTGTAAGTGATGCAAATTAGGCCTCACGTGGAATACTGTTCTCATCGCCGGGCCGGGGCACTGCAGTACCAGCTCGATACATCCGCATTTAACGCAATGAGTCTCGAATCGTTGACGACCAGGTACTATCCGATCGGCTTGATTCACTGGCATTGCGTAGAGATATTACGTCTCTATGCATTTTTTACTGAATTTACCTACTATGGAGGATGTTCTGAGGAGTTGTTCGAATTTATTCTTTCCACTGAGTTTAAACATCGTACATTGAGACACAATTCAAAATTTCACTCACATCGTCTCGATGGTTGGTAACCCACCACTATGCGCTTTACGCGAAATTTTCTACCACGTACAACTTTGTGCCATCGACAGCGGTATTACCCAACCGATATAAATTTGGCTGGCGTCGCATCTCGCCACTGGTGTTGCGAATATTCATGGGCGATGGTGATCACTTACCATCGAGATGAATTGCTTGCTTGTTTGTGACCTATTATATTAAAAAAATAAAAGCACATGAAATTTTATTTAAAAAAAATGTATTGTCCATATAATATCATTGTAACATCACTACAATGATATTATATGAACCTATGTCAAACATATTAAAATATTTTTAAAAACAAACTTTCTAAGTCTTTATTTATTGAAAATCGATCGAATGCTTGATGCATTACAGTGTAATAAGGAAATATTTTTGAAGTAGAAAATTGTTTCTTAACGCCATAAAAGGATTATAAAGATTAATTTCTAAATACATGACATGTTACAATAAGTAAATAAGTTATTAAAATCAAATTGAAATTTACGATATTCATTAAATAAAGATTAGGGTTACTTCAGAGTACTTATATGGAAATGATTTAATACATTCTTGGCGATCATATAAATAGTTTTAGATCCGAAACATTCCTGTTATATTTATGTTTTGATATGTTTAGTGTGGTCCAACGGAATTGTGACATACATTCGACAATAAAAAGTCAACAATGAATGGTGAGGCTCACGGGACAGGACCCCCCATATCCCTACAACCGGTGCTCAAATAAACGCTTTTATGATCTATGATCTGAAACTGATACTTATAATGGCTTCTGTATAAAGAAGCTGCACCAAAATCGAGACGGGTGTTCGCCTCGGCGCGCCATTCGACATGATAAATAACCTCAAATTGCTTGTAAAAGGTGAAACTTTTATCTCCCCTCCATACACATGTAAATATTTGAGTTTAATCTGACATGGACTTATGCAGTCGAAGGTTTAAGCGCTGTTCTTCATACAATACGTAATCTTTATGAAGTTACATTTAGATTCTTCGGTTTATTGACTAGTCTTGCTTATTCAGTATTTGTTGTAAATTTATGACAAAGACAGTCGTATTTTTTTTAATATCTTGTGAATAAAAGGTAAACATTTATTATATACCTATAAAATCAGGCGCTGATAATGAAATATCTCTGGTTATTGTACGATCCATTATAGTATATGTATATATTATATAATATTATAATGCGTTTTAAAACTTTTTTTTTAATGTTAATAGATGAACAAATACAACTCATTGTTGTGACAACTCAAAATGTGGAAACTACAAATCAATTGAAAAATATATCAGTTTTTAATTAAACAAATATAATCAAGCATAAACATAATGAATAAAATCGCGAGCATTGGACGTAAATATGTCAATTTATAAACGATTCTAATTGCCCTTATTATTGCGTAGATATTTGCGTACAATATTTTACTGCTAAAACAACATCATCATAATCGTCGCGGCCGTGCACCAGCGCTGTAAATAAGCAGTCACTCGATGTACATTGATAAATGTCTCCGGCAGCGGCGAGCAGATTTAACCCGAGGGCTCATGCGAAATAATTAAAACTACTTAACATTCAAGCTGAAAGTACGCGAGCGGTAGCCGGTAGGCAGCTCATTTAGCGAGGGAAGGCCGGCCAGCGCAGCCATTACTCTGCCGACCGATTGATATATTCCTCTCCGACATGCGATCGCGACACGTCACAATGCTACTGCGATCCTCTCCACATAAATAAACAAACCGACAATAAATATCGTATCCACGCTTAACACCGCAAGTGACCATAAATTGGAGGCTTCTTTTATTGCTGCACATCTAGTTGAGATGAAATTAACTCGTAATTACTGATGGACCGTTAATAAAATTACTAAATAAGCCTTATTAACGATAAGATTAAATATGTCAATTCTGTTGGCAATGGAATGCATCGCGTCCAGCCCTGGCTCACTTTATCGAATTTATTGAGCTTTTATTAGTTAGAGTTAGTTTTGATTTCCTAATGAGTACGTGATTCGGTCGTCTGTTGTATCTTTTTGATAACGTAAAGCGTACATAAGTTGTTGAGACATTTTAGTAATGGGCCAGTGGCCGAGGTTTCATGTAAGCCAAAAAAGATTTATATCATACATTTTGTGTTTATTATAAACAATAATCCATGAAAGTTAAAATACAAGCCAGCTAAAATAGTGTGTTAAAAAAATTTACAAATTAACATACATATCTTCGTTAACTATCCAAACTTCATACAGCAAAACAAGAAAATAGTCCATTGTGTAAAAAAAAGGTAATAATTTAAACATTAAGAAAACAACAGGTGTACAGAAGTGGAAGAAGGAAGAAAAATTCTTAATTTTCTTACAAGATATTAAGAACCTTTATTTCATGAGATAAAAACGGAAGCTGTATAGTAATTCCCATTCACATTTACACTAGTAAAACATTACCAAGTCCTGGATGTTTTAATAATAAGGATAGGATTGATGTCAGAGAGTACTTGCAAATGATTCCCTTGAGTTTTATGAAATAATCTCAACACTACGTTGAAAGATGCACTGCGTGGATTCTGAGTTATCTTTGTGTACTTATTGCTTGTAACGAAAGCCTGGGGCTATGAATTGCAGCAGTGATAATTCAACGGCTTGTGCTAGTTGGGTAAGCATTCTAACTTATATCTTACTGTGTTATTTTTAATACTATAGAAACGTGTAGTTTAGTATTTAAAACAATAACGACTCACTCTGTCTATTGCATCTACAATTGGGTGAAATTAAATATTTTAAATATAAAACCATTATTAAACTACCATATAATTTTGATGCATTACGTTATAACATAGCATGTTGCAAAAAGCATACTGCTCCTATATTATTCATATTTTAAGACAGGATCAGGACAGGGTGAAAATCAGCTAAAATATTACAGCAGCAATATTTTTCGCATGGGGAATGATTATAATTACCGAGGACTTTCTGAATCTCGATGTTTACCGAGATTGGGGATAGACATTACGAGCCATAGTGATAGTACTTTTTATTATGTAGACTATGTCACCCTTATCTATTTTAGCTCCGTGTCTAATTACTTGCTATTATAGTAGGCAAGCAAACTGAGTTCGATCCCAGGTGCCAGCACCAATGAAATCGTAAAATATTGGTGCCAATTTACCACGTGCTTGGTAGGTGAACAGTGAAGGTAAAGATTGTAAGGAACTGCATGACTACGAAATAATTTTTAAAAAAAAATTCAAAGACATCTGTCATGATGTCACCAACTCGCAGTAGAGCCGCGTAGTGGACTATGCTCTTACACCCACTTTAGAAAGAAGACCCATGCCCAACAATGGCATTTATATAATGCGTCGGGAAAGAAGGTTTTTCATATTTTAAAAAAGTTGTAGTAAAATCTCTTTGGTTGTACTATATGTATCTGACTGATTTTGATACAATTAAATAGGGAACACTTTGAAGACAGAAAAATATAAAGTAAAAACGGTTTCCCGCCATTTTTCTGTTGTTTTTATCTCTGCAAAAATGTGTGAATCTAACGAAGACATTCGATACATTTTGAAGTTTTGTTACAAAAAAGAGAAAAATGCGATACAAGCAGCAAAAACATTTTGAAGCGTTTATGGACTTAACGCAGTGTTAGTAAGACTAGCACAAAATTGGTTGTAACGTTTTCAGTCCGGGAATTTTTATGTCGAAGATGAAGCTCGCTCTGGTCGACCTGTTACAGATAAAGTCGATCGCATTTTTGAAAAAAAGGAGCAATATATTAGTAGTACATAGCTGAAGTGAGTTGAGAGATGGGTTGACCATAAGACAGTTTTGTCCCGTTTAAAAAAGTCTATATATACAAAAAAAAGCTCGATATTTGTGTGCCACATTACCTCACTGAGAAACCTAATGAATCGTTTACTGATTTGCGATTCTCTATTGAAACGTTATAAAACCGAACCTTTTTTGAAAAGATTGATCACTTGTGATGAAAAGTGGAATTCCAATGACTGAACTAATGAAGAATTTGTGAAAAAGATCATGGTCAAAGGGCAGTTAAGCTCCACAGACTATAGTGAAACCTGGATTACATGTAGCGAGCGGATGCTGCGTGTATGGTAGGATGGGAAAGGCATCGTTCATTATGATCTTTTACCGCCGGGCAAAACCGTTGATTTGGATTTCTACTGCCAACCGCTGATGAGATTCAAGCAAGAAAATGACCTTATTTTAGCGGAATGTGCGGACGGTGAAGGACGATATGCTGCGAGGATACTTTTCGCGAAGTTCATCTAATAATCTGGGAAAGCAATTATTTTCATACCAATCTGAAGTCTGTCCTTTAGTTTTCAAGTGATACAATAATGTAATGTCCTGATTTTCCGAAAAAAGAAACAACTATTTTCGTGCCTGTGCTCTGACTTTTCTTAACTTTGGTAGGTCAGTAAGTCTTCAAAAGGAAAGACCCATTCTGCCGACTGGCTTTTTCTTTCCAGTTCAAAGCAGTATACACAGATTTCGTCACCTGTTACGATATTATAAACAGCCAATAACTGAACTCCATTAAACTTTTCATCATTTTACGACACCACTCAACACGCAGTCGTTTCTGTTCTTCCGTTAAATCATGCGGTAGCCATCGAGTGCAAAGCTTCCGAACCTTCAGATATACATGCAAAATGTTTTGCACTTGGCTCATTATAATGCCTAATACAGCACGATTTTGCTGACCAGTAATTTTTTTGTCAGTCAATCAGTTGTTGTACGATATTAATATTGCATCCTGTACCTGCAGTCGCCGGTCTACCTTCACGTATGTCGTCAAGACATTATTTAATACGTCCACGTCGATATTATCCTAATTGAACAATTGAATGAAATTTATACAATTGAAGTCACTGGATACTCTTTTTTTCACTTAAGCCACAGCGAAAATTATAAAAAATCATTTAACAAAAGTTAAATTCATTGTAACCCCATGTATTCTTCCCTTTAAAAGTACACAGTATATATTTTGACAATGTTTTATATCGTGATAAAAATATTTTTAATTGAACAGAAAGTGAATTATATTTGTTATCTTTATTTTCCGTGTGCTAATTAATTGTGAATACACAATTTGTTTTTAGTTATTTTTAATACTCTTGAACAAATTCTATTCAATTTAAAAATATTGTAATAGATATATTTTTATTTATTTACTTTATAATGAAAAGAGCTCTATATAAGATGTGTAAGGCATAAAAGCTGTCACTGCTTGACTAATTTTACCTTACTAAATAAACTTGTACCGATAAACAATTTTACTAAACGACTTTATAACGCTATTATGCTGATTTACGGAGCTATTTATAAAGCTTTATATTCGCTTATTTTATACATAGTAAGGTTTGATTTACTCGTAAGTACGGTTATTGGAATAACAAAATTAGCAAATGCACGTTAAAAGGAGTCTAGCTGCTTGTGATGTAAAATCCAGTCAGGCGAAAGTGGGCACTCCCTACAGGCCTGTCTCTCTTGAAGAATTGCTACTCTCGTAAACATTTTGTTGAAATGGCAATTTAATTTAATAATACACACACTTTGACCGAGCACCCAATTAGGTTTGTCTGCTATTTTTGCCGCGGGTGCGAAGTAAGTGTTGCATTTCATATCGTTAAGGAAATTTAATACATGAAAAAGATTGATCTTATTGCTTGTTGTAGTTGGGTTCATAACAATCTACTGTGATATTACAGTTGCCTTACTTTAGACACTAACACTCCATAGTACACCAGGACATTATTTCGTGTCAGTCTAGTACTTACGACTTTACATGCATGTACTATCTTCATCTCTGGCACTGGAGTGCCACACTACCTCCGCCCATTTAACCGCATTCAATGAAGAGCGACTCAAATCGTCTGTGACTAGGTACTTTTAAATCGGCTTAATTCACTGGTTCCGAAAGGAGAAGCCGCGTTTCTTAGAAAAAAATATGCATTTACTACCGTGAGTATTCTGAGGAATTGCTCGGAGCTATTGAATTTCTTTTACTATCGTACATCGTGATTGCTCTATTACTATTCGCTTTGTACGATACCAGCAACTTCGTAGAATTAGCTGTCCCCACCTGTATTATCGAACCACTACCACGTACAGCCCTTAATAAAAAGAGCCTACTTCTCGCGGAAAGTTCGGCAATATATCTGCAACTCTTCTGGTGTTGCAGGTGAGCCGAACGATGTAAGTTGAGTAGTTGCTGAGGAGAAGTGCTTGCAAATTTGTCAACTTTTTATACAAGAAACATCTTCAATAAATATTCATATCGCAAATCCATTCTCTACCTGCGATTTGAGATTGAATGCTTCGTCCACTGATCATACCAAAAATAATAGCAATATGTTAATATTTCACGATGGTATTCGGTGTGCGCATGATTCTTCCCCGGTCGAGCTGACACATGCATGCTGTAGCCGATATCTAGTTGCAGCGTATCTCTACCATTGTTACACTTAAAGCATAACGTTGCTGTATTACCTATGTTCCCGAAATCCTGTTATTGGAAACAAGGCATTCCATATCAGTTCTCAGGACTACCAACGTATATACAACTTGAAACTTTGTTGAGGAGCTTCAACTATATTTCAAGACTCATAAAAAAAAACCACCCGATGTTTGGGTGCTACATACAAATCTACACGCGAAAAGGATAACAATACCAATATGCGTTATCAATGTTATAAAAATATTTTAAAATGATATGTATGGAAGTTTCCTTTGTACATTTATTTTTTTAAAAAAAAATATAAAATGTTGGATGTCGTTTATAAAATATTTTTTTAATATTATTATCTCTACGGCATCTTTATTGATATACGTATTAATATATATGTATATATGTATCATATGCTGTGTGATACTGGAAACGAATTTGAAAACTCCTACTGAAAATTAATACGGATAATATTCCCGTTGTCAAATTCTTGGATGGCAAGACTCGTAGGCCGGATTCGAAACTTATAATAAGCTTTCAAAACTTCGTTTGCGAAACTGAACGTCGTAAGTAAAAATACCTTTTTTTTAATATATTTATATATAGTCATATAACAAAACATATATAAAAAGTAATTAGAATGAAAACTATGCCCAATTCAAGATTAATATTTTCTAGAGTAATTGAATAAAACAATTACAATACTAAGTTTGTGTACTTTCATATCTTAAAGAGGAATTGTTAAAAATAATAACGTGGTAAGTAATTATTTCATTCATTCAACTTATAATACATTTTAAAAATGCATTGACATAAAAATATGCTTTACCTGATTTTTCATTTTTCAGATATATATTTAATAGCTTCTTAATATCTTAATGTTGTTATGTAGCTTTACCTGATTTTTCCTCGGTTTTAGACATATATTTAATAGCTTCTTACAATTGTTGTTATGTAATTAAAATATTCTTTTTCAAATACGAAGATTTGATGAATTACTCGTATAAACCCCATCTTTTTATCTTATAAATTCCCATTCCCTGTGCTACTAAGTGATAGGATCATAAAAATTGACATCGTCCAGCAAAGCACTCGTGTTACTGGATAGAGCATTAATTTTATGATTACGACGAGTAATTTACTTTCTCAGAATGGTGTAAGAAGCATGAAAAGCAATAAAGAGTTAGTTAGTACCCGATACTAGATCATGGAGTGTCATGCAATATACTATCGCGCTGTTTGATTTACCTTACATTTTTACGTCTCTAATAATAAAGTTTACATGATCATCAATTTCAATTTTACTATCTGCACTTCGCCCCGGGCTGCTGTAAGCGGTGGATGTAAATCAGCTTTATTTATTGATTCTTTTGCAATTTTTTAAATTTTGTACATGTCACATGCATACATTCGACGGTGTAATAGTAAACATTTCAAAGTGCAGGACTAATATCATTCGTATACCACATGATTTTGAATGATCTCGTTAAACTGAATATGTTGTTCAGCGTTCAGAGTTCGATTTTCAGCCAGTAACTATCTTTGGGCAAAAATATGCCCAAAGATTGTAACGACCTTCCCGTCTTACGTAATTTTTTTCCATATAACAACCGTTACACTCTATTTACGAAGCTTTATGAAGATGTCCAACTAATCGCTTGCTCTATTTTATATGCAGAAGTAGTTTTATAGTAGTCATGCTGCAACTAATGAAACAATCACAGATTTCTTTCGAAATTAATTGCCACATTAAATAGCGCTGCTCCTATAACCTAACCAGTAATCAGATGGACAATGGAGAATGCGAATGGATGCATAAATACTAATGAATTATATAATAGATGTTACATGCCTAGTATCGAGGCGTTCCAACCTCAGCGGTGGCAAAGCATCTTGAGCCTTTGTCAAAGTATTATACCTGAGGTGATTTAACATTATTATCACATATAAATAAGTTGACGTTGAATTATTTAATCGATTTTCGAACGATTCGAAAAGACATAGCACAGTAGTAGTATAATACCGGTATTTTTATAAATTTTTAATATTTTTTTTATATAAGGGCATTAACTATTGTTGGTTTTCCGTCTGCTGGTTCAACTTCTTTCCAACTTCACCACTCATCAGATACCTGAAATAAGTAACCATTAAAAATATTTACCAAAACATCTACGGAAAGAACAAGAATGATCCTTTTTTTATTACAGAGTAACAAACGAGCACACAGTTCACCTGATCGTAAGTGATTCTTGCGGCCCATGACATCTACATTCATCCTTGACAAGGAGTCATAATGCAGATGCGTTGTTACCGTTGAAGACTGAGATGGATTGTTTAGTCAGCAGTAGTAAAGTTCTCCGGATTTCTACACTGACCAGACGAAACACAGCAGCGTTATACTGCTATTTTACGATGGTATTTTGTGAGGGCGTGGTCCTACCCCAGTCGATCTGACCCATTCATACTGCAGCTAGAAACAAACAACTGTGTCGCTTTACCTGAGTGCTGCGGCTGAATATGATTTCCGGTTGACGGTAATGAGGGTGTAATTTCTAAACTTTTGATTTATTTTATTTTAATTATTATTTATTTATTGCTTTATTTCTAATATTTTTGTTAATGTGTATATATATTATTTATTTATATTGCCTTATTTGTTTTATTGTTGTATGTTTATTTCCTCATAAGTTTATTTTAATGTAGTTTTGTTGTCTACGTCTATTTTCGGTCAAAAAATTTCTAGTCCATTTTTGTGAAGAAAATTCAATTAGCTGATAACTTTTTTGCGGAATCAGCTGTCGTCAGTGGTATTTTCTAACTAATAAGCCGTGGAGATTTTGAACAAATGAGCCAACTCTCTATTTAAAGACCAGCATCGCACACTATTTTGGTGTTGCGGATGTTGACCGCTTGCTTGTTTGTTGTCACCTCTGTTATAAAAAAGATAAAATTCCAATCGATTAAGACAAATATTAATATTCTGATTACTTACAGATATTCGTAATAAAATTAGCATATATATGTTAGAATAACAATTAATAATACAGAATATAATTAGAAATAAATAACATTAATCATTTATTTTTTGTTAGTTTATCTTTTTAGCTTTTTGGCGTCTAGGTATACAGATTTTTTACAGCAGTATTTGCAATATATGGGTGTGATTATTAATAATTTATATTTTTTACTTAAAAGTTACTAATCATAAATGCATGGTAATTTCAATATTTAAGCCTTACACAATCAACAATGTAATGATTCACAGTGCTACGTGGCCCAAAATAACATTTCATTATTTGTAGCTTCGAGTGACCTCTAACATTGGGGCGATTTTTAATGGGTGAGCATTGTTCGGCAATGATAATTGTAGGTGGTGGCAAGAGTTTGTTTAAAATTGATTTCGGCGATCGTCGATCAGATACCGTCGAACTATCGTTATTATGGGTTGCGTTGGCCGTAAGTTAGCCTTTAGGCTGGATGCTGTTGTGCATCTATCTGTTTTATTGATGTTAATAACAACTTATATTAAAACAAGAACATTTGTAGCCGGATTTTAGTAATTATATACCATATTGTTTAAGTTTGAGTTTATTGTCGATTCGAAGGAACAAATATACGGTAATTGATTTCAAGTCCAGGCATATTTTTATTTCACTAATATTTTCAGAGGTGACTAAGGGTACATAGCACACTTCATAGTAATATAAACGTCCACCTTTAATAAGAATTCCAGATACATATGCGTTGCCTCCACCGAGGACTGAGATGTGATACCTCGTTTTCTGTAATTGAACCTCTACACTCGCCATATGAAACCAAAACGGTGTATTGCTACTATTGCACGATGGTATATCTGTGAGGGCGTGATCCTTCATGAATCTTAAACCCATATCTGCAGTTCAAATCTCGCCACAGCGTAGATTCTTAGATTCTAGCTTAGATCTATGTAAAAATCAAAGCCTAAATGAAAATAAGAAAGCAAAGTAATATTATTATTTTTATTGTTGGTGAAGATATATTAAAAACACTAGTACATTCTGAAATAGAATCATTCCATATTATATTAATATAATATTATACTATGTGATCAAAATACTATATAATAAGAAATAAATTAGATAATGACTATAATGATATGCAAATAATGTAATATAAACCGCGAAGCACGCACTGAGCCACACCTCGACGTTATAAATAACGACAGCTGCTCTCATTACGCTCCTTCATACTCTTTATTACCTATAGACTCGCAAAAACGATACCTATTTAAAACTAATACCCATAAATACATGTTAGTTAGGGTTTAGTTTTAAATTTTTAGTTCGCGAGTAATTTGAGTGCGAACTAACCGATTTTTTTACAGTGGTTAAGGACACAACGTGGCTAAAAATAAAAAAACATTTCAGTGAAATAAATTAAAAATTATTTCAAATGCCGTCATTTTACCTCCACATACAGTAGACCCTACAATCTGTTCTTAAACCATTGCTTCTATTGCATCTACGAATGTTCCTGCGTAATAACTACACATTATTACATTACACTACACAAAGAGTGCATCCGATCCATAATGACATCTTTGCGTCACATTCACCGAGTTCAGGTAATACAAAATCGTTTCATGTGCAAGGACACTGGTGCGCCGTGTTTCTTGCGTAACGAAAATCTACACGTAGATCTTCAGCTGCCGACCATAGCTTAGTACCTGAAGCAGGCTTCCCGACGATATTTCGACTACTACTCGCGACGTGTCGCTACTTACAATCCCATCGCAAATCATAGATTTACCCGCGTCTGCAGGAGACCGAGGTACACCTTCAATGACTCTGACGACTTGACCACCAGGGCCCAAGCCTACACACGAAAATCACATCCTCATACCGCCCTCGCCGACGGCGAGGGCATCGCAAACAAGGTTATTCGCGATGTCACAGGCCGGTTTTCTCCAGTCAATAAAGATAGAAGCGTCGCTGGAGATTCATACGCCACTTCTTCTCTTCTAGGGTGCTATTGTGCTGGTTACCCACTTACAGAGGTCTCGACTGAGGGCTTATGGTGCTCACCTCTCGACCCGATGAAACTGTAAAACCCTCAACCGAAAAAAAGGATCCCCTCCATTTCCTCCTTTTTACTTTTCTCTTGTAAGTCAGGATGAAATTAAAAAAGCAATTTTAGCCATTTTTTTTACCTTCTGCCTAAAGTCCCTAAAATGTTTACCCCAAATTTTCGGCCTCTATTCTGACTTTTCTGTTCAAAATTCTGAAATCCCGTGTGCACATGCCAATTTCCTTATTTATATCAAAACGTACACAATGAAACGTAACGAGTCCCTATTAGTCGGGTTTTCACTCCGGTCCCACCACTGCCTCAACTCTAATCAAGATGATATCAGATAGGGTATGAATGAGAAAAAGATTACAGTGGTGGTGTTGATTGATTTTTCCAATGATTTTAACAAAGTGGATCATGATATCCTTTTATCTATCCTCTCCTAATACAATTTCGCTCCTACTACTTTGGAATGGTTTTTATCTTATCTTTGGGATCGTGAGCAGTCAGTAAAAGTAGGGCGAAATTACTCAACTTTTGCCGACGTATATACTGGCGTATATACACAATGGCGGTATATTTTCTCCTTTATTTTTTTCAATTTCTCACTTCTAATATTGATCGCGTGTACTATCTGTACGTTGATAATCTGCAGTTGTATATACAATCTCACATCGAGGATCTTCATAATGTTATTAATAAACTACTCGTAAATTGTAACTTAAATGCCATTCAAGATGGTCATCGTTTTGGAGTCGTCGCCAATCCTTTGAAAAAAATTTAGGTAATTGGCTTTCCATAGAACAAAGGCGTAATTCCAGAATTTTGCTTGTTCCCGTTCTCCATTTTAAATGATCCGTCATCATCTTCTTATCTTAAAGATAAATTCTAATATCTCTCTTTATCTCATGACAGACTTCTTCGATCTTCGTTTTATATTAAGACCTGTATTCCAGCTCACTTTACCAGTTTCTTTTGCAAAATCATTTACTGTACGAGCTACACTACTATGGAAATCCTTACCCGATGATACCAGGATGGTCAGTATTAAAATTATCCATATATTTATGTATTATTCTTTACTTGTATACTTTATATTTGCTATTTTGAGTCTTTTAATTTCATTAATTATTTTATCACAAAATCTCATCACACTTTGGGTTGACTGCCTTAGTCCCTAAGTCCGCCCTTTGTGAACCTTTAATTTTGTTAAGGTTAATGCAAAGAGTAAATTAAAAAAATTGGACACATTAAGAAAAATCTGTTAAAAGTTGTTTAATGCCAAAATCACTTGTTGTCTTTAGCATTCTCTACCAGTCAACTCTTGAAATAGAGAGTGCTAGAGCCAATCTTTTTGTGGATGAGTGTAGGTGTCGTGGGCCGCAGCTAACACTTACCATCAGGTGAACTATGTGCTCGTTTGTTACCCCTAATATTAAAATAAATCCTTAAGATAAAAACAAACTGTAAGAGCCAAAAATAAAGTTATGCTTAATTATATAGGGATAATTTAGTATATAGGGATATGATGTTATCAAACATAATATCCCTATATACTAAATTTAATGTAGGATACACGTTGGAATATTTGTACCGGCATCTTCAATTTCTAATGATTAATAATTTATCGTGGATTCGAGCAGAAAAGGAGCTCCCGCATTGAACATTTTTATTTTATGCCAGTCACCATTGAAGGATAAGTGTCGTAGGAACGTATCTTAATATTAATCGCACTCAGATTATTTAGTGGAATATTTATTTTTAAACGTGGCGTGGATAAGCAAATGTGAGATGTCATTGTAGCATTTTAAAGCTCATTGTTTCAGCGAGAAATAGCGATAAGTGGTTGGTGAGGATCGGGGTAATGTTTCGAGGCGCTGACAGTGGCGCGATGGCGGATAACGGCCGTCATAAGTCGATGCGTCTGCGCCACGTTGCAATGCGCGTGCGCAAATAACGACAAATCGCGCCTTCATCGCCGTGGTGCTGCCTGACGCTGAATGTCACAATGCCAATGCCTCCAACTTTCTGTGCAAAGCTAGGATAAAAAAACGCCATCATAATCCAGTGAAACTATAGCGAAAGATTCGAAATATGAATAAACCTCCGTTGTTGATACTGAATTCCATTCAATTTAATATATGATAACCATGAAATAAATTTATGCCATAACTTTTGAATAATCCTACAGCCCAAATGCTAATCCATTTGAAAACCATAAAATCGTTTTTTTTAACACAAGCAATTGCTTCACTACTTATCCGGAATAGATTGTAAAAATATGTAGAATCACTGTGAACACAAATTACACATTATTATATTATGATGGGATTACTAAAACTAGAAATAATGGTGTCACAAAATTCCATCATTAAAAGTAAAATCTGCCACGAGTCACGATAAAGAAGTGTCATTGTCATGTTCTCGTGTTTTATTTTAATTTTACAAATGTAGTAAAGTTTAATTTAGTGAATTGATTTTTTTTGAATTGATTTCTAGATCATGATATCAATCCTAATGTTTGCGTACAATAAAAAGTATAATAAACAATATCCTAATGGATATAGCGAACTATTGGTGTTCCTACACAATACTGATTCAGCATCGACGCTACTCGATGCGCCTAGTCCGTGTTTTATGCTCACTTTTCTGCAATCGTTCGCCGTATTGTCGCTGGAACCGTGACAAGTTGAATATATGGGGAGACGACGCGATTTTTGTCTAGTGTCGCTGCGTGGGGTACATTTCCAATGAAATATGGTTTTGTTCATGAATGAATGAATGAATGAAATCATTTAGCATGACAGTGAATTTTTATGATCCATTATATAACTTCCTGTACGAATGGATAAATTCATGGTATAAATCCAACGTTTTTAGTTAGGGTATACGAATATAAGAAAAGTGAACAAAGATTATCCGAAATAATCTGGTAGAGGTATCACTGATTACACTGCTACTGTGCTATATATATATATATATATATATATATATATATACATATATATATATACCTTTGCATTATACTTTTTTAATTACTTTACTTTACTTTTAATTACCATTAAAATATGTAAACTACTTAAATCGCAAAAATCATATAGTAGTTAACGTTTACATGAACAAGTATGCGTTATCATTCGAGTAAGAACATAAAATTTTAAAAGGTCATAATAAAAATTTGAAAAAACTATATGTTGCGATAACCCTAGTGCGTAGACGAAAAATTTATTGCAGATCATCCGATACCGGCAATTACAGCGTAAACATCTGACTTTAATTGAACGATCACGCACCATTAATGAACGGGTATTTTTGATGAATAAGGGAGCGTTTAAAGCCAACGCTGACTTTACGCCAGAAGAATTTCATGTAATTTTTGCTTCTGGCACAAAATTGATGCTTAATTTATTACAACCGATCAATAGCTTGTTTATGAAGATTTTATGTATCTATATAATAAATAATATTGTTAATCTAATCATAAAATGTATTATTAGGCAATTCAAAATTCAAAAATTTATCACACATATGAAATGTTCTGCCATTTCTGATTTAAGTGTACATTTCTTTACTGTATGCGGTTTTCAAGCGGAAGAGAATCCATTCGCGAAGGGACTATAATTCAAGCTAACAATATGGCGCACAATTACAAGTCACCGCTCTGTAGGTGACGATGATAAATAGGTTTCCTTGAGGGAGGGACACACGCATAGGATTTTGCTCTTAGTTTTATTTTAATGCTTAGTCTACATAATTTATCTGTTTTAAACTTAAGAGTAGAATATAAAATTATTCTAAGCAATAGAAACGGAAGTTACTTTCTTTACCTTCCAGAACATCAAAGAATATATCCATTATCATTATTAAAATAAAATTATACCATTACCACGAAAACATAAAAATAGGCAACTTGTTATAAAAGATTATTTTATATTAGATTATAGACAATGGTTTATTATGACTTCTTTTATGACTTTGGAAATTTAAATTCTTTCATGGGTCTATTTCTCGCGTCGAATAGTGTAAGAGTAAATGTTTGGAGACATTGTTCTAAGACCGGTTGAAGCGGAAACACACCGGTGGGCTGCTGCATTACTTATACATGCGCCGACACTTCAGCAATCAACATTAATCAACACGATATGCCTTCGTGTCTCCCTTGCCCAAGAAACATTGATTTGTTTATTTTCGCGAGGAAAATATGGTTTGACATTGAGCACCTAGCTTGAGGGCAGCGTTGAAATTGTGGTCGTCTCGTTTATCAGAGATAAGTAGACAGACTAAATGTTTAACACGAACACCATGATATATTCACGTAGAGTTATGGGAAACTGTGAAATGACACGGTATAACTCATACGTATGAATATATGCATGGACCAAAATTACACTACAGATATTGGTGTTAGTAATTACTTTTATTAGTTTTATGTGAAGTTACAGTTTTAACTGTATAGGTAAAAGATATTTATAATTGAAATAGATATTTTGGATACTGCATGTATTTTTTTATTATTCAGTAACATAAATCTGAGGATCTAGAAAATAATAAGGTATTTTGTTCTTTAGTTTCCAAATAATCTTTTTTATTTTATTTATTAGTACTATCAAGCGAATGTTATGTATCTTAATAAACACGCCACTTTTCCATAAATGGATTAAGATTAGCCGGTTGAAATATTACGGAAACGCCTCGGGACTAGGATTTTTTAAATTGATAAGAGGAAGGCAGCGTATGCGCGGTACTCTATTGTCCGCATGTCGACATGCACACGGCTCGATGGCTTATCTTCCAAAACTCGAGGGCCATGTAAAGCAGCCCCGTTTATCTGCGGCGACATGGTGTACGGGAACATCTTGTCTGTCGCGTAAACCCGCCATGTTTTATTCTCTCGTATTCAGCGCCGATACCTTAATAAAACCCAACAAGATTGAGTAATAAAAAGTAATTTATTTGATTGTAATTTCAAAACACAAAGTGGGCCTTATTTTGTAATATATTTTTATCTTTGTGGTTTTGTATTTCTCGCTTTCGGAGCACGTCCTGGCCGCAGATGATTCAATGTTAGTGACCGATACTTTTATGATTCTAATCAATTTCTATTATACCGTATAACCATTATAGCCTAGAAGTCACAAAGTAAATCTATAACTAAATCAAGATTACTTTGAATTAGATAAATGGTATTAGCTACTGAACAGCAAATAAATGTCGTTTTCAGTGTCTAATTTAAGATACAGTTAAAAATCTTACTTTATAATCCTAATGTGATTATGATACATGCACATCGATGCACACGATACGAGTAAAATTAAAACACAAATAATTAACGCTTAACTTTCAAGTTTAAAACCGTACCTTCATAATCTTGACTTTAATCTTATTGCCTTTTTTAGATTACATTATAAGCTAAGCTTTACAACCCGAATAACTAAAATTAAAAGGTGTGAGGAGCGCTGCAATGATTTGAGCCTCAGCTCCCGCGCCGCGTACAAGTCGGTGGAGCACAATACGTGAAACTTCGATATTATCAGAGAACCAATCAATTTGATCCCTCGTAAAAAGTTCTCGGTAGGCAGCAAGCTCGTATAATACAGCCGCAGTATCGGGCCGTCGATCCGTGGCTTGCTGGTAGCCGGACTTTCCATATATTTTACGTGAAAAGGATATGGGCATTGTTGTTGGACGTCCTGCTGGGCGCACACCGGGTAAACACTTGAAATTACAAGTCACCTTGGACGGACCCCTTCGAATGGCTCTCAACCGCCGGAAAATGCGCTTCCAATATTACGCTTTGAGTAAATAAAAACGATGTCTACTTAAGACCTATTCAATGTCTTATATCGTCAAAATATTATGCAGTATACTTTATATTGTAAACACAGTCTTTCTTTATTTTATGTTTTGTAACACTTCAAGATTGACTGGATTACATTTAAAATATTGCGAAAAAGGATATTTTTATTTCTTATATTTAGTCGATAAGAGTTTGTATAAATAAATTGAACGATACCTTAACCTAGTGACAACAGATACTTTGTCGTTTATATGTTTTTTTTTTTTGTACTTTATTTACTGTACAATAATACAATAACAATAGTGAGATGATAATATATGTAATTTGCTATTTGAGATGCTTAATAATTTGAATGACCATAAAATAAACAAAAACGAATATAAAGTGTTTGCTCTTTTATTTAGAAATCTAGTATTTGTATGTATTTTTATGTAAAAATACGCATTAACATCGCTGTGGGAACATTGAGAAAATTTATTAATACCTTTAATAAATTTCATTTTTATTAGAATAATGAGGTCATTATTAACAGTGTTACAATTAATTTCATTAACAGTGAAAAAAGGTAGGTACCTTTTTTCACTGTTTTACTTTGTTTGAATGTGTAAATATGTTTTGTGGATATTCTTTACATTTGAACATATATTTGAATAAATGATTTTCTGGTGCCATTGCATATACGGGAATTAATTTCTTACCGATTTATATAACTTTTAATAAAAATTAATATTTGATAAAAATATATTATTTCCGAGAGCTTAAGTATGTATATTTAATAGTAAGAAGTTCGAGACTGAACTAAGTTTTACTGTATTAGATTGTATTTTTCTGAGTGCCCGTTGTGTATTAGGTGTTTTACTTTTTAAATTAACTTCTACTATAGCTATGTACGACCTTCAGTATTTGTCTAATATTTTTTTTGTAATATTTTTGAATACAAATCTGGTATACCATATAGAAACATGTTAATGCAAGTTAGTTAGCACAGCCACGAGTTCTGAAGTGTTACTCGACGGCTCGACTGGGATAAATAAAAGAAGATTGTCTCCACAGAGAGAGGCCCCATAACGTTCAACTTGCTCCGTTTGCAACTCCTTTTATATTCTACTAAAATTTGTCAAAAGTTATAATGAATGATATCGATACATACAGGGAAGAAAACTTATCTCTGAAGGAATTCAATTAAATTTATAGATTTTGTTATTTTTATTAATATTTTAAAATTGTCAACTTAACTTACTAACTTAAAAAATATTTTTATATCATAATTTCCCTCATTGTCACAAGTCCGTAGTATATACATTTTGTTTTAACAAAAGATGTAATATTTCTTAATAACCAAGCAATATTTTCCTACATTTCTTTCGGCTTTCTTTAAAAATATATACAAAAAAATAATTACTTTAACCCTTTAACCATGGATCTGGAAGGATATTAAGGCAAACTACTTCGAATAAATTCATAAGTTAACTTAACAGTTAAGACAAAAACATATACTTCAACTTTTTGGCTTATTAATTATCTTTAATTATTACTACATTTGGTTATTAATGAATAAAAATTAACAACATTTTAAAAGATAATATTCTTACTTTCAGAGTGGTATTTCTATGAATCAACCATTAAAACTAGCGTTAACTTGAAGTACAGGTATATAATATCTAATCATCGTCATTGAAGGTGACAAAGAGTGATAAGAGTCACAAGATATCTATAATGTACCAAGATGGCGGATCCAAGTGGAATACAATAAAGCTTGCACGATTAGGTACCCGCCCCGCGTGCCGCACCGCCACACGCGAGCCCTCCAAATAAAAGTGCTGTGTTGTCGCCCGCGCCAGAATTACGACGCGATCCTCTTTTATTATCTCGTTTTTTTTAATTCAATTTTACGATAAGGTCGCGCACACACTGACTGGGAAATCTTGAAACGAAAAGTAAAATGATCTATTATAAACTTTCTCGGTTCTATTGGTGCCATAATTTCACTGTTGCACAAAACAAACAACTAGACAGTTTTAAGTTTATATTAGATATTACATAGGAGAGCATATGTTTTGATGAAGGTGTTTGTACTATTTCCGGAGAATAATTATATCTATTAAAGTAATAAATTGTAGATTTTTCATAAAATGAACAATAATTAATCTAGTGTTACCGTATTGATATGTATGTGATATAATTTTTACCTTAGTTTAAACAAATGTCGACTAATATGCAAATAACAGTTAACACTATTTTTTTTTTGAATTCAAAAATGAATATAATGTTATTGATGATGCCCTCTTGATTGGTTTCGACCGCGATGATATCTTCTTGTAATTACCACTGCTACACTACACTACCACTTCATTAATTCAGCTGCGTGGGATATACTAGGATCATAGTATCGTAAGCATTTGCGCAAACAAAAAGGTTGTTATCTCTGTCCCAAGGTCGATGCAGTGTTAAAGACATAAAACATACATATCTACACGCAATTTACCTAGACCCGAAAACCTAACTACAATACAAATTTAGTGATAAGAAATAAAATATTAAAGGAAGTTAGAGTCGTACGATATCTTATGATGTGATATAATGCAGGTACAGTAAAAATTTCAATTCAATCAATTTTGCATACGTGTTTTGAGTATGGTGATTGAAAAATATTATTTGTAGTATTATATACAAAATATTTAAAATCGAACTATGTACTAGTATTTCGCTCGTCAACTTTACGTTAACAGAAAGATGTAAACGATAAATTACTTAAACTAAGATTACGTAGTCCGCAAATTAAAAGTGCAACATTTTATATGACTGTCGAAATTGTCCCTTCTCAAGAAAAATGTACTTTCTTTCTTATCGAAATTGGAATGCAAGTGCACGGTGCGTCTAAGACAACCCCGGCCTCTACTCCCTACTCATTTGCATACAAGCTACGATTTGTGTATTGTTAATTAGAGCAACTCAAACTGGTTCCGAATAATGCAGCCAGCGCCTTGAGGACGGGTTTACTAGCTTTTCTTATTGTGCCATTATTGTATCGACTGTTATTTAAATGGCAATAGATTACGCTTCGCAATCTAGAGCATGTTATGATACAATTGAACAAAATTAACGTTGTTTGTTGGATCTGTTTATTGAATTAGTTTATGTTTATTTTATCTATTGTATTTCTATATTTAAAAAAACAATCTAGTAGAAGACATACGTTTTTCGAACATGTTTTAAGTAACTCATACAAAAGACTTCAACGCGCATTTAACAAAAAGCTTTTTTCATTCTTTATATCTAATCTTTTTTTCATCAAAAACTTTTTCAGTATAATATTTAATACTTTACCGGGATGTAAATTACAATGTATTTGATATAAAACTATTACGTATAAATATAAATCTGTTAATTAATAATAATATTTTATTTCTGATCATATAAATTGAGTACGAGAGTGTTTTTGGTGAGTAGATACTCACAGTTAGTTAAAATCTTCTCGTTGTCCGGTAGAGCCGCGGTGATGCAACCCAGAGCGACGGAGACAATATCGAGAGCGCTCGTAAATTCGTCCTAATACCTACCGCGCGGCGGGTCGTGTCCGCTCTGCGCTCTCCACGACACATTTTATTGTCAAAACCCATACAAAGCTGCCTTCTCTGATAACTTTATTGTTATTTACATCACTGAATTATCATTCCGATAGCCGTTGTTTTACATTCGTATAATGTTGTGTCAGTACCGGGCCTCGTATCTAAATTGCTTAATTGGAAAGTCTCGGAGAGAGGATGCATGGAAAAAGATATGAATATGTGCATGAGCTTGACCTTTCAATTGAGTACCAATATGTTATGGTATTCACTAATTCTCTTGGATAAATAAATTATTATTTCTTGTTTATTTAAAGAGGACTTTGGTTTAGATTGATATTTTATAAATGTTTATAACGCTTTTGCTTTTTACGTCTTTTAACGACGAAGTAAACTTGCTTTATAGTCATGACAAGTTTCATGTTTAATATTAAAAATAACTTTGAACTTTTATAAGAAATTAACATTACCTATATCCTATATAACCTATATCCCGAAAACTGTAGTTATATAGGAACACATCTTTTCAAATACTTCACACAGGCTTCAAATAACTCATGTATAACTTCTTTTTTGTTGCTGATATGATCTTGCTTAATTAATTTTATTACTATATCGTAAATAATATTCAATAAAATAAAAAGTATTCTACTTTTTATGATATTAGAAGTGACAAACTAATTAGCACAATTAATATAGTAGTAAATTATTCCTATGGTCCATAGAGACCCACCTTACTACCACGTTATTACCCTCAACGAGCAGCATAAAATACCTCGCCACATGAATGAAATAATATTTGAGGTTCTTTCACCAAAGTATAACCTCAAAATATTATGTTACGCAGGTATTATGAATCCTGTCTTGCAAACTAACCGACTCATGCTAGAGATAATTTATAAATGCTAATTGTGTAATTGTAATGTGACAATTTGAGATGAGAGCCGTCTTTAACAACGACAATCGATGACAAATCGTGAACTTTTATGTTTTGCTATTGTATTAAAATAATGCTTCAGATATACTGCATTATCATGATTAGCTATTGCAGGCACAGATATTTCTCCCTTGGATATGCACGTTTTAGTCAACTCCGTTAAAATATAAGGATAAAAGTATTATATCTTTATTGGTTGATTCATGCAATAGAAACTGGATGATTCAATTAAGTTAAAATACAAAGGCCATAATATAAATAATATAGTAATTATAATTAATAGTCTACTGGTACAGACCGTTATTTATGTTGAAATTATCAAGTTGAATTATAAATATAGATGGAAACGGCAAACGCGTGCGACGGTATCTCGGCCGGTATACAGCTAGCAGAGAGGACACCGATACCTAACATATTGCTGCTATCAAATGGCAATAAAAGATGAACCGATTAACTGTGCGATTAGAAAAGCGAACTGGATTCGCGCAAGAACCACCGACGTTTACTTCGATGCAAATACAGTCCACCATATGGCACATTTGTATTTTTTATTCATTCCGTTTTGCGAAGTGTGTGACGTAATCAAAATGTAATAATCTCATGTATGTTCAAATGTCTATATATTACAAACATAGTTTTAGAAATTTATTTTGATTAAATTTAAAAACTGGAAATTATTTCAAGTTAAGACCCGGCTGCACTTTTTATATACGTATATTGATGATCGATTTGATGCAAACGTATATATGAACCTTCTTTACTTTTTTCTCTTCCATTCACGTCTCATTTAAGAGTTCACGCCGATTGTAATTTTATCATTTTAAAACTCTGGGTCTCTGAGTGGGCTCACCCTGAGTAAGACTTTACGAATTTTTAAACGCGTATAAAGTCTTAATAAACAGTTTTTATGAGAGAAACGCGATTTTATTTGCATTCAAAATAGCATTTGTGGCACGCGTTGAGCTAATACGAGATTATGGTTGCCCTTAATGATGATATATACTCGTCCCATTGGATTTTTTTGTTGGCTTAAGGCCAAAACAAATATGTTTAGTCAAATGCGAATAACGCGCAAAAGAGAATCTGAACCGGTTATAACATTCAATCGTATATATACGGCAACGAAGCAATGGTCAATGGAACGGTAATCTTTGAGGTCTTAACAATGTAAAAGTTTGTATTACGTTTAATCCCTTGAACTCTGTCATAAAAAATGCATTATTTGTATATGTTATATATAGTATGTATATATTATTTGTGACACAAACATAAATTATGTGTCTGCATTTTCATTATCCTTTTAATACCTTATTTGCATTGTATAAAATACAAATCAAGATATTAAAAGAGAATGGTGTGTATAAAAGTTTCAATTTTGAGTCTGATAAAAACAAATATAAAATTAAAAATAATAGCAAGCCATCAAGCTGGAACGAGCAATAAAACCCCATACTGTATGCGACTTTGCAAATGCGCACTATTTAGACTTGGATATCGCGGCAACGAGAATAATGTTATCCCGACACACCTCAACCCGTGTCACTCGCAAGGGCGTGTCAGAGATAAGTTTACATATTCCGTATGCATTATGCAAATTGAAGTTTTATGTTAAGCTGAAGGGGACCGGAAAGAGGTAATGGAGAGGGGTGAGGGGCAAGGAACCACGTTATTTCACTCCGCCACTGACGAGCGTCAATCGCCATCATGCCACTCGAGTGCTGACCACACTACGTTTATTCTTCGTAATGCTATGTAACCTATTGCTTATTCATTATATGATCTGTATTTACTGTCAGCTCGTTGGGTATTCCCTTAATACGATAGTGATGTTGAATTAATATTTTTAAGAGGCCGTTCATGGTTATTCAAATGTTGATAACTGAGTAACCAGTGGTTAAATGATCATAAAGTTACTTTTCAGAATAAATATTAGGGTCTCTTCATTCCGTTCTTATATTATCATTCCAAAAAAGCTTTTTCAATAGATTACCACGAAACACATTCCTGAGTCACCTCGATTCGGTTTCATGTAAACTTATACAGATCATCAAATGGTTGGTTAGGGGTCGTGAAACACGTCTACATTTGTCACCTTTACGGAATCTTATTTTTATTTTTATTTGTCATCAATATTATCTCTGCCCATCACTAATCCATGGCCCTCAGTAACCACCATCCATTTTCCGCAGACTTGCATAACCTATACGTGTGTGCGAGTGGCAACTACTCGAGAATATTTATTTTGATAATATTTATTTAATTATAATTCACCATAAGCATATAAATCAAAAGCATTAAGTTCATTTTAATTTACTGTAGTTAACCATAGAACTTACTTTACTTGTAGACTTGATAAACTTCAGACCTTGTACCAACTATGTCATGTGTCTAGGTCCCAGTCAATACAGATAGAAGCGTCGGTGGAGTTTCTTGCGCTGCTTCTTCTCCAGCGCCTACGCATTCCGAAGTGGTGGTACAGATAGCCAATAATAATAATAGAGATATTAATGTAGATAATTCTTAGTCAGAAGCAACTGACCGAGCCGAGGTTCGGTCCTCTCGGGCACCCTCGAGACAGGCGCTCTTGCGGAAAGGGGTAACGGTCTAGGTCGAGGCTCCCGTTTGGGAGCCCTCGTGCTGGTAATTCACTAATAGAGGTCTCGACTGAGCGCCATAAGCGCTCGGTCACCTCTCAAGGCGGTGAAACTGTAAAAGCCCTCGGGCTAACAGCGGCCATCAGTCCGAAAAAAAAAAAGTGTCTGGGTTAACTGATGTATACGAATCACAAATCAATAACACAGCTTCATGAAGAATATATGCAATGATTAGCAGGTCCTCAGAAGTGACATAGCATTTGCATATTGAGTCTCTGTTAAGGATGGACGTAGGTGCCGTTATCACTTGCCATCAGATGAACTGTGGTCGTTTGATTAATATAAAAAAAAATCAACTTAATGCCGCAGAGCAAGGCTAAATTCAACAATATGTTACAACCACCTAAAATATGGGCATGTAGACAAATTTAATTACTGCAAATGAAAGCAACTATGAATAGTACTGGAACAAGCTCATCCTTTAAATAATCATAAATGTGCATACAACTTCAACAAGAACTATTTTAATTTGTCCCCGGGTCACGGAAATTCATTTTAAAAGGTGTGGTTAAATGTAACATAGACTTAAATTGATCTTTCAAGCTAAAGGCGGTATTAATCAGCGGCCTGTCATTTGATTGACAGCAATAATACTGAACCAGATAATAATGTTGAAATAGCGAGTTGCAATTTGCCATTGTATTTAGTAATTTCGTCGCGTCACGCGATGTCTTTGTGGCTACTGCACGATTGTATTCAAATCATGTTTAATGCAACATTGAGTGATAATTTGTCTTTTTATTAAAATAATATTGTAACGTCCATAACCTTACCAAATCTGAGCTGTGATATGTTTGTTTCTTAAGAGTATATGATAATGAAGAATGTTATAGTGCCATTTTTATTAGCTCATAAAATCGATGCAATGTCAAAGAAAATATTGTATACTCGTTTCGGAAAAACATAAGCCATGGTACGGTATCAAACCGATTTTAAAAAAGATTCTAAAACCGCGTAATGTGCTGTGTATATAGAATCCAAGTACCTAAAGATTTACTCATGTGATTGTGATTTAAAGTTTACTAAGAATCTTTCAAATAATTCGTATTTATCCATAAATTAAAACATTGGATAAAATATGAAAAACTTTATGGTTTTGATTAAAATATACTAATTAGAAACTATTTGAAGTCAGACGACGTATAAAGAAGCTACCGTACACACCTCATCAGCAAATATTTGTTACAAGTTATTATAAGTTTCCGAAATTAATAGATTTATTTTCCATGGTTAAATATAAAAATATTATTAATTTATCTCTTAGACATATAGGTTTCCTCATAATTATTTCTTTCACCGCCAAGCACGTAGTAAATCGGCACTTAAAATTGCAATTAACAATTTCATTGGTGCTGGCACTGGGAATCGAACCCGGTTTGACCTTTCATTCCATAACCATTTCAATAGTAGCTTTCATTTAAATGATAAAGTTTGTCACAAATACAAATTTGTGCCTACATTTTAAGTTTTGAGAAGAACATGTAAATAATATTTTTGCCATTCATTCCTAAAAATCTATTCCACAATTATCTTATTATCATAAATCTATCCATAAACATTGTATTGATGTGGTTTACTACATAATGATACTTCGCTATACAGTGTCAATCTGTATGTAATATCTAATGTACAATAAATATTCATTATGTAACGTCAAGTCTCTGCTAATCAGAATTCAAGCTAATGCGTTGCTGGTGGAGGGGAGGGGGACGCTGCTTCACGCGGGGGGAACAGCGGTTCATTCATCAAGCTCCATAAGGCTCTAAACCTAATTCGACACAAGCAACCTCGCAACATCCGCTCTTGCAAAACTTTACTTCATTCATAACCCTGGCTTAGGAGGTGTTTACATAAAATGCGGAAATAATAAAAAATGCTGATTCAAAATATATTTTATCTTTTTTATAATTTTAAATAAGTATGAAAAAATTTGAGTTTAAATGCCTATATACTAATGAAATATAAGTAGAAGATTTAACATGCAATTCCGTAAATAGGAATATTTGTCTTAGGTATTCAATCAATGAAGTAGAAGTTATATATTATATTAAAATTAATTTTAATAGTTCAGACTAAAAGAAAATCCATCTCAGAGGTGATAATAGAAAAGGTTCTTGAAAATACGTATACCATTATTGGTTTGTAACCATGCACAATTGCTGCAAAGGAAGCATTCCGTACTAGTTCTCAGGAATTTTAGCGCATGTACTGAGCTCTTTATGATTAGTAATTTCAGGTGAACCGTGTGCACATTTATCACCCTAATTTAAATGAAAACATAATTACTAGTACTTTTATTTATGAGGAACTTTGATGAATATGTGTTACATTCGTATTGCCGGTGATGACTTACGGAATTAAGAGGTGCCTGATTCTTATGCAGTACTTTGTGGCTGGCCGTAAGAATAATCTTATTGCTGCTGACAGAATTCGAAACGTGGACATCTGTAGTAGAAAAGTAGAAAAAAGGAGATCGACACTACAAAGGATGAGTGAGGTAAAATGGCTTCGTATTCAACTTTTAAAGAGGCTGAGATGATGATGTTTAACGAATGGGTTGTTAATGTTTTGAAGGAAGGCTTTCTTGCATTCTGTATGACTACAGCCTTAAGTCACTGCCGCGCCCACGCAATCTCGAGCGACGGAAAATAACATTTAAGTCGCTGATGACATCAGCGCAGGCCGCGCCCGCTACCGCTTGGAAGCGCAAATGCGCACGCGCTCGCTTGCTCATTCAAAAAATAAAACATTACGACCTATGAACTTTTAACAGTGGTAGAGCTACATTGCAATTTGTATCTAGCTGCAGAATGAAAGCGTAAAATAGCAGTATAATACTGCTGTGTTTTGTCTGGTGAGTGAAGGCATCCGGAGACCCTTATCACTGCCGACGTCCATCTCAGTCCTCAAGGGTAACAACGCATCTACATTATGATTTCTTATCAAGGATGAATGTAGATGTCATGGGCCGTAGGAATCACTTGCCATCAGGTGAGCTTTGTGCTCCTTTGTATGTGTACATATGTGCTCATTGTAATAAAAAAAGGTATTATTACAATTGAGTTAATATGTTTATGATTAAATTCATTTAAAAATAAAGGACTCAGAGTTTAGATGGAAGTTAGCGTTTTATTTTATATCATAAACCCTGAGAATGTAAATGAGAACCTAATCTCAGAAATTATAAAACTGCTAGAAATAATTCTTTTTTTTTTCTGGTTTGAATATTTTTTAAGTAAGGGGATAGTGTATGGTTTATTAAAACGGTTAGTAGTTTTAAAAATACTTCTGCTACCAGTAAGTTTATGATATGTGTGTATAATCTGACCTTCTCACACCTCATGATGTTTATGAATACAAAAAGAAAATGTTAAGCGAAAACGAAAAACTGATTTAATTTAAGTCGTCGCACGTTTATGGTAGATATCGAAAGGTTTCATGTATCCACTTTAATGAAATTCGGTTCTTCGTTTTATTAGAATAATTTTTTGTTACATAGTATTTTTATTAAAGTTGCCCATATTTTGTAAAGGCAGCTTAGCATTATTGAGATTAATTCAATGATGAAGGAAGAAACAGTGCCCAGTTCTAAATGAATCTGCGAAAATATGAGAGTTTATGTTGTCTAAAGGTATAATGATAGTAAAAACTTGCCCCTCATGCGTTATATAATTTTTTTAATGGCTGATGGGTACTGTTAGCCTGAGGTCTCTCAGGGCTCTCAGCCAAGACCGTAGATAGACCGAGAGAATATCAAATTATTAGTAAATGTTTGGGAAATAAAAGCTCTTCACAGTAGGAGATAGACTTAACAAAACTTCCATAGTACATAAATAACCTTTTCGTCTTATTCAATTTACTTCTATTTTTGTGATTACCATAAAAATTTCAAGCCATTAGAGTGGAAGTTAATACATTTGTAAGTTTTAAGTCACGACTGTCACTAACAAAGCGACACAAGGAAAACAAACACAAGGGTACTAAATTACAAAGGAATATCAAGTCACATATGTTCCGAGGTAAGACAATCCAATGGATGAAAGTAAGCACGCTTTTCCTATATCAACGTCAAATTACCACCTCTTAATCTCCCGTAGACGATTCGGTTTCACGCACGTGTTCACACACAGCTAAATAGACGGGCCGACTAGAATACTGTCATCTAAACACAAAGATAGTCGTATCAAACGGATATTTGAGAAATTTTACATGTCTTTGTTACTTTTAAGTTATGTTGGCAGTGTTATATTATTCTTCTATTTAGATTTTAAATTAAGTTAGATGCTATAAACGATCTTTGAATAAAAATTTTCTATAATTCGGCTCACGGAATCTCGAAAGCAGACAGTGTAAAAAGAAGGTTGTATTCAGTATGAAGGTGTTACGTAAAGTTAGTCGGTAGATCTGTTGCCGAGGGATCGGTGACATTAAAGTTTTTATTAGACAATAAAACGGACACGTTTAATGGGATCTCGCGGTGCAGTCCTATAAGGCAGGTTATAGGTCACTCCGTTATGTTGTGAGACGTCGGATTTGCAATCTTAGGTTTGTAAAGATCCAATTGCAACAAACGATGAATTTACATTATTCGTCTAAGGTATGTCGAAAGTATAATATGTAGACTCAACTAATTCTGTAATTTAATAGTTGTGTCATTTGAATTTTTATAATTATCGGATAATATTTATTAAAATCGCTTCTCTTAAGTAGTAAATAGCCACAAAATACTCTTATTCTCATTTTAATAGGAGCTAATTGGTACTCATTCTTATGACACCTTCAAGTTTCTGAAGAAAAAACACATACTTAGTACTCATTGCCGTAAGCGACTATCCAGGCAGTGAGATTAGAAAGCTCACCGTTGTTTATTGAGTTTCATTATAGTATTAATTAATTTGAACGGTAAAAATAAGGATAAAAAATAGTTTACCATTAGTAGTAAGCACTACCGGGAGGAAAAGATACAATCTGGCGTAGAGTTCACTGTTGGTTATTAGCAGCACTTCTCCCGTCACTTCTCCTTTGTAGTCCACGCTGACGACGGTTTGTGTAATGATGTTGATGATATCCTGTGGATTAATTTATCTACGTAATATATTTTCCGTTTATAATAATAATAATAATTTATTTTACACGTTTTACATAAACAATCCTAATATAAAAATACCTCAACTATGATCTATGTTTATTCCTTAAGTATGTTGCATGTAACAGGAAGAAGTCAAGTGCACAGGATGTATTATAGTGCCGTAAATATAGTTGAATATACAAAAAAACTTGCGCTAAAGCTCAACCTGATGAAACTGTAAAAACCCTCAGGCTAACAGCAGCCATTGGCCCGAAATTTTAATCCATCAGAAGTAACTGACCGAGCCGAAGTTCGAACCTCTCGGGCACCCTCGAGTCAATTGCTTTCGCGCCCAGAGTAATGATCCAAGCCGGGGCTCCCTCTCGGAAACCCTTATGCTGGTTGACCATTAATAAAGGTCGCCTGAGTGCCCTAAGCGCTCACCCATCCTTCAACCCGGTGAAGCTGTAAAAGCCCTTGGGCCAACAGTGGCCATTAGCCATAAAATACAAAAAAAAAAACTACATTCGAAAAAAAAAAAAAAGATCCTAGATCCTAGATTATTTCAGTATAAAACCAAAAAGTCCTTTTATAACTGTATAATTCAAACTAATTATATGGAATGATAGTATATCTAAAAACTGTTTATAGTTGTTGCGGTAGCGGTGATCATTTAGTATCAGCTGAGCTGGTTGTTTGCCACCCAATCTATAAAAAAAAAAACATTGTTTATGAATATTCATTATTGATAATTCAAAAGGAGTCTCTTTTGAATAATAAATAATAACAATAATATTTATTTTATTGACTAACCAGTCGGGGAATAAAATAAATATCCCCCCATAAATAACAGTAAGTGTTGATGATAAAAATGAAATATCCCATTTATCTCTTTCACGGCCTACTACTGTCACTAATACCTGTCTTACTATATTAAATCTAGTAAGACAGGTATTAGTGACAGAGTATACAATCATCGTCACAACCTGTCCATAGATCAATGCTGAACATAAGCCTCACCTATGAGCCATCAGCATCCATAGACTTCCAGCAAACTTGCATAGGTCGTAGCTCTATCTAGTCCGGGGTTGCCACTCAAGAACCTTTCTTCCTCCATCGGTTATAGGTTCTCCGAGCTGATGGTCATCCCACTAACACTTCGGTTTGCTAATTATTGAGCTATTTTGGAGATATGTATTTAAGATATTATTGAGTTTGGTATAAAGAAATTCTCGGGAAACAGAAGAAGTTGTGTGAATTGTTTGATTACAATGTTAGTTTTGCTTTTCTTGTCTTTTCGGCGTTTATACTTTAATAATCGTAATAGTATTAAGGATTTTTCAAACACAATTTGTATGAAGGATTGTCTGACCGTTAGTATACCCCAGTTAGTATTGCTCTACTGTAAGATAAATGAGAGTATATTAAAGTACTTAAAATAAATGAATAAAAATAGAATAACAAAAATTACAAGTGGCTTAAAAAAGTATTTTGTAAGCCACTTGTCATTTTAAAATGGAACTACTGAAAAGATAATGCCCTCACAGAATATTTACGTGAACTAGCGCTGCTTCGTTTAATATGTTCCTCACCATACGTAATTAAGCAGTGTTATTTATCAGTCCTTTGGGGTAACCACGCATCTAGAATTTTGTTGGGGCTGGATGAAGATGTCATGTGATCATTTACGATCAGGTGAATTATTCAGTTGTTTTTCATCTGTAATATTACATAAAAATCTACTGAAGGTCCACTGCAGGTTGATCATGACCATATTCCGTCGTAAGCTTTTGGATATCCTTTATTCAGCGCTAATCTTTTGATATGAGGGGTCGAGATGATGATACTAATTTCTGTAACATACACGTGTTGTTTCACACCATTGGCTAAATTAAAGCTTCGTGGACCGTGAGAAAGAAAACTTCTATGTCCTCATTGTATTATTTGTCACTTGTTTATTATATTAGATACGTTTACAGCATCTTTTATTCTTTGATTTCTCTTTTCAGTTTCAAGACATTGTTATATTTTTTACGTATGGAATACCTCGCACTAAAAATTCAGCAGTGTTGTATTTTTACTAAAAAAATGAATAAGGAATACGTTATTTATTAATATATTGTTGTGTGCTAGTTTTCTTTAATTTTCCTTTAGGTGATAAAGTTGCATATTTTTTTGTATATTAAACTTATGTTTCTATTCAAAAGTTGCAAGAAAACTGTTTGACCTGGAAGCCCGCTATGTATTGAAATCCAGTTAAAACTTTTATTACTTCTGTTTAATAATTCTCATATTTTTGACTAATTGAGAATTATTAAGGTTCTTTTCGAATTGAATACTAATTAACTATCATCTTTAATCTAGGATCTAAAATTATCCATATTTATTCTTAGTTTAATATTTTCTCGTTAACATTTACCCCATATTTTTCTTTTAAATCGAGTCTATAGATTATGTTTGAGTATATATTGGGATACGATGGTATTTCGTATACAGGATTTTTGTTTTGTAATATAAATAATATTTATAAAACTAAGACGTTGATTGCTAGCGAAGATAATTGTTGGCTAAACAAAGCGAGTGCGTTAAATCTGTGACGGGCGTGAGCTTTCGCGCCCGGGGGCTAGTGTGAATGGACATTCGAATGGGAACTCCACACATGATATACACGCCGTGGTAATATAGCTTGGACTTAGTTTTCGTAGTACATTTTTTGTAACGCTCGCGGCGTAGTGACTTCTCTCTGTCGTCGTTGAAATGGAACTCGAACACAATGCTACATAGATTCTGATTTTCTTTATTTACTCTTTGTACCTTTTGCTAGTAAACTTCAGTCGCAAAATGTATTTTTTAAGATCCTAATTGTTCCAGATAACTGACTTGTCGTAATATATGAGTGATTAAAGGTGTTCATTTTTTATTATAAACGTGTACGCATGGGAAGGACCGAACTTTAACAGCATACCAGCGTATAATAAAAGTAACTTAGTGCTGCTATACGTCGTGTTTTATCTCTAGAGGTATCCCACTTAGTCTTCAGCGGAGACAACACAGATTTTTTTTTGTTACACTGAGAGTAACAAAGGAGCACACAGTTGATGGCAAATGAATACTGCAGCCCATGACATCTATATTCATCCTTGACAAGGAATCATAATGCAGATGCGTTGTGAGGACTGAGGTGGAATGACTCTTCACCATTAATAAAATTCTCCGGAGTCCTGCACTCAACAGCAAAATTATGATGCTATTTTACCTCGATATCCTGTGAGGTCGTGGTCCTACCCCGGTCGAGCTAACCCATTCATTATGCAGCTAGAAACAAACTGCAGTGTAGCTCTACCGCTCTCAAATCATCATTATCAACAGCCCCTATCAGTGAACTGCTGGACATAAGCCATTGCATTTACGTACCAATGTGCATTATCTTCGGCTACTCTCATTCAGGTCCCGCCAGCTACCTTGCAAAGATCCCTAGTCAGAAACTAAATAATATCAGGATAATTGTGTGCTAATTTCACCAACATCATCACAGCTATGCAACTTTGCGGGAAGTCATGAGACCCTTATTACTGGTGATGAAGCATTGTATCTTAGTCCTCAGGGGTAAAAACTCACCTGCATTTTGATCTCTTATTGACGATGAATGGAGGTGTTATAGGTCTTAGGAATCACTAACCATCATGTGAATTATGTTTCTGGTTTATATAATAAAAATATACAATACAAAAGAGCTTATACGTTATATAATGAACCAATAATAAATCGTGTATATACGTATAATGTATTTCATATGCCGATATTGGCAATTTCTATAATTTGTTTTACAAAAAGTGAGAGATTCAATTAATGATAAATAATGGAAACCGGTAAGGTCCAACTCGTAGTTAGGTTTGATATCTGGCAACACAATGGAGGCCGCGCACACGCACACGTGCGTCCATTAGACGGGATAAGTGCGGTTAATTCCCGGTCTTCAAGCCTGCGCCTGCGGTTTAGATAATCTAACAGCAGATGTGGAAATAGGTATAATTTCAAAATATTTTCGAAGTTATTTTGTATAATACGTTTATATTAGTTTTATTTTATATTTATTAGTTTAGATATAATTTCTGTCATATCTTAATTTAATTTAAATTAAGATATGACAGAAATTATGTCTCATATTAAAGAAACTTTTAAAATTTTTCCTAAACTAAAATTTGGAAACAAAATAACAATGGTTTTGTTTTATTTTTAAAAAATGGAGCGAATACAAAAGGAAGAAAGAGTCGCGATTATTGCGCTCCACTACTACAGAAATGCGCTAACTGAGATTTACTTAAATTCGAGGTTTTCTTATCGTACTACCAAACGATTTAGTGAAGATTTGAGCTTCGAAGACTATAAAAGGAGCGACCGACCTGGTATGGCTAGTACATCAGCTGTCATCAAATCAGTGTGGGCGCGGATCCAACGAAATCCCATCTGCAAGCAAAAAATATTAGTCCTTCTGCTGGGGTTAAGCAAAAATACAGATTAAAGATTGCTAAATGAAGACCTGGAGCTTATCTACGATAAACCATCTTAATGCTTAATGATCGTAGGCGAGAAAAATACCATGAAAGATACCACATAAAAAATTATAAAGTATATCCACAACAGTGAAGCGAGTCTTCTATACTATCTTTATTTACGAAATTTTATTTATTTTAGAAAGATTTGATACGATTGGACTTTTTTTATATATATCGTATATACAAATAATTGACGGAAATAATAAATGGTTTTAAATATTTCTATTAATCCTTTATTTTTCTAATATTAACAACTATTTGTAACATACTGTTCCATCTTAAATTTTCTTGTTTGCATTCTACATATTTTTATACATACATATATATTTACATATATGAATAAAACAACTGTAAACACTTTAATTAATAACTTCCTCATTAGTGCATATATAGACATATGCTTATCTTTAATATTATTTCATTTACTTTATAGAAAAGTCACACATTGGGAGATTAGTCTATCAAACTTTCGTATCTATAATCTCTAACATGTAATTAGTTATTTTTATTTTACATCACAATTCTAAAAATTGTTGTTTTTTCCCTTTCGCGTGTAATACTTAGAAAGATATAAATTTGTGTTTATAACATTTATACATAAAGCAAAATAGAATTAATCCTTTATAAGAATTTTGTCACTAAATAGTGCAAGGATAGTGTTGCGGGAAGTCGATGGAAGGAGTTGGCTCTGCTCACTTTTTGACAGTCTATGGGAGAGATCTAATCTCTCGGCTGTGACGATAAATAATTTCGTCTATCCGATCTTTTCATCGATCCTCTTAAACATTACTTAATACTTTTATCAAACCATCTTTCCGAAAAAAACATGTTAGCATTAATAATTAATTAAAATAACTAACAAAACCTACTAAAAATTAACAGAACGTTTTTGCCTATTCAATGAATAGGGTTTATCGAAAAAGTTCATAGAAAAGTAAAATTAAATTTTCCATGCTAAATATTTTTATATGTTAATCTATAATAAGATCGTAAACAAGGTTTTGCAGTAAACTTGTTCTGGACATAGATGTTATTTTGTCATATGCTAGATGTATAAAAAAAAAATGTTTTTGCAGCTATAGCAGGAGACGTGAATTTGAAATGTTATGTCGACGATTATATTCACATTGCTTAGTCTATGCAGGGTCTATGAGGTTCTTATTCATTTGTGCGTCGCACTCGGCTCGTTAGCAATTGGACATGCCCGTTGCACGAAATATTTCAGCGATTGAAGCGGCGGTAAATTGCGCCCAACAATAGCACGCGTCCGCAGAGCAACGACACGAGACCCTATTTACTACAAGAGTTTTACGATTTACTCGTTATCTCAAAATTATGTTTACTGGCACGCTATATTGTTGTTAACTGAACAAACCTACAACGCTTTCGGCGTCGAATCCACCGTATAAATTGGACAGATCCAATTGTTTGTCAACGAAGATTAAAGTCGTATAGTTTAACTTTGACAGAACATTACTCGGTATTCTACGGCGTGAAAAAGACGAAGACTGACAGTGATTCCCATAGAACGGGCTCGTATTAATTACAAGGCGATGATCCAAGCGGCGACGGCGAGCGCGCATCCATCACACCGAGAGATAGCGCGTTATGAACGACTCACAGATTTGTAGTCGTAATTTGTACCACTGTCATCACATTTCAAAGACAAATATAAAGAATTGAGGACCGGAATGACGAGTGTCAGCGGACGCATTCGGTTGGTATTTTAAGAGACGTTTTTATTCGACGAGCAACAAGAGGTGGATTGATGGCGACAGGTTTCAAGAGCCGTTCGATCGCCGGGTAACGTCGACGCGAGTCCTTAACTGTCTCCTTCGATGTTCTGAGAAATATCCTTATGGACACTTCACGTTTTACTAACACCGTTTACAATGAATAGGCCCTTTTGTTATCGTGTTTAGAGGTGCACGCTTCCTTTATTTATGTATTATATTTTTGAAGTAACGGATATCAAAAGTAACGTAATAGGACTTTAAAATTTATGGTTAAAAATAATATAACGTATATTGGAAATTTTGTCCATAACTTAAAATAACAATTATCAATGCACTGATACATTTACATCTCTATGTATTTTTTACCAGCTGAATTTAAACATCGTATATAGAAATTTTCTGCCATGCATAATTAATCTGTGGAGTCAGCTGTCGCGAGCGGTTTTTCCGAACCGATACGGCTTAGGCATCTTCATATAAGGTCGGCATCGCATCTGCGATTCATCTGGTTTTGCGAATTTTCATTGGTATCGGTGATCGCTTACCATCAAAGAGCGTGCTTGTTTGCCACCTATTCTATAAATAAAAAAATAATAATAAACAGAAATAACAATAAAAAAATAACTTCTTAGTCTATTTATAATGACAATCCACTTATCTAACAAATAACTTAGTCTATTTATAATGACAATCCACATAACTAACAATCCCATACTAAACTTCTAATTAAACTTACGAGATAGTTCACTTCTTAAAGTTGTATGTACTCGTATATTATTATAATATTATTACAGTATCGTATTTTACACACCATTGCCGATCAATATCCGATTCTTCCGATCAAAACCCGTGAGGACTTATAGAACAATACAGATTAAGGTAATTGATACGTATGTTAAAAACGTACATTTAAATTAAGAAACCCTTTAGCCGATCCACGATTTCTTTGGTACACGGCAGTTGTTACGATTGGGTTTACATGCGTCAAGGGGGACTTATCTGCTTCAATATTTAATTACCCGTGAATTCGGCTATAACTCACGCGAAAGATAAGTATCACCGAGAGCAACCAGCAAATGGCAGCTTCGCATCTGCTTCGTGATGCGATAGTGATGGATGGTCCTACTAAATCTGATCGGTATATTTCAACTTACATAATTCAATTGACATACCTTGATGACTTTCACACCAAAGCGTCACCAGGAAAGCAATTAGCGTTTGAGCACTTTATTATTTTCAGTGTGCTATTTTTTATAATGACATTGAAAGTTTATATACTTGATAGTCAAGAATTACACAAAAATATACTTTGGTAGTCTTCTAGGATCCAACACCCGCCTTCAGCCTGTTAGTTCCTGTTGAAAGAAGTAAAAGGTATTGTTTTATATATATATATATATATATTTCTCAACCAAATATGTATGCAAATAGATAAGCATATAACTTATGCGTGAAAAAATCCAATTTGAATATATATTTTTTTTTTATGTTGTATTGGTATTGTGTGCGTACACATGGACTTGTTTTTGAATATATTATAAATACACACAAAAGCTTCACACAGCTTATAGCAGCATTACTACATATTTTGTCATTTCATTGTTTTGAAACGCGACGTGGAGTCCGGTGATCCGTCTTATTGACTCGTTCCTAGTTATTACACCAGTACCCCGTGACCTTTTCCTACACACAACCTATTCCTTAGATTGTAATAAATGAAATAGTTAATAAAAATATGCATTTCCTTTAAATTCTACATAATACGCCTATAAACAAATAATAGCTAACTTTCCAACAGTAACAAAGACAATCGTAAACAATTGGTTTAAATTAGTGGTCAAATGGTTTTGCTTAGTCACTGAATATTAATTAAAGTTAGGGTGGGCAAGTATGAACATGGACGTCCTGTCGTAAACATTGCTTAGTGTTATATGAGCTACACTAAAATAAAAGACAGACTGTTTGTCTGTCACTCTACTTTTATATAAACTAAGATGATGGAGACGAAAAAAGATGAACAAGAAGAAAAAGAAGAAAGCTGCAGTATTGTCGTATTCATTAGTGTATTGTGTCATCAGCGTGGCTTGATTTCATTACGCTTTTGTTTTCATTGGCTAATTATCATCACATCTGTACAGTGTTGCACGCTGAGCAGAAAGCAAAGGTGTTAACTAAAATACCCGCGGACAAAGTCGCGGGTACAGCTAGTCGTCTACTGTAACGTTCGCAAGCGAAGTCATGTTAGATATGCCCAGCTTCATAGTGAGATATCGAGATTAAAATCTCCACTCGGAGTGAATTGTCAGAGGTGTGGCGACTGATTCACAAGCGAGTGTAATTTCTAGGAAGAGAAACAATATCAGGCGATAATTTTTCTATTTGAAATTATAACTTAATTGATGCATACAGTGATTCACTGATACGCGTATGTTGTTATTTAATTTAATAATTATAGCTAACTAAGGAGAGGGAAACGGGCGCTTCATCCTTCGAGTGTTATATAACTTTGTCATAAATATTTGTTCTTTTTACTGACTTTCGAAAGGAGCTTCTCAAGTTCTAATAAAGGATAATAATATAAATATTCACGTATTGCACGAAAACTCGAGATCTAATTTGTGGTAATTACTTTGTAGTAGTAACTTTGGAAATAATGAATAATATTTAAACTTTTTGCTTAATCATATTAAAGATTAATCAATTTTATTTTTAATTGCATTAATTGTAAACATTTTGTTTAGCTTTTGTGTTTTATTTTGTGTATAATATAATCTTCTCATCTCTGGAAACACGTAATTAATTTTGGTAATTTATTAATTATAACAAATGAAATTGTTTAAATAAAATAAACGTATAAAGTTTTTTCCGTTTCTAAACACATATGTATACTATATATGTAGACTATTTATCAAAACTTGATAGTTACCTGGTTGGTATTAACGTGCGGATATGAAACGTGTTGTGGTGAACAAATAAAAATTAAATTAACCATCGAATATATGAAGAGTCATCAATCACAGCGGCGTCCCGATACGAATGACGTATTCATGGCCCACTTGCATGTTAAACTACAGTGTGTTACAATAAATTGAGGTGTCACTTATCGCGCTCGTAATGGCGTCGAAATTGTTAAGTAAAAGTTAGGGCTGCTGCAGATCACTGTAACAAGTTCTATATTTGACACTATAGATTTTATATTGTCAGCAAAACTGAACGTCGTAGGATCGAAATCACCATTGAACTACTGTCGTGAACGATCACCTAACTTAACCTAAATTGTTATTAGTACTGCTATTATTCAAAAATAATCTAAAAATTATGTTATTGTGATGGATCCATGGGAGCGTAGTACTTAGAATACCTGAGTAAAGTGTACATATATCCGGGGTTCAATTTGCAGCCAAGGAGCAATAATTATAGAACTAAAATCGATAATTTTCGGGGTGTAGGGTATGTAATCTTCCTTGACCTTACTGTAGACGCATGACATTCGACTAAGGAAAGGGACGACAAGTTAGTGGCTTTGTGTTTGCACCAATACTTACGGCATTAAAATAAATCCAGCCTGATCGATGTAACTTGATCACAAAATCGTTCAGAAGAACATCTTATTATAATAATTATAATAATAATAAGAACGTTTAGAATAACTGATTTTTGAATATTGATTTCGGGTTTGAAATCCATCTGAAAATATGCTAATATTATGAAATTAAATCTCCATATCATTTATGATTTGAATCATGATGCATTTTGATTAGACCGGTATCGTTGGTATATATAAAATAAACACTATTTTTCGTTTGCTACAGCCCTAATAACAACATATTTTTTAGTTATGAAAAACGTTAATTTGTCACATGTAATACTTGGTCTTTTTACAACGTTCATATTTATTGGTTATATCATTTAAGGTGAGACTTGTTGTTAATAATTAAATTGCATACACCTTCGACAGTGAATGTAAAATCTTAAGCTTTGAGAGTTTGCTCCTGATATATTAACTTATATATTAAAACATGCTCTTTGTTTTTTCAGATCGAGAACTCGTGTTATTTCGGATGTAATCTGCAATTGTAAACTTCTCTAGATAAAGGTATACATTAATATACTTATTTTCGTTCTTTATTTAACAAATAAATTTCCAATTTAATTTGAAATTATTATAGACAACTATAAGTTAAGATCATTTGAATTTGCAACAAATAAAATAAAATAAACTCGTTTACACTATAATTTCATCGTTTACTGCGAATTTTAAAAAAATATGGGTATAGTATAATTTCTAATAATAAAAAACATCATTCGATTTCAATATAAACATTACTGTAAGATGTACAATGTATATAAAAGAAGATTTAAATAAGCCGGCTGTAAAATGACAACATATTAGCATCATTCAAGGATCCCATATATTTACATTATACCTACAAAATATTGAAGCGTCAATAGCTTAAAATTTAAGGTCTGTGAAACTTAAGGTCGTAGTTTCGAATCTTCCATTCGACTATTCGTCGTAAACCATCTCGTGGCACAAGGATATTCCGCATAGTCGGAGTAGTTAATCGGAATATTAGCAATGATAATATTCTTATTATAAAAAAAGAAATAGGTAGAAAATAAAGTATCATAACCACTGCAATTGTTTTATGTAAATAACAAGTGAATAAAAGCATAGCATACGGAATCCAGCGCTCGCGCCCTGCTGAGCGGCGACATGTGCAGCACGCTCCGAACCCGAGCTAAGACAAAAGACAAATTAATTTTGTACACAGGGCATTTAATTTGAATGTGAATAGCATGAAGTGCGACGAATGGCCGTCGAGAACAATGCCCGGCGCCGTCGTTGCCGCCTTTTTGTTTTATACACAACGAATAAAAAGTAAAAAATCTAAAACCCTCGACAGACAATTCCGTATTATGATATGGACACAGTAATGGAGGGCCGGCGAGGCGCCTAATAGCTTATAATATTAAAAGTACGTGATGGACCGGGACGGGGCAGCGGACGGTGTTGGTCGACTCTAACATTGTCCGGAAATAATTGTTAAATGTAAAGGACTTAATCCTAGGTATTGTACGAGGAAAATTAAAAAGGATATTGAGATTCTCCATTTTATTTTAATACGTTGTGATCAATTTGATCTGAACTATAATATGTATTACTGTAAATTAGCTCAGAGGAAATCATGTTTTTGCATTCCCAAAACAAATTAACATATTTTTTTTAATTATATTTCATTTATATACTTAGCCCGAAGCAGTAGTTTAAGAAACCATGATAAGTACCAACCTTTATTAATGGTGACGAGGTATTCCATCTCAATCATCAAGCGTCACAACGCATCTGCATAATGATTCCTTGTGAAGGATGAATGTAGATGTCATGGGCCGCAGGAATCACGTACCATCAGGTGAACTGTGTGCTCGTTTATTACTGTCAATCTAATTAAAAACAAAAAAGAAAGATAATTGAACGCAGAAAGACCGTATAGATTTGTCTGCATTGAGCCCCTCAGTGATCTGTAAGATAAGGATAGAACGAACAAACAAATCAAACTAAATATGGTGTAACCAAGTTGCGTTACTTTAAACATATCAAATGAAATTTTCGGTGCACGTGGGTCTATGTAGCGCAGCGTTTAGTCGTGCCTAATAATTTACTGAGCGATTTTTCCGCTAATTACCAATTGGTCTCGGAACCGATTGAGTGGAATTTAGTTCTGTGACCAAATTTATGGTCAGCTGAAATTAATTTTAAGACCAATTTATCTGAGTCACAATTCGTTTCTAGTTACTAATTTATTAACGTATTTTAATGGCAGATTTCGTTTCCTCGGAATATTGGTAACAGGGGTAATATGTTGTTATTAATTAATGCAGTCTAGAGGTGAAATACTTTAGATAGCATAAAATTTGATCTCAATCATTATTTTTTTTTGTATCGTTATTTTGATTGGTTATTTGAAATTAGAACGCCTTTTTGTTAAGAATGTACTACGTACAGTATAGATTTCACAATTAAATTTTACTTTGATTTAATTTGCCAATGTTGTTTGAACATTTAATTCGAATATTTTTTTTATTACATAGAGTACACTCTACAAACGATCACCTGATGGCAAGTAATTCCTGCGGCCCATGACACCCATATTCATCCTTGACAAGGAATTATAATGCAGATGCGTTGTCACCTTTGAGAACTGAGATGGAATGCCTCTACCTCACCACTCACCATACGAAACGCAGCAGCGTTATTCTGTTATGTTACCCTGGTACTCAGTGAGGGCGTAGTCCTACCCCGGTCTAGCTGACCCATTAATTCTGCAGCTAAAAACAAACTGTAGCATTGCTCTACCACGCACAATATATACTAATAACGTTGAAACTTTTTTCTAACATACAATAAATGATGTTTATTACTAAATTATTATATTATAATTAAATAAATTTAAGGAAGAAGAAAAAACTATAAAAATAGAGGAGCGCATCAACCATCCAAATCATATGAATAATAAACAACTTTTATTGACACATAATTCATGTCAGATCTAGTAATAAAATTATCCAATCAATTGGGCGTCCAAACGAGGCTCAACTGTGCATCCGGCGATATGACTTTGTGTTTGCTTTATATTATTAGTCGATCAATCAAGATCCAATTTTGTTTTGAATCGTAACTGTTAGTTAAACACTAACAAATGTTCGATCCGCGCTGCTCGTCCGCCCATCAATCAGCAGTCCGTTGATGGAGGCTTGCCGCTAGGCTTTGCCATCAGATTTTCTCGCCCTGCAACGCCCTCTAATGACAGCTCTCGCACCAACCCGACACATCCAATTCACATGTTAAATGGAATTCCCTTTGCGCCTCAAAATTACTATCGTCCGTCATTAATGTGTTTGTTTCTTATCCCTTTATTGTTCAAATGTTTTATCCAATTAGTACTACCGTGTCGAAAGTATAATGCCGTGAGGGATATAGGAAACGTTTAACGCGTTAAAAACGGACTGTCCGTTTTGTTTCTGAATTAAGACATTTCGTTTACAATCGAATATATAATAATTAATATTCCTACGAAGCTGTATTTATTAATATGATCCATTAGTTTTAGTAACATGTGACGCATCGCATAATGAGCTCGGTTGCGACTACGAAGAGGAAGTACAGCAATGACAGATGATCGATGCCAGCAGTCAAATGCGCATATGAACAAATAATAAATAAAGCTCTTGTAATTCAATTAGATGGAACGTGTACTGTATAATCATTTCAGTACTTAACAAGGCGTAACCCTTACCGAATGTAAAACATCTGTCAAGGTATTGACCAAGACCGAGATTTGAAGGATAAAAATTAGGTAACAACACCTACGAATAAACGTGTAGGCAGTTCTCTAGGCAAACGTTCCATACCATATCGGGTAGTGAATATACGTCACCTGTTTTGAATACAGACGGCGCCGAAACCACAAAACTAGTCCATAATAGTTAAGTCATTTACCAATTAATTCAGTTGTTAACAGTGGACAGGCTCCGAACGGCGGCTTGTTCAAACACAGCGCTATTTGTCGATAAACGCACTCTAAATGGACTCAATAATACAAATACAAATTACAAAGTAATAAATAACATCGGTAAAGGAAAATGGTATCGAGTGCACTATCATCGATGGTCCGGTTTAATTTAATTGACTGAGGTACGTGTCGATGATAAATGTAAGCGGGGTTAAGCATATGCGCGGGGCCCATGAATAAATCGCCCCTCGGTGAGACGAGCTGATTTGCGATAAGCGGGTATTTATTGTGTTATTTGTGCGCGCCACCTGACGGCGGGATGGCTACGAGTTCGTTCGCCACTGCGGGAGGCTCTCTATTGCCTTTCACTCCGTGGCATCCCTCCTTACTACACGCCCGCAGAACGCGCCCTTCGCGCCATAAATCACTGCTGACATAACAGCGTTCACCGCTGATGAATTCTGCCGGCTTGATAACGTTCAGAGAATAATGCCCATTACAGACTGCATTTAATCTATATATGATCGATGAAGCAATTTTTTGTAAAAGTCATCAGATTAATACAATAAGGATTGTTTTTTTGATAACTGTTTTAGAATAAAATCAATGAATTCTGTCGGCTTGGTAACGTTCAGGGTATAATGACTATTACAGACTGTATTTAATCTGTATATGATCGATGAAGCGATTTTTTGTTAAAGTCATCAGATTAATTTAGTAAGGATTGTTTTTTTTGATAACTGTTTCACAATAAAATCAATGAATTCTGCCGTCTTGATAACGTTCAGAGAATAATGCCCATTACAGAATGCATTTAATCTGTATATGATCGATGAAGCAATTTTTACAAAAACCGCTTCATCCATCAGATTAATAAAATAACGAATGTTTTTTTATAACTGTTTCAGAATAAAATCAATGCACTTATCTTTGCTTAGTGTTGATTTCCTAGTAATTATTTGGGTATAAGAAAACTACCCTAATTTGAATTTATGGATATACCCTAATTATTAGGATATCTTCCCATTTTTTTTTAGTAGATGGGAAAAAATTTTGTTTAGTATATGGGAAAAACGAAACTGGTGGCTCACCTAAGTGATCACCGCCACCCATGATCATCCGCAGCACCAGAGGAGTTGCAAGTTGATCGTGGGTGGCGGTGATCACCATTAGCGACAGCTGATTCCTCCAATTAGTCGTGCGTAGTCAAAAATTATGTACAAAACGCACTATAGTGGATTGCCTACCATCAGACTGCCTGCCAGACATGGTAAGAATGATATTTTAAATTCTGTTGAGTAAAGTAAATATGATGGTTAAATTCAACAGGTGTAATTAATCCCAAGAAAGAACAATCTCCTTTGTAAGTACGATAAAAGTCCAAAAATTATGACAGATGCAACATATTTAGGCCGTAGATATTTTCTGCAGTCTGCTTATTATGATAGTTGAATACCTTTGACGTGTATCAATAGGTACACCATTAATTTCATTTTAGAAGGTAATATAAACTTCGTATGACATATGTTTTTATTTATATACAAAGAATATACCTTATTTGCTGTTCGGAAGGTTGGAATGACCCAATTAATGCTAATGAGGCATTATTTCTCAGTCCGCATGTACATTTTGAATTGAGATTTCACGTATATTTTGTATGTCTATCCATCACCCGTAGTTTTATTAAAAAAAACCTACAACTTTCGTTATAGGTTGTTACGAGTATTTACTCTTACACAATACTTTGATACTTACAAATGACAATCAACTATTGGATATTAACTTCGAATGCTACACGTTGTGGAGATGAAGTTACTGCTATGGATGTGTGGCGTTACGATATTAGATTGTATTAGAAATGAACACATTCGTGGCAGCATAGCAGACAAGCTGCAGGAAAGTCTTCGCCGATGGTATGACCACGTAAGCCGCAGGCCTCCTGACTATGTTGGAAATAGTCCATCTTGTTGTACTAGGCCAAAGATCCAGGAGTAGGCCCAAAAGACGCTGGCTGGTCGTCTTAAAAGCGGACATGGTGTAGAACAATCTCACGATAGAGGATGCCGAAGACCGGGAAGAGTGGAAAAGACTCAGTCGGAAAGCGGATCCTGGTAGTAGGCCGGGAAATCGCTAGGTAGAAGAAGAAGATTTCTGAACCTTCGGAATAGGAAAAGGGACGATGAGTGAGTGCCCCTGTGTTTGAAAAATATTATATATATTCTTTGCAGTTGATGAAATTCATTCAGGAGGATATTATAATCATTTGCACACCAAAAAAATTTAAGTACCAATGAAATTATAATATGTAAATAGGTTGTCTTTTGGATGAATAAACATTGAACTTATTGATTGAACAAAAACAAAGAAATACGATATGGATTACTAGCTATGTACACGTATAAGTTGTCATAGTGGTTTTAATCAACCAAGAACGGGTTCGTTAGAGGTTTTGGAGTTGTCATATTTTTGAAGAACTAACTAACGAGCACGTAGTTTATTTACCTCGTGGTTAATAATCAATATGCTATTGGCCGTATTGATCATTTTTCATGAAGTCAAATGACTCATACACACAACGATGTATTGTAAATGTCAATTCACGTAAGTAACAATTCACCAAAATATAGGTACATTGCTCCGTACTCAGGTGAGAGCCGTTATATTTATAATTGCTTTATGATTTTATACTATCAATCTAACTAGCGAGTGTGATGATTACTCTAAGCCCAAAATTACACCAAAGTTATTCAAGTCTATTTCATTTATGAAACTAAGGGTAACAAACTTGAATACAATTCACCTGGTAAGGGTCACTGTATATTGTGTGACAAGTGAAGACTGCGGCCCGTCACTAAAATCCATCCTCAATCATTCAAGATGCACATGTTGTCATCCCTAAGGGCTGAGGTGGAATAGGTACGAAATACAGCTTCTTTATGCTGCATTTTACCTTGTCATTCGGCTAGGACGTATTAATTCACTGGTCGAGCCTTTTATCTTCACTTACCTACGTGAAGTGAAAGATAAAAGATGTTAGTTGTATCTTTCACTTCTATTAATTAATATACCTTATTACAAAGATCAACAATAATAACTCAAGTTCAAAGCACAGAAAATGATTGTACGCAGTTATAATTTTATTCCAAAAGCGATAAACAAGAATGGGTACAAATGGGAATCAAGCGAGTATAAAGTGTAGCACCGAGCTCACGTCCGCATGTGCCTGGGGCGCCGATACCCGTCGCAAACTAAAAATGTGTATAAATTATGAAGATTACATGAAAAAGAGAAATGTGTTACATTTAATTTTATTACATACGATAAGTTATGGCCTAGCCACGGCACTCACTTGAAAAACACGTTAGTACGCTTTCGCAAATCCAAAAGGTTACAAGTTCGTACAGATACACGTACAACCTTACTATTAAGGTCTGCAGATTTAAAAGCTATATTGCCTTAAAAATAAGAAATCATAAAACCGTTTATACAACTAAACCAATTCGCAGTTACATACAGATCATTTGTGACATTAAAATATCAATAAATTTATAGTGTTAAGATAGGGGCAGCGTTTCTAGATGATTATTTTTCCATGCGAAATCTATGCATCAAAGTATTTGCATATGAAATAATAACTTGTTGATGCCTTGTTGGTAAAGTTGAAATAACGTGTTTTCTATTCAAAGCTTAGTATACTTTGTTAGTTTTATATTCCTTATTTATTGGAGCTGTTTTGCTTTTAAACATTAGTAAGGTTGTCTTTTCTTTAACTTGTGCTCCTTCCGGATTTGAAAACACGAGCTATTGAATATTATATATGTATTATTAGTACATTACAGCGATAAGCATTAATAAATAAGTATTCAAAATTATATTTTGAAAAAATATAGCGTTAAATTTTTATTGTAGTGATGACAATTCACTATAAATATATAGCTTGTTAATGTAACTTAATTAATATTTTAGAAATAATTGCAAGATAGACATTATATCTCTTATTTTTCCTTTTAAATAAAGATATAAAGTAGTAGTTTACTTTTTGATTATTTCTTTAAATACATAAAATGAAAGAATACTTTGCTTTTTACCACAAAAAAAATACTACTAGTGCAAATTAAAATAAAATATACGAATAAGGGTCATTGCAATTTAAAAAAAAGTTATATCTTCTATAGCAATCTATATCATGTAAAAATTAAATTTAATGTAGATGAAGAATGTATTTTTATAAGTTATTTATTAAGATGATTTCAACTTCTGTTTACTACTAACTAACTTTATAGGAAATTCGTTACTATGTGTATAATTATATCATACCAGGAAATTTCAGTGTTCACGTGTTTTAGATTCAAAATTTAATACTATTCAGCGGAATTAAGGCTTATTTAGTTTTCGTTGAATTGGTCGTTGCCGTTATTAATTTGGTATTAGAACACAAAACAACGCGTTATTTGTTTAAAAGTAAAATAAATTTGAAACAGCATGAAGAAAAATATTGATAATGATAAAAAAAGAAAATGCAGATATTTTACAATAACGTAATTTTTTTATCCGTCGCCTTTAAGAACAACCGAAATATAATTCAATGATACAAACTATATACGTGTATATATATATATATATATATATATATATATAATTGTATATATATTTATATACACGTATATAGTTTGGAAAAGGAAAGAAGAAGAATCAGCATCCGCATCCCAGAAATAGGATGAACACTGAATACCGGGCAAAGTGGAGAAGACTCAGTCGGAAAGCGGACCCTGGTAGTAGGCTGGGAAATCGCTAGGCAGAAGAATATATGTATATATATATATATATATATATGTATATGTGTAAAAATTAGACTAAAGTATTTGGTTAATTACAATAATGATCAATGGTTTGTTGTTAACTCCATTTTTTACTTTTATTATCACTAGAAGGCCAATTTTATTATAAACTCCTAAAACAAAAGGCTGGTAACTTTTAATTATTTTTAAGTCACGTTTCGAGCGCTGCAATGGAAAAATAAAAACAACGCTGAAAACATTTTGTGCTATGATGTATTATGCTTTAAAACTAGGACAAACATATTTCAATATGCGTTTTACCTCAGTATGTCACATGAAAATATAAACAGTGCTTTTGGGGAAAACATCAGGGTGACCACCAACGGTAGATGCAAGAAAAGGTCATCAGCTACTAAAGATGTATCTTGACACTACCAAGTGCGACTTTTAATATGAATTGAAGACATGATCACCGTTTCATCTTTTCGCAATGGATACAACACTCTCAAAGAAGAGCAAAATTCAACGTTTAGACTGGTGTCAGTTTATGCTAGATAAATTAGACAGAGATAGTCCACACAAGGTGAATTACATCCATACCTCCCGTTGAAGCTTCGATATGCAGCCACGACCTGCTTATTTAAATTTATAGAAAATTATCTGAAGCAAAGATATTTGAAGGCAAACAAAATTAAATTTCTGTTTTGTGTATATAAGTTAATATTTTGCATGAGGCCAAGAGAAACGCACTATCTATAAAAGATGTTCCATTAATATTAACTTAAACTTCACTCTTGTTTATTTATTAGAATGTTTCTTATTACATTTATTACTTGATCAAAATTATAACCGAAGATATCGTTCTATCTGAAATACATAAAACGTATAGAAAACTATGGTAACTTTACTGTGGTCATGGGACATTTAACTGGTAACTTAAGACTATCGTTAGATAGATAAAGACTATATTGCAGATCAAATAGGAAACTTATTTTGAATCGATGTCAATATTTTTTATGCAACTAACAACGATAAACGGGCACTCGTTTCGCCTGATAGTAAATGATAATTGCAACCGAAACCGTATTCAACTTCAATTAAGATTTGAGACGCATATGCATTGATGTCCTTGCTGAGGACAAAGGTGGAATGGCTTCATACCAGTTATGACTCTGTGGTGTCCTACACTCACCATACGAGGCACAGAACACTGCTATTTAACTCTGTTATCTGATGATATGGCTATATATGGATTATATCCCCAATCAAGTCGATTCGTACATACCGCAACTGGAAACCAGATGCAACGTGGTAGAACCAACGTTAACCGATATTAGATTTATTTTACCTTTAAATATTAAATGTCAACACTCATTAAAAAGTTTACGTATGAATGAATTTTAAATTCAATAAAGTATGAGACTTAAACAGAAATAAATTCATTCCGAAGCCAACGAAACGGCATGACTGATCGTATCGCGCATAATTTGTTGCAGGCGGACCAATCAAAATATTTGTTTATCTCGATGTCTGAGCGATTGCGATGCTATCGGCGTTATAATGTCACTGCATGTTGGCCGGTGCGGTGGCTTATCTCTGAACCACTGCCACTCGCTACATAACATTAGCGCTTCTCCGTTTTCTTAAGACACATTACCGCATCATGCGACCCGTTAGAATGTCCCGATACACCCCTTGTAGCATTTTACATATAATTAGCGTGCTTAGAATATTTTTATCTCAGTCTATTTGAACTACAGTGACAACATCTGGTAATCCCCTAAAGATGACAACTGTACATGATATATTAGGGTCCTTAGATATGAAATTGGCGTTTTGTCGAACTGGCCACTTTGATCTCAAATAATCTGGCGTTTGGTTAGGAATTCCAAATTCAAATGTATTTGAAGCCTAAAGCTTGTGTTCGTATTTAGCCCACTGCTGTTTCATAACAACGCTAGACCCCATACTTCACGACAGACGGTCGCTAAATTAGAGGAGCTGTGATTGCAATGTCTCCAACACCCACCATGCTCCTCGAACCTAGCTCCAACAGATTACCACTTTTTTCGGTATTTGTACAACTACTTGCAAGAAATTCCGTAGAGGCAGTCCAAGTCGCTCCCAATTTTTTTAACAATGGAATCAATGGAAAAAATAGCGAAAGAGCATTTATGATAATGGTACATACTTTGATTGATTAAATATATAATTTCATCAAATTCACATTGTCATAATTCTTATTAAAGGCTTACATTTAATAAGATTTGTAAAAAGAATACTTGTCAAGGGAAACAGGTAGCCACAAAATGTACCGCTACAACATTCAGCAGGTAATTAAAATCAGCATCCAATCAATAGCCATTTACACTGAACACTAAACGGCCACGTGGCCGTCACCTATATCATGAATGAATGAACAGACTATGAATGCACCACCGGATAAATAGCGTCGAAGTCAAAATGAACGTGTAAACATACGTGCGACAAACAAATCTCTTCGACAGTGGAATGTCATAACCACAAACATGTAAAATATGTCAAGCCTACCAGCTAATGGTGATCATGGGAGAACAAAAAAATATTTGACGGTGCCGTCCGCTAATGTGTAACCAAGCGTGTCCCGCGAGTGACACGAAAACTCTCTTCACACACATTTGACCCCCAACAAAGGAGTTCTGTTTGTCTTGTATAGCTACTAAAATATTGAAACGAGGGCCGAGTGTGTTCTAGTCTCCGCTTCAATGCTTATAGTCTATAGTCCTGTCGACCACTGCAAGTCAAAGATTCTCTATTTTAAACTTGCAGTGGGATAAATGTAATTATGAAATGCAATTGATGACGAATTTGGATTTTTAGGTACCTTATTTAAGTGTTCTTTTGTAAGTTAAGGTAAATTTAGTTATTTCATTTTAAACATTTTTGGTATTATATATCACATGATGGTTATATTATCACTAAAATATAACTAGTTTTTATTCGTTTCAACTTGTACATAACAATTTTTTTTTATGTTATGCTTCTTTTTATTATAAAAAAGTTTGCTGTCGACGATAATTCAGCCACACGTTGTAAAATACTAAGAAATAATAAATAAAAAATTTAGCACTATACTAAACTAAGCTTGTAACGTAGCTACTGATAACTAAATAAATTGTAACATGTTTTCAGTATTTATTATTTATTTCTTTATACGGTAATGTGCACAATCCTAAACGTTGACGAATGTCTCACGCTCGTGTTTGCTATCGCGTTATGGTATCGTGAGTTCACTATGGCTTTGTGACTGGTAAAGTTCACCTCGGTTGTCAATGCAAATTGTCCGCGTCTCTGCTCAGGCTCCATTTAGAATCAAGCTAGCGAACACTTGTACAGCGACAGCCACTAACGGAAGCAGGCGACATGACAAGCAAACATCCTTGATGTCGACATTCGATCTGGAAACTAGATTATAATGATTCTACAACTACAACATTGTTTGTTAATTCGTGGAACTTTCAATTGATTTTCATATTCATTTTTTAAAAGTAATATCAATTATGATTTCAAATTCTACTAGCCGTAGGTTTAACACGCATTCAGACAGCTCCACCGATAAAGAAAGACGTGAGCCGGGTCCAGGCGTGTAGTTCAATATTGGTCGATTTTGTCTCAATAATTCTCGCGAAGGCCGGTGTCACGCGAGCGCTCGCAGGTACCAATTAGTTGGCGCCATGCACCGGACGCGGGACAATAAATCAATAATTAAAGCGTCCATCTACCGGCAAATACTGATTTATTCGCACCTTCTGGCCACGATAGCCTTTGAATGTCGCGCAACTGGACTTATTATTGTCGACTGCTGATTGCAAGCTGTTATTGTTGCAATGCTGTAGATTATTTGATTTAATTTTGAATAACGATTAACAATGGCTAGGACGTCACGGATTCATTTCGAGTTCAAAATATACAGATTTTTGTTTTAAAAAATTTTACTTAAACTTTTGTATAGATTGTGTACAAACTGTGCGCGATCTAAGCTCACCGAAATCACGTTTTGTCATTTTTCAAGCCTAAAGCGACAGGTGAAAAGATAGATATTTTGTGTGTTTTATTAGGATCAAAGAAATAAATAAATAAAGAAAAGTGAAAGCCAATTTTTTTATTTATTTATTTCTCATAATATTTTAATTCCTTTAATGAATGAAAAGGAACCCGCTTATACTTGTAGTATTGGCCAATGTTTGAGTAATATTTCTTCGTTAATTTCTCTTTAAGCGGTACAAAGTGAAAGATTAACCATAGTTTACACTATGTATTAACGAGTATTTCTGATTTGAACTGGACTGAGTTTCACACACAAACTACCTCTGTTTGCTCTGGACATTAGTGACGGAGCGTAACTGTCGGCAAGCAAAGCTTGGCGTGGAGCTGACTCTCTTGTTTCGACACCATCGTATCAACGATGACATTGCGTGCTCTACACGTTTTTAATTGAATGTTGAAGTCATGAACGCTGCAAGTTTCAATCGTTAAACGCATAAACAACAACTGACATGCGTTTCTGACTATCAACCATTACTCAATGGCTCTCGAGCACGGTTTGTAATCACGTATTTGAAATTAATGTAAATTAAAAACATCGTACAACTATCTTACGCACAATCACGGTCGTTTAGTAGCGTCAGGCAATGCTGGGGCCTGTGACAGCACTCCGTCAGAACGAGGGCTCTCCGTGGGGCCACCGAGTGTTTTCATATACACACGGTGCACGGACGTGTTAATTCTTAGGCATTTTGTTTTTTTTTTCCGCGGTGATCGACGACTGTGGGAACGTTTTTGGGTGCCTTCGTTAGAAGTACCTACTCCACAGTAACGAGCAAACAGTCGGAATAACTCCGAGTATCGCACCCGCGTTAAGTGGCCGTCCGTTCACGGAATTTACGACAGTTCTTCACGCTTAGGTAACAGGCGTTCGCGATTGAGTTATCCGACGTTCAATTGTTATACGTCAACGGGCACGTAAATGCGGGTTATAAAGATGATTTTAGTTTACAATTTGAACGGCATTGTCTGATGTGAAAGTTGTCGGTGGCGCCGACACCAATAAAACAGTCGGAAATGGTGGGCACGCGCGACGCCTTAGTAGCGAGCTGCGACCGTTAATATCTTAGAGTGGTATTCTGCCATACACAGTTTTTTTTTATCGCATACGAATTTTCTTCGCGCATACGCATCCTTTATGCAACATCGAGATAACATCAATACCCCGGCCATTTATAACACTGACAGAATAACAATGAACAGAATATCTCGCATTGATGGATAGCCAGGGTAAGTGAGGTACTCGACAAATGGAAACAAGAACGAACCTTGACCTCTAGCCGCCTGCCGGAGACTGCGCCCCACCAGGCCGCATCATTGCTATCATAACCACGATATTAATACTGTAAAATACCTTCAACAGTAGATCCATTGACAAATAGCTGTGCATTCAAATCAAAATCCGCTCAATGCTTACATTACGCCGTACAAATTGAATTCTCAAAGAGATTTACATAAATAGTGTGCAATGGCAGTGCTATTATAATGCTATAACGTGTTGTAAGACAATAGGTGAACGGGGTCCACCCACCACCCACGTGGGTCGCTGCTAGAAGCGGTATGCGCAGGCGCATGCTAATCGCTCCTAATCACGACTCGATCGCGAGCTGATTCATCTCGACCTTACGATCCTCTATTCTATTTATTTATCAATCAGTAAAGTTAATACCAGACGCGACCATAAAAGGCAATATATTTGTCTAGTGTCGCTCTTAATTAGTGGGCGACGGCGAATCGACGCCATATGTGGTCGTCGAGTTAGCGTCGCCCTTTGTAAAATATTTTTTGTTAATGTAAAATGTAAATGAAGAAAAATCATTAGTGTTTACTCCCTCAATTCTCTCTCTGGCTTTTATAGTAGCTAGGGATATATAAAGCAAGGTGGTTTTGTATTAAAATAGGGTTTTTACGATAGAATATTACTTAGTGTTCTGAAATGGGAAAATTGCTTAGCCAATGCTTTTGGAAGGTAAATTTTACATGGCTTAAATTTATGTTCAATTTCATAGTGTTATTTTATATTTTTTATGTATTTTGTGAACTATGATGATATGGCATGGCAATTCAGCTCAAATGCCTGATGGTATTTTTTTTTATTTCGGGGTAACCGGCGTCAACGGCAATACAATGCCTGCTTGTGTTGCAAAAATCTGCGGACACGCAGGTAGAAGTGGCAAGGGGGAAAGGGGGTATGGATGGGGGGAGGGGTAGGTGGCGCCCAGTGGCAGGTCCGCCCAACTCTTTGTTTACGTAACGCCCCCTCATTACACAGACATGAGTAGTTTCTTAATCACATTAAATACTTCGAGATCCATGTTTTGTTAGAAGAATTAAGTCGAATTGAAAAGTTAACCCTCCAGATGTTCCTATTTAGATAGAGCAATTCATAATAATTGTTCTTTTTCAATATGTGGTCAAGACAAAATATTAATAGTTAATAATTTTATTAAATTAAGGTTCCAAGCGAGCACACAGATCTCAAGATCAGAAAGTATCAAAATGCAGAGATACTTTCTCACCCCTAGAATACCTCATAAGGTAATTACATCTCCGGTTTACTTCACTCTCTATATAAAATCCTTCTACGCTAAGCTGTCGTTTTATTCTGGTAGACCTAGAGAGTTCGATTCTCAGCTAAAGAACAATATTAATGGGGTCTCAGTTACTTGTTATGACCCTTATCCCTGCATCTGGACCTTTTTCCGATCATATTGCATACGGATTAGGAAGGGATATGAATATATGTAAAAATAGTAAAAACGCTGTAATATATCCCACGCAGTTGACGTTGTGCGGCCACCCAATAACCAGAAGACATCACCTATCAGAGCAACATTTCAGCTGAAAAGCTCAACATGCGAAAGAGGTGCGGCGAGGAGAAGGAGAAGAAGTTCATAGGACCCTAGAGGTGATTTATACTATACTAGACTTATACTGTATAGACTTGGCAGAAAAGGCATAACTGGTAAGGTAAGACTTCCCGAAGAAAAGCCCGAAGAAAGACATAGATGAAGCAATTGTCAGTAGGGAGAAATTAGTGAAATTGCAAGTACATTTCAAGTATTAAAATAGACAAGGTTAACTTGTGCAAAGTTTAAATTAATGTGAGTGATTCAGATCATTGCCCATTTCCGGATGGGAGTTCATGTAATGGATGGGAGTAAATGTGCCTGGAGAGGTACAGATTTCTCGTGCTGCTTTACAGTTTAAATAATAATATTTTTAATAAGACAAGTTTCATTACGCATGTTTCACACTGGATTGTCCTAAGTACTAACGTTAAATTGATTTTTTTTTATTAAATTAATATCCATATATATTTGAAAAGAAATTTTAAAAAAAATAGTGTATTATTTACAGACGTAATAATATAGACATAATAATTTTTCACCTTGAGTGTTTCGAAGTCTTAGACCTAACGTATCCGTACATATATTTATATTTCGTTTATGCGAGTGACTTTTTTTGTACATTAGAATTTGAAAATTTGAATTTACTTGAATAAACTAGGATCCCAACCCACCACCACGAAGTCTAAGTCCGACGCCTATAGCGCCGGTAACATGATTAATTCTTTCTCCCCCGAGGGGCTGCCAATAGGTTAGCCGTTCTCGTGACCCTGGCATAAGCGGTAAAAATGGGATATAGCGGTGTTTTATCCGCTGGGAGTTCGACATAACCTATCCTTGCCCCCAAAAGAGCGGATGTGTATAAGACATTTCCGTACGTATAAAAAAAAGGCTCGATTGCCGAGTAACAATATGAGTGACTCTAAGTGTCAACCATTCGATCGAATTCGAGGTTCATTAGCCAACATCTCAGAGGGTGGTTCGACATCAGTTCCACCGGGTGTATTTTTGAGACAAGTGACAGATGTACTTAAAAGCCGATACGTAAAATTTCAATATACACATTACTGCGTTCAGGGAAGTGACTGACCAGTCATGGCTAGCTGACACATTTAAAGCCTCAAGATAGGTGATTGCAGCGTATCATCCATTCAAAACTTTAACCATTGGAATTCATGAAACTAACGCAGTTATTGTATCTGTTGAAATATAATTCGTCTAGTTTCTTGTAAAGCATTTTATCAAATGAGAACTTATATTCTCTTTAAGGGACATCATACGAATAAGTCAGTTGAATCATATGAATAAGTCAGTCAAATCATATGAGACGGCTCAACCGGAGGTCTACGCTGTACCAGAAAACGTGCATTAAATTGTAGCGCGTTTTTATCGTGGGGAAATCCTCATTGATACCCCTTGGCGGCAGTAGATTATGCCGGCTAACGGTCCTAACGGCTAAAACCCCATTATGTTACTCGCGACGCCCTTGGTCAGGACTACGGGATAGCCCTAAACTCTCCTTAAAGATGGGACGGAGCTGGAGCTCTCCAGCCCTTTATCATGAATGGGTGCAACACCGCGCGCGCCATTTCAAGGCCTTGTTTACCTGGCGTCGGATGACTCCCCTGTCCACCGCTTTGGGCTTGGGTTGGGGGTTGAAGGAGCGTATACCTCCTTTGGCCCTCTCGCAGCAGATAGAAAGATCAATGGATCTCTCTACCTAGTAGCGAGATGTCGTCCCGCACTAATGCAATGAGGTATCGGCGCAGTTCAGCCCAAACTGGGCACTCTTTCAGAGTATTCTGCACTGTGTACTCATTACAACCATAATGATGAGACACGGTTAAAGGCTCGATTGCGGCTACGCGACACAGAATCTTACCGAAGCAGCCATGCCCCGATCACGTGTATCAGCTGGGAAACCTGTGACTCGTGCCGTGTGTTCATTCAGATTTCAAAGATCGGTCGTATACTCTGGACCACTCTTTCCATCCAGCTTTCGAGCAGTGACTGGCAAGAGTGGAACCTCCACTATTCCCACACCTTTGGTGTTGGCGTATCGCGTCAATGGCAAATCGCCCCGCAAGATCCAATCGTAACCGATATTCCACAGGATTGGTTCAACGACCGAACCCTGTAGAAAACCGCACGATATTTCCTGCCCGGAAGGCAATTTATTACGAAGGGAAGTACCATATCTATCTTCCAGAGAAATAGCCCTCGACAATTTGGTCAAGGTAGAGAGGCCTACTTGGTGGGCCATTAAATGTATTGGGGATGTGTAAAGATACCGTTACAAACACCTCGCTCCGTGATTACTGACGTCAATTGTGCGCCTTGACGTACCTAACGTCAATTGTTAAGCAGTCCACTCGGAAACCGAACTGATTTTCAGACAAGTTGGGACCCACCATTTGGAGAGAATCGAAGGCCTTATTATTGGTAACAAAGCATTAAATTTGTCTTCAGGGATGCCAACGCATCTGCATTGTCATTTCGTAACGAGGGTGAATACGGGTATATGGTAGAAGTCATCAAGTAAACTGTGATCCTTTATCATCCCTAATAAAGAGAACAGTTTGAAAACAAAACAAAATTATTCTTATTACATAACAAGATTTTACTTTGAGATGTTAAATTTGTAACTTCAATCCAGTAAGATGTATGTAAGTTAATTTTACTTTTTATTATAAAGCCACCATTTTGAACCACAATTGTTCTGAAGTCTACAAGAAAGACTTCAGAACAATTGTGGTTCTATTATTTCTACATCTACTCTTATAATGAGTAAGAAATCAGCTTTCTAAAGCAGCAGCCGTGTCGTATACATAATAGCAACTAAATTAATACGCACGCATTAGGCACGAGCCCTGGTGATGAGCCATTCCGATGAGGCTCGTGTGGGCGCCAGTAATAATTCAGTACGATGTCTATAGGCCTTGGGTACACTGAGATAATCACACATACATTAAAATGTTCTGTGTATATTATATATATATATATATATATATAAATATATATATTATAAAAATTTATATTATATAGTATAGTATAGTTATGCATGTTTCAGATAACAAACAAATTAAACACTATTATCGTTTTATCAAATTGTTGTGTCTCGAGACTATTTCATTATAAGCAATTACGCAAAAAAGTTATACAAATCCCAACATTAAACACGTTGTTGTTGTAAAATTGACGAACGTTCTAATGAGTACAATACAATGAAGTAATACGAGTAAAACAATTATAGATCACCTTGAAACATCTATAGCAGAAAATTTGTTTAAAGCTCGTTCATCGGAAATATTCGTGATAGTTTTGTATCATCAGCGTCATTTCCAATTAATCTTTCTCCACCTTATTCTCCATTAAGCTTGAAGCGATATATACGGAAATATTATTAATAAATAGCAGCCAGCATTTGTAGGAAAATAAAAGCAACCAAAAAAAAAGGAACATCGTAGGTCTATGTACGTCGTGGGCCTTAAGGCCGATATCACACGCAGCTGATGGCACGGTGCGTTGCGAAACGGTATCGCACCCGCGACGCTGCGCCGGCGCCGGCGTCCCGTTACCCGCCCACGATGAGCCGTGTTGCGCCACATCCACGCTTTCCCACTTTTCAATAAAAAAGGCGATGTTTGTTTACGTAATCAGTTTTATGTTAACTAGCATTTGACGCCGGCGACTTTTGGCGCCAACGTCTTGCCGCTGCATCGGTCAGACGCTCATTTGAATATTGAGGCCTATTAAAATATCAAAGTGATAGTATCGAGCATTCGGTTTTAATTAGCATTGTGATATAAGCTTCAGATACGAATTAGTATAACTAGCTTTAAGTATCTTATAGCACTTTGGTTTGCATCACGGCTTCTTAAAATGAAAGTTTCTACTTTTTTTACACTTTCTTCAAAACTAACGACCACTGTCAACACATACATGCTGCGATTAAAGAAAACCTCACTTCACTAGTATGTATCGTGCATTCTCTTCCATTCTTGTTGTACTTGTGTCGTTTATTCATGGGACATGGTACATAGTACTAGGTTCAGTTTATAGAAATTTGGTTCGTTAATAATAATAGTTAACGAAACGAGGGCCATAAAAATTAATGTAATGATAATAAATAATAAACTTGTTAACTACATTTGATATAATACACTCATTATTTCATTTCTTCAATTCAAACGTCCTCGTCACTATGAGAAAGAGAAAATAAATTCCTCAAACTAAATTCATATTAAGATTCAGGATCCCTTGTTTTTTGATTTTGTCCATGGGTCACATTTACTTATATGCTATTGTTACATAATTTAGTCAATTGTAATTGCTCAGCGTCTAAAAAAAAATTAAAAAACAATATTAAATCGCAGGGTTAGGAAATCAAGAGACCTTATTACAAGTAGTATTAATTGGGCGTTCAACTATACTCCAATCCTATAACCACATACATAAATTAAATTGAAAAGTGTAGTAAAGTTGAATATTTATAAAGGTACAGTTACAATATCACAATACATAGTAACTGTACATTTATTAAGAAAGTTTACCAACGATGGTGAAAGAAGGCGCCGTCTCGACCTAGTCAAGTGACTATTATCTTTCCATCTAAGAATCGGTTACAAGTATCAAAGACAATAAAAATAATCTTATATTTGACTTGTTGTATGGACATTTAATGTTATTTTAATTTAAACATTTTAGCAGCTTTGTGTTTACTAGCTATACAATTATTAATAGACAATTTATACGAATGTTTTTATGGCGCCAATACTTGTGTTATGTTTACCAACTGTGATTATTAAAAATTATTAAAATATGACACGTTTGCTTTTTGTTTAATATGTATTTATGTTAGACCACTATAAAATTAAGTAGTCATTTTATTAATTAGCTAAACAAACCATATCAAATTACGTCATTTAGATGAAAGAAGTAGACTCAAACATAGTATATTCAAGAATTTTATGCATGGCTCTAAAACATCTAAGGCAGAACCACGTCATATCTAGAAACTGGTTCTGACACGAATGAATCGGCTAATCGGCGAAGTCATACATCAAAATATAAAACAAAATACCAACTCAAATTCAGACACAAGTTTGTTCCGGCACTCGTTGACGTGTTCCCGAGAAACATTGACGCGGCAAGTGTACATTACCTATGCTGTCATCTAGATAGCAATCAATATAACAAATTTTAATACATCCTGAATATGCGGAAGAAATAATGTAAGAGTTAGCAACCAGTTTTAGGGAACAATAGCATTCACTGTTTGTAGTCGTACCACCTTTGATTTTTACCAGACAGCTGGTGATAATGCATAATATCTTTGAAATCCCATAGTAAAGAAGTTTCGAAGTATGAGCTCTGAGCGTGATCGGGGTCCTGCGCTACGTTCCAACAAAACGCCAAGGCCTCTCACATAGGTAATCAGCTGGTGCTCCACTAGGTATCTCATTAGCTGGCAGTTCTTAAGGGAATCCATGATTTTCAAGTACAAGGGGATAACGTCAATTGGCCTATAGTTGGACAGATTTCATTGATTACCTTTTTTTAGGATCGGGTCCATAAATGCTGTCTTCCAGAGAAGAAGTACCGGCAAAGATGCATCAGAACTGGAGCCAACTTCGGGGCACGCAACCTCAGCACAATTAAGGCCATTTCATTAAACCCACTCGGTTTTTGAGGTTCCAAGTATTTGTGATTTGCTTTCTGATAATCGGTGGTGACTTCTTTCTGCAATTGAGAGTCGAGTTGGCCGCAAAAAGAGAGCGTAGAAGGTCAGCTTTCTCCTTGTTATGATAGTAATAATTTGTTAAGGTGTAGATATGTTTATTTTTATCACGTTACCTTGATTGTTTGGGTGCAACAGGGCTGAATTATTACGTAGTAGAGTCAGTTATAGTTGCACGAGAATGTCGGTTCGACCAGACTGGGATCATGCTTTCCGGAATATCAACTTAAAATGTGCGCTGCTCTGTTTCGAACAGAGAAAGACAGAAATCGGAGCCTTTGTATTGACGACAAGGCATTACACCTTAGTCCTCAGGGGTGACACATCGATTATCGACGGTCAATTTGTGTGGTGTCGTTCATTTACCATCAAATGAGCTGTGTGCTCATTTGTCATATAAAAGTCTCGTGAGCTGGAATTCAGTTGGTCTCGTATATTCTACCATTCTATATTTTACCACCATTGAGATCAAACTTAAATAAACAATCTTTAATGAGATCAACCTTATTATATTTTTACTTGGTAAGTAGAGTGAGCACACATAAAAACTATTAATATACAGATATTTTAATTTAGACAATTATTACACATAAACTTAATTTTGCATATCGATTCTTAATTCAATATTGATAAATATTATAAGGGTGCCACCAGAACATCGCCAATATTTCAGCAATCTAAGATGAGGTCAAATTGTGCAAGTTCCATTACATCATTGTAAGTCCGCTGACACAAAAAGTAAGACTTGTTTTGTGTAAGCGTGATTCAGAGTTTATGAAAGTGAGGATTATAAATTAGCAACAATTCGTCTTCGTGTCAACACTGCTGCGTCATAGAGCAGAAGACAACAGTCTTCGCCGGAAATGACGCGAGCCTTTTGAGAGCCCTCGTGAGGAGCACGCGATCTATTCAGCCTTGGTTTTACTTGCGATAAAGATTTTCATTAAACATCAACTAGATGTAGTTATAATAAAGCTTTTTATAAAACAGATTCCTTAAAATATAAAAGCCAGCTGTAAACTATTTGTTAATACATTAAATACTGATAAATAAAGCAATTAGTTTAATTTTGTAGGCATATTCAGTAGGATTGTTCCTGCTTTTGCCCTCATCATGTCCATGCCATCGACTCGAACCAGTTGTTAAAACCAGAGGCATTCAATAGGTATTTATTTTGTAAACAGTGTACTTTCATATTCACTGCTAATTGTATTGTCTTTAGTTTTAAATAAGAGTTCATATTGTTTTCTGATCTATTTTTAAATGAATTGACATTGATTTAGATTACGCTTGGTACAAATAATTAGAAATTGTAGAAACAAACTGTTCCTTAATATTGAAGACTAAAATATCAAAACCTTTATTTATAAATACTCCATCAGGGTTGTGAATTACCGTTTACCCAATAGATAGTTACCAGAATTTTGATGATAATTTGATTTTAATGATAAAGTTCAAATCATCTCCCATTCATGACAAGTTAAGGATATGCTCATAACTTATAATAATATGAAAATCGTTTTCTTTTAACGATAACGGCTTCATCCAGACTTGACGGTAGGACTTTTTCATAAGTATTTGCTATTGTCATTGCTGTTTTTTTTAAAGTCATTATATGTTGCGTATACTTCAATTAAGAGGATACGGCAAGTATGCTCCTCTATACATTAGTCCTGCAAAACGGAATATTAAAAGTATTGGGAATAAGGTACCGGGGCGGATTAGATGGAACAGTTAAGTTGATCTGATTTAGTATGTTCGAAGCTATAATATAGAAATGTAATGTCTATATCTGAAATTATCCGACGTTTTTCTATGGAGCTCATTTTGAGAACAGATAGTCTTGTGTGATAATTTGCACGATATTTACAAACGCCATTAACTAAAATTTCTTTGAATTCGTTCTATCCTTTGTATATGGACGTTGCAATTAAAATTTGGCCGATGCGTATTCGTGATTGCTTTATGGGAATGACACAAGACGAAATGCACAATTTAATCCAGAAAAAATAGCTAAAGAAAGTGAAAGAAAGCAATTCATAAGTTATTACATACGGATCAATATATAACTTTGTTTATTTCTTTGTAAATAATTCCAGACCACCCATCAGAGATTGATATCAACGTTGGAGGGCAGTCAGCTTTGGCCTGGCATCTATTATGACTGCAAGTTTCACGCGTATTAGTTTTGCTTGATCCTAGCAATTATGTTACAATCTGCGTAGTTATTGAACAGCTCTTGTCTATTATTGTGCTTCATACTTTTATAGCAGCATAAGTAAACGGTACATTTACTATTTTTTAAATTCTTGAATTTACCCTTTCTTCATCATGTGCCCCGAATAAACGTCGAAACAACAAAGCCCTGTGGAATTAGTCTTTGCACTGTCAGCTAAATGGTGGGATGGCATTTGACATATTTTTAACACTCTCTACTTATCTTTGTTTCTTAATCTTTAATGTGAATATACGAGTAATTTAAGCATTGTCCTAAATTTGTTTTAATTCTCTAGGTCATTTTAACAATATGCATGGCAAAACCTATGAGATTGGCTTATCTGTATATGTGAAGGACTGGATTTGATTCGTCGGGTATGAAATGATCGGCTGCAAACAAGTGGTCAAGAGCACTTAATTGCTTGTTTGCTTGACAACCAGGTACGGAAACAAACACATGTATAATAATAGATTTCAATATCGTCTTTATATTTCGAGAACATGCTTTTCTAATTCTATAGAAAACAAACTGACTAATTCGTCTTTCTATATTTTAATAGGATTAAAAATTGTACTTGTATTTCATTTTTCATACTAATCTATAAGTCGTAAGGTAGATTTTATTGAGAGAGATTAATTTAAGAAATAATTTCTGATTTAAAAAGTATTGAAATTTAAAGTCGATATAGATATTAATAATCAAGATAAATACTCCAATATAAATATGTAGAGCACGTAACATTTACATTTGCGATATTAAACTTTAGAAATATTACTAATATATTTCACAAGGCTAATATAAATCACACTAACAAGGTGTACTTGGAGTACAAGCACGCACGACTGAACTCTCATCCTTTTGTATACGAGAAGGTACAATATCCCTCTACTATTTCACTCCTAATGATTTTCATAATTTAACGAGCTATTTTATGCTTACATTCCCTGTGTAATTTTTTTTGTGTAGTTTTGTGTAAATAATATTGATTTTGATTTTATGTAGAAAAAGCCTTAATTGATATTACCTAATTGAACTATCATATATAGTAAGCATTGACTTTCAAAAAAAAACATTTACATTTTAAATTAACTTTTCGATATTGAAGAGGTAACTGTGCTTGATACGAAGCGGGCAGCACGTGGCGTGCCTAAGCAAGTATGCAAATCTGAATGCGCATGTGTTAATATGCATACATCACGCGTCCTACGCACACAGATGCACACCGTTTCCATTCATAAAAGCAAGGCACTATCTAGCTATGAATTAATCGCAACATTTGAATATGTTTACCCTTACAAAGGAAACGACCATTCAGAAAAACACGCCCGAAAAACAGGTTTGGCACGTGTCAATGAACGACGGGAATATTTTGGACGCCATCGTTGAGCTTGATCGTCGGGTCGGATGATTGAAACGGTTTAGTAGAAGCCTCGATAGATGCTTTGTATCAATTATAATTTAATGAATCTAAGCTACACTGCGTCTTTTGATATTTTTATACATTGCTTTCAAATTTTGATTCAGCAGGTATCATTTACATTTAAATTAATTTTGAATAACGATCATTGAATTAAATTTATATTAATAGAATTTCCTTCCACTCATAAGTATTTAACATCCATCTAGTAGCTATATATGTAAAGAATTCTAATGGATATGGCCATAGAAAGCTTTTTTCTTGTGTTAATAAAATTATTTTGAGTAACAACACAAAGAGTAGGGAAGCGTTAAATATAAAACTCTACATTTTTATTAGCACATTTTCTTTCTACTTAGTTTATTTAAAGACTGAATTAACTTGATAGAAATATTAACTTGGCAAGATATTGCAAACAGATGTATACAGAATTAAGGTTAAGAATCACTCTTTCCATTAATTCAATTAGAGCCGCTGCAAGCGTAAATGAAAAAAGCAAATTCTTAAGTAGAATATCGTAATGTAGCTATTAGCGATTTTACAGTGAAAGATCGAAATCGGAGAAAGTTTTTATCCCCTTTGTTTTTATATTCCAGAAATAAGACAAAGAGTTTAAAACATTAGATTACTGTTTAGGGTAACAATTCAAGGAATTATATCTATTAATGGCAGAGTACATTGCCTCCAAAACCTATATATAGGTATACGTGTTTATTTATTACTATTTGTCGACAGTGGCAAAAAGGTTGTTTATATATAATATGTAATATTATCACAGTTATCTCTATGCAAGTTATCAATACCACTTACTTATTTCTAACGTCATGATATATGTGGCAGACGCGTTAGTATAAACTAGATCGTATGGTTCTGCTCGGCCCGGGAATAATCATTCAAGGAATACCAGGGTAAATAATTACTTAACACTGCTTTATTTTTTCTAATGGGTGAAAGAAACCAGATATATTTTTATTGACGATGAGGTATTCGGCAACTATACTATCGACCAAAATTTTAAGACCGCACGTAAACAACATAATTATCCATCAATTGTAATAAAATCCCATAGGATCTGCATATTCTATTGTTAGTATCGAATATATAAAGAAGTAATTCTATTGTTTACTTTCAAGTTATAGGACAATAAACATCTAATGTTTTCAAACACCGACAAACGCTGCGCAAGAGCCAGGTGGTAGATTCGTAATAATATTTTTATAATGTCCTCATTACTAATTACTTTGCTTTTGTTACGTATTGGTCAATAATTAGGATTATTTAGCTCCTGAAAACACGTGCTTCTGACCTATTATTAACCGAATTAACTTGGATTTGTTCACAAACAAACTCAATTAGTCTAAACTTGTTGTTTCTACAGTGAAGACGTCATTAAATGGGGAAAACTCGAGAAATTAGCAGTGAAGTGCGTTCTGCCATCGTTGTATTACATAATGAAAGCAACCGAACGTAAGATTGCTTGATTGCAACTGTAGTTATCGAAGACTTGTGTTCATGGCACAATAACTCTATACAGGGAAACAGGCAGTTTCAAGATCGTCCACGCTCGGGAAGGCCGAGAGCTACCAAATCTTGTGAAGATAATTTCATTGTTGTTACCAGCAAGTGAAATAGATGCTTAACAGCACCAGAAATCCACGTTGAAGTAAACAAAACACTAGTTAAACCTTTATCATTGACTACAGTAAAACAGCGACTGAGAGATGCGAAGTTGTATGGTCGCGTTGCTGTTCGAAAACCTCTGCTAAGGCCGCAAAACAAGGAAAAACGAATGCAATGGGCTCTTGCCCATCGAAATTGGACTGAAGAAGATTTTAAAAAAGTGCTTTGGACCGACGAATCCAAGTTTGAACTATTTGGTTAAAAACATAGAATTTACGTTCGACGCAGTGCCCAAGAAAAGATGATGTCAGATTGTGTAGTCCCAACAATAAAGCATGGTGGTTGGTCAATTATGGTCTGGGGTTGCTTCTCTAGCCAAAGAACTGGCGATTTGATTTTTGAAGGTATGGTTGATTAGATAAAATTGAAGGAATTTTGAAAAAGGAACAATACAAAAACATTTTTGAACAAAATGCCGTTTCTGCCAGGTTGCGATTAATTGGAGAATGATTAATTTTCCAACAAGATAATGTTCCAAACCATAGCTCAAAATTATGTAGAGGATATTTAGAAGAGAAAGAGGCACTAGGGGTGTTAAAAAACTTGGTTTGGTCTCCTCAGAGCCCGGATCTCAATCCCATTAAACTTTTGTGGGAAGAGCTTGATAGGAACGTCCGTAATCGTAGCCCATCCTCGCGAGAAAAAATGTTTTATGCTTAATGTAAAGGTGTTTAGTTAACTATAGCCTTTTTTTGCGTGGACTGTTAATATTTCTTTACGCTTTTAAAGTATACTCTTTGTCAATCAATGTTCTATTAGATGATTAAACAGGTTAATTAAACATTTCATATTTTATTGGAGTTTTACTTTATTTTCCTACCTTAATTAAGGTGGTCTTAAACTTTAGGATTGCAGCATATGTTTCTCAGGGGTGACCACATACTATCTGCTTTAAGATTCGTTATGGATAATCATTGTTATTATCACGAGTCGCAGAAATTTGTCGTTGGTATTTTATAAAAACTTGATACTTTCCCATTAGAGCCATCTCCAGATTGCTAAGGAGCTTGTCTATCCAGTGTCTAATCAGACATTTTTTTGTTATGATATTAGAGTGTGACAAATGCACATATCACTCACCTGGTGGTAAACGTTAAGTGCTGACCGTACTTCTATTCTCGATATGGTACTAAATCAATGTCTTGTTAACAGTTAATGGGTACGCACTTTTAACAAGATAGCTGTTTTTGACGTAATTATTTTGTGAAGGCTCTTTTTATAAAAGGTATTTCCTTGGTCGGACTGACCCAAAATGGAAAAAATACATCAACATTAAAAAAGGGATCAGAAGGACATAATTTAATAAGTACAACATTATATTAAATGAACGTATTACGTAAATTAACTGATAAAGAAATCAGTATTTAAATCTTATTGCAATCTACAACTAAAAACAGAACAAGGTTATTTTGGTTAAAAGTCCTCTCGGATCAGAACGTAATCGCGAATTATTTGTTTATCAAATTGCAAAAGCTCTGAGATTTATTTCAGATTTATAGAACAGGTTTTACTAATTTAAATATTACTCGTTAGTAGTTTCTATCTAAATAAAATGAATTTTTCACTCATCAGTAGGAAAAACAAATAAGTGAATAAATCATAATGGATAAGATTATGCTTAAAAACTAAAAGATCTGTACAATTTCTCAAAGAAATCTCTCGCTAAAATTTTGGAAAAAATCACAAAAAAATGAAATACATTATTATATTATATAATTGCAATGATAATATTTTTTTCACAACAAATAATATTGTAAATAAGATCGATCAATCAGTCATCCATCTTCGGTCAGTTTCCAGGGTTGAACGGATTATCTACAGAAGTTTTAGACTAACGACAACGAATTTTGCGAAAAACTGTATAACAGGAAAGTAACGACATCTATTATTAACATACTTCGTGAGACAGACTGGACCAATCCTTTTCAATATTCGTCCTTTTGTATGCTCCATCCTTTTCTGCGAAGCTTCATGCAGCTACAGTGCAGCCGAGTCTGTATATATGGTATTCAAATTATATGGAGAGAATCTTAAAATAATTACGGAGACAACGTACTCGTACTAGGGCCACATCATAGTACGTACATAGTCAGATAATCCAGACATAATACTGTTTGTATTAATTTTGTTATGTAATGCGAACAATGATTGTCAAAGATAAGATGATATTATTCAGATTTTCAGAGTGCAGCTGTGAAGTGCAGATACAATAATTTATGGTGCATAACATACTGCATAGTGCATTGGTCATGTCAAGCAAGTACCAAATTACATCTAGGACAGATGACGAGCGAGAAGTCAACTTCGCATACATATTTCACACGTATAAATTTAGATGAAGTCGTCTCGACTGAAATAAAGTATCAAATTATTATAATCATCATCCGTCACGAAGCTTAGGTCAACTTAATAGCATCTTAAGAGAAACAGTTTTTAATAGTGATTGAGCTACGCTGTAGATTGTTTCTTGCGACAGTATGACGCACATGGCTTGACTGGAGAAGGACCACGCCCTCACAGAATGTAAAATAGCAGCATAACTGATATGTTTCGTCTGGTGAGTGTAGGGATTCGGAGACGCTTATTAGGTGACGAGGCGTTCTATTTTAATCCTCAGAGGTGATAACGGATGCGTTATGATTCCTTATCCTCGATAAGGATGCGTAAAATAAAGTTATACAATATTTTTATAAAATTTATTTCCAACTAAAACTTAATATCATATATAACTATCTATGGGTCCGTCAACTCGTACAGTTTCAGTCAGGCAAGCTCATGAATGAAAGTTGGCGACCTCCAGTACTGGACGTAGGCGTGACTGTTGCAAGCAGTGCACGGCGCAACTTCAGTGCCTCGTGTCCATGATCCATTCACAAATTCAAATGCGCGTGGGTGTACGCAATGGCACCGCTTTTATAACTATCCTTATGTCACCGGCGCTAATATTACACGTTTTTTTATTTTCTTAGTGTCATAATGATTTTAATTGCAAAAAGCAATACCTGTATGACGTATTATATCAGGTAACCTCTACAAGTTACTGTATAAGTACCGATCATATGCTTAAAGAAACATTAATATTTTATATTTCTACTTTAATCTTCACGTATCGTCCAACTAAAAATTGGTATATATAAGCAATTAATTTCCGCATAAGTTCACTCGATGATAAGTGATTCCTGCGGCCATAATACTCATACATATTCTCATATTGGTAATTTGGAGGACTAAGATGGAATGGCTCGTCATCGGTTATAGGGTCTTTGGTTTCTTTGTTTTATCATTTATGACATATAAGCGCGTATGGCTAGTTTGGTAGCCTATACTACAAAGGTTTTCTATGATATCATCTCGGTGGTATCGACCTATTGGTTCTACAATTGGCAGCGGCATGACTCTTCTACGTAATATATCGACACAAATAAACCTCAACTTTAATTTAAAACCATACGATATTTTGTGACCATACACAAAAAAAAGATATTTTGTATGTTCGTTAGAATATACATATACAAAGTATATGGTATTGTAGTTTTTGTACAGTGGTAATGCTACTCTCCAGCTAGATCCTAGGCTTCTTGAATCAATGTTGAGGATGAATTTCATCAAGTCATCACTTACCATTTGTATGATGAACTCTGGTGAACTGTGTGCTCATTTGCCTCTTCTAGTATTATAAACACAATATATAGATGTCATGATCAAGCTATTGGATTTAGTATGTCTTTGACGTCCAATTTCGTACTGTGAACAGAACGAACTTTTAACATATTTATTACGTAATTTATTTTATACGTAATAATTTACTCTTAAATGATAATAACGAATAAGCTTTTAAAAAACTTTTTCATGTTGAACTAAAGTCTTATTTACAGCAAATTTAAATTGATGAAATATACTTCTGACAAACAAGAAGAAGAATTTCATCGGAGAGCTATCATGAAGTTAAAAAACATTATCAGAACGCTGAGTACGGTGACATTATTTGTGGTGATGCTTAAGATATCGATCAAGTATTTCCAGTAACGTTAGTTAATTTCTTTTAGTCTATGCATGTTAAGTGAGAACGCCAAGTACCAATAGAGATTGCATTCGATGGCGCGCTAAGACGAGACGTACTACCTTGTGACAGCTTGTTAGTCGATAAGTATCTTACAGGACAGTTAAAACGTTCTTTATAGACCTGCCCTCTTTCATATTTCCAAACAGATGTACGATAGGTGCATTTAAACCAATTCAGTTAACGCGGTTATTTAAAATTTGTTTGGCACAGGGAAAGGCATGGAGTCGATGGCAATAATATGAAGTGAGTTATGACACTTTATAGTGCGGTTAGCCTTCATTATCGCGATCGTGACCGAAAACAGAACTGAACTTGACCGTTGAAGCTCTTAACAATACATTCAACGGCGATATTAAATACGGTGTCCTGAATGAGAATGCCTTATAAGTGGAACGGAATATTACCACCAGATATATTTATGTATTCGATTATCTTTAAGAATTATTTCGGTGAATGGCGACATTTCTTACTAAAGGTCTGGTTACAAAAACGGTATTAATATTATGTGATAAAAACGAATGTCTCCTTTGCATAATTTTAAGATTAGTAATGACTGCATTATTTCTTAATTCCAAAACACATTTCTCACTTAAGTTACTTATAGTTGAAGTCAAATTAGTTTTAAGGACTACTGTTATATATTATATTATATCATGGATGGCGATTGTATAATAACATGGATATAAGTTTTGTGTTAGAACAACTTAGTTAAACAGTAGCTGCAGCAACTACGGGCAGACTCCACCGGAAACCACGCCCACTCAGAATATGGCTTTTTAAGGCTGATTTTGAGGCCGAGGTCTTTTACAGATTTCACAGGGTTGAAAGGTGGCCGAGCGCTTAGGGCACTCAACCGAAACCTTTATTTATGGGTAACCACCAGAAGGGTTCCCGAGAGGGAGCCTCGGCTTAGACCGCGTGAAATTAACGGACTCGAGGCCCGAACCTAAGTTGATCTTTTATTTTTGTGCTCGATCATTTGCTTTCAACGAATGTATATGAATGGATACAAGTTTTGTGTTAGGACAACTCAGTTCAACAGCACGTAAGGGTTTAGATAGCGATCCGAGTCGAGGTTTCATACCTCCTTATGAGGAGCCCTCGGATCGTATTATCGCCCACCTCTGTTGTCGTCAACGTTCTTCGTCAGGGGGTCGGAGCGCAGCGGTGGTGCAGCAGTGGTCTTCGTGCTTCGCTTTGCAGCATCGTCGTTGTATCCTTACTCAGCGGGCCTCCCGCTCGCGAGTCTAATTGGACAAAGCTGTAGAGATCACTGGGCCAACAGCAATACTAATACACAAATAAAAAGCACCGGGAAGCACGCCCTCACAGAATATAGCGTTAATGCAAAACGGTCTGGTACGAGATATAAATTTGTATGGATATATAAAAAGTTATTATCTTATATAAAAAGTTATTTCGTACACGTTATGAACATAAATAAAAAAACATTTCAATCTTTTATCATCTTTCAAACATTCATACTTTTAACAATCACTAATTAGTCTAAAACAATATCTAGAATTTTTTTAAAACATTGTAAATGTCAGAATTTTGTGTCGAATATTTTAGTGTGATTTTCAGAATTAGATCGATTTTCTATAACAGTAACGTGATTAGTAAGACGAGCTTCACTAGATGGAGTGTCTATTAGAAGTCGATAGGATGCAGGTGGCCAAGGATCACACTCTGTGGCTGAGTGTGAGGCAGTGGACTAGTGATGGGTGACCATAATAATGATGAAGGCTTAGCTTAAGCGTTTGTATAATAGTATCCTTGTTTTTTAGAATTCTTTTATCAATGTGCTGCAACGATTTACTGTAACATGAATAGTTATCGGCTCATACAGCAAAAACATCACACTAAGCTAGGGGTGGCCAACAATTTGAAAGCGATCGACAGGACGATCTACCCATACCTCGCTTGAATGCACCTTATGCTGAAAACTCCTTCTTAAAAACCCTTCTTCGCCCTTATACTACGCTTATGACAACAAGTTGATCGCGACACACTTTTAGGATAAAAAGTAGATCTTATATACAGGAAAGTTGGCCACCACTTTTTTTAACGTAGAGAAATGCAATCATCTCAGTAATCAGAGGTTTCTTTTTTTTATTACATTCAGAGTAACAAACGATCACACACTTCACCTGATGGTATGGTATGGAGGACGTGGTCCTTTCCCGGTCGAGCCCATTCATTCTGCAGCTAGAAACACACTGAAGCTTAGCTCTATCACGTAAAGTGCATATGCTTCTTAAACTTTGTTAAGAGTTTGTGTAGGTGTTTAAGGCCTTAGTCGCCACTTACCATTATGAACTTACCATAGTGAACTATGTATTTATCACAAAAAATATTTAAAAAAATCGATAAGTTGATTCTATAGATTGTACAGAAGGTAATACAGTCCATTTCAAATAGATGAAATACCTTATCTTAATTACTTCTTTAATCTTCAAAGCATTTGGTCATTACAAATACATAATCATTAACATTAAAAGTTTAATTCGTGAAATAGTTAACTTCAGTATTATGCAAAACCTTTTAGTTAGTGACTTAAAATAATTGTCTATAAAATCAAGTCTTACTCCAGCTTTCCTACAAGGTAGTTACATTAAAATTACTTCCTTGAACAGGTGTTAATAAATAAGCAAATTTATCCACCATACGATTTAATCAGATCGTGTTTACATTACGAGATTGCGGGGCAAGCGGTATAGTTGCGGGATACTTATCTTTACTTTAAACTGCAGGCATATTGAAACGCCTTGTTGTTCTATTTATTGTTTACCTATCGCTTATCTAACGCGATGTTTATATGCGACGGCCCTTGTTAAGTTGATTTCTATAAAATATTCACCATTTGCGCACATTGAGATTAGTTTTCCATACAAATTGCTTGTTGTAAATATATCTCTTGAGATTCGATTAGGTATCGGCAACAAGCATATCATGAAAGGACTATTGTATGTATATATTGATTTTATTCATATTGTGTACTTGATTCTGTTAACCTCGAGTTGTACTTTTATGACCAGAATGCTAAACATTGAATAAAACGAACTTTATCATTTAATATTAAGCTTTTAAATTTCGAGTGTTTCGAATGCTAAGCTGCATCAGGTCTTTTGCGAGGAAAGGACAACGTTGATAGGAGCCCCAATTAATATTAACACCGAGACTTCCCAATAATTCCTATGATATTAACGTAATCAGTTTTTTAAACCATAGTACCATAGCCTCAGGAACGACCTGAAGAAAGCCACATCACCACACCTAAATGCTATTCCTAGCAACATATCTTCAGTCCACGACACGAACCTCGCAGTTCATGCCCTCATTAGGCACATCCAGACAGTCGTCGAGGATTGCTAGAGGCAGGTTCCCTCGGTGGAAGACCACTGATGGACCCTGCCAAGCGACATGAAGGACCTAATGAGGCGCAAGAATGCGGCGACTCGTGCCCATGACTTATATCCCACTGAAAGTAACCGGCTGGTGCTACGTACCCTTCAGCGTGAAGTCAGATCACGCATAGCCCAGTACAGGAACGATCGGTGGGATAATCACCTCTCCAATATCGAACCTTCCCATCTCGCCTTCTGGCCACTTCCCAATTCCCTAAAAGGGGGCACCGCCCAAGCAATGCCTCCCTTAGCGCGTCCTAATAAACCGCCCGCCTTCTCAGACGAAGAGAAAGCCGAATGTCTGGCTGACAATCTGGAGCTCCAATGCTCACCGAGCACCCTACCGATCGACGCCGCTCACCTTGCAATGGTTGACAACGAGGTCGACCGGAGGAGTAAGGAACCACCTCGCGATTCCGTTACCCAAGTCACATGCATCGAAGTTGAGTCCATAATTAAAAACCTGCGACCACGCAAGGCTCCCGGCCCCGACGGCATCACAACGAAGGTGATGAAACTCCTACCTATGTCCATTTTACACCTACTGGTGATAATCTACAACGCGGCCATATCCAAAGGCACCTTCCCGAACACCTGGAAGGAAGCCGACATCATAGGGATTCTCAAGCCCTCGAAACTTCCAACCGATCTATCAGCCTATCGACCCATAAGCCTACTCAAAGTCTTGGGTAAGGTGATGAAATAAGAGCAATTCGAGTTTCGCACCCAACACTCATGCACACATCAAGTGCACCGCATCACGGAGCACATTCTCAGTAAATTTCTTCAGGGCTACCAAACTGGGGCACTTTTCCTCGACGTGGCGAAAGCTTTCGACAAGGTCTGGCATAACGGGCTCATATTCAAACTATATGTGCTCGGTGTGCCAGATCGACTCGTACTTATCATACCAGACTTTCTCCGAAATCGAACCTTTCGTTACCGCGTCGAGGGCACGCGTTCCGAGGTTCACCCCATTTGTGCCGGAGTACCACAAGGCTCCGTCCTAGTTCCTATTTTATACACACTCTACACCAACGACATACCGCGCACTCGCGGTGTAGAGCTAGCCCTTTTCGCCGATGACACCGGCCTCTATGTGTCTGGGTTTAAACCAGACGCTATTTGTAGACACCTCCAATCTGCAGCCAACACCTCAGGGAAATGGTTTCGAAAATGGAGGATCGAGGTTAATCCCACCAAAAGTACAGCCATGTACTTCTCTCAGCGTAAATAAACAAAACACCGCATCTCCCAACTATAGAGTTATTTGATCGTCCAATCCCCTGGGAACAGACAATCAAATACTGAGGCGTCACATTAGATGAAAGACTCACTTTCGGTCCGCATGTCAACTGCGTATGGAATCGAGCAACGTTCGTCCTAGGTCGTTTGCACCCGTTACTCAATAAAAATAGCAAAATATCCCTGCGTAATAAAATTACACTATACAAAGCGTGCATCCGACCCATAATGACATACGCAAGCCCCGTCTTTGCGCATGCTTCCCCATGTCACATTCACCGACTTCAGGTAATACAAAATCGTTTCATGCGCAAGGCCACCGGTGCGCCGTGGTTCTTGCGTAACGAAAATGTACACATAGATCTTGAGCTTCCGACCATAGCTCAGTACCTGAGGCAGGCTTTCCGCCGATATTTCGACCCTGCCGTCACACACTCTAACCCCTTGATTGTAAGCCCCACTTACAATCCCATCGCAAATCACGTAAACAAGAATATTCGCGATACCGCCATGGCACTAGTCGGTTCTGTCCAGCCCATACAGATAGAAGCGTCGCTGGAGTTTCTTGCGCCACTTCTTCTCCAGCGCCCACGCATTCCGAAGTGGTGGTACAAATAGCTAATAATCATAGCGAATTTAAAGAATCCTCTGTCAGAAGCAACTGACCGAGCCGAGGTTCGGCCCTCTCGGCCCTCGAGTCAGACGCTCTCGTGAAACAAGGTAACGGTCCAAGCCGAGGCTCCCTCTCGGGAGCCCTTGTGCTGGTTACCTATATATAGAGGTCTCGACTGAGTGCCATTACCGCTCGGTCACCTCTCAACCCGGTGAAACTGTAAAAGCCCTCGGGCTAACAGTGGCCTTCAGCCCGAAAATAAAAAACAGTTTTTTATAATATTATTATGTTTACCTTTTAAAATAAATAAAAAGAGATAAGAGACAACTCAGGATGAACATAAAATGTGTATATACCTAGTATAAGTTAGGTTAAACATTATTAGTACATATTTATCGAAAATTAAGTGATTATATAAAAACAAATTTATTCAAGGTGGTTGTCTTTGCCTTTGATACAGGTCCACCAATCTATGCATCTGTTATTAATTTGCAGTAAAAAAATATTTTATAATTAATAATTTACTCCGATGTGTGACATTCACTTGATAATTGAGTATTCTTTGGTATAGATTCAACTAAAAATATAAGTGGAAGAACCGATGTTTTGAATGTTGCAAAAATCTATATTTTCCTCTTAATTAGTTCAATTGCATCTGGTGTAAGAAAACAGTCCATTGATAGGACAGATCGCCAAAGATTAAAAATTTTAGGTTGCACACTGCTTCTGCACCACTTTGAAATTATTGTGTTTGAAAGTAATTGTGTTGTAAGCTCACTAATTTTGAATCATCCAAACGTTAAGACACTTATAAAAACGCCAAGTAATGTAATGTACGTGTAATCACTACACTTGGCCCTATTCCTGTTGCGTATTCTTAGGTATAACTTTAGTTGACAGTTATAAAATAATTTTAATTGCTTTAATTGTTACTAACAAAACTCACCTACATCGGTTGGTTAAAATTACCTATTATTTTATAAATACAGACTAATCGTAAGTGATTGCGAAGTCCAAGCGAAAACCCCTTTCTCAACAAATATAGACAAACTTTTTATTATGATCCACGCGAAAGTATTCATTGATTGTATTATTGTATTATTGTATATGTATTATTGTTGTATTCAAATAATCCGCAAAAAGTGATCATAAATACTTCTAAAGAATACCCGTTTCATATCTAATGATCATACACGAGTTAATTAGTCTCAGTTTACTGTTGAACACTATTCTTTTTTTCAACTTTTTAATTATTTGAATTTGGGACACGTATATTATTTTTAAAACTTCTTTCGATTTTGCGCCATTTCACATATTTTTTCGTGTTCATTATCAAATTACAATACGGAATGGGGTGTTAAAGAAAATAGGATTGCAGTGATCGCCTTGCACAAAGTGGTTATAGAGCCGTCGGTCATATTCCAGACACTTATAAAAACGCCAAGTAATGTAATGTACGTGTAATCACTACACTTGGCCCTATTCCTGTTGCGTATTCTTAGGTATAACTTTAGTTGACAGTTATAAAATAATTTTAATTGCTTTAATTGTTACTAACAAAACTCACCTACATCGGTTGGTTAAAATTACCTATTATTTTATAAATACATACTAACCGTAAGTGATTGCGAAGTCTAAGCGAAAACCCTTTTCTCAACAAATATAGACAAACTTTTTATTATGATCCACGCGAAAGTATTCATTGATTGTATTATTGTGTATGTATTATTGTTGTATTCAAATAATCCGCAAAAAGTGATCATAAATACTTCTAAAGAATACCCATTTCATATCTAATGATCATACACGAGTTAATTAGTCTGGCCATAAATACTGTTGAACACTTTTCTTTTTTTTAACTTTTTAATTATTTGAATTTGGAACACGTATATTATTTTAAAAATTCTTTCGATTTTGCGCCATTTCACATATTTTTTCGTGTTCATTATCAAATTACAATACGGAATGGGGTGTTAAAGAAAATAGGATTGCAGTGATCGCCTTGCACAAAGTGGTTATAGAGCCGTCGGTCATATTCCAGACACTTCTAAAGCTTGTTATCAGCCGTATGTTCGTATACCGTACTATCAACAGATACAACAATACTTCCTCTGTCGAAGACCAGAAAAGATTCGGGCGGCCGCGTGCTATTAGAACTACAAAGGCTGTTAAACCCAGAATTCGTCGAAACCCCATTAGGAAGCAAATCTTATCGCAAGAAATGGAGATTCCCGCTAGGACTCTGTCGCGTATTATAAAACAAAACCTGAAGCTCGGTGCTTATCGTCGATATACAGAATATGCCCTAAATCAACCTTTACAATTAAAGAGAGTGGATCGATCGAAACCCCTTCACAGAAATATCATTAATATCGTTAAAAAAAAAATCACGATTGAAGAACACTACAATAAGCAAAATGATAAAGTAAACGCTCACAGTTCTAAAGAAGATGCTCAAGTGGTCGGAAAGGTACAACGTGGTCATCATCCTGCGTCAGTAATGGTTTGATGGGGCGTGTCTTATCTAGGAGTCACAAAACTACATTTTTGTGAAAAAGGAGTGAAAACTACAGCCAAAGTATATCAAGAAACAGCTTGGATCATGTTGTGAAACCTCTCAGCAATACACTTTTTAAAAATAAACCGTGGACTTTCCAGCAGGACTCTGCACCTGGTCACAAGGCACGAACTACCCAAGCCTGGCTAAGAAACCAACGTTCCGAACTTTATAAGAGCTGAAGACTGGCCTTCATCTAGCCCTGACCCCAACCCTTAAGACTTCAAATTATGGTCAGTTTTACAGGACATGGCCTGCTCTAAACGATACGGCGACATTGAGCCTCTTAAAAAATCTTTGGAGCAAGCAGTGGCGAAATTTCCCTTGGAAACAGTGCGTCAATCCATAGATTCGTGGCCAAACAGATTAAAGGCCTGTATAAAAGCCAAAGGTGGCCATTTCGAAAAGATTTTTTTTTATTTTTTGCTGACTGACTAATAAATATGTAGGTATACATTTTAATAATATTACATTACTTCATTAAAAAAATGCATTTTCATTTGTAACAGAACTTATGACCGGACTAACTATATCGTTATTATATTTTGCCAAGGCAGTTGTAATTTTGTGTCGGACAGCGAACCTGTTCATATTGATAGATATTGAGTAAACCTCGTTTCAGTCCTTACTGTCAAGTGTATATCATAAAGAACACTGAGATAGACAAAAGCAGCCGTGATTTCTCCACTCGACATGATTTATATTTGCTTGATTGATTACATGTTTCCAAATCGAATCGATGTATTGAAAATATAAAACAGTTCCGAATACTGACAAACAAAGACCGAAACAATTATACGCCATGAGCTTTCAATAGCTTATAATCGAAGCCCGTAACCGTATTTTTTGTTTAGGAAACATAAATGCGCACTCAAAGCCATTATATAAAATTAATAGCCTGCTCACCAAACAATTACCCGTCCGGTTAAATGCTATCAGTGGATCTGTGGCTTGAAATCTCATAACCTTTTGCCTCCAAGTCAAACCAACTGTATTGGGGCCCCGACCGAGCGGGAACATTTACACGGGACGACAAGTAGGAACTTTTGAATTGTTTCTTAGAAATACTATAAATAATAAGGCAAATTGTAAATATCAATAAACATAATTAAATAACGTTTCTAAAACTACCTACGATATAAATAATAACTGCCTATAAGATAAATAATAATTAAATAAATTAATAAATAAATATTTCTCATTACAAAGGTACAATGAAGGAAGATAACCAAATAATAAATATTTTTATATATATGAATAATGATGAATGAATTATACAGATATACAGCAGACGTATTCGTCGGCTGTGAATGAACCGCAGTGATTCACTGGCGTCCATTCATACCAAAACGCCCCCACTAGCCGCACGCGCCTAACAAACGCGTTATTTGCCATACCGGCCATATTGTTTCATTCGTACCATCAACTGCCTCTCATTTCCTGCCTTTGATGGTACTTATTAGTACTTCGTACTTCGAGATCTTCGATTTGTTCACTTTTTGCCTGTATTGTTTTGCTTTCCGATGTGTAAATATTTTTTTTTTATTTTAGAATTCCAGAGTACGTCAACAAAAAAAGCAACCGTCGACTTCTCCTGGAATTACAGTTATATTATTTTTTTGGCTTGGGTTTTAAGGGGTGTAGAACGGGCACACTGTTCACTTGATAGTAGGTGATGACTATTGCCCTACAGCAGGGGAGGTCAACTTTTCTTTATATAAGATCTACTTTTTATCTTAAAAATGTGTCGCGATCGACTTTTGTCATAGGCGTAGTCTATGGGAGAAGCAGGGGTGTGAAATGCATACTATGTTTATATTTATATATAATGAAACAGAGTGTCTGTTTCATTATAAAGTACGTTCAAGCGAGGTATGGGTAGATAGACCAGTAGATCGACCGATCGCGATCGACTCGCTGGCCACCCCTGCCCTATAGGATGAATGAAGATGTCATACATCCATCCTAAATAAAGTTTTAGAATGCCACACACGTTAAGGACCCTGAGGACTGAGATGGAATGCCTTAAAAATCATTCATGTTGCAGCTGCAGATTAGCATTACATTATTATTACATACTTTATTTAGTTCAGATATGCAGTTTTATTTAATCTTCGATTAAAACTATCCCGATGTTTGTTCACAAGATACTACTTACTGTATTTGTTATTACACGATAATTACATCAGTAAGATGTTACAAAAGTTCACACTCGATGCAAATATGCTTCGAGGTCTAGTTGGCAATCACTTCTTATTAAATGCAATGACAAAAATTCGCACCTTGACATCTATCCAGTTCGAGAGGATAAAATCCTTGTATGTATGAATGTATAAAACGATGAATGTAAGAGAGAATTTTTCACCTTTTAAAAATGTTTAATACTAGAAATAATACAGGTCGTTAGTCTCCATTGTTTCTTGGACCTGTTTTAACACAATACGTGTACATATGTGAATGTTTAGCCACGGTTGATTTACATTTGGACGACCGGATATCACGGAACATTTTTGCTGTTTAAAGATTGAAAATTGAGATATGTATAAAATATTTGTTATACTTGACTAAATTATTAAATGATTATAAAATATGTCGTTTCTTTTGTTGTATGATAATGTTTTCGTTACACGTAACAAAGCTATTTTTGTTTTTATAATGAAAATGTAACCAATTAAGTCAGTTTCGTAAGTCGAAAGTGTGTATTTATGTATTTCTTTAAAAGCTTTTGTTTCACAAATACGAGTATGTCGAAATTTTACTCGTAATTATTAATTTATTTTATTACGTCTCACTTCGTTCGTTCCTTACTTATATAACTATAAACTTTAGAACATTCAATGTATTATGTCACTATGTTTATAATATTATAGAGTTATTACAATTCAGCTATTCTGAAATTGTATTTCTGGTTATTCTGACTTGATCCGTCCGAAATTTGTTCTGTCGTGGTAAGCTTTTTCTATAGCAAAGTTTTATTATATGAACGCTAAAGCTACACGAGTTAAGACGAAATATAACAAATGATCCATAGTCCTGTCTGTGAATGCCTTGAAAATTGGTTGTTCAGCTCATCCACTCCCATTTATAAATATCTTTAGTGTCACCCAAAGTACACATTATTCAAAGAAGTTTATTTAGCTTTAAAATCGTGTTATGTAAAGTTGTGTGTTATATATTTCCCATTTTTTGAAGATATTTTTATATACTGTGGCTATATATGGTCAATATAATGTCACTCATCTACCTACCCATACATCATGGTCCTAGTTCAGCGTATCTATGAGCTGCAAATCGCTGCTGGTTTGTCCACATTAGATTGTCTTGAAGACTCTACAATTTTTTCCCATATGTCATAAACACCAAAGCACTCTTCGTTGAATTATAGACGCAGTATTCTTTTTTAGCCAGACTTTTCCATTGTTTTTTTTTTATTTATTACATTGAGAGTAACAAACGAGAACACAGTTCACCAGTAATAAAGGTCTCCGGATCCCTACATCCACCAGACGAAACACAGCAGCATTATGCAATATGCATTATGAGATATTTGAATATCCAAAAATCCACTTGTTAAATATTGTTCGTCTACTGGGAATCGGACCTAGGACCTGACCTGATTATGAAATAAAAGGGTAAAATGCAAGGCATTTGTTTTTGTTCTCTTTTGTATATATTGACATGTATAATACTTGCATGCAACATTGATGGCATTACTGAATTAAACTGGTGTTGCCAGTTAAACGTGCCGCTTTACTGAGTGTCTCGGTCTGTGGAAAGTTTTAACGATTTTTAATGAATTTAAATGTGCTCTTAATTATAAACTGGTCCAGGTGCGTCAACCTGCATTATATTACAGCGCTCCTGTCGCCAGTCATGTGCCAGATTTTAAAAGGCACGTCGTAAATGAGTTGACACTCAGTCACATTATTTGTTTAACTTAATTGCAATTAAAGAAATTTCGCAACACTTCGAATATAATTTACATTGAGGGCTTTTGCCCGAATATGATATAATAGCATCTTTGCATCTTTTCAATCATCTTAGTGCGCAAAAACTTCGACATATCGCCTTTTTTATTATTGTATTGAGCGACACACTAAGCTACCAACCAAAATTTATCTCTTGCTCTCTCAGCATATCGTTTACCCTGCACGACATACACACAGTTTACCTAACGGTACAAGACTCATAATACAGACACTGGTAGTGCTACACAACAGTTTGTTTTTAGCTCCAGAGTGAATGGGTTAGGATAGGACTTCGCCCACACAGAATAACGCGTATAATAGCAGTATAATGTTGCTGTGGTTCGTCTGGTGAGTGTAGGGATCCGGAGACCCTTTTTCCCTTTTTTATGGGCATAATGTAAGGCATTCCATCTCAGTCATGGATGAATGTAAATGTCATGGGCCGCAGGAATCACTCGCCATCAGGTGAACTGTTTGCTCGTTTGTTACTCTGAGTAATAAAAAAAAATGCATGATTGTTTTTTTCGAGCCCGAGGGCTTTTACAGTTTCGCCGGGTTGAGGGGTGACCGAGCGCTTATGGCGCTCAGTCGAGACCTCTATTAGTGGGTAACCAGCACAAGGGCTCCCAAGAGGGAGCCTCGCCTTGGACAGTTACCCTGTTCTGCTAGAGCGTCTGATTCGAGGGTGCCCGAGAGGGCTGAACCTCGGCTCGATCAGTGGCTTCTGACTAAGAATTATCTTACAAAATGCATAAATCGTCATTAATAAGGTCAGGACTTTGTATCTTTCTCCTTATGAACCATAATAGTAGCGCTATTATTATGTATATATTGTTTTTCCGGAATGCATGGTCCTACCCAAATCGAGCAGTATATTCATATAAAGTTATTCATGGTCCAGTAAGAAAAGTCGTAGTATAAACGGTATATCGTTTTATTGCACTCATATAAATATTTAGATTTCATCTTCACTATTTTAGATTCATCGGAGTAAATATATTTAATGACTATTGTCTGTCCACATTTGCAGATATTAAACATAAAATGCAGTTATGTTTTGCAGGTGTGATGCCATGTTATTCAAGGTTATCTAGTTAGTCAACGAGGACAATTGATATTTCCTACATCTTACAAATGACACTGTTACACTTGAGAAACACTATAACGTTGACCGTCGTTGATCGGTGGTTATACAAAAAGATCCGAATAAGCTGTTCTGAAATTAACACAGCCTTGATATTACACCTAGCACTAACTTCACAGGGTACGTAACAGGTGTTAACGTTATTTTTAATAAATACTTGTATTATTAGGTTTGCAGTATTTTAGAATATCAGTAATTTACGAGTATATAACGAACAACCGTTTTCGTTAATGCATTATTGAAACTCATAGAATTCTAAGAAACAGATTCATTATGATTATGTTTATCATTTTTATACATAGCCCCGATTATTTATTTATTTATAAACTTTTGTACAACAAACATATGCACAAAGGTGGATATAATGCCTAAGGCATTATCTATCAGTCAACCTTGGAGGGGTTTAGAGAAATCAAGGTACGGACAGATGAATAATAAAGTTAAAAAGAAACATACAGTACATCTAAATACTTATACAATTATATATTATCTTTGGAATTTATAATACTTTACAAAATAATAGATATTTATTAACATTTACATAAACTATTAAACCAAAATATATACATATTATAAATACAAACATATCTAAAAATAAATATATACATAATTATTATCGATGTAGTGAATCTGCTGACGCTACTTCCAACAAATGCTTTCGAATACAACAGAATAATAATAATAATAACAGAGAATATAAGAATTTTCTCTGTTTTTTGTCCTTCTGTCTTCTTTTGTCTTGTCTGTCCTTTACCTTTTTAAACCAGATACGTGACAAATATTATACCGCACATAAATTTAGCGAGAGTTACAATGAAATAAAAAGTTAATAGTGCAAACCATCAGAATTGGAATCTACTATCGTCAGATCGGTATCCTAACGTTCTAAACACTAGGCTATTAGAGATTACGAATAATAATGTTTAATATGCAGTAAATTCGCTAGAGGTATACTTGAATTAAAACAATTCTCAATACGACATTAATGTGATAGTTAATCGACTTCTGCGCACAAATCCAACAATAAATTATGTTATATTACACAATATATACTGATAATTTTAATTGAGATTCCATTCCATCTTATATGGCGAAATTAAAGCGGCGATCTCAATGCGTCGTTAAAGCTAGATTTATATTTAAAAGGCTTATATAATTTACGCTATAAAAAATATATTTTCAAAGTTTTTCTTCTCAAACTGTTATCTTTATTTAGTATTATATATTTTTTTAAAGAACGTTTCTATCTACTCCAACTAAGCTTAAATGCTTGTGATGGTTCGCGACATAGTCAAATGGCAGATTCGAACCTACGACCTTAAGTTTCACAGACCGTAGCCTAAGCCTAATAACCTAGTTATTGACGCTTAAGTCTTAAGTTAATAATAACTATAGCTTCTTTACAAGCAGCGCGTAAACCTTAAAGTTATAAAAGGTTACTTGTACGTAATGTGTTTATAGCACGTTCAACTCACATGTGAAACTAGATGCGATAGGAAAACAGTGACAACTGTTGCGGAAGGCATTTTGTGCCGAATAAAGGTTGAAGCAGGTCTACGCGGGGTACGGAGGGCCACGCACGCGCGTTGTGCAACCGGCACCGGTGAATGGAACCTCACAAGCGCGTGGGCGAACGTTTTTATCAATGAACAACGAATTCGCGGCGTACGCACGCCACTTCGTAACGTGTCACGGCCGATCCAGCGATTTCCAACCTTGCTAATAGAAAATGTCAACGAAGACAGTCTCTGGCATACTAATATTGCGTTACCGAGACCTTTTGCCGCGGACATAGCTGTTTAACATCTATGCAACACATCCCATTCACAACACACCAATTCATTCACCAACAACGACCCGTGTAAGTTTTGTATGTTTAATGCAGGTTAACATTTAATGAATTTGAAAGGAAGTAAACAATTAATTGAATTGCTTCGGCACTGCTAACGCCTCCAGTTAGCCTTCGTTCAGATTTAAGCATGACGTAGTGCAACGATTATATTGGGCATTGAGAAACAACTAGCTCTGTATTAGGCGTTGGCTACATTAGAAGCTCGTTTAATTTTACTTTATCAAACATTTTAGGACAGCAATCAATAATATTGTCATAATTGAATAAGGCCAGTCAATTTCATTTTGAGAAATTCAAATTAATTATTATTTCTTTAATTCATTTTTTTATTCATAACTTTGCCAGCTGTTCAAGATTTTTACTACTGTCACCAAAGTCACTCAAACAATGTGCATTATTATATTTTTTATGTATTGTCAAAATCTTAGTCAAATATTTTTTCATTCCTGAACGTTTGACTAAATTTTTAGTCTTATATGATCTAAGTGAAATGTTAACATGAACCTTATATGTTATCATAAAAGTCGCAACTTTCTCAGAGCTTCTGTAGAAAAGTTTGTGTTTACACAATATCAACATAAACTTAACTCCTACAGGAAAGCCGCTTATAACTTTAATTTTCTCGCTCTTTATCGCTTTCAAAAACCTTCAGCCAATTTGTCGTAAGCAACCGTAATGAATGACCCACTTAGTTGACTGCAATCATTAGCCTTTATATAGCCAGTATTATCATGGAAATGGTTTCTATTTAGTTCAATGATTGATGTTACGGCTCTGCGGGGGCGGGAGGGCACGCGGGGGCGGCGTGGGTGGCCGGAAGGAAACCGTAGCTTTCTGGTCTCTAGCTACATGCCATGTCAATTGCAAATGTATTTTTGTTTTTAACATGCTGTCCCTAACTTGACTGAATACCTGAAAATTGAACGCAAACTTTTATTTCTTATTTCCAGTAGACACTTGAACTTAGAACAAGTTAAATTGTTAAAAGCTCCCGCCCAGCTCGTAATGCTGATGTCTGCTGAGAAGAGCGCGTGGCAAACTTAGCATCTGCTCTTTTCAATTATTGTTTTACATGGTTTAATCTTTACTTGGTTATCCTACGTGAAAATCCATGTTTTCTCACTCCAAGCATTAGTGTTTCAAAAGAGACTATGGAATCTTATTATGGATGCGTGAACTCTTCCCCATAAAGGATTCACTATTTTTTAAATACAAGCTGAACTTTTTCTCACTCCTTTTTGGCGTCTGTCAAAGTTTACATAGCGAATAAAAATATACAAGCAATATATCCATTTATATTATATATATATATATATATATATATATATATATATATGTGTGTGTGTATATATATCTAAGTCTGAAACGAACTTATTTATGAATTTAGGGTTGTAAACGATCATATAGTTCACTGAATTATCACCATCATCCTTACAGCCTACAGACACCTACAATTATCATCGATAACAAAACATGATATAGTTGCATATGTTGGACTCGTGGAGAATAAGTAAATAGAGAGTTGTGCTGTGATCACCTACCATCAGTGGATTGGAGTGTTTCGTTTGTCACCCTTATTTCTATAAAGATATCATATTATAAGATTGCGCAACTACTTGCTTAAATTTATAGGAAAACCTTAACACAGTCCTAACTAGGCCTTGTGGTAAGAGCTAACTCATACTAGGGCACGGGTCGGGGTCATATCCAGCCATCATTATAGACTAATGACTAACTGAGTCTCTGATACTGATCATTATTTTATCATATCAAGTTATAACGCTATTACTGAATATTTTTTATAGCAGCTGTCCTTAAAAATTCCTACCCTAGAGCTAATTTAATATAAAAATAGTGAACAAACTACAATGTCGTAATAAATAAAATGTATATTTTTCTACAATTAATGAATTTTGGTTCGCTTTGAATATGAATTATTAAGATCAATCAGTATTTCAAAGTATATCAATTCAGTACACGATTTGTATCGTAGCTTTTAAATGATCTTCAATTTCAAAATATATATATTTTTTAATTTTCTTCGTGAATCGTCACCATCTTCATTAGCCTTACCAGGTGCTAGGTCTAAACGGTACCATGACGTACTACTACTACTACACTATTACTATTTAATATTATATCATATCATCGTAATATTATATCGTCATATATATGTATATATATATATATATATATATATATATATATATATATATATATATATATATATACATATATATGACGCAATGATGATAAATGAATATTATTCATCTCAAAAACCGACAATACTATTGCGACTCCTATAGTTTTCTTGGGGTAGTGGTTATCACTTATCATAAGATGAGTAACTGAATATTAATGGGTCACCACTGAACATAAGGCCCTTCGTAAATGTTTTATGCGTACGTTCACATATATAAAAGAAAATTTTTAATAGACTTAAAAAAAATCATTAACCTTAGTACCGAAAAGATCGACTTTTTATACTTTTACGATCTTTGATTGTAATAATTTCCTTGATATCCTACATCGCTTTATTGCTTCTCTCAGTGATATCGAAACAATTCTTTAATATCTCTACGGGACGGACAGGAATCAAAGGTCCTGCGTCATTGCTATAAATATTACTCGCTAGGATACTATCTAACTGTCGATAGTGTTCGTTATAGACCTCCTAGTCTAGACTGGTCGTCTGTCTACCCTCGCCCACCTTTTCTATCTGTACGTTAGTTTAATGATCTTGGAATTTTATTTCTAAAATAAGAACCCGATTCTATTTGCCAATAATCCTACGAGTTTTATTAGCTGAACTAGGATATAAGAAAATTCTATTTTAGAAAATATGGAGGTAGGAAAGTTTTATAAAAAAAAAGTATTTACTTTATACTATGCTAATTAAGAAGTGGTGGTGGGAAGTGGATTTTAGTAGGAATTGAAAATGTTGTAGTCGATCTTAGGGCGTGTTTAGTTTGAATATGTATATTCTTAAGTAGGTAAAGATTTTGTGTATCTCTAACATCGTTTCTTGAAAGCATTTCCGGTGGGTCGGCCCAACCTGCGCAGCACACGCCAAACCGGTTCAATAATTTGGTATTTCTGGATAGCCATGTCGATTAATTTACGATAGACGAGCTTCCTGTGATAAAAGCGACGTTCAAATTTGTGAAATGACATCTTGACCAATGGAATTTGATCGCGTCTTTATAATTTTAAAAGAGGCTTTAATTGGATTTCTAATAAACGCTCAGACGAATAACACCTTTATGTATACACAATATTTAATTAATTAACGTTAACGAGGAAGCAGTAAGTGAAAGTAAAAAGTTTTAGTCTTTTTATTAAGACATCATCCTATTTAAAATTAATTATATCTATTGTTTTTAACTTTATGTTTCTATAAGATACTTTGCACTCAAATACATAAAATAAGATTGTTTTAATACTCATTTATAATCATTTTAATTTCACTTTTAGTATTTTATTATATTAGTTCATTAGGAATTTGTTTTATTAATTTAATTAAGTTGCAATCAATTGTACACATTGAGACCGATTTGACGTTGTGGTTAACTGGTATTAATCATCATGAAAACAACATCGCGAAACGATTCACATTTTGTTCTAAGAACATTATTTATGGCCAGTTCTTATAATTTCATTAGCATTGTTGTTTACAACTTCCTTGAAATCAATAAGTTAAAGTACAAAAATATAAATTTGTTCTTTTTTTAATTCCACTAGTTATGTTTTATTTTGAAAACTAAAATATATCCTCGTTTTCATTTAATGTGACGGACATAAGGAATTAAAAAAGAAGTCTGATAAGGTACATAATAATGGCTTAGAGTACGGTCTGCGAAACATAAGGTCGCAGGTTCGATTCCGCCATTCGACTATTGTCATGAACCATGAACAAGCATTTTCAGCTTAGTTATAGTGGTTAACCGGAATATTAGTTACGATAAAAGCATTGCTAAAATTCTTTAAAAAAAAATTGTAATACTGAACCAAATTAAATTTATTTCTTGATAATTTTTTTTAACACCTCGCTTCCCCTAAATGTGTTGGTGTATTATTCCGAGAAATATACGTCGTTGTCTTATTACTGTCTAATACTGTGAAACAGAATTTTGAGATTTGGAAACTTTTCAAGGAATTAAGTGTCTTGTATGTTTTTAAGTCTTAGAAGGAAAATAGAAATCTTTTTGTACCATTATAATTATAGAAGTTTAGTCCTACATAGAATATAATAAAAAGCGATATACCAAATATAGTTACACAAAACTGTAGTTACCAAACGTAAGTTACTTCAAATCATTAAAATGCCATTTTAGTGGATATGCCCAATGTAAGTCTGCTGTATTTTATTTTAATTTATTATACAATTATGAATCAAATCAAATACGCTTAGGTAAGTACGGCGTGCATCATTAATAACATAGTATCTATAAAAAAAAATAAACAAGTAAGAAATTTAATAATAAAATACATTCGACAATCGGTGTCGATTTAACCTTTCAAATTTATTGAATTTGTGATAGCATGATCTCATCGCATCACTTTTTTTTATATTATTTTATACCACAAGATAATATATAGATTTGTGACCTAATAGATGAGATATAATTTAAACTAATAACAATTTTATTTGCCACTAAAAAAAGTAGCTTGGTAGCAGTGTCAAACACTAGCTTATAAATTCATGGTACGCAAGCAAACCGAGTTCTACCCCGGGTGCCGTTGAAGCGTCATTAGCCTAATTGGTTTAGGGTATGGTCTGCGAAACTTAAGGTCGCAGGTTCGATTCCGCCATTCGACTATTGTCATGAACCATGAACAAGCATTTTCAGCTTAGTTTGAATGGTTAACCGGAATATTAGTTACGATAAAAGCATTGCTAAAATTCTTTAAAAAAAAATTGTAATACTGAACCAAATTAAATTTATTTCTTGATAATTTTTTTTAACACCTCGCTTCCCCTAAATGTGTTGGTGTATTATTCCGAGAAATATACGTCGTTGTCTTATTACTGTCTAATACTGTGAAACAGAATTTTGAGATTTGGAAACTTTTCAAGGAATTAAGTGTCTTGTATGTTTTTAAGTCTTAGAAGGAAAATAGAAATCTTTTTGTACCATTATAATTATAGGTGTTTAGTCCTACATAGAATATAATAAAAAGCGATATACCAAATATAGTTACACAAAACTGTAGTTACCAAACGTAAGTTACTTCAACTCATTAAAATGCCATTTTAGTGGATATGCCCAATGTAAGTCTGCTGTATTTTTTTTAAATTTATTATACAATTATGAATCAAATCAAATACGCTTAGGTAAGTACGGCGTGCATCATTAATAACATAGTATCTATAAAAAAAATAAACAAGTAAGAAATTTAATAATAAAATACATTCGACAATCGGTGTCGATTTAACCTTTCAAATTTATTGAATTTGTAATAGCATGATCTCATCGCATCACTTTTTTTTATATTATTTTATACCACAAGATAATATATAGATTTGTGACCTAATAGATGAGATATAATTTAAACTAATAACAATTTTATTTGCCACTAAAAAAAGTAGCTTGGTAGCAGTGTCAAACACTAGCTTATAAATTCATGGTACGCAAGCAAACCGAGTTCTACCCCGGGTGCCGTTGAAGCGTCATTAGCCTAATTGGTTTAGGGTATGGTCTGCGAAACTTAAGGTCGTAGGTTCGAATCCACCATTAGACTATTGTCGTAAACTATCTCCTAACACAAGCATTTTCAGCTTAGTTTGAATGGTTAACCGGAATATTATTAATGCTTAATGGCATTGCTAATATTCTTTAAAAGAAATGAAGTTGTTAATTGCAATTTTAAGTGATGATTTACGACGTACTCGGCGGTGAAGGAAAAGATCGTCGGGAAACCTTAAAACAGCATGTCTAAGAAATATATAAATACAAATATTTCGAAGACACATGAAGTGCGCCAGTGGCCGATTAAGCTCTAATACCTTCTCTAAAGAGGTGCCTATGTCCAAAAGTGGGATCTATATAGGTATATAGGCGACTATTAATATTAAATATTAATTAAAAATTACGCATCAATATTACACATGCATTACGGAATAGAGAAAGTAACGAGTGAGTGAATCTGTTCGGAATGCTTACGGCACTACAATTGGTGACATCTGGTACTAACGTGGCAACATCGCCCTGGTCGAAATCGATCAGGGTCACCATCTATTTTTATTAACTTTGTTACTAATAATATTGAATTATTAAATTAAATTCGAATTGTATAACAATAAATTAAGTCTAAAACGAATTTGTGTCTACGAAAATGTACAAAATAAACAAATGCACAGTGACGAAACTTTAAAAACATTATTTTTTGATATTCTAACCAATGTATCGGTGGTGTTAATTCTTTGGTATGGCTGCTCGTAAGAGAAAGTATCACCGTCTCGTGCCTAAGTGTCATAAAATGGCAGTAAAATCTCGTTGCTTCCGAATGATGGTCTAATAAAGTTCGTCGATATCCAGGCTTAAAATAGACAGACCCGTAGAAGGCCATTATTTGCCGTAGGGTAGATTACTCACTAAATATTATATTCTGAGGCCTACCTCAATTATGACTGGGATGGTAGCTTAACTAATTTCTATTATTCTTCATACTAAGTCTTTTGTTTTTAGAGATTATCATCAGTATAATATAGTTTATTAGTCGAAAAAACATTATTTATCTTATAGCTCGTATTTAGTTTTACTATACTTTTGGCATTTATTTATGTATTAAAGGCATATTTATGCGTTCGCAAATGCCTTTTATTTATTTATTATCATAGCAAAATGTATATTTTTAATTAAATGAAATGCAATTAACAAATACGTACTTGACATAAAATAGCCCATTAAAACATTTCGACTTCAACCGCCGTGATCTCAAAAATATGCTGCCCATATTACATCTTGCTTTCATAAAGATTTGTGACCGAGTCCGTGAAATAAGTAACACTGTAAACACTAAAACAGCCTACGGTTATCTAACGTCAAGTACAGCAAACATAAATCAGATAATAAAACCAGTAGTTAGTGTAAGATGAGAAAATAATTTGTTTAAATAAATTAGGCTCGGTGGTTGCCCATGGGGCGTGGGTTGGTGAGAGGCAAGTGTCGCGTGCGCTTGCGCGGCCTACGCTGCACTCGCGGCTATTATTTTTCAAGTTTGTTTGACGGGGCTGACGAAGTTAAACATTGGCGCCAACTTCATTTAATTGTATGTGTGTTTAATTAATTTCTACATTTAAATGAATACTTTATACATATCCCCCCTTTATTAAAATTTGTTAATTAAGTATTGTAGTATGTTCTTTTAGGACTAAAATATTCACCGACGTTTCAGTTAAAATGTGCATATTACTGCATGAATAATGATAATTTATTATAGTGCACAAATAAGCAATAAGAATTACCCTATTTTTCCTTTTATGTAACTAATATTGTCTTTGTCTTTATATCCGTACTATTTTGTGCATATAATATAATAATCTTCACACATAGATGAGAATAACTTTATACATAAAAGTGTAACATATTATTTATATATGTATGCAATTATATATATGCGTATGTATATATTTAAAATATCCTATTTGTAAGCACTGCTGTGACGGATGCATACCCGTTATATTTTTGGTGGTGGTTTTCCATCTGACTTAGAAACCTACAAGAAAAGAGTTGCCGGCCGGAGTTAATGGCCGGAAAAGCACTTACAACTCCTCCGGTAATGCTGATGTTTATGGGCAACGGTGATCACTAAGTATCAGGTAAACGGAACACATTCCTTCCCTTTACACCTAGTAGCTTACTCGTTTTTCACTTTCTTTCTTTTCATGAAATAAATAAAGCGCCGATATAACGATACAATAATGTAATATTGAATTATAAGTTTGGCGGAAGGGGATGACGTGTGACGAAATGTAGTAGAATTAATATATAGTATGTGTACATGTGTATGAACGTTTTTCGTACTCGACAACGTACTTACAAAAAGTTTCTAGATGCAGACTGGGAAGACCCACTAAAATGTGATTAACCAAGTAACGATACGGCATAAACAAAGTATTTTTACCATTTATATTATATATATTTATATATATACATATATATATATATATATATATATATATATATATATATATATATATATATATATATATAGAAGTAAGGGTAGCAAACAAGCACATATTTTATCGTGATGTCCTGCTGGTCCATATCGACCCTAAAGAATCTTCTGGTTTTAAATGTATTTTTTTTTATTTCATTAAGAGTAACAAACAAGCACACAGTTCACCTGATGTAAAGTGATTCCTGCGGCCCATGACATCTACATTCATTCTTGACAAAGAATCATAATGCAGAGGCGTTGTGACCCTCGGGGACTGAGATGGAATGCCTCATCTCCAGTAATAAAGGTCTCCGGATCCCTGCACTCACCAGACGAAACACAGCAGCATTTAGCTGCTTTTTTACGCTGGTATTCTGTGAGGGCGTGTTCCTACCCTCGTCGAGCTGACCTATTCATTCTGCAGCTAAAAACAAATTGCAGTGTAGTGTTTAAAAAAAAAAAAAGATATAGGCACACCCTCGTCATACCCTTCCCAAGGCACTGGACATTATATACGGTGGACGCTATGGATTATATGGGTAATCCATTGTATAAAACTATGACAATATTGTTTTAAAATATCATCACAGTAAATGTCCAAGAAGCAAATTACTCTAACCTATATCTGACCCTCCTACGTTAAGATGATTTGATGTGATTTAGAGCAAACCAAGGAAACAATTTTAATTTTGTAAATGATTCTAATTTCAACATGCCTTATGTACGCCGCTATGGATCCAGCTTTATAGGATCGACTGTAAAACAAAAAAAAATGACCACCCTAATCTATAAAAGATAACTTCCCAGATTAAAGCAGTAAATTTTTATACGCGTGTAAAACAGAAGTTATTTGCATTTTATGTACAAAAGGCAAGAAATTGAAGAAATATATATTACTTAATCTTAATTTAGACCTGTGGGTTATGGCTATTGGGACAATGACTATAGTTAAAGTTGTCGCTAATAATATTAAGTCCTTCCATTTTCCATTCCAATTTTGCTATGATTTTAACTAATTAAAAAATATTTGTCAATAATGTCGTTGCAATTAATTGTAATCATGCATAAATCAGGCCTTATTCTACGTCAATCATCATAAGCTGAATAAAGTAGCATCTTTACGGACAGAAACGAGCCAAAGCGAGTGATTCGATCAATCTCTGATTACAGAGGAACATTGCTGTCCTATGATATTCTAAAATCATGGATGGGATTATGTACCTTTACTTATAGGATAACGACCCTAAATCAAATCGAGTTACAAATAATATTTTAATTTAATTACAAATATATTTAATGCTGGCCTTAATCATTTATTTATACTTACTGAAATGCTACAAGATTTAAAGAATCGTAATTATTTATTCAATATGGCGCCATCTAGAATTGAGCTCTGAACTGTGTTGCAGCTACAGGGCCACACAAATTTTTTCCGCGTAACCAGTTAGAAAGCATAAAGCGACTACGAGATGGCGGTACGCTAGGAAGGAAATTATTTCCATCTCCTTGTTCAAAAAGCAGCGTTATGTAACGGTGAGGGCCGGTGCCACGAGGGGGTGTTGGTGACTTGTAACCTACAATATAATATAAATATAAAATAAAATGTATGTAAACGCCAATACTATATATATTAAAAAAATCACCTCGATAATCAATGCCAAAGGTTTTAATGCTTTCCTTTGCTCTAAGAGCTAGACCCTGAAAGTAAATTTTTAAAAGATTTTATTTTTAAACAATCCCTTCATATATATCTTTAGATATATTTTACAAAACGGTAATATTCAGTAATAAATTAACAAGATATTATTATATTTAAATTTGAATGCAGTTTTGTGAATCAATAACCTGCTGTACTTTATTTTAACATTTTTAACACAAAACGAATAACAACTTACAGGTATATTCGATTTCAACATGTGCAGGAAAAATTCACCCTCAGTTTGTGGTGGTGCATCTGGGTCAACCATAATTATTGTGTAAAATTTTTTCTGCAATAAAAGATGTGCATTCACATGTTAAATAAACAACAAGTGGTTTCATTATTGAAAACTACGTGATGTATGTACCTATATCACGTAGTTACAGTTCTCAAGCTCAATTTACTATATTTTTATATTTTAATACGTACTGAATCAGCCAGTGCATATTGAAACAAGGGCTCGTCGATGAAAACTTGTTTAGGAAGAAGTACATCGCAGTTATGGTCGTTGACCATTGTTCCTCCTACGCTGGTAACATTGAGTCCAGTCAATCTATCGCAACCCTCAAGTAGGCTCTTAACGTCGGTCATTGAACATTGCGGCACGCCCCCACAGGTTGCACTTATACTAAATGTAACTATAATTATATGTATCATATCGATCGTTAAATTTTACACACTGTTCTGGAAACTAGGCATTGCAACGCTGAAAAGAGAATGTTTATAAACAAAATCTTGTTGTATTTTCCTCGGGAACTAAAAGTGCAATAATGATAAGCATTATTACACAATTCAATTTGTTTTTGTGTATGAGTATTGCTGTTGGTCAAGTGACCTCTACAGTTTTATCTAATTAGACTCGCGAGCGGGAGTCCCGCTGAGTAAGGAGACAACAACGATGCTGCGAAGCTGGCACGTAGACTGCTGCTGCACCACCGTTGCACTCCGACCCCTGTGGACGAAGAACGTCGACGACAACAGAGGGGGGTGATAATATGATCCGGGGGCCCCTAATAAGGAGGTACGAAACCTCGACTCGGATCGCCATCCAGGGACAATTGAAGTAACGTTAATTTTATCTATAAAAAATGCAACATATATTTATATATATATATATATATATAAATATATGTTTATATATATATATATATATATATATATATATATATATTTAGCATAGTAGTATACTATAGCGTACCGTATGAAGAGTTTAATTGATCTAATAATATTGAAATGGTAAGTATACATAGGTTTACATATTTACTATATTAATAAATAATTATTAATATAGTAAATATGTAAACCTTTAATATTTCTTAGTTTCTTTTTTTTAAGACCAATTTTATTATACGCGTTGGTAATTTGTTATTGCAGTCAATGGAAACGTTTTTATATTCTTAATAAAAAATGACGATAGTCCCTTGTTCTCTCTGATGATTTGTTCTCGTACGATTTACATAAGACTTTATCTAGCTTATTATAAATCGACGTTCGACGTTTATATCCTTAAAAATTTCAAAAAAAATTATAGAAGATATACGATGGCACCCCTGCTTATTAATAATATGTCAAGTGACATGTGCTAACGTCAATTTGACATTACCTCGACATGAGCATGACTGATTTAATATTTCTTTGTTTATTATTAGGAAAATATGAAACGTTGAACTGAAACATATATTTTCACATATGTAATATGGAATCACATCCTTTAAATCTGGTAATATAGTAATTTTTATACAGAAATTTTAAATTAGACAAAAACATTGTAAACGGTTTATAATCATTTCAGGCGCATCAGCAACATCGGCGTGCTGGAGCCCATTTAATTAATAACAGATACGACGAGGCGATGCAGTGTCATCACAATGCAGCTGAATTATTATTAGATGCTATGAAGTCAACTACGTCGTCAGCCGCTCTTGAATCGATTAGTCTTCAACATAGCTATCATTTGAAACAAAAAGATTTAATTAAAAATAAGAAAGAACAGTATACTCGAGTCAAAAAGGCAATGGAAAACATTAAATTGTTAAGTAAGGACCCCCATCTGAATCTTCAAAGCAACGAGTATTCTAAACTGCAAGTTGCTATTTATAGAGCAATAAATGAGTCTGAGGCTTTGCTGCACAAGATTTCTAATGAAGATTTGTCCTCCGAAACTAGACTGCCACAAGATGCAGTACCCAAAGGTGATGTTACAGATGGCAAGAAAACGGAAAAAACTCAGCAGGTAGTTGTTGAAGAATTGCAAATCCTTAGCCAAAATTTGCACTCACTTGTAGAGCAACTTGTGCTACAAGTTGAAGTTCTTAAGGATGAAAATATTACTCTAAAAGAAAGAGTTAATTATTTAGAAAAGGAAAGAGTTAAGTACCTGAATTTACCTTCATCATATTCAAACAACCAGCAAAGTAATTTCTCATCAATATTTGTACCCAAAGAAGATTTGAGTACAGGTACTGGTATTATAGATCCCACAGGACTGAGTAAGCCTCTAGATACCTTGATCCTTGAAAGAACCACTCAGGAACCACATTTTGATTTGAGTGCATTCAAAGACAATTAGGTAAAAATTTTAATTACTCAACACATAGAAACCTTAGAAAGACTGCAAAAAAATAAATAAAAAAAATATTTAGGGTTTTAAATAATTAAACACTTACATTATTAGTAAAAATTTATATACTCCAGTAGTACTAGTAGGTAAAGATACATTAAAAGCATTTTTTTAGATACAGAATACATTAGTTAATCAATATTATTTAAGTATTATTCATTCAATCAATAGTTAGTTAATAATTTTTCATGACAAGCTAGTCTTTTTTAGCATAACATAGAACACATTAAATTCATATCTTGAAATTTGGAAATATTCTTACATTTATTACCTACCATACCATGTTGAGTTGCATGGATATCAAATTTTATTGTATTTTGCTCTTTATATAAACATTAATTTATTATATATTATTGTATAGTAAGTATATATTATCTAATATATACTGTATACCAATATACATTTTAAATTTTGTGTTTGTGATGCATTTCTACAACACATGGTGACTGGTAGATAAGCTGTTTGGCATTAAGTCTACCATTTTAGACCTTTTTGTTGATATTGGTGTCAAAACAGAAAAAAAAGAATAATAATTTATATACTTTAATTAAAATTAATACGACAATATAAATCAATTTTAATGTAATTAAATGCATACAATACCTCAATCGACTATTTCTTGATTTTATTGATAAAACTTGAATTTCTGTCTTTACCATTGACAAATATTATTAAACTAAGCAAGTTTGTCAAAAAATATATCTTATTTAAAAAACTTAAAAATCTATTTACCAAAACTGAATAAATTAATGAACAATCATTTGGAATATAATGAAATGATCAAAATTATTAACTGATTTTTAGTAAAAATATATTATAAAATTTATTTTGATTTGTTACATATGCATATTACACATACTATCTATATGTAATAGCAGAAAATGTAACATAAATAGTGTTAATACTTAATTACTTTATGTGTTTAGGTGCAAAGCATATGTAGCACCAAGGTATCGCAGGTACTCTGATAAATGTTATCTGAGATTTCTGATTACTTATTTTTATTACAATTGGCTCATCCAACAATATTTAAATAATTTGTGTAGGCATTATGAAATAAAATTTATAAATATTTTCAATAAACTTTAAGACACAAAATTTTTATTTGGTTTAACTATATTTCATGCTTTATGAATTTAACAAAGTTATGGTCAACTAATTAAAAACACTAAGAAAAAATAAATGAAATAAATATTTAAATTATTAAATTAATAAAATAAAATATTAATTGTGTAAAATTATCAATATTTTGTTGTATGTCCTTTAGCAGCAAATTGAGCCCAACATTACTTTGACATTGAAGAGATTAATTTGTTGATATTGGATTTTGCATCCATGTTTCTTTAAAAGCCATATAAAGTTGATGAATGTTAGTATGTTTTGTGGTCACAATTTTCTTCACATAGTACCACAAATTTTCAATAGGTTTGATGTCAGGACTGCATGTGGGCCAATCTAAGACTGTTACTGATTGGCTCCGTAGAAAGTCTTTCACAACTGGCTGTGTTTTAAAGAATGGTCTTGTTCGAAAGTCCAAACCACTGGTAAACTTTCGTCTGTATAGGTGCCTCGAAAATATTCTTGTACTGGAATTTATCCATATTACATACAATTTACCAAATAGGTCCTCCAACATCAGAAAAGGTCCAGCAAAATAGGTTCAAATTTTGATATTCCCGCCATGTTTGATTGTTTTCTTTGTATACTTTGGATAAAGAAAAAGTTCTTTATTTCTAGATGTCTCATATATTGTTCTAAGTCAGAATTTATTATATTACATATTGTTCTATCCGAAAATTGTCCATTTTTCTATTCACATACTGTCCCCAATGTTCATATGTTTTGGCTTTTTTTAAGTGGTATTCTTCTTACGAGATGTTCTTCCAAATTTATTTCTTTGCTCTTGTTGACATACCTTTCGACCCTCCAGTACCAAATACTTGCAAACGAATATCCTTTGAACAGTGGTCTTCATATGGGGTTGTTTTTCTAGGTCTCAGTTTCCTAGGTGCCTTTTCTGTTGTGTAAAACTTCTTGAATTGCTTAATAGCATTAATTATGATCAAAATGATATTATTATTGATATAACAATAAACTAGTTGTTGCTTTAGGCCCATTTCTTGAAAATATCTGGGAAAATGGAAATAATAACTTTTATTTTTATTATGAACATGAAACATTAAATAGTATTTAATCAGGTGGCCAACAACAAGCATATTAAAAAAGTTTGTAATTTATTTAAAAACGAATAAGGTTTCAACTATTTCTAAATACAAGTCTTGTCTTGTTGTCTACAAGTCAATAAATATGTGGCGTTAGTGTAATGATATTAGTAATTAAAGTTGAATTATTACTTATCTTCACTATTGATAAAGTTGTTACTATTAATAAAATTGTATGCCAAATAGGTGTTTTTAATTAATACAAAACCACTTCATATGTTAGTGTCCCAACAGCCTCGAAAGAAATAAACCGTATTTTAACTACTATTAATTCATGTTACAGCTAGAAACTAGCTGCCGTGTGGCTCTTCCACTATTTTCACCTTGGTAATATTTGTACGAATTAATAAATAATAATATATATAAATAAATATTTTTTTTGTTTGTCAGACCTTGATACCATGTATTAAGCGAATAAATAAAAATAAATATGAAATTTGTAACACAGATATTCTAAGCCTTAATGTAAGCTGCTTTCAAACATGTGTGAAGTGTCAATAGATGTAACTCATAAGACTGTTTTGCTCATCAGGCCTTTTGTATAATAATTATAATAATAATATTTTTTTTATAATATGTATACTTTGAATAATAAATTTTTATGAGATATTTTATTTTTATTGATTATGAAATTATCCGCAATGCGACAAGTCGAGAAAATATGTACATACCCTTTAAAGCAAGTTAAAAATGAAAATTTCTTGTTTACACATGTTTTGTGATGGACGATTTAAATTGCACCAGTAGTATATTAGGGGTGTCAATAGATAATCTCATGACCTCTAAACTAACTACTATATAGAAAATAGAATAAAAGTAAACTCATTCATCGTTTTGTAAAGGTGCCCTGTATTTGCTAAAATAGTAATAAACAAACTTTCGAGTTTCCCCTGAACAGATTGTTGACGGTAAATTAAAATAAAACAAATGATATTTTCATAGATATGTATTGCATATTGGTCTTACACAAAAATAAAATTTTATTATTTTCTTCAAATGTAAAAATAAATTTCCCAGTTGCTCTCCTAGGAATAACTATCTTTAAGCCTATAAGATATCTATACAGTTAACAAACAATATTCTAGTAACATTTTTAAAATTTTTGGTAACATGAAATATAAAGCAGACAAAATGAGAATCTTATACAATATTTCATAGTTGGTAAAGTTCTTTAATAAGCATCAGATCTTTTAAAATAAATTACCATATCTAAAAGCTCATGAATTGTATATTTGATAGTTTTGCTAATCATGCATACTGAAGTGTTATGAAAATTTAGTAAGATACATTACAATCAGCATGAAAACAAAGCATTTATTTATCAAATTACTACATTTTTGATGTTACATGATGTTAGAGCCTCTAAACATCCACATAAATATAATTATTAAGAATATTTCACGGGACCTTGAGGATATGTATATATTTTTTATTTCATTCTAATAAAAACAATAGATATAGATAATAGTTTGACTACATATCCATAAAAAGTAAGTATTGTTTAGTTCTAGTTCTTTTCGTTTTATTAATGTAGTTTTATGTCAAGCATTACTATTTGCTATCAAGGATTGGGAGTCTCAGAGAGCTATGGTCCCATCTTAATGCTCCTTGTTCAACAGTGATACAGGTTTGATACTTATAATTTTGTAAATGATGTAATATACTAAGCGAAAATAAAAAATAGGTAAGAAATGTGAAAAAGAAACCCTAGTACATGTAATATGTACAAGGGTTTCTTTTATTTTAAAAAAATATTTTTCATATAAAGCTTCTCCAAATCAGTTCAACCATTAAAAGCAATATATAAGACAAAATTATTTAATTCGATGTTGAATTTTACTGCACTGTTGATACAAAATATAAAATCAACTGTGGATTTTACACTATGTATGTGCATAAAAGTTATAATTGCTTTCTTTGAAACATTTCTTTACAAAATTATAAAGGGTTTTAAAAGTTTTAAATGGATTTACAACTATATAGGATTAATACTATTATAATAATTTTTATCACAACTATCATTATTAACAAAAGTTGCTTTTAAAACACACTATGCATAATAGTTACATTTAATTTTGGTTATTCTTGGAGATTAATAAAATCAAGAAGCAACCACTTGAACCAACACATTATTCTTGCGAATACCGGAATAGTCATAACAGATCATACCACATAAGACACAAATAGGCACTAAAATGGCAAATTACTTACTGCAGTAAAAATACAATTCAGTTTATCTCACAACCACAATATACATAGAAATAATCTTTCGATAGTTTTGACTTACAAAATTACTCAGACACTAAGGGTATTAAAAGTAAAATAATTTGATAAATAATTATATATAAGAAAGTTAAACATGAATTATTTTTTTGTGAAAATAATTTTCTTGAAAATGTAAATTATAAATGAAAATTATTGAAAAAAACCCTAATTCTGAGATTCAATTTATCAGTTTTATATGATAGGTTTTATTAGTTTACACTTCATAGTTCGTAAAAATTATATTTTTGAATATATTATAGTGAATTTATTTTGTGGTTTCAATTAAACTTTCTTATTAACTAAATTTTCAACCTAAGCTAACAAGATTTAAGGAAGTCAATAGGCACACTCGAATGTTGTATCATGGTAATCAAACAGTACTCTATACTAATTTTATAAGATTGTTTCTATTTATAATTAACTGAATAATAATATTGAACTTAAATAAACTATCAGCTCGGCCTGGCTTCACCATTGTAATATTTAGTTATTAATTAGACTTGATTTATAAATAATAAAAAGCCAACTTTTACATTTGTTACAGCTATTTTTAATAAAGATCATGAGTTAAAATTGCACTCAAATAAGATCAATGATTCGTTATGGGCATTGTGGGCCAGAGATTTCCTTTAATGCTATATATTGATGAAAAATAGAACATAACATTAAAATCAGCGTCAATACAATAAAATAAAATAAGTATGGAATAAGATACACCCTTAGATTGATAGGCAAAAATAAGCAAAAAATCTCAATGTTTTCTGAATAGAATGTTTCAAACTATAGGGAATAACAGGAATTTCAAGCATATATCAGCTGAAGTTGAATATTTAATATTTATGTTTTAGTTTTATACCTTGACAAATGAAATTATTGTAGAAAAAAAAACATTGTAGTTTTTTTTAAAAAAAATATTTTGCCTTAAAGTTATAATAACCTAAGTAAATACAAATGGAATATTATGCATATGTTTGTGTTTACAGATTTTGTATATATTTAAAATATATTCAACAATATATATAAACATAATAGATAAGCAATATGTGATGATTCAAAAAATAATTTATATAAAGAATTTATGTCTACTTCAGAGTTAATTTATAATTAAATTTTGTGCAAGAAATCCTTCCTAGGTTGACTAATAATGTTTTTAATTTTCTACAAACCTGTCTCAGTATGGGCAAACACTTTTAATATTATATTCGGGAAATTTACTTGAAATCGCATTCCATATAGAGATTTTTCATAAGTCTTAAATAATAAGAAAGGCAACTTACAATATAATCACAAAAGTTTAAGGTGTATATGGTGGAGGTGGTGGAAGAACGGAAAGGTCATCAAAAGGAAAGTATTGTTGGGAACCTAAGATTGGGGGAGCAAAGTTAGGGGTTAAAGTAGACACATAGTTAGCACTACGGGTATACGGTGGTAGTGCCGGTACTGCAGGTGTCGGTCCAACACTGTGCGCTTCATACCCATCCCAATCTTCCATCAAGTTTCGCCTCTGCAAATCTTCGTCATTAGATAGAGGAGCTCCCCATAAATTAGCAGCAGATGCTAATAATGCGAGAGCACCTGCAATTCGTTTTAATTCAATACATATAATTTAAAACTGATATTGATATCAAATAAAATTGTCATTTATCTCTATCTAAGTCATTGACCCAAGTTACAGTTTGTTGAATTCATCTGTTTCTTTTATTACATGTTAACTTAGACGGTGTTTCCTTACTTTGATGGGTCTTTAAAAAGATATAAAGAGTAGTAAGTATATCAAGTATATATAACTAAATAAATAATAGTCAGTGGTAAAACACTGACTTTAGACTTTATCTGCAGCCAACTTCTTTTGGCTTTTTGGACCTATGTTTAAACTATGTCAGATTTCACACTGAGATGTATCATATTTCGGTCGTGTGTACTATTTCTAAAAGGAGTTCTGGATTAACATGGTTTTAATTATATGCACAAGACTTGGACAAAAATGATTTTTATAGTATGAGGGATGACACACAATTCACCTGTTAGTAAGTGATAACAACCCTTGACATCTACATCCATCCTCAACATAGATTCAATATGAAATTGCCTTGCCATCCTTGAGGACTAAGATGGCACGGTTTGTTTCCAGTGATTGGGTCTGTACTATTTAAAAAAAAAAAAAATATATGTGTAGGGATCCCCTACAGATCTAATTAAATACAGCAAACTTATGTTGCCTATATAGTATTGGTATTCAATAGGGATTCTCCATGCTTTCATATGTCAATCCAATAATGTTACAGTTTAGTCCTCAAACTGTTAAAAATTCCCTGATGACTTCAACTGTAGAGAATTTATTATTGTGCAGCATGATTCGCTTATTTCATTTTATTGATAAATATTTGACTTAAAACAATATAAGGATTTTTTTAGGAATTTATTGATTAGTAAAACAATGGTGTTTATTTTCCGTTTGTACTTTTGTATGCCTTGTCACCTCCGTGGACTGAGGTGGAATGTTTTGCTATCTGTAATCGGATCCCCAGATCCCTACACTCACTATGCAAAACACAGCAGTGTTATGCTGCTATTTTACGTCGGTATTCAGCCAGGAAGTGGACATTTTCCAGTTGAGGTGACCCTGTCATTTATTCTTTTTTCATTACATTGAGAGGACACAGTTGACCTGATGGCAAGTGAATCCTGCGGCCCATGACGTCTTCATTCATCCATGAAAAGGAATCGTAATTCAGATACGTTATCACCCTTGAGGACTGAGATGGAATGCCTCTTCACCAGTAGTATAAGGTCTCCGGATCCCTTCACTCACCAGACTTAACACAGCAACATTATGATGCTATTTTACGCTGGTATTCTAGGAGGGCGTGCTCGTACACCAGGCGATGACCCATTCATTCTGCAGCTAAAAACAAACTTCAGCATAGCTCTACCACTATGATATTGTGGCTAGAACTGTGCATGGTATTATTGGAATAGAGAAAAGTACAAGGGCCTGTTTCTGTGCAAATGCTTGCAGAATTACAACATATATTGCCCAGTTAATGTTAAACCATATCATCACCACACTAGGAATAGTAAAATGGTGGCAAGATAAAAATCTTGTCTTAATTAAATTCGTGTCTATATAAATTTGTAGAAAAGAATTCACTTTATTGTTAATTTATTTACTATACTTTTATAGGCAACATAAGAGTATCAAAGCCTTGAATATAGCCTTACATAAGGAAACTTGGATTTTAATTATAATTAAACTTTAAACTAAAATCATATAAAACTTGTTCATTTCTTTGTTGTCACTAGTTTGAAAAACAACAGTAATCATTAAAACAACGATCATCATCCATGTTAAAACTAAGACTAGTTTGAAAGATGTCATGCAGTATCGCACCCGAATATAACCGAAGTCGGGAGTATAGCATATAAGCTATATTAGTTTTATAGTTTCTTCTGGATATTTTACAAACATCAGTCTTACTGAGATTATATATATATATATATATATATATATATATATATATATATATATAAATACATATATCAAACCAAACACTTCTACATGAGACCACATATTTAATTATAATCTTTATTAAAATTATAATAACGTAAAGAAAAATGAACATACCTGCTCCAGTTATTGTGTAAAATCCATATTCATAGTCTACTTGTATTGTGTTTGGGTCACTATTGTTCACATTCCCTAACACAACAGTGGTGTAATAACACACTCCAACAATTGCAATAACCCAAAACACGCACATTATGCTTGGTATAGCATTCCTTCTAAGCATTTTAATTGCTTTACTATTGAGACTTGTGAGATTAATTAACACTCCAATGCAGGAGCATAGTAACACCATGAAACACAGCAGTATTAGCAACCTCATTAGTGTTATTATTTCCGGTGTTGTGCATGGAGGAAGACCTTGAAAAATAATAAAACAATAATTATTTCAAGATTAACAATTATTCCTCTAATCATTAGGAGGAAGTCATGTAAGAATTAATTCCACAAATATTTTAAATGATTTAGCCATGTTGACATGGAATGGTAGCATAATATTAGGAGTGTGTATGTTAACACAATATATCTCAAAAGACTAAATCAAGTCTAGTATTCTAGTATTTTAATAACATTGAGAATTTAACACAAGAGAACCATTTCAATTGCACTAACTTTTCTTTTTTTTAAATGTAAGAAGTGCAAGTAAGTATGCATGTAATGATAAATGATCCCTTTAGTCAAAAAAATATGACATCATATTAATCCTTGGAATACTCAGGAAAAACAAATATATTGTTAATGTGATGGAATGTTTTGTTACCTTATAATTATAATTAGATCTCCGGTTTCCTATACCAAATGAAACACTACAAACAAACAAACAGAAAATGTTGGTATTCTAGGATACCTTGGCATTTTGCTGAGTTAGTTTGTAATAATTATTCAGTGTTGCTGCTCTTCCAATCTCTTTTTAAAGGTGTTAGAAAAGTCAAGAGGAAGTGCATATTCATGTTTGCATAAATAGAAATTTATTTTGTACTACAACTATCAACCTCCTTATTGCGTTTTGTAGTTATTGTAATAGACATATATAAGAAATATTTGAAGTCTGCAAATCTTCATTGGTACTGTATATCAATATTCTAACATTATTTAAAATTCATAAGGGTAAATTATAATTTCCCAAAATAGCACCATTGCAAATATCTGACATTTAACAATATATAATGCTTACCATTGTAATCAGATCTATTGATAGGGTTATACTCTTTACTCTGGTGAATTGTTATTTGATCATTATTATCATCATCCTCATCAAATGTGAAGAACTGTGCGAGAGAGAGACTCTGGGTACAGTGCAGGCCTTTAATTCTGAACCAACTGGGTTGAACTAATGCTGCACAGGTCAACAAGAATGTTAACAGGTTGAAGAACGCTGCTATCTTGTTTAATTCCTTATCTTTAAAAGGAAGTGGTATTTTGAGACCTAAAATGACACAAATGACGAATTTATATAATATGAAACAATGTATTATAGGTAGCAATATGATAATGTCTTTTAGGTTGATTCGGACCAGAAATATATCTTCAGGTTATTTTTTTTATTTATTATGGGTAACAAACAAGCATGCAATTCACACAGTGGCAAGTTGTGACTGCAGCCTGGGCAGTAACACCTACATTCCTCCTCAACAAAAATTCAAGATCAATAAGTCACTACTGAGGACTCAGGTGGAATGTCTTGTTTTCAGTAAATGGAGCTCCCAGACTCCTACACTCACCAAATTAAACATAGCAGTTGTTGCCATTGCATATTGCTATTTCACATTGGTATTATATGAGGGAGTACCTGTTCCAATTAAACTGACCCAATTATTCTGCATGATGGCTCTACAAATGTTATAAATTACCATATGACATCAACTGCACAAAATTTAGTATTGTAAGCATTTGTTTGCAGTGTTTAGGATTTAAGACAGAGACAATACAAGACGATGAAATTAGTAATATATAGTTCTTCAACAAGTATTTCAACCCAGGATCAAGAAACCAGGAACCAGATCTCTAGCACAAATCAAGACCAAGTAGTCATCAGTCAAAACAATTAATTAAAATATTATGTAAATATATGTTACTTATATAAAAGTAAGAAATAAACAATTATATTTTTTTTATTAAAAGAATGCTAGCAGTGCTATCAATTACTAACATTCCCATTAACTTCTCGAATAGATGATTCAAATCTACAACCTTAAGTTTTGCAAACTATACCCAAAACCATTAAGTATAGAATGAAACTATTTGTTTGTTAGTTCAATCAACAATTTTTATTTGATTGACATTGAAGACCAAATAGACTTGTTGGCTTTCACTAGTATCATAACCATATTAGACCCATTTCTGTATTAGTTTCATACAGATAAACACTAAGTTTGTGTAATTCTTACCTAAATTTCAAAGTTACAATAAGTGCATTATAGTTGTTAATAATTAAATATAAAAATATTTTTATTAATAATTAATTTAAACTTGGACTTTACAACTCACATTCTATTACTTTAAAGAAAAATATAGCAGCTAGTTTATATTATTATGAAGATTGATACAAGAGACAATAAATATTCTTTTATTCTCAATTGCTTAACTTTCAAAAAACTTTACTGCATCAACCTAATTAAACAAGACAGTATTTGAATTTAATAACAAATACAAGAGGACTTTGTGCTACAATAGCATGGAATTTAATGTGATATTAGAGTTATATGGTGATTTGACAGGTTTTAACAAGTATGCTCACTGATATTAATATCTATAAATAGTCAATTGTAACAGTGGTGGTGGAACTCCGAGGGAGGCCAATATGTTATAGTTATATTATAGGATTCTTATTACACTTTGTACTGTAATAAGTTACAGTTAGTTTATTTTTCTTTAATTCTTATACAGTACATATAAATATGCATAACAGGCAAACTGCATTTACTATATAAGAACTTTTCACTGAATAAAAGTAACTTTTCGATTAATAAACTTTAAATAAATTAAATATAAATATAATTAACTTAAAAAGTTTTGTTAAAGCCTAATTTTAATAAATGTATTATTTTTCCGCAAGGATAAACGTCATACCTCTGATCCATGTAAGACAGCCCATAGTGCCGGTGCCACAACTATTATACAAACCACCCACAATTCATATGATCAAATATTCCTGATATTGAAAAAGATAGTTAAAGAATGATCACATTTAACACATAACACAAATACTTATCATTTCGTAAAATGTATTTGTTTGACACTTTGACAAGAAAGAAAAATATAAATAGTATTAAAGAATTATCACATGATTGGTTGGTAATTCAGTCTATTGTCTCTTTCACTCTTATATCATAGTTTTATCGGTAAAAGAGCAACAGAAAATTGTAAACAAAGCATTTGGGAATTTTGATTCCAATCAACGCAGCTAACATTATGGATGAAGCAATTTGTTATGACGAATTTAATCCATAGACTTCAAATTACATTAAGCTAAACTTTTGTAATGGAATTTGGATTTTATATAATAATTATTTTATTTGCATAAATTAATTATTAGTCCATTTTCGTTTTCACTCGTTCATTGACTTTTTGTTTCGTCAGTCAAAATTAAGCAGTTTATCACAAGCCGTTTTATATAAAAACTTTAGTTCTTTAAATACTTTATTACTACTAAAAGATTTTTTTCCACCTTCCACTTAATTTTTACATCAGATACTATATTATATCCATTTTCGGATTTTAACATTAGTGATCGATTAGCCTTCACCCTTCACTGCACTAAATTAATTAGATTTCGTTTGTAATCTCGTAACGTGCTCATATAGTATTTTCGCGCGCGTTGAAGCTGAGGAAATTTGTGAAGAATACTTTAATTTGGACACTCATTTCGCAATATCGTACTCGCCTAATGTGGCCCACAATTCAGCAGTATAAGAGTTTCCCGAAGATATAAAAAAAACACCGAATATGCTCTCTTTCAAATGGCACACGAGCAATATTTATAGACGTCTGCTGTCAATTAATATGAGTTACTCTTGTTGTTTGCTAAGGTTATATGTTTAATTATGTATTTATGTTTGTCTGTACATTATGCATTATGTATTGCTATATGTAAGTAAATATATTTACATAATAGTGCATATTTTTGTTCTTTTGTATATATTCAGACCGTTGTAGTATTTTTATTTTCGGAAAAATATCCTAATATTATATATTATAAATGTGTAGGTTTGTATTATTGAATGTTTGTTAATCAATCACGCAAAAACGGCTAAACTGATTGGAATTAAGTTTACACAGATAGCTTATAATGTGGAAATATACACAGAATATAACTTAACGACTGTTTATGTAAAACTACCATATGCCCACAATTTTCTTTTCATGTACGTAAAAGTTTTGGGCACTTGAATCTCTTGAGAAACGCACATAAAGTTGACCATATGAGATGCAAGGAGTGCTTAAAACAGTACGTATACCTGGTTGAAAATAAAATTATACAATGTCGACTTACAAATTTTTCATTTCTTTCTGGACTGATGCTAGTTAGATTTTTTTAATGAATGCAGCGCATTGCACCTACCATAATTTTTCTTCAAGCCATAGATCGAACAAAATTTATTTAAATAAATAATTTTGCTTGTGAGTTTCCAAAAAAAATAAAATAAAAATTATATTTATAAAAGTATTTAAAGGTAGTTAAATCCCTAAGCGTGTAAACTATTAGGAGTTCAAATTAGCTCCCACCGATCCCGATAGATGGCCGTCACGCTATAAGCAGGAGCATCGGAGTCATGAGGGATGCAAAATCCGTCATATTAAAAAAAAAAGTACAACTGCCTCCAGGACCTTCAACAGAGTTATTGCAGAAGCAAAGTCTGAGCACATTGGCAAAATTGGTGAGAGACTAGTTCGTCTCCCTTCGGGAACCCGTGAATTTGGGTCTCTCGCTATCGTAAAGCTCGAAGTATCGCTTGAAGTATCCTAAAGGATACCAGGTCTGCCCAAATAAGAGCCAAGAGAGTTGGTAAAAAATGAATTCTTGTTAGATAGTCGGTTCAAAAGTGTCTATTAAATGGTATTTTATGACAATCAATTTAATGTAACGTTACTTAAAATATTTTTTTTATAAATGTTTATTAAAGCTAAGTAAGTTGTCATAAAGTTAGTAATATCATTACATATAAATTTTTATATAAGGCGTTATTATTAAGGCGTGTATGTTATTTTAATGTTTAGTTCTATTGTATTTACAATGTTCTTCTTTTAAGTAATTATTAAGTACCATCTGTTAGTTTTTGTGAATTTTATTGTGTAATTTATTACTAGTGTAGATTTCTTTCAGGCTGGCGGGTAAGGGATCTGTGTACTCTTATATATTTGCTTTATTTTAGCTCATTTTATTTATTAATTATTTATTTTATATATTTATAGTTTTTATATTATATATATTTATTTTGCATAATTATATATCTGCTTATGGCGATTTAACTCCGCCCTTACATTCTCTTTGCTGTTGTGTACCCACTCAACCTTCTCCTTTTCTAATGCGTTCAAGCATCTATTCATCGAAGTTAGACTATCCCATATAAAAATATTCTTAGCGTTTGTTACAGTTCATATAGATTATTTGTCGTCATTCGAACCTCTATTAGAAAATTTGACCCCGTTATATAGTCACACCATAATCATGGGTGACATGTTTAGTCAAAGAAGACAATCGGTATAAAAATCTTGGTCACTGAAACATCTAATCTACATATATTACCGATCTCTGCTATCATAACCTTCCCGATTGTACCCTTTTTTTTTGTTTATGAATATTGCTGTTGGTCCAGATGACCTCTACAGCTTTATCTAATTAGACTCGCGAGCGAGAGGCCCGCTGGGTAAGGAGACAACGATGATGCTGCGAAGCGAAGCACGAAGACCGCTGCTGCACTACCGCTGCGCTCCGACCCCTGTGGACGAAGAACTTCGACGACAACAGAGGGGGGTGATAATACTATCCGAGGGCCCCTCATAAGGAGGTACGAAACCTCGTCTAGGATCGCTATCTACAAGGAGGACAGGATAACTTTAGAAGCGGCCTAAAACACGATTAAATCGCGTGTAAGCTGTACGAGGAAGACGACGTCGCACTCACCGGCGAGCGCGGTGTGGCGTGTCTGAATTTACATGTATGTGTACATGAGTAGATTGTGTGCGATTCTGTGATGTTGGTCGGTCCGCGGTTAAGCCCCTGCCGCTCGGTGCGGAAAGAACTGTGATAATGTTAAAATTAATATTTGCCGTTAGATTATTTTCAGGCGTTATATATTAGATCGAGTTGCCCGATTGTACCCCGTCTTTACTTAATCTTATTATTGTAACCTCACATGATTTTATCTTGAAGCATGGCCAGCATGAGGCTGATGTTTTCACTCACCATGATTTTTTATTTCTAACGTACAAAGTTCGTCCTCCTAATGCTATATCAAGAATCCTACTGCAAAGGAATTTTAGTGGAATGGAGATGCTCGTCTCCTGGATTGGTCATCTGTTGCAGATGCTACTACAGTTAAGTTAAATGTAGATTTATTTAACTCCCTTCTCATACAATTTTACGATATTCATGACCCGGTTAGACCTATAAAAATCAAAAACATTTAGCAGTGCCATGGCTAACTGATGAACTTAAAAAGGCTTTTTTGAAAAATGTTTAGCAAAAAGTAAACTGAAGGCCAATAAAACCGACAAAAACTTTCGGAACAATAATAATCGTAATGTTGATATTGAACTCCTAACCAACATTTCACATCTTCTACTACCTTGGAGGACTCAGATAAAGATCATACGCTAAGTATTCTTTCTTCAATGCCAACTCCTGATTACCCACACTTTAATTTCTCTCCTTTCACTGATTGCGATGTCAAGAAAAATATATTGTCCATATTGTCCATCTCGTCGAATGCCGTAGATGGGGACAGCGTTAGTCATAACATGATTCTACCTATCCTTGAATTTGTCACTCCTATTCCCACCCATATCCTCTATAAATCTATATCCTGTTGCCTGGAAGAAATTACACTTTAGCGATACGACCGCCTTGTTGTACAATGAATACTTTAATATTTATTATTTATAAATTTTATTTTATTATCTTCTCTTTTCACAACGTCGTCGAACGTTTCGAACGTTTTCGCCGGCGAGCGGGACGTCGTCTTCCTCGCACAGCGGCTTACACGCGAGTTACTGGTGTTCTAGGCCGCTTTTAAAAACCGACTTGTCCTCCCTTTAGATAGCGATCTGAGTCGAGGTTTCGTACCTCCTTATGACGGGCCCTTGGATCGTATTATCGCCCCCTTCTGTTGTCGTCGACGTTCTTCGTCCACAGGGGTCGGAGTGCAGCGGTGGTGCACCAGCAGTCTTCGCGCCACCTTCGCAGCATCGTCGTTGTCTCTGTACTCAGCGGGCCTCCCACTCGCGAGTCTAATTAGATAAAGCTGTAGAGGACCAAAAGCAATACTCACACAAAAAAAAAACAAAGAATTGAATCATATTTGAGTCTCTAATTATGCAAACTTGTCTGTTACAAAGGATATATTTTAAACTATAAGATTACGACCAAGATGTTTTATTCTTGCTACACTGAGGGCTTGAGATGCATTCTACACATATTTCAATTATACTAGTTAAAAATAATTTCAAAGAGAACATTTACATAATTAATCATGCAAACAAGTGTATTTAGAAGAGAAAGATAGCAGGGAATTGTAATTTATCTTATAACGAAATACGTCTCACTAATGAATAACGACTGAAACAATTATTTCTTCAGATTTATTACTATCGCAGCTTTATGAAAACCGCGTCCGCTAAAACTTGATGTATGGTTACCGGATTTATTGAATACGGGTTTGTACTCTTAATTCATAACTAAATATGTAATCGTATATTCATTTCCAATACTATAATTTAAGTTTATTTAAATAACTATTAATGGGTATTCATTTGATTCTTCCTCATCCTTATCTCATATAAATTTTTCGCAAAAACTGCAAAGCAGCCCATTCCATCTTAGGTCACTTATTTAGCTAGTAATTTCACTGTGTCATTGTCTTCAAGATGGATACGAGATGGAATCCACTGTAACTTTACTCCTATTTCGTGATTACACGCGCGAGGTAAATCCAGCCAAATGTTGCTAAGAAGTTTGATTTCGTCGATAGGATGAATTTATGGAATTTATCGGCTTCTGCGATTGTATTCGTCTCTTTTAACAGCTTTAAGTACATTTAGTGCGGTCGATCATAATAATTGAATCGAATCGGATATCATAATCGCTTAAATTTATAATATCAAAGAGCACATTGTTACCCCATTCGTTTGGAAATTACCCACTCTGTACAAACCGCAATATATTTTGTGAAATTTAATTTCCTATAATAAATATAATAGGGGATGAAATATAACGAGGATGTATGCAAGATACTTATTTTTATTTGAGAATGCATAAATTAGTATTGTTGTAAAAAAAAGGAGTGTAAGTGTTTTAACTTCTTTTTCGGGGGGATAGAAATTTTTAAATTCCATTTGAGGTGAGTGTGAAATTTATTTTGAATACAAAAATTATTAACGTAAAATAGTAGTAATAACGTAAAGTATTGGTACAATAAAAACCAAATTAGATTTATATGTGTATACACCGTCAATTTGCCCAACATCATGATGTAATAATTGACAATTATAGTTAGTCTGTTATTATATTTTACTGGATATAATAACAGACTAACTATAATTGTCAATGTAAAATATTAGAGAATAGTAACATTCTCTAATATTTTACAATAGATATTGCATATTATCTAAAACCATGTTTGAAAAGGCATCTATCTGCAATCTATACATATTTAAAATATCTTTATGTGATGTTGTTAGTTATAAAAGGAAAAACCTAAATTACCGTTCTTAACACCTAGATAGTAATAAAGTGTGTGTTTAAACAAAAATAAACTATTATCCATTCTTATCCGATATTCCGTTTAAATATATACCAACACAAGCAAACAAACCATCACTCATCATGAATAACATAATTTAGTAGTCTTCTATTACTTTTTTTAATTAATTTACTGAAATTATACTGCTCTTGTTTATGGAAATCTTTTGTAATTTTTGCAAAAGATTGGAGATTAATAATGTAGGTCTAGTTACCTAGTACGCGTTCTAGCCCGCCGTAAAGGTAATAACATGAATATATATTTAAATGACTAGTAATATTTAAAGTAATTATAACCTTTGCAAGGAAATAATGAAATACTATAATATTTAAAGAAAAGAAGAGAAATATAAAATATTGACAAAATATTGATACCGAATGTTCTCGTAGCTTTTATCACGTAGGCGTTGATGACGTTAAGTGATGGCATCATCGACTATACTTTCTCGCGGAACGAAGCATCAAAGTCTCAGTCAACGGCGCATGCTCCGACACCAAATTCCTGAATATTGTGTTGTGTGCTATCGTCCACCTTGTTTCTTCGGCTTATCAATGACATATTGTAAATTAGTAACATACATTGCTATGAAGAAGATAGTACTGGCAACGCCTTAACAGCAAAAATATTCACGTCAACGAGTGCCGGAACAAACTTGTGTCTGAAATACAGATCTTGTTGAAACAAGTCTTGAATGAGGCCTGACTAAATCTAGTCAAAGTCAACCCTGAGAAGAGCAGTGACCGTGCAAAGCAGTGCTGCGCGTTCATCGCTGAAAAGACAACCCCATCATTCTGGAAACATTCCCTTGATGCCTCGACTAGTAACATAACCTTGGCGTTGAAATTTGGAATGACTTGCAGTTCCGCGGCCATCTGGAAGAGAAGATCAATCAACATTATTAACGTACTATAACATAAAAAATGATATATTAAAAATAAAAAAAATATTAAAATAAATATTGGTATTAATTAAAACATAAAATCAAATTAAGTTATGCACAACAACTATAAGTCTACGGGAATAGCTTCTATTTATAGAGATCAAGTGTAGGAGGTATTTATAATACCTTTTTTCAAGTATTCATTTTAATGGCCCATAAAAAGATTAGGCTACAAAAACTAACAAGTACATATGAGATATTATTTCATTATCCATAAATATACACAAGTCAAATTTAATCTTTGTAAATACACAAAATAGCAGCTATGAATTGGATTGACGTAATTACTCATCTGTCACTTGAATATTTAATATTAATTAAATTAAAATATGATTTGATTTAAGATTATACATTCTTGTCATAACTTTATCCTCATTTAAAGAGAATTATAATAGGCTTAGTATTTATGGTGCGATATTGGAATTAATTAAATGCACTTTATTTTTATTTACGTTCTGAAATACGCTTACGAGGCTTTTTTGGGAGAACTCCAGTGGACCGATTTCTTCCATGACATCTCATAGGACCTTTATGAATACCACATTGAACCCACTCTGCTGTATCCTGGTATGATATTTTGAATATTCAAAACCTCCGAGACTCTTCAAACATTTTACATATGTATTGTCTGATAATCTGACGATTCCGAAGTCAACATTTTTGTTGAAATAACTTGCTAATTGATCGATTTAATCCTTTTAATAAATAAAATCTGTAAAATTTATTTTATAAGGTTCATCCTTTTTTCTTACACCATTATTAATTTGAAGTATTGATCAGGAATATATATGAGATATAATTTTTTAGGTGTGACTTAGTAAAAAAAATATTTGCATACAATAAAAACTTTTCTGTTACTTTTCTGTGTTAAGACCTCTTCAATTATTCGTCATAACATAATTGCCCAATTTGTAGTTTTAATTTTTTAAATCGGACAAAACATGAAATGACAATTGGTTTAATTTTAACTTTAATTAATGAAAGTCATAGTGACAATTCTACCATTAACTTACGGTTAAGATAAAGCAGTTTAGTTAAGACGTAATAGACGTGAGCGAACTTTTTATCTATTTAAAACAGTCTCATAAAGCTTGCGCGGATATGTAAAACATTTATTTTAGTAATAAGTAAATAGCTGTGTTGTGTGATTATGCCGACTCGCAGTCCCGTAGGTGCGCGGTAATGGGTTTGCATCAGCGGCGATAAATTTAAATGAAATATCATTTTTGATAACAAACCGTCCGACAAAGTTGTTAAATAAACGGTTGACTAAGCTCTTTATCATAGTGTGGATATTAATATCTTTGCGTTGATTTATATAACAGTTTATTGATAACATCTACTCACTTTTGGTAATAGTTTATTTCATTTTATCTTTACTCGAAAAAAATAAAGAAACTTTTGTTTGTGTTTAAAATAAAAATAGATATTTTATAATTTAGATGAAATTAGATTTTCTTTTTTTAAATGATTTTAAAGTAAGTGTGAGACTAGTTCTTCTCCCTTCGGGCACCCGTGCACTTTGAAAATTTTCTCATGGAATTCGAAAACCTAGTAACAATAAATAACATATATAATCACAACCCCTCGCTTACAGGATACAGGAGCCTCTCAATCATTAAGCATATGCCAATGCGACCATAAAAAAAACACAAAATAAAAATATACGTTACGAAAAGAAAGAAGAGGTTAATTTTTATAAACAGCACTTGTCACCTTTTAAACACAAAAAGGTAGTTTACATTACACTAACCAAAGACAGTTTTCATGCAGACATAAAACAAAAATTTCTTTTATTTGACTTTGATCCCTATTTCGAAGGACTATTAGGACTGTTAGCACCATTAAAATGTAAAATTGATATTAAAACCATGACATTGACATTACACACCTATAACGCAAAAATTCCAATTAGGAATAATATAAAATCTGATAATAAATTAAAATCATGATGTGAACAAGTAGTTAACTTTTTAAGTATAAAGTAACTTTTAAGTAGAAAAAAAAGGCTTAATATTTCCTACAGCATTTGTGTCATTAATATAATAATCAAATGACAGTAATATAATAGCAACACAAAAATAATTTAAATAAACGAGAGTAAAGTAAATAATTATCTTTTTTTGTGTAATATACTAGTGTACTACAAATAATTCAGAAGTGTATTATTTATAGGGGCGCATCATATCTAAAATTCTGAATTTGGAGATAAATAAAAAAGTAAAACTATAAATAATGAATAGGATTTAGCTTGATAAAATTTAACACTATGATGTCGGCGAATTATAGAAACACTATTTAATTTTTTACACACTATTATTAATTTTTTCAATGCATCATTTGTCGATATAATTTAAATTAATATCTATTTACCATAAATAACATAAATATTGACCATAAAACTATTGAACACAATTATATTCCACCAACTATCTTATGTTTTAAAATTTTGTCTTTTTTTGTGTACCTGAATTCAAATACTATTTTGAGATCCTATACCTATTCCAAGAATAATTTTAATTTTTTCACACAGAAATCCTTATATATTTTACTATTTTCTCAATGGTGCCTATAGCTCACTTTTATACTGTGGTAGAAAAATATTTGATTTTTATTTGGATATTTTCTAATAATTCTTAGTCCGATCATAACGATCGTAATATCTAATCACCAATCGTGATATCAATAATTTTATATATTTCATAGTTACGAGCCGGTTTCCTCAAGATAAATTCTGTCACCACCAAATACGTATATATGGTAAATCAGGACTTGAAGTTGCAATTAACACTTTCATTGGTGACGACACCGGGGTTTGAACTTGATTCCTTGCGTACCATGAATTAAAAGCGATCGCACCCGCACACTAAACTATCACCGTTCTTACACCCATTGTACCCATCGTCTCATCATCTACTTGTGTTAAAGATTTTATGACAAATCTGAAGCTCAAATCATAGGCCAATGGATGAATCAGATATAATAATAATAAAAATACGATGCTTATTTTTCTAAGCTTAAATATAAAAATAGGACTACATATTGAAGAATTTTTGAACAAAAAGCACAGACCTCAATTTTATGAAGCTCAAGGTATTTCCATTATGCTCCAATATCTTATCATAAAGAAACTGAGTAGCAACATTTATATGGGATGGACGAGTGTTATAGTTTAACTTTTATGAAGTCACAACGCATTATCGGGTGAACTGTGTTCGTTGTTACCTAATGTAATAAAAAAGCTTATGGGCAAAAGTTTGGGTTTTGGTAATATTGAAACACCTATAGCAAATATTTAGTATGACGGTTATGGTTAAAAAATTAAAATATGGCTTCAGGGGGAAATTTCCAGTGACGATGAGTTCAAGAGTGAGGTTTCTACCTATTTATCTAACCTATTTTGATGAGAAAGACAAATATTTTTCACGATGGCATAAAGATGCTAATAAACCGATCTGAAAAATGAGTAAAAATTTTGATTGAGTGTAATTTTATAGTTCTCAGACACTATTCTGCGAACTTATTTACCTCTTGTCGTATAATCAATAGGATTAATGATGGAAAGAGTAATGATAGTCTAATAAGCCCCAGTGAAAAATTCTACTGATTTTTATTTCTTTATCCAGCTAAGCTTTTAAAACTAACTAGGCTAATTTTCTGAAAATTCTGTTACTACTACTTGATTAGTGAGTACGTCTTTTAAACAATATATGGGATAAGAAGCAAAAGTTAAAAAATATTCTGTTTTGGAATTACGTAATTTTGTGATTTTCTAATCTCATTGTTCCTATTATTATTTTTAGTTTTACGTCTCACTATATTCATTTTAAGAAGATATTTTCAATAACTTTAAGCGGAAGTGGAAATCAATCATATGTGTGATGGGGGTGCGGTACACATACTTATTTTGATTATTTTATTATTCTCAGCTGTGGTTGATTTTGAGAATATTCTCTCCCCACCGGTACGTTTGTAATGGTCAAAAGTTAATAAAGATAAAATACCTAATAAAATGAATAGGTGGTAGGAATAAAATATATGAAAAAAAAACAAATTAATTAATTCAATTAACTGAGATTAACATAAAAATAGCAATTGCGTACCTTATATAGAGCCTTACTGCTACAGTAACGACATATGCTTCACCCCCAACTGACAATAAATATGTAAGATAGTGCACGTAAGTCTAAAAAACAGAGTCATTACTATACGCCTGTAGAACTCGAACTTCTTACCTCTAGATCGTAAATTCAATGACAAAAACCTAGCATCTCACCACACAAAAAACTATAGGAATACGGATATATTAATCTTAAAATATTTTTAAAGTTAAATACTCAAAGTTTTTTTTGTTAATTCAGCAGATATACCTTAACACCGTGTTTTAAACCATTGTATTAAAGAAAGTCACTTTGTTAGTTATTAATTTTTATATCCATAATATAGAAAAGACGTGAAAAAACAAGATAAGAAAATAAAAAAAGTAAATAAGTAAGCTTAAGATGCAGTAATTAAAAAATAAAATTATAACATTGTAATCTATGCTTAACTTTTGCTATAATTTGATGATGTATGAATGTATGATAATTTAAGATCATAACTTTGAAATAGATTTAATACCACCATATAATAATATTCTTGAAATATAATATTATATTTTTATTCTATTTATATTCTATTCTATTCTATATTATAATTATAATTTGTGGAATGTAGCCTGTGCAATATTTCTGCTGCTTGATTTGTGGAGGATTTCCTAACCCAGGAAATTCTAAAGCTATATATACGATTCTCTGCTGGTTTAAAGTAGCTTTGGAGCGTAGATCGTTATAGAGCTTAATGTTTTACAAATAACTTTCGTATCTTTTCTCAGGCAGGTTTTCTCGAGATGTTGTACCAGTTTGTTGGCAACAAACTCTTAAAGAGCTTAAATCGGGTTTATACTGAATATTCTCCCGGTGTGATTACACGTGTATTGTTATATCGGACTAGTGAAGGGGAGGACTAGCGTGTCTCTGTGCTTCTACGAATACCTACGGCACTATAATATATATTGATGTTTTCTGGTAATAACAAGAGGACATCACCGTGGTCGAAATCAACCTGAAGAACATACTCATTATCATGTCTGTTTAAGTGTTACATAAATGTAAGGTATGTTATCTAAAATATTTCTTAGTGCGGAATTTCTGTAAAATATAGAGTATATATTTTACAGAAATTCCGCAGATAATTCCGCGCTATATCTTCTCTTTAACTAGTATCCAGTAACGGCACAAACAATCTTCAGATTTATATCAGGTCGTGGGATCAATCACTCGCAAAGAGTTTAATTTTTGTCCCTAGTTTTCGTGCTATTATGTATATATATTTATTATATAAATCATTTAGGTGTTCATTTGGTGAGTAAAGGAAACCGGAGATCTTATTACTTATTAAGGTTAAAAAGTTTTTTACCTTAGTTCACACTACCATTGCGTTCGTTCGTTCGTTTGTATTGTCGACATGTCGAGCGACGTATATTATTGCGGTCACTTAGAAGGTAAGGCAAAATTGACCTTTAAAAAGTCGAATCGAAGCTTGCAGTACTTCACGGACATTGCGAAGAGATGTTGCATCTCTATGTATTTTTACCAGTTTCGTCATTTTATAGGTAGTTCATTGATTCCATTGCTGATCAAATTTTGGGAGCGAGAATCAATTAAATCTTTGAAAGCGGTTTGTACTGCCTCATCGGAATTGAATTTTTTTTCTAGCAAAAAAGAAAAAAATGGTAATCTGTTGGAGCAAGGTTCGGGGAGCATGGTAGGTGTTGGAGATATTCCAATCGCAGCTTCTCTAATTTAGCGATCGTCGATCGTGAAATATGGGGTCATGAAGCAGCAGTGGGCTAGAACAATTGACCAGTCTCGGTTGCTTAACGGCTAGTTTTTCCATCATGGTTCGCTTTCAATCATTGAAAACTTTTTACAGATCTGCCGTAATCGTCTGGCCAGATTCCAAATTCCCTCGTTATTGTCACGGTTGAGTAATGTAACGCAGAACTCAATGCGTGTTTATTGGTGTCTGCGAAAATGGGTACCCATTTCTTGAGCGTTATCGCATTTCAAGTTTTCCACTTTGTTAACAGAAGGATGATTAGATTTAGATTTAGGCTTGTGTATTTGAAATACAAATACACAAGCCTAAATTTGACAGACATTTGAATTTGGAATTCCTAACCAAACACCAGATTATTTGAGAACAAAGTGGCCAGTTTGACAAAACGCCAATATCATATGTCCTCTACGGAATTACAAAGCAGTGTAGCTCCGGAAATAAATTAATTAGTAAGGGAGCTGATAAAATGAGCTGGCTAGAGAGCTGGCTGGCTGAGATCTATATATCTTTATAATTAGACAAAAATCGAAGAAATCATGTCATGACGTAAAGAGTAAAATTGGAATTTATATTTAAGATAAGAAGGTAATGATGTATTATTTAAAATAGACAAAAGAACAAGCGGAATTTATATTGAACTTCCAGACATAATTATTGTTCTCATATACTCGCATATTGTGTATTATAGACAAAACGCCTTTTTATAATATCACAAAAACCCAGTGAAACGTGAAATAACCACGACCGAAGTGTTCAACGTTGATAATAACTAGTAATAATACGGCTGAGTTTGGAAAATTTTTGCGATGTATTTATAATAAAATCCTTTATATATATAATAAAATAAATAATAATAAATAGGATTTTTTTTAAAAGAATATTAGGAACGGTGTTAAAATTTCTAACATTCCGGTTAACCACTCCAACTGAGCTGAAAATGCTTGTGCTAGGTTCACGGCAATAGTCTAATGACGGATTCGCACCTACGACATTAAGTTTCGCAGACCGTACCCTAAACCATTAGCTATTGACGCCTCAATTAATCTTTGTTTTTTGTTCTAGTACGTCACGAATATGAACGTGGACACATAACGAGCTAGAAGATGGTCAAGTTTTTGATAATCAGGATAAATGTGAGTATATAACTTAATGAATGAATGGGTCAGCTCGTCGTAGGCGTAGGACTACGCCCTCACAGAATACCAGCGTGAAATATCAGATTAATGCTGCTGTGTTTCGTTTGGTGAGTGTTGGGATCTGGAAACCTTTATTACTGTATACGAGGCATTCCATCTCTGTCCTCAAGGGTCCTCAACGCATCTGCTTAATGATTCCTTGTCAAGGATAAATGTAGATGTTATGGGCCGCAGTAAGTAGCATCAGGTGAACTGTGTGCTCGTTTGTAACTCTCAATGTAATAAAAAATATATATAATAAAGGGATCGATTGGAAGAAGAAACCAGACTTCACTGAAAGGATAAGGACTATGATAAGAAAAGTTTTTAATTGTCGTTAATGGTATTGTTTGTATTTTAGTTTTAAAAAAATGATGAAATTAGCATCAAAATTAGGTACAGTTGTAATAAGGATGCTGGAAAAGCATTTATTAAAATAAATGTTTTATATCATATTCAGTTCATCATATGGAATTATATGGGAATATATGAAGTTTATGTTGTAGATTATCTCTTTAAATGAAACATGATGAACACGCTTTTGGTAGTTTGACTTGTATTTATGTAACGGAATCTTTTAAATTAATTTTCACTCAATTCCAGACGTCTGAATAAATTGAAATTTTTGCACATGTAAGAACCGAAGACAATTTAATAATTTCACCAAATGGAAACTAACCATTGGTAGGATGCAAAAAAATAACTGCATCCCGTTCCAATCTGTTGACCTGTTGTACCAAACTTGGCATTAGACTGCAAACCGCAATGGTATACTATGGATTGAACAGTGGTTCCATGAGCCAAGAGGGGCATAGACGGAGACTGAAAGTTATCCAGGTGGTAGGTTCAGCAGAAAGTATTTTACCTACCACGTCTGGAATAAGCGTGAGCGAAGTTATCACTGTATTAGATCACATGCTAAGGCAAAGTCGTGCACAGATCCACCCGCATGATCGAACCATACGACCGTTGTAGTCGCCGAGTATTACGATTTCTGCGGATGGGATCTTGTTGTAGCAAGGAATCTGTAACCATTTTGACGTGGACGGTGACTAGGTTAGTGACAGTATTATGAGAGCTATGAGAGTTATAAAGGCACGCATAGCAACGGATGATCGTCGCCGTCTATGCGCAGCCAAAGGAAGCTCAAGACCGACAGACAGACTTTCAAGATTGTCGAGACGTCAAGAACAGACATCATCTATACAATTCGGCCCTTGGCACAAACGATTGTTCCAATTTGTCCTTTGTCTCCGAAAATGTGGAATATATTTTAAATTTTATCTGTTCTTAATATATTTTTTTATTTTATGTATCCAATGGTTTTTAATAATTAAGTTATTATCGAAATCTTATTTAAAATTACGTTGATATTAACGTTTTATTTAATATTTATATGCTAAGCATATTAAAAAATCACTGTAGAAAACACCGGTATTAATTAACAACGCCATATGGAACTGGCATATATAGTTAACTTGTGGAAAATATCTATCATAATCTTTTTTTAACGTGGTACCTTATGCATACCCTTGTGGGGGCAATATTTTTGCAAAAAATATACACCTCTAATCTGAAAGTACCAACATAATAAAAACAAGGTCAAACGTGGTAAGGTAGAACTAACTTGAAAGCTGGACTGAAACTTATCGCTAATCTAAGTTCTATGTAAATTTATAGTCCCCGAGTGAGAGATTTGTGAGCTCTTGAAATACGAGTACGAAAAGGTAGATATCAGTTTTTTCTTAACTGTTAACAAATTTGGATAAATTATATTGCTAGGCTGTTTTTATATGGCAAGAACTGATATATATACTATATACACTACTTTATCGGACTTTTTTGTATTCCCATCACTGTACCATGTATACTTAAATATAATATTAAACAACCTGGTTATTACAATAACCGTTTTATACTCTAATATAAATACATCCCTTTTTCTGATACAAATCGGTTTATGATATAAAGTAATAATTCAAATGCAGTAATCTATAATTTGTCGCGTCGGAAGCACGTAACCGGTCGTCTATTATTTTAGCAATGATTAATGTTATACATGCGGTTATGGTTTGCTTGGCGTTATGTTTGTAATCTGCAATATGAAATAACGTTAGTACTAACTAAACTAAATACCTTATTATTTTATAACGTTTTATTTTACTGTTTAAAACACTAGTTATGGGGATTATTTATATAAGATTGTATGAACAAACTCAGAACAAAGAAAGACTTCGATCTAGAAATATTGTTTTTGTTCTATTTCATTTCTACAGCAGGTAGTAATAGTAGTAGTAGAAATTATGCTTCCAAATATACCTTAATGGTTACATAAGTTCTTGACTAATTTTAAAACTTGGTAAATTTTAAAAAAATTTAACCCAAAAAGCTTTCGTTGTGTTGTAACACAAATTTTTAACAGGTATAAAGTCTAAAAAAATCCTACATTCATAATGACTTATTTAATTTTGACATTAAATAAATGTGTTTGGAAAAATGAGCTCACAATTTTTAGGTTTATCAATATAGTAACAGCGCTCCTTAGATACGAGTACATTGATCCTCAGTGACGTTAAATCTTTAAGTCGCTGTTTAGTATAGTCTCCGAGAACTACGATGGAAAGCTTCTTTACAAGTATTTAGGTTTCTGGGTAGTGTTATGCACAATGCGAAAGTGAAAAGCAATATATTGCGATATATCGCAATATATTGCTATTAGAGGTACTCCAGGTTTGTTGGTGTTTCTAAAGCCATATGTACATGAGGAGACTATTTAAATGATCAACATAAAAATCAGATTCTGTTAGATGCTAATTTTATTATTTTTTTAAGTGGTTTTCTTTTATATACCACATACTCAATAATTATATATATATACATACATATATATATATATATATATATATATATATATATATATATATATATACCGAACTTTACAAAATAAACTTTTTACTAAACACGTATATTTATTTACATTTAATTGGTTTATTTACACCTTACAAAAACGTCGGACTTTATGCCTTAAGGCATTCTCTACCAGTCAACCCATGGCGTGGAGAGACTTTGTGGTAGCTGTAGTGGATACGTTGTAAAAAAGAAAAAAATACTTAAAACTAAAAAAATATGTATATTATAATAGTGAATCAGATATAATTCTGCTATTTAAAAAATAATAATAATAACATACCAAACATATAAAAGTATATATATGTTTGGTATGTTATATATATATATATATATATATATATGCATATATATAAAGCATCAGATGTCTTTAAATAGTGTTCCTGCAAAAGCCTTTAAAAATAGAGCTTTTACACTTTTACATTAACTACCTAATACTCAGTCTGTCTCTGTAACTCGTAAACCTAAGTTGGGAGAATATGGCGGGTGAGGGAGGGAGATAATTTTTTATTATTATACATATTTCTATAATTATTATTATTATTACATATTTATAAATTATTATTGATAGTTCGATGCAATGAAAGAAGCTATACACTGACAAAATTGACGAATCTAGTACCAATAACAAATGATGGCTGATAAATTGATAATAATTATAAAAAAAGTACCCTCCAATACATATACATTCAATATGGGAAAACAAAAATAAAGCAGAGTACAGATATTTTTTTTAATTGGAATAACCAAATTAAAAAGGTTGTATATAGAAAACTTAGGCAATTAAAAAAATGAATAAAGGAAATAAAGGCAGAGTGAAACATTATTACTTGGCATGTGAATATATTCCAAACAATTAATAAATGGAAGGTACAGAACTATTACGTATACCCTTGTCTTTATTGTTATTTATATAAAGTGCATTTTAAAATGGAATAAAATCTTTTATTTTTATTACATTGAGAGTAACAAACGAGATTTGATTCCTACGGCCCATGATATCTACATTCATCATTGACAAGGAATCATAATGCATCTGCATTGTCAACCTTGAGGACTGATATGTAATGCCTCGACACGAGTAATATAAGGGTCACCGGATCTCTACACTCGCCAGACGAAACACGTTATGCTGATATTTGACGCCGGTATTCTGTGAGGGTGTGGTATCCAGTCGAGCTTAACCAATCATTCTGCAGCTAGAAACAAACTGCAGTCTAGCTGTATCACTAATTAATCTTTTAAGCTGGATTAATAACATTACTTCCGTATTCGAAAGCAGTAAAGAATTCCTTTACGAGTGCGTTATTTACTACACTATATTGAAATGTATTTTTATAGCTAAGCACTTAAGTTGATAGCTGGAAATAAATTCATCAAATCAGGTATAAATGTCTCTGATTCATTTTGATGCTTTCATGTCCTACTAATGTCAAGTAATTGTAATTATATAAAGGATATATTTTTAATTATAACACTATTAATATGTTCCGATACCCATAGCAGCTTTATTATTTTTAAGTAAGTCTGTTGATAAGTTTTTGTTAATTTTATCAAATACATGTGACATTCCAATATGATCTATCGTATTGTATTATTTATGAATCGTAATGGACGGTGCATGCTCAAACTCCAAACCAGTGAATGCTGGTGCTCCATATGGCTGTGTGATATTGAAAAATGCAATTAAATTCAATTATAATGTATATCAGTAATTAATATTAATTCTTATTTTGTATTATTGCTTATTTTAATTTAATCATAGAACGAATGACCTCTCCCCTGCTGGTGGGAATTTTTTCAGTATAAAAACATGTCGTAAGAACGGCTGGAATACATATAGAAACGGATTCTCAAGAGCAAACTGACATTAGAGAAACGTAGATATTGTCACATCAATTAAAATACTCTTTCAGTAAAATATTTGTACCTGTGGAATACTATATACTCGTAGTATTATATAAATATTACAATTCTACGTATCTTTTCATCTTACTCTGGTTATTATATTCAGATGTGGCCGCTTACCGTGGTAACCGTGGTACCGTGGTAAAAGTAAAAGCATGTTAAGTGTAAAGTATGTAATAAAGAGAGTGCACTAAGACCAAAGTTTAATGTATTAGGCAGAAAGATGTTGACCAGTTAGATATTGGCGCTCTTATTGTTTCTATTCGACGTTAAGCTTATCGAAGTCAAAGTCGAAATTAAACGTGTATTATATGGATAAAGTAAAAAAACTTTATTTTTATGAATTTAATTTTTTATATTTAATCAATTGAAGTATGTATCATTATTAGCTATGCACTTTCATCATTTTATAGGTAGCATGTAGGCGTGGATTCCTAAAATTTTTTTAGGAACGAGAAATAAAATCTAGAAAGCGGTTTGGACTGCCATATCGGAATCGAATTTTTTACCTTGCAAGAAATTGTCCAAATTCCGGATAAAATCGTAATCTTTTGGACCAAGGTCCGGGGAGTATGGTGGGTGTCGGAGTCATTCTAATCGCAGCTTCTCTAATTTTGCAATCGGCTGTCGTGAAGAAGCAGTGGGCTAGAGCAATTGACCAGTCTCGGTTGTTTAACGCCTAGATTTTCTATCATGGTTTGCAATAGTCGACAATACAGATCTTCCGTAATCGTCTGGCCAGATCTTAGTGTATGGCACCAGTATTGGTCCACCAAACCAGTACCTTTTTCAGAGTCAATTTTCGATTGGGACAGGATATGGCTGATTCTCTTGGGTTGAACCACTGTAATGAGCGTACGGTATCCGTTTTTCATCACATGTAACGATCGTTATTGTGACGGTTGAGTAATATAATGCAGCACTCAATGCGTGTTTGTTGGTGCGCTTCACTCAATTCATGCGGTTCCCATTTCACGAGATTTTTCGCTTTTTCCATTTGTTTCAATTAAAATTGGAAAAAAACACGTTGGAACCTATAACGTACCGTGCATTCTTTAACAGTAGCTTCCCAATATACATCGTTAATCCTTTGATATGTTTCTGCAGCGCTGTTTTTTCAAGCTTTACGTTTTGTTAACTGAAGGATGTCTAAGAAAAACAAATAGCGTGAAAACAAATGAATCACTAAATTTGAAATACAAATACACAAGCCTGAATTTGAAATACATTTGAATTTGAAAGTCTTAACCAAACACCAGATTATTTGAGATCAAAGTGGCTAGTTTCACAAAATGCCAATTTCGTATGTAAGGAACTAATATTTGCTAAGGATTGACATGTGTAATTCTCATATCATGTGAGCATTTAGCTGTATCTATTCCAAATAGAGAACTTATCAGATTAATATAATATTATCAACGTGATTATAAATTCCTTTTTTGTTAAAATCCGTTACGTTATTATTTTCAAAGGATTTAATTAGTGATGTTATAAACCTGACGGTAATATATCATTTGATTTCCTAAAATATAATTTCGGAGTACAAAAGTGCTTGCAAAGATATGATTATCATCTCAACCTACACATTGACATGATATGATTAAAGATTTATAACAATATTTCATTCAACTTAAATTAGTATGCCTAGTTATAATAACTAACTTTCTATGATTTATATTTTTGACTACTGTGCGATGCAATGCAAACAGAAGAGTCAATAGCCTAATGGTATAGGGTACGGTATGCGAAATTTATGGTACAGGTTTGAATTCTAAAAGATATTGGGGGATAGATATTTTTACCTTTGTACATAAAACGTGTTTATGCGATTATACAGTAAAATAACGTTTGTGACACAAGCTGGTTTTGCAATAATTGACGCCATTTAAATTAAAGTTGAATGCCACTCTGCTATTGGTGACTTTGCAACACCTTGTATTAAGGAGATAATTGTGGACTTTAGTAATTTAACTTGCCTTGATGCACGGACCTTGTAACACAGCAACAAGTATAATATCCTTATTGCGGTAAATTACATCGTTTAGCTTAATACATAAATTTATTGTTATAAAATTACAAATTCTAGTAACTAAATACACAGATACATAGAGTAACCTTGGTATGTCAGTGACTAAGCACTCGCTTTTAATTTACGGTTAGCGAGCAAATCGATTACGATCTCCGGTGCCGGCACTAAAGAAATTTTGAGTTGTTATTTTCAACGCTGATTTACCACGTGCTTTGCATATCTAAGAATTAAATAAAAATAAACATTACACGAAGACATGCAAAGTCCGCCAATCCGTAGCCAAGTCGCATTGTGGACTACGCCCGAACACCCCACCTAAAGAGTACGTAAGTGGGAAGGGCCAGGCTGTTACTTTATTTAACTTTTAGTGTAAGTAATTTATAATATAATACATAAGGAAATAAGTAATTATATTTCATAACATCATAATTATTTATTTATTTTATCAACTTTTAGTATAAGTAATTTATAATATAATACATAAGGAAATAAGTAATTATATTTCATAACATCATTATTATTATTTTTTTTTTTCAACTTTTAGTATAAGTTATTTATAATATAATACATAAGGAAATAAGTAATTATATTTCATAACATCATAATTATTTATTTATTTTTTCAACTTTTAGTATAAGTTATTTATAATATAATACATAAGGAAATAAGTAGTTATATTTCATAACATCATAATTATTTATTTATTTTATCAACTTTTAGTATAAGTAATTTATAATATAATACATAAGGAAATAAGTAATTATATTTCATAACATCATTATTATTTATTTATTTTTTCAACTTTTAGTATAAGTTATTTATAATATAATACATAAGGAAATAAGTAATTATATTTCATAACATCATAATTATTTATTTATTTTTTCAACTTTTAGCATAAGTTATTTATAATATAATACATAAGGAAATAAGTAATTATATTTCATAACATCATAATTATTTATTTATTTTTTCAACTTTTAGTATAAGTAATTTATAATATAATACATAAGGAAATAAGTAGTTATATTTCATAACATCATAATTATTTTTTATTTTTTTATATATATATTATTTTGTCAATGGTAGCAAACTGAGCTAGTTATTTTCAGAGTAACTATGGTAGAAGACCATGCCTGGCTTGTACATCAGAGTTCTCTCTGAACTATGCACAAATGCGACCTTGGGGAATTAGCTTGTTGCTAACAAGCGACATCGTGTCGTTAAGAAGGTCACTTGGTTATGTAAGCTATAATTATTTCACGTTATACTTTGGTTCGACTCATATCTTATTTAGCTTGGTTGTTGGATAGGCGCAATCCACGGCGAATCCCTTATATCGGGTGTCTTATATAAATATTATAAAAAATGTAGTAGCGTACTTGTAAAGCTTTACAAGGATAATATATTTGAGCCGCATGGATTATAATTATAAATATTTTTACTATATGAAAGGTCGAGCATAAAGCATTACCTAAGGTTTCAATATATACAATATATTTACAAAATCTACAGTTTACTATGAAGAACAACGTAAATTGTTGAGAGACTTAAAATGAAAGATCACTCATACAGTTTATATTTAATAAAACTATACAATTTCATATCTTTGATAACATACAACAAATTTTAAAAGTTAATCAGGGAGCCCTCCGGGGAGACTAATCCAGGTTTCGAGAATGTATTAAAGTTAATATTCCTATGTTACTTAAATAAAGTTAGTAATTACTTAATAGAATTCCAACGAAATTTAATTTATACAAATGAAATTGAAAAATTATTAAATTACACACTTAAAGGTTTCTCATGATATGTTTTACAAATGTTTGATAAAAAAAATATTCATTTTAAATATTTTGGTATTTTCTCTTTAACTTTAAAGTGTGTAACTTTTTCGTTTCTTTCTATTTCTGCCGGCAATGTTTTTCTGTTTGTACCTGAATTAATACATAAATAAAAATAAATAACTAACTAACTGAAATTACTATGCAAATGTTACAATAACTTTAACCGTTATATAGTTTATGTGATTAATCTGTTACACTTTTGTCTCAGACGCATTATGATTCCTTGTCAACGATGAATGTAGATGTCATGGGCCGCAGGAATCATTTGCCATCATGTGAACTATGTGCTTCTTACTCTCAATGTCATAAAAAAGGACAACTTAAGTCTAGTAAAGCCTTAAAGTGTCTAAAGTCTAAATTCATACATAAATGATTGCATTCTCTTCTCTCTCTTTTCTAATTCTTTAACATTACGATACGGTATGGTACCATATACGCACTGGTGCCATGAAACTATTAAAAAAAACAAAAATGAAACCGACTAAAAATTTTAATTAATGAGCATAAATTTGCGAAATAATTTTAAACTAATTTACGTATTTTGCTCATATTTCATGTTAAAGTTTCATCACTGCGCCATGCAAACTCATAAATATGTACACGGTAGTTTGCGTTAACTATTGGTTAGTGTTAGCGTTACAATTTCAGATATTTTGGTTAAACTAGCTTCAAGTTATTGGATGGCTATGTGCCTAACTATGAAAGGTATACAATAATCTGCCACCATATTTATATTCAGAATTGTTTAATTTTCTGTTCAATTAATAGAAATGTGAATAGAAAAGAATTGACGACCACTTGGTCCGTTCGTTAGACTACTTGGTTGCTAAGATACAGAGTTTATTCCTAGAAAACTGTAATAATTATGAAACACGAGTTATTGGTTTACGGAACAGATGCAGATAATTACGACCTATATCACTAACACAGATGTAAAGTGTAGCATTAGCACAATGTCTGGTTTATTCGCAACTAAAGCCCAGTCCGTGATGAAAGGTCCTAATATTCTTATTTTTATTATTTTATCTGAATAAGCACTACAAGAGAAATTAGTTGAAGTCAGTTCTTATAATAAATCTAACTACGATTCTTTGGTCTGCGCTTTTATTTGGAATGTCTCAAATAATTTATCTAAAAATTTTAGATTATGACTCTTAACGGGTATACCCTGCCGGCTAAAAGTTTAAGACGTGCGGTCTTAACTTAAACAACATAATTATCCGTCAATTGTATTAAAATCCCATAGGATAAATAAAAGAAATGCACATCTACATATTGTATTGTTAGTATCGAATATTTAAAGAGACCATTCTTTTCTTTACTTATACTATTATATATATATATATATATATATATATATATAAATATATATAAATAAATACTTCTTCTATTCTCCATTTCACATATTTTTTTGTGTTCATTATCAAATTACAATATGGAATGGGGTGTTAAAGAAAATAAGATTGTAGGTATCGCCTTGCACAAAGTGAGTATGTAGCCGTCGGTCATATTCCAGACAATTCTGCTGACACGTGCTGTTAGAACTACAAAGGCTATTTAATGCTGTTAAAGCCATAATTCGTCGAAACCCCATTAGGAAGCAAAAAATCTTATCGGGAGAAATTTTATGAAACTAGACCTGAAGCTCCGTGCTTATCGTCAATATACAGGCCATGCCCTAAATCAATATTTACAGGTATAGAGAGGAGAAGTGGATTAATCAAAACGCCTTCTGTCGCGATACGCAGCTGAAAGGCACAGAAATAGAGGATCTTTACCGATGAAAACATTTTCACGATTGAAGAACACTACAATAAGCTGATAAAGTGTACGCTCAGAGTTCTAAAGAACCTGAAAAAGGAGTGTGCCAAAGTGTATCAAGATACAGTCATGGATCATGTTGTGAAACCTCTCAGCAATACATTTTTTAAAAATATACCGTGGACTTTCTGGCAGGACTCTGTACCTCGTCACAAGGCACAAACTACCCAAGCCTGGCTTGAAACCAACGTTCCGGACTTTATAAGAGCTGAAGACTGACCCTCATCTAGCCCAGACTTCAAATTTTAGTCAGTTTTAGAGGACATGGCCTGCTCTAAATGACACGGCGACATTGATCTCTTAAAAAATCTTTGGAGCGAGCAGTGGCGAAATTTGAACATTTGAAGAACAGTGCGTAAATCCTTACAAACAGGTTAAACAGATTCAAGGCGTTATATACGCCACTTACGAATAGAATATTTTTTTTATTTTACTTAACCTGATATGAAACCTATTTGACCTGTACCTTTACACAACGTAGCTTTTTACTTTCTGGATACTTTGCAAATTACTATACAAGGATGATAACAGCGATATATAGTAAAAAAGCGACGTTTCATTTCCGGTAAGCCTTAGTAATTAGTGTTACCAATTAGAAATATTATTTAAATGATTCGGCGGTTTTAAATAATTAATTTTAATAAAACACTAATCGATTTTCAATAATTTATTATTGATTTTATTCTATCACTTATTATAAATTAATTAAATCGAAGGTTAAAGAAAACACCTACAATAATTATCATAGACATATATAAATATATATTATATTAATATACATCTCAAATCATTACTGTTCTCTTACATTTGTAATCCAGTCAACGTTTTCAATTAATCAGATGATAGGACCACGGACATATTATGATAAAACTGGAGATCATAGCAAGAAGCGGTGTGGCGAGTGGCGGATGGGGAGCATCGCAATGTGCACTTGGATGCTGGCTGCAGGCCGCAACGTCCTGCGCTAACACCCATGCCATGCGCCGCAGCAGCGTACCCGCACTGCGAGTGCAGGTGCGTCCAGCATACGCCACGCATGATACGAAAGCATCCCGTGCACTGTTAAGATTTTATTCATTATTTATATTTAATAGTGGTAGCGAGTCTGACTGCAGCATAGATGGGTCAACACGTTCAGGAAATTATTTATTTGTAAGTAAAGCAAGTTGGAGACCTTATCATAAGTAACGAGGCATGCCATCTCAGTAGTCAGGAGTGACATTGCATCGACATTTTGAATAATTATTGAGGTCGGACGTAGGTGTATAAGGCCTACAGTCTTTACTCACCGTCAGTTTGTGTGTGTGTTGTTGGTTTCATGAAAACTCGTTATGATAAAAATAAAAATAAATATCTGTCTATGATTGTAACCTATTGCTGAACATAGTGATATGATAATGAACGAATATGATACGCGTCCATCAATCGATTTCTCACAAATTTGCATAGGTCACCATGCCATATAGGTCATCCTGTGCTATTTTCCTATACTAGGTTGCCTTTTGGGGACCTTACTTCCTCCTTGGTTATTGGTTAGTGTTAAGCAATCAAATTTTTACCACCGTAAATAATTTATAATTTCTATCAACCTTGGAGTAATAATTGTAATCATTTGTAATTACAGAACTTCATTCTCAGTCTTCCAATTTATGTCGCATGCGGGCCGTCGAGCAAGTCGTTCAGAAACAATGTACTCGTATTTAATGTAGGGATGCAGTTTTCGAAAATTTTATTTTAGAATATAATTTTAACGACTTGTTATAAACTTTAATTTTTAGAAAAAAAACTTGACATTCAAAACAAACAAACAAAATCAGAGTCACATTTTATTTATAGCGGGTGTACAGGTATGGAGGTCTACGGACGAATGTGTACTGAATTACTGTCGTTCTGTATGAATATCTTTTTACGGAGGGTTTTATTGGGTCGTAACCGTACAGCCTAAACCATACTTGTACGTGGCTACGTAAGGTGGCTGGATTTTAGGTAGATTCTTGTATGACGTTTTCACGTATTAAGATGTGATTTTATTCGGTAAAGGAATTTTATATACCAATAAGTTTTTAATTTGGCTATCAATCCACACGTCGGTTACCTCGTGTACCAGATCCTGATATTTAGTTATTTGTCTGTTTTGACTTTCACAAATATTTTATTGTATGGGTTGGTAATGGTGAAAATATCCTTGATTGAGCCAGATCCATCTGTACCATTTTCTGTCCTTGATGGCGGAAAAATAACATGCTTAAATGATTCACCAGGAGGGCGGCAAGCACGTCATCTATCGAATTATCCTCCGATAGTTTTTGATTGTTTTTAATATTATTATTATGATATCATACTCTACTTATTTATTTAATTATGTAATAAAATAATATAATATCTACAAATAGTAATACATACAAACTATTGGTTATTGCTGCCGAATAAATAAAAATAAAATAGAACAAATAATAAATGACGTACACGAAAAAAAATATGGTAATTTTTTATTTACTTTTGCATTAATATACAAAATAAATGCTTTTGTGCATAATCGAGTCTATATGTAATAAACAAGAAGATAAAAAATACCTCTGCATTTAGATTCAGCAGTGACCATTGAGATCTGTTATGTAAAATAGTTCGGAAGTTTTCGTAAAACCTAGGACGCAAATCAAGATAAAATTGTGTATATATATTTTCAATAGCCTAATGATTTAGGGTACGGTCTACGAAACTTGAGATAGTAGGTTCGAATCCACCATTCGACTATTGTAAATTGTAAAAGCATTTTCAGCTTTGTTGGAGTGGTTAACCATAATATTAATAATGTTAATAGCATTGCTTGTATTCATTACAAAAAATCTGCACACGCTCATAAGCACATTTTTTTCTATTCCCAAACACATCAAGTCGATATAAAGCAATTGGATATATGTTGATTAATTGAAATATTTTACCAACAAAGCTCTGGATGCCTATTATTGTAGGCAATCTGATGCGAACGCTCCGTGATGTCCCTGACAGCAATTTGCATCTCTTCCACACACCGCGACCAGTCGGCCGACACTAACGCCCAGCAACTTGACCCATTCAGAAATTCTATAAAAATGAAACGAACAAACTCACATTGGCACGTTATTTATTTATTTGAATATCGAATCGTATTTATTTTTTCATAAATAATTGATCTCATCTCACGGGAGTGCTGAAATGATTGTCGTCCACCGTGTTGACATTAAGTCTGGCTGACGTCCCGGCTTTATGTCAGCAGTGGAGTAAATTTAAAATAAGTAAAACTTAAACCCTATAACTTGGTTTCCTTCATTAGATAAATTATTGTTTTCATATTCGATATAACTAATTTATTATATGAACAAATAAACATTGAGGCTAGTTAAATATATAAAAAGTATTATCTCCAACCTCTCCTTAGAGCAGTTTCATTTGTACAAAGAAAGTGCATAAGCGTCCGAGCACCCCCTATCTGCCGCTGTGCCAATTTCTGTCCATCAGTAGGTAAGCACCGTTTCATCCAGACGTCCATACACGTCATGCCCGTCTGGTACGCTCTGAAAAAAACATTTTATTATACAAAATGTATATGTTCTTATATTATATTTTTTTTACAGATTATTTACATTACAAAAAATGCATATTTAAAACTAGCTGTGCCCACGACTTCGTTCGCGTAGACTACAGGATGCTTGCTATGTCTCATATAAAGCAACGTTTTCTTTTAGAAAATTTAAAGGGGAACAATTCCGTCATACCGGATCAACTTTAACCGTTTACGCAGTACACGCAACAGAAGGTAACAAAAGGAATAATTTTTCCCGTATTTCCAACATTTTTTTACGTTACGTTTTAATTTTTCCCGTTTGTGCAACATTTTTTATTTATGCTCCACTCCTATTGGTCACTATGTTCTATAGTCTATATAGCCTTTCTTGATGAATAGACTATCCAGCACAAAAATATTTTTTCAATTCGAACCACTAGTTCCTGAGTTTGATTAGCGTGTTCAACCAAACAAACTCTTCAGCTTTTTAATATTAGTATAGATGAAATAATTACTATTTTTTTTATTGAAAGTATATTTTTTGTAGTATTTTCATTATTTTTTTGGTCTAAAATCTTTTGACAGTAAGGGATAGATTAAAATTGCTTACAGACAGTGCGCATCTAGCTCTTTTTTGTTCTGCGGTAGACCAACGGGAGTACGTGGTACTATTTCCACGCAAATCTTCAGCTCGCTTGGGTCGCAATTTTCTATTTCACCCAAATGTGCCTCTCCACAATCTAAATCAAAAATTTTGTTGTAATCTTGCGTCAAATATTCATTATTGAGTAATTTTTTTTTATTCTTTATATGCACAAGTAAAACAAACATTGTACAAAAAGGCAAACTTAATGCCAAAAGACATCCTTTAGCATCCAGCCTAACTTTGGGTAGAGCAGAGAATACATTGTGGGTTCAAGAAAATACTTACTTCGGTTTGATTCACTGGCATTGCGAAGATATGTTGCATTTCCATGCATTTTCTACCGAACTTACTATGGGGAGTGTTTTGGGGAGGTGTTCGGATTAATTCCAACCACTGAGTTTAAACGTACATCGTACATCACGGCAGAATTTACAATTCACACCTTCATCATTTCGATGATTGGCAATCCACCACGGTGTGATTTACGCGAAATTTTTTGCCACGCACAACCACTGTGGAATCAGCCAGTGATATTTCCGAACCAATGGGTCAGCTCGACCGGGGTAGGACCACGCCCTCACAGAATACCAGCGTAAAATAGCACCATAATGTTGCTATGTTTCGTCTGGTGAGTGCAGGGATCCGTAGACCTTTATTACTGGTGACGAGGCATTCCATCTCAGTCCTCAGGGGTGACAACGCATCTGCATTATGATTCCTTATTATGGATGAATGTAGATGTCATGGGCCGCAGGAATCACTTACCATCAGGTGAACTGTGTGATCGTTTGTTACTCTTAATGCTATAAAAAAAACGTTTTGTATGCCGGATGCGTTATTATGCGATCAGTACTTCATGCAAGGCCTTCAATTACGTATACGTTATCTTAGCGGAATGTGCGGATGCGTTATCGTGGTGAATGATAATATGGCAACTAGGATTCCTTCCGTAAACTTTTTCTCACACTCTGGCCAAGCATTTACTTATGTACCAATCTGCAGTCACTGTCTTTTGGTTTTCAAGCGACCCTAATGTAATTTACTTGCAAGTGCTTCAACTTTTTTTAACTATAATCGGCAAGGAAAGACTCCTGACGACCGAATTTTTCTTTCCAATTCTGAGCTTCTTCAACAGTAGATAGGTCTATCACGATTTTATAGACAGCCAATGATGGTCCTCCATTAAACTCTTTTATCATTTTTTGGCACCACTCGACACGCATTCGTCCATCCATTGAGTGCAAATCTCCCGAACTTTCTGTTGCACATGCAAAATTATTTGTATTTGGTTCATTCCAATGCCTGCCATGGTATGAATTTTCTGGCCACTATTTTTTTTGTTCATTTCAATCATCAATCAGCTGTCGCACGGTATTAATATTGGATTCTGTAACCCCAGACGTCTGCCTATCTTCACGTACATCGTCATGGAGATTATATATATATATATAGATATAAATTCTCCGAACCACAAATACATAGAGCTGTGACATGCGGCTTTATCACGAAATGCCAATTTAAGTCTCTGGCAACTCTTTTGTAGACTTAAGCTACAGCGAAACTCGTAAAAAGCAATTAAGCGAAAATTTTCACGAGTTAAATTCAAAAAGTGAAAAAAGAAATGACAGTCTTGCAAATTAAAAAGTAATATGTTCCCGTAGAGTTAAATTTTTGAAATCCGTAATTGCTTTTTTATTTCTTTAATTGTAAGTGTTCCAGTAAGTTCCAGATAATTTCGGCATACCCAACGTATATGATATACGTATATTAGGAGCGACAAGAGATATACTGTTTACCTGATGGTAAGTGATGACGGTAGCTCATGACATCTCACAAAACCTCAACAAAGATTCAGAATTCACATGCGTTGTCACCCCTGAGGACCGAGATAGAATCCTTCCTTAACTGCGAACTGAGTTCCCGAATCCTAGGCTCACCATACGAAACACAGACCATCGACGGAAAATCGACCGACCCTTTCATACTCATCCTAGCTAGTAGTAGAGTCACACTGTAGCTAGGTTTTAGCAGCAGCATGTCTCTACCACTGTTAAAAATGCTTACTACGCAAAGATATCTATGTTTAAATTAAAATATTAACATTTGCATATATTATACTGCCACGAGAATAAATTCTGCGAAGTTGTTTTAATTATTATATATATATATATATATTTTAATTATTTATTTATTAATTCTATAAGGTGGACTTAATGGCAAAAAGCATTCTCTACCAGCCAACCTTTGGGTTGAGCAGAGAATATATTGTGGGTGCAAGAAAAATCTTTCTTGGATTTATGAGTAGATTCATGTAATTATTACTCCCCTTCCCTCCGGACTTCCGAACTGAGTTTTAAAAAGACAATACTTAAATTCTGTTACATAAAATCAGTGTGAAGAATACAAGGCGCACATAAAAACAACCGGCTCGTGAAACAAGAACCTGTGTTATACATACCATACATACCAATAACTTCGAGTGAGTAAATAGTAATCAATACCAAGAGGAGACTATGTATCTACTATCCTTTATTTTTCGTTCGTACTAAATAAATAAAGACGACACTATTAACACAAATCTAAACTTTGAGAGGTCAACTAAGACTGGAAGGATAGTGCTTTAGTTTGAAATCGACGATTGCATCCATTTTAATAAGACTCATGTACATTGCAAAATAAGTTCAAGTGTTTCACTTTTATGATCGCCTGGTACTTTTATTCGGATCCACTATGCCGCGCACTGCACGCACACCCCCACTGGCTTCCTCCGCGTAGCCTCAACAAACTTCCGTAAATGAACTTACGGTTTTGCAATCAAGCTGTGATTCAGTACCGGATTTGACTACCGTTGGAAAAAATGAACCTACCGAAACGTCATTTGTATCACAGAGATTTAATAAAAGATAGCGGGAACTAGAAAATGACAGTATAAAAGAATCCATAGACGAACCAAAAAAGCTGTTATCAACATCCATGTCTCAACAGGAGTCAAAATTATCTGTTGTTATATCAAATATGAATGATATAAAATTGCAAAATTATAACATTGTTAAGTCTGTGGAAATTCTATTTGAGGAAAACAAAGAGCAAAAAAACATCTCGGTTTAATGCAATCAGAGAGAAAAGATTTTCACATACAAAATAAATCATTAGGAGATAAAATAGACATTGGGAAGAAATTCTCTTGCTGCAAGGATTGAATTACATAATTTTCCACAATCGACGGTAGAAAATAAACACGAACTGCCTAATTTGGTAATAAAAATTGGACACAATATTAAATCCCCAATAAAAATGAAGATATTTATGATGTTTTTTGGCTTAAAACTAAATCGGAATCTAAACCAATTATTATTAAATTTACATTAGTTATTAAGAAGGAAGAATTTTTAGATTCTATTAAAAAATTCAAGCGTGGGTTAAATGGGCAACTGGACTCGTCTTCACTTGGTTTGAAAGGGCCTAACCAAAAGGTATATTTATTTCAGAGTGTTTAACAAGTAAAACCAAACGCCTATTTACATTGGTACGAGACTATGCCAACAGTAACTCTTTTAAACACTGCTGGACGACGTATGGGTACATTTATCTTAGAAAGGAGGATGGACAACCTACTACCCGGATCACAAACATTGAAGATCTAGAACGTTTAAAATGTAAAAAAATACTAGCAAGTAACTCTAGCTTAGTATTCTATTTATTTTTCTCACTCTTTCATTTATCAGCCTTTGCCTACGTTAAACAGTTACAGTTAATACATATCTCACTTAAATCTCTCCTTTTATATATTATATCTGCCCCAAAAAATATATTTATAAGGGTTCATATAATCGGTGATCTAAATTAATTTTGTTGGGTCATGAAATTATTCAGTTAATACGTTCTAATTCACATACATACACTATTTCACCTCATTGGTGCATTGAAAACACGTCAAACTAATTATTAATATGGATAAAATAATAAATAAAATCTCATTTGATTTAGACAAATGTAATTTAGCATCTGCAACTACCTGTGAGCCAGATCCATGTTTAACTTATTTAACAAAACACAAATAATATTATAATGACCATAAATATTCGGAGCATATATAAACATTTTAATCAATTTCAAGTGTTTCTGTTTAGTTGTCACCTAAATCCTAATCTTATAATTCTTACCGAATGTTGGTTCTAAACCCATAAAAAACCACCAACCCTACATAATTACAAAACCTTTTTTACTACACAAACAGAAAATCAGAATGATGGCATAGTAGCATACGTTGCTAATCACTTAGAATGCACGATTGAACAACCGTTACTTGACGACGTATCCTGTATATTAGTAAAATATAAAAATAATAATAGGAATATATCGGTCCCGTCTATACGGTATATTCATGGTTTCCTGGAGTCATTGGAAACTTTGGTATCTCACCTAAATGATTCTCTGCAGGTTTTCAAGTCCTAAACGTGATTGGATAGGGAAGCCTTTTCGATTTTTGTATTCTAGTATTGAGGAAGACAAATGAGCAAACACACTGTTCACATTTTTCCCCACCTACCACCCACCACCCACCACACCCTTAACCATTTAAGACAGGAAAATGCAATGCCTCTTCACCAGCAACAAGGGACCTTCGCATTCCTACTCTACCAGATGAACTACAATCAGCGTCATATCGCAGTATTGTGCTGCTATTTTACGCTGGAATTCTATGACGGCGTGGTTCTTCTCCACTCAAGCCTTTTTATTTGAACATCACTGATTGAGTTATCATACAGAAAAAAACTGCAGCGTCAACCTCTGAGGGCGTGGTAGGCCCCAATCAAGCCGGCACATATGTTCATGCTGCAATTTTATTGTAACATTACGTTCACGATACGTTCAAGATACTTATATACTATAGTAGCGTAAGTATTTGATAGACTTAGGGTACATTAATAGTTATAACTAAATATCTTTAACTGAATCTTTTAACTTAAACTGAACTAAACCATGGATGATAAACTACTTTATAGAGTAGGGTTTTGGAGAAATCGGAATAACAGTGATTGCTTTGCTGTCAGTCATTTTAAGACGTTGCAAAAACTACGTATCAGCCACTATATAATACCAGAGATGAGCACACGAACAATTTCCTTGTCAAAGACCATGAGGGATTAGAAAAATCGTGCGGTATTAGGACTAGACAGCTATGAATGCAGTGAAAGGAGTGCCTGAACCTGAATTCGACGAACCCTATGAGGAAACAAAATATTATCACTGAAATTAAATATATCAAATTAAGGCTTTGTTGTGGATTATTAAACAAGACCTAGCTGGGTGCTATGTGCTCGTCATAGATAAATAAGGCATGCCTTTAATCAATCCCTGCAGCTTAAGCCAGGGGATCGCTCAAATTGTTTGCAATCCCGATACGCTGCTGATGAAGGACACAGAAATGTTCTCTCTACTTTGTTACTTGTAGAGAGTACACATTGTAGTTTATGCGTAAATATTTTATGTATAGGAAAAGATAAATAAATATTTAGCAACATATTTATTGCTATAAAATAACCTAAACCACTCTGATTTAAATTAAAATATTACTAGTACTTAATAAACTTACTAATTAATCGACATTGCATCTGGTATTACTTAAATTTTAGTCCTGTATAAAACAATAATTCGATTCGAGCGAGAGTTTTATTATTATAATATTAAATATTAATTTATTACGATAATTGTTTTTATAAGGTTGATATTTTAATATTTGAGCCATGAATACTATACAAATAATTAATAAAGATTTGTATAGCAGTTTTATAGTTATAACTTATATACCCATTATATAACTTTGAATAAAAAAAAATTATGTTATGTTTTGATAGTTATTTATATACCTACATACTTACTTGCCACTAATATCGCAGTTAGAAATAAAAAATACATTTTAACACGAATTATTTCCCACCCACTTGATTTGCAAACATTTTTTATTTAATACTAGATTTTATTATTACGCTTGTTTAACTAGAGATGTTTCGTATTATATGTCGATTAAAAAGTTTTTATTATTTGAAAACGCTTGATGGTAGTTACGTGAACCTCGTAAGAGTTCCCGACGCCAACTGCATTACGGGACTGGAAGATGTTGTCACTATTCTATCCTTAGGCATTGAGATGAATCAAAACCGTATATTTACTGTAAATATTATATGTATTGACGAAATTATAGTTTTAGATATACTGTAACTAATGACCTTCCCCTTACTAATCATATTCTTTATTTGGAGGAATATAGGTTGGTTGTTTAAAGGTGTTTTAGATTAATATAGTATCCAGCAGATTTTACCGTGTATTTTGGATACACTGGTTTTTTTTATTAAAAAACAGATAAACTGCATGCATATTATACAAATTATTTGTAGTTTATTTATTTTATTAACGTTTTATGTACACCGGTAATTATAGAGGATAACTTTAACTTTGAATAATGGGCCTTTTTTAACAAATAATATCACATTTTAGATAAAATGTTTGGTTTGATATATGTATGTATATATATATATATATATATATATATATATATTAATACGAAACGGGCCGTCGATAACGGCGACTGACAATTACCCTAACACTGGTCGCCTGTTTATTAGCAACATGAGAACAAAACATCCGTTTTTCATGGATACCTGCAGCGACCATTTTGTATTACCCATTAGCAAAGGTACAACAACGATTAGTGAAAACTAAATTCGACTTGAGTGCTGCTAACGGAACCAAAATATATACTTACCGCTATATTAATTTAACTCCAAACCTAGGACTACGCCGTGACTTTGCTTGCCGATTTATAATAGCAGACGTCACTAGGGCGATAATAGGTGTTGAATTTTGTGTTACTTTAACCATGCTGTTGATTGCGGAAACCAACGTTAAATTGACAATAATACTAGGCTATATGCCGGAGCTTTGCTTGCGTATATGGCGGACATCTTTTCTTCGGTGAAGGTGATTACTTGTGAATCTGTATACCAGAAAATAATATATGAGTTTCCTGATATTATTTGTCCTTCCGGTACACGTATCGCACCTATCCACACCACAGTGCACTACATACGTATAACTTCATCATCGCCTGTTTCATACAGTCCACGTAGGCTGGTCAGGTCAGGTCGGGCTTTGTCAGGCAAATTAAAGATCGTGAAAGAAGAGTTTGCTTCTATGCTACAAATGGGCATAGCCAGACTTTCTGACTCCCTTTGGTCTTCTCCACTTCTGCTTCTGATTCTTCCCTGGTCCAGCCAACCCATTCTTGCCCATCATCAAAAACAATTTACATAAACTCAAATTGTTTTCTCCAATTTTATATGATTTTAAAGCTTATTAATATTAAATAACAATTATGTAGATCACGTTATACCTTTTTACCGTTTACTGCGCATAATTTTTTAGGCAATCAAAATGTTAGAGTCGAATCACAAATATTTAATAAACAAAATTTGTAATTATTTATTTTGTAAACAGAATTCTAAAAATTAATCGTGTTGTAAAGCACAGATCAATTTTCATAAGTTTAGACTCAAATCAATTGCTTAGTATTATTAAAGATTATTTTAACTCCTTATATAATACATCTGTTGTTGTTATATATTGGTTGTAATAAAAAAAATATTTATTTTTCTTTCTTTCGTGCACCTAGCTACATTGTTAACAATGAGAAAAATTATATAATTACAATATCACAATAACTATTAGGCCTAGAATTTGACGTAATGGCCCGGTAGTGTTAGTATAATAGGTTTATAAAATAATATTAATCATGAAATATGAAGAATGAGTAACATATAATATGTCTAGTTCTGTAGTTCCATAAAATTTTAAAGATAAATCTTTTAAGGACAGAATAGACCTAGAATGATGAAGTAAATCAGATATAATAACACAACACTTTATGTTATGGGCTAATAAGATTTTTACAACTTGTAGTAGTAACTAGTCATTTTTCTTTGCATGGAAATGTTGGTAGATATCATGCACTGTTAAATTTTCTTGATTTTATAACTTTTGTCCTGAAATATAAAAACTGAAATTTACCAAATTGATTCTGTTACACTTCTCCAAAGACTATTTAAGAAAACTTCGTGTTTATCGATCCGTTCCTCAGACACGTTGTATTTTTTTTGCTCACCTTTTTATAGCAGTTAACTCCGGGCTTCAAATCTTGGTTAATAGTAATATTATTCGCTACGCTCTACATTATACCAAGCATAGATAAACTGAAAATCTATTATGCAGCTTATCAAAATACTAGCATATTGTGATAAAGCGGAAATTGGTTTCCTTTTATTATAATGTTATGGTTAATTATATAATTTGATAAACAACAAAATACGAATATAATGGTTTTCAAGGAAATAATAAATACTTTGCTGCTATGGAAAACCTTCTTACGAATGTTTTTGTCTTACTTGGTAGAGATACGTCACAGTTAGCCTAATTGCAACATAAACGGGTCAGTTCAACCGCGAAAGAACCGCGCTCTCACAGAATACCAATATGTGAAAGAGTGAGAATGTTATTTAGAAGATATGTGTACTACACAGGTGTGTTTCGAAGCGTTCAAACTCAGTCCTCAGGATAGGTAACGCATGTCTATCTTAAATCCTTTTTGAGTATGGACACAAATATATGTTTTCACTCACCATTAGGTTAATTGTGTGATTGTTTATCACTAATAATGTTATAAAAACAAATACAACTGCATTAAACTTTTATAATACTACGTCAGTGGATACTCTCCCATATTCGATATGTATTTTTTTGATATGATTACCACCTGGCGTAGCAGTAACGGTATTTGTCTTCTACGTCGCGGTCACACGTTTGTATAAGCTACCTGATTTGAAACTGCGCCTGCTAAATCGTTAGCCCGATGTCCACTAGACTTTAATCGCGACTATTTCTCTGTGAAAATTAATTTTGCCTAAGAATACTCAATAATTATGGACAGTGATGTATTTAAATGAAATATGTATAAAACATATAGTTATAATGTAAGATATCATGATGATATCTTTCTGGTTGATTTTGACCACTGTGTAAGCATTCGCACAAGCACAGAAGTATTCCTTTGTTGTTCCCACCTCCCTAGGCTGATGTTGGGACCGCCGGAAAGAATATATACGTATTATACATTAATACTAGAAAACAAATAATATTGTTTTTGCACCATCAACCAATCTTATTGCATAGGATCAGGAAAAGCAACGACGTGTAAGTATCGCTATGTTTATGCACAGCACTATAATTAGTTTTTTTTTATGACTAATGGCCACTGTTAGCCCGAGGGCTTTTACAGCTTTACCGGGTTGAAAGGCGCTTAGCTGAGCGCTCTGCTGAGAACTTTAATAATGGGTAACCAGCACAAGGATTCCTGAAAGGGAGCCTCGGCGTAAATAGCTAACGAATTATCAATAGATAAAGTTATGTATGCAGTTCATTTCATACACAAACATGATAAAATAAAAGTTTATGGCTAAAATAATGTACTTGGAATCTCGAATTTGCGTAAGGTATATCGTCAGGATTTTGAGAAGGTGGAATCATTAATTTCTTTCATGTTTACTTAATATTAACCGTCATTATAAATATAAGAGCTTAGGTCTACATTCTGTTATTTCCTTGGCCTCAAAATAAGATGTTTATTTTTCAATTTTTTGTTTTCGGCCTTCCTCTTTTGGTACTCCATTCTATCTTACCTACAATAATATTTTTTATTACATAGTCCTGGTGTAGCAAAGTTCCAACGTTTTACCTTCTCTATTCTTTATCCACGATTAGCCACAATTTCAAAGAATTTTTTTAGGATAAAGATAATTTTTAGCTACATACAATTTTCCTGTTGTCTATCTTTGCATAAAAATCTTGAAACATTTCAAGACGTCTATTGAGATAATATCTCAAATGGAATAACAGAATATCATGTTAACAGAATATTCGATAGAAGAAATATAAATAAAGCTAATAGGCAGAGAAGGCATCATAGGTGATTAATCGTATTAACGTATCACATCTAAAATAACGCAACAAATACAGAATATTATTTGAGCACTATGCCCGCATAGATTTATGAGAGAACATCCCATGAAAAAGGCCAGATTTGTGGAAAGAAAATAAATAATATCCAGCTGAGCAACTCAACAAATACCTTATTCACCAGATATGTCTCCAGCCGACTGGTTTCTTTTTCCTAAACTCAAATTACCATTTCGTGGCACCCGTTTTCATGCGGTAGAAGACATAAAGGGGAATTTGTGGCGAGAACTGAACTCGACTCCGGAAAAAGCGTTTCAAAATGTTTTGATGATTGAATTATTAATTGGCGTAAGTGTGTCGTTTCTGAAGAAGCATACTTTGAAGGCGATTAAATAAATTTGGATGAATAACTAACATTTTGTATATTATTGATGTTTTACCGGTACTTTCTGGACAGAGTAGTATATCTATGTATTAAGGGACTTTCACTCTTTAACCTCTCTTCAAATAGGTAACATGAATATAAAGAACTCTTAGTTCTTGTAATAAATCGAGTTAACAACCTTAGTTTTTTAGCTTAATTTCTCTTTAGGCTTAAAGATTAATATAATAGTAGTAATAATTTGAAAATTATTGCATAATTGCCTAAATAGGAAAATCCTTTATGCTATTTATTTGATATCGAAATTTTTTTTCAATACGAATGTAATAAATTTAGTATGATACTTGCAGCTATATAACATCCACTGTACGCCATTGTTAGACCCTAGAGTCCTTTGCTTGAAGATTTAGTCTTTTTATTCGATGACGAAGAATACGTTACATTTTCTTCATATTTTATATTTTTCGGTGGTTTTTGTAACTTACTTACACTTTTCGTTTTATAAATACGTAAACACACAATACACGTAAATAAATATTATTTTTATAATCTTACAGTCAAGATTCTGTTGATGTTGATGCTGTTAGCCTATGCGGCTCTTACGCGGACCTAGTCTCTGACGGAAGCCACCTGATGTCTGGTCAATCGGAAGCTATGGGCGGTGAGAACCGCCCTTACACCCGGGTGTATCTAGTGTACCCAGTGTCGCGAAGATTGCGTCACGCTTGAAGGCGAGGGCAACGCGACGAGATGTCAGTGGTGTGTTAAGGTCCGAGGTCCTTATATTTCGGATTCGGTACCAGTACGTACGTTGTGGCGTTTACTACTAGCGGGTTGGAGTGTGAGAGCGCTTTCGCGAAGAAGCGCTGCGAGATAGACTGGAAATATTCCGGAATGGTGACGAGATGGAAGTAACTGTGTAGATCGATATCACGCTAATACAGTTCTGCTTCAGTAGCTATTCTGGTGAAACAGTTTTGGACCGTCTGTAACAGATTTAGTTTGTTCATGGCTACATGGGCGAAGACAACGCTGGCCATGATTGGTCTTACGCAGGACTTATATAGCTGGAGTTTACGTCTTAAGAACATTTTGTTGTTGGCGTAGATGAGCTGGTGAAGTTGGATTATGACGAACGCGGCCTTGTTCCTCGCATTTTTGATATGCGGGCGGAAATTATGTTTTTGGTCTAAGGTGACCCCTATGTATTTGACCGTTTCTACCCATGGAATGGGTCGGCCGAAGATCGTGATTTGTCCTAGTTTTCTACGGCTAGGTACTGGTGCCAGGTACAGAATTGATCGGCTGAGCCTCTCCAGAAGAAGACGGCTGCACTTTTGTCCGGGTTAATTTCCATTCTCCATAACCGAAACCAATCGGTGAGGCGATTGGCTGCGGCTTGGAGACGAATGGTGATACGGCCCTTGTGTACGTTTGAATAATATATGGTGGTATCGTCCGTGAAAAGCGCGAGACTGACCTGCGGATCTTTCGGAATGTCACTTGAGTAAAGTGAGAATAATAAAGGAGAGAGAACGGAGCCCAGAGGGACTCCCGCTAGAAGCGGCCGGCCTGAGAGTGCGTGCCATCGACTCGATATCGGAAAGTGCGATTCAACAAGAAGGCTCGTATGATGTGCACGAGCCTGTATTGTGAGTAAAATTTATAAATTAAACCGTTATGCCAGACTTTGTCGAATGCCTTTGAGACATCGAAAAATAGTGCACCAGTACCTACTGGGTTTTGAGGGTTAGCCCTGCAAGAATCTGTTCCGTTAAGGGGAAGCCATGTTAAACGCAAGAGTGTGTATTTCTAAACCCGAACTGTTCATCGGGAAGTTATCTATTAGCTAGGACTTGTTCTTTCAGTCGCCTAAGAATAATCCTCTTGTATACCTTGCGCACGGAGCTCAGGAGGCTGATTGGGATAGCTGCTGGGAAGGTTCTGCGGTTTGTGCAGTTTGGGAATCCCTATAACGTCCGCTTCCTTCCGGGAAGGAGCAGCTGGAGAGGAGCGTGGTGAATATTGACACTAGGAGGCAGATAATATTAGCGGGAAGCGCTATGAGTATTTTATTGTTAATCCCATCGGGACCGGGAGCTGACCTCTTTTTAAGGTTTTTGATAATGTCTGTGACCTCATCTGTGGTCACAGGTTTGAACGATTCGCCCGCTAGTGGTAACGCTGCCCTAGTTGACACGTCGACGTCCACCTTGCGAAGGTGGTCAGGGTCTGCGGGGACGTTTGATGAGGAGCATTGGTTCTCTAGACTGTCCGCGAGATATTCGGCTTTCTCCGAGTCGCCAAAGGCAAAAGTAGCATTGTCCGGTAAGATTAGTGGGGGCATTTGTGCGATGCTGTCTGCTTTGAGACTCCGCGCCAACTGCCAGTAGGCGGTATTCGAAGGCTTGAGGTCCGCTAGCAGGTTGCCCCATTTGTCGTTATTATAAGATTTAATGACCTCTTTGCGCCACCTCCAAAGGAGGGTCCCCTTTGGAGGTGGCGCAGTCTAACGCGTCGGGAATCTATCGTGAAGGTTTGCTGCGCGATTTTTTGACCTTATCAGTTGACGGAGACTTGAGGAAAGGACCCCGAATTGATCAGTCGACACGAGGACCGTGCTATTCGAGTCTTCGACGGCTGAGGTAAGGTGTGACGTTAAAGAGTCGATCGCCCTATACGCCTTATCGGGTGAGTCGATCTCGTTAGGAATAACGTCTAGCTGCTGGGTGGTTGCCCCCTAGCTATATGAGCCCATAAGGTCGTGAAGGGCCTTGCCGTTTCTGTTTTCCCTTGTTAAATGCCAGGATGCATGTTTGCTATTTATGAATGGGTTGGACGAAAGAAGGCTATCATCAAAAGAGGCCTTCTCCTTTCTTAAAGACTTACAACACACCTGCACCTCCTCTGGTGTTCATTGCTGGCGGTGATCTCTTTCCCTCACAGTAACTGCTTGCTCGTTTGTTACTACTTCCCTAAAAAAAATATTAGTAGATATTCAATGTACACATATTATAAATATATATTTGTATAATATAAATAATACAATACAATGTATATTTTGACAAAAAGTAATCTATTATTATTGTACTTTTTGTCCGGATACCCTAAGTTTGTATACAAACTTGTGGACTGTGCATTGTGTTTTGTTCATATGTCACATAAAAGTATCAAATGTTGCCAAAACCTGTCCATGTTGTGTAAAACTTCCGTACGAAATATTCTCAAACGTAGCTATATTGAAAACAGTGCGCAATGGTGGCACTGCGACATTTCATTATTGACAGTAAAAACCAAGCCGACGGCCATTTTCTGGAAAAGAGTTTAATAATGAATAAATAATAAGTCAGTGATAAAATAGTGTAGTACCAGCAGAAAAACATAATGGCCGTCGGTCGTATTTTTTTAAATTTCGTCGAATTCCCCTTTAAATATTTTTTAAATAATATGAAATATCGCAATTTTTTTTTTAAGATTGCAGTATTATTATAAAATAATATTACAATGATAATTTTGAAACTACTTTACTTTTTTAAAATACTAGCAATGGTATTCTTGTCACTTACCTTCACGTTAACCATTCCAACTAAGCTTAAATGCTTGTGCTAGATGATGGTTCATAATAACGGGTGGTTGGCCAATTTAAACCTACCGCCTAAAGTTTCGCAGGCCGTATTAGGGCCAATTAAATTTATTATCTGTGTGCATAATGCACTTGTTATGTATAATCTATGGAACGCTCACCCTGACGTAAGCGCTAGCTCAACGTATCCATTTTGTAGTGTATATTATTTTGTTTAATAAATCCTTGTTAAAGTCTCTGTTTTAATACCATCAAGTATTTCTAAGTATTTTTTATAGGTTCACTACTATAATAAGTATTACAGGATGACAAAAGAGACTAAATTAAGGATATCATAGATCGTTTTTTGCCATTCTTACCCCGGTATGATTTGAACGCGTTACCTTAAAACTTTAATTTATAGATCAATATATGTCTATCCACTATCTTAGTAGCATGCAGAAATTTTATTTTGTGTTTCTTCAAACTTTTCTCTTCGGAGAGTCGGTCATGGCTAGCCTACTGTTTGTTTCTGCTTCAGAGCACTGCCTTCCCTGCTACTTCACCCCGAACTTCTGTGAATTTATAAAGTAATACGTTTCTTAAATCACTACCACATTCACTACCAGTATAACGAGTGAACCACCGTATTATAGTATTCTGTCCAAGACCACTTTTAGATTTTACTGAATTTGTTAACTAAAATATATTTATCATTAGATTATAAAGCATGGGTGCAAAAGTGATAGTAAATCTCCATGCATAGCATATAGAATAAGATTGTAAGATAGTTTTAATATAAAGTAAGCGATCATAACACTTGCAAACCTTTACAAATGCAAACACCTGAAATTAAACAATTTGTCTCGGAAAAAGTCTCGGCCTTGGTACATAATTGAAGTAAAGATCCAAAATTCCTCAGACTCTAACGTACACTAAGGATATACTTTGCATATATTGCTAGAGTAAACACCATTGACCTCCGCTCTAAGATAGAATACGGTAATACGATGGGTTGTGCCATGAGAAGTAACCACGACCCACTAGCGATCGAAGTCTGAATCACGCTAGTAAGATTTTTATACAATAAATCAGAGGTCACCCCAATTTGAAAACTTACTTGACTTTTTGATTCGACATCCGCTATTGCTAAAGATAGCGATGAATTGAAGTAGAAATTATTCTGTGCTGTTCCCATTTAATCAGAAAAATTATTCAATAGCGATAACATTTCCAGAAGTAATATTGGTAATACAAAGTATATATTAATTTTGTAAGGTCTTTTTAAATATCACAAAGTCCACAAGCCAAAATGCGGAGTGTCTATTGTAGATTTACCCTCGTCACTCACCATGATATCAAACGAGATGACACAAACTTTCAGCAAATATAATTTATCTTAAATTAACCCTTGTTGAATTTAAACAAAAGGAGCAGAATTGTTAATATTTTTTCAATACAAAACCGATGACCGTTTCATTTCATCATTTGTTAAATACCATAATAGGACATTACGATTGTACTAGATGTAAGAATCATATGATGAAGTTTAAAAATTTTGAAACTACTGGAGAAGGAATATTCTAAGAATTAAAAAAATATATTATTTAGAAACCGTGAAAGCTCTTTTTTTAATAGGAGCAAAATTAGCGACCAACAAACTAACCACAACCTAAAAACACACAAACCTTATATGTAAAAGTATAAATTTACATTTTATTAATTCTATGTATCTTTAACACTAATAAAATAAGTACTGGCAGTAATTAACAAAATATTTAATACTTTAGAGATTTAATAACAATTAACATTTCACCATTTAAATTAACAGCATGTTAATAACTGCATCATAGTTGAAGTCACCTGTAGCGTACAGGTGACATCAACTAAGATGCAATTATTAGCCAATCGCCTACCCTCACACTATGTGAAATCCTTGATTCTTTGCTGATTAAGAGGAGCAGACTTCGCTTTCTATGGTTTTATTTTCTCCCATGTATGAAAAAAGAAGTCTATTTAAAATCTACATACATATATATTTTATCGTTGTACCGGTAGAGCTGCACTGCAGTGTTTTTCTAGCTGTAGAATGAATGGGTCAGCCCGACTGGGGTAAGACCACGCCCTCACAGAATGAAATAGCAGCATAATGCAGTAAGGTCGTCTGGTAAGTAACGAGGCGTTCCATCTCAGTTCTCAAGGGTGACAACGCATTCTGCATTATGATTCCTTGTCAAGTATGAATGTAGATGTCATGGGCGACAGGAATCACTTGTCATTAGGTGAACTGTGTGCTCGTTTGTTAGTTGCAATGTTAAAAAAAAAAAGATTATGTATCCAAGATTAGGGCGTGACTTGTCCTAGACCCTAACGCTGCTAAATGAAACGGAAATGAACACGACTTAAAACAACATAGAATAATTAAATATCGGTGTAATGTTTTAATTAAAGAATTGTTCAGTATTGCATAAGCAGTAATAAGTAAGTATATCTATAATAAATAATCAGAAAAAAGGACAATTTTTTTTTTTTTAATAAAGGTTGAATATAAATGCTTTATTCTTAGAACTATTGAATGTCCGCGACGACGGTGTCATGGTGAAGAGGTTAGAGTACCCGGCTGCTGTCCTGGGTACGCTTTCCAGCCGTGGAACAATGTTTGTGTATAACAAATTGTTGATTTTAGGGTCTATTGTATTTCTTGTGATCTTAACACATTGCATCTGAACCTTCCTCCGATCTATTTGCACATGCTTTACGTCGGAATAGAAGAGGGGACGACGAGAGTGTGCCTCTGCGCATATTCTTACGGTGCTATAAAATATTCTGCGCAGGTTATATCATCTGGAAATAACCAGAAGATATCGCCGTGGCTAATTGACCAGGTAGACAACATCATCCTATCCGCGATTGATTTTGCCACTCAGATTACATTAAAGGTTTTTGATATTTCTATTTTTCACAAATAAAAATAACTTTCAACGAAATCGTAAGAAGGTTCCAATGTTTATATCTTATGTTTAGGTTAGATTGTGAATGTCCGTTACATAGAAGTTTCCAACTGATCATTCCGATTGTTATTGTTTAAGCGTCACATCGGGCTACAAGTGAAAGTAGAAAACATTATTTTCTGTTTGTTTATATATGCACAGAGCAGAGGACAATAATATATTGGAAATACACTTCTTCTCCAGAAAGTGTGTAGGAGTATAACCCATCACATGGCTCCACTTTGAATTGGTGGATTTCTCAAGTCTTCGAAATACCTTATTATTAAATATAATTAAATTAAATACGTCCCGTCCCGGACATACAGATATTCTCACAATGCTTGCTTTCCCAAGCACGTGATAATTTTACAACTAAAATTACAATTAACAATTTCATTAGAGCCCGTATCGAACACTGAAATACCAACATCACAAATTCAAAGATATATCAAAGATATATCCTATGATAAATTATTTCGAAATGTTGCTGAGTAATGACAGCTACGAGAGATTGATGTTTATGCAACAAATAAAAATGAACCCTGTTTTACATATATTTTTGACATCATGAAGCAACATATTTCACAAAACGTGACTAAGAAAATATAATCCTTTCAGGTCAGCAATGGGCATGTAATAGCCAGAATTCTATACTCGACTTTTGATACACATTATGTCAGAGCATTGTTATAATAATGCTAAACATTTACCCATAACAATAACCATTTAACCGTAGCTAACCTCCTATAAAATAAAACTTATTTATAAAGTAACGTAAACATCAGTAATACTTTTAAATATTTATTAGTGTTGTTATAAATATGATCCTATTTAAAATTAGAACAACATAAGGACGGATAAAGACTCTGCAATATATTAACTTAACATTCAATTTCTCAATAAAACATTACTTTTAAAATTGTTTATACAAAACATAAAGAACAACTTCTTCTGTAACAACATAATTTACAATTCGATAACCTTTAAATACAAAAGTCACACTTGCGGGGTTTCGACAAAAGGGCTACATAGAGAACAATGAAGTCGTGCAATTTTTAAATAATAGATTTTCTTTTTTGAAATGTATGGAGTTGAATTAGATAAAATATAGTGAAATTGCATAAAAAATGTCAACTGCAACATTAAACAATAAATTATAATTAAATATAGATGAAATAATCAATGTCCGTTGAATGTTTCAATCACACTTATTTTACATAAGAAATTATAGACAGGCTTTACTCTACCAGACAATAATAGAAATATCATTTAACTTTAATTCTTGACGTTAAATCTTATATTAACGTTACAGAAATTTAATATGAAATTATTTGAAGTTATATGAAGAACCGTTGTTTAGTTTTCGAGTGGCAATTTGTTACGGATTGAAATTACAAGTAGGATTATTTAGTCAAGATGATACTACGATCTGTTCCTGAGTGTCAAATTCGAAGAGGCTTGAAACGTATTTTGTATAAATTTTAGAGAAGATATTCCCACAAAATACGGATATATATTATGATATATTGGTGTTCGGACATCACGAGTGTCGAAATTCAACACGAAAACTTTCTATATTATTTATCAATGTGCTTTAATGGTAAGTAATGTCTACAGTATAGAAAGAGCGACCCAAAACAAAAAGAGGGTCGCATTTCGTGCAACGGCTGATTCAACAATGCGAATGATTGAGGTCAGCATCCTCCAGAGGAATAGCCTTTCGCCACGCCGTGTACACAAACGATATGGCCACTCTGGTCGGTCGCATCGCAGAGTGGGAAGACTGTACGCCGACGATAGTGTGTATTGTAGATCATCGTATCGGGCCGACATTGTTGCATGTAAAATGCAACGATTGCTACCAGACAAGTGGCGTATGACGGTAAATGTTAACAAGACATCAACCCTTGTCACCAGACGACAACATAAACTTCCGCCTTCGCTGCAACTGTATGGTCAGCCCATCAATTGGAACATACCTGGAATGTTAGATATCTTTTGATGTATGCTGATTACAAAAGCTTAAAAATTTTTAGGTTTTTAGTTTAGTTTAGTAATTAAAGTAATTTATTTTTTGATAGATTTTTATTAAATTTAGTATAACTTTAATAATTATATTCATAAATACAAAATAGTGCTTGGTATTATCTTTGTTCTTCTTTCACGTATTAAACAAACGTAAACGTTTTTTTACTTACTATCTAGTCAGTAAAAAAACGTAAAGTAGATAGCCTGGCCACGAGCTACATGCTATTTTTGATACTGGAAATTTACTTTATTCTTTCCTTGCAAAAAAATTAAGTAGCTTATAACCTGAGATTCATCCATCCTGATGGTACAACCAAGAAGAAATATATATCAAAAAAAGTTAATCTCATGGTTTGCAGGAATCATAAATCGCAAGCTGAACATAGCGTGCATATTAGCATTTGATAGGTTTATGGCTATAAAAGTATTTACTATGTAAATATAAAATATATTAACAAATAACGACTGCCATATTTAATGTATGTCATATTTATTAGTATCATACTTAAAATCTTTTAATTCAAAAACGTTACCCTTGACTCAAATTTAACGTTATATTTTTAAATGCTATATAATATATTTAAAAATATAAACTGGAATAATTAAATAAAGCTTAATCAAGAAAGACAAATTGCCTCTTCGAAGAGTAAACAGAAAGCTTTGAAAGATAAATAATATTTCCAAGCAATATTTAAATAAACAAGACAATTTAATACCAAGGCTAGCCGAGTGTATTATTTTCTCTGAGATGAATGTAATACGTAAAAGTAAAGTCAGCCTAAATACATATAAAAATCCGACTGCTGGGAAATGGATCTAGGACCTTTTCTAGATAGGTATCAAATCTATAAATTTTAGTTTTATGGAGTATGGTTTATAGATCCAGATCTAGATATAAATCTATAAGCCATAATATATAGTTTATCTTATTGGTTTTGCTGACCTATTGTACAGCGACAGCGCTTTTTATATATTAGTGTAATTAGCCACCCATGAGTTCTATGTTGATTTCTATCTTTCTGGTTGTACTTTTCTCTCCGTAGAGCAAACCCTATATGGCAAACCAAACCAAATTTATTGCGATAATTTAATTCAAATTATTAACACAAAAAAGTAATACACACATAATATAAATGACTTAAGTACAAGGGAAATGTCTAAAATCACGCCACCGATTTTTTTCTGATACCTTTCTATTTTAATTCACATCAATAAAATTAACAAAATACATGTCTTCTCTTTAATATCACATCTTTTGATCTTCTGTGGTTTGTCTGCCCAGAGATTATCAATGCAAAAGTCTTAATGCAATGACTGTGGATTTACAAATGTTCATGGATGACAGTTTCCTCTGATATTCACAAATCTTTGATTGGTCAATGCATAGCACTGTTAAACAAGCTTAAGCATATCCAGATATAATCTGTGACTTAGCTGAGGATATACATCTTTATATTTTCAGTGACGCGTTAGAGAGGATGTGCGTCGATGATATAAAGTAAAAGTCCAACTACTTAACTTCAAAAAATCGTATGGCGTCTTTTAATATAACCAACGTTCTTCGTCATGACTTGTATAGGTTTTTATTTTGTTACAAGACTGTGATATAAATCTGTGGTCTCTCACATTCCATATAAATATGATATTTCCTTTGTTGTGACCCAAATATAGTCTTAGGTCACCTTTCTATGTCTCCGAATAAGATGAAACCGTTCTAACTTAATAGAGTAAAGGAAATCCAGGATAGTACGAGCTGCTGTACATTGGGCTATGTGCCATCGTCAGTAGTAGATATTTTATCTCGTGGGATTCTAGTTGATCTTATTGGCGATTGATCCTTGTAGGACAATGGACCTTCTTGAAGTTTCTTTCTACGGACCATTTATTTAGCTTTTGAAAATAACTCAAACTTAATTTCACACCAAACCACTACAAGTTACACTAAAAACCAACGCATGAATATTAAAGGATACAATATTTTTTTCCGTATTTAAATGATGTGACGTCATCTAACCGAAATCTTATATAACGAAAGTAAGGATAGGAACGTATACATAGTTACACTGCGTAACTACTCGTACGAGATACGAGTAGCAGCGTATTTGGGCAACAAAATAATGTTTTACAAAACAACTTAAAAGTTAAAAATTCCTTAAAATTCTTAACCTTAATAGCATTTCTTGTCGCCGCATAGTGCCAAGAATGCTTATTGGAATTATTATGCATTTGAAAGTGTTCCAAAAATACAGCACTTTACAATTTGATTTTCAATTTCATAAATGTTTAGTAATAAGGAAATATTGATATTTTATATAATAATAATAATAATAAACATTTATTTCAAGTATTATAAGACTCATATATTGTTAGTAATCACACTATTAATATCTAGGGTTAGTAATAATTACATATGATTAAAACTAATTTACTGTCATATGCACCCTAGTGCAATGGTTAACATATGAACAGTCCAGTCTACTAGCTATCATAGCTAGTAGAGTGTTGGAGCTAGCCCGCACCCTGCGCACCAGGGATGCACATCTCTTCCGCATTGTCGCGTAAAAACAGTCGACGCGTATAGACCGCCTACAAGCTGCTCGTGTAAAATGACGTACAGTACGCTCGGAATAACGTTACTTTTACTTCCCTTGAGCAACGCGCAAATCTGCGTGCGATCATGTTTGCCCTAACTGACAACGCCCTTCGTTCTCTCTCTAAGTCAGTGTCATCCTTGAGGTCAGAAGTAATCAAGTACCCTAAATATTTATATAGACACACCATATTCTATAGTTATATTATTCTATTCTATTCTATTTCTATAGTTATATTTTATATAGTAAGAAAGGAATAAAATAATAAGGAAAATAATAATTAACTAATTGAAGGAACCAAATAATATAAGAAACGTGAAATATTGTCCATTATAAAATTAATATTTAGTACTCCATTCCCAATTTACGCTCTCCTTCAAAGCAGAGGCCGTACGTTGCGTAAAGCGGGGATATACGCGGGTATCTCCCCAAGGTCCTGTTGCGCGCGTGTTAGCTTATTATTAATTAAATAGCAATTGATATCAAAAATAAGTTAATATAATATATATAATAGATATAAATATAAGTGCTGTTTGTTAAAAACTCAAAATAAGTGTGGTATCTGAGTGTTTAACTGAATAAACGAGGACAAGTTAATTAATATTTTTCAATATATTTGTGTATGTTCTCTCCCATAGTTTACATAAAAATAGGAAATTGATACTGAATTGACTCAATTTTTTTACATCTGATTCAATATATAATAATCAACTCATCAAAAATGTTTGTACAGAAACATTTTTATTAACACTTACTTGAACAATCTACATCATTCCAACGGAAGGGCCAATTTAATACAGTATGATCCTAATAAGCGGATATAAGATAAAAAAAAACATAAACTGCAGATTGACTCCTTTTTATCCGTTTTATGAGCTTGTTGCTAAATAATTGGTTTAACCTTTGAACACGACGATATTGATAGAAAGCTAGTATTACGATCTAAATCAACCGTTTGTCGCGGAACTGGGTTCGATTCCCAGCCCAGAAACAAAGTGTTTTTTGTTTGGTTTTTTTTTATATAGAATAGGTGGCAAATAGCTCACCTTATGCCGCCCATGAACATCGACAACACCAGAGGGGTCGCAAACGCGTTTCCAACCCTTAAGAAAGGCGAAGCCTCTTTTTTTGAAGGTCCCTAAGTCGTATCGGTTTGGAAACACCGCTGGCGACAGCTGTTTCCGCAGAGTAGTTGTGCGTGCGAGGAAATTTCACTTAATGCGCACAACGGTAGATTGCCAACCATCGAGACGTTTTGTTATGTATGTCCTTTCTCCCTGACGCTGCATTTCAACCTTCCCCGATCTTACTGCTCATGCAATATCCGATATATGAAAGGTAAAATTAGTCAGTGACTCTGTGTTTACGCGAACCAAAGTTTCAAGTTGGTTCAGTTTTATTACTTTTCAAGAAAAACTGTCAAGTTTTGACACCTAATACCTCTAAATTAGTCCTCTATGGATTGTGGAAAAATGTTTGTTTGATAAAGAGTCAAAGTTCTTACAGTCCTTTTACATACTTTCCCAGGTTGGTCTTCTACGTTACCGAGCTCATCAACGCAAATCTTTAGTTTTTTTACAATTTAAAGTTTTTCAAAAAGGTTTAAAGCATTGGTATAAAATAAACGATATATTTTTGATATTTTTATTTTATTTTTATTTTATTTTATTTGGAAAACATACAGCAAAATACAAAATAACTTAGGTTTATATACATACTATAAATAAGCTAATAACATGTTTTCACATATAAAAACACATATATTGGTAGAGCCACGCCATTGAAACATCGGGTCGATCGGTGGACCACTGAATACCAGCGTGAAATATCACCATAATGATTCTGGTTTTATATAATGGTTATAAGGATTCCCGTAAATAATTACAGATAACATCATTCAGGCATTCTATCTTAGATGTCATGAGTGACACGTGTGTATCTTGAATCTTTGTTAGGATGTCATGAGCTGCAGTTATCACTTACCATCAGGTAAACTGTGTGTCTGTTTGTCACCCCCAATATTATAAAAAATAGACTAATAAATATTACGTATATAAAATATAGTAGAGTCAATTGAAGTACAGTCCTTTTTCTATTTACACTAAGTACTTATTATTTCGTTGAAATTTATAAAGATACTTTCCGATAAACAACTTACCAAGCGAATACTATATTAAGGCATTTTATTATTACCCGTGTATCAATACGTTTTTATCTTCTGCAACACAAGACGAAATGAAGTGAAATGGAAAATTACTAAACAAGTGTTCAATGTAGATAACTGACTGGAGTAAAGATCGGTAATAGTGACATTTTCTATATATATATATATATGTATATATATATATATATATATATATATATATATATATATATATATATTTAATGCTTACATAAAGCTTTATTTGGGTTTGACAGTCTATTGATTTTAGGTAATAAACCCATCGAAAAAGAAATTGATATTGATATTCATTAAAATTTGGCTTTGCAAATAAATAAAACAAATTATACGGATTTACCTGAGTTTATTTTAACTTTTGAATCCCAATTTTTCGAATGCTTTACAGCACTCATGTATTGTTGTATGACTGATGTGTTCGACGTCCTGATATCATATTTAACTCGAGCTACCGTTATCTTGTAATTACAATTTTTTGGTTAGTAGCTGGCAGTATCTTGATGCCTTGCAGGGGTTGTTTCAAGATTTTTTTAAATCACTTGAAATCAAATTTTCTGGAACTGAACGCGAACATCTTCTCTAATGAAACCAGGCTTTGCAATTTAAATTTTGTTTTCGATTACAACAAAATGGTAACTGACCAAAATTTAGCATTTTTAAATGGAATATATAGAATGACTTTTTAAAAAATTCATTAAAAAACTAAGTTTGCTTCAATACACAACTAAATTTGAAGCTATATATATATATATTTATTATTATTATATTTCTAAAGAACTTGTACTATTCTACTTTACATTAGTTTATTCATAATCATCCATGAATCCAATATACTTAAATTTACACTGCAAGCGCTTTAGCACGTATTACCCAACCCTCAGTATTTCCAGTGACATTCTGGCTGCTTTACCATATTCATGGACTTTCATGTATTCAGTATTTTTGTTTCAGTATTTACTTATTTAGTTTAGGAAGACCAACATTTTATAACATTAATTATATCCGCTAACAAAATTAATATAGTCAGAGTAATTAAATATAGGTATGTCTATATCTAAAGTAAGTTGCTGGCATATTTATAGGTATGGTAGGCATGAACGAATTGAGAATAATAAAGTTATTTGAATAAAAAATACAAATTCCTAATTTTCTAATTTGTAACGTATTTTTGATAACTTTTAGTAATAAAACAATATAGAGTTAATGAAGTATTATCTAATTTACATAGAAACATTAATTAATTGCAAACTTTTCCAATAAACGCCTAAGACGTTCCGTCTTAGTTATAACTTGTTCACTTCTTAGTTTTGAAGTTTCTTCTTTAGTGTCATATATTTACAATCCATAGAATAAAAGATGCATCAAATTTCATTAAAGTACATAGATTTGCAGTCTATTGATAGCTTAGAAACAAATAAACAGACGTAATTACACAGGTCATTTGCTGGGTTTTAGCGATTTTTAAATAGACGGTACCAGAAGGATTTTTAATAATATTATAAATGTATGTAGCACATATAGAGTTTTATAATTCGAGTATAACCACTGTTCTGAATATATGATTCTACGTGCGATACTAAAATTCTGTTTTAATTGATACGATCTGCCCCTTTTAAGTTTTGGATAAATTTCAATTTATTTAATTCCTTACCTTTTTCTGTTCTACAACACTGCACTGACTTTTCACCGTAGCGGCGTACCGAGACAACATCTCTTTGCAATTCTTTATATACCGGTACATAGATATTTCATAAAATATAGGATATCCATGAATGAGCATGGGACAAACGGTTCACGACCCGTTTTTTGTGCGCCTGATAAGGGACAGAATTTTGAGGGTGCACAAAGAAGCACGTGTGTTATTGTTATAAATATACAGGTTGCCTATAATATGAAATAATAGACCTTACTCCCTCTCAGAGTATCTTTAATCTTGACTTTAGTACTTCACCAAGGCCTTGTTCTATATTTATGTTGGTTTTATTTAATTTATTTCCACTTCAGATGTAATAGTCTTTAAGTAATTAACAAAATGGACTTAATCTTTTTCGAATCATATAATACGTAATTGATAAATTATTTGGAATGCGAATGAATTAGCGTGTAGAAATCTAGTTGATCTAGAATCTAATCTATCAGCTGTTAAATAATTTGTATAATAATATTTGCAATTTACTTAAATAAAATTTTATTGTATTGCAAAAAATAAAATTTAAATATGCAGTGTGCAATTTCAATTGAACGGAAGTACGATAGCTTATATCTTATTATATTCTATATGTCAACTATTCCAACTATTGTTTATTATACTTGGTTTTTATGCTGTATTTTATTACAATACATCATGCGCTGATTTAATGAAATTGATATAATAATATATTCTTAATCAATGGATTATCATCGTCTGCCAACCACCGTAAGTCGAAATTGACTAGCAATATATCACATGGAAGCTAAGGAGTTCATTTACAAAATGACATAATAATATTAAGAGCAATTTACTTAGCTGTAAAGTAGAGCGTAATACATCAATAAGACAGAGAAGTATAGTAAGAATAGGTTTGCCCAGGAAATTGGTATGTTCCCGAGCCTGTGTTTTATTTTCTGGGAATGTGTAGTGGTCCACACATTTCCAAAAAATAAAAAGTAGCTAGTTGTTACTGTATGTTAAATGAAAGAAACAGCCGAATTTCTTTTACTGGTAACGAGACAGTACATCATAATTTGTCAGTATGTATAGGTGTAGCTCTTGATTCCATATTTAGGATCGATGTAGGCGTGATAGACCGGAAGCGCTTCCATCAGGTGAACTGTGTGATCAATCATCTACCTTGGTTCCGTTAAAACAGAATATTAACAAATAACAGTTTATCCTATTTTATAGTTAATTATCAAAACATTTGCAAAAAAATTTCAAATATGTTTTTTAGATCAAAAATTTACACAAACACAAAATCAAAGAGAAATGATATCATACCTCAGTTTACTGATTATGTTTATTAAATCAACGATAAGCTACCCTATCGTGGACTTCACACGTTTTGATAGCTTATTGATTTAATTTCAATAGATATTAACCAGAATTGCTCTAACCAATATTAAATCGGTACATGTGCTTAATGATTTTATTTTATTTACCATTTTTTAATAGCCTTATAGTGCCTATAGTATTGGTAAAATTAAAATTGTCAGCTAAAATTTCAACACAATCGATAAAGGAAATTAAAAAATCCCAAAAACAACTAAGGATGGACTATTTGTTGTTTCATTTCTAAGCTAGTTGTTATATTTTCAACTTTACGGACTTTTGTTTCAAAACTAACGGACTGAAAACGCTTGAATAAAATTTTGAGCTACTCTTACTGACACGTCCATAAACATCACAATTTTTTTTAGCGTTTTTTGTTGCCTTTTTCCTTTTATTGTAATTAAACATAAAAGTGTATCGAATTTCCCAAATTTATTTTTAACAAAATTAGTGAATCTAACTCATTTTGGTGGACTTAAAAATTGTGGGAAACTATTTTAACATTTTATTTTTCTGTTTTTAAAATGTCATCTATTTGATGATAGAAAAACCAGCCAGATACAAACATTACAATTATGTTTTGTTTGCCAATTTTGTGGCAATTTAATTGATAACGAAAATAAAAAGTTCAAGTAAAACAACAACCAATACATAGGGTTTCAGATAACTTCGAAATATTTGTCGTTTATTTATTTCTTCGACATGCAGGCGATATTTTCTTTCACCCCCAACCACGTCGTAAATTAGCACTAAAAGTTCCGAATTACAATTTCATTGGTGCCGGTGCCGGGGTTTGAACTCGGTTTGCTAGCATGACGTCAATTGAAAGCAAGAGCATCATACATGTATATCGGTGAAAAGAATGCGTTTCATAACTTCTATGTAAAAAATATTTTGTTCCATCTTGAACCGAAGAGAAAAAATATAAAATGTATGCATAAATATTTCTGTTAATGTCGCGGCACTCTCTCATTCAATATACTACTAGCATACAGATATCTATGTTGCATTATGTTGCAACCTTTACCATGTTACCAATGATCGGTTAAAAGGACGATGATAACATTGTATATGATAGGTAAAGTTATTTTGTAAAATGTAAAAAATTATGTTCGTTTTCTATGGAATGAAACCGACAAATGAATAAACATGAGAAATACCTATATGAATATTACGCAATGCATGCGATGTATTCGTAGTGAACCACGAGTACAAAGAGAGTATGCCACTTGAGTTATAATCTGGTCTTTGATATCCCTCTCGCCAGGCGAATCAATGACGAATATGTTATTATTGTATGAGGGCGTATTTTTTCCCGATCAAGCAAACCCTCTCATACTATAGTTCCTTCCCGGTCGAGCTGACCCTTTCTAACATCATCAAGCTTGGTGCTAGTATGTGTGCATAATATTGTTACTATTATATATGTTTATATAAATATATGTAAATATATATATTAATTACATTGAGAATAATAACCCTCGTCACCACCAGTAATAAAGGTCTCCAGATCCCCTGCACTCACCAGACGAAACGCTATTTCACGCTGGAATTCTGTGAGGGCGTGGTCCTAACCCGGTCGAGCTGACCCATTCATTCTACAGCTAAGCGTTTGTATCAGTTTGTTGCAATGAAGTTCAACCACTTCAACAATTTCTTTAATAATAAGCTATCGGAGCTTATTTTTAAGAAGCTTTAAAAAAATGGGATGATATTTCTTATAAATGTTTTCTAATTGTACATATATATTCGTTGACTTCACCTGAATACCTTAATATTGAATAACAGTAGAACTCATCCCTAATTCCCAGTCTAGCACTTCAGTCTGCTTCGCGACCTCTTACGGGACTGACGTGAAGAATTATTTTCTAATATCAAGCGTGCTTTACTAAAGTTTACCAAAACATAAAAACCTTTTATTGAGAAAATTCATAAATAAAAACAATCTCTAATTATTCGGTCGTTTTGTAAAATAAATAAATTTCATAAATTGTCTTAGTCTTATAGGATCTAAATAGTTTGACAAAAGAAATCGTGTAAATATGTTTATTTTTTTGGTTGCTACGATATTGGTGACAAGTAAGTACATTTTTTACCCTTTTTGCAAAATATTAAGCAACGCAACAAAAGCAGCTTCATTATATATATTTATTTCAATGATAAAATTAGATTAAAATTGCAAGAAAATTTAATAACAACAAGGTATTTATATAGGTTATTATTTACTACTTTGGTATATAAGTTATGTCATATTTTATAATAGAGAAGCCCCAATTTATTTGTGTACATCTATGAATTATTTTGAATAAAGATCACAGATATTTCCATTATAAATAATTGATTCAAAATTTGTACACACATATATATATATATATATATATATATATATATATATATACCATCACGTAGGTCCGCTGCAGATGAGTACATTCACTTATCTATAAAGTAATTTTCTGAATATATATAATATTCTGAAAATTACGCTGTGCACGTGATCAATCAACAGTTAAAATTGCAATTAGCAATTGACATTGAGGATGGAATTCAGGTTGCTCACGTACCGTAAAATTAAATGAGAGCGCTCGGGCACCGAACAACCATGGAATCACCTACACATTTAATTTTATATTTTACACATCCGTTATATATTTCATTGAATATGTTAAATTAAAAAGGATCAAAGTGGCCAACATTCATAGTTCTGAATTGTCGGAAATAAAATCTCAATTTAATAATAGTACAAAGGTTATTTATAGTTAAAAAGAATGACTATTGAAGCTGATGTACTTAATCTTTCAGTAAATTATTAATCCCGCTCGAGATACGTACGCACGCATGTTTACTATCGTTAATAATTTACAAACAAAACATGAGATCCAATTTTAAAATAAATATGTTACTACAACTAGTAACAATTTTCTGATCATGATGAAAATATCTTTGCCAAACTTAAAAATATATTTAAAAATCTGGGTAAATATAATACAATTTACAGTTATATACTAAACTTTCCATCTGTTGCAGTTAATAATAAATTATAATACATATATAATGCGTTAGCTGGGTGCTTACATTTTATAGTAGCCCTGAAAAAAACTCGAAATTGATTTATTCGATATTATTTGTTTTAATATAGGTATGTACATCTGATTTTGTGCGTGATTAAACGTACTATGTGATTCAGTTACCCGCATCAATAGCTTTTATTAGCTAGATAGAAGAACTTTATATGTGTACTGAATATGTAACGAAACCTATACGTTTTTAAGTAGAGATATTAGTTACTGTCAAAACAACGCCTCAAGGAATGCACGACCACATACAGGACTGTAAATAAAAATTTGCTCAAAGTTATAGTACATATTTTATATACAACCAAGTTTCAGCGTTACAGTAATATAACACAATAATAATAAGAGCGTCGTATTTTTTACAATTTTCATGGCATTTTTCAATGTCGTAAATCAGAATCTCACGAGTTTTCTTTGCCGGCGAGATGAAGTATAATGATACAAAATTCAAAAAAGTTTATTTCTCGTTCAGTACTTAGTGCAGGGCAGGATCGTTGGCTCAAACCATTCTCTTTAGGTCATCCCAGTTTTGTTCAAGCCGGGGCTTCGCACAGGCCTGTTCGTGGTGTGTAATATCAGCTTCCTGCAAAAATTCCTGAACACAGGATGCAGTATGTGTTGGAGCATTGTCGTGCATCACGAAGTTTTCACCGGCTGACTCGGCATAGGGCACAACATGAGCTTGTAGAATCTCGTGAATATACCGTTGATCCGTTGATTCGCGTCTTTGACCACCAGTTTCAGATAAAAATGTCGGATTTAGAGTCGAGTGAGTTTTAAATTTGTTTTAGACTAGATTTTAATTTTAATTATCATTTACTGTCATCTACTATAACAATTAATAATCGTTATCACATCAATATCAGAATATTAATATATAACTGCGACATTTTGGTCCTTAGAACTATTAAAAATCAGTGCCTATCACTTCTGTAATTAAAACACCGCCTGTGTTGTGTCATTGACAACGTGCAATTAGCATGAATGACTTTCGTATCCTTGAAGAGTAATCGGTGCAAGTACACAATCATCACAAAGAGCAAACGATCATTATCAAAAACAGTTTATTTTAACCTTATCACATCAAAGGCGATAGCGCATCGGCTCGAGCGAGTTACCACAGAGCTACTGGTACAAATAAACCGTGCGCAAGACATTGAAGAGAAGTGGGTAATCGAAGACGAACCATCCAACACTGCTGGTGTATTATTGTTGAATGCCACTTTCACATTCTATTAGGTATGACCATTACTGTGGAGAATACTTCGCAAGAATCTTAGTATACTAAGATAAGAAGACACCTTAACAAGAAACTGTTGAGATTTCTCCTTATCTTACTGTCTCTGTGCGCACATGTATATCAATCAGTGTCGTAAGTAGATTCCGGTGGTCACAGGAAATACACTCAGTGGTCCACATACTATGATCTGCGAGTGACTGATTGAAGGCTATTCGTAATAAAAAAATACCTCACCAATATTCAGAATATGCAACATCTAAACTCAAGGGTGAAGTCATGTATCTGTATGTATGTATCGTCTAACATCTATATATATCATCAGAAAATTATCAACACTACAAAACAGCGTGAGACTTATTGAATCACACGTTCAACACACCGCCATTTTTTTATTTACAAACCAAATTTATGTCTCACATAATGAACCCAGCAGCCACAAATAAGCATCTTTCGAATTAAAAAGGCTACACAACATCACAACGGAATGCACGCTATTCGCAATCTGCCATTCGACATTAGTTTCTGGGACCTATTACTTGTGCATATCACAACAAAGAAACCGCGCACACATACGCGACTTGTCGAAGTTACTGAACTAATCCGAGCACAGTTCCTCGAATCGACAACGAGGACTTGATCAACAGCGTTAAGGGAATAGGTGTACTTGATCTGAATGAATCAAGGACGTATTCAGTGATGATGTTTATCACAGCGTATTTATATACACCATACAATTTACGTTATATCATACATATGTCCTCTTCATTGCCACTGCCATATAATCCCAGAGTTGACCTGTTTATTCGTATACGCACAGAAGACGGCAGCTTCATGAGCAACCGCTGTAACTGTAGTTGGAACCGAGCAGCATCGGTCACACGAAACACCTACTATCCGACCCAGTCTCATTTGAACCGTTTCCTAACAGTAATTAATACAATACTATAATTGTAAACTTATATAACGTTCATATAATTTTTTAAGTTAATACTTTACTTACATACTTTGTAGGTATTTTATTTATGCGGCCAAGATGTACGAGCAATCGTAACTGTTGTAACAGTTTATGTTAATGTTCAATTTTATTCTGATTCTCATTAAATAAATTAGTGCAACAACATTACGCTAACCCGGTTATCACTTTAATTAACAATAACTGTCTATGATCATAATCAAACAACATTTTTACTAACGCATCAATATCAAAACAAAAAGTGTCACGGCGACAGGTAGTGTGATACATACGAGGCAGAATTAATAGTATTAATGCATGTTATTGAAAAATTTCAGTAGTTTGTATAAAGATAAATTAAAGCTTGGACCTCTACCATGCTTGATGTTTATCCCCCCAGTAGGAACTAAAATAATTGAAATTTTTAATATGTAAAAAAACACACGCAGTTCACCCGATGACTAAATGATCCCTGCGGTAAATGGACGCTTATTATAATCAAACCTCAAAGATTAATCAGGTTGTAGATGCATTACTAGTACATAAAATTACCCATTTGTATTACAACCAGTTTTTAGTTTAATAAATCAAATTAATTTAACAACGCTAGCACATTTTAATGCAGGTACTATTGTGTCGTATTTAAAATTATTTTGGATATGGCAAACTTTAACCGTATATAATACGTTATTCTGATCTTATTTTTAGCCAGAGATTTGAAGAACAAATCATTTTGTAAATTTATAATCAGTGTTGATACGTATTCCCCTATGATATGAAACTTCTAAACAACGTAGCAGTGTTGTAAATAATATCCCTAACCTCCTAACTTAATTGCAATCTAATCTACTCCTAAATCTTCTTTTATGCATAGACTTATAATTCTGTTCCAGCTGAAACTTCTAGTAAAGTTGCAATATCATCGTCTTTATTAGTAATCTGTTCAACATAATTTATTAGGCTCATTAGTTGCATACGTTCCCGAGCATCATATAAATATCCTCTGAAAAGAGCGCATATATTTTACCACAAAATTAATATTTCTCGCAAGATTGCAACTAAGTATTTGATTCAGGTAGTCGTGGGGCGCAGTTGGGCGAAGTGGACAATTGTGATCCTAACGAGCTGAAGATATGTGTGGAAATGGTACCACGTACTCGCATTGGACTGCCGCGAAACAAACAAGAACTGGATGCGCACTGTCTGTAAGCAATTTAAACACATCCTTTATACAATGCAATAAATTTTTCAAAAAAAATAAATTGTAATACCCTGCAACGAAGTATTAAGTAATTATTTAATTTAGAAGGCCAAATCACAAGCTCGAGCTCAGAGCTTGTGATTTGGCCTTCTAAAGTAAAATGTTTTGTGTAGAGCGTACCAGACGGGCATGGCGTGTATGGAGGTGTGGATGAAACGGTGCTTGCCTACTGATGGACAAAAGTTCGTGCAACGGCAGATTGGTGGTGCACGAGCGCTTATGCGCTTTCTATGTACAAATGAGACTGCTCTGAGGAGAGGTTTGATTTAGTTCTCTTTTATCTTACCACTCTCCATTTATGGTGCATTATCAATACAATAAGGTATATAGTCAAACAAATTATTTTTGTATTCTCTTGTTATTTGTGTTACGCTTTTATAGAATTCCTGAAAGAGCAAACTTGCTGGGCGCTAGTATCGGCTGACTGGTCAGAGTGTGTGGATGAGCTGCAAATTGCTGCCAGAGACATCGCGGAGCGCTCGCAGCAGCTTGCTTATTTCAATAGGAATACAGAGCTTTGTTGGTAAAATACTTTATTTTTCATTACTCTATGCTCTCTGCGTTTGCGAAAATAAAATGAGTAAATTTAATGGAAGTTAAAAGAATATAAGCTGGTAAACAGTGTATTAAAATTTTGCATGCACAATTTAAGTCGGTTTTAAAGTTTTGTAGGGTTTTTGATGTTTTTTTATGAAGTTTGTCATTATATAGAATAATGTCCTAGTTATTGGACTAGGACAACTAGGCGAACTAAATCGGAATAACGAAGTTATGGGTTTAAATACTACTGCATATATAGCTGTGTACGATGGAGAACATAATGTCAATTAGAAATATATATATAAATAATATAATTATGTTATTAGTCAAAACTTGATAAAAACTTAGAACGAATTGTTAAGATAGTTTTATTTCTACAATCATGTACTCATAAAATACTGTGTACTCTAAGAATCGATGACATATGGGGAAGAGAGAATTTCTAGTGGCTACCTGGTATTGGTATATATATATATATGTATATATATATATGTGGCAATGGTGGCAGCTAGTTTCTACTGTGAGTGTAGGGTACCTGAGACCTTACTTAGCAAAGCATTCCATCCAAGTCATCGCGGGGTATCTTGAATATCAGTTCAGTATGAATGTATGTGTTTATCACTCGAAGTCATCAATTACCATCAGGTGAACAGTTGCGAGGCATATTCAGCGGTGGACTAAAGACGAGCTGAGATGATAGTGGTGTATGATCGATTAATGATTACTGATGGAATATTCTTTCTTCAGTGCCCGTGATGAATTCATGACGTGCGTGACGTACGCCGGACAACCGTGTTCGAAAAATGCGGGCACATTGCTGCGGCGCATGGCGTGGGTTCTGGCGCAGGACGTGGCGTCGTGTAGCCATCAGCCGACACACTGCTCGGCACCCTCGCCGCCACTCGCTATGCCGCTCTTCGCTGTGCTCACCGGAGTTATAATTTATATTAAATATTAAAAATCTTACTTATCTTGAATTTGAGTATAATTCAAAACGAATTAATCGTTTGTAATTTTTAACGTGTTGTTATGTTCGTAAGTCATATATTTGTGTGGAGTGACAAACGAAAAAATATTATTGTAACAAATAAATTATTTAAATTAATTTAAAGTATTTTTTTTAAAAAAATACATGAGTGTGTACTTATGCTCCTTTACTACTACTTACTTTACTATATACTATAACAAAATAAACTAAAATTTTTATCCCGTTTGCCAGTACTCTTTGTTTATGAAAATTAGGACATAAAATGCAATTGATAACGGTTTAATTAAAATGTTATAATTAACTTTAAAAGGCTTAAAAATAAATTATCATTCACCACCATATATAATTTAAAATCACACACAAATACACATGTACATTTACGTATGAAAATATTTTTTTAATCCACTGATATAAAAAACGTGTTGTAGATTCATATATATTTCAAAAAGTACCTTGAATATAGTTATCAGTTCTTACCAAAACTAAAGATACAATTTCAATTATGTGTCGATTTTAGGTGTCGGTGTGCGCGCGCGTCGTAAAAATTAATCTCTCATCATTATTCACAAACTCGCTAAAAGAAGTATAACTTAAAAAACACATAGTAATATGTGCATAAACTTTAACTTCTCTAGACCTGTGTTAGTTAAAAAAGATTCCGTGAATGTTAATTGTAAAAAATGTCACTATCATCGTCAAATGTAACTGGTTTCGTCATTTGTTAGTACATTAAGGATCAGCATAACACTGTGAGTGTGTGTGTGTGGTGAGTTTCTGGTACTCCGAATTAACCGGGTCAGGAATGATATCGCACGTGCATTGAATCTTTAGCGAGGATGGATGTAGGTATCATTCGACTGCAGCCATTGGGTGAATTATGTGCTTGTTTTATCCTTAGTAATATTACAAAAACATAGTGATACTCGTGCATAAAATCATACATACAGGAAAGGAAACCATTTCCTATTCTATGGAGAATTGACATACTACTACCGACAATCACAAACTCCTAAGTAACACACTTAATATAGATTGATTTTATTTTAAAATAAATAAACATGAGATATGTTTGTGTCGAACTTCAATGAAGCACCATCTTACTATGTTTAATTTTTAGTAAATTACGTTGATTTCGTCTTTTTTTCAAGTAAATAACCGAGCTACGAAGAACACAATTATAGCCAACATAATTTTAGGCGATATTTTAAACATAAATAAAAGCCACCAAAACTATTATCATTATCAATTTTTTGGGATATTTATTTCTATCTATATCCGCGTAATACATTATTGATCGGAACCATTAACTGTAGGCAGCAGCTATTACAGATGTCAGGAAACTACGAATGAATATATTCGGAATAAGGTAAAGGATCATTAAATTCTGGCTCAATTCCTCAACGATTCGACTAGAGTTCGAAAGGGACAAATTTTTCTAGTTTTATATTTTGCAGATTTATCTTCAATGAGTGTAGCATGAATCAGCTTCTATTATCATACGTAATTCTTCATTATCGACCCGAGTAGATTCACTTCCGCGTGGCTCAACTTGCAAATAAAAATTTTCATTTCGAAGACGATTAAACAAGAACGCAACAATGTTACGTGTTTTTTGTTCCGCATTTGCTCCATGTCGAAACTCGTATTCAAAAAGTACTTACAATATTTTCTGTAAATAAGATTGAATATCAAATAGTTGAATATAGTTATTGTAGCGGTACGTGTTGGCATGTATATAGGAGTAATGCAATTTGATACTTCAACACCAATTATAATTAACAAATGAGTGATAAGACAATACGTGCGAAAAATTAATATTAATTTTGAGGATATGGCTAAGATTATAAAGGGCTCTCTCACTTTATGATTAATGATATGAAAATATAAGATACGTCAAAGAAAATGCTCGCAATGTATAAGTATTAATGCTTTTAACTTGTATAATAATAATCCATTTAACTTTGTGCTATTTTTTTGCTGCTTTTAAACTTATAATATAGATTAAGGTGTAGTCTATACCACTTTTTTTTTTAGAATTTAGGTACCATTGTACACCGAAAATATTTCACATCGATCTTTTACGGCCTTAGAACGAAATATTGAAATTTGTGTTAAAATTTGATTATATTGACGTCTGGTAATTGTACTTTTTAGATTATACTGGAAATTCCAGATATTTCACTAAGAACTTTCTGATTACCTTTTTGTACAAAATATTCATAGGTTCAAATAACCTTTTAACAACCCCTCTAACATTGTTTTGACCTATTTCTATGACGCCTTAGTTTATCTTTCATATATTATTAAGATGATAATATTTCTAAATTCTTATGAACTACTTATCGTATAGGGATACAATAAATATTTTTAAAAAAATGTCTAAATTTTTTATAGAATTATTATCATAAAAGGAAAGAAATTGTGTGAGTATGATTATTTTTAGCTACCTCAGCAATTTTTTACTTTTTCTTTCTTGAAGTAACAATTCCCCTTGCCTTTCACATCCATCACTCAAAATAATCTTATTCGTGCCTAGTTACAAGTAATAAATAAATAAATCAGGGCTCGTTTTTCTTTTCTTGATAAGCTTAAATAAATCAGTATAAAAATATTTCTAAACCCTTCAATATTCTTATTTGTTGCATTATTATGTAAGACATTGTCTGAATCGGAAAAATATAAAATATTATTAAATCTATGAAATCAATATTATGATGCAGAATGGTATTGCATTACACCGTCAAGAAAAAGCGCTATATATTTATCTAGATGCGTGAAAACAAATCTTGAAACAAATCAGTATCTACAAGTGATTTTTTTTGTTTAGATTAATAAACGTGTTCCAGAGAAGATTTGAAGCAGACGTCATAAGGAAATGTCCTAGGGTTCACCTTACATTTGATATATCACACCACATATAACATAACACACATTTATTCAGTTGGAAACTGGAACTGACTATCCTGGAACTCCGAAGAAAATAAATAGCAATAAATCCATTTTACCAGTGTTAAGCAAAATATTTGAAAAAATTATGTTAATTCAATTGCTTTTTGACTTTCAACAATTTGGATTTACAAAAAAATGGTTCTACTACAGGTGCGGTAAGCCCGCATTTTTTATTGAGCATATAGAGCATATACATAGCAATACTTGGGAGAAATTACAAAATGTTTTTGGTACTTTTGGTGATTTGTCTTTAGCATTTGACTGTTTTAAGCATGATGTATTAATAGAAAAACTTAGATACTACGGGGTAAAAGGGTCTGCGTTAAAATTTGTTTCCTCTTACCTTAATAAATTAATAATTAATGGTCAACGGTCATATGATTCGTAATATTAGTAAGTGTACCTCAGGGTTCTATTTTAGGGCCTCTTAAATTTTTGATATATATAAAAGATTTATCATACTATATCGAAAATATTTGCGTCGTTGTTTTGTTTGCAGATGATACATCTTCTATTTTAAAAATTGATAGAAAGACAAATAACTAACTAATACACAAATAAAAATGACGTTGTAAACAGTGCTCTTTTACATAATTTAACTTTGGCTTAATATAAATAATTTAGTTCTAAATACGAATAAAACTAAATGTGTTTTGTTTTTGTTGCCTAACCTTAAATTGAATTTTTCCTCGGTTATTTTAAATAATGAACAGATTGAGTTCGTCGAGTCAACTGTTTTCCTAGGAATAACCCTCGAATTAAAGCTTTAGTGGAACATCCATTTATCTGCCCTAGCAGAAAGACTTAAAAGTGTAATTCAACAACTCATTTCAATTTAATTCAGCAAAAAACTCACACATATTAATATGACGAGGCTCGTTTATTGTAGTAATTAGTTTAGTAATTTAATATAGTGTTGTTCAACAACTTATGTTGAAATTATACTTATTTTACATAAAAATATCTATTCTATGTACTATTAATAATCGAAAAAAGCTAGAGTATCGCTATGGGAAAATTTAAAGAAATAGGCATAACCTCTACCTCCCAATATATTAACGATACCATATTGCTTATACGTAAGAATTTCCAAAAATATTCTGCAAAACGTAACGTACACAAGAAACAAAAGAAACTTGTGACACCCATTTATTTTTAAAAAAGGTACAGAATCGTTCTGAGCAATTGCATATACACACAAATACACAAATTTTCGTGAATAATAATAGATTTACCATTATGGAGACTTAAAATTTTGGTTAAATTAAAAAAAAACCTACTACTCTTTAACGGAATATTTGTCTGATAAATATGCTTATGCTGATAAATTAAGCTTTGAGTTCTGGGTTCAATACTGGATAATAGGACATTTTGTACTTTATATATATTTTTTTAAAACTAGTCGAGTTTCTTGTCGTTTCTTCCCACTAGCAGATGCCTCCCGAAGCGAGTAAACCTACTTGAATGAAGCTTCTTTAGGCTTGATTTAATTTGAAGAATTCTTAAAGAAGAGACACTTAAAGAAGGTAAAACAAAACACAAGCTAAGAGCATGGTGCATGGGAGAGAATCTGTGGGCCTTTTCGTCAAATTATAATATTTATTCAAAATGGCGAGAATTATAAGTCGGGAACCAATTATCAAATCTTCTGGGTGCGTTAATTAATTTTCAATAGTGGTAGAGCTACAGTGCAGTTTGTTTCTAGCTACAGAATGAAAGGGTCAACTCAACTGGGGTAAGACACCCTCACAGAATACCAGCCTGAAATGGCAGCATAATGCTGCTGTGTTTCGCCTGGCGATCTGGAGACCTTTATTACTAGTGATGAGGCATTTCATCTCAGTCCTTAAGGGTACAACGCATCTAAATTATGATTTCTTGTGAAGGATGAATGTAGATGTAATGAGCCGCAGGAATTATATATATATATATATATATATATATATATATATATAAACATAATAAACATATGTATATGTTTATATATGTATATATATACCTAGTCCGGCCATAAGTTCTGTTACAAATGAAATTGCATTTTTTTTAATGAAGTAATGTAATATTATTAAAATTTATTAGTCTTAGCAAAAAATAAAAAAAATATTCTATTCGAAAGATGGCCGCTTTGGCTTTTATACAGGCTTTTAATCTGTTTGGCCACAAATCTATGGATTTACGCATTGTTTCCAAGGGAAATCGCCACTGCTTGTACCAAAGATTTTTTAAGAGACTCAATGTCACCGTGTCGTTTAGAGCAGGCCATGTCCTCTAACACTAACCATAATTTGAAGTCTAAAGGGTTGAGGTCTGGGCTAGATGAGGGCCAGTCTTCAGCTATTATAAAGTCCGGAACGTTGGTTTAAAGCCAGGTTTGGGTAGTTCGTGCCTTGTGACCAGGTGTAGAGTCCTGCTGGAAAGTCCACGGAATATTTTTAAAAAGTGTATTGCTGAGAGGTTTCACAACATGATCCAAGACTGTACACTTTTGCTGAAGTTTTCCCTTCTTTTTCACAAAAATGTAGTTTTGTGACTCCTTGATGAGACACGCCCCACCAAATCATCACTGACGCAGGATGATGACCACGTTGTACCTTTCCGACCACTTGACCAGCTTCTTTAGAACTGTGAGCGTACACTTTATCGTTTTGCTTATTGTAGTGTTCTTCAATCGTGAACATTTTTTCATCGGTAAAGAGAATATTTCTGTACCTTTCACCTGCGTATCGCGACAGAAGGCATTTTGATCGATCCACTCTCTTTAATTGTAAAGATTGATTTAGGGCATGTCCTGTATATCGAGGATAAGCACCAAGCTTCAGGTCTTGTTTTATAATACGTGACAGTCCTAGCGGGAATCTTCATTTCTCGCGATAGGATTTTTTGCTTAGGTTTCAACGAATTCTGGCTTTAATAGCATTAACAGCCTTTGCAGTTCTAACAGTACGCGTACGCCCCGATCTTTTCTGTTCTTCGACAGAGGAAGTATTCTTGTATCAGTTGATAGTACGATATACGGACATATGGCTGATACCAAGCTTTTAAAATGTCTGGAATATGACCGACGGCTCCATACCCACTTTGTGCAAGGCGATCACTGCAATCCTATTTTCTTCAACACCCAACCCCATATTGTAATTTGGTAATGAACACCACAAAATATGTGAAATGGCGTAAAATCGAAAGAAGTTTTTAAAATAATATACCGTGTTCCAAATTCAAAAGAATTAAAAAGAGGAAAAAAAGAAAAGTTTTTATGTAACAGTATTTATACAGACTAGTTATATATGATATATATAATAGCGTAGAGCTGCGCTGTGGCTAGTTTCTGGTTATGATATGATATAATATTAAGGTAAGTGGGAGGACTCGGGGACTCAACCGTAACTGTAACTGAGTGTGTTTGTTTTTCACACTCCCAATTTAAATTAAAAATTATAAAAAAAACGAATGGTACGACTTTGGTGCGTTGGTCGTTGCTTTCTTCGCTCATATTCAAAGCACAAAGGATTTTAAAGCAAGAAATGCAGTCACATACTTTGCAATAAGCGAGAAATAGTTATTATAAAGAATAGCTACTGATCATTTTACTCGGAAGATTAAATTAATTTTAGGTTACTTTTAACATATAACGTCATGTTTTCTATAAGCAAGAACGATAATTCATCCCTTTCTTTTTCATATTTAGGTTTGAAATATTTTCACGAGCATTAGATTCTTCATGATTTTGTATTGCGAGGCTTGTTTCCGAAATTATAAATCCCAAATATAAATTTTATAAAAATATTATATTAGAAATGTTCCTACCCACCATAACGCCTCCAAAACAGGAACGTAACATTTCTAAATTATTTTAAAATGCGTAGCATATCTCAACACGATCGTAGCATCGTATCGCGTAGACGATGTCAAGCCTTACTCCGGCTTGCTGCATTTATCGACACAGCTTAGCTTCCTCGTATTCCAGTTGCTAAGGTAATAAAAACTTCGGTACCTGAGTTTTAATGTCTCGTCCAAATTCTTTGTTATACGCACTCCTAATTTATGTATGACTCATATTACTCTTTAAAAATCGTGTAATTTTTCGGTTTCACATGCCACCCTTCGGTTGTCCAGGTTAAAAAAAAAATAATGACAAAGATTTTTAATTCATTTTATGTTAGTTATCATAATTTTAAATTTTTTTATTTTATTTTGCGTATAAATTAAATTAAATGTAATATTTAAAAAGGAAGTTATAAATTGTGGAAGCTGTAAAGGATCATTGTCCATGAACATCTGCAATACCAGAAGAGTGGCAGATGCATTACCGGTGTCTGAATGAAGGGGTTGGCTTCTTTCTTGAAAATCCTTTACTCATATCGGTAAGTCGAAAATACAACTGGTGATAGCTTCGATGGAGTAGTCGTGGGTGGATGCCAACCCTTAACAATTTCTGGGAATACTACGTGCTACCCCGTGTAAAATACGGTATATTAACAAAAATATGCAACATCAGCAGTGAATTATTAATCTTGAATCTGGGTTTTAAAAAGAATTTGTGATATATTTACCACAATTATATAGCAAGTCATATTTTGAAATGTTGTGGTCAGCTAGTCTATAATCTTCCGTATACGGGCAGGTACTAAGGTAACTAGTAAAATTGCGTTGGAGTCATTCTTACCCGTTGAAAAAAATAATAAAAAAACTAAATCATTAATAATTGAAAGTAAATTTTAATCGATATTAAGGACATACATAAATGTAAACTAGTTAAAAAGGGGTCAAATCTTCTCTTTGAAACCAAAGTTATATAGAACTATGTCGTTCTGACATAAAATTGGATATGTCAAATACATTCTAGTCTAAAACATATTAAGTAATATAGGCAGGAGATGTTCAACTGAATCGAACTTGCCAATATACTACTCTGTCAAGAAAGTACCGGGAAAAGATCAATAATAAACAAAATGTTAGTTATTCATCCAATTTTTTTTTTTATCACCTTCAAAGTATGCTCTTTCAGAAACGATACCCTTACGCCAACTAATAATCCGATAGTCAAAACATTTCTTAAACGCTTTTTCCAGAATTGAGTTCAGTCCTCCCCGCGAATTCTCCTCTATGTCTTCTATCGAATGAAAACGGGTGCCACGAAGTGGTAATTCGAGTTTAGGATAAAGAAACGATCTGGTGGTGAAACAAGGTTGCTCGATGGCATTTGTTGAGTTTTTAGTCAAAAATTCGTTCACAATGATGGCCTTGTGCGAAGGCACATTATCGTGGTACAAAATCCAAGAATTTTATTTCCACAAATCTGGCCATTTTCGTCGAAATTCTTAAACGCCGCATAACTCCACTCCAAAGCTTGTTGAATAGTTTGCATGACAAACTCGTAAACCCACGTCTCGTCACCAGTAACAATGCATTTCATGAACGTTGGGTCGGAATTGACTTGTGCTAGAACGCCTCAGCGACTCTTATGCGATTTAGTTTTTGGAGAAAATTCAGGTATTTTGGGACTAGTCGAGCGACAACAAGTTTCACACCCAAGTGATTATTTAAAATGGTACGGATTGACACGTAAGATACAAAACTTCGGCGTCTATCTCTCTCCAATTTGAATGAGGATTTTCAGCCACTATTTCCTTCACTTTTGCGATGTGAACTGAAGTTAAGTTGCAAACGTTGATAGTCTACCAGAGTGAGACAAATCTTCCATCAAATCGGGACCGCTTTGTACCACTCATTAGCACGTGGTTTTGATAAAGTCGATTCACCGTAAGCCTTCTGTAACATTTTCAGTGACTCCCAACACGAATTTCCATTGGCGATGCAAAATTTAAGACCAACTCTTTGTTCGATGTTATTGTCCATTATCATATAACTAAAAACAGCACTGTATTTAGATTAATATATATATATATATATATATATATATATATATATATATATATATATATATATATATATATATATATATATATTAATCTTAATAATAGATGCAACTCAAACTCCGCGCCAAAATGGAAAATAGTTGTGCTAACAACAACAAAAGAAACAAAATATTAAATTTGCAGCCATAAACAAATTATCCATTCTCATGTATGTTGAACAAATAAAAATGTTTCATTCTGATATTATGTAGCCCTATTTCGTGGTCTAGATAACATGTAGTATTTTGCCAAGAAGATTTAAATGTATTCAATAATATAAAGAAATCATCCATCATTACGTCATATTGATCAGTCTCTTATAAAGGCGCTGGATAATAACAAGAGATTCACTATTTACTTAGCAAAAAAAAATACTTCATGTCTGTGCTACGCTGAATGTCAATACATGTAATAAAATCGTAACAATGAATAGTTTCAACAAATCCGTCACCCTCAACGTACTGCTTATACACACAAATTCTGTAGTTATGGAGTAATCAGTGTCTTAACAAATCCTGAAAAATTGTGTCAATTCCTTTCACGATATTTATTACAGTTTAATACTGTGTTTATTTTTAACACTACCAGTTCCAATTAACGCTACCAGTATATAATCTGATTCATTTGATTTCTTTTTTATATATTTTATACTATTTAAAAACATATTTATAAAGAAAATTTGTCATAATAGCCTAATCTTAAAACCATAACCCTGAAAACTTTTGATCTCGTAACTCGGGATAGAAAAACAAGTATTAGAAAAATATTTTTTTATGTCTTGTTGTTGTTACTTAACGAACCGTGATTATATCACTTGACTTAGATCATGTGTACGATCTTATTGATATATATGTGATATGTAGCACTTAAATGTCTTTTAGTAATTTATTAAAGGTGTTCTTTTGATGAAGAATAAGCTAGAAATAATACAAAAATCTAGTGTTCTTCAAATGAGCTATCAAATGAAAGGGAAAATAGTGGAGTCTCCATTTAGCAACGCGTCGTATTATGTTTCTACGCGCCTTTATAAAAATGAAACCGTAAAAGTTAAAAATAAACCTTTTAAAGAAAATAATTAATTGAACGTAGGCAGAATGCTCAATATATATGTCTTATATACTTTATAATTTTTAGTCTGAACATATAATTTGCCATGAATGTATCTAAGTATCAACCCATGATCTTACATTGCATTTAAATTTTGAAATCATTTTATGAAAGTTAAATTTGCTATACAGATGTTTTTATGAACGAAGACGAAACAAAAAAGTATACAGTAACAAGAGTACTAACATTCATGCATCAACTTTATAAAGCTTTGGAATATCGCCAACGGCGTAGCCAGTTGCAATAAACGTTTTATTTCACCAGCGTTAATAACTACAGATCCTATCAGGTGTTGTATTTGTGATACCATAATTATTTAATAACTAAAACTTAACATTAAATTAATTGAAAAGATCTTGCCATGTAGAAGGGTGTTAGGTATATTCATAAAACTCGTCATTGCTACATTGAAAGTAGGTTACATTTAAAAAGGGATTTAGTATATACTAAAGGGGAAGGGACGTAGTACTTACTACTACGTTGGTGTCCTCCTGGTAGATTTTTGTAACATTTGGTTAGTTCCGTATGAATATACGGAAACGCGGAGGCTCTCAGTTGTCGTCCTCTTTCCTGATTTGAAGTAATATCGATGTAAATTTAATGTTTGTAACAGTATCAAACATCAAAATACAATACACCAGGACATTAAAACCAACTATTTGGGATTAATTATTATTATTATTTTAAAGGTCATGTTATTAAGAAATTTTACTTGCAAAATGAACATTAGTATATCGGCCAGTATAAGTAATTGCTTTACTTGTATTATAGGAACTTCGTGTACATAAACAAACAATCAATCCACGTAATAATTATATTTGTAGCACAAAATATTGATAATTGCAGAATAAATATAAAAAAAATATTTTCTCCCTACTTTTATCGCAATCGAGGAACACTGAAATTATTTCCTATCCACATTTCACCTTGAGCTTATTAAAAGCGTAACAGGGAGTTAATTGCATGGGCGTGTCGCTGGCACACGGATCACAAAGTATTACAGTTTGTTTTTTGTAAGGATTTGATACAATAAGCAAACTTATTTTCGCCAAATGAGACGAAGTGTGACGGACAGAACAGATCACTTAATAATGAAGGTAGGACTGGTGTAAAAAACTTAAATACTCGTAGATACTACACCCATACATCATAATCATCACAACCATAGCTTCTCAATATCTCCTCCTCAAACAGCCATGAAGCTACAATCTTGTACCACCTGACTTAGCACTAATTGGCATAGGTAGTCACCCTGCGCTGCGACTGACAGTTCGAGGTTGCCACATCAAATCCTTTCTTACACGTTGGTATCAGTTCTACGTGACGTCTTTATGTAACCGACCCACTATCATCTACTACCCAACTAATCCAGCTTAACAGACAATTGTACAATAAAGAACGTGCTGACAACTCGAAGAAAAAACAAAATTTAAAAAATAATTGTACCTATCACCGTTGAACATAGAATGCATAGCGTGCTTAATTTCCGATATAAAATAACGCTGAAATTCTACATTGAACCACCAAGGTTACACACGAAAACAAATAAAAAAAAAATATATATATTAAGACAAAAAAAAATTCTTGACAGTGATACAGCCACGTTGCATTTTGTTCTAACTGTGGCTTAAATGAGCTGGCTTGTCCGGGGAGAGATTTCGCAATGCCAGCTTAAAATAGACAACGCTGATGTGTTTCGTCTAGTGAGTATGGCAACTTTACAGGTGAAATGATATCGCTTCTACATTATAATTCCTAATCGAGAATGTGTGCTCATTTGTCACCCTTAGTAAAAAAAACAATAATAACACAGATGAATTCTTAGAAGAAATTAAATAGATAGATATCTTTGACAAGTTGGATGCGGTGAACAAAGTGAAAGTAAAGAGATCCGCGGCATAACGCCCAGCCGTTGGTGTACCCATTTAATTATGTACATATATACTGCTCTTTTACCAAGAGTGCTGTATATACATTATATATGTTTTAGTTATTTCAACATAAAAGTGATATTCTTGTTTTGGAAAACGTAGGCGATATAAAAATACCTTCATTCGTTCTTCAAGGAGAGCATTTCAATCAGCTTATAACTTGGCTCTCAGAGAATCACAGAGAAATTTGTTCAAAGAAATAAATATATTGACTCTCGCTTCTCAGCTTAAACTTAAAAATGCAGGTATATGTTTATAGAAATAACAATGAATTTTCTAAAAATTGCAATATACATGATGTTAATATTAGGAACAAATATAAATACCCGTAACTAGATTGCGTCGAATCAGTAATTCCTTTCTAAATATTAGAAGATTCTGCCTGCAAAATCGAGCTGTTTAAAAAGATTGTTGTCGCCGCTTGGTTTGCCGTGTTCCGCGATGACTATCAAACTAAATACTCGTACACTTCCAATGAACTCGTATAACATTCAGAGCACGCGCGCCTCGTTTTATTTTTAAGTTCTCCGTACAGTATTAATACCCATTACAGACAAATCTATTAATATACAATGTAGAAACGTTACCATAACACGAGTGCAAAAGTATTGTTTATTTCCAGCATTGTGGATTTTGCAATCAAGTAAATTTATTAAATCGCTAATCTTTATAGTTTCAAATCAAGTTCGAATCCAGTATTTGTATACAATTGCAAAATGCATTCATTGTTCTTTTTTATACGTCTTTTTATGGTATTAAACATGAGTCCTACTGATCGATTAAATTTATATCTGCCGACAAATCTTCATCAAAACCTCGATGCATTATGGACTGTTCGTTGTCTGGTTTAGCATTTAATTTTTGTAATTTTGTGCGGCATTTTAATTATATCACATTTATACAAATAACAAGTATCAGGAGAGTATACGGCGACGTATTTACTAAGTAGAATTCTTCTAATACTGGCCGCATTCGACAGTTTCGTACAACTTTACTTACCGTCTGGTATATCTTGAGACTGTATATTTTATAGAGCGTACATTTTGGGTCCTTTTAAACTGGTCGCTATCGAGACTTTCGTCCAATCTCACTCTCCGTCTGGCGTAATTTGAGCTCTTATTTACAAAATAAGAGTCACTTTTGTTTTGTCTCGCGAGGTTGTGACGGCTTGAGCAGGTGACACTAAATGTCTTGTTTATGCATTATTTTTAATTTATATGATAATTTTTTTGGAAAAATTGCTATTAATAATAATAAAAACAAAGGTGCACTACGAACTCGTCTTGCGCCACGTCGTTCGCAAGGTCCGAGATAAAGGAGAAATATTATGTAAGAATATTTAATTTTTTTTTTATTTCATCAGATCAAGACAGATTTGCATCATGAGACTGTCTGAAACATTATATTTGTGAGCATCATATTTTTTGTTATGCCATTTTTTCTCGTATTGTACCTCATTTTCGCAAAACATCAGAAAGGAGCCGACGCCGTTAGTTTGGGATGTGTATTGGACCTTAATGGTATTGGGTAATGACATCCATTAAAGGAAGTTCTAGCTAGATGATGACGTTTGAATAGTGTCAGCATCCCGTAAGCTCTCCTACCTCGACAAGGTTGGGAGGGAAGGTTATTATTATTATTATTATTACTATTATTTTAATAATTGTGTGTATGAAAGCCTAGACCTAGCTAGTTGCGTAAAAAAATTTTTGCACCTTTTCTCATCTGATAGTGCATTTTTCGTAGAAGTGATTCCATATTGGAATAACGAATTTCTGTTGAAATTGAATTAAAGATTTGTTTAAAAATATGAAATAGAAGGACGCCCCAGGCAAACGCGCAAGCGTTAACATCGAGCGGCAGTTACAAATATGTGAATTAATTTAGTGTACAAAGTGTCGGATACGAGCAGACAGAGCCGTACAATGAAAAGTCGCCCCATAACTTTCCCAACACTTTCAGCGTCAGCGTAAGAAATAAAATATTTTGTTTTTATTCGCTGTATTGAAGTGCAATATGGGCACTAAAAATGTAACTGTCAAAAATATTGGATATATTTACGACGTCCGAAAATCAACAATGTTTGATAAACAAACATTGAGTATCAGCCATTGTTGTTGTTTGTTAGTTTGCTGGGAATCGTACCTAGTACTTGCTCACCAGTCAGGCACCTTAACCCGACCTCGCTATATGATGGCTTTATGTGTATTATATTATCAAAAAATTACAGCACAGACACCAAATTATAAATTGTTGAAATTCAAAACCAATTTACACAGATTTAAATACTACACATGTTTTTTTTAATGCGAACAATAATCTGTTAGCAAATGCATAGTCTAAATAAAAAAGAAAAGAAAAGTACATTGATTTGATAATTACTTTCTGATATTTTAAAATAGTTGTATCTCTACCCCGAAACAATTCGTTACTGTTCACATGTGTACATGATATGAAATTAAGTTAAAAAGTTTTCTTTATATTTTTATTCTCGAAGCCTAAAAATTTTCAGACAAGAATAACATCAGTTATGAATTCGTATACAGACCATTGTCTCGTGTTCAATTGTGTGGAAACCTATTTCTTCCGTCTTTTCTTGTAAATTTGCATCAACTGTGTGTATTATTGTTTTATTTACTCGAATTAAAGTCGTAAATCGTAACGAAGGTAGATTTTAATAATCTAAGGAGACCTTTACTACTGGTGACGTGGCATTCATCTCAATTTTTAAGGGTAACATAGCATCTGCTTTATGATTCCTTGTCAAGGATTGATGCGAAAATGGCTGTTTTTGTAAGGTGTGTGTATGTAAAATATATGTAACCTCGGAAATGAATATTGTTCGTTTCTTAAATTCTTCTTTCAATATTATGTCAAGCCGATTTAATAAATTTATTATTATTCTTAGAACCTATTATTTACGTTGTTTTGTAGTAATGTTCTTAAGTTATTTTAGGATTCTTTTAATTATATTATTATAATAAAATTCCAATAAAAAGTAAAACCTACAAAGTAAAACAATATAAGTCTTTGAATTTACAGCATTATAATAATGGTATATTAATTATAATAAAATGGTGATCCGTCGACCGATTTAATAACTGATTTGTTCTAATTATATTTTATTAATAAAATATCCTACAACGATGGTAGAGAGAGGGGTTTTTATAGTAGTTATATTATTTTCCCGTGGGCATTCTGAATACTTACTGATGATGCGTAATGGCGTAGTGGCGTAGAGTTTTCCACTACGACGTAATGGCGTAGTGGCGTAGTGACGTAGAGTTTCCTTCTACGCTAATATCCTTGAGTATTGCGTTGTAGTGGATATGTGGGTCAGCTGCAATTTTAGCAGGGCATTTTATGGTTCAGGTGGATGGAGGGTTTTTGCATCGTAACGATTCCGGTCGATTGTTTCATGCGTGCCCTTGAGGTGGTAGTAGTGTTAGTTTTATTAATGCGATATTTCGTTTTAAAATAGCTAACACTACTTGAGACTTGTCTACTTTAGCTTTAATGCTTGCGCTTTTTATTTTTGTTTGACCCATACTTTATTTAGCCCGAAGACTGTCTCGGCCATGTTTTATACAATGATATAATTAAATGTAAATATCCCACAATTTAAATACGAATGACAATGTTTGACAGTGACAATGGTGAGACAAAAATTTGCAAATACTCAATACCTTAATGATACCCTAACCTTCTGATGGCAAGTTTATAATAACAACAAGGGCCATATATGCCTATGCAGTGCGTGTAGTGCTTCGAATGGTCAAGATATCTTTATTTAATATATGTACATATTCCACGTAAGATATAATCGATTGTGGGCTTATCGGCCTTGGACTATCAAATAATATATATATAATATCATATCATATATTTATTCACTTACCATCAGTTGAACTCCACGCTCGTTTTTCATCTAAACTTCCTTTCATAATGAATACTAAATATCGTGTTGAAGGTATGATTTATTTCTACCCTACCTCGTCCCCTGAACTGAATTCCCGCCTTGTCGCGGTGGGGTGACTCCCTAAAATTTAATCAAATTTTAAAATTAAGAAAATTTACTTTAAAAGCGCCCTAATTAATTAAATTAAAAATTTTAAGAACAGCTTTAAAAGTTTATGTAATAAAGTATTTTAATTACAATAGTATGGTAGTTAGATAGTCACAATTTTATTATGTATATATATTTATATATATCTTTATATATATATATATATATATATATATTGTTAAAAATATCATAACAAAATACGCAATACAGATGATTGTGAAGCCTGTTTAGACTACGCCGGCTAAGAAAGAAGTAATGCAAAAAATCTAACATATTAAATCAGTAAACTCTTCTTAGTAAGTCCTTTCTTAGAAATCGGGGTTGTATGTGTATCTTTATATTACCGACTATTGCTCTGGCTAGCTCTACTAAGAATTACTGAAAGTTTTCCACTTACTTTATTGATTTACCACCGTTACGCTCAACTAAAAATAAGAAATTAGTAATAAAAAAATCACGCGGCTGCTTCGAAATCCTTAAGATTCCAAACCCAGACTTTTTGCAACATCTGTCAGCTTTAAAATAAATATTTAATAGCTATTCGTATTTAATACAAATACGATGTATACGAGACTGTATCAAAACATCGAATAGACTGGGATAGGTTACCAGAAATTGTAGATTTTACCAACAACTACTGAGTAATTTTTGCTCTCTAGAACCGACAGTATTTCGTAATGTAATTAAAATAAAAAATAAAGTGTATGTACAATAATTATGTTTTACATTTATTTCTTTAATGATGTTCTTGAAGTTTATCACCGTAGCGATCCTCTTGTTCTGAAGGACCATCATCATAAATTACTCATACATTTTAAACTTAATATTGATTATAATATTAAGTTTATATATCACATGTTTATATAATTATTATGCATTATAGATCGAATAATATTATAACAGAGGACTTGCTAATTGGATTATGATTCTTTTAATGATGTCCCGACATTTTTTTATTATACAATTAATAATCTACGCGGTATCTTCCACATGAGATAATCTCTCCTATAAAGTTTTCTCCTTGTGAAGTCTGCTCTAATTAAAGTTGACAAGAAGAATAAATACAAATGAAAATATAAAACGTATGTGAAATTTATTTATAATATCAAAAACCTGAACATAGGTCTCTAAGGCCATATTATGTATATATGCAAAAAAGGATAATCCATCTCCCATAAATCCAAAGCATTTTGGTCATATATGAAGAAACGATCAAAAAGATTATTAGCTCCCTTAAAAAATAAATAACAGAACTCACTTATTTCTTATGCAACTTGGGTCTGGATCATAATTTTCATCATCATAAAAGATCATCTCAACCCAATCTATATAATTGGATATGCTACAAATTTAAACGTACCATCACTGTGCTTTAAATTGCACATATACATTGTCATGGTATAGCTCAAACTGTTTGGAAAGTAACATTCGTAAACCTTGCGTATAAAAATCGAATAAGAGCTAATGGTAACTCCAGGCTAACTTGCAAACCTATTAAAGTACTTTAAAAAAGATTTCTCTGATAAAGTACATAACCACAGTGACCGCATTGTGGACAATAATTATGTAACACTATGTAGAATATCCCATTACTATAATTATCGTTCTATCGAATTGTTGCTGACGTAGTATATTTTATAAATACACCAATCGGAAAAGTTGTCAAAATGTACAGGGATAGTATATAAAATAACTTTCAACGTTCATTTTTCGACTTGACGACTTACTCTATTCATATACGAACATATACCACTATAATGGAATAATGACAGGAGAAATTCCTTCCTCATTAAGCCACTTACTCCACTATATGGAACAACGAGTGTGTCGTGGAGTGGACCTACACTTCAAAAACCTTTATGCTGTAAATAAATAGATACATAACTTTTAAAAAGTAAATTAATTGATTTTGGTACTTTTATGGCTTTTCTGCAAATATTTTTATCATTAGATATCTTAGATCTTACGTATATGACGAGCAGTTTGCGAAAACTATTAATTATTTTTTTATTTATTTATGTAAGTTGCATTGATAGCCCTCCTAGATCACCCGTAGTCCGAATAAAAACTTGTTTATTAATGATGTTGCTATCACTTTGCCTACTTATACACTTAGTAGGTGTTCACATGAGGTTTGTCTTGTATTGAACACAAATAAAACTAAAGTTATCTATACACAAGTTTTTTTTTGTATTCTCGTTGTATATTATTCTTCTTGATTTTTTTTTAATGTTAACCTTTTTGCATTTTTTTTCAAAGTGTGCCATTTTTTGTAACGAAGTAAGTTCCTGAAACGGGGAACGACGCCGAAGGCGGAAATACGCGTTTTTAACCTAGTTCGGCAACGGATGCTTACTTTCTTGGGCATATGGTGATGTTATGTATATTTGTAATAAGTTCGCAGTAAATTGTACATTTATAGAAAAATAAAGTTATTCTTATTCTAATAGGTAATAGAAAATCGACACATGTTTAAATTCATCGCATTGTCACGATTGTCAAACATATTTAGGACTTATCGTCGTGAAAAATGGAAAGGTCTTGTAAGTTATATGAGTAGCAAGCTATGTAGGCTTCTTGCGAAGCTTAAACTTGTGAAATAAAAGATACCTATTTGGTTATGTTGCCATTATTATAGGGTCTTATTACACTATAATATATAATTAATTATAGATCATATTTACCATATTTAGACACGACACACATTTTAAAAGCCATTGTATCAAATATCATCAAAACAGTCTAACTATGACAACACTTTATAATTAAAGTTTTAACATATTTTAAAGTGTACATTAATTTTAATCAGCATAATTATTACCTAAAACACAAAATCATTTAGCTACAAAAAACTTAAAACAGTCCTTATTAATGTATGTACCATATGTATATATCCTTATGAAACTATACGATATACTAAAACCATTATAATTATAAAAGTTATTTTTCTTACGAGAGTCAGAAACAGTTTTAATAAACTGACGTTGGCTTTGACATATTTTACACTATTATATAAGTCGAGAAAAAATTTATGACAATGGAACTCTTCTACAAAAAAATCTAATAAAAGTCTAGTATGCTAGCTGCTCTGTTTCTTTTTCATTTTACTAAGATATTCAAGTCTCTTTGTACATACATCACTAATAATATACTATTCATATATGCAGTTTCAGGGTTTGTTGTATGTTGGATATGGAATAGTTGTGGAGATTAATATCAGTATGTCGCTGCTTCTAATCCAACAGATGTTAGTGTTTTTCAATCTTTTTTACTGAATGTATGTTATATTTCTTAAAAAAAGTTATCTAATAAAAAAAAAATTACACAAGGTCTAAATCAGGTAAGGTTAGATAAGGACGAAAACTTGTCAATCTTTATTAAGGTTTACGATAAGTAGACTATTTAATAATTAAGTACAGAATAAATATACTTTAACTTCGCTAACCCCTAAATGCTATCTTAGTAAATCAATAACAGAAATTGTCTTAGTAAAACAAAGTAGCCGACTAAGGTCGAGGATGAGCTTAATTTGCTAAAAGAGTTTTATTACTACCGTCTAATAGAAATAGCGTGAACAATTACGTGATAAAATATACTTTGCTTTTTACTATTGTCTTCGATTTAAATTTTGTCCTGATGTTGGATCTAAAAACTTTGGTTCTTGATCATAATAAAGAGATATTTCTGACAGTAAATATTATAATAATATGTAACAATAATCTCAAATAAAGTAAATAATAAGGAAACAATATATACTGATAGAAGCGTCGCTGGTTACAGATAAAAGCGTCGCTGGAGTTTCTTTCGCCACTTCTTCGCCAGCCCTGGGTGCATTTCGAAGTGATGGTACAGATATCCAAAAATAATAATAGTGATATTAATGTAGATAATTCTTAGTCAGAAGCAACTGACCGAGCCGAGGCGATTTCCAGTCCAATTATCACAAATAGAGGGCTTGGCTTGGAACTGTCTATGCATCCACCGTTTGATTCAGCTCTTACCTTTTTAGATACTGTTTAGGTTACTTCGTATCATAACTTTTTTTTTATTACATTAAGAGTAACAAACGAGCACACAGTTTACCTAATGTTAAGTCATACCTGCGGCCCATGACATCTAAATTCATCCTTGACAAGGAATCATAATGCTGATGCGGTTTCACCCTCGAAAACTGAGATGAAATGCCTCGTCAACAGTAATAAAGGTCTGCGAATACCTGCACTCACAAGACGGAACACAGCAACATTGTGCTACTATTTTACGCTGGTATTCTGTGAGGGCGAAGTCCTGCCCCACTCGAAATAAACCATTCATTCTGCAGCTATAAATAAACTGCAGTGTACCTCTACGACTGTCAATAACTGTCGATAACTCGATGTAATACCGTAAAGTCAGAATATAACATCAGAAGAGATCTAGAACAAAGAAATGTAGCTGATATAACTTCTTACATATTTTATGTGTTCTCACATGGTGGAATCTCGAGCTCCAATGCTCACCGAGCACCCTACTGACGCTCACATTGCAATGGTTGACAGCGAGGTCGAATGGAGGACAAAGGAACCACTTCGCGATTCCGTTACTCAAGTTACATGCACCGAAGTCGTTGAGTCCATAATTAAAAACCTGCGATCACGCAAGGCTCCTGGCCCCGACGGCATCACCAACAAGGTGATAAAACTGCTACCCATGTCTATTTTACACCTACTGGTGTTAATCTATAACGCAGCCATATCCAAAGGCATCTTACCGAAAACCTGGAAGGAAGGTGAGGTTAAAGGTAATCTTAAGCCCTCAAAACACCCAACCGATCCATAAGCGTACTCAAAGTCTTGGGAGGATGAAAGGTTCACCCTCACCTGCCTCAAGGACTTCATGCTGTCCCGAGGGCTACCAATCAATGAGCAGTTCGGGTTTCGCACCCAACACTCATGCACACATCAAGTGCACCGCATCACGGAGCACATTCTTAGTAAATTTCTTCTACCAAACTGGGGCACTTTTCCTCAACGTGGCGAAAACCTTCGACAAGGTCTGGCACAACGGGCTCAAACAAACTATATGAGCTCGATGTGCAAGATCGACTCATACTAATCGTACGAGACTTTCTTCACAATTCAGTACAAAACTTAGGTACCGAAGTCCAATCCCCTGGGAAAAGACAGTCAAATACTTAGGCGACACATTAGATGAAAGACTCACCTTCGGTCCGCATATCAACCGCGTACGAATCGAGCAGCGTTTGCCCTACGTCGTTTGCATCCGTTACTCAAAAAAAATAAGAAAATGTCCCTGCGTAATAAAATACTATACAAATATACACTATACAAAACGTGCATTTGACCCATAATGACATACGCAAGCTCCGTCTTTGCGCATGCCTCCCGCGTCATATTCATCGAGTTCAGGAAAAAAAAATCATTTCATGCGCAAGGCCACAGGTGCGCCATGGTTCTTGAGTAATAATAGATCTTGAGCTGCCGACCACAGCTCAGTACCTGAAGCAGGCTTCCCCCCGATTTTCGACTGCACACCCAAACTCCTTGATTGTAAGTGACGCCACTTACAATCCCATCGTGAATCATAGATTCACCCGCATCCGAAGGAGACCAACGCACGCCCTCGACGACCACCAGGGCCTAAGCCCTTCATAAAACACTACACACGTACATTGCACCCTCATAGCGCCCCCGCCGACGGCGAGGACGTTGCAAACAAGTTTAATCGCGATACCGCCATGTCATAGGCCGGTTCTCTCCAGTCAATACAGATAGAAGCATCGCTGGAGTTTCTTGCGCCACTTCTTCTCCAGCGCCCACGCATTCCTAAGTGGTGGTACAGATAGCCAATAATAATAATAGAGATATTAATGTAGATAATTCTTAGTAAGAAGCAACTGACCGAGCCGAGGTTCGGCCCTCTCGGGCACACTCGAGTCAGACGCTCTCGCGGAACAGGGTAGCGGTCCAAGCCGAGGCTCCTTCTTAGGAGCCCGTGTGGTGTTTACTCATTAATAGAGGTCTCGACGGAGCGCCATAAGCGCTCGGTCACCTCTTAACGCGGCGAAACTGTAAAAGCCCTCGGGCTAACAGCGGCCATCAGCCCGAATATAAAATCACATGGTGATACTTCCGTCATATAATAGGATTTTACAATCCTATATATTTTAATTTGATTCAAACAGGTTTAGATTGTTGCTTTTTTCAAAAAAATAATCCCTTCTGTAGCTGTATACTGTTATACAAATTAAGCCTCGATTTTTATCATATTGTTTTATCTTATTGCTTATTATACTTTGATAATAATATGGTTTACTGTCTAGGTGTATTTTACCGAGTTTTTGTGACGTTGTTGAAGGTCGTTATTGTCATATTAATTTTATAAATTTATATTCAGTTTAATAAATTATTTTAGTAAATTTGTATATCATTAATAAATCATTTCACAAACCCAGGTTGTTATACTACCATTTTCTTATTCTTTTTTTGATAGCACAAATAAAATATTAACAAAGCGCTAAAGAAAAAAAAATTCAATCCTCCACTCTAAAATGCAAAAATAATGAGTAAACAAATTGAAACACCAGATAAAACGGAACGGAAAAAGCCTGCGAGACCGGATAAAAGTATAAATAAAACTCTAAACTTTCCATGAGAGATCATACATTCCAAGATACACAAATATATGACTTGTAAGTTGACATTTATCATCTTACTGACCATATAAACCAGCGCAGAAAAAAAATCAACAAACAAACAGAATACAATAATTGGTATAACTTTTTTAACTTGATCAGTCAAAACAAACTCTTATTTATTTAATGGTCAATATTTCGTCCAATCAACTAATATCCAAACAATGATTTAACAAAAATTTTCAACAATGGAGTAACTGTTTTTAAAATGAAATATTATCTTTTATCCACGTAATTATATTAACTTTGATCAGTAAAGAAACAAATATACAATGGCCAGTTAATTAATAAATCTTGAGTGAAGTCTTGAGATAACAACAAAGAAATACAAAACAATACACATACCTGATAATAATTGTAAAAAGGACTTTCGTGTTGTTCTTTCGTAATTATTTAATTTTAAAATTATAATGATATATTAGAAAGTTTAGTTGTCATAAAAAGATCGAATCGATAAATTATAGCTTCAACGGTTTGTTACTATTGAATCACTTACTATAAACTACTGCCGACTGTTAATTTACTTTTTCACTAGCTTTATTTTTGTTTACTTGTTATATTAAATAGGTAATAAAGCTTCTGAATGCAACACATTCACAAACTGTATTTACGTAAATTCTAACGGCACCGACATATTCTGCACAGTGTATGATGTATTCTGGTAATAACCAAAAGATACCGAAGTGGGTAAAATCAAAAAATACGATTTTTTTTTCAATATTTCTTTTAATATTTAAGCAACAAGTTTATTACATAAATCAAATATTACTGCCATTGTCAGGTATTGAAAAACTCAATGTACATTATTTATTTTAAACTTCATGCAAAAAGTAAAAAGTACATAGGCGGACTTAATGCTAAAAGCATTTTCTACCAGTCGACCTGAGGGTGGTATTGAGAAGCTAGGGCAGGTTATATAAGTAATATAAAAATGGGAAAAATAACAGTTACTTTTCAAAATATAATATATATTTTCTAATAATATACTAAATATACTTAAATATGTATACATATATATATATATATAAATATATATTTATATATATATATATATATATATTTGTTTACAATAAATATATAGGATACATAATTTAATATACTTTATGATATAAAATACAATAAAAAAAATTATTGATATATATATATATATATATATAATACATACTTATAACATGGTGGTGTTATCAATCTGCTGTCAGTTTATTCATAATGGGCATACTTATTACGTATTTTTATAAAATTTTACAATGGATGCAACTATTCTTGTGCATTTACCTAATCATTAGCACAGCTGTATAGTTAGGCTGTGTCACAGTCCTCTGCTGAACATAGATCTCCCCGATAGATTGCCACAAACCACGGGCCTCCGCATCCATCGACATCCAGCAAACTTACATAGGTCCTCGCTCCATCTAGTGGGGGGGGGGGCGTCCTCCACTGTGACTGGCAGTCCGATATTGTCATTGAAGAACCTTTCTTCCCCATTAGTTATCGGTTATACGAGCAATATGGCGAGCCCGATACTACTACTACTACTAGGGATATTTGACGAGAAGATGTGTCACAATTTTCCGAAAAAGAAATGAACGGATGAACAACGTACTATCCCGACCTCGACTAGAAATAGAACCTAGACTAATAATGACGAATCTATCGCAATAACAATATATTGATTAGTAGTTATGGATTATAATTGATAAGTATAACATTCATAAGGCAATAGTGCCGTATTCAACACCTTTGTGATATTTAAGAACAAGTAATCAGCTTCGTTTATATTAAGAGAGCCGTAAGTTTATATTACTTAATAAGTATTCGTACATGTAATAAATTTGTAAAGATTCACTTATTAGAGCGGATGTAAAAGCAATTAATTCTGATGCTGTTGAAATGTTGCATTTCCGTTTTGAAAACAATTAATACCTGAATGTGCAATTACATAATAGTCGAAAGAACTTATCTTAAATTTAATTATTAAAAGTACCGTATAATTAGTTGAATAAGTAGGTGATTAGAATTAACATTTAGTCATGTTTGATAATGTTCTGGTCGAGAGTGACCATAACAAAACCCTACGGAATTTGAAAGGTACATAAACTGCCCTGTAGATATAAGCTGCACTAAAAACGCATGAATAAATCGTTCTCCTTTTATATTATTTCAATCTTTTATTATTATTTTTTCTAAAGATTATATGATAATAGTGGTTTAAAGATAAGATAGCTACTAGTGGAAATAAAAACCCTTTCAGTCCGGAATTTTTCTTTTATGTGATATAATAAGGAAAAGAGAATATAGTATTAGAAAAATGAAAGAGCTACGTTACACTCATATATAAATTACGGGAATGTGAGATAAACGCAACTTGGACGATGAGGTCAATCGACGTATCCAATACGGATTGGCAGCGTTCGGAAAACTGTGACACATCTTCTCGTCAAATATCCCTAGTAGTAGTAGTAGTATCGGGCTCGCCATATTGCTCGTATAACCGATAACTAATACTAACTAAACTAAACTGCCACGCGAAAAATCTCTTAGGAGACATATTACAATAATAATATATAATAATATATTACCCTACTAAAAGTCTTGATATATATATATATATATAATCTTCGAGAGCAACTAGATTAATCTAAGTAAACTTTTTCCACACTTTTAGTAGGGTAATATATTATTATATATTATCCTTATTAAGAAAAATAAAAATATTTTTTTCAACTTAAACATTTATTTACATAAATTAAATTGTATGGAAACAACTACAATTACGAAATTCAAAATAAGAAAAGTCGTACTTTTGTGAAAAAACTGTACATACTTTTTGTTACGCAGCTCGCCGGCGTGGATGAAACAGGTTAATAAATAAAAATAATGTAGGTACTGAATTATAATTTTGAAATAAGAACGATGATAATGTGAAATGTGACTTGTATAGCATTGCATACGAAAATGTAATTTGTCCGCAAAAAATTCAGTGAAAAAAAAAGGCTAACTAGTATTAGTCGTGATGTACACAATTTGTAATCCTTCTTTTTGGGGTAACATTCGAGCATCAGCGGATGTTAAGTTATAACTGCTACCCATAACATCTACATTCATCTTCAATAAAGATTCTAGATACATGGGCGTTGTCATCCCTGAAGGCTGGAACGGAATTCCTCTTAACCTCCATAACAGTAAACAGCATTTTTTATCTGGTATGTCACCCGTTGATCTTTTAGTAGCATTATTTTTGGTATATCGAAATAATATTTAAATCGTTAGGCAGTAAACCTTTTGATATTAAAGCTCCATTAAGGAAGTAGTAACCATGGACCTATAGATCTTTAATTAGAATAATAAAATACATGAATATTAAAGAAATACAACACATAAAATCCATTTATTTACAATAGCACTCATAGTATAAAAACTGGTCATAGCAAAGAGCAAATTTATTAACTCATTTATGTATTTTTGATTTTTCGAGACCCTTTAAAATTCCATTGTTAGATTAGAATAGAACATACTCTATTGTACTCCATAAACAACATGAAAAAAAGAAGAAGCGGAAGTTTATTTTCGAATTTCACATATCGAATTTAATTTGAAGAATATATTTTGGCTTATTTAACCGAAAGGTTTAATTTAACACCCACAAACATATACAAAAAAACTGTTGCTCGAAATAAAATTTTCGTATATTAAAAACAATTTGATATAAACAAAATGAAATATAAAGTAAAAGTAAAGAATACATTTGAAAGTCTCCTTTAAGGACTACATAGTAAAATTGGAATTTCATTATATATTGCAATAACGGATTATGGCATGGGTGCGTCGATTTTTAAGGATTACAACTATGAGACTGATGACTTAACATGCAGTCATGATAAATTTAAAAATCTCGCATATTTATCAAACTTCGGGAATACCAAGGAAGCCGCGGTAAATTTCATCTAAGCCAAATGGCTGGTAACACTAGTCTTACGTGTGAGGAACTTGAAAAAAAACTGTTCGCCGAAATTGAAGCACTTATCAAAGTAAAACAAACAATGTGAGCATTCTCTACCAGTACCTTTGGGTTGATTAATGATCGCCTACTGAAAGGTCAACCGGTATCAGGTTCAAGAAAGATTGAGGCAAGAATTTATCAACAGAATACTAACAATGCTACGAGTATTAACATTACTAACACTTCCGCTACTAGTGGTAGCAAAAGTTCTAGTGCTAGTAGATGAAGGAATATCCGAATGGTGGATTCGAATGTACAACGTTTCGCATACCATACCTTTCACCATAAGGCTATTAGCGTTTAATTGTATCTTAGTCTGGGGGACAACGTCTGACGTATCGTCAATCTAAACGCATCAGACAATGGAGTCGCGACATTATCCTTTCCTATGCTACAATGAGACCTGAAAGAATAAGCCAGGATGATTACGCGGTATAAATTTGCGAATAGTTGAGAGCTATGTGACGCCACTTTTCTCGTATAACTCGATACGAACAGAAACATAAAAATATTAATTCGACTTCAACTACAATTTATGTACTTATTTCATTTACTCTGGTACTATATGTACAATTTTGTTATTATACAAACGAAAAAAATATATCATACACAACTATACTGGATTCAAGTAACGGTTTGTTAACCTATGGTCTACGATGTATCAAAAAAGTCTGTCCCTTTAACGAGTTTTACGATATTACATTGAGATTAAATTTTATTTAATTAATTAAATTGACACATTTTAAACTATTCATATTAGTTGATCGAATGTAAAGATATCACTATAGCTTCCGTATCCGTCCAAATAATAAAGATGTACCGTGATAAACATTATAAATATTTACGTTTCACAACTACTTGGCACCAGATCTACTGTGCGATTTTAAATGTGTACAAAATACACATTATATACTATTCTTTTAAATTTAAAATTAAGTTCTCCAAATGTTCTTTACTTAGCTGTGTCAATTATCTCAGACTGAAAACGCGACCTCACTTCCATTATTATTCAAGTTACTATTCCATTACATTCTAGTAATTCTCAAACGGAGAAAATTAATGTCAAGCCATCTGTTGTTGGTACCTAAATGTTTAAAGGACCTTAATTAAATTATTCCATAACCAAAATTAACCTTGGTGAATTGAGACATCTCTTAATATTTTTGGACTATATAGTAGGTAGGTATAGAAATTTCAATTTATTTTTTTGTAACAAAATAACGGATCAAAATTTAACCTAATAACGAAAATAAATAGCTTAACAATCAATCTGTGAATTTTTCCATGAGGGTGTTGATATAAGTTGTATACTTATACTTAAGAGAGAATGAGGCATGGGGTGACCTTCGAAGAAGTTTAAAATTCCGTTAAAAAAAATTGCTTTGACTGACTGAAGCATGAGAGGCTTAGTATACTCAAACGTGGCATCTTGGCGACTTTGAGTGAGGTGAGTATTTGTTAGGAAAAAGTATACAATAAGATATACACTCATCAAAATACCATGTTTATAAAGTAAAATATTTGCATTTTTAAACATAAAATGTTTTTTAAATGGCAAGCATCTTCACGTATTTGTAGGTCACGAAGATAGCTCCAATTCAACCATTACCGCACGCAGAATATTAATCGTTTCACAAAGAACGGTCGACCCATTTGAACTGCTATCCTAATATTATGCAAATACAGCATACATAAATAAATATCAATCAGCCATGATCAGACGGTTTAAGAATATTCTCATTTTATGTTATACTTAAGTACTTAAAATGTTAGTATTTTCTTTTAACACACGCAGTCTTTGAGATCGTTCAAAATTTCAGATTCTATTCCCAATCGGATTAAATTGTGTACAGTAGCAGTGGGAAGGTGTGATTGTTAATTAGCCCGTGGCGTAGATACTGCATTAAAGCCTTCTTTATCATGCTATATTTTTAGATGTTGTAAAATTACGACATATCAATGATATAATAAAAGAGTGAAGCCATGCTTCCGTTTATTTGCAGTTGCGGCATGAATGGGAAAAATATATACATTGATTTTACGGAAAGGATAAATCAGTGAGCTTGTCTTAATGAGCAAATTTCATCTGATGGTAAATGATTCCTCCTGCCCAAGATACTATATTCATCCTCGATAAGGAATCATAATGCAGATGCGTTGTCACCCTTGAGGACTGAGATGGAATGCCTCGTCACCGTAATAAGGGTCTCCGGATTACAACACGCACCAGACTTCATTTCAGACCATTCATTCAGTGGTAGAGCTACACTGCAGTTTGTTTCTAACTGCAGAATGAATAGGTCAGCTCGACCGGGGTAGGACCACGCCCTCACAGAATACCGGCGTGAAATAGCAGCATAACGCTGCTGTGTTTCGTCTGGTGTGTGAACGGATCCGGAGACCTTTATTACTGATGACGAGGCATTCCATCTCAGTCCTCAAGGGTGACAACGCATCTGCATTATGATTCCTTATCGAGGATGAATATAGTATTTTGGGCAGGAGGAATCATTTACCATCAGATGAAATTTGCTCATTAAGACAAGCTCACTGATTTATCCTTTCCGTAAAATCAATGTATATATGTACGTACATAGATTTTCGCTCGAATTGAAACGTATAAAAATGCACTGAATAAAAAGAATTGTTCCTGTAATCCCTTGTACGAGCATGTGCAAATAAACGTGCAATACCTTTGATAGCAAAGCTTACAGTTTGAAATATAATATTGTGAATAAACAAAGTAGTAACATTGAAAAAAAAAGTTTTGATTATTATAGTATAGAACAATATTACATTTTCGACGCTCAAAGAACGATATGATATGTTTTTATCTCATGCATTCCTCACATAATTCGCTTATCCACAAGCCGCGGTCGATGAAGAACTTTTACAAGTTTTGAGGATCGTTTCATCATTCATCCTTGACAAGGAATCATAATGCAGATGCGTCGTCACCCTTGAGGACTGAGATGTAATGTCTCGTCACAAGTAATAAAGATCTCCGGATCCCTACACCCACCAGACGAAACACAGCAGCATTATGCTACCATTTTGCACTGGTATTCTGTGAGGGCGTGGTCCTATCACGGTCGACCTGACCCATTCATTCTGCAGCTAGAAACTGAAAACTGAAACTGAAGCGTAGCTCTAACTCAAATATAGCTGTTGTTATTTAAAGGAGTCTAAAATTGTTACAGAGCTCGTGTTATGAACCGTGAGATGGTTCGCGTTAGTCATATTTAACTTCATCATTATTAACTTTGTTTGTTTGTTTGTAGTTGCATGGCGCTTAGTGCAGAAAGTATATTGTTAAAAATGTTCATAAAATTATTTCGTTCCATAGACTAAAATAGTGCATGTAATAAAACAATTTATTTCAAGTAAAAAGACTCATTTATATTAATAAGTTAAAAACTATAATATACAATATATATTAATATATATAATATTTGTTGTAAAATATTTTAAAAATAAAAGTACACAAGGACGAATTAAATACGCTATCAGTAAAGATTTAAAATATTTTATTGTTGAACTTCATATTTTCAAAACTTGCCAGTATTCATTATCAGACCGAGCCAAGATTCGTCCCCCTCGGGCATCCTCGAACCAGTTGTTTTAGCGCCCAGGGTAATGGTCCAATACGAGGCTTCCTCTCGGGATCCCTTGTGCTGTTTACCCATTAATAAAGGTCTCGGCTGAGTGCCCTAAGCGCTCGGCCACCTTTCAACCCGGTGAAGCTATATAAACCCTCGGGCTAACAGTGGCCACCAGCCATAAAAAAATATTTATCTGATAAAAATAAGAACCTTACTCTTGCATTTTAGAAGACACAATAGAAATTCACTCTAATATTTTAATAAGTTAACATCTTTTTTAAAGGTGGCAAACGAGTACACAGTTCAACATGATAAGTGATTATTGTAACCTTAAAGAAGCTTTTTGCCTTATTGGTGGCAATGAACTTCTATAAGAATGTAAATTGGCTTATAGTATGCAAAGTTAAAACAATACTTTTGTATTTACACTCAAACTTGAAGACTGATGAAATAGAAAATATTTTTTGAATTTGAATTTTATAAACTTATAAGTAAACATATTATAAGTGTTTCTCTAAGCAATTTTTTTAAATTGTAAATAAGTGCAAAGTTTACCTGCAAATATAGACAACAAAATACGTTTTTACCATTCATCAAGTCTCCTGTTTCCCGCAATCAGTATGATTATATTAATATAATATATATTTATTATGAGATATAAAGAAACCATATGCTTGTTTCCTGTGGTGTTAATATCTCTGAGAGCATAGTATAAATTAAACCAATTTTGTGAACATTAATTTACCATTTGTGTACTTTGATATTACAACATTACATAAATGCTTCGCAATCATACATAAAACACCCATGTCATCGCATACGCCTTCTTAGTGTACTCTTACACCAAGCTTAATGTAGAAATTTCCATCAATAAATTTTCTTTATAGTTTTACACACTTTTTTTATTTATCTTTGCAATCACCGTAAACAGTTAAGAACATTTTTGTTAACTGTTTGTGTATTATCTAGTAACATTAATAATAAGCCAAGAAAAAGCTGAAACAGCAAAATTGTTTTCAATTATTCTTAAAACCACTTTGCTCAAGGTATTATTTAAATTAGGTTAAACTGTTGATAAAATTGAGAGTATTTTTACATTTGCTTATAAATAATGGAACAGTAGTGGGGCTGTGAATAAAAGTGTTTCAATTCTTATTTTTATACGTAGTTTTGATGTGGTGATTTATCTATAAATAAAAATCTGTTAATACCGATATTAAGAAGAACGTGGCAGAAGAAAACTACAATTAGAAACTAATTGTACCATAATTGAGTCTTTGCGATCAAAGATGGACATATCCGCAGTATACCGAAATTTATCGAGATGATATAATAGGTGCAAATTTATCCTATGTCTATTCAGTGTGAAAGGCAATTAAAGAAAGCAAAGCGGCCTTCGATTTGGCAGTCGAATTGGCAGACGAGGTCAAATGTCTATGAGACTGAAATTAGCATTAATTAAAAAATAAATTAATTAATAGATGATCTTAATCCTTCGAACGTTCTGATCTAATCTAAAGTATTAAAAATTACTCTAAATCACTTCTTTTCAAGATAAAAACTAACTTAATTTATATATATATATATATATATATATATATATATATATATATATATATATATATATATATATATATATTTATACAGTTTTAACACTTTATCCATGTATTTTCAGTAATAAATATGATAACAGACACTGGTACTTGTAATGACTGACGGCTAAGTGGCTTAGTGATCAGAGTACTTAGCCACTAAATCCCAATGATGAGTGAGAGATTTGCAAAAGTGACCTGCAAATCTCTCAATCGGAGGCTATAAATTTACATAGTACTTCGATTAGTGTTGTCCCTTTTATGTTTTTAAATTTACATTTTAGTAAGGGAAATGTATTACGGTTTCTAATGGGATTTTTTTCTTACAATTTATCTAATCTATCGAAATAATTTTGTAGCTTGATTATGATATTACAAAATTTTATTTTTATATCCTTCTCTCTCCTCTCCTCCGTCATATCTCTGCAAAGGGTTATCTTTTGTACACCCGCGTGATGAATCCTGCAGATCGCAGTTTAGATCCCTCCTTCAATTTCCTACTCATAAAACTAGTTGCTATACCAACTCCTTCACTATGCAGGAAATTCATTTATGGAAAGCTCTTGCTGAAAAAAATCGTGCCGCTAGAACTGTTGTGCTATTTCAAAAAGTAGTGAACGAACATTACACTAACTTTATCCAATTGAATGTATAATGAAATGTTATGTTAGTTTTACTGTATGGTATAATATATTTATATTTATTATTTATTATACATTATATGTTATACGTATTATTATTTATGTATTTATATGCATATGTTTGTAAATGAATAAAGTCATATATTTAATTATTTTTTCCCTAGTTTTTTGTGAGTACACAATGTTTCTTTTTTCCGATAATATGTCCAGCACCAGACCTGCTGGAAAAGATTTTTATTGTAAAAATAAGCTTCTTTTCTTATCTTAGTTTCCTTGTATAAATGATTTAAGTAAATAAAAGAGAAATAAATAAATAATACAAGTAACGACTTATTATTTTTTGTGTTACACCTTGTTACTTGCGAGTATATTATACAATTATTATAGTCTTTAATTCAGGTTATCTGATTTCGGTTATCGATGATTTCGCCAATCAATCATATTTATATTAACATTTAATAAAGTTTGATATTTTTATATTTTTTTTAATATTGCTTAATTGGCTAATATTTTTATTTGATAATAATGAAAATAGTCCACTATATTTTGTACATATATAATTTAAACCCTGGTCCCTGAACTACGAAAGAAACTATTTATAAGGAGGCAGAATTGAAATACTAAAAAAATATAAGAATAATATAAGTGTGTGTATGTAACTAAGTCCCAGTTTAAGAGCAAAAATATTTTAAGATATTCCATTAGTCTCTCACAACCCTGAGCCCCTGGCGTCCGTCCACTTTTTTTTAGTATTTCTAACTACAGCATCATCAAGTATTTTGTTGAATTTAATATGTATAAATAATTTCTAACAATGAAATTTAAACTGTTAAGGGATGGGAACAGGAATAACAATTGTTAGTGCATTATTTGTCACCGTCTTTATGAATCGAGTTCTTCTTTAAGGATATATATAGACATTGTGAGCGGTAATTATATTCACAATTCTGAACTTTCTAAGGAAATAGCTTTTCCTTCTTCTTCTTGTTATCCATCTTCAGATAAAAATAACCGTCATTATGCTGACTAATAAGTGGAAACTACGAAAATCGGTCCTACTATTATGTACTATATATAACCGATGCCAATTTCGCTTGTTTGTTTTGAAGCTTTATTGCATCTATGCAATTCCCACTCTCGACTCAACTATTTCCCTGTTAAAGAGATAGAAACTATAAAAACTATGCTAGTTATAAAGTTCAAGACTGTGTTACGACGGCCTACGAAAATTTATCGTTATAACTATTTTAAAGAAAGGGGCTCCTGACCCATATCATAAATTTTTCCTTTGACTCCGGTCAAAATGATGTGGATTATAACAAAAAATCCCAATGGTGTTCGTGAAATTTTAAGGATCTTAATATAAACCAGTCTTAATAGAAAACCAAAACATAAAATTTCGCCGTAAAAAGTTTTATGTTTCGTCGAAATTGAACCTTCACTTGTAATAAATGTGGACATTGTGGTGGTATATATATTGTATCCCACCGTCCCCTATGGATATAAATAGTTCAATATTGAATTATAAAGTTCAACATATAGAGTATATGTGACCAGGATAATGAATATTAACCGTTCCTCAGGTGTCTTCTAAAGGCCGATTTAATTAGTTTATTATTTACTTATTATCATGTTTTCTTGTAATAATCTGTTCCTTTGGGTTTTGGTATGATAATGGTTCACTAAGTAAGGCACAATTTTACAGATTTCAAACTTTCAAGTTGCCCCTTTCCTTTGCCGGTATATAATTCTATCCTATCCTAATGTTCCGCTTCTAGGCACTGGTCTCATCAAAAGAGTATATTGGAGCATAACCCATGACGTGGTGTGTTGGGACATGTTGGAACATTTACTATACTTCTGTGCCAGATTTGCCAAGAACAGGAAGTAAGCCTACACTGTCTGAATGTTTATTACATAAAAACACTAAGAGAAAAGAAAATAGCATCTTCTTTCCCTACTCTGTTCGTAGTCTTTGTTAGTCTTCTGAAATCAATAATAAATATATTCTCATTTCATTCTAATGAAATTAAAAGAAAGTAACAGGAAAGGTATTTTTACTGTGAAATAAAAAGAATTCATAAAAATGTTTTAGTAAAATCTGTACAGTACCTTGCTGCTTTTGTAAAAGAGATATTGCAAAATATAAACGTTTCTTGTTGAATCGTTTATTTTCCAATATTACGTTTCGCACAATCAACAAAATATTAAAAGGTTTTCGGCTTCCTACCTCTGTGTATTAGAAGATTAACATTTACTTAGATAATGCTAAAAAGTAGAGATATAAAGACTTAATTATCTTATTTAATCCCTTCTTTATCATAGTATCGTTTAAACATCGTATTAGAAACTGCGTTAATATCCCTTAAATCATTTTTATATACTAATGTTTTACTATTACGGTCAGTAATCCTCCACAGACCACTTAGTAAAGAAAACTTTAATGAAACTAGAGAAAGAAAATTGTATTAGTCTAATGAGGTAGATAAAATAATGAGTGCCGTTCGACTTTGTCGTTAACCATCTCTATGAGTATTAAAGATTAATTCGAGAGATTAAAAGAAATGTAATTGTGTTGTAATACTAATCTCTACAAAATACAAAATACTAAAAGAAAATAAGCCAGACAATTAAACCGTTAGTCTGTGATAGGTTTATGCTATCATTTGTACTCATTGGACTTTGTGATAATAATGAATATGATTCAGTAAATGTTTATTGTTAAGATTTTGTATTGTTAAAAAAAAATATGATCTATTGTCAGTGCCTTTCAATATAACGCATTAGTGACTGAGTAACAGTCGCTTATATTTCTTATTGTACTTACTTAACTTACTTTAGAATTTCGTAAAATACTAGACAAATCATTAGGATGATATTGATTTTATGAAATTTGCTAATAACAATGTTTTGCAAACAAAAATGTATATTACAGTATATCGCTTATAATATACCAAAACCCATATACACATAAAAAATCTACCCTACTCAAATCACTTTTTATCTAGTCAGCATGTAACGCAACGAGTGTTATTTTATTAAAAAAACACTTTTGAAACAAACGAGAGAAACACGAACAAGTTGAATTGTTTGCTCGATTGCGCCCCTTTATTTCATAAAAAGCAATATATATATCTTATTTATTATTATTGACAAACGTAACACGCAGTGCACCTGATGGTAGGATTCCTATGGACCGTGACTACCATATTCATCCTCAATAAAAATCATAATGCTGATGCTTCGGCACCAGTAATAAGTCGGAGACTTAGATCCCTACTCTCACCAGACCAGACCAATGTTCTGTGAGGGAGTGGTCATTTCCCGGTCGAGCCGACCATTCATTCTATAGCTAGTAATAAACTGTAACGTGACTGTGCCACTGTTAAAGATTACTAGCAATTAGTTCCATATGGAAAGAATCGTATACAAAATCTGAAAAAAATCCGCTAGAAAATTGAAGTAACTGAGAGAATTTTATGCATATTTTTTCAAACTGATTAGGTGTATACATAAGCGTTAATGCTTGTCAAAAGGTTTGTTGTCCATATAAAAAAATCGTAACCGTCATCTTAAGTTGCCTGGCCTCTAGACCGTCGTCCCTCTGATAAAAATACATCATAAAGACTCGATAAAGATCTAATTCCATGTTAGCTAGCACAAGACATATGTTTTGCTGTGACCACGAAGTGGAATTATTAAAACATTAATCGAAAAGGAGAATGTGTCATGCTAGTAACTAGGGGTATATATCTAAATCAAGTTTCTGTCAAAAAAAAATTGACAACCACATAGTATAGTGATTAGAATAATCGAACTAGAGTCCTAGGTTCGAGTATCAGCCGAAAAATAATATTTGTATATCACAAATTATCGGGATTCGGTTCTCGGAGTAGGGTAGGTCCCGTGTTTATGTTACTGCATACGAACCTTCCTCCAATCTGATTGCACACGCATTAAATCGGATTAGGGAAGAGGCCAAGTGAGTGCGTTTGTGTTTGCACGAATCTTTACAGTACTATAAAATATTCTGCGTAGTAGATGTCATCTAACAGGTAACATAAGATACCACCGTGATCGACTTGACCTAAATGACAGCCAAATCAATTTAGAATACAGCGACTTCTTCAAGCTATAATCAAAAAAGGTAATATGGCCATACCTTCGTATTTTTTTTTTATTTTTAAACTCTACTATTTACTCGTTCCAGTTCCCTGGGTTCCAGACGGGAAACAATATTTGACCAACACAAATTGTTGGTTTTTGTGTCTGGCTGTGTTGTATGTATGCATGTCTCGTGTGCCTGACACTGAGTGGGGATGACAAGTAAGCGCCTCTGCGTTTGCTCGAATGCTTACTGCACTATAAAATTATGCTGTAGCCGTTGCTTCCTTAAGGTCTAAGGCTTAAGTACGCATTAAACCTATTAGCAAGATAATCAAACAGCGATTTTAAGTTTAGTTCGACTACGAATTTCCGCCAGCATCCTTTGTGATAAATTTTTTTCAGTTTATTTGAAATAAGTTCCTAGTTGTTATGCATTATTGGGGAGTTTAAAAAAAGGTTAATGTAAAAGTCAATGCGTACTATGTACGTATTATATAAATAAACATAAATATAAATCTTTCGCTATATAGAGTTGTATGTACTCTGTATAAATGTATTCATTGTGTTTGTATATGTGAAATGTTTATTAAAAGAATGATTAATGTGTACTGGGTATGTTAAGCTTATCAAATTTAGCTCAATCGACATCACGTCCAACATCCGTCGTCTAATTTCTAAATTATTTAATTTCACGCATTGGCAATAAACGTATTTCTTATGTTGAACACGTAATAAATCTCAAGATAAATTAAAATTTTAAACAAAAACTATGTGTATGTTTATATATATAAATATGTATACATATTTAATTTGGTTTTTCTCTTGTGATAATTTCTTTACGTTTAATTTCGGACACTAATTAGAGTTATAATAAATCAGAACACTAAATAAAATCATTTTTTTGAAATATAATTACTTCTGTTCCTTTACTCCCGATATTTTTTTATTTCACTTAGGAGAGTAAATGAGCACAGTAATAAATGAGAGATGCGGCTATCACAAATTCCGATTCCATCCTTGACAAGATTTACCAGCATTATCATCCCTGATAACCAATATATAAAGCCTCATTTCCAGTAACTGATTTTCCGATCTCTAAAATCGATACGAAATACTACAGCATTATGATACTTATTTCACATTAGCATTCAATAGGCTAAAATGGACATAGTTACGAATCATTTTAAAATAACCTACTTAATTAAGCATTTTGTAATATAAAAAACGTTGACAAAATTAAACATTTTATTTCTGGCAAAGATTTGGGGGATGCCTTGCGTTCTCTATTACATTTCTTTTATTTTTGTTTTAGCATTCTTTGGCGTCATTTCAACATTGTGCGTTAGATAAAAAATGTAATAACGCATCTGCATGATGCGTGATTTGATTCCTTGTCAAGGACAAATGTAGATGTCATGGGCCGCAGGAAACACCATCAGGTGAGCTGTGTGCCCCTTTGATAACCTCAATGTAATAAAATAAAAATCTGTGGTGTGTGGATCAAAGTGAGAAAAATTTCACGAGACGTAAAAATTACTCACTCTACTGCAGAGAAAAATATAAAAGTCCGCCTTGAAACGTGTCGTTTAATGAAACAACTCCACAATCACCAAAATGATAGGATTTGATCTTAAACTCATACAGGAGATGCATCATTATCTCCAGGCCAACAAAATGATTATGGTTCGAGGTGCTTTTTTCTCAAATTTGATCAATTGGCAAAATTCCCCTAGCATTTTTAAAAGCTTATAAATTTCCTAATGTAATGCATTCTTAAGACTGTGGTTTTTCCTTATAACCTTCAACAATTCCTTGTAATTCGTTCTAACAACTCTTTTTGCATTTTGGTAACGTCCATGAATATTCCCATAAGACTACTCCATCTCACAGCCAACAGAAAAAGATAATATCCCGCGGTTAATCATATGCTCCAGAGAATGGCCACCCTACTTGTGCCATAAGTTAATTTTACCAAGCGTTTGTATACATTCGCTATAAAGGTAATACGCTACAAAATAAGGAGTATTTTTATAATTTATAACTGTATTAAATTTGTGTATACAATTGATAAAATAAATTGTAAAATCACCCGTCAACGTTATTTTCACCCATCTTGTAAAATACGTTCCTTCACCAATTTTAGATAAAATTAATAAAACTTATTGATATAATAATAATTAAAATGCATGGTCATTTGTACATATTTTTTCATATTATAGCCCTAACTAATGTGGAAATATATAAAGTAAAAATGGTATAAATAACGGTCTATATATAAATATCCCACTATAAAGGTACTCTGGGCCTCCGCTCTAGTGAAGCCGAGAGATGGATTGTATAATACTTAAATACTTCTTTGGTATACGTTTTGGCTAATACTCACGGCTTCACTATGAATTGGTGAGTTTCATATTACTTCAATTATTTTTTATATTTCTTATACGTACAGGTTTACTACCGACGTTTTCCTCACCCCTAAGGCACCTTCTACATCATCACATAAATTTGCAAAACAACTTTCATTGCAGCTGACGCTGGAGATCCAGCTCAGTGTACTTGTGTCCCATTATATAAAAAGCGAGCTGTCGTCATGACCAAATGTATATAAGAAAAAAATATTAAAGAGAAATGTTCTTAACAGTCCCAAACGTGTACGATTAGAATAGACAAAAAAGGGAATAAGTAAGGACCAAATACGATATACGTATGTTTTGGTGCCAAGATGAAATGAAATAACATTTACAAATGTGCCCAAAGGGGCTCCTAAAACTTCCACAATTTCACGAACCATTTGATCAAAAAATACTCACGTTACACATTCATTTTCGTATGTTGTAAATCGAAGAAATATATAAATATAAAACTAATATGAATATTCCAATTCAATACGTTTCAACAAAATGCTATCTACGAATACAAGCATTAAGTAAAAGTAAAGTATCAGGCTTTATATATAAATCCCAATATTGGGCATAGTATTTATTAACGGCATCACACGATTTGCTCATGTATCATGAATTAAATGCGAATTAGACCTACATCGACCTACGATGGAAAAAAAACAATCATTACAATAAAGCAAAAAAATAGTTAAAAAACACTTATGAAAAAATAATAACACATTATATATTACACAATTATTTAGTAGAAATAGTTTCCTAATCTAATATTAAGTAAAATTATATATAGTATAAAATGGTTGTGTATTGTTAATATATAACGGCCATGTGTGATATGTAATATAATGACAACAATTTATATCTTAAAATATTTTTTTTATTTGTTGTGTCGATCTAAACCCTATGAAATATTTACATAAATGTCATAAGACAAAGTTTAAGACCACCTTAATTAAAGTAGGAAAATAAAGTAAAACTCCAATAAAATATTAAATGTTTAATTAACCTGTTTAATCATCTAATAGAATATTGATTAACAGACAATATAATTTATAAGCATAAATAAATATTAACAGTCCAAGCAAAAAAAGGCTATAGTTAGCTAAACTGATTTTTCATCAAAAAATCCTCCTTTACATTTTATGACTTTTTTCCCGTATGCCAGTCTCGGCATACGGGCAATCAATTTGTTAATGGTGTCTTGTGATATATGGTTCCAAATTTCGCATAAAGCATTCCACATTTCTCCTCGCGAGGTTGGGCCACGATTACGGACGTTCCTATCAAGCTCTTCCCACAATAGTTCAATGGGATTGAGATCCGGGCTCTGATGAGGGAAAACCATGTTATTTAACACCCCTTGTGCCTCTTTCTTTTATAAATATCCTCTACATAATTTTGAGCTATGCTTTGGATCATTATCTTGTTGGAAAATGAATTCATCTCCAATTAATCGCAACCCGGAAGAAATAGCATTTTGTTCTAAAAGGTTTTTGTACTATTCCTTTTTCAAAATTCCTTCAATTTTAATCAAATCGCCAGTTCCTTAGCTAGAGAAGCAAACTTTTGGCCGGCAGGGTACTTACTGCCAGCCTGTCCAGGACTGTTTTTTATATAATTATCTCTGTACGGATAAAGATAAAATTTTCATACCATATCCATTTAAGGTTATCATGAATTATATCAGTTATGCAAATATGAAGCAATATTTGTATGTAGTAATAGTACGTAACAAATCATATACATTGGTAATTATTGTTATTTTTTTAATATTTATAAAAATTATTTATAATATTTCATCCCTATTAGATAAAAGTTCCATCAAAAAATAACTTACTAAAAGTATTATTTTGTATATAGGGATAGACTGACTTAAAGGTTCCATGTGAGATGTACGAGTAGATAGCTTTCAATGCTTCGGTCTATCCCGCCAATTCTCGGTCAGTCAAAACAAACATGAGAGACATTTTAGGCTTGTTTATAGCCCTTGCTTGCTAAAATACAGCAAGCTGGAGGTAATTCATTCAACGAATGTTTTAATTCTGTCTGATACCGAAATAAGCAAAAGTTAATTTGAACAACGTAAATGCGTTAACACGAACAACGGGTAGCACTGCGCTCTATAAACTTTAAATATTCGAGACCCCTATAAATTGCAACACATGCTACATCAGTTTATACAGAGAAAATATATTTACAATATGTACGAGTATAATACAAAGCATTTGTATATATTATAAGAATATTTTGTTATTTTATATTATAAATGGAACGGTGGTAGCCCAGTTGGTCACCCACCTATTTTTATAGAATGCGTACAACTCGTGTTCAATGCCCGTTGGTTAAGTTTTGTCATTTACTCTTTAAGGAGATCGATATTTGAATGAAGGCTATATATGTAAATGTGTATCAAAAGAGCGCCGCTCCTGAGTCTGTTATTTTTTTTTGGCCATCCGAAATACAGGACTCCGACATTGGTAGAGCTACACCGCAGTTTGTTTCTAGAATGCAGAATGAATGGCTCAGCTCGAGCGGGGTAGGACCACGCCCTCATAGATTACCAGCGTAAAATTGCAGCATTATTTTGCTGTGTTTCGTCTGGTGAGTGCAGGGATCCGGAGACCTTTATTACTGGTGACGAGGCATTCTATCTCACTCCTAGTAACAACGTATTTGCATTATGATCCCTTGTCTAGGATGAATGTAGATGTCATGGGCTGTAAGAATTATTTAACATCAGGTGAACTGTGTGTCTCGTTTGTTACTCTCGATGTAACAGAAAAAAAAACTTCTGTAGATGTATCTACAGAACAAACAGTCGAGTCTAGCAAATTTTCGGAACAATATGAACCTTAACAAATAATTATTTCGAATATGCTTTAATATCTTAACCTTTTAAGACAGCAGCGTTTTGAGATACGGGATTAATGATAGTACGATCATTAACCACATCACCGCACCTAGATGCTATTCGTAGGAACATATCTTCAGTCAACGACATGAACCTCGAAGTTCATGCTCTCACTAGGCACATCCAGACAATCCAAGAAAAAAGAAGAAGCAAATGACCCAGCCGAAGTTCGGCCCTCTCGGGCACCCTCGAGTCAGACGCTCTCGCGGAACAGGGTAACGGTCCAAGCCGAGACTCCGTCTCGGAATGTGCTGATTGCCCACTAATAGTGGTCTCGACTAAGCGCCATAACTCGGTCTCCTCAACCGGTGAAACTGTATAATCCCTCAGGCTAACAGTGGCAATCAGCCCGAAAAAAAAACGATCGTTAATCAACTACCGTTGATTTAATACTTCACTATTGGCTGCTATATAAGTTTTGGATCCCTCCAGGATCCAAAACTTTTTTATTTATTTTTTATATAATATATGTTTACTTTTTATTGCCATTTAAAGCAAAAGCGGTATTGATATTTAGTAACATAGATTTAAACTGGCCACTTAAGTTGGTAAAATATTAATAAAAAATGGATAACAATTTCTTTCAATTTTATCATTATGATTGTGTTTGTTGAATTAACCATATATACTTATATCAATTTGCTTTAGTCTATTCAAAGACAGGAATCTACATTTCATTGTCAAAATTAATTAAAAACTAAACTTGAAATTTAATTTCGTAAACAACTATTTCAGTAACATTACTATATTAGTAATATGTATGTGATAAATATATAATAGAATTTGATATTTAGTACTGCTGTGTACAATACCAAATTCAAGTAAATGACATTTCTCAACTACATGACTATAATTATAAGAATAAAATAAAATATAAAATATAAATAGTAGCTTAGTGGCAAGTCTCAAAGTTTTGTGGTTATTATATATATATATATATATATATATATATATCTATATATATATATATATATATAATAGCAGCATTTTATATATATATATATATATATATACGTCAGCGATTCCCAGAGTTTCGGCCACTTGACAGAGTCGAACGCCCTAGAGAAGTCCACAAAGCATACTCGTATGTAGGCGGGCTTGTTGAATTTGCTTCTGGGTTCCCTTCCCCTTAAGAAACCCAGCCAGTTCAGGAGCAATTTCTTTGCTTAAGTAGGGCTTTAGACGCTCGTGCAGTAAAATCTTGCTTGCCTGAGAGATAAGAGCAATAAGTCTGTAATTACTGCACGTCTTGGTGGAACCCTTCTAGTGCAAGAGGACAAAAACAGTGTGATTCTTTCGACCATTGCCCCGAGAGCCATATCTTATTACACAGGGTGTGGAAGATTTGGACACCATGTTCACCCGATGCTAATATCGGGCTCAAGATCTTCATTTCCGAGTTCCGTAGTGGTGTAACACTCTGATTGCGGCACTTGAAAGAGGGACTGGTAGTATTGTCTCCACATTTCAGCTATTGTCTCTATGTTCGTCACCGTCTCCCCAGTAGAGTTTTCAATGGCCCAGGTCTTGCAACTCAGAGTGTTTGTGATGGCGCGTATTTTTTGGTGTAGGTCCCTAGATTTATGCTTATTTGCATGGATTTCCACTTGTGCACAAATGTCCCAAAGTTGGTCGTTCTGGTTCCGCTTACAAGCTTCCTGAATTCTGGCGGACTTTTCGTTGAGGGATCTTATACCAGCTCCAGATGCTTTCTTGTATCACCTTTCCATCACAAGATTTAAAGTTGCATTGCTCATCCAATGCTGCTATTTCCGTTTCCGTACGTTTCCACTAGACTCTTTGACCGAGCTTACCATAACGTTTATAGCCGATCCCATAACTGATCTGGAGTCTCTGTGTTGGAGTCCACGTTCGTTCACGGTATAACCACTTGCTCCAGTGAACTTAAAAACTTCGCATTGTCAGTTACTTTAATCTTTCATCGTGTCTCGAGTTTCCTAACTGCTCTTAACTTTAACTGCACTTTCAATATTAGCAATTGATGATCTGACCCGCAATCTGCTTCCGGTAGAGTATGAGCATTCTTAATAGATGTTTTCTACCACGATCTAATCAGAATATAATCAATTAGATTGCGATGTTGGCCGTCTGAGATATCCAATGTAAAGGTAATATTTCCTCATCTATCTCATCATCACGTGCAGCACTAGTCGTTGCATAAACCTGAATGAGGTCGCTTTAAACTTTATCCTTATTATCCTGTCGCTAACAGGTTCATACTCCATTACACTATTTCTTATATTTTTTGGAATAAGGAAGACAACTCCATTTCTGCTGTTATCGTCATTTCCAGAGAAGTTTATGGCATGAGTCTCTGTGAGAAAATGACTGTTGCTCTTCCAGTGAGTTTCACTAATGCCGCAGATATTAATGCCACACCTCGTTAACTCCTTCTCTAGGATCTTTATCTTGCCTGGTTAAAGTAGACCGCGAACATTCCATGTCCCTATCCTTTGGGTATGTCGCATCTTCATAGCATCTAGTAGCATGTTTTCTATAGGTTGCCTGGTCTCCTACATCCGTATGGCCGGTAGCCAATTTCCCACCGTCTGTCCTGGACGCAGTACGGCGCCGACTGTTAAGCGGATCGTATAGCCTCCTCTGTGTATTTGACTGTACCTTCATGATGACTTTCTTGGGAATTCGTTATGCAGTGGTTTCCCCTTGCTTTCTGCATTTAAGCCTTTTAGGGGTTATTTATATATTATATCCCGTTTTAGCCTCTTCCAACCAGTTACCCAGCCAGGTGAATGGTACTACTGCCATTTGCTCGGTTGCCGGAGCCTCGTTTGTTGTCAAGCAGGGAGCAGCACGGGGCAGTAATACGCCACCCCGCCGCCATCCGGCGCGTGCAGGTGAGGTTGACAATAGGGTCGGATATAATGTTAGTTCCGTTCTCCCCTTACTCCCTAATCATATAAATTATTATAATTATTATATAAATTATCTTTTCTGCATAGGCAACTAATTTTAAAAGACAAATTGTTAATTATATAAAATTAAAATATAAAATTCACAAGCTTTACTTGTAACGGCTAAATTAAAACAAAATTGATGACGCGTTTACTATGTATGTGTTTAAATTTGATAGATTGATCAACGGAATTGTCAAACCGTTAAGAACAAATTATAGCGTTTGTTCTATTAATCTTCACAATTGATGGATTGTTGAGATATAGTCGTTGTTTTTTTAGTCAAACATCAAAAGCCAACAAAATTATAATCACATTAATTACATCAGATTTATTTAATTAGCGATCTGCTAATGAAGATTCTGCTCTAGACACAACATTTGAATCCATTAAAGACTGTGTGTCTGACATCGCTCTTATCGTTTAATCTTGATCTAATACGGAGAATTAAGTATTGTAAATACGGCGGAATAAAAAATCTTATTGTTATTAAGGACTAAGGTAGAACAATTGTGTGTCATAATTTTTTGATTTCCGAGTCTGAATGTGTTAGATGTAGGTATATATCCTGTATCCCTTCACTGCATCTGAACCTTCCTCTAATCTTATTGAACATGCATTACATCGGAAGATGACATTATTACCACATTAAACTGCATATATCACTATATCTGAAAAATATTACCATCAACGTAAAGACTACAGTAAACAACACAAATACACACACAGTAAAACAAAGTAAGTCTTTAAGGGTTATCGTGAACAATTTACGCTTAAATTATCATATCTATCGAATGAGAGAAAATATAATTTTCAATGTTATTGATTATACTACAATCTGTAATTAGTTATTTTATAATAATTACGAATTACAACCAATAACATATAACCTTGAATCCGATAATTATATAAATAAAATAATACATTTGATAAAATTAGTTTTACGAAATGTATTGCGTTTCATTTAAACGTTTTAATTCTCGATGTTTCGATTGCGTAACAGCGCTTAGGGTACTGAGGTTTGTGGTCCTGATATCAAAGTTAAAATAAGGTGGTATATGTCGTTAATAATAATTATAATATTAATTTAGTTAATCCGTCAGAAGAATTGACCGAGCCGACGAAATTCAGTCCTCTCGGGCACCCTCGAGTCGGTTTCGCGCCCAGGGTCTAAGTCAAGGCTCCCGATCTGCAACTCTTATGCTGGTTAATCATTAATAAAGGTTTCGGCTGAGTGCCCAAACATTCGGCCACCTTTCAACCCGGTGAAGCTGTCGAACTAACAGTGACCATCATTCAAAAAAAAAAGTGTTAGCCTTGTATTATTTGTCTTTATTTCATGTAAAGGTTGAAAAACATTGAAAATGTTCTTTGTGGTCATTTTCGCTTTTAGTGTGTTGCCGAAAATAGTCAAATACACACACTCACGTACGCTCATATTCGTAAACACAATTGCACACACGTTCGATTTACTTGCAATATAAAATTGATATCAATACATAATTTTAGTTCAAATGTGCATGAAATTAAAAGCAAGCACATAAGTTAACACTACATTGAGAATGAATCGTTAGCATATCATAATACACATTATAATAATATCCGCATTTGGGACGAGGTAGAGTCCCGATTGAAGTTCGAAGAAAGATCGTATACGCAAACAATTAGTGTGCGGATATAAAAGGCAACGTTACTGTGTCTTCAGACACATCGAAATATTTATTTGAATAAACAAGCTGTCATTATATTCTGTAAGTTATTGTTAATGGGAATAATTTAGTTGGAAAAAAAAATGAAGTTATCCAAAGTATTTTTATTTATATTCGGAATCTTATCCGTGTTCATAGGTGCAAATGACGCGGCACCCAAAATTCCAATCAAAGCTATTAAAAAAGGAGGAGAAATAATCGTGAGTATATAAGTTCTGTTCTTTAACTGTTGGTAAATAATGTTCTTATTTTTAATTTTACTTTATTTTTTTTGATTGTGATAATACCTTAATTATATGCGAATACTTATTATATAAACACTTCATGATCTATAACGATTGAAAGCGATATTAACTATATATACTATACACTACACTACTACTATATACTATATATAGAAATTACTTTGGCAATTTGTACAAAATCCATTGGTAGAATTCATCAAAATAATACCACAGCAATTAACGAAAACACTAATAAATAAAGAGTTGTAGTTCTATATATCATTTTGCTTGTTAAACAAACTCGATAGTATTTTATTTCATCCTAGTATGTATGTATTTATCTAGATAACATCGTTAGATTTTGATTACGATGGCCTATAAAAATAGGAGAGCTTCACCACTCTTCATTTTATTCAGTAGAATTACCAATAGACTCACAATTTTATTCCTTTTCGATCTAAGGAATATAAGAGCGAGTAAGGAATATATGTATGACTTCATTATTAAAAACATATATATTAAAATCTAGACGTTACAATTTATTTAAATGTGAACCTCAACCTATATATGAAATGCATATCACACTTATAAACATTGTGAACGTCTCTTTAATATGACTATTTTTATTCTAGGGCAAAGGTCTTCGTGTTATCAACATTGGCGACACAATTCATGATGTCTACAACCACTTCCATAAGAAAAAGAGGAAGCACTAATCATTGAAAAAAGTTTTAAATTTTGAGAAAAGTTTTGTTAATTTCAAATAATTACAAAAAATGTATATATAAAATTTATATCTTATATGAATATGAAGATTAATCGCGTTTGTAAACCGCGTGTTTGAAAATTTGTACATATATATACCCAGACGTGCCTTATCTACAAATATATTTTATACCGAGTGCCAAACAATCACACAGTTCATCAAAGACTCTAACCTTGAATACACAACTATCCTAGTTAAGGAATACAGATCTGTTTTTGTTGTCACCGCTAAACACTGAGATTTTGAGGTTAGTCGCTACGAAGTCATTACGAATGAAGCAACCAGGCCCCACTATCACTCGCAGAGGCAAATTCTATTGCGACTGCACACACTTTCGATGAGGCCAGACACCAGGCGGGAGCAGTCTAGGTCTATACTCTATGGCATGAAATATCAAAGTTTACGACTCCTATTGGCAACGACGTAATTCCAAGAATGAAACGTTTTACAGATCGCACTTGTAATTTTCCATTAAATTATCATTGGTATCTTGTTACTCTGTCACTACATCTGACTCTTTATAAGATTCGAGCATAAGCAGGATTAAAATGATGAAATAATATATATCATACAGAGATTGTTAAATGAATTCAATATATGTAATTCGTAATTTTAGTAAATTGAAATTAAACACAATTTAAAAACTAAACCTAATTCAAAATTGATTGTCAAGTATATAAAATTATATGCACTGTACGATTATGCAATATTTGTAGTGTTCATGATTAGGGAAGAAGGTTTTTATTGAAATAGGAAATATTCCCCGAAAAATTGGTGAATGTGGAAAAAGTCCTTTTTCCTACGGGATTTTTGTGTACACTCAGACCATAACTCATAATTCGAATGACGGATAATTTTGACAATTTTAACATTCAAAACAATCACAAACAAATTTATTGATGTTAAAAAAAATTATGAACATTATATTTAAATATTTGTATTTTAAATAATTCCACTGGTTTATTTAAAAAATCAAATGGTTGGTTAAAAAAGTTGGTACGGGAGCACTATTTAAAGAAGTCTGCTGTCAATTAAGTTACGAAAGTAAAAGTTTTTGTTTCGTTGTTTGCTACTGCTACATGCTTAACGATGTGTTTATATGTATATATATACGTACATTATATATTGTTATTTATAAGTAAATATATTTATATAATAGTGTATAATTTGTTTTTTTTCTTAAATATATGTACCGCGCCTAACACAATTTCTCTCCATGCCACGGGTTGACTGGTAAAGAACACCTTAAGGATTAAGTCCGCCTTTTGTTTGGATGGTGTGAATAAAATTTAATAAATGTAAGACCGCATGGTTGTACAAAGTTACGTACAAAGAATAGAGTAAGTGGACATTTAACAACCCATCCTTAAACTGATGATGACTTATGAAAAAAAAGATTTATCTAAATTAATCATAACATGTTAACAAAAATGCTTAAGGTTACACGTACGTGTACGTATACATGTTGCATGAGTGTATAAAAAAATACATATTACAATCAAAATCAAAGATATTATTCTATTAATGGAAAAAATAAAACTGTGCTCTATGATCCTAACAAGCTTTTAGACAAGACTAAATATTTGCCAAGTACGATTTCTTGTTATGTAATTATACGTTTTAAAAATAAAATTTAATGTGTAGCTCTTTCGTCTTTCTTGATTTTTAACCAGGCCAGGACAGAATATCAACGGAGGCCCTCTCGAGCACTCGAACCTTCTAAAATATTATTTGTTCTTTACCTATGAAATTGCCGTTCTTCAGTATTGACAATTTCAAACCAAAAAAAGATTTGATTGGCTGTGAATTCTAAATTCAAATTAATTTTTCATTACGTTTGAACATTTTTCGTCATAATGGATACTTTAAAAATTCGTGTAATTATGGAATATGAGTTCCGTCGTGGCATCAACGCGGCACAAACGGCACGTAACATTAACCACGTTTACGGAGATAACTGTATAAACGAACGCACAACCCGTTATTGGTTTGCCCGGTTCCGTTCTGGATATATTGATTTGAAAAATGAACCTCGTCGTCGTATAATTATGAATTGAAGGCGATTGTGGAAGCTGATGATACTCAATCTACAGCCGAGCTAACAGCAGCTTTTGATGTTAACATCAAAACAATATTGGTCCATTTGCGACCAATTGGCAAGGTAAAAAAGCTTGATAGATGGGTGCCCCACAAACTTAACAATCGCCATCGCAACGTACGCTTTGAGACCTGCCTCGCGCTGCCCAACAGGCACAGAAATGAAAGAATTTTGAACCGAATTGTTACGTGCGACGAAAAGTGGATTCTGTTCGACAATCAAATGCGCTCAGCAAGTTGGTTAGATCCCGGTTCAGCGCCAAAGCAATGCCCTAAACGAAAAATGACCTCTAGAAAGTTGATGGACACTGTTTGGTGGTTTTTGGATTCATCACAGTTTTTTACCAAATGGCATAAGCATTACTGCAGATGTGTACTGTGTAGAACTGAAGACAATGATGGACTGAGAAGCTCGCACATCTGCAACCAGCTTTGGTCAATCGGTCGTCCCCGCTGCTCCTACACGACAACGCGTGACCCCATACTACAGACAGTCTCCAAGCTCTCTCTCTCAAGGGTTGGAAACTCTCCCTCATCCACCGTACTCAACAGACCTTGCACCTACCGACTATTACTTATTCCGAAATTTGGACTTTTTAGAGGGAATTTGATTCCCGAGAGGCAGTACAAAATGCCTCAAGTTAAGAGTTTGTTACCTCCCGTCGAGCTGATTTTTACAAGAAGGGCATCAATAAACTACCACTGCGTTCGCTAAGATGCATCGACTACATGGGTGATTACTTTGAATAACAGAAATAAAAATGTTTGAAAAAAAAATACTCAAACTTATTTCATACAAAACGGCAAATTCATAGGTAAAACAATTTTTTAATTTTAATCATCTTTACGTCTTCCATTCGTAACGTGTTATAATTAAAATATTTAATTAGATATTTGACTCGATTTATAAAATCTTATCAGTGGCATATAGTAAACTAACGAAGCTGGATAACGCTATGGACAAAGCAAATGTCTTGATAAATTTCATAACTGTACATTATGTCATTCTTAGTGATTAAAAATGTAAGGAAAAAGTTTTACATTCATTATAGATGCTATTGCAACGTTGATTCCTATATCATGGCATTGGTTTGTTCCAAAGCAATGGTCGGGTATAACCCAGGCGGAAACTCGCTATTGTTTGAGGTATATTTAAACTACTTTAAAAGCTTAAGGTATCATTACCGCGTGAAGGCTTATGCTTCTCTCACCAATATAGTATGTTAGTGGATTATAAACATGAAACTGTCGGTTTTGTTGACGATGGTGATGGCACTTTTCGCACTTTTACTCGGCAGCGGCAATGCTGCACTTAAGGTAATCGCCATTAAGAAATGAGGTAGAGTTATTGTAAGTTTGAATTTTCTTTTAATATAACATATATTATTTTTATGATCAAGAAAAGACATCTGTAATAAATTAATTATGAAATTTTCGTCTTATATTGATGTTATTAATTACTCTTATGCACATCATTTTCAACAACTAATTACACTTTAGGTAATTTATCTTTGGTTGGCCTTTTGCCCGGTTCACATTTATCATTCTTCTGGTTTCATATTGTAATCTCGCCTCATTACAAATTCAAATCACGCTAACATGACATCGCAACTTGTCACCACTTTCACGTTACATCTGATATATTAATTTCTCATCTTATCAAATTACTTGTAGTGAATTGTATGTAGTGAATAAATTATTATTTAATAAATTACATTATTATTTAAATATTTAAAAAAAGTTTGATGGTAAGTTGATAGGCCCATACTTATTGTATATCCAGTGTAGCTGTCATCTTCTTGTAAAGCAAGTGGGAATATACAAACACCGTTGTAATAGAGTATTAAAATATTTATATAAATCTATTTCAAAAGCTTATATTTCTATTAGTGGATTATTCATAGGCTGCAAAATACAAATAACAAGTAAAAGAGAGATAATAATAATTTTCTAGTTTCCAGAAAAACTGAGAAACAGAAAAATAATTAAAATTATCATCTATTATTAGCATATGAATGTTTTACCACCAAACCAAAGCAATAATATAAACAATAAGTTAAACCTATTTTATTAAATTAATTAAAAATATATTTTTTTTTAAATTATAATTTATTTATGCCACCTACACTATCTTTTGTTATGGTGTATATACATTTTTTGTTACACGTAATAACAAATACACGTGAGTTACTGCTTAGACTAATGACTACCTTATACTTAAAGTCTAGCAGAATGTAAGACAAAACAATGCAGATCTATTCGCCATAAAATTATTTCAGAACAAATACAGAGCTGTCTACCACAGCTTCAGTGGATGGGAATATATTACACAGTACACAGCTTTTACAGCTATTAATTTAATGGGAATCCTGATTTCCTTCAGTGCTTTATAAGAAAATATTATGAGAAATAACTGTATCGACTCTCATACCGTCATAGTAAAGTCTTAGCTACTCGACAGGCTGCCTTATTGCATCCGATCCCTGAAAAAGGCGAAGACTCAGATCTATTCAATTATCCCCTTGCTTTCCAAAACCAAAAATAATTTTATCAACAGCTAGCAGGTATTATTTAAAAGACAGACGACTTCTGAGTGACTACTAGTAGTTTTCGTCGTTGCTCAGTCAGTTGATAAGTTGTCAGTGCTCAGCTGGTGATCTAGTTTACTTAAGCCGCGGGTGGGCACAAGTGGTTGAAAGCAAGTGGAAAGCCTTGGCTGTTAGTTTAGACATAGGAAAGGTTTCTGCTACCTGCATAGATAGAAATTTTATAAGGCACTAGTTCCGTCCCACATAGAGTGCTCACCTCTCGACGGAAGCAACCCGATATCAGCTTCTTCCACTTGCCGTATACAACACAGAGTGGCCTCTTGATCGGCCTATTTAACAGACTTTAATAAAAAGGAAAAAAACGCCTAAGTTAGAATACATCTATAACTATAATCAGATATTCAGTTTTGTACAATTGCATCGACCCATTATTACCATGTTGAAAGTTACGATTACCTTATTAATTTTGAGTGATATTAATAACTTGTTACTCATTAAAATTCCAATCTAATCTACTTAATCGTTTTAAGCATATTACTTTTCTTGACATGACGTCAGTGAAATTCAAAGTCGTTGCTGGGTAAATGCCCAAGCAGGCAAATCATCGACAACGACAACCGTTATAAACTCCGTTCCTGTGACCATTACAGCAACGCTCACGCGAATTTACGCTTCTCTTGTCACCTTTGTTATATATGTAATAATCAATCATAGACACGAGACTGACGGCTCTGCTAGTGTTAATGATGGCAGTACTCTCGTTTTTAATCGACAGTATTAATGCTGCGCCCATGGTCAACGACAACGCCATAAAAAAAGGTGGTCATGTATGTATATTGTAAGTTCACAGAATATATTACTGTTTTCTTGTTGTTATTTGTTCCCTTTAAAGTCAGTTTTAGTTTTATGTTCTTAACAGCATACGTAAAAACCTGTGGTAAAAATTTTTTATTTAATCACGTTTCCTTTATAATAACTTGTTCGTTTTTATTTAAAACATAGTTACTTCATATGAAATATCCCAAATTATTCGTATTATATAATCATTTAATTCAATTAATTTGGGAACTCTTAGATATTATAAGCACTTTTTGATTCCCCTTTCTTTTTCAGAAAAAAAGGCCATGGAGTGATAACAGCGGCGGCTACAGCTCATGAAATATACAATAAAGTTAAAACAGAAAAAATAATCAAATTAGTCGTTAGCCCAAGGATATAATTGCTTGAAATATATCCATTCACTATAATGTTATTGTACATATTACTTCATTACAAATAAAATTACTTAAATTATTATATATTTGTTTATTTGTTACCAACAAACACTGTTCACTTGTTGCAAACTGATTTTTACAATTCATGGACATCAAATCGAGTCTCCAGTTATTTTCATTCGCCAAATAAAACACAGCATCACTATGCCACGATTATATTATGCAGCATATAGACGCTCTAAAGATCAGAGGAATGTTTAAGTTTAAGTTTAACACTTCGAAAAGGAACGTTAAGCGCGTGCCGGAGTGCTTGCGCCCTACTCAGCGGGCCTCTAACTCGCGATTCTAATCAGATAAATGTAGAGGTCTCAGGACGAACAGCAATACACATAAATAAAAAAAAAAAAAAAGAGTGCTTGCGGGAATGCGTACGGTGCTGTAATATATCTTGCCCAGTGATTTCATCTGATAATAATCTGTAGATATCACCGTAGGCTAAATCGAGGACGCATGCATCAGCATATTCATGTTAGTTTTATGAACATTTGGGCTTCCCTGGCCGATCTATCCTGTTTCATCTACAAGTGCTTTTTAACTGCGACACACACTCGTATACTTTTTCCCGGGCATATTATAAATATGAGTAAAGGTGCGTGTGAGCTCTAGTTCATTGCAGACGATAATTTAACCTGTCATCATTTTAAATATTCTCACTGATGGTGTAAAGTATAATCCGTAACGATTAATAAATTGATGCGATAAATAAATTTAATTCTTTGTATATCGTATAATAAAATATAGCATTTGCAAGAAACTTTTCCAGAGAAATTACGTATAATGCCTATAAAAAGACTTGAACCTTGAGTTAGAAACGACACATTGGATATACCGTTTTTATTCACGGTTCAAGTCGACAAATTTTACTATTAATATATCCATTTTAGGTCAATTGTAAGATATATCTTCAATGTTAACAATGCAAAGTCAAAGAAATAAAGATGTAGTACATGCATTGCCTGTTACTTGTTGTCCGGATTTCTACAGTCGAACCACTAACCATATACATAAGATCAGAAGAAGTCACTAATATAGGAAAGGCTGTACACCGGAATAATTAACATAAGATCTAAATATACTAATTCCTTAACATTATAATAGTAAGCAATTAATACATTGATGCAACCCTTGCGGAAAATACTGTCAGTGTACGCGTGATGCAAATAATCATAGAGAATTATTGATAACTTGATGATTCATGACACGTGCGGTAAACGTAAGTACGAGGCACTTCCGTTGGCTACACATTCCCTCAAGACGCTTGAAAATGTTTTGTTACTTCCTTCAACAAAATGTAACACCTACTAAAGATGATTGACAGATTTATTTCCAGTTACATTCAGTCATGTCAACATGAAGGCTGCTTTGATCTTCGTTGTTCAATTTATTCAGCATTTATCTTTTAAAAAAAGATATAACTTTCATCATTATTAAACTATAATAAAATTTATGCTTTTTTATGTTTACAGATTTATCGAAGTCTGATCATAGTCTAAAATTGACAATGCCTTTAACTTTTACCCTTCATCTCTTAGACCACGATTCTATAGATTTACGCACTGTCTCCATGGAGAATTTATCTTTCACGGCTCTAAAGAATGAGGGACAATGTAAGCATAACGTTTTAAGTAGTACAACGGATTCACATCTGAACTTAACGTGGTCCTGTTTCCAGTGGTTATGAAGTCTAGAAAAATTTACTCGAATCAGGTTCGAATTGAATGATTCTGAAAGTCCACGGTACATATTCTTAATGTGTGTATTGAGAGGCTTCACCATGGAATCCTAGACAGTCTTTCATTGATAAAGAATGCGAAGGTCTTTAGTAATCAACTTTAACCCTAAAAACACGTTCTTCACATCTTCGCTGCAACTTGCCTTACTTACATATGCCCGAACACATCCCCTCTCCAGGTAGAGCGAGCCTGACATGCGGAAGCATTTTGGAAACACCAGCTGTCCTGACCCTCTGCGGTGGATCAGGTCTATGGGTCCGTTATTGAACGTTATTCGGCCGCGGTTGGAAAACGGTCAACAGGAATACCAACTATTCTCTTCCTCCACAACTCCACATCGGTTGCGGAGGCCAAGATAAACGGCGCCTTTTATACCGTTCCGAATTCCCGCAGTCCCTCTGCACGCGTCCGCGATCGGCTCAGTAGGCTTAACTGGAGCTGCTAACCTGGTCTGGCTCTCTGGTGTCCGTTAGCCATGTGTATGGGGAAACCTCTTTGTCTGTCTCCACCGCGAGCGACCAAGCCGCAGCTACTAAGCTCACCCCACTGCGACTAGGCGGGGCAGCGGTAAGGTACTAACTTTAGACTTTCTTATAATTAGCAGGAGGGTCCTAGATCCTGGGCTAATTCAAGGCATCTTCATTTCACGCGATAAAATTTTGTTGTTTCTTAACATAGTTTTGACAGCCCCATCTACTTTGACCTTCAACAAAAACTAAATACTGCCTATGTCTGTCTAAACGACAAGCGTCTTAAAAATGACTGACTAGTGACCTGTAACTTTCATTACTGCAATTCTATATTCTATTGCTTAGCGTTACTTCTTAATGAAAATAAAAAATCATGGTGAGTATCAATGGCGGCAAATCGTTAAAAATATGTCACATAACAAACGTATTTCCAATTTGAATTCAGGGAAAAAGAACTTTTTACACTTTAATATTATTTACGATAAGACTAGTTTTATTATATATAATAAATTATGTTTCATCCACTATTTCAAGAAACGCAAGAAAAACTTAATCAATGGCTGGTACGGTACATACGTAAACTTATAATTTTATAGTTGAGTTTTTTATAAAACATTTCCAACAAGAACAACTACGTCGTCCCCTTCCTTAATTTGATTTAACGCATGTCCAATAAAATCGTAAAACGTATAAAGTTAAGAAGAACATATATGCATTCCAAGACCCACAAACTTGTACATTGTGTAACAACGATATATATAATTCTACCCACTTGTTTACGTATTCCTCTCAACACAGCTCATTGTCCTTTGGATTACCCGAATTGCGGCGCGTGGCAGAGTCACTTATACAGAAGGGCCGATGATCGTATAAATGCGAGGAGCTTTTGAACCCGGAACTTCTAGACGGCAATCCATTACTATAATTTTAGCTTTCTTGCAAATTATTCCTTATTTTTGGTTTGACCCCCTTATACTGAAATGCGCTCGGATAAACATATTACCGTATCAAAGCTTTCGCAGTATGCCTGAATTTCGAATTTAAACGTCACTGTACTGACTGCAAGACGAAATTTCATTGTTGCATCAACTCATATCAACAGATTCACAAACCTTAAAGAAAAAGGGAGCGTGATTAAAAAAGGTGGTAAAGTTGTCATAAGTATAATTCTTCTATTAATTTATTTTGTAGTTAAAATAACACAGGAATGGAAAGTCTTATTTATTAACTTATCTTATATACAATTCCCTTTCGATATCTTTATACAATATTTGATTGTTAAACAAATTTGAGGTTGACTCTCTTATCTCATTTTTACTGAACTTTATCGCATAACCATGTAGCATTTAAGATGCTCAAGAAGCTGGCTTGTGAACGTTCCGATTGTTCTATAATTTAGTCCACTTTTTCGTTATTGACTACCGTTATACTTATATATTTATTATGTGTGTATGTATATATCATGTATATAATGGGTCAGGTAAAAAGTTATTTCGTATTTTAGAAACAAATTCAAGATATTTTTTATCATAATTTATTTACATTTGATTATAATATGCGATGTTTTGTTCTTTAACCTGTGGCTATTTTGTAGCTAGTGACATAATCCCATTGCTGTAGAAAATTTCTGATCTCAAAATTTTATTCCGGCCGTTTTTCTCTATTTCTTGCTTGAGTCTAATTAGCTGTTGGCCGTAGAGATCCGAACCGATGGTTTTGCCCGGCGGTAAAAGCTTATAAACGAACGAACCCCTTCCAATCCCACCATTCATACAGCATCACCTTATTAGTAGTTAACCCAGATTTAATTATAGTCTTTTGAGCTTGACTGCCCTTTAACCATGATCTTTTTCGCACGTTCTTGTCGTGGGTAATTCACTTTTCATCATCAGTGATCAATCTTTTCAAAAACAATTCGGTTTCATTACGTTTCAATAGAGCATAGCAAATGCGTATACGATTCATTAGGTTTCTTTCTGTGAAGTCGTGTGGCACCCAAACATCGGGATTTTTCGTATATCCACACTTTTTTCAAATGGGTTGAAACTGTTTTGTGTTCAACCCCTATCCGATCTTACTCCACTTTTTCAAAAATTGCATTATCATCATTAATGACTTCATCTGTAACAGGTCGCCTATTGATAGCTTAATCTTTGACATCAAAATTCCCGGACTGAATACACTTAAACCAGTTTTGTGCTACTCTTACTGACACTGCACTAAGTTTTTTTATCGCGGCTTGCCCGTTTTTAATAAAACTTAAAAATGTACTGAATTTCTTCGTTAGAGTTACTCATTCTGGCGTACACAAAAAAATGGCGGAAAACGATTTTTACTTTTTATTTTTCTGTTTTTAAAACGTATATATATATATATATATATATATATATATATTAAAAAAATTAATATTAAATATATATGTAAATTAGGAAGTCGAAAAATGGATCAAATAATATAGATCAAAAATAGCCAGCTACACTAGTGACAGAAAATATTTTGGATAATACACACCTGTAAGCTCTTATTTACATTAAATCTATTAATTTCAGAAAAAAAGTGGGAGCAAATTTGTACACCTAATATATACATAACATATTAAGCCTTGTATAGACGATTATATTTTATATGTCTATATTATTATAAAATTATTTAAGCGTATATTCATGACGGTATATTATTATTCTATCATTCTTTTATTGCTGTACCTATCACATTATCTCAACACAATGGGTTCACTGGCACAGAATGACGATAGGCATTAAGTCCACCTTTGATAACCTAAAGGATAATGCAAAATAATGATAATGTATTATAAAAAAATATATATTATATTTTTCTTTCTAGAAACAAGGTCTGGGGGCAATAGTTGCCATCGGAGCTGGACATGAAGTTTATCGGCAACTACACAACAGGCTTTAACAAAGTAAATATATTTTATTCAAACAACGTACCTCATAAAGCCACTACTGCCTACACTGCATCTACATCAATTGTTGGCAACTCAAGTCACTACAACTTTTAAGGAATGTAATTGTTCTAAGTGTCTATTGTAAGTTAAAAGCACATTACTTTAGCCATGCACTTAACGCTCATCTATAAATCTTTAAAGCATTGAATAGAAAAATAAGCTTTCACTTCCTTCCATCTGGGGCAACATTGCTCCAGACTTTATTTTGAGCTTATTAGATCCCTTGTCACGCAAGAGAATCGCCATGAACTGCAGAAATTAAAAATTCATTACTTGAGATTCATGCCCACAACCATTAAATTTACCGTATAATACTCTCGAAAATTCTGATGTTTTTTGTAAAAAAAGACTAAAACTTCATAAATAAACATTTCAGATACAATGTCAGATAGATCAGAACTGTCCAATAAAAGAATATCCTAGTACATTCTTTTATTGGACAGTTCTTCAACTTTTACTAAATGAAATGTTAATATTTGTACCATTGTAAGTAACAAATATACTGATTTAATGTTTTTCAATACTATTATATATTAAAATCAGTAAAAGTGGAGGTAAAAGAAATGTCTAAACGTTCAGAGAAAATTAATAAATAATTTTTTGGGGAAAACCGATTTGTTTTAGTTCTTGTTATGTAATGCTCGGACATAGCTTAAAGGGTTATTTTTTATATTCTGAATTAGAAATAGTTCTCAGTGTGTTTTTGTTGGAATAACGAATATAATGTCATCTATACTTTTAAGTAAGAGCTAATACTCTTTGCTCTGTTGCGGGTTTGCTTTACATATATTAATTTTTAAGTCAGTAAACTTAAGCAGGTAATGATTAACAACACATATCCGTATATCGTTCATCAAAGAAATAAAAAAACACGTCTTTGTTTGTTATAGTTTCTCGAAGGAAAATCAGTCTATAAAAACAAATCATGCACAAAATGGTTTGCACTATCATGTGAAGATTTCATGAAGAACGTCCCCTAATGTGTATAATTAATTAATAATATGATTAATTCAACCATGATGCTGGTCAACCATGATCGTCTAATGACATAGTTTCAAAATAAAAATGTGCAAATGTCTTCGACCATCCAGGAGCACAACTTTCTGTATTCAACTGGATAACGAGAGAGTCAATTTCTTAATAAAAACTCATTTAACTGTAAAAGGAACAAATTTAACTCGACGGACTTAAATAGATGCAGAACATTTGAAAATTGGCACTGGGCATGGCGACCATGACAATTAAATTATTACTTAAGACAAGAATCACTATTCCAAACATTTGTAACATAGACTTTTTAGTAACGCGATCTAGCGGTTGCCCAATATCTTCTTTTTTTATTTATATATATGGAACCACCAACAGAAATACATGTATATAACACAGTATAAATATGAGCATCAAGGTGACTAAAAACATACAATTCCACTTACAGGTGGCCCGAGAATGCATTTAAAAACAATATACGTACGTACAATAGCTTAAAATAATGAATTAACATTTAACATTGTCTCGGTATGTGTATATAAATATAAAAATAAAATTGTTATATTTAAATTTAGGTAAATAAGATACATTTTATTGACTGAAGAAATTATGGTCATGTAAATTTTGTTTTTAAAATTGATATTTTGTCTATTAAAATCAATGGAATAATCTAAATTAATAGTTCTACAAAGCCTAGGCAATAAGGAATGATAAAACAAATTGGTCTTGTAAAGCATATGCGTCAGTAGATTTAAATTATGCTAGCCTTTTTCAACCATGATTGCCAAAAATATCAAAACAGGCTATCGTAAACATTACAGTTGTAAATGTTTTAATTGTTACATGTTCGGAGTTTTCCATATTTCTTAAAAATATATGTCCATTGTTAACCCATACAAATCTGTAATTGAGTTTTCTAGCTGTTTCTCTGAAGTACACATGTCACACATTTGAGATGATCAGACGTCGCTAAGTCGACAAATGCATGGTGCGCAGTTTTTAAGGTAAGATGTTTTAGTACTCATTTTCTATTCTGATTCAACTCTTAAGCAAGATATATGCGAGGGACTTTGCCTTCATATATTTGGCAGGCGCTTATGTGTCTAACAGTGAGTTTCGGGTTGTCTTGGGCCAGGATTAAATTAACTGCCTGGTGCTTTTAAGAATTAAAATCTGGATTACTCACGAAATACTTAACGGATTTTCAAGGTTTAACAGCAGTCTCTACATCATCTGAAACACTATCTGAAAAACTAAATTATATTAAGTTTGTACTATTTTAAACAATAATAATTTACAGAGCAACTATAAAATGCAATTGTTGTACGTAAGCGCGGGTAGATGTAATATTAGTTAGTACTAAAGGCCGGAAATTCATACAGTCATTGAAGTTATTTGATGCATCTTCAGTTGCAATCCCCTTTGTGGATTGTACAAAAATTACAAATATTACAGAATGCATTTATATAAATCCGTGATATTCGTTTATTATTATAATATAGTATTATCGACTATTGCACATAAGAAAACTTCATCTTTACAATTGTTTAGTATTTAAGTAATATTTGATTTTTTATCCATTTTATTGATTATTTAATCCTATCCATATATTTTTGTTACCTACTAAAGAGCCCACGTTTTTCGTTCTGATTTTCAAAATATAAAAAAATTGCATGCAAGTGTCTTGTCCTAAGGTTAGCGGTTCCGGGCAGTTCCTGTGACCTCTGCGTGTGTTTGTGAGGAGTGGGACGAAGACCGAGGCCTCTGAGAGGTGCGGCTACCACCATCGACCACTAGGCAACAAGGTGTATGCACCTCCTTAATTCATATACAGTTCACTTATTTATTAATTGAACATAATTTTGATTCATTCGAATTTCAAATTTTGAATTACCGTTTCCATTTTGCATTGTCCAACAAGTCCGTGGTATTAAGATTGAACAGTGTTACGGCGTCAATATTGAAAAAATATTGTAACTTGGCAAATTTTTCACGTGTAAAGCTAACTAAAGGTTATAATGGTTGTGTCTATTTTGCTAAATAATTGAAAATTAACGAAACTTAAATTAAACAGTTTGTGTAGGTATTTAGTTCGAAAAAAGTATTATAATGTTTCTATAAATAAGTGTTAAAAAGTCGAAACTAAATAATTTCGAGAACAGACATTTCGTATTCTGAAAGAAGGGCAGACTGTGATTGTGTGTGCACGCAGTAACACGCTCATCGATGAAAACGCGATTTTGTCTCTTATTGTTATTATTATAAAATATTCTGTGTCTGAAACTTAATAACGCGAAAGTTTATATTATCTTGTGTATTATTTTATGTATTCGTACAAGCATTGGCCACGTAGTAAATAAGTTTTATTCCTGAATAATATTACGTGACCGAATTGTGTTGTCACCATAGCTTATAATATTGAAGTGATGTGTTTTCAATATATTCTACCTACGCTGAAGTGTTTACAAATGTCACGTAAGTTGTTGGTTTTCTACTATTAACGTTTTGTTTTCGTGAGAATAGGTTTGGAACAACTCGACATCTTGACTCATTAACAAACAACGAGGCAATCATTTTGAGGAATTAAAAGCAGATTTCTGTGATTTAGATTTAACTCGCACTCGGTATTAGAATACGCAGAAAGAAACGGAGAAAACTTTTGTTACAAAAACAATTCGTTGAGTCTGAACAAGAGAAAATACGTGATGCGTTTCTGGATAAATTGTATGAAAAAAAATATACAAAATATTTAAACGTAAATGTTTGTGCGAATATTTAAAAATTTCGTGTCGTAAATTTGATGCCGGTGCTCAAATGAGCACCAACAGCCGTGCGGTTACCCAACATATCTTTACAGATTTTTTCAGGTGACTATACTGAGTTGATTAGTTTTAATAACTTTCACTGTTCGACTATAAAGATAACAAGTGTTCGTAAGAAATTGCAAAATTTCATTATCTTCGTTCAAGTTTGTAATGTTTTTTTTTCGAGCCGTTTATTTTAATTAAATTAACAATTGAGAATTTCGACGTTGCTTGGCAAACATTAGAGAATACGTATTCGGTTAAACGCCGTATAGTAATTCGACATGTGGACGCGCTTCTCAATTTACTACTGATGAATTCCTTGACTGAAATTTACGTGCGTTGAAGGAATTGGATTTTCCTATGAAAGAATGGAGTTTCGGTGGTCAAGGCCTAGTAGTAATGCCGAAACAAGAGCATTAATTCTTTTGCCTATCATGTCGACCACAATCAAGTGTGGATTTTTTGTGGCTTAGAACATTCGTTGAACAAGTGCCCAAAATTTTTGAATTTAGTCCCTTTTAAAATAATTAATTAAGTAAAATCGTTTATTCTGTGTTTAAATGTTTTAGTGACAAACATGTCTCGCATCGATGGCAGTCAGGTTTGTTATGAAACAAATGTGATACACGCATAACAAACTTGCATTTTTTTGTGTAGAAGGTGCTCACGGGCAGGAGGTGTCCCATTCTGGGGCAAAGCGTCTCTCCAGTGTAGCTGTTTCGAGGGCTGAAGGGAACAAGTCTGACACGAGTGTCGGCTCGCAGCAGCAGCAGGGTGTGGTGAACCATGTGGCCATGGAGAGGTCGGAGTGCTGGTGCCTACCTGAGTGGTGCCCGAGTGCCGTAGCGACGGAAGTTCACTCGCATGTTGTTGGATCCCGATTTCAATCATCGTTTATGGCGTCTCAATTCCCTAATCGTGTGGACTTACCGCGTTGGAGTGTGCGTGCGCGTTGTATGTGTATCGATATATCTGATGTGTGTAACACGCTCATCGATGAAAACGCGATTTTGTCTCTTATTGTTATTATTATAAAATATTCTGTGTCTGAAAACTTAATAACGCGAAAGTTTATATTATCTTGTGTATTATTTTATGTATTCGTACAAGCATTGGCCACGTAGTAAATAAGTTTTATTCCTGAATAATATTACGTGACCGAATTGTGTTGTCACCATAGCTTGTAATATTGAAGTGATGTGTTTTCAATATATTCTACCTACGCTGAAGTGTTTACAAATGTCACGTAAGTTGTTGGTTTTCTACTATTAACGTTTTGTTTTCGTGAGAATAGGTTTGGAACAACTCGACATCTTGACTCATTAACAAACAACGAGGCAATCATTTTGATGAATTAAAAGCAGATTTCTGTGATTTAGATTTAACTCGCACTCGGTATTAGAATACGCAGAAAGAAACGGAGAAAACTTTTGTTACAAAAACAATTCGTTGAGTCTGAACAAGAGAAAATACGTGATGCGTTTCTGGATAAATTGTATGAAAAAAAAAATATACAAAATATTTAAACGTAAATGTTTGTGCGAATATTTAAAAATTTCGTGTCGTAAATTTGATGCCGGTGCTCAAATGAGCACCAACAGCCGTGCGGTTACCCAACATATCTTTACAGATTTTTTCAGGTGACTATACTGAGTTGATTAGTTTTAATAACTTTCACTGTTCGACTATAAAGATAACAAGTGTTCGTAAGAAATTGCAAAATTTCATTATCTTCGTTCAAGTTTGTAATGTTTTTTTTTCGAGCCGTTTAGTTTAATTAAATTAACAATTGAGAATTTCGACGTTGCTTGGCAAACATTAGAGAATACGTATTCGGTTAAGCGCCGTATAGTAAATCGACATGTGGACGCGCTTCTCAATTTACTGCTGATGAATTCCTTAACTGAAAATTTACGTGCGTTGAAGGAATTGGATTTTCCTATGAAAGAATGGAGTTTCGGTGGTCAAGGCCTAGTAGTAATGCCGAAACAAGAGCATTAATTCTTTTGCCTATCATGTCGACCACAATCAAGTGCGGATTTTTTGTGGCTTAGAACATTCGTTGAACAAGTGCCCAAAATTTTTGAATTTAGTCCCTTTTAAAATAATTAATTAAGTAAAATCGTTTATTCTGTGTTTAAATGTTTTAGTGACAAACATGTCTCGCATCGATGGCAGTCGGGTTTGTTATGAAACAAATGTGATACACGCATAACAAACTTGCATTTTTTGTGTAGAAGGCAGGAGGTGTACCATTCTGGGGCAAAGCGTCTCTCCAGTGTAGCTCTTTCGAGGGCTGAAGGGAACAAGTCTGACACGAGTGTCGGCTCGCAGCAGCAGCAGGGTGTGGTGAACCATGTGGCCATGGAGAGGTCGGAGTGCTGGTGCCTACCTGAGTGGTGCCCGAGTGCCGTAGCGACGGAAGTTCACTCGCATGTTGTTGGATCCCGATTTCAATCATCGTTTATGGCGTCTCAATTCCCTAATCGTGTGGACTTACCGCGTTGGAGTGTGCGTGCGCGTTGTATGTGTATCGATATGTCTGATGTGTGTAACACGAAGAGTGTTGATTCGTGTGTGATGATGTATTTTGAGTTCCGTATTTGATTTTAAAAAACAATCTGGGTTTCTACTTACGTGATTTTAATATGTGACAAGGTCTCATTTGGAAAATTTGAAATTTGTTTTGATTTTCTGAAATAATACCCATCGTGTATCAATTTAACGCTATTTTACATAGCTCAATCACTACACATACGAGTTTAGCTTCACGACGAAGCTACGTGTCGTGTTTGGCGGCTTGATGAAGTGAAGTCAAGGCGTGAACTTTTGGTGGACCGCAAGTTTCACCAGGAGATCCTGTTGGATTTCAGACTTCACAAAGTCGTATTTATAACCAACACAAAGAAAATTTTTTGGTACACGCAGCTAATCGTGATATTTAACGCATACTGTGTGTACGCGCAAGTGTCTCTCAGAACCAAAGGAATTCAGGCTTCGCACAGTTACCTACGGTCTCTGTTTAGCTCCATATCTCGCAATAAGGACGTTGCAGCAGTTGGCCACTGGTGAAAATGACGAGTACCCTCGCGCTGCCGCTGTGCTCATCAACGATGTATTCGTCGATGACGTCGTTAATGCCGTGAAGGATCTAGAGCGAGCTAAAGAAGGAGCTGGTATAGTTGTGCGCTGAAAGATGTTTTTCAATGTGTATGTGAGCAAGTAACATGTCCCTCACGGGGGTGTAGTCACCTGCTGCTAGAAGACATCACTTTTTTTTGTGTATGAGTATTGTTGTTGGTCCAGAGACCTATACAGCTTTATCTAATTAGACTCGCGAGCGGGAGGCCCGCTGAGTAGGGAGACAACGACGATGCTGCGAAACTGGTACGGAGACTGCTGCTGCACCAACGCTCTGAAATATCGTAGAGATATTTCTTTTAAGTACTTCCTTATGGAGGGTATCTTTAAGGTCTCGGTGTAATTCCGAGTTTCTTACAAACTATGGAGCGCCTGTCGCCCTATGGAGAATTTTGTTTTGCAACGTTTGAAGGCGCTTTAATCGAGCCTCCGGTATGTATGCGAATGCAATGCTAACATTACAGGTCGTATGCGAGCATTGCATTTTTGAGTTTTATAGATTTGCAACTTATACCTTAAGGGCATTTTGTTGCGTTTGTGTAGAATGCTAAAAGGACGACCTGTGATAAAGGCCGCCCTTGCTCTTATATTTTTTAAGTGTGCTAAAAATGATATGTTACGGTCTAGAGTAACTCCTAAATATTTTATGTAGCTAGACCATGGTCTGAGTCATTCCATGAATGACTGTCTTGAACAGGGTTAAATTAGGATACCTGACCTTGATCAATTTCCTGTGTTGCAAAAACAAGCCCAGTTGCCTGAGAAAATTATCGCTTTGCTCTTTTCCGGGTTCACTTGGATTCTCCATTTCCTGAACGAATCGCCTATTGCGTTGGCTGAGTGGGGGAAAGTACCGAGCCCTGTGGGACTCCAGCTGTAATAGCCCTGGGGGACGTGCGGGTGCCCTCTATGCTATAACGAAAGCTGCGGTTTGACCAGTATTGAATGATGACCATCGTACGATGGTCACGAGTCTATCCGGCACTCCGATTGTGTAGAGCTTATAAACTAAGCCATGAGGGCCAGACCTTATCAAACGCCTTCGCTACATCAAAGATCAGCGCCCCCGTCTTCTTGGTTTTCTTTCTGTCTTTGTGTTTAGAGATGTATTCCACCATCCGAAGAACTTGAGAGGGAGCTGAGTGATTAGCTCTGAACCCAAACTGCTCATCGGGCAGTAGATGCCTCTCCTATACATATTTGCGTAATCGGGCTAGGATCAGCCTTTCATAGATCTTCCTAGCGAACTGAGGAGACTGATAGGTCTGTAGCTAGATGGTTGGTTACTAGGTTTACCTGGTTTGCGAATCCCTATGACCTTAGCCTTCTTCCAGATGTCCGGGAAGGAGCAGCTGGAGAGGAGGGATTTAATCACCTTGTAAGATTTCCCATCAGCGCCTGGCGCTTTACGGGATTTCAGATTTCTAATCTGGTCTATCACTTCATCATATGTAATCGCAGGGAGCGGAGCACCCGTGGGTGATAGCGAGGATCTACGCGCAACCTCCTCGTTCACCTTATTCAGGTGAGCTAGGTTGATTGGTTGCGAACTGGGAGTGCATTAGAGCTGCAAGCTGTCAGCCATGCAATCGGCCTTCTCCAAGTCTTCGACATCTTGCCTCCCGTCAGGGAGATCTAAGGGTGGCATTTCTGAGACGGTATCTGCCTGCAGTGCACGTGTCAACTGCCAAAAAGCAGTTTGTGACGGCGTGATGTCTTCCAGCAGACCATCCCATCTTTTACCACGGAGCTCGGCCATGCGCTCCTTTACCTCTCTCTCGAGGTGGCGCAAAGCGGATCTATTAGCTTCGGTTCTGTACCTGCCATAGGTCCTGACCACGCCGTTTTCCTCTCGCAACAGTTATATAAGATCTCCAGGCAGCTCAAAGCGGCGATCGCTCGATGCTTGAACCTTTATTGGAGGAGTCTTTGACTGCTGTGGGAGGAGAGTTTATCTAACGCTAAGGTGGCTTCCGATCGTGAGTTTATCACATCGGGAATTGAACCTAGGACTGGGAATGACGTATACTCCAGATGAATCTGGAGTTTATGCCAGTCAGTCATAGTTTTGGTCACAGTGACCTCAGTGTGAAGTTAAGTGTCCGGTCATATTTAAATTAGGGCAATTTACATATGACCGGACGATGGTCAGAGCTAAGTCCTGAAAATAGTTTTATAGAGAGTAGTGGTAAGACTACATTTTTTAGAAGTGCAATATCTAATGTCTGGGTTGTATCAAGGACCTACCCTGTATGGTATTCTAGTATTTTCTACAGGTCCCACAACGTCGAAATTAGTTCGAGTTGATAGGCACATTCTAAATAGTCTGCGACCGTTTGCATTAGTAACACAGGAGTACCATGCACTATGTTTACTGTTTAGATCTCCTGCCAATATCACCGAGTCACTCAGACTGAGAAGTGTCTCGATGTTAAGAAGTGTCTCGATGTCGTCCTTTAAAATTGTTTTGGCAGGAGGGAGATAGACTGAAGCTATGATGATTAATCTGTGACCAGTCATAGCGAGCCTACAAACTGACGCCTCGATGTTGATGAGGGGGAGGGGGGTTCTATCATCGTGCCCAAGACATCACAAAATTCTAATTTTGCTAAGTTCCATAATAATATCAACTCCATCTACTTATTTGCATTTAAAGCTGATGTAACACATATCGTGATTATCGGCAAGTAGGCACGGACGTCGCAATCTCCAATGTTTGGGACGCAAGGTGTTTCGGCAACAGAGGGCGTTAAATACATAAAATATATATTTTGTAATGTTTGTGTCATCGGGAAGAAATTGCCTTTAATGTTCCCAACATTAAAGGCGATAGAAGAGATTTCTTCCTTCATTTTCCGAGCATAAATTGTCCTTGTGTACAGGAGAATACGCACAATCAAACAAAAAAGAAACCAGAATTAAGAAGAGAAGATCGTGGAGCAGCATATCGAACCTACGGTGGACTCAACTAGAGATATTATAATTAGATAGCATTCTAAGCAATGCGAGTAGTAAGTAGCTTCAGGTTACCATAACGTGAAAATTGTACATTAATCCAGACGCATTTACGTACGGCAAGATCAGGACAAACCTTCGCATCGTACATAATGTGAAACATATAATGTGGGCACAGTATATACATATATGTAGACGGCCTCACTTAATTAAAATAAAACTTAAATATGTGCACCGTGACGATGAAATTTATACAAAAGACTCACATCGTCTTAACTATAATACAGAGGGAGACTATGATTTATATTATAAAATAACAATATCAAAAGAAAGCCAAATATAACAAAAGCCAAATATAACCAAAGGCCAAATATATAAATACTTTAGTAATTATTTACCTTATAGATTAAAGACCTTAATGCTGTGAAAACTTGTGAAACAAATCTAATTATGTAGCAGTAGCTGGATATTATAAACTCTAAACGTGCTACAATTTGAAACGTTTACCGGAACTAATAACTTCAAAGTAAAATAGCCTTTAAATAGCCACAGGCGCTGGATTACAACTAGTCTGGTTATAAATTTAAAAAGTTTTTTTCTGAATTCTAATTTGGAATGTGTTTTTTTTATGCAAAAAAAACTTCAATCAATTTGCTTGTTGACATTTCATACATTATTTAATTGTTACAATGAAAACATTGTAATTATTAAATTACTTTATCGACTCGTACTTTAGCGAGGGGTAGGGCGTAGAAAACAGAATTGCAATGACTGCTTTAAATAATGTGTGTATGGAGCTCAGTAGATCCTACTATATTTAAAACACTTCAAGAGATCAGCAGAAATTTTGTGAATCCAGTTCAATGGGTTCATCAAATCATGTGTCGCAGACCATAAAAGACAGGTGGCTGCGCTATTACTACCACGTGGGCTATAAACGCATACGAAGCTTGAAATACGAATAGTGGAAAAAGAGAAAAAATGTTATCGCGTAAAACGGAGATCTCCCTAGGAACCTGTCGCAAATTATTAAACAAGACGTGAAGCTCGGTGCTTACCGTCAATATACAGGAAATGAAAATGAAATAAATCAAAAATAAGAAAAAATTAAGTGTTGTATTATTAGGTTAAAGCTTTGTATGTTTTTATATTATTATATTGGTGATAACAGTTTTCAAAACTGTTAACAAACTCTATAACTCTTTCCATAAACTATCAATATCATCAATACCCCGCGTTGCAAAATTGTTTCTAGATTTTTACATCACATGGCTATTCATTATCCGACTTCGTTTCCTGCTTCTTGATCATACCAAATAATAACCACCAAAATACCTAAGAAAGTTGAAATAAGTTGAAGTAAACATAAACAAGATCTGAACTTACTTTGAAGAATAATATCAATTACCAAGTCCTCTATTAACCGTTATTTATGTATTTATCATAACATTCTTGCTCCAAGCCTTTAGAATGTTCCTCTAAGACAATAAAAGTTTCACTGTCAAACTATTAGCTGTAAAGCATGGCCTATCATGGTTTACAGCAAAGGCACTTCCCTTGCTATAAACCATAACAATTGCATTTCTCTTACTCGGCCTTTCACTCCTTGACCTCTCACTCGAGGTGGCGCGAAGTGGACCTATTAACTTCGGTTCTGTACCTGCCAAAGGTCCTGACCATACCGTTTATCCCTCGCAACAGTTGTCTGAGATCCCCAAGCAGCTCAAAGCGGCGATCGCCGCTTGAATCCTTCTGAGGAGTCTTTGACCGCTATTCTGATGTGGGATACTTTAATAACTAATGGCTAAGTTATGCCATGGTGGTCGGATCTTGGGTTTTGTGTTTTAATAGCAATGAATTAATTTGAAATTTGTATAGTAGACTTTTAGATTAAATTTTACGTCATAAATCGTGTAAACGCAAAGATCTTTTGACGTTCCACAATTTGCAGCCTAACGCCAATTATTAGTCCGCCTGTGTCATCTCATAAGGTCATCAGTTTCAGTTTGACTTTAATTTTATTAAATAAAGAACGTAAACAAGTAATATTTTTTTCCAAAGCAAACAAATAAAAACACTATAGGTACTTTATTATTTAATAACTTATTTAACTTTTATTTACACAAAACATTTATATAAGGAAAGTAAGATAAGAAAAGTATGTACAAAGGCACAGCTTATTTTTTACAATTAAAATCTATCCATAATATATATTATGGAAAAAAGAAACATAAAAAATAAATAGAGAAAAAATAAAATAAAAATTATATACTGGACTACATTTATTTAAAAACACATGCATATAAATACATAAATAATAAACATATTATGCCATACAATAAAGTTAACATAATATTTCATTACATATTCAAATGGAACTTTATATATTTTAACATTATATAAAATGAGTAATTTGAATAACAACAATTAAATATGTCGTACATAAGCTTATAAATTTCAAAATCATTTGGAAGTCGATAGAAAACATGTTATAAATAACTACCCGCAGAGGCCAAGCTTTTAGAGTCTCCATAAAAGCTTTTGCTTGCATTCTCATGCTTTTTGGCAGATCATAATCCATTACTATATTGTTGACGAGGAGTTTCATGTCATTTTTAACTTTGAGAATTCTTTCACAATTGAATACCATCATACTCACTGCAAATACTTCAGAAGTGCTGCAAACAACTATTTTTAATAAATATCTAAAGCTTTTGCTCGTTTGGAAATAGTACAAAGAAGTCCAAAATACAATAATTATAAAGGAGAACGTCGATATTAATGTTGTAAGGATTAACAAATTGAAAATTTTATTTATCATTTGACACACTTCACCAATTTGGTCGTATGCCAAAGCTAAATCCCGAACTTTCAAATTATTACGAGAAGCCCTTCCAATATAATTAAGATATCCTCCAACATTAACAATGGTATGTTCTTCAGAATAAAGATTTTTTTTACACAGTCTCTGAGTAATAAATTTTAACAGATATTCGTTTATTATAAATAGTCGTTCTCGAAGCAATCCTATTAATTTGAAAAATAACAAAATTTCTAACTCGCATTCATAATATATGAAAAAAATTATAATATGTTCCATCTTAAATTCAACTTCATTAAAAAAATTAAATGTAATTGTTAACACGAAGGAGCCATTTAGCAAAAACAACAGCTTCTTTGTTTCTACTCGTGACTTCTTCTGAAAATCTTCCAGGTCGTTAATATGTAATAAAACATCAATGTCTGTTATTGCAGTTAATATTCTGATATTAGTGTCATCATCAAAAAATGATTGCATGGTTATTGTCATACTATACTGAAAGAATATCAATACGCTTGGAAATAGTTCCATAGTGCTAGGATTACCGATTTTGGTAACTGTTCCAATGCAAAATTTCAAATAAAGTACACCAATAAACGTATAAATTGAAATTCCAAGCAGCCTTATTTTGCGATTTCTTGGCGTGTACGTTTTTCCTGTAACTTGAAATCGGAATATCCCATAACATATTTCTAATAATAATATGGGTCTCACACAGAGATAGATATAGCGATCAATTCTTTTTTTATTTTTTATATGTGGTGCCATCTTCTTAATAATTTTTGTGATATTTTTTTTTAATACAAGTCACCTACTTAAGTCATTCTTGTAAGTTCACAGTTCGGACACAAAATAATAATAAAGTTATGGTTGTAGAGTAGTCAACACATTGTAATACACTTATAAAATAATGTCCAGTAATGTTATTACTTAACTTATCTCTACCATCTTTCGTAATTTACGCATATACTATTTATTATTAATCACTCATTAATTTGATTATGACTTGACATTGACAAACTACAATATATATATATATGTATGTATATATAGATAGATAGATAGATATAGTAAACTGTATATATCCTGCTCTTGACAACTTATCCTAGCCGTTAGCATTCTTCTATCTCCGATTTATTTTATAAACAACAGTAGCACAACTATTTCTCCTTACTCTGTATGAGTTTTGACCTAAGCCAAACTTATCGGCTATCGAATATTTTAATATCGTTAAGTTAAATTAAGCGAGTATTGTTATTTATTAAGATATACAGCATTTTAATTCAACCTGTGTAGCTGACATTTGACAAAGATCCAAAGATAGCGCTGAGCACAAAGCCCGCTCACATCGTAATAATACCCTTTACTTATTTGTTCATTTAAAAATAAATTAGTAAGATCTGGTTTTTTAGTATCAAAACTTTGTATTGGAAAAGGCAAAGTAGGGCTAGTCCCTACTTTTTAATGTATGTGTTTATGTTATTTTTTAATGTAGTAACGGAAAAGTAAACAAATGGAAAAGTAGACAAAAGTTCAGGTTTATGTTTGGTTTATGCTCAGAAGTAATAGATACCTCTGAACATATCTTTAGCAGCGTCCATTACAACAATAGAGTGATATGATGAGAATAATAATGAACATCAAATTGAACAACTTTAGGTCCTAAATATCGTCAATTTGAACTCTTCATGAATGCAGTATCGCCTATTCAGATGAACTACTATACTGAATCTAAAATGAAACATACATCTCACTTCTTCTTTCAATTAAAATGAGTAATTTATTAATTAAGACGATATTATTTAAGAGGGGTTCTGTACATAATCACAATAAAATTTTCTTCTTTGTTTTTAATTTAAAACACGGTCGTCCTAGAGCGTATACAATATAGTAATTTCGCAATATCTATTGCGACGCTCATGAGACAATAAAATGATAAATTCGTACGCCACCGCCTCATAGTTTTCTGCAAAATTTAATTTATGTTCTTTTGTAAACATGTTATTGACAAGTAGGAACTTCACTGAGCTATGCGATTCGTTTATACAGTTTACTTGACAAGATACAATATATTTATATAATAAGATATGCAAATCTTACCCTTAGGAGTTAACCTACTCATCTATACAGAACCGGTTCAATAGTTTTTTTTAGACAAATGAGCAAAAGTTTAGCTGATGGTGATTCCTACAAAGATTCAAGTTGCAGATATCTTGAGGTGAAATACCTCGTTATTTGTAATCCGTGATCCGGAGAGTCACAACGGATCCCTACATCCTCTGCTTTTATTTTACGTTAGTATTCTGTGAGGGCGTATTTCTTCCCCGTTCAAGTCCATTCTATCATCTTGGAGTTTACCGCTATTGTTTTCGATCTAGGTATACGTGTTTAATGGGATATTTTTAAATGATATCTTAAAAATAACATTAATTTATATTGTAATTCAGAAGAAAACCTACATTATTATTTTATCTTACTACTAATTCCTCTGCTGGCACAAGTAGGAATAATTTCTTGACACTGTTATATATCGTAGTAATACCATAATTTACTACTGGATTACCAAATTCTTCAGCCACCAAGCGCCAACTCTTATTCATAAAATCAAGTACCGTTTTACCTGAAAATTAAAAAAATACTAATTATGACGTCACTAATCATTTGTAGTTCTAATGCATGCTCCGCAATTTTGATTCACGCGACATCACAAGTGGCGTAAGAAAATCTAACGACGCTCCGACGCTCGTGATAATTGGTGAAAACAGGCCTGATATCTCGAATAATTTTGTGTGCCCTCACCGTCGGTGGGCTTAAGCAGATATCTACTTACTTAATAAAGGGTTTCCCTTAAATATGTTCGTGAAGTTATAGTGAACATTTCCTTCAAAATCATGATTTGAGGTAAAATTCTTAATTTCTAAATGTTCCCGTCTATCTGCAGCCATTTTTGGGATCAATTCAAAACTCATATAAATTTTTATATTTCCTGAAAAAAAAACCAATATCAATATAATATAAACATATAAGACAAATAGAAATGGTATATAGCTATAGGATACATAAAGTGAAATGAATGGTGCTGGCTGTGAGAGGCCAAATCCCGTAGTTCCCCTGGCTGATAATGATACGGGTTGCTCTCGTATCATGAACTTATAATAAAGTAGTACTTTCTAAGTACATTTAAGCTATACTGCTAGACGTTGATGTCACATTTCATGTAGCATCACCATTGCTGACATCATTGAATTATATAATTTTGTGATTGAAGTGATTTTATCGTATATTTTCAGAATAGAACGTTACTATCATTCTGTTAAAAAATATTATTAATATACCATATAACCAGTCCAAATTCAACGCAGTTGTTAAATTTCACAAATTATTTCTTTAACTGATAAACACGATTTATAATTATGTTTATCAGTGTAATAAAACGCTATAAAACCCTATATTAAGCACATATTAGTATTACGTTCAGAAATAGGCTTCGTCTAAATAGTCAATCCATTCTCTGTCAAAATTTTAGATATAAATTTAAAAAACTTACTGCATTTAATTGTAGCATCGCCATCTCCATTCACGGGAAACATCAGCATTCTACCAGAAGATATGTACTTTCCTTCTATAGTTAAATTGCAATGAGACATTATTTCATAACTGGTTCCATTTTTCCTAAAAAAAAATATTAAGTTCCTCATACTTCAGTAACTGATTTTGAAAATTATATTGTAACATAAAATGTTATCGAATCGAATGTATAATTAAGTACGGGAGTTTGTACTTCGATATCAACAAACTTACTATTCATCATGTTTTATGTGATGATTTGACATTGATGTTCAGTAATGAATGGTACCAAACTATTCCTACAAGGATTTCTTATACGCAATAGCTTATTCTTATACGCATTCTCCTCTTATACGCAAGATGACAATTACAACGATCTTCATAAATTTCTCAAACAATTGATTTCCTTTTTTAAACAACTATATTCTATCGTGAGATTTAATCTAGTATGATAATGTGACTTACAAATAAATCATTAATTATATTCTTTAATTATAACACATATATCTCTGTACGAACATGAAGATAAAAAATTAAAAGCTTACCTGACGAAATCAATAATACACTTCTTAAAACCTGTCGACACGCCATCCAAGAATTCAATTTTTAGGCCACTAGGTAAATTAAATTCCACTTTATTAAACACAAATGGATCAAAACAAGGTATTCCTAATTCTGGCACACCTTCCAAGTAATCCTTTAGAGCTGATTTTACGAAATCTTGTAGGCATTCTGGCGAACTGTCACTGCAAGGTTTCGTGAAGCCATCTGTTAAACATCGTTCAAAATCGTAATAACATAAAAAATAAGGCATATATTTCCATGTGACCATATCATGCATAATTACGTCGTAGCCACGCTGCAGTTATAACTAGAAAAATAAATAGTTCAGTTGAACTGGCGAGAGAATACGCTTAAAACCACCCTTAAAAAAACAATGTATTATTTCTGTGTTTTGAGTGAAGTAAACGTGATACCTAATTACTGTTATCATGGTTATCTATCTTGAGCACCTAGTGACGAGGTGGACCTCAAGAGTGACAAAATGTCGTTCGATGTGGTTCGTTCTACTTCTCATCCTAATTATATATATAAATATCTATATCTGACATCGGTATTGTCATAGCGTTGGTCGATTAACAAACAAAATAAATCACTTACGAAAGGTTTTACTGCGAGTTTCTTTTATAAACCAAATCATCAGTATCGCGGTTACCAATATTTGATTTAAACTGAACTTCATTTTGTATGATAATTAAACGAATGAACAGTATTTAGTAAGTAAAATGTGGTAATAAATGCTCCAAAATATATACCAATTTAGTTGTAATCAGAAACTTATTAAGAATTATAATACTCGTACTTAACTAATTATTGTAATTAACACCAGTCTTATTATTTATTGATAAAATTATTCATTGCAATTGTGTCCTAATAACTAGTTTAATGGTCAATTTAAAATCAACAGAAACGTTATTGATTCATCTAATGAATTTTTGGTTTAAAAACATTTTCAAAGAAATTACAGGCTCAAGAGCATCGTCATCACATTATTTCCATGTGTAGTATTAATCAAAAATATCAAATAGAAATGTTTAGTTTTCTTATAACTACATACAATAATATGTAAAGTTATACTCAGAGTAAAATTCATTACGCTTAACATCATAAATTTTATTGCCAGCGTCTCAAGCTCTTTGCGGAGTATAAGCCTACCCATGAAAGTTCCACCAAAACAGACACTTCAATTCAATTCAAATCAATTGTCACTAGTGTGGGCGAGCGGAATGGCATACTGCCGGTAACCTCGTCGTACGAGTTGGTTTTTGCATTAACAATTTTTATTTTATTTATGTAGGATATATAATAAATGCTACACGTAGCTTCATCTACATTTTACAAACAAACCCTCACCGCAGTCATATATTAATATTTTTTAAATAACAAATTATTTTAAAAATTAATTTTCTTTAATACAGAAGTAATTTCGTGAAAGAAAATATTGAGTAACAATCCCTTTTAATTGATAAACAACAATCAAGAACGCCTAGTATTCAAATGCTAAGTTCATTTTAATACTAGACGTTCTCGTCGTATTCGATTTTTTTATGTTAACGATAAATAATAATTTGAATAGAATTTCGGATGTGTGAAGTACCTTTGTATTCATAATTTTTATTTACAAATAAGGGTACTAACGATATTATATTCTATTGAACTAATTTAATTAAAGGTGTATCTTGATTGCTAGATGTAGAAGAAATACGTAACTACAAACAAATATATCTATATTAGAATACCTTCTTTTGTTATTACTTTGTTCAGTAAACATTTTTTTTTACATAATTAAGAGAGATTGTTGATAAATACGGAGTCTATTCATAACGGTTGACCTTACAAAATACATTTATTATTTATACGGTCACACCATTTACATTATTATAATCTCAATATGGCCGTTTTAATTGCCCATAACAACATTAAAATGACAATAGATTATTTATTCATCTGAAAATAAGGATTTAAGGAAGTAATACTTATGAGAAATTGGTAAATGTAACTAGTTGCTTGATTTATATTTATTCCATTTATTACTCCTTAACATGGAACTGCGCATACAATTTCACTGGAAATTGTAATGATAATGAATAATTTACATAGTTTTTAATGACGTAATTGGTCAATGTCATAAGGTACTGTGTGATTCGGAACGCGGTTAACATCTTGTCGATACCATATGACATACAATTCACTCGATTGTTGTAACCTTGTCTAGTCCAGTAACAATGTTTTGCAATAAGGATCTAATGTGGCTTGTGAACCTGATCAGATGCAGGAAATTGCTGATTATATATTAATTTCGTGTAAATATGTAATTAGCCGTGTTAAAAACGTGAGTGGTTGGCAATTTTCTATTTTTCTAATTGAATTGTAAAGTCTTGGTTTCAGTTTATATTATTATTTTAGCCCACTGTTGAATATCGGTTAATCTTATAGGTTAGCTAATTTCGGAGTGGTAGAGACACAATAGATTTAAGCTGAGGTAAGAATGTTTCGGTTTCATTAGTGAAAAACCCTCACTGAATATTAGATTGAAATAGCAGCATGTTACAGTTGTTTCGTTTGGTGAATGAAGGAAACTGGAGATCGGATTGTAGAAAACGAGGCGTTCTATCATAGTTCGGTTGCTGGTTTGCTATTCTATATAAAAAAAATCTCAGTCCTCGGTATGGTGGACGAGTATCATTGCTGAAAATGGTCATCACTTACTATCAGGAGAACTGTGTGCTCGTTTGTCACCCTTAGTTACAAAGAAAATTTCACAGCGATACGACAGCAGTACCTACGTGACACATTTTTTATCCTATTCCACAAAAGGACATGTAAAATACCATTACTCATTCGATCAATAGGATGCATTAGGCACTTGTAATTATTTCAAATCACGGATACATTGGAAGGTCGGATTTAACCTCTGACTAATCTTGCTCAGAAATCCTTTAAGCCGAATGCTGTTTTAATAGATTATTCATTGTTGTTCTTAACAGTGTTGTTCTAAAGCTGAGTAACGCAAATGGAATGAATTTAACCAAAAGATCTATATTTCATAGTTTAAAACAATTTCTGTTAACCTCAACATGTCAATAAAAACACCCACGTCTATATTCCCTAGCGGGCTAGGTAATGTTACAAGGGTTAAAATGACAATTGACATGTTATGTGGTCAAGAAATAAACTATATTGGCTTGTTGTTGTAGATTGTCGGCCTTTACCTATACTCGTTATATACGTTAACCACCGAGACTCTTTACTGACTTTTACGATATGCCCGAGAAGAAAAGTCGCCAGTGGATTATATATTTTTTAAGTTAAATTTCTTTGAACGAATTCTTTGAAAAGATGACATTATTTTCACGCATTTTAAATTTTAACTGGATGTAATAATTATAATGAGATAATTTCTTTTGCTCTTTTTATAGAAAATAATTGTTAATATTATTATTATTTGTGAATAGTTTTTCAGTCCGCCGGTTTAACTATTTTCACTGTCTCAATGTTTTCGTTTTAAACTTTTGCCATTATCTTTAAAAAAAAATGTCTGATTTAATACCGTCATAAAGTACACAGATTGGTATAAAATTCCCAAAAAATTATTATGAAACTAAATTTCATTTTATCACACTTTAACATCACACAAAAATGTTCAATTTGTAAATGATTTTTTTTAATGGAAAAGTGCTTGAGTTGCAATTGACGAATCAATATATTTTTATTTCTTTCTTTTTTTTTTGACCTTTCGAATATAGTATAACAACACTTTCCTAGTAACCTACGTATTTCCTCACCGTGGTCCGAGTCCCCTTCTTGTGTACTGAGACATTATTTTTGAATTCTAGCAAGAAACCTGTCAAGACATAGTATATATAGTATAACTGTTAACCTGATGGTAAGTGGTGACCCCCACTAGATGGAGTGGCGACCTATGCAAGTCTGCCGGAAGTCGATGAGTGAAGGTGATCCAGTGTTGTACTCTATAGCAGTCTGTGGGGGAGGCCTATATTCAGTAGTGGACTACGTGTAATCATAATAATGATAATGAAATGTTGAGTGTGGTCCATGACATCCACATCGATCCTAAACAAACATTTAAGGTGCACAAATCTGAGCACTGAAATGGAATACCACGCTACCTGCTAATAGATTTGCGCTGGTATTATCTAAGGGACGGAAGGATACCGTATACATATCTCATAATATGTCTGATGATAACATTTGTACATTAAGACATTCAATCCCCGTCGTTAGTTCACTTAAAACAACACTGAATACTACAACGAAATTACATATCTCGATAAGTACGGCATGCTTTAAATTGCTCTCGGGTCGTATCTATATCGAACCTTAAAACTTAATAACATCAAATCGTTTTATCTGCTATATAAAGACGATGACGTGCGTTACAAGGTTTTTCCGAATCCTTGTCCGGTACTAATAATTTACTCTAAATCCGGTGTGGTGTTGTAATAAGGACACAAAAATGGATTATGTATTTTCGCATACAAAACTGTTTTCATTGAAGTTTATCTAGAAGCAAATCAGGTTATCTAGAATAAATATATGATAGCTAGGATATCGGACTCACTATCTAGCATTACTCACTACTAATGCATTTACAGCCTCGTACCTCGGGGATATCCCATTTACCTGGTCATTCACTTGGGGGGTAAAGATTCCCCCGGTCCCTCGTCCATCGGTCTTGCGGCAAGCGTAAGTGTGTATATTTACATAAGTATGTACGTACTTAGTTCAGCTCTCGTTTTTAACGTCTAAGACATAAAAAACCTTCCATGTTATCTCTTAATTTCCTATTCCGGTAAGAAAAGAACGAGTACTTTTAACATTAAAATTGGTTTAGGAAGTTACTAGTAAACTAACTATAACTTTCTTTAACTTTTCGCATATTAAACCAATGAGAAAAGTTCGAACTTTCGTATCTGGAGAGAGTAGGCAGAAGCTCTTTTAGCTGCGGTCAATTGTCAAGTGGTCGTTTTATAACCTTTTTCAGTACATAAGACAGATAAAATAACTTATATTCTAATGTAGCTGTTATTTGTTCGGGATTAAAATATTTCATGATCAGTTAGCTAATTGTTTTGATCCATCTTCTTAAAAGGAGGTATCTATGAGTGAGGAGGTTGAGGTAATATTGAGTATCTATATATTAAGTATACTATGTACTAACATGTTTGTGTGCAGTCTTAATTTTCTATCTATATGTCTATTTTAGGGCATCGAACTCAATAAAGTTGATTCTATATTATATGATATATTTAGTAAATATTGTTATATTAAAACCATATTAAGCTTTAAAAAGATCGCATGTTTGAGAGCCTGAAAATGTTGCTTTGGACGCAATCGACCAAGATGACAAACTACACTTACAAAACTAATTTCTCAGGAAGTATTTAAATGCTATCGTTTATATACCACAGCTTACTGTAATATTAGGATTCATCGATTGTGGTTATACTGTATAAGGTTCGGGAAAAAGATTTTATTAAATATTTTTATCCTTAAGTCGTATATAATGATTCTTAAATCTTCTTGTTCAACAACCGCAAGCCCATAATATTACCATACTTGCCATATCTGATTAATATGGAGATATACAGGATACTATTACACAGGTTATGTAATAAAATTTTCAGGAACTTTTTAAATATTTAAATGCCATTCGGCATCCTTACTGTACTGGCCATAAATAATATTATAATTTAAAAAGTTGCTTTTTTATTTTATTTTTAATTCGAAGTTAGAATTTTGCCACCATTTTACATATTCTTTTTCACCGTAATTGTTAAATGACATTATGGAGTGGGGCTTTAAAGCAGTGATTGACATACACAAAGTGGGTATGGACCCGTTAGTACATTTTAAGGCGATTCATAAACATCAGGTGTTTGTTTGTGTATCGATAGGGGCGACCCCATAAACCAGGGGTCTATGAACGCGGTGAAATAATATAAAGAGATATTAAATATTATCATGTGAAATTACGTATTCCGTTAGGAGTCTGTGATGAATTATTAAACAAGACCTGAACGTCTGCGCTAACCATCGATACATAGGGCCTGCCCAAAATCAGTTTCTGTATCTTCAGAGATGTCCGATCCAAACGTTTGCTGTTCCGATACGCTGGTGTACACACAGAAATGTACTTTTGCGTACAGATGAAAAAGTTTGAAAAGCAAGAGACGCAAGCAAATAGATTATGATTATATCCCTTATGATTCCTTGTCAAGGATGAATGTAGATGTCATGGGCCGCAGGAATCACTTACTATCAGGTGAACTGTATACTCCTTTGTACTCTCAATGTAATAAAAAAAAGAATGAATCAACAGTACTGGATCATGTAGTGAATGCCTTTGAGATGACATTTTAAAAAAGTACTGTGGACTTTCCAGCAAGACATCCTATTCACAACGCACGTATTAAAAACGTGGCTCGTGAACAATGTACCGGACTTCATATATACTGAACATTGGCCCTGCTCCAATCCAGATCTGAACCAGTTGGACTACAAATAGAAGACATGGCCGGCTAATGACATTACTCCGATATTGAATCTAAGATAGAGATAAAAGACAGTGCATAAATTTGTTGATTCTTGGCCTGAGAGATAAGGTGTCTCTATCAAAGTCAAGTGAGGCTTTAAACTTTAAATAAAATTATTTTTAATTAACCACTTCGATAATAGTCATAGTAATGGATAACAATTTTCCGATTACGTTTATACATTGCGTAGTGTATAATACTTAACAAGTTTTTATTTAAGCATTGTTATCCGCTTAAGTTGTTACATTTAACTGTTTACATTTAATTTTATTTTATTATTTAAATGTTGTTCAACAACTCCGATTCTATGTCTCTACGTATCTATGAGATAAGAGAGAGAGATTAGTTTCCATTTCTGTTGTAGGTTATAATCCTGACAAAAGTTAAAACTTATGTGACACCTAGTTATTATAGTATGGTGAATATGAGTGTCTTCACATCTAAAATAATGCATGAACACTTTATATAGTACTTAAAGTGGATATAAAAAATCTGACGTAATATAACGTACATACATATAAAACACATTTATTTCAATTCATTGTCAATACAACTAAATAAAATTACTATTCAGACGATAAATATTACAGTATACACGATATGTTCAAGGAATTGAGAAGAAAAAAAACAATTTGTTAAAAAATATTATATTTGTTAAATAAATAATTTACTTAAAACTATCGTTCAATAATCATTGCTGTCCTTGTCTGATATCGATGTCAACTTCATTAGAATCAGTAGGGATATTGAAAATATTGTTAAGTATTTCTTGAGGTATCGTAAAGTTTAGCTTATCAGGCGCTTCAGTAGATTGTGTAAATACGTTTTTACTTCCCCACGATATTTGGTCTTTTGACGTAAAATCGTCAGTGATTGGAGATTCCGTTGTAATAAGTTTGGGACATGGGCTCAATCGTTTCACTTCTACATCTGTAAGAAATCAAACGATTTTAAGTTGTATACCTCTAATCTATATTACCACGGACAATGGCCAAGTTACTAAATTATGATAATTATGATACTCTTCATATGTAATAATTGACTAGTCTTCGAAAAATTATTGTCAATGTGTCCTGTACCTAAAATAGATTTATGTGGGACATTCTAATAGATGTTAGTGCAGATTTGACGAAAAACTAACCTGTTGCTCATGCTCATGCTTTGAGAAAACCTATCATATTGAAATAACAACGGAGAATGGATTCAATTTCTCATAAAACGTATTTGTGTAACATATATACATATATGTTGTTTATATATAAAGTTTTGTAAAGAAAAAAAATTGAGTTTACTATTATATCTATCTGAAATAAGTACTAAAGCAAGATATATAGTATTGCTGACAATTTTTATGTAACTAAGGGTTACAGACGAGCATAAAGTTCACCTGATAGTAATTGATGGCTGTAGTTTATAAACATTTACATTTGTCTTCAACAAAGAATCAATGTGGACGGGCGTTGTCAACCGTGAGGAATGTGATGGAAATGCTTTACCACCAATGGTCCATGAATCAGGCATAATAGCCTTATTTCTCTGAATGGTGATGATTTTCTATTAACAAATACTCCCAGTTATAAAAAGCTAACTCAAAATGAGAAATAAATGACTGAAATCGAAAGGTGTCTAATGCAATTTGAAACAAAAGAAATAATTACCTTATTTACAACTTCTGATTTATTTGAAATGCCTTTTTAATACGTAAATAATTTGTTACGTATTTTAAATGTACGCTACATTGCAAGACATACTGAGACTTAAGCAGCATGACGATTCAGTGTCATTAAACGATAATCAATGAATTCTATTTATGAAGAGGTGAAATAACCGGTTTCAAGTATTTTTACACTGTGACTTGAAGCAGAATATCCCTTCTATTTTAATATTTATTATTTTTTTTAGTATTTTAGTATTTTTTTGGTCAATTTAGTCATTTTGTAGGGTATGCATCCTTGCATGCACCTCCCGTGATGTATGTTCCTTGTATCTCGATCAATATAACTTGTCTGGTCATAAATACTGTTACTTATAGACTTTTTTTTCAACTTTTTAATTATTTTGAATTTGAAACACGTATATTATTTTAAAAACTTCTTTCGATTTTGCGCCATTTCTCATATTTTTTCGTGTTCATTATCAAATTACAATATGGAATGGGGTGTTAAAGAAGATAGGATTGCAGTGATCGCCTTGCACAAAGTGGGTATAGAGCCGTCGGCCATATTCCAGACACTTCAAAAGTTTGGTATCAGCCGTATGTTCGTATATACCAAGACCATAAGAAGACCATAAAAGATCGGCGCGGCCGCGTGCTGCTAGAACTACAAAGGCTGTTAAGCTGTTAAAGCCAGAATTCGTCGAAACCCCATTTTCTAATTCCTAAGAAGTAAAAAATCTTATCGTGAGTAATGAAGATTCCCTCTACGACTCTGTCGCGTATTATGAAACAAGACCTGAAGCTCGGTGCTTATCGTCGATATACAGGACATGCCCTAAATCAATCTTAACAATTAAAGAGAGGGCATCAATCAAACGCCTTCTATCGCTATACGCAGATGAAAGGCACAGAAATTTCCTCTTTACTGATGAAAAATTTTTCACGATTGAAGAACACTACAATAAGCAAAATGTAAAAGTGTACGCTCACAGAACTAAAGAAGCTGTTCAAGTGGTCGGAAAGGTACAACGTGTTCATCATTCTGCGTCAGTGATGGTTTGGTGGGACGTGTCTTATCAAGGAGTTACAAAACTACATTTTTGTGAAAAAGGAGTGAAAACTTCAGCCAAATTGTATCAAGATACAGTCTTGAATCATGTTGTGAAACCTCTCAGCAACACACTTTTTAAAAATATACCGTGGACTTTCCAGCAGGACTGGCTTGAATTGGATTTTATAAGAGCTGAAGACTGGCCCTCATCTAGCCTAGACCTCAATCCTTTAGACTACAAATTATGGTCAGTTTTAGAGGACATGGCCTGCTCTAAACGACAAGGCGACATTGAGTCTCTTATAAAATCTTTGGAGCAAGCAGTGGTGAAATTTCCCTTGGAAATAGTGCGTAAATCCAAGGATTCATGACCAAACAGATTAAAGGCCTCTATAAAAGCCAAAGGGGTGACCTTTTGAATAGAATATTTTTTTTTTTGCTGAGACTAATAAATATGTATGCATAAATTTAAATAATATTTATATACATTACTTCATTAAAAAACGCATTTTCATTTGTAACAGAACTTATGGCCGGACTAGGTAGAATGCAACTAGAATCATTTGTGTGATTGTATATACTCTATGTTGAAACTGTAGCAAAATGGAAATAGTATTGAAAAAAATGACAACAAATCTTCATTTATCCAGATTCTGGTGATGTTGATGCTGTTAGCCTATGCGCCTCTTACAGCTTCATCGGACACAGGGCTCATGTAACTGAGGAGTCCGTGAGCTGGTGAAAAATTTGGTTCTCTTACTTACACCAAAGCGCTCATTCACTGAGCGTGTCGGTCTGCTCAGATCTCGTTACTATCTGAATGTCACCAGTTCCCTAGATATCAGAAGATTCTCCAGAGTGGAGAATGGGTGGTGATGTCTACTGACCGTCGGAAGTTAGGTATGCGTACCTAGCTTCCTCGTACACCACCACGCCACCTGTTATCTAGTTAATCAGAAGCTGTGGTCTGTGAGAACCGCCCTGACATGCGGGTGTATCGAGTGTACGGGTGTTATCTTCAAATTTTTCGGAAAGATGTATACAAACTATAGTGTGAACTTTATGTAATTTTTGTCCAAATCAAATGATAATTAGTATAAAGGACACCTTACCGATGCCACAGTATTTGGCGCATTCCAATTGACCCCTGTTCTGATAGGTTAAGTTATTTGTTCCGCAAATAGGGTTGTACTCGGGCGTGATGGGGCACGATTGCATACATTGTCGTTGCACCTCTGCTACCGTTGGAGTGTTCTCACTTGGCTCGCTTGGCTCCTGAACTAACGTGCAGGGCTCATTGCGATATACGTTTACGTCTGAAAATAAGAGATTCTTGTTAAAATGTTTAAAAATAGAGTAAACTAAAATGGCTACCTAAAAAGCACTGTATTTGAATCTGCATTATGACTCCACTGCGGAATAACGGACTAAAACGGTCCTTAAGATATTTTTTAAATATTTTTTGAGATCTAAAGTTTTCTCCCATTACAATCTTCTGTTGTAAACTATTTGCAGTATGATTAATAGTATCCAATGTTATTGTGAAAGCTATTCAGAGAAAAACTTACACCTCATAATAAAAAATCATTAGACTATTTTGTTTATACGTGATCAATAGATATATTTTGTTTGTACGTGAACATTAAATCTGCGCAGATTTTACTTTCCTAATCGCTAATGTTTACATTACTAATAATATTAAAGTAAGGTTTGTATGCAGTATCAATGAATTTAAACCTTGTAGTATATCCGCATGCAAAATATGATATTTTGGGCTTTGAAAATGAAAGGAATTTTAACTACGATACCGTGAAAGCTTTAATATTTATAAAAAGTTTAATCTTTTTAAAAGATTCAGCATAAACTTAGTTTTTAATTTAAAACCTTTTACCCCATAGAATGAGTCAATGGCCTAACAATCGACAATAAATTATAAGTTTACAATTGATTTCGTCAAATCGACTTAGGAACGAAGATGAACTTAGCTGTAATTCGAAGATTTGATAAAATCATATATTTTACATTTGCCCGGATAATAAGTTCAAAGTAATATTCTCTCAATTACAAAATCTATATAATTTTTTTAAAGGGTTTAAATTCCAAGTTTTCGCGTAAGCACGTGTTTTAGTCACTCGGTTATCTTACCATATCGATAAGATCGTGCGAAGGGTCATTGACCTCCTGTCATATACACATCCATATCTACATCAGTGTAATAAAACTGTAAGCACTCGTATTTGATCTTGTTAAATTTGTATGAATATAACGTAAATAAAAGGTTTATATACGCAATAATTATTTCTTTTGTGAGCTGATCATATACGATACGGTTGGTACCTGAATACAAGAAACTGGAAACACGCTGAGACCACTAAATAAAAAAATCAAGAAATTTTGATAATACTATACTTTTATAGTATTGACGGTGAAAAACAAGCACACAATTCACCTGCAACCAATGACACTTTATTCATCCACGATTAGGAATCATAATGCAGATGCGTTGTCACCCCTGAGGACTTAAGTGGAATGCCTCGTCAAGAGTTATAAGGGTCTCCGGATCCCTACACTCATCAGAGGAAATACAGCAGCGTTAAACTGTAATTGTACGCTGGTGTTCTATGAGGCCGTGGACCTACCCCGGTCGAACTGACCCATTCATTCTGCAGCTAGAAACAAACTGCAGTGTAACTTTACCATTTTACATTTAATAACTTTTAAACAGGAACAATTCCGTCATACATGATTTTTGCGTATCTTTACGCAGCACACGCAACGAAAACTCTCAAAAGAAATAATTTTTCCCGTTTTTCATTGATGCTCTTATTGGTCGTAGTGTGATGTTCTATAGTCTAGAGCCTTCCTTAATGAATGGACTATTTAACACAAAAATATTTTTCAATCCAACCAGTAGTTTCTGAGATTAGCGCGTCCAACCAAACAAACTCTTCAGCTTTATAATATTTGTATAGATTATATGTACATAAGATTATAAAAACCTTACCGGCTCCGCACACACGGGCACATTCCAGACGTCCTATATTATAGTATGTAACTCTGTTCGTACCACAAACAGGGTTGTATTCTGACGTCGTGCGACATTGATTGATGCATTCGTACACATTTGTTGTTGGCGACACAGTCGTTACCACTTGTTTGACTGAAGTCGATGGCGGGCTAAAAAAATGCTTTTAAAATTTAATAATTATGAATTATAATACAATTAAAATAAAATAAAAATAAGGATGTTTTTTTTATTCATTTGTTTCCTTTAATTTTTGTTAAGATTTCAGATTAAAAAAATAACCTTGAAACTTCAGATTTTTTTAATGTTTTTTTTTACTACATTAAGAGTAACTAGTGAGCACGCAGTTCAAGATGGCAAGTGCTTCATGCCCGTGGCCCATGACATCTACGTTCATCCTTGACAAGGAATCATAATGCAGTTGAGTTGTCACCAGTGAGAGTGTCACCAGTAATAAAGGCCTCCGGATCCCTACACTAATCAGACAAAATACAACAGAATTATGCTGCTATTTATGCTTACGCTGGTATTCTGGTGGTTCCACCCCGGTCGAGCTGACTCATTCATTCTGCAGCTAGAAACAAACTGCTGTGTACCACTGTTAATAAAATGTTTATCTGCGTTTTCAAATAGTTAAGGGTAGAATTAAACTTTTAGCCAAAGGTTTTACTCGGATTACTAAAAAAATATTAAAGATTAATGATAAATACAATAGGAATTATATTACGCAATCCATATTTTTAATATTATGATATATAACGTTGTTACGTTTATGGAACTAACAAAAGACTGTATAGTAATTATATTATTTTTTTCATTCTGAATGGAATGATAATAAATAATAATAATAATTTATTTTATTAAGCAAAGCATTTTTTACAGAAAAGCAACATACATATTAAAACACTTAAAACATAAATTAAATCAATCCTATGGATATAGGATAGGATCTAGATGAATATATTTAAAAACTTGTCTGATGATGACACTTGGACTATAGAACGAAGATAGACTAACATTTTAAGTCTTAGGGGTGATAACGAATCTCTCATCATCAAACTGTGTGCTTGTCATCGGTACATAATGTATATTAGACTCAAATTGAAAAATAGTTATCATAAATAGTATTAAAAATGTCTAAGAATTATTACGAAACATATTTGAAAAGCACTGCATGGCATGAACGTAATTTGTATTTTACCGATGTTCTTCCGGAATGGTTACGCGTGACGACATTCAACCACAAACGATTAACATATTACAAACACACTAAAGACCCAAACACATCGAATAAAAAAACCTCATATAAATAAATTGAACATATAGCACAATACAAATTGTTTTTAAAAAATGCTAGTAAAGTAGAAGATGGTTCACAACAATAATGTAATGGCAGGATTCGAAGATATGACCCTAAGTTTCGCGCACCGCAACTTAGACCATTAGTCTACTGATGCTTCATTTTAAACAGTCTACGTCAGCTATTTAAGTATATCTGGTAATTATGAGTGTTTGGTTCCTATAGACAAGAGCACAACATATATTTGTACAAATGAGCTTACATGAATTACACAGATCACTGGTAAGTAATGCAAACCCCCTCCTATAAACACTTGCATTCAAATTAACAAATATTCGATTTACACATAAATTATCACTGAGGAGAATTCTAATATCTATAACATCCGGTAATATCCGCTTACCATACCAAATGAACCACATCAACATTATACTGCAATCTCACTCTGGTATTCTGTGGGGGCGTCGTTGTTCCCCGGTAAGGCAATTCATACCATTTGCATAAGTACAAGCAATTGGTAAAATGTTAATAACACTTATTACGTCATGACCAAGATGTGAATAGTGATTACTTCATCTTTATTTTTATTTTAATCAAACTTACGTATTTTTTTTGTATAGTGATTTCTGCGGCTCATGACATCCACATTTATTGTCCATAAGGAATCATAATGCAAATGTGTTGTCACCCCCAAGGAGTAAGATGGAATTCCTCGTATATATATATATATATATATATATATATATATACATAGATTTATTTATTATTATAGAGGTATAGAGCGATAGAGAAATATCTATTTTATTTACTTTCTTATATCTAAATTAAAGTATAAATTAAAATTATGATATTGAGCTAGTTCCGCCATGAGTTGTAGCTAGTAACGCCAAGAACGATAACAATATTACTTCGCTGAATTGTTATATTCATTTGAGAAGAGGATTTAAAAAAAAAATCTACAAAACGTCAATAAAATGCGTTAGTATAGTATGTATAGTTTCCAATAGCACCATGAATAAGTCAACTGACCGGAGAAGGACCTCGACCTCACATAATACCAGGGATCTAGGGACCTGATTCCAGGTCGTGAAACATGACAATGCATGTGCATCCTAACACATTATTGACGGTGAATGTAAATGTCATCAACAATATAGACTCAACTTAATAGGAAATGGTAAATATTTTATGCCCATGATATCTACGTTCACAACAAATATTCAAGATTCCCATGCGTCACCCTAGAGAACTGAGATGGAAGGCCTCTTTATCTGTAATCGGGTCCCTAGTAGACTAAAGTTTTATAAGGATTATTCCTTTTCTTAATTACAGTAAATGCGAAATTCACATGGAACGCCAGCATATGCCAGCGCGGAAAATTTATTATTAGAGTTCAGTTTAAGCATGAATAATAAGGTCCCTGAAGATATTTTGGATTTGTCATTACCCAGATTTAAAAGCTAAATCAGAAGTGTTCCAAAAAATAAGGCCTATTATTCGGAAAATGATTATATATGGGACATCCGCTGATAGTCCTAGCTGATAAGGGAGATGAAAAAGAACGAGTGATGTAGCAAGTAGATGTAACCTAAGCTAGCTCACGGACCTCTGTTCCGTAAGCCCTGAAATCGATGAAGCTGTAAGAGTTGCATAGGCTTAAGCATAAACATCAACATAATCTAGACACGTACCTGGTCAGAAAACGATCAAAGTCCGGAAACCATACTCGATCAGGATTCCAGTTCCTCTGGTGCTTATAGCCACGATTGCCATCATCATGTTCCCATTCATTGGAATCTTCTGGATTCCCTATATCATGATGCATACGCGATTCTTTATAATCCTCAAAAACTATCCTTTCATCCCAACCTTTTGATAAATAGTTTTGGTTATAACTTCTACTATGAACCTTTGGACTTAGAAACAACAATATTACTGAAAAAAAAATGCAAATAATAATTATTTAGGTAACTTTACAATACGGAATCATAAAATTTTTAATACTATTTTTTAGTCGTTAGTTTTTACTGTTATATCTATAACAATAAAAACCGCAGTTCAACTGATAGTGAGTGATAACTTTGGTCTTAAATCATCCATCCTCCTACAAGATGAAAATCGATTTTAATATTAGATGAATCTTTCCGTATCCCGAAAAAAATATCTAGAATGTGCCAATGCTATATATGCTGGCAAGCCCATTCTTCCTGGATATACAATATATAACAAAAATCAATAAACTAGGGTTTTGCAATTTTATAGGCGATAAGCTGAAAACCACTCTATATGAGTTCATTTTTAATTATTTTAGCGTGTTACACTTAATTGGCTTTGCAAGAAAGAAGAGTCGTTATTGTTAATATTATCTTATAGAAGAATCAAAACTTTATAGGGAACAATCTCGATACTGTACAGTTAGTAAATCCAAAGAAGTTATCTATGGAATTAAAAACCATTGAATGATTTCTTTTACAGTGGTAGACTGCACCATGTTTCTAGCTGCAGGGCAGTACCACGCCCTCGGAATACCAGCATAAAATAATAGCATAATGCCCCTGTATTCCGTCTGGTGAGTCTCCGGGACCTTTATTACTGGTGAAGGCATTCCATATCAGGTCCTCAAGGGTGACAACGCATCTGCATTATGATTCCTTGTCAAGGATGAATGTAGTAGAAAGATGACATGGGCCGCAGGAATCACTTACCATCAGGTAAACTGTGTGCTCGTTTGTTACTCTCAATGTAATAAAAAAAAAACATTGACTGCCTCGACTATCCTTTTAAGACTTTTATTTAAGAAATTAGAATAGAATTCCTTCAACCACACAGTGGTTAAGCGTTCTGTGGGCTTCCATCACAATGACTGTGTACAATATTTTGTTAAATATGTACATACTTGTTTCATTGTTGATTAATTTTAGTATTAATTAAAATTTAAATACAACACTGCTCGTGAAGCTCACATGTTTTCTTGTGCATTGTGAGCAAGTGAGGTTTGAACTCTCGACACCTGGTTGACGAGACCAGTGCTCTACCATTGAGCTAAAGAGGCCCTTATAATTTAATCAAACTCTAAGTTCACATCGTGGTAAAACTGTTATGGATATCTGGTGATTTTAGTTTGGCATTTTTGTTTAGGTTACAAAATGCTTTATATAAAAATGCATTCATAAAAACAATTTGCTTTATAAATTATAACAATTTGTTAAGTTTAATATATTTAAAAATAAATCTGTATTGGCGTGGGAATTTTTAATATATTTATATATTTAATATATACTAAGTTAATACGATACGATACATGAAAAATATTTTAACAAAAAAAAAACAATTACTTACCTAAAAATAGTGCGTTTTTATCCATCATTGTTAATCCAAACATTATCACACTGATATAATTATAATCCAATATTTATCGATCACTTTTACACTTTGAAGTGAACGTCGCCGTCCGGACAAGACATTGAATGATTGAAGTGATCACTGTGATCTTACTTGCGTATATAATCTCCCCTCCTTCCCTCGCTAACCTAACTTCCCATGAACGTATTGCTCAGACTCACGAGTCAGTTTGTTATGACTCAGTGTTGTAGTAAACTTTTAAACGATCGCTATTGCAATGTAACTGGAAAGTTAAATTTATCTGGGACCAGGGACTAAAGTAAAGGTTAATAAGTTCAACTTAAGAGTATATGAGTGAAAAAGTGTTAATTTTATGTTGAAAAAACATTTAGTGTTTATTATACACTCTTTGAAGTTGAAAGCAAAAAAAAATTATTACAGTTTTTAATTCCACGTTACGTCATGTGCTAATACTAAGCCTAACTGGGCTTCCAAAGGAAAAGATGTGGGATTTTAATATTGTAGCGGGTAGCGGATCGCGGATATACCTAGGCAAACCGGGAAACAGGTATTATAAATAATATATATTTTTGACAATGCTTGGTGTTGAGTTATATTTTCAGCCGGGGCCAATATTTGTGTAAATTCACGAAAAATCCATTCTTTGCAAATGACCCGTAAAGAAGAAATAGAACAGTATTTTCATTAACTTCTAATATCGAACTACGTAACTGTATAATATACTATTTAATGAGCATCGCGGATATTTGTAATTTTAATCAGGTAGATGCATAATTCAGATTTTAAAAAATCATACCGTACATTGATTATTAAATTATTTTCCCTATAATTTTTTTCAAAGACCGTGCACTATATGTATATTTCGAATATGCATACATACATACTATATGCATTTTCGATATGCAGGTAATGAAATCAAAGATTGAATCAATATATCTTCCTCGTGCGATGGCTTAATGAAAGTGTGTTGAAGGACAAGACACAATGATATTTACCCTTAAAAACTATAAAAGGTAAAAATAATGACTCAGTTTTAAAATATACGTATGCATGACTATTGTCAAGTTACTTTATATATCCTATGTCCCACCCCACAGCAGGACACATTGTAATATAATCCAATCCGCCTTTTTTGATGATAATGTGGTGAAATAAAATAAAATCTTTCTATTTTGACAGTTACAGTTACACTCTACCAGCATTTCTTTATAAGGTTTATTAAAAGAGAAGAAAATTTCTTTTTGATATTTCCGATAATATATCTCCAAATGGGGAAGAAAAGTCTTTTATTAGTTTTGGTGATTTTTCTACGGTTATTACATATGGTATTCCTCAATCCTGGCACACGAAATTACCGTGTCTTGAATACGGTAAATTTGCTATTCCATTCTTGTAATTGCACAGGCGTTAGCAATGTAAATTCACAGAGCACTTCTAAAGTTGACAAGTGCTCTGTAAATCTGTAATACTTTGTTCTGAGGCTACACGTGAGGAAAAACCATTTCAAGAATTAACAATTATATTTTTTTCTAAGCATTATGACTTTACAAAAAAACTATAACGCATATTACGTATATATGTACATTCAATTTCTTTATTACCGACCGATTGTTTGCAAATACTTTTATATATTTAAACTTTATTAACCTTAACCAAGAAAGCATTCAATGGGCTAGCACTTTCGTTTATTAAAATTATCTAAATTTTATTGTTTATTATGTACAAATATTACAAAAATAATGCCTCCTGTGAGGTTTGAACTCACGACCCCTGGTTTACGAGACCAGTGCTCTACCACTGAGCTAAAGAGGCCCTTATAATTTAATTAAACTCTAAGTTCTCATCGTGGTAAAATAATAATCCAAGCTGACCTGCATGCAAAATGTAGTAAATAGAACAGTATTTACTGTTACACACATGCTAATCAATTGTGTAAATCTTGTCATTTGATGGAAGTCCGACATTTAAATGTGATATTATTATATATGATTTATCTTAAGCATATTACGTCTTACCAAAACTACGCTTCAGTACTTAGGCTACGTGCACAAAATCCTCTAGTAGTAATGCTGCTCATTTCAGACAAAGGCTTTAATTAGGAAAACCCAAATATTTTTATTAGCAAATATATGGAATAACCTACCTTAGCTAATTTATGGCCTTAAAATGTGTTGTAATGACGACATTATGACATCAATTACATAAAGGCATGTTTGATCTTGTTGTCTTTATGTATGATGTGTGGTTTGTGTGTGATGATGAAGTGGGTGTTACTTTTTTACGTTATAACAATACATAGCTAAGCAAAGAATGCATGTGATTTGTGAGAAAATGTGAATATTCTTCTTGTTTTCAAATAAATTCCGCACACTGTTAGTTCACAGAATAAACGCTTCCATACATTGTCTGATTTTAATTTTTATAAGATTACCTAATGTTACGTACCGTTTATTTTTATGATAAGTCATTTCATAGGTTTATATTCTAGATTAAGTCATCGCGATTAGTCTATTTCGCTTTTATGGCTTCATCTGACCCTTTCCTCGCGAACTGGATCTGGAAGCTAGAATTCTATATTGTAAGCTAATTAATTGTCATCCCACAGATTTTGTGCCACCGAATACCTATGCCAATAGTTGAGGCCATTTCTAGTTGGCTAGGAGCGTCGTATGTTACCTCGGATGGATCGCGCAAAGGCGCGTGCGAGTTATCTGTGTTTGGTGGTGTATATGAGTTATTAGCTTGTCCGTCCGGAGCCACATACTCACCAACTCAGCGCAAAATTGCTTAAACTGTTATTCCATCCTTAGGGCTCTGTCGGCGTGCGTATGTCAAATGTATCTTTGTGCTATCTCCGTGCTTTAATAATTCAAAACAAAAATTGTCTTAGAGCTTATCAAGTAGCTTGATGAAATGTAGTATAATCCTGGACCGTAGTCTCAATTATTGGGATATGCTACGTACCATCGTTTTTCCTGGGGGTTGAAAAGCATATTTTTTAGTATATTTCTCTATCGTTAAAGATTTTTGCTTTAAAATGAGATGACTTTCATATTAATAAATTCTTTACTAATAAAAAACAATTACACGAATTCGTCTTGAACTCTTAAATAATTAAACATTAACTCTAAAGAAAATAAACCAATTAATAATTAAATAAAATAATTTAATATCCCTCCCTCCCCTCCACCCGGATGTAATTACAGTTTCTAATCAGTTTTTCAAAGTCCGGATTTTTCACGGTGTTTTGAAGAACCCCATCCCATTGTTCAGCGAGTGCGGCTTGAAGCTCCGATTTCGTAACTGGCGCAGGATTTCTAGCCCGAACTTTTCTTTTAAACTCTTCTCAATAATACTCAATAGGATTTAAGTCCGGACTACGTGCTGATCAATCCATGCACTCAATTTCAAACTCCTGCAGGTACCTGCAGTAGTCGGGGGTGGACGGTGACCTGCATTAGCACAAAGTTTTCTCTCTTCTCTCTCTTCAATACATATATTGGTTCTAGGGTTTTTGCCTCCATTGAAATGCCAGCCTACACTATCCAGTAACCTCCTCCAAATGTCCTTTTTACTTGGCGCAGCACCGGGTGAATCGCTCGCCAGGTCTTCTATAAACTCGTTGGTGTCTATCGTTTTTATCTAACAAGAGAACAGAGTTCCACTGTTCGTCCGTTCAGTTCACATTTCATGTTCAGTGACAGCCTTTTTGGAGTCAAGTTAGCCGTCAATAGTCTTCTTCTGTCTGTCCCGCTGCTAACAGCCACTCTCACGTTTCTCTGAGCTGCTGTTGGAGTTTTCTTCTGCCGGATCCGCTTCATCGGTTAAAGCTAGTCTCCTGGTATCGCTGCTAAACTCTGGAAACAGCATGCTTAACAGAGCAGATTCTGGCGAGACTCTGGCCTTGTTCCGATATGGCAACCGCTAGAGCCACTTCTCCAAATGATGTGTATAATTTTATGCAATTTTTGTTTTTAATAATAAGTCTAGATTCTGTTGATGTTGATGCTGTTAGGCTATGCAGGTCTTACAGCTTCATCGGACACAGGACTCACGGAACTGAGGGGTCCGTGAGCTGGTTTAATAATAAGGGATAGGTGTACCGGTTGACGTTAGACGCCTAACTGATAAGGTTAGGTCAGGTAAATTACAGGTGAATTTTATAGGGCATGAGCATTAGCGTTATTGCAAACAGGTACAAAAATGGTGTAATCACCATTTTTTCACCTGGTTGTTGTTATTGATAATGCAGCAACATGTTCCTGGGTTGTATTCTTGCAAAAGATAACATTTGTTTACATTATTTAGAAGCATTTTATATAATATTACATAATTATAATTTTGTATAAATATAATGATATTATATTATTATTACACTATTCTGTATCCTTATAAATTTGGCAACGTGGCTATAGAACGGGTTGCTGAAGTTCGTGATCTTCGTATTATATTTGATTCAAAAATGCTAAGGCAAAAGCATATAGAACATATTCGCAATAAGGCATATCGTAACCTCGGTTTTGTTTCGCGCGCCTTCATGCCTTTCAATGACTTCTTTGCCATTAAAGTCGTGTACTACGCCTACGTCCGCAGTAATCTTGACTATTGTTGTTCTGTATGGTCTCCGCAGTGTACCTTACACATCGATAATATTGAACTTACTTTAAGAAATTTGTGAAGATTCACAATTTTAAATGTCATAGAGAGCGTACTTCTTAACAGGAGGATTGCAAGATTAGAAGATTAAATTACTAACATAGGTATAATAGAAGGCTTCTATTAGGTATGAGTCTGCTTTATGATATCTTGCACAATATGGTCTATATTATTGGCCTACACTAGTAGGCCGTATAACTTTTTCTACTCCTAAGAGACGCACTAGAAATACAGGATTATTTTATGTTCCATATCACCGTACTAATTATGGCAAAAATTCCATATTAACACGATTACCCCACACTGAAAACTTCAGTGATGTAGATATTTTTTACCTATCAAAAAGTAGCTTTAAAAATAAAATCCTCTTTCTACTTAGTCTAATTTAGTATAAATAAATACTGGAGTATATAAGAATGTAATCTTGTTTGACGCTTCATAATTTAAGTACTTACATAACTTAGTAAACTTAACTTTAATAAATTGTTTCGTATAATGCTGTTATGCACCTTTTGACTAATTTATCGGTTTTGTGTATACTTGTTTTCTATTTTCCTATGTAATTGTGTGATAAAGTTAGCTGTTGTGTATACTTATATAAATAAAATAAAATTAAATAAATAATTATAATTATAATTCAGTGCAAAGTAATTTTTTTTTTTTTAAAGATATTCAACCTCGTGCATTACGCTTGAGTAGATTTTATTTGCTTATAAGTGTAGATGTTGGAAATGTTTAAATACTATATACTATTATATGTTCTATATCAATACCAAATTAAAAATGAAATATTCATGATCCAGTGATAATGTTTAGTCATAGTAATATTTTATTCTTTTTTCTACTTCTTAAACAGTAATAATATGTTGAATATGAAGAATCGTAGAAAACTCCATCTTGCCTGTCTCTTTTTTGGAATAATTAACCACCACGTACCAAGATATCTTGTAGACAAATTAGAATGGGATGGTGAGGGAAGGCGACGTGAAAGAAGGCAGCGTATTCAACAGCACGCAACACAAAAACACAGGACAGCAGTGTTTAGAGGTAGCGTCCGGTACGCAGCGGCGAAATGCTGGAATAATATTATAATAATATATATATAGAATATTATTATATATATATTATTATATCTTTGAGTGTCAAAAATATGTTTAGGAATAAAGTGAGAGAATTTTTATTTAATATACAAAAAGTACTTTGAATGTTGCTGCCAGAATGTAAAATTAATAATGCAATATATTGTAACTTTTTTATTTAATTTTTGTTGTACTGAATAACATATTTTATTTTGTTTTCTTTGTATGTACATTTCTTTTATGATTTGTTTTTCATGTTTTAATCTATTGTTTGATTCTTCTTTTTTTAATTTTTGTATTATTGGTGCTGGATCGATTAAATGAGTTATTGTTATTATTATTATTATATGAGTTTGTTTTTGTGGATAGATGAGATAGACTTCTATTGCCCTTTATTTTCTTTATTACATAGATACAGTCTGGCAAAAGAACTCCAATAGCTCAGAGATATGTCTCGCATGTTTTATCCAATTAGGATGACATTATATATGTAATTATAATAGAATAATAAATTTAATCAGCTTTATCTTCAAACTGGCATGGCATGGAAGATAAATTTAACAAAACCTTTTAATAATATCTGTTTGATTCGTACAGAATGAAAAAATACATAAAAACTCGTTATCTAAAGGCCATTCGTTTATCTAGACTCAACTCATAATATTTATCAGTTGAGTGAACACATATTTATTTTTCTCTTAAACAATATCATCAATTACTGTAACTTTGCAAACCATAACTAATTTTATTACTACACTGCTAAAAACACAAATATAATTTTCTAGGAATTATCTATACAACCATGCCCTAGATGGTGAATCACAACAGGAAGAATATTAGTACTTATAGAGTTTTATGTCTGTGATGAAGAAAAACTGTGCGCTCGATTGTCACTCTTAATTTAATAATGTAAACTTTCCAAGTAATCAGACGACAGCAATGATATATCTTATAATTTTAATAAAAATTTTTTAAACAAAGAAGTAATACAAATCTTTTAATTTAGTGTAAAAACACAAACAAAAGATTGTTTACATTACATGATTGTTTTATTTCCAGTGAAAATGTCCGCGGCAACTCTTATTCACTAAGTGCCATCGCTTAAAGAGTCATTGACGTGAAAGAAGGTATACAAGATTTCAATCCGGTAAAGTACCGACTACCCAGTTATTCTAACCGATCAGTTTTCGTATCTCCAGTTAAACTCTGAATATAAATAGGATTATGTTCATGATTATGCATATAATATATGTAAACTGCAATAATCTTTACGAGTATTGCAAGATCCAGTAGCGAGCCATTTATATACATTCGCGATTTCGATAGTCGTTTTTGCCAGTAAATTTCAGTAGATTTCGCCGTGGTTCAAATCGACCAGCAGGATATCAATCATAGCTTTATACACTTTCTTGTATACATTAATTGTGACAAATATTTCGAAACGTCGCGTTTTATAGCATGTGACTCATATTTCTTTGTCTTTTTATTTTCGTTAATATAAGCACTCTTAATATAAATTAATTGCATACAGGTACAAAAAATTATACCATCTTCAAAAATTAACGATTTTCTTATCAAATTTTCTGTTTATTAAGTCATTAAAATGAATTAACAATTAGTCAGTCTTTGTTAAAGTAGAATCCCGAACTGGATAGTAAGAATGTCAAAATGCCATAATTGGCATCTGACAATAATTATGTCTAACTATCTATTGTGACTAACGGGAAATGTCTGTAAGTCATGTGGGTAACAATAATAGGGTATCTGGTCTCTTATCTATCACCATTATAAGTACAGTATTTTCTTCGGTCACTTCATGTGAGAACTTTATGGAATTTCGTTACAATTCGTTCGCGATGGCCCATTATGCCAATGGCAAAATAGCTGTTAATCATGGTAATGATTATACAAGAGAAAAACGATATTAAGCTTTTCCTAACAGATATAACGAAAAAGTAAGGGGTTAGGAGCACTTACAAATTATGATTTTTTGATCTAAAATATTAAAATAAATATTTAGACAATAAACAAAGATTGAATTTTTATTTAAAAATAAATATAGGTTACTGACAAAGTATAATAGCTATCTTTGACTAGCTGTAACGTACCTACCAGTTTATATAAACACGTTAGTTACTAATCGAGATACGGTAATACTTGTCACAGGCCGGTTCCTTCCAGTCAATACAGAGAGAAGCATCGCTGGAGTTTCTTGCGCCACTTCCCCAGCGCACACGCATTCCGAAGTGGTGGTACAGATAACCAATAATAATAATAAAAGTGATATTGATGTAGATAATTCTCAGTCAAAAGTAACTGACCGAGCCGAGGTTCGGCCCTCTCGGGCACCCTCGAGTCAGACGCTCTCGCGGAACAGGGTAAAGGTCCAAGCCAAGGCTCCCTCTTGGGAGCTTGTTACCCACTAATACAGGTCTCGAATGAGCGCCATAAACGCTTGGTCACCTCTCAACCCGGTGACACGGCAAAATCCCTCGGGCTAACAGCGGCCATCAGCCCGAAAAATAATAGTAAGAGTAATAGAGTATTACTGGTAGATCTACTTGTTCTACTATAACACGACAATACATATTATTTTTACGACTATTTGTCTTGACTTGACTAAATATTTTATTTTTACGTCCAGATGAAGCAAATAATTTAATTTTGAACCATTGCAAATAGCAATCGTAAATAGTAAACGTGGCTGTAGACACATCTGCAGCTGATCACCGCGTGCCGTAAAGAGCCACCATACGAAACAGGTTTATGCAACCGTTATTTGCATCTTTTTTTTTTGCTAATATTATGTGAGAGCGTCTACCCTTGGCGACCCGACTCATTCGTGGCAGGCATAATTTTGTTGCAACAACATTCTAACACGTATGAGACTTACAGAGCCCGTGCGCGATTTTGCAAACACCGAGGACTACAAAAGTAATTTTTTGAAGTTCTTTGGCTGTGATGAGAATAAATTTCAAGGTCGAATTTGAGTGCGCGCAATGTTACTATATTTAACGTTTAAAAAAACGTTTCTGTGACACAAAAAAGAATTTAGATGTGTTGTCAGAACATAAATACTTGGCCAAAGAGAGAATTGAAATGCTATAGCAAAACAAAAACGAAACAAAACAGAACAGAGCGAGAAACAGTTTCTGTTTTCCTCTGTCGTGATTTTCCCTCTATCTCTCTCTGTCTCCTTTAGCTCCTCACTACTATGTTTTTACAACATACATACAAATCGTTGTGGATCGGTAAAGTTTCAATGTTGTCACGAGAGTTGTACGCGCTCTTTTTAATATTAATCGGTTTTTTTATATTAATCTCTTATTAATTTATCTTTATAAACGCAGACGTGCGCTTCTATTAAACGTGCATTACTTTTATAGTCGAACCAACCTATTTACATTAAAGGCAGTTTTTAAATTAAGCTTGATTATATCATGAAAATATGCAAACTCTGAGAAAAACAGATGGTAGTTTGTTTTATTATAAGCAAATTATAGTAAGCGCTTAAACTTTTCTCTGTAATAGAAATAGGCAAATTAAAAAAAGTAATGTTAGTTTTATTTTATTTATAATACAAATTTTAACTTCTTGACTTACTTATTTTTACCTTACAAGTAACCACTGTTTAACGGTTATGGACATTGTGTGTAAGAAATTATAACTATTGATTTAGACTGGTGCAGGGGTTGTGGTTGGACAAGGAGATGACCGGAGCAAAGTAACACCTGAAATTAAAAAAAAGTTTAGGCACAAAACGTTACATCATTATTAATGGTGTGATATTATTATTATTTGTATTTAATTATGTAATCGTACTCATGTTTTTAAAGATCTAACCAGTACACTTGATAATGGTGGCAAGATTCACTCCTACTAAGTTAATTAAACTGATTCAAGATGATAGTCGATTAGTAGATTCATCCCAAACTTTGACATGTAATTGTCGTAGTAGTCATGGAACGTAATCAACTACTACTACGGGTATTCATTAAATATAAAAGTTATTTCTTCTTATCTCTTAGTACATATATAATAGTGAAGAAGTTCAGAATAACGAATAAGTAAGTAAATAACGTTATATACGTTATAACTTTTATAACGCTAATTTGGAATAAAAGTGTTTAGAAGTACTTTGTTGTTGCATGTTTATAAGACGCCACTTTAAATAGTTAATCATTCAACGGTGTATGCAACACTATTGCCATCTTTTCGGTGAAAGCGAACAAAAAGGGGTACGAGATATTAACCATGCATTTTTTTATTACAATGAGAGTAAAAAACGAGCACACAGTTCACCCGATGGCAAGTCAGTCCTGCGGCCCATGATATCTACATTCATCCTTGTCAAGGAATCGTAATGTAGATGTGTTGTCACCCTTGAGGACGAAGACGGAATGCCTCGTCACCAAAAGCCATAAAGGTCGCCGGGTCTCTGCACTGACTTGACATCATACAGCAACATTATACTGCTATTTTATGTTGGTATTCTGTGAGGGCGTGGTCATACGCCCGTCGAGCGTTCATTAGATTATCTAGATTAGCTAGAAACAACTGTATGTAGTGTAGCTTTACTACTGGTAAACCACATATAGGTTAAAATACTTTAGTAATTTAAAATAATTTGGAAGGACCATGACCAAGTGTTTCTTTTATCAAGAACTCCATAACAAAACTGTTTTGGAGGTAGCTTTTAATAAAGTAATTAACATTTATCCCATATGAAATTCTTTAACATTTGCGCACGATTTTTTCCTTAAACCAATTTAGAGATTGTCGATATAACTAATTTACTACTCGTATCTATTTTAATCATAATAATTGTTATTATAAATATTTATTATGGTATAATGCTGATGAATGAATAAACACTTTCTGATTGAGCATCCCACGGCCCATCATAAAATGGACATTTGTTACAAAATTAAAATAAAGGGAGGTGCTAATGAATGATAGTATTTACGCTTTTCTTACATATACCCTGCAGGCCAAAGCTGAAGACCGCACATAAACAACATAATTATCCATCAATTGTAATAAAATCCCATAGGATAAATAAAAGAAATGCACATCTGCATATTCTATTGTTAGTATCGAATATTTAAAGAAGTCATTCTTTTGTTTACTTTCAAGTTATAGGACAATAAACATCTATTGTTTTCAAACACCGACATTATTTATTTATTTAGCTCCTGAAAACACGTGTTGCTGACTTATTATCATACGAGTTTTCTTGGGTTTGTTCACAAATAATCTCAATTAGTTTAAACTTGTGGTTTTTACAGTGAAAACGTCATAAAATGGGAAAAGCTCGAGATATTAGCAGTGAAGTACGTTCTGCCATCGTTGTTTTACGTATGAAGACAATTCCGAACGTAAGTTCACAACTGAAGTTATCGAAGACTTGTGTACATGGCACAATAACTCGATACAGGGAGACAGGCAGATTTCAAGATCATCCACGCTCGGGAAGGCCGAGAGCTACCACGTCTAGTGAATTTCTTTGTTGCTACCAGCAAGCGAAATAGACGCTATAGAAGTAAACAAAACCCGAGTTAAACCTTTATCATTGACTACAGTAAAACGGCAACTGAGAGATGTGAAGTTGTATGGTCGCGTTGCCGTTCGAAAACATCTACTAAGGCCGCAAAACAAGAAAAAACGGATGCAATGGGCTCTTGCTCATCGAAATTGGATTGAAGAAGATTTTAAAAAAGTGCTTTGGACCGATGAATCCAAGTTTGAACTATTCGGTTCAAAACGTAGAATTTACGTTCGACGTAGTGCCCAAGAAAACATGATGTCAAATTGTGTAGTCCCAACGATCAAGCATGGTGGTGGCTCAATTATGGTGTGGGATTGCTTCTCTGGCCAAGGAACTGGCGATTTGATTAAAATTGAAGGAATTTTGAAAAAGGACCAGTACAAAAACATTTTAGAACAAAATGCCGTTTCTTCCGGGTTGCGATTAATTGGAAATGGATTCTTTTTCCGACAAGATAATGGTCCAAAGCATAGCTCAAAATGATGTAGAGGATAATTAGAAGAGAAAGAGGCACAAGGGGTGTTAAAAAATACGGTTTGGTCTCCTCTGAGCCCGGATCTCATTCCCATTGAACTTTTGTGGGAAGAGCTTGATAGTAACGTCCGTAATTGTGGCCCATCCTCGCGGGAAGAAATGTGGAATGCTTTATGCGAAATTTGGAACAGTATATCACAAGACACCATTACCATTTTTCATAAACTTATCAATTGTGAAAAGGTGTCGTCACGTATTGAATCAAAATTAATCTAATTTATTATTTTTATTGAAAGCAACCCTATTAAGACCCTTAAATGACGAAAGAGACTATAAAAATCCATTTTCTGATCAAACCCTGAATGCCCAACCAGCAGCTGAAAGGTTTTCCATTACTTACGCTATATATCACATAAGCGAGATATAATTTTATATTATTTTTAGTATGAAGACCCATTTATTATTAAAATAATGATACAACCGTAATTATTAATACATTAGTTTTTGCACATCAATATACAAGTAAAATATTACTTATTATTAATATATAGGTATAGATATTATATTATTAATATATTAACTATTATTATTATTTATCATATATATCTTTAAACCTTAAACGATATTTTAAGGGTTTTTATAGCAAGATTATTTATCTATGATTACTGTTCTCCAGTGTTGTCCAGTATATCGTCTTTAACCTTGAAATTGTGTCGTGAGATCATTATTACACTATTGTGTTTTTGCACTGCTATAAATGTATGAAGTCGCATGATATTTTGCTTAAACCATGACTATGATATGGCTTCTATATTAAGCCAATTTACGCAAAAAAGTGTCATAACATAAAATGCTCAATAAATTGTTAAAAAAGAAGCTTAAGTACCCTTTGTTATCTATATAGGCTGAGTTGTCATATTTATTTTTAAACAGAAACAAGAATTTAATAAGAAATGTCAAGGATTTTTGCCAATATATTTGAAGTGCGACGATTATGTTATGATATATTTTTTAATGTTTGGTAAATAACTTTAGAGATTTTAGTCATTTATTATATTATATGTTATGACAATTAAATTCGAGGCATTTTATCCTGGGTCCTAATCTCCGTAACCTTGTGACATAAAAACAAAGCATAGTGCTCAACTTATAAGGAAAGAGCTAGAAAAATCAACAAAGAAGTACCACAAAAAATTATAGCTATAGAACCATGTGTCACAAGAATAAGATTGCGTTTATGTTGCGACATTTATTTTAACACATGTTTGTCTTGATACAGGTTGTCTTTCAGCAATTGCGGATCGTGCCCCTACTTGCTTGGCTCTTAATTTTGGCCAGTGATTAGCTATTGTGTACATAAATTTATACTTGTCTCATATTTAGTTAATTCGAGATTCCAGCGCGTTTCTTTAAAACTAAAGGCACTTCGCTATCTCCTAAGAGAAAAAACTTTAACTAAAACTTATATATAAAAAGTAGCATTTGTTAAGAAAAATCTTTTGACGTTGTTCTTCAACTTCCAACTGCTATTATATTTTCAAAAAGGTTTAAAAACCTATTCTTGATAAGCAGTGGAAAATGTTATTACTACTTACACTACGAAAATTTTAAAAAACAATGTCATCTTTTTTAATGGTCTATTCGGACGATATTAGTTAAAGGTTTTTCCTTTTATTAGTAGTTGGATAAGTTTATTATCAAACATCGCAAAGTTAGTGGTAAAACCACACTAATGCCGGTATCGAGCTGTAATACTTTATGGAGGATTCGGCGCGACCGGGGAACGACTATGATCTCATAGAATTATATTGCTGTGTATACTAAGTGTAAGGTTCCGACATTTTTATCTCAGTCCTACTGAGTCTCGACTCATGTACATCTTGAATCTTTCTTATGATGAATGTCGTGTCGCAGCATCACTTATTATCAATTAAACTAAGTTTCGTTAAAAACATGGGAAATTAATTTAGTATAAAAAAACAAAATTGCGCATATTCATTGTTCTCGCATATACTCCGCGATAGAGATACCCATTCCTTTCTATTTAGGAAAATTTAACAATATATGATTACGAAATAAATGAACCAAATGTTAAACAGTTCCAATACAGCAGGTAACAAAAAAAAATCAACTATAACGAGCTAATTTCAAGGTTGGGAATACATAGTAATTTTTACGCAAGCTTTTATGGACAAGGCTGTTTCGCAATTAATTATGTGATGAAATTATAATGTTGAAATGTCGCATCTATAACTTTGTACGGGATTTACATATTTAACATGTAGTGAAGTATATGTTACCTTTACTACCAACAAAATGTCTTTGATCTTCATTCCCATTATTTTTACTACAGCACGGCCATTTACACGGGCTCGGCATGTTAGAATGGTTTATGATATTAAAATTAATGTAATGTAACGATCGCTTGACTAACCGTCAATATAACTCTAAGGAGTCAGTAAGCTGAAATCGTGAAACTTCGAATCGATTTTCAAACTTGATGGATATATATAGAATGCTCTAGTTTTATATTTGCCAGCCTGCTTATGTTGTAATTGTCTTCTATTGCTGACACAGCAACGTAACATTTATCTTTAAGGCGAAATATGGAAGGACGACAACCAATTGTTTCTGTATATATCATACATGCCATAGTCCATCATACTATCAAAACTATACCCGCACTTATAGCACTAAAACACAAAATACGCAGTAAACGTCATCAGGTCAGCTAGAATATGTCGCAATGGTTTAAATAGTACAGGGCGATGTTATCATTAATACTTACTTATTCCACAGGCCTGAGCGCACATCAAGCGTCCGGGATTAGAGTATTGGACACTATTTGATCCACACACTGGATTGTATTCCGATGTCACAGGGCAGCTCCTGATGCAATCCTGTACGTTGGCGTTGGTGTCTACTGGTGTTGTGGAACTGAAATTTAATTTGTTTTTTATTTCGCTATCTTAAAACTATTTGTCAACTGTGATAAATTTAAACAGTAGTATAACATGGTTAACGAGTCTTTAAGGTTATTAAGCTGAAATAGCAATGATCATGTAGCTTGTACTTTAGGTCATACAGAAAGTTTCTGGATTTTCATAAATAAAATCAATAGCGACTCACCATTTTCTAAAGGATGCCACAATTTAAAAACAAATGAGTTCCATTTTCGAATTCCGTAATTGCCTTTATATATTTTTTTATTGTAGGTGTCAAGTTCCAGAAACTTTCAATATGCACGTATATCTAATATGCGCAAATAATTAAATATTCTCCTACTCAGACTTCGAAGTCATTGGAAGCGCCTGCTTCAGTTGGTATACTGAAATTTTGAATTCTAGTTGGTTCGCAAATGGGCAGATTGGATGGAACTGTAATATCCTACCGAGTTTGTAAAGCAGAAAATGTAAATTTTAATAGAATTGTATCTTTCAATAACCTCGTATACTATCATAAATTCGAAAAATATAATTACTGTACTATTTTATTTCCAATAGAGATGCATTATTTATGCTAAAGGTTCTATCCTCAAAGGTTATCAATAAAATATTGTAGCTTATATAGTACATTATAGACGGCTTTGCAATATTCGGCATAGTAATGACCTTACTTAAATAATAACGATGTGTGAAAAATAACAAATATGATCGATTGGTGATTAGTTTAGTTGATTGAGATACCACTAAAATCCAAAAATCATACAAGCTGGAGTGGCAATAGGCCTCCCACGTATTAATTTCTACATTACATAATTATTGAGAAATAAATGTTCTCAAATGATAACATAATATATACGATAGGCCCCTGCTCAATCGAGTATATAGATTTATGTACTTATGACAAAATTGACTTAGATTGATGCTATTTTAATGATGACTGATATGATAAGAAAGCAACAGTTTCAACTTGCCCATTAATTGGGTTTTGAGTTGTCATCTGTTGTCCAGGAAGATTCCCTTGTTCAGAAAGTTGCCCTTGTCCAAGAAGTTGACCTTGTTCGGGAATTTGTCCTTGATTAGGAAACTGTCCTTGATTGGGAAACTGTCCTTGATTAGGAAACTGTCCCTGATTGGGAAACTGTCCTTGATTAGAAACTGTCCTTGATTAGGAAACTGTCCTTGATTGGGAAACTGTCCTTGATTAGGAAACTGTCCTTGATTGGGAAACTGTCCTTGATTAGGAAACTGTCCTTGATTGGGATATTGTCCTTGAATGGGGAATAGTTCTTGGTTGGGGAACTGTCCTTGATTTGGTAACTGTCCTTGATTTGGAAACTGTCCTTGATTTGAGAATTGTCCTTGATTTGGGAACTGTCCTTGATTTGGGAACAGTCCTTGATTTTGGAATTGTCCTTGATTAGGGAACTGTCCCGGGTAAACTCCTTGATTAGGATAAAATCCGTTATTGGGATAAATCCCTTGATTAGGAAACCTTATAGTTGGGTTCTGCATAGTAAATTGAGGCCTTCTCGTAGGATTCCATGATGGTCTCATCCAACTATATCTGTCTTCTAACTCCTCATCAGTATCTTCGCCTGTCTGTCTTTTGTTTCTGAGATTCATACCAAACGCTTCATTTGTTATTAAAACTGAAAAAGATAGTAAAAAGTTAAAAAAATTATTTCTGAAAATATATTTTCTCCTTCACTGAGGCGTATCATCTTAAAATAGCATAAATAAGTTTAAGTTTATACACATATTATACTTAAACATTGAGTAAGATGCGACTGACGAGAGATAAAACGACGATTATACGTACTACTTATACAAAATTGATTTACAATTCATATGATAATAATGTAATGCAATCAAAAAATGAAATGCATTCAGCGTTATTTTTCTTTCTTTTTCTAATTCAAACATTACAGTCGCTGACTTGTGTCTAACGTGAAGGCAAAGTATTTGAATATCGCCATATATTTCATTTTAAGCAAATATATATATATATATATATATATATATATATATATATATATATATATATATATATATATTATTGATATTCATATACATAACAACCAATTTTTAATATTTGTAGTAAAAATATATTAATGATTTCTAACATTTACGCGAATACTGCATGATTTAATAAAACTATTTTGTACAGATTTCATCGTGTTTGTTTTTAAACCTTTTTTATTCGAAGTGTGCATTTCTTTCTGTTTCAAGTGATTAATAAATACTCTATCTGAACACTGTAAATAAAGCCTTTAAAAATTCGTTTATTCAAAAATATATTACTTTTATTATAATCAATGGATTTTAATATTTATTAGCCTTATTGTCTTCATTATAACGTCATAAAAAGTATTATTTCTCCTACTTGTATATTTCGTAACAATTTACTTGTCCAAGTCATTAATAGAAATAATACATACATTAGTAAATTTCCTTTACGTACTTCCCGAGGTAAAACTACCTTCTCTTTATTTTCAACAAACAAACATAAATTTTAGAAGGACATTACCCATTACTATTCTATGTATTATATACTTTTATTTTATATTTTATCTATTTATACTTTATTTACACATCATGTTATATTTAAGAAATAAATTTGAAACAAGTTGTTAAAATTAATCATTACAAAATTATCAATCTGATGTATCAACTTCTACCATTGTTTACACCATTAGACCATTAAACAATGACATGACCGAGCAGAAATATTCTTGAAATATGTTAGCGTTAAAATATTTAATATATAAATAATAGATTTATCTTAAATAACACACAAGGACTTCAAAAATATCTTAGTAAGTATTTATTGCTCGTACATTGAACTAGCGATATGTGAATATAAAAGTAATAAAAGTAGTGGCCAGGGAACCGGTTTTTGTACATGTTTGAATTTGAAAATTTGACTCTCAGTGAGGAAACTAAATACTATTAAAATTGTATTTAATTACATCACAAAAGATGCTATGCTAGCTTTGGTGTATGCTCGAACATATTTTATTGAATTATTAGATCTTATGTGTCTGAATATATAGAAATACAATTTCCACCCAGGTCTGATGATTTTATGTTGTTTGCATATGTTAAGCAAAGAGTGACTACAAAATTAGTTTAAATAATATTTTAATTTAAACGAGATCGATATGTTAAAAGACAAGTCTATACATTATGGATAAACATAATATTATAATACTCACAATGACAATATTACTTACCAAAGAGTAGAACCACGCAAAATGTCTTCATGTTGACTAAATTTAAATTGAAAAAAAATAATTGTTTTTACACACAAATTAAAGTAACTAGACTGGTCTGACTCGCTGCTTGGCGTTACTGACCACTTATTACCGCTGTCAATGTTTTTAAACGCCTCGTATACTGACCGCGACCTGTTCATCTCGTATCTCCCACTTTTGGAATAATGATGTTATGAGTATCGGCATTTTCGTTTTTTTTTATTCTATTATATTATCATTCTATAATAACGACATTCTTGACACTTTAGTAAGCACGCTAAAATTATTTGAATAAATAAAAATATATTTTTATATAGTGAAAACCCCAATACTCTCATTTTAAATGTCAAATGTGGTAGTTTATAAACTTATTACTACACTGTAAAATATATGTGTAAAAAAATGGAACTGTTTATATTAGGAATATATAAATTATATAAACTATTATTATTAAGTAATATAATTAGCATTACTTGTAAAATATATATATATATACTCGTATTATTACATGGAAAGTAACAAACGAGCACACAGTTGATGGCAAGTGATTCCTGCGGCCCATGACATCTACATTCATCCTTTACAAGAAATAATAATGCGCATGTGTTGTCACCCTTGAGGACTGAGATGGAATGCCTCGTCACCAGTAATAAAGATCTCCGGATCCCTGCACTCACCGGATGAAACACAGCACCATTATACTGCTATTATACGCTGGTATTCTGTGAGGACGTGGTCCTATCCCTGGTCGATCTGACCCATTCATTCTGTAGCTAGAAACAAACTGCAGTGTAGCACTACCACTGTCAAAAGTACTATTTAAATTAATGTCATTATTATTGGGTATTAATAAAATTAACAACAAAGGTAATTAAGCATTTATTATCTAAAAGATATCGATGACTATTACCCATCACTAATGAACCCATCAAGATATTAATGACCTGTGGATAAATTACAAAGCGTAAATTCCCAGTTACTATTTTGCTTTTCCAAACGGGAATTTGTAGCTTATTGTTGTCATTTGAATTATGTTAATTCAATATTACGTTGCATCTATAAATAACTAACTGTAACTTTTATTTTTATGTTAGGGGGTGGTTTTAACACACCACTACATAGTAATTCCTGCGACCCGTAATACCAACGTTCGTCTATGCTAAAAAAACGTAATGCAGATGCGTCACTCCTGAGAATAATGGAATGCCTCATCACCAGCTCTAAGGTTTCAGGCGTTTTTAAAATTATGTGAAAACAAAAGCGATTTTTTACGTTGGTATTCTATGGTTCCATGGTTCTCCGGGGTCAAACGGACGTTATTGTACAATAGCTATTCAAACTGCTATGAAATGTTTATATTTATATATCCACACACTAAAAGATCATACTTAAATGTATTTATACACGAGAAAGCTCTGTCGTCTGTCATCTTTAATGATAGCTTTACCAGTCACCCTAAAAGAAAGCGTGACTTTTAAGTGTATTTAGTACTTAAACAAAAAGTTCAAAACGTCGAAACGAAAACTTCTATTTAAAAAAAAGTATCAGTTTTTGACTATTGATAATCCATCCGAATCATCGATTGGGTTCCATTAAAGGAGTGTCGAGGTTATGGAACTGTGCTCAGTCCGGATTCCGCGACTGTCAGGGATATCAAGATGTAATTTTAGTGACACCAGAGAAGTTGTCTCTGATTGACATCAAATAGTCCAACATACGTCCAAGGAGCGTCCACATACTTCACTACATTTATATATAATATTCTGAAACACTTTAGTTCTTTATAATGTTCATATTTAATATTACTTGCACTTATATTAACATTTTTATGAGCAAAACGACACAACGAATGGTTTTCCGCAATACAGTATCTGGCGAGATATAGAGCCCTTCCCTTTAAAACGCCCGTTAACTCGGCGAAAGAAACAACGATTCTTTTTTGCATCTTTTTTTGATTTTTTTATAACGCTAGATAAAGAGAAACACTTTGAGAGAGATTTTTCAATAAATTTTTATAGTATATGTAACAAACGAGCATGCAGCCCACCTGATGGTAAATGATCACTGCCATCCATGAACATCCGCAACACCAGAAGAGTCGCAAATGCGTTGCCAGCCTTAAAGGAAAGTGTAGGCTCTTTTCTTGAAGGTCCCTAAGTCGTATTGGTTCGAAAACACCGCCGGCAACAGCTGATTCCAATGGATGAAATTTTGAATTCTGTCGTGGTGTACGATGTTTAAACTCAGCGGCTGGAATTAATCCGAACAACACCTCAGAACACTTTAATTCGGTAAAAAATTCAAAAAGATGCAACATCTCTTCGCAACGTTAGTGAATCAAGCCGATCGGAAAGTATCTGGTCATCAACGATTTGAGCCGCTCTCCGTTGAATGCGGTCAAACGAAAGAAGCTGGTACTATGAGAACAGTGTTCCATGTAAGGCCGTAAAAAGTTTGTTGTGTTGTGTTTGTAAAGTTTCAAACAGTGGGCGACATCAAATGACGCAAACCCAAGTTAATAATGAAGAATTAAAGGTGATCGTGGAAGCGGATCCATCGCAAACCACGTCAGAGTTAGTGAGAGACTATAGTATGAGTGACAAAACAATTTTAATTCACTTGAAACAAATTAGAAAAAAGATAAAGCTCGAGAAATGGGTACCGCATGAATTGAGTGAAGCACACCAACAAATGCACATTGAGCGCTGCGTTACATTACTCAACCATCACAATAACGAGAGAATATTGAATCGTATCGCTTTTTGTAATAAAAAAAGGATATTGAATGATAATCGGAAACGCTCATCACAGTCGTTCAACCCAGGAGAACCGGCCTAATCCTGACCCAAGCGAAAGTTGACTAGAAAAAGGTACTGGTTAGTGTTTGCTTCATAAGATCTGGCCAGACGATTACGGCAGATCTGTATTGTTAACAATTGCAAACCATGATGAAAAAGCTGGCCTTTAAACAACTAAGACTGGTCAATTGCTCCAGCCTATTGCTGCTTCATGACAACGCCTCCGTACTCCACCATACTCCCCGGACCTTGCTCTAACAGATTACTATTTCATCCAGAATTTGGACAATTTCTTGAAAGAAAAAAATATAAATTCCGATGAAGCAGTACAAACCGCTTTCAAAGATTTTATTGATTCTCGCTTTTTTATCATTAAATCAATGAACTACCTATAAAATCGCAAAAGTGCATTGATAATAATGGTACATACTTCGATTGATTAAATATAATTTCATAAAAAAAAAAATTTTCTTCTTCCATATATGCTTATACGCTTATACTCATTCCACGATTACCACGGGGTATATATTTGGTGTACATAAAATCCTGCAAAGCAAATATCAACACACAATCGTAACTAAAATTAGCAAACAAAATAAGCATTCGATTCTATTGAAGGTATGTATTAAGTTAAGATTGCATCATCGATCGATCGACATCATTATTGCATGAAGTTGATCCTAAGCCCATTGGTTATCGATCCAACGAGCTATCTCACCAGCCTATTGATGACTTCAGCCTGTTAATCCTATTGACTATGTAGGTATGGCCTGTGATGATATAATAATTCGCAAAAGATAAACAAAATGGTTGATAGGGAACATAGGCGTAAATTAAAGTGTTTTTTATTTATAAATCATTAAAAATATATACACTAAACATTTAATAATCTCACATTCAATTTAAATTGGCACAAAGTTCTGGCTATGAAACGGACGAAAGCCGTTATTATATAACTTAGGGTTACTCTGCTCTGATAAGCTAGGCAAGGCCTCGCGGCAAACGAAAAAGAGCGAAAAAGAGACATTACATTTATGCATTTTTGTCGCAATTACATGTACTACGAAGAGGTTTAATTGCTCGAAACAGTTCTAGCCTCTGCGGTGCTCAACGTTCTTCGTGACATCATTTCCGTTCTCACCATCTTGATGATTGGTCGTCGTCACCACTGACCACATTGTAGCATCAGCTGTCGCCATTAATATTTACAATCCAATAGGATATAAATATCTTCAGTCTGTCAGTTTCAGTGTATTTGTACCGGCTAGTTTAAATCAAATATTAATGTTAAACTGTGGGACAAACCCATCTAGACGTTTGTTTGTTAGTAATAGTGGAAATATTTTTGCCTTTCTGTGTGTGACTCAATCATTATTTATTAATTGTTTCTTCTTGTATGGTTTTACCCTACGCTATCACAATATATCTAGAGCCAAATGCCAAATGTTTGTATACCACGTCTCACACATTATATTTAATCTAGTCAGATTTAATTTCAAAGTAAGTGATAGATAATGATCATCGGTAGAGGGCTAAAATTCCAGCTGGCTTGTACCCATGATTATTCTTTATTCGGATTTTTTTATCAATAACTTATTAGCATTTGTGTCAAGTACCACGTTCATGACCAACAAGTATCGATGACTCCGTCACGTACGGATCATTATTTATGAATTAAAATTTAAGAAGTCAAACAAGTGAAGCGCCTGTTTATAGTATTTTCTTACAATACTTTCATTTGTTCACTCGACAGGTTTTGTTAGTTGCTTGATGTAATAATCGATGATAATAATTAACTACTTACTAATTACAAACTAATTACAAATAATTGTCAAAATATTAAAAGACTAAGATTGAATACGTAACGTATTCGTAAGAATTCATAACGTCACCAACAGCTACGTAAAGTACCAATATTATTTGTTCAAAAGATAAGATCTACGAAATTGAGTGAAAGAATATACAAAAAGCGTTTACTCTTACTGCTTTAAAGACATTGTGGTTTACTTCCTGGTAACAAAACAGGTTATTTTGAGTTCAGAATTTACTTTGTATTATTTTATTTATATTGCTTTATGAGTATCATTAATAAGATTAACGCATTAGTATAAATTATTTATTACGTATTATATTGAGAGTATATGGAGATTCTGGCCACTGTTAAGGGTCTATTTAATAAAATATTCTATTTAATAAAAACAAATTCCTGATTTTATCTGTGATAATTTTATACTTCTTAACAGTTTTTGTTCCAATCTCTAATATTTTTTGTCTTATACGTCCTTCCATTCAAATAGTGTATTTGGAGGTTGTTTCAACAAAGTGCTGACAAAAAGGCTCATTTGGAAAGGTTTGTCGAACCAAGTACTCTAACACATCAATAACTAAGAGAACCGGGAGAAGGTTGAGACAACTTCATGTGGTCTTCAGGTGAGTCAACGACACGAGAAATAACACAAATAACAAACCCGAAAATCACAACAATAAGCAATAAACAAATATTGCTTCATGGCAGTCTATGGGGGAGTCCCTATGTTCAGCCATGGACTTTTGTCAGCTAGGAATTGAAATCAGCCAGTTACAGCAGCAGCCAGGTATTCTAACGACTACGCTATACGGCCGTCGAACTACTAGTGTTAAATTAAACAGTATAGTTAAATCATTTTGTTTCCACCATTTAAAATGGAACACGAGAATACGTTACTTCCTCCTACTTTCTTTGATCCGTTAAACGTAACACGGCTCCAACTGAAACGACCATAAAAAGACCAGGGCCTTAGTACAAGTTCTTAGCCGACCCTGTTTTATTTATTGCGGCCATATTCTATTTACATTATTATAGTAGTCGTAGACATTGTAGAGTGACACATGTGCGTCTATGGGACACAGGTTTCTTACCATCAAGTGAATTATATTCTCATGCTAGTCCTATTCCTTATTCAAAATCAATAAATACATTCGAAATAACAAAAGTTTCGCTGAACTAAAATATATTTTGTTGTGTTTTAAATAATAAAAGCAATTTAAATAGTAATCACTATAGAAAAGCGAACATCTAGGTCGGTTTGTCGATCAGACTAACGTCAGGTAATTAATTATAACCGGTAATATAACACTGAAACTTGAGCATTGAGGAAAGAAATAAATATAATGTGGCATGACGCATTTAAGGTGCCTTCAAATATTATATTCTTACTAGCTTCATTTACCGAGATAAAAAGTATCCCATGTATTCATTTAGGTAGTAAATTATCTGTGTGTTAAATTTTATTCTAATCCGTTCAACCGTGATTCAGTAACAAATTTCAAAACAAAAAAACATAGGTTTAATCGGAATCGAATTCGGAATCGGAGTTTTTAATTTTTTTATCGGATTCGGAATCGGAACCAGAACCGGAATCAAAACCAAAATCGGAAACGAAGACGGAGGTAATAAGGTAATGTATTAGAAGCAGTTCAAAATAAAATAATACGACTATATCTTCCACGCAACCGGGATTCCCCGTACCACATGTATAAAGTTTATACATGTCGTACGGGGAATCCCGGTTTATACTATAAACCTGTTTGAACGCGCTGACGGTCTCCTTTCGCCGCCCCTTATGCGCTTCGACCTCCGATTAAAACCTCGGGTTCAATATTACCGGATCTGAAGTCGAAATCGGAGGTGTAATATCAATCGGAAGTTTCAACCTTTCGGAATCGGAATCGAACCTCCGTAACATCCCTAATACAAACTTTCACATTTGTTATATTTATAGCATAAGACTATTGTAAGAAAAACTTAAAATAAAACTTGTTCAATTTAACTTTATCAAAATATTCAAATAAATATTGTTAATAGTAGTATTTATTATCTTCTAACATTTCGAAATCTATTTACTTTTAACAAAAAATATTTATAACCTGATTTATTTTGTACATGTCAAATATATTTTACAAGTAATAGACGGAAAATTTCTACTTTCTTTGGCTTTAGGTTAGAAATATATAAGCTTGCTAAAAAAATTATGTGAACAGACAACACCAGGCCAAGTTCGTTGAATTATTAATAATATTTAATAAGCTTATTACAAAAACAAAGATAATCTTTCCATTAAAATGTCTCCATTTCTTAATAATAATGAGTATTTAATTATAGATACCTATATTTTAAATGCAACAGGAATTGTCTTTGTGTGTGTGTTTGTGATATTAACAAGAATTATGAAAAAGCTCGGGCAAAAGTGACATAAATCATTAGGTACACTATATTACAGTAACGCCTAGTTCTAGTTGACTATCACGCCTACTACGCTCGTCTCGATTAGTAATATCTAGGGGAAGCGCAATTTTAAATATAGCTATATTTACATTTGTCGCAAGTGGTTAGAAGTAAACTACATAATTAAACTGTATTAAATTTAAATGCATCTTTTAATTGAGATTCGCAAACGAATAACATTTTTGATTGAAATTTGAGGCGGTACTATCCTGAGCGCCCGCATACCCTACCCTAAGTCCCCATTTAGTCGTGTTATACAATCAAGGACTAAGTCGTCCTGTACTAAGTAGAGGCACGGAAACACCGACATTCCTCTCCCTCCGCGACTCCTCGTTGGCTGCGGGGGGCGGGAAAAACGGCGCCCCGCTGATAGTCACGTACCACAATCCACCGACACGCTTCCGAAGCAAGCTCTTTATGAACCCACACGCAGCGGGCACTTCGGGCTGGCAAAGAACGCCTTAGGCCGACCGTCTGCAAATCTTATTATTTTATATTATGCTTCATTTGTTTTTAATGTCTATTATGCGTTGACGGAAATGTGCTAAATTTATGTTATAAATTATGGTGCTAAAGTTGTTGCCCTGTCGTAACAAGGACTTGGTCAGCGAACAATTATTACCCACCTCTATTTGAGCCAGTTTGTTGTATCATGGGTACTACTAGCGCCTTGAATCAGAGACCATTATCCCAGTCGCTAATGGCGCACTTCGAAGACAGACGACCGTCTTATTGTCTCAGCTTCGCTACGAAATTGGCACCTGACGGGTGTTGATGTGCAGAAGGAGCTGAGAAATGTTCGTGGGTTGTATGTCAGCAAGTGGACAGTTAGAAGAGGGCTAAGAGGAGCCAATGCAAAACGGGCCGCCCAGTGCCGCCTTTAATTTGCTCTAAAGCATGTTAATTAGAGCATCGAGCAATGAGTAATGGCAGTATCATTAAAGGCAGTCTACAGGCGTCCTGTCGAGTCATTTGCGCAGTTCTGTTTCGCTGAAACAGTTGCGGCGGCGGCTCATGCCTGATGACGGCTTGGATCTCGTTAGAAGGAAATATCGCGCCCGTTTTTGTGCTTGGGGGCGGCCGAGAATTGGGGCCACAGCTGATTGGTACTTTATCTATATTCCTATGATATGCTATAGCGCATATGAGATGAACTAAAGGGAAGGGTCCGAACCACGTCCATAAATTAATTCAAGGCAGATTTGTTACAGGGGTGGAATGTTATTTCACAAGACGCCAACAAAAAAATAATAAGATCAACGAAGTGCCGACTGCGAGCCGTGATTAGTGTTAGGGGCAACAATAATTTTTTAAATTGTTTTTACAGATTTCCATCCACAAGTTATATTCCCAAATTCCCATTTCCGCTACATTTTGGTCCAGATAGCAGATTATTTAATAAAGTACCGAATAAATGTTGACAATAAAGGTACCAATTTAAAACGATCGTCTTTTTTTTAAACCATGTGTTTTACAAATAAGTAAAGGATTTTTAAAAAAAAATTACGCAAATTTGTATATATGCGTGTTTATAGGTTGACTCAAGTCGATTTGGTTGCTATCGACTGCACCGGTTCCTTTCGACAATCTCATCTTGCATATAGAAATATCAATCTGTCTGTACTAAATTTAATAGATTTTTTTAATTCAGTTTTCAATAACTTCTGAATGCCTGATGATTGTGAAAGTAATCAAAACCATTTAGTTACGAATCTTATTGGTAAAATACTGTAACGAGCATAAGGTCTTTTTATGTCATTAATGACATAACTAGAATAGACTTATGTGTGGCTAATGATGTGACATTCCAGAATCATATAATTATTTAATATTTTCTAATTCTTTGTCTAATTCAAACCTAATGACTAAGCATTCACAGATAGAATTATTTAAAATTTATTATAAATATTTCTTTAAAAGAAATATATTAAATGAAAATAGTTTTCCTTTTTGTAACAAACCTCACCACGAATCTACTGTACCTCTGTACCTAATAAAACATTTTATTCACTCATCAAACTGCAATAACGAAAGCAAATACTACATTAATTGAATAAATGTCGAAGTATAAAGTTGAAATAACTTTTCATTTGAATTATAAGACACCGTCCCTTAATAATTGTGAGATTTGTGTACTGTATAAACACATTGGCTTCACCTCATGTGGTTATACAATATTATTAGAATTCCTTGACGCATAATGTAGTTTAGGATTTTTAAGACTAAAATTTTACATATGCTAGAACTGTTATGCAACAAACGCATTTACAAGTTTACGAACTCCATTAAAGAGTAAATCATTGTACAGCTTGAAGAACATTATTGTAGCTTCGGGAGCACACCGGATAAAACTTAAATCTTATTTACTCCAGAATCCAGGGCGTCCTGGCTGGATGCCCCTGCTGAGGTTCAGACAATAATTAATACTCATACATAAATAATTTATAAGCATCTTACTTACCTAGATAATTATTTTAAAATATATGTCATAATTCGAATGACTGTGCAGCACAGATAAACTCCAGTGCTTTCCGTGTTGTGTTACCATTGTAATGTATATATGAATAATAAATAAATAAAATAAAAATAAGATGAGATGATTATTATCAATCAGGAAGTCAAGACAATTAGCACCGCTGAGTAATTTAGTACGTATACTATGAACAATAATCGTATAATATATGTAAACACAAAACATAAATATTATTTATATAATTTAAAATGTTCATGCTTAAAAGTATATTTTATTTTATCATTTCAAATAAACTAGCTTAAGGACAAGGCGCAGGTCTAAACAGATTCACACCTGAAAAGAAAAGAGAAAGATATTAGAAAATATTATAAAAGCGAGTAGGAATTTAAATGTTATCTAGTCTAGTATGCATGTCTTTCATATGTCCATAACATGCCTGATATGGCATGTTATAAAATATTCCCGTAAGTAATTTCATAACAAAAAAAAAGGGAATCACACATCGTGGCGTTAGAATGGATGGTCATGGGCCGCTGTCATTACTTACAATCCGGTGTACTGTGTGTTTGTTTGTCACTCGTTATACTAAAAAATGGGACATTTTTCAAACAGAGTCTTCGGATAAACCAGTTTATGTCACGTAAATTGTGGCTGACTTTAAGGCCTGGAGTGAGAATCGATCAAAGAACACGTGCAAACATGCGAATTGGTTCTCTATTTACTAGGCCACGCACTAGTCGAATCTAAATAAAAACATAGTCATATATATAATATATACTATGCTTCACTTCATTTTTTTTTATAGAGAAAAGCTAGCAAACGAGCGGTGGGAGCGCCGAGGTGCTCATCAACGCCCATGGACAACCGCAACACCAGAGGAACTGCAGATGCGTTGCCGGCTTTAAGAAAGGAATAGGCTCGCTTCTTAAAGGACCCTAAGACGTACTGGTTTGGAAAAACTACCGAGGACAGACCGTTCCACAAGGCAGATGTGCGGGGTAGAAAATTCTGCGTGAAGCGCACAGTAGAGGAATGCCAGCGATCCACGCAGTGACGATGGAATCTGGTGGTCTGTCGTGTCGTCCGATGACGGAAATCGGTGGCTTCTAGTTCTAAACAGCTCTTCGGAGCACTCCTCGTGGTATATACGATATAAAATGCAGAGGGAACTGACGTCCCTCCGCAGGGCCAGAGAATCCAGCCGATCGGTGAGAGCTCGGTCGTCGACGATTCGAGTCGCTCTCCATTGTATGCGGTTAAATGGAGGAAGCTGGTATTGGGGTGCTCCCGCCCAGAGGTGCGAGCAGTATTCCATGTGGGGCTGCACTTGTGCCTTATACAGTTGTAGGCGGTGGCTCGGTTGGAAATACTGCTTCGCCCTACCGAGCATGCCCAGCTTTTTTGAGGCCAGCTTGGCCTTGTCTTCCAAGTGACCGCGAAACTGAACGTCACTCCATATGTCGACGCCGAGAATACCGATACTGAGTGAGTCAACCAGAGGAGTGTTCTCACAGTGGAGATTTTCGACGAAGGGATCTTTTTTAGCGGTAAAGGCGCAGACTTATGTCTTTTGGGATTAAAATGGACAAGGTTTTGTCGACCCCACTCCGAGACTTCACAAAAGGGTCTCCAGCGCAGACACAAGTTTGGTCCGGTTCTCATCGCCAGTAGCCCGAGAAACATTAGCGCGAGGCGTATAGAATGCATCACCGGTACTATCGTCTGCATAACAATGAATGTTGCTTATTTGCAGCATATCATTGATATGCAAATGAAACAGGGTGGGCGACAGTACACAGCCCTGTATGTCACCGGCGTTAATTGGTTTCGGGTCGACCAATCTATGTACGAGTATAGATTAGTATAACTAGCATAGATGTGCCAGATTTTGATAGCTCTTACATAGCACATGTTGAAGAAAGACAAATAGATACTTACTGACGCCGCAAGCTTGTGTACAAAGCAGTCTACCGGGATTGGAGTAAGTGACATTGTTAGACCCACAGACAGGATTATATTCCGAAGTCACAGGACAGTTTCTAATACACTCCTGTAGTTCTTCTTGAGAAAGTGTATTTTGTCTGAAAAAAACAAATAAAACTTTAAATACATAAAGTAGTTTCAAATGATATTAGTGACTGTGATATTAGAATATAAATAAAACCTGTTAATGTAATACAAAAACCCCGAAAGATTCGTCGGGGATACGTTATATGTAATACATTTCAGAGAAAATTTAGAAATTCCATCCTCTTCTTCATGATTCAACGTCATGTTTCCATCGTTTTATTCAGTAATCTCTGCATTACATTTAGATATATAAATATGGCATCTCTTTGTATTTTTTACAGAATTTTCACTTGGAAGTGTTCTGAGGAGTTGTTCGGATTATTTCCATCCGCTGAGCTTAAACGTCGTACATCACGACAGAATTCAAAATTTCATCCTCATCATCTCGATGATTGGCAATCCACCACTTTGCGTTTCACGCGAAATTTCCTGTCATGCACAACTACTCTGTGTAATCAGCTATCGCCAGCGGTGTTTCAGAACCAATACGACTTAGAACTTCAAGAAAAGAGCCTACACCTTTCTTAAAGGCCGGCCACGCATTTGCTCCTCTGGTGTTGCGGATGTTCATGGACGGCGGTGACCACTTACCATCGGGTGGGCTGCTTGCTCGTTTACTACCTATTCTATAAAAAAGGTAGTCTTTGGTTACAACGACGATTCGTTTTTTCGACGGTGTTTTTATTGCGAACATTTAAATCTTGTATATGACTATAGAGCATGCTGTATGAAACAGGTTTTTTGTTTATTTAAATATTATTTGCTATATAAAAAAAAGTCCTGTAACCAACTTCGTCCCTCGTATATCTTGGAAACTACTGAATAAAAATTATTTAGGTTAGTTAGACTGATCGTCGAAGAAGGTTTATATTATGTTTTACTAGCGCCTGCGATTTCATAGGCGCAAACATATACGTATTTAAATTTGACATATCTTTTTTATTTATCTACCGATTGAACGAACACTAATTATTCGCCTAATCTTATTGCAATACCTCACTGAAAACCAAATCCCAATTGGTTAAGCCACTGTAAAGATTAGCGTTGACAAACAGACAAAGTGTATTTACGATTTTATTATATGTATATATAAGTAAGTAGATATATGTATCGCTTATTAAATAATGAAAAGGTCAACTAAAAATATGTGAAGCCGGCCAAGGTATTATTGCATAAATATAAATTAGCTAACTTTTTTGCTTGGCGCTCGCACACTGCCGTATTTATAGCTAATTACGGCAGTATGTAAACGCCTTACACGTCCCCTAAACATTATTATACCAAAATCTGATATATAGTCTAATCTAGGATCGAAACCGCCATTCGACTATTGTCGTGGACCATCTCCTAACACAAATATTTTCAGCTTAGTTGGAGTGGTCAACCGGAATGTTATTAATGAAGCATGTGCAATATGCTTTATAAAAAAAAAACTTTATATAGTACCCCTATATTATATACTATAGTACCCTAAATTTATATAATATATAAAACTATTCACCCATTGTCAGGTGCAGGCACGCTCGGTGACACAGGCTGGACCTGCGCTCGCGCTGTTGCTGCAGTTGGCGCTACTGTAGTACTTCCAACTCCAGATTGACGCCTAACTCTAAAAGTCATAGCCTCACTGCCCAGGGACGCTGGAAGAACCAGAAAAGAATTAAAACTCTCGTCGTTTAATGAAGCTTTTTATATTGCGGGTTATAAGCGAGCACCTTCAGGGAATAGATTGCTGCGTAATAACATTATTAGACCTAGAGAAAATCCAGAGAGAAATCTATAGCGATATGAAATATATAAGGTTTGCCCCTACTGGGAGGTTAAGCCTAGTAAATAAAAGAATGAAAATGAACACCAGCATACAAAGACCAACCATACAAAAGTAATGAAATAAAAAAATACCCTTGAAACAAATAACAAAACCTGATTTAAAACTTGTTTAATAATTGCATTTGATTTGCTGACAAGTAACAATAACACAAATTATTATTGTATTATCAATTAAAATTTAATATAGCATTTAATGTAAATTAAGATGAACTTACCCACAAGGAAAATTGCGAATATCTTGTACATTTTGTGTGATAGTATATTATTTAAAAAATATGTTATAAATGTGCGTACGTCTCGCTACGACTCGCGCCACTGCGCCGACCTGTCTTGGATGTTGCTTATAAAGTCCGGGTTTCTCACACTGATGACTTGTTTATTACGTATTCTTATATTACTGGAAATATAGTAGTTAATTATGAGTTTACATTTCCCTTTTAAACTCCGTCCCGGGATGTCCCTGCAGACAACTTTTGTCATTAAGTGACTACGCCTTATAATACATATTCTTAGCAATGAGTTTCATCTTATCCAATAAATTCTTTAATATAGTGGATACATCATTTTATTTTCTATTTGACATTTGCTCTACTAAAAACCGTATTTCTTGTCAGTAAAGTTCACACGTAATTTTTGTCCAAATGTCATACTTTATTATTACAGGCTATCTAGTAGTGACCTGCAAGTCATCTAACGTGGACTACTATATAAACTATCCAGATGCCATATGTTAAGTAAATGGGTTCTATGCTAATGTTATAATTAAAAGAAACATATTACACCTAATAATAAATTAATAAAATGAATATAAATATATATTCCTATTCCCATATAAAACAGGGCAATTATAAACTTTCGATACTACATAAAATAATGAACCCTTTCGCAGATGTTTGGATAAAATCCGACAGGCGACTTCCCCTTTGTGAATATCGGTAATGGTTTATCAATAAATAATATCAGTTATTTGACAATAATTCATGTACGTTTTGTGAGTTAGACTAGTCTGTAGACTTATTTTTACTTACATTTATTAAAATATTTTTGTTTACATTAATGATTAAAATTTATATCATAGTTCCCGTACCTGTTGAAAATGTTTTGTTGTCTCTACCACAATTCGAGCCTTGTATTTACCGTAAATGGAGGAACAGTGATAATTTTTGCCCACATTAACTCGATACCGTTGTACGTGCAGTGGTAAGGAGGAATTCTGAATATCGTTCTGTTGTAATTTCATCAACAACATGTCGTGGTTGCTGTCTTCTTTCTTTTAATCATATTGAATAGTTCCTTCAGTATACATTTGACCCCATTTTCGCTCATGTTGTTGATGATGTTACTGTCGACCTGTGTGGGTATTAAATTGCTGGAAAAAATAGGTTGCATTATCCATAAGGATAATGGGCAAAAAACAAACTTCTTCCAACACACTTTTCTCCCAACACAACTTCTCCTAACATACACTTCTCCCAACTCTAACTTCTCCCCACACACACTTCTCCCAACACAACTCCTCCAAACATACACTACTCCCAAAATATACTTATCCTAACCCACACTTTTCCCAACATAACATCTCCCAACATACACTTCACTCAACTAAAACTTTTTCCCAAACCACTTCTCTCTGAGTATACAATACATACATATTCAATACATACTTCTCCATCACAACTTCTCCCCACATAAAACTTTTCCCGAAACAGCTTCTTGCAACATACACTTTTCCCAACACAACTTCTCCCCACACTTCTCCCACCCGACACACAACTCCCGATCTAATCAAACTGTGCAGAATCAACCATTTCGCAGTATAATTAAGAACCCTTATAACGATCAGAAAATATTAGCTGAATATTTTTCATTACTCAACGTTAGCTAGAAACCAAAAGATAATAAAATTTTGTAAACAAAATTTTTAAAATGCTCTGCCTAACAGGTTCTTGCTTATGCTTCCTGCTATTTAGACGATTCTACATGAGATTAAATGTGACTTTTGATTCAAATAAATAAATTATATTTAAAAACACTAAATCAATCTTAAGTACGTATTACAAATCATTAAAACACGTTTAAATCTATTGGCGAAATTAAAATTATATTATGCAAAGATTAAATAATCGTAAATAGAAAACCCCTCATCAAAAAAAATATTAAATTCGTATTCAAACTCTGTTATTAGGTATACAATTTTCGGGAAGTCGACAGATGTACATGGGGCAGGTTAGTGCTTCATGCCAGTCTGTGAGGGAGACCTATATTCATCGGCGGACTAATGTGGAGCTGACATGATGATGATGATAATGATAATAGAGAAAGTTAATAAAATGTAAAAATATTTGTTGTTCATTAAAATTTTGAAAGACTTACATTGGGTAAGTTAACCATATGTATCTTTTAGACGATTGAAGATATTCAGAATTTAACCTTTACTTGCGTCAAGAATAGTCACTTAGTCCATCTCCACCAACTCCACCCCTACACACCTACTCGCCGTGAATATTGTTACGTCGAGTAATCTACGATCGAGATTTCGGTAATAAAACCTTTGGGGATATAGTTGTGTCCGGACCAAATTGATCACTCACTCCGGATGTTGGTATCTGGCAGCAGGGCGTTCCTACTTATCAAATAATATGGCTGTGGTGCAGATGGCAATGAGAAACCACTCCAAGATAAAATAAATATACAAATTATTGAGAGAACGATGGCGTGCAACCCAGCTACCACACAGCGCCATGACGATTGCATGTCGCTTGGTGCTAAGTACGCTACTGCTTCCCCTGAAGTGACCATCTGACTCAGTGTGTACAGCATGCTACTGGTAACAACAACACTCAGACTCAAGCTCTCACACCTCAACTCAAACACCCACATCTTCGTAAGAAGATCAGGGTTCGTACATGGCCTGTCAAAAGTATACTTGAACCATGGAAAAAGAACATCATAAGTAAAAAACAATCACATTAGCAACTATAAATTCTCTAAATAATTACTGAAACGCACAAGAGAGGGTCGGGTTTTTACACTATTCCATCAGGCCATACTCTATATTTTTCGGGACTAGAAGACGAAAGTTTCCACACACCAATAAATCGGTGTCAGGATACCACTCAGTGAGCGATCGTATTATAACCATGAAATATAATATGAAACCATGCCTTTTGAACCTTGTTGTATATGCACAATCATCCAAGACTTATAACTGCTAGAAGACATTCTAGGAACCTGCCTCGGAGACAGAAATGAAAGAGATGAGATGAGACTACAGTTTTGCGCAGAAGTCTCCCTTTCCATCATGAATACATGTTTCCAAAACTACTATATACATGGGTTATGTCAGGCTATGCCCACGAAACCGGATTGGTTACACCGCAGTGCAAAGCCCTGGAGATCCAGTGTAAGACAGTAACACAAAGACGTACCCCGCGTGTGTCGCAATAATTATAGCCAATACCTAAACTCGATCTGTCAAGAAATTGAGGATCATGGCCAAACTCTGCACTCTCGAGATCTGTTTAAGAAAATGTAAAGCATAACACACCAAACAGCATTACAGTAAAAACCTGGGCTATAAAAATGATCACAGTATCTTGCCGACTGAGATGGTCGAGGTCATAGAACGATGGCAATATGCAAGAAGTCTGTATAAGAACGAAAGGAGATCTACTGAGCCATCGAATTAATGTGAAATCTTCGACTTAACATTCTCGAATCTGAAGTTAAGGAAGCTCTGAGAAAATTAAAGATCGGGTAGAGATAGTATCTTTTTTAGCGGAATAACCATTCGGTACCCGTTGTTAAGAGGTGGGTGTAAGCGGTGGGTGTGAGGGTGTAAGGAGGGTGTAAAAAATTGACTGGACCAGTGCCACCACCGCGCCGGACTGTGGTGACCTCCTGAGGTGTACGTCTCTGCGTACCCTAGGAATAAGAAGGCCAACAAGCGAGGACGGTATTCACGTTCCTCCCACAGTCCCTCCCTTCCAGTGCCCCTGGTTGATTTCGACAAGCCAATTAACCTCAGGGCGAAAGAGTCACTCTCTCGGCGTAATATGCGACAATCACCACGTAAGAGGACTCTCAGCATCGTCTCTTGCAGTACCATAGTTAAGTGACTACCCGTTTGGACACGGTATTTTCCGTTCGGTATTGGGGCCGTTTTTGAGCATTAACTGATCAGGAAAACCGAACAACTAAGCGGTACATGATCGAACATGAACCTGTGTCAAGTGAACCCTGAATTGTTGGACAGCCAACCACACAAAATAATAGGACGACCAGCACCTGAAAAGCTTCTAACTCCCAGAAGGCGTCTTCAAGTAAGGTCCGGCAGCGTGCTGGCATACAACGCGTCGCGACGAAATAGAGGATGAGATTACCACGGCTTCCCTCTTCGCCGCAAACAAAACGAATGGCTTCAGAGGCCGCACGGCTCAGGGCACCACCGTCACCACGTCAGCAGCTAGAAAAACAACTGCAGACATTACCATTAGCATAGCAGAAGCCGCACAATGGATGCTGGATTAATGGAGGTCGCGGAACCATTGCCCAGAACATTCGCATTTACAGGCACAATGTTAGCCCCCCGACGAAGAACTCCACGGAACGGGGATCTAAAAGCAATACAGCAGCTCCTTCTACCAATAAAAAGTGGAAGAAGATGGAAGAACAAAAAAAGGCCGCCTTGAAAGCCGCAGCGATGGCGGCGTCAACATCCGTTCCAGCCCAGAGCACCAACCAACCCCAATAAATCATATCTAAAACTTCTAACTTCAGTCAAGAGAGCATGTAAAAAATACCCCTTAAGATGCTTAAGGGTTTACTTAAGCATCGGAGCATATTTAGAATCGGCGATGACGGTACTAATACAGCAGGCGATGGGCATCCTTGGGGATGTCCTCATTGCTGTTGTATCGAGCAACAATCTACTCGCCGCGTAAATTAGTAACTAGTTTACGGCTCGCAATGGCTCTGCAACTTAGGGCTATATTGGTATCCGGGCAGCGTATTAAGGCGAGTGAGCGAGCTTACGTTGCTCTTGCGACAAAACAACCGACCTTGTCTTGCCGAACTAAACTAGAGGTTATCCACTTGCTAAAGATACTGAACTTTGTTGTGTATCGGTGCGACAAGGTGCCCCTGAAAGTGTGACCACAGCTGAAGAGACATCTAATACACGCCGAGTTAGAGTTAAGCTTTACAAGCATGAGAACTCACGATATCCGCCTATACGCAGGGCTGGTAATTACGTACGTACACCGCATACCACCCCCGAGTCACATCTATACCCCGCAGACTTTCGAGGAATAATCGACGGCAACTTCTCGACCATTATTGCCGGGTATTGGAACACCAAACACCCGGCATTGGGTTCTAACCCCACCACGAACTGCTAAGCCAGAGTCCAACCAAATATCACTGATACACAGGGAAGATCCACAACATTTACAGCGGAAGAAATTGAAAACTCAAGATCTTTTCATAGAGGCAATAAAATTAAGTATTAGTGTTGCACTCATACAAGAGCCTTATGTCGGAGCCAGGAACGAATTAAAACATCATCTAGACACGCGGATAAATGCAATCAATAAAACCCGTCAAATGGGCTATTGTGGTCTTTGATAGTGACATCCAAATACAGGAGAATGTGAACTGGGTCTGCGAAAACACAGTAGGCGTAATCTTAAAAACACTCATCGTCGCACACACATCTCGGTCTACCTCGAAGGAGCACCCGAACTCTTGGAGCCGTACCTTCAAAGAATAAAGAAAGTTTGTGAAGATCTGCCAACCAAAAATATAATCTTGGACGAAGACGTCAATGCACGGAGTTGGTGAGGAAGTGCCAAGGAGGCTTTCTATATGAGATAGATCTCCATATCCTGAACCAAGGAAAAGAACCGACCTTCGAGACAATATGAGGGGGCAAATTATATAAAAGTGTAGTTGACATTATAGTATGCAATTTCGTCTTATTATAGAATATACTCTATATTCTAAGGAGTCGACAAGCACATTACAAGTTCTGATCACAACGCCATCACCTTTACACTAGACCTTAAAACCTACAGTAATAGAAACAAAAATCGGGACAAGGAAGTACAATACAAAAAGGCGAAGTGGACAGATTTTACAAAATAAATAAAGAGAAACGCATGCCTATTTGTATGAGTGGGGTAAAAGTTACAAATTAAATTTCTCTTTCTTCGGCCAATAAAGCCAAGCAATGACAATAACGAAGAAACTCAAATATTATTACTACATATATTATATAATAATACTTCACTCATACAAGTGGGCCACCGAAATATAGAAGTAGCGAAAGAAATTGAAAACTCAAGATCTTTCATAGAGGCAATAAAATTAAGTATTAGTGTTGCACTCATACAAGAGCCTTATGTCGGAGCCAGGAACGAATTAAAACATCATCTAGACACGCGGATAAATGCAATCAATAAAACCCGTCAAATGGGCTATTGTGGTCTTTGATAGTGACATCCAAATACAGGAGAATGTGAACTGGGTCTGCGAAAACACAGTAGGCGTAATCTTAAAAACACTCATCGTCGCACACACATCTCGGTCTACCTCGAAGGAGCACCCGAACTCTTGGAGCCGTACCTTCAAAGAATAAAGAAAGTTTGTGAAGATCTGCCAACCAAAAATATAATCTTGGACGAAGACGTCAATGCACGGAGTTGGTGAGGAAGTGCCAAGGAGGCTTTCTATATGAGATAGATCTCCATATCCTGAACCAAGGAAAAGAACCGACCTTCGAGACAATATGAGGGGGCAAATTATATAAAAGTGTAGTTGACATTATAGTATGCAATTTCGTCTTATTATAGAATATACTCTATATTCTAAGGAGTCGACAAGCACATTACAAGTTCTGATCACAACGCCATCACCTTTACACTAGACCTTAAAACCTACAGTAATAGAAACAAAAATCGGGACAAGGAAGTACAATACAAAAAGGCGAAGTGGACAGATTTTACAAAATAAATAAAGAAAATAAGAACTGAAACGGTGAAAAAGTGGCAAAAAAGATATTCGGAGGAGGAATAACCAATATATTCTTACCCAACATAGAAATGGCGTTCAAAGTAGTAAGGCAAATAAATCTCACCCCCAATATCCCCAATTATTCACGGAACTTGGAGGCTTTGCTGGCTACCTCTATAAATACAAATGTATACCTAATCCAACATGTATATACGAGCCTAACAAAAATGAGACAATCAGACACCTAATTCTTGGAGTGCCCTAAATATAATAAAAGAAATAAATAATGAATAAACTGTATAAAAGGACTCCGATAAATGTCGGAGATATCAAAAACCACAGGAAGGGCACTGTCCGACGATGCGGAGAGGTGGGAATAAGATGTGCGGAGCCAAAGGAACCGCATCTCCCCACCTATTCAAATTTTCCCTGTTCTTATTTTCCTTTTCCAACTGGATGTTCTCGACATAGTGCCGTGCAAGAAGGTAGAGGCTTCTATCCGTCTATACGCAGGGCTGGTAATTACGTACGTACACCGCATACCACCCCGGGTCACATCTATACCCCGCAGACTTTCGAGGAATAATCGACGGCAACTTCTCGACCATTATTGCCGGGTATTGGAACACCAAACACCCGGCATTGGGTTCTAACCCCACCACGAACTGCTAAGCCAGAGTCCAACCAAATATCACTGATACACAGGGAAGATCCACAACATTTACAGCGGAAGAAATTGAAAACTCAAGATCTTTTCATAGAGGCAATAAAATGAAGTATTAGTGTTGCACTCATACAAGAGCCTTATGTCGGAGCCAGGAACGAATTAAAACATCATCCAGACACGCGGATAAATGCAATCAATAAAACCCGTCAAATGGGCTATTGTGGTCTTTGATAGTGACATCCAAATACAGGAGAATGTGAACTGGGTCTGCGAAAACATAGTAGGCGTAATCGTCGAACACTCATCGTCGCACACACATCTCGGTCTACCTCGAAGGAGCACCCGAACTCTTGGAGCCGTACCTTCAAAGAATAAAGAAAGTTTGTGAAGATCTGCCAACCAAAAATATAATCTTGGACGAAGACGTCAATGCACGGAGTTGGTGGGGAAGTGCCAAGGAGGACGATAGGGGAGTAGAATTGTCAAGCTTTCTATATGAGATAGATCTCCATATCCTGAACCAAGGAAAAGAACCGACCTTCGAGACAATATGAGGGGGCAAATTATATAAAAGTGTAGTTGACATTATAGTATGCAATTTCGTCTTATTATAGAATATACTCTATATTCTAAGGAGTCGACAAGCGCATTACAAGTTCTGATCACAACGCCATCACCTTTACACTAGAACTTAAAAAACCTACAGTAATAGAAACAGAAACCGGGACAAGTAAGGACAATACAAAAAAGGCGAAGTGGACAGATTTTACAAAATAAATAAAGAAAAATTTACAAGAAACAAACCTTTAAATAGAAAGAGTACAAACGTCAGAAACAAAGGGAGAACTAGAAAACCTAGGAACGGAGTATCACAAAATAATAGAGCAAACCTGCGAAAATCATATACCAATACTAAAACTAACACCAAGGAAGGGAAAGAAGCCAATATGATGGACGCAGGGTCTAACCAAGTTAAAATCTGAAATGGTTAGGAGGAAAAGAAGAGTATTGTATGCTGCACAAAAGGTCTAAAAAAGTCTATGTGATTGAACAATATCTAGAAGCAAGACAAATATATGAAGAAGAGGTCAAACGTGCACAAACAGAGAGCTGGAAAAAACAAGAGAAAGAGAGCTTCTGGGATAGCATATATAGAGTGATAAGAACAACAGACAAGGGAATGGAGGATAAATTATTAGTTATCAACGGAGTATCTCAAGACGCGGAACATTCAGAAAAGATACTAGCTGAAATCTTTTTTCCAGCAGATAGCCTAGAGGATGAAAGCGCACAGCATACAGAAATGAGAGAAATAATAGACGGACCGGACAATGCAACAAAATAAAATATCAGACCCCCTGTTTACTCGTGTAGAACTAACTAATGCTATAAATAGCTTTAATGTCAAGAAGGCACCAGGTTCCGACGGATTTACCATCGATATCTGTGAAGCTGCCATCGAAGCTGACGTAGAGTTGTATTTGACCATCGCTAATCGGTGCCTGGTTCTTGCATGCTTTCCGGAAACATGGAAGATAGCATATATCATTGTGCTAAGAAAACCAGCTAAGACTGACTACCACATTCCAAAATCCTATAGACCAATTAGATTACTTACTGTGCTTGGCAAAAAAATTGAAAAATTCTGGCTTAAAACTCAAATGGCACCTCTTGCCCAAAGCAAACCCGAGGCAGTACAGCTTTGTCCCCCAGTGTTCGACAGAGGGTCTATGATCTTATAACCTATATTCAAGGAAGACTAAAGAAAAAAAAATCGTAGTAATGATATCCTTAGACATAGAGGGAGCCTTCGACACCGCATGGTGGCCAGCCATCAACAAAAAACTGCCTCACAAATTCAAGACTATTAGTAGCAGACTATCTAAGCAACAGAAAAGTACATATAAAATATGCAGGAGCAGAACATCTTCGCACGGCCTCAAAGGGCTGTGTACAAGGCTCGATTACGGGGCCTATCTTTTGGAACCTGCTAATAGAGCCACTTCTTGACGAAGTGGACAAAAGGGAAGTATATTGTCAGGCGTTCGCCGATGACATCGTTCTTGTTTTCTCTGGACAAAACAACATTACTATACAAAACAAAATAAGAGAAACGCATGCCTATTTGTATGAGTGGGGTAAAAGTTACAAATTAAATTTCTCTTTCTTCGGCCAATAAAAGCCAAGCAATGACAATAACGAAGAAACTCAAATATTATTACTACATATATTATATAATAATACTTCACTCATACAAGTGGGCCACCGAAATATAGAAGTAGCGAAAGAAATTGAAATACTAGGAATAATAATAGATCATAAATTAATCTTTAAAAGCCACATTAAATATATAAGTAAAAAAGCAATAGACATTTACAAACAACTGGCTCGAGCAGCCAAAATATCATGGGGACTTAACCCGGAGGTGACACGGCAGATGTACAGTAAATCGAAATCGAAATCCTCGAAGACCCCAACACCCTTAAAGATCTAGACGAAGAAATAACACAAATATGTACGGACGGCGGCACAATCGAGGATAAGGTAGGAGCAGCAATATCCGCTTGGAGGGGCGGACAGGAAAAATAAAATTAGAGAATTACTGCACAGTCTTTCAGGCTGAACTTTATGCTTTATATCTCTATACACAACAGCTCTTGGACTCTATCACAAAGAAAACCGTATGTTTTAGTGAATCTAGATCTTCAATTGAACTGTTGAAGAAAAAAGATACATTCCATCCGCTGACCTACAACATCAGGAAAAACCTCGCAGAGTTGATCAGAAGGAACCAAGAGTTGAAACTTTTCTGGGTTAAAGCGCATAAAGGCATCAAATGCAATGAAAGAGCGGATGAACTGGCTAAAGATGCGGCACTCTTCAAAAAAACAGCACAAGAATACGACCTGTGCCCATTATCATATATAAAAAAGAAAATAAGAACTGAAACGGTGAAAAAGTGGCAAAAAAGATATTCGGAGGAGGAATAACCAATATATTCTTACCCAACATAGAAATGGCGTTCAAAGTAGTAAGGCACTAAAATTGTAGAAGACGCCAATAAAAGAAATAAATAATGAATAAACTGTATAAAAAAGGACTCCGATAAATGTCGGAGATATCAAAAAAAACCCACAGGAAGGGCACTGTCCGACGATGCGGAGAGGTGGGAATAAGATGTGCGGAGCCGAAGAAACCCGCACATCTCCCCACCTATTCCAAATTTTCCCTGTTCTTATTTTCCTTTTCCAACTGGATGCTCTCGACATAGTGCCGTGCAAGAAGGTAGAGGCTTCTATCCGTCTATAAGTGCTGTACGATACGGAATCGTAGCACTTCCCGGTACTTATAGTGCTAGAAGTGCCGATGCCTTTGTGCCCAGGGATCCCAGGTTTCCAACCGACTGAGAGGCTTTTCAGCATATATTGCTCACTATCTCCCCAAATGCACCCATTTTATATAGTATATCAACCGACAAATATCAGAAGAGTTCTGTGCGGCCTCTCAAGGCAGTGTAGGGGGATCGTTGACAGTAATTTTAAGCCTTTCCTGTAAGGCTTCACGTATGAAACGAAACCTACGGAATTTTTGGACTCAAATCCGCTGTTGGCAGGTGAAAACACGCCTCACTCGGCGGTCATAGTAGCTTTTGGAAGGTATATAGAGGGTGAGGGGCACCGACGCGTTTACGAAGGTTTGGAAAACCGAAGATGGCAAAACGCGCGCCCTTCTTACCAGACGGAACTTAACTTTAACCCCTCTCTCTTGCTGAATTCGAGATCCAACTCCGACGCGACAATTTTCAGACCACGCAGATAACGGACCATACCTACATCCTTACACTTCTTCCCTTCGGTAATACTGAGGAAGACTAATTAATTTTTTTATTAACTTAACTAACCTTTTAAGTTTTTATGAGAAATCTTGAGGTTAACAACCAACTAACTCAATACTTGCCTTCCCATGTTGGCATTGTACGCAATGTAAACATTGGAAAATACATTCTTTTTAATTGCAAATGTTCCCTTCTGGTTACAATAGGGAGTTAGGAGGAGACATGCCCGACGTATGCTTTTTAATGCCTTTTTAGATAACCACACTCGAGGTGTGGAGTAAGTACTTTCGTAAGTATGAAGTACACGCACGAACCCTTTCTCAAGCGCCATCCTCAAGCGGTAGACAAAGGAGTAGTTAACTCCCAAGCGGAAGCCCAGCTTAAGGGGCAACTCCAAGGCCCGTTATCGGCAGCTTCTAAGACTGTGGATGCTTCTACGCAACTCTTATTCTTACTAAATTTTTTTGTAGAAACTCGCAATGTGTTCATGTTGTAAAAATAGTAATAGTAAGTTAATATATCACCAATGAATAAAATGAAGGATATAAGATTATATATAACAAAGAACATGTGTTTATATTTTATAGTAGTTTAAAAAATAAAAACACAAATTCTTTTAATTTCCTGTAAATGTCAGTTTTGACGTACCAAAACAAGCTGGCTCAAGGATATTTTAAGGAAAATCAAAGTCAAGTGTTATTTATAAAATCACTATACCGAATAAAACGAAGACCTATTGAGATTGTTAGAGGTACGATCCATCTAGCTTTTAGCTGCAGTATGAATGGGTCGGCACAATCGGGGAAGGATGACGATCTCAAAGATACCAGCATGAACCAGCGGTATGCTGTTGGTTCATGCATTGCAGTATCTGTGTGTTTCATATGTTGAGTATAGGGGTCCAGGGAACCCATGTACTGGTACAAAGCATTCCATCTAAATCGTCGAGCGTGTCGCACATGCGTCTGGAATCTTTGTTGAGAATGGATGTAGATGTCATGGCTGGAGTCATCGTTTACCTTCAGGAAAACTGTATGCTCGTTTGTCGTTTGTTTGTATGTTTGTTTGTGTATTAAATAAAATAAAAATATTTTGCAATTCACCATAAGCATCCCCGAAGTCGGTAAAAATAGCTGATTCGGAACTGCGCTGATCATTTATTGCACCCAAAAAATTTGGCCAAGTCCGTAACGGCCTAAGCTCCAGATTGGCGAACATCAGACAAACTCCACGCATGATGGAGGTATGATTCAGAGGCATTCTCATAAAGATCATATGTTTGCAGAGATTATGGTAAGATCTTTGCGATTATGGTAAGATCTTTGCTTAGCACTGGGACTCACCCCCGACACTATACAAACGAACTTATATTATTACTTACTATTATTTCAGAAGCACCGCATACGTTAATTTTTAAGTTCGAATACGATAAACAATACGTCAATGAGTCAAAAAAAATGTGTTTCTATATTTATAGAAACATATTTTTATACAAACAGACAATATTAAAAATTGGTAGTAATAACCGCAAAAGAAATGAGGCAATTGATTATTTAAATTACATAAGTCTAATCACTTACTATAAGACTTACGCTAAGAGAAATGATCAACTGTGACACTAATAGTGATGTTCTAAAAAACTATCGAGCTAAAGAATATACGCTCTCATTTGAAAGGCGAAGTTCTTATCACGTCGTCCTCCGACAGTGGCAAAGGTTATCGGTGACACCAACGCAACACTATAGTCGCATCCCCCCTTCCATCTAACTTGGTACGCGATGCGAACGCCTCTGTTGCAGTGAACCGATAACTCTATCGACATTAACATTTAACGACAAATTATTCCAAAGCTTATAAATTTAAATCGCATGCTATATTCCTGTTATAATCAACATTATTTTGTGAGAAGAACTTTGGTGCTACCGTTGTAGATTGGACACAATAAAGTGGAAATGATAAGCGGAAAGATTTTGTTGTGCATGTTATTTATTGCCGGTAAGTTTTTTTAATCGCTTACAAATATTTTTGTCTACAAAGTTGTGGCTCTTGATGTCTCTTTATAAACTTTCAGTATGTTAATTTATTGTTTACAATAATAAGAAACACAGAAAATTATGAATAATAATTTTGGTATAGATAGTATATAGATTGTATCATAATTAACCATACGAATTATAATATTATTAAATTAAAATATAATATAATATAAATACAATAAAACCATTTTAACGGTGTCAAATAAATGATATAATGATAAAATATAAAATAAAATATAAACACACACGGACATCCATCTTCCGTGGTAAGCAGAACGTTGACCCCCTGCTAATGCCGACAATGAGATGGCACATATGGCGTTTCTTTTTCTCCAGTACAGTATAGGCCTTTTCCACAGCTTATCGTGAGAGCAACTGCCAGATAGTGTTAACATTACCTATTATTCAATGCTGAATGCTTGATAATGAATCATCTCACCATAACAACTTCTCCGACTATAAAAACTAATCAAGTGTCGAAGATTTGATTTGAGATATTATGATAATTTCTTGTTGTTCTATTTAGCACAGGTGAGACGGTTTTGCAATTTCGCTACTCACTCAACCTTACCGTACCATATTCTCTTCTTCTTTAGCGTTTAATTTGCTATAAAACATGCGTGACTTTCAAAAAAACCATAAAAGCTGTGTGTGGAAGAGTTGCCTATTTTCATCACTCTCAGACATCCAGGCCCAGTATAGCAGCAAACTTGTACGTGATATATCACAGTAACGTATACGTTAATGTTTTACGGAAATTCGCTAATCTTATCAATGCCACTGCGAGACTGTTTGACGATTACAATGTGGTAGAGTCACGCTGCACTTTTTTTTCAACTGAGGCATGATTGGGTCGGCGCGGAGGATCGCGCTCACAGAATACAAGTAAAATAGCAGCATAAATGTTTCGTTTGGCGAGTGTAGTGCTTCAAAGACCTTTGACGATGACGAGGCATTCGATCTAAGTCCACATGGGTGACAACGCAACCGCTATTATACCTTATCGAGTATGAATGCAAAAAAACGAATGGCATCGTGGGCCGCAGCAATCACTTGTCATCAGATCTACTGTCCGCTCTTTGGTCACCCTACACAACAATTTATACATTCCAATTTCAATAATATTTATATCAATACAAATTGTATTACTAAAGACTATAGTATATAGAAAAAGTCGCTTTTTAGAATGTTTAATGGAATAAAAGATGAAAAATGTATACACAAGGTGATTTTTATGGAATGCACGAAAAACCTGGCTGCGTTTTTTTTCTTATAGTCCAGTACATTTATTTTTTTTATTTTATTTATTTAAACTTTATTGGTTACACCTAAAAAAGAGGGATACAAAGGGTGGACTAAATGCCGTAAGGCATTCTCTGCAAATCAACCCGTGGCGTGGAGAGACATTGTGGTAGGTGTAGTGCCTACATTGTAAATAAGAGAGAAAAATATATCTTAAAACTAAAATTTTAAAATGTATATATATATATATATATATATATATATATATATATACATTACTTTATTATTTTTATTATTGTATATATATATATATATATATATATATATACATTACCACATAAATATATTTACATATAAAAAGCAATACATAATAAACATATTTAAACATATAGCAAACAAGAGTAATTTACCATATTAATTAGCATCAGACGTCTTTAAATAGTGTTCCCGTACCAGCCTTTTAAAAGAGAGCTTATTCCATGCTCTTCTTATATCTTCGGGCAAGAAGTTACAGAGACGTGTAGCCTGAAGTGTGAAGGAGTTGCCAACGAAATCGTTACGTGCCATTTATGTTTAACACTTTTATTTTTTTATTATGATTGTTACGAACGCAGCGGTAGCAACAAAGAGTTGGTCGGGGTCAACGTATTTATTTTGGAAAGACACACTCATTCATTCCCATTTTATTTTTATTTCATTGAAAGTAACAAACGAGCAAACAGTTCACCTGATGGTAAGTGATTCCTGAGGTCCATGACATCTACATTCATCCTTGACAAGGAATCATAATGCACGCCTCGTCACCAGTAATAAAAGACACCGGATCCCTAAACTCACCAGACGAAATACAGAAGCACTATGCGGCTATTTTACGCTGGTAGTTTCCACTATTATTAGTGACGAAGAACACATCAATAATGAATTACATAATGATATGAATATATATTTACTTCCCATTATTTTCACTTACGTGTTTCAACTTAAAATTATTAATTCTAAATTCCATATGAGCAGAGTCGCTATGGCCGATGATTTCCTCTAATATCAAACTGTTTCTGAGTCATCTTTGCGCATCGTATATTAACGACATTCCTTAAATATATTAATACTTAGGCTTAAATACTACCTGGTGGATTTGGGTCGATTGCAATTCGCTAGTGGCGACATTGTGTTGATACGAGGGATTCCATAGAGGGACGCTCACTCTAATATGTACTGTGTGTGTTTTTCATATTAATTTGATGTATCTCATAGTAAAATGACTGAGTTGGTATTTATATATTATTTTTTAGTAGGATATTTATTTATTAATGTATAAACATTATCTATGTATAATAATTATCGTACATATACATATTTAGTATTTTTTTTTTAATAAAAGGAAGGAAATGAAAATAATATCACTTGAAAATCTGAAAAAAAAAATTTTATAACTTATAACATAACGACGTTTTAACGAATTAAATGAAAGCATTTTGATCACGTTCACGACCTGAGATCTCTTTGTCTTCCCAGCAAGGGGAATATTACATAAGAGTTATAAGGGTAAACAAATACACAAAAAAAAATCCATTTCTACCATTTATGTTTATTTGTTACATTGTTCTACCGTTGAATATTTGATCATGTACTACTAAGAAATTAAATATGTTAACAAAATATACATATTTAATTTATTATTATTTATCCGAAATCTTCGCCCATTCTCACTGTTTTCCTCGTAATGTCATAGTAAGACTTAGGAATTTACATACATATAAATTCCAATTAATCATTTGAATGTACAATTTTATTACTATATACTATATACACACAATTGTTTTAATTTCGACTACTAGCATTAAAAATGATTCTGTGTGCACAGTTAATCTAAGTATAAATCTATACTCAAAATCAAACACAACATGTGTTTGTTATTGCGCGAATATTGAAATCGTAGCGCCAAACAGAAAATAAGCGCTACGTAGCCAAAGCCGCAGGTTGAAGTAAGTTTAGTAACAAAATGCGTTTATAAACGTCAATGTACGCTCAAAACAAAGACATCGTTGCAGCTGCGAGACCGTTTGGCGTCTTGATCTACGGGTTATCGGATCGCACTCAACGCGGACGCACCACTAGTTCAATTATGCATGCAATCTGTAGACGCTCGCTTAAATTTATAGATATTTATCAAACGGTTAAGGAAATCATAAGTGGAACAAAATTATTAATGTATATATAATACGATATTAAAGTGACTTCTTATTTCTTATCACGTGAAGAATATTATTAAAAAAAATTCCACATTTATTTATTTAAGAAATTCGTAATTTCTTTTGATTATTATGCTAAATTATTTCGAATAAATATAGAACACGGATAGTGGACTCTTTTTTCCGTTATAAAATTCTTAATTGGTCAGTTATGCGTGAGTGGAAATTTCCCACTATTCCTGCCAGTTTATTCTAAGAAGTGCAGATTTCTGGAAAACTCACAGGTTACATGGAGCGACCGTGGTGAATTGGGGGTTTGTAACTCTATCGCAAAGAATTGCGAGCTCGATGTGTGTATTCGCGGACCTATGATCTGAACTGGCTAAACTAATTCGGAACTATCGCAACAGAGCCACCAGCTTTTGCCTCTGAGCCTCGTCTTGAAAGTGTGTCAGCCGTTACCTTAAGAACCCCTATGAACTTTTATCCACTGGATGGTGGATGACCATATTAACGGAAACAATGGCATCAAGTGTTTCATGGTTATCTAATCGCAACAGTACTTAACACTGTCATACTATAGGAAAGGATTCAGTTTTATGCACCAGTCACATTCTTTCTTATCGCCATCGTGGCTCAAGCGGAAAATAGAGCTATGCCTGGAAAATATGCTGAGCGCTTATTTTTTACAAATAAAGAAGCGATTAAACATTAGCATTGTAATTTGAAATATATTATTTGAAGGCCACAGTCTTTAGCTTCGACCACCACTCGATAGTTTCATGTACGATTAGAGGTCTTATATCACTGCTTTGTGTATTCGAGGGGAAATGTTCCTCGGTAGACCCCAGTTTTTACCTATGAGCTTTCTATATTGCCAAAAGTATCAAGTCAGTAAATAAGTAGAGGTAGTACTCAGTCTAAAGGATTAGTATGTCCTAGTGAACAAAGCGACTCCGCTGTAAATGATGCATAAAAACTGGTTAACATTCCACAGACCCTGGGAAAATTCCATTTCCGATTCAAGAGAAGAAGCTGGTGCCCGTTTGATTTTATCATAATCCATGACTTACGATTGTTTCAAAGAAAAATACATACCGATAGCATATTAAAATGATTCAATATTTAAGTCATACATAAAGCATAAGAAAAATTTCTTCCTTGTTTATTTATTTAGATGAATTTATATAGAACTTCTACATTTTTCTACCGGTATCAGTTCATTTTATACTAACCATGTTTTTTTCAGCATTGATAAGTATGAAATTAAATAAACAGGTGCCTGAAATATATTTCGATTTTTGAATGAGACATAATTGGAGTTTAATAAAATGTTTAACCGTTAGTGGAATATCTTTGCCGCGATCTTTTTGCACAAGATTTACATTGAAATTGGAAACAATAAACTTGTCGTGTTTTAATTGCTTCTGTGTTGTTTTGAATTATGTATTTTTCTTTGATTTTAAATTCAATTAGTTATCAGATGTTTACAATAATTTTTCTCGCTGGATATAAATAGTTTTACTTACAATTTATAATATTATCAACAAAGAGTGTATAAATCTAGTCTACATACTTTTTACTGATTTAGTTATTATCGAATTTCTATACCGAGTACTATTTAATCTAGTCTAATCTAAAAAACATAAGGAGTCGTCTTATTATTATTTGTTTTTTTATGACATTGAGAGTAACAAACGAGCACTCAAATCACACGATGGCAATTGATTCCCGCGACCCATGACACCTTGAAAACATTCTTCATTCACATTCATCCTTGAAAAGGAATCATAATGCATATGCATGTTACCCTTGAGAACTGAGATGGAAAACCTCGTCACCAGTAATAAATGTCTCCGAATTCCTATCCTATTATATTATTTGACTTTTAACATGCTATATCTAAATCGAACTGCAGGACATAAGCCTGCTTCAGGATGTGTCATGTGCCTTCTGCGAATTAATTGAGTTTACATGACTTGATCTTTATTTATTTCTTATTCAGTCAGTTACTATTTTTAAGACAAGATAATAATCATTATCATTATGAAAGAACAAGATAGCTGACTTTGTAATATCTGTCTCTAAGTGTTCCATCTCAAATAGTTCATGTTTAAGTAGAAAATCTCAAAAGCAGCAATAATCGACGACAAGTCATAACTCATGCCACAATGTTAATAATATAAATGAGACGTAAAATAATATAGAAAATAAACAATTTATTCAAAACATCATATTAAAGGCATTAACGTGAGGCAGTTTACAATCAGTGTGTACAATTTATCTCGCTGTCTAAATGTACATTATATCATACCAAAAGTGTGGGACATGGGAACCTCATGATACGACTATATCCTGATGATTCAGTCGAGGAAGTTCAATTCTTATCTAGATTCGCTTCTCTTTGTGGAAACGAGGTCGGTGCATCGTAATTATTGATAAAAAAGAAACATAGATTTTTTATAGGAAGGATAACTGCACAGTTTACAATGCATTACTTACAATACTACTATGTGAACCTTTGTGATTCGATCATCTCATTACGTATACAGGGAATTGATGAATTGAATGGATTGTCTTAAAACGGAATCGTAAGCGTTAAATATTCCTAATTTCAACCCATAGGTTTTTTTTTGTATTTATTTTCTTTCTATACTTAACTAAGAAGGTGGCACTAAAACTCTTAAATTGTGTATCATGTATGTATGTATCTATAAATGTACAAAGTGAAATATTTTCAAGAATTGAGCATTTTTGGAACAAAATTTTCATCAGTTTATTTAATGTTTTAGTTATTCCATGATTGATTTTTATTGGTTCATATAAATACCGATACATTAAAGCAATCAAAAGCCAATAGAAAACTATAAAGAAAAGTATAGTGCCATTACACCAAATACAAGATGAGTCAAAAAAATTTAGATTTTAAAGAGGTGGATATAATAGAATGTGTTTGTATCAAAAATCACTATATACTCATCCTGTAGTATGGCCAAATGCTGGTGCCGACTTTCTGACCCCTTAGTTTACCCACACAAATATGTGTCCTGTCATTGATATTTTTAATGATGACAACGTGTATTTGTTTGTGATTTATATCAAAAGTGGCGCGTGTCTGTCAATATTTACAATATAGATAACTTATCGTTTTCTAATATGTAATAATAGATGAGATCAGAGAAAATGCTTAGGAAAATATTTGATTAGATTATGTAGGGTCAAATAGAATGTCGCGTTATTATATTGTACTGTATATTAAACAATAACGGAAGAAAATAATCATTAAGGAGACATGTTCATGACTTTGTCAATTATCTTTTGTAAGGGGATGTATATTACACAAATACGCCTTTTGCATTACATAATATTTTAATAAATTAAGTTTCAAATCTAACTTACATTTCAAATATAATAATAGTATGCAAACATGTTATTGTATTTTATATTAAAATGTTTTTATGATATAAGGGATGACAAATGAGCACACAGTTCATCTGACAATATATTCCTACGACCTATGACGCCCTCGATAAGAATTTGTTGTCAGACTAGCACTACGGAATAAAATGGAATGCCAGTTCTAAACTGGGGCCAAATCGACTCAACCTATAAGCACACATATAAATGCGTATTTTTTAAAAACCGTGACTTATTTGCAATAATTATAAACATTTATAAAAACTTCAGACGATAGCTATTATTTATCAGTTATATATTGATAAATATTTATTCAGTACTATATAAAATAATGCTATCTGGATTGAAATGTAGTAAAAATGGGAATTTAGGAATATGGTTAGGTATATTAAAAATAAAATAAAATATATTAAAATCATAAAAAAATATTTGCATCTTATTTGGTATTGCTCCTCCTAGCACTAATCACGGCTTGCAGTTGGTTCTTAATTGATCCTATTATTATTTGATGGCGTCTTGTGAAATGCCATCACACTCCTCTAACAATGGACATAGGGGCTAGATTCCTGGTTCAGACCCTTCTGTTTGGCTCGTCCTCTAACGTGTTTGATGGTCGATTAGTTTATTGCCCGTATATCAACTTCCCCGATGAATTAACTAGTGATAGTTTAGCTCGTCCCATATGTGTTCGATGGGATTAATTTCTAGGCTGAGTGCAGCCCAGTCCATTGCCCGTATATCAACTTCCCCGATGAATTAACTAGTGATAGTTTAGCTCGTCCCATATGTGTTCGATGGGATTAATTTCTAGGCTGAGTGCAGCCCAGTCCATTGCCCGTATATCAACTTCCTGATGAATTAACTAGTGATAGTTTAGCTCGTCCCATATGTGTTCGATGGGATTAATTTCTAGGCTGAGTGCAGCCCAGTCCATTGCCCGTATATCAACTTCCCCGATGAATTAACTAGTGATAGTTTAGCTCGTCCCATATGTGTTCGATGGGATTAATTTCTAGGCTGAGTGCAGCCCAGTCCATTGCCCGTATATCAACTTCCCCGATGAATTAACTAGTGATAGTTTAGCTCGTCCCATATGTGTTCGATAGGATTCATGTCTAGGCAGAGTGCAGCCCAGTTCATTGCCCCTATATCAACTTCCCCGAGGAATTAACGAGTGATACGCATCGTGTGCCATCGGGCATTATGGTGCATTAACAAAAAGTTAGGACCACCGCGTAGCCTTAAATACTGTCATTAATATCGATCAGCTATTAGACCCGTTTTTTTTCGGGCCCGTTTAGGCCCGTTTTAGAGTGAGATTGGCTTCTCTTAACCCTCTCCTACCTGTCCACTTGCTGACCGCCAACCCCAGAACGCGTCTCAGCTCCTGATATACCTATGTACATCCTGACACCCGTTTCCACAGCGTGCACCATTGGCGGCTGGTTAACAGTTTCCGATCAAAGGCGCCAGGCCAGTCTCCATTCAGTATAGATTTTATTTAAATGATAATAGTATTAATGTTATATTTATTAATCAAACTTTTAAGCACATATAGTTTTTATAAATAAAATGTATGTCTTTTCAATTAGTAAATTTATGTTTCTTTTGTTCATAAGTTTTTAATGTGATAGCAAAAATCATGTTTACATATTTTTCAAATGACTAAAAACACCAGGTACCACCTTTATCCTTTATACAAACTCATTAGATGAGAGTTAAATATAATTTTTAATACCTATGATATTTTTAAATCTACAAATAAAGGATTGGTTCAAGTAACCTTTATCCGAATCCTGCTTTTTATGCAAAACAAAAGTCAAAATATAATACTTAATCTTGATAAATAGCTTAATCTAAGTATTTAAAAAAATAAAATCGTTGAAACTATTTATATAATTTGCAATAGGAATATATATTACATTTTAATAATTTCTATATATTCTTAATATAAGATAGACAAATTTTAATTAATTATGTCCCTATAATGAAAATCACTTTTTACAGTGTGGTACGAGGCACAATCAGCCAGTATTCCATTTCTCAGACCAGCACATATAGCTGATATAAACGATGTTGAAGAGGAGATAGAGATGCGAATCCCGGTTGAGTTGATGCGAGCGCGGGTGAGAGAGGGAGTGCCTCCACCCCTCTGTGCGGGAAGATGCGCTTCACCACCTGCTGGGCCGGTCTGTGCCTTTGATGCAACTGGCACTGCCCGGACATTTGCTACTTTATGCGATCTAGAAGCTGCTTCGTGTCGCGAAAGTACATGTAAGTATTTTCCGTGGATGTATCCACCCTGGTTATATTTACTTTTACAATTATATTATAGTAACACAACAATTCATTTGATGGTAACCTGCGGTCCAAAATCTACATTTAATTCATTTTGAACCACAGGAAGTTAATATTGGCTAAAACAACGTGATGGTATTAGATGGTGGAGGCTTTCCTCAGATTTTCCATTGGTGTCTCTAACCGCCCAGATTAATGCGCGCACATCGCTACCGTTAAGTCCGGTGGCGAATTGGCACGCTTATCTCTAGTTGCTTACAATAAATGCATGCGGCATAACCGAAAGTAGCCAAAAGGGCTTTATCTCTAGCTCTGGACAGTAAATTTTCCCGTGATCATCTAGACACTTGACGCATCTAGGTTAAACTTAGGTTCGGTAGGTTCGTCCTTAGGAACAGAATCACGTCCGTGAATTCAACGCCCATGCTGCTCTATTAACTTTTCAGTTTTTAACGCTCTACGGTGGAAGTTACCGCCGATGGGATGCTGGGTACGTTGCCTACTTCTCTCCCCACTCGGTAAATATAGGGAGGATAAGTTTTTAAGGGTGAAGCCCTAGTGCATCCAAGTGTAAATTTTACTGTACTTAATTTTAATTAAAAAGAGTTTATAGGCAACAAGTAAACCGGTACTGGCTACGTCACAACAAGGCTAGTTGGTTACTAAATCCTGCCATTTGTGACTATTCCCTGAAGGGGAACCGCGTACGTAGCCCACCCTACGGTAGTTTCTTTTGCATCATTACATGACGACTGTGTAACTACACGATTTCTAAAAACCGAGATACTAATTCCGAGCACAATAACACAGTACAACGAAAGTTGCTTTGTGTACGCAGATAAAACTTCACGGCAGCTCGCGGCATAACGCCAGCCCACCGTATACAGTGAGAGTCGAGTGACGAATGTTCGAATGTAGATTAAGACAACTTTAAATCAATTCGCATAAAAAACATATTTTACAAGTTTATAGACGATTAAGAATTTACTCGACTCAATTAGGTAACCAACTCGCGTATAATTTACGTACCCCTGGTTTCGGAGAGCAAAAATTTCATGGGAAGAAGATCCGCAAATGTGGCACCATATACGCTATGCGGTAGCATATTACACGTGCCTCGGTTTAGGATAAGAACATATGCCCCTAAATTGGGAAAATTGCCCATGAATTTAGCCTGTTCGTGTCATCAGATCTGAGACCCGAAAACATGGAAATAGAACCCAAGATCCACGAATCTAGGTACTCTTAGCACTACGCCAACGGTCGTACAATTAAACTACATGTGTCAAACTCATAATAATACTAGTAATAATACCAGTGACAATACTTGCCAAAGCAGCGTTTGAGGTCTAGGTATTCGGGTTTTTGCTAATGACACAAAAAGGAAAATATATTAAATTGACTTTTCCTTGATTTAAACATTTTAGTGGAACCACAAACCCATATGGATATTATTTCATAGTTTTAGCTTCTACAAAAATTCCTCATAATTGGTCTTTTTTTTATTACATTGAGAGTAATAAAGGAGCACACAGTTCACACCTGATGACAAGTGATTCCTGCGGCCCATGACGTCTACACTCATCGTTGACAAGGAATAATATTGCAGATTCGATGTCACCCTTTAGTACTACGATGGATTGTATCTTCACCAGTAATAAAGGTCTCCGGATCCCTACAATTACCAAACACAGAAGCATTATGTTGCTATTTTACAATGGTATTCTGTGAGGGCGTGTTCCTACCCCGGTCGAGCTGACCATACATTCTGTAGCTAGAAACAAACTACAGTGTAGCTCTACCACTGTCAAAATTATCTTGAGAACTAGTGTTCTAAATTTCACAATATCTTTAGAGGCAGATTCTATGTGGCAGAGCCACGTTTAGATATAAATAGCTGAAGCATCAATGGTTTCACTTGAGTTAGGAGCACCACGCTTTCACGGAATACCAATTGTATACTGATATTTTTTCTAAGTTGTGTGAAAGAATCCGGTGAGCCATTTACTGAGATGATGGATGTTGAAAAGCAATATATACACACCAGTAGAAAAACTGTTTACTATTTTGTAAACTTAATTTCATAAAAAAATACTAAATTTAAATCAACACAAGTGAAAAGGGTCTACAATAAAAATTGTTTGCACTATTTGAACAGAAACTCTTAATTCTATTTTATTTTATAAGATCACAAAGACACCAAATATAATAACGAACATATCAATTATTTGCTTCAACTTTCATATCACATATATTGTTTACATTAGTACCTAATTATAGTAACAAAGTAATTCTTCGTCTCCTCTCTCCGAACCGCTTTCCGAAAATACAACAAATTTCCGATAAATTTATAAATAATTGTGGCAAATGGTTATAACGTACTTCGATATCGTTCTATTATTACGAAGTACCCTCTAATTTATCCTCTATAAATAGGCCTCTTAGCGATAAAATGAACACAAATTACATTTTATCTGGAAACACTACCGATGTTGCGAGTTCTTAATTACATGCATGCTATAATTAGTTTAAGACATCGAGAACCTTTATATTACTAGTATTATTTATTTATACAAACTTATTTAATCAAACACATACATCTATCTTTACAGACATATATATATATATAAAATATCTGATATTTCTTCGACCAAACCCTGTGAATGCATAGTGGGTCTAACATGTGTTTTTATTTTGGCTATTACTGCCTAACCGGGTTGAGTCTAACACGTATATTTACTTAAATTAACAACTTACTTTTGGTGACAAATGAGCACGCACTTCACTTGATGATAAGTGATTACTGTGACTCATGACATTTAAATTTATCCTCAATAAAGATTTAGTACGCACATGCGTCTTCACTCTTGAGGAACTGCACCCAAAATAGAGTCACAACGAGCGGTATCATTGCTATTTTACCCTGGTGTGTTCTGGACGAGGCGACCCATTCACACTGCAGCAAGTAACTGAAAACATCGTGGCTTTATCACATGTAAATTTAATTGTAAAATTGTAATATAAATTAATTTATACTTTTTGCAGACTACGCGATCACAAGCCTTGGTGAATGCTGATGAGGATCAATTAACAGCGCAACATTTATTTAAATTTTTTAAGGTGTTAGATTGTAGTTTTCTTAGTCAAGTTCATAATCGTTTATTTATTCGTGAACAGTGGTGGATGCTGACAGTCCAAACAAATCTTATACCAAATAAAGTCACAATCAGGGGATCAAAATTGTACAGTAACAGATTGTTAAGTTTCCTTAAAATTTTCTAATGGACGCTAACCTGTCCTGGCCTTAAAGGACTCGATCTACATTTCTAGAAAGTTTTATACATTATCATTCCGCCTTAATTGTAGTGTTAGTGGGGTATTTATTTCAATATGAGAACCCTGTTGGTGTGTCACATTATACAATAAATGATGACGTCACTACGAAATGTCAGAAGTAGTAAACGCACTTTTTTGCTTTATAAACAGTACTTGATAAACATCTATTTAAATTGGGATTATACATTTAACAACCATAAAGATTTATATTTCTTCTGTAATAATAATTATTAATTAAAATACATTCACTATTTCCTGTTCTGTTTGGTATAATGTAATCGATTAACATTGACTACATCTCTGGCAGAAACCCAAAATAAAAATTTATTTGTAAATTTGTATATTAATTTGGGTTAAATTACAACAAATTATAAATACACAATCGTTACATTGACACAATGTATTTTTTTTTTGTTGAAATTCTTATATATTGTTATTTCAAACTATCAATAGTTAAAAAACCTTATGGTAAATGAGCAATTTATTGAAACCTATGGTAGAAGAAAAACAAAAGAATTTTTTTATGAAAGTATGCCGAAAATAAAACTATTTGTTGTTCAAATTCAATAACCTGTAAAACAAATATGATAAAATTTACATTAATATTTTTAGCAAAGCTCCATTACCAATAGCATTAAGAGGTAGAATAATAAATATTATTTATTGTACAAAGTACACGCCAAATGTATCCTTATCCACTAGTTTAGAGATAGTTCCTTCGTTTAGGTTATCGCTTAATAAATTTTAATAAATTTTTGTTCTTATTTTATTTCTTTTTCTTATGTTAATATTACCGTAAACAGTTCAATGACATCAGCTCTTAGACGTAGAGATATATATATATATATATATATAAATATATATAGCCCTAGCAAGAGCAAGGATTCACACTGACTAAAACCCCTCGGTGTTTGTCGTTACATAGGTCAGGGCCACGTGAACGCTCTCACCAGCGCCATGCTCCCGTCCCTTTCTGCTTCGACTTTCCAAGCACAGCGCATTGGAAAACTTGGCCGCCACTCGGAGCTTAAAGTTACTGACTTTACACCAACTGGAAACCCTTTAGTCCAAGTGCGCTTTATAAATACAGGTGATAGGATGAAGAATCAAACCAAATTTGCAATTGCAATGTTCAGCATAACCGATCGATTATGTGAGTTACATCTAGAGTATTTGAGCAAGGATAACGACAATTTAAAAGGCGGGACCAAAACAGGAATGAAGTCTATGTCCTTACAAACTACAATGCAATACCGTTGTAATGATATCTACTTTTAATTGAGTATAACTAACTAGTCTGACCATAAATAATGTTACAATTAAAAAAAACAATCTGATTTGAAATGCGTCTAATTTATTTAATCTTATCTAGTTTGTCACATTTCCACATTATTTGACATCGTGATTGTTACTCGGGGATTGTTAGGACCACATGGGCTGTGAATACTGACTAAACCAGATTTCGAAATAGTTCACAGGTAGGGAACAAAAATTATTATCGCATGAAATGAAGACCGCTGCTGCCGCTGGACTGATACAGATGTACTACAGTATGAAATCAGAGCAATCTTAAGCATCAAAAAAGACAATATTACGAATTGTATGTTCACGGCTCCAAAGGAGCGTTGCAACTTATTGGAAAAGTTTATCATAGTCATGTTTGGTGTAAGGATTCCCACAAAGTATAAAAGTCATGTAGCTCTATTTTTGTCAAAAAGGTGTTTGGCCAAAGTTTATCAATAGATCATCTTGGATCGAGCGTCTCAGTGCTCTTTTCAAAACTGTATTATATATTTTCCAGCTAGACTGCACCACAAAGCACGAACAATTCAAATCTTCGTTGTATCTTAGTTAAAACAAATATTATTGTATTTACAGTTGATTAAATTTATTCCTAAAGTTAATTTCCTAAAGGTATATTTTTAATAGCTCGAGATCAATGTTCCGGACTTTATAAAAGTTGAAGGTAGACTCTAGCCTGGTTCAGACTTTATTCCATTCTAACCCGTTGAACTACAAATTGTTACCTTGGCTACAGCCTACCGTATATGGCCTGATCAAAATATTACTTCAACAATGAGTGTCTTAAGAAATCCTCAAAGATAGTAGGGGCTAAATTAACCATGGAGACCGTATGTAAATCTGTAGATTCGTGGCATTAGAGATCTAACGTATGTAGCAAAGCCAAAATTCACTTGATGATAAATTATTCCTACAGCTCATGTCACCTATACTAATTTTCGGTTAAGTAGTCTAATGCATTGTTGTTGGTAACAAATGTGGAATAAATCATCACCAGGTCCACCGCCGGTCGTCACCATAAGGTCTTCGATTTCTTTCAATCGGCGGACCAAACACTATAGTGCTAAGCTATTATTTTAGGTTTACATTTAGTGAACACGTGATTATTCCAAGTCTAAGCTCGCTGCACCTAGTTTTAACAGCGGTTTGGCTCTACAATGTATTCTTAAGAGAAGACTAATTAGGGGTTGTCATGCCCTATAAAAGGTAATTTACCGACCTACCCTTATTAGTCAGTCGTCAAACGTCAACCCGTAAACTTATTTCTTATTATTAAACACAAACATTGCCTAAAATTGGAGATATCAATTGATGTCAGCAGTCTGCAGTATCCATAGTTTACCAGCGATACTAGGAGACTTGTAGCTTTAACCGAATAGGAGAATCCGGCATAAGAAGGTGCACATCAGAGAGAGATAATCGATTTATGGTCAGTATTTCGCCCAGAAATCGGGCCCTTCAAGTCCAACAGGATTTCAAAGAAGCGCGAGGAGTGGCTCTTAGCAGCTGGACACACATATTGTATACACTAAATATTTTTAGTATTCAATTTATTATTGTTGTCTTTTTGTCTGTATTTATTATAAGGAAACTAGGTATTATATTTTAATTATAACCGTTAGACCAACATTATGGCGTCGTGCAGTCTGCAATAATTACTTTGTTGTTTATCAAACAAATGCCCTATTTGCAACAACATGTTGATAATTTTATTGAAGAGCAATTAATTGTAAACATGGTCCATTTACATTATCGTGTTTGTTTATAAACTAATGACGACTGAATGGCTAGTTTAGGAAATTAACTCATAAGTCAAAGGTCGTCTTCTACATTGCAGTGCAGAGAACAAATAAAAACCGAATTATTACAATTATAAAATTAAAACATCCACACAATGGTGAACTTTAGGAAGTTTCATCTTCTCTCTAAGCTATTATGTATATTATAACAAACACCAATGAAATAAAGCAAATACAGTTGTTACTTTTCATAGGTTTAATTACATTTGCTATATTACTACCATGACCCTTAACGGATTGAAGATATTTGTGCATCATTGTGGGACGCAATGTTGCCGCATCGTCACATTTAGAGTGCGAGAAACAAGGCCACCTTCGTAACGAGCAAACACCACTCACTCATTTGAACGAACAGGAAAATGTCCATAAGGGACAAACCAGCGTCGTATTCGCCCTGTTAAGGTCCCTGTCAAATCACTGCCGGTAGTAAATCGTTTCATTAGGATAGCAACCGGAAAATTCAAAATTTAATCCTCATCACCTCGAAGTTTGGCAGTCCATGACTATTGCGGTATTTCCGAACCGATATAACTTAGGGACCTCCAGGAAAAGAGCCTACACCTTTCTTAAAGGGGGCAGCGCATCTGCGATTCCTCCGGTGCTGCAGATGTACATTGGCAGCACTCAGTTCATTGATCACTTATGAAGTGAGCTGCTTACTCCTTTGCCACCTATTCTATAAAAAGAGCAGTGGTATCACCGTAACATCGATCTGTATAATGACCCACATCTTCTCATAAGTTGGGGATATTTTGTCACCTAGTGAATCAAAGGCTTATGTAGCATAGTCATCACTCAGCATTGAATACATTTTAGAAAATCGAAAGGAATGCTTAAAGATAATGTTAATATCAGAGAACGTTATCGGGATTCTTGCAAAAGTAGCAAAACTCATATTTGAAATTATTTTATTTAAGATAGGCCAAGAAAAAAACACGAGTATATTGTATTAAAAACATAGACAGATTGGATTGTTCTTTCAGTTACTAATTATGTGTATCCAAAAGCCGATCAGAAAATGTACTTCAGATACACTAGAATGTGTTATGATTCTTGAGTTTCTGTGTTATGATTGTTAAGTTGTACTTAAGTCAAAGCTCAAAAAAAAAATTCTTTTCGTTGCCACAATCATAGAGGTTTTTCATTTGTTTTATTACAATTCAAACATGTGTTTATAGACAAGTTTGTTTTTATAAGAAATAGTGTTATTTGTATTTCTAATAAATATACCATTACTCAATTTTATTTATTTTATTAATAGAGTGAATTTCTGACCTTGAAAATGACAAAATTGAATTGTTAGAGCCACGCTGCAGCTAGTTTCTGGGTTTAGCGAATGATGCTACTGTGTTTAACTTATGTGGTGAGTAATCCGAGGCAATTACAGGTCACGAGGCATTTAACATGACTCAGTCCTCAGAGCTAACAACGCATTTACATATTTTTTGTACTTTGACTTGACTGCCAGTTATTGCGCGTATGCGCGACGATAATTATTTGCTACTTCAAAACTTAAGCCAAATCACGCGAGTGTTGACCCCATCATTTACCCATTGTCGAATGACGAATATAGTCTGTGCACTTACTGGATAATTTATTATATTTTGTCTTTGTATCATTGAACTGTTGAACAATATCTACCGGTCACCGCTCCAGTCTTCTAGGTTACCTAAATTTCTTACAATTCATAATATTTTATATGATCTTACATATTATATCAAAGGTAAAATGAAACTATACACAGCGAAAGTCACTTTTAACTTAATTGTACATAATATATAATCAAATAGTTATAAAACTTACTTAATCTTTTTTGCGTTTTTTTTTAATACTTTCTAAGCAAGTGCTTGACCACGACCCCACCTGATGTTAAGCGGAAATGCAGTCCTAGATGGTAAGGCGCACTAGCTCAGTAAATGCCTATTCACTCTGCTCTTGAAAACACCCACATTGTAATCGGAGGGAAAGATAGACGCGGGCAAACTATTCCAGCCCTTTGCTGTACGAATAATGAAAGACGAAGCCAAGCGCTTCGTTCGGGTTTGAGGGATGTTCACAACAAAAGGATGAAATCCAGCAGTGCGTAGTGAAGTCCGATGGTGACCAAGGTTGTCAAACGGGCATACAGTTTATCTGATAGTAAGTCCATCGACTACAGCCCAGAAACACCTACAATTCATACTAAACAATGAACAAAATGCACATAGTGATCCCTGAGGACTGAGATGGAAGGAGCCAATCAGGATAGTCTATTTACACTGTTTGGCGCGAAGGAAGAAGGCTAAATCTATGTTTATATAAAAGTATTTTCTTTATGACGCCGTTTGAATACATCATATCATCTGATAACGTTATTATCATAAGAGGGACCTCGAATTTGCCGCAGTCCGGATACGCATAAACTCTGGGACGCAAGGTGTCTTCTTTTGTCATCACCGATTCAACTGTCAAAGGTGGATCACAGAAACTTGTTCCAAACAACAGTAGAATTGCTTTAGTGCCATAGTTCGCAAAGTGGTTTAGGTGGACCACGAGGGACTCGACGGAGCCTGCGTTGGCGTGACAAAAAAATGAGGGTTCACAATTCGCAAGCTGGTGTCCATGAAAATTTATTTGCTTTCGATAGTGAAGAGCTAAAATGTTGGCTTGATTTCACCTATGTAGGCAGAAAATAATTTAAGAAGCTCAGGGACTGTTACTTCCATATTCCACATTTCTTGCCGAGTTTTGGGAAGATGGTAGAAATGTAGATACAGGAGGTCCACCGGAACCAGCTAAATCTTGAAAGAGGTCTATGAGAAAAAAAGTGTAGGTACCTCTGCTTTAGCGCATCGACCGTGTGGTCTCATCACATTAGATGCTTGTCAGTTGTTGGTCCTGGGTTGGATTCCCAATCATGGCAATATTCTGTGCAATACAAATTATTAATTTACATTTTATTTTATTTTTATTAAAACTAGTTTATTTGTTTGTAGTTTGTTGAATTTTGTAAAATACCTATCAGGGGATCCAATACATTTATTAAAGTAGTAGACAAAAAACTGACGACACTGTAATATATCTTGCACAGTTGACAGCATCTGGAGCAACTAGAAGATGGCTAAATATATTATTAACAAAGTATAATACCTAAAACTACTAAAGAACAATAACACAAATATACAAGTGAATGATGATCAGCGTCCGATCGGTCGCTTTTATTTTCACATTACGCTAGTAAACCAAGTTCGGTTCCCGGCGTCTGCAGCGATGACATCGTTGTAAGTGCTTATTTAACACATGATCGGCAATCAACAAAATTATCGTGAGGTAACCTACATGTCTAAGAAATATATTTAACGCAAAAAATAGAAGACATGTGAAGTTCGCCAAGCCTCTTGGCTGAATGTGCTGAGATTCCCTATCTAAAGTGAGCATTATATACTTTTAAATGCAGAGTTAATACTTTATAAAATAGCAAAGATACAGTACGTATAATTTTAATAAACACATGTTGAATAGGTATAACAATCAATTACAGTGGAGAAAATTACAATTCACAAATGCAAAAGTAATAGATAAAACAATGAAGACATAATTTGCTTTATAACTTCTTTAGGTTATATCACAGTTATTTAGAAAAAGGCTCTAAGTAAAAACATAATTTTAATAAGCATAAGAGATGATAGAAAGATATATTAGAGGGTAACCTACAGTTTTAAATCGTATTTATCATTAACCTTATTGAGGCTTTCTTATGAATGGCTTCATAACGTATTTAAGAAAGACGTATTCCATCTGATCCGGGGCATTCGCCTTTACTGATCATATGAAGAGCTGAAAGAAGAAAAAATTAAGCTATTATAAAGTATAATGAAATATATATAAATAGGTTTAAATCTATCACATCTATTTGAATTATATGCTGCCGAGAAATCCACGATCTCATAGAATAGTAGCGTAAAATAACACAGTACCGTCACCACTATTTATTAAACTGAATGCAGGTTTAAACAGAAGCGTCAATAGCCTAATGGTGAGAGTGCGGTCTGCGAAACGATCGGAGGTTCCGCCATTCGACTATCGTCGTGAACAAACTCATAGCACAATCATTTTCAGCTTTGTTGAAGTGGTCAACCGCAATGCTAGTAATGTTACTAACTACTAATGTGACTAAGTATAACGTGCGCCCATGATTAACCATTGTTTTTTTGTGTGTGTATTACTGTTGATCCAGAGACCTCTACAGCTTTATCTAGTTAGACTCGCGAGCGTATTGTATTGTTGTTATATTTTATTAAGATTTGCGCGCCACTGGTGGTTGATCTGGTGACATATAGGAACCGGGAAGACTTATTACTGGTGACAAGGTGACAATTCTATCTTAGTACGCAGAGATGATTGTACATTATGATTCCTTGTTAAGGATGAATGAGGGTGTCATACTGTGGGCTGCGGAAATCTTTTACCATCACGTGAACTGTGTGCTTGTTTATCACTAATAATATTACTAATATAATAAAACAAAACTTCTTGACCACACAAGTGGCCATGTATGATGTCGGAATTTTTAGACTGCTTTAAAAGCTCTGACATAATCTTATCGTGTCCTATCTCTAGACCGCTGCTGGACCGCTAACTTGAACGTGAAGACCCATATGATACTAATAGTAACCTATCATCAATCATGCCGTCCTAATGGTCTTTAAAGGTTGCATGATATTTATACGATATTTATTTAGTCTCTATTTCTGACGTACAGTTAAAAACATAATACCGGATAGAGGTTTACAGCTTATTTCACCATGTTTGTATTAACTGGCTTTCTTGTCTGTCTGTTGGTCTTATTGGTATCAATTTTATAATTCATTTTAAACTTCCCGATTAGCTAGAACTTTAAACTTTAAAGCTCATAACTAGAGGACAAAGCTATAACAACTCACTTTCTTGTCTGTTCGATATAAATTTCCAAGTGATTCTAATAATAATAATTTTGAATATATTGAAAGTTAATACACGATAATAATATACGCCCTCACAGAACACCGACGTTAAATAGCAGTATAACGCTGCTGTGTTTCGTCTGGTGAGTGAAGGATCCGGAGACCTTTATTACTGGTGACGAGGCATTCCATCTCAGTCCTCAAGGGTGACAACGCATCTGAATTATGATTACTTGTCGGGGATGAATGAGGATGTCATGGGCCGCGGGAGTCACTTAACATCAGGTGAACTGTGTGCTCGTTTGTAACTCTTAATGTAATAAAAAGTAAAAAATAATTTATTTATTTCTTTATGCCAAGCTGAGCGTCGCTCAATCTAGACTGTATGTTTTAACATGCCATTCTCGAACGACTAGTAAAATTTCACTAGAAGCTCTTTATGTAGACCAACAAAAAATATTTAGCATACGTAATATAAAATGAACACAAAGCAGCTAGTGTTATTTAAAGTAAATTGGCCGCCATGACTCAAAATCCGGTTGTAGCGACGCATTAACAATGGCGAGGCTACCGATTCGGCGCTTATGTCAACGGTCATGCTCTCTCAGCCACCCGTACAAAACGCATTTTTTATTGTGCTATTACGAGATGAAATGGTGAAATCACAAACATCGGAATAAAAAGATAGATATATGGCACATTTTTTAATACCTCTATTACATATACAACTATAAAAGAGTAGAAGAGCTACGCTGCAGTTTGTTTCTAGCTCCAGAATGAAAATGTCAACTCGACCGGGGTAGGACCACGCCCTCGCAGAATACCAGCGTAAAATAGTAGCATAATGCTGATGTGTTTCGTCTGGTGAAGGAAAGGATCCGGAGACCTTTATTACTGGTGACGAGGCATCTGCATTAATATTCCTTGTCAAGGATGAATGTAGATTTCATGGGCCGCAGGAAACACTGAACATCACGTGAACTATGTGCTCGTTTGTTACTCTGGATGGAATGGAATAAATATATATATATATATATATATATATATATATATATATATATATATATATATATATTGTGTGAACATTATCCTCCTACTATCTGGGAATATTAAAGATGTCAGTGGACAATCAGTGGAATACTCAGATGGCCATTGTTGATTTTATTATAGAATTCCAACTTAAAACAATAGGATAATCCTACTTTCATTCGTATCACAACTGACTAAAACCGGAGATCCAATTACTGTAAACGCAACGTTAAATCTCAATCTTCCCGGATGACTACCTTCATCGCGACTCGTGATCGCCTAAGTGTGTAGGTGGCATTTATCGTGACATGAAAACTGCGTATACTTTAATAAAACTTAAATAAAAATGACATCACCAAATAAGTGACCGTTGATCTTAAATCTACACATTTTATACTGCCTGCTTTATTGCACTTTGTCGTCAAACTGTGTGAATGCGATTGAAACTTGTGTCATAGTTAAAAAGAACAAACAGACTAAAAAATAAACCTCTGAGGGACTGTGAGTTGTGTCTAGTCGTTGTCAATTCAAGATTGTTTCACTTATAAACAAAATTGAAAAAAGAACAAGATTTGAAATCGGACTTAAGTTGTACGTACGGGGATATACATTGTATGTATGTATGTGCGTAATAATTTGTGATATCACGCAAAAGCACATTATGTGCAAATAAAATTTAGTTTTATTTTATTTTGTGCTTATTTGTTTTATATCATTAAATAAAATCTGAGCATTTTGAAATTGTTAAATGTAATTTGAAATACCGATGCCATGCCACATGCTTAGCGGTGAATAAAATAACGTAAGGAAAAAATATTTCGAAGACATATTAAGTCCATGAGACTACGCTCACACCCTGTCTAGAGACCTATGCCCAGCAGTGGGATTTATATAAATATATGGGCTGTAACTCATTTTTTTTTACTTTTAAACGAAATCTGGATGTAGAATTATAATTCACAGTATCTGGTTATAAAGTTGGATGTGTACGTGAAGGGAAGTATAAATTACTTCCTCTCACGTACACTTCTAGGTTATAGGGGCGAAATAGGCTGGACGGTAAGTTCAGCGTATCTGTATCTGAATAAATACAGCTACGCTGAACTTACGTGAACTTAATTAACTTAATTCAATTTAAATTAAATAAAATTTAAATTAAACGAACTTAATTCATGATAACCGCAGACTGGAGTCAGCGGTTATCATGAATTAATTATGACCGTCATGAAAATAAAAGAAAATTATGAAATCGACTACAATAAAACTATTAAGAAATACATCATTGCAGTCAAGAGGAAATGTATATTATTTGACTTACTATCTTTGTGCTCGCAATTGTAGTTATTCATGACGCATTCGCTGCCAAAGGACTTCGGCTTTTCGCTCTGCTTGCCAGCGCAGATGGGTTGGAACTTGACACTGCTGCAGTCGCGCGTGCATGCCTTCTTTCGTGCTGCCTCAGCCTTTAATTGCTTCAGATCTGTCTTATCCGGGCGGCAAGAAACCGCCACAAACAGAACCGCTGGAATTAGAGAATTCAACTACAATAAGCTAATTAGCAGACTGCTCGACTTTCAATGCACAACGAGCTCTGCCACTAGATAGAGCGATGACCCCGCCCACATTGCAGAAAGTCGATGAATGCAGATGCAAAGCCATGCCATTTAACAATTTATAGTGAGGCGAATGTTCAGTAAGACGATAAGACTAATGATGAGAAAATGTAATGTCGATAACGTTTTTTAAATAAAACTGATTTCGAGTCGTAATATGAACATATTATCTTTAAGTTCATGTTGTACAAAATGATTCATTAATTTATTCTATACTTATCTTAGAAGAAAATATATCAAATATGCATGCAGTTTATAAATATTAAAAATCCTAGGTATTTTAAATATACACGTAAATCATGATTGAGAGAGGAGTAATTTTTTAACAAAGTATTCGTGCTTAAGGAATCCATATTATATTAAATAAACGCATTTTATTTTATATACATAAAATATAAATCTCAATTATAAACATTTTAGAATAATAGAATATATCTTTGCTTTTAAAGAATAACGCTCAATCGGCACACACATATTTTACCTTAAACAAATCAAATCCTAAAATGGCAACACAACCTCAATGGCGTACAAACGGGCTCTAAATATTGTTGAATGATTTTAAGTAGTTAAAAATATACAAAAACTCAGTGGCACAAAACCAGCTAGCCGACTACATCGTATGTCCAATATTCTAGCCACTATTCTGTCATCGCTTTCTGCACCTATTATTTAATTAACTCTACTAGGGCGAGGATAGAAGCCCATGCTACGTACATTTGCGACCTTTATAAATAAGATTAAGGCCATAAATATAATCGCAGAAAGAAATATTTAAATGGAGCTAACTACGTTATAAGACTACTTTTATTTCATATTTTTTCCACACAAACTAATGATACTTGTACAGTAATATAAAACTATTATAAAAGGCTTTATCCTTGTTATATTCCTTGCTTATAATTATCTCAAGATGCAGACGGCGTTATGTTAGCATGATAGAAAATATTTATCATAAGATTTCTGTTAAATTACTATTTGTTTAAGAAATTTTTGATAAAATGTACTTTTATTAAGTAAAATTGTGTATAATAATATATTTTTAGGAAGAATATTCTTATAGACAAAATGCAAAACAGAAACAAAGATCAAGTATTGTATCTATTAAGCGCCATGAGATTTTTTAAACACTACTATTATTTATTGCATTAACATAAAACCTTAAAACGTTGCATAACTAATTAAATAACGGTGTATGAAACTTAAACCAGTTGGCTTAAATATTACAAGTGATATTAGATAAATAGAAATAGTATAAACATTTTCATTATAGTTAGGGTAAATTAATACATGTATAGGATACAATGATAAACTTACCCAAAATAAACAAAGTGAAATATTTCATCTTTAAACAGCAACACGAACAAACTTGTTCCACTAAGCTCTCAATGGCGACTAGTTGTTCACAATGAATGCGATCTTTTTTATACAACATTTTCGTAGGGAGGTGCTAGTATATGCTCTTTATAAGTTATGTAATGATTGTGATTTATTTGGTGTATTATACTTGAGCCAACTATGGCAGGAAAGTTGATAAAAATGAAAATATTTAATAATATCTTCAACTACGGGTCACAAATACAATAACACAAGTTGTTCAACTTTATTATCAAATTTCAACGTCATAAATAAACTTGTTATTCCAGACTAAATTGTTCTAGATGGCTTTTTACATGTACCTTGTCCGGCCATAAGTTCTGTTACAAATGAAAATGCATTTTTTTTTAATGAAGTAATGTAATATTATTAAAATTTATACCTACATTCTGCCTTTAACAGCATTAACAGCCTTTGTAGTTCTAACAGCACGCGGCCGCCCCAGTTGTTTCTGGTCTTCGACAGAGGAAGTGTTGTTGTATCTGTTGATAGTACGATATACGAACATACGGCTGATACCAAGCTTTTGAAGTGTCTGGAATATGACCGACGGCTCCATACCCACTTTGTGCAAGGCCATCACTGCAATCCTATTTACACTAATACCCCATTCCATATTGTAATTTGATAATGAACACGAAAAAATATGTGAAATGGCGCAAAATCGAAATAATTAAAAAGTTTTTATGTAACAATATTTATGGCCAGACTAGTTATATCGATTCATTGCTAAAAGCGTCTTGGAAATTAAAGATTGTGTATGTGTTCAAGGAACAACACGTGTAATCCTTACGAATTTGAGTCCCATTGGCCGCAGGAACTGTTTCCCATCAGTTGAACTGTGTGCTCGTATGTCACCCTCAATACAATAAAAAAAACTAAATATATCATTATTTTTTATCATCAAAAATAACTACGTCTGCTACTGTTAACATATCTATGGACAAAAAAAATATGTCAAATTCTTATCTTACAAAAAGATAATTATTGGTGAATCACAATGACAAGACGACGCTCAAATTTTTCCCGTCATTTCATTCATCATCACTAGACTCGTTCCTTCCCAATCACGTTCAGCCCCCACAATCACCGCTTGCGCACTCTTTCATATGGAGCGCAATCAAACAACACGTTCATGTGAGTAAATAGGATCCAGTTTTTTTTTTTTTTCTTTAAGGGCTGAAGGCCACTGTTAGCCCGAGGGCTTTTACAGTTTCACCGGGTTGAGAGGTGACCGAGCGATAATGGCACTCAGTCGAGACCTCTATTATATGTAACCAGCACAAGGGCTCCCAAAAAGGAGCCTCGGCTTGGACCGATACATTGTTTCGCGAGAGTGTCTGACTCGAGGGTGCCCGAGAGGACCGAACCTCGGCTTGGTCAGTTGCTTCTGACAGAGGATTCTTTTTATTCGCTATGATTATTAGCTATCTGTACCACCACTTCGGAATGCGTGGGCGCTGGAGAAGAAGTGGCGCAAGAAACTCCAGCGACGCTTCTATCTGTATGGACTGGAGAGAACCGACCAGTGACATGGCGGTATCGCGAATATCCTTGTTTGCGACGCCCTCGCCGTCGGCGGGGGCGATGTGAGGGTGCAATGTACGTGTGTTGTGTTTTATGAATGCGAATGTACGCGGGTGAATCTGTGATTCGCGATGGGATTGTAAGTGGCGGCACTTACAATCAAGGGGTTAGAGTGTGTGACGGCAGAGTCGAAATATCGGCGGGAAGCCTGCTTCAGGTACTGAGCTATGGTCGGCAGCTCAAGATCTATGTGTGGATTTTCATTACGCAAGAACTACGGTGCACCGGTGGCCTTGCGCATGAAACGATTTTGTATTACCTGAAGTCGGTGAATGTGACGCAGGGAAGCATGCGCAAAGACGGGGCTTGCGTATGTCATTATGGGTCGGATGCACTTTGTATAGTGTAATTTTATTACGCAGGGACATTTTGCTACTTTTATTGAGTAACGGGTGCAAACGACCTAGGACGAACGCTGCTCGATTCCGTGCGCGGTTGACATGCGGACCGAAGGTGAGTCTTTCATCTAATGTGACGCCTAAGTATTTCACTGTCTGTTCCCAGGGGATCGGACGATCAAATAACTCTATAGTTGGGAGATGCGGCGTTTTGTTGCGCCGAGAGAAGTACATGGCTGCACTTTTGGTGGGGTTAACCTCGATCCTCCATTTCCGAAACCATTTCCCTAAGGTGTTGGCGGCAGATTGGAGGCGTCTACAAATAGCGTCTGGTTTGAACCCAGACACATAGAGGCCGGTGTCATTGGCGAAAAGGGCTAGCTCTACACCGCGAGTGCGCGGTATGTCGTTGGTGTAGAGTGTGTACAAAATAGGACCTAGGACGGAGCCTTGTGGTACTCCGGCACAAATAGGGTGAACCTCGGAGCGCGTTCCCTCGACGCGGTAACCAAAGGTTTGATTTCGGAGAAAGTCTCGTATGATAAGTACGAGTCGATCTGGCACACCGAGCTCATATAGTTTGTATATGAGCCCGTTGTGCCAGACCTTGTCGAAAGCTTTCGCCACGTCGAGGAAAAGTGCCCCAGTTTGGTAGCCCTGAAGAAATTTACTGAGGATGTGCTCCGTGATGCGGTGCACTTGATGTGTGCATGAGTGTTGGGTGCGAAACCCGAACTGCTCATTGATTGGTAGCCCTCAGGACAGCATGAAGTCCTTGAGGCGGGGGAGGATGAGCCTTTCATATACCTTACCCAAGACTTTGAGTAGGCTTATGGGTCGATAGGCTGATGGATCGGTTGGATGTTTTGAGGGCTTGAGAATCCCTATGACGTCGGCTTCCTTCCAGGTGTTCAGGAAGGTGCCTTTGGATATGGCGGCGTTGTAGATTATCACCAGTAGGTGTAAAATGGACATGGGTAGGAGTTTCATCACCTTGTTGGTGATACCGTCGGGGCCGGGAGCCTTGCGTGGTCGCAGGTTTTTAATTATGGACTCAACTTCGGTGCATGTGACTTGGGTAACGGAATCGCGAGGTGGTTCCTTACTCCTCCGGTCGACCTCGCTGTCAACCATTGCAAGGTGAGCGGCGTCGATCGGTAGTGTGCTCGGTGAGCCAACCCCCGGGGGTTGATTTTAGTTGCATTCCACCGAGTGTGCTTGCTATTGAAATCTCCTGCCAAAATGACTGAGTTTCCAAGGGAAAGGAGTACCACGAAGTCGCTTCGTAATACTTGTGCATCACGTCTGCAAGGCAGGTAAACGGACGCGATTGTGATGGGGGCATGGCCGGTCATGACTAGCTGACAGACTGAGGCTTCTAGAAAAGTGAGGGTTGGCGTGTCGACGGGCACGCAGTGCAAGGACTTTTTGTAGTAAATGAGAGTTCCGCCATTAGCGGCGGAAGTTCTATCATTCCTAATGATGTTATAATTCGCAATGTTGGGATTGCGAGTGTGCGGTTTGAGGAATGTCTCCTGCACTAGGAGCACGTCGACTTGGTGATCGCGAACGACATTGAAGATTTCGTCGCGTTGATTGTTAATACCGTTCGCGTTAAAAAATGCGACGTTAAGGGAACGCGGTTTTACTCTGCCGTTGTAAAGGCCCTCTATGCTTGAAAGTTGGCGATGGCTGACACTACATGTTGGTAGCACATTGTGGCGGCAATCCTGACTTCGGGCTTGCCATTTGAATCCCTTAAGGCTTTTGCTAGGGCTGAGACGTCGGCGCCGTTGAAGACGGCGGCGAAGCGACACACTAAATCAAGGTCACTTTCGCTAACCGGCCGTCTTGATGATGGAGGGGGCTGCTCAACCGGTTGAGCAGAAGTCGCTACGCCGATCGGCGTATGCCATGCGGGGCGTAGAGGTTGGACAGGGGCGAGAATTGGCGCGGGGGCGGCGGTCGGGGTAGCGACCTTGGGCGGGATTTTTAGTGCCGGACGTTTCAGCTTGGGGGCTTTTGGACAGCCAAGGTTATTGGCTGTGTGTCCCTCTGTGTTGCACAGGACACATGCGGGAGGCCCGAAAGTGGCCAGAAGGGCCTTGTCCTTGGGTCTCGGACAGTCAGTGGTGCCATGGTCACCCAGGCACTTGACGCATCTGGGTTTGCCGAAGCAATTGCGAGCTGAGTGGCCATATAATTGGCATATGTGGCACTGGCCTGGTGGGCCGTTTTTATGTGGGCGCTCTATAGTCAGCCCAGAGAGGTGGCAGCAGGTTTTCAGGTTAAATACCTGCTTCCCGGCCTCGGATCTTTCGAGGGCCACAATCACCATGTTGAATGGCTTTTTATTATGGCCACTGTACATCCTATGCACAAATAGGATGGGGAGATTCTGGGCCTGAAGGTCCTCTTTGATTAGATCAGCTGGGATTTCCCGCGGGAGGTTTTAATTATGGACTCAACTTCGGTGCATGTGACTTGGGTAACGGAATCGCGAGGTGGTTCCTTACTCCTCCGGTTGACCTCGCTGTCAACCATTGCAAGGTGAGCGGCGTCGATCGGTAGTGTGCTCGGTGAGCCAACCCCCGGGGGTTGATTTTAGTTGCATTCCACCGAGTGTGCTTGCTATTGAAATCTCCTGCCAAAATGACTGAGTTTCCAAGGGAAGGAGTACCACAAAGTCGCTTCGTAATACTTGTGCATCACGTCTGCAAGGCAGGTAGACGGACGCGATTGTGATGGGGGCATGGCCGGTCATGACTAGCTGACAGACTGAGGCTTCTAGAAAAGTAAGGGTTGGCGTGTCGACGGGCACGCAGTGCAAGGACTTTTTGTAGTAAATGAGAGTTCCGCCATTAGCGGCGGAAGTTCTATCATTCCTAATGATGTTATAATTCGCTATGTTGGGATTGCGAGTGTGCGGTTTGAGGAATGTCTCCTGCACTAGGAGCACGTCGACTTGGTGATCACGAACGACATTGAAGATTTCGTCGCGTTGATTGTTAATACCGTTCGCGTTAAAAAATGCGACGTTAAGGGAACGCGGTTTTACTCTGCCGTTGTAAAGGCGTATGCCATGCGGGGCGTAGAGGTCGGACAGGGGCGAGAATTGGCGCGGGGGCGGCGGTCGGGGTAGCGACCTTGGGCGGGATTTTTAGTGCCGGACGTTTCAGCTTGGGGGCTTTTGGACAGCCAAGGTTATTGGCTGTGTGTCCCTCTGTGTTGCACAGGACACATGCGGGAGGCCCGAAAGTGGCCAGAAGGGCCTTGTCCTTGGGTCTCGGACAGTCAGTGGTGCCATGGTCACCCAGGCACTTGACGCATCTGGGTTTGCCGAAGCAATTGCGAGCTGAGTGGCCATATAATTGGCATTTGTGGCACTGGCCTGGTGGGCCGTTTTTATGTGGGCGCTCTATAGTCAGCCCAGAGAGGTGGCAGCAGGTTTTCAGGTTAAATACCTGCTTCCCGGCCTCGGATCTTTCGAGGGCCACAATCACCATGTTGAATGGCTTTTTATTATGGCCACTGTACATCCTATGCAGAAATAGGACGGGGAGATTCTGGGCCTGAAGGTCCTCTTTGATTAGATCAGCTGGGATTTCCCGCGGGAGGTTTTTAATTACTACTCTGAGTTGGCGCTCTTCCGCCATGGTGTAGGTGTGAAAGAAAACACCTTTGTCTTGCAAGAAGCGAGTTATCGCTCTATGGTCGTCCATGGTTTCTAGCTGCAGTTTAATACCTACAGCGGTGGGGATCGCTTGATATTTGTAGCGAGCCACTTGTCTTGTGCCTGAATGAAGACAGGCGGCGGGCGTTTCGATGGCTGTGAGACAGCCGAAGGTTTCTTTGAGCCAGCTAGGGCGCGCTCAGGAGCGGCGGGGGCTTGCTGTGGGGCAGCTGTGAGGGGGCCCTGGGGCAGGGCTGACGTAGATGGCTGGGGAGAGGGGGCCTTTATTTCCCGTTTTTTCGCCTTAGGAGGCGGCGTCGGGGCGGGTGAAGCCCGCTTTTTTTTTTTTCAACCAGCGTGAAATCGCTGGTGTCTTCGGCTTGGGGATCCTCAGGGGACGCGGCGTTATCCAGCTCCATTTCGGAGACTGCGGATGAAGTGCAGGATATGGAGGAGGCCCTTGAGGAGGGTCTATCAGGGAGCGGTCTTTCTTTAATTATGTCCTGGAAGACATCGGGGTATTTATTTTTTAATATGCTGATGAAGTGCAGCAACGACTCTGAGGAAGAGTCCTCCATTGTGCACTCTGTTCACTTTTATTTTTTCCTACTTTATTCGTGGGAAGTGTGGCCACCGGTGGAATGCCGGGGTGAATAGCCTACTTCCCTCCCTGCCGGGTATAGGCAGGGAGGATGTGTGCCTAGTTGTGTAGCCCTAGTGCGTCCAAGTGCCAGTCTTATTGTGCACTTGGGTGTGTGCTTAGAGCTAACTAAAACTACGCGTGGGACTATTATAAGTCCAGCGGGTTGGTCAACCTAAGCTAGGGCACTACACAAGGCCAAGTTTTGTGTCGACTCCTTCCGGTTTCGCGTTTCCCAGAAGGGGAACCACGGGCGTACGGGGCTAGCCCTACACTAGCTAAGTTAACACCGCAAGGTATCCACTAGTGTAACCACCCAGGTGGCTTTGCAATAATCTTTCTTGGAAACTAATTTCCGGTTACAATAGCACCCGCAATAAAAATTGCTCGATGTATTGTTCTCGGAACAATGGGTGCGCAGGTGGTTCGCTCGGGGGCAGGTAGCTCGGGAGGGTCGCGGCGGGGCGCCGGGCGACCGTTCTCGGCGACTGCTGAGCGTTGAATGTAGGAACCAGTACAACTGTTAAAACCTTTAGACTAATTTCAGTGCACTAAATGAAATAGATTTTACATTAAGGCAAATTTAATGGAAGTTTTAATACATAACCCATAATATGTAGAGAGGAGATAAATAACTAGCTCCCTAATGAAATGAACAATCTTGATGCAGAGATTCCGGCTTCGGTCTTCAACTGACAACCGATCACCTCGTCTTTCCCACTGCACTTGTGACAATAAATATTCGAAATATATGATTGCGTTGCTTAGATCTGTATTTATAAACAAGCTATTTATCTTATAATATGCGACTTAAAATATTGATCTTTATTTGTCTTATAATATAAATAGTACTCTAACTAGACAGACAAAATGGTCTCTATGACTCTAAATCAATTAGCTTGCTAATTGGGGCGTCATGTATAAAATGATATACCAACACAGTACGCTTTATTTCCTACTTGTCTTTCAGTCGCACTTCGTTATGTGTGAGTATACACGTTTCACGTCTGCTTACAATTAGCGGTGTACATGTTCTTTACTTTAACGTAATTTTTACAGTGACTTCCAAAAAGATGTAATACCGCCATCACTGGAACTGTACAACGTATCCTATGTATATGATAAAACACAAAACACAAAAGCACAAAGATTACATAAATATTTATTATGATAGAATGTGATGGTACCAAGGTTTGGACTAGCTCGGACATTTGAAATTTTCTAGGAGCAAGGTTGTTGCACTCTAAAAATGTATAATGTACTCTAATTTATGTATTTTTTCATTCCTACCACACATTATTTTCTTACGGGAGTCTTTACGGTCACTATGTTCTAAAAATTGAAACTAGAATTCGTTTAACAACTCTTTTAAAAACCATGAAAATGTTATGTACTAAATAATGCATGGTTTCAAAAACCTTACCAGCGATTAACATAATACGTGTCTCGGGCTCGATGTGTTTTTATACTGAGAAAATATGCTAATTATATAAAGTGTAAAGTGTGCGTTTATATTTCCCTGTTCCAATTTTGTCTAAATGCAGTCGCCATTAAACCAAGTCTAAGGCCGCTAAAAACAGGACATGTACATAATAGACGCTTTTGACGAAGTGAAACGCCTAAATGTTCTAATTTATTAATGAAAAAACTTTTGATACGTGCCCGTGAGTCTGACAATAAAGATGGATATTTTGAAGAATAGTTAAAATACTCGTAAGATTTATAAGTTACAGTGTAAAAAATTACAATTGTGGTGAATATTTAATTCTAAATTCTTAAATACGTCAAAATTATTTACTTTGTAATCAGCGGCCGCATCGTCAGAACCATTGAGTTTATAATAAAGGCAGTCCGGTAGGACCTGTGTCGCTCTAGCAGCAGCATTTGTAGTAAAAGAGGCGATAGAGCTAAATAGATCTTCGCACAAAGACTTGAGAGAGGCTGCCTAATAAACTTAAAACTGACAAACAATCCTCACATTTTTTTATTTTTACGTACGTACATTACGGTGACCTATTCGCCTCGTGGAACTCACGACCTGTCCCTATATTGGATGATTTGCTATACTGATATGCCACTTTAAAAACAAATTGAGAGACGTATATCTAGAAGACATCAGGTTGGCCCTAAACATATTGTTGATCTACGTATTAACGTAAATATAGGCATGTACATAGTAAATAATTAATTAATTTATTTATTAGATAATTCAACAGCTACTTAGGAAACATATTATATAACAACTGGTTACATGAAATATGGCCAAATTCTGGATTGCACAATTGGTTAGAAACTATTTAAGAACTGTATTTAAGTAGTAATTATGGTAGTTTTAAGTTTACGTGGGTGAGTGAACGGGTGTGTGCACGTGTATGGCTGCGTTTGTGTGTGCGTATGTGTTTATTGGTACGTGTGATTTATTCTGTTATATTATATACCATTGGTTAATACGTGCATTAAAGGAATTATAAGTGTAATAAATAAATAAAAATATATTACCTTGAATAAATTATTACATTATACAGTGTATTTTTTTAATTTCATATTTAAGAACGCGTTTATATGATATTTGGCAGACGTCTAAGTTTAAATAATATTTATGGTACGAGATAACTGAGTTTTGTGTATAATTCCGTGTTGAGTGAGTAATGTGTAAAAGAGGCGTGTGTCGAGTCATATAGGATGGTATCCAAAACGCAATGAAGATACAAGTTCGCACCAGTCTATTTGTTCAAGTAATAGGTACTTATAACTTATGATATACTTATAAAACACTAAAAACAGGCTGCTTTTATAGTCTTTGAAGTTTATCCTACGTTATAAGAACTTATTTTATAAAATAAATACGTGTATACATATATATTATACATGTAATCAATTGTGAATAAATTCTTCTTTTATAGATTATTAAACACGAACCGGAAAAACGTATAAAGTAATTCGTTTAAGTCATTGTATTTCACGTTAAAATTGTAAGTAATTTCCATATAAAACATTTACAATTATACTTGGTATTATTAAAATAAAATCGCGTCGTGGAAAAGAGACTGCTGATCCGCTTTGGGGGAAAAAATATAGTTTGTCTTAAGCGTCACCTAAAATATGCTTACTTATATACAATGCATGCCATCCAGCGTTACATAGCCAAATCAGATAATGTATTCTACCATTTACAGGTATTTAATTCCAATAGTTATTAATAGATGGCGCTAATTACAACAATAATTTAATATAACTCTCTCCGATAGATGGCATCTAAAAATAATATATTCAGATCAACAATATACCTACGCCCGGTACAGAACCAAAGCTAATAAGTCCGCTTTGCGCCACCTCGAGAGGTCAAGGTGTGCATGGCCGTGCTCCGTGGTAAAAGATGGGATGGTCTTCTGGATGATATCACGCCGTCACACTGGCAATTGACACGTGCACTGAAGGCAGATACCGTCTCAGAAATACCACCCTTAGATCTCCCTGATGGGGGTTTGCAGATCCAATGCACTCCCAGTTCGCAACCAATCAACGTAGCGACCTGAATTTGGTGAACAAGGAGTTGGGGTTGCAGTTGCCCTGCGGTTACATATGATGAAGTGATAGACCAGATTAAAAATCTGAAATCCCGTAAAGCGCCAGGCGCTGATGGGATATCTAATAAGGTGTTAATTACCTTCCCAATCACCTGATCTGCCTCCTCGTGACCAGAGGCTAAGGTCATAGAGATTCGCAAACCAGGTAAACCTAGTAACCTACCATCTAGCTACAGACCTATCAGTCTCCTCAGTTCGCTGACGAAGATAATATGTAGAGAGGCTCTCACTCAGCTCCCTCTCAAATTCTTCGGATGGTGGACTACATCTCTAAACACAAAGACAGAAAGAAACCCAAGAAAGATCAGCGCCCCCGACGGGCGATGATCTTTGATGTAGCGAAGGCGTTTGACAAGGTCAATGGCATGAGGGCTTAGTTTATAAACTCTACAAAACCGAGTGCCGGATAGACTCATGACCATTGTACGAGAATACTTGTCGAACCGCAGCTTTCGTTATAGCATAGAGGGCACCCTCCCGTCCCCCATTTTACGGGCTATTACAGCTGGAGTCCCGCAGAGCTCGGTTCTTTCCCCCACTCTTCACAACTTATGTAAATGACATCCCCCGGACGAAAGGTGTCGAACTGGCACAGTATGCCGACGACACCGCTCTCTATTCCGCTCGAGGTAACATCAGATCGCTCTGTTCACGTCTTCAGACCACAGCCAACGCACTAGGCGATTGAGGAAATGGAGAATTGAAGTGAACCCGGAAAAGAGGAAAGCGATAATTTTCTCAGGCAACTTGCCTTGTGTACATTGGAAATTGATCGAGGTCAATTGTACTAATTTTACCCTGTTCAGGACAGTCATTCCGTGGTCTAGCCACATAAATTATTTAGGAGTTACTCTAGACCGTAACTTAACTTACACCGAGACCTTAAGATACCCTCCATAAGGAAGTACTTTAAAGAAATATCTCTACATTTCAATTCGACCTTAAATCACCCTAACACGTTAGTGCTAGCAGCAAGCTGCCTTTAGATAGCGATCCGAATCGAGGTTTCGTACCTCCTTATCCCTCATAAGGAGGTACGAAAGCCCTCGGATCCACAGGGGTCGTATCGTCGTTGTCTCCCTACTCAGCGGGCCTCCCACTCGCGAGTCCAATAAGAAAAAGTTTTAAAGTTCTCTGGACCAATAGCAATACTCACAAACAAAAAAAAAAGAAACCAGTATGTGACACCGGCAAACAACGATTTGGTATCAAAATCTTGCCCAATTTAACTCATGTATTTTAATTATGAATATATATTTCCGAATATATTTCTAATAACAGTTTCAACCACTTAACCATTTAAATGATATTAAAAAAAAATATATATATATATATATATTATATTATTTTTAATAAACCAACTAAAAGTGAAATATAGGTCTAGTGATGGGGTGTAACGTCACGGGCACCATTTTGAAGATATCGGCATTCCAAGATATCTCTAATCCACCTGCCCAGCGTAATGTATAAGGACGAATCGGAATTTATCTTATGATATAGTTGTCGATGACTGAATGGCTAAACTGTACATGTATTGCTATAACAAATATTGCCCAACATATAATTGTTTATTGTATGACAAGTTTGAGGAGATTTTTCCTAATATATTAATTATTTACTATATATTTTATAGTAACGATTCCGAAACTGCTTTTATAAATGCTGTTTAAAATATATATAAACACTCTCGTAAGACTTATGGTTATACTTTAATCAAAAATAACTAAAATAAAGGTAAATAAAAACAACTTTTAATATAAACATCTTTTTTTTTATTCCAACTTATAACCGTACATAATATACACAGTACAAAAAAACTTGCTTTCGCCTAATACAGCAATAAGGACAAAATAAAATTGTCACAAATTTCGTTTAACCATTCCTTTTGTTGTATCGTACCAAACAAATTGAGAAATCTAATAATATAGGAGAAACTTATCTACACGCCGTATTTTAATGTACAATGCTTCGAGCGAATACGTTTTACTTCAATACAATAACTTAAAAGTATACACTTCTTAATATGTACTCGATGGAATTCGAATTAAAAATTTACACAATACATACATACTAAAACTACAATTAAGCTGTAAATAACCTGAAAAAGTTTTTTTTGTATTTCAATTAAGGAACATAAAAACATCCACATCTCGACGATATCACCATATTCAGACTAATTTACATTGCACATACACCGATCGCGATCGGACAAAATCACATTTCGAGTACATACAACACAGAAACAGCACACGACCCATTACGCCTAATGCCATCTACACGAAACGGCGCACAGCGCGTATCACACTCCCAATCTTACGTTTAAATGCGGAACTTAGCGATTAATGTTACGTTCGAAGTTGAGATCAAATGGGGAGGGGCCCGGTCGACTTCACTTGGCTTCGTCTAAGGCCTCCTCTAAGCAGCAGAGAGAATCCTTCACCGCGTGATATACGATATTTTTTATTTGCAGCTTGTCCTCTTTATTGGCATGTTGGCGTGAAAGACGACGGAATTCCTGCGCCAATTCGAAGCATCGCGAAACGTTCTCCGGTGATACGAAATCTTCGGCGACCTTAATACAGTCTAGAAGGTTCCGTACTTGATGAGGGGCACCCGCGGGGACGAAGACCGCGTCTCCAGGACATTGGAGTATCGCGTATCCTTCGACAGCATACTCTCTGTACAACCGTTCGCGTAACGCGGCATCTAAATACCACGTTTGGTCGTGTACAGGGTCGTGTTGGGGCCGAGGTCTTGCGCCGCGTTCCAATTCAGCTCGAACCAAGAAGTCTCGGATTTTATCCGCATCTTTCGCGGCATAGATGTGCCAGAGCGCTGCGGGGGGTTTAACCCTCGCCCTTCGTCTCGATAGAACGTCTACTCCGGCTTCTTCGGCTGCTCTAGCCGCCTCTCTCCCTCTCTCTGGGGCATCGGCTGGAGCACTGGCATGCACCATCACGTTAACGGCGTCGCTGACGTCCAAGTGTAGATTCGTTGTGCCGCCTGCGCCACCGTACGCTGTGTACATTTTAGGGCCTAAGTCTGGGCGGACGAAGCATTCGGGTAGCCGGGCGGCTAAGTTTAGTTTTCCGTTCCGTGAAGTATATTCGCTTAGAGGCAAAACGCGCATGAGGTCGTCGAAGCGAGATGGGAGTAGCTCTGCAAAGTCCTCGCCCGGAGGCCAGTCTTTTAACTTTAACACCATTGGTGCTCCCCTTTCGTCCCTCAACCTTTTGGCGGCTAGATCAAACCCGTCCCAGAACTTTCTTGAGGGTTGGTTGGGCACGACTAGTCCTGATGCGCAATTGACTAAATCCACGCGTGTGTCACCAAAGTCACGGGAGAAACTCTCGGGACTCCAGAGATCCTTGTCTAACAGACTGGATACATCCGAGACTAGAACTGGTTGGCCGCGTTTCCATTGGTCCTGTTGTATAAAACAAAACAACATTAAATAATGTGACGTCATTCAATAAGAATATATACACCATGGCATATCCATAGTCCACTACTGAAAAAAGGCATCCCAAATAGATTGCTACAAAGCACGATCCGGAGCCACATGCATGGTGTATGGCACATGCCTTCCCGCAAATTTGCATATATTGCAAGAAAATATTATTAAGAAATGAAATGAAAAAAGTTATTATCTACGCAATATGTAATGCAATGAATATTCTTACAAATCAAGATTTAGCTCTTTTAAAAAAAAGAATAAAGAGGTAAATTATAAAAACACATATTTTGTGGGATTGTAACCATTTCCCAGTCGAGTCAGACCATTCATGATGGTTACTAGGTGTAATATGACTCTTCCACTTTAAATTACAATTGAGTCACAGTTAATTTTATTTATTTCAACAAGTGTCTTACCTGGAAAGGCTTATAGTTGCCAGGATGTACTGGATCAGTGAGATGCAATAGCTTTCCATCACATAGCCAGGCGTGCGGCACATCAGGGTAGAGTAGTTTCGATTCAGTGAGCGTCATAATCCGGATTGGTAACCCATCCCTACCCCGGCCGCCTCTGTCGTAACGCTTAACTAAATTCGACAAAGCGAAAGGTTTCACTTCGCCGTCTTCGTCCTTCTTCTCTTCCATGACGCTAGATATGACGTCATCAAGCGAGTCTACTTTATTTTTCTTTTGTTTCTTCTTCGGTTGCGTCTCGCCTCCTTCTGGTGCCGGTCTTATCAAAAGCTCCCTTAATGTAGAAAAGTTGCCGCCTTCTTCGGAGTCGGAAGAACTGCTATCTGATTTTTCTTCTTTAGTCTCAGTTTTCATGGGTATATCAGACAACCAACTGACTATTGAGATATTACTAGCTTTTCCGTTTTCTGATTTCACTGGCGAAGACCCGTTAGTGGGGCTCTCTTCTTTAACTTCTTCTTTTTTGACATTCTGTGATCAAAAATTTGTTTTCAGATATTTTTTAAATATGTAAATAAATATTCATCATTTTAATTTCAATTGTCTGTCTTTAGTTTTTGTTATTAAAATGTTTTGTTCTAAAAAGTTGGGGCCAAACGGCCTTAAACTTTAACTTTTTATATTTTTTTTATTTTATAAATTTTTAAACGTACGTTACAATTTATAAACGTATTTCAAAAAAAAATAGTAGTATGATGCTGTGCAAGTGTACAGGCTATCCAATTATTAGAAACAAAGCATTCTGAAGAGACAAGGAAGATGGAATGATGGTGACGACATATGTTAATCTTGAATCTTCGTTTCGATTGACATGGGCGTTGGACTGGTGGTATGTGTGCTCTTTCGTCACCCTTAGTTCCGTAACAAGATAGTGCGTCGTACGTCAGTGCGCGTGTATACCTTGGCAAGGGCGCGCTGCAGCAACGACTTGGCGAGCGCGCGCTCCTTGGGGCGCGGAGCAGCGACGTGGCCGCACGCGCACGCCGCCAGCGCGAACGTGGCCCGCGCGTCGTGAGCACGCCTCGCGGCGGCGGCCAGCGCACCGCCCGGCGCGATCTGCGTGAGCAGCAACCGTCGTGCGGGATGAAGCCCGCCCGATGTACACGTCAACCAGCTGCGGGGAATGAGAACGCTATTAATTATCATTTTACACATTTTTTAAGTGATCTGCTTGCAGCAAGTTCTTCTACTGGGTTATGAAGATGTCGACAATTGCGACATCTAGTTATTTATTAAATTATAATAAAAATGGAGGCGGTGCTCCTTCCTTGAAACCGCTCGTATAGTCCGCAGGTTTCATTCCCTTTCGTCCTAACCCTCGACCGTTTGTTCTCCCCTGTCGAGGGATTGCCGCCTGGTTGGTCTTTATAGATGTATTATATTATATTGCATATGTTTGTTTTATTATAAACAATAGAGATATAGATCCCAGAGACTATCTAACCTGCTATTGTTAAGATTGATAAACCCTACCTTGAAAATCAGTGGTAACATCGAAAAAATATTTTTATGTTAGACACAGCATTTGAATCTTATAATAAACACACTCAGATAAAGAATTTGTGCTGCACTTCATAATCTTTTATAACAGCAATGGAGTTTTTAATCACGGAAGTATAGAAACTTACCCAAAGGAATCTCGTTCGCCATTGTTGCTGGCAGCGGTTAAGCTGTTTGGTTCGCTGCTGCTGGCGTTGCCCGATTCGCCTGATGTTCGTGACTGAACATAAATAAAACATTTCATTACAATTAGATACAAGTTGAATGTTGTTCTTAAAAATCGTTAAATCGTTAAATTCTAAACGTACGTATGTAAATATTACCCAATCAATATTTAACAACATGGTAATAGTTTACGGGTACAATAACTTGCTTGTATAGGCAGCCCAGTGTCTAAACGTTCCCTTGTAATTTATGGTACACGAGCAAACCGTGTTTGATCCAAAAAAAAAAATACACGAAATAAAATTGTCAGTTGCAATTTTAACTCCTGATTAACTTCGTACACAACGATGAGGGAAAAAATTTGCTGAAACTTGCATGTCTAAGAAATAAAAGAAAATAAAACACTTCGATGACATGTGAAGTGTAGAGAAGAGACTAACAAACTCTAGAAAGGAGGCCTAAGCCCAACAGTGGGCTTTACTTTTATTTATACACCTTTTGAAGAGAAAATATCCAACTAGACCTCTTGTCACTAGCGGTAATGCGTAGTTGCGGGTTTAGTTTATTTCCTTAAGAATTTTAGCGCTTTATAAATTTACCTTGTAGCAATCCAGGCAGACGACGAAACCGCATTTCCCGCAGGTCCAATGGAAGTTAAAGAGCGTTGTTTCACATACGTCGCACATTTCACGAACACCCTGTACAACTCGCTTCCATGCTATTGTCTTATCTGTTGACAAAGCGAATTTGTAAATAAGCGTTCAAACTAGCGATAAGACATAATAAACTACAAGGAATATATAACAGCTAAATATAATTGCTTTATTTCGTCTAGCACGAACACAATTAACACAATTAGGCAGGCAGGCTCAATACAGACTCAATTTACCGGTGACGGCCGATTTCATTTTAACTTTGTAGTGCCAATAATGTGCCTTCATCTCGATATTATCTCCCGTTATATAAAATATAGGGTGGTAAACGAGCACACAATTCATATGATAGCTAGTGATGGATGTGGTCCATCAACCTCAACAGCGACTCAAAACGAACATACGTTAATACCCCAGAGAACTGAGATATAAAACATCAGCGCAGCTATATGATGCTATTTCACACCGGCGTTATGCGAGAAACGAGCCCATTCTATAAAATAGTTATACCTTCATTAAGATGATGTGACTCCGCTTCTTTCTCTTGTTGTAACAGTTCACAGAACTGATCCCCAATCTCCCGCAATAGGAAGCAGCTCATCTCTATATCTAATTCCGCTGCGCCTGCTGATGAAGACAGCCAAAGTTTTCTGTCCTCCTATGGAGAAATAAATAAAAAAAATGTTATTTCTATGATGGTTGTTACAAAAGTAATCTGAAGCTACTTTTAAGGACGGCATTTTGAAATAATATAAATGATACTATTAAATCAAATGCTGACATTAAAGAAAAATATACAGTTTCAAAGCGATAAAACTTTTTTTATTACATTGAGAGTAACAAACGAGTACACAGTTCACCTGATGGCAAGTGATACCTACGGCCTATGACATCTACATTCATCCCTGACAAATAAACCTAATGCAGATATGTTGTGACCCTTGAGAACTGAGATGCGAGTGCCTCGTCACCCGTAATAAAGGTGTCCGGATCCCTTCAGTCGCCAGACGAAACACAACAGCATTTATTCTCCTATTTCACGATGTTATTCTGTGATGGTGTGGTCCTTACCCCGATCGGTCTAACCCATCATTAAAACTATGTATATTATAACAATATCAAAAAAAATAATTACCTCCTCAGCATCCTTGTATGGGTCAGAGAACCCTGCGATGGCAAGCTGCCTGTTCTTGGCGTACTTAAGTCTTCGGAAGGCGTAGAAACGGCAGAATATGTTCGGCATGTCTTTATCCCGTTGTGCCGGAGACCAGCGGCATTCGCGGCATTTGGCTAAACGAGGTGCTACTTCGAAACATGGTCCGTTTTGGAGAAAGGATTCACTGCTTGGACGCATATTAGAGGATGGAGTGCGGCGGGACTCGTCTTTCCGTCTACCTCCTCGACCCCCTCCTCTTGATCGTCTTCCCCTGGCTCTACTCCCTCCTCCTCGTTTGCTAGAAGTGCTTCCACTACCGCTGCCGCTTCCACCAGAATCTGAGTCTTTGTCGTCACTTTCTTTGTCACTTTCACTGCCGCTTTCAGACGCTTTCTTCTTCTTAGGCTCGTCGCCAACTTTACGTGGTAGAGCGCCTTTTTTCCGTTTCGCTTTTGGTGGTTTCCGCTTCGGTGGGGCGTTAGATTCACGGTCGGAACTGGAACTGTCTTCTTCAGCGTCGTCAACGCGGCCATTAGTCTCTTTTGGTTTCCGGGGCTTAGAAGTTTTTCGAGCGTTGCGCTGAATTGACTTGGCAGCGACTGGCACAACGATATTAGAGCTAGAATCATCTGGTTCTGAGACGCGGTTTATTGTCATTGGTAAGGTAATGCAGGTACCGCCACCTCCAGAGCAATCACCCTCGCCGATGGGTGCAGTTTCGTGTCTTTGCAGCCAAGCCTTTTTGCCTAGATGCCGGACCGGGGCTGAGTTGTCGCGTGAGTTCGGTGAGGCGACTTTTGCGGGGGTGTCGTTATCAACAAGGGGGGTGACGGGTGGAGTGGCTGGAGGCGCGGGAGGTGTAGGTGCCGTCATTGGAGGTGATGCCGATACTGGAGGAACAGGCGTTGGAGAAGCGGGACTGGCCGCTGGAGTTATTTGTGGCGCTGGCGATGCGCCGGCTGCTTTTTCCGGCGTTTCGATACTTCCATCCGCGGAGGGCACTCTTACATCACAAGGTGGGCCTGGAGCCTGAGGAGCAGGCTCGGAACCTAGAGGTGTTCGACCAACACTCGCCGCTGCGGCTATTAATGGCTCAGGCGCTGGTAATTCGTCCATCCGTCGTCGTTTAGCATCCGCGTCTGCCGGTTCGAATGGGTAGCGTCGTCGAGGTGATAATCTATCCGGGTCATCACGAGCGATGCCTAGATCTAAAGGCTGTGTTTGACACGCTGATATTGAAGGTGTGGCTGGATCACCGTGAGCTCTAGGCGGCGCTCGCGGCTCCGGGGTGATCCGACAGTGAGCAACTGGCGGAGGTCGAGTACGAAGCGCTGGGGAATACGCGGACGGTGGCGGATACGGCACAGGAGGTGGCTCAGCTTTAGTCAACTGTAGCGGAGGCGGTTCCACAGCGACCGTGTAATGTGCTGGACTGGGCGAACTCACCGGCTTGCCGTACATATGTGGAGGAGCCGGACTTGACACTTTGGGCTTTGTCGGCGCAGTTTGATAGTAGGCAGGCGAACGCTGCGGCGGTTGATACATCCGTCGGGATTTATCTTGAGCGGGTAAAGCCGCGTGTGGCGAAGTCTGTAGTGCTGGATGTGGGTGTGGATGGGGTGGAGCATGTGGGGATAGACCTGTCCGGTGTGGCCGTGGCAAATAATGGGACGGTTCGCTTCTCGGCTTGCTGGGATATGGGTGTTTTTGTTCGAGATGGATTTGTTTAGCGTCGTGCTTTACTATGACAGAGTTTTTCTCGGTGACGAGGGGCGGCGGCGCTGGTAGGTGCTGATCCTTTAGTTTCTCGTAACCTCGGTAAGGGGGATAGTTGTAGGGGGCAAAATTGGGTTCCCCTTTGGGTAGACCATGGTGGGATTTGTCCGGTTTGGAGATGGCGTGTCGTGGCACGTGCGGGTTGTAGTCTGCCGGTGATGAATAGTAACGGGCATCTGCTCGTAAACGCTCGTGCTCCGCTGCACTGACGCCGACGCCACGGGCGGACAGGCTGTTTAACAGGGGCCATGTAGCGCCATGCTGCGACATACTGCGCTCCCGCTGTTAAAAATTAATATAGTATACATATTTTACTTGACGAAAAGCAAATACCCGTGTGTCTCTCTCATATTTCGGTTCATTGGACGTAAGCAGGTATGGATATGGGATAGTAGAATGTCTGAAGCAAGTATTGTTGACGAAAGAGATCAACCCACTTAAACTATTAAGTAAGACTTTTTAAGAAAACTTATGTAGTGTAGTCATTAGTACTTAACTGTAATAATGAGATAACGAGCACCGGGGATCGAACTCAGTTTGCTCGCGTACCGTGAATTAAATTTAAATTCAAGCCACGTAGATACTTAGCTTAATTTACATTACATGATGCATAATTGAATAAAAAAAAAGATAAGTTTTTGAATGTGATATTCAGGCCACAATGTTATCTATGTCCACATATTTGATTAAAATATTCACCTTCTGATTAGCCAGCCTAAGAGATTCCTCGAAATGTCTTGAAACAAGTTTAGATGCGGCATTCTCTTGATCTCTTCTTTCCTTTTCTTCTCTTTCCTGCTTATCCCGTTCTCTTTCCCGTTCCCGCTCTCTCTCACGCTCGCGTTCAATCCGTTCCCTTTCCTTTTCCTTCTGCTGCTTTTCCAGCATCGCATGTTGCTCCTGATCCCTTCTCTCTCTGTAAACAAAGAAAAATACATTTAACAAAAATAAAACGTAAATGAATTATATCTTTATTGACTTTTTAGGGATGAAAATGATGATGCCATTGTAGTCGATTTCTTATAATCCTCGGACGGTTTAAAGATACCCACGCAGAATACATAAATTATAACTTTTTATAAATATAGTTCAGTTAATTATAGAAACTTATTTATGGAAGCAGTATTGCATCTTATGTTTGTTTTCTATGTCAAATAAATAATATGGTCATACAAATATGACATATTTCAATATAAATATTCCTATTTTTACCGCAACCACAGACGCTGAACTCACTCTTCCTAAGGTCAACTGTCAAATGAAACACCAGGCCAAATCCAAAGACAGGTTCGGACTACTGATTCTTCGTCAGCGATAGGGAATCAAACCCCAGACTCGATATAAGTACTCTTGAATGTTAAGTTAATAACGCGGTCGTCTATAAAAAGACAACACTAGGGCATTGTCAAACCATTACCAAGGATATACTATTTATTTATCGTGAAAATATGTTAATGATGAACATTTTAAAAAGTAGTGTTGGAAAGGGAATTAAAAAGATGTTTAATTCATGAATTGAACAAACAGATGTTACCAAATTATTGGAAGATACATAATATGGGTACTCAAAGTATCTAGAACTAGAAATATAAAGATCGCTCATTATTGATATATTAATTACTTATTACTATTAATACATTCAGGTCTGTGTTCAGTAGTGGATAGGCTGTGTCATGATAGTAAACGTTATCCGTTTACTGTGTGAAATAATTCAACACAAATAAGGGAAAATATCTTTAGAAAATTAAGTATAAATAATGTGCAGATTTATTAATACTAATATTCTATAACATATTTCAACACAATATTTAACATTTCATCTCAACCTATTAATGTATTTTTATAAAGATTTCATAGTTAAAACAAATTGAAGAAAAGCTTAACAGTTTCCAAAAACACACGTTTTGAAAAATTTATATTTTTAGAAATGCAATGTAAAGTAATCCGAGTTAATATTTTATATTAATATTATTTTATAAATATTTATATTACTAGAACAAGTCAACAAGCTAAAGAACAGTAGGTACAGGCCAATTTTTTTGTTACTACTGGAGTCACGAGCGAGTGCTTCGCCTATAATAAAAATAATAATTAAATAAATAAAGTAAAAATAATATAATTTAATTTAAGTCATATAGTTAATCTTAGTAAATAATATTTTTTTAGCTACGTTTACATTTAGAACAACAAACAATAACGATAGATTAGAACCAAACCGTTAGGCTAATGACGCAATGATTTGACTATTTAATAATATAATTATGATTTCTTGTTATATACTCTGGTCGTGGAACGAAGTTTAATTAACATAATTAACATTGAATGGTTATTTCAACTGTGTTAAATATTTATTATAGATAATAAAATAAACAACAATATAAATAAGCATTTAAAGTGATAAAAACCGAAAAAACTTACTCATAAAATATTATATTCTTGATTTAATGTTAACCTTCAATAATAATAAATACAGTCGACAATGAATTAAAATGAAACGAACCACATAAAAATTACAAAACAATTTAACAGACTGAATATAAATGGCTGTACTAACTAAAAAGTCATAAAACAAAGGTCAAGAAGATATAAGTGTAAATGAGGGTCAAATGAATTTTTATTAAAAAGTTTTTATGACTCCTATAAGTAGATGGTTTTATAACTTTATTTCATCAAATTAGAAAGGTATTAAAGTTAAATTTTATAGCACACAAAAAATGTTTAACGTAATGTACTACTACTTTAAATAAGTTTTAAGTTATAATATATTCAATTCACATAAATGGGCTCTAATGGGTCTTAAGGACATTTTTTCCTTATATTTTGGACATACGGGTTTCCTCATGTTTATCTTAACCGAATAAGGGTAAAAGTACTCGCAACAAAATTGCAATTTATAATTACCAGTTAGAGTTGCCAGGTCCCGTGTCTAATTATTACTGTCCTAAATTCCCGACCACTAGTTGTTTTTCACAGTTGTGATATAGAAGCTGAGCCATACCGTTCCCGAAGCGGACAGTGAATGTTACCGCCTCAACGCATAAACAATTGAAAAAGTAGTTGATGAAGATTTATTAAGATAGAATATCATTTCCATTTAACCAATTCAAAGAAAGGTATTCAATTATTGTTTCACGGACATTTGATAATACTGATATCGACCGTCCAAAGTTTAATTTAATAAACGCAAGTGTCGCGCAATTTTTTCTATGTTTAACAAAATATGTTATATATGTAAGATAACGTAGTTATACCTAAACTATAATATTTTTAAAATCGATATAAATTTTTATTTCGAATTAAAAAAAAACCACTCAAATAACTATAGTTCTAATATATTTTTATCGTCGGCCCTACAGTGAGCTCCGATAGGTGCAGCCATGCAGTATAGGAATTCGAACTCGTCCAATCGTATGTGATATTGAAATCGAGCGCCCAGATTTAAAAGTTATCTTTAAGTTATCGAGAAACGAAATCAGTTCAGCTATAAATATATACATTACTGTAATATAGTGGTGACAAAATAAAAAAAAGCAAAGTAAATACCAAAAAAAATCATTCTTTTTTGCTTTGTGAGAATGATGTAATACGTTTACAAAACGTCTATTCTTAAACAAACCTAACTAAAATCGTTTGTAATTTCAAAGTAATAACTTTCATGGAATACACTTTCACATGGCCGTTTTGAAATAGCCAATGATGTGATATTCCACGTGTAGGAATATATGAGTAAAATAAGCAATAAACAATGCGAGTATTACAGAATTATGCGCCACATGTGAACCATTGGCTCCAGAGTTGGAACACGTGCAAGCAGCGATAGCACAAACGTTCTGCGTAAACATGCCTGTGGGTCATCAATCGTCAGTGCACGCTGTTTTTATTATAGGCACAGGATATCTCATTATAATGTAAACCAAACATGATTGATATAGGCAAAAGTGAACAGAAATATTATTTATATTTAGCCTAAGTCGTGAGTCGGTGGTGTTTGTTTTACTAAAACTAGCTAATGGCGCGTGTCTTCACCGGCTTTTTTAATATTTACAATCACTGCTCAATCTCCGTAGAAAGAAATAAAGAAATAAATGTTTATTTGGTACTTAGAAATGAAGTAATTACAAAAATAAAATAACATGAAAATCAAAATTTCATTTTACCAAATAGGTCTCCACTCAGTATAAAATCACGGAGTTGATTGGAACTTCGTGAATACTGATTTTAAGTGGATTTTTTCTCGATAAACAAAGGCCTTAAAACGTATACTAAATATGACGACCCGTTTGCAAAATTATCATGCGTTAAACGAATTTTAGGTCTTAATACTTAGGGACAGTGAAGGGCTAACTCCGCGTAAGATTAAAGTAGCTTTTGAGTATAAACTGTTTAAAGTGAATATCTTTGTTAAAACATATACATTGGCCTTAAACTATCTAAATATGACGAAAGCTTTTTAATATTATCATGTGTTAGACGCTGGACGAATTTTGCCTTTAATACTTGGCATAGATAAAATATAACTATGCTAATTATGAGATTAAAATATAGTCTTCAAGTGTACCATTACAGATAAACTCTTCCCCTTTCTCCGTGTAAGTTTAGTTTAGTTAAAAATAGTGCGGTTGTGATGCTTCAGGTAGTTGGTCTATCGATATATATATATATATGATTATAATAATATGAGAACATAATATGTTATATAAACGTTGTTATATTAAATGACAACAAATAATTGCGTCATTTTATCATATATTTATAACTTAACAGTGGTACAGCCGCGCTACAGCTATTTTCTAGCTACAGCATGAATAGGTCCGGTTTACCGTGGAAGGATCACGCCCTCGGAATATCAACGTGAAATAACCAGTATAAAGAGTAAACAGTTCCCTATCTATGCGTAGGGAAATGTCTAGGTAGGGATCCGGAAACTCAATGAATAGCTATTTTTTACATCTCGGTTTTTTTTGTACCTCTGTCTATACTGCGCGCGATTTACTGACTCGAGGGCCGAACCTCGGTTCGGTCAAAGGCAAAGTTCGGCAAAGATGGATCGTCATCGTCATTATCGGGACCACTTCGGAATGCTTTGTAGCTGAAGAAGTGTTGGTGCAAGAAACTTCAGCGGCGCGTCTACTCGTATCGGAAGGAAACGTATAGTATTGAAACTCAGATCGCATGACTGACAACGCATGTGCATCTGGACTCACTTTGTTGAGAATCGATCTATTTTTACCACATTTTAATGGAATTTACATTGGCCCACTTCTATAATCATACTTCTATAACATAAACACGGCAATCGAAATTCGATGTGCCTCGAAAATATCCAGGAAATGTCGCCCGCAAAGATCTAACTAACCATCTCAATCTTCACGAGTCTCAAAGCATTTTCACTTTGGTTCGTGGCTGTGGCTGCAGTGTCTTTTTTTTTAATATTATTAGCAAAGCTTATCATTAATTTATTATTATTATATTATCATTAATAACATATATTAATATATTAACATTCCGGTTAACAACTTCAACTAAGATGAAAATGCTTGTGCTAGGAGATGGTTCATGATGGATTCGAACCTACGACCTTAAGTTTCGCTGATCGTACTCTAAACATTAGGCTATTGACGCTTCAGTAATGCTCATGAGTATTATGATATTATGTATTCTTATTAATTGTTAAAATCAGGACTTGCAATGAGATTAGATGGTTGAAGTATATTTTTAAGTTAAAGTACATTTATTTTACTAACACGGATATCCCACTACGCCAATTAATTAAGTATATAATAAATTAAAATAAGCTAAATGTCAAAATAAATACAAACTTTATAAAAAATTTAAACTATTGAATAAGAGATGTCCAGTTCAAAGTAAAAATGTCTAATATAGTCGAACAGTTCAAATATTTCATACATTTATGCGTTCGATTTTCAAAACTACGCGCCTTTATTTTTCCAAACACGGTTAATTCACATTAAGAGCGTTTGGAGTTAACTTTACTATTTAGATGGTAACCATCACGGTACGAAAATTTTATGAAAGAAAAAAGGACAAAAAATTGTTAATAGAAAAAAGTAAGATTTTTTTTTACCTATAATAAAATACCCTGAAAATTATAAATATACAATAACAAGCAGACGTCTGGTGTACAAATACGGATTCATTCTGTCAAACATAGATAATGTCTGACCCAATGATCCCACGATGTATTTTATACTACATGATTATAAGCAAAGTTCGATGTTATCATCCAACTCTATTCAATGTAATGAATATATTTTGTTTCTGCCTTTTCAAATAAAATAAATATTCCTACTCACTATTTTATTGAACAAAATGTATATAATATTATTATAGAATAATAAATGTTATAAAGTATAATTATATAAAACTTGCCATTTTAATATGTTCCATTACATTTTATAAAAATGTTTTACCCATCATGATATCCATATAAATAACGAAAAGCATTTGTGTAACTAAAAAAATTACGAATTTAAAAAACTCTTTATAGAAACAAGGAAATTTGTGCGTCGACAAACATAATTTAAAAACCAATATCCGCTTCAACTGTTCTAAAATACATACAACATTTAAAGACTTTTTATATTTAACATAATTTTTTACGCTTCTGTTGAAGAGAAAATTACATACCGAGTATCCATGGACAAAATTGAAAAATAAACTTCGCTTTATTCTATTGTGAAAGAACTCTGCTAGAAAAAATATTTAAATTGTATGTAGGTATACAAAGGTCATGACTGTAATACGACTTCTTTCGTATATAATAAAACACGGAATGATAATTTCTGGCCTTGGACAACCCAATAGAACTAATCGTATAGACCAAATCACTGGTCAATTGATTATTTACCAATTAATTAAATGTCTATGGGTCATAAATAATTAATTAATTAAATTTCATAGTGATCACGTAATATGAACGGAATATTATGTTCATTGGTCATTTTATACCGTAATGTGTGTGTAATTTGTTGATACACACTGACCTCTAATAACTTATTGCACTTAATTAATAATAATATCATAACAATACTTCTTAAGTCCATAAAACAATTGAATAAATAATAATGTACAGGAAAAAAAGAATAATTAAAGAACTTATTATGCGCCGTCGGCTGTGTGGCATGCGTAGTGGTTTAGAATTTATTTAATTTATACTACATTGAGGGTTTTTTTTTATAACATTGGGGAGTAACAAAAGAGCGCAAACAGTTCACTTGTTAGTAAGTGAGGTCCTGCGGCCCATGACATCTACATTCATCCTTGACAAGTAATCATAATGCAGATGTATTGTCAACCTTGAGGACTGAGATGGAACGCCTCGTCAACAGCAGGCCATAAAGGTCTTCCCTTCTGCGCCTAGCACTGCACGGGTTTAATTCCCAGACGAGGAACAAAGTTTGTGAATTGTACATTTGGTCGGTTCGTAGTTTCGAATCCGATTTATCACTAGCTTAGTTATTGTTGGAGTGGTTAACCATGTTATCATCATGTTATGTCATGTTATTGACATTTCTAACTTTCTTTAAAAATATCCGGCGATAGTACGCGATGCGATGTCGAATACGAGATGAGTCACGTTGTCGCCCTAAGACGAACTTCTGTGCCGTACATGACCCAGGAAATTCCCGGGAATTAATGAGAATGAATAATGCGGTCACACTATATTTGGATTAGTATTACTTATTTAATTTTAGTCTTAAATATGTAAATTATACTCGACGATTTATGAATGACTATGTTTGAAATATCGCGACGACGAGGTGAAAACCCGGAAAAGCTGGTCGTGTTAAGTAAAACGGAAGGTTTGGATGATCAGAACAAATTAAGGAAGTCATCTCCTCCAAAAGGCTATACCAGGCTTTGAGAGTCACAGGAAATTGGGGGAACCGTTGACACCAAGTTTTTCGTTGCAGAATGCCATATGACCACGATCCTCAGTAATGAGGGACCGCCAAGAGTGAGAGAGATATTTGAAATATTGTTATACCGACAAGTAAGTTAAGCATAGTTTTTTTTATTACATTGAGAGTCACAAACGAGCACACAGTTCACCTGTTGTTAAGTGATTCCTGCGGCCTATGACATCTACATTCATCCTTGGTAAGGAATCATAATGCAGATGCGTTGTCACCCTTGACGACTGAGATGGAATGCCTCGTCACCGGTAATAAAGGTCTCCGGATCCCTGCATTCACCAGACGAAACACAGCAGCGTTATGCTGCTATTTCACGCCGGTATTCTGTGAGGGCGTAGTCCTAACCCGGTCAAGCTGACCCATTCATTCTGCAGTTACAAACAAACTGCAGTGTAGCTATACCACTGTTAAAATAATTGGAGTACATTTACTTCACAATTATAATTTGAATATTCCAACAAATATACATGTGTCTGTATGTAACCTTGAGCAGATGAACTTGAACTACAGCAACTTTTCCACATCTAAATAGTTGTCGGACCTTGCAGGAGTGTCACAACTCACACCTGTTTATATACAGAATAATATAACACAAATTTGTTTAAAACACAAGTTTGATTATGCGAAGGCAAATTATACTGAACTTTATATACATATAGTATGTTCGTATACGCTGCTACATAGATTACATATATATATCTTTGCATGATTGTGTTGTAAATATAATGTTAAAATGTGATTGAACACTAGACTGAAAAACTGAGAAAGCCATGTAGATTGTATTGTTACAATGTTTAAGCTGGTTTTTATCTCAGTTATACTGTAAAATGGACGCGAGGATACGAATATATTTTAAGCGCTAAGTCGAAGATAGCCTTTGACTGTTATTAAGTCAATGTTGTTTCATCTACTTAAGCTCTAAACATAATCAACTGTAGTTACTGTTGACCCTAAATGTCTATACCGCGTAGGAAAATATGCAAAAATAAAATATGAGCTCTAAGGTTTATTTGAAATAAAAAAAATATATGGTGCCTAAATGTAACTCGATGATGCCAATCCCTATGCTGGACGTGTGGTTAATTATAATACAACTTATTAAACAATTCTTGACATTATACCGTCATATCAAATATCTTTATGACCTCCATATGTAGGTAAAATAATCAAGTCTTAATTACAATAAATTAAATTCACTTTGATTGTATAACTTTTTAAAGAAACAAAACGAGTTCAAACTAGTCATTTATATTCAATTGCTGCAATAGTCTAAATAACTTTGCGTCGATTCAACAAAACAACATATGTTTTAAACAGTTAACATATTATTAATAATAAAACGTACATATGGTCGTTAATAAATAGCAACAGCTTATAAAATTGTGTATTAATATTTAAGTAGGTATAATATTATTGTATAAGTAACGTTACGTTATAATATTTTGGATAATTTGATAGGGTAACATTCGGCTGACATGGCCCATAACGGTTGTAAGTCTAAAAATAATAATTAGAATTAATAATAATAAAAAAAAACATTGGAATTATTTTCAAGTTGTTTGTCATAATAAAATGACTGTTCGTTCTACGAAATTGCGGACACACATTGCGGTTGACATATAAATATTTAACGAAGTAATAAATGGTTTTAATATTGCCGTTCGAGCGGTCCAAGGTCTCTAGCGTCGTGGGTCGCGGTATGACAAGTGAGCTCGTTTGCGCAAATGGAATTTACAATCGGCGGGAAATTCTTGGCGCAGCACGTGAGCTAATTAACTTAATGACTTGTTGTTCTTAAGTGCTTTTTAAAACTGGTTTTTTAATGGTAATTGATTGTTGGGAGTTTAAAACTAAATAGTGAAATTGATAGTTTGTATGACTAATCACGATTACCCACAATAATTATGTCTCATATGTTAGTTCATTATTGAATATATTAATTAGCACTGAAAAATATACGGATGAAATCGCGCAATATATATCAGTTGTCGAACACCAACCTTAACTAACGTTTTTTTGTTATCTTTTTATCTTCTTCCAGCCAAAATATATATTTTAGGCGTATAAAAATTAAAATTAGTTAAATAATAACCTTAAGCTAGTACTAGCACTTATAAATTGTAAAACAGTACTAAGTTAAATATTTAAATGCGATTTAAAAATACAATTGAATTTAGGCATGACGATTTGGTCAATGTATATCTGTATGATATCGTTTCTTCTCACTGATGGATTATATTAATACTGAATATCTGAAATGGAATGATCACACGCTTCGCCAGTAGACTCCAGCATCTATGGAGCGATCTGATAATGCTATAAATTTTACACATTTCCATACACTACGAAACGACGGCTGCATGGCCGTAAGGGTCGAATCGTGAGTCATTTTGATACTGATGTCATCTGGTAACAACCAAGAGTGAAGTTTGTTACTAGAGGACTTAATGAGTCAGCTTGACCAAAGGATGGAAAGAAGGGCCACGTCTTCACAGAATACCAGAAATAGCCAGCTTAACGCTGCCATGTTTTATATGGCGGTGTAGGAATCCCGACACTTATTACTGGTGCCGAGGCATTCCATCTTAATCCTGTGGGTTGATAAGGAATCTTCATAATAGTGCCTTATTTCGGATGAATGTGGATATCATGGGCGGCAGGAATAACGATGACGCAGCATGAAACGTTTCGTAGAAATCTTTCAAAAGGTTCAATGCTATTTTGTTATTGTACTTTGCACCAATCTTGTTTCGATACAAATATTGAGAAGCAGGTGGGCATTAGGAATAAGATTACTTCATAAATAGTAATCGGGTGTCCGAATTCACTCACCATAAGGAACCGAACCACAGTAGCGATTTGCTTAGTAGTTAGTATCGTATCTACTGTGGGAGGGTGGGGGGAGGAGGCAATAATTAATAAACTCACCGTAGCAGTCTTTCGTGTCTCTCTCTATCGTATGTGGCGGCCGCAAGATAGTCGTCGGCGATCGCGTGATGCAGCGGCGCGTGCATGGGCGGCTGGTAGCGCTGCTTCCATAGCATATCGCCGGGGTAGAGCGTGGGCGGCGGCGGCGGCGGCAGGTGCAGCAGCGGCGGGGGCGGGCCGCCGCCGTAGCCGTGCGCCATCGCGCGCCACTCGCGCTCCTCCACGGAGCTGGCAGAACCCCCCGACCGAACACCGCTCACGCCCGAGTCTGACCTCTCGTCCGCATCGCGTGCGCACACTATCACACAGTCGTCCTCCTCGGAGGCCACGGCGATGGCAACACCATCCGCGCCCGCTACGCTCACAACACTCACTTCACCCTCACTGTTAGCGCACACCTCCCGCTCTGCTTTCACGCACTTGTCGCTATGCTCACTGACGTTGGTAACATCACTCGCGCTATCACCTGCAACAATAGAGACAGAGGGTTTAGTTTTTTCAAGTTTTATCAGCTTCGCCCGGTAGCCAAACGTGTTTGGAGCGGCGCCAATGCTTGTCTCATTCACAGCACGCTCAGCCAATAAAGATATTATGCCTCGTGTGTGGGTAAAAATGGTTGCAATAAATCAACGGGCTATTTAAAATCTCGAGCGCACAATAAAGCAAGACGATCTCTCATCGATCGCATCTATATAACATAACATTATGTAGGTTAAAACGGCGGCTATTTAATTTTTGCTTACGTTATGTCCGAAACGACGTTAAGTTTCGAGAACTTATTGAATATTTATAGCCGCTGTAATCGAAAACATGGAAGTTGGAATACCTTAACGTAAAATATTGACTGAAATAGAGAGCGCGTTTGTGAGTGAACCTTGAAGGCGTTCATAATTATTGCGTCAGAGACTTTCACAGTCGCACGAGCCGCCGTTGAGACTAATAAATCGGCCTTGGCGTCAAGCTGCATGACGAGAATAAGTTATCGGAGTCACGTTCCGTTGCGCCAAGTTTATTACAAGTGTCGCGAACCGGAACAGGAAGATGACATCGTGAGCGTGGCGATGTAGACGATGTAGGCGGGCGGTGTACGTCGGGCAAAGCCGACTGAAGTAATGAATGACGGCTGGGCGGTGGCCAAGATATTTCCACATCGATAGGACGGTTCATGTAAAATGAGGACATTCTGACATGAGTACAGACGTGCCGACAACGCGTGCAATTCATCCATTTAATATCAAATATCACGTCTGATGATCGATAGAAAGCTATGACAGAATTGATAGAATGCAAATTATCAGTGAAAAGCGAAAATAATATAATGAAGGCGTAATGTAATGACTAATTACCACATCACCATCTGTTTTTATCAGATTGCCACAAAACACGTTAAAGTATTCATGACACAGTTTACAATAAAGTACAACCTAATCTGGAATTCGACACGATATCTTCAAGAAAGAGCAGAGTTGCGTGACGAGCGAGCGACAATGGAATTTTAATGAGGTTGCTTTTAACAACAATTTCAATTTACATAATCGCATTAATGATTATTCTTAACGTATACAAATAGAAGGCACCGTCTATTACAGTGCACACAGCCGGTCATTACTCAGACGATTTTATCTCCGACGGATCATAAACGTATGATAATTTCTTACGATATGGATGCAGTGTACGGCCATTTTTAATAATACTCGATGATTACTCACAGGTGGAACCGGTTGCGAAGCCGTGCCACTCAAGTGGCGAAATAACAACGTTTTCCTGCTATTGAATTAACAATAAATTAAAATGTATAACAACAATACACATACTTGGTATGCACAACACTAATGGGATAATTTTCGAATTGATTATACGTAACATAAAACTAATTGTAAATTTAAAATTAACCAAAACCTTGAAATAACTAGCAAATAATATTGGCATAATCTAATTACATACAAAACGTTATATTGAATTGTACAAAAAAAATCACAATTGAAATGCACTATTAAAGAAGAGAGTTTGTTTCTATAAACATAAATATAGCGATAACTAGAAATCGAACAATGGTTTTAATGTTAAAAAGAGAACACAATGTGAAGAAAAGATAATAACTGTTCCTTTTATAAGCAAATGACTATTGAGCGAATGTAAACAAAAGGTAGGGAACAATGCGACAGAGATCGACGGCCGCCACAATGGGGGTAACAAATAACTCGTCGAGGAAGCGGCCGCGCCCTAAGTAACGGCCGGTCGACTGACAAGACAAACGTCACAGAGGAACAGGCAAGAAGATTTCATTAGATAGAAGGGAAGGACAAAAACGTTTTCACGAAGTCTCCGCGTATACGACGCTGCCTGTAAATCCCTGGCCACTATTGAATTATTCATCTTTCTGTGAGTATTTATTAAGATTCTTTATGAATATAAAATACCACTGCGACAAGTGAATTAATTGAGTTACTGCGATTGATGTACATATATAAAACAACACTTTCAGCTCAGAACGGACCATGATTACAGAGATAGCGGTTGGGAGGTATGTCGAATTCGAATTGTAAATGTGTCATCTTTAGTAATAGTATATTATTATAATTAATATATAAATAACATTTAATAACGCCGATTTTTATGGTTGACAAATTTAACCGGTTATGGTTTAGCAAAGTGGTAGTTCAGGAGTGCGTGCCATACATTTTCATACGATGCTATATCTCTCCGTTTTTTTTTCAGCCTCATGGCCGCTGTTTGCCCGAAAAAAAATATATATTTATTCGCTATACATTCAATTCACTAGATGGTTTTCAACCAATGTCATTACTCGACTCCCACACGTCTCCGCCTAAATGGAATCAAGCTCTAATGATGATCTTGCCAACAACTATATTTAAACAAAATAGATGTCATCATAATTTTTTTTTTAAAGAACATACATACACACGCACCATATTTTTATAATTAGCAGCATTCAGAAAGAAGCTATGAACTGAATTATTCGTTAGCGTTATACCGCTATTAGTCAACGATATTTATTAGTTTCCCAAGAACACCCACAAGATTGGTTAACCACATTCGTTCGTAGAGGAGAACTTTATGAACATATTCCTAGAATCGAATACCACAGGTTGTAAATTAACTTATCAAAATTATCTTACGTTGAATGTTAGTACAACGCTGAAAAGATTAATTGACAAGAATTGTTTTATTGATACCTATCTTCAATAGTATATAAGTATGCAGAAAGCGAATAGAGGGCAACGTTGTGTCAAATGTCTTTCAAAGAATCGAAGAGACGCGTGTTCCGTCTTAAGAAGTTAATTTGTACCTCGATCGTGTCTGATGTTAATACGCAAAAGGTGAATCTGAAATTCTAATAAGTGAATAAAAGCGGCAAAGCCAAGTTTAAATTTAAGTCACGAACTGTATTCATAGCACAAATAAGTATAAACCTCGCAACGATTAAGCCATATTAGTTGAATCAGCTAAAACCATCTCGTTAAAACTACTAGAGCGTGTTGGACTCGCGGACCGTGTAATGAAGTACTTCCACTTGGACAATAACCGTTAGTTAATAGGACATTTAGCAGTGACAAAGTTTTCTCTGCGTACCCATGAAGCAATTATCGTCGTTATATTACGCAACAATTACGCGACGTTATCAAGTGGCAAGTGACGTTGGCAAGAAATAATCGTTTTTTTTTACTGAACAATTGAGCAAATATGAAATGCAAACAAGACACCACATTTTTACTTTCTAATAACTCAGTTGACGCTTCTGGTCTTTTGTGCGATGATATCAGTAGACGACCATTTAAATATTGGATTTATTCCCATGATTGTGCAAATCCTTTAACATAAGACAAAGTTAAACAAACATATTTAGAGTTTATTCTTTATTATACAAATTATGTATCGAGAATAAAATATTATATTTAACAACGTAAAACGAGGACATTGTAAAAAAAATGTGCATCGGTAATCGTGACAGTAGTTGGTTCCAAGTTATTATGGTGCAGTGAGGTAGTTGCATCACGAATTCACGATGGGTATGCTGCTTTACAAATTGCGTAATATATGCTGCAACCCTATTATTGAGTGAGGCGGACTTGTAATCTTCCCCGTATCTCACGAACTGTACCGAACATTGTGTCTAGTATCCTCTATCAAACGTCCCTAACATAAGGGGGCTATCGGGCATAATGCTCTAAATTCTGTCTACGTGGCCACGAGTCAAAACGACTCCGACATTGATCTACAGCTACACAAGATGGCGCTACGCCTGCTTTCATAATTGCTTTCGTGTATTATCGACGTGTGTAATGTGAATTTATAAACAATGAGGAAAGTAGTCAAATATACATTAGAGGACACAAAAAGTTATTTACTTAATATTTATATCTTGCATAATGACTGTTAAAATTATTTAAAGTTTGAAATTAATGGAATCACAGCATCCAATCGTGATTTAATTTTACAACTTTCGAATTTTCTAAACAGTAATTTCGGTTTGTTCATCATCGTTCATAAATTCGGAGTGATCATATATTTTTTTTATAATTTCTTCAATTAACTAAATTATAATACCAAGCTGCTTAAATTATCCATGTAAAAGAACAATGACTAATGGAAAAATATTAGTCACGAGTCGGAGTCAATCGATGGGAGTCAAGATAAGCGAGCGGGGCGAAAACTCCGCGTTTTCCGTGAACAATGCAAGTTAAACGCATACGTAGATAACGGCCGATTAAGAGGTCACTAGAGTACACGGGCGATTATGCCGTGGGCATTTGGATGGACCTGACCAGTTAATTTTACATTTTCTATATGTATAGTCATATTTATTTCCTTGGCCTTGTCCATGTTTAAAGAAATTTAAAAAAATGGCGTGTTTATCACTTAGATAGCAAATATCAAAAACCACTTACTTTATTTAAAAATGTATTGTGCAGTGAACAGTGCGAACAAATTTTTTAAAATAATTTCTTATCACAATTACAATCACAATTTTTTTACACAATTAAATTGGTGTCAAAAGTCACTATCACAGATATCCGACGATAATCCTCTTAGAAAAACTCGTTGAATATTGTTAAACAATCCCGAAGAATTGCGCCCTTGAAAGCGGTCAGGAAATTGAAACGACCAGGCGCGTTCACCTGCACGCCACACACACACACACCACGCCAGTTGGCTATATATTATGTATAATGTAAGAATCACGACTATACTAAAATAATTCGTTGTAAACGTGTAGCAGCACAAACGTATTAAAGCCTTGGCGGCGCACAAAGAACTGAATCGCGGGGAAGTGTACGGACTGGAGGGGGATGGGGAAGGGCGGGGGGTAAGGGGGGTTCGGTCGCGCCAGTCTCGCGTCGGCAACGTAGCAACAAGTGAACGGCGCGGGCGAGAGACGGCCGGGGAAAGGGGGTTAGAAGTTGGAAATGGTGGGTCTCCCCCCGCCGCATGAACGCACCTGACTGATGCACGTATCACCCGTCTACCCAACGATCCAGTCCACTTTTCACTATGAAAAACAGGAAGGGCAGATGTCAATAATCACGATGCGAGCGCGTAGTTAATAACTCCAACTTTAAAACCGGTCTTATCAATTGAAATGTGAAAAATGCAGTCGTTAAGTACAGTCGGGAACATAATTACTTTGAAGCAAAAGCATAGTTTCCTGAAATAGTGATAAAAGTAATTGGTATTATCTACATAACATAAAGTAAACAGCTGACTGTCGGGAAACTCGCAGCGTAACATTCAATTACCAGTGTACAATAAATTCTGCTAAGATAAATCGTTTTTTACTTTGAAATACAAGTTGCCTAAAGTAATCTGCATTCCACACAAGCTGTGTGAGAGTTGTGTGACTAGCTTGAAACACAAATATAATACTAGATTATAAATCAGAATAATACATGAACAAATATTTTCGATAACAAAATACACACAAAGTTAATTTAATATTTTCCTAGAATGATTACAGCCACTTATTCTAGAATGACGCGCATGTTATTTTGTCTATACATAAAGAATTGTTTGTTTAATCCAATAAGAAAATTATTACGTAAGTATTTATCGTATTAATAAGAACTTTGTAGCAATTAGGTTATCGCACGTTATTACCGGCGTCTTGAGAACTATAGGCCTCAACAAAGAAAACAATAGGCCTATATAGTATTTTATCCCATTTCGGATAGAATAATCCCGTAGAAGATATTAACATGATAAACGTTGTACACGGAGCAAAAATAAAATTTCCTGTTGTACGTACTATTCCCCGAAAAAATGTTACTTTTAATACGAGCGGTCTCGAAACAACTGTATTGTCGCCGCGTACAGGAAAAGAACAGAGTTAAAATACCCGTTTATAAATAGATTTTCGTCGAAATTAGTGCAACATAAACGAAAATCGATCGTTGACCAACATAGCGGGCGAGTTTCTAACCATTTGGTACTTTGCCAAGCATTCGGCGACAATCCATCCCGATCTGAGTTAAGTGGCATAAATAAATACAATTAAAATCGAAATTGAATGCCAAGACACTTTGGGGGTCATATAAATATAGAACTATTAAAAAAAAAGGTCCATTACCATATTTCTATATACGCCCCATCTTATATCACTGCTTCGTCGCACTTATATAAATCAAACTTTGTAATTAATATCTTTGTATAGTAAAGATTGCCCAGCGGAGTGAACATAGTAGTAACCTCAGTTTTTGCTTTTTGTAACGTACATGCCTGAATGTGTTTCTAATTATCTGATATATTGCAGTCCTTGAAAATATTAAAAACACTGTAACTACATCTATATATATACAAAACACGACTAAAAGAACACTATAATTCCAATAAAAACAGAATGTTGATTTATCTCTGACATCTTACATTTTCTTCTAAAATATTTATCACTATTAAAAAAATATATTAATTCGAACATTGTTTTCACAACGTATCGTGAAGTAAGTAATTGAAGGCCTCGAAATACGAGCAAGGGGGTACATGGGCAAATTGACAAACAGGTTTTGTGAAGTTTTTCGCTATAAAACAAGCAAAGAGGTTGTATATATCTGTATTGACCTCGCACTAATCGTGTTAGCGGTAACACGCGAATAACTTATACTCCGTAATTTGTATGTATTAGTGCAATACGACGAAAAAAATATAACGAAGCCGGTAACCGATTCGTACACAAACCGAGATAGTTTTATGTGAGTCACGTTTCCTTAATGACTCTTTAATATGTTTTGTTCCAAATAACTTGATTTTTTTTTCGATAAGACATTAAGATATGCGTCTATCCAGGCACTCTTAATCACACGTAGCGGGAAAACTCTTACTTATACATATATAAAGTATGTATTCTATAAATACACAGTTTATCATACAGTTTGTTTTCATACGTCGTGGATAGTTCAGATAACCCATACATACAAAAGGCGAGAATTTGTAGATAGGAAGTACAAACATCAGTCGATAACCTGGTTGTAGATGATAACAAGCCCACGGGTCGTGTTTGAACACGGCTCTGTCTAAATACTGCTAATAACTCCCGACTTATAAGCAAAAAAAAATCAGGTAATCACCAGTTTGAAATATGATACACGTATACAATTAGCATTGTATTTACAACATACAACATATATATATATATATATATATATATATATATATGTATATATATTATATTTAAATTATAATGTTATTTCTTAGTGTTTCGTTCAAAAAATTGTTATATTTGTATGAATCCTTATATAAAACTAATAATTACGATAGATATTAAAATACTAACCATTAATTTATAATTAACCCATTTATAAACAAGACACAATGTAACGACTATAGAAACCGGTTTACGATAAATATTAAACTCATTTAAATTATATCAATCAAATAGTGATCGATGGCATTTTCACATTCAGGTCGTATGGGCAATTAAAAATTAAAAAAGAAACCACTGGCAAACAGTGAGTCGTTGTCAAACGCTTGTATAAACATGATAAGGTTATCTTAGAGTTGCGTTATCGGTATCAAAGAGGCATTGTCACTTGGATGAAGTAACGATGGAGACAAAACCTTCCGATTTCCGGAATAGACGAATTCCGTGCGAAGTAAAATGAGTGGAAGTTATGTCACATAACATTGTTTAAGACAAGCAGCCATTTGTCTACAGTTAAACTCTAATGAATGTTCGATGTTCAGTATTTCCCCATAATTTGCTACTCACAACAGCTAAGTAGGTTAAACCTACATAGCGTCTTAACATAAAGAAACTATTTACCGAAAGTATATAGGATTTCTATTTAAAACAACGTAGTAAGTACTGTTGTTATTTCTATGTGATGCCCATAGATAATACCAATTTATTTTCTGTAAATCTTTTCATTTTTGATCACTTCTAATAATTTTCTTTTCTTTTAAACATTACTACAATTTTTATTCTGAACACAGTTTTAACTGTATATAAGATAAAAATTGTAGTAACTAAATATAGTTCCCGAATCATTATAGATTGGTTCGGGACCCGCCTGTAAGTGTATTAAAAGATGGCGACAGCTTACACAGCTGCGAATGTACAACGATGTAACGATTATATTAATTTGAAACCCGCCTATCATGATGTAATCGTTATGAATCATGACGATAAACGACACTAGAGATATTCACCTTACAAGCAATATACCGTATTTCATTCTTGAATGTTCCATTTCATTTAAATGATTCGATGTAAAATACGTGCTTAAGAAATAATTTTTATAAACTTGCATGTTCAGTTTTTAATTTACATGTAAATACACATATATATTTTAAATTTTATTTCAATCAATTCTTTATAATTCATTCATTGTTTGTGGGATTAAATTAGAATAACATCTTTATCGGTGTTTCATAACATGTCCTTGCAATGGCAATCCATTACTACCAACATAATAATTATAAATAAAATAAGCACTACAGTAAAAACCTTACATTTAACAATTAACTTTGTAGCCAACTAGGTGGAGCTTGGGTTTGGCTTGGTCAGGTTGTATTTATCCAATTGATTTCGGCTGAGAATCGTATATGGATCAGCGTGAGTCGCTGATTCTATATTTAGACAGGTAGGTACTTAGACAGAGCAGTCCCTTGAGTTATTAAATAATGATAATAGGCAGAGTGCCTATATTACAGAGTAGTAATAACTTTAAATTAATTATGTCTTCGAGAGAAGCGTCATTAACTAATTGTTGTTTATGATTCTAATTCCTAGCCAACGGATCTCATCTAAAAATATAATCATAAGAACGCACAATACAACAGAATATTGATTAAGCTAAAACATGCGTGTATCAATTTCGTCACAATGGTCGCCGGTCGAATGTCAGAAACCGCACGACGCAATAAATTGTTGTCTTATGGAGAGTAAACATTGGCGTTCGCCCGCATTCATGCATAATTGATGAGGGTTCGGTTCGGTGCGAGCGTAGATTCCGGCCGGTCACGACTCGACACTGAGCACTGGCAGCCATTTTGTGGTGACTGCCCGCTCCCCGTGCGCGCGTCGTGAATATTAATAAGTTTATAATCTTTGACACTTTAGATTTAGTAGTCATGGCAACATGTAAAAATCCTAGACACTACTTTCACATTAAGTTTCCGCTGTTATCAAAACTAAAAATTAAGTCAATTGATCACATACATTAAATGACACAAACAACCTTAACTACACGTTTTAAGAAGATTTTTATGGACAAAATCATATCGCATTCCGTTATAAAAATTATTAGCTAAAACAGCGCACTATTTATATTATTTAAGGATGTGTTTGACTATAGGAATGGACATTTTGAGTTTTACTACAGTATTAAGTATTTGAGACCGCTTCCGTTGTGGTCGATTAACGAAATGTTACATTCGTGACGCTTTGACTTCAATACAATCTTCGCGAATGCAACGTATAATTAACGCTTAATAATCGTTATTTGTTTCTATACCGACCAAGTAAATAGACCGTGAGCCGTTGCAATACACAATAAATTTAATGGTATACAATAGAACGTTAAATCTCACGCACGGGTAATTGTAAACAAGTTTTATTTTCTCTTCAATGTTCATCGTAAAGCATTTCACAAGAATTAGTCAGCGGGCGTCGCCAGGGCAACCCCAAAGTAACGTGTTCTGTGTTACGCTTTGATTTCACAATTACGCGACTCGTTATTAATATATTACAAAAGGAGATAAGTGTTCTCTGTAACATTAGAACGCGATACAAGATACTTATTTACGCATCTTACAATCCGTTCTGTATGTTTAACAAAGGATAATTTTTGTATTTTTAGTTATAAGATTTAAGAATTAAGTCCAAAAGAGTTTTAAGTTATATTCTTAATTTCTAGTTTAACAAAACAATTGCTTCGCCACGATTGAAGCGTTATTATATAGTACTTTATAAGTGCGTAAAACTCACTTCGCACACTACCGTGAGTTGTAAAGTTTACGACGATAAGTTGCGGTAGGGCCTAAGGCGTTGCTTTGTAATAACGCGAAATGAAACACCACAGGGGAAGAGGCCATGCGACCGCAAGTCGGTTCAACGCGTTCAACTAACCATGAACTATGAATTTATCGCGTCGATTGGTTATCATCGGGACTACGTGAATCTTGGCCCGAGATAATGAATTTTCATCCACATGAAACCGAATAAATAATACTTTGTTCAGTATTTTAAAGCGAACAATACCGAGACTCGTTTCATGTGGAGTGCAATCTGTGTTGCCAATGTAAGGTGTATTGAATTGAAATAGATGACTTGTTTGTCTGTACATATGTCCCATACATTTAAAATTTACTATATTCCTTTTTTTAGCTGACAAGTACAATAAAATCCAAAGGCAAGTAGCTCTACCTTACTTATTACATATAATAGTATATATAATTGCTACTACTAATCCCCCCCCCTCCATATTTCAGTAGCGATCCAAGACGAGATCCGTACCTCCTTCTGAGGAGGCCGCAGACCGCAACCACCCCCCAATGTAGTTGTCGACGTTCTTCGCGTCCACGTGTCAGAGCTCAGCAGTGGTGTAGCCGATCTTCGTGCCAGCATCGCTGTTATCTCTCTACTCAGCGGGCCTCCCAATTGCGAGTCCAATTAGATGAAGCTGTAAAGGTTACTGGACCAACACAGCAATAATGTGATTACATATATACATACAAAAAAAAACTACTGCAAATTTTAACTTTCTCTGTGGTTTAATTTTGAATATGTAACACTAACAGTTAAGTACACACGGAGATGGGCGTTTAAAAACGCACGATATGTTCTTGGAAGGCCGTGTGTACACGACGACATGCAGACAGCTGCGACCACAGCCGCACTTCCTGCGTCGCATGGCCCATTGTTACGGCGCGATTTTTATGCCGCATTATCGTGAATAGCTTGAGCGTTCACACTTGGAAATATTTCCCGCGTTCATCTTATATGTTTACCGTCTGATATACAAATGTGGGAATTGAATTTTGCTGATTTTTCTGTCACATTTTACGACGATTGTACACTTTCTTATGAATATATTGTTTACTTTTTTATATAGCGAATGATCGATCGATAAGATATTTATTCCTGTTTATTACATGCTTGATAATGTAGTTTAGTATTAAAATTAATATTGACTACGCAGGTCACCTTATAGTAAATGAGATAATTTTTAAATAAGTACCTACATATATGTACTTATTTAAAAATTATCTCATTTAGATTTTCATCTACCCATAGTAAACACTGCGATTTTCAATTTTCTAGCTTTAATTGGAACTGTTACAAAGTAATGCGCATTCTCCTTTTTCTTAAAATTTGTATAAAAGCAATACCCCGCACAATGAGAAAAGATTATCGGATAACGGAGATAATCGATATAGGTGGAAGCGCGTGAGTGCGGAATCGTGACCAGCTGCCGTCACATGATTTAGTAATTAATCCAAATAAAATTACTCTTTAGTCAACAGAGATGGATCCATGTTTGATTTAAATTGCCTCCTACCACACGGCTAGTGGCTATTAATAGTAGTATTGCTTCGACCGCTCTCATGCTAAGCTACAAAAATGAAGGGCATTTAATAACGCCGTTAACGTTTTAATAGACTTTAATATTTATCGTACACGTACAGGTCAGGCTTGTGGTATTATTTAGCTGAAGGATGTGACAAACGAGAAATACTCAGTTATGGCAAGTAGTAAATAGGTATACTCATTAAACCATTATTCGAAAATCATAGTCATCTCAGAAAAATAAGGTGTAATGCGGCGTCACCCAGTTACGAGATCTCTTTTACTCGTCAGATGAAACATCTGCACAGGATTTAAGACCGATATTGTAACAGTATTACTCATAATTTTATTAAAATTGTTGACGCCTTTGTGCTGTGGATTATGTAAAAATAAATAATAAAATACACAATGCTGTATAACCTACTTAGTATTCATTTAAAATATTCAACTCTTCATAATAATAAATAAAATACTACAAGGTAACGCACTCTATACGTAGCGCTTGCGATTGATTTTTGTTTATTTTATTTTTATATTTATTACACAAAACTATAAGTGTCAACAAGAATTTATACCTGAATTACAAATAAAAAAATCACATAACGATATTAAAGTGTTATTATTCTCATATATGATACTCTTATGTAAGTATTTGAGAATTTTCAACTATAAATTAGCTTTTTATGTTCTCTCACTGCCGACAAACTATATATCAATATCAGACAAAACTTAATGGCCTGGTGTCGAGAAGCGGCCGTATATCTCTACAAGCGGACTGCCCGAGTCTACCCTGATATATAAAAGGGGGAGCCCCTCCCGTCGCCCCTGCGTATTCAAAACAGCTGCATTAAACCCTCCTACATTAACGCCTAACTGCAGCAGGTTATCAAGGGTTTTCCTTAGAAAATGCAGTCGAGCTATCGGTCGGCAATTTGGATACACGCCAAGCGCTGTTTCGACACGTTACACCAGCTCCGGCTATCGTACGTATAGCAAGAAATATATGAATGTAAAAATGTTCCATCAAAGCTGAATTCTTTTCCCAACTGTTGAAGCACTTTTAATATCTTGACGAATGATTATTGAAGTCATTTATATATATTTAAAATCATTTTTTATATAAGTTGGAAGAAAACACAAGAGTTAAGCTCGCATTTTTTTTTCTTTTTTGGTACATTTCAAACCTATTAGTAATTTCTAGTTTCATTAAAAAAAATAAAGTATGAAAAATAGTAAAAGATTAATTAAATTACTTGGACATTTAGTTTACATTACATTATAGTTGGTGGAATGGATTAAATTAGAAATTAGAATCCTAAAATTGTGACGTCAACTAGTTTTTATAGATAATGATTATTATTTTTAGGCATATGATAAAATTTTGGAGATATGAACTGAACAGGTACCTGTTAATCTTATACGAATTTTCAGGTTTATTAATTAGCAGCTTTTATTTTTCGAGCGTAATGTACATAAAGTTAAATAGTATTGACTATACGTAAACTGGTTTAAAGTACAAATGCATATAAGCAACTGAAAATATCCGACGTTTTTTTTAAATACAAGTCTCGTAAAGAAATTGAGAATTTACAAGTGACTGTTATATTTAGACAGCTCGCTGATCACAAAACACTGGAGCGCCATGAAGTGAGTTTAATTTTCGAAAATCGTTAACTTTAAGAAATCATTAAACTGACGGCGACAAAAGGAAAATGTCACAATTAGGCGACGCAGCAGGGAGCCGAAGTGCCCACCGGGTGGGGTGAGGGTCGGAACATCCTCCCCAGTAAACTTTCCGTGCCTGTTTACGCTCCGCCATGAATCGAGGTAAAACGGGGGCGGCACAACTTTGATTAGTTATTATTTTATTTATGGAGATAACTTTTCGTTTGATGGTTAAGAATGCCTCGCGGCTGTTATCTGCCTTAAATTATTTTATTATTTTATAATATTTTTGCCAAGTTTGAGGCTAACTACCAGTTGTATATTTATGCCGCCATATTGGTAAAGAGTGTCTGGTTAAATGTTGTATTATAGAATTAAAACCATCGGTGAAGGTTTCCATGTTATCCATTTATGTCATTATACAAATATATAGCTATTATATAGTTTAAATATTTGTTAGGAAATTTTGATACCCCTATTAGTCCTAACTGTGGAATTGCACGTACCCATGGAGTGACGGGTTAGATTTAATCATCGACTTCAACTTACAACATCTAAGTTTTGTCTTCGTATAGTGCATTCCTTTCCTTCATTCGAGCAACCAATTTTTTTTACAGAATTTTTAAAAGTGTAAAAACTCTTTAAATTGAGATAAATCTAAAAAGATGATTATACTTTAATATGTCTCGCAATTAAAATATCTTTGTAATTTTCGCGATGTTCCTGAATAAGATTAAGATTCTTGTTTTCGTTGTTATCACTATGGAAACGAAAAGACCCTTAGCATCCCTTATTTTGTTTAGTCTCACCCAAGCGCGTTCGGCCCCTTTTGAGAAACCGATTTCTGTTATATAAATAACGCCGTTGGCTCCTTTGCCTTTCGTATTTATTATAATGCTACGTCGCGGGTAAATTAAAACAGTAATTTTTCACAATAATTTACGTTGATAGCTCGAATTTCCCTCGAGTAACGACATTTAATGCGAAACATGAACGCTTTATGATGGTCATAACATTTATGACACCGAAGATTGTGTAAACGATATATTAATAAACGAAATATTTGTATATAGTATAATAAAATCGCTGCTGTTGTCCGTTCACGTTCTCTTTTACTATATAAAAGAGCAACTTTAATAATAAATCGCTTAGATTTAGATACGTCAGTAGTAAGTCAGATTTCAATTAAAAAATAATTCAAATTGCGAGTTAAGTTGGACTAAAGTGGTGCAAAATCGCTAAACATACTAAATACAGTGGAATAGCTGTTATCTGCTATCTCAATAAATTACAAGTTATTTTGTTATGAAATGGTATTAGCAGGTGAAATATTCTGTAAATTAACGCTTAGATACGAGTAGAAAGGCCACGTCAACCCTTCTCTTATTGCCCAAGGATCGCAATGAATCCTCTCCGCCCCTCCCTTGCTTAACCCCACTCGTTTTATTCCCGTATAAAAGAAAAAAACATTGATGTAAGATATGGGGGTAGACAATAAGGATGGGTTTGAGGTATTATTCTCGTGATATCAAGCAATCCGACGTTTTCCACGTCACGGAAATATTATCAAAACCGTATATTGAGAAATATCGGACATATAATTGTATATGTATTAAGTTGGTTTAGTATTTAATATTTTTGCGAAATAATGGCGACTTGTTTTTTTGGTGTTTTCCACGGCGCCGTGTCCAGAACTTCTGGACTTGAATCTTAGATCCTGAATTTGAAAATTTTAAATGTCGCTGCTACTGCATCCGAACTTCATAATCGATAATGACGCATATTGTTTACCCACCACATACCATATTTGCCCACCGACTAGGGATGGGTTCGTTGTTATATGTCTAGGATGCTGCCATGAAAGGAAGAATAATTATATTTCAGTATATGCTTATAATTTACATATACTTTTCTTAAATGACATACAATACGTTGTCGAGTTGTAATCTGACGGAATTGGGCTGATGGCTTAATATAAAGTGGTTCATTAAACCGCTCTAACAAAAACCGGAGCGAATGGAATGGATCGACTTCCTTTTTACAGTTGACCGGCATTCGAATCCGTTCGACGATTTTATAACGAATGTTGTCGGATGTCTCATTATCGCAAAACGACCCACATACATATCAAGTTCCGATTACAACTGGACCACTATGGCACTAGGATAATATATAAAAATTACATACAAAATATTACTTCTATGTTTAATATAGATAACGTAGAATAACTGTAAAATGCATAAGACTAATTTCATAATTGGAGCACTTATAATAATATTAATGACACAGGATCAAACAGACTTAATTTTCAAGTTAATAAATTATCAATTGAATCATTAAACTTTCTGCGACTACCTTACAATAAATATTAAGGATTGGGAGGCAACCCACGTAGTAACAAACTTTTCATATGACACAATGCAATTAAATTAAAAAAATAAAAACTACTTCTAGTAATCGTAGACAAAGTGTACAGTTTAAAGTATATAGCATATATTTGCCAGTGAACGTCATTACTTATGCAAACACACGGTTACAGTAGAAATTCTTTCACAGTTCACGGAAATTCGTTATGGCTGTATTATCTGCGCATTATCAGTCGTTTACATTACACGAAGACAATTCGATCTGCAAAGATATGTAAGCATGACTTAACCACATTCTGATTCGATGCTCACGAGTTAACCTAGAACTAACACCGCTGTCATGTACCAGTAATGAATCATTAAACGTCACGATCATCGAAACGAAATCAAATCGGTAGCGTACTTAACGTGGTCGTGATTTAATTTTATTCAGTTCTGCATGTGTGCAGAGCATGTAGAAGTATTCATATTGACATACACTCACATCCACTCATACACATAAGGCGTGGCGACTTGCAACACAGGTTTCTCTAAAACCTATCCCACGCACCAGTCTCCCACAACGTTAGTTCCTGTCTCACTAGATATAATGTAAAGTACACAGTAAGTTCTAAAGCAAATAGTGGTTATTATTAATATATCAAACACAGCATCATTACGAATGAATCTGTTATTTAACTTTGGTATTATATGTGGGCATGGTCCTTCTCCAATTGGGTCGAACCATTAATGCTGTCACTTGAAATAGGCTGCAGCGCGGTTCTGCCATTGTTAACTTCAGTTAACATGGCATGTCTTCTTAAAGTTAAGCTTTTGATATGCAGGTTTTACAGTGGTAGAGCTTCACTACAGTTTGTTTCTAGCTGCGGAATCTCACAAAATATCAGAGTAAAATAACAACATAACGCTGCTGTGTTTCGTCTGGTGAGTGTAGGGGTCCGGAGACCCTTATTACTGGTGACGAGGCATTCCACCTCAGTCCTCAAGAGTGACAATGCATATGAATATAGATGTCATGGGCCGGAGGTAAACTGTGTAGTCGTTTGTTACACTAAATGTAATAAAAAAAAAGGTTTCCTCAATATGTTGTCTTTACCGTCGAGTATAAAGGAAAATCAGTATTTAAAATTGTAATTGATAAGTTCATTGATGCCAGGAACGAAAATAGAACATATGTTGCCCGCGTACCATGAAATTAAAAGCAAGCGCCTTGGCACAAGTACCGTGGCTCGATATCGATATGTGCAATTTAAATGCCAGATTAACAAAACGGCAAGGCCGACTCTATCGGGCGAAAATCGCTAAGTGTTATGTAGGGCATGCCGGCGGTTGTAAGGCGGCATTCCTCGGCATTTACAGTAGCGAGATTTACGAGCGTGATAGTTTCGTTTTCACGACCCGGTGGCTCTGATGTTCGGTTCTTCTATCCATTTAGATTCTCCACGTCCAATGGAACGAGATACGCGACAGTTAAATGTGTATTGTCCGGTAATTGCATTGCTTCGAGTGCCAGGTGAGCTCACGTTATATTTGTCGTCTGTTTTTATTCGCGTCGAGTCGCGGCGCGTGACGGGCATGACGTCCGCACTCTACTTGTCTATAGGTTGCTGTTGCGCAACCAACGGGACCCAGCGATGGCTTCGTATTCAGCCAATGCTATTATGCCGTCACTTTCTCAACCCACGTTCGAACTAATCTGCACTTCGGACTCCAACTTCGGTGAAACTTTCGCGGGTTCGGTGTCACCGTGTTCATAAATCGTTTGTTTTAGATATCTTAAACGAGACTTCTCAGATTAAGACGGTGCTTTATAATGATAATTTTGATTTCATTATTTTGTAAAAGTATAAATACGGTACGTTATAAAGTACGAACGATTAAAATGTAGAGTTACATGGCCACTCGCGCGTATTTATTACTACTAGGACATTAATAACAGTCAAAAAAGTGCTTGGCTGTTACACGAACTGGCACGTGATGAAAATAAAGAGACAAAGAATTACACCGTTAGGTTATTCCACAGCCTTGACACAATGCAAATCGACGTGTGAAGCGAACTCAGCACTATAAAGCATTTTTTGATAAGAATACCTTCAAATACTCATATTATGCCGTTTCCTTTATATTCATTGAAAATAACCGGTTACTGAGTTAATTAAATACATAATTAAAGCTATCATGTCTCTTGGTTAATTGGCTCATTGAGCGAAACTCTTTAAGGTCATTATATGATATGTTTCGTTTCCTAGAAACAGGGAAGAAAATTTAAATATAAAGTAAGGTCAGAAAACAAATATTTACGTAAAATTTAAAAACGTGAATTATGAATTCAAAATTAACTTAATATTGGACATACGTCTCTACTTTCGTGTAAAGATTTTAAATTTTGTAAAATTTGTAGACAAGCACTATACGGCGCAGGACCTCCTTTCGTAAGACTATACAAGACATAGTCCGCCATGGAGCTTCAGTGCGTAATTCAAATGTATCTTTAATACTTTCGAGGTTATATTATCGTTATTGAGGTAATGTGAGGGTAAATTTTATGAAGCGACGGAAGCATGAGAAGCGTGGAAGGAAAACCCGACACCATGACGTTAGTTGAAAATATTTACCTGAATATATATTTCATATCGGCTAATTAATTCATAAGAAACTTAGTAATTAAATACCTATACATATCAATATGTTTTGTTACTAGAAAACTTATAATTTTTTTTTTAAAATCTTATTTTCTACTTACCCTGTATCATATTCCGCTAAGCTTTTAATTTAGAGGCGAACTGTAACTTCTAGGCCACTTACTTAGACCGCGCAAGGTTTTTGTGTATGTTTCAGACATGGTTTAATTTATTATAATTTTTTTCACGATGAATGCTGGAGGGTATTTGATAAAAACGTACTTAAATTTAAATTTATTAGTTTAAGATGCTGGCACCGGAGATCGAAATCAGTTATGACCACAAAACTTAAGAAGAGGATACGGAAACGAGCTACGATGGCACTAAAGATATAAAATAAATTAAAAAATGGGCTCATTAATATAGAAAGTTGTTGAAAATTTAAATAATAGAGCGCAATGAGATCATTTCATTCGTGTGTATAAACTGATTACATGATTACATAAGACGATAATTAAACAAATAACAATAGGTAAATGTTTACAGCGTGCACAGAACATGCATTGTTAATGTAGATGTTGTTAGTTAACTATGTCGAGATAACAATGCGATAATTTTCCTCAACACTATTTTCTCGGCAAATTATATTCAAGGATAATTTGTGTATCCTCTGTTATAAGAAGAAATTCACTTTTTCATTCAATTTTGGTGACCTATATTCGGGTTGACGGTAAAATTAATATAGTGATTAATAGTTGAAGGATAAAAATTTAAGTCCTTGAACAATATTATTAACTGTTCTATTATATTTTTTTTTTAAATGGGAGTGACAAATGATGACGTTTGATAAATGAAATATTTTTGATGAAGATTCAAAATGAAGTTTTGAATCTTCATCACGAATTTTCAGTGTACAAATTTGAGAAGTAAAATGGCAGCCTCATTACCAGCAATTAGTTTCGCAGTTTCCGTCACTATTCATACGAAACAACAGCATAAGCCGCTGTTTTACGCTCTTATCCTTTGCAGATGAGATCGGGCCGTGCAGCTACAGAGTAGCTCTATTAAATATAAGTAAACAAAATTTAATCAATTTGTTTTTTACTTTGTTTCGAATAATTTTATTCCGTTTTAGATATTTTCTTAAAACATACTTCATCATTAATTCAATCTTAGATACAAATATGTTGACAATTTATTTAAACATTAAATTATTACAAGAATGTCGTAACTTTACCGAAAAAGGATTCGTTAGTTATAGAATCAACTGTAAATAACATTTTTGAATTGTAGAAACGACCGTAAATTTAGTTCAAGCTCCCACCAATATTAGAAACGTGAGAACGTATTCTATAGCTACTAAATTTTAATCAGACACCATTAATTCGAAATTGGGCCCGTTTAAGGCACGGAGAACCGGTCTCGGTACCCTTTATACATAGCATTAGCGGTTTTTAACCGCGTAGCAGTGTTACTCCGTTCCACGGACCGGTCTAGCTGCTTTAATTAACACGCATCCGGCTAATCGGACTGTGCCCGATATCATCGTTACAATACCGTACCTAAACGAAAGTATCGCGGGAAATCGATAATTTTGCTTTCTAATAGCGTTTTAGATTAGTTTGCTGATTATCAACGTCATACATAATTGGTTTTGATAAGTACAGAGTAGATTATATAGATAATTAATCAAAAGACAGAAGTAGTTGCCACGTATGGTGGGCGTTTATAATTCATGCTTAATTTATCGGACGGGGTTCTTGACTCGATTCGACTGTGCTCAGGTCATGTTAGTTACTTAATCTACTGTACGAAAATAATACTTTGAGACGTTGTTGAACATTTACACGGCCCACGCCTCCTATTCATAATGTCGGAAATGTTCAGAACGGTCCATTCGTGTGTATACAAAGACTATCTAAGCTCGCCTAGGCTCGAAAGGCCGTTGGCCCGGTTCTCAGAGCGTGGGTCGCTCATCAAACGTATTCACATCGCAAGAATACTGTTACATACGTTTCCTGTACACCCGTATTGTTTTTGCACCGCTAGCATTAATTATCTCATTACGCAACTGCAGAACGCCATCACGAAACCTATTTATGCCGGTCCGCTAACGCTCACTTGCCAAAAGCTATTAATTACGAACGGAGAATAGAATATCTCGCCGGCTAATCCCCCGGAGACGTCTACGGTTACCGACAACGTTGATTAATGTCTGCGAGGTTCGTTTAACTCAACCTTATATATATATATATATATATATATATATATATATAAATATATATAGTTGAGCTAAACGAACGAATATATATATATATATATGTAGTAATAATAAATATTTAAACTATATGAAAAACTCACCAGTTTACTAGACCAAATATTGACAATTACCCCGACATAAATAGGGATCAAAGCGTCGTAAACAAATATTGTACAGTAAATAATAAGTAAAAAAATATTAACCCATATATAATTGGTAGCTTTAACGCCCGGACCAATACACGCTAGTTATGTGGTCAAGAGGAAAACAAAAATGGCATCACTGATTTACAGAGGATACAGTCGACGTGTGCCCACTGGAGCCACGGAAAAGGGATAACTTTCTTAACTGGTTTTGTAGACGTCAATGCGTGACAAGCCCAGCAACCGGGTAAATTGTTTAGTAACACTAACTATGAAGAAAAATAAAAGGTTGCTATAGATAGACCTTTGAGATAATCTTAGACACGACACACACCAACATTCGGCTTATAACTACATGTCAACAGCCACGGTATGCTACTATAATACAAAAGATGTTTACAAAAATGATGAAAGAACATAACACGCGTTATTAAAAGAAAGAATGGAAACGAGTTGAAGCAATCTTGCAATGATCCGTATGTTGAAAAACGCGTATCGTATTTCTTTTGACGGATACAAATCGTTAAAAATATATACATGATAGAACGGCAAATACCATGTGAGAGTGCGATGTTTTAACAACGTATCATTTTAAGATTTATCCACTGAAAACAGTATCTGGGCCGATGCAGCAAATCACATATTCGGTGGATTAAAATAGGTCATCCGGGAGGCGGTGAGACTTACCAAGCTCAAACCGCTTCGCACTACATCCGCATACATTTCACTGGCAGTTTTAACACTAACAATAAATACCCATCGCCCACACACGCCACTTTTAAAATCATAACAAATCCTAGTGGGAAAATTTACAATCGGATTTTCAGAATAACTTTCTAGGAAATCGTCCAAATTACAGCGTTATAATAAATTATAATACTAATTGCATTGAGAAAATGCATTAATTGCTCTACGAAGGAGATTATATTGTAATTTATACGAACAATGGGATTTTTTTAGCGATTCCTAGAAAGTATATTAAACCACGAGCCACTTAAGATTTGAAGGGTAAATGAAGGAAAAACTATTTCTAAGGATGTTATTATTTGATAAATCGTTCATAAAATGCTGAATGTCGAAATGTATAAGGAATATTAAAAACAATACATTATACATTCATTGAAACGATATATTATTCGAAAAAAAAAATCGAATGGCATAGTACAAAATGCCTAACAGGTCGTGACGGTAACGGTGACAGGCGGTTGAGCAAATAGAGTTGCACAATCAATCATCTACGATATTGTCGATAGTCGACATAGCCCAGCGTATGCCGGCAAGGTTAATATAAAAATATAATACAGCCGTTGCATATTGAATACGACTGGGAGCATCAAAATGTACATAATACATGCACGCTGAGAACACCGATACTAAAATACCTTGAATCACAAATAGCAAACAGTTTTGCTCATCTGTTTGTATCTCGACAACCGGAATATAGATTGTTATGACTATGAAACAGATCGGTTGGCAGCACACAGACACGTTTGAATGAATAACAAAAAGAATAGAATAATAATACTTTTATCTGTCGAGCGCGTGTGTATATAGCAGTCACTCATTAAAATTTAATATGCGTCGTATGTAAATTATCAACAAAAGCGACGGAGGGCGAAATTTATTTGCAATACAATTTCGTTGACCGCGTCACCTCAGAGGCGCGCGGGACAGATATAAATTAAGTGGACATAAAAGACATGAACGAGAATAAAATGAGAAGTCGTATAGTGAAAAGTTTACGACGGGCGCGCGAGTCGCCGTCTACGCACACCAGTTGGCGTGGGTTCAATTCCTGTTTGAAGTATTTTGGGAGCCACGCACGCCTCTCCCGGTGCGCTGCCGGCCTGTTTACAAATACTAGCTCGCACTCGATTCAATTCCACGAGGTTTTGTAAACACAGCGCCAAAGGTGATCGGTTAAAATATTATGGATTTATTAATATCTACCTAGTTTGTTTCCGATCGATACAGGCGATGTGGCCTAGCTACGTAGCATGCAGTTTTAGTTAATATTATTATATACTGGCCGCTGAAGCAGCAATCGCGTCAATTTTGTTTTCAAAACTATTCTAATACTAATTTACTAATTAATTATTAATATTTTTTTTTTTTGAAAATTTACGTTTACGTTTATTACTCAATCACGCACAAACTGCTGAACGGATTTGACACAGTTAGTTTATAACCTTGATTAACAAATACGAATGAGATGGCATAACGACTGTTCATCGATCAATTTATCGTAAAAATAGCATTTGTTCGGGACTTTGTCTGCGTGGACATCAGAGTAGGGTTCAGAATGCAATGAAAAATGTTTGAGACGATATTCTATGAATTATAATTTTCTGGCAGCAAGTTTTGGGCACTCGATGATCTTGAACGTGGTAGATGCTCTGCTTTTTATACATTATAAACGAGAGCCTGAGTAATTACTTGTCGTTATTTTAGACGCAACTGTTACATGAACGCGTAAACTGTTACATGAAGTTTTTTGTTAATTATGCTTAGTGAATTCCTTCTTTGTTTTGTTAGTTTCGAATAATCGGGAAAGGAATATACCACAAACCGAACAGATGATCGTTTCATAGTCTTAATGTCTTTGAGAAATAGACATCTATCAGCAAATTACCCGTGAGACTAGACTTATGAGAGAATAGACTTAAGATCGTAGGGTGTCAAAGTGTCATCATGGTAATAAGTAGAATTCTAGAACAGAACCTGAAGCCACTCATACCAGCTTCAGTTTCCAAATACATTGAATCTTGCTAAGTTTACTGAATTTTGCATTAAAGAAACAATTAGTTTACTTTGGAACGGGACGGGAAAGTTGAACCCGTAATCACGTTGTAGAAACTGACACGGGAGCAGATCGCAAAAGAAGACATCAAAAACCGGATCACATCGCTTAACAGACGTATACAGGTTAAAGACTACCTGAAGCTGGAGGGGGGGATACCAATTAATTTTAGGAGAAAATATGTTTAGACATTTCATGGCAGCCAATGTATGAAGTTTTTGTATATTGATTGGATCATGATCCCAGTACCTGCGAGCTACGATGTCGTTCTTACGTGCGATTCCCAGAGACGTTATATTTGTGAATTAGTTTGCTAGCTTGTTCGTGTTTATGCTGCACGTATACCAAGTGTCCTTGAACAATGAAACTTCCTCAGATGATATTTTGTATCCGAAAAAATGAAAACAAAACCGCTCGACTAGACTGTTCTTATAGTTTGATTTAAGTCTAACGGATATTTGCTTACAATTACTCATTATTTAAATATTAATCAAATTGCAAACGTATTTTTTTGCAACTAGAATTTGATAGAGAGTACACAATAAAAATCATAAAGATTAATTCCAGTTGCGTTTTAAGACAGCCAATTTTCTTTACTGTTATGACGTAAAGAGGTTAGCAGCTAGTCTCAAAGGCATGTTAAAGAGTCAAACAGACATAAATAATTGATGAATTGGCCTCACAGTCACGTCCCACGTAGCGGAAGAACAAATCGAGCGAGACGGTAGCGATATCGACAAACCGGTTACACGGGCACCACTGAAGTTCATTTCAACTAAACGAGACACGGGAGCACTCCCTGAGAGACGTCCGAAAGGCATTTCTTTGTGTTAAATGAAGTGAGGAATAAATTCAGCTGTATCTTATGCTGGAATGAACCAGCAAAAACTCGTATACGAGTTACTTAGGTACCTGCGCAACGACCCTTTGAAACGTTCAACCGGACTGCTCTTAATAGGTCCTTGGAATGTACCCCGCCTGTTCATAAAATTCTCACTAGCTGAGCTGTATTTTGTACTTCCTCGTATCGTACTAATCCAGTAAAATCTGCCTTCAATACGATATAAACTTTACAGACTTACGGAGAATTAAAAATACTTGAAGTTCTGGAGTTGTCTAAGACATGGATATTTATTTTTCGCTGAGTGTAAACGAACATAAAGTGTAAACACAGTATTTAAAGATCAGGCTCGTTTGATAAAAAATTTTGCATATAACAAATTCTAAATATAGAGTTGAAGCAAAAAAAAGATTGTCGTAAATATTTCGACATTTTTGCTCCGGGCGAGTGCTTATTTTGCGTTTATTGCGTCCGCACTTGATCGCTCCGCTAAACAATTTTCGAGCGTTGAACTTACGACTTCAACCATTTTAAATTCATTCAAGTTATTTTTATTCCTCATACTCGAATTTCATAATTATTTATATAAAACGTTCTATACTTGCAATCTATCAAAAATTTTGTGGGTAAAGGAGGGGAGTTATATAAAAAAAATTATGACACGAAGTACAGTGCAAATACATTTTTTTAAAACAAACTTTAAAAAAATAATTTTGCACTCTATATAAAAGAAATCATATATGATGAAATAGTCTCGATATTGCAGTGCGAAGAGCATTTTCATTGGCGCGGAAGTTCCATACTTCTCGGTTATTTATTATGAGGGCTCGGACAACCTGCTTTTGGAAAAAAACGAGTGGGAATCGTATCCTTGGCACGATAGCTGACGCAACAAACAGACTTAAATTAAAACGTATATTGTTATTATTGTTTAATAATCTTCGTCAGATCATTACCAAAAAGAGTTAAAAACTAAACTAAAGACCTAATGTATCACTCGGCTGTGTACGACAAAACACGTGTTTGCTCACGCGAAGTTATATTTATAGCTCACATGTAAAGCCCAGACATAAAATATATTTCAAATAACTAAAAATTGTGTTGCATTACACGAACTTAATTTAAGATGGATGAAAGCCAATATAACAAAATAGACTGGGAGAGAAGATGAAACAGGTCAAAAACAAAGTCACACTGACTTCTGTAGCGACAAAAAGAGGTCAGTGACTCCGCAGCGGGGTGGCGATGGCGGAGTGAGGGTGGTTAAGCCGTAATAATACATTCGGAAAGGAACCCCAAACATCTGCCGCGCATATGCGTTTCGTTTCAAACGTCGGAATAATGCAAGTCGTGCGCGGAACCGCACCGACGGCGCACCCCATGGCTGATGTTTTTGTGTAGTTCTTTTTGTGGCCTTTATGCTTTGTGCTCTCGGCCTTTCAAATGTACAATGAATTTTTTACGATAAAAGCAAATCAATACAGTTCTGGCGGATCGAGATGTAGCGATTTGGCAAGCAATTCGTTTAGATGAACCACTTTTAATTAATGGACCTGTAGAAGTGTACACAACCGGTTCTTAGTCATGAGCGAGATTTAGCAATGGTTAAATAGCTGAGCCACATAATTAAGTTGGCTCGCTCGCACCGATGCAGTTCTCGGAAGATCCGCGCGAGTTTGGATGGACGCCAGACACTTTCTACGCTGAAAAGCGAGGGTAGAAGTGACGATCATAAACTCCATTCTATATTAAGGAATGATAATTTATTACCTTAATACTTAATGTGTTTTATTTGAGTATTGCTTAACAGATTTAATTAAGCAGCAATAAATACGTTTGTTTTTATCGTGGTATCCAGCGAAAGCGTAATTTAACTTATTCGTTTAACGTGACCTCCATTTTCGATGTTGATAATTGGATTGAATAAAATTGATTGTGCTCATATGTCCGACGATCTTGTTTATTCGAGTAACAAGCACTCATTATGAATCGCTTCAATATCCATATCATTGAAATAGAAACAATTTATGATGGTCGATGGTTCGCGCATTTTAACGACCGCGGAAACATCGGTGATATCTATATATAGTATACCTTTTACTTCATTATTTGGAAGCTTACTTTTATATTTGCAAATTTAAAAAAAATTGGATTATTAATATTTTAGATCATATCATGGAAAACTGTTTTTTAACAATCACTTCCAAACACTATCTCTAGTTTACAAAACTAATTAACTTTCTTTCTCTCTTTAGTACTGCCACAATAATTTAAAGGTGAGAAACATAACGCAATTTAAGAAAAATAAACTTAAGAAATGGATTTTGAATGAACACGACCGGTTGGAGTTTGCATAGTAATGAAAGAAAGAAATATTACTTCACAGTGGTATAATCTCGTTATCGTGGCGATTCTGCCAGATAAATCGTCTGCGCAGACGGTTGGGGCGCGAGGAGAGGGGCAAAGTCCCGTTAGGAGAAAGTAGTCGTATACCAACCAAGCAAGCGTTCGTGACGACGCGCTCGACCGGCCATCTTGTAGAAACATTCGACTCGATTTTATCGAATCAATCCAATATGGCGCCGGTACACGATGACCAGATGTTGCCTTATTTTTTTTAGAATCACGACATTTTACTCTTCTAAAGTTTTCGTTTATTTCTTATTCTTTATATCTTTAACCCAAAAGCTCTATTAAGATTGTTTAGTGGGTGCATCATCGAATTTGATGCGTGAAATTGTGTTGTGGCGGATGCGACGCCGTAAAAAGCCTAATTTACTTTCTCTTCTGTACCGTAATGTCCAAAAACCATTTGACCGCGTTGCAACGACTCGAAACTGAATACTTCAACCATCGTCTTTTGTTGTGGTTCTATCTCTATAATACTAATTCTGACCGGAGATATCATCGTCAGTAACAAATTATTTCGACATACATACAGTCTCGAATTATGTAAAACTTTATTTTGTGGGCTTCGATTTAAACCATACTTATTCAGGTGCAACGATAGTGTCCCTTAATTTGTCTGGCTAAAATCAATAGTGAAGTACATTGATTTGAGGAAATTAATAATAATACCGTTATTATTAATTTAAATAATCGAATGTATTTAAAATTATATCAATGGTAGAACATATTGCATATCAGTTGTCGCGACAACGATGTCCATCACGGATATTATTACGCAAGGAGTGAGCTGAAATTGGGTCGACGATAATTTCATAAGACAGTGGATAAGGTTCAGGAAACGAGTATAACAAACAAACGGAAGTTGTTACTAACATCTATAAAAAGGCACAAGTACTTAAAGTCATAACTACCAGGAAGAGTCGAAGCATAGTAACAAGTCTTTTTATTTATCCAAAACGCGAATTTCTTAAAATTTTGATCATCTTACATGTTTCGTTGCAGACCATTATTATTTATTATTGCCAATAAACTCGAAAACTGTGATTAAGGTCACTGACCCGATATAGATTAAGAAAAAGAATACTGAATTGTGATTTTGTGAATCTTAATTAAAATAAACACAAGAAGAAAATTACATAACAGATGATATTACACCCGTAAAAGTCAACCTGGGATTTATTTTATAAAAGTACCATGTGATAAGTTTAAAACAGTTATAAAAGTTAAGTTAGCTGACGATTGAAGATGTTGAGGACATCTGTATTTCTTTTTAACTTTTAAAAAACTTTTATCCTTTTGTTTCCACAGATTACATGTTGAAATACATAACAGATGTGTTCCTCACGGGTCGTTCAATACAATTCAAATCACGAGTCGAAATTATCATACAAACATCATATAGCCGCATGCTCACTCAATACAACATACCTACTTACTTTGTTCTATTGTTTCAATTTAACTTTTGAATCATTGCAGTGTTATCTAAACAGCTCTTATATTAATAATTAAAAATAGTACACGTACATTTCATAATTAATATTACAAAAATGTACAGTAATTATGGTACTTACCGCTTGAAGTTTACTTATTTCAATTTTAATATTTTAAATTATAAGATTTATTGTCTTTTATATTTTTTCTACACTATCACATACTGGACGAACAGTGTTAAGCTCTCGTTTCTCTGGTGTTCGGGGAGAGCGCAGTTCTTCTTTTTAAGATGTAGCCCGACGTGGCTGTGATTGATACATCCATTGATAGTAAGAGAAATACTTTATCATGATACATACGTTCAAAACAATAGATTTTTTTACAGAATAGGTGGCAAACGAGCAAGCAACTCACCCGAGGCTAAGTGATCACTGCCGCCCATGGACATCGCAACACCAGAGGAGTCGCAAATGCGATGCCGGCCTTTAAATCGGTATCTTGTACTATCTGTGTTCTTACTCTTTAATTCTAATCATATAAAAATTGTAATAGAACATAACTTTTTATTTATTAATTAATAAAATAAAAAGATTTTATTAATTAATAAAAAAATGATGAGTGAGCGTGAAAGCTGTGTCATATATGGCTAGAAACAAATAACTAGGAGTAGAGTTAAACAAAAGAAATCCGCACAATTGTATACTATATGTTTTCATCATCTCCGTGTTTCGTTTATTCAGATGAACGGCTGAAAATGGGACTCCCTACTGATTCTCACGAAGCACGATACTGATAGCTGACATTCCAGAAACTTGACGTTTTTATTTCATTTTAATATTATTAGGGTGGACAAACTAGGTTACAGTTCAGCTAATTTGTGTGGGGCATCAAATGGATTCACTTGCGTTGTCACCCCTTAGTACTGAGGGGGATTGCCTCGTTACCTGTAATCTATGTTCTCTTCACTCAACAAAAGAAAGCAACTTTATACTCCTTACGCTGGTATTCTGTGAGGGTGTAGTCCTACCCTGATCGGTCCAACCCATTAATGCTTCTAAAAATAAGCTGCAACGTGTCGCTACCCCTGTTGGTTGTTTGGACAAGTTTATATTATAAAATATGAAAATACAACAGTCCTTTGTAGACTTTGTACCCACTAATTAGGTTCTCTTACGTCTGTTTATTTGAATGTTTTGCAAACAGAGTATATTGAAGCGGTATTGTGAATATAACTATTAACGTTTGTTAGTAAGTTGATTCCGGGGAAACATCAATTACTCATTGTGGTGCGAAGTGTACAGTTAGCGAGGAACAATGCAAAAATGTAAAAAGTGGAAGACAATTAACCTTTCCGTGGAGACGTCGCGATGAGAGTTCGGTAGTTTGTAAAGTAAAACCGAAGATTAGGTTCAAGTTTGCTTTATAACGATTGTAATTTATAAAGAATCCAATAAATTTAATAAATATAAATAAAAGCGGTTATAATATACAGAAGACCGTTCTTTTTTTATTACATACTAAATAGGAGCTAAATAAAATAGAATTTAATAAATATATATATATATATATATAGAATAGATTTTAAGAATACTGCTCGTTGCAAAAAATCAACTCTTACGGATATGTACTTACATATACATAATCTTTATGTATTACTAGTTATTCATATCCTGTCAAGAAATCTCATAATTTATTGAATCTTGTTATGGCAAGTTAACAAATTTGTTATAGTACAAGCTATCCATCGGAGTGTATTTCAGCCTCAATTTAATAAATACAAATAAAAGCGGTTATAATACACAGAAGACCGTTCTTTTTTATTACATACTAAATAGGAGCTAAATAAAATAGAATTTAATATATATATATATAGAATAGATTTTAAGAATACTGCTCGTTGCAAAAAATCAACTCTTACGGATATGTACTTACATATACATAATCTTTATGTATTACTAGTTATTCATATCCTGTCAAGAAATCTCATAATTTATTGAATCTTGTTATGGCAAGTTAACAAATTTGTTATAGTACAAGCTATGCATCGGAGTGTATTTCAGCCTCAATTATAGTGTTTGATTAAAGCCAAAAATCGTTTTATCTACATTGTGTGGGTAACTAACAAATTTTTGTACTAAGCTTAATATATTTTGATTATTTTCGAATTAGATTATCACAGATTTATGACCTTAAATGTACTTTTAAGATTCTATATAAAATGACAAGAGCAGTAACTACGGATGCGGAGTCGAAGACAGTTAGGGTCTGATAGAAACTCACGCGAAATTGTACGTCCAGGAACCGGTCGCGAAGGAGCGCGTGTGTGGGGCTACTAACTTTATGCCACAATGTTGTCATATAAAGTATACATGTAAGGGAAAGAATATATTATGGCAGAGTAAGCAAGATTACCAATAACCTTGTACCCAGGCGAACTCAAAATCATAGTATGCAAAAATAACGATCATTTATTTGAGACCGTTTGACAGGTACAAAAGATATTATTTGTGTCACTTTTTCTCCTAATATAGGACGTCTAGATGCATATCGCCCACAGCCCCATCCCATCCATAGTTAATATTATGATTATGTTAAGTAAAGATCACAAATTAAAAAATATTTATGTTTTCTGTTTAAACTCAGCATTAGCAAATCATAGCATTTTTAGTTACTAATCAAAGTGTATATATTTATTCCATAAGTCTGCATATATATATATATAATAAAATTTTAATCGAAATTATTTGTATCGTGGTAAATTCTGCTTAGTAATCGGTATTCTTCCTAACTGGCTGAGGGAAAATTAATAAAGTAATATAATCATGTTATAGTGTTAGATATCGCAGATAAAAAACACAAAAATAAAAAGTGTTGTCATAACAAGATAGTACCGATAAGCAATCCATTAACTGGAATCGATAGTGAAGTACTGAGCAGAATTGCTTCAATTACGTTTATTTCATTGCATTGGATATTATTGGCTATTTTGTCATGGTTAGCAGACAATTATTTTTTATATCTACGTGTCATCCGAAATCGCAATATTTCAGAAAATACTGTCAATACGGAGTGCATTGTTAAACCATCAAAAGACAAACATTTATATAGTACTTATATAAACAGTTTGTAATTATAATTGTTTTTTATTTAATTCTGTGATAATAAGTACGACGATGTACAAAATACGAGAAATCTCCTTAATATATTCACAAATGGGATGAAAGTTAACTCGTCCTACATCGTAGATACAATAGTGCATTTTATGGAGATTGTTAACAAATGGCAAACATTAGATCCGTCTGTAGGGCAATGAACTTTCAATATGCGGGCTCATTAATGCAATAAAGGCAATCGCCAGGCCACTCGCTGGTGGCAAACGAGTGCGGGAGACTGCCAATTATAACGGTATAGCCGCTACCTCGCTACCTTTTCCTGACTTATTCACTTTACAACTTATAAAAAAGTTAGCAAAAACCTGAAATCGTGTCTTATAAAAGTAAATTATTTTCTACGATTTTGCTAGCCAGTCGACTCTAGCAAACTATAAACTGTTTTCGTGGCAAAACAAGTGATATTGTGTCTTATGTAATAATGACGTCATGCTCTTTATTTAAATTGCAACTGTGAAAACTTTAATACAACATAAATTTCAGCAAAAATTGATTTAGACTAGAGACGGTCTATGCATTATAAAGTTCCTATTCTGTGACAGAATTAAATTATATTTTATATAGAATTTCAATGGAGCGTTATTGTACTTAACAATGAACAGATATGTGAAAAAAGAAGAATCTCACATCAGAAGTACACATGCAGGTATACAACACCAGTTTCGTTCTAAAGGTGCAACTATAACGACGTCCCAAACTCACAAAAACGAGACCACATAAAAAAGGGACGTCAGGCAAGCTTAACAAATCAGACATAAAGCGTTATTATTATTCCAAACCATTTCGGATAATTGTAATAATAAAAAAGATTATCGTGTAAGCGCAGACGAAATGAACCGGTTCTATTACGAGTGGTGTTATGAAATGTATTTTATATTATCTGTGGAACGGATTAGCCCCGGCTTCGTACTTTCACCGGCGACTTTCTTGCTCGTGCTTATGGACTAGTCAGACTCGTTCGTTTGACCTCCTCGAGCTGAGTCGTCATTGTTCTCTGGCCTTTGTGCTCCGCCAATCTTTGTACGTGAAACATACTCGCCGTAATGCACATCAATGTCAATGTTGAGAGGAAAGTTTCGGTTATAGTTTCATGTTTTCGTTTACTTTTAAACACATATAACTTTATTTGATAATATACATCAAGTAAACTTAATAAAAAGTTTTTTCTCCGTAAGAAGCGATAATATTGGGACGCGATGGTTTTATCTCTCATTTTATTGCTTTGGAACAAAACCAAGTAAGAAATGTCTAGTTAATAATATCAACATTTATTGGTCACACACATTAAATATAGAAGACTATTCAATATGAATTTATCAATATTTAACATAGAAAAGCAATTTAAATGTCTAATGTACCAAATAATGCTGCTATTTAATATAAATTAAGATTTGTTTAACAGGTTATATTTCCGTAACAAGAACTGTTTCTATTGTTACCGCACTTTACCATCATCATCTGATCCCATCATTAGTTTACTGCTGAACATTGGTTGCCCAAAAAAAAAAAAATGGTAATCCAGCACGATCCTGGGCCACCTCTAGTTATAGACTTAGTGTAAACTTAATTAAGTCGTTTTACCGCTGCACTTGATAACATACAATTAACAACTTCCCCGTTCCAGTTGGCGCGGGACCGTTGTTAGTTAAGCGATTCATAGGAGGTAGTTATCTGTCACATCGGACCAAGCAGGAGTGCCGTGTACATTTATCATACCTGTGGAACTCTAATGTATTAATAAGCAGGTGTACATAAATACGCATTGTATCGTAAAGCCGAGTCCATAACAGGCGTAATTGCCCCAACGCATGATCAGAAGTTCAACAACATCGATAAAAAATGGAAAGACCGGTTCTGTGGTGCTGCTATAAAATGATTTCGGAGCGGTTCGTCGCATGAATATTCATTTAATTATAGCAATGTTTTTAGATATACGAGATTTGAGATGACGCACACATTGTTAAGTTTGGTAACGTTATGCTATCACTTTTGCTTTACTTATATATGTGAATTCTTGGAAATTTATAAAATGCGCCTGGCATAATTACTCGGACATAATGATCGTTATATAAAATTAATATATGTCTGTAACAGTAAATGAAACCTCGTTAGACGTGGGCTGTAAGTAGGTATGTGATAGTGATGATATTAAAACGCGGCCTTTTAAAGCTGGAATATTAATGTAAATTAAATTGAAATGAATTCGAGCTCTTACTGTATTTGAAATGAATAACCATAATATCAAGTTATGCTTTGTGAATGTATTCTTCGAGACATTAGAAAGAGCCCGATAGAGATCGCATTATGTTCACAGTACGAACGATATAGTATATGTAAAGGATAAAGACAGGACAATACATAACACTGTAACAAGAGTAATCTTTGTTTGTAAATGCTTTTCAAAGATTGTAAACGGGGGAAAAAAAAATTATGTAGATATATTTATCAAAAACACTGTGACCCCGTTACTCGGATGCCGAATTGAAATTTAGATCATGTAATGATAATAACAAATGTATTCGCCGTGCGCGGGGACCTCTGCTTTTTAATGCGCGAATAGTGTGATGTATAAACGAGGCACATACATACGCAGATGACGCTTGAGAAACCAAAACACTGATTTGAATGTAAAATTGAGGAATACTTGATATGAATGCTGATTTCGTTTTTAAACGAGTTAAAGATCCTCATTCTAGTCGTTATACTGGCATTGAAGATTCCTAAATTGTATATATATTAATATACTTTTTTTACTTATTATTACCATCGCCATACATAATATAACATTGATTGGAGGCGTTCAATAGGAATTCTTTCGTGATAATATAAAATATATATACCGTGATGTTAACACGAAAGTTCCGCTATAAAATGCAATTTTAGTGTATTCATAAATAAGCAACTCATTAGCTTTATTTTTATTAAGCTTATTTATCTTTGACAGAATATCAAGCTACAGGTAAGCTTTTGCATCAGTTGTATTTTTTTACACAAATACTAACTAACCTTAATTTCAATTTATTCTCTCGAATCAAATCTGCGAACACAAGGGAACCCACAAGCAAAATGGTATATTAAACAAACATAAAACTGTTGCGTTACTCTGACGACAACCGTACTCGGGTCATTTGTTATTAAAATTTCTCCAACGGATAACGTGATCAATGTATGCCCATTGAATTATTTATTCTTGAACGGCCAATGGAATGTAAAAGCATTTTACCTTTTTTGTTGATCTCGATTGACTCGAGTTCTTGAGTCGTGCCTGAAACAATACAAGTAAGCTTTGTTATTATATTCAGAAACAAAAAATAACATAAAAATAACGACTAAAAATATATTTGATCGGAAAGACAAAATGATGATAACTAAAATGTGCATCGATTTAAAGGTTAAATATTAAGTCACGCAATGTTTATGACGCATACAAGAATGGCGGGCGCGTACTGGTTTCTTTAACCTGTTTTAAAGTAAAAGGCATAAGCAATAAACAACCTCATTTTCTTTAGTTAAATCATTGTGCAAATAATATTCTCCCAACACGCTTCAAATGTCACGGTGGTCCAGGAGATCATTATAGAATGTCTCGATGGATGTTATAAAACACTTGGTTAAGATTGACGGTGTCTATAAACTATTGGTTTACTTTTCGGTTCTCTTTCCACATCGCTTTATAAAAATATTTGTATGTATTGTTTCCGGTATTTAGAAAGCCCAGTACCACCGAAACTATTCAAGCTCAAATTGCAATTTAAATTGTGTTCCTTTTAAAGTTTCAACGAGTTAAAAGGCAATCTGTTGGCATTGATACGAGTTTTTTGATGGTCGCCTTGCCTTACCTTTATGCAAAGCTTTTCGAGTTAATATTCCCTCGCTAGTTTTTTTTTATTGAGTTAGCAATGAGGGCAGGTGGACAGTGTGGTGTAGTTATCATTTTATATCTTTGAATACTTGTATGCGTTATATGCCTGAATCGTAGGAGCAGCTGACGATACAGTAAACCACGAAACGTGCGGCGCGTAATGAGTTAATGCTTCGGCTTCCCCACGTCACCTCAACCCTACGCAGATTGTGAGCTTGATAACCAGTTTATTTATAAGCAAAATTTATCATTTGAATTCGACCGTTACAGTAATTGTTATTCATAAAGAATTACATTTATATTTCAAAACAAACGCTTAATATTTTTATGGTATAATATACTTTAAGATATTTTAAAATATCCACATCATATTAAAAACATTCTTCGATGCCGATTTGTGAAAGTATTATTTACATATTGCTTAAAGTCCCAAACAATCGAAGGTTATTTTAATTTTCTTTCTTTCATAAAATTGTTACTATAAGGACTTGGTATGCTTTGAGATATCAAAGATTATCTTTGCATCGTCGCTCCTTCATCGCTTTCTTAACCTTCTTTGTCTTTCTTGAAATATCCAACCAAATTAGGAAGGTGGGTTTGCGAGGCGCGCAATTAATTCTTCGAAAAAGTTGATATCCACTATTAAAAGTGTAGGCGTATATAGAAACAGCTGGATATTAATAGTTGTTTGTATGCGTCGTTTGACATTTTATTGCAACCGGTTTTATAAGTTATGCAATAGAAACATATCTACAAAATAACGGGTGGCGACTGCTCGCTGTTTTTAACATAATCACCTGTCAATAGTTGTGAAATATCTTACGACGCTTTAAAAAAAAACCGTCGTCTTTGATATATATGTTATTTTAATCTAAATTTATTTTACATAATAATGGATTTTCGTATATCATTAACGTGAATATTTATATATACGATGGCAAAGTTAAATATAAAAGGCGTTTTGTTGCCAAAAACCAAGCAAATATTACTCGTCTAGCAGATATGTACATTATTTATTTTTTACTATTCTGTTCACATTGTTATCACTATCGACCTGGTAATATCACATCGTTGGACTTATTCCAATTATTATCTCCTCGTATTTGGGATGTTTTGTTCATGCCTGGAGTTTGTAGATGGCATTACTACCTAACTCGCTGCGGCTGCCAATTTGTTATCCACATAATGTAAACTCCTTACCTTACTTTACTTATTATATTGAATTCATATATTATATTTAGAACTAATTATCCATGTTTTAATCTGTTAATTTTTAAAAATAATAAGTAAAGAAGCGTGAATTTATGTATATAGTAAATTAAATAATTAGATAATCAAAGCAATTAGTGCAGAACGGTTATTTGAAGAGGTTTTATTAATAACGGCTATGATTGCACGGGCATACACTAACATCCGACAACATACCCAAGAAAGACGAACGTACAAAAAAGCTATTTCACCCTTTAAAGCACCGCGCGACCACCTTTCTTGATCGGCATGCCGCCTGACCAGTCCCCAGAACTGGTCCGAACGTGAGAAATGAGCACCCGACCGCGTGCGTCGCCCGATATACCTCGTGGGTGATATGGTGGGCTAATTCCGTTGGAATGGAAGCGCGATAAGAAATGGATGAATATCAAGTGTTTGGGCCAGACTCAATATAAAAATAGCTTATATTATATTTACCGCCGATTCAACACATAAATGTTTCTGTTTAATTTTAGCGCCAATTATACTGGTAAAGTAATAATTCGTGATTGTTAAAATATATTTGAAACACTGTTGTATACTTGTATTTGATAACAATTCCTACAGTCCATGACACCTTAATGAAATCGTCTATTAGGCATCTTAATACAGAATTGTTCCTTAGTTTCTTTATTTCTCAAACGAAACAAACTAAACTGCCATTTTACACTTGTTATCTATGAAAGTGTGGATTCCCTCCACCTATACTGGCTGCAGCAAGTTCTGTTGTTGTCATGGTTGTTATTGTACGATATTATCAATTTCTAATTTGCTTTCAAATTATTCAAATACCAACATATCAGTGCGTCATGATTTCGTCGTGACACGAGGCATCCGCGTGCCGTAGGGCGATCTGTTCCACTACTATGTTTAATTTTCTTATATCATAAAATGAAAGATATGTTATCACTTTATTAAAACATGTTATAGAGTATGTTGCTTGTTGATACTTAAAAGTTATGAAGCTTTGCTTCAATGCTTTAAAATTTGTGACTGATTCTATTCATTTTCATTTCAGTGTCTGTGAACAAAATAACGACATTTTGGTCAGATTTTTATATTATTTATAGAGATATAGAGCTGACTCTCGAAGAAGATTATTTGTATAATAATATGTCATACACATACCCTGACGGCCAAAAGTTTAACACCGCACATAAACAACATAAATCCATCAATTGTAATAAAATCCCATAGGATAAATAAAAGAAATGGACATCTGCATATTCTATTGTTTATCGGATATTCTTTTGTATACTTTCAAGTTATTGGACAATAAACATCTACTGTTTACAAACACCGACAAACGCTGCGCTAGAGCCAGGTGGTAGAGTCGTAATAATATTTTTATAATGTTCTCATTACTAATTACTTTGCTTTTGTTACGTATTGGTCAATAATAAGGATTATTGGGTTTGTTCACAAACAAACTCATTTAGTCTAAACTTGTGGTTTCTATAGTGAAGACGTCATAAAATGGGAAAAGCTCAATTAGCAGTGAAGTGCGTTCTGCCATCATTGTTTTACATACTGAAGGCAACTAAAGTTGTCGAAGACTCGTGTTATATATAGCACAATAACTCAATACAGGGAGACAGGCAGTTTTCAAGATCGTCCACGCTCAGGAAAGCCAAAGGCTACCACGTCTAGTGAAGATAATTTCATTGTTTTTACCAGCAAGCGAAATAGACAGAAAAACAGAAATCCGTGTTGAAGGAAATAAAACCCGAGTTAAACCTTTATCATTGACTACAATAAAACGGCGACTAAGAGATGCGAAGTTGTATGGTCGCGTTGCCGTTCGAAAACCTTAATTACTGATTATTCTATAATTCACAATATTATTAGAAATAAATAATGTAGCAAAATTCCGTCAATACATAACAATAATTATGTTAATGGGTGTACGTCGATGAGTCGAGTTCGTAGAAGCCAATCAGGACCTTTTCAAAACCAGTTACCGTACAAGAAACCTGTTCGGTGTATTGTTGAGTATGTTAACGGGTGTTCTACGGACTACATACAACGGTCGCCAAAATTATGCTGAGACTTATAAAATTTAACCCCATGTAATTAATTAGTAATATCGATTTAATAGTTTTCAGTATCAATTCAAAACAACTGAACAATTAGTTTTTTTATATAACATGCTAAAATTATATGTTTATGAGAATGGGTCGGTTGAAACGGGGAAGGACCGTGCCTTCACCAGAAAACTTGATGTAGCACCAAAAGCTGCCATGTTTCGAGTGGTGAGTTGTGAATGTACTGTGTTTCTCACCTATTATAAATAATAAAAATATTATGAAGGAAAATCAATCGAGTTTTGTTTCTTTAAGTACAGGAATAGAACTGCACATACAAGTACTTCATAATGTTTTTCAGACTAGCTAAAATAAAATTAAAAACGAGTACGCCGTCGTAAATAAAAGAGTATAGCGATGAGGATTGAAAACAAGCCCGCACTTGGCAAACGTTTGCGTTGTTAAACATTCAAATAATACGAGCGGTCTGGTGTGGTTCGATATACACTATAAATAGCCGTGTTTTCATAAGCCCAATATGAGAGTTTACGCAGAGCTAGTCTCGGGAATGAGGTCAAACGAGTTGGCATACGTTCTCTTCTTCAGTGTATCTCTGTTGAAATATGGCAACGTCAATAAATAAAGCCGAAAATTCAAACCATAACGCGGAGACAAATAAAATGAAGTCATATACATTAAATCTACTCACTCGGACTATGTATTGAAATATCGATCTGTGAAATAATATTAATTGCACGATATTAATTAAAAAACGAAGGCAATCGAACATCCGAAAACTCTTTTTAAAAACGCATTGCCCGAATGATAACTGGCATGTAATTGAAAACGTTAATAACTGTAAAAAGGAAGTAGAATGGGCAAATTGATTGCAATAAAAAGAAAATTAAAGTATTATGCTGACACGTAGGTACATTCCAATATTATCGAGTCTGTCCGTTCAACATGCTGGCTTATCGGCTGCATAATTAACTGAATGAAACACTGTTTATAAATCATTTAGATCACGTTTCAACCGAGGGCCGATATCACCAAGCACAACACAAATATACCGTATAATCGGGTAAATAGCACGACTGTGTCGCGACGATATCAATAATTCGAGGAAAAATTGTAATAACACGCTATATGAGTAAATATAAATTTAATGTTAATACTTGGAACTTGTAAGCAAATTTGATAAATTAATTTATCGCTGGACAGCTTCATTATCCGGGTTAACCGGAAACCTTCACGCAACGTTGATTAATTGAAGAAAAACGATTTGCAACCTCACTGAATTAGATTTGCTTTTTAATCCGCTACAAAAAAAAATTAACTATCGATTACGAGATACGTGCGGTTAATAAAAACTAAATAACGTTAAGCCGCGCTCAGTAGACTGAATTAGATATGCTCGGAATGAGGTCACATTACACAGCTTCTAGTTCGATAATGTCGTAGGATTCATTAGTTTGTTAAAGCTGGCGTTTAGATACGAACACGTTTATTTACTCAATTAAATGTACAACGATAACAAGCAGTCGACCATGAAAACTGCAAATTAGCACAACAGTATCAGTTTGCCATAGTGTCGTTGTCGTTTGGCCAATAAATTTCTAATAAACGTAAAAGGTTAGCACTTATCATGTCCTTATTTAGTATGTTTTGCCGCTATTATTTGTTAAATATATTGAAGTAATGATAACACAAGTCTTTTGAATTTTAATGTGCGTTAAATCATCGTTTGAATACAAATGTTGAAATACACAATTCCCAGTTAATTAACATAACCAGACATTCAAGTTGAGCAGCCGGTTATGTTGGAAGCGACTATAACAGGAAATAGGGCATTATATATTTATTCTGTGCTAACAACGGTCGCGGTTTAGAGACATCATATATCTGCTAAACTAATTGCAAAAGCGAGCACGTCAGCACTGATCGCTGTTCGACCTAATTCTTTTTAGCAATATTAATGTGTAAATAACCTACGTTTGGATCACAGATAAAAAATATAGAAGAGAAATTGAACATAACTAATGTACATATAGATAATAATACCATTTGTTACTCTTAGAGTATTTTTTCAATTTTTAATTAAGATAGTATAAAATATGCTACTCCAAATTAAAATTGTAATAATATCTATGTAAAACCGTTGTTCGCGACTGTCGGTGACGCGCATGTGTGGCATCATATCACTCATTTGTTTGACCCACATGCTTGAGATAAACGTTATCTTTATAAGTGTCATGTTTATTAGTTATGCGATTTCTTTATCACAAAGTCGCAGGCCGATAGCGACTGTGTTAACTAAATGCTATAATTATAATCTTTTGTTCCACGAGGTTGTATTTTGCAGTTGTATTCCTATAATTAAGACGTACTACACATTGTAAATTATTTATGATGTAGAAAAAAACTATGTTCATCACTATCTTTTAATGGTATGCCAGTACTTTTTATCGATAAACGCTTTTTAAAAGTTACATGATTCTCAATTTATATTATTGATATTCCAAGGTGAACCCTAAAATATTATAAATGTTTCACTTATCACCGTTAATGTGATTCTTGAGTAATTATGTTTAGATTTTTTTATCGCGATAATAAGATTAAAGACAGTAATAACAAAAAAATCATTTGTAGCTTCGTTACAGTGATACCGACCGAGATAGCAACGATCCGTTGGTCATGATGACCTTTATTGCTGCGGATTCAGTCAAATCGCGACTTAACGGCCCCACTATTCTATGTAAATTTCTTTAGGGTCCTTGTTCACTCATTCGAATCCTCACGACTTTGGAATTTCAAAATAACAAACTCTCAAGGAAGCCACGTAATAAATTCACATTTCACTTCTCGCATGCACCGGCATTGGATACTTTAAATAACAAAAGAAAGAACACGTGCTGTGCGCCGTCCGCCATTTCGCAGTATAAATAGCAAGATGGCGTCAGGCCGTTGGTTGGCGAAAGTACTCGGTAATTATAAGCGACGACGAGCGGGAAGGCGTGCAGAAACGAAACGCGAGGATCTATGGCTCACCGGTGCACGCAAAGCTTGGCTTGATTTACAACGCTGTCTTGTTTCCACTCGGTCGATTGTTTGCCGCTTTATGTGCGCAAGACTCGCGATTATGTTATTGTTTCTGACGGCCATGGGAACCGAGATCGCGTGGAATTTCAATGACCTTTATTGCTTCTGTGATTATTTTATAGAATATAATTCCTTGAAGCTTGCGTTTCAAGATCATATCTGATGCTTTTTTATTAACAACAAGGTAAAATAATTTTCCGTATGTATTTCATAATAACAAAGGACAGTCGTCTAAACTCGTAACTGACCTAAAAGTTTTTATTTCATTGATTATAAAAACCATTTTAATAATACGCTAAGACTTCATTACACGTATATATTATGGCATTGTAGTGGCTTCTCTTACCAGACGAAATACGGCAATTTTAGTCATCGAGTCTTTGTTTTCAGTTTACAGCGTGAAGCTGAACATAGGAACTAGCCGGCGGTTCATAATACAGATTTGTATCTAGCATTGTTATAAGATTATTTAATTCACCAGGCGCAGTTATTATTTAAATACAAGTAAATTTTAAATTCTAGTTGGTTTCGTTAGTAATTCGGCTCAGGAAACTAAATTCAAAGACAATTTCAATGCAAATCTTGAAGATGCGATCGTTTAATATTCAGTCAGTCGTGTGGAGCTTGGCTTGGTGGCTATCAGTCCGTACCAGCGGCTTTTAAATATGTATGAACGAACACTTAAAGACAACACGCACGCATGTAGCCGTGACACACATCCTCACTTTGAAATTAATAAATAATTCGCACTAAAAACATCTTTGAGGTTGTATTCAAAGTAATATCAATGACTTCCATTGTTTACACCCATTTTAATAATAACTATTGCAGAGTTCATTATTAAAATTGTAATACAATACCCGGTAATTATAATTGCATCAACATCTTTCACCCGTTAATTTGAACTTCCGGTTACTAATATTCTAAGCGGCGAGGAGGCAACGGCCCCATTTTATATCTTAGTATTGCCACTGTCAATATTTAATTCAGCATGGAATGTGCCACACAAAAACCGGTATTTGCTTAGACATATGACGAAAAGAGCAAACAGTGTATTATACTAATGTTCCGAGAATGATGAACATGACATCACATCGTGGGACAAATCGTAAGAACAGAATGTATAATTTTCATATAAATATAACAATAAGAAATGATAAAATAACATGATATACACATTAAAACCCTACTTTAATTAAATACTAATAATTCTTAATTTAAAATCGAAATTACGAAATCTCGATTTTAAATTAAGAGTCTTTAATTTTTTTAAATCTTTTTATATTTGTTTATTTATGGGTGTAAGCATATAGTACGTATTGTATCATGTGTCGTATAATATGTCACTTTGAAGTACTTGAACTTGGAGAAATTTCTATCAACGCTATAAATGTATTGAAAAACCGCAAACCCGCAACTACATCCTAGTAACAATACACAGCGAGATGCTATCATCAAAACGAACACGAAGCAAAAACGTAAATTGAGAACTGCAATGCACAGTACAAAAGAAAAGAGAATGAAGCATGCAGAGTGATGGCGCGCGACGTGGGAAAGCGAATGGCGGGCATTGTCGGCGGCCATTTTGAAGTAGGTTCGTTCGGAAAACATCACGTGTCCGCTTAGCAACAGCTTATTATGCGCTAAACGGAGCGAAACAATGCATACTACACTCCACGTGCTTTTTTGTTTTTGTGACATTCCAGCCTACTAACAAGTGTTGTTTGAAGTTAGTTATTAGTATTAAACTTTTTAGAGGCAACTTCGATATAAAACTGTAAAATAAGTTGCTTGATCAAATATCACATTATATACTATATACAAGTTATCAATTTTGCTAAAAAATTATTGTAATTTGTCTATGATACACAAATTTTAATATTTAACAATTTAATTTTATGCAAAACCAAATTATAACCTGTTTTCTTAACAAGAATAATAAAAGGAAATATCGTATTGGACGGTTTAAAATTTCCAGGTATCTAGCATTATGTTTTCCTTATAAAACTCTTTGATGTTTTAAAAAGCACAGGCCTATATATAATACCAATAAATAAAGCAAATAATGAGAATGATTCACATACATTTTTTTTTGTGTATGAGTATTGCTGTTGGTCCAGTGACCTCTACAGCTTTATCTAAATAGGATTCACATACAAGACAAGCATAACTGATATGCGATACGCAAAGACATTTAAACATGGGCCACGTAGCATGAGTACTATGCGAAAGCTTGAGTCTAGTAACAGACCTTATAATATTACTGCAAGTGGGTGAACGGCGGTTACTGGCGCTCATATTATTAATGTTTTTCGTGACAAACGTTTCCTCTATGACCCATCACGCCATGCGTGACTCACTATTATACGGTTTCTTTAATAATTCAAGCGACGTTGCCAGCTCTATTCTCTATGGTTACAACTTTTTGTGTCTGTGTTGCGTCTTTTGTCGTTCTCTGAACTTGCTTTCATCTTGATACAATAGATCATTTGGCCGTTTGTAATCAATACTACAGCCCTATTGTTTTTTTTTAAGCCGAGGGATAAAACAGTAATTATATTATCCTGTTCAATGTTACCTACTTCAATAATAATATATAATGTTTTAGTAATAAGTCTTACTTATGAAGAACATTAGTATGTTCGCCTTGTCTTCACAATTTTTAGGGTTAGATTACAACAACGTCGATATTTACACGTGTCTTAAAAGGTAGTCGCCGTTATATCACTAGTTCTTGAGTCAACCTACACAAGATCCTGGACCGCCTATATTATAACCTCCCGTTTGGATAGAATCGTAGCAGTTACGTTAAGCATGCAAATATTAGTAACGACTCTGGATTGATATTCATAAAATCTTAACAGAGTCATATAATGATGTTTTTATTGATATAATGATATTTCCGCATAAATTAGTTTTTTCCTTATACACCCTTTTTAACTCAATCTGCGACATTTTTAAAGGTTTTCATCATTCATAAACCGTGACTAGTTCGCAACAAAATAAGCGTCGTAAGACTGGGTATTCGCAAATATAATAGCATGATGTCTGGAGATTTTTAAAAAGAAAACAAATTATTTTTCACAGATAATGTAATGGTAATGGAGTTGTCTATGCCACCGTCACGTAATTTGTGAAATTTAACAATAAAAAACTTGAAAAAAATTTGGGCAGTTAACAAAAATAAATAACGGCAATCAAATCATGCAAATTGAGACGGATATAACGAGTTGTACTTGATAGAGTAGGATAGGTGTAGACGCCATCTTGCCTGCATAGCGACTCTTTAGTCACGCGCAGTAAAGCAGCGTTTCTATTTTTTGCGCGATCTCATCTGACCTCGTTGGTTTATCGTTATCAAACGGCGCTAATAATAAATGGATTTCGCTAGTCACTACGAACAATGAAGGCGAACATCGAGAATATCGAAATAAGACAGAAAATCTTCAATAGTAAGAGAATTCACTTTGAATTCGATACACTTACACAAACTCAGCCATTCATATATTACGTAGGGCATGCCGGGCGTGACTGGAATTGGCTTCATACAACTATAAAATAAAAAAGCAATTACGGAATTCTGAAAAAATTTAACTCTATGTGAACATGTAAGTATTAAATTTGCGTGACTGTTATTTGTTTTTTCATTGTAGCGTCCTTCAGAAAGTTGTGCCGCTATTACAATGAATTTAAGTTGAGAAAATTTTCACTCTATTTTTTTTTTGATTTTCGGTGTGGTCAGAGACTTCAATTGGGATTTGGTGATAAAGCCCCATGTCACAGCTCTGTGTATTCGTGGTTCCGTGGATTTAGACGTGGACGTGATCATCTCCGTGACTATGTACGTAAAGGTCGGCCGGCGATTGCGGTTACAGAATCCAATATTGATACCGTACTGCAACTGATTGAAATTGACAAAAACATTACTTGTCATCAATGCCGTACTGTGTTAGGCGTTAGAATGAGCCAAGTGCAAACCATTTTGGTTGGGAAGCTTTGCACTCGATACCGCATGATTTAACGGAAGACTAGACACGAACTAAGTGTCGAGTGGTGCCATAAAATGACAAAAAAGTTTAATCATTGTCTTTGACTGTGTCTGCTTTGAATTGGAAAGAAAAAGCCAGTCGGCAGGATGGGTCTTTTCTTTTGAAAACCGATGAAAGTTGACACAAGTCGGAGCACCGGCAAGAAAATGCTCGGCTACGAATTATCAAATTTAATACAAGTATTATTATTAACTATGTGTACCCCATTTCGAAATGCGTAGGCTCTGGAGACGAAGTGGCGCAAGAACCTCCAGACCGACCGACACTTCCATCGGTGTTGACTGGTGAGAACCGGCCTGTGACATGACAGTATCGCGAATAAATTTGTTTGCGACGCCCTCGCCGTCGGCGGGGTTTATTTACAATTTTTTTTTTCGGGCTAATGGCCGCTGTTACCCCGAGGGCTTTTACTGTTTCACCGGGTTAAAAGTTGACTGTACGTACGCTTATGGCGCTCAGTCGAGACTTTTATTAACCAGCATAAGGACTCCCGAGAGAGCCTCGGCTTGGACCGTTACCCTGTTACGCGAGGACGACTGACTTGAGGGTGTTCGAGAAGGGTTTATTTCCGAATATTAAAGATAAGCTTAGAAATTTACAATTGACAAGACGAACGCGGCATTGAATCCACGAAGCCTTGGAAGATGTCCCTACTGAAGTCTTGATCAATTGATTCATACAATTGTTTCAACGAATGTATAAATAGTGAGGGTATAAACTTCGAAAATGAATAAATCTATTATAAATATATTATCTCATCTTATTTATTAAAATCCACAAACTTTCAGTATGACCTTGGTACATTATACTGTGGACAGTATCTTGTCTAAGCACGTATAACAGTACGATAGCCTAGTTGTTGCAATTACACTTAAGCATATCCATACTTCATAGTCCACTTAACCCCTATAATAGTAAAACTCATAGTCAATTAGCAAGCCAATAGTTATGAACTTTTGACGGCATCAAATGAACACAATTGGTTGCTAGCGTCGTGGCCTGTATTTATTGTACAGAGGTCTGAGTCTAGTATGTATATCATATCAAAATATATCATATATAATATATATTGAGATTTATAATGAGGAACAAGTACACGCAACTATTTGTTTTGTATACAAAGTCTGTCCGTCTTAAAGGTGATAATTATAAGTCTTAAAGCTACAAAAGATCCATTGTTCCATGTTTAAACCCTATTATATATTCAATTGATTTTATCGAAGCTTAAGTAGTTTAGAAGTAATAAAACAAACACTTTTAAATGGGATACTTTAAAATATATTATTTATTATAAAACTTTACTTTCGTATTTTAATTACTAAGAATATTTTAAACAAAAATATGCAAACATTTAACATTGAAATGTGCATTTTCGACGCTGAGTATTCTAAAAAACTATTGAAATGAAAAACTATATCATGTACACATGTACGTATGTATAACTATACGATTAGCATATATTTAAAAAATATATATATGAACGATTATTGTGTATTTTGTTTGAAATAAGACAACAGTGAGATATTTACAAGCGCTGTTATTACAGCTGTAGTATTAAAACAAACGCAATGAATATCCACTTCCTGCCTGTTATGTTGATGTGAAAGTGGTATTAAAGATCTAAAAGAAAGGACGTTATACAAAGTACAAGGATTACAATAAAAATGGATGTCAATGATAATAGATGGATTTTACCAAGAACCGTTTAAAATTATTAAATTGAGACTTATTGAAAGGAACCATTGATCTTTTGTTATGATACCGTAAGTATTCATAAGAAACTATTTTTTTAATTTTTGTTTCAGTTTATTCATGTATTTAAAAAAAACTTTCAATTGATTGAATTAATTATTTAACATATACTATGACCTAGAAAAGGTATTTAATATTATTCGGGAAGAACACGTTTAAATGTTACGACATCGCTTCAAATACTACTAAAACTAAACCTAAAATGCTTGTTGTTGAAGTTGTTGGATGGAGATTGCACAGAAACGTGGTTTGTGGCAACCTGTAGTCTCTCCCCTTACCCACAAGTTAGCTAAAGTCTAAGTTTACTATTGGACTTATGATGGGCGGAGCTGGTGATCATGATGGTGGAAAATAACAAGCACATAGTAGCTTCGTTTAGTCAGTTAAACTGACGTCACTGCACATAATGTTATCCAGATGCAATTATCCGCTTATTTGAGAAACAAAACTTAAAGCAATAAATAGGAAGACACAATAAATTAACTTGGGTAATGTAATACAAAGTTTACTCCCTGCCAGACAGCAATTACGTCGAGAACTTTAAACGGCGTTCACGAGCAACAAAGACGCAAAATAGACAACTCCCCCCCCCCCTTCAGCCCGCCTCACTATCAACACAACTCTTTAAAACCGCTCAAACTTGAATGGGAGGGTGATAGTCGAAGTTTCACCCACCCACGCCTTGTATTTTTAAATTTGGACTATTTATAAAATAATAGTTCAATTTATCGAATGTAATTATAATATATAATGTACAATGACAAACATAAAAATAAACATTCATATACTTTATAAGTGACAGGTTTCACTTAGCACTTAACCTAATAATCCCAAATGTAATCCGTAATCGACCAGAAAATTAACGCGTACCGTACACACGTTAGCAAGTGATTTCTTTCTCGAATCCAAAAATGGAATCTTGTTAACAAAAGCTAGCAGATATACGACATTGTCGGATATTGTGAGTCGGATGTTAGTCTGATCATAGCTTTTAATAATTCCATACACTTTCTTAAACGATAAAATTTGTGTCACCTGATAATAAATTTTAATTGAGCAATACTTATAATGTCGCGTAATAAACTTATGATTAGCCTCTATTTAAGATTAAACGAAAAAATAACATTTTAAACAAAAAGGTAAGTTATCTAATGAGTTGCGCAAATGTTCTTAAAAAGAAACCTACATCAAAGTCGAATAAGCAGGTTCGACACGGGCGGCGCGCTAAACTGGGTTGCATGGAAAGCTTTCTACTTGTGTTGCTTTTTCGCTAGTTGTAATTTTTGGCAGATAAGCTACACGTTTGTTTGCTAAAAAAGCTTTTTTAATTATATTAAGCAAATCTTACTAGTTTATATATTTTTATAAAACAAATATTTTTATAAGAATATAATTATGTAATACGGGTAGTTTAATTTTATATTTAAACTATAAATTATATTTGTATAATAATAACGAGAAAGATAGGGCAACCACCTATCTTTCTCGTTATTATTATACAAATATACATTGGCTCTATCATTTTTATAATACTTTAAACTACATCGAAATATATCTATTAATAGCAGCAAAAAAATTACTGAAATTCTTTACAATGGATGTGTAAAACAAAGAAGGGTTGCGTACTAACCAAACTCGGGCAGAAAACCTACAAGTTCCGTTAACCAATAAGAATATTTATTTCATCATCGTCTCGATTTATAGACGTAGGACATTTCACAAAATATCTTAAAATACATCACGACTCTTGCACAGTTAAATTAATCCACTTTTATTAAAACTTTTCAGTTTTCGATTGATTTCCCAACTTTTTGTATTTCGTTTCGTGGTTTATTAATAGCTCAGCCATATTGAAACGTGACATGCTTATCGCTGTTGATTAATTCACTTTTTATATAGTGATATCTGATAAGATTGTACACAAAAGATAACGATATGGTCAACAATGTAAGGAAATATGAATTTAAGTTATAAATGTGAACAATTTAGATTAATTAAAATATAGTGTTATGATAACACGAATTAATATTAAACTTTATTTATTTTTGCATGACCTTTTCCCTTATCAATAAAACAATATATTACTTGTTTGTAATAACAAATCTATTGTTCATATATGATGGTGTTTTCCTGATTGCGCTCGATATTATCATAGTGCCATGAGCTTTCGCGGTAAAGTCGAGCCACTCACTATATTTCGCTTTTGTTAGTAATGCTTGCGCAGTAAGATCGGAGAGAGTCCCATAGGATGCCAGGGGACACGGGGCACAAAAACTATTCAAGACTCGCGATTTAGAAGCTCCTACGCAAAAGTCGAAATATAAATTACAATGTCAATTAAAGTGTCAAATATATTATATTAATGAAACTAAACTTAATTTTATATTTCCAATTTGTAATGCAATTTTTTTTAATTGAGGGTGATAAACGAGCACACAGTTCACTTGTTGGTTAGTGATTCATGAGGTCCATAACACGCACATACATCCTTGATAAATAATTATAATGCAGATGCGTTGTCACCCCTTGGGACTAAGATGGAATGCGTCGTTATCAGTAATAAGAATCTCCGGTTTCCATTCTTATTATATTTTTTGAAAGGCTATGGCTAAGTAATCAAGTAATGACGAGGTACAAGAAAAATATAAAGCTACTAGAAAGCTATAACAAATTTACGTAAGACCAATATACTTTTGACAATATCGCTAATTTTCGTCACGTCAATTATAGTAATCACAATGACAATATCTATAATGTTATAACTCCATACATAATAATCTCTAAAGAAAGAAGGCTATGGCTTACAGCTATACAACAAGTAATCAAGTAATGACGAGGTACAAGAAAAATATAAAGCTACTAGAAAGCTATGACAAATTTACGTAAGACCAATATAGTTTTGACAATATCGCTAATTTAAGTCACGTCAATTATAGTAATCACAATGACAATATCTATAGTGTTATAATATCTATAATGTTATAACTCCATATATAATAATTCAAAGAAAAGTAGGTAAATTTTATTAATAATAAGTGCAATTTAGTGCAGACTTAAACAGAAAATAGAGTAACGAATAAGTTACCAGGGCGGAACTTTTCAACAAACTAGTTTCATAATTGAGTAGAATCGTAATCTCAATCTTATAAAATTAATTATGAAGTCAAAGAAACGGGGAAAGGGGAGACAGAAGCGGGGACAACTTCATAAGTCTGGGAATTCGCGGAGAAATAACTAGATCATGGCTTTCTTATCAGCCGATTTCGTGTCTCATTTTCGGGAATATAATTAGTAATAAAATAAATTTCCTTTTCAATGTCAGAATGACGGAGTTGACCTAAATTTCAGGAGTTCGGTTTACTTAAATTTCGAACATTTGGTACCTATCTTTTCTTCTTTGAAGAAGTATCAAGAGGATAAGAGAATTGATACCCCGAAAGATTAAGGTATGTCCCGATTCCTCGTAATAGTATTTTACTCCAATTTACGCGTGCAGTCAGTGAGAGTTTATCTTTTCTATTCTATTCGAGTCGACTTTATTCTGATTACAACTAGTTAATTCAAATATGTAGTTTGTCCATTGCAATTGAAATCACTAAATAAGTAAAAATAAACTGTAATAAAAACGATATTCAATAAAGTCATTGTAAATTGTAACAGTACGCTGCAACTTGTTTCTATCTGCAGAGTGAATGGGTGGGCTTGGTCGGAGAACAACCATGCCTTCAGAGACTATAATATCAGAGAATATAACCGCGTGAAACAGCATCATAACACTGCTGTGTTTCATACGGTAAGCATAGGGATCCGTAGACCCAGTGGTGGCGAGGCATATGTACCATCTCTGTCTCAAGCGGTGACATTCGCTATCTTGAAGCTTTGTTAAGGCTTGTAAGTGTAGTCATTACCGTCAAGTAAATTGTAAACTGGTTGTAATGATCCTTTCATGATTTATATTTACATTAAACATTTCTTAAACTGTGGGTGATTTGCCATAATGGCACTTTGCAAGAGGTCGTTGATAGTAATACCAAAAAGCCTTGTACTATAGATAATTTTGTCTGTTTCCAATTTGTACCTTTTATAACTTTGTGCTCGTTTTTCACCCTTACTTTCAGTAAATAAAACTTTCTGATGATATGACAATGATGCGGTAACTTTTTACTCAATTGAAAGACCACTTACGGATATTGAATATCTCATATACCACTAAACAGTTCCTATAATCTTATATAAGTGTAGATAACTGAGAACCGATTTTCCGTCAACTATTTGGTTTAATATCCAAATAGTTGACACTAATACCAACTTTATAAGGCTTTGTCAAAATAATAGCAAAGTAAACAAACACTAAGAAACAAATTAATGAAGTAATATGTATTCAAATCGAAACGTCTGTATAGTTACAAAGTCAGTAAACTTTTGTTGTAATACAAACTATTTTATTAATCCGACAGCTCAACCGTCGACGATAAGTTAATTTACGTGACCACTTAAAGTTTCTACGCAAACTCCATTCGGTATTCAGTGGATATAACAACTTTGGAATCCACAGCCACGAGAGGGTAAAACAATAACTGTAAATTAAGCTGGAAACTCATTAAAAGCCCGGGATAGGGAGTTTGGGCAACATCTACGTGTATAGACAATAGCACGTTTTGCACGATTGAACTTTAATTGGTTTATTGGGGATTTAGGAGCGATAATGTGTGTTGAGTTAATTGTTGATTTTTGCCGTGTCATACGTAAAAGATAATTCGAGAGATGAATCCGTATAAATTATTAACTCTCATTTGCGAACCACATCCAAAGTCTTTGTAAAAATAACTTTTCGAAAAAAATAACCAAATCGATTATTTTGTGTTAATGGTAAAAATTGGCTATAGCATGGTAAACTGACACGACCGAACTTTTTCAGAATGCGTTAAATAGTAGCATAGAAACTAGTGACCCTACCAGGGTCATTCTATTTTTATTCCTAGGATGACGACGCAAATGGATCTTGGGTCCTAGACGAATACGGATAATAAAGGTTAGATGGGATTTGTCACCCTCGCTTTCTAAAACATACATTGTGGTTATTGTTGTGTTTTAGTTCAACTAATAGATCCGAAGGAATATTTAAGAGTTGAAACGCGTTAAACGAGTTATCTGCTGACGTGATAGAGATAAAAAATGTCATGTGATAAAAGTGCTATTTATCACGTGTGGTTGTCATCCCAGTCCTTGAAAAGAATAAATATAAAATTATAAATATATAGTAACTATTATTATTATTATTATTATAACACCGCCTAAGCGCCCACCCTTAATCTGACAAACAGTCCCAACGGAATAGTTTAGCTCGTACTCATTCGTACTACAGCGATTTTTAAATGCTGCATAGTTCTTCTTCGTATGTAATGTTGAAAAAGCTACACCGAATTGGTACCAAATTTAGATTGGAGTTAACTGCACTAGCAAAGGTCAACTCGTTCGTTTGCGGAGAAGGGAAGCTATCAATCAACATTTAGTTGATACAACCACTTGGAATACGATTACCGCAAATCGACGTTGGCACATTTCCAATTCTATTATGAGCTCGCTCACAGACACCGTGCGATGGAAAAAAAAATCTGACACGATTGAATATATTTTGAACGCCTGACGTAACCCCTGAGGAAAATATAATATCGCGATTCTTTTGTTTATGATTATCGGTATATAACACAAGAGAAGTATCTTTAGGCGATGATATGCGATTTTTCTAAGCCCAAGTTGTCTTAGAAATGTTTTAGATTAATTTTTATATTTGATACCTATCAAACATAAGATGCCATCAACTGAGTAAGATATTTTATAGTATCGTAAGTATTTACGTAAACACAGGTAATCTTCCGTCGTCCTTCTCTAGAACGTTGTAATGCATGTGCATTAAGATCGAAAGGAACTTTTTGATGCAATGGCAAATAAATATATACAACACATCTAGCCTCAAAATCAACATTTTCTGATACACAAATATTTAGCAGAGTACTTAACTCCGACCAACACGGTCGATACATATAATATATAAGTAATATATTATATGTACTATAATAAATAATTAGTATCTGTTTTGATAAGTATAGTGTAAATGTAGATGAACAAAAAAATAAGGGTAATTTTGGATAAGTTAATATTTTGTTAATACTTTTAAAATATTTCTATAAGAGAGTACAACAAAATAAAAGTACTACTAATTTATAGCGTAGCATGACTTTTACTTTTTTTTTTCTAATTTCTATTCTGTACTCAATAAACGTATATAACACGTACATTGAATACTTATAAATTTTAAGTGCCCTTGAGATTGTACCGGCCATATCTTCATTGGCCCGAAGCCAACAGATTCGCGATATCGCATCGATTTCCTTATTTATAACGGCTTTATCTTTTCCAAAACAATATTGTGACATTGAACGAGAAATCGATTTTATACCATTGTAGCGTTACTGTAATAATAACTTGCAAATATATAACGAGTTTAATAAAATTTGTCATGGAGTCATTAATAATACAGAATGATAAATACGTATGAAATATATTAACATTTATTGGTTATTTAAGTCGATGGCATGCTTTAACATTTTTGTATATTAATAGTCTTACTGTATCGAACAGATTTTATTACATAATGTTATTAAAATTCTCACGTTATATTCATAATTAATTCATGGAATCTGATCAGCTTTTAAGAAAGAAGTTACGTAACGAATCCAACGTCTGCCGTTTCATTAGCATAACTTTATAGATACCAACATTTACTGCTACGGTTGGGAGACGACGCTATGAATTCGAATGTTAAACTGAAATACGCTGGTAGTGATGGGGTGCAACAAAAAACGTTCACCGATTTCATTAAATCGATATCGACAAAGACAAATATCTCCCTGGACTCATTGTGTTCGATAAAAAATATGACAAATGGCATCTATTAAGGCGCGCACGTCTGGCATGCCGCCACGGTCGTCAGCCTCGCCTTGACCAAGTTCCAGACGGCGCGAGATGTTCGCTCTTTGCAGCGTGCATATAAATTATCAAATTATCCGCATAGCATTTTGTCTGATTTTTAATTTAAGTAGTTTGGTAAGAGTACATGCATGTGTATTGTGTGATTTAATTGGAAGTTGTTTAATAATGTGATTTTTAGCTTCGAGGTTACTCCTCGTTCTTAGTTACATTCAGGATTAGGATCCTAATTGATGTGTTGCAATTGGTACTTATGCTTATTAGTCAATACATGTTATATCAATGAATTAAACAATACCAATAAAAATTGATAGATATGAGTAGTGATGGTCTTAGAAAATCTATGACTCCATTTCGTCGACGGTTCTCGAAGTAATGACATAAGAGAGTCCATGTTAGTTCTAAACTCCATAAACTACACATAAAATTCGTTAGAGTTTAGTACGTTGTTATATCGGTGTCATAAATTTTGAATCATTCTAATAGCACTAGTCTATAAATATACTATATCCAGGACGTTAATTACATAGTAGCTTAAGCGCAAACGTTAATTTTACGACGTCAATAATATCGACATCAGAAATATTCCGGTGTCCCACCTACAGATGTAATAAAATGTTTCCGCGGTAGGTTTTCGATAAGTGGCACTCGCGTGTAAGGGTGTTTTTAACTTTGTCGGTATATTAACGTAATATTAAATGATACTTTTCTAATGGACGTCACCTGGTCCGGTTCCCACTTTGTGTTCCGCAGTAAGTATATGTACACCCGCGTTGGAGCTCTATTTTATGATCAAATATGCAGGGCTGACATTTATGAAGTCTAGCTATTATTGGATTTATTTAATACACTGCAGTATGGCGAAATTAAATTCATACCAGTTATGAATTTTATATCGTCCGAGTTACAGCTTTTTTTTCTATTTTAACGAAGACATTAAGTTCTGCGGCAATAAGTAAAAATGGATTTTCATTTGCTAAATGATGAATTGTTAATTTAAAAAAAAAACAAATCTGGGCCGGTATTACCGCTATGGGACCTTCAAGGGTAACCAAGGTCGTCGTCGACAACAGATATCATCTATGACATATGTACATATACACACACTCCGGACCGCGGCATAAACGTGTCTTTCAATTTGTACCCTGGGCAGGATAGGGTATCCTGGGCGTGGACGCCTAGTGAACGATTGGGCGACAGCAGGTTCATTCTTCAAATCCGACGGTCCTGGTAGTCCTAGGGTAGATTTTTTGTAAATACCTACGCTACCAATGTAGTTTGGGGAGGAGGGAGGGGGTGAGTCCTCGGCTACCTCACTCACTAGGTGTAATGCAGAAAATATGATACATCTACATAACGCCGATATTTTGTGGGTACTTCCCGGGTCTTTTCTAGAGGTGGCCTCGTCATATAATAAAATAATCAGTCGTTGAATTAAAGTAACTAAGAGAGTTATCAATGACCTAATTCATAGTCATGCGATAGTTTACCTAACATGATAACGATTTGAACGATAGTGTTTGGTGGACTTAAGCTATCGCTTCTATAGAGATAACATGTGGAAACATGGTATACGTGTCTGGCAAAGATAAGTGAGGTGTCATGTATAGATATATAGAAATCTAATGACTAGGAATGTATTGTAGATTTCCGTATTTCCAAAGTATAGTCAACTATAAAGCCTTGAAATTTACTTATAATACGAGTGTATAGAATTTTTTTTAGCGAAAAGATAGTATAGTGCTTTTATACAATATTCACCTGACTTAGCGGCAACGTCCTGGGCCTATTTTGTACGGCCGATTCCTAATTGAATATTAAATTTGTGTAAGACATAAAATTATTGGTTTTGATTCTTAACAAATATTTTGTGCAAATGTTATAACATAATTATAGCAAATAGCTTTAAGTTTATTTGTTTAAGCTATATATAATATATAGCAAAATTTACTTCCACGCCAAATTTAATCATTAATAAGTCCCCACAAGCGTAATCAGAAGCCATCGTTATAACTGCATTTGAATCTTTAGTCAAAAATTTTTAAATATTTTCTTTAAACGGGAGAGACTCCCTAGCATCGAAATTGTTTTGGCTAGACGCCCACAGAAAGTATTTTGCAATGTCATTTGAATATCTCGAAACTAGTAAATCTTAAGACAAAATATATTAACAAATTTTATCTCTTTATTTTATAATTGGCCCTCGTGTTCGAATTATTATAGTTTTTGGGAGTCGTCTATTTTGGCGTTCATTTTTACATATTAGTAGCCTTATTACGATCATCGACATACATTTTAAAATTACTACATATCAATAAAATGCACTATATGTGCTTCAATAAAATTTTATGCTAATATAAAAACTACGATTAATTTTTGTTTTTATTTATAATAATATAAATAAAAACAAAAAGTATATCAATGATTATGATAAAATGATTCCGTAAAACTTCAATACTGGCTACTTATGCCCGATAGTAAACACTTATTAAAAAAAAACTGTGACAATCTCACGAGAAATTTGCAGTTAAATGTTTAACATTGTTATACAGACTCCGGCAGGAAAACAAATACACGCACGTGCACGGTAGCGACTGTGTGTGTTAAAGATTATTAAGAAATACTTCTGATAAAGACAAGATTGATAACTTTTTTATGGTATTAGGAGCAGCCAACGAGCACAGTTCACCTGATGGTAAGCTTTGACTGCGGTCCAAGCTATCTACATCCATCGTCAACGAAGATTCGAAATACACATGCGTTGTCAACACTGAGGACTGAGACAGAATGCCATATCACTCCTCACTTCTCAGCACACACTAAACGAAATGTATACATTGCGTTATTCTAATATTCCGTAATAGAAGCGGCCCTTCTCCAAGTAAAATTGGGTAAAAAACTTGACAAAAGTACAAAATTTTTAATTTTCCTAAAAGCGTAATTAATTGTTGATTGTCATTAAATGTGTATCTAAGAAGAGATAGAAGTGCCCATGCAACAGTGATACAAAAACATCCTTGATTTTGTTTGATCGTGATGGTATTTTAAGATTTGTAATAATAAAAAGTAACAGGAACTGTTTTGTTTGCATATAAAGATAGTATACGTTTCAGTTAATATTTAATAAGCTATAAAACAATGAAGTAAACAAGTTAACAGTCGTTTTCAGTGTCGCCCGCATGCCGTATATTTGTAAAATAATTAGCGAAACAGATTTCCAATGTCGAATGAAGTGATTGTTGACTTTTTTATATGAGCCACTATATTTAAAAATTCTTACTAAATACTATGTTACATACATAATGCTGACGAGATAACATGATTACGATACTGAAAATACTTTCCAATTTAAAAAACAACATTTTGTAATCTTCCTATTTTAAGATAGAATTTTACGTGGTGGAGTCACATCGCAGTTATGACCTTGCCGTAGTACGAATGGTTAGATCGAGGTCCGCGCTTTACAACCTCACAAGCAGACATAGAACTGTTTATTTCGCTTGTGAAAAAAACCAGTTCCGACTTTAGCCTCACTATAAATCGTGATAAAACGAATATAATGGTGGTACATCGTAAGACCAACAATCGACCTGATTTACGTGAAATAGCTATGTGCGAAGTTGTCCAGAGTTACATCTGCCTGATTTCCACAATCACAAATATTGAAAGTTGCGAAGAAGAGGTCCAAAGACGCTGGGCCATCACTAATAACACCAAGGTTCGCTTGATGAGGTGCACAATATTTCCTAATTTCCTGTATAGAGCAGAAACATGGAAGATCCATCAAAGACATCGTAGAAAGATTGACGTCCTTGAGATGTGGTGCTGGAAGCGCTTGCTGAGGATAATATGGACTGTTCATCGCACTAACGTTTCCATTCTGAATGAGCTTAACATCAAACAATCAAGTGCGAGTCTTCAAGTTGTTTGAGCATATCATTCGCATTGGAACGATTAGTGATACAAGGAAGAGTAGAAGATCAACGTTCTCGCGGCCAATCACTCACAAGATGGACAGAGCTTATTAAATACTGTTCGCTTACTGAACGTGCACGCAGTGCCATGAATAGAGAGAGATTGAGAAGCCTAGCAAAAGCCGCAACCAAAGTACTTGACGACCCATGACCACGAGACCACTCCGCCAGGAGTGGCTAAGAAGAATATTTTTAATATAAATACACAGTTATATTATAATAATGACATTTATTTCAGACCAGGTCCATATTTTGTTAGTAATATAACGATTGTTAATCTTTTGTTAGTAAGATTAAAATAAGCAGTTAATAATCAATCAAATTAAATTAACAATTAAGATAAACAGACTAACTAAATGCAAACAAATGCAGTATACAAATATATATAAAACCTTCATTAATATTGTAACACAGTAAGTTACGGTTTCACAGTATGCAAGTGAACTCAGTGGGTTTCACAGTACCCAGTGTCTCAGTAGTTGTGTATCCCACCTATCGGCAAATGCACTTACAACACTGTTCGAAGACTTACGTATACTTATTAGCAGTACGCTTTGAAAAGTGTAATCAAAACATATTACACTTTTCAAAGCGCCAACCAACCAGCCCACCGCCCAGCTTTCTCTTTCGATGTCGCACTCAACAGAAAGATCCTTATTGATCCAGTCCATCCAAGTATTTGATATTGTATGCAATATTTTTACACTTATAAGTATGAGGAAGTAACATTTAATATCCAAATGTATGAATTCCATACATTTTCTAAACGTTTAATAGAAATTAAAAACTGTTATAATGTAGCACAATCGCATTGTCACGTAAAGTGAACATGTATTATGTCGGTCCAAACAGCAATCAGGGCGATACAATATCGGTGTGTTACGTACAGAGAACGCCTCATGGGAAATTACTTGTTCACGCGCGGCTTGCCGTCATCAGTGTAGATGACCGCGCAATAGTGAATGCTAGGCTTTATGAACACCAGTTATAAATCAGACAAAACCAGACCAACGCCAAATATAAATTGACCCAGGGACAGGTTGCACTCAGTGTAAGCAATAAGTAAATAGAAGTACAAGCGACAGCTCTTAGTTTCCAAGTACGTATACAATTTTTATATAATATATATTTTATACAAAAAAAAACTAACCAAAGTAATTGAGATTTTGACAATTTGGATATTATAATCGCTGATGAAAACGTCCTGGTTGATTGCGGAAGCAACAGTAACTTATCAACGACAATCTTCTAATTATTACTAGATAATGGGAACGTTAAAGGATATAATCATATATAATAGTGTACGTTATTTAATCACGCAACGCAACTACAACTACTATGTTGCAGACGTTTATGTGCGGCGGTGATCATCCTCAATTGCCACTTCTTTTATATAGAAAAAAGTTTTTGGGTGAACACAGCTCCCCCCCTTCCTGGATTTCCTATTCCGACGTAACGTATATGCAATAATATTAATGAAAATTTTATAAGATGGACTGCCTCGTCACCACTAATAATGGCTCCGCTTTCTATCGCTCAAACGACAAAATAGCAGCGTTAAGATAATATTTTACTTTGGTATTCTCAGATAGCGTGGTCTCGACGATGTAATTTTAATTATTGTAATTTATAAAAAGCGCAATTCAATTTTAGTGTGTCATGAATTTACCCATTGCGATATAAAAATAATAAGCGATCAAGAAAGTGTGACAGAGAATATACATACATACTACAAAAGTCCAGGTCACTCCTACCTACTTATATTATACTTTCCATACCTATCAATGTATAAGGTTTTCTTCAAAACGGCAGCTACAGAGTTTATTACAATTTGGGCACGCTATTGCGAAATTTCATGAGCTTAAAATATAAATTGCTAAACACTATCTAACATCTAGACTCAAGTTGTTGCTTTAAACGTACGTTCTACGAAAAGAGTCCAATTATGTGTTTGACATGCCAACGTTAGGTTATCTTTCATAGGATAGACAGGTGTTTAATGGTTAAACTTCAATTATGTCATGTTAATTAAAATATTTTAATGATTTTTGTGATAGATGTGGCGACATCGACCAAAAATAACCGCGTATCGTTTGTTACGATAGAGCACCACCTAAACTGGTAAGCGATCGTCTCTTTGCCCTACAACCAAAAGTGGAAATATTTAAAGATACAATGGCGGTTATTGACATAATCTTAAATTCTAAACTTTGAATCGACAGTTTTTATAGACAGATTTTACACTACGCTAATTATACCAATAATTAGTTATGTATTAAGAAAAACACGAAACCTAAACAGTAAATGTACAGTTAACCCGATAGTACAATCTCATACTGAATGTATTCTCTAGATTAAAGATGACAGTAGTCATATCTTTTAATCTTTATATTCCACTAATTTCGAAAAATCTAGATGTGTCTAGATTATTGAAGTCTTTTAACTTAAGCAAATAACATGATGTAATATTCCAGCTCAGCTAACGGATTTACTTTTAAATCACAAAAAACAATTTATTATTCAAATATTTTTAATAAAAAAACATTTTTTTTTTCAGTTCACCTGATGGTGAGGGGATGACTGTTGACCCATAAACACCAATGTTCATACTCAAAAAGAATAAGATGAGCATGCGTTACCAGCAATTGGGTCTCCGGTATTCCCTACCACGCATCATACGAAACGACAGGATGGTACTACTGCTATTTCGTCCTTTCTCGGACAAGGTCAATTTGTGCTGTACGTAGAAACTAGAGGCTGTTGTAAAGAAATTGACGTTTTTATGGGAAGCGTTATTATTAGTTTATTTTAAATTTTAGATTCAAATCATTTTCTATTTACACATTTCTAGCACGAGTAAGTCTGACATCACCCAGCACTCTAAACGATAAATACTACATATATATGTAATTTAATAGACATTGTTTACAGTGTAATAAACCTTGCAAATAAAGCGGATTAATAATAGCATTTGAATGCCACATAAATTAATAACCTTGCAATTGTTTAATATAAATATGATATAATAATAATGCAACGGGACATTTTCCTTGATCAAATTAAGAAAACATCACCAAATAAGGTAAAAGATTCATCGGGTATTATTTTCCTTCTTTATTATAATATAATTAGCCTTGCAAATTATGATGTTTTGGTGACTAGTAAAGTGGAAGTAAGATACGAGTTTCACTTGGCTAAGACACGTCGCAGATATAAATTAGTTGTAACACTTATAGGTCGGCTCAATCGGGAAATAACCGTGCCTTCAAAGCAGCTAGATTCTGTTGATGTTTATGCCGTCAGCCTATGCGGCTCTTACAGCTTCATCGGACACAGGGCTCACGGAACTGAGGGGTCCGTGAGCTGGTTATAAACCGTGTTCCTGTTATTGTGGTTCTCTTACTTACTCAAAGCGCTCATAAACTGAGCGTGTCGCTCTACTCTCTTTGGTCTCATACCTATCTGATTATGCCACCCAAGTTGCCAGTTCCCTAGCTAACGAGTGATTCTCCCGAGTGGAGAATGGATGGTGATGACTAATGACCGTCCGAGGTTTTGGTGTGCGAACCTAGCCTCTGACGGACGCCACCTGTTTTCATATCAATCGGAAGCTGTGGGCGGTGAGAACCGCCCTGACACGCGGGTGTAACGAGTGTACGCGGTGTCGCGAAGATTGCGTCGCGCTCGGAGGCGAGGGCGATGCGACGAGGTGTTTGAGCTGTGTGTGTTCGGGGTCCGTTGAGGACGGACTGGCGTTGGGCTCCCCCATGAAGTGGGGGTCATCGAGGACGTGACGGGGTCGACGGTTCCTAGTTTCCGGGTTCGGTACCGGATCGTAGGTTGCGGCGTTTACTACTAGCGAGTTGGAGTGCAAAAGCGCTTTCTCGAAGAAGCGCTGCGAGATAGATTTGAAGTATTCCGGTATGGTGACGAGATGTAAGTCACTGTGCAGATCGATGTTACGTTGGTATGGTTCTGCTCCGGTTGCTATTCTGGTGAAGCGGTTTTGAACCGTCTGTAGTTTTTATTATATATAGATATATATAGATTTATTTTGTTTTCGGCAACGTGGGCGAAGACGACGCTAGCGTAGGTCATAATTGGTCTTACGCAGGACTTATATAAAAGGAGTTTATGTCTTAGGGACATTTTACTTCTAGCGATCTGAGCGGGTGAAGCCGGCTCATGACGAACGCGGCCTTATTTCTCGCATTTTTGATATGCGGGCGGAAGCTAAGTTTACGGTCAAAGGTGACCCCTAGGTATTTGACCGTTTCTACCCACGGAATGGGTCGGTCGAAAATCGTGATACGTCCTAGCTTTCTACGACTAGGTACTGGTGCCGTGCAGAATGGGTCGGCTGAGCCTCTCCAGAAGAAGACTGCTGCACTTTTATCCGGGTTAATTTCGATTCTCCATAACCGAAACCACTCGGCGAGGCGGTTGGCTGCGGCTTGGAGACGAATGGTGATACGGCCCTTGTGTAAGTTTGAATAGTATAGGGCGGTATCGTCTGCGGAAAGCGCAATACAGATCTGCGGATCTTTCGGAATATCACTTGTGTAAAGTGAGAATAAGAGGGGGGAGAGAACGGAGTCCTGGGGGACTCCACTAGGAGCGGCCGGCTTGAGGAGCGCGTGCCGTCGACTCGATATCGAAAAGTGCGATTCGACAAGAAGGCTCGTATGATGTGCACGAGCCTGTCTGGTATGTTAATTGAGTGAAGTTTATAAATTAAACCATTGTGCCAGACTTTGTCGAATGCCTTTGCGACATTGAAAAATAGTGCACCAGTACCGATAGGGTTTTTCAGGGTTAGCCCTGTAAGAATGTGTTCCGTTAAGCGGAAGGCCTGTTGAACGCAGGAGTGCGGAATTCCAAACCCGAACTGTTCGTCGGATAGTAATCTATTAGCTAGGACGTGTTCTTTTAGTCGCCTAAGAATAATCCTCTCGTATACCTTGCCCACCGAATTCAGGAGGCTGATTGGGCGATAACTGTTGGGGAGGTTCCGCGGTTTGTGCGGTTTGAGCATCCCGATGACGTCCGCTTCCTTCCAGGCATTCCGGAAGGAGCAGCTAGAGAGGAGCGTGTTGAATATTGCCACTAGGAGGCAGATAATGTTAGCGGGAAGCGCTTTAAGTATTTTATTGTTAATCCCGTCGGGACCGGGAGCTGACCTCTTTTTGAGGTTTTTTATGATGATTGTGACCTCGTCGGAGGTCACGGGTTCTAACGGATCGCCTACTGGTGGTAACGACGCCTTAAGTGCCACGTCGGCGATCACTTTTCGGAGGTGGTCTTGGTCTGCGGGGGCGTTCGACGGCGAGCATTGGCTCTCTAGACTGTCCGCGAGATATCCGGTAAAATTAGAGGGGGCTTTTGTGAGATGGTGTCTGCTTTGAGACCCCGCGCCACCTGCCAATAAGCGGTATTCGAAGGCTCGAGGTCTGCTAGCAGGTTGCCCCGTTTGTCGTCGTTATAGGATTTTATGCGCTGTTTGACCTCTCTTTGGAGGTGACGCAGTCTAATGCGATTAACGTCTGATGTATCTATCGTGAAGCTTTGCCGCGCGATTTTGTGACCTTATCAGTCGACGGAGACTCGAGGGACAATGCAGACTAGTGTAATAATAGTAGTTTAGCGTTGGTGTTTTTCTTCTAGTGAGTGATAGAGACCGATGACGGTACTGTTGACGTGGCATTCCATTTGTATCTTCAGGGATAGCAACGCATCTGCATTATGATCCCGTATCCCGTATCGAGGATGATGTCATGTCTAATATCCAATGCTATTGTCGTATCTGAATATCGATATAAGAAACAAGGTTCGAATATCATCAATACGACAATTTTACAAATCATTGCAAATATCAATAATTGAAATTTGATGTTGATTGACGCTGCATCCGAATAGATAATGTAGATAGAAGAAATTGCCAAGAAATAGTACGATAGCAGTTGAAATATGATAACCACTGGAATAGAAATATATATATTTCTATTCTATACTATGTCTTTATATTTTAAGACATATATAGACATAATAACTACTACTGAAGATAACGTAAGTACACTTCGAGAATATATAGCATTTATTGGTCTCGAAATAATAAACATTTCTCATTTTTCAATTTACAACTCATATATTTACGAACACTTCTAAGAAAAAGTAATCGAAAGTAGACGAGTTTGAAGTAAACACGACGCCATCATTGTGATATTACATCGGTTCATTGAACTGTGAATTTACGAGAGTAAATTATTTTGTTTATTTTCACAGCGTAACGCTATTTCTAGATTTTTAATGATTAGTTTCATTAAACAACAGCGAGCACACAATTTACTTGATAGAAAGTAATAAGTAAAGTTTATAAACATCTAAACCAATCCTCAGCAAAGATTTAAGATGCACAAACACTATGAGCCAACACATTGTTGCTGCAGTTAAAGTCAAACTGCAGCGTGACTCTACCACTGTTAAAATATTTGATAACATACTGGAACACTATTTCAAAATAGGAGATGTCACAATGACCCATAATATATAAATACATATGATACAGATAAATATAATATATTCGTAATATAAACCACACTGCCGGATACGTAATTAAATAAATGGAAACAATTTAGCATACCAAGTTATCGCGGGTTGAAGGTTATCGCGTATAAATTTTAAATTATATTCTACATAAGAAAGACATGTCTATCATAATAATTCAGATAAGAGTACTTTATTATGTATGACTGGCAATGTACAAGTCTGTAGTTGCAAAGTAAATAGGATAAAGATTTGAGATACTCAAATAATAAATATTTGTTTTAAAATATCTTTGTCTCTTTAGTTAATTTATAATACTGAATACTTTTATAAATTCGATTACAAAAATCTTATTATATTCCATTAGATACTTTTACTTAAATGAATTATTACAAAGAGATATAATATATATTTATTTGCACACGTAACATATTCTCTTATTAATCCAAGGGAGAGAAAGCCTTTTAAATTCACATTTTGTTAAATGAAAGAGTTAAAGTTGTACAAATAAAATTTAAATATACATACAACGGTATAAAAGCGTGTTAATGTAAAAACCATGATATTTGATTTTGTATTTGTAAATGTATATTTGAGAACGTCAATGAAATACTTGAAATATTTCTCATTACAAATATATAATCAACAGAAACGAAACGCTTATCAGAAGATAACGAAGCAATCTGAACGGAAAAGAAACGTACCGTATAAATAAAGTACCTTCAATTTGAAAGGCATAAACGTGTATTATAATCTAACCGCTAGATATATAATAACGATATGATTATCTCTGAGTGGAAAAGATATGCAATACATTATCTATCATAACTGTATATAGAATGATAATAAACTATTACATCGCGACATTGGAACTGTTAAAATATAAAGTTCAGAATCTAATTATGTCTGTATTTAAGTCTGTAACGACCCTCAAATGGCATTTGTTGGTTTTAAATAGCCTCAAAATTTTACTACTACTTCCGATATTATCAAAGTAACAAATCCCCAACACGCGAGATTGTATGCATGACTGAGCTAATATATATAACCACTGGAATGATTTGAGTTTCACTGCTCCTTTAATTTACCATCACCATATCTGGAGGAAAGTTAACGTGTACTAAAAAACATTACTACATTATAGACTTTACTATCATATTTTAGTCTTACATCTGCGTGTCCATTTCATTAAAACATTCTGAAGAAATTGGGTAGTTGGTTAAAATTAGATTGAGTTAAGAATAATTGATCAGAAGGTCTCATACTCCTTTTATAGAGGAACACTCGAAACCATAGGTAAAGCGAATGCGTATGCAAATCTTAGTCTTCGAACATTATTTATGTCTCACTTTATTGTATTCCTTCGTTGCCGACGACGACGCGGAGCATGTGTTTGTTAGTTAAGCACAAAATATAAAATTAAAATATTGTATTAAACTGCCGTATTAAGTAAAATTGTTCGCCTGTTATGAAATTTAAATCGAAATCGTCCAATCTATAAACCACAACTAATTTTCTGATCAATTATTTTTATTATTTCTCATTTTTATTTTTTCAACTTTCACTCTGTCGTATGTTGATCATACGACGTGATGACCAATTTAAGATTCTCGGTGCTGAAGATACTCTTTTTACTTTCTTCTCATCCAATTCTTTCCACCATATTATATTGTGCATACATATACCGAATATAATATATTAAAATGAAAAAAATATTTATGTTATTAAATAAATGCTCCTAATAAATCACTGTTATTTTAAAACAGCAGTTCCGCATGCCTACGTATCGCCTACATTACATTCCTGCCAATTGTAAAAAAAAAGCCTCACGGCGCTTGACGGTCCGTGACCGCTACAGTATTGGCATTTGTTTCGTTACCTTCTGTTTAAAATAAACGAAATATTTTTGGTAATTACAAAAAGAGATACATTTATTATAATTCAAAAAAAGTTGTTTAGAATTAATTGACGTTATTATGTAACATTTTCAATTACACATATAATATTTAAGTAACTTTTTACATCCATAATATTGTTTATTATATTATAAATATCTATATTATTCCTAGCTAGGTAGGTAGGTATGACGAATAATGCGTTCATAAAAAAAATTGTCTCACAGGTCACTACTAATATCAAATAAGAAAGTATTTTATATAAAGCATTCACGGGACAAACTCTGCGAGCATCTCATATTTGTATCGAGGCCACGACAAATAAATTCATCCTTATTAGACGGCCACGTGGAAGCGCCCGTCAACGGTGTCCGCGCCCGCAATTGTGTATGATGGATGGGTACTATTGTAACTGTTGCGTGATTAGATTGATGACCTAATGATTATAGAAAGCACCGCACCCCAGCGCTCACTTTCTATGCGATCAAACTACGAGAAACTGTCGGTCGTGTGTCAATATTGTTTGTTTGTCAACGACCAAAGCTACTACGCTACCTTTGAAAAGATGCGAACAGTATGTAATTAGGATTTGATTTTTGATCTTTAGATTATTACCACTACGGTAAACAAGTAGTACAAAACTAAATAGCTAAGACGTTACTTTTTTTGTGATGTAGGGGGTACAATCCACCTGACAGTACGTGATTCATGCTACCCACGACATTCATATTGATAAGAAGGATTCTGTCATAATATAAATTAGTAAAAACCTCTTAAGACAAGACAACTTCAACAATAATAAGCTCTCCGTATAAATCAGTAAATAAGTATTATAATAAGATGTGGCTTGTAATAATGAGTTTATGTCTATTCTTGCAATAAAAAAATGTTGCCAACTATTACCCGGCAAAAACCACTGGCACGTTACAGAATAATAACGTTCAAGTAGAAACGTGGATACTGCTTGCTATCTTTGTCTAATTCAATTGAGAAAAGTAAAAGTATATTATACGAGGCGTTAACACGGCAGTGTGATTATATGATACACCGCAAGATCCTGTAGCACTGACGAATGTTTTCCTCTCCCGATATCCACAGGAAGTGTGCCGTAATAAATTTTATCACACCGCAGTTGCAGTCTACTGTATTACTTTTTATTAAAATGTTATACAAACTTGTAACAAAGTCAACGGAAGTGAGATACAGAATAGAAAGCATCCACGTAAAGGCAATTTCCGTCAAAGGTGTTGTTATAAGTATAAAGTTTTGTGTTTTAACATTAGTACCTTTTCTTACGAGATTATGATTGAGATTAATAAACGCGCACATAGTTCACCTGATGGCAAGTGATTCCTGCGGCCCACGACATCTACATTCATCCTTGACAAGGAATCATAATGCAGACGCGTTATCACCCTTGAGGACTGAGATGGAATGCCTCGTCATCAGTAAAAATAATCCCTACACTCACCAGACGAAACACAGCAGCACTATGCTATTACACGCTGGGTTTCTGTTCTGGCGTGGTCCTAGCCCATTGCAATTATGTTTTGATTACAAAGCAAATACATAAAAACTCGTCTACATCAATTGCGAATGAAACGATCACAAATCAACGACACCGAATAAGAGCATGCATCGTGTCGCCTGTAAAGGAAGAAAAAACCGGCTCAGTTAATTACGGCCCAGTGGCCGGTCCGGTCGCCTCATTAAACTAACGTCAACATTCGATTCCATATACGTTAACATTATGCATTTAAATGAGCGAAAGTTTATGCACCATTGTGTCACTGTCCCTGTTCCACATACAAGCACATAATTGTAAAATGTTAATTTAGATCGACGCCCGTATATCTCTTAATGCTACAAAGATCGTTTAATATAAAAAAGCGCAATTCACAAACGGGTTTTTTTTTTGTTATATCATAGGTAATTAAACTGGTTGGACGGTAATAAAACCGAAGCTTTTTATAGTTTGCTTTTTAATCTACAAAACAAGTTTGGAATAATTTTGTTTTAATGCGATCGAGGTTGTCGACTGACATATCAGGAATAATAAAAGCTTACATCAATTAAACCGAATAAAAATAGACTATTTTCGCGCTTGAATACGACTGAATGGCCTTAAACATTTAAATATCAGACAGACCTTCGTATAGATTAAGGATGCAGGCTAAATTGTTTTTAACAAAATTAAATACTCGATAAATAAGCATACACTTAAACAGCTGGACGAGTGTCGTGTTTCAAAATTCGTAATAAAGCAAAGGCCATGTGCCAAGTCAAAACATAACAAGTCTTATCTTACAACGTAGAGCGCTTACTGGAACTCGGTCATTTGATCTGACACTTAGTTAAGGCTATATAATGCCACAAACATTCCCATTATCGGTCGGTCGTCGCTTAATTTGTTTTATAATTATAATACAGTAAACATCCGAATATCTAGAAATAATAATATTTGCGGTATAAACAAATTAATACTACTTTACGAGAGAGAGAGAGAGAGAGATATAGACAATTATGTTAGAAATTAAGAAATTCACTGGAAAAATATATATATTTATTTATTGTTTATTACACGGGACACGTTACGGGTGGGGACGCGTATACACTTTTACACTCATATTACGTAGAGTTGTCATTGGCATTTTCCTTGTATAGATTTTACTTTGATTAACAAAAATTAGAAGAATTATATATATAATAATTGCTTTGAATATCATATTAACAAGGAGATTAGATACTTTAACTACTAGACAACAATTAGCACATATACAGGTCGTTATTTCAAATATTATAAGCATTTAAAATACTATGCTAAATGTATATAAAACTTGCTTGGTGGTAATAATAACTGTTATCGATTCATTAGGTTATTATAACATACATCTAATGATGGACTATGTATTGTATAAGTATTACTAGTTATTAAACTTCCAGGATAATGTTAAGAAGTGTTTCTATAAACTTCCACGCGCACCCGGACGAAGTAATACAACTAGATTTTACTTGTCTGAATAATATTTTACGCAAAGTATATTAAAGAAAGGAAGGCAAAGTTTCCTCCATCCTATTATTAGAATCGACGAAGGAAAGAGCATTAAAAGTTTGGCATTTCTTTCGAGAAGTTTGTTGTGGAACTCGGTGGGGGCGGTGCGAGCAATATCTGACTAAACTGCGAACACCGAGATTTATATCCGATTACAGCCTCTCTGACGGCTGTCTGTAATATTTCATTTGGTGAACTTTCTTAACGGCTCCTTTGATGTCTTATTTACGATGAATGTTTGATTCATTGCGGCTTACTGGTAGAGACCTTAGTTCCAAAGACACTGCTTAAAATTTAACTCTTGAACACAAATGATGCATAAAAGTTGATTGCTTTTCCATACATTATTTCCTTCGTTAATATTCTACGTCACATTGGGATTCGATCGACTTGAGATGGATTCATTTTAGTTCTAGAGGGTGACAACGCACTATAATTTTGTTTGAAGTATATATGCCGTAGATCCTTTATATAATATAATCATTTGCCATCATGTGAATTCAGTGTACATTATGGTAAGTGATCATATAAATTAATATATATATATATATACGCAACAAATATTCAAGATGCAAATGCGTTGTCATTCTTAAGGACTGAGATGGAATGCCTAGTTACCAGTAACTGAAATACTAGGGAAACCTATACTTTATACAATTATACAATGTTGTCTACCTTTTATATGGTATTAGGGCATGAGAAAACACCGCTCAGTTCAGCTGAAAGTGAGTTTCGGTTACGAGCGATGACACCCACATTTAGTCGTCGCTAAGGAATCATAATGCAAATACGTTTTCACCCATGAGGACTAAGACGGAATGTCACGTCTCTAATGCTAAAGACTTCGATTTATTTCATTCACCAGACGTAAGATAGTATAGCAACGCTACGCTGCGCTGCCAATTTTTGAAAGCTTGTCTCCTTATCACGCGAGAAAGTCATTATATAACTATTTACACAAGTTTATTTTCAAAATTATCTAGAGACTAGAAACAAGCGGTGGTGGCATAATTTTCCGAAGGCCATAGACTTTCAAATTTTCTGTTCAAAATTTTAAACATTTAGAACTAGACTAATTGAAACTATTGTTGTAGGATTTTTTTTTAATTAAGAGTTTTGACGCTGCGTTTTTAGTCACCCTGACTTTACAAAAAATAACGGGTCACGGTGGGGGTCATAGATATTGAAGCCGAACAGCAAATGATGCTCAAGATCAATGTTATCCACTAAGTTATTAATTTATTCAACGTTGTCTGCTGTCAGGCGTATTTTTCCATTAACATTGCCAGCTGTGTTGGCAAGGAATTTATAACGAATCACGGCTAAACTCCGACAGGGTTCACTTGCAAAGATAATATCGTAGTTAGTGCGCAGCGATCGTATCGTAATGGGCCCGATTTGAACGGAACTCTATAATAACAAAGTAGGAGGCACACCTGGAGGGAAGTGTTATCAAAAATCAGGCCGGTACAAGTTCACCAATCTTGCTATTAATTAGAATTTTCACGCATATTTTACAAAATATGAAAGTATATTTCATTTAAATTATTAACGGCAATCACAATATGATATAATACAATAATAATATTATTAAATACTAGAAATAAAACAAGAACGTATTTATAATAATAGACTTTATTACCGGTGACTAATGTAGGTGTCATGGGCCGAAGGAATTACGTATCATCAGGTGAACTGTGTGCTGATTTGTCACCCTCAATACAATAACTTTTTTCATGTTACTACATAAACTATTCGTGTTAATATAAAGTTGAACGTCAAGAGATAGAATAAAATAAAATGATGAGTGGAAGTCTTCTGCGACAATGTATTTTGATTCTTTATTGAACATGAAAGTATCATCTGCTATAAAAATTACATACCGGGTGATATTCACTGTGCTGGTTTTTCACCCCTCAGTGAACCAACAATGAGCTCGACTGACATCTAAGATGACGATAATTGCAAAAACAACCTTTTTTTATAAAGAAGAGGTGGCAAACAAGTCAATCGTTAAACGACAATCAGCTCACCAGATGAAAGGTAGGTTATCACCGTCCCCTATTATCAAGCTATACGTAACACCAAAGAAGATGCAGTTGCAATGCCGGCCTTTTGGAAAAGGAGAAGGATCCTATATTGAATGTCCCTAAGTCGTAACAGTTCGAAATACTTCATGTATTTACGGAAATATTTGTACAGATGAAAATATCGCACAAAAGCGCACAATGGTAAATTATTAAACATCGATAGTAGTAGGAGGAAATTTTATAAAACGATTTCAGTAAACACTAGTAACTTACACAAGTTAGCACTAGACTTAAGACACTAGAGCTTACAGGTTTAAAATTTGTAAGGCTAAAAACCAAAATAGATATTTTTTATGTTTGTAGATAAATTATTGAAATCGTAACACACCCGGAATATAACACGTAAAAAAACTGTATATATTAGTAAATGTAAGTAATAATTATCTGGTATAACAAAGTCACCTGATAGACTATTATTGTTCGTTAATAAATGCTATAATAGTTTTCGTGACCTTGGTACGTGAACTATATGCAGGTTATTATCTATTAATCATGAATACAAATATTATATGAATATAACGGATTATTTATAATATTGTTAATAACTAATTGGTGACAAGGCATTCCATCTCAGTCCTCAGTTGTGGCATGAGTACAAACAATGATTCCTTATCAAGGATGAATGTGGGGTCTCATGCTCCGATCAGCGATCACTGGCCACCGGTACCACAAATAACAAAAGAGGGCGGAGACAGCATTACGCCGTGTGCACTGCACTTAAACGGTGCCCTGACTTCACCAAATCATTTCTGTTGATAATGAATGAAATCTGTATTAATGTTACAAGAGTATCGATAGAAGTACTCTGTACAGAATCCGTGATACGTAAAACGGTAACGTTTAGCAGGTTATTTTTAATAAGCGATACAAAGACGGCGATACCACTCGACAGTCGACCACTGCAATCCATACCGGTTGTTCTTGGAATCGCAACCCCGTCACTGTCTCCGTGACGGTAAATCCTTGAGTACCGCCGATTACCAAAGTAGATAACACCCATAAAGTAATTAAGTCAAGTCGACGGACGGATACATAGACCATTGACCCTCGTGTCAGTGATAGTATTCTCCCGTTCGATTTTGACTACGAATCAACAATCCAAAATAACAACGCCAACAACGTCGTCACCTTCCAGGATCAAGACAATAAGTATATTCGTCGCCCTCTCGTGGACAGGTAATTCTAAAGAGCTAGTTCAGTACATAATATTATAAACTAATTCATTGTGTTGTTTGGTTGTAAGTATGGAAGCGTGTAGCATATAGCTTTTCATAATTGTATTTTGTAAATCTTCTATCTTGAAGGATAGCGTTATTAGCAACGCTGACAAGTTACTGTTACACACTTTTGGACATAATGACAAGTTTATTAGTAACTATACTTGTATTTCTAATACTATTCCTTAAGGGACTTGACCGCGTTATTCAAATGTGTTTAATTGACATTAATAGAGAGAGGAAGTAAATGGGTCTCAAGTTTATATCACATCATGTCAAATACGGCATTGTAATAGCGTGACCGTCTATCGATTCTGTATTACAGCAATAACACAGCTGCAGTTAAACATAGCTGCACTATGGTATATTAATTTTAATTTTTATTAATTATCAATATCTACTAAGTTAAAACGAAAATAACCTATAAATATAATCAAGTAATAATTCCTACTGCGATCAAACCCAAGGCCAACGGAACAATATACACTGTACTCTACACGGTTAAAAGGAATTTTCTATGGTAATTAACAAAACTCAGTGGTTCCATAACAGGAAACGCTTCGATCCTTCATAGTTATTTTTACAATGGCAGGAAATTGGCGCAATGTTATTATAATGCCTGGTCACGCGCTGCATATGAATCATTTGTATTATACATGCATACATTGAACTTAATACAATTTTGCTTAACGATCTTGTTGTAGCGAAATCTTCTCGTGGACGGAAATTTTTCAAAAATCCAATTATTTATATTTTTTAGTGTTAATATATATAATTTTTATAGACTTTTCTATCTAGATTACGTTATGTACGTATTGGGATTTTTAAATGAAGTTCAAAAGACACCTAAGGACAAACCTTAAGTGATCACTGCAATCCGTGATATCTATATTTAATATTTTTTTATGTGATTAAGGGTGATAAACGAGCACACCGTTGTACCCATTGTTATCCACAAGCATCCTCAACAAAAATTTGTACATGCCTCGTTATCCTTGATGACTGGGATGGAATGGCTCCTTACCTAGGTACCTAGGTCCCCGATTGCCTACACTCACCATACGAAATAAAACATCTGCTTTATGATTTCTCATAAAGATATAATATAAAAAAAAAATTAACACGAAATACCAAACATAATGTAAACCAAAGTCGTCTGTTTAACGTATTATAAAATTAAATGTAAATGAATTGTGCGTTTGTTACGCGACAGAAGTTACTCACAGTTGAATGTAACGACGCAGAAACAAACGTATGTCAAACGCAACATTTAAAAAGATTTATAGTGGTATTACCCACTACTGAAGAGATCTAGAGATCGAAACGGTCACAAAGTAAACTTGGCACAAGCCAGGTACCGCATCATGAAACATAGGGACTCGCGTCCGCTGCGCTTCTGCGTATTGTTATTGATAGGGTTTTAGTGATCAAGTCACTAAAAGGTGACTTTCGTTCTGCATGACCGAAGGGTCATTGAACTCATCAGTTGCACTCTAAGTGCAAGAGTCGATTTACAAAATTGATTCTGGTAAAGGGATAACCTATTACAGCATCCGAGCATTCCGGTACCATAGTAGTATCAATTTACTACGTTACACTGCTAGGCGGTCGTAAGACCCTACCCGTTAGGACTAGCCGTGAGGCACTCCGTTAGAGTCTAAACATAATAAACCATCTACCGTCTAGTGGTATTACCCACTACCGAAGAGATCTAGAGATCGAAACGGTCACAAAGTAAACTTGGCACAAGCCAGGTACCGCATCATGAAACATAGGGACTCGCGTCCGCTGCGCTTCTGCGTATTGTTATTGATAGGGTTTTAGTGATCAAGTCACTAAAAGGTGACTTTCGTTCTGCATGACCGAAGGTCATTGAACTCATCAGTTGCACTCTAAGTGCAAGAGTCGATTTACAAAATTGATTCTGGTAAAGGGATAACCTATTACAGCATCCGGAGCATTCCGGTACCATAGTAGTATCAATTTACTACGTTACACACTGCTAGGCGGTCGTAAGACCCTACCCGTTAGGGACTAGCCGTGAGGCACTCCGTTAGGAGTCTAAACATAATAAACCATCTACCGTCTAGTGGTATTACCCACTACTGAAGAGATCTAGAGATCGAAACGGTCACAAAGTAAACTTGGCACAAGCCAGGTACCGCATCATGAAACATAGGGACTCGCGTCCGCTGCGCTTCTGCGTATTGTTATTGATAGGTTTTAGTGATCAAGTCACTAAAAGGTGACTTTCGTTCTGCATGACCGAAGGGTCATTGAACTCATCAGTTGCACTCTAAGTGCAAGAGTCGATTTACAAAATTGATTCTGGTAAAGGGATAACCTATTACAGCATCCGGAGCATTCCGGTACCATAGTAGTATCAATTTACTACGTTACACACTGCTAGGCGGTCGTAAGACCCTACCCGTTAGGGACTAGCCGTGAGGCACTCCGTTAGGAGTCTAAACATAATAAACCATCTACCGTCTAGTGGTATTACCCACTACTGAAGAGATCTAGAGATCGAAACGGTCACAAAGTAAACTTGGCACAAGCCAGGTACCGCATCATGAAACATAGGGACTCGCGTCCGCTGCGCTTCTGCGTATTGTTATTGATAGGGTTTTAGTGATCAAGTCACTAAAAGGTGACTTTCGTTCTGCATGACCGAAGGGTCATTGAACTCATCAGTTGCACTCTAAGTGCAAGAGTCGATTTACAAAATTGATTCTGGTAAAGGGATAACCTATTACAGCATCCGGAGCATTCCGGTACCATAGTAGTATCAATTTACTACGTTACACACTGCTAGGCGGTCGTAAGACCCTACCCGTTAGGGACTAGCCGTGAGGCACTCCGTTAGGAGTCTAAACATAATAAACCATCTACCGTTGCCCTTCATAAAACACAACACACAAACATTGCACCCTCATATCGCCCCCGCCGACGGCGAGGGCGTCGCAAACAAAGTTATTCGCGATACCGCCATGTCACTGGCCGGTTCTCTCCAGTCCATACAGATAGAAGCGTTGCTGGAGTTTCTTGCGCCACTTCTTCTCCAGCGCCCACGCATTCTGAAGTGGTGGTACAGGTAGTTAATAATAATAGTGATATTAATTAAGATAATCCTCTGTCAGAAGCAACTGACCGAGCCGAGGTTCGGCCCTCTCGGGCACCCTCGAGTCAGACGCTCTCGCGAAACAGGGTAACGGTCCAAGCCGAGGCTCCCTCTCGGGAGCCCTTGCGCTGGTTACCCATATATAGAGGTCTCGACTGAGAGCCATAAGCGCTCGGTCACCTCTCAACCCGGTGAAACTGTAAAAGCCCTGGGGCTAACAGCGGCCATCAGCCCGAAAAAAAAAAAAAAAAAAAAAAAAAAAAAAAAAAGATTTATGCATCACCTAGTTATATACCAAGCGCGGTAAATTAACGATTATTGGTTTTTTGTTTAGTACTTTAATTCGAAAAACATACAATTGTACACACAGCACACATTTTGTAGGAAGTAAATGTGTAGTGGAGACAGAATAAAAGCGTATTCCAAAGAAAGGTAACTAATAAAATTAACTATTATAACAAAACTACTTGGAAGTTTAAAACAGCTTGTTGGTAGTGTATAGAAATTAGAATCCCCCAATAAATAGAATAATAAAATGTAGTATGGGACAAAGCAATGTTTTACGTGACACATTTCTTCATAGTACGTGTACAAATGCAATCATGACCATTTCTGCGACTATTTCTAGTGCCCCTATAACCTTACCGTGAATTTTCTCTATAAAAATATTTAAAAATTATTTATTGTTACCCTCTTTGTATATTTATGGTGCACTATTTTCTCCGAAATTTCGCTAAACCTAAACAACAAATACAAACATCGATCACGCGAGGTATCAAACACCCTCTCCCTCGAAAATGGATGATGTTTACATTTTTTTTTTTTGAAAAATCTACCTACCTGCGGACCCGTATTTATGACGAAGAATGCTCGTTTCCAAAGAATTAAGGGCGTTTTTTGTTTAGTGGCAAAAACGGACGCTTTCTGCCTGGAACGCTTTGTGAAACGTAATTATAAGGAATAACTTTGGGATCCCCAAAGTTATTCCTTATAATCTTTTGTTCGGCGAGGGGGAGTTTTTTTTTATAAACGGGGAACGACCGCGGCAGGTGGCATGTAAGCTTACGTCCGATAAATAAATTCTTGCAAAAAAAAATTCAACAAAGGCAAGCGCGCTGCTTCACTAATGTCAAATAGAGGTCGTTGGAACACACTGACAAACTACTAGACAATGTTACGTAATCTTAATGAATTATGATCAATGTCGTTAGTGTCAAACTATTATTTTTAATGTCGGATAATAGAGGTGGATATTTTCAAGTGACTAAGAAATAAATAATAACATTAAAATTAACAAAAACATTACATTACCTGCATCTTAATGTTTTCATTTTTCGTTGGCCTTAGCACTCAAAATTGAGCCGGCACTGGGAATCCAACGTGATTTGCTCGTGTACGTAACATATAAATAACGTAATATAACATATAAAACGACGGGTACACTCAGCGGCTGGTGAACTGTCAGAACACTCCACGTGGTAAATAGGATTAAGGATGCAAACAGATGCATAACCTTTTCGTAGAGTTGAATGGGGCCGCTCTTACTTATCATAAGGCGAAATGTGTGTGTGCTCATTTGCTTTCCATAATTTAAAAAAAAAATAATAATAACAATTTAGTTATTTTCCATCTTTACTGGGTTAGAATATTGTTTATGCTGGTTTAGTAGCACGGCCTACTTTCATGTTGCCCTTCAATATTTCGGATCATGGATATATTCTACCCATTATGGGTAATAACCCAATTAACTAAAGATTTAATATTCCATCTCCTTTTGACCGTATTCAATGTTATAAATTATAATTATTCTATTAGTTTTAATTTTACTTTTCACTATTTTTTCGTGTTCAGAAAAGAAGATGAGTTCTTTTAATTATAAAGCATTGGTTAGTTATAATATTTTTTGCATACAGAGGGGCAAAACTATGCATTATGACAAACAAATAATAATATAAATAATAATAATAACAGAAAAACTAATGATGGGTTTTGCGATATGACGATGACGATGAAATGAAAAGGTGAAAAAGGACCATTTAAATAAAAGTCAATAATACATTAATTTACAGTATTTTTATGACATAACGTTAAATCGCTTTTTTGTTCCGTCACCAATAAAACCTGAACTGTAACCAAATAATCTAACAATAGCTCAAGATTGAAATTAAATCAGCTATTTCATTATTTTTTGGTGCTAAACATAGGTAAAATATTATTATTTATTACTTTCTGTATCCAAAATGTAAAAAACAAAACTACAGAAGCGTATCTAATTGTTCTGCAATTAAACAACACACATAGTAGCAATAACGCATCAGTGCAAACATCATAATGTTCGTAAATCCAATTTCACGCCGCGTATACGGGGCAACACGTATCACATGCGGTAAAGATAAGGCCCCATCTTTGTATTCATCCGGTCTGAACCATTAATATAATGAAGCCACAGCGACGGCACATCACGTAGCAGCCGTCCACGTCCGCGTACGCCAAATGGAATGCTCACTATTATTATTACGTTGAAAAAGCACTGACACTATGCCTTTTTTTCTATGGCGTCCAGGTAGCGCAACAAAAACACCGGACAAACCGGTCCTTGTAAAAAAACAAACTCTTTGTTTGAGCGAAGCCATAAATCATGCGGGCTCACGACCGCGACCAGTCTCTCATGCGTATTTCCATCTACCACGGCTAATGAGCATTCAATCAAGGTCGACTCCGGTATGCCTCTTAATATAATTATGGCCCGTTTTAAGTTTATATGAACATTTTTTTACGTTGCATTTTTGTTTCTTGATGATAGCAGAATAACCGAAAGCTATATTAAAAAAACAGATGCAGATGGCGAAAAAGAAAGATGAAGATTATTAACACTTGTTAATGCCGCAACACAAGGAGGTAATAATGAAAGCGGCAATAAGCAATGGCCATTGTGTGAAGCTGAAAAACAAACATTTCTCATTAGACGAGTAGCGCGAACCGACCCCATTGTTCTGCGAGAGGACATAACGGACCGTGTCGGATTTACTACGTCAGCGTTCCGGCCCAACTCGTCCAACGACCTTTGGAATTTTCAAGCGATACATTTCCTTAATTATAATAAGAGAATTTACGAGTTTACCCTTACTTATTACGTTTCAAGTTATGGTAATGTGCTCATCCTGGCTGCTACAAATAATTCCGGTCCGTTCTATATAATTAAATAAAAAATATGTTAATTTAGAATAATTTATTTTATCTTAGTTAAATGAGGTTAATAGATTATTTCAAATATACTTATCCACTTGCGTAAATAATGTTTTGAATATATTTTTGTGTAAGTAAGGGTGACAGGAGTGGAAAGTTGTTTGATCTCTTTTCAGCCGTGGGGACTGATGCTGGGTTTCGATGATTATGAAAAGTATCAAACCATCGTATTACCAAATAATCAACTAATTGCATTAGCATGTGAATCAATGTGCCATAGTGAAAACTTATTTCACTGATATACAAACACCATCTATAATCCTTAACAAATCAAAATGCAGATACACTATGTCATTGTGTTTGTTGCTGTCATGGAATGTCAACTAATAATTTGGTACGAGGTTCCCACCAGCCACCATACAAAACAGCGTGTACACAATCTTATATTCTCAGCAAAGATTAAGGTCTTTTCGTCGTCGATTTTTTTTGTTCCATAATAATAATAATACTTTATTGATAAACCATATAAGAAATGCATGAAGTCTTTAACTTCTGAATTAGGAATAAAACCTGTATCTCAGGTATCAGTGCACTCTCCCATTTTTCGACTACAACAGTTTTATAATAAATGTTGACAGTAACTTTTTAAAGTAACATAAACAATTAAGAAATTAGGTCAGTGTTAGCATGCGAGTGAATGTGGGAAGGTATGCCAATGTTTTAATATCTATAATGCTTATTTATGTAAACATTGTTTGCAACAACTGCTCCGCTTGTATGTAGTCTAAGGTTAGAAGCCAACTTTTAACTTTGACCTTACAATTGTAGTAAAAAAGCGAATAGAAATTTAACATTTTGTTCACCTTATTATATATAATATATAATATGCTGCAGTGCCGATCCTACCTTTTTTTTTGTGTACCAGTATTGCTGTTGGTCCAGCAGAGACCTCTACAGTTTTATCTATTTAGACTCGCGAGCGGGAGACAACGACGATACTGCGAAGCTGACGCGGAGACTGCTGCTGCACCACCGACCCCTGTGGACGAAAAACGTCGACGACAACAGAGGGGGGCGATAATACGATCCGAGGGTCCCTCATATGGAGGTACGAAACCTCGACTCGGATCGCTATCTAAAAGGGAGAGCCGATCCTACCTCTTGCTATAAGTTTAATTTAAAGGTGAAGACACCTTGGAGCTAAATTCTGACTGACTACTTACTTGTATAAAGTAAACAACTAAATTTGGAGCAAGTCATTACAGCATTTCGTAACGCATGTGATTAAAGATGTAATCTATTCAACCGGCAGTAGCATAGTAGCTCGGGTTCATTGGCCGACGGACCTCGGACCAATTCGCGACAAGAGATTGAATAATAAGTTGATTGCGACGGCTCAAGGCCGGCGGCCATATTGAGCGTCATGCGCCCGCCATTTCGCGCCCTGTGCACTCGCCCGACCGTTCTAATAATCATTTTATTCCTATGTTCAAATCTTTACAATCCCCTTTAGATGCGAAGAACTTTTGTGCAAAGGTGTATTGTAAACTATTATTATTATTATATATTTTTATTATTATAAATTTGCTCACGAGACTCTCACATTCTCTCTATTCTCTTTACTCAATCCACTGTATAGTTTTATAAAAAATATTTTCGATTAAGCTAAGTCTAAACATTAATTTCGTAACTATTATGATGAAATAATGTCGTAAATATAGTTTCAGAAACCAAGTAAGCACAAATTTTATAATTATATGTGCGAAGATATAGTTTTATGTAATTATTTTACGCGTATATAATTATATATACGCGTAATATATATATATTTACATATTAAATTGCTTAAAAACATTCATAAACATGTATTTTTATTAAAAGATGAAATATTAAATTTATTTTATATTTTAATAATAATGGAATTTGTTTCGAATATGTTATTAAAATAAGACAAAGCGACAATTGCGGTTTTCAAGGGTGATTATTTTATGACTGAAATTATTTTCTTATGTACGCACAGTTTTATAATGGTAGAGCTACACTGCAGTTTATTTCTAGGTGCAGAATGAATGGGACCGGGGTAGGACCACGCCCTCATAGAAATACCGGCGTGAAATATCAGCATAATGCTGCTGTGTTTCGTCTGGAGAGTGTAGGGTCTGGATCCTTTACTACTGGCGACGAGGCATTTCATCTCAGTCCTTAATGGTGACAACGCATCTGCATTATGATTCCTTGTCAATGATGAATGTAGATGTCATGGGCTGCAGGAATTACTTACCATCAGGTGAACTGCGTGCTCGTTTGCTACCCCCAATGTAATAAAAAAAAAGTTGGCCTAAAGAATTTACACAGTTTTCATAATACAAAAATATTGTTCGTCATTTTATATCTTACTAGAAGAGTCGATTCGTCACGTTTTTTAAATGATAAGATTATATTTAAGATTTGATTGGCTTTCTTATTTATAAATATACACTTTATTATTATTTAACCAGTGCACCTGGTGGTACATACGTGACGACTGCAGCCTAATACAACTTCATACATCACAAACAAAGGTGTCGTGTTAATCCTATATGCGTTGTTATTCCTGAGGACTGAGAAGAAATACTCTTTTTTTTTTTTTTCGCCCTGATGGCCACCGTTAGCCCGAGGGCTTTTACAGTTTCGCCGGGTTGAGAGGTGACCGAGCTTACCGTAGGGAGCTTATGGCGCTAAGTCGAGACCTATGTTAGTCTATTAGCCACAAGGACTCCCAAGACGGAGCCTCGGCGTGAACCGTTACCATATTCCGCGAGAGCGTCTAACTCGAGGGTGCCCGAGAGGGCCGAACCTCGGCCCGATCAGTTGCTTATGACTAAGAATTAACTACATTAATATCGCTATTATTATTAGCTATCTGTACCACCACTTCAGAATGCGTGGGCGCTGAAGAAGAAGTGGCGCAAGAAACTCCAGCGACGCTTCTATCTGTATTGACTGGAGAGAACCGGCCGGTGAGATATCCTCGTTATTTTAAATTGCGTCCCCGAATCCCTCACAGCCACATTACAAAATACAGCTGCGTTTATTTATATTATTTATTTATATTTTATATATTCAATGCTGGTATTTTGTGAGTATATTTGAACCAATTTATATTGCGACTAGAAACTAGCTACAGCGTGACTCTACCACTTTTAAAATCAACCATTCACCATTACACGACGATGTATAACTGCAAAAAATTAAAAGTTATCGATGTGTACATATATTGTATCGTGTAGTTGTAATAGTGTTGCAATATAAGAATTAACTATTTCAAATCAATCAACTAATTTCCATTTTCGAGGCCAGTGTTCTTATTTCTATTATTAGTGTCGTATACGCTAGTGGTCACATTATATTGCAGTTTTTTAAGTATTTCTCCTCACGGCCATCGACTGTTATCCTCAAACAATCGAGACGGTTGGCTTAACGTAATCTGTCAAGCACGAAAACGCTTACTTGCAAATGCCAATAGTGGCCACTCATAAAAAGTCAGGGCATACATTTTTCAACTTAGCATATCTATTAGGAATGTCTATTACAGGTTCACTCTTAGCCCTCGATTCATCAGAAAGTAATAATTACGTCATGTGTTAACATGCTAAGATGTGTTTTTGCATGTAACCTAATAATTACAAGTTAGGCAACATTATTTGGACTAAAACGTAAAAAAAAAAATGAATTATAAACATAATTTGTAGATCTAGGGCACGTCGTACTAACTAATATAATAATCATCCAATTCGGAAGCAATTAACTAAAATTAAACTTAATTAATAAAACTATAAACCGTTTTCAACATAGATGTCATTAAAATTTACTCGAATGATGCGTACAAAGAACTCTACAATATGTACATAGACAGAAATTTGCTTCTTTATATATTTACTAGTGCACAAAAGGCCGTGAGCGTAATCAACGTCGATCAGTTTATGCGCCCGCGCACTGACCGATTACGTAACGCTCGGCGCCATCTTGAAAGTCAAACTCGTGTGCACTTGCCCCAATATGTCAGTAATAGACTAAGGAATAACGATTTTAATAAGTAAATAATGAAAGGTTGCATATGTAGTTTAGAGTTACTTTGATAATGACGTATATTAACTTTTATTTGTAATCATGTAACATTTATTGGTATGCCAGAGCTGGCGTCGAAATTATGTGACAACTAAATTCATCTGTATACTGTTAGATAAATTTAGTTATACCAAATAGTTATTTCAAAAGGAATGTTACTTTTATCATTAAACATTAATCAGATAAACTGATACGAAATGGACAGTTTTGTAATAAGTATTTTGCTGAAACGAATAAGGTTCGCCTTCGACGAAATTTTCTTAATTTTCTCTCTTCGAGGAAAGGATATTTCTTTTTAAGTATAACTATTGAATCATGACTCGCATCTAAATAAGATAAAAACAGGTTGGTCTCAACACGCCACAAAAAAGCAAATAAAAACGGTAACGGAGCGAGATCGGTGCCTTAATTGTGTGAGGAATGCATTTGCGCCGCTGTGTGAAAATTTCCCAAATCTGATGCTCGTGACTTGAAACAGCAGCTGTTAGTTAAAATTAAATAACGAATTCAAACATTTCAAGTCGTTACTGGCTGCAGCATTAATGGGTTATCTTCACCGTGAAGACCTTCGACTTCCATACATAAAAAAATACTAGTGTAAAATAGCAGTATAATGTTTACTCTTTCGTATTGCAATTGCATTTAAATTTTGAATGTTGTGTTTATTGATATATGATTATTCGTCACTTATCGCGTAATGTGTGCTCGCTTGTCACTTTAGTTTCCTTAATAAATCAAAAAAAAGAGTTAAGAGACAATTTAATGACGTACCTTGCCTTGTATAATCGTGAAAGTTTTACGTCTGGCACGTTATTTAATACTTTAATTTAAATTTTTATCATCTTGATCCGTCCGAGCGCTATAAACGTTTTAACATTTCTAATGAATATTTGTGGCGTTTGATTTCTGAACATTTTATAATAAACCCAAGTATAATGAAAAACAGAAATGTCAGTATCTTTTCAATACATTTCTAACGAGGGCAATACAACAATATACATAGAGGCTGCTACGAGCTAAAGTAATTCAGATTGGGACCGCGATGTGTGACGGAGACAGAAAACGAGTGGATCGAGTAACGGAAAGGTCGGGTGAAAGTACTAACCGCAATACTAGTATTCCATACATTAAAACTAAATCGTTGGCTTGAATATTGAGAACAATTATGAATTAGTAGAGAGTAGAGATACTTGTAAGATATCATAAAAAGTATCTTTATGCTAAGATTTAAGTTATTAATTGACGGCATTATGGATGTGAACCAACATGAGTTTAAGTCTCAGTGAAAGTTACGAGTTACATTGATGAATTTGTTTGACAGGCGAGTGAGGCGTTTAATATTCAGAATACATTCTGCGCAAAAAATACAATTCGTGAATATATATACGATCAATATTTGAATACAACTATATACAAACAACAGAAACGTCATTAATTCTATATATTTTTAATGCTACCATTGTAGAATATGGAACCAGTCCAAATAGGAAATCTTCCTAAAAGTAAAATTCACATTGAGTTCCTATTTTTCATAACTCCGGCTATGTAAAACAGGTATTGAAATTAGCATATGTGGATGCTGTATATCCTAATCAGATAGAAGCTGATAAAAACTGACCGAACCTAGGTGCGGCCCTCTCGGCAACCCTTCGTCAGTTACTTCATTTAGCAGCTTTAAAACGGGTAATATCAAACGTTCCATTTAGAGCTCATGACATGAGAAATGCCTCCTACAATATGTAAATCATAGTTAATGCGAATCAAAGATGAAAATTATGACGGCAAATCTTTCCATTTGCATAAAAAAAATGTAATACTAGTTTTCACGCTAATTAGGTTGATTAGACCGCGAAACTGGAGGTCTTCATTACATGTCAGTCCTCAGGGGTAACGCCAACTGCATTAGATTCCTTTCTGATGTTGAAGGTGAGTGTGATATACCGCAGCAATCACTTAACCGCTGCCAACTGAATTGTGTTTTAGTTTGAAACCCACTTATTTAATTAAACAATTGAAAAGAGCCGAGGACGGAAACGGTACTGGCAAACGTTTGCAATTCTACTTATTGTATAAAACAGAGACGGTGTTATGAATAAATAAAAAGAATAGGATTCAGCGTGAGTCGGATTCGAGGCGCGTTCATGGCCGCGTTCCCAGCCGGCCATTGTTCTTTACGTAACGACTACGTGACGTGATCGACACGATTTATTATGCTTACGCAGGTGCCGAGCTCGCGTTTCGCGGTGTCGATTTTCCCCGACTCCATTGTTGTTGTAATCTGAGCGACTGATCTATGCGTGCACAAATCATAATTATTATTTTTAATGTTCTCATTTGAATTGTTAATGGAATTTAACTTATACAGTGGTATATAATTATATACACCTTCTATTTAGCTATGTACAACTTTATTTATAGTATTATCTATAGTTAAGATAAGTATTAATTCAACTTTAATTACAATTAATGTTTTATACTAGCGCCATATTATTGAAATTATGAAAATAACGCACCTAGGAAACCGAGGTCCAGAATAACATCGCCATGTGATGAATTAAAAATGATATTAATTGCCAAAAAAGGGAACAGCTTTAGATTGGCCCCCGTACAGTCCCGACATCAACTCTATTGAAAATTTGTGGTAACATTAGAAGAAAATGTTGGTCAAAAAACTTCATCAACTTGATATTGCTTTTAAAGAAACATTTTTTTCAACAATTCCAATATAAACTTGCAGAAAATCTCTTCAATGCCAAAGCGATGTCGGTATTATTACTGCTAAAGGATATGCCGACTAAATATTGATTGAACTTTACATAATGTCTTTAAAAAATGTCTAGAAATTAATTAAAATAAACTTCATTTTATTATTTATTACATTTACTTATTAGTTACTTAGTGTGCCTTTAAGTAGTTTGGCCATACCTTTGTTCAATTCACACGGCTTGAAGTAAAGTTAAACCGATAAAAAATATAGGAAGTCAGAACTTTATTGAAAATATTTCTAATATTTATCTCAAAATGACTATACAAATAATTTAAATATTGTTGCAAGTTCCTATTTCATTAAAGATAAAAATTACATATTCAAAAGTAAAAGAAATATTTGAATAAGGTAAAAAGGTTTTTGTTAATTTAGATACCGTTATTAATAGCAGTTTTTAAATAATAAAACCGTGTAATGTTCTCTTTAGTGCCTTTTAATTAGACCTGATGATTCAGTCGCAAATGTCATTGACCTTCAGACGACCGGATGCGAGCACGTCAAGATCTGTATACATCACATACTGTTCCTGCTCATATGAACCTTAATGCAAACGAAACAGACTTTAATTGAAATATGACGGACGAGAATTTGACGTATCCTCTCCCGTTAAATAATTTCGTTTCAAAGAATAAGTACTCCATTGCGCCCCGTATATTTTCAAACTAAGGACTACATACAATTAAAAAATATTAATATGAAAATATAAATTTAAAGACAAAACACAAATTTTGTGTTAAATATTTTGTATGGAGAATCGTGTTACATTAAGTAACGTGTAATTTGATTAAACTATAAATATAAATTAAGTTATATTTTATTTCATTATTTATTATAAAAAAATATTGTGTATATATATATATATATATATATATTTATATATATATTTATATATATATATATATGAACAAATAACGTTTTATTTGACATGCAGACATAACTCATTGCGCTGTCGGAATTATGTTAAGTCGACATCATTATGGAGTCAGGTGGACTATAAAGCTAAGATTGGGGTGAAGAGTGGCAGCGCATTCCTGCGTGATTCCGTGAAAGCACCCCACAAAACGTGAGCTCGTATATACCCCTTACATTTCCCCCTCTCCATTGCCTTTCCCCCGTGGGGTGAAAGTCGCAATCCGACGCCGTCGACATGCAAATTTAATATTATTACTTTGTTTCTACTTTACAAGGGCAGTAGGAGGATTTAGTTTGATAAAGGGGTGTAATGTGCATATTAAGTCGCACGAATGTATTATTTTATTTGTAATTGAAATTACGAGTCATTCGAATTTTACTATTCAGTACAAGTGTTTATGTTTGCAAAGTTGTAAATCATAAAAAATATTTTTGATTGAGAATCAAAGAAATCACAGATAAAAACACTGTATAAAAAAATATTGTTATTTTTTATATAAATAGAAGCAAAAGTAAGGCATAATAAAAGTGAAAGGTGAATTTTAACTTCCTGATCTTAACGAAAAGGAAACCATACCAGATTTATGATTGATATTACAATCTTTATCCAATCACAAACAAGCGTTATTATTTCAATATGTCACTATCTCTGGTGAATGGCAAACAAGACGACTATGGTCAATAATGAAACTTATAAGGGTAAGTTCAGGTCTAATAATAAAATTAAATTAATAAAGATATATATTACATATATAATTGATAAATAATTAAATAAAGAAAACTATAATCGATTGTTGTCTCCTTACTCAGCGGGCCTCCCGCTCGCGAGTCTACATAGCTGTAGAGGTCACGAGAGGACCAACAGCAATACTCATGCACAAAAAAAAAAGCATTCTTAATAACGCACATGCGGTTATAATTCATGGGGAAATCGGTTTCTTTTAGGACTGCAATATTGTAATAGACGGCACGGTTGTAACACATCTACGCACAGACATATACAATATATTATATAAATATAATGTAATATAATCGACATAAAAACAACGAAAAGTTATACAATATAATCATACGCACCTCCTCGCTGTTAAAGACCAAAACAAAAAATAAGAATAATTAACTTGTACTTTAATTAACAATAGAACAATTATTTTCATTCTAAATTACGCCAAGAGTCGCATACCGGGCGGAGAATACATTAAAATAAATGCATAGGTATAAAATGTTAGATATGGCAGTCTCGGTGCCGGTGCATTTAACGGTAAATATGCAAATGCACGCCGAGGCGGGCATGCACGCAGAATTTGTCGTGTGCTCGCTACCAGAATGCAGATTGGTTCGTTAACCAATGATAACATCTGTGAAATTTTCGCAATCATAATGTTTAAGTTTGTTACGTTGACTTTTGTTCGTAATGTATGCTAGTGTTATTAATCAACTTGTTTCTCGTCCGAGTGTAAAACCTTTGATATGAAAGATTTTTTATAGGTTTTCACCCAATGGAGATTGATTCTCGAATAAATGTACGTGTTAATTATAAATTTGTTGGTTGTATGGTTTTAATATTGTATTTTATAATAACTGTAAATTCCAGGCGAAGAGAGCTCGACTTAATACCAAGTAATTAAATAGTTATTCAGTAACAGTCGATGCCGAGCTTCCGTTCTTTTAATTTAAGCGTACGCTAGTAAACCTTCTTGTCTAAGAAATGAATAAATAATATACTTCGAAGACATGTGAAGAACGCCAATGTGCAGTTGAACCGCGAGGCAGACTAGACTCACTATGTTCCAATACAGTATTGGAGGATAGAGAAGAGTTATTTCCTCAACACACATCTGTCTCCGGAGCATTCCAGAAAGTATGTGAGAAGGACAGCCTATACATGCAGATAGAAAAAGATAGTCATGTTAGACTACGAACTACGAATGTTCCCGATTATATGTACAGGCGACTATGTATGCGTGAAGTGGGGAGACAGCCGCATTCGACTGGAACTTTCCCAAAGTTTGTAGAGCGATTTACCGCGCGTATATAAGCAGAGATACAGAGAGTTTTGATACAAAGCGATACACATAGGAGAGAATTAAAAACGACTTGTGAGACCAGTGAGTGAACTTCCGAAGGATTTTTTGAAGTAAAAGTATTACAAAAGATTCCTTTAGTTCAATAAAATTATTATTCTATCCAAAGAACACAACACACAGCTTGTAACAATGTCTATGCCAATGTCTTTTTTGCATTGCTTTGAAAATAAAAAAAGTTCTCATTAGTTACATTTTAGAATCACTGTAACTTTTGCATCAAATGTCAGATCGTCGTAAAAAAGTTACAGCTACTTTCTGAAGGTTATATTTACTTTAAAAAAACTGTATTTGTGGCGCCATCTCTGTGTCATACCGAGAATTTTGGGATAAGTGAATAATTGAGAAAATTTAATATACGTGGCCCGCTAAATTTGAAATTATCATATTTATGCAACAGACCTCGTACAAAAACAAAGAATATTAAAATAGGTAATTATTTAATTTATTACAATATTATGTTTAATTTTGAGTATTTTGCCCGACAGTAATTTAAGTTGACATTAATTACCTAAATTAAATAAGGAAGTGTTGCTATTTACACACAGTTTAAGGAACATCGACCTTCTAATTATGGTAATATCAGCCTTAAACAACTCCTTATCAATCGTGACTTGTATGGATAAGTTTCGTTTATTCACTAAATTAGCAACAAACTAAAGTCGAGCCGCACAAGGTTATACGGAGTTCCATACAGATGGCGAGCTGAAGATCAATAATTGAAGTGGTGAGATAATAGGTGCTTCGGTGTTCTTTAATTATAACTAAGACCGGCGTTCGCAGGAACCAATTAAAGGCAAATTGTTCTGTTATGTACACAGGCACGCCTTGATGCCGCGGAAGCTTATCCAATATCCGAATTCCATTCAACTGACACAAAGGACTGTCGCTACCACGCTTTGTGAGGGTACACGGCGGTATAAAGCCCAAGTGAATACGACTACACTTTGTCAAGTTAACTTGGATAATTACTTAGTACCTAACTTTTCTTATAGATGAAGAATCGTCACATTTTAATACAGAGATACGTGATAGAGCGACATTGCAGCTATGATCTAGGTGCAATATGGATAAAACTTCACCGTGGAAGGACCAAGCTTTCTTGGATTACAACCGTAAATTGGCAGGACGTCGTTGTTGTTTTTGTCTCGTGAGTTTAAGAAACTGGAGATGTAATTATGATACCAATGATAAAGTGTTTAATTCCGATTACTTATTTATCGAGGTGTACCTTATATGATTATCATGGGTCGCAAGAATCACGTACTATTTTTGGTTGACTGAATGCTCTTTTATTATGTCCTAATATTTAATAAAAAAATATCTTATATAATAATAATATATAATGACATATAAAGCAAAAAAAAACCTTAAAGTATTTAAAATGAGATGATGAATTTTTAATCCAAGTCGTCACTACATAAATCTTGTATAACAAGTTCTCAGGTAAAGGATTTCTTTTAGAATGAACAAACAAAAGTAAACAGTTTTTCGAATAGGCCGCAACATAACTAAGTTATTGCTAACCAACCTTGGAAACTTACTATTCTAGTATTCAGAAGTTGGTCCCACGTTGGCGAGACAGGTCGCCGACAATACTACGAAAGTGACCAAACTTTCAGCGATAAACAACAGTGTCGACAAAGTTCAAACGATCCGAGCAATATTTGTCCCTACTTCTAAACCAATATAAACTTTGCTACTTTGAATAAATTGCAATAAAAATACTAAGATCTTGATTATTATATTGGTACTATATTTAATATTAATTTATAAATGTACAAAGTTACTTCAAAATAAAAATTTAAGTACTAATACAACAAGAATGTCTAGATATTAAGATAAGACAGAACAAATTAACAAGCAAGTTTAGGAAAAACCAGTTTAGGACATTATGCAAATGCATGGTATTTTATTATGTAAATATTACGAAATGAAATACATAAATTTGAATATTTCGCAATATAATAAGATGCCATCATTCATTCACAAAATGTATTAGAATCACAACGGAGGGGACCACTGATTACTACGGAACAGGCAATAACGCATTGTTATTAAAGATGAGGTCAATCTGAATATATTTAGAATTCTAAATATATTGTGTATTTATCTTTGATTCGAATTACTAGTACATTTCAGAGCCACGCTGCAGCTGAAATATAGAGGTGGGCTAAACAAAGGATGAATCCGCTATAAGAGATTGCTAGTGTAAAATATGCTTCGAATGGTAAATAAATTATACATATACCACGATATGTTGAGGTGAAGGGAGGAGTCCCATCTTAGTCTTAGTTGTGTGACAACGTATCCACATCTCAATTCCTTACTGAAGATAATAGTGATCTACGTCAATAAAAATATCTTCAATAGAATTGACTGAACACAGTTTTTTAAGATAAGGGCACGGTCCATAATCTGACTTATAGAAATATACGGTGGTAATTATGTGACCATCAATCAAATAATTAAACACACTCAAGGGATATTATGTTAACTGAGATTTTTGATTGTTTATTTTTATTTTAATACAAATGGGAACTTGCGTATTTGTGTAGACATTGATAGATAAAATATTAAAAAAATAATATTTGTTTACATAAATATTAAAATGATTATTATTATAATTCATTGCAGATATTTTACGAAGACATTATGTAAAGTTATCAATATTTTGTCGAATATCCTAACGCCAACAATAATATCCCAACATAGCTTTGGCAATGAAGAGATTAATTTGTGCAATATTAGAATTTGCTCCCATGTTTCTATAAAAGCAATATAAAGTTGAAGGAGGTTAGTAGTACGTTTTATGGTCACCATTTCTTCACATGGTTTCACAAATTTTCAATAGAGTTGATGTCGGGACTGTACGGAAACGCATCTACAACCGTTACTGATTGGCTCCGTAGAAAGTCTTCAATCACTGTTGCTGTATGTTTTGCATCATTGTTTTGTTGGAAAGCCCAAACCACCGGCAATGTTTCCTCTGCATAGGGTAACATTAAGAGCATCGCACGTGATTCGTAATTTGTAGTCACAACTTTTGTCATCAAAAGTTTGAATGTGAGGAATCTTCCTTGTTGAATCACAACATTTTTTTCCCCCATAGCAGCTCGTTGAAAATTAGAAAACTTATATTAATATTGAGATAATTTTATGGGTAATTAGTAAAAAGTAAGTAGTAATTTTACTAGATAATTTTGACTAGTATTTACTTTAGACGCGTTTCTTGAAAATGTCCGAGAAAATGGAAAAGATAAGAAGCCTTTTTTATTTTAAATTTATTTTAAGAACATGAAACATTAAACTGTCTTTAATTAGGTGGCCATCAGCAAGCATATTAAGAAAGTTTGTAATTTATTTAAAAAAATTGTAAAGGTCGCAACTATTGCTAAATACAAGTCGTTATTGTTTACATTTTAATAAAATGGCAGTATTATAATGAATATTATAATAATTATATAACATGAATATTATAATCATATATTATATAACATTTATATAGTATAGTAATTAAAGTCGAATTTGAAATTATCTTCACTATTAATAAAGTCGGATGTAGTGAAATAGAAGATATCTTTAATTATGTGACCACCACTGTAAGTTGGATTATCTCAACTCTGTCCACAGTAGGGCGCTTAACCAACACCTGACGTCACAACGCTGTCCCATGCAGCCGTCGCACGAAATGGAAACACGTATTATCGGCTTTTATCGTGGACACAATATTTCAGGTAACGGACAACTTTGCTTTGACAGCTACAAAGTGAAAAACAAAGTCCCCGTGACTCTTTATTAACGAACAACCGAACCTATTCATGTATAAAGACTCATCAAGTAAGTAATATTCAAAGGTGGATCGGTCGATTGCTAATGGATGCCATCTATATCAAGCCTTTAGATAAATATGAGGAACGTACTTAACCTTAGATTTATTATAGTGATATCGAGAAGATATGCCAATGATTATTTTTGTATTTCTTTGAGATTAAATCAAGTGCAAAGAAGCTATTTATATAAGTAAGTAAATTAGAAATTAAAAATTTTGTAAACACATAAAGTAGAATAAAAAATAAACTGTTTGTTGCCAAAATAAATGAAAAAATATAGCTCTAATACATCATTTGCTGAAAGAATTATTATACCAAGCGGTCGGATTACGAATGCAGTCTTGGACCAATGCCAGCTTGTGATAGTTTTGGAGTTGTAAAATAGATATGTTTGGCTTAAAATTGAACGAGATTTGTAAGTGTGAATAAAGTGAACTATTTGCAATACGGAATATCTACTTTGGGAATTATAGGAACAAAAATAGCTAAAACCATCCTGACTTTTCTTCAAAAATTTCTGTTGATGTTAATAACATTTATAATTTAGATATGGATGGCACAACATACGAATGAGCTTGTGCTGAGTAGTTCTTTGTTGTTAGTGTAGCTCTTTTATAGAAGATACTCACATTATCTTTAGACGATAAGACTAACGCAGATACATTATTCCAACCCTTATCTGTATAAAGTCAACACGACGAAGAATTGTCCTAATATAAATATTCTATAGATTACTATAAGTTTTAATATAAACCTAGCATCCACATTTCATATATGTAGGATTATAAACGCAACCGCTTTGAACGGTACACCCAATTTATCAGACAAACGTCCGCAGACGCATTGAACGCATGTGAATGCCCCGAACCACTCCTATTAAGGTTGCAGCTCGGACAGATCCCTGGGGAGCTTTTGTGACGGTCCCGTTGCGTGTTCTCTGTGTTACGAAATGCGAACGAGACTATTAAAAGGAGATTTTACACTCGGGTACACACATTTATATATGAATGCGTTATTGTAACTTTGTCATAAGTTCAGTATTTAAAGTGGCAAAACTTATATATCTACTATATAGTATAACATATCTTATTTTGTTCTAAACTATATATTTTGTAAAAATGTTAACGACTGGAATGGATCTACTCTGAATATTTTACATTAATAAGTCGAAAAAAACTGTTATTGTTTTGTTTGAATCTATTAAATGATTGCGAGAAGGAGTTCAAGAAGGGAAGCTCGTTGTAAATTTGTCACACGTACAATTCTTATAGGATGACTTACCTGTTTGCTGTTGTGCTGGTGGTTCAGCAGAAGCGATCTGACCGTTGCCTTTCACTGATGCTGTCTTCTTTCTTCCTCCAGTTGTAGCCGGGCTTTTATTGTTCTCTCTCTCAACTCTCTATAACAAAACAAAATCATCATCATTCATCCTCCACTCACACTCTTAATTATTAGACAATCGTTAATTGCTAGTTTAATACTTTTATGCTATTTGAAAATGTGTTGATACTTCTTAATAGAGTAGAGAAGAATGTTCTCTTATTTATATTTGGATTAAGATATTCTTTTATTTAATTCTAATTTATTTTATTGTTTAATTTAGATTTTTGGACAAGTATCGATATAGTTTTAAAAACTAGATAAAACGTGTGAGTTTGCCGCATTTACTTTCAAGTCAAGTAATTTTAAGTTTTGATTAAATAACATTGCTAGTTTTTAAGTTTTCATATATGCAATATTGACATAGTCGTCAAACAATAAGTTATTATAAGTTATAAAGCGAATTTAACAGAAAGTCAGCGTTTCCGGTTATGCATCAATGTGCCCTCTTTAAAATGGAATAATTCCGTTGTAGTCTTAATCCACTTATTAAGACTTACTATGGACTTTAGTTCAAATTTTGCTTAGTCATCACTCACGCCAACAAATGCCGAGTCATCGGTTAGTCTGCGAGAACTATGCTGACTTGCCAGAACCAGCCTTGGTGCTGTAGTAATATTGATTGATAACCGATAATAATAAATTAAGAGGATAAAAGCGCTCTTTCATTTTAAATATATTCAAATAACTTTCTTGTCAATATTCTGATTCTAAACGAAATAAGAATTCCAAATAAAATAAGAAAACTAATTAGATATGTAACAGAAAACCTAACAACAAGTATGACCCAAATCGTTGGCAATTTTCAAAAGCCCAAAGAACCAATTAAAATTATCCGTGACCCCACAACCGTATCATTAAAAAATATGTAAGGAAATCATTTCAAGTATCACAAATATTTAATTACATTTTCTCGGAGTATATAATGAAACTAAAAATTCAACGTTATATAATCTCTTAAATGAATTTTACAGTATTAGAAATAATCAATCAACTGAACAAAAGTTGTGATAGACAAAATTTCTGGTGAAAAACATGAAAGAAAGTGGGGTGGGTAGGCGAGGGCAACCGAAACACGACACGCTAAGCACTCGTGAAAAATGGGCCAGTTCTGGAAGTAATGGGAGGGGCTACCATTTTGGTGTTTAGTAGGGTGGATACAAAGATTTGTTTGAGAATTAATTGTACATTATGAGAACAGAGAATTGTCTTTTATTTCACTCACGATACAAGGAATAATAATATAAAGCTGCTTATTAAAAATATTATAAGATATTCTGTAAGTGTTCTGCAGATTGGTTTTTGCGACTAAACAAGATTTTTTATGAATTAAAATGATCTAATAGAATACGAATGGAAATGGACTGGTCACATGATGAGATCAACACCAGCAAAATGGACCAAAAAAGTAACAGAATGGTACCCGCGGGACGGAAAAAGACGTAGAGGAAGGCAGAAAAAAAGATGGGAAGACGATCTGCCCAGAGGTTGGAGAAGGACAGCATTGAACAGGCAAATGTGGAGGGAACTTGAGGAGGCCTATGTCACAAGACAGCCTGACCTGGTAACTGATACTAAACGTTAAGTTATATACACATCGAAAAAAATTATTAGAAATAAGTATAGTAAGTATAGTATAATTAAGTATAGTTAGTACAGTTTTATGTTTTATTATATTACAAATTGTACAAAGGTCAGAGTAAATAAAGGCTATTTTTATTTTTTTATTTTTATTATTTATTTTTTAATAGAATACGTAACCAACATCCTTATAAATCGGTAAATGAATTATAAACTCAATAAAATAGGTGTAATATATTTTCTACGAAATCGAAAAATTTAACATAAAAGAACCTTTACAAAACATGAAAGCCGCTATTGTATAGAATTTATTCTTTGATATAAACCTTTGGGCACGTCAGGAAAAAGGAAAACGAAAAATTGTATTTATGAAGCAATATTTGCTTTTACTCTGAGGCTAGTGTACATTTATTCTGTTCGTAATCGAAACAACAAACACATACTGGATAATTGAGTAAAACCAGAAAGTTTCAAAATGCTAATTATAACTCTACATTTAGATTGCACTACCGCGGACGAAAGCTGCGAGTTTCTTGGTATGTTTGTTTAGTTACTTCAGACGATGCTGTTTCTTTTGCTAGAATCAATCACTGCAAAATTACGTTTTTATGGTTTTCTGTTTTAATAAATGAGTTGTTTGATACAAAAACATCTTAACGTATACACCGAAAGGCAATCAATTAAGTATGTTTAAATTCTTTGATTTAAATATGTCTATTATACATGTGCGCGTAACATAACGAACAAACTACTAATACGTTGAGGTGCAATATGTTAAATATTTTATATACATATATTGTTGAGATAAGATTTCCGTGATTACAAAGCCAAATATTCATTCTAACTTATACGAATACCGAATTTATGTTGGCGCAAAATAAAACACTCGAACACTGTTTACAATCCAAGTAAATAGGTAAAATATTTTTATCTCTATTGTACCATGCAAAGCCAATAACAACGATATCAAGAAAAATTGGACTAACTTTAATTAAATTATACTTAAGTACATTTTATTACATCCGTGACATAATACGTTGTAATTATTAATAACGTAATATAATAGGCAATTATGTACCATTTATATGTAGTCGGTACTTGTTTGTGTGTCACTGGTCAATACTTTTTTGTCATTTTTTTGTTCGTTCAAACTTACTTGTCAACAAATATCTACTGTCTCCGTAACTACCAATAGACTTTATGTGATAAAATAAGTAGTAATACATTACTGGTAAGTATTTTAGATTACAAAGTAAAATGGCTGACAAAACAAACAATACGAATTGGAAGCAAACAAACAAATCTGATGGTTAAGTGAAAGTGAAATGTGGCATTACGGAGAAAGTGCGTCCACACGCCACTCTTGACTGACCTACGCAATGTTAACGCAAAGTAGGCCACGGTTATGCTCGCACAAAACCAAGCTGCGATCTACTTACACTGGCTTTGAATCATAACCACCAATTAATAATGTAGTTCGTATTGTGTTCATGAATGGCTTTGATATTTAATATTACCGTCATGTGAATAAGATCATATATTAACAAAAGAGTAAACCGTAGTTTTAAATCGAATACTAATCATAAGAACGGCCTGGCCTAACAATGTTTCATGTGCTAACTGAAACCGGTGATCTTATCACTTGTGGCATTCCACACTACCCACCGAGGTGACAACGCAGCTGCTTTTACATTTACATAATTTACCCTCTTTAATTTGTTCAAAAGTTTACATATGTAATTAAATCTATGAGTAATAAGATAATTCGAACATTATTCATTATTTACGATTTAAGATTTGAACAGGATAATTCAATTGAACCAATTAGTCTTTTATACATTATTTTAATAATAACTTCATATTGATATCAGGATCTGTACGCAGTAGTAAATAACGGAAAATTTGCATTTGTTATTGATTTACATTGACCTAAATATCATTTAGCCCGCAGAGTTTACTGACAGCGGTTGTTAGAAATATTATAACTATTAATTACTAGGTGAACCAGATATTTTATATATATATTTAGCTTATACATACATAGAACATTAGATTGCAGATGTGTTATTATTTAAAATTGTTATTTTTACAGTGTGTAAGTTTTCATAAACTAACAATCAATACTATAAATAAATGACCGATTCTAATATAGTCCCTAAGGCACTCTATATGGTACTTTGTTTGCTATTCCGTAATACACTCGTATGCAAAAAATAGACTCAAATGTCAAGCACGAGGATGAATGTATGTACGTTTAAAAAAATAACTGAGCCCTGAAATATAATTTTCTTTATGAATTATTAAAGTTGTATGTTTTGTCTTATAAATAATGTTAACTAATGTTATCCCATTTCAAAGTATACCACTATTGCCTAGCACCATTTTTGAAACTCTTTACAGTAGCGCTAATTTGGGGTTGTCATGCCCTAAAGGTCATTTACCTGTTCTACCATTATCAAATCTAGATTAAAGTACGTGTCTGCTCTAAATTCTCATCGTTTTGCTCAGAGTGCAGAAGTGCTCCTTCCTTTCTTGGTAGGTAAGAGAGAGATAAAGTAAGAGAACCAAAAATTAACTAGCTCACGGACCTCCATTCCGAAAACGTCGCACACTAGCCTTAAGTTCACCCCAGCTACGCATCCAGCAGCCCAACTACGTTTCGCAAGAGAACATTTGAACAGGACGGACGAACAGTGGAGCTCTGTCCTCTTCTCAGATGAAGGCAGTGTGTCTCCATGGCAGCGATAGACACCAACGGGAATGATCAAATCTGTCCCGGCAACCCTTACTAGAATACGTACCGGGCGTTCAGCCAGCAGCGTACGAGAGTCTACGAATGAACTTCTTTTGGATGGTTTCCTTGAATATTTATCTTTTAAATGGGATACAAAATACTACAATTCAACGTTATAACGAAGCAAATGAAAAGTATAGAGCATAAAATGCGGCCATTGATGTAAATTCTTTTCGTAGAATTAATGATAGCATTCTTAGACATTTGTGTATAACGGCATTAATATGCTCCTCGAAATCCATTTTCGAGTAACGCTTAAATCACGAACCATGTCTTCCTTTTGAAGTGCGTAATTAGGTATGTGATAGTTTGAAACTCGTTGTATTTTCTAAAATATTAGATGTTTGTTGTTGTTGATGCTTTTTTAATATTCAGCTCCATTCTTGCACCATTCCTAAAATATGTCTATATCATTTTGTAAACATCTTTGACTGAAACCTCTTCTATTTTATATTTTTTTGATATTTTTTGGTGTAGAGAGAAAGGGATCCTGTGATATACCCGATGCTGGAGTTAACGTGTTTGAAGAAAAGCCATTGACTACAACTTCAATATATCTGTTTGAAGTAGGAATATGTGTTATTAACTTTTTATTGAAGTCACTGTAGATAACATCGAATTCATTACCATTACTTATATTTTTTATCGTTGTTTTAACGTAAGCTGTCAAATTAGTCAGGGTTCAACTAAAGTGAAAACCTGTACAACAGTAAATTGTCAACTAGTTTATATGGCTTCACGTATTAAATAGTCAAGTAGATGACTCAATTTTAATTTAATCTTTAGCTACCTATATAATGATATTTTTAGTGAATTGTAACTTAAAATTCAGTATGTAAGTAAACAAGTAAAATAGACTTTCATCTATTTTTGGGTAAGTTGGTGGGCGTGGCAATCTAAACTAAATGGTAAGTAATTACGTGTGGATATACAATTTTTTTTATAGTATTGTCGGTGACAAATGAGCACAAAGTTCACCTGACGGTAGTGATTTCTGCGGTCAATAACACCCATATTCACACTCGATAAGTGATCATAATACAAAAATGTAATCACACCTCAGAAATAGTATAAATTGCGCCCTTAACTTCTTCATTGTCGGTATTGGTTTCTTTAATGATATTTTTAGTGAATTGTAACTTAAAATTCAGCATGTAAGTAAACAAGTAAAATAGACTTTCATCTATTTTTGGATAAGTTGGTGGGCGTGGCAATGTAAACTAAATGGTAAGTAATTACGTGTGGACATACAATTTTTTTTATAGTATTGTCGGTGACAGATGAGCACAAAGTTCACCTGACGGTAGTGATTTCTGCGGTCAATAACACCCATATTCACACTCGATAAGTGATCATAATACAAAAATGTAATCACACCTCAGAAATAGTATAAATTGCGCCCTTAACTTCTTCATTGTCGGTATTGGTTTCTTTAATGGCTTGCTATAACCGCTCCAGAATTGGTCAGTAATATTCTCCTGTTATAGAATACTTTGCCTTTGTAATCGATTAAAAGAATTCCTTCTGAGCCGGTTATCCGGCCGACTGTGACCCCTTAAACTTCTTGGGTGGTGGTGAAATTTTTTTATGCTACTGTATGAAGTTTTACTTAGATTCGGGTTCATAATGATGAACCCGAGTTTCTGCTCCATTTAACAATACACCATCCTTGTCTTCATTACAATACTCCAACCATATCTCAGAGTTCTTTCTTCTTTAGCCAAGCATCTTCCTATATTAATTTTTGAACTTTTACTTAGTAATTTCTGGAGGAGGTCAATGGCGCCCGGCCGGGCGTAATCTTCAAGTGATTCCCTACCTTGCTTAAAGAGATTGTGCCACTTGTAAACCATCGTTTTCAGCATCCCCCGATGTCAAAATATCCGTAAACCGATGACATATCTTCCATTATGATTTAATAGACTTTCCTTGCTTGGTAAGTAACTTGATTACGGTGCAATACACGTTTTTTCTTTTTAAAGTTTTTGCTTTTAGAGTTTATGTGTACTCCCCTTTTATTCATTTATCTTATTATAGAAATAATAAAATTAAGTTACCTACAGTAACTGCAATGCAGATATATTATACATCAAGCACAAAATAGTTTCATTGCAAATAACGATGTCAAACCTGACCGGTACTGACAAACACACACAAACACACAGTCATGCACCGCGTTTTCTTAAGAGCCTTTGATATGCACAATAAACTGGCTAGCCGCTATGGGCGGAGGTGTATTGAATTATGGTTATCACACACCATTAACTTCAGCTATCGAGTATTAGTCATTATCATCATACAACTTTCATAGTAACCGTAGGTTTTGAGGAAAAAAAATGCATTGCGTCAATAATGTACAACTAAGGCAATATTGAACCAACCATGAGTTACTTATTAATTATATAATATAAACATACTTATATACATAATTTACATGATTCTACGACAAAGGTCTTCAACATTACAAAAGAAGCACTAGCCTAGTATTTCATAAAATGCAAAATACAAAAAAATTGTTAAGATCGAAGTAGACGAGAGTATTGACGTCCCCGTATCGACCATAGCCGCGTTTCTATTACCGTCCGATGGCGTTAACAATCATATGACTGGATTTTACAACAGGCGAATATAATTCAAAATGCAAGTTCAACCAGCAAAGGGTCGGATAAGCTGAAATACGCAGCAATTTATTATCAAATTTATAAATTCCCATAAATAATTTTACTTGTGGAAGTTTTGTTTACATGAAATTGATTACCTGGTTAAATAAATAACTTAATGATTAGCCGCCTGCAAAATATTTACTAAAGCCTACGTATACTGGTATTCCGTAAGTAGCACGACATATGTATATACTTAAGGGGAAGATAGCAAGGTTGACGGGCCTTTTTTTTTGTCTAGCAGGTGATCCGTTAACCTATCTTTCCATTAAGTTTGTCGTGCTACTTACCGGACACATTGTATGTAAAATAAATATGATCACATTAAATAGCATTTATAAAGATGGTTCTTTTGTCAAGTAATTGAAAGAAAATGGTGACATAATTAATGGATACCTTATCATATATTAAAGTGAATAGATATAGTTTGCAGTGATCACTAATTGGAATGTTTTATTCAACATTTATTATTTATGAATATCACAAAAAAACAATTGAGAAAGCACAGATAGTGGAAAATTACAGGGCGTCATATTTCAATTAGACCCATCATCGAAGAAGAATTAAGGGGAAGATGTGATGTCCCCCTTTAGTTTAACCTGTAGTGTTAGAGACTGCAACAGCTTAAAGCTGGCCGGCTAGTACTTCCCGAAATATCCACTGCAGGTTCAACTTACCAACTTTCTCTTTCCTATTCTTCATCTTATCCATCCTAGTAACACCACGCATTTATATCAACATTTACCTTTCAAATGAGTGTAGGCACTTTTAATTTGAGACCTTTGCTGCCAAATTAAAAACATACAAAGATAAGTTATACGTATTAAAGTTGTAGGTCAATGAAAGGAAAAGTTATGTCGTTTCTGCGCATGTCAATATTTCACTGTCATTTGTTAGCTCATTGTGTACATCAAAGTTGTGGCAAATAAATTCTGAAGTTATAGTGACTTGTTTAGTTGTAAATAGTAGTAGTTGCTAGCGAAATACCGAACAGAAGAGGTGCATATGCGGCATTGCATGCTTTTTGCACGAGGGTAGTATCGTAACAGTTATTACCAAAAACATTTGTGATGTTTATCTAAATGCATTAGGCGTTCGTAAATTCCAAAGGTGGTTTTGCAAGTTCAAATCCGGTAATTTTGATGCTTTCGACTCGTATTGATCAGGAAGACCAACGTTAGAAAATGACGTGTTAAGGGCGGGAGTGGAAGCAAATCCGTGTCAGATGATCGACGAATTGTCAAACAGTGTTAACCAACCTTGGTCGACCATCCAAAAATATTCGCAGCGGATTGGGAAAGTAAGCAGAACAGGTATTTGCATCCCTCATAATCTGTACGAAGAGAACAAAGCTAACCGATCCCCCACATGCAACTTATTGCTTCAACAGCACTATCTCGAAATGAATCGCCACGAAGTACTGCTAAGCCAGGTTTACACCTCAAAACGACCGTTGTGTGTTTGGTGGAGTATTCGCGGCGGCTAGTTCATTTTGAAATGCTGTGAATGCAGACCTTGACGGTGAACAATTGGATCGTGTAAATGAATCTTTAATTGGCAAGTGGCCAGCGATTTTCAATAGAAAAGGCGTCTGCAACACGATAATGCAAGACCACACTGTGCGCAACGAATCATGGAAAAAAAATTAAGAGCAGTACTGCTTCAACCACCATACTCGCGAGTTGTTGCACTATCAGATTTCACTTTATTACGATCGCTTCAACATTTTCTAAGTGGCAAAACATTTACAAATTTGGAGGATATACAAAATTCCATTTCTATATATTTTTCTCAAAAACCAATAAATTTTTATCGATCCGGAATAGAAAATTTGCAAACTAGACGGCTAAAGGTTGTTGATAATGAGGGCGATTATATTATTGATTTAAAATAAAATCTCGTTAACATTTATGTGTTCGAATTGAATGTAAGAAAACGACATTACTTTCCCGTCTAGGGGGATAATATATAATAAATTACCTTGTACTCTCAATGATAAAAGAATTATCTTATTTAAGAAATTATTATTTAAAATTGTTATCTGTACCTAAATGTTATGTTATTCTGTGGATAAATTTAAATGACGGAGAACTTGACTATAATAAATTCGACACGATTCATTGTTAATAATTATAAATATAAATTTCAAGGCAATTTGATTTTCTTAAAACAAATATTATTTTCAATCTTTTAATAAATATATTTTTTTTTAATTTAAACTAAATAACGACAATTGTTTAACATTCTTTAACACTGATAAAGTTGCTTATACATAAGGTAAATATTAACATGTCATTACGGTAAAATGTGCTGGATACTACTTAATTAGAAAACCTTTGTACAACCCCTTATTACTGCAAATAAAGATTATGGTTATGCCCAACTAGCAGAGCTGCATTTCCGGTCGAATTACGTTCTTATAATTGTTGCTCTTGAACTTCAAAGGCAAACTAGTGTCGCGAGTAGTGTTGGCTGTTTACACCCGCCTTCACTTCATGTCAGCCAGCCTGCATGGATCTGTTTTATCTCAACATATTCACCATCGTACTGGAGTAACTATCCACGATAATTGGAAGCTAAAGAAACTGGAATGAAAGTTGTCCACAGTTTTAGTCATAGCTGCATCGAAAACTGTGGATAACTGCGAGTCTGTTGAAATAGCAGCACATGTATCTGGTTTTTATTTTGCTCATTCTCAAGTCAACAGTGTATGCTTCCACTCTTCCGGTTTGGCTTGTAGCATCGCGTTATCCTTCTCCACTAGCAGGATGGAATGTAATGGGCTCGAGAACTCTAAATGTCTTAGGATCCCCAAAAGTTCTCTATGTCTGTATTAAAAAGGAGAAGTAGTACTTATGAAAACATATAAACAGACAATAAAAAATAAATCATTATAAGATCTGTAGAAGAATAACTATCAATAAAATGTTTATATGCAACATAACAAATGACCTACTAAACTAAACGGAGTCCATTTATAAAAATGACAATAATCCAATAATTAACAACACATGAATCTCCTGACGCACATTAAACTCGCAAATGCCCCTCTCCTGACGCATAAATTCCTCCCAAACCTAACATTATAGGTATACAGGGATGCTTGATGGCGGGTGAACGTCCCATTGAATACACAGGTTGATTTATTTTCGTTCACCTCAGGGTTGACGTCCGCCGCACCTTTTTATGTAGTTTGGAATATTCTACCTGCCAACATTTCTATTGTAATGGCCTTTGTTAAAACCTCCATAATGTATGTACTTGAGTTCTATTTGTGAATTTCGTATTTACAAAAAGGTTCGCATTCGTTGTTAATACAAAGTCAACGTCTCAATATAAATATTAAGACATTTGTAATGTTGTCATTTTAAATAAAAACCTCAATCAATACAAAAATGTTTCATAAATATTAAAAGAATGGAAAGAAACAAGACTATACGTACATAATGCCCATATAACGGTATGCGATAAGTACATGGAGGGCATTAAACATTACATAATGTGGACAGTTTATCTTGCAAGTCATTACACAAGCGGCTCCATGCTTCGGCTGACCTTTGCCGGATTGCTTACTTGTTTACTCTTATACATACAGATAAAATGGCTGTCTAATATAATAATATACAGTTTCAACAACTTTCATGAAACATATTAAGTTGTTCTCTTGCATCATATTAAAAATCAATAGTTGTCTTTGATATGCAATACTTAATAAATATGTCCTACTTTGTTTTCTATAGAATAGAATATCTAGTTTATATATATATATATATATATATATATATATATAATCTTAGGTTTTCATTATATTTTTTATTTTTAAATTTACCTTTAAATTTGTTATATATAAAACGTTTAGTAAAGTAAAATCATAGCCCCCAAGTTTATAAATATTCCATTGAACTTTCAAGTAACAAGAGCAGTAATTTATTATCAAAACTTTCAAATTGTGTTTTAACCACACTTGACGCTTAATCAGTACTCTCGTAACAGTAATTGGCATTTTTTTAAAAATTCTATTGATGAAAATTTTATATACTGCGTAAGAAAACAATTCAAACAGAATTATTTATGACTTTGTTAATAATTATCTTACAATCTCCCAAGAAACCTTATCTATCAAATAAATGACGAAAGATATCCAACATGGACATGTTTGCAATTACACAAAAACTTTCTTAAGCTAAGGTAAAAAATAAACCTAACCGCCTCAGGTAGTACCATGCCCTATTCATATGGGCGACATGTTCCCGGTAGATTTATCTCAATCTTGTGGAGCCGGAATGCCGGAGGGCAAGGAGTGCAACACGACTTGCCCAGACCGGTGCCCCCCCCCCTGCCCTCCACACCCAAACCTGTATTCTTAGTCTACACCCTAAGCCTTAATACGGCTTTAATACAATTTAAGTCTAAATATTATATTATTTAGCCTAATATTGCCTATAATAGTGATTAACGATAAATGGTTCGTGTAATTAATTTTTAACTATGAGATGCCATTAAATAAAAATATAATAGAGTTAAACAGTATTACGATGTACTTGTACTAATATTATCTATATTTATTTTGAAATGATTAGAAACGTGGACGTAACATCTAGGTAATAATATAATGATGCTTTTAAAAATGTTTTCCACATCAAGTGCAATGACCTTAATATTTGTATATACAAACTGCTGCTTTTGTTTTCACACAGTCACCAAATCTCGAAGGAATATGTAATAACTAATCTTAGCATTGAGAAAAGTAGGTCAAAATAATAAAGAAGAGATTCACAACTACTCGCGGATTAAGTTACATTAGCATCATCGCGTTTTATTGTTTTTGAACGGTATTTTAAATCGACACGAGGACAATTATCTGGAATCCAAGGTCATAATTTATAATTATCAAAGGAAATGACGTTGATTATAGTTATGAATGTTAGTTGCAACACGACGGACACGTAAACAACGTCAGCAAAATGAAAGCAACGATTACCGTAATGGCGCATCTCCAATGTAACCGGTGATCATAGTAAATCACGACGCAAAGATGCACCGACCGGTTCACGAAACTTTTTCTTTGGTTATCATAGTAAATCACGACGCAAAGATGCACCGACCGGTTTACGAAACATTTTCTTTAACTCTTAGAGCACGTTCGTGTGAGATTAGCAATCTTTACGCATAGTTTATTACTCTTGTGAAATGTAACTATAAGTATGAAATCATTTCCTTGAACTGTGGCGGAATGTGCAGTTTTTATTTAATTCGCTAAAGTAAAAAGTAATGTTGCCTCCATACACGTTTCAGTGCGAGGTTGCCAGGTGAGATTTATACACGAAACTCCAATATGCGGGTGGGCATTCGTGGGACGTGAACGCGTTCCGAGCACGCCCGTCTCTACACTGTTACGTCTACCGAGGCATTTAACTCCGCTTTTGGAGCGTTATAGCCTTTCACGGAAATATTTTTAAATGGCACACGATGTAAAACATCGTAAACATTACCACCTGAATGGAGTCTGCGAAATTGCTATTGAGAAAATAAAGCAATACAAAGATTCTTATCACGAGTGTATGTTTGTAAATACCATCTCCTCTGCGGGAGCTCTATAATCGAACAAAGGCATCGTGAGGAACAAAAGTTAGAAAAGAACAAAGCAAACATCGTACCAAAAGTCAAACCAGACGTTTCTTACCAAGGCGATAGCTATAACAATATGGCGGACGTTACGCATGCATTCCAATGGTGCGCGCGGCTGGTCTAATTCCGACGTTCCGCGACATGTGCAAGTTATGAAATTTGAAATTAACATAAATTACAGTACTGGACCAACAGTCTAGTCGAACCGCGTGAGTATATATTGTTATACATACACAAGTGGGAAAGAGATGGTGGTCTTTTCAGGGTGTGGTTGTCTGTAGCTACTTTGTATGCGCTGCAAACGTCTACAGAGTTGCAGGCTAATGCATGTCTGCATTATATATATATAGGTATTAAATTATTATGCTCATACCACTATATGCTAATTAGGTTACGGAAGCGTGTACTCTTGCAGGTTAGGTTAAAGCGTTAAGTCTAACAGATAAGTGCATGCAACCGCAAATTAGGTAACATACGAGTACAATCCAATAAAATTTACAGAATAGTAAACACGTCGTCTATTTTATCGATAGTCATCGGTATTGATCTAATAAAATACTTTATTTAGTACAAATAAAATATTCGAATAATATAACTATAATAGACTAACTTATTTTATAAGTTGTAACAATTATGCCAACGTGGACAATACATATTAAATGTCAATGACCAAAGCTAACCGGTGTTCAAGAACAATGAATCATGTAAATAATGTACCGCTGCGACTGGCGTCCACCTCCCCACGGTCCACAATGGCCACAAATCACCAAAATCACTTCACGACGTCACGCGGAACATTAGAAATTGGAAAAAAACATGTGACGTGGTTGCGGTGAAAGGCAAGATGCGTTCCGTAAACCGTTCGGAGTAACAAGTAACAGAACGTAGTGGTGTCGGCGCGAGAGAATGGCGCTAACTGGCCCCGAGGAGTGAGGGGGGCCCCTCTCCCCAGTCGCGTCGCCAGCTCCCCGTACCGCCCCCGCGACCCGCCGGCCCAAGCACAACCGCCACAACCAGACACGAGGCTGCATAATTAATTAAACTTTACACTCGCATCTACATACCATCTATTACACCTTCCGCACACACAAGGTCATCTGGATAGAACATTTCGAGGACGATATGATGCATGCATTAGGCCCAGTAATTAAAAAAGTAATAAATAATTTCAAAATATTAATTAAACAATCACATAAATCTTATCTTCCCCAATGCGGATACAGATAAAGCAATTATATGACTATAGCCGCTGAACAATAAACAAAATCGATAACAAAACTCAAACAACGCGTCGCAGCAAAAATTAACCTTCAAAACAAAACAAGAACAAAGTAAGTAGTGAGTGGTGGATTGGAACGAGCCCTCTCGCGAAGGGGGTTGAGACGAGGTTGCTCGGTTACGCTGGCGCGTCAGACAAACCCCGGCATCCCGCACTTGTCGCGATCGATATCCGTATCTATACGGGAAGTCGCATTACTAACTCGCCCGATAGAGGTGGAAAGTCTGTTTGTTGTTGCTGCAAACTTTACCGATTACAGTATACGAAACTCTCTCACATTCGTTCGGTCGGAACAATGTCAACCAAGCGTTATATTAGAGTTTTGATATTTGACCTTTTATTTGAACCTTGTTACAAATAAATGGTATAAACGTTTAAGCTCACGAACATCTTTTTAAACCTTGATAGTTACCATACAACCGTGTGGGCTATATTATAAAAATTCGAATTTTATTTGGAGCGTCAGACTATATCTTCCATTTATCATCATTGAGAACGCTGATTTAAAAACTATAACCATTTGCAGATTCATGTATAATCATAGTTTAATAAGATTTTTTTTATAAAATATAGATTTCGCAGAATAAACATAGAATCCAACGGCTTCGTTTTCCGTCAAATATAAAAATTAAAAAAACAAATCCGTTTTATTACTAGACAAAACACAAGAGATGTTGTTGTCCACTGAAATTCTAAAAGAAATGATGAATTTTACATTGAATTTATTGACTTATTGGATGTAATCTGCGCGATAAAGAAGCTTTAAAAACACTATGCCAAATAAATATCAATGACTTTGATGGAGATGAATTATATATGAAACATTATATAGATATTAACTTGATATATTGATTAATTTTTGAGACGTGGTAATGGTGATCGTTCTCCCTGGCAATATGTACAAAATTTTGGTAAAACGGTAAACTAATAAACAGCTAAGATGATAAAGATCATGACATTAATTAATCGATATATTTTCGTTTCGACAAAATTAGCTTTTGATACTTGTTTCTCCTACTGGGAGAAAAATTTCAATCGATTACCGGAGGTAAAACAATCGATCGTGCACTTCCAATATACGTATGCCGACAAGATGACAAATTAAATGTAGTGATAAACGTAAACCTTTTTATATCATATTATATATTTCATATATTGTTTAATTCCACGACGTAATGTTCCATCACGTTCCAAGCAATTTAGTATTAACTCTTTTACGACTTCCTTATATTTTCAATAGCAAATATACAAAGTTATGTTTGACGAAAGTAATAATATACGAGATAATTTATTAGAAAGGTGAATTATGTTTGGCGTCGCTCCAACTGAAACTGTTTCGGCGAAACATTACTGTGAATGTTAGGCGAGATTAACGTGTAAGTAATTACGTAAATTTATAAGCGCCACATTGAGATGTTAAAATTTCCAGAACACAAACTTTATCCAGCGCATATCTCAGTAAAGTGGAAATTAAGGACAAAGTTATAGTAAACTTTGCGATTAGTTTATTTTTCATGAAGGCACAACACACATTTAATGATTTATTTTCTTTACACATGGAATTAAAGCTATTATTTAAGCTACTATACGTTTTTATCACGTTCTTGGCGAAGTTTTATAGCTGCCGGCGTTTCTACTCCCAATACTAACTAACATTGATTAATATAAAATGGTTACAGATCACAATTCAAACAAATATTGAATTATAAAAATTTTAGAATAAATATAGAAATCTATGTATGAGCTAAGCTTTTTTATCATTGTTGCCACACACAAGTTGATAAGTGTAGTACCAATCGTCAACTGAGTTGGTCGTATCGCGATAGGATTAGACAAGAATATTTTCACTTACTATCGGAGAAAATGGGAGCTTAATGCTAAATTATAAAAAATAATTAAATCCCATTAATAATTGCTAAAGAGCGATATCTTTTATTCTTTTTAGCAGACCTACTTTCGATTAAGTAGCATTTAAAAAAAACTTTTATTTGATTATATTTTTTTTAATAATTATTGGTTTTAAGAAATAAAATTTCATAAGAATAAAATATAATAAAATTTCATTAATCTACTTCCATTTTATCTTTAATAGTTTTTAACTTTCAAATATCGATTATGAATCATATATTATTTTTGTTATAATGAATAAATGAATAAACCATAATTCATATACAATTAACTTAGTAAAAAAAGTACCGTTTATCAGTGTGACTTCTAGAAATTAATAAAATATTTTAAACGCTGTAAGACAACAAAAATTCAATACTAACGTTATTCGACAAAGACTATATATAATTCTATAGCGACGTACATTTTGATAGGAACTGTATAACCGATCCGCATTTGGGGACTTCGAAAAGGGGTCGGCGAACCAACTTTAACCAACATTACTCGTGCGGCAATTTGAACTCATCTTACGCGAGTAATCGATACCCAGTGTTCCGATTGATCACATTATTTTGCAGGATTTGTGTAGTTCTCAAATTAAAATTGGTAAATGCTTTCGAAATGTGTTGAATTTACTCCTTTATCGTTTTGCTAATTTATCGTTTCTTTTTAAATCTTCGTTAACAGACAAAGTGACATGAATTACAAACAGTTGATACACTGGCATATTATAAAAAAGACCTTGGTATCGAAACAATCCAAGTCATAATTTTCGGTAAATTTAACTTTGAAGTTATATCAAACATATACAAACATAACATATTTGTACTGTAAGAAGATATAGTTTATATTGAAGATAATAACCTATAGTTGGTATAAGGTATAAAAATGTGGTGTCTTGGATCTTTTAACAACTAAGATATAATATAAAAATTCTGATTCACTAAAACCTAGATCTAACACACTAGATGACGAGAAAAATATATGTTATAAATAGAACGCCTACCAATCGGCCAATTCACGGCATTACGTGACGTTCTAACAAATCGCAATGTAATCATTGCTTAATGTTTTTTTTTAAAGTTTACGTACGATTGAGCACGTATTAGATTTATCAATATTTATGTAGAGCTGCATTAATTCACAAAATAAACCAATGTTTTGAACAAATTAAAAAGGACGTCAATTTATATTATTTGGAGATAAAGTAAAGTGAAACAACGTGGGTGTGACTGAGGTCTTTATACCTTAATCTTGTTGATACAACTGCGCATTATATTAAATTGTATAAATAAAGGACATTATCGACATGCTTGAGGTCCGTTGTTGTTGGACTAACGAACTTAAGGCGAAGCTGTTATGGGTGGCTGCTCGACTACAGTCGATTCTCTTTGTTTAAATGTTAATGTATTCGCTTCCTTTGTTTCGTTCAATTCCTTAACTGTTAACATTTTTTAAGTTATTTCTATGGTAAAATTATATATTACGATATTGCATTTTTGATTTGATTTTTTTGATTTTGGTCAATTCAAATGTCCCTCTCATTATAAATGATAATACAGAAGTAACAGACAGAACCGAAGTTCGGACATCTCTGTGCGACCTTGAATCAGTTAATTTTGTGTGTAGCGAAGTCTAAGTTTAACAGTGATGGGGTCGCGCCGCAGCTTGTTTCTAGCCGTAATATGATAAGTTCGGCTTGGCCTAGAAGCACGCCGTCACAGAATATATGGGGTGTGACAACGCATGTGCATCCTCTTACTTAGTCGAGGATGAATTTCATAGGCCTTTGTCATTATTTGCCATCAGGTGAACTGTGTGCTTGTTTGCGACCTCTCGGGAACGCTTGTGGTAGTTGCCTATAAACTAAAGTAAACGAAATTACCTAGAATGTTATTATTAAGGAAGGCACTTTTCTTTAATTATCTGGAGCATCTGTGACGCATATGAACGCACACAACTAATAATACATTATAATTAATCACTCAATATTTTCATCTGAAGTTTATACTCACTGATATTTTATTCATGTATAATTATTAAGAGCGAGACGCACTTTAAAATGACACATGTCTCTTATTTATCAATCAATTCAAATGAAACAAACAATGTAAGATCAAGCCTATCTAGATAAAACACCTAAATCTAAAATATACGAAAATTCCCGCATTCCATGACAAACGTATAGTGTTCGGAATAGAATGAACTAGAGTACTTTCTGTTGGTTGTTGATGTTTTCCTTTCTCGCTCAGTCCAACGTGACAAATGAATAAAGTAAATTTAGGTTAAAAAGTATTGACTATGGGAAAATCTTTCAAGAGTGCAAATTACAGTGTAGTGGTCGAGCTACACTACACTTTGTTTACCACGCCCTCACAGAATACCAGCGTTAAATAGCAATATGATGCTGCTGTGTTTCGTCTGGTGAGTGTAGAGATCCGGGGACCTTTATTACTGGTGACTGTGAAATGTATTCTAAAGATATCTAACTCAATGTATAAAAAATAATAAAATACAGTGGCATAAGCATTTATGACGTAAGCATTTGTACCAACATAGAGGCACTCGATTACTCTTCATCCACATCCGGGCAAGTAATTCAACATTTTGTAACACAAATATTAGAGCCAAGGAACATCATTGGCAGGGAATAGAAGCTGTGATTAGTCACTGAAGGATAATTAAATCTGACAAGAGCCAACTTTGCGGCGGATCCGATTTGACCTTCACCTCCGCATCCTGAGGATCCTTGTATCTGAGGGTCGTAGCGTAAAATTTAACAGTGATCCATTTGCCGGACTATAATTCTATACTCGAGCAGCGATCAAGGTTTAACACGAATTTTATTATAATCTTAAAATGTAAATATTTCAACCAAACGAGTAGAAAACTTGGAATTTTCAATGAAGCATCTCGCATAAATTTTAAGGCAATCTACTTAATAAATGCAAAGTTTTATTTCAAGATGTTTAAGGTTACTAAACGTTTTAATTAAATTTAGGAGATAGCCCCCAATTTAACCATTACAATTTATTTTTTATTATCGCCAGTATCATTCAAGGGCGACTATAGCTTGTGAATAACGTTTGTTCAATATAGGGACAAAAAAGGTTAATCTAAAACATCAGCTTGGAAACCACAGTAAGGTGTTGCCAAGCTATGATTTGGACAGAAGGATGAGGCTGTCCATCATTAGCATCCTATTAATAGTCCACTGATAAACCAGACAGACAGTATTTATAATACATGTGTACTTTCTCAGGCAAAAAAGATAGATTAAGTCTTATACGTCAACCTTACCGCAATTTTTTTTATATTATTACGAATAAAAACGATTACTACTCCAAATTAAGATAGAAAGTATGAAAATAAACACATCACTTTGCGTGCAACCCGCAACAGTTTTCATAGTTTGTTTCAAAAGTAAGCTTATATATGTATATTATGACTTCAACCTTATTTTGTTACCTTTATTGAGTTGTAACCCAAGGCCTTTAACATACAAACACGTTTTACTATGTTTATTACGTTTTACTTTAACTACATTATAACTAAAAGTTAACAATCGCTATGTCCATTAGACAGATTTAATTACATTTTAGTGAAAATTTTCTGTGAAGAGAATTCAAAGCGTGCATCTCGAGCGACCGGGATAAAACAAGTTAGGAACAATGTTAGAAGCGAAGTTGTACCCTCGTCTAGTCCAATATTCAAATGAGCGCAGTGGTGCATGTAGCCGAATGCACCCCCGCTCCACTCAGCACAGATTCAAACGGAGACAAAATTTCACTAAGACCTACTTACACTTGATGTGGCAGTGCAATTGATAAAATAAAGTATATAATACGGAACAAAATTACAAGATTTCGTTTTTATAGAATAGATGAAATGAATAAACAGCTCGACTGTTGGTAAGTGATTAGACAATACCAGAATACCAGAGGAGTCGTAGACGCGCTGACGGCCTTTGGTAGGCCGAAAGATGTTTCTTTTCTTAAAGGTCCCTAAGTCGCTGATCGGAAAATACCTTTTCATCAACCATTCCAGACGCTCATGTTGAAAGCGGTCAAATGAAAGGAGTTAATTCTGAGGTGCCCCAGTTCAGACATGCGCACAGTATTCCATGTCAGGTTAAAGGTTACCTTGTAAAGTTGCACACGCACACAGTGAACCGAGACGTAAAACTGTCTAGCTCTATTAAGCACGCCTAGTTTTTTTAGAGGCCAATTTGGACTTACCCTCCAAGTGTCCGCGAAACTGAACGTCGCTCAAAATGTCAACGTCAAGGATTCCGATATTAGCTAAAGCAACAAAGGCAGGGTTTTTGAAATTTGAGGATGCGACAAAGGGATGCTTTTAAGCGTCAACCGGAAATGTGTGTGTAAGGAACCAGCTCACGAACCCCTCAGTTCCGTGAGCCCTGTGTCCGATGAAGCTGTAAGAGCCGCATAGGCTAACAGCATCAACATCAACAGAATCTAGAGTGTGTGTATGTAAGGTTTAATTACACTAGATTTTGTCTTTCAATCTGAGACTTTGTTTAACGAAATCCCGACAAATTACTCGGACGACCGTACTTAACTTATAGCAATGGTAGAGCCACGCTACAACTTAAATGTGTTAATTCGACGGGAGAAGAATCAGACTCTCTCAGAATCCCGTTTAACTTTTAATCGCAGTAGTATTAGGACATTATAATAGACGGAATGGCTTAATGATAGTTGTACTATATGTTGCCAGGTTCAGTATTGCAAATTTCGGTTTTCAAATCGGTACAATAAAAAAGAAACAAAGTTTCAATATTTTTAATCATACATGATCGTAGGTCGGGTGAAAAACTCAAAACAATGAACAGATATCATAATTACATTAAATAAAGCAGCTCTTACTGATGTACCTATGTCGTTAAAATAGAATTCACCAGTCGCACAGTAAACACTTGAGTTATTTATATGTCGTTCGTCATCGGCATCGCCCATTGGGGTGGAGGCAAAATAAACACGAAACTCATTTGTACCAGATATAGCAGATTCAAACCCCGCGGAGTTCAGGTTAAATTTGGCATATGAGTCAGGCGCCGAGGACCTGTCGCGACATGTGCACACGGTGGCTTTGTAAGTTTTGACATTCTAATTTGTATAGCAGTGCAGTAAGCGCGCTCAAATCTAGTAAGCAATAAGCTAAAAAATAACAAGAAATAGTTGCCTCTGGTATTTTCATTTAATATTCAAATAAATATCTTTATGTCGAGTGATTTTCTTGATTTAAGATTTGGTCGTAAAACGGCTAATAGATGAAAATTGAATGAAAAAAAAAAACTGATACAGTTGCGTGAATGGCAACATATTATTAATTATATAATATCAATAATAAATAAATCTTATATTCAATTATACCTTCGAATTTTTCTGTTTCGTAAAATACAGTGTACATACAACAGACCTTAAGGGTCTGTTCCTGCAATCATTTTCACTTTCATATTTGCCGAAAAACGCAAAAAATTAAAAATATAATAAATAACTACAATACTTTCTATTGGAATGTTGTTACTTGCAATTTTTAAATAGTACATTAATATTGCAAGTACTTATAAATCCTAACTATTTTATACACAATGATAAATCATCAGTATAAATAAAATGTGTCTACAAAGTTATTGTTAATATAAGCAATAAAATAAGTGCAATATAAAGCAAAAACACACAAGAAAATAAGTGCAATATGAAGCAAACACACAGAAAATGTGACAACTATCTAAATATTATCATAGCGTTGATTTAAACTGCCCGAATTCCGGACTAAACAAAGTAGATTTTATAATAGTTTCAAAAATTGGGACACGAAAGCTAAAATTAAGTTGTAACTTTCACAGAATATTAAAAAAAAATAAATTGCTGGGCTATTATTACGAAATAATAACTAAACAATAAAACAAAAAATTATTAACGAAAACTAAAATATTTCGTTATTAATATTCAATAATGAGATGTAAAATACATCAGAATAATAAAATGGTGTCGTCGTAAAATGAATACTCAAACAACATCACAAAAAGGACAACTTATGTATTCACTTGCTACATTTAATTAATAATAACAATGAATTCGCATTTAAATATAATATATATATATATATATATATATATATATAAATATATATCTACATTTAATTGTAAATAATTACAATCATACTCTTTATCGTACAAAACTAAAATAATTATCGTGACAATTAGAAAACAAATCAAACAAATTACGCAATACACATAAAAGTTGCATCGAGCAATTCGTTCAACGTCACCGTCCCAAAAAACATTTACCCAAAGCAAGGTCGAAGTGACAAGGACTCGGCTTAAATAAAAAAAAACAGAGCAATTAAATTATGTCATTCAGGCAACTTAGTCACCTTGGCGCCTTAATAAGACAAATGTCAAAACGGGTGCGTTTGCAAACCTTAAAAAGGTCATACACAAACAAGACAGCGCGCAAGGCTTTTACGAAAACAGATTGTATTTATTGGATTCGCGAAACGAATGATTAAGAACTTGATTGTAAACTTGGTACTTCTTTTGACTTTTTACGAGTACTTGTATTAAATTTGTTCTTGTTATTGTTGTGTTGTGTTTGTGTATATTTTAATTTACACATGAGAGATATGTAAAATCCTCACTGGGAACCAATTCATGATTTAATAAGTTTATGTGTACTTGATAAAATATATATAAGATAAGGTGAAAGCCGAATTAGATGTTATATCCAAAACCCAAAAACATCTAGATATAAACGCAACGTTAACGTTAAATTAGTTAATTACATTTTATATTTGATGTCAAGTATTTTAAGTGTTTTACTTAATTGCTGATGAACTTACTTGAAGATTGGAGCGAGACCTTCTCGGCATTACACCCACCACTTCACCCCTCATTATGGATTCGATTACTGAAAAAAAAAAAACTTTTAATTTCACATGTCTCCGAAAAATTTAATAAATAAATCAACCATTACAACGTAATTATTTTCAATATTAAGATAAATATAATCAAAAGTAAAGTAGAAATGCTCATAACATAATTTCGTGTAGACAGACAACCATATATGGTGAAAAAAAATTGTTACGAATAATAATATGTAATGCTTTTTAATATTTGAATTAATTTATATGTAACAAGATAATTATATGTTAGGTTTAAGTGAAAATACTATAATATTATATTTAGTAGCGGTAGCACGAAAAGGCTTTCTCGGATGGGAATGAACTGCCTTTTCACACAATACCGGCTTAAAATAGAAGCTAGAAAGAAGCTTAGCGGTACTGTGTGTTTCGCTCAACGACTACGACTGAATAAACCTTTGAACCTTTGAATACACATTACTAGTGACCAAGTATTGCATCTTTGTTATCAGAGTTTACCCAGAATGAATATTCATCCGGATTCCCTTATCAATGAGTATACATATGTATCAAGAAACGCAGAAGTAACTTACAATTAAGTGAACTCTGTGCTCGAATGTATATAACTTTTGAAAAATAATATAAAAATTGTCCATGACAAATAGCTTAGGTGTTAGTTTTAATTTAGTAATATTTGGCTCGTGTATATAAAGCATGACACCATTTCCACAGCGAAAATCAAGCTATCACTTATTAAATAACCAAAAAACATAAATTTGAAATATACGGAGAAACATAGGGTTCCTAAAATTTATTCAAAGAGATGTCATACGCTACAGCCAGGATTAAATAGTCATAGCCAAGTCGCATAGTAATCGGAGCATCAAAGCTTAGAGATTCGAATATTTAATATACTAGATTATTATAAATAGATTGATTATATAATGATATTAACTCATTATCTTAAAACAAAACAATTATTGTATGATTAAAATGATTAAATAAAAACAACCGTTGTGGAACTGTTACAATCAGATAAGTATATTGCTATGTAGTAAGAATACGAGCGTAGTTTGGATGCTCAACTATGCAATGTACAGAAGGAATCAACTGCACTGTTTCATATGGCTTCTCGCATCCAATTATGCACACACTAATACCAACTGAGTTCAGCTTCAGCCTTCCCGTCTCCCGTTACAATATGACAATAGGTCGGATGCACACGTTTGCGTAATGCAATATTTTCTATTATTAGCCAATCGAACATATGTATGTGCGTACATTGGGCACAGCACACAATGGATCGATTCATCACTGATGCCCTATATGTATCTAAAATATCGATTGGCAGCAACGGAGGTTGACTTATGGAAAGTAGTGTTAAACAAAAATTTTAAATATTTTAAAAGTTTATAATAAAATAATTTGTTACAGATTATAAAGTAGATAAATATACTTTATTAATAATTATTTTAGTACATTATACCCCATTAGCAACAGAGTAATACCGTCTCACGACGGTGTAAGGTGGTGATTATTGATCCCCAATGCCGAATTTAGAGGTAAAGATATATATTGTATTAAGATATTTATACTAAATATATGGATTTCATTATCATTTGCTATAATTATAAATATATAACTAACACCCCATCAATCGTCGCTGGTGACAATACTTTTAAGTCAGCTACAAGTGTTTTTACGTTTACATATACAGTGCTGGTCACATAATTAAAGACACCTATTTAGCTACATACAACTTTATTGATAGTATTATCAATAGTGAAGATAAGAATTACTTCTACTTTAATTACTATTAATCATTACACAAGCATCATATTATAAAAAATGAAGACAAAAAGACTTGTATTTAGCAAGAGCAAGTAAGTAATTCATTTATTAATTAAATCACAAAAAGTTTTTTTAATATGCTTGCTACTGGCCACCTAATTAAAAGCAGTTTAATGTTTTATGTTCTTAATTTAAAATAAAAAGCCCTGTTATTTTTTCATTTTCCCGCGCATTTTCAAGTAAAGCGCCTAAAGCAAAAATTAGCTTATCATTATCTCAATATAAATATCATTTTGATAATTTTCAACGAGCTTTAGGTGGGTAAAAACGAAAGTAGCGATTCTTCCTTATAGGAGAATCACTACTTTTGTTTTTGAATTTTTATGACGACGGATTAAGATCTCTAAAGATATGGTTTTTAATGCTTTAAAGCTTTTCAAGAAGTTTAACACAACAAAAAACGTACCCAGGAGACCGAAACCTAGAAAAATAACCCGACAGCCAAAAAAAAACCGTTCAAAGGGTCAGAGATAATTCGGTCGGAAGTATTTGGTGCTGAAGGATCAAGAGATGTAACAGCAAGAACAATTAAAAGGCGACTTTCTGAGGCAAACTTATTTGGAACAATAACTCGTAAGGTACGACTTTTAAAGAAAGAAAATATTAAAGCTAGATTAGAATTAACAATCAACGGTATTAATAAAAATCGGTCAATTATCTAGTATGTACCCTTGACCAAAATCTCACTTACGCCTTGTACATAACGAATGCGAGAAACAAGGCCACCTTCGTAAACTCCACACGCTGATCTGCGAGAACAGCAAAATATCCCTAAAGTACAAACTCCATCTCTACACGTCCCGCGTAAGACCAATTGGCTTACGCTAGCGTCGTATTCGCCCAACCCGCCCCTGCCAATGTCAAATTCCTGCTAGTACTTCAAACTAGTTCCATTAGGATAGTAACCGGAGCGGAATGGTATCAGCGTAATATCGATCTGCATACCTACATCTTCCCTCTGTACGTCTCTGTACGTAAGAAATCCGTCGATTAAAAGTCTTAGACCACGTCATAACCTCGACGAGATCAGCTTTTTAGGGGCTCCGAGTATCAGTCTTATTGAATCGGGCACCGCACCACTCATTCTCCACTCTGGAGAATAATCAGGTATCTCAAATCTTCGATGGCAAGTAAAATCACGGACAGAAAATGATTTACAGTGTAACACTTCATAGTAAATAAGTAATTCCAAGTTAAAGTCCAGGGTTCTATGAAGGTATAAGAGCCGCAGAGGCTAACAGCGTTAATATCAACAAGAACCTCAAGAAACCTAAAACACACTGACCCTGAAATCCTATGATTTGTGTTGCACAAATATTGTCCCTTCAAATCCTGGAAATCGAAATCGACGTGGCAGCCATGTTCTCTGACCACTAGATGACGTAGCCATGAAATGTGTAAAGTGACAGCCTATATATTTATTTCATTTGATAACGGATTGTTAACAGATGATGATTGATTATCTAGAACTTTTTTTTTATTTATCTCCATGACATGCAGCTTTCCCTATGTTTTACTTCGCCGTTGAACAAATGGTGAACACTTAAAATTACAATTAACAATTTAATTAATCCCGACATACCGGGGATCGAACGCTTCGTCTATGAGCCTGAACTCAATCAAACGATATTACTATAATACATGTAGTTCTAAGTAACATCTTTATAACTTTAGCTAGTTGTGTATTTTTTTTTGTTTATGGCAATGGATTAGAAAAGATAGATTGAAAACCGGCACAGTAATATATTGGAGCACGGGAATTTCTGAGACTGTCTTATTGCATCTTTTTTCTTAAATAGTAAGTTTTTTATGACAGTATACATAATTATTAAAATGAATAATTATTATTATCTACTAATGAACGAGACACAAAGTCTTTTTCCTAAGCTTATAAATCTCAAAGTTTCAAGTAATTGCTAGGATTAATACATGACCACAACCATGCCTCTTTGCTTTTGAGTATTTTGATGCTCTTTATGCAGTCCAGAGTGCGCAGTGAACCCGGACGTTATTGTTCTGCAGACGGGCGTAATGGATGTAGTTAGTAGTCTGCAATGTCGGCACTTACGCAATGCCATGAATCACGAACAAAGTAAGCGTAATCGGACGAAACAAATATATAATTGTTAAACGACTACATTTAATTTCATACATATAAATTAAAGCTGTAGCAGCAGGTTCAAAACAATCACTGATGGACCAATGAAAGAATATTAGCTTAAGATAGTTAGCGTTGCTTTGTTAATTAGGTGATTTTTAAAACCATTATAATCGCAGGGAACGAACGGAGTTAAATTCAAGTGTCATTTACCGCAGGTATTAGTTACCATAAGGTGAATTGTGTGCTCTTTTCTCCCCAATAATATCATGAAAAGATCGATCTGCATGTTTTTTCTACGGTATATGATCATCAACCAATATAAGTAAGGGTTACTTGTATTAAAACATGCTTTACAAATTGTACGAGCTGAGCCTTGGTGGTATTTTTGTATCGAACAATTATTCGATTTTTCCTAGTTGAACCGGTTCTTCGACTTCTTGTTATTTATAGTAAGTCGAATTCGTTTTCAATTATGTTCTACTCCGTCATGACAACTTGATTTTTGTTACATTACAATATGTTACATATTCCAAACATATCAAATGATTTTTACATATTAGAAAATAATTATAATTTATACCATATCGTTATTTATTTACCATATCATTATTGTATAGATGTACCTAATAATACAACAGGCAACGAAAATATTTTATTTCGTCGTGAAACGTCCAGAAAAATTATTAATTACAGTATTTATAAGTATTACTCACAGAACGGCCGCGTTATTTACTATAACATTACGCGGCGGTCAGAGTAGACCTCCGTCATTGTAGACCTCCGGCCAAGAACAATATTTGCACAACACTAATTATTGGTTTTGAAATGACAATGTGCTGTATGATGTGTACCTTCACCTGTATTTAGCACTATATCTTTCCTTCGATCTCATTACTACTAGTACTAGTGGAGGAGATGACGTGTGAGTGCCTCTGTATCAGCCATATACTTACGAGCACTACAATATAACATGCGCAATTGATGTCGTCTGGTTATATCTAGAAGATATCTTCGTAGTTCAAAATCGTATATGTGTATAAGTAATCGTATGTATGTATAACAAATGGAATCTACCAGATTTCTGGTATGCACATTTTATTTATATTATTTTACTAAATGATAACTCTTGAATTATAAAATATAAAAAAAATTACGACCAGTTCAAAGATTACATAAAAAAAATGTTTAAAGTAAAAATCCCTGTAGAAGTTTTCCACCATCTGCTGGCGACACAAAAATACTCGTAATTAAGAGTTCTTTGTTAATGTTGGAAGCTTCGTTTTTGAGACTATTACAGCTAAGTTATGATAATAATTTTATTTTAAATACATTTATCGCGTCGTACTAGCATTATGACCGGTGTTTTGGTCAACTAGGACTAAAATAACGACGATGATAATCGTGATGAATGAAAATAATTTGTCTCTTGTAACTTTAGGTTAATAAATATAACACATTTTTGTGGTACAGTGTGTTACAGGTACGAACTGGTGGTAGCACGAATAGATCGGCTCCACGGTAATGCTATGCTTACTCGAACTATCTTTCCACCTTATATCCATAGTAATAATAGCATTCTGTAGTAATGTAAAACTACTGTGGTGCCTCTGGTAAAAGACCTAATTACTAGTGATCAGGCACAACATCTACATTATGATTATATATTTGAGTATGAATCACTTACACTCAGTGGGAATGCGTGCTTGTTTGACACCATTATCATAAAAATTACATAAAAAATAATGATTACCTCCATCGCCGAGAAGTCTCATGTGTACCAGAGCTGGGTCTTCGCTGTGCTCTTCCAATACCGTATCATCCGTAACCGTAAGTTCCTGGGAATAGACAAAGTTCATTACAGTGCATTACTTTAAAGCTTTTAATGAGAATTGTTCCAAAATTTCGGAGCATATTATTCAACTGTAGGAAATATAAACAGAAATTAGAAACATTTTAAGTGAGACTACTAGATGTCTCCGTCGAATTGTCAATAAAAAATAGCCAAGAGTTTGTTGTCAGATTCTTCAATCCGCTCTAGAGGCACTAGAGACTAACTTCTTTGTAAAGTTAATGATCAACATAGTTTAAGATTTAGTGTGATATACTATAATGCTGTAATATCCGTTAATAAGGTATGATTAGTTTTTTATGTGCGTAATACCAATAAATTATAATATTTAGTTTCAATAGTATACGTAAGCATATATAAATGTATATTGTATTTAAATCTCTTTACTGCCTTCTTAAGAGTTTCTTTATTTTCTTCCTTTCCAGAGCAGTCCTTTAGGAAATTGTCTAGTTCATACTATCTCCATTTCTTGGCTTAATAGATAAATAAAATGCTAGACCATAATGACTTCCTTATTTATAAAGTTTTTTGATGATCACGATGCTACAATTATAAAACATTAAGATTTGGTATAACTAAGGTATAACAAACCACAGTAATTTCTTCATTAATTTTCCAGATGGAAGTCAACAATTTTATTGCTGCCTTCTATGCTTGCTTACGTCAAGAAAAAGTTAAGTATCATCGTCTAAAGATAAGTCCTGTAAACTAGAACGTCAGTGGTTTTTATGACTGCTTATTAAACTAACGAGTGGAATGAGTTTCCGGTACGTGCCCGCCCCACTTGTCAGACCCGCGACCCACATGTCGCAAACGCAATTTACTGTATCACCGCGGTGACACATTCCTACGTGGGAGACGTTGCTCAGATAAAAATTAATATATCTCTTATTGAATCTCTGTTGTAGCTTGATTTAATAGTGAAATGTATAGTACGAGGAAATCAATGAATGATGATCTTTCTTTCTGATAACATGGGGACAAACCTAATGGTAAACGTTGATATCAATATTTTATAACAATTAAATTAAGACGCCGATGATTTACCTCCAAGTATCGCTATAGAAAGAAAACTGTAGAGCCAGTTTTAGGCTGTGAAAACCTTTCATACCACAGGTATGGTGTGTCTAGTCTATGGGCGAAATTGCCCTATGGTTTACTGCTAATCACGTGTATGTCCATGTTTATTCATTGACATTTCTTACGATAGTCGCCATATAATAAAATACGAGATATTCGATTATAGTGCGCAGAGGAGATAAGATGTATGATAATGATTTAATTGTCAATAATCTTTTTTTATCTTTACTTAAAAAACAATGCTTAATATGTAAAGGTATAATAGTCATAGTAATTTTCCTGGATATCCATTATTCTAAAAATAATTTCAAACTGTGTTTCCTACTTTATCCACCGTCCATTTCAATTACGATGTTGGGATTTGACTTTTACAAAAATCATCATAAAAAGTAATGAAGTTTCAGTACAAATAACTTGTATACGAATATTAATTCCTTTCAAAACTTGATAAATGAGAATGAGGCAATCTGTGTTAAAAACATATATTTCGCGTTCTTTGTGTTTAGTATTGTAAATTAACTTAAAAATATAAGTTTAACTCATTAATTACAAGAGAAACAAAAAAATTACAAGCAAAAACAAAGTTTAACTAAACGCACACAGAGAATATTATTTATGGCACCTACTGTAAACAAAAACTTAAGTGGTCTTTTAATAGAATACCTCCGGCACCGACTAACGTCTAGTGGTCTATGCTAGATTTAAATTTTTAATTAAATAGCTTTAGGACGTTATTAAGAAGCAAAATACTAACTTTTCGATTTTATACCCTTGTAGGAGGGATCGTTTTTAAGTTCGCGGAATGATGGACGAATGAAAACAAAAAACCCAAAATTATTCTTTCTTTTCAATATATTTACCTGAAAAACGAATAAAATTTTCAGAACTTTCAATTAGCTTATTTGTATATGTACCTTCATACATACTTCTCTTCATCGCTGGTAAATATACACGCCGTCTTTTTTTCCTTTCGGGAACAGATAATATAATCGCTAGGACCCAGGTATGGACCATAAGGTGGGTGATTCAAGATATCGAAGCGCACCTTGTGCAGGCAGCCCGCGCAACATGACAACTGTAGACATGTGGACGGGAGTATCGTCGTGAAGAATTAGGACCCCTTTCGTCAGTTTTCCCCCTCTATTTCTTTAACGGCTTTCTTTATGCCACCAGCGTTGAGTCTTACTTAGACTCAGGTTCATATCAATGAACTCAAGTTTTGTCCTTGTCTTCATTATAAAGGTCTTAAATCGCACGGGAACATTCCACGCACTGTTTTTTTTTTTTTGTGCAGAGGCTTGAGCATCCTCGGAACCCTCCTTAGCCAAGATGATCATGAAAAAATTGTCTTATGAGATACTCTAACCATATCTCTGAGGTATTTCTTCATTTGCTCAGCATCGTCAAATATAAATTTTCATGGTCACTTGGTCACGTAGCAATGGGCCGTCTTCAAACGATTCCCTGCCTTGCTTAAAGCGAATGTGCCACTTATATATCATCGTTTTTCCCCGTCCCCCGATATCAAAGTCCCCGTAAACCGATGACATCTCTTCCATTATGGTTTGAAAAGAGTTTTCTTGCTTGTTTACGGTGCGATACTCTATTTTAAGTTGACGATACTTCAAAGACTAATGACACAATTATGATGAAACTACATGTTTTTACTAATTATGAATCGCTGAACACGTTCCAAACCTAAAAGATATATCTCATGCCCCTGCAACTCCACCAATTTGCGAACTTAAAAACGCACCTACGTTACTTGCATTGGCTTGTTGGCATACTACACGAAAGGTGAAAAGACAAAAAACAACGTTGCTTCGTCTTCAGATTGTCGATAAACATGTCGTTGAGGCCACAGACCAAGTTCGAAGCTAACTCCGCAGAAACAAAGAGGGAACTTTAAGAAAGTTACTCGTGAAACTAGGAAAGGGGCCAAACTGGGAGGTTTATTCGAAACTTTGACGTCTGGACGGACCTCCCAACTCGCTCGCTAATTCGCAGTATAAATTTGTTTAACGTCTCAACTTTTTAACTGTGATTACTTAGCGAACTCCAAGATAGATTGAAGTACTTCGGAACTTTGACAGCGATCTTGCCAAGTTTTGAATAGAAATAACATTTGTTTCATATAAAAAAATATATAACGTGACAGAATATTATCACATATTATATTATCTTGTTTTTACGTAGCGTTACTATATCTTTATATGACACTGATAACGTAAATATAATACTTAACAATAAATTATTAGAAATCTTGTGTGGAAGAGTAGAAGACACAGATGTATTAATGCATTGACAGATAAACGATATCTTAAGTTATATTGTTATTTTATACACTATTATTCAAAAACAAAATACTTTACTACTCAGATAAGATAAAAAAAATATCCTCATACATTTTTGCAATAGTTACCAATAGGAAACAAGATAAGGTTATGTAATATCATCATAATCTCAATCAATTAATCCATTGCTAATCCTCCCCCAAAGATAAACGACCCTGAGCCATCGGCATCCATCGACTTCTAGTAAAATACGTGTAACGCCTCTAGTGTTTCGTATGGATAGTGTAAGGAACCGGTGGCCCAGTTTCACTGCATTCCACTACATCGACTACATTCTATCTGACTCTGGCTACATTCACATGCGTTGGCATCCTCGGGGCTGCCAACGCATGTGGATGTAGATGTTTATGGGTTACAATTACAACACTTGGCGTCATGTGATCTGTGTTCGATTGTCACCTTTATATCATTACATGCAACATCTGAGGAGTGAACAAGATACTATGGACTGTATCTATTATCACACAATCATCATGATGGATGGATGGATGGTATTGCTACGATTATTGTGTTTTTTGTATTTTATCAAACTTTTTTTTTAAAGACACATAAATACCAAAAGTAACAAATGAAAATACTTAAACACAATACATGAAATGACTACAACGAAAATTGCTTCGCAGCATTTATCATCAATAAGTCAATAATAAATCATTGACTATTTGACAGATGGATCTGCATTGTTTCTTTTATTCGTTGCCAGCTTTTAATCATTTATGGTTTACCAATATATCAATATCGTTAAAACATTACAGGACAGAGCAGAACCGAAAGCCACATTATACAAATCGAATTGTTTTTTTTACAATTGAATCCAAATATTTATTTAATTGGATTTATTCTTAAAAAGTTAAAGTATTTTTCTTATAAAGGATAATTTGTTTTTAAATATTGCATTCCTATACGCCCAATGTATAGTCGACTTTATATTTATATAGAATAATGAAAGAGCGTTATCAAAAAATGTCATGTAAGTAATAATGAAATTAAAAATAAACACAATGTTTGGAATACTTTACTTTTAGTTTTAATCTCGTTGAGGAACACCATTTCCTACGTACGGTACCAAGGACAGTACCATTCCCATTTGTTTTTAAAAAATGAAATATATATATATATATATATGTATATATATGCGTGAGTAAATATATATATATATATACATATATATACTCACAGCAAACACTTCTTTCAATTATAGATTAGAATTCTATATCTTGCCCATGACATATTGAATAAACAGTTTATATAATAAAATCTAAGTGTAAATTTTTATCACAACAAAACCACAATCACCCCTCAAAACAAAACGAATCATCCACAACGGAACCGCGTTATTGATAACATAGAAAACATGTCTCACGGAAATTGTTCATGAGTTTCGACACAACTCACGTTCGTACTCAAAGGAGATGAAAGAAAAACAAACTGTTTCAATAAGACTGAACAACAAAGTATAGCGAAGTTAAAGGAAGGCGGTTACGGACAGGGGGACGTGACGCCCTCGGCACGAGTCGGCGTTTATTGACACAATGTCACGTTAAATAGTAATTTATTTTAGAGTTGAAAACTTTTCTGCGGTAAATTGTTGATAAGTTGAGAGAACACATGATTGTTGAGATAAGTTATTGTAAACTTGTCACATTTAGTGCAATAATAGCGACATATGCATTCTGCTTGAAATTATATGTAAATTTATAAATTAAAACAAAAATTACATAATATATAAATTCTTTGTCTAAGTAGATTCTTTAAAGAGAATGTGTATAGGTACACAGTACAAAAAAGATGAATTCTAAGGTAATGAATAAAGTAATTATTGTATGCATGTTTATTTTATTACGTTTAATTTGAATCACAAATCTATTATAGTTATTGTATTTTATTTATTCTATTGACCAACCAGGAGGAGATAGTATTGAATATCCCACAATAAAAAAAATAGTAATAGTTTCTACGACACTTGTCAAAAAATATATTTTATATACATATTTAATAAATACAGTCTTCAGTTTTATATAAAGTTAGAAAACTAAAATAAAAAATAATATAATATTAATAAATTGTTTTCTGTTATTTTCTGCTGGAAAATAAATTAATTAGGTTTAAAAACAGTAAAAGTATATCAATTAATTTTAAATCACAAATGGTATTAAAACGAAACCATTCGAAAATAGAAAACCGATAAGATTACATTAGACAACTCATCTTTAAGTTATTCCGTTGTGAACTTTATAATATAAAAGACCGGTCTAACAAGTGACGGGTAAGAAAAAACAAATGAATATTAAAATAGCTAAACAGTTTGGAGATCTTTAAATGTTATTTAAGAAAACTGGTGCTGTGGAGTGCTCAGAAACAGGGGCAAGTTCGGTGAAACGAATTTAATATTAGGAAGCAGACTAACTTTTAAGAATATAAATAAACTAATTTGTATAAAGAATTTTAATTAATTTACTGTTACATATAATTAAAATTAATTTGAATTTTATGCAATATAGATTTATGTATTTTTACCAGAATGAATGAATAAGTAAGAAAAACATTAATTTAATTAATCACTTTACGTCAAAAGGTTTGAGTATAATTGATTAAAATATTATTTTGATATGTGAGATTAACATGCTAATGTGTTAAAGTTTATTAGTGTAGTAGTATTAGAAGTGTCTGTCTGTCTCATGTGTCACATGTGTTTCCCAATTCCTCATTTTTATTTGACTCGAATAGCAATATGCATAACTACACAACATCAAAAGAACCACTAATATATACACATAACCATATATACCCTAAATAATTTTTTCTGACTCTATCACGTATCAATCAAGTACGAAACGAACCCCGTAAACTTTTAATATAAGCAAAGAAATATGACTTAAAATATTGCAACTTATAAGCTCCGCTATTAACAACGCCTAACTAATGGCAACTATCGAACAGCCTGGCACTTTTCTACATCCACTCCGCTGCGGAGAGATATACTCGTATGTACAATCGTGTGCAAAAAATCAACTCAAAATCATGCAAGAAGTTGAATGTCTTTAAAAAAATAACTGAGCCCTAATTTATAATTTTCTTTTTGAATTATTAAGGTTATATGTTTTGGCTTCTAAATAATGTAAACAAATCTTAAACGCTCAGTGCTGCGTAAGTGGAAATGTGGCATTTGGGAGGTTCCTGAATGGTGTGGGCGGGCATTTCAATTGAGTCAAAAACAGAGTTCGTTTTGCATCGAAACTAGCGGCAGATTTGGAGTTTTGACAGTGGAGCGATATATTGAAGAGATATTACGGGATCATATCATTCCTTAAGCTGGCTTTATTGGTGAAAACTTTGTGCTAAGGCAGAACAATGCCCGCCCACATACTGCACCTTGTGTTCGACGGTACCTGCAGGAGGTCGAAATTGAGTGCATTGGACTGGCCAGCACGTAGTCCGGACTTAAATCCTATTGAGCATTTGTGGGACGAGCTTAAAAGAAAAGTTCGGATTAGAAATCCCGCGCCAGCTACAAGATCGGAGCTTTAAGCGGCTCTGAAGAATGGCATGGCGTTTTTCAAGAAACAGTGAAAAATCTTATCCGGTCTATAAATAACCTATTATGAGCTGTAATTAGAGTCAGGGGAGTAACACTTAGTATTGAATTGTTTTCTATCATTTAATTAATGATTGTTATGACTTTTTGTGTGTATTTTCTTAAGACTGAATGTTTCCTTATTTAAGAGTTTTAGACGAATTTTGTATTAATATTTTTTTTATGAATAAAAAATAATTAAATAATATGTCATCTCATTTTAAAGCTAAAGCCTTCACCTTGAATCTACCACAGTCAAAAAATAAATCTCAGCAACATTACCTTGACTTATTTTGACAAAACACAATGCGAGACACTACCAAAATTGTGAAATTGTATACCCTTAAGCGACTTTTATCGAAAACGTAAGGATTTCATTGCAAGGTTTTCCTTTAAGAAATTTATTTTAGATTAGTACAAATGTTTATATTATACAATACATTCTAATGCACGTAACACTCAAAAACCTCTATTTTATTACGAATACAAATCTCACTAAAGAAATTCATGGATAAATATAAAAATTAAAAAGAAATAAAAGTCGCAGTCGTCGGTTTAAGATACACAATATTTGAAATAACTTTTCGTGCATTAGGATTACTTTGATGGGAATGAGTATTTTGGTCATGGCCGCAGGAATCACTAACCACCAGGTGAACTATTTACTCATTTGTCATGCTTAATATCAAAAATGAGCATTTTTTATAGACCAAAGCAAGTGCACATCTTTTACCTAAATAAGTTGGAGCAGTTGCATAATTTAAATGATATTTGACAATAATTTATTTCCAAAAATATAATGTTTCGTTAAAGTATAACTTACAAATTTTTGGTCAACAAGGAGAGGCGGAGGCCTTAAACTGTGTTTTTGTTACTCTATAGTATCCAAATAAGTCGCACGTCTGCCGCCTAGATGATCAGTTCTCCAAAAAGCATAGCGTTTAGGATAAAGGCAAACAAAAACAAACACACAATTAAATTACATAGTTTTTATATCTATTAATATAAGATATATTCAAGTAACGATAAGTTAGGTGATAAATAAAAATTATACATAGCATACATAAAATATATATGTTATTGCGATAAATTTTATTATACATAAATTAGTAGTAATGTGATAAAGTGTAATGTTTCTCAGTGATAACTAAGCAAGGCTGAGTAGGATAATTAAACAGACAACAGAGGTCCGCGGGCATGAAAATCTCAACATTACGTTTGTATACATCATCCTGGGGGCAAGTTAATGCAAACACTGGAGAATATTATAACGAAATGTTTTCAATTGTTTGCCAAGAATAAAGCCCATTTTACTGTATCTCATGTTTATACATATGTTCGGAGACCAACTACCCTAAGAATAATGTTTACTTTGTGTGCGCAAGAACAAAACTTTTGTATGGTACCAATGGATATATCAACTGAAATGTATATAGCAAATAAACATCGAACAAATATCATCTAATAGATAGTCATAATATAACCTTTCTTTTAAATCATTATTTTTTTACGTATTTTAATAATATGACGACTTAATTCGTCAACAGATCTCCCGATTGCAAGTGATTCTTAGGAGTACGTCTCGTCGTCAGTATTAATGTCTCCAGTTTCTTCCGCTCACCAGACGAAAAAAGTAGCGTTGGCATTCTCTCAAAAGCATAGTTTTTCTCCTATCGAAATGACCTAATTCTATAATATAGGTGAGGCTTGAGTCTAATCGATTATTATGTTAAATACATAATGACGTGTCTGTTGTCTGTTAATAGCCTAATGACTTAGGGTACGCAAGCGGTCTGCGAAGCTTAAGGTCGTAGGTTTGAATCCACCATTAGACAATTGTCGTGAACCATCTCGTCGCACAAACTTTTTCAGCTTAGTTGAGAGTGGATGTTAAATAATCATTATAATATATAGGATTGCTAATATTTTTTTAAAAAATAAGCCTTTACATTTCATATTAAATATATATATATATATATATATATATATATATATATACATATATATATAAATATATATATATATTTATTCCTGAAAGCAACTTACCCCGGTATGCTCATTAACACCAACGATGACCGCAGTATACCACTGTGTAGCACCAGCCGCGCGGTACACCTGGGCCCGGCAGCCGCCCAGTACTGACGGGGTGCTGGTCAGGATCCGCTGCCCATCCTGCATGGTCCGCCATTCTGCGGCCTCAGACGATACTGATGACAAAATATCCGCGCCGACTCCCACCTCCGAACCCGCCAATTGCGCGTCCCATTCCTGGACAAATAACAAATTAATAAAAAAAAATCATGAAATATATGTAAGGTTATGTCCTGAAATTCACTTGACACAAAATCGTTCATGCATATTTTATTTATATACAAACAAGGAGCGACAATCGAGTACTCCTGACGGTAGGTGAGATCTGCGGCCCATGCCGTCCTCTCGTAAAGTTTCGTAGGCAGTTGAATTTCTTCCCTGGGGACTAAGACGGACCTAATGCTAGTTCCTCAGATCTTACTACAGACAACTGCAAAGTTGCTCCACCAAGTTAAAAAAGAGAATATCGTTTATTGATAGTAATTACAATTACATCGTATATTTTATCACAAATCTTGATAGTCATAATATTTGTATCGAACTAGGCCAAGTAGATTTAATTCACTATTCCTAAATTTAGATAAAATAGCAGACACCTGATACACATAGGTCTCAAATAACACTAGTATAAATATTATTACATTAATATGTTGGTTATATTTAATAAATTACTATGTTAATTGCATCATTTATAAATGTAACATATCGATATTAATAAATAAAACATTCAACAACTCAATGCACTTGCGATACCAATTACGTATCCAATAAATGATTCCAATTGCCATATCGCCATTACTAACGTAGCGTATGTAATTCCAGAATAATAATTGAGAACGCTATGACCATAAATAGCGCAATTAAAATAACAGTATGTCAGCCGAGACCTCGGCTGACTTGTAAACATTTTGACCCACATTATCGGACACTTGCACAACATCGCCCGCGACCACGACTATAAAATACTTACTCATGTTTATTATTATTATTCCCATCTTAAACAGTAATCCTAATATGTAGGTTCTTTATCGTGCACATTACGCCGTCTGAGCTTAGAGCGCGAGGCATATTTATGTCAATGTTACAGAGGTACACGTATATGTGTATGGGAAACGCACACCTGTGTCGAGACCGCGGTGCATGCGAGTGGGCCCGGCGACAGACGTATCCGGTGCGTTGAACTCACCTCCCCCCCCCTCCCATATACTACTCCCCCATCCACCTATTATATCTACGTACTCTCGTGGAGTACACTGTACCGATTGCTCTAACTATAGCTCTATCGCGGTATTATGGTTACTTTTCATTCTCTACTGGTTCGGTTGCGAAATGAAAGCCGAAATAAAAAAGTACATATTTCTATTCGGATTGGCAAAACATGCAAACTAATTTCTAACAAACAACCTTTTGAAAAATAGAAATATTAGATTTTATTTATGTCATCATTCTCTGATTAATTGAATCATTATTATTATTGTAAATTCCATTAATTTTGTCACAATAAATAACATAAACAATTACATAGATTAACTAACGCCATGTGTAGTGGTGGTTATCTATGTACTACACACAAGTTAAGAATGTCCAATTAGTAGAGCGACATAATTAAAGTTGCCTTTAAAGGCACAAGCTTGTGCCCTTACTGTTTTTCACGGTCAGACCGTTTTCGCCGAGTAATTCAATGGTTACGACACCGTAATCGTTTGTATTCGTGTAGAAGTCACGCTCTGATGCTTGCCGTCAGAGCGTGATGATTCAGCGATATTACACAACGCCTCAGGGGCTCCGCTTTCGCGTGTTCACTCTATTTGGTGAGATTACTCTTGATTAATGGGAGCCCACCGTTCGACAGCTACACCTGTATTGGTCTACAAAAGAACGCTATTGCAGACGTAAATTCTGTTATTGATATATGTCTTTGTACCTTTAAAATTAACTATACCTTTTTATTTTATCAAGCATAATTTTATAGACCATATTTTTATTGTAACATTGATCGTATAATCACGACGAAACATCGCTAACATATTCAAAATAGCATCAATACACTATCAACACATCAGAAACTTGATACTGCACTTCATAACAGAGACCTTCCCTATAGTTTACGCCGAATGTTAACCCATGTCACCTATATACTTGATTACATTGAAATAACTTGTAACAGAATATAAATTCTTATAATAAAAACAAAACATAATACCGGAGCAACCATATAAATATTAATTTTGCAATCAGAAGGCGAATTCTACCCTAAATCGAGGCTTGTCAAGAAAACGGTATTTATTAGCTATTCAAGTGACAGCAAAGCTCTAAAGGGCATATTTCTACAAAGGGGGGAACGTTGTCATCAAAAAAAGACGTGAATATAACGAGTGCTCAGTTATTGTGCAAATATTCTGTGTTTGTTTATGTTTATTTACATATAAACAGATTTTATTCTCTTTGTTTATGCGTTTTTGCAAGCTAATCTCTACAATGGCTAAACCAATTTGGATGTTGTTTTCAATGTAGATATTCTTTGGCTAATTTAGCTTACCAACGTATTTGTGCTTGTTATGCAGCTGCGACGTACCGAGCGAATTACAACGCTAATCCACTTAAAAGTTCTTCAGTTCTAATATCAAGGCAATCTGAAAACATAACAAGAAGATTTTCTGCCAGGAAATAGCGTGTAGCAAGAATATTCGATTAGATAATTCCCAATTTTAAATCTGATCCAATAGATCGGTTAACGGAAGACTAATTCGAAATTTATTCGCATGTCATTAGTTCACTGCTCAATATAACAGGCACGAAACACGATACAGCGCATTCATTGAATACTCATAAATTAGTGGTGTCGACATCAATTGGAAGGAGAAGAGGCTATAAAATATAAATATAGTGCAAATCTAAACAACAGTGTGGTTATATTAGTTAAGTTAGAACGGATGTGTCAATATATTTTATAAAAGCCAAACATTAAGCAGGTAGCAACACTACGATCCTATCTAAGTAGCACGTAGTTATGCTTCCAGGAAGCTATTAGACCTGGCACACATTTGCTCCCGGTCTTTCATTCAATTTCCTGCCCGCACCCGTCTACGAGTTGATAACGGACTCCCTATGACGATTATGTTTATGATAATAAAACTGCAGCTGTAGAACGTCATTAAATATTTAAATAAAAGGTAGTATTGCATGCACACCAACGGTTAATAATTTATTGGTATAGGCTAATAATAATGGTGGTTTTTCTTTGTCTTCCTAAATCTTCACCGATTATATTTTAAAGTATAAGTAAGTAAACTACAAGGGAGTTGATTTCTTTAATCGTTATCGCTGTGGCTCGTTTCTAGATGATTACCAGCGTAAAATGGTGAGTGTAGGGCTCCGGAGACCATTATTTCTGGTGACAGTATCTTATTAGTCTTCAGGGGTGAAAAAGTATCTGCATTATGATTCTTTATAGAATGAATGTCGGTCTCGTGGGGCGCATGAACTACTTACTAACAGGTTAACAATGTGGTCATTTGTTACCCTTAGTACAATTTAAAAAAAGGGTGGTAGAAAATAGCTTCTAGCAATCCATTGCAGGGCCTCTCTATAATAATACCATGACTCTCGATAAGCTCAATATTTGAAACTTGAGCATCAAAAACTGGAGGCGCTCTTGGATTGATTTATATTTTTTTAAATACGAGTATATCAATTACCTATATTATTCAGATATACATTTTTCTTGAACAATTTAAAGTTGTGGAACAACACATTTTCTAAGAAATAAAATTAAACTTGTATTTAAAACGACCATTAAATCAATAAGTCAAACTCATCTAAGTGTTTCCAGTCACGAATAAGGAAAGCATTCTGTGACGTTAAATAATATCACGCAATATAGGAATTGAAAGCCATTTTCGTGGCATGAATCTTGCAACAAACAGTTCATGTACCTCCTACTTCCATGTTTAAGTAATGATCTAATTTCCTCTCGGATAACATTTTCCTCTACGGCATTGGATTAGTGAAATTTTCTTAATGAGTATTCTTACATCAAAATTTAAATTTTGTTTGTCAAACGTCAGTATATCTTCTTTTTCTTTCATCTGATTAAGCTCCGCAGGTATCTTAATATTTGGCATTATTATTTCTTTATTAATATAAATTAAATACCCTTTTAAAAACATTAACGAGGAAAATTATCGTCAATTGAAGCGTGATAATTATCTAAAACACAATAAGACACATAGTGCATTACAAAACTACAAAAATGGTCTGGCATTTTCGCGTGTCAAGTAAAACTGAAATGCTAATGTAACCTTTCCTTGAAAATTGTCTCAAGGTTATTAAACTTTGTGGTATAAAATCTTAATGCCAAGAGATTTAGAGATGCCATTTCAGTAACTAGAATGGTATTTTGTTATAAGGTTCTGCTACCAATAAAAACAATATTTCATTAGTTTTTGTTTATGTTTAACGTTACGTAAACTAAGTTTTAATAAATTTCAGATCTAAATTAAAAGATGTTAATACATAACACAAGTATTGTAAAAAAAATTGTTTAAGACATATATATAAATATATATTCTGAAACAATATTACTTCCCTTTTTAATCAAACACAAGGAATTTCCGGTATCATTAACTTGGGACTTTCAGAGGCCTTCTAACGTTCCTGCGTCAAATTTAATACCGAAATTACTCATTTCCCTGGTTGGTTCTTAATTAACCTGATTATGTAACTATACTTTAAAGCTACCACATTAAAGTATTAGTATTATAAGTATAACTAAGCTTTTTTTTTCTGTTGTCATTAAAAGTTTTGCTAGTCCTTGAAGGTCAGTTCTAACCACTAATAGAAAATTTGTTGAAAACTAAAAGAAATGTGGATCTTATGCTACTCTCAACAGTATTAAGGAAAACTTAAAAACTGTAACATTATTTTATACTTATAAGGGTAGTTATACAGCTCTATCCACTTTTCCTTAAGAGTTTTTTCAATTTCCAAAAGTGATGACACTATACCGTACGTCGAGCATAACAGTTATCCCAAAAAAATCGAAATTCAAATCCGTTATCAAATACGGCGTACGATCGGTATTTTATGATAGGCATTTATTCAAATAGAGAACTATCACGTGAAGAATACTTTCTAAACTTATAGTACCGTCTGTATTTAGTCGTGGTAACTGACACGTCGAATTCTATTTCAGCGAAGTGTCAGCGAATATAAACGAAAGTTAATGCATCAACACGAAAATAACGCAACAAACGTTATTTTATATCCACTCAAGCACATTCGTGGTACAGCTCAAGTTTCAGCTGAGTAAAGTTTGCTTAAAGATATTGTGGAAGCAACTCACAAGAAACATTAAACGAGTTTTGCAATAAAATTATTTTTAGAAATTGTTTAGTCTTATTTGTTATATTTATTGACAACTTTCCAGCAGTATATTATGTTATGTAATATAACCTTTACGATGGAAAAAATTGATTATATCTAGTAAAAGACATGATCTCAGATATCGTTATATCCCTGTTACTGCATAAGCATATCATAACACCATGCCAAATTAATGAAACGTTGTTTTTAATATTATATTTTTGTATTTATATTATTTAAAACAGGGTGAGGAAACCTAACTTTATCAGAAATAAATAAAAATAATATTATTTATAAGCGAACTTCGAAAGACTACAGCGAAACCACGCTACCAATTATGCTTCAATAAACTCCAGATAGGCTTTGTTTCTAGTAGTGGTATTACCTATGCAGGATGATTAATTTATATTTTATTTCACAGTACTATGATTAAAGGTCATCCACAGTTAACGTTGTTTTTTTCTTTTTAGCCTAATCCCGGTTTGTACCAGATAAGACACTTACCTACAAAACCGTTTCCAATCTTTGCCCGGTTGTGCGTCCTTAATTTGGAGACGGTTGAAATCAATTTTAGCCAGAGCATGTAGGGCGAACGCGTGTAGTAAAAGTAATTGCATCTTCTGTTCCCTACGTACACCATATGTAACAGCAGGCCTTGAAGATATGACAAGGTTGTCATTCCTTAAAGTATTACATATTTTTCAAATACAAGTATATAAGTTCGATGCAAGTGCCTTAGTATCGTTCTTCCTGTATAAGGGGCTAAGTGTTGATAATAGTAAATAATATTTAAATAGAGTGATATCGTCCTAATAGCTATGAAGTTTATATATAGTCAGTATACACGAACGTGTCGAGTCTAGACAATGCACTTAGACCATCTTAGGAGATGAGACGGCTGGTAGAAAACGCTCACGTCTGCTAAAAAATAACTAGCGAAACATAACTTAGACCGGGAACATAAATTGGGTGCTTTTGTTCTAGTGGACGGATGTCAGCGAGCCGGTGCTATTGCGGCAAAAAAGCATTATTCTCCGTCAGGATGTGTCATAAAAAGGGATCTGGATTGTGATTTACATGAGTCACGCGGGATAGAGAAAAAAAGTAGCATAAATAAGTATAACATACAAATTTAATTTCGTCTTTAGTCTGCAAAGTGACTGACCAATGGGGTAATGAACGTAACAAGTTTGCTTGAAGTCGATTGATGCAGATTTCAGGATGTTGCAATCTGCGGGATACGCCTACATTCAGCAGATGACTGATGATGAAACTGTAAGGACTTTATACTTACCCCGGTAGTAGTATTAAGTCAACCAGAATTGTACTTATCAAGAACACTTTCTAAAATTTTGTCCACTTCTTACCCAGAAGTACGTAATTAGTGTTTATGATAATGATTAAATAAATCGTCAACTCACCACCACGCCACCAGATCAAAGTTACGAGAAATTGAAATAAATGTGTGAAATGCTGAGGAAAGTTCTTATACGCAAAATAAAGTTTCGATTAAAGTTTCGAGCATCTTATAGTTTTCAATAATAATACTGTTGGTAATATATATATTTATATATATATATATATATATATAAATAAAAATATTAATGAAAATTTTGATTCTTTGGAGTTCATTAAAATTTGATTGCCTACGAATAGTATAATTTTCTTTGAACAAGAAATGTTTCAAGGTTATTTTTGTTATATTGTATAAAACTATCATGCTCTTTAAAATGAGTTGCCATTATTAAAGAACTTCGGATAATAGAAACATTTCGTACTTAAAAATTAAATATTATATGAAAATTATAAAAACTTAAAAGATTACCAAGTTATTTTATTTTCTTTTTATTTATATGTATATGTAATATGAAAATATAAAATATTTATAAATTTTAAAATTGATTTTCCGCAATCGCATCAGCTGCGAGAGGTTAATCATACAAAAGATATGGCAACGTCGTAGAGAAGTTTTACCTATTCAGGCTAAATCTTTATTTAAGATGTATTTCTTTATACTTTATTGCATTTCCCTTTAATTAAAAAAACATAGAATCCAAAAGCGGACTTAATGTCTATTGGCATTCTCTACCAGGCAATCCAAGTGTCAAACCCATTTATATACATGTAGTTATTGTGGAATCTGTGAAAAATGTTACATCGGAACGGTAATCTTTAAAAAAAATCTCGAAATCGCATAAATCTCGAAGCGAAAAAAACTTAGTGAAAAGTCGTGAGATTGCAAGTACCACCTAAATTTCAACTGGAGTTCATAAGATCAATAAACGAATGGGGGTGACTTTGTATACCGGTCTTTTACCGGGCACGAATATTATTATGTGATTACTTGTTACGTAATAATCCGAAAAACGGTATCTTATTTATACAAGCAACTTATGATTTATATCCACGACCGCTGTGATTCTAACTTTCTTGACACTTGAAAGACTCTAACTAAACTAAAATAGTTGTGCTAGGAAATAGGAGATCTTTAAGAGCATGACTTCAATAAAGTCGATTTCTCGCCATTATTAAAACATCATTTTTATCATTTTTAAGTGCGTATTATGAACGAATGAAAAAACGACTAGACCAAATTTAATGAAATTTTGGGACCGATAAAAGTGGGACCACCAATGCGAGTGATCCCATACCTATACGAATAAACGGAATCGCACAAATCGGCCAGAAATTCCGGAAAAATTGTTGTAAATACATATGGATGTAATCTAGAATTATTTTCCAAAGTTAAAAGAATAAATTATTATTTAAAAAAGTTTATGCTTTTCTTGTAAATTACAGGTACACTGTTAGTAAATTATCAAAACATTCCCCCAAATTATACAACAGGATTCACATAAGTTTAGAAGTTACATTTTTCCGTTACATAGTTCCGACTATCTGAATTTAATTCGGACTGAATTCTCTAAGTGCCAGTCTGACGGAGAGGCTTGGCTTAGAGTATGCTAATATTTATCGAGTAAGTAATGTTGGAATGCAGGGCTATAAGCTATAATCTAATAAAGATATATGAAAATCTAGGCATAAGACATTATTTACGAGAACTTTATGATGGTTGTATTGTCGACACCGATTGTCATTATCGAAACTGTCCCAGAAGTTATTATACCTAATTAAGAACAAACAAGCACGCAGTCCATGTGTTAGTAAATAATTCTTGCAGTCCATAACACCTATATCTTCAATAAATAATCAGAGAAATCTCAATAACCATAAAAAACACAAAAATAAACTAGGCGTATTGCTATTTTCTGTATAATTATTTTATAACTATGAATATAAAGTAACACGTGTACGCGACATGTAGAGATCGTCAAATTACTGCCTTACGTAATAAAGGCCTCGATTGAACGCTGTCCCGACTCCCGTGTCTAACCCAAGCCTTTATCAATGTCACGTCCCCTTCCCCTCTATCACCCCCAATGGGGGTAAAACCGACAGTGGAGTAAGCCGACTGAAACTTTACTCGTTTAAATTTTGCGGGAAGGGAACAGTCGGTTTGGGTGTGATGACGGCCAACTTCGGAAACTCGCTCTAAAATTTTATTGCCGTCTGACTAATTAAGATTTTTAACGATATGTGTTTAAGAAGTGTTATACAATTTTGTTTCCGAACGGTATGGCAACTTTCAAAACTGGTTGTAACGAAATTTTATTAAATGCCGTCCCGATTTAATAAGTTCTGTTAAATATACGTTTGTTATTATTTTCGATAATTAATAAATAGAATTGGCGGTCTCAGAGAAAATATTATAGTAATTTTATTGTAATGAGACCAAAGAATTAATAATTTCTAGATAATTTGTTCTATTCATAACATTATAAACATTCTCCAAAATAAAATGAACATCTTATTTATAATATTATTATAATTATTGAAGTCTGATAATCAGCATTTAACCGAGAGTACCATATTTAATCCAAACAACTGAAAGCAACGTCAATCGCAATAAAAATAAAATGGAAATACACAAATCGCAATCAATCATAGCTTCAGCGAGCTCTGAATGTGGCCAGGATAACCGAAAATAGCGTGACACTACGGCCGGCACCTGTTTCCGAAATTGTATATACTAAAGGGGAGGTGGGGACCGGGTGAGGGCGAGGAAAATCAATAGAGCGGGCGGCGGGATCAAAACATAGCTCCCCTCTCCTAGATCCGACCCCAACCACGTTCACCCCGAGCGCGCCCGTCTCCCGGGGAAACCCTCCCCCTTGTTTGGCAGACACCGTCCTTGATCTACCCACTTCGCCCGGGCTCGCAACTTTAGATAAACATTGTATCGTCCGTCTCACTGAAAATTAGGTCGATTTTATGCGCTTTGTTACTTTGTTATTATGCTTTACACTGCTAAGCACCTGTGCAAATATTATTAAAACGCTTCTGTCGAAATAGCGTCAAACTTTAAAGAGCCGTAACGTAACAATGTTGTTTTAGGACTTAGTCATAACCCGTTCTAAACATGTTTTTAAAAGTTTGGCTATCCCAGCACACGCCAGGGTTTTTAGGTCACCTAAGTTAGTTAGTATACTACACTCCAAGTTAATTTTTGTGACAAACGAGCACATAGTTCAATTGATGATAAGTGATCACAGCATGACATCTGCATCCATCCTCAACAAAGATAAAATCTGCACATCTGCACAACGACCAGAAGATTGAGATGGAATTCATTGTTGCCCGTAATTGCGCCTCCGGGTGCCTCCATCACATATGGAACACGCAGCGTTACGTTGCTATTTCACGCTTGTATTCTGTGCGACCGTGAACCTACCCCGGTCGAGATGACCCATCAATGCTGTATCTAGAAACAAGCTGCATCGCGGGTCTGCCACTGTTAACCTTTTCATTAACAGTAAAAATAAGATAGTGTTAGAGTTGTATGATCGCAAAAACAGGTTCCTTATAAAAATCGTAAATGTACAAAAATCATAAGATATTATCACAGCTCGTTTATGTTTGTAAACAATTTTACGAGCAAACTTTAATCTCTCGGCATAAATCTCCTTCACAAAACATTACTTAGCAAAGGATCTAATAAAATATGCGTATGTAAGTGCGTGGAATTCTAATGATAAGGTTTTATTGGTTGCTTTTATTCGTAGGAAACAATAAGCAAGTCGAACTATGACGAATTAGTAAGGACAATAGGAATGATAATTATACAGTAACATCTTATATAATCACATAATATATTTTTCACGGAGTCTATTACTAATTAAAACCAATAGTTAAGAAAAACGACCCAAATTATGAAATATATTTAAGTATATTTAATTTTGTTCCACATTAAAATATTTTTTTGCGGGATATTTCCTACGATATGATGTGGTAATAACCTGAAGTTATGGTCTTGGTCAGATCGGGAAACTATCATAATCAATATTTTTGATATTGTAGTTGTTTAAGCATATGTAGGTTCCAAACATAATTTATTACATGCTGCAATTTTACTTTTTTGTCTTGTCACCTGTGCTATCACGACGAATCCAACGACATTTCGATGATTAAAAGCCACCTGTCGCCTATATTTGGTTGCTACGAGGAAATGAAGAATTCCACTTTGATAACAAAAAATATAATCCTTCTTGCCTGTCCGATAATAAACATTGTTTATAAAGATAAGTTCATCTGATTTTAAATTATAATTATATTAAAAAATATATATAAAAAAAAAGAATTTATATTATAATTTATATGAAGGTACGTGGTCTCCTCAAAAGACTAAATTAAAACGCCTCGTTACAGCGTTCTAAGACCCTTTCACACACCAAGCGTAACAGCGATATGAGCCGATCGTTTCCTTATTGGCGGACTTTCTGCTTGTGTACGTCTATTCTAGTGGAGATGCAAAAGGTTCAATGCATACAAATTATTGAAAGAAATCGGTGCGGTCGACTCTTTCGTGCCACAATATTTTTTTATATACATTAAGTCTTATCATTAGCTCAGTTTTACACAGCTGAACACCGCTCTTTGTACATACGCCACGAAAAAACGATTCATAGATACATCAATCGAGTTTCAGCAAATTTGCAAAACATAATTTAGAGTTTGCTACGCCAATTCTTTTTCACAGTTAAAAGACGACGATGCAAAGACTTTTCTCACATCGATAAAGCATTCAGCATGTAGAGACGATTTTTTTTACAAATAAGCGCAATTAATACCAAAAGGCATTGTGTACTTGTCTATCCTTTGGGTTGGTCTGAGAAAATGTGACGGCAGGTGCATACATAGTGTTACATTATCATACATACGTTAATAAGAAAATTACAAAATTAAAAAAATAAATTTATACGTATTAAAATTAAAATTGTATTGGTAGAGATATACTGTAGTTTGGTTCTAGCTGCAGAATGAATGGGCCAACTCGACCGAGGTAGGACCGCGCCCTCACAGAATGCCGGCTTAAAATATCAGCATAGTGCTGTTGTGAGTGTAAAGATCCGGAGATCATTATTACTGGTGGCACTCCATCTCAGCCCTCAAGGGTGACAACGCATTATGATTCCTTGTCAAGAATGAATGTAGATGTCATGGGCCGCAGGAGTCACTAACATCAGGTAAACTGTGTGCTCGAATGTTACCCTGAATGTAATAAAAAAAACTTGACTTTCAACCCATAACTATTTTAAGATTAATTAAGGAATGTTCTCAGAGTTAATCTTTCAACTCAACATTTTTACACCGATTTCAAAAATCTTTTACAGTTAATGTACCATATTTGCGGTTGGTGAGCTAGTTAACAATGATGAAGCTACGCTACGGCTTGGTTTTGACAGCAGTATTAACGGGTCGGCTCGACCTCGCAGACTGAATGACAGCATGAAAGATCAGCATAAGGCTGTTGTGTCGTGTGAGACCCAGGTACTGTGATAGCGAGGCATTCATCTTTCTTTTTAAATTATCTTTCATCACAGACTTTCTGATATTTTATAAAAATAAAAGCGTTTACTAAAAACTTCAAAAGAGTAAAAGTAGATGTAGAGAGAAATTCAAACTAAAATTTTAAGCCTAAAAATACAACAACGTCCTTTAACAGTTCATTTGATTGAGTCAAAAGAATATTAGTCAAGGTCGATCAGAATTCAGAAATAAAAGAGGAAACAGTTGTTTCAATTATGAATCAACCGTATAAATTAAGTTTATATAGTATATTTGTATAAAGTGCAGTTAAAATATGAGACCTACAGACGGATATAGATATAACATAATTTTAAAATAATTTACTGTTAGTAATAATTTTAATATGATTAATTAACCTAATATTATTATTACTCAATTAGCTTTTAAAGCCTAATAAACAAACAATTGAATTCACAATGATAAAGATTTTTAAGGGAAATCTCAACATTTTGTTCAACTACCAACATCCAACATAGGATTTAAGTGACCGTTGCATGATAATCTAAATCAAACACTTTCCAACTCTCCAATCATCGAATGTACAATTTGATACTGTTTTTATATTCCACAATTGTGTAAATGTACATAGCCTTATAAAATTTTGAATTATCTTATTTACTTAAATTTATGAATATTTAGTATGTTTATATATATTTTGATCGATCGTACAATCATTGAAATGTTTTGAAATGGTTTTATGATGACAGACAAGAAACACCAGAAGAAAACAAATCATTCAATTTAAAACTATTTTTATATTTATTTATTTATTTATATTTTTTAACCTTATATTTATCATCGTCAAGCTAGTAATCAAATAAACCTATATGATGAAATTTAATACTTATTGCAACTAATATATTTAGTTCCTAACAACTGTACAAGATAATCAATTCTAATAGGTCGTAGACTAGAGTAATAGGTTGCCTCTTTAAGCGTCATGATATAACATTCGTTCAGATTGCATTCGATAGCGCCATCTGTTGACGAATAGCATGACTATTCGAGAGAAATATTTTACTACTTTGCATGGAAGTTCCTTCAATACTTTTCCGAATTATCACACTGTTGTTATACCGATTGTGCGTAAATATTATAATTTCATTTCTTTAGTTTATTGGAGTCTTAAAGGTGATTCCGATAAAAATTAAATGATAGTTAAAATTCAATTTATTCCATTGGAAGAAATACTTTATACTTTTAGTATAGTAACAGGTTCTGTATGAAATAAAAATAAAACAATTACCCATGTTCAATATTTCATTTTACGGAATAGTAAAATAAATACAACAATTACAGGCACATACATAATAGATACACACTCCTCGTAATTTAACAATTTTAATTTAAAAATTGTGAAATAAAAATTATTAATACCTGATATGGCTGAAGGTTGGTGTAGTCCAGGAATTGGAGTGAGCGATCATGAAGAAACTCAACAGGCTGACCGTCTGCCTGGAGAGTCACATCGGCGGACAGCTCGGTAAAAGTCTGCGAAAAGTTGAAAGAAATAAATTTACAGACCAAATATGTGAACTAAGTTCACATAAAATCAACAGTGTAGTGACATAACTTTACTGTATTCTTACGATGAGTGTGGGGGCTATGAGTGCTAGTTAGTTCCTGGAATTAAATGATCCTCCCTTAGTATGACAACTTAGAAATATTAGAGGCATCATAATTTTAATTAATACAGCCCTGAAGTGTTGGGTTGATTAAGAAATGTGCACGTGTTTACCTCCTTACTAATAAAACATGTCCCAAAATGTGCAAAATAATTACGTCGTGTAGTGCTGTGAGATAAAAAGGAGGTCCAGACAAAAATAGAATAACTGTGTGAATATCTCTTAGCAATTAATAAAAATACGAATATCGTGACATCTGTAATGGTTTGTGCGACCTTTCCATCCTTTACCGTCGCAAGACTTATTATTCCCCCTTGACCTTCTTTTTATGAACTGAAATGTTGGGTAAATTTAAAAATAAATTCTCATCACAAATCACATCTATCAGAAGATAAGAAGCAACGTAAATCACTATGTTTTTATTTTCGTATATTAATGATTTACAAAATAATTACAATTAATCATTTATAATTATTATCCACGGCCCATTGGAAAGCCTTTATAAATGAACAAACTAGATAAATATTTCAATTCGTCAGTCCGTAATACGGTTTTGTTTGTCGAGTATAATAGTCGGTTATAAATATAAAAAAATACTCTTTACAAATGATTTTGTAATTGATAAAAACATTTTTTATTTATTTAACGTGACACTGTCTATTTAAAGCAACGAATGTAATACACCTGTTATCCACTAGTTTAGATGAGATAAGCAATTTTCAATAAAAACAAAAAGCTAACGATTCAAATTCAAAATATCTCGGTTGCCCAAATCTCGTGGTGGGAAACCGCTGCTTAATTATAATGGTTGTCTACGCTGCGCATTATTATAAAGTTTCCTGAATTCGTAATGCGCTCATGTCAAATTCTCTCGGAACTCTGGAGAAATTATCTTTTACCCAGAAATTTAATTCCGAAAAGTTTCTTAGTTTTGAGTTTTTATCAAGGTTCTTTAATAAGAGTAAATAGATCAAGAGGAATATTGGTATTGTTTCTACTGTTTGTGTCATACTGTAATAAAATAATTTTCATCTTAAGATAAATTCTAAATATTTTATTTTCTGTTCTTAATTATTTTCTCTAATATACTCTACTTTTAAGTAAACTTAAAAGAATTATAAATTTATCTCTTGTTCGTTCTTAAAATCGCTGTTCATTATTACAATAATTACAAACAATTTTTTTTAGACGACAAGTTTGTTTTAAAATACAACATAAATTAATGAACGGCTGGGTCATGCCTACACACCTGTCCCCCTAGTTAAGATCAAGGTTCGGGATCATTCCATATGCTAATGTGGCCTTGAGGAAGGCACTTGGATCATAATTTTTTTTCATGCTAATCCAAAATTATCGTCATCCCTATATGACGACATTCTTCCCAAGTATATTTCCCGTCCCGTTAACTTTTTATCCTTCCTTTCGTTCAAAGACTCCCCTTTCTTTAAAATCCTTTATTTTTTTATTATTAAAAATGAAGTTAAGTTAACTGGCCACATGATTTTTAAACATACATTCTTCGAAACTAACATTTTTATAAGTTCAACTGATTATGTGCTCTAATAGAATATGTTTATAGTGTACTATGATGTCGTTTGACCTATTTTTAAGTCTACCTAGTGTTCTCCTAGTGCATTCCGCTGATTGCTTTTGTTACGAAACAACTTCATATACTTGCCTCTTTCTGACTAGACATTGGCAGAAATATCACAACGATAGTTGACATATAAGTTGAAAAAAAAATGAATTTCTAAACACCCAATAAATCTTAAAAGATTTTCAAGTTTACAGCGTAAATTAATGAAAAAAACTTTAAAGAGAAAAAAACGAGGATAATTATGTATTAAATATCTTATGCACGCTTGTTCCGTGACAGCTAAAACGTAGCCATTAAAAGTTCAATGCACATCTTGATTTATCGAACTAGCAACAGTATCGACGGTCACTCTTCGGCGGAGTTTCCAGCACACGTCCACAAGGGCCATCCATCACCGCCTCATCAGTATTCTTCGTAATGCATAGGTTGAATAACACCTATAAAAGTCACCTTTCCGAGATTATCTGACGCACACCACAAACGATCGTATTGGTTATTCCAAGGAGGACGCAAGAATTTGTAAACATAAATGAATCACAATATTGATTCCACAAAAGAGTTATATAAGTCTGTAATTGTGCAGTGTAAGTTGTTTATTGGGTTGGGTTCTCTTTTATACGTACGTGTTTTTAAATAACCTGTTATATAAATATGTACATATTTAAAAACGATATTTCTACGTTAATTCTAGAACTATTTAGTATATAGTATTTAATAAGTATTGTAGTGTGGGTATCTTTTGGAAGAATTTTTCCAACTATATAATGCATAAAATTAATATAACGATTACTGTCACTGTACCAGCAGTGAAAAGGGTAAGCAAGCTCCCAAAACTTTACTATTATTAACTTAAACAAAATATAATAACTACTATCAAGTTTCAGTTTCAGTCATTAAGATGAGCTATTAATATTCCCATCTAATACACGCTAAGCGTCTATGTATGTATATATATATATATATATATATATATATATATATATATATTATGATATATATATATTATGATATATATGATAAAACGTGAAGTAAAACGTGACTTGTATGCAAAACGCATAAATTCGCATCCGACAGAGGTCACGACGACACGTGAATATGGTAAATAATTTAATCCGTACAACTTGCGGATGACGCTCTAAATACAAATCATTTACACACGTTATTCGTCTATTTCAAAGTCAAAACAGTATTATTTTTGCAACTTAGATAGTATATGCATGCGGGCTCGGAACGATGTCAGGGTGCCTTTGCCAGAATGGTTTTTCCTATGTTTATTTTCGTTAAACGTTTTATTATGACATTTTTTGTTCCCTTTATAACTTTAAAAAGGATTTTATTAATAGTTTAGTTGAGATGGTGTGCGTCTTGTCAAACATAATAATCATAACTTTGGTACACAATATTTTATATTTTTAAGGATTAATACTGAGCAACGTTCATTTGATAGCGAGTGATGGCTACGGCCTATTGATGACTTGAATGTAGTGAAGTGGATAAAAAAAAGATGAAGGAAAGTTGCCACCTCATAAAATAGGGATTCTGCTGTTCCTGGTTCAGCCTTATTTTTCAAATATTTGGTCTCTGGTATTAACTAATGGATGAACAAATGAAATCAGGATTGTTTACTTGCGCTGGCATTGTTATTCTGTGCGCATTGTTATCGATAGACATAGGACATCAAGACCCCTTCTAGCTGTAACTTAGTTGTAGAATGTAACAAATAATTCTTTCATATAAACATCACAGTCAACTTGTCCGTGAATAATGCACACGAAGAATAAACAAAATTAGAACAAGAAGGAAAAATCAGTAACAGACAGCACCTCAGTCTATCAGAAGTTTCGGCGAGATATGTTTATACCGCCATCTATCGGAAATCATGGGATTTTCTTCGCGTTTTCTCTTATCGCCTCGTCGTTCACGAGACGCCAAACTGTTAATTCCTTCCGTCACCAACGCACGAAATTAAACATCAATTCATATACACATACAAAATACATAGTTTATTATTAAATAATAAAAAAAAATATATATTAAAAAGCAATACATAAGGTATTGCTTTTTTATTTTACTAGATTAAGTGTTTTTAAAATAAATATCCACAATAGGCACGAGAAATAAATACCGTAGAAAAGGGGGTGTCATAAAGGAATACTCTTAAATATTGTTAAAAATCTCTAGCTAAAACGGGAGATGAATTTATGGCATTGTGGTCGTTATATCTATCTAAGATAGGTATGTATACCTTCTGGGTGTTTTGTAACAGCTCCGCTACTGTAGCGCTATCTAACGGTATTCATGAAAATTAAGTGAACACCTTATTCGAATTGTCAAGTTTAACGAAATATAAATAAAACTCACCAGAGCAGGCCATTTAACTTCCTTGTCTTCGATTTTTTTAGGAGCCCACACTAAACTTCTTTCCACTAAAAACACGCGGAAACTTCGACGCGAATGAACAGCTACCCACTCTCGACGTTGCCAGTCTACACCATCATATTCTACTAACACCTGAAAAAATGGAACAAAGAAATATATTAATACACAAAATTGAGAAAATAGTGTAAGTTTTACGCGCCATCTATCGGTGCGCAGCGGAACTGCTAGGTTAGAAGATAAATTTAAGAAAATCAAGTTTTAATTCTAGGCTGCTAGATAGCAGCACTACAACAAAAATTTCCAGCGTTTGTGCCTTGCCACAAAACCCCTTACAAAACTACACACTAAATTCTCCCGCCTAAAGTGTTCAAAAGAGATACAAGATTTTAAACAGAGAGAACAATAATAACAAATCTGCTTTTTATTCGAAATGGAAGTTTGTTAAAGATTGCGCGCCATTCTTTAGAAGTTGGACGTATGCGTGAAATTTTAATTAAATTCCGTATATGTAATTTATTTATAACTGTGTAGTCACATAAAATTTTTCGTAGTTAAACCATTTTTTACTTTACTTTTATTTTGTTATCGTCAAATTATTATAGTAGTAGTATTTTGTATTTACGGTACATTTACTTATATAAAATCATAGTTCCTGTATACAGTCCAAAACTACCAAAAATTTTATATGTTTGTAGATTTTGACTTTTGTACAGTCGCACTATTAGTAATTCTCTTTGAACAAACGATATCACCGTTCTTAGAAAAGAATAACAGGCAGACCAGAAACTTGGCTCGCTCGATCATTTTATTATTATATATATGTATGAATGTTAATGTGATTTGCGTGTAGATTCGTAACAATACGTATCTCTTTGGTGCGTGACCTCACGGATAAACAGTCTCCGAGTTTTCCAATGTCAGATCAAAGTTAATACGTAGCCGTTAGTTACTGTTACGTCAGTGACAACAAAAACTATAGCGAAAAATAAATTTAATACTACACAATAATTTACATATTTAATATAAGATTAATAGGTACGGACTACATTCTTAAATATCAAATAAGTTTATAGGTTCATACGTATAACAGGATTTTATTATTGAAAAAAAGTAATGATTTATTATACTCAGCTACAATTATTGTTTATATTTAATTTAATGTTGAGTGTGATGGTAGAGCCACTCTGCAGTTTTAATGAATCGGCTCAACCAGGGTGAGTGTAGGTTTTTTTTTTGCGTGTGAATATTTCTGTTGGTCCAGAGACCTGTACAGCTTTATCTAATTAGACTCGCGAGTAGACTCGCAGCATCGTCGTGGTCTCCCACGACGATGCTGCGAAACTGGCGCGAGGACTGCTCCTGCACCAACGCTGCACTCCGACAACTGTGGACGAAGAACGTCGACAACAACAGAGGGGGCGATAATACGATCCGAGGGCCCCTCATAGGGGGGTACGAAACCACGACTCGGATTGCTATCTAAAGGGAGGACAGGTCGATTTTTAGAAGCGGCCTAGAACATGAGTAAATCGCGTGTAAGTCTCTGTGCAAGGAAGACAACGTCGCCCTCGCCAGCGAGTGCGGTGTAGCGTGTACGGATTGTGTAATGTTGGTGTGTGTACGCGGCGTCGGTGACGGGTTAGTGTAGGCCTCCGGAGGGTTCTCGCTTTGTCGTAGCGGGGGGGCTTAGTAACCGTGGCTTGGTCACCCACGGTGAAGCTAAGAGGAACCCAAATGGCCGGCCTAAGGCGCTCTGTGGCCGGCCCGAGGTGGCCGCTCCGGGTGGGCTCGTAATTGAGCTCACCTCGGAAGCGTGTCGGTGGACTGCTGGGGGTGGAAGTGGCGGAGCGAGGCCGCCTTCCCCGCCCCCAGTAGCCGAGGCGGAGTCGCGGAGGGAGAGGAGTGTCGGTGTTTCGTTGCCGCTCTCCTATCCTCCGCGACTCAAGCGGGGTCGCACCGCGTGATGCGGCTGTGGTGGGGCCGCGGGGAAGAGGAGTGTCGGTGTTTCGTTGCCGCTCTCCTGTCCTCCGCGGCCGAACATCGGTCGGCGGTGGAGCCGCAGACCAGATCCACCGCAGGGGGCTGGGTTGGCTTAGTGCTTTCCTGGCCCCCATGGCCTCTGGGGGGCGGACTCGGGGGAGTCCGTTTCCCACCTACAGAGGAGGCCGAGATGGAAGGCGCGTCCGTGTTCCGGCGCGCCTTGCCTGAGAGGGTGGAGAGGGAGATGTCCGTGCGTATATCAGCGGGTTGGGTTGTGGCTACACGACACCCCTACTCAGATGGCCTTCAGCCCTGAGTCTGTTTCAGTAAAGCTTTAGAGGTCACTAGACCAACAGCGTCACGCATACAGATAAAAAAGGTAGAGGAAAGTTTTCGATTGAGATACAAAGCGGTACACATCGGAGAATACAAAGCGACTTGTGGGTGAAATTCCTAAGAATTTAACTAAAGTGAATAGTGTTACTTAGTTAAACCGAATTAAACATTTACGAAGTCTCAACTTTATTGAAAATATTACTGATATTTATGTCACAATATTAACAAAAATAATTCAATAATTGTTGCAAGTTCCTAATGTATTTAAAAATTAAAATAAATAAACGAAAATCAGTCAACATAATATCCCTTGAGTGTGTATATATATATATATATATATATATATATATTATATATATATCCATATACATATATATGCAATTAAACTCACAAACGACGTAGTAGGCTTAATGCCCTGCGCCTTATCTTGGTTGTATTGTGAAGTTGTTGTGACATTACGATATGAGTGTGCAAAAATATAGGTACATATACATGATACGTATGTTACCCACATAAAGTGTTACTAGTTAAGTATATTCATTGTTCTTATAATTAAGACTCACGCTAATAATAATTTTAAAAACGATAACCACAGAACACTCCTCACTCTCACGGCGAACTGAGCCAGTTCGGTCACTCGCTTTTAGTATATGGCCTTAGGTTTCGGATTCCCTAGAAGTCTATATATATAAATCCTCCTCCTTTTTCTCTGATTTCCTCTCTAGGGTGGAGGCTTAAGGTATTCCCCGTTTTTTATTTCTTATCCTGTAATTGATAAAATCAAATTCCAAGTCAGATATGCCGTTGTAAGACCTCGGGGTACTTTGAGCTCCTCCTGCATAGACAAAAAAAGAAAAATTGTGATATCAGGATGAAATACATCACTTCTATCCGTGGCCTTGAGTGCCGTAAAGTATTCAAACGTCGTAAATTTAAAAGTTAAGATTAATAAGATAAAAATCCGTCATTTATGTTTTTAGTCAATGTGTAGTATTCGCATAAATATTATCAATAGAATAAAAAACATGTCGGTTTCTTATTCATTATAATCATAACTGACCTAATACATGGAAGAATCACTACTCCTTAAATCTGCTGTACCTTAATCTATGTTATAATATTTTTTTCCAGAAAGCGAAATATTGAACAGAAAAACTGGAACAAAAAATGGGAACAATGTCGACACACTCGCCCCACGAAGTTTTTCGGAAACAATTTTCGTTGTTTGTTTTTATGGTTGTGCGATGTTTACTAAAAATTAAGATAATTTTACTTTAATCCTAGTGGATTTAGGTAGCTACCTGATTACTAGATCGGCAGACATCGAGCAATTTAGAGCACAGCGCGACCCGTGTACGTTGACTATATTTGTATAATAGACGAGAAAACTTTCAGCTTTGTAGGTCAACGAAGAGCTCGGAGCACTTCAGAAAACACATGAAACTGTGCTTAGTGACCCTCGTCGCTTTCTATATTTAATATGATGACATGGTGCCGTACATACAATAGCGCTGTATTTTAAGCTACATATTTTTATAATTTAAATAAAATTATGGCAACGTACTTATTATCGTCAGCCGGCTGAAGCATCTAATGAATTCAATTCACAGGAAAAAACTGGTCCATTACGAATTGTTGGTTTTCTGGACGAGGGAAGTGGACAACGAGTGGGTGCTTGCATTTGCCCGAATCCTTACGGTAATATAATATTTTATCATGTAGGATACGTATCCCCCGACTTCGATGTCACCTGATAAAACCTGAAAATATCGCTGCGGTCAAAATCGAGGACATCAAAAAAGATAATTTTGGATAGTCGGATAGTCACCCATACCTCAAAGACTAAAGGCGAAAATCTACGACCAGTGCATCCAGCTTGTACTCCAAACGTGGTGCGGTAACGTAGACTCTAATCACGCAATGATTCCACACGGTAAATGGCAGATGCAACAGAGGAAGCTATGCTTGAGGTTTCCGTGGCAGATAAAATTTCTGAATGTAAGTTTACGACATCACCTCCAAATTCCAATCCAAAAGCGACGTTAACTCACCAACCAAAAATATCCAACCGTATAGTAAAATTAAAAAATTATAATCATAAAAAACGTTTCCACGGGTAAAATCAATGTATGATATTGAGATCGAAAACAAAATGTAAACAAGACGTCCAGACATCGAGTCATCTTGCGTAAAACATGCGCGAATAGTGCGTAGCAATTTTCGCGGCCTAGTTCGCCTCGAAGCCCTACCGTCATGGTCGACCTTGTCACACTATCTACGGGCATAATTACATCTAAATCTAACGTTACAGCACTACCACACGATCAGTTTACGCCTCTTTTATTTATATATGATAGACAATTTTTGTATCATTGATAACGGCAATTTTAGTGTTGTAGTATTTTTGCAGAACATATTATATGGAAACTAGTTGGAGGAATAGGGAATAGTTGTTATTACATATTGAGCTAAATTTATTATTCAACTTAATATAACACCAATTAATGGTATGCAGTAAACAAAGAAGCGTCAATAGGCTAATTGTTTAGGGTACGGTCAGCGAAACTTAAGGTCTTAGCGTACCTAGGATCCACCATAAGACTATGGCCGCGAACCATCTCCTAGCACAAGCATTTTCAGCTTAGTTGGAGTGGTTATTGCCCGGAATATTAGTAACGTTATGAGAATTGCTAATATTCTCTTTTTTTTAACAATTGTATAAATAGTGAAGAGTTCAGAATATCGTGTATTAAATTAAAAGTTTTTTTAATTGTTTTAGTTTTATTATTGTAGTAGTTAGACAGTAAATGCACTTAGCGACCCATCGGCGTTTAATTAGCCCACCGCCCTCCTCTGTAGTGCAGAATGACACTGGTGATCATTTTGTCTATGTGTATTGAAAGAGAAAATGTATTACATAATATCTGGACATTCCATTTCACTCCTCGGGGGAGACAGTCTGTCACTAGAAGCAATTATAGTTTAGTCTGTCCATCACGCAAAAGTATATAGCATGTATGTATAACATGGGTGTAGCATATATAAGATGGCTATTTGTTGCATCTAGCACACTTCTTCCCCGGATCGCGAATAACTAGCTACATAAATAGAAACAGTAGGTACTTAGTCAAGGTTACGCAACTAGGGCAAACCGCAAAAGATTACAACTGCATCTCAACCAGATAAAGCCATATTATACACGAATATCTTTCTGGTCTATATCACTGGTGTGTAAATGTTTTCCATAACGGTAAAAACTTATTATTGTTTTCATTATTTAGCAAGTACGCATTTGACTAACATGACGGAGCTACGTGACCATTGATTTAATGAGACATATTATGAAGCCATTCAATTTTAGTTCGCACGGGTATTGACAACACATCACCATCATGATTTCTCATCGAGGAGAATTAGTCATGTGCCGTACCACTTAATATCAGATGAACAATTTACAAAATGATAAAAAAAATTACATATCCTAATTACTGAAACACAAGTTCAAAGTTGTACAAAGGGTGTGTGAGAGCAATTCGAAGTTATTACCAAAAGGGCGCACTAAAGAAGTAGTATATATAATATGTATCTTGGGTTAATGTTAATCAATGTTGACTGATAATTTCAACCATAGCGAGATTATCTGGTTGTTTTCATATAATGACAACTGCTCAGCATGCATATTAATGTGCACAAAGCAATCACGCAAACACACTCATTTTAAGTAATCGGTTGTAAGAATTATGTGATAAAATCGTCTGAAAGTCTGAATTTCAATGTCAGAGTCAAAGGAACAACAAAAATCATTATTAATACATTCAGCCGCATATTTTACCCGAAACCCAATCACATTTTTCAATGAATACAAGACAGGGCTTGTCTACAAGCCCAACTAGTGTTAAGTGATGATGTAGACCGTATAATATAGAGCGGACAACTCAGTAAATGCCTATTCATTCTTCTCTTGAAGACACTCATATTATATTCGCAGGGAAAGATTACCCCGCACAGGCAACTTAAATTTTACGCTATTCGCATTAAAAACGACGACGCGTTTCGCTTCTTCCGATTGCGGGAAATATGCACAACGAAAGGTGGATGGATGGAAACTCACCGTGCGTATTGATGTCCGATAATGAAAAGGGATTAGGAGTTGGTCTTAACCAAATCTGGGTCACCTATTAGCCTTTTAGCACGCTCGAGTCCTAACTTCCATGTTGATAATTCACAGAGCCTGCACAACTGTGAAAGCAGTATTCCCCATACAACCGAACTCGTTCTTCATCAAGAACTACAGCGATGTGAAGTACCGCTGTACCTTTGCAAGGGCTCCTTCCATTGCTAAATTTTTGTTGAGACTCAATGAAACGCGTAAAGTTAAAGTTCGACAATATCTCAACTCTTAATAACCGAAGGCGATCGGCATATTCCAGGGATACATTTCGTAAAGTAGAAGCCAAGGTGACCGAGCTCCTTTTAGAGTTAAATAGACACGTCTGTGTTTTGGCGGCATTAAATCTCACAAGGTTGGCATCGCACCAACTTCAGACTGTCTGTAATGTGAGATTAATATGCACTGCCAAAACTTCCCTTTCAAACCGTATTTGTTCCTGACAAGCCCGAACATTGATTGTTGCCTCTTCACAACTCTGCTGTCATCTGCATATACCCAAAATACATTAGCTTTACTGGGCCCTTGATATGCAGTAAAAAGATTGGAGCAGGACTGATCCCTGAGGAACAACATTTATTGCCTCAGACGAGCTGCCGCTACTCGAAGAGGGCGTTTTTTTAGGATATCTTGTATCCAGGTTTTTAGACCTGCCGATGAGATACACCGTTCGCTGGAAGCTTGCTGATAAGGCTGGCAAATTATTTATCGTTATTCTCGATGATTTCACCTACTAAATGTGCGGCATGCATTAGAATTGGACCCCCAGTAGAACTCTTTCAGTGAAACCGTACTGTCGGTTACATTGAGATTAGCTGGGAGTGGAGCGTTATTCTATACCCACATAATTTTTAGCGATAGTTAGTGTTCAGATGGACTCACATCTTATGAGAGTATTACCAATATATATAAAAGCATAGATTGTAACCTGATTGATACCGGTTAGTAAATAAATAGTATATTATATCACAAATTAAAAAATGTTAATTTTGAAAGTTACTTTCAGTCCAATAATTAGACGAAACATAAACCAACCAGTTACTACAAAAAGAATGCTTATATCAAATCTGTAGACAACGATTCAAAAAGTATCATAATTATTAAAAACACTACTGCGTTCTTAATAAACTTGCACAAACACATATATAAGATATTACTAACTACGCACACTTATTGTATAGTCTATTTACAACATTTAAGCTCCAAAAATTAGTAAAATTACTTTATCTAACAAATCGTCTGAGGAGTAATAAATCTACTAAAAAAATAAGAAAGTTTTTAAAACATAATTTGCGTTAACTATTTCGCTGGAATTTGGCTGCAACGTCGTGCCTAACTAATGTAATTTATTAGACACATAAAACCAAGGCAGAAAGTGAGAAATTAAAAACATTTCAATCCAAAACTGTATTATAATTTACTTTAATAAATTATTTCATCCGTGGCTATTTTATGGATATCAGATTGGCGCTATATTAACTGTAATCATATGGAAGTGTTTTCGAATGTATTTTTTTCTATGGAAATGATGTTACAAACTAGCACACAGTGTAAACCGTAAGTCTAACGGTAAGTGTGGCCCATGTCAAGCAAATTCAATCTCGATAAGGAATTATTATGCAAATGCCTCACCAGAAATAAAGTCTGCGATTTCTTTCACACTAACTATTAGTTTCGAGATAAGAAAGATAGGTAGTGTTATATATGTAGGTAGGTAAGTCCCAATACCAGCCATTGATATTACTCGCATGTATTTTTTTTTTCGGGCTGATGGCCTCTGTTAGCCCGAGGGCGTTTACAGTTTCACCGGGTTGAGAGGTGACCGAGCGCTTATGGCACTCATTCGAGACCTCTATATATGGATAACCAGCACAAGGGCTCCCGACAGGGAGCCTCGGCTTGGACCGTTACCCTGTTTCGCGAGAGCGTCTGACTCAAGGGTGCCCGAGAGGGTCGAACCTCGGCGCGATCAGTTGCTTCTGACAGAGGATTATCTAAATTAATATCGCTAACTCGCATGTAGTGACGTTGTCATTAGACGTACTTTTTAGTTGATAGTTTTGACATTGCACGTTGAATTAAGAACTTATGCGATGAAGAGTTATAGTCGGAATTTGAATGAGTATTGTGTGTATTCTACTGCTGCACTGCTAAAGCATGAGTAGGCCCAGTGAAGAGGGGTATGCTCGGTGTTTCTGTGTATTAACACAGACAGACAGAAGTTAAAAAGTAAGCATTCGTTGTAGATCAATAATAACTGTAAACCAGCTCTTACATAAATCGATAAGTAGCAAATTCGTACGGACAAATGTAACCCGAGTCTTGATAGGAGTTAATAAATGATCTCATGGCAATCCCTCCTATTTAACTCCATTTCTTCACCTCCTTTATGACATTGACCTATCGATCAATTTGTGAAAAAGAAGAGAGACTTGTCCAAACTCTTAAAAGAAATATCTCAATAGTTGTTACACCAAATTGGCCCAGTTAAACTTTAATTAAATAGAGAAATCGTAAAGAGAAAGTGCGACGTAACGATAGTAAGCCTAAGTACAAAGGTCTGAATGGGCGAAACATAATAAGACTAAATGTTAAAGGCATTTCGTAAGTAAGGGCGACTACGGCAGGCTTGCGTAACTGTTATAGTTACTCTCTGTTAAAGTAACTGTGTCCGACGAAGTTAACCGCAACCGTTAAATGTTACATCTAGCTTAAGTGTCATTTGCGTGGGCCCATTAAGATCTTTACATTGGATTACGATTAATATGACAGAAACAGGTTAAGCTATTTTGTTAATTTATAACTTATCATCGTTTTAAAATATAAAGAAAATGGTACCACGCAGATAGAAAGATACTCTAAGTTAGAAATAAATTTTGACAGTAGTGGTTAACTGGCCATGAATAATGTAACAATTTAAAAAGTTCTTCTATTCCAAGTTTATATTTGGAATGCGTTTATAATCTTCTACTTTTCTAGTATTAAACTTTGATCGTTTTGCGGCCATTCCACGTGTGATTGTTAAAATAAATAATGTTAAATAAAATAATAAAGGAAAACTCAAAACGTTACTACAACATTGGGAAGGAAGTCTCAGATCTACGAGTACCAATGACTAACTTCCGATGAAGACTGCGTAATCATGGATTCTTGGCCTATGGAGTCAAAAGTTTGTATCAATGCCAAAGACAGCCAATTTCAACTTTTTTTTAATAAATCGCTTAGTTTTCGATAAATACATACACATAAATTTTATTGAGATAGGAATCTCCTTTTCTTTCATGACATATCATCACATGGCGAAGAAGTCTTATGACAAATATTTTTATATTATTACACACCCATGTATAATAAAATATTTTCAAAAATCAATCAGAACGATTGGCGGTTTTTGCTAATATCTTATTGTCAAAAAAGAAATAGTGTTTAGAAAACTAAGAACCTTATTGTAAAAGAACGAACATAAAAATGAAACCTCACTCAAATATTTAAAGAAAAATTTCAGAAAAAGAATGGTAATACTATAGACACAGTAATATATAGTTAAAAGGCATTAACGACATAATAACCGACGAAGCATACAATATTTCTTCTTTAAGCTGAGGTCAGGCTCCGTCGAAATTTTGTCGGTAGCATTCACACAATAAACCCTATTGAAAGGGGCACGAATCTCGCTTGGGAGGAAAAAAGGGACGGCGGTAAAATGGGCGCCCCATATACCTATAATATACAATTTATACCTACGTAGGAAGCTTGGCTTAAAGAGAAGGGTTGTGAGATTCCGCATCGACCTGATTAACGACTGGAACGAGACACGTAACTCTAACGTAGAGACATTTCTTTTTATCGTAACCGTTATAAACACAATTTTTTTAACATAAAAACAGAAGTTTATATTTATGTTTAATTTGTAAGAGAAGCACTATGGGTAAACAAACTATATTTTTTAGCAAGTGACTTTTTTATTTCAATTTTATTATTATGCATTAATGAAGTCTATATATAATATAAAACCGGTCATTATATAGAATTTAATAACATAAAAATTAAACCGACTCGTTAAATTATACATACACACAAGAAAGTGGCTATTTAGCGTAAAATATTAGAAATACTCTAGGCGTGTATCTGCCCTATGGACGTCTAGCACCCGCCCGCATAAAACTGGCATAGAAAATGAAAGTGTAAACAAAGAGCGCAAAATATTATTTAATACTTATGAATTCAAAATAACTTCTAAATAACAAATATAATTCATAAATAAAATATTATACATAAAATTATAATTAATTATATATTTTTTTGTTCGAAAATAAACAAGTACGCTTAAATTTATATCTGATAAAATTCATGATGGCCGAAAATATACAAAAATTTAGAGACATTTAAAAAAATTTATAAAATTTTAAATAGCATGTCGCATTTCCCACAAATAACGAGTTTCACTAGCTAGTCGCACAAGTCACGAAAGACATCGCGTCCAAACAGCGCATTTCCAGCGGGGTTCAGTGGGTCAATGAACGCAACGGGGGGACCTGTCGCGCGATCGCTTGCACAACATAGCCACCAACAACCTTGGGCCCTTGTTAGTAATGCCACCTTTAGTGAAATTTCCAATTGAAATCTGGGAGGGTTGACTCCCTTAATTATGTTAGGGCATAAAACCCTATTATATCATATATTCTTCCCTGTATGGCAATGGCTATTCTGTTTGTTTTTAGTCTATGTTATAATCATATATCTGCTATATTTTATTCTGTTACGGATGTTTTAATCTTATGATAGTTTGAAAGCAGGTCGTCACATTTAAATGTTAATTACAAATAGTAATAATAACGTCATGTTTATTTCATATCATAAAAGATTAAGGAAATTTGATTAATAAGAAATAGCAATGTCATACACAAGTGCTTCGAAATCGATTAAATTCAATCCATCACAAAGTCATTAATGTTGTTATAACATTTATTTATTAATATCCGGTATAATTTTCTTAATTATACTTTTTTGATACAATGCAAAATTCATTTAAGTTTTCAGAGTCGTGTCACTTTCGCATCGTAAGCCTAAAGATATCAAGATAGCTTCTTTCATTAATTGCTTTTGGTCAAAAGCGGTAACTTGTCATGAACAAAGTTTTCCATCTCGTAAATATAAATATATAGCGTTACAATATTATGTTTTTGCAGCGTTACCTTACCACGCAAAATGATGAGACGTAAGATCCAATGTATGTTAATCTCTATAATTTATAAGACATTTAGTAAATTTTATATTTAGTAGATATAAGTCAGTCGAACGTTGTAGTCTTAATAACATTAGTTGGGAATATAAAAAAATCAGTAACATCAACAACCGGTAAATAGTCTTATATTACCTAACCTTTGGAAGACGAATTGTTGATTGTAATAAGTACTTATAACCTCGCAATGTCATGACTATTTTATGAATTAATTTTAAAAGATCAATATATTTTCAAATTTTTACCTTTGTATGACGCAGTTGCAAAATTATCAGGTACACAAAGGCTAAAATTTCTTTGTTTAACTGTAGTAAGAAGTAATTTGGAATATGGTTGTGTTATTTGGTCTCCTCAATATAGTATACAAGAAAAATAAAGAACGTGGATGAATTGATGGTCCAGAACTACTTGCGAAATTTATATTTAATGCACCCGTAGATTAGCGAGACCATGCAAAATTTCCGTTGGACACCTCAATACTTATTTACGTATCTTTTGCCAAAAATGAAAACAAAAATTGCATTAATCTGTGTAAAACTATGTTTTCTAGATGAATTTGATGTATTTTAAAGAAAATTTCTACAGTTTGTCTCAATAACCTGTCTGTTATAGCGCTTTATTTTTATGTTACGTTATCTTCGCTTATTTTTATACAAATTTCGTTAGTAATTTTATTTTCTCCAATCGTTTTGAAATATTTGATGCTATGCTTAAGTTTTTTTTATTTTCATAAATCTTATTTTAATTACCATATTTTTCTTGCGTTATAACTATAATGTTCTGTACGCAAATACCCATTGAGAACACTGCAAAGTGGTCATTTGTACAAATGCTTAAATCAAATTCCTATTTTATGTTACTTTACTATTACAACCAGTATTTATTGTTATTGCCATAATTTTTATTTAAATAAGTTTATTATTATCATCTTGTGCATTTTATGATTACCTATAAATATCTCAAAGGTTAGCTAGCATAAGAGTTTAATTATTACTACGATATTAATTGTATGTCATGTTGGTTATCCTAAAATAAATAAATAAATTATATTTTTATTTACCAAATAATTTCAAAAAATATATTCAGATTTTATAAAAGTAGTAATGAATAAAAATAGTGAAAAAATTTTAGTGTTGATTTATTAGGCCTTTTTGTTCAATTTGCTTATAAATTGGAGGATTTGTTTATAAATTGCTTAATTTATAAATAAGTCGTTCAACAACATGGCAAAATTTCAAAATGGCGGTGTTAGTTCTAACGTTGGCCACTGATTACCAACATTTAAGTTGGTGGTACAATATTTTATTTATTTTCGTTATTGCACATATATATTTCTTAAAAGGTATTATGTAAAGAATATAACATTTTGTATGTATTTAACTGTATTTCAAATTACTAACTCTTAAAACGTATAATGGAGAATTTATTTTTGCTTGCATTCTCTTCATATCAACCTGAGTCAAACTTGAAAAACCTGTACGATGAAACCAGATTATCGTGTAGTGTGATCCAAAAAAATATAAAAATAAAAATTAAAAGTTTTATTTAAACAGATCTGTTGAAGTAGCATAATTTTAAAACGACGGAATGAAAATAATACTGTATGTTACGCATTGAGAACACGTGTATAGTGTATCTTGGCTTCAAAGGTCATGAGGATGACGTAGAAGCTAGCCGAGGTATCCAGCAATAGTTTCTTTAACTTAGAATATCTTAGTAGGGCTAGAGCCTGACAATAGTGGTAATTTTGTTCGCCTACGACATATATATATATATATATATATATATATTTATATATATATATATATCTATATAAATAATATATATATATATATATATATATCTATATAAATAATATATAACAATAAATATACAAATAATATATAATGGTAACAAGTTTTTGTCTCCTTTCATCATGCAATTAATATAACTGGTTCTTTTCTCACTTTTATTATAATCTGTTTCATAAACTTTCAGGACTATTCTACTATAATTAGTAAATATTTCACCGCATCAAATATCTCAGATTCAAAGAGGGAAATAGCGGCGATAATACATAAAAGGCGGAAAGGAATTCTGCGCCACGGCCATTTTGCACCTTTTGCCTCGTGGTCGAAATAGGGCAGCATTACGTATTCACGAACAGGGTAGGCAAGGTACGGAGGGCTGTACATACGAAGCGACGTAAAGAGAAACACGACAAATCCGGATATTAAACCTATCATCCCGAACATTTTTATCTATTGTCTGTACTTCTAGATTGATATTTTAAAACGGATATACCTAAATTATTGATATTGGTATATTATAGTGATCAAAGTTCTTAAAGGTTAAAAGGTCCAAATAAAACAAAACTCATAATGCAAACAATATAATGAGTGTGACGGCATTTAAATATATCAACTAGATAGTATTTTTGATTCTCCCCACGGCAGGCATCCTCTGGTATTACTGCTAAATAAGTTAGGTGCTACGATAAGGGGGACTTCCCAACTGTCCTATTTATTGACATCATTATTCCCTTCAAAGGAATACTACGAAGTAAGAGAGAATAAATCGCTTTATTCTCCAATTATGCTGCAATATACATATGAGAACATGGTGCCCCCTGTTAACTGAAGACTGATTGTCGAACCCAAATATCGGCTTTAGATAGGGAGGCGCAACACCGAGAGATTACCGGTAGCCCGACGCCTATTCAGCGTGGTATGGCCAATTGTTTCAATTAGTGCAAGATAAATTGATACTTTCTTGAAAATTATTAAGATTGAACCTATCATTATTTAACACTAGAACAAACTTCTCGGTTATTTTAAGGATATACTATAGGACAAAGGATTTTTACAATCTTTTAACCAACAACCCAACAACTTTTCAAGCAATTCTAGAAATCCATATAATTTATTTACTCAAATTGAAATAAAATATGTAGTTATTTATTTTTGTACTTTGTTATAATATTTTGTTATAACTAATATGTAATGTTGTCCAATAATTGTTGTCCACCATGGGCTACAACACCGGTGAATATAGAATTCTCCCACACCTTTCTGTGTCTTTCTTTTTCTTGCCCAGGTTGCTAACTACATCTAGCTGTACTATATGATTGTCAATACGAGATTAATCGCTTTTATGTTGATTCTAGTGTGATTTTACACTGCGTCTATCTATCACTTATGTTATTCATGTGTTTATATTATTTACGCTCTTAAAATTAAGGTGCACTTCCCTCAAAATATTGGTCTTAAATTATATACACGGTATTTTTTAATATTTAATCAGACCCCTTTGTAAGACTATATTCCTTTCTATTTAGGCTTTTAATGCATATATAGTATTATGTCCACAGAAATAATTTGAGATCCCAAATAATTACGACAATTTCCTTAGTTTTGTCGAATACGTATTACAATTAGTTTCGTTTGAAGGCTTACTTTGACGGCTAACTACACAAAGGACGAAAACAATTTGGCAAAACGACGTCTCTAAAGTAATACGATCTTAACATTCAAAGGAAGCTGTACGCGGGCCAGTCTGATCATTTCTCTGTGATCTTTCGTATTTACTTATAAAACTTTAAGAAATTTGTTCTTATATTTCTGAGAAAAAATAAGTAAACAATAATTAGTGTCATAATATGTATGAATTCGTTCTCTTTATTCAAATTGTTGCTCCTCCAGCACCTTAGACTCATCAAACGAAACACAGCAGTGTTGAGGCAGAAGTTAGAAGTTAGCAACTTAGTTGTTACTGGGACCCTAATTAGTGAAGAGGCAATCCATCTTGGTCCTCAGGTATCTGCATTATGATTCCTTATCACAGAGCGCCGGGTAAACAGTGGTCTCGTTTGTACTAATACTATTAAAAAAAAATTACGAAGCTGCTTTTATATACTAAAAAACATCTGGTCGGGGAAAAAGGGGTTGGTTTTGCCCGGTGGTAAAAGCTGATAATGAACGATGCCCTTGCAATACCACCATACACATAGCATCACCTTATTGCGAGTATTTAATAATCCAGGTTTCCCTATAGTTTGTGGAGCTTGACTGCCCTTTTATCATGATATTTTCGCGTTCTTGTTTCATCACCAGTGATGAAAAGTGGATTATCTTTTCAAAGGTGAATCAATCTTATCAAAATCGGTTCGGTTTCATTACGTTTCAATAGAGAATACACGATTAATTAGATTTGTTTCAGTGAGCTCGTGTCGAGCTTTTTTGTATGTCCCGACTTTTTCATATGGGTCAAAACTGTTTTGTGGTCAACCACTAGCTCTTCAGCTACATCGTAACTGAAGAGTTAGTGGTGTGTGTGTGTGTGGAAATGGAAAAAGATCTGCATATTAGTAATATGCAGATTTTTTTCCTCTTTTTCAAAAATGGCATTGACTTTCTGTCTGATCTGTCACAGGTAGACCAGAGTGAGCTTCATCTTTGACATAAAAATTCCAGGACTGAAAACGCTTGAACCAATTTTGTGCTACTCTTACTGATAATGCGTTAAGTCCATAAACGTCACAATTTTTTTTGCGGCTTGTGTTGCGTTTTCCCCTTTTTTGTAATAAATGTTTTTACATTTTTCTTTTTTAACAAGTACAACCAAAGAGATTTTACTGCAATTTTTTACTTATAAAATACGAAAATACTTTTACCCAACCCATTATTACGGAGGTATATAGGATAGGAGATATCTTCATATCCAAGTGGTAGATTAATATAATATATATTAGATAGATCTTAATTTATCAAAAAGAAACTATTCAGAGGTTTGTGCAGTCCTCGTATATATGCATGTGCGAAGTTATATAAATATTTATATACATACATAGAATACTTTTGTGTTGTACTTTGCCGAATGGATCAAAATCTTATTTTGCTTCTAGCTGAGCGTGGTTCTACCATTGTTATTAATACAATTTGCTGAGAAGCATTGTAGAAGTAGGAGCTAGATCTCAGTTGCGAACTGTTGTGACTTCAAATACCAGTAAATTTGTACTCATAAGTTTCTTTTTTTTTGATTATTTGCGATCAAATTATTATTCGCTTACATTCGTGTCCTATGTGAAGGGATAAACCCTTCAGCAGCAGTTATATCAATGTATATCTGAAAATTATATATATATATATATATATATATATATATACATATATACATTATAAGAAATGTCTCAGCGCGAATGAAAAATTACAGTAGTTTATCTCAACGTTCGCAAAGCCTTGGGACTGAAACCACATCGCGAGATAACGAGGACGGCGTCGCGTCCGACTAAACGTATAAAACAAAGTGCACATACAATGTAAAGAATATGTGTCTCGATTCAACATAATTCATTCTTATTCATATGCATATGAAATAGCAACAGTAAAATTTAAAACGCTAAAACCGCTAGTTTTAGAAGACGAAAAACACGCTATTGCGTTTGCATTTTTTTAAGGATATTAGGAATGACGAACAAGCACTAGATGATGAGTTATTCCTGCAGCCATTCATGGCACTCGCATTCATTCGATACGGAACCATAATGTAGATGACTGGTCATTCCTAACTGGCGGACTAAGATGTTATGCCTTATCGCTAAGAATAAGATTTCCGTTCTATCTTTCAACAGACGTTAGCTCTTCTGTAGTTGTTCAATAACTTCAGGTCAAGTTACGGTTAGTAACATCTTGCATTTATAAGACCCCAAAACATCCCAAACACGATGTCACATTTTTTTTCCCTAGTGGTGAAATTTTGTATTATCATGATGAAAGACCATTTCTGTTTATAAACTTTGGTTATTTCATCTCACTTGTTCACTTTTATTCACATCAGCTGATTACAGCAAAGGTCAGAATTGATTTTTTTATTATGCTGAAAAACTCATAATAATAACGATATCTTGGAATAATTTGAAAAAATATTGAAATACAATATGGATCCCACCTTAAATACAATTGTTATTGGTTCAGACGACTGTCGTGACTGTATGAGAAGTCTCCCCGTGCCACGACCATGATCTTTTTAGCAGGTTCTTGTCATGTGATTCACTACTGGGTATGTCACCGCGAACGTTATTTTCAAAAATGGATAAGTTTAATTTCTATTCATTAAATTTCATGTGATGTCCAGACTTTTTTATATGAGGTTTTCGTGATCCTCAAGACACATGAAAACACAGTTCTTCCAAACAATTGTCTAGCAGCTGTGTTCTCTTTTTAACATAATGGTAATGATGATATCCTTCTGGGCGATTTCGACGGCGATATTTTATTTTAATTACCAGTTGACATCAACAAATATTTTATAGTGTCGTAAATATTCGTACAAACATAAAGGTTTGTCCCCTTCCTTCCCCTTTGTTCTCTTCCCGATTCTGATGTGTTGCATGTACAATAAGATCCGAGGTAGATGCAGTGTCAAAGACACGGGACATACAATGTGCTAATATACGTCTGGGAATCGAAACCCATAAATAAAGCTTTTATTATTATTATTAAACTATAAAAAGAGCTTTAAAGTCTAGTCTACATTAATTTTCATAATAATTTATTCAATTATTACTAAACGAACCCTCAGAGAGTTCGTAATGATTAAGGGGAAAGCATAGATATGTAATTGTCTTTAAAATTTCTAATTGTTCCATAATATTATAAATAATAACAAAAAACAAAGTAATATATTTTAACAATTCTAGAGTTACGCCAGTTCCTAGGTGCATAATGGGTCAGCTCGACCGAGGTAGGACCACGCCCTCACAGAATACTAGCGTGTCATCGCATCTCCATTACGATTCCTTGTCAAGTATTAATGTAGATGTCACGGGCCGCAGCAATCACTTACCATCAGGTTAACTGTGTGCTCGTTTGTTACTCTCAATGTAATTAAAAAAAAAAAGGTGTGCCGTGTGCTCATTGTCAACCCTAATATTACAAAGAACAAAAACTTTAGCCGTTAGGAGTTTCAGACCAACCATCATACGAACAAGACCTGGCTGTATGGACTAAAGTCCTTTGCCTTTCCCATTAGGGATAAATTAATATCATCATCTTAAGCCGTTATCAGTGTCGTTGAAGTATAAACTCCACCTTTCAATTAAAATAATAACAGTCCACTTATTTTCAAACATTAAAATCTATGGTATTTTAACATAAAAATAAATCTATACCTTTAAAAATATTGAATATTTTTCACTCAATTACCTCAACTCATTTTATGCCATAGGTATACATATGGTGACAATGGCAAATGCGCCAATGCCTTCTTTAAATATATCTAGGCAGATTACTTGAAAGGCAATTGTGCTAATTTACTGCTATAAATACAAATAGACCTATTATGTTATGTTGATATGTTGTAGCGATATGTTAATGTTAAATCAGGTCTTTATTCTATTTTACTTAATTTTTTTTTTAACTTTATATGGAGAATTTAAGTTGTAAAAAGTATGGAATCGATGGAATGTTTACAAAATAACGATAATATAATTCGAAGAAATTATGTGAGTATCGTGAGATTTGGAATATCTAATGGCATCTGGGTAACGGCCAACACATACTGTATTCTAAATGCAGGCGACCTTGTACGGATTGGACTCTTTGGAGACCCAGATCCAATATGCGTTTTGAGTCATATCTACATAAAAATATTTGATGATGAAATATATGAAAGAACTGTGATGAGTTTTCACTAGCTGTTTTATTTCTCAACATGTAAGAAATTAACGTAAATACGTTAATTTCTTATGTCACGAATTTATAAATATAATACCTTAATACCAATGCTTTAATAAAAGGTGTTTAATAAAATGATATATTTGTTCTACGTATATCTTTTGCAAAACTAGACTATGTTGTATTCTTTCTTTAATAGCATGTGCATTCAACTTTGATGGCACTCACAACGGTTAAATCATAACTTATTTTTACATCAAATAAAATGCTATATAATTAAATTTGAAATAGCAACGTTAGCTGTGATATTTTTGTGAAAGTTTTACAAATAAATCTGTTGTTTGTTAACCACTTGAACATTATTTCTACTAAAGCCAATAATTATTACGTTATCTTTTTACATCTTTATATTAATAAGCGAATATCGAAATTCGTGTCTTTTTTTTAGTATTTATTATAAAAGGCAAGGAATGAAACTTATATCATTCGAAAGGTACTGTGCCATGTATACGTACAAAAAAAAAATTGTGTTGTTTGTCACATTTACATTATTTAGTTCGTTTTTATGAAAACATAAAATGAAAACACGTACATATATAGACTATTTTTAAATTAATTATTAGACATATATAAGAACAAATAAATATAATATACAAATATTTGTACATTAGAACAAAGTTCAAACCATTTAAATTATTATTACATAATCCACCTTAATGTAAATAGATCTTATTGAATTCATTATTAATGAACTTATACAACTACAAATGGTACTTAAATATGAGTGGAGTTCTAGTTAAAGTTTATTTCATACATATATTAGCCTACATATAGGTATATATATAGATTACACTGCTAAGCTTACGCTTCTTCTGTGTTAGATAGTCCACCATGTAGCTCGCCGCGGATTCACATGTCATGAATTATTTTGTTTTATTTCTCTCTTAGACAGGATGTTTTTCTTCACCGCGGAGTAGGTGGTAAATCAATACTTAAAATTGTAATTAACAATTTCATAGATGCCTATTATTTTTAATGGCGCTACCATGGCCCTACGATTGTCATATGTCAAATAGAAATTGTATTTTTGTGATACAAAAATGGAAACTATGCAAAATCTGTCACATGTCCACGTAATAATTTTCTAAGCGATCCCCGTGCACGTTTCCACTTAGAAGACGAAGTGAGGTAACGTTAGAAACATTCCATTTATAAGTGCGTTACTTCATATGTTGCTCATAAAGCGTCCCGGCCGTGACAAGGCTTTCAGTCCTGAGGGACAAGGGAACACGGAGAGTGGACGTTATGGATAACGGAACACTCACGTGCCAGCCAGCCTTAGGTAGACTAATATATATAGAGTATAATGTTATATGTATTCTAAGTAAAACAAATGCCTTTTATTAATCTAGTTTGAAAAGATTTTTATAATTTTAGATATAACAGGGTGATATTGAAGGATCATTTGAATGCCTCATGTCGCGGAATGCATCACAATGCATCAATACATCAAGGTGACGAATTTCAACGATGTATCGATTTTAAAGTTACGCAAAAAGCGTCCCACCATATAACACACTGCATAAAATTGTAATACCTAAGAAAAAGGTTTTCAGTATAAACAATTACACAGAATTAGGAATTTATCCATCAACAACCGACAGCGTTAAAGCTATAATGTCGTACGTCCCGATTATAAATGGCAAGTGAATGACATGACCGTTCACTTGGAAATACAAGTCCGGACAAAAAATGTGGACGCTTTTACGCTTCATTGGGTATTCTGAAATGTTAGGAATTCAGTAGCTTGGCCGATTGATGACTAATACTGATGTCATTCCAAAAAAATAATCCAACCTACATAACAGTTGGAAGTAAACTTTTAGAGCTATCACATTTAATAAATTGCTAAATAAAGTATATATATATATATATAATAGGAAAAATTTGATCGCTTCATATCGATATGAGATCAATAGTTGTTGATTGTTGCTCGCACTTACAACACAAACACACTCCATACTCACACACCCGCACAGAAGTCATACGCACACACACATACTACACTCTCAATAGTTTTATTTTACGATCATTTAAATTGTTTTTCCATGGCATTGATTTATATTCAAGTTTTATTTTATTTTTTTATTTTTTTTGGGCTAATGTTATGTTGATTATATTGTAACTTTCGTGTAATTTTGTCTTAATTTCATTTAATTAACAGTTATTTCTTAATATAATATTGTCTTGTTTGCTACAATGTACCGCAATTTCTTGGAAATCGACAAGTTGTCCTCTCCCACAGGACAGGCTTAGCCTAGGGTGGGGGCCAGACAGAATTGAAATTGTATTTAGGATTACAGCAAATAAACTTTATTATCATATATATATATATATATATATATATATATATATATAATATACAGAAGAGACTATTTTGTACACTTTTTAATAAAAAATTACAAATAACAGATCCGATTGCGAGATCATGTCGAGCACAGGAAGAAATTCATTTTGCATGTTTCTATAAGCAGCTGAGATATACATACATTACAGTCAGCTGACTTTTTTTTGGATTAAAAAAAATGACACAAAGTTTGGATCTCAATAATTACGTAAATGCCGTTCCTTTAGGAACTAGAACATATACCACGACATCTTGTAATAACCACAAAATTTTGCCATGGTTGCATTTGTCAAGGATAAGTCTATATTTTTTTAACCTCTTATGTCGGTATTCTATAGAGGAGAACATTCTTATCGATATGCAGCCTACCCAATCGTTAACATTTTTCTAGTTTTACTTTAATATTTTTTCTATTTGTATGTATTATATATTATATGATGTGAACAGAGCATACAACTATGACACGTGTCATAATATTTCACGACAGATATCATCTACCTTATCAATGGAAATGTTTCTGGTATGATAATTTAATCAAAGTTGTACATACTGTGTGATGGAAAAAGAACGGAGACTACGGTACTGTTCGTTGAAGGTTACGAATTATTATACTTAAAACGTAAACAATACATTTTATTATGCATGTAACATAAACAATAATTAAACAGATTTTTATGTTACTATTGTTAGATAAGGATCTACAATGATGTAACAGACGAATTAACGCCATTACTTATGGTTCCTTACTGAGGATGTATTTCAGTGTCATGGGCTGCAGGAATCACCTATACTCGGGTGAACTGGATTTTTCATTTATCATCCTCCAAATTATCTGCACTTAATACTAGGTAATTATACGTTGCAGTCTGCTATCGCGAATGAATTAATTAAAAAAATCATAATAGAAATATAAATATGCAAAATCATTAGAAAAATACGACTACGTTTACCACGAAAAACCTGTTTTTACGGTTGACTTTACGACTTTGACTTCACGTTTAAGTTTTATGGAAAGTTTTTATTCATATTGGAACATTCTACGAATCGAGCGTCGTCTTTTTAATGAGAAAAAAAATTGTTTTACTTAAATTACTATCTAGATACAGATAACAGCAATAGAATGCATAAAATAGATCTTTTCGAGAGATTACGCATATGCTATTATCGATCTTACATGGATTTAATAACAAAAAGAAATGCGAAAATAAGCTTCATGAGGGGAATTAGATTGTCGACGACGGTCAATGGTCGAAAGGACGGAAGGGCCATTTTTTACCGTGCAAGACTTTATGGACCACCAGAAACTTGCTAGATTTACGTCTTTTTTTATAGAATAGGTGGCAAACGTACGTCCATGAACATCCGCGATACCAGAGGAGTCGCAAATGCGTTGCCGTCCTTTAAGGAAGGTGTAGGCTCTTTTCTTGAAGGTCCCTTAGTCGTATCGGTTCGGAAACACCGCTATCCGACTGCTGATTCCACATAGTTTTTGTGCGTGGCAGAAAATTCCACGTGAAGCGTACAGTGGTGGACGTCGTGTCGAAAAAAAAAATGTACTTCCGAATTAAATTCCGATCATTACACTGAACAGTACAACATAAAATACTATATATCATAAGACAAAATCTGCCGATGGCCGCATGGTGGTTGGAATACCTGGCTGCTACCGTGATGCATTAGTTTTGTATTCTGACTACTAGCCCATGCGGCTGTTTTTTTTTATTAGTATAGTTTTCTTATTGTGTTTGAAATAATGTACATACATAATGCATACCTAACGATAATACTGTGCGGCACCGGTGTAAAAGAGCATGCCTTAGGAAAAAAATTGCTCGTCTTAATTTAATAATTTCATGCGCGAAATGAACGACTTCTTTGTTCTAACACTTTTTTTACTATCAGTATATTGTCTTAATGGTTTGGATGTCAATGACAATTGAGCACACCCATGATACCCACATTCATCCTTCATAAGGATGCGTTATTACTTCTGGAGAACTAAGATTTCCTTTTCACAAGTGTTTTGGTATCTGGTTTCTTTCTTTCACCAGACGAAATACAATAGAACGAAACTTATCTAACTTTTTTAACGCTGATGTTCCGGTAAATGAGTTCTACGCCCGGTTAAGTCGACCCATAAGTGCCACAGCTAGTTCATAATTACGCCATGACTCTACCATGGGAAAAAAGATTTCTCAGATATATATTCGTGTCTCAAATAGTTCATGCACCCATCGTTTTCGATTTTTCATTTTATTATACCACACTAGATGTGACACCCTCGCAGACGAAAACTAATTCATTGATTCAGACATCCTATACCTCCTATTATATACAAAAAAGATAAAAGTCGCATTTATTACCTCCTCCGCTTTTACAGACGATTAATTAAGTTACGAAGCCTTAATATGTTGTATTTTTTGCCGGAATGAAACTGTTGCTTATCATTGTTCTGTTTCTATTCAATAAATGTGACAGCATTTATCCATTTAAACCACAGCCTTGTTTATAAAACAGTGGGCCCGAAACAATTTTAATTGGAAACAGTCTCGAATGAAGCCACCGATGAAATAGATGTCTATTTCGGTATCGTGTATACGAAGGACAAAATCCTCCTTTACTGAGTTTATTTAGTTTTTTTTTTCATGAACTACATTGGATCAATAAATGACCAACAATTATACGCTGCCTAAGATTCGAGACACACAAAAGCCTTTTAACCGAACGGACATTTAAAACTGGTTTTGCATTGCAAAAACAAACAAGACTAAGTTTTTATTTTGAAAGTCAATTATGTCTACGTTTTGAATATCTTTCAGTAAATCGAAATATTAGGTCTCTTCACATAATAATTTACATTAATTAAGAATTTATACAATATATAAATACTTAACTAATGGAATAAATATTTAGACATTTAAAAGGAACCACGAAAACTATGGTTTCAGATTTGTTTCTTTCAATCTCATAAGATTAAAAGTTTGAAAAATGCATGTAACATTTTGTTCACACTTATGAATAATAAATTTCCAAATGTTTTAAAAATGTAAAACCTCATTTATTAAGTTATTACTGACGAGAGTTCGTTTAACTATTATTTTTTACATATAGAATTGCATATTTTACTTAGTATATGATACTTTGCGATTTAAAAAAATCTCTTTATCCTCAAGATTGAGAGCCGTTAGAACGCTAAATTTAATTGTGGCCACATTGCCATCAAAATTCTTTTAACTGAGAGTACGGAGAAAAATGTGGCGAGTCATTGAAGAATGTCGGGAAACGGATATTTAACGTTTGCCATGAGCCATATTCAAAAGATTTTACGCAGATTGTCAAGCACAGAGAAGTATGATAGAATACACAGAGGGGCTCATGATTTCACATAACTATTATTTTAACGACTTCGCAATCAACCCACACGCCACACTTGGATCTAACATTTAACGCAGAACGTTGTTGAAAACATAATAAATAATTAAGGAATATGTTATTGACATTAAAATGGTTTTATCTACTCTTATATACAGAAAATATGTATCTACGAATTTTTACTGAAACAACAAAATCCTCTTCAACGATCATAAATCTTAGAGTATCTTCATAGGATATGTACTAAAGATATAATGTTTAGTTGTTATTTAGTAATTTGAGTCTTAAGTAGAACACTTATTTGCAATATCTATAAGAATTTTTAGATCGAAAGTTATTGCCAAAAAATTTAGCATCAACATTTATTTCAATTTTAATTCTTTGTTTATATAAACAATGCCTATTTGTGGAAATTTGAAGTAAAAAGTCTTACAACCGGTAATTTGTTTCGAATTTTTACAATTTATATTATAAATTATTATTTTTTTTACAAATTTATTTAACTTTTTTAAAACAATTTATTCGTAATTTTAAATATCATCCTTAGTATATTATTAGGTTATTTTTGTACAAAGCTCCTCCGACATACTTCGAGCGCAATCTTGAGTATTGATTGAATTGAACTAAAAAGGAATCACTTGTAACACTATTCACTTTAAAGAAATCCTTAGAAATTTCCCACAATAGTGGCTTTGAATTTTCTCAGATGTGTGTACCGTTTCGTATCTCAATCTTCAAAGAAAACTGTCCTGTGGATTTTTTCTATATGTGTGATGCTGTTCATCCAGTGACCTCTACAGCTTTACTGAAACGGACTAGCGAACAGAAAGCTCTAGCCGCGACACGACCCGCTTCTGCACGCGCGGTAAATCTCCCTATAAAGGACGGGTATGTACTAGTCGAATATGGTTGTTTCCGTCCTTCAAGCGCGTACACCCGTCCCTTGTACACATAATCGGGAACATTCCGGATCGTAGTTGACCATCTCTTTCTATCACGCATGAGGCTTTGCTTCTCACGCTTTTCAGGAATATTCCGGAAACAATTGTGTCTTTCTTTCCCTATAGCGGATAGCTATGGTCACCTTTTCTAGAATATTTCAGAGATATGATTGAATATAGTCGTCTCTTTCTTTCGCACATATAGGCTATCTTTATTTATTTTTCACAAACCTTCTGGAATGTTCCAGAGACAGGAAGGGTATATAGCTAGGCCTGAAACGACCTGAAAACATGTTTTAGCCTGTTGAAAACGCCTGTAAGTAACGGAATATTAAAAAAAATATTCTATGACTCCTGTAACCCATCTCCGCAACAATTTTTGAATAATTTTATTATTCAAAACATATATTTTTACTGTTTTAAAACAAAACGGAGAGAAAGCTAAAGTATTTTAAGACAACTGCAGAAAGAAAGAAGCTACGAGACAATTCCGTACCATTCCGATTTTCGTGTGAACTTAGGATTTTCATTAGAGTTTTCCTGTAAGCTCTAAGTGAGGCCCTATATTCCCTATTTTAACATTTAGTTGACGCTCAGTAGGTTCGGAGATAATGGGTGTGGAGAGGAATGCTTGAGTTTAGTTTTAGTTTAATCTTCCTACTCGTTAAATAATTTATTATAATATTATATAATAAAATAAAATATTACATGACGCACTTAATATTTCTTTTATTCTCTAATTTGGGCGTTTAAAATCGTTATTTATTTATTTACTGACTATACATATTTGCACAAGTAAAAAGATTCATTGTCAGCAATCAGTTAAAACAAGCATTGTACAAAAAAGGCGGACTTAATATCAAACAGAATTCTTTATAAGCCTACCTTTGGATTGAGCAGAAAATATATTGTATGTGGAAGAAAAGAAACTTATTTTAATTTTAAGAGTGTATAAATGTAATAAATAATATATTAAAAAAAATATTATACATATTAATTAATGTTATCTGTATATTACACACATATATATATATACGGTATATAATATGGTAACTCAATGTCAAAATAACATACATGAAAAGAGAACATTAAAGCTGAATAGACATAAAAAAAAGCAATTAGTTACTGCTCCAGGATTAGGTAATGTTTCCTGGTTAACCGCTTAAATGATGGGGTAGAGTATTCCAAAGTCAGATTGGATGCTGGTTGAAGGAGTTATATAAGAATTCAGTTTTCCAAATAGAACGTGAAGTGCAGAACCCCGAAGAGCGGAGACAGCGTTCAAGGATCACCCTGACACTAAAATTTGCATTTCAAATATTCAGGGGCAAATGGACTGTGCAAGGTAGTGTATAGTAAGTTGCCTAATGGATCTACGACAAAGGAAGCCATTGAAGCTGAGAACGATATGAGGATATACGGTCATACTTATCTGAATCAAAAACTAGGCGTATACAATTATAGAGAAGACGGTCTAATTTGCTTAGAAATTTTTGATATATATTTTTTTTTATACTTTCTAAGCAAGTGCTTGACCACGATCCCACCTGATGTTAAGTGGAAATGCAGTTCTGGATGGCACACTAGCTCAGTAAATGCCTATTCACTCTACTCTTGAAAACACCCACATTGTAATCGGAGGGAAAGACAGACGCGGGCAAACTATTCCAATCCTTTGCTGTACGAATAATGAAAGATCAAGCAAAGGGTTTCGTTCGGGTTTGAGGGATGTTCAAAAAAAGGATGTAATCCAGAAAATCGATATAGAATAGAATCAGTATAGAAGAATCTACGTAATCCAGTAAAGGTACAATTAAAGTTTGTGTAAGCAATGTCTTAAAGGCAGAATCTTTTTAAAGCGATACATATAACGCAGAGAATTCCTAACCTTTATCCGTAACACTGTGATATGAGTGCGCCAGCTGAGAATGTTGTCAATTAAAAGTCAGAAATCCTTGATCGTGGCCGAGTACAGAACTACGTAGTTATATTGAAGATATTAATTTAAAAGTCGAGTTTGGTGAGTTGACGATCACTACCGACTATAGTTTTCTTGAGATTTAAAAGGATTAAACGAAATGCCAAATTATATAGTTATACGAGTCGAGAATAATTTTAAGATCAGTTTGACTGATAAGCCTCACATCGTTAATTTTAGTAGTTTCTGCCTGTGTATAAAGTCATCGGCATATAGATGATACTCGCAGTGAATTCGGGAACTAATAAGATTTAAGGAATTGAAAACCGTTAAATTTAAAAACAAGTCGAATACATCATGTGAGAATTAGTTTCGTTATTGATTAGTTTACTAACGCTATACGGCCGTTATTGGGTCTAGCTAATGACTTCATGGTGTCAAATGAGTTGTAATACACTGGTTAATGCTATATACCAGTTGACTCGCCGACGCACCACCGCAACCCTTTTTTTTTTAATTGGGTATTAATGTTGATCCCATGACACTTTTAACAGTTGCCAACAGAACAAAAGAAACAAACGCCCGAGGTAGACACAAAAGTATATGAATATATAAGCATACGCTATATCTGACTATACTATAACCCTCATGATTGTCTTCTTCTTTAGCCTATATGAGGTAACAGAGGTAGAGTCACGTTGATGCTAATTAAAAATTACAATATGAATGGGTCGGCTCGATTAGGGAAGGACCACGCCCTCACAGAAAACCAGCGTCTGATAACAGCATTAACAGCAAAACGCTGCTGTTAATGCAGTGGCGGTGCAGCCCTTAGCATGAATGAAGTTATCCAAACGGGGCGCACATCCCTTAAAAAAGAGTGACATCTGTATGTTAAGTCTGTACTTAAGAGTGATAGTATAAGGGTTCCGTTCTTTAATTGGATGTACGGAACGCTAACTGTAATGAATAATGAAATTAACGTCATGGAGCTCATTTACCCATAGTTACAAACTGAGCACGAACGAAAACTATACATTTTTCTTGGTGTACACAATATACTGACATGACAGAAATTAACATGAATATATATCCATGTGTTACGTATCCTACATATAACCATATACATACATGGGTTCGATGCAGAATACGTTAGAAGAATGTCAACATTAATTGCTTACTGTTTGCCTTTTAAAGTGTCATCAACGTTATTGTTACGAAAACATTAGAACTGAATACGTACGTAAGAATAAGCACAGTCCATCTCTTCATAATGATTTTGAACTGAATACGAAGCATTGAAGACTATTGATAATATGTCGATATTTAATATCAAATTACTATTTCTCAATGCCTATGCTTTTATATAAGATGAGACAAACGAGCGAACCATTTCTCTATTGATGGTACTTGATGGTATGTGGCAATCTCTGCCTTTACGTTATACTGATGCGTCGTTGACCTTAAATATACTTTTGAGCTCTTTTCTTTTAGGCTCCATTGTTGCTGATTCGACTGCCGGTTGATCAGTCCATAGTGTCGGTACGTGAAATGAAAGACGAAACCAATAAAGGTGGACCATCAATCATTGAGATGGTGAAACTGTAGCTCTCGAGGGTGGTTTCCAATATTAGTGCATATAGTCGGCTACGTAGAACTTTGGTAATATGCTAGGATTATAATTTTGTTTATATATTTTACATATAATTTATATAACCTGCCTAATATTACTTGTCTCTGTGTGTGCACACTATCTTAATTTAAAGCATCTACTCAAATAAAATGTTCAACATCAATGATCAAAAATGCTACTTTAATGAGAACATTATAGTATTATATACACATTATAACGTTTAAGTTGTTTAATGCATTAACAAAAATGCATCAGGCCCAATATAAGAGATTGATGCTAAATTTGTAATAAGAAATAGAATGTACCATTGTATTATTCAACAGTAGTTGGTCTGAATAGTTGGAATACACTATACTTACCCTTGAACGTAAACTGTCCTACGGGATTGATAAACGAGAAGCCGAAACGTACCTTTTTCAAGAATATAATACAAGTAATAATAAGTAATAAGAATAAAAGTAATGAATTGTAAAAATATTCCGCTTTGTAAGGATATCGGTTATATGAATAATGAATGTGTGAAGTTACTAGAATAGACAACATAAAAAAATAATCGAAAAAAGGAAATTCGAAAGTTGCACCAGTGACGGATAAATTGAGAAGTCACTGGCTGGCATAGTTTTGACGTACGATAGAAGGGATGAAAGCCATATTACTAGTGGAGTGACGGAAATGAATGTGGAAGGATACTATCCGGTAGAAAGATGAAGAAAAATATGCATTAAGTGACGAACATATCAAAGTAGCGGACGTGGATATGCAAATAACGAAAAAAAGTAGAGTGGAAGGAAATGAGATACAGCTCCGATCCCACTAGTAATGGGACCTGATAAGGCTTATAATGAGTAGATTGTCTATTTAAGGTGAAAAACGTCAAAATAATAACTATATAGTACTAATAATGACCTGTAACAATGTTGATAACCTTGTCTCTGACGGATGACTTGGACATTTCGCACTTGTGAGGAGGTAATATTTAAGATAATATTTTAAGTGCTCTTTTTCTATAACTGCATCTAAAATTTCCTTGAATCTTATTGCATATGCATTACATCTAACGGACTCTTCAATATTCTTGTACTGGAATTTATCCATATTGCCTTAAATTTTCCTAATAGGTCCAACACTATGTTCGGAAAAATAGACCCAAACTTTATTATTCCTTCTTTCATACTTTGGATCCATTTCTATATTCGGAAGACATCTCTCATACTGTCTTCCGTCAGAATTAATCATATTAATTTTTGTTTTATTTCTCCTGTGGAATGCGCAACCTTTCGAAATCAGAATGGCTAAAAGTCGATTAGAGTTTAAACCCCCTCCATCAGCCGGACGGCCGGTTAACGAAAGCGACCTCGACCTTGTGTGTCGCTTCGCCGCCGTTTTCAACGGCGCCGACGTCTCAGCCCTTGCAAAAGCCCTAAGGGACTCCAATGGCAAGCCCGAAATCAGGATTGCTGCCACAATGCGCTACCAACATGTAGTGTCAGCCATCGTCAATTTTCAAGCATAGAGGGCCTTTATAACGGCAGAGTAAAACCGCGTTCCCTTAACGTCGCATTTTTAACGCGAACGGTATTAATAATCAACGCGACGAAATCTTCAATTTTGTTCGCGATCACCAAGTCGACGTGCTCCTAGTACAAGAGACATTCCTCAAACCGCACACTCGCAATCCCAACATCGCGAATTATAACATCATTAGAATGATAGAACTTCCGCCGCTAATGGCGGAACTCTCATCTACTATAAAGTCCTTGCACTGCGTGCCCGTCGATACGCCAACCCTAACCTTCCTAGAAGCCTCGATCTGTCAGCTAGCCATGACCGGCCACGCCCCCATCACAATCGCGTCCGTCTACCTGCCTTGCAGACGTGACGCACAAGTATTACGAAGCGACTTCGTGGCGCTCCTTTCCCTTGGAAACTCAGTCATTTTGGCAGGAGATTTCAATAGCAAGCACACTCGGTGGAATGCAACTAAAATCAACCCCCGGGGGTTGGCTTTAGACTCGCTAAGCGACGCACTCGACTTCGACGTCGTAGCGCCTACTACGCCTACCCATTTTCCATATATATTGGGTCACGCACCGGATGTGCTTGATATTGCCATCTGTAAGAACATCAACCTCGCCTTCCAAGGGATAGACGTAATCCACGAGCTCGCTTCCGATCATCGCCCCGTTCTTCTTCGGTTAGGCCCTCCGCCCCAACCTCACCCTCCACCAAAACCATAGTAGACTGGCACCGACTCAGGAACGCCCTGAGGGAAGCCACATCACCGCACCTAGATGCTATTCCTAGGAACATATCTTCAGTCAACGACACGAACCTCGCAGTTCATGCCCTCACTAGGCACATCCAGACCGTAATCGTGGATTTTTCGAGGCAGGTTCCCTCGGTGGAAGACCACCGATGGACCCTGCCAAACGACATAAAGGACCTAATGAGGCGCAAGAATGCGGCGACTCGTGCCCACGACTTATATCCCACTGAAAGTAACCGGCTGGTGCTACGTACCCTTCAGCGTGAAGTCCGATCACGCATAGCCCAGTATAGGAACGATCGGTGGGATAATCACCTCTCCAACATCGAACCTTCCCATCTCGCCTACTGGCGACTTCCCAAATCCCTAAAAGGGGGCACCGCCCAAACAATGCCTCCCTTAGCGCGTCCTAATAAACCACCCGCCTTCTTAGACGAAGAGAAAGCCGAATGTCTGGCTGACAATCTCGAGCTCCAATGCTCACCGAGCACCCTACCGATCGACGCCGCTCACCTTGAAATGGTTAACAGCGAGGTCGACCGGAGGAGTAAGGAACCACCTCGCGATTCCGTCACTCAAGTTACATGCACCGAAGTTGAGTCCATAATTAAAACCTGCGACCACGCAAGGCTCCCGGCCCCGACGGTATCACCAACAAGGTGATGAAACTCCTACCCATGTCCATTTTACACCTACTGGTGATAATCTACAACGCGGCCATATCCAAAGGCACCTTCCCGAACACCTGGAAGGAAGCCGATGTCATAGGGATTCTCAAGCCCTCAAAACATCCAACCGATCCATCAGCCTATCGACCCATAAGCCTACTCAAAGTCTTGGGTAAGGTGTATGAAAGGCTCATCCTCACCCGCCTCAAGGACTTCATGCTGTCCCGAGGGCTGCCAATCAATGAGCAGTTCGGGTTTCGCACCCAACACTCATGCACACATCAAGTGCACCGCATCACGGAGCACATCCTCAGTAAATTTCTTCAGGGCTACCAAACTGGGGCACTTTTTCTCGACGTGGCGAAAGCTTTCGACAAGGTCTGGCACAACGGGCTCATATACAAACTATATGAGCTCGGTGTGCCAGATCGACTCGTACTTATCATACGAGATTTTCTCCGCAATCGAACCTTTCGTTACCCCGTCGAGGGAACGCGTTCCGAGGTTCACCCCATTTGTGCCGGAGTACCACAAGGCTCTGTCCTAGGTCCTACTTTATACACACTCTACACCAACGACATACCGCGCACTCGCGGTGTAGAGCTAGCCCTTTTCGCCGATGACACCGGCCTCTACGCGTCTGGATTTAAGCCAGACGCTATTTGTAAACGCCTCCAATCTGCAGCCAACACCTTAGGGAAATGGTTTCGGAAATGGAGGATCGAGGTTAACCCCACCAAAAGTGCAGCCATTTACTTCTCTCGGCGCAACAAAACGCCGCATCTCCAAACTATAGAGTTATTTGATCGTCCTATCCCCTGGGAAAAGACAGTCAAATACTTAGGCGTCACATTAGATGAAAGACTCACCTTCGGTCCGCATGTCAACCGCGTACGGAATCGAGCAGCGTTCGTCCTAGGTCGTTTGCACCCGTTACTTAATAAAAATAGCAAAATGTCCCTGCGTAATAAAATTACACTTTACAAAGCGTGCATCCGACCCATAATGACATACGCAAGCCCCGTCTTTGCGCATGCCTCCCGCGTCACATTCACCGACTTCAGGTAATACAAAATCGTTTCATGCGCAAGGCCACCGGTGCGCCGTGGTTCTTGCGTAACGAAAATCTACACATAGATCTTGAGCTGCCGACCATAGCTCAGTACCTGAAGCAGGCTTCTCGCCGATATTTCGACTCTGCCGTCACACACCGAAACCCTTTGATTGTAAGTGCCGCCACTTACAATCCCATCGCGAATCACAGATTCACCCGCGTCCGTAGGAGACCGAGGCACGCCCTCGACGACCCTGACGACGCAACCACCAGGGCCCAAGCCCTTCATAAAACACAACACACAAACATTGCACCCTCATATCGCCCCCGCCGACGGCGAGGGCGTCGCAAACAAAGTTATTCGCGATACCGCCATGTCACTGGCCGGTTCTCTCCAGTCCATACAGATAGAAGCGTTGCTGGAGTTTCTTGTGCCACTTCTTCTCCAGCGCCCACGCATTCTGAAGTGGTGGTACAGGTAGTTAATAATAATAGTGATATTAATTAAGATAATCCTCTGTCAGAAGCAACTGACCGAGCCGAGGTTCGGCCCTCTTGGGCACCCTCGAGTCAGACGCTCTCGCGAAACAGGGTAACGGTCCAAGCCGAGGCTCCCTCTCGGGAGCCCTTGCGCTGGTTACCCATATATAGAGGTCTCGACTGAGAGCCATAAGCGCTCGGTCACCTCTCAACCCGGTGAAACTGTAAAAGCCCTGGGGCTAACAGCGGCCATCAGCCCGAAAAAAAGAAAAAAAAAGAAAAAGTAGAGTTTAAACGCAAAATTCGAAAGCATTTCTTGGAAGTAGCGTCAGCAGATTCACTACATCGATAATAATGTATATATATTTATTTTTACATATGTTTGTATTTATAATATGTATATATTTTTGTTTTATAGTTTATGTAAATGTTTATAAATATCTATTATTTTATTTAGTATTATAAATTCCAAAGATAATATGTAATGATATGTGTGATTGTATAAATATTTAGATGTACTGTATGTTTCTTTTTTTTTATTATTATTCATTTGTCCCTACCTTGATTTCTCTGAACCCTCCCAAGGTTGGCTGGTAGATAATGCCTTAGGCATTACGTCCGCCTTTGTGCATATGTTAGTTGTACAAAAAGATTATAAATAAAAAAAAAAAAAATGGTCATTTTCCACATTTTCGTATTATATCTTAGAGCATCGCAAGTGATTCGTAATTTTCCTATATACCAACGGTTTTCATTAAAAAATCAAAATAATCTTATTGTAGAGGAGTGTACCTGCTCTTGTTTTTTCCCATAACATCTCATTGAATAATATTGAGATAACCTTCAGCTAGTCTTGCTTTAGGCATGTTTCGTGAAGATGCCCGGGAAAATGGAAAAAATAAAACGGTTGTTTTTATTATAATTTAAATTTAAATTAAGAACATGAAACATTGAAACTGTCTTTAATTAGGAGGCCAGCAGCGAGCATATTAAAAAAGTTTGTGATTTATTAAAAAAACGAATAATGTCTCAATTATTGCTAAATACCCGGTCTGTATTGTCTTCATTATAATAATACGGCGTTAGTGTAATGATTAATAGTAATTAAAGTAGAATTAATGCTTATCTCTACTAATCATGATCAATAAAATTGTTTGTAGCTAAATAGGTGTTTAATTATGTGACCACCAGTGTATTTTGTTTGTGTGTGTGTGTGTGTCCGTAATGGTCCGTCTTTATACATAATTTATGTATATGAAGCTTAAAAAATAAACTATTGTAAACTTACATAATAAACAACTGTCTTTATTTAAATCGACTAGAAGGACATTATCGTCATTCGTATAGTTAATTAAAAATAAATACTTTACACAAATTCACACCTCCAACAAATGTATTGTTAATATTATAAATATTTTAATTTAAAAATGGTTAAGGATTTGACCTTACAGTCGTCAACAGCTCAGGCTTTATTGTATAATAAAATAAAAAGAACAATTTTTAATGCCTCATACAAAACCAGTCACGTATTAAAGAAACGAACGTAATTTGTTAGTTATCACGAAACCAACCACATTCTTGCGACAAACTAGACGACCCTCGAATTCGAACCCGTATGTGGACGTACATTGACTCTTTGTATGGACGGGAAAAAAAACACGACAGAGTAAGATGAAACGTTCTATGCGTCTTTAAATGTTGATTATAATAAAAAAATGAATGAAAATAAATATTTACCCACTATAATTAGACTACACTGTCTTCATTTGTTAAATTATTTAGTTAATGATTATAACAACTGCGTACATACAACTGCACAATGAGTATATGTTAAAGGAAGCTCAGTAAATTCTATAACCTCGCAACTTATTCATACAACAACGCAAACGAAAAATAACAATTATTTATTCAAATTACTTGCGTACCTATACATTCTACCTTACCCTCTTTTTTTGCAATGCAACAATTAGATAGACACGCTATTGCTATATTCTAGCTGCAACATGAATGGCACAGTCGGACCAGGGAAGGACATTAGGCCTAACAAAATACAATCATAAAAAATCAGTTTAACGTTATTGTGTTTTTAATACTGTAACGACGACACGATTATGGGTAACGAAGTATTCCATCTCAGCCCTCTGGATGACAACTGCATATCTCTAATCTTTGTTCAGGATTCACGTCAAGATTCATAGTCATCGCTTAATCGACAGTAGAACTGTTAGTTCGTTTGCCCCTAATGTTATCATAAAAAAAACAAATCTAATACAATAAGAGTATCGTTAACACTTAACTATTATTATTATTTTTTACTTAGTAGTAAATTATATATTTTAAGCTTAACGTTTGTCATTTTGAAAAATCTTTGAAAACAATCGCGGGACCGTGAAAAGAAACATTGTTGTTGACGTTAATATATTCTGAGTTGGTATACAATAGGTACAGGTCGGTATCGGTGTCAATATCAACATGCAACGACGCCTGTTCAGTAGTTTATTTTCACGACGAATCGATTAAAATGCTTCAATGTGTACGCAGTGAGCATTTTGCTACGCATCGTTCGTATTGGTTAGAAAAAAAAATCTACTGTAGTATTAATGTAAAATATACGAGTATAATAAAACATTACATAGATATGGCAAGAAACAAAAAGTGAAGGTCAATTATCATTTTTTTTTATTTAATCTATGTAAAATTAATTACACTACATCTAATAAGTGTCACTTACAAGTTTAATTGTAACTGTTTATTTATTGTAAATATTTATAGAAGTAAACTGTTAATACCTCATATACGAAAAAGAACATGTTACTAAGTTTACCGCCGACGTCCACTAATTAAAAAAAATAGAGCTCTTTTTTCAACGATAAATGCACTTGTGATTGAACAGAAATCTGCTTTCAACGCACTGCAAAGACAAATCCCAAATGAACTAGGTCACAACTTGGCCGCAATCAGTGTCAGGGTTTTTAGAATTTATTTGTCGGTGTATTTTTTTTAATACGATGAACTTTTAAGCGTGATGTTAAAACACGTTTATGAATACATTTTAAAATGTTATTACAATTTCCAAGCATCAACACTAAGCCGTGTGTTACCAATCTCTCCCCTAGGGCTCGTCCCAAATTCAGCCCTCCGTGTTTTGACCTACTTCTGAAAGCCGCTCATTTGGCGTAGCGGGTTAAAATTGGGGCTGCATGTAGACTTTACTTGGCCCTAACATTCAGTTTTAATCTTCGCTCGAGAATCCTCTGTCTCTTTCACACCAGTTACGTATTATCCTTCCATATCCTAAATGATTGACGGTGGACGACTTTTCGTCGAGTTACGTAGCAATTTGGTTCCGTTCCTTCAGGAATTTCGGAGGATGTATTTCAAGAACTATAACGTTATTTTCTTGCTTAAAATTTCTGATTTCAATATATGTAGTTAGTACATTTGAATTATGTTGTTATAATAAAATAAATATATGTATATATATGTATACATACATATATATATATATATACATATATATATATATATATATATATATATATATATATATATATATATATATATATATATATATTGTATAGGGCTACGGGGGCAGATGCAGCATTAGTTCCTCCCGTCTGAAGCCGAATGCCTGCTCCCTTACGACAATTAAGACGCAGAAAACAGTGCTCTCTAAATGAATACTAAATGAAAACACATCAACGTACAAGTACGTCTTTTTCTATCAAGATCTTTTTCTACATTACATAATTAAAATACCAAACGGAAATCTGAAAATTCATCGATATAATTAGAAAAGAATAATGATTCTAGTTAAAGACTTAATATTTTTTTGAGTTTTAATGTTTACGCAATTTTCTCTTCACACAAACATTTCTTCATATCTTCTCTGCAGAGCCATTTATTTTTTAATGTAATATGCAACTTGACGAGAAATCATTATGTGAGAAATAACTAATTGACATTATCTAATCTACTGCCGGTAAAAGCAAACTTCGTCAACTTGCACAAGTGGTAGCTGCATCAGGTGGAGTGACTGCCAAAGACAAGTAATTTAATTTAATGTATGATAGGCGACCTGCATAAAGGAAACCGTGGAGCGTGTGATCAAGCAGACAACAACAATGGGACATGAAAATTAAAATGTTTAGCTACAAGAATAAAGATTCGTAAAAGTCGATGAGCTAGATTAGTTCAGAATAATTTAGAATCGTTATATGGATTTAATTATGGAGTAGGTATATTTAAAACTGTACTGAAGGTTGGGTTCAGAAACGTATTGGTTCTCACTCAAGTTCATCATACTTCTGAGTCTTACTTCTCTACTACTCTCTACCTCTCCCACTATTGGTAAGTATGATCATTCTTTGAGTACCATGATATTTACTTAGATATTAGAACTGACGTTAGTATTGGTAAAATAATGTTAAAAACAAAATAGAATAACGAAAGCGTAATAACAATAAGGTCTCTAGCAATAAGTCAACGACCCCATTCACGTCTGCCAGCGCCGAATGTCGGTGTCGCAATGAGTTCACAAGGCCACTGTTGTTGTAGCGACACGAAAGTAAGAAAACTGCCCGCCTATGTAAGAGATTTTAATGTCGGTGGCTTACCCCGCGATATTAAAATTTGTTTTTACTTTTATTATTAACGAGATTAGGCTAAACAATCTAAATATGTAAGTTTTGATATGTACTTAAAAAGTTTGCTTATATATCTTGAGACCATTAGGTAAGATGAGATAACAACTGTCTATATAACACATCGCCTGATGAGTTTCCAGTCTGATTAAGTAAACACAACTTCTTCGGTCATATTCGTCAACATATTAATTTCATTCATCAAGATATTCTCGCTCTAAAGCGATGCAATTATACCAGCGATTCTCTAACATTTCTATACCTTTCTTGAAGAACGATTTACTTTTGGCCTCAAAATGGCGGTGATCACCTCCTCATTCGAGAAAATCTCTTTCCGGCAAGTATTTTTTTAAGGTCTGTGAATAGGTAAAAATCACTGTAGGGCCGAATCTAAAGAATGGTGGGTGCGGAAGCAATTCGAAGTCAGTTCAGAAGAAAAGATACAGTTGGACCATGTAGCGATCGCTAATATTGCGTTTCCATTTCTAAAGTAGTCGATAAAGAAAATACTATACGCAATTCAAAATAAGGACGACATAACCTTGCCAGCACTCTGTTGCGCTTGTGGCCGCTTCAGACGAGGTTAACCGGCTGCTGTCCACTCAGCTGACTGCCGATTTGACTGTAGTCTGGATCGTCCATCGTTACGTATCGACACAAAAATTATTTTTAATTTCGCCTCAACAGCTCCAAACGGCGGTTGGAATCATTGACTTGTTGTTGTTTTTGGTCTATTGTTAGTTAACACACGCGGCATCCACTTCGATAACTGATTTCTCATAGACAAATATAATATATTCAGATGTCAGCTATCACCTGCAACTGTACATTACTATCCACTCATTCGATCAAAACTATTTTATGAAGTTTTTTGTTGTTTTCCGGTATGAGCAGAGCGTGGTTTATCGATCCACTAAATACTTCTTTTCCATTGTTTTTAAAATAAAAAAAAAGTTTCACTAAAATCACTTTATATTTTGTACCAAACGTCATGGCCACCAAGACGATCTGGTCATAAAAATTTTACAGCCACTTTCTAAATTTCATAATATAGCTTATAGTTAATGTAGTCAGTCATAGTATATGTATATAGGCGTAGATTACCGTGTTGCAAATGGCGCTTCAATCGTGTGAAAATTAACACTACACTTTGTCCTATTGATAATATTTTCAGGGTTAAAACGCCAATATAAAGGAGAACGAAGGGTTTTTTTATAAAATAATCATATAAAATAATGCGAACAAAAAAAAGTTAATCAAGTTTTAATTCTCTATCTAATCTTCCTACAGCACTCCTCTGATGGAAATAGGTCAAGTGTCAGTTCTTTTTTTTAATAATTTATATAAAGAACCGAAATAGGAAAGTTTCGTGCCTGTGGCCTCTCATTCAAGATCCTGCCTATAAACGTCACCGGCCTGCATGGGTAATAATACCTTATTGAGGATAATGAGTGTTATGTATCTCAGAAATGATTTATGATCAAGTGAAATGTGTTTGTTTGTGGCCACGACAATTACAAAAAAAGTCTTTCATTATAGATATAATAAGATTTAGATTACGATATCTGTTGGAGATCTGGGAATATACCATGTACTATTAAGCATGGGCATGAAAGATGCAAATAACATTTTAGCAAGAAAATGAGAATATGAAGTTATTTGCATCTGAGCTGATCTGGGCACACGGGACTGGATGGAGCGATAGATTTTTAATACTACATATTATGCAAATATAACTGGAAACGTAGCATTAATACTACAAAGAGTATTAATGCTACGTTTTAGTATTTTCTACTTAATCATGTTTCGTAGAAAACCTAGACGTATTTTAATGACCACATATTTTGTAGCAAGCATGAGTAATAAACACGAAGACAGAAGAAAGAGCGCAACCTCACTGTAACCGGTTTTCTTGGAGTGAACCCGGCGTCGTAAACGACCGTCCGTTACTTGTATTGCACAACTGGTACTGTAGCTGTGTTTAACTAGAATTCAACTAAACACGTCTTGAGAACGAAACAAAGTGAAATATTTTTCCCCATCTTAAGAAAGAAATTTTTAGCTACAGATATGAGATTAGATTTAGTTCGTAGATTCTATAACATAACTGACATCTGATAGTTTTTTTAGTCTCTAGTTATTTTATTGATCTGGGAAAAATTAAGGTCGAATATAAATGGTAAAAAGGCATTTGCTTCTTAGAGAACATGTCTTTGGATCGTAGTGACCACTTATCGTCAGATAAAACTATAACTTGTGAATCTGCGGGCATTACGAGATTTCAAGGGCGCCTACATTGAATCGAAATACAAAGAGTATTAATGCTACGTTTTAGTATTTTCTACTTAATCATGTTTCGTAGAAAACCTAGACGTATTTTAATGACCACATATTTTGTAGCAAGCATGAGTAATAAACACGAAGACAGAAGAAAGAGCGCAACCTCACTGTAACCGGTTTTCTTGGAGTGAACCCGGCGTCGTAAACGACCGTCCGTTACTTGTATTGCACAACTGGTACTGTAGCTGTGTTTAACTAGAATTCAACTAAACACGTCTTGAGAACGAAACAAAGTGAAATATTTTTCCCCATCTTAAGAAAGAAATTTTTAGCTACAGATATGAGATTAGATTTAGTTCGTAGATTCTATAACATAACTGACATCTGATAGTTTTTTTAGTCTCTAGTTATTTTATTGATCTGGGAAAAATTAAGGTCGAATATAAATGGTAAAAAGGCATTTGCTTCTTAGAGAACATGTCTTTGGATCGTAGTGACCACTTATCGTCAGATAAAACTATAACTTGTGAATCTGCGGGCATTACGAGATTTCAAGGGCGCCTACATTGAATCGAAATACAAAGAGTATCTGTAATATGTAATAATATATACTTATAACTAGTATATAAATTACTACGGAAATAATAACTTCTAGTGATAAAAGAAATCCGTCTAACAAAAATTTTAAAACCATGATTGTAGCAATCTTATAGATTTTATTATATTTATACGTTATTTGGTGATTAGTTAAATGATTTCTTGAACTTCAGAACAGTCATGTTTTCAAACGATTATATAATAATGCCATCATGATCGTGATCTATAACCGTTATTTATTACAACATGAATGTTACATAACAAAAACAATCCATTTTATTATCTACTTTGTTAAATAAATAAATAAAATACTAACAAAAGACACATACGACGATATAGCAAAACCGTAGATAAAACATCAATATCTCTATAATTTACTCCAACATTTACTTATAGACAAATAGCTTTTTATTTGTCCATAGTAAATCATATACCCCTCCTACAAATTATAACGAGACGTGGTCCTGAGACGCCCTGCATCAAGCACGCATCCATAGAGTTCCCGTAACTTTTCGTTTACTTTAAAATAATAATTGATAGGATACTATCCATCATACTAATAATTGATAGCTACAATCGCCATCTAAAGTGTCGGAATATATTTTTTTTTCATTATTATTTATTTTATTTATTTATTATTATTATTTTGTCAGTTTGATAAAATTTTTGGAATGACTATTTTTGTCTCAAATTTCGAACATATGTTTCTTGCGCGGTGACAAGGAGCAGGAATTACTCGTATATACTATATTTATATATATATATATACTATACTTTTGCAGTGGTACAGCTACACTACAGTTTGTTCCTAGCTGCAGAATGAATGGATCAGATCGACCGAGGTAGGATCACGCCCTCACAGAATACCAGCGTAAAATAGCATAACAAACTGCTGCTGTGTTTTATTATGATAGTCAGGGATGAATGTAGATGTCGTGTGCCGCAGGAATCGTTTGCCATCAGTTGAACTGTGTGCTCGTTTGTTACTCTCAATGTATTAAATATAAATATATATACATATCAGACGCCAAACTAAAGTAAATACCATAAATTATTAATCACGTTGAAACGTTTAATTAAAGAGTCAAAACAAAGTCCCACATGAATGCAATAAGTCAGTGTTCAAATACACCAACAGCACAACTTCTCGTGATTACTATTTATAACAGCATGATAATGCCGAGTAGGTAGCCGTTATCGCTTAGAACAATAAGACGTAAACAACACCACTACACGCATGGGCCGTATTCATTTTATCTCAAGTTACAACATTCGGTTATTGTTACAATTGAGTAATGATAATTGTAATTTGGACAATTAATTTTATGTTCTCAATGCATTTAATCTAGAATTGCATATTTTTGCAATTGATTTTGTTGCCTAAGAATAAGTCGAAGGCATTACTTATACATAAAGAAAGTTTCAAAGAAATTAAAAACTATTAAAAGATAAATAAAACCAAATAAGGCTGTTAAATTAAGTAATTTCTTAGAAAGGAGAACATTAAGAAAATATTTCCATTGTTACTATATTCTCTCTCTTTCTTACACTGTAATTTTTTAATCAGTCATATCACCTAATCATATAAAACATATCGGTGGTGGAACGAAGCTATGGCTAATTTCTTGATGCAACATTAATGTGTCAACTCGACCATGTCCTAACAGAATACCAGCGTGAAATAGCAACATGATGTTGTTTCGTATGACGTGTAAGACAACATATTATATTCTAATCACAAATATATTACAATGTATATTTCCGTGTAGATTTTCAATGACCTATAATACCTCTTGAAACTATTGACATGTTTGGTTAGTCATAGATTGTTAATAGGCTACTATATCCCAAAACGATTAGTGTTTACTGATTCTCACAGAATACCCGGGAAAAGAAGGAGTTAAAACATATTTAATTTACTTCTTTTCCAGCAAAGAAATCAAAATTTTAGTATTTAAAATATATTTCATATCAACAATAAGGCTAGTATAGTCTGTTGAAGCGTCCATAAAAAGAGCTGGGATTATTATGCTTAAGAAGATTACTGACTTGACTTAATTAGTGCGGGGCATCGTTAGCACCGGCCCAAATCGTAAAATCGATCGTCACCTTCACGTGTTACGTGGTGGCACGTGGCTTTTGGTGTCCTCCACAGACCACATTACCTATCAAGTATTATGTTTAAGTTTTGTGCAATGTCAGTATTCTTTAAGCAAAAATAAATATTATGTCTTAAACCCAATAGGGACAGAAAAATATATATATTCATTTGGAGGTGTACCACGTACCAAGGATGATAGGGAGACCATTAATTACTTCGCTTTCATAGAACCAAACTGTAAAATCATTTACAACATCTACTATCGATAAAGAGCAGAAGAAAATAAAAAGAGGAAACGAAACGTATTTTTAACACACTTTTATTAGCTTCACTTGTGAATGTAACGGTTTTTCTCTAAATTTAGTTTTCACCACTTCTGCACGTCCGAATAATCTGAAATTATGCAGACATATTAAGAACCGAGGAGAAGGCAATTATTTCTTGACTATGTTTGATGTTTCAGTTTTAAAAATTCGTAAAAAATATTTACAACTACTCACCTGAATTACCCGAGAATAAATAAGGATTGTAGGCATCACAGGCTAATTTATAAACAAAAGATAAGACAAATTAACGGTTTTTTAACTTTACTAAGGTTTTTGTTTTATGAAGTTACTACTCCTAGGTATTTTTATAGAATCTAAAATGTACATGATTTATAATAAAGAAGATATTAAGGAATATTCGATTAATTATTTATGGATTTGATGTAAAGTAGATTTCTATTGCAAATATATTATATTATATAGAGTTTAACATGCGTTTTGCTACATGCCGAACACTTAAAGGCCTGATAGCTAAAACCTAATCTTAGTTCACCTAAGAACTGCCCCTAAAGATGAAATTAACTGCTATATTTCAAATCCTTTTCTTGATTGACGTAAGCGTTATTAAATTATAGTAAAACTAAACTAAAAATTATTCTAAAATTTATTAAATTTTCGATCAACATCATATCAAAGCAGATTTTTGTGTTTGTGTACATGTTTTAATGTAAATTGCCCTAATTCATAAAAACATGCTAACTATTGAAAAAGCTGCCCCTGAAAGTAACCACTATAAAGGAACAGAAACTAATTGCAGCAATTTAATAACGCAGACGGATGATGTTGAAATCCGCTTGCTCACGAGGGCACCTTCAGTCTCGTCAGTAAGATCCGCTTACTGAGGAAGGCCGACAGTCAAGGCAGGTCATGGTGCTAGTTAATAAAGCATAATAGTTTGCATTGAATATAAACGCCATTATATCTTTTGTACACATCCAACCATTGGTAGGCGTTCAAGGGAGCGTTGAAAGTATATAGGACGTCAAATTTGTATTGAAATGGAAAATAAATAATGTTTACTTAAAGAAACATTATTTTTCCTTTCATAAGTCTTGCTTCGTAGCAACCTATAGAGGAAAGTTTGTGTTTAGGATTGAGGGAATGACAGGCTGAAAAAATAGTATTAATAATTAAGTTTAGAATTAGTTAATTCTAGACAGAGTTATTGAATTAATAAGACGTCAGTCACAAACTTGTTACGCATAAACCATAAATAATATAAAGGAAAAATATTTATAAAAAGAAATGAAGACTACAGGTAAACATTTCTACATAACCAGAAAAACAAGTGCCGATCAGAAAGTTTCCGCTTTATGTAACAGTCGTGAAGTCGTATTTAAGTAAGCAGCCTCACAGACGACGAATTAAATAATAAATGTTATGTTTCAGTTTATCGCAAACATTGAGTGTAACGGAATATTTGTGATAATTAAGTCTTTTCAGGAAGAATATCGCAGGCGCCAATAATGGCAATATTGAAAAACCTTAAGTTTAAGCTTATGTTTATAAAGAGTATTTTAGAGTGTTTTATGGCGACCAGTACTGTTTGTAATACCTAGTACCTGGTTACCAATGATTCCATTTGGTGGCAATTACTAATGATAAATTATCGTTTAATAACATACAGAAATTATTTTTTACCAGCTTCCCAAAACATAAGAGTCAATAAATAAGAAATACTCTTTAAACTTTTCATACTTCATTGAGCAGTTCACAGCGAAATTCAAAACGTTAGAAGTACCTATTTTTAAAACCCAACCTAGCAACATAAATTTCCTCCTTAAGATCAATTTAAAATGAAAAAATTTAAAGTACCACAAATATTATCACAAAGTCAAACACTATTAGGGCTACCGACCCTACTATTAAGTAATTTCGTTGTCACGTACTGTATACTTTATGAGAGATACATTGTTATCATTTACGAATGTACTGTTGTGGGATAAAAGGAAAAATTTCTTATTAACCATAAGGTAGTCCCTATAGTTGATAAGAAAACAAACACCTTATTTTATTTTATATATTGTATTCTATTATTTATTCTGACAACATTGGTCCAATAAATTAGTAACAGTGTAAAAGAGACAAACTTCTATTTAGTAAGAGTTTATAATGTACTAATAACTAAACTAATAATCATCATCAAGTCATAATGATCACGTGCCATTCGTTTCATGTTCCGTCTGACCAAGCCCAAAGACCAGTTTATCATTGTCCGATCATAGTGTTTCAGGATGCTGTTGCAGCAGATACAGTGCGGCATTTCTAAGCATAATAGCGTAAAAAGTCATCCGAACCTTTCAGAGGTACTACAGCGGCGAGCATGTAAGCATCTGGAAGCCCTTATTATACTCGACTCTCAAAGCTTTACGCGTAAGCCATATATGAAACACCCTATAAAGAAGACTGTAAAAGTGCAGTGGATCTTCATCTTGACTGGATGGAGGTCGAGGATAGATCCACATTTGTGCCGCCGTGATCACTTTATATTAGGAGAACACAGAGGTGAGAAACCTAATTTGTTGCAATTAAAATTCTTTCATTTTCGTAAATTTTCACTATGCTGGTGCATTTTAGTTTATTTTTTATAATCTTCTCCTATTATTGAATTGATTAATAAGAGAATATAGAAAAAGATATAGTTTCATATTTAAGAAACTAAATTTGTAAAAAAAGATTCTTCGGCCACCATAAATTTTTATATATATAATACTGTAAGTATTACATAATTGACAAAATCTATAACAGTAACTAAAAGAAGTATTATTTTTAAAAAACTAAATGTTTAGTAATAAAAATTCATGCGAATTAACTTTATTTTTCTTTAGTCCGCTATAACACTACAACGCTGCAAATGTTACCAGTTGTATATTAAAAGAATATTCACATTGCAGAATCGAACAAATTTATCACAGTAAATGAAAATGAAAATCTTTTGCCCTTAGCTTAAATTTCCATTAGCTCGCTGTATTTCGTCAGCAGTAACAGGCTAGCCTGTCGTGGCGTAGGTATAAATAACAGTTAATTTCTCGTGTCGCGCTCCGTTAGGCAGAGTCGCGTGCCCAACGGGCTTCCTGCATCGCTTCGACTCGCCGACAATCAACGTTTATTGCGCCCGTGAAGCTTTATTACTCATCGTAGATGTATTCATTACGTCTTTAATTATTTCTTGGATAAATATTGGCTTTTAGTTTTGATGAATATGTTATTCGTATTGAGACTTAAAAATACACCCCTGGTATTAGATTTTCTAAGAGCACTTATATAATTTCAATTCATCATAAGTTCAATTTTAAAGGAAGTCGGCATCCAGGTAGATATTAGCATGGAAAGCGACTAAAACATTTACAAATGAATATTTATCTCGTCTTGGTTTTTGATTTTTAATAACGATTTCTTTTTGAAACTATTTAAGTTGGATCGTTTTTAATATATTAATAAGAAACGAAAACAGAGGCTTTGTCCGCTCACTCTTTATTAGCCAAACTTAACAATAACATCAAATAAAAGCCGAGGGATTAAGTTTATAAAGAATTAAAGTCAAAGACTATGACTTTATATTTCAACGCTGATATTAAGGACTAAAAGTACTGTCAATTTTATTTTATATATTAAGTTAGAAATGTAATATTATATACAAAGACAAGGTTGGAACCACAAGAAGGAGAATATTGATATAAGAATGCAGGGCAAGCAAGACACGACCGGAAGAATAGATGTGCGTGATTGACGCACCCGCGCAGCTGTACGTTATGTTGAATACAAAACGCTTAGATTGATGTACTACTCGATTACTGAAAGCCAATCACGGTTTCCGAGTATAATGAGAAAGTCTTACTTGATTCCATATAAATAAAACAATATCGTAAAACTGTACGTCGCATATGGTTCACACCAAAACACCTCCTTTTTAAAATAAGGAAACCAGCACACAGTTTTGCTGATTGTAATTGATACCTGTGACGTATGAAACCAAAAGTCTTTGAACGGGTATTACTCGTAAACAGTAAGCAGGACAGAAACCGGGGCTTCTTTCACGTACCGGACGAACACAGCAGACCTGCCCAGTTTATGATATGACGATGATGCTCTGTGCTGTGCTCCCCTGCAACTGATCAACTCCCACTACATATGGCACCTATTGTGCTAATTTTTATTAGCATTTTTATATGCAGCGTGGCTTTACATCAATGAATATTAAATATCTTAATGTTCATGATTAATTTGACAATGCATACCAAAAGTCATTATATCTTAATGTAGGACAATACCTAATAATAATAATGTAGACATTTGTAGAATGCTGGAAGTTGCTGTTAGACTTAGGACATACACTAGAAAGAAATACGGACGAAGATGATCACCGCAAACCTAAGATACGTTAATCCTTGCTGATAAACCGAAAAAGTACTGCAATTAATTTTGTAAACAATGTTATATTTGAGACTGAAAAGGAATGCCCTTTCGCAATACCAAACGTATGTGTGTGATGTGTTATCAGACACGTTACTACTTTACGCTAGCCTTCATACACATTGCGTGGTATTTTCAAGATCGAGACAATCCATTCGTAATACGACCACATTTTAAAATAGCTTACTTATTCACAATTCTCGTTATGCAGTGCAGATTTGAACACGATCGTCAGTTAGAAAAAGTAAAAATAGAAATTATAATAGATATAGATAGTGATTACCATTTTCCAGTCATGATTAAGATAACGTAACAAAATTAGACTATATTTAATATTTATTTCAAAAATAATATTTATCGTTGGGATAATATTTATGACCATTTGCATAGCGTTATTATGTTAAATCGCATATAATGTTTGTACAAATACACACAACGCAATTAATGTTCGTAATGTCAATAGGACTGCTAGTATTTTTATAAAAAAAACAAACAATAACTACCACTATCGAAACAGATGGACCACTAAAATTTTGTTCTTCTCATATATAAACCGACAGGATTTTACTCGATTAAGTTTTACTTTTCTTAGGACTACTACGTGGTAACTATAATATATAAAATTCTAATATTATATTCGGATTGAACGTTTCTATATCACGCCGTAATAAAACATATGTATATATTAGATTAGATTTTAGGTTAAAATCTAAATTATCCTAACCTCTGAAATTCACATCAAAATCTTTCTGGTTTCTTTTTTATTTCTAGTCTATACGTAAGTAAATAACAAGAAACAAATAAATAAACTATTCTAAAAACTTAACTTAAGGTTTCACCGGTTGTAAACAATATACTGAAATTTAACACATCACCGATGTTTTTATAATTATTATACATATAAAATTGAGAAGTTGAGTGGCCGCCGAGAATTTAGGTCGTTTGCATTCTGGTGGTATGCTACAGTGCTATTTCTAATCGTCCGCAAGCTACACGTGTGATAAAGCTTAGAGAATCACTTGGCTTGCTATGCTTAAAATACTAAATATTATTTGAATTCAATGTAGCAGGTTGGCACGTACATAAATATTTTAATAAGTAATTTACAGTTATTTTTATGATATTAGCTGTGTGCAAACCCCACAGTTCTACGTCGTTATGAAATCATAATTAAGTTAACCCTGAAGTCTATGATATCCAGATTCCTGATCACTAATAATAAATGTAGCAATTTAAAGTCTGTTTCATAGTTTATATAAATGAATCAGCGAGCGATTAATGTTTTTTTTTAGAGCACATAATGATAATTTGATTGAAAAACAAAGTTAGGAACTTAAGTCATGTGTTCATGTCAAAAATTAAAGTAACATTAATGCAAAACTAAATGTTTCAATGCATAAAGATTATGCACTAACGATTATTAAATTAACGCAATAAAATTATAATTATTGGACTTTGTTTATTATAATTGGCCCCACTTAAAATACAAAAGCAAAAAACCTACATATGTTTTATATTTAAATTTGTTTCATACGTTTCATGATTTTATTTACATAATAAAAGTAGCGTTTGTTAGAATTAACAGATGACAATGTAATTTTACTAGATTAACCGTTTTCCAAACCACCAACACTTCTTTGGTTTTATAACAAATTCACATCTACAGGGTTATTTTAACTGAACTGCGAAACAACGAGAAATATATAGTTTTATTGCCTCGCTTACTTACCACACAAGATAAACACTATTTTGAATAAAACATAATTGACACTCTCTATTGGGCTGTACGTCAATCGTGGAACTACTGAAGTTTTTGTTTAGTTTTTCACGAATCGATAGACAGATTTTGAAAAAGAGTACAACTGTAGTTTGAAATGTAATTTTTACACGACTCTTACGTGTTGTGTAAACTGAAAACTCCAGACTAACTTTTCTCTAGTTCCCAATATAAAAAAGGTTTCAAAAATACATAAAATGTCCATGTAGATATTAAGCTAAAATCTGTTTAAATAATCTTGAACTGACGTTGATTTCGAACGAAATTCAATGCCATAAAAGGAAAAAAAAATACAATCATTGAAACGTTTTCTTCAGTATTTTAGCAATGTAAAAGTATAATATTCCTATAGTCAAAACATTTTAGTCTATAAACGAATATACGTTGCGTACTAAGCTCTCCATTATTAGCGCATCGTATCTAATTTCGGAAAGTTGCATTGTTTTAATGTAACTACGGATAAATAAACCAGTACTCAGTTCACCTGATGCTAAGCGATGACTCCAGCCTATAAATATATATAGAAATATTCTTCTGTACGGAACACAATTGTGGTTAATAGAAAAAAGTATAATCGACGCACTGAGAACATGAAATGCCGATGCATACAATAAATAGCTATTGCATTCGTCTTTTATTCCATTGTAACAAAGAAACTCCGCATAAAACAACTGCAAGCTTTGTCCGACTTTGTTGATATATCTAGACCTAGGTAGAGACCAAGGAAACAAGAGGTCGTAACTCGAAAGTACTGGCTCTTGTGCACTATTCCTCGGCCGGTACAGTGTCTCTGAATAATTAAATGTTTTGTTAGTGGAGTTAGTTTCGTACATGGCGATTATTTGATAGTTGTTTTAATTACTGTAGATAATGGCAAGCCAAGATTATTTTTTAAATTACATAATTGATTACAATAAGGTTGAGTCTTCAAAATCTATATGCGGATTTAAATACATTTTTTGGTGTGAACCTTTTCTTATTTTGGTTTAGAATTAAAACTAAATACAAGTACATGAGTTCATACAAAGGCTCGCAAAGACGACAATCGAAAGACATAATAATCCTTTTGCAAATACTAAATAGCTACCCATTACACTTAAATATTATGCCGATCGAAATGAAAATTGAGAGTGACAACATTTGGAGATGAGAGATTTCTTTTTAAACTATTAAAATTATTAAATTAAGACTACGATGATGATAGAAATGTAATATGTTTAGTAGCATAAAGATAAAACTTAATTCTGTATGAATTAAAGAATGATATAATGATTAAAAAATACTATTATATCCCGAAATAAAGTATTTAATATTGGTCAGACCAATTTCCCATCGTAAGTATCCCATGACTAATTCACTAATGCATCAGCTTTTTGTACCGTCTAGCATATGAAAGAAGTTAAAACTTAACATATATAAGTAAGAAACGTGTCATATAAGTAACTTCCAAAAAACTATTTAACTTCAAATAAAAACGGAGTAATGATATCTCACCTCAATACTTATGATAGCTATACACTGCAGTTTGTTTCTAACTGCAGAATGTATGGGTCAGCTCGACCACGATAGGACCTCGCCCTCACAGAATACCGGCGTGTAATAGCAGCGTAATGCTACTGTGTTTCGTCTGGTGAGCGTAGGCGGACCCGGAGACCATTATAACGAGGCATTCCATCTCAATGCTCACGGGTGACAACGCATCTGCATTATGCTTCCTAGTTAAGAATGAATGTAGATGTCATGCGCCGCAGGAACCACTTGACATCAGGTGAACTGTCTGCTCGTTTGTAACTCTCAATGTAATAAAAAAAAATTTCAATATTACATATTATTAGAATTGATTATTTCATAAAAATATATATTTTTCTATTATTTATCAGCCATGACATGTCGAGTATAAAATACACCACCGCCTAGCTCAAGCTTCGGTAGTCAGTTCGACAGACACAAGGCTGGTGGGTCTAAATATTGGTGGTATTGGTAGGTTAAAACGTACATAGGTATATAATAATATAAGGGTAACGTGCTGAAAGCATTCCAAGCGCCAGCTTAGCGGCTGCTGTTTATAAATTTTACTTCTTTTTTATTCATTTCATTTCAATGTATTTTTTAAAATTTTATTAAATTGATTAATCTCTATATTGTTTATGGTTGTTGTTGACATTTAATTATTTTATTATGATTCATTTTATTTTATTACGAAATTATTTAAATTATTCCATTTTCATAATTTAATTCTGTTTTTTTTGTTTTTCTTTTGAATCAGTTATTGTTTAGTTTTCTCCATAAATTAATTTTTGTAACCCGATAACCGTTACTTATAACAAATGATGTGTTCATCTTTAATTGGTGCATGCATCAGATTTGACTTCATGTATTGGATTAAGAATGTTTTCATGTATGCACTGTAGATGACCCCCAAATTAAATAAATAAATAAAACAATATGACCGTATTCACGGACATCGTCGATATATTTCGAACCTTTGTGTTTGTGTATAGAAATAAAAATATAAGAACAAAATAGGAAGAGCACTACATACACTAATTACAACAAGGTTTTTCATAGTTACACTTAACACAGTAATATAATAATAATTTACAAAGTTTATTTAACAAACAAGATGACATTGAAGCGCAAGGGAGTCACGAGAACGTGTTCAGAGCATTATTTTGGTCGATGGCAAAGAGGCCGCGCAGGTTGCGAAGGGCCTGAGCGAGGTCGCATCGCCAGCCTTTAACAAACAATGGCACTGTTGTCATTACATTTACTGACTCATTTCCAATCGATATCACTAACACAGCTGACAAAGGAAAGCAGGGTTATAAAACCTGATTTGATGTATTGCGCTGATATAGAACACTAAATAAACTAAATTATTATCGAAGTCACATTTGTTTGTAAGATTATATTTTTTTTTTTCATTTAAGTCGTAGAGTCATGTTCTTTATATATAATTATTATTAAATAAATTTATTTAAAAACTTGAAAAATTTGAATAAATATTAAAAAAACGTATACAGATTAATTTCTCCGCCAATTAAGTAAATTACAACGAACCAAACAACATGGATAAAATAGAAATGGGCTGCAAATAGTATACGCCATTCCATACTTATTACTTGTCGAAGACCTAGGATGAAATATATCATCATAATCTTAGAAACATGCCGGAGACAGATAACATTTGGTATCTACAATAAGGTACCAATCTACAACTATTTATAAAGTATAGAAGATGCTATAGCTATATCTTATAAGATGATTATTTTTTCTCTTTGTTGACCTTTTCGGTAAATTTAATTGATGCGAAATTATGTTATACTGTTTCCTTCCATAGACGTAGTCACGTGAAGTGACAGAACTAGAATCGTAACTTGTCGTAGCCGTACTTTGTAATACCGTCATATATTAGCGTCACACATAAATACTTAGAATTTGTTTAATATACCCCAATATAAATGTACGCTTATGCATACTAAAATCAATATTGATATGTATGTTATTGTAAAACACTGGTTAGAGAATGAAAAGTATTTCTCTATTTCAACATACGATAATAAAACATATAGCAGAACCAAAAAAAATTTAGTGGCTTTCGCCGCTTACCGCACTGCTCGCTCGACTGATAAGTGGCCTAAGGGCTCCCCGCGCCCCCCTGCGACCTACTTCCTGGCGTAGCCCTCGCGATCTTTGTGCACGACGCCCTTGCACAACACAGATACCAACTGGATGATTTTGTTGATTAAAGTATTCTATTTGATCTCAATTCGATACTGTAGAAACGTTACAACTTATGTGACACTTCAAACAGATATTTTGAAAGCGTCCGTGATGTCCCAATTAATTTAGCCATCATTTGCTCTTGCTTATTGTTTATTTTAAAAAAAATCTTCTAATAATTACGATTTGGCGGTTTTGCTTTACCATCCTTTAGAAGCTACGGCTTTGTGATTTGTGAATTAGGGAGGAAATTTCGTTTAATTTAATGTGTACTTCCATAAGTGAAAACACGTTCTAAATATTTCATCACTTTAGACAAAGGCAAAAGATCTATTTTGCCAAGAAATTTTATATTAACTCCATATATAATATAAAAGAACAATGAAATTTAAGAACTTTTTTTATTTTGTTGATGTAGTAATCCAACAACTTTTGCATAAATTTATTAACCAATCAATATTAACTAGTTATTATTAGTAAATTTAGGAATACATTAAATAACATGGTAAAATATTTTAAGTAAAAGAACTGTTACTAATGTTATAAAAAGATTATAAAATTTATTCTTTATTGAATAACGAGATTTTTAAGATACGTTTCCATTCATCTAAACCTCTCGGCAAATAGCAATTACCACTCGTCTTTAGACACTTCAAAAATCTCAAAACTACCTTTACCTATTGAGGGACAGTCGTCCATGAGGTTGCAATGCTCCTGGTCTATACCTAGTTCTCGCTTCTAATTCTTTGGTATTCCCAAACAATGTTTTCGTCAGTTACAACATTTTCTTGAGTAGTCGCCAAGACTGGCTTCATCTATAAAACTTCCCCGTTAGTTTTTGATTTCGACAAACCAGTCAAAAACTGTTGCTCATGAACAAGCAGACTCATCAAAAGTTCAAAATATTCTTGCAGCTTAAATATTTAAATCTTTTTTGCAGTTATAATAAATCAGAACACTAAAAACACCAAGTCAAGTAAGCTCCTTTGTTGCCAGCTAATTCCCGCTAGATTCTCTCGGAAAAATACAATTGCAACAAAAAAATGTGTTCCATTTTCGAACATATATTTATGTTATACTACATATACTTATGTTATACGTACACACACAGTGTAACGTACGTACAGTGTAAAAAAAACGAGTACAGAGTATCTAATTTCTTTTGCCACGACCCTCGGTACACAAAAATCAATCTGACGCATATTATATATTTTTTTAAAAGTATGTGTACGATTGTGTGGCAAGTAATTACCGCCTCCCGTCAACATCCGTAACACCAGAGATCGCAGATTCTCCGGCGGCCTTTAACAAAGGTGTAGTGTTTTTTTTAAAGGTCCCTAAGTCGTATCGAATCCCAAATGTTGTTGATTCCGATTCCTAAAATTAGTTGTTACTGGCACAAAATATAACGTCAGTTTATAATACAATGTACGAGTATTATTTACTAGAATAAGGCGTTCATGGCAATAGGCCTGTAGTTTAACGGATCTAAGCGATTACTTTTTTTGGGAACGGGTGCATCAAAGCTTGTCTTCAAGTTGGGGACGACGCCTAAAGGAGTACCGAAAAAGACGCGTAACAACCGGGGCCAACCTTGGAGCTTACGTCCTCAGCATAATTGGAGGGATTCCAAAAGACCCACTCGACTTGTGTCTAAGTCGAGAAGTGCTTTGCGCACTGACCTCTGCAGAAATCAGACATCTGGCATGGAGGTCTTACACTGCAAGATGATCGACGGTGAGTTATACCTGTCATTAGGAGTCGAATTGGATGCAAAAAGAAAGCCTGAGAAATCGGCTTTCTCCTCCTTTGTGTAGATATGGAAAAGATGGCAGACAGAAATTTCCTTAGACGGCTTTGGCGAGAGACCAAAACACACGGGTTCCTGAAGGGAGGGAATTAATGACTGCCAATGTGCACTGACTTTGCCTCTGCAGTAACTCTTTTGAAAGACCTAGGGGTAAAGTTGTTGAATATTTTTTTTTTTAAAAGATGATATTTGCCCAGACCCGGATTTGTCCCTATCCGCTGACCTATATTCCATCTAAGTTCCGAAGAAAGTACGTGAAATAAAAGGAAATATTTATACTTACGTAATCGGTCACACATTTCGTTTATCATCCTAACGTATGTGGAAAAAAGTTTCTTTCTACACACTTAACACGTGTCAAATACGAACGCACGTGGATGTATGATATAAGTAAAATATATGATAGTATCTGTTCAGTTGTCCCAGCTCAATCAATCTGTCTGATTATTAACATTTATTACAACTGATATTTATTTTTGTGACGATTTTTTTTTGACACCAACATTCAAACTCGAAAATGTATCATATTCATTTCCTTCTTCCCAATAATAAGTTTAGTGGTTTCTTTTCAGTACCAGACGAAATCCAGTAGCCAATATTCTGCGCAAACGTAGTGCTTACACATCAAGTCGAGCCAACTAAACAGAACTTTATAACTACAGCAAACTGATGGTAACTTGGCATAGACGCAAGAATTTTTATCCGTATAATAAATATTAAGGTCTGACTTGCTGTTGACGTAAACCGAAACCGGTGAAGCCGGAACAATATTGTTACACAATTGTTTAAATGTTGCTTAATAAAATCCTTAATCTCTGTAGAATGACAGCAATAATTCCATATACCCTCTAATCTATCTCGGAAAAGTATAGACAAATAAATAAGATATTACTTCGTTTTGTCAATATACGCTGCCGGTGTTACACGATCCGCGGCCTAGCGCAGATGTAACACGAGAGATAACCAGTTATAGCTCCACGAGATGGCTGGTCCAATTCGAGAATGAGTAGGTAATCTAAACAAATTATTCGTGCGTACTTGTGTTGTGCGTGCGGTGCTGTGTACAACGTTGCCAAAAGTAATTAAAAGAAAACAATATTGGAACTACTAAGAGTTATCATAATTTTTTCAGAGTATTAACTGAATAATGATTTGCTCAATTTTACATAAAATCTGTCGATACGTTTCTTAGATCCAAAGCTATTCGACGCCTATAATCTATCCATAGGCGTAATTTTTTAATAAGAAGTATTTTCCGTATGTTAAAGTAATAAAGCTAAACAAAGTTATTTTATTATATATATTAATTTAAGTATTTGATAGGGAACTGGAAAATAAGTCGTGTTTTAGAACTTATCTTAGGTATCGTGATCTGTTGGGTGGCCTTTGCTCAGCAATGGAGTAATAATGAACTAAGGTGATACTAAAACAGATAAGTATGTCCCACAGTGGTTAGACATTTGGGTAACTAGCTGGGCGTTTGGTCTGGCGTGTTTTAACTCTCAGCGGGAGAGCGGTGCAGCATAACGAAGATATGTCGTCTATTTATAAATGAGGAGCACTGCAGGCGGGTGGATTGCACTGTGTGAGTTGCCATGTCGTGCTTCATCGAATTGAATGTTTTTAACAACAAATAATGACTTTGTTTGTTTTTTTTAACTAAATTATGCCCGTTACATCTTGTATTGGTTTTAAGTCGGAATGTGAAAACTGTAATGACATTTATCACTGCAATTTTAAAAATACGCAGTGTTTCGAAGTTGAAATGAAAAGTGAAAGTAAGCTTATGAATGAATATTATGTATTCAACTAATATCTGTGAAAGTATTAATAATGATCAATCAAGTCATATAATAGAAAAGAAATTTATTCAGATATTTTGTAGATAACAAAAAAATCCTGACACCGAAATTGAACTGTATATCATTATGATAAAAAGCGAAAATACATTTCCTTTGAACACAGAAGCGCAAATATTAAAAAAAAATACTCGGCACTAACCATATTTTGACTATAATGGCATGTGATAAGGAACCCAGCAATAGTTCTAAGTCTAGTTAACTAAATAACATTTTTTCTTTTATGGAATCAAGGGTAACTGTTGTGTACGTAGGGCCTATCGCCACACCTATCTTTAAGAAGGAATCGAATTGAAGATCCGTTGTCACACCGGAGGGCTAACTCGCTACCAAATGATTATTGTAGTCATTGGTTCCCCGTGTGCCTTTCTTACTAGAAAGACAATACTCTAAGCCCTAATTTAACAGCGTGATAACCTGTAGGTCTTCCCTAGTTTCTTATGTGAAACCATCATGGTACAGGAGGAGATTGCCGAGCGGGAAGGGGAGAGGGCTGGTCCAGCTCGGAGACGTCGGGGTGGTGGCACTGGTCTATCAGCCCTTCAATCCCGACTTTAAGAATAGGGCTAAGGTACACCCTGCCTGTCGTATAAGGCGACTAAAGAAGAGAACGAGTTCGCGGGCAATCAGCATAAGGGCTCTGATGGTCCATGATAGCGAACCCGGAAAGTATGACATCACTGGCCGGTCCAGGGTTGCCGAAGAGCATCAAGTGTGACGTGGAGAGGCGCACCGGTGCGTTACGTAGGACATCCCGGAGCCCTTCCCAATGCACTGATGGTCGTTGAAAGTATCTGGTCGTCAACGATTTGAGCCGCTCTTCGTTGAATGCGGTCAAATGGAAGGAGTTAGTACTGGGATGCCCTGGCCCAAAGATGAGAACAGTATTCCATGTAAAGCCGAAGTTGCGCCTTGTTAAATTCAACACGGTGGGCCGACACGAAATACTGTCTTGCTCTAATAAGCACGCCAAGTTTTTAAAAGGTCAATTTGGCCTTACCTTCCAAGTGACCGCGGAACTGAACGTCGCTCGATATGATACCCTTCTTCCCCCTGGAGTAAGGGTATCTATTGAAGATTTCCACCCTGATACCAAAAAAGGCTTAGATATAGGCCTTTCCCTGTTGTCGATAAATTCGAATCCTTTTATCCTCCTTTTTTAGCCACAGCTATAGAGAAGAAAAGCATGTCCAGGTAAGCTAGACAGTGGCAGGACCGCGGTTTTACATAATACCAGCTTGAAGTAAATAGCTTGATGTTTAGAGATGCTACAGCGATGGAGGCATATATGTCTTACATTAAAAGCAAATGGCAAAATGTTAAATAAACTACTAAAGCATTTAAAAAAGCTAAAGCGAATGTCTTTGATGTTTTAATAATATCACGGATCCAGCACTACCTAACGTATTTTAAATAGAATGGAATAAGAACGAGATTCTTGGCGCGAACGCAATGAAAGTTTATGATTTGTTTTTTTTTTTCTCCGCTCGCAGCTTGAGTTGGGAGAGTTCCGAGGCACGGTTCAGACGGTGCGTGCGGTAGGCGGTGCATCGAACGCGGTGAGAGCGGGGTCGACGAACTTATCGCCATGTGCATTCGGTTTTGAACCGTTTCATACACGATATACGTTACACACACTAGATGGATGCCTATTGATGTAAACAAATCGGCTGTTTAGTCATTGCGACACCGTAATTGCGGAAGTGCTGCGTGACAAACGCTATCCATTTATATATAGGACCAAAAGTCTAACGTCGTTTGATTAGTTCGCTCGGTTAATAAATATGCTGACAATGGCATATCAGTGATTATAAGTTTCCTAGGTATATAATATATAATCATCTATAATATAAAATATTTAATATATTCTTACATTAATATCGTCTACCTAATTTAATCCTCCCTCAGAAACTGCCATAAAGCATGGTCCTGAGCCACTTACATCTGTCGACATTCCGCATACCTGACCTGGTCGTCGCTCCATTGATTTAGGGATCGCTCCACACTACAGGTAGTACTTTTTCGTGAAATAAGGAGTTAGTGAAAAATTAAATAAAAAACAAAAACATATAAATAACCGTGAAGAATAAAACTTGGTAACAACTATTACCCCTGAATAATAGGATGTAATTCATCGTTATCAGAAATTGGGTTTATGGGACATTACCCACCTGTAACATGTGAAATAGAAAATATCTGCCTAAAATTACAGTGTAAAGTAATTTTATGTAGATATTTATTAAGAGTGTACTTTTCCGGTCAGAACACCATATTTGTGCCAAAGTGTTAGATCTGTGAACATGCTCAGAGCCACGCTGCAGTTTGTTCTTAGTTGCTCCATGAATAAGTCGGCAAGGATCACGCCCTCACAGGATATCAACGTAAAACACGTAGGGATTCGAAGACCCTTCTTACTGGTGACAAAGCATTCAGTCCTCAAGGGTGACAACGCATCTGCATTATGATTCCTTAGCAAGGAAGAATGTGGGTGTAATCTCTTACCATCAGATAAACTGTGTCCTAGTTTGCCACTCTCCATACAATAAAGAACCACCAGTTTCTTTTTCACCAGCTGTATAATGAGTCTACTGCGCAGTATGCGTTTCTATAATAATATATAAATATTTTATATTTTAAAATACAATCCTATATCAATCAGCGAGACATGAGCTTAAAATAACTTTTAAGTGGGTACTCTCAAATTTTAAACGCACATTCTGAGAGCTTTATGTGGTTATCACAATATTTCATATAAAGGAACATTTCACGTGACACTATCGGGATATATTTTAAAAGACGAAACCACGAAAGAGAACAACTTAATAAAAGATTATATTAAAATTATAAACAAATTGATTTCTTATATTTCATTCAATGTATTTTATAATACTATACATTGGATAAAACTATTTTCTTGGATTCATCGCGTTTATTTTAACATTTAAATTCCTGACGTTTCGACCATACTTCGAGGAGTCATAGACAATATCGACTACATCTTGAAGCGAGCTTCTATAGTCATTTAAAAGTTAAAATAAACTAGATAAAACCCGTAAAATTAGTTTTAACAATTGTAATCGTTTTCATTACACACCATATTTAGCTACATGACATGATGCCCCTGAGACACATGAACCAATTGAATAATATATATATATATATATAAACATGCTGATGTATTGCCATTAAATAGAGCTAATTCAATTATTATCTATCACCTAATAATGAAAATACCAAAATAATCTAATGGATGTCAAGAATATGTCGAATAATCGAAAATACCCAGTCCGGTTACATCCAGCGGTGTCGAAGTAAAATCTCTGGACATACTATCGCCAATCCGTCTGGCAAGCGTTACGATTATGGGAATCCGTCATACTTCGAATAAGCCTATGTCTATCACTGACCAGATATTAAATTGGATAAATGCGCAAACAAACAACAGAGCACTTTATAATTAACAGTGATAGAGCTGTACTGTAGTTTGTTTATAGCTGCAGATAGAATAGGTCAGCTCGACCGGGGTAGAACCACGCCCTCACAGAATGCCAGCGTAAAATAGCGGCATAATGATGTTGCGTTTCGTCTGGTGAGTGTGGGGATCCAGTGAATTTTATTATAAGGCATTCCATCTCAGGCCTTAAGGGTACCAATGCATCTGCATTACGATCTCCTCCGCCCGTGTACATCTACAACATCATAGGTTATCCTGGAGTATTGCTTATCATAAAGTGTACATGCTTATAACGGCTACAAAGTCTATTATAGGTATAGTAAAAAACAATTTAAAGGAGTGGAATCCTATAAGATTTGAAGAATGCAGCAACTAGCAAAATAAATTAAATTCCAACCACCTTAATTCTAAGCTCTAAGGAGTTTCTAAGACGCCACATTTATACGATTTGTTTTAATAAATCCAAATTGGTACGAAGATATGGCTAACTTAGAAAAATTTTAAAGTTCAGAAGTTTTAAAAACTAATAATACATATTATAAATAAACCCTTTATAGATGCAGTCTTGTAAATTAAATAAAAATAATAAAACTACATCCTTTTAGCGATAAAGGCATTATTTTGAGCAAGAATTGGACTGCTCTGTATTTTTAATATAAGTTTTATTTTATTATCGAAAAGAGGATTACACACAAACGTCTTTTGCTCATGGAGTATAATTACTGTGAGACAAAAACATTCATATATATTATGGAAGAAAAATAAGAATCGGTAAACAGCTGCTTTATTAGTCCTAAGATGGAAAGAATTTATAATTTTTATTTAGAATATTCGCTGTTGTTCTTAACTAAAGATGTCTTAAGTTTTTTTTCTCTTACCGTGAACACAGCATCACTTCATAATATTACGCTGATATTCTTTCAGAGACCCTTTCGATAATCCTAATCCCTATACTCAGTTCACCTAGAATGTACTTGGAGCATAACTGGTTATGACAATTCGAAGGAAATTACAATAGACGGATAGATTTATCATATTTTAACAATGAGATATCGGCTTATCATTAGTCCACAGCTGAATGTAAGCTTCCAATAATAGATAAGGCAATGGTACTAGATATTTGAATCCATCGACTTCCCGCGAATACATACTTTATGGGAACGTTGTAAAAAATTGTAGACCGTGGAATAGATTTTAAAATAATATCCACCTTTTTTATTCATATAAAACAAATCCCACGACATTGAAGAATACTACTTTAATAAACTAAACATCAGGAAGTAGTGGAAATCAGCCAATGATGACGATATGCTAGTAAAAAAAGTATCTCATATACAAACTGTTTTATAAAACAAACACGCGATATTGAAAAAACTAAGGAACAACCTAAATGACAGCTCAAGAGTAATTTAAGAGCAAATTATGAATTAAACCCATGCTAATTACAGTCAAGGATACTTTACACATAACATTAAACTTTACCTGAAGCTCCTTATTCTTGTTATCTTTAAGCGAAGCTGCTCTGATAACACCAGCTTTCCATCCCCATTCGGAAACTTTATTCACGTTAATTTTTGCCACACCACTCACAGACAGAAATCGTTTGCCAACTAAATCTTCGCGGTATCTAAGTGCCATAACGAACTACACAATCACATTATTCACTATAAAAACTACACAAACGTCAAGAAACACAACGCATAACACGTTCCACTGCTCGTAGAGCGAAGGGAAACTACGTATAATACAAGGAATACATAAACTCCATGAACACAGAATGCTACTATTCGTATGGTATACACGGTGTAAGGAAGTTGCAGGTTGCCAAATGTGTTTTGAAATTGGTGGTGTTATTGCGATAAATATAATAAAACGGTAAAGTTGAAATGGTACCCTAAAGCTAGTCTCTATCACTATTTGCGGGCCTTTTCTGTTAGTTTGGCTTATAATTTAAATTTGGTTTCAGATTCTTTGTAATTGTTCCACGAAAGACCACTAGATGGAATAATAATAAAACTACATTTATTAACAAGATGGCGCTTTTATATAATATATGAATACACATATTTTAAATGCAATGAATTAATTACTATATGATATAATAAATATTTTTTTAACATTATAGTGAAAATTTTGAAGGTTTCTCTAGATAAAAAAAGTTTAGAATTGTTTATTTTGACTAACTATTATGATTGAGAGTAAAACACTTATTCTAATACTATTAAAATAAATGAAATTAAAAAATGTTATCCTAAAATTTATTACTTATATTTAGTTCAAAATAATAATCAATTAATAACGATCTTTTATGAATTATTAAAGATACAAGTGTGTATTATAGTTTCTTTGTTCGTAGGTTTTTGAACGTCATTGTTTTATTGATTAGTAAGATCACGTGATCAAAACATCAGTTTGATTCAACATGGCGGACTAGTCTTATTTCTGAGCGGCTGTGTTTTGTCATGTTTACTTTTGTGGTTATTTTTGAGCAGATTTTTCTTATGTGATTATTAATATGATATCGTCGATAATTTCCCGATTGGTCATGTAAGTATTAAAACCTATTTTTACCTAAACCTACATTTTATTGTGCACATAATGACGTTTCACCTACTACTTTTAATAATAGCGATTTCTTTGTTAAATGAGAAAAAAAGTCACATTCTATCTAAATTCTTCCCGAGTTTAATTTTGATTTTAAATTGATTAAATATGCTGTCATCACCACGTTCTCAGAAACGTTTCTTAGCGGACCATAAAAAATATTTTTACAATATTAGCGGACAAACATCTAAAATATTATTTAAGAAAGCAAGGCCTATAACTACGCTTATGCTTCACCTATTTATGTTATTTTATACTATCAAAGAAAAAGAACTGATAATTGCTATGCTTGACTTTTTTGAAGTTGACGCAGGCTAGCGATATGCGGTTAAAATATATGAGACTTAAGGCAAGTGACTATATAACAATCCATATTGGAAAAATCCATGTTAGAATAAGGGTCAAATATATAAAAGGTTTATTAACAAGATAAGAAGCCACTTTTCAATGAGCAGGCCATATAACTTATGATAAATTTAACGGATAGAAAGAAAGGTTCTTGTATGACACCCTCTTATTAGCAAACTCTGAATCCCGAAACCTCACTGGACATAGTGATGACCTATGTAAGTTTGTGAAAAATTGATGAATAATGAACTGTGGTACAAGATACTTAAACTTGGATTGCTGGCCTTTTAAGGAACTTAATGCAAGTGGCCAAATGTTACAATGTTAGAATTTTGAAAATCATTTAATTTAAACTTATTTCTGTATATTTTCATGGGGGATTGGGTGATGACATGAAGAGCCTTTTTAACTTTCACTATATCTTCATATATTTTATTTTAAACAAAACTATGGTGTTTCTTTAGTTGAACTGTCTTGACAAATAGTGAGGTAGACAAAAATTTATAAGTACTGACTATTAGCACATATAGTCATCTACTATTTTTTAAACACTTAGAAGTCAAGTGGCTACAAGTCTGAGCACAGATATTTGTACCTTACACTTTTGAACTTCCTTGAGAATAGTTTTAAAGAAATAGGAATTCTGGCACTTGTATCATAATATTTATTTGCTATTATTGTGTTTGTAATATAAAATGTTCATCTGCAACCTAAAAATCTTTTGGCCAGAACTATAAATAAACATAAATTAATTGGCACATACCATCAAATTGTACAAAGTCCATAATTCATTTGTAGAACTAGGCTGTATAACTGCATGTCTATAAGCATTTTGGATTTACTTTTACACAAGTTAAATTAATAGTCAAAGAGTTGAAAACAATAATAAAATACAATTAACTTACACCCAGATGTTAAAAATGGATGGGATTAATTCAATGCAAGGCAGATATAACAATGTACTAGCTATATTGTTTTAATATCTATATGATTGTTAAATTGATTGCATTATTTATATTTAGAGACTGGAATCTTACTTTTTACTTACACTTGTATCGCTGCTGATGCATAATAGGCAACAAAAAATAATTGACAAAAAAGCTTGAATCACAATATCATAGTTTCTGAACAAATATGGTATATATAGAAAGAGCTCCTTTACTAATCTGAGCAGCCAATGCTCCCCATGCTAACCACCTAGCCTGGCAGAGATCCTGAAATTCAGCAGAGATCTGATCTTTTTGTCCTACAGACAAACATTTATAGGTTTCATTTCATACCTGAATTATTATTACCTTGCTGCTTTTTTTAGTCCCTTAGATACAACACAACATGCTATTGCAATTTGTAAACATATGAACATAAAAAATTTGGCAATTTGAAAAGAGTGACCCTTATGGAATTTTCATGCCAGTTATTTGCACCAGCACACTTGTTGACCTCTCAAGGCCCATGAAAATTAAAGATGGATTGGTCATTATTCATAATACATATATATATATGTGTGTGTATATATATATATATATATATGTGTGTGTATATATATATATATATATTCCAATAATAAAACAGTCATCAGTTAAGATTAGGATTGCTTGAGCAGCTTAAAATTGGCAAACCACCCGGAAAGGATGGATTTAGAGCACAGCATAACAGTGAGAGCATTAACAGAATGGTGCTACAGTGTCTTATAATAATATTTAGAATTTCTTCACCAATGCATTTGATGTTTTCAAACTGCTGGCCGGGAAAGGATATGGTATTCACAACAATGCCAAGTACATCACCCACCTTCTTTATGCCAATGATAATATCATCATGGCAGACATTGCTCTGGGATCTTAGCACTATGCCCAATGACTTGGATACTCTCCCAAAGCTTACGTCTGAAGATGAAAATGGATCAGACATACATCACATCCAGCATCAATGTCACACCTATACCGGTAGTTGTTAGGAGCTACGCTGCAAGTATGCTAAGCTAGGGGAAATAGTCCAGTTAAGTAAGTCCTGCTACAACCCTAGTGGCCAATCGAAAGATACATCTCGGATTAGCAGCATTCGGAAAACTTCAGTCAGCATATCTTCTAGATTAATTATACCTCAATACTTAAAGATCTGAGCCGTGGTTCTTCACTGCTGGTTGTATGAGGAAGTTCAAAATCACTCAGCGAGCTATGGAGACGGCTATGTTTCGTTTTTCTCTATGTGATAGAATAAAAAACGTGGATATCCGTCCGATTATTATACTGACATAGCTCAAAGGATCCGTAAGCTGAAGTAGCAATGAACCATATCGCTCGTAGAACCTCTTCTCGAGTAGTAACTTCGAATTTGCCATCGCAGCATAGGACGACCCTTCACTAGATGGAGTTACGACTTATGCACGTCTGCGGCAAGTCGATGGATGCAGGTGGCTCAGGATCATACTCTGTGGCGTGAATTGCAGTCCAGCCGTAGTATATATAAATATACATATATATATATATATGTATATATATATATACATATATATATATATCTATGTATCTATGTACATATATCTATATATATTTATATCTATTCATATATATTTGCATTGCCATTGATCCATTGTACCTTCAATCTTCCGAACGGGTCCAACTCCACATTCGGAAAAACACCCCCAAGCTTTAATGTTACCGCCACCGTGCTTGGCTATACTCCTTGTGTATTTATAATTAAAAGCATAGTTCACAGGATGTCTAACATAGCGCTTTCCATCGGAATTTACCATATTTATTTTGTTTCATCTGAAAATAACACTTTTTTCCATTCTCGTACCGTCCAATTAACATATTTTTTAGCGAATAATAATCGCTTCTCTCGGTGTTGCTTGGTAAGAAGCGGTTACTTTACGAGAGATTCTTCCAAACAATTTATCTTCCACTAATCTTCGGCGTATCAGTCTTGACGAGATGTTTCTCGGGTCATCAGGCGAAAAAACTTCTGTGCATATATGTTGGTATTTTCTCACACACGCATATTATAAACGTAATAAAGTAGGCGCTGCTCGACATTACTACTGGCATTATGCCAGCTTTTATGTTTTTAGAATTAGCCGAAGCTGAAATTTGGCAACTTTACTAGCATGTTCAAACCTTTTAATCTTGTTTTCACCTTCAGACGTGTGACTACAGAATAAAATTACGACTAATTAATTTATTATATGTTAGTGATATGAAGCAGGCGCGACAGGAATCGCACATGTGATATATTGCATATTAGCATTGTTACGAAGCTATTTTAATCTGTGTCAACGATTCGAACAAAGAAGTCGCTCGAGCTTGCTGTCCGTTCAGAATTCATCATTAGGGTATCCCGGTGCACTGCCGGGTGCTATTTTCGGTGAGGCCTACCGCTGGCCGTTCGCCTTTTGGTTGCAGTTGAAGTTTTAGTCCGTGGTCGCGACTTGTGTTAACGGCTATCGTTCTATGCAACGAGTTAAGTGCGTTCACATTTAACTGTATTGTGATTCATTACTGTCGAACGGTTTTCGTTCACTGTAGTTCAGTGTCTGTTCCGAGTGTGTTCAATCAGCCCGCGCAGTCTGGAGGTCGTACACCTTGACTCCGACATATTATGTACATATTGAGAGCGCTTGTCTTACCTTTTTAGGCGCAGCCTCGACTCAGCAACTCATACCTTTACCCAGTTTCGCGAGTGACGTAGTTAGCTACTTTTTATAAATGTCTTCGCGAAGTAAGCTCGATATAAGAATAACTATTTATTACGAAGACCATGTGGTTGTAATTTATATATGAACGATTCTAAAGTACATGTTTTCAATTAATCTATGTATTTAATAATATAACGCCATTCACATACAGTTGTTGTATTTATTTCATATTTGCCTTACATTTCACCAATTGGTTAATCTAAATCGATGTGAAATGGTAAACCTCGATGAAATGTTACGAAAGGTATATAATCTTAATATAAAAACTTCTTTTCCAATGTGTTGAACTAGTCCCCATGTAACCTGCAAGTATAGCAAACCAACGTTTCACTGACCGTTATGTAGGTTAATATTACGAAAATAACTCGGTAGCATCAAGTCTTGTTATTTATCTGGTATTAAGTTAGCCTAAAGTGAACATATACTGTACTAACTATAACATCACTAGTAAAGCTTTATCGTTTTTTTTTATTTTCCTTTGTTTATCTCTAATATCGCAAAACAATAAATGCCAAAGTTAAATATACTAGGAGTTTTTGATTATTGACAAAAAATATAGAGTTAGTATCCCTACGCGACATTAAGATTAATAGATAATTAATGAAATAAGTGTTTATTATTATATTAATGGTCTTAAATTCCTTATCATAATTGTCACACAAAGATTGTATCGCTACCAGCGTGGTAAGATGCATCATGCACACCAGTATTTTTTACACTAAATTAAACCGTGTTCTAGTATATCACCCCCATTATTATAATAAAAATTCTCTTACGGTATTATTTGGTATTGATGGTATTGCCGTGGTCGAAATTGGCCAAAGGGTCACTTCTCAGAAGACATTCTTTTCTAATAGGTACTATGAAAACTTCCATGCAGGAGGCCTATGTTCAATAGGTTAAAATAGGCTTAATAGTTGGAGAACTGCATGTTAATCAATGTTTTAAAAAAAAATACACTGACGAGCAAAAACATCGACTCAACTCACGTATTAAAAAACCTGTGATTTGTTATTTGGCTACACCTATTTTCCCTTGAACGAAAACTGAATGAAAATCGTTTCATAATTTTTCTAGTGTTCCATTATATTTCAAGAAAAATATTACATAACTTAACATACATGGTGAGCTAGTTACTAATTGTCAGGGCATTGTTACTTTTATAGCCAACAATAAGGGCTATAAAAGAGCTACACATCTTCATTATTTAATGTCGAAAGTTGCCCGCCAGCTGAATATGAGTCAGTTTACTGTCTCAAGAGTTTACTGAAGGTTCCAACAGGCTGGCTGCTTGTTTAGAAGCAGTGAATCTAGCGGGCAGCGTTAGTCATCGGGGAGAGACGACGACGAAATTGCCAGCACTGCTCTCAGAAATCAATGCCTCACAGTGCAATGCCTGTTTGTTGACCTCAACAAGTCCAGCAGCAGCTTAGACGAACGAGAGGCGTTAGCTGTTAGTGAGTGGACAGTCGTTTAGAGACAAGTTGCTTTACTCGAAAGAGGCTAGCCACTTGACCAAAATTAAGTAGTGCATCCTCAATTTGCCCGGAATCAGTGGCGCTTAGTGTCGTTCTTCGATGAAAGCGGAGTCTGACTGTATAGTAAAGATAGACGAAAACGGGTCTCCATGAGACTATATGCGCAATGCTGTATCGAAGAGACAGTCAGCGAGGTGAGAAATGAGGGAGGTTCATGTAAACATGAAAGTTGAAGGAATATCACACTATTTTATATCACTGCAAAGCACGTGGCTTTATTAAAATTCGTAATTTATTAAGTATTACTGACTTGTATGTGGTCGTGCATTCCTTGAGTTGATGTTTTTCCTCACCACTATATATTAACATCGTTGGTAAGTCAATTGTATTGTAAAAACAATAGCTAAGTTAAATTCAGTACCGTTTTAATTTAACCAGAAATACATTATTCTTAAATACATCTGTTAAAATCAATATTAACTATTCGTCGGGACAAATTTATGAGAGACAATATATACCATAATTAATTAATGTACCAATTACCAATTGTTTATCAAATCACGTCCCTCGTACAGTTGCACGTTCCCCAAGGATAAACGAAGCTACCAACGCCTTATTTGGTGTGCAAGTCAATCACGAAGTCCTATCGTCGATTACGAAAGGACTCCGTCATACTAGGCACGGAACCGGATATTACAGTAATACGTCGTATGGAAAGTGCGCTTCGGTATCCGTTCCTCTTTTTTTATAACATCGCCTGTAACTTTTGATGATAGTTTTTTTTTTATTTAGATCTTAGAGTGGAAAGGCATTTGAGAATATTACTCGTATTTGTTTTCTATCTATTAATTGGATATAAGTAAATAACAGTGGTAGTGTAGTACTATATCACAGAACATCAACTTTTAAATAGCAGCATAATACGACTGTGTTTCGTCTGGTGAGTGAAGAGATGTGGAGACCATTATTTTTACTGGTGACGAGGTATTCCATCTCAGTCCTCAAGGGTAACAACGTATCTGCATCATGATGCCTTGTCCAGAATGAATGTAGATGTCCTGGGCCGCAGGAATCACTTGCCATCAGGTGGACTGTGTGGTCGTTTGTTACTCTCAGTGTAATAAAAAAATATATAAAAATGTGTCAGATATCAAGTTCAATTCTATGATATAATAGTAAAAGTAATCTAAGTTATTGTATGTTCAAAGTCATACATTTCTCTTAACCGGTTAACAAACAAGACAATTTTATATTGAGAAGCTCGAAGTAGAAAATGACTCACGGAAAGACTGGAGACGCACACATTCGTTTTAACACAAAGAAGAGGCGTCATAATGAATGCCTATGCGATGCTCTTGCTGCTCGGATAATGAACACGAAGCATATATCTCAATTGTATTAAGTATAATGTGCTCTGCTTGTTTCTGTTTGGTGCTCGTACGTTTTTTTATACTAAACTGAGAAGTGTCTCAGATACAAAGCAACCAGCTTCCGCGGTCGAGCCGAAGTATTCGTGGTGGTGGTGGGTAATCTAAGATTGCACAATATATCATGTTGATAAAATGCTTTTCAAATCAATGCATTACGAATTTAGGGCAATGTTTTATAATTATGGTTCCTAACGGCACCAGAGTAATTTATGAATCTGGGCCACATGTGTTTAATTTGTTTTGTATTACATTTTTATACAATTTCCTTTTATAAAAATTATTAACCTATATAACAGGTCCAAACATATTGTATGTTTAGATTGCAATGCTATAAATGCTATAGGATTTTGCCCCATATATTACGGTAGTGGAAATGTTTTCATACTAATCTGAATTCAGTGTAGTAGAATTTCACGTTGGTTCTTCGATTATGAGTCGGCATGTGAAGCTAATTAAGTTCATTTTTATTTGAATACCATAAGGATAACCCTTATTAGGAACTTTTTGTACATCAAGTCTTAGGTGTGAACCAATTGACAAAGTTCACGAAAATGTTACATAGACATTTTTTGTAATAGATCTTATTTTATTAGTAAAATTTAGGAATATAGTAACTTAAAGGGTTAAAACCATATTGCTTCTTATTTCTACTTGGAACATGAATGGGTCGGCTGGACTTGGCGCCTTTATATAATACCAGCGTTAAACAGTAGTATTATGATTCTCCATCATTTTCAGCATTCCATCTCAGTTCTCTTATCTTGAATCTTTGTTGAGAACGGATATAGTATGTGGGTATTCGTTGGTCACCCCAAGTTTTATGAAAAAATATTTTTTAAGTTTTTCGTTACAAAAAAATTGTTATCAGTTACCAAAAATGTCAATACGAATTCTTTTTAGTATTGCAATTTTAAAATTATATTTTTTTCCAAATAGGCTTACTATTTTCAGTATAAGAATGCATTTGATATATCTCTGAATTAAAGTGTTTTATTTTATATTTCTTAATAATTCCGAATACATATTTAATATCGTCTCTGGTCTAGATGCCTCTGAACTATTAAGTTAATGATTTCATTTTGTAAAGTAGTCCAAAATAATTCTAACACGAGTGTCTATCTGAAACCAACGACTCATTTAGAACAAGAGGCGGAGGATATTTATTTTAGGATCGTGTAAAAGGAAATAACTGAATGGAACGCGTGCGTGCTTGCCGCTTGAATAAAATTTGGTGGCCGTATAATTTATTTTGCGTGAAGTAATTTTGGAGAAATCGTCAATATATTTACTGCGATTTTTTTTTATATTATAGACATGCTATGATATGCGATTAACCGTTTCTCTACAATTATAACAATCAGTTTTAAATAGTGGTTAAACCACGCTGCAGTGTATATTTGAAGAGTCGGCTTGACCGAGAAGGACACGTCCTCACAGAATACCAGCGTGAAATAGCTGCTTATCGCATTTGTATTTCGTATCGGTGATTACCCGTAGGGCCAGATTCTGGTAACGAGACATTCCATCAGTCCCTCGGAATGACAACGAATCTGCATTTTGAAACTCGTTCCTTAACCAAAATGAAATAATGAAGCTGAAGAGCGTTCATTCCTTACCTTGCATGTCGATCGTAGTGGACGTTTCGTTTTTTATACGAATAATTATGATTTTACAATTTCCTCTCAATAAAATTACCCAATTAAACAAAAGGTCCAATCATATTGAACGATATTTTTCGGTGCATTGCCAAGGGTACCATAGGATTTTGTTGTTACTGTATGCTAATTTGTCAACATTACCTAAATAACAAAAATGGTTTTTAGACCATCGTAGATTATCAACTTACTAAAAACATCTTCACAAAGATTATATCTTTTTTGTTCGAATCGAATTGGGTGATGATGGATAGATAAGGAAAGGTAAGCTTATCTTCAGCTTTTTTTTGAATCTTTAAATTAAAAATGCACAAGAATAATGACTTCTACCCCTAGTTAAAAGAAGATTAGTGTAAATGACCTTTACTTTTGCTAATTATAACGATGAAATAAAGTGTTTACTGTTTATTGTTAATTAAATATAATAACTCGATTGGAATGGAGGCTAGGTAATATTCTGGCTTGGTGTAGTAAGTAGATCTTTCTAAAATAACATTTCTCCAAATAAAATGCGTGGAGTGGAACCGTGTTTACGCACGCTTATAAAAATATTAATAAGTAGTAATCTTTTAATATGCACAATTAAGTTAAAATTACTTAAAATATTAAGAATACAATTATATTTTCCAATGAAAACATCATAACATAAAAATTTTATAAGTTACGTTGCATGTTTCAGACATTTCGTATAGCATAACTTCCGGTGTGAAATTCCTGAAGTATATAACATGTTAACAATGGAACAAAAAGTCAGTTGGTTGCATCATAACCACTTGTTCCTGCAGCATAACTGAACGCTATCGGTTGGCAGCGGCTATTCGATACTTCTCTTAATTGACTACAAGTCGATTGTAAATCAAAATTTGACATTGGAATTCTATGAAGATGTTTTATTTTGGGATCTGAATCTGGTTGTGCGTGAGAAAAGGAGGATGATATATGCCAGGGCCAAAACCCGTATTGTGCCGTACCCGTGTATTCGTTACTATACAAATACCTATACATATATATTTATATATATATATATATATATATATGTATATATTTATATATATATATATATATATATGTATATATTTATATATATCTATATATATATATATATATATATATATATACATATATATACATATATATACATATACTCTTTTAACAAGAGTACTGCTGCACCCAATCTCGGTTGATTCGTAATCGTCTACTCCATTTTCTTAATTGGAACAAAATATTTTTATTATTTATTTTAAAAGTTTCTTATTCAAAATTATGCAATAATACCGGGCCATTTCAATAATTAAATATTAATCTTCCACGATCTTTGTCTTCTCCCAAGACCTATTTAACGCAGTTATAGATTAGATAAAAAAAGATTTTCTTCTCAATTTTAGTGACCTCTTGTATGTTTAGGTTTGAATTTTCATATGTCGTATCTAAATCTTTTTTGACAGTGCAAATCTTAGTTATCTCTAAGGGGCTATTTATGGTATTTAGGGAAATGGTTCGAAAACCCTTAGTAATGTAATCATCGAACAAAATGATAGTCGTGTTCGCATTGTACATACACAATGTGTATGTACAATGCTAACATAACAGATATACGTTAGTATTATAATAATAATCCTTTACAATACTTTTAGCTTTATTTCATCCAAAGGTACTTAGTTGGTCTTTCCATCCAATATGTGGGTATCTTCAATTAATTTTAAATAGGTATTTATTTATTAAGTGCATCTTCTCATTTTAGATTCGCCGCAAATCTGTTAATATATCAAAATATAAAAAAAAGAAAAATAATAGACATCCAGGGTTATTGGAAACTAGATAAAGCGCGGGGTTAGTGTGCTAAGCTAACATGCAATAAATTATTGCATACTGTAATCTGTTTTTAAGAAAAATACCCAATTCTGAATTTCTGTAAAAAAGGCCTGTTGAATGTCATGAAGTGTTCTGTGTGTGTTGTAGGTAATCTATTATGAAAGCAAACATTAAAATATCGAAATCATATATAATGTGACAACTATGATTAAAATCGTTTTATTTTTTTAATTTATTGAAATTGCTTGTCTTGTCAAAAACATCATCAAGTTTGAAAATCACAACGACACTAACAAATTGCCTTTCATAATTTAAAAAGTAGATATTTTTATTAGAAGACCACCATCAAATTTAATTGTAATAAATAACCTAGGCAGTGTAAATTTAATGACAATATCAAATTATTTTAGATTATCAAATGTGTAAAATGATGTAAAATTAATAAAAAAGTACCTTTTTTTAAATATTTTACTCAGTTTGAGCTCAACTGTATCGAATGCACACGGATACGTTTTCTTATTTTTGATTTGTCACTAAATGAAAATATTGTCGCATTTATCGCTGCGTGCGTTATTTTTTTAAATTAATTCGTATTCAGAATTGATTGGGGTTCCGTAAAAACGTCCTTCATGTGACACAAACAAGAAAATCTAATAGAATTAAATCACAACAACGCATGCCATGAGATTGGCTCTTATCTTCCTATCCACTTGGTGGGGGTAATTCTTGTCATGTTATCCTGTGAGTGAGGACACTAATGCGCTAATTAGTCAGACATCTGTCATCTTGGAATGCTATTCCTGATTTTCTCGGGCGTATGCACAGCAATTGCGGTAATATATTTAAATTATCATAATTCTACCTGTTTAAATTTTGGAGTATTTTTGTCAAGCTATTCTTCATTATTAACACCCAATGTTTAATTACCTGTCTTGATGGTTTTTTCTGAAATGGGTTGACAGGAAATCTGTGTTTTTGCCTAATGTAAATTGTGGTAATTTGTAATGCCATCTCGGACAATTGTATTCCCATCAAATAATATTTATAAAAAGTCCACGTAGAAAAATCGACTCGACCTATAAGTAATCTTAAATATAATAAATATAACATTACTTGTTTGTTAAAATCATTTATGATTTAAAATTTCAGACCTCATCCATAAATTGGTACCATTATTGTCAACATTGAGTACTTTATAAAAAAATGCTATCTGAATTGAAATGCCGAAAATTTTCTATCATTTTAAGGTATAGAGAGAGGCTTTTTGAATTGCCGCCATTTCACAAACACAAATGACAAATGAATGCAACATATGACATTAGGTTACCAAAGAGATCTATAATCGAAATTTAAAAGAAGCTTTCATTGCGAATGTTTGTAACTGGCTGGTTCTAAAAATTTTCAGTGCGACCCACGTATAAAATGTGTGTATTTAATTTGTAATTTGTACTGTTCAAAGAAGAATGAGTCCCTTTAATCGATTTTGTTATGTTTATTTATTTAGATTTTAATGGCAATGATGTCAGATAGGAGAACATAATGCTCAAAACAGAAATATTAGAACTAAAAAGTCCTCGGGGACAAAAAACGAGCTTTATCTTAATTTGTCATCGAGATGAAAATGTATCTTCTAGGACCTCCGTTTATAATGTTTTTTATAATTTTTAGTCAGTAATATCCCACAGCTCGAATAAGGCCTTCTCTCCTTATTTTAATTATAATACGATTTGTTTTAAGATCAATAAATTTAAGGAAAAATAGAAGCGTATTTTTTTGTAATATTTGCGGTGACAAAGGTGCTCCACGGTTCAATTAATGGTAAGTAGCGATAATTTACGATGAGCTATTCCACAGGCCCACATTCAACCTTTATAAGGAAAGAAAATGTCGATATACACCCCCGAATATTGAGTCTAAACCAGTATAAGGCCGCCTTCGGTTTCTTTCCCTCAACAGATGAAACAAATCAGCATCAAGTTTTATCTCACTCTAATATGTTGTGTGACCTGTTTGTAGCTGCGACGTGCTCCACCACATATGACATTATCAGTAAATACATTCTTGGTAGACAGTCAATATATTGACTGTCTATTATTTTCTAAATAATTTATTGAAGATTAACAACATCGATGTTGATTCGTAGAAAAATAAACTTGGTATTGTTTCTGTTAGAACAAGAGTTACATAATATTTGTTGATATATACAATCAAGACACTGCAAATGTATTGCAATTGTCTTGTTTTATTTTTAAGTCGTCCAGCGTTATTGGATCTGGACTGATGGTTTCTAGTCGTATATTAGTTAAGTGGCCACTTGAGGCGAGGTGGAGCATTTTAAATTGGCAGCCGTATAAATGCTTTGTTGTCCGGTCTTTTATCATTCATCATTCGTAGAAGTGTCCACTTGCACTGTTTTTTTTTTCGAAAGCTGCTGACTGCAGCAAATTGAACGTCACTCTATCTCAACAACGATATCTCTTAATCCTCAACACTCGGAATTATCCCGAGCAGAAATTTTTGTGGTAAATTACGTAAGCAAAAAATAATGCACGAAAATAATACCGCTCTTCCCGATTTACTGAACAGAGCACGGATACGTAACGCTCGACAATTCAATCTAAACTGAATTCAACATTGATAATACAGAAAGTATTCGGTTCTTGGCTTACTTATTTAGACTGTTGTGAACGCACCTTCTTACCTTTTCTTCGGACGCGAAACCAGGTGACCTGTTTTTCATATGTCTTGGTAGTTTTTGTGATATTTTGATTTGCTTTCCTGTGTCATTTTAAATTTCAACTTCAGGGTAACACATTTCGCTTACGATGTCTTCTCAGAGTGGAAAACCGAGTGGCAAATTAAAGAATTATTCTTTATTTGAAACTTATTAATTTCATAAAAATTGTCACTCATGTCTGCAGCAGGAATTGGAAGGATGAGTCAAAAATAAGCTACTACCTATAAACATCACAATAAACAAAAGACCATGCACTCAATTTTCGCCATTTAGTGTTTATAACGATTCAGTTGAACTAGCTTGTCTTCGTAAAATAATATTTCTTTATTCTATAAATATACACATTAATTTAATACACTAATTCGGGGTTGATTATGACTATGTTTCTAATTTAGCATTAACTCGTTAAATGGTCACGGACTTATGCTCTTTCCGGGCAATGAGCATATGGGATAAATTGAATGACGTCCATTCAATTTATGCTAGATATTAAATTACATGACAATTGAATGTACTGAATTTTTCTATATTAAAATCTGTGCTATTGCGATTTTAAGAGTTTTGTATATATACAAAACTCTTAAAATCGCAATAGCACACTTTCTGTCATACTGTATACAGTATGACAGAAAATACGATACATTTCATGCAAGGGATTAATGTAGATCACATTTGCAGCAAATTAGATCACATAACCTACTGTCCGAAACTGGATTATTTTCAAGTTATTCAAGATTTATGAATTTTAATTAAAAGGTTCTTGTTAAAATGTACCCTAGTAGTTAATTATACAGGTTTTTGTTTATTATTTCAATATTTTCTGATAGGCAAATCATCAGACACTTATTCAAAACCAAAATAAGGTAGAAAACGCCACTATTTTTAAATACCACATATACGAAAACAAAATCACATTTTAGGTAAATAACTCTTGCCTACAACTTACGGAATTAATTTCCTTTGTTATTAGCTATTCCAAAAGGTAAAATTTGTTATCAATTTTTTATTACAGCCCTGTCAAAAAACTAAATAAAATATCGTTATATAAAATATCATCGCTATAATATGTTTTCATATAAAAATTAAACCATTTTTATGTGGTTGATCATGGAAACGTTGTTTTTGTAACTAAAACTGTCCAATATTTGATAGTATATTACAAACAAGAGATTTATTTCGACCTTCTATTAATTTTCAAGGCAAGACAACCGTGCGCCTACTAAAGTAATGAACACCCATTCTCCATAGCACATTTAGTCTATGCACTTCTATTATTTGGTAGCAATTGATCATGCTCGGACTGACACGACAATAAATGCAGCGTAGAACGGTGTTTGGTGTCTTGTGTCTGTAGTCTCTATGGAGGCAGGTCGCACGCGCGGTAACCGTGACAACCCTCGCCTCAGACTGAGTCTAGGACTTACAAGTGTCCGTCATATAGTCGATAGGCTTGAAGCTGAATATACACACGCAGCGGTGATAAATGACAGCGGACTAGAAGTGATTAAATACAACCCAAACGTCGAAAATACTTACAGCTACGATGACTTCCCTTTCGTTTCGCCGAACGGACAAGTCTGGCAGAAGTTCGTTGTGAATTTCGGCCTAGCAATCAGCAGATGCATTCCTAGTGTCACCCTCGCTAATTTCGGAGTACTATCCATCGCTACCGCAGTGTGCGCGCCAAGGATGATCTCTTATCTTGTCCTATATCCGATTTGCAGATTAGTATTCGGAACTCTCTATCCGGCTTACGCTTCATACAAAGCTGTGCGGACGAAAAATTTGAAGGAATACGTGAGTATGAATTTTCTTATTTGGTAATTGATTAAAAATAGTAACTTAATGGTTAAGTGCTTAAACATAACAAAGTGAATACTTCGGTTTGTTTTAGATGTTTTGTGGATTCTGAGTAAAGTCCTTAGTGTAGGCAGGAAAGATGTTATATTAATTGATTTTTTATAAAAAAAATCTGGTTCATGCTCGCCTATTAAAGAAAACACCGTGAGCAAACTTGCATATGTAGTAAATAATAAAAATACAATGGCTTTTGTATCAACCCTGGCAAGAAAGCCGACTACTCAAATATCCTATATTCCAATATTCAAGACGTAGAAGCATTGTCACTTCCGAGGACTGAGATGCAATGCCTCGTTTCACATAATCGAGTCTCACCATATGAAACACCAGGAATATGCTGTCGATTCATGCTGGTATTCTTTCCCCGGTCAAGCCGACCCATTCATGTCGCAATTTAGTGTTCTACCATTGTTAAAAATCGTGAAATCCTGTGCCCAGTTTTGAGACTTATAAGTAACTTATAAGTAAAAGTAGGTACCTACTTTTACCTTACTACTTATTTACTTAATTCTACTAACCTTTTTTTTTCTACTTTTAACAGTGAATATGTTTCAATTGACTGACATGATAGTAAAATGCATTAGTTTAGTTTAGTTTATAACTATTCACTTTTCTCTTAAAGACATTGTATTTGGACAGAAAGATTGATGCGGGCAAATTATTATTAATTAGCATATTTTTTTAATTGCATTTAATATTTGCATCACACATTTGATTTAACAAATTGCGGTAAATTATGCATTCATGCAAACATAATAATGTACATTATTATGTTTGCATGAATAATAATTACTGATTGATATATTAATCAGTTATAACTTTAAAACGATACAGTAATTGCGTAGTCTACCAGAAATATTACTTCAAATTTAAGTGCAATATTAAACAAAAAGATTTGAGTATTGAGTTGGCTAAGCATAGAGCTACCACTAGAGCGGCCTTGTCACGGCTGCTCGCACAGCTTGTTCGAAACGCTTCAGTTCGTATTGCGTCCTTTACCTCCTCTTCGATAATGTGCAATTAATCATTAAGCGTGTTCTATTTACTCATTGTTGTTGCTTTTAAATATTATATCAACTCTTTGTTTAAAATGTATTCTATAATGCATTGTTTCTCAACCATATTTATGTCCCGACGCACATTTAAGCCAAAACTAAACAAAAAGCCTTGCGACCCCTTCACTATAAAATGTTAATAACAGTTTTATTAATAATTTATTTAAACGATTTAACTTTCAAGGCTCCCAATTTTATTGCAGCTGTAGGATGTAAAATCACACGCGTCCTAATAGAAAATGTACTGAGAACAGATATCTCAATATCGCAGGCGATAAAAATGCTCATTACAAATATAAATTATCATGTGTGTAAATCGTGCCTGTCTGAGGGTCTAAATTCGCGGCTGCCTAGGCGAGGTTTAAACCTGCTCTCAAAAAGGTTTCTCGTCAGTGGTGGGTATGAAAACTAAATTCATAGATCGTATGTCACTCGAAAATAATTCACTTATGTGTGGTTGTGTTCAAACTCTACGTACGTGTCTTATGAATGAATAGTTATGGATATAGTTTTTGAATAACGTGGATGTGGAGAATTAAATGTTACTTAAATAAACTATTCACTAAAAACTCCATAAATAATTCGCTCAACGTCATTTCAGGTAAAATGGATGATGTACTGGATAGTGTTCGCACTGTTCACCTGCACGGAGACTTTCACGGACGTGTTCCTCTCGTGGTTCCCTTTCTACTACGAGGTGAAGATAGTACTGGTACTATGGCTACTGTCGCCGGCCACCAAGGGCTCTTCCATCCTCTACAGGAAGTTTGTACATCCGGCGCTTTGCAGACGGGAACAGGTATTTTCATCATTAGTTCGTATATAGTATACATTGTCACATCATACTACAGTTTAGCACTTGATATTTTATTTTAAGTAAAAGAGACAAAATAAGGCGGGAGCATATAGACCGCTCCCGTTGATTCCCATTTAGCCCGATATTTGGCTTCACGCGTAGTAGTGGCTTCATGTCTAATTCACGTAACATTAATATCTACTGCCTATAGATGCCAAGGGGGTGACCCCCTGTCGTGCAACGTCACTTTATGCGCTTAGTTTCTTGCCGGTAATAAGAACTCTGTTTTATAATGAGAATAACTTCTGGTATCACTTTTACTAGTGGTGGGTTTATGGTACAAGTGGTCCAAAAGGATATGTATAGAATTTGTGGAGAAAGGCATTACTATAGAAATAATTACTATTACAGATATATTTTTTATATTATTATTTCTATTACATAAGGGTTAGCGGACGAACAATTTGGAAACATGAATGAGTGTGCTCGACTGGAAAAGGCCTGGATATTACCGTAAAATAGCGGCATAACACTACTGTGTTTCTTATAGAGAGTGTAGGATACCCAATGACACGTACAAATAACGAAGCATTCCATCTTAGTTCTTATTAGTATTGAACTGGTTTATAACTAGTGTTATATAAATAAAATTTGCAATTACAATAGTACAACAAAGTCAACTTGTATGTGTGATTGATTGCGCTGTTCATTACTGGTTTATTTAGTGACATGGTGTTAACACAAGATTAGCGTGCAGATGGTGTACCTGCTTATACCGTTTATTAAAGGCAATAATTATAATCATTAAATATTTCCTGAATCTATTTATCTTAATTTCTCGTTCAATCTTTTGTGATATGAATAATAATAAGTTCTATTTTTAACTTGTAGTATTAATAAGGTGTACAATATAATGATATATTATTGTGCCAATGAATGTAATATTTCGAGTCCAATTACTACTTTAAAAAATATGATGAGGTATTCGATAACCAATGTTTCATAGTGTACTTGAATATGTACAGATAACGGTCATCTTCATATTACGGATTCCACATTGCTGTTGAACATTGTCTATAGCGTAAATAGATCAGTACGGTTTTACAGTGTACTAGTTTCTAAAAGGCAATATCATATAGTCCGTAAAATAATCCAGACATCCTTACTACTGACAATGAGCCATTCCTTCCTAGAAGCCTCGGTCTGTCAGCTAGCCATGACCGGCCACGCCCCCATCACAATCGCGTCCGTCTACCTGCCTTGCAGACGTGACGCACAAGTATTACGAAGCGACTTCGTGGCGCTCCTTTCCCTTGGAAACTCAGTCATTTTGGCAGGAGATTTCAATAGCAAGCACACTCGGTGGAACGCAACTAAAATCAACCCCGGGGTTGGCTTTAGACTCGCTAAGCGACGCACTCGACTTCGACGTCGTAGCGCCTACTACGCCTACCCATTTTCCATACATATTGGGTCACGCACCGGACGTGCTTGATATTGCCATCTGTAAGAACATCAATCTCGCCTTCCAAGGCATAGAGGTAATCCATGAGCTCGCTTCCGATCATCGCCCCGTTCTTCTTCGGTTAGGGCCCTCCGCCCCAACCTCACCCTCCACCAAAACCATTGTAGACTGGCACCGACTCAGGAACGCCCTGAGGGAAGCCACATCACCGCACCTAGATGCTATTCCTAGGAACATATCTTCAGTCAACGACACGAACCTCGCAGTTCATGCCCTCACTAGGCACATCCAGACCGTAATCGTGGATTGTTCGAGGCAGGTTCCTCGGTGGAAGACCACCGATGGACCCTGCCAAACGAAATAAAGGACCTAATGAGGCGCAAGAATGCGGCGACTCGTGCCCACGACTTATATCCCACTGAAAGTAACCGGCTGGTGCTACGTACCCTTCAGCGTGAAGTCCGATCACGCATAGCCCAGTATAGGAACGATCGGTGGGATAATCACCTCTCAACATCGAACCTTCCCATCTCGCCTACTGGCGACTTCCCAAATCCTAAAGGGGCACCGCCCAAACAATGCCTCCCTTAGCGCGTCCTAATAAACCACCCGCCTTCTTAGACGAAGAGAAAGCCGAATGTCTGGCTGACAATCTCGAGCTCAATGCTCACCGAGCACCCTACCGATCGACGCCGCTCACCTTGAAATGGTTAACAGCGAGGTCGACCGGAGGAGTAAGGAACCACCTCGCGATTCCGTCACTCAAGTTACATGCACCGAAGTTGAGTCCATAATTAAAACCTGCGACCACGCAAGGCTCCCGGCCCCGACGGTATCACCAACAAGGTGATGAAACTCCTACCCATGTCCATTTTACACCTACTGGTGATAATCTACAACGCAGCCATATCCAAAGGCACCTTCCCGAACACCTGGAAGGAAGCCGATGTCATAGGGATTCTCAAGCCCTCAAAACATCCAACCGATCCATCAGCCTATCGACCCATAAGCCTACTCAAAGTCTTGGGTAAGGTATATGAAAGGCTCATCCTCACCCGCCTCAAGGACTTCATGCTGTCCCGAGGGCTGCCAATCAATGAGCAGTTCGGGTTTCGCACCCAACACTCATGCACACATCAAGTGCACCGCATCACGGAGCACATCCTCAGTAAATTTCTTCAGGGCTACCAAACTGGGGCACTTTTTCTCGACGTGGCGAAAGCTTTCGACAAGGTCTGGCACAACGGGCTCATATACAAACTATATGAGCTCGGTGTGCCAGATCGACTCGTACTTATCATACGAGATTTTCTCGAAATCGAACCTTTCGTTACCGCGTCGAGGGAACGCGCTCCGAGTTCACCCCATTTGTGCCGGAGTACCACAAGGCTCTGTCCTAGGTCCTACTTTATACACACTCTACACCAACGACATACCGCGCACTCGCGGTGTAGAGCTAGCCCTTTTCGCCGATGACACCGGCCTCTACGTGTCTGGATTTAAACCAGACGCTATTTGTAAACGCCTCCAATCTGCAGCCAACACCTTAGGGAAATGGTTTCGGAAATGGAGGATCGAGGTTAACCCACCAAAAGTGCAGCCATTTACTTCTCGGCGCAACAAAACGCCGCATCTCCAAACTATAGAGTTATTTGATCGTCCAATCCCTGGGAAAAGACAGTCAAATACTTAGGCGTCACATTAGATGAAAGACTCACCTTCGGTCCGCATGTCAACCGCGTACGGAATCGAGCAGCGTTCGTCCTAGGTCGTTTGCACCCGTTACTTAATAAAATAGCAAAATGTCCCTGCGTAATAAAATTACACTTTACAAAGCGTGCATCCGACCCATAATGACATACGCAAGCCCGTCTTTGCGCATGCCTCCCCGCGTCACATTCACCGACTTCAGGTAATACAAAATCGTTTCATGCGCAAGGCCACCGGTGCGCCGTGGTTCTTGCGTAACGAAAATCTACACATAGATCTTGAGCTGCCGACCATAGCTCAGTACCTGAAGCAGGCTTCTCGCCGATATTTCGACTCTGCCGTCACACACCGAAACCCTTTGATTGTAAGTGCCGCCACTTACAATCCCATCGCGAATCACAGACATACCCGCGTCCGTAGGAGACCGAGGCACGCCCTCGACGACCCTGACGACGCAACCACCAGGGCCCAAGCCCTTCATAAAACACAACACACAAACATTGCACCCTCATATCGCCCCCGCCGACGGCGAGGGCGTCGCAAACAAAGTTATTCGCGATACCGCCATGTCACTGGCCGGTTCTCTCCAGTCCATACAGATAGAAGCGTTGCTGGAGTTTCTTGCGCCACTTCTTCTCCAGCGCCAACGCATTCTGAAGTGGTGGTACAGGTAGTTAATAATAATAGTGATATTAATTAAGATAATCCTCTGTCAGAAGCAACTGACCGAGCCGAGGTTCGGCCCTCTTGGGCACCCTCGAGTCAGACGCTCTCGCGAAACAGGGTAACGGTCAAACCGAGGCTCCCTCTCGGGAGCCCTTGCGCTGGTTACCCATATATAGAGGTCTCGACTGAGAGCCATAAGCGCTCGGTCACCTCTCAACCCGGTGAAACTGTAAAAGCCCTGGGGCTAACAGCGGCCATCAGCCCGAAAAAAAAAAAAAAAAAAAAAAAAAAAAAAATGAGCCATTCCATCTTAAGGGCAACGCATCTCTACATCATGACTTATGCTACTTTATCTACTATGGATATACCCTGCTGGCCAAAAGTTTAAGACCGCACATAAACAACATAATTATCCATCAAATGTAATAAAATCCCATAGGATAAACAAAAGAAATGCACATCTGCATATTCTATTGTTAGTATCGAATATTTAAAGGAGTCATTATTTTGTTTACTTCCAAGTTATTGGACAGTAAATATGTATTACTTTCAAACTCCGACAAACGCTGCGCTAGAGCCAGGTGGTAGAGTCGTAATAATATTTTTATAATGTCCTCATTACTAATTACTTTGCATTTGTTACGGTCAATAATTAGGATTATTTAGCTCCTGAAAATACGTGTTTCTGACTTATTACTACTTTAAACTCGTGGTTTCTACAGTGAAGACGTCATAAAATGGTAAAAGCTCAAAAATTAGCAGTGATGTGCGTTCTGCCATCGTTGTTTTACATAATGAAAGCAAATCCGAACGTGAAATTGCTTCACAACTGAAGATATCGAACACTTGTGTTCATGGCACAATAACTCGATACAGGGAGACAGGCAGTTTTCAAGATCGTCCACGCTCGGCCAAGAGCCAGCTACCACGTCTAGCGAAATAGACACTTAAAGCACCAGAAATGTGTTGAAGTAAACAAAACCCGTGTTAAAGCTTTATCATTGACTCCAGTAAAACGGCGACTGAGAGATGCGAAGTTGTATGGTCGCGTTACCGTTTGAAAACCTCTGCTAAGGCAGCAAAACAAGAAAAAACAGATGAAGTGGGCCCGTCGAGATTGGACTGAAGAAGATTTTAAAAAGTGCTTTGGACCGATACATCCAAGTTTGAATGAACTATTCGGTTCTCGGTCGAAGAGATGATGTCAGATTGTGTAGTCCCAACAATCAAGCATGGTGGTGGCTCAATTTTGGTCTAGGGTTGCTTCTCTAGCCAAGGAACTGACGATTTGATTAAAATTTAATGAAAACAGTACAAAAACATTTAGAACAAAATGCCGTTTCTTCCGGGTTGCTATTTATTGGAGATGGATTCATTTTCCAACAAGATAATGATCCAAAGCATTGCTCAAAACTATGTAGAAGATATTTAGAAGAGAAAGAGGCACTAGGGGTGTTAAAAAACATGGTTTGGTGGGAAGAGCTTGATAGGAACTTCCGCAATCGTGGCCCAACCTCGCGGGAACAAATATGGAATGCTTTAACGAAATTTGGAACAATAAATCACAAGACACCATTAACAAATTGACTGCCCGTATGCCGAGACTTGTGAAAAAAGTCATAAAATGTAAAGGAAGATTTTTTGATGAAATATCTGTTTAGCTAACTATAGCATTTTTTGCATGGACTGTTAATATTTCTTTACGCTTTTAAAGTATATTGTTTGTCAATCAATGTTCTATTAGATGATTAAACAGGTTAATTAAACATTTAATATTTTATTGGAGTTTTACTTTATTTTCCTACTTTAATTAAGATGATCTTAAACTTTTGGCCTACAGAGTAGATATATGGATCATGTAAAAAATACATTTTCTATTTACTGCAACTAAATGGTATGTGTTTCCGCATCTTACAGGAAATAGATGAGTACATCGCCAAAGCCAAAGATCAAGGTTACCATACCGTGCTCAACTTGGGCACTAAGGGCGTCAACTATGCGACCACCGTAATTATGCAAACTGCCATAAAAGTAAGTTTATATCTCATCATTTCTGTTAATAAAATTATATTGTTTTAGGCATGCTTTTATTTTAATTTTATTGATCCAAATAAGATTCATTACAATATATATTTTTAAATAATTATTAAAAAATTTCATCATTTTAGTTTACTGTTATTCTTATTTGGTTCAAGTTCATGCGCAAGAAAATTGGTGCATTAGTTCGACATTTAACTAAACACAAGTTTTTGATTGGTTGGTTTAATATTTCCATTGTTTCCTTCACGAAATACATCCACAAAATCACGTAATTTATAATCGGACGAAGGATGGGGGAATGTTTCATCACGATTTTAATAAGCGATTACAGTCGCACACATAAATGCTAAAAGCTTTATCACAGCTTCCAGATGAAATAGATTTTGCAAATTATTACGGATTTTAATATGCTTTCCTGAAAATCGATATGACATGCCTACAACTTCAAACCAATAGTTCTCATATTAATTCAATGCACACCGCTTATCTTAATTCCATTTAGTATTTTTTTTATTTTATTAACACGCTTTTTTAATTTCCTCCCTTCCACCCTATTCTATCCTCAAATCCCTTCCATTGCTGCTTCAATTAGAACTTCAACCTGCCGAACGCTGAACACGCCGTTGAAGGTAGAAATGCTATAAGGGCTAGAGACGTCACTGACGGTTACGAAGATGCTTATGATCTTGAATATCGACCCTCTGATCATAATAATACTTCTGGAGTGGAAATAGTAGAATTGGATGCTCAGGATAACAACGCAGACGAGCTCCATATCGGTGCCGGAGATACAAACGATCCCGATTACGAGCCCACAGCAGCACGGAATCGCGATAATGTTATTCGAAAGCGCAAAGTGACTAAGGAAAAAAGGTCACGAAGCAAATCTAGAGGACGTAAAACACGAAGCCAAACCGCCATTGACAAAGAAAAAGAAGTGATGGTTAACTGAATTAGGATTATCTCCAAAAAAAACTTAACTGTGATTCTTAGATGATTTTAGGATGATCCATAGTTTTAGTTCATACGCTACAAATTTTTAATCATGCTAGACGAATATCATTTAATGTCAGTTATTGCACATTTTAAAAATAATCTGCTTTATTTTAGGTTGTAGAAAACATTCTTTATTAATTAGCTATATTTACACCAACTACATCTTTCACCACTCTTAGTCATAATTTTTATATGATCGTTTGTACTTTCGAGCGTAAAATACCAATTTTTACCAAAAAAACATTTATTTTTATATATAAAATGCAAAATCACAGTCATCGACAACATAATCGCATGACTAATGAATTTGTAATCAAATTTTTTGCATGTTCCACGGTTTTACAGTCACCGGCTATGTATGTTGTGTTCTTAGTTTTTAGTTACGTGTGACTGATTTAGTGTAATGTATTATACGTATGATTTCTAAATAAACGATGTAATTCTATCAGATTTTTCATTTGTAAGATCTAAAGAAAATAAATGCTTAGGGTGCGCATGCGCTTCGGCACAAGATTTGTACACACGGCTTTTGAACGTAAGTAATCTTTTTGTATTCATATACAAGTAATTAATTTTCAAATATTTCAATGAATATCAATTTACCCAAGGTCACTTAAATTAACAATGGGGATCGACGGATCAACTGAGTTTTTTAATTTCAACTGTTCAAAACAACACGATGCCGGTGTTATTAGTAAATTACTATAAAAACAATATAGTTATAATTTTTAAATTATTATTTTTATATTGAAATGACCAGTTAGTTATTACAAATTGTTAAGGGGACAAATTTCTTGAATTTATTAAATCACTAAAACTATCTATTGTTTTGGAGACATAGTTTTATAATCATCAGTGTCCTTGTGGGATATGTGATTAATTTTGTTTGAACAGAGATATGGTGTATGTTAAATTCATTGTAGTATGATCAAAAATCTACCTTCGCCTTGTGACTTAAGTTTTGGGCAAAGGGTCTGTGCTTTTTATATTCATACACGGTGTCGACACCAATACAATAAAAGTTAATTCCCACCAGAAATTGTAGTGTACCGCCTTATTTGGAGGTACATGCTGAACATGGCTACAATGTTTACAGAGTGTACAGAAGGAGCCCTGACCCTAGTCGTAAGACATATATTGTGGAAACTTATGGTCGTTAAACGTAATTTCGTGAATCATTAGGGAGGCGGTGGGTTAGTACAACAGTTGCGCAAAAGCTACAGCTTGTCGGACCTGACGGAGTGCGAGCCTCGCGAGGAGAGAGGCGCCGATGAGGCTGATGATGTTCTCGCTGAACCGAGAATAATACGGCGCGCTGTCAAAAGGTAAGTTTTTATGATACTAAGGCTGACCAAACGAGCACACATTTCACCTGATGATAAGTGGTCCCTGTTGCATCTACATGCAATAAGGATGAGAGGATCTGCCTTAGGAATTAGATGGATTGCCACGTCACAAATATTATAGTCTTCTGTTTCTTTCTCTCGTCAGACCAAACTTTACAACGCTAAGTTTAGTCTAAAATACTTATAGTTTTACGTTGGTATTTGGTCCACAGCGCACATTTTAAGACGATGAAAAATATTGGATTCATCACTATTTTATTACTATATTACACAATATTTCTCCAACGAAAAATCGAGTTCGTCGCCGATAAGCTGAAAGACAACTTAAGTACATCAATAGTACAGTACATTAACATTGGTACGGTAATTTAGAACACGTTATCCAATCGACTAAAATACGGTCAGTAAACTATAATAAATAACCTTCCTAAGAGTGACTGGATTAACAAGAAAAATATTATAAACCAAGAAGAGAAATCAAAATATTGCAAAATTAAAAGATTAGTCTAAGAACGAAATCTTAAGAAATGATAAACGTCGGGCATACTGAAAGATTCTGGAATCGGCTACTTACAATAAATATAAATCAATTATGTAATTTGAAAATGGAACTCTCTGGGAGCTGTTTCTTTTTAGTTTGCAAGACCCGTCATTAGGTTTTTTCACAGTTGTGTCCTTTACAAAATTCTGTGTTAGCGACACAACACAATACAATTACTTTAACTCGTGAAAATTATCGCTCAATGATTTATTAAAATTTTCTCTGCGGCTTAAGTCAACAAGAGTACCTAGAGAGTTGAAACGGCAATTGATGATAAAACCCCATGTTGCAGCTTTGTATAATCATGGTTCGAAGAATTTAGACATGGGCGCGATCATCTCCATCACGATGTACGTCAAAGGCGACCGGCGATTGCAGTTACAGAATCCAATATTGATACAGTACGACAAATTAAAAAAACTGACAAAAGTTACTTGCCAGCAAATTCCTACCCAATTAGGCATTGGAATTAGCTAAGCGCAAAAAAATTTGTATGCGACAAGTGACGAAACCTGGGTGTACTGCTTTGCATCGGAAAGAAAAAGCCAGTCGGCATAATGCGCCTTTTCTTTTGAAGTCTAAAAGTTAAGAAATGTCGGAGCACCGGCAAAAAAATGGAAATGGTTGCTTCTTTTTATCAGAAAATCACATTACATTATAGTGTCGCTTGAAAAACGCCAAAAGACAGTGGCTTAGATTAGCACATTAGCAATAGCTTGTCCAAAGTATTGCAAAAAGTTCGCGAAAAGCGTCTTTGCGGCAATTCACCACCATAACGCGCTGATATTTCGCTAAGATAACGAATGAGTATTTGACGGCCTCAAATGTGGACCCATCCGCCAAACAGCCCGGACCTAGCATTTTGCAACTTCGTTTTATTTTCGAAAATTAAAGAGAAGCTTAGAGGTTTACCATTTACAAGTATTCCCCGAAGCCATTGAGGTCCCTACTGAAGCACTGCTTCTCGCAATGGTTCCAACGAATACAAAAATATGTTAATAGTTCGAAAAAGAATAAATATAATATCCGTGTTTTTGGACAAATGTTTGGTGAAATGTTTGTTGAAATAAAAGAAAAAACTAAGAATAACCGAAAAATACGTGTAGACTGTCTAATATCCCATCCAATTATAATGTTCGTTATAATCTGAATTAGGTTTTTATGAATGGAAAAAATTGCTTGGGAGATTGACAAATTCGAGCAAAACTGAAAGTTCTTATTTCTATGGGCTTTTTATACAAAATCAAGAACATAACGCACAAAGCAGCAAAGTATCATTGTAACATTTTCCGAATTAAGTGGTCTCTTGTTTTATTACATTGTGAGTAACAAACGAGCACAACGTTCAAAACATTACGTATAAACTTATGTATGTATGTAACGTACGTACGGGTTTACAATTAATTACAAATAAGTAAACTTAAACTCGATGCTATACATATTTTAACTGTTTTGCAGCGGTTTCACAGCTCGGCGAAGCGCCTCGGAGTCCAACAGTCGTCAGCCAATGTATTTCCCAGAAGTAGACGTTGACGTGAGAAGCGCCCGCTCCAGCAGAATCGATGGCCCAGATTTTAGGTATATATATAAAGTTCATCAATTAACCTTCTATTTTCAATTTTCATCCACTCTAAAGCAAATTTGGCCTTATAACCTTGATAGCGCCTAACTACGAGCATCTAAAAATAACTATTTCGGTGACTAAATATTATTAAAACAAACAACACATTGCAATGTATCTTCGATCAGCAATATTTTGTAATATATTTTCAAACTGCCATCTAAACCAGATGGAAGCGGAAAATGGTACCAATTAATTTATTTTTTGACGTGTTTCTATTATTCAGCATTGAAATAGACGAGTTTGGCATGGCCTATTGAAGAGTCGCTGCGAGCTTCTATAATAAAAATGACATCAATTAGGTTCGCAACTTGAAATTCTGCAACAAAGGCGTAAAAAATTATCTCCATTTTATTTTTCAAAGAAAGAAAACAAGTAGACAGTCCATCTGGTGGCAGCAGGATTGGGCCCATAATTATTTAGTAAAATCATCTTTATATTAAAATGCAAATGTATTTAAATGCGAAGGCACGCTCACTTACAAATAATTAAAAAAATATATTAATACATACGTATGCATTATTGAATGATTAATGTAGCTCATTCTTAAGTCTTCCTTTATAGTCCCGTATAAAGAGTTTTTGTTTCAGGGGTTGGAATTACGTACACTGAGGAGCAAAAAAATCTACTCAATCCATATATTTTATTTACGTCCCATTTATAAAAAATACCCACGATAAATCCAGTTATGAATGAAAATCATTTCATAATTTTCCCAGTTTTCCATTGTTTTACAAGAAAAACGTTAGGAGATTAAAAGGATAATACCCTTTTTTCATCTTCTACACTTCGTTGAACTAGTTACTATTTAAACGTTACTAATTAACTTATTGTGGACTAAAATAAGAGCTTGTATACAGAAATTTCTTATGGACCTTATATTTTATTCACCTCAGACCAAAAAAGCTACCGCGTTCGTTCGTATCGTTCAAGTTATCGCGTCCCTGCAGCAAAGAATGAACCAGGTAGAAGTTGCTCGTCTGCTGAACATATAGCTGTGCCAAGAGTTTACCGAAGGTTTCAGGAGAATTGCACTTTTCTAAGATGTATCGGCAGAGATCACGTCGGATAGAGACGACCGTTACATTTTTAGAGCTGCTGACCGAAATCAACGCCTTACAGGCGTTTAAGTCCCACAGCAACTTGGACCGACACGAATGTAACCGTCAGTGAGTTGACAGTCAGAAGACGTTTAAAGGCAGGCCTTACCACAAAGAGGCTGGCCACGGGATCAAAATTGACCGTAGCGCATCGCCAAGCCCGTCTTCAATTTTCCCGTGAAACACGTGTATTAGACAAAACCAATGGGTCTCTGTATTGTTCTCTTAGTCTCTGTCCGTATAAAACGAAAATAAGTCTAAGTAAGTCAAAGGAGACTAGGTGAGCGATATGCGCAAGAGAGGAGATTTGTTTGTATACCAACATACATCAAGCCTCGTCTTGAATCCAATCGAGCAGGCCGATGAAGAATCGATTACAGGCTGATCAAAGCCGGATGAAGTAACATTAAATACTCACCAAGAAGTAAAATTTATTATAAAAGATAATTTTCTTTATGTTTTGACTTCATCTTGTCGGTAATGAAAACTCGAAATTCGAATTTACGACCGCTTTCCGCTTCCCTAAAACACTAAAAAATAACACGTTATACACTGTAAAGCTGAAACACGCGACTTGCATTCGTGGTCGTACATATCTTGAGTCGATTTTTATGCTCACCAGTGTATCTCGTTCGTATTGCTAAACCCAACACATATTTTGTTCTTGCCATTATTCTATCGAGTCCCTTGGGAAGCGTAAAAAATTTGCGATAAGAAAAATACTTTAGTATATTCATTACACTTGTTCTCTATTTTTACTTGTCCGCCGTTGGTCATAACCTGTTAATAAACTAACATTTAAAATTGTTCCATTATAGCCACATAAAATCATCAGAAGATATAAGCTCGGGTTATTCGAGCGCGGACAATTCAGCATCCCTCACGCGCACAGGATCGGTGGGCGCGGCGGGGCGCACGCGCGCACGTACCTCTAGAACCACCACCACTATCACCACCATCAAGCGTCCCCAAGCCGCAGAGGTCTGGTAACATAAACCACCAACCACACTCCCAGTATACAAACCATAAGTCGCCCTTTAAGCACATTGATATAAAATAAAACCCAACATGAATATTTAGCTATTCGAAAGATATAATACTAATCTTATAATGACCGTCGCGATTTACACGATGGTATGAAAATAAAAAAGATACAATGATAGTACACTTTTTTGCTCAGTATGACTTATTAATATAGGTATAATCGCCAAAAGTTGAAATGTAAAAGTTATCATAATCTGATTAGTAATTAGTATTCAATACAACAGTAATATTTTGCATGTAGTTATCCTGATATGACCTAATGATAGAGCATTTTTTGGCGTACTTATCATTGTCTGATCTATGACCACAGTTATAAAATAACGTCATAAATTAATTTTTGCTTAACGAAAATTATAAATACGAACGAATAAAAGAACGTGAATAAACGATTCATGAATTCAGTAACCTTTGACTCACAACACAACTTTATTGATTCTATTGACGACAATCAACTTTTTGACGTGAAATTTGAAAGGAATTGTCCATCATGGGTTTTTATTATATAGCAATGAATCCCGTTATTATATTACACATCGATACGCATATGGGCACTAAATATTATTATATATCCTTGCCTTATCATACCACACCCACGGGGTAAGGAGTGCACACAGATTCTCGTACGCTACACGGCTTTAGATGTCTATTTAAGAAATGTGTTAGCGTTGTTGCCTAATTAATGGCTTGTATATTAATAGTTATGAGTACATTTCTATAAAGATGCGCAATTGAAACGATGAAAATTATCGATTCAAGCTGCATCATTGAAATTATCACAAATTTTATTTTATTGAAAGATACAATACTCAGCCCTTCATAGAATATTATTAATGAACACAATTTTCGTTAATGTATACATAAAATTGTATGCTCGATTTTTATATTAATTTCATTTAGATATATAGATAGAGTGTGTTTATTGCGAAATTTATTAAATATTTTGTCTTGTTTCGAAAATTTTCTTCTGCGCAATTAGAAGCATTTAATTTATTAAATTGATATTTTACCTAAATTTACATTATTTTATAACTCGATATAAGTCTCATTTGTACTATCCGAAACATAGGAAATCAAATGTATGAAATAATATTTAATAATTTTTATACACAAAGAAACATTTAAAGGAAAGAAATGTAAATGAAGAACATCAATTGAAGTTGAAAACTATAAGTGGCAGGGTAGTGTTGGTGCTGGCTCAATAGTTGTAATAGAAATAAAAAGAAATAATTTGATTTTACATAATAAGTGATAAAATTTCTACGAGAAAGAATAAAAACGATCGAACGTTAATTTTAGAACTGATTCTTTGAGTCTGAGTTTGCTGGTTAGTGTAGCAATATTTTAAGTTACATCATTGTTGCCCTTTTTTCCCCAATAGATTTTTTACACGTAATGCCGTTTTATATTAATTAATAGTAATAAATATACAGGAAAAAAAATTATAATATGAAATTCAATTTAATAATTTCTTGTCCGAATACTGCATAGAAATTTTACCAGCCCAATAAATTGTTAACAGAAAAATTACAGATACTACAGAATTCTACTTAAACCCCATTATGCGTTATGCATTATATATATTTTTTTTCTTTATTTTATTATTCTATATTTAATTTACCTTTTCTATTATCAAGACTTTTTAGTCGTAGCGATAATTAATAATATGAGAAAGTAAGGTCAATAACAAAACACAAATGGCATATTATACAGTATTATTATCTCTACTATTATTTCCAGTGGCTTTTATTTATTAAAAGAATTTTATGTATTAGTCTTTATGCATGTTAGACGTAATTATTTACATTATGTTAATTATACTTTTGTTGTATAAGTCTGTATTCGCATTTATTATGATTTAGACTTAAGACCTTTTTATTTAAAGGATAATGAAGTTCTCATCGAGGAGTTACGAGACGACGATTCTGATAATTATTCAAATATGCCATCCCTTATCAATATATCGTCCCGTCTTTACTTATCCCATACAAATCCTCCGTTCATTTACCAATATGTTGGGGATCAGGTAAAAATTATAGAAGTGCTGGGTCAGTTTCCCCTATATGACGAATCAAGTTTAAACAGTATTCAGTCTAAGCAAAAGGACCTAGGAGTAATTTCTTCTGATAAAAAAGTATATGGCACTACCAACGTCTCATTAGAAAAAAAAAATTCCAATGATGCTTGTATCAACCCTCCTCTAGTCGTTGAAAAAAAGGACAACGTTGATGAGAACGTGTCCAAACTGAAAAAATACTCAAACAACCAGGTTGTTCTAGAACCAAAGATTTTCATAAACAAAGAATCGGGCCCTACTGTTGCTGAAGTTAGTAAAGGTAATAAAGGTAAAGGTATAAATGTTAGAAATCATTCTGATAATTTAAAAATAAATTATTCAGCAGAATCATTAACCGATAACTGTTCATCAGACGATGAGCTCTCATTTGGTACACCCAACGATTCCCCTAAAATTCCTAGAAAACTCCTAAAAGGCAAATATGGTAAAAATAAAGCGCCATTACCACCGGCAACAGATACCGTAAAAGTTGATGAAGAAGATAATGAGGTCAACGAAGTGTCTAAAAAAGGCGATAATACATCACATGCTGAAAATAAAGCACATATAACGCCAGTAACAGATTACATAAAACTTGATGAGGTTCAAGAGACGGAAAGTACAGAGAATAATAAACTAAACATAGTGTCTAAAGAAGGCGATAATACACCAGAGAGTAAAAGCAAAGCTCATTTTTCATTGATAACAGATAGCGTAAAAACTGGTGATGATCAAATGATGGAAAGTAGTAAAGATGTTGCGATCAAAGAAGCGTATAAAGAAGGCGATGTTCCACCAGAGAGTAAGAATAAAGCTCTTTTAAAAACTGATGATGAAGTGACTGAAAATGATGAGATTAAAAATAAAGAAGGAAAACAGGTCTATTGTCCGGACACTCTCAGTACCCTAGATGAACCAATAAAACGCCAAAAGTCTACATCTCCATTAAGAATACCCAAGCAGAGTGCTTCAGGGTTCGGAAAATTATTGCAATTGCCAAGTAAATTAGCATTTTGGCATAAAGTTGATGATAAACCTATATCTTCTGACAACGCCTCAGTTACTCTTGGTGATAAAAGCAAAAATCCTGCAACTGATGATTTAAACAGTTGCTTCCAAAACAAAGATACAAATATAACCTCAAATGATGTAATTGACGTACTTTCAAGAAAAAAATCATTAGATGAGATAAGTTTCAAAGACGCCTTAGAGTTAGAAAATGAAGCTACGTCACAAAATATTATTGCTAAAAGTGATGTACTTCAAAAACTTATCGTAGCCAAAATTGAAAGTCATCCAGAATATAAATATGTCGCATTAAAAGATGAAATCCAGACAGCATCAAAAAGTACAGACGTGTAGCGATCAATCCTCCGCGCTAAATTGCAACAGGGCGGAACAGTATGTTCTTTTAAGTTTCGTATTTTGTGTTGAATTATTCATTTTGCATGTGTTTCGTTATATATATACATAGTTTTATATTCGTTTTTGATTTTTTGCACAGTCTAAATGTTTAACGCTTTATTTTTTTAAATTTGGAATGATGAAATTAATTGCATATTTAAATTTGGTTTTGCCTACTGGACAATATTGTCTTTATATCATGTGTTGTAACTTTTTAATATTATGTTTTTGCGTTTTAACTTCTTAAAATATTGATATAATTATGACTAGACTACAGAATAAGACCTCTGCAAATCAAATCTCATATAAGAATCTTTGAGATGGTAAAGGAATTGATTTTTTTAATTTATTGTATTTAAATTTTCTAATATTTTTATTTTAGTACATTGTGATGCTATTTTGTTAGCATTATAACAATAAAAATAAATACATAACAGATATAAATATTAATTAAAATAATATTTATTACTAATTTTCACGTAAATAAATACTCGCATTTTAAGTTTTGCAAAAGTATATATTCATTTACTATTTCCTAGGTCATAAATTTATAAATTAATCACCGTATATTATTTAAACAAAATTTTTGCACGTGATATAAAAACAATGCTTAAATTTATTTGTTCTTCTAATCCTAAATTGATGACAAACGGCGTTTAACTATCGGTAGATTGTCAGACCAACCATCATATGAACAAGACCTGGCTGTATGGACTTAAGACCTTTGCCTTTCCCATTAGGGATAAATTAATATCATCATCATTAACTACCGCTATACAATTTGATCGTTCTATAAAATCCACGGGTCCTCAGTGTTTCCTTATTTAAATCTTGCAAAAAAATTAGGAAGGAGAGCTTGGGACAAGTACCTCTTTGCTTCCGACTAATAGCAATACTTAATTCTGTTAACATTAATTGCAACATATATAAATTTAAAATCGCAGATTGTGCATTTTGTTTTGTTTTAACGTATTGTTGGGTTTGATTTACTAAATATTATTATAATATTCCTGATTACAAATAAATATACGTACCTTTCCAAAAAAAGTTTCTTTTGTTAACTGTTACTGCTATGTTATTTATAAATGTATATATTTTTATATATATATAAAAATATATACACTTATAAATAGCATAGCAAACATAATAATGAATATTAATTTATTTAACATATAGTATGTTTAAGAAAAAAACCACCACACACCTTAAAAGAAAGGCCATTTACTGCTTTAGCTTTTTAAATTTGTTTTCAAATTCTTTATTTTATTTTCAGGCAATGCTGTCGGCATCTGCTACAATACCTCGCGCAAAAAAAACTAATAAAAGGAAAACTCAGTAGGCACTTATAAATCAAACACGTATTCAATTTCATGTTAGCGCGGTACAAAGTTTCCGCATTCTTAACAGGCAGCCTTAAAACATTTTACGTCTTGTTTATTAAGCTAAGGCTCTTTAATTTGTTTTTATTTAAATAATTAAAGTATTATTTAATAATAATGATTACAATTTTGATAATCTTGATAAAAAGACATTGCTGTTACCATATATCCAGAAAGTTAAATTACGACCCCGCTTGACTTTTAAAATATTTTTTCTGTTCCTGCTTTTGCTTGGGCAATATTCTACCTAGTTGTAAAAAGCAATAGCAAAAATATTTTGTCTTTTATTTAGTTAGTTTTACCCTACCATTAATATGTTTATTTATTCAATACTTCATTTAATATCCACAGAACTGAATAAGTATTGCTTGAAATAATGTCTTATTTTTTTTATACTTATTGATTAAAGTTTTGCAAAGAAAAAATATTCATACGGTGTGTTTTGATATGATTGAGACATTTAACGTTAATGTGAATTTGTTAAAAGTATTTCCAATATCAGTATTAAGATAGTATATTTTTGCTTCATTATTTTTTTGTTTAATAATAATTGTGATGTTATTGATCATCTAAAGCAAAATTGACTGTAAAAAATGGTCATAGTGACTGAATGGTATAGAATCTAGACTATCTCCCTAACTCTAATTTATAATAGAAGGATTGAAATTGTTTCAATCCTGCAACATGCTCATCGGATTGTTTTTGTTGCATGAAAACTGAAAATTGTTGTTCTTTGAATAGGTACTATGCATAGTTACCAAATAATTCAATAGCATGGAATGCACGATGTAATGTTCATCATTAGGTATATTTATTTTTGAGGACTCAATTCTCAAAAACAGTCTTCATTCTATATTTATTTATAAATTAAATTAATACCTTTTAAAACACATTTTTATTTCTCAATTGGGAATTTTTAATTTAGCCAAAATTTGCCAAATATATAAATGCTATATTAATTCAATAATTATTATAAGATATGGTAATATAAAATGCTAATGAGGCTTTTAACATAGACATAAAATTTTAACACTTGGTAACTTTTTTTGTTTTTTGCCAATTTACAATTTAACCTTACAGTAACCATATTAATAACAGTTGAGAAAACTTAGGTACTATTTAAATCATAAACTTTATTTTCGAACTTAAGTTTTCTGCATACACAAAAACAGAGTTGGCCCCAATAAATAGTGTAGACCAAATTTGTATGTAATGTTTAATTTGTCTTATAAAACTGATAAAAACCAAAATATATAATTGATATATTCCATAAATATAATGGTATAATAATATTATTGTAAAATAACTGACAGTATTTTTATGAAATACATTGTATAAATAGTCTGAATTATGAAAAATATGAATAAACTATAATTGTAATTACATAAATTTATTCTATTTGGTCTAGTCTGTAAGTACGGTATGATTTCATAATATCAATTAAATGTTTGTTCCTTATGCTAAGTACTGTCTTGCTGAGCTTGTGTAAGCTAGTTCCTTCAAAATATTTATTGTACCTGTAATTGGTAATTTCATTGCAATTGACATTATTCTTTAATTATACATTTTGAAAAAATGAGAAGGAATCACTTGTTTGTTTTAGAATTAGAATTGACTGTATTTTATGTTCATAACTTTGTCCCGATTGGTACTATTGTATGTGGCGCCAAATATGTACAGAGCTACCTCGAAGATTAAGAAGACAACGGAAACAATTTTCCTCGGCGACATGTAAAATTGAATAAACGCACAACAAATTGAATTTTATAATTATCTATGTTGTGAATTTGACCATGGGATTAAACTTTCCTCAGTCTTAAGGGCATTTGTTAAAAATAAAATCTTGCCTAAATATGTGTTGTGTGTGTTCAAACTTCGTGGTAATTCTGTACATTTTGCTAGGTGACTAAGTCACATTGGATATCTTGTGTTGGAATTAATAAAAACCACAAAAAGTTTTGACTTGTTTTATTTCATAATTATATATGTAAAGTTACATATTGCCACTTCTATATTTTAATATGTCTAGAATATATCTACCATAGTCATTTTTATATTCATTATTCATAATCTGATTCTGTAGTAAATTAAAAGACTCTTCATCCCAAGCATTTACCAAATACAATATTGAAAACATTTTGTAGTAACCAGTATCATGTGTACAATCAGTTAGTGTAAGTTTTGGTAAATTCAGAATAATGTCTGTTAATTTAGGTTTAACAACATTGTTAAATACTTTATTGTTACTAACTGCAAACTTATGAAGAATATTGACAGTATTGGTACTGATAGTATCATCTAACAATATGTCTGGTAAAATTTTAAGCCAAGACTGATAAACATTGCTAGCATGAAAGTCGATTAAATTTTCATTTATAGCAATTTTACACAACAGTGCAAATATTTCCTGTTTGAATGATTTAGAGATGTCTTCATTAAAATATATCCAGATTATTTTTTTAAACAATGATTCCACTACATTTAATGTTTTTGTCCAACTGGTTACTTCTTTTGAGAATATTTTATGTAAAATTTTTAATGCAATGATGGTGATGCCCTCAGAATTAATAGAGAAATTCTTTTCAATATATTCAAGAACTGAAATTATTTCCATATGATGATTTTTCATGTTTATGTTTGGATTAAATGTGATGCATAAATAACATATTTCTAAATTTTCTTTGATCAACTTGGGATCTAAGATTACATCCTTAAATGATATCTCAGCATTTTTGGACAACCGTGTCCTTATGTTTGTAACAAAAGGAAATGATCTAACAAATTTTTGGATGAACAAAGACCTATATTTTTGTGTAAAAAAATTTTGTATCATGGAACTTGGATACTTTTTATTAAAATGTTCCACAAGGTTCCAAAGTAAAGAAATTACTTCAAGGGTGTGCTTTAACAATATGGCAACATCTTCAGAAATTACGGTTTCAATATTTTTGTCTTCTTTAAAAGTGGGGCAAGCTTCAAGCCAAATTTCAAATAGTAAAAGCATTAATGTTTCCACATAAGATCTAAATTTTTCTACTTCATCGGAAATTAAGGTATTTTGTAATATTTTAGATGAAAAATAGGGCACTGTACATACTGATGTATAAATTGGGTTATATAGGGGAAAGTTATTTTTGCTTGAAGCATCATATATGTATGTGGTGTTGTCAACTAACTGTTCTGCTTTGTAAACATTGTTAAATTCTGCATATTTGTATAAAAATTGTTGTAAACGATGAAATACTTTAACTCTCCATGTTACACTTGTAATTTGGCTGTTCATATTAACTGTTAAAGTCCTACCTTGCTTTGAATCTATTTTAAGCTTTGAAATCATATCCAAGAAGTTTGGTATTATCTTATGGAAATCATGTGCTATCAGCCGTGGGGTGCATAGTAACAAAACATCAAGAAATAACAGTGAATCTTCTTGAATTCTGCTATCAATATGAGTCATAGCACTTCTCAAATAAGTCGATAATACTTCAAAGAAGGGATCTATTTTTTCTAGGTTTACATTTGACAAAATCAAATGAACTACCTTAATAGACTCACGTCGAACCTGAAATATAAAAGAATCCTGTAATTAACAATTGTAGTTCTCAGCTTGTTTCTAGTGAATAGGTCAACATGATAGGAAAAACCAGACATACACAGAATATCTGTGTATGTTTAGTTTGGCGTGTTAAGACATCCAGAAACCCAGTTACTAGTAGTTAATCTTGGTCTTTAGGGGTGACTATGACAATGTGCATTGTAAATCATTGTTGAGGATTGATGTAGGTGCTTATGGGATACAGTTATGACTTACCATCTGGTGAACTGTGAGCATGATGGTCATCATCAGACAAAGATAATTCAATTTGTACTCTATCTGTTTAACAGAAGAGACACATTTTTTTTAAATTCATTGTTATTAATTGTCATGGATCTGTACCTTGTGGCAGTGAACACAAAAAACCTTTAGAAAGAATATACAAATTCTACACTGCTGAACTAACTTCTAATAACCATACTGTTTGCAACATTAAGTGTAACCCCATCTATAGTAGAAGAAAATATTTTAGTATCAATAACAGTTTATTGTACAGAGAGTATTTAGCATATCTAAAGAAATTAAATTTTAAAGATAATCTTAAAATACCAGACCATGCCTATAACAGAGTTAAGTTAACTAATACAATTGCTAATAAATAGAACTAACAATTATAGATACAGACTAGTACAGTACATATAGTTAAAAAAAAATCATTTTTTTTATAGTAATTCAAGAAATATATTTATTATTGAGTCTTTAAAATACTCAGATATATAAAAAGAAACAATAGGTAATTGGATGAGTAAAGAAGGAAATTAGGAACAACAATAGTAGAATCGAGGTTAGTCCACAGCAACAACATAGCTTGAACACAATTTAAAACTGTTGTTTATAACTGTACTAGCCTACCTATTAAAATAGGTTTCACATTGCATATGAGTTTAAATAGTAGGTATTCCATAATTTATATGTTTATTTGTCTTACAATTGCTGTTCTAAGATACAAGGATTGTTTTTTTTGTTTGTTTTCCACTAGAATGAACATTTTCAGCTGTTGCTTATCAGTGCTTTTAATATAATTTAATTATTGTATGTTACCTACAACCCTTAAATTGCTTAATTTTCATGTAGATTTGAGGAATTGTGTTACAAGTGCAAGTTTTATGTTACACAATTGTAGAATTTGGCTGGAAATCAAAGTAATATCCTCTAAGTTTGCAACTGTATTTTTTTTCATGTAACAAGTAACCTTTTTTTGTCTAGTACCAAGATATTTACTATATTTAAATTTTAGTATATTAATTGTTCGATAGAATGTCATGAGAAAAAAAGAAAAAAAACACATGATATCTGATAATCCACAGCAATGATGCATGGTTCACCAGGTTTCTCAACACAGAGAATATACCTAGACTGGCCATAAGTTCTATTATGAATAAAAATGCATTTTTTTTTAATGAAGTAATGTAATATTATTAAAATTGATACCTACATATTTATTAGTCTTGGCAAAAAATAAAAAAATATTCAATTCAACATGGCTCCTTGGCCACGAATCTATGGATTTACGCACTGTTTCCAAGGGAAATTTCGCCACTGCTTGTTCCAAAGATTTTTTAAGAGACTTAATGTCGCCGTGTCCTTTAGAGCAGGTCATGTCCTCTAAAACTGACCATAATTTGAAGTCTAAAGGGTTGAGGTCTGGGCTAGATGAGGGCCAGTCTTCAGCTCTTATTATCTTAACTTATTATTCTAGTGTTGTTCAATGGTGAAAAATTTTTCATCGGTAAAGAGGATATTTCTGTGCCTTTCACCTGCATATTGCGACAGAAGACATGTTGATCTATCCATTCTCTTTAATTGTAAAGATTGATTTAGGGTATGTCCTGTATATCGACAATAAGCACCGAGCTTCAGGTCTTGTTTTATAATATGCGACAGTCCTAGTGGGAATCTTCATTTCTCACAATAAGATTTTTTACTTCCTAATGGGGTTTCGACGAATTCTGGCTTTAACAGCATTAACAGCCTTTGTAGTTTTAACAGCACGTGGCCTCTCTGGTCTTCGACAGAGGAAGTGTTGTTGTATCTGTTGATAGTACAATATACGAACATACGGCTGATACCAAGCTTTTGAAGTGTCTGGAATATGACCGACGGCTCCATACCCACATTGTGCAAGGCAATCACTGCAATCCTATTTTCTTTAACACCCCATTCCATATTGTAATTTGATAATGAACAAGAAAAAATATGTGAAATGGCGCAAAATCGAAAGAAGTATTTAAAATAATCTACGTGTTCCAAATTCAAAATAATTAAAAAGTTGAAAAGTATTTATGGCCAGGTTAGTTACAAGAATTATATAATATCTATTGACTTCTTTACATCTAATGCTGTCACTCTTATATTGGCCTCATTAACCAAGAAATGCCAGCTACATTGACTCCAGATTCCGCTTATCTTTCGTTGTTGACAAAAGCTAATGATAAATAAATACTCACCACTTTTTCCACATTTAAAACCAACGGTGTCACGCCGTGAATAAATTGACCAAGGTTTTCTGCTAAAGATTCGCGATGTATATTTATGAGCTCCTTTAAACCACTTAAAGCTTCCATTCGGGCATTTGTGTTAAAATGACTAAGTCGTGATAGCAATTCTTTAGCATTAAGTTTTCTAGATGTCAATGCTTCTGTCTGTCCATGCTTCTTCAGTTGTTCTTTGATGATGATTTTTTTTACTTTAAAATTTGTTTTGGTTACGTTAGTTCCTTTGGGAAGTTCTTTTTTTCTTTTTAACTTGGTTTTAGCTTTCTCAGATTTGAGAAATTTTTGATATCTAGTTGCACCTGTTTTATGCATTTTGTCAAATTAAAATCTGTGCAATTTTTAAAAGAAATATATAACATATATGATATAGCATCAAGAAGAAAGTATAACCCAAAGAGTTTATAATTACTTTATAACTTTAACCCCTAAATATTAAAAATACACATGACTGTGCCATTGACATGATGATGTTAATTTATCCCTAATGGGAAAGGCAAAGGACTTTAGTCCATACAGCCAGGTCTTGTTCGTATGATGGTTGGTCTGAAACTCTGTGCCATTGACAGTTAAGGATATACAATAGACATTTTTTAAAATTATTTAACAGCTCTAGTTACATGACCTCAAAAGTTCATTATAAACAGATGCAACAATATACTGAGATGTGTACGGTGTCATGCCAAAAGAAATTAAATCGACCTAATAGAGTTCTAATTTTTCCTTGCAGTTCAGGGATATTGCGTTTCTATAAGAGTTGTGTGATTAAAAATGTACCCTGCCGACCAAAAGTTTAAGACTGCACATAAACAACATAATTATCCATCAATTGTAATAAAATCCCATAGGATAAATAAAAGAAATGTACATCTGCATATTCTATTGATAGAATCAAATATTTAAAGAAGTCATTCTTGTGTTTACCCTCAAGTCATTGAACAATAAACATCTATTGTTTTCAAACACCGACAAACGCTGCGCTAGAGCCAGGTGGTAGAGTCGTAATAATATTTTTATAATGTCCTCATTACTAATTACTTTGCTATTGTTACGTATTGGTCAATAATTAGAATTATTTAGCTCTTAAAAACACGTGTTTCTGACTTATTAGTAGTACGAGTTTACTTGGGTTTGTTCACAAACAATCTCTAAACTTGTGGTTTCTACATTGAAGACGTTAGCAGTGAAGTGCGTTCTGACATCGCTGTTTTACATAATGAAGGCAAATCCGAATGTCCGATTCTTCCGATTGCTTCACAACTGAAGTCATCGAAGACTTGTGTTCATGGCACAATAACTCGATAAAGGGAGAGAGGCAAGATCGCCAACGCTCGGGAAGGCCGAGAGCTACCACGTCTAGTGAAGATAATTTAATTATTGTTACCAGCAAGGGAAATAGACGCTTAACAGTTACATTGAAGTAAACAAAACCAGAGTTAAACCTTTATTATTGACTACAGTAAAACGGCGACAGAGCGATGCGAAGGTGCTTGGTCGCATTGTCGTTCGAAAACCTTTCTTTTTTTTCATTGGGAATACTACTACGTTCGAAAACCTCTGCTAAGGCCGCAAAACAAGAAAAAACGGATGCAGTGGGCTCTTGCCCATCGAGATTGGACTGAAGAAGATTTAAAAAAGTGCTTTGGACCGTTGAATCGAAGTTTGAACTATTCGTTTCAAAACGTAGAATTTACGTTAGACGCAGTGCCGAAGAAAAGATGATGTTCAATTGTGTAGTCTCAACAATCAAGCATGGTGGTGGCACATTTATGGTCTGGGGTTGCTTCTCTAGCCAAGGAACTGGCGATTTCATTAAAATTGAAGGAATTTTGAAAAAGGAACGGTACAAAAATATTTTAGAAGAAAATGCCGTTTCTTCCGGGCTGCAATTAATTGGAGATGGATTAATTTTCCAAGATAATGATCGAAAGTATAGCTAAAAATTATGTAGAGGATATTTAGAAGAGAAAGAGGCACAAGGTGTGTAAAAAAACATGGTTTGGCCTCCTCAGAGCCCGGATCTCAATCCCATTGATCTTTTGTGGGAAAAGCTTGATAGGAACGTCCGTAATCGTGGCCCATCCTCGCGAGAAGAAATGCTTTATGCTAAATTTAGAACAATATATCACAAGACACCATTAACAATTGATTGCCCGTATGCCGAGACTTGTGAAAAAATTCATAAAATATAAAGAATTTTTTGATGAAAAATCAGTTCAGCTAACTATAGCCTTTTTTGCATGGACTGTTAATATTTCTTTACGCTTTTAAAGTATATTATTTGTCAATCAATGTTCTTTTAGATTATTAAACAGGTTAATATTTTAAGGTTAACATTTAATATTTTATTGGAGTTTTAATTTATTTTCCTGCTTTAAGGTCTTAAACTTTTAGCCTGTAGTGTATATGTATTATAAATAAATAATGTATAAGAAAATGTAATTAATAATCCACTAACCATACCATCAGTGATATTGGCCAAATCTTTAAAAACAAATGTGGAATGATATGACAATTTTTTTTATACCCAACTCAATCACTATGAAAAATCTCTTTCTTACTCTTAAAAAAACAGGATAGCAATATTTTAGGTTGATAACACTGCAAAAGCACATGGGTTAATAAAATGTCAAGCTGACTTCATTTCATGTTGTTTTGCATAGCAAATATTATTTAGTGTCGAAAACTCATTTATATTAAAAAAGAATCTGTAAGCATATTACCATGAAAGTTAAAAAACAGCATCGTAAAAAGAAGTATCTTCATAAATTGAATCGTAAAAGAATTAATAAAAAACAACGCAATACAGGGACTGTGCCATGGTTGTTTACTTTTTACAATATTAGTAATACTATAAAGAAATATTCCGTAATTTTAAAATAATTTTATATGTACATTTTATTACAGTGAACTTATAAAAGAAGCGTGGGATCATAAAAAATCGTCATATAAAAATTTAACAGACATGGGTTTGGCAAATGATCCAAACAAAGTAGTAAAAATACCGAATTTTAAACAAGAAAAATTAAGACAAGCTAAGATAATTGTTAACAATGGAGAAAAAGATGATTCCGAAGAAGAAGTTATCTCTTCTGGGATTAGACCTATAAAAAAAGAAATTGCGGAAAAATTAGAAAAGGAAGCAAAAGCACCCAGACAAAGGAGATTTATGTATGAATTTTCAGTAAAATGAGCAATAGAATTATGTTAATTCTTTATGTTAAATTATACTTACTACATTAGTTTTAATTACTCTTAAAACTAAAGTAGAAAAAGTTCAAATTAGTTGAATAATAGTTAATATCTAATTAATCAACCTAATAATTTTAATAGTATAATAGCAATCTTATATTTCTGATGATGATGCCATTATCAATGATCATAGGTTTAATATTGTAGGAAGATATTATTAAGACAACTTACATTTTTGTAAAAAATAATTAAAAAATCTAGTTTGTAGTGGCAATCACCACTGAAATATGCTCTTCTCATTCAAAACATTTATATTAGTGTTGTTGGTAGTGTATTAGTGTTTTTTTTTGTCAACCAATTTTTTTATTTTTTATATAACATTGAGAGTATCAAATGCGCAGTTTACCTGATTGCGAATGATTCCTGTGGCCCATGACATCTATGGTATTCTATGAGGGTGTGGTCTTGCCCCGGTCAAGCTGACCCATCAATTCTGCAGCTAGAAACAAACTGCAATGTAGCTCTACTACTGCTATGGCAAATTCTCTAATCCAAATTCCTGTCTAGTAATGGACAGACATTACAAGCATGCAGATATTTGCTTATCAACTTATCAACCTGCCTGCCCAGTGGTGAAAGTATTGGCAACTCTTCTGAAAAGCAATAGTCGGTCTTGCTGACATATACTGGAGAAGATATTTCTGTTTTCTGCTAGTCTGTACTGGAGAATTGCTTGACATGTTGATAGTATAATAAAAATGGTATTAATTCTAAAGAGGGATGTATTAACAATTAAGAAATTAATATATATAATCTTTTACCCTATCCTCAGGTTACCAAAAGGCCAAGTAGAATTTGTAACCTATCTGTTGGATAAATATGGCCATGATTACAAGGCAATGGAAAGGGACAATAAGAACTACTATCAAGAAACATGGAAACAATTGAGAGCCAAGATTAAAACTTTCATGGGAATACCCAAACAGTATGGTGAATATCTAAATGCAAAAGGACTACTTAATAAAGATATTAATGAAGAGGAATTAAAAAAACAAGCTAAAGCTTTAGCTATGGATGATTAAATTATTTTTTTATGCTGTATATTTAAATTAAGAAATATCATTAAATACTGATTATGTATTATTGTCTTTATTAAATTAGAATTGTACATTTTGTACTGTAACTATATGATGCAAACAACTTCCTTTTGTACCTATTAAGCAAAATTGTCTTTTGTTTTTCTTTTCCATTTGTCTCTCGTCTTCTAAATCCATCCCATTACTCAAAGCCTGTTTGAAACAGCTTTTTGACAAATGCCCAATTGTTCCGCAAGTTGTTTTTGTGTTTGCAAATCATATTCATCCATTACATACATACATTTTTTTATACTTTCTAATCAAGTGCTTGACCACAATCCCACCTGATGTTAAGTGGAAATGCACTCCTAGATTGTAAGGCGCACTAGCTCAGTAAATGCCTATTCACTCTACTCTTGAAAACACCCACATTGTAATCGGAGGGAAAGACAAGACAGTTTTCCTGCATTCTTTCTCTGCAACATCGACTTCATCACTTTTGAAACGCCAAAACTATCGTTTGCACGAATTTTATGTCGGAACATGTCCACCAGTCTTGTCATCTCTTGAAGTAATAGGTATATAAAGCAGCAATTTGCTTCAAAGGAAAACAACTAGTGAATGCAATTCATGAGTGCTCTTTGTACAGTATAAATTTTGACATACTGAACATGACAACAATTTATGACTTGTGCTGATACTTGTTGATGTCACCAAAATGGTGCAATGTCAAATCTTTATATCCCAAATTGCATTGGTGTTGTTTGAAATCTGAATTGCATACTAGAACATTAGGTACAAATACATTACACAATGTGAGTAAATATTGTTGAATGCAAGTGCAGTTGAAAGATATTCTATAGATATTATATATAGAAACTCTAAAGTAATTTATATTGTTTATTTCATCTATTAAAAGTTCAAAGTAATTGAAAACATATCTTTTTAATTATGGAATATATTCCATTTACTGAGTGTTACATTCACTTGGAATATCTTTGATAGGCTTGACTTTTTTCAGCTCTTCAAACCATTCCTTTTCCATATCTAGAAGTGATTGTGGTTTTTTGTACTGAAATAAAGTAAATTGATAAGTTTTATGAAACATAGTGCTATTAATTTTTGGTTTGAGATTGTTTATTATGTTATTGCATAGTGAATATTCATTTAAATAAAGGTATATTTAAGGTAGTAAAGAAATGATGTTTTTGGTCATACATACAAGCTCAGATTTCACAGTGGTAGAGCTACTTCTAGCTGCAGAATGAATGGGTCAGCTTGACCAGGGTAGAACCACACCCTTGCAGGGCCAACATGAAATAGCAGCTTAATACTGCTGTGTTTTGTCTGGTGAGTGCAGGGATTTATTTCTGGTGACGAGGCATTCCATCTCAGTCCTCAAGGGTGACAACGCATCTGCATTATAATTCTTTGTCAAGTAGATGTCATGGGCCGCAGGAATTACTTAACATCAGATGAACTGTGTGCTCATTTGTTACTCTCAATGATATATATAAAAAAAAAACAGATTTGAATACAGTACTGGGAAGTGATTGCTGCTGGCCAGGTTTCATACTCTGCATATTAAATAAAGTTTTATTTAAGATGTAAGTTAAAATTTTGTTTAGTAAGGTTATTTCACTATTTGGTGTTTTTGTTATGAATTAAGCATGACAAACTTCTGATAACTGATAGTAAATGATTACTGTGGCCTATGATACTATTCATCATCAACAAGGAATTCCTCAGTTGATTACATTAGGTCATATGATACTAGCACCAAGGTATTCTATCAGTATGCCACATGGTTATCAAATTATACACTGCACACTAAAGAATTAATAAGAAATAGAAACCCTATCCATCTTAAAAAGAAACATATTTCCTATAGAAGAAAGATAAAATCATATCGATAAAACAGCACTCAAATAATAAAAATTCATTTAAACAATTTTAACAGTTTAGGAATTATAATGCCACAGATATGAATGTTGATGTGTGTCTAATCCTAGAACATGGTGATATCTTTCACTTAGGCCCAAAAATGCAACAATGTGTGAGAGATGAGAGAACTGTTAGAAAAAATAAATGAGATTCTTATATAACTAATAAGAATAAGGTTTATAACAGGTATATCTAAATAAACACATATACTTACAGCTATAATTAATGTATTGAAGTTATGAGATGCTTGTAAATTAGCTTGTTGTAGTGGTAAATTTAACCTCTGCAGCTCTGGAACCTCCAGTTTCTTGTAATATTTTTTATTGGTTGTGCTCACAATAATACATTTATTATTATTATCAACATTCATTGAATAAGTTTCTATAGGATAAGGTAAGTTCCTGATTCTCCATTCTAAATTTACTCTTGTATTTCGTCTTGTAAGTATAGGCTGAAAAGTAGTTACAAAAGTTATATCCACATAAAATGATTTTAAAGAACTATTAATGAAAATATGTATTTTACAACATCGCAAGTACCAAGTGAAACCTTTGACCCTATACTAGCTGTATATCCATTTTAGGGGAAAGAATAAAACTGCAGATGAGTTGTAACTCCACTATTTTAATATAAACAATTTATAGAAACTGAATAAAGTGTCATTATTATTTTACCTGGTCTTTACACTCGGATAAATCTGATACTTCATTGTTTGACGTAATTTCAGGAATTGGATCACCAACTTCAACATGCCATTTTCCCTCACCACTCAGTTTTCCTTTTATCTTCCAAGCTCTCCGTAATAAAACTTGAGTGTCTACATTGTATTCTTCAACCATTTCCCGATCATCTTCAAATTTGTAGTGCACTTTCTTTATTTTGTCATCTTTTAAACAAGACTTGTCTGCGTTCAATAAAGATCTGTACCATACACTGTTTTTAAAAATCATATCGCGTGTTTCGCTTATATAAACACTATCTCTTATTCTTTTTTCAAAACTAGTGCAAACCGTTTCCGTAGTGTCTAGAGTTTCGACCAAACATGTTCGTCGCTTCATATTGTTTCTATAGCAACCACAATTACCATAGTACAATCTTTTTAATCTTTCATATATAGTAAATCATTATATAATTTGTGACTAAATAGTAGTGATTTTACATATTTATATTCCAAGCAATACAAAAAATGTAAATAAACATGGCGGAGCCTTACCCCGTAGATTACGTTCTGTTAATACTCATATCTATTAATAAAAAAATAATAATAAAATAAAAGCATGTTCTGTAAACAAAATGTATTAAAACTGTTTTTTCAATTTTAAAGGACAAATCGTATTTCTTCCCATAAATGCTTGTATGTCAATTATCCATCCATATATAAAACGATTGATAGTATAAATTTATGCCTAATCCATTAGTATATGCGTTGACAGACCCAACTTTTTAGACGTCGCGTCGAGTATCCTGGATACTCAATTAATATTTAAAATTGAACACTACTCTTTGTGAAGATAAATTTCCTGATCCGATATATATGATCAATATGTCACTAAGTAATTCGAACTCACCGGGCCTCCAGCTCGCGAGTCTAATTAGATAAAGCTGTAGAGGTCTGCTGGAGAGCAATACTCACACACACACAAAAAAAAACAGAAAAAGATTAATTATGTGGTTAGTTCAATATTAGTAATGTTTTTTGGATCTTTATATAAAGTAATTAAATATTAAGTTATTATAACGTGACTTAATCTATCTGAAACTTACTATGAAATAGCCGAATGAACTCGAGTTTATCGCTTAGTCGTCGGAGGTGAGGTGACACATTATTATATCTGGGCTGAAATCCTTGTGAAGACCAGTGTTCAAGATCGTTAGAGCATCAGTTTTTGTTGTTGCATGAATGGGTCGGCTCGACTGGGGAAATACGACCGCCTCCAGAATACAGGCGTAAAGTTGATGTATTACACGCTGCATTTCGCCCGGTGAGTGAGGCAGCCAGAAGCCCACCTTGGGAAGGAGGCCTAAACAACATGGCAGTGCTTTTTCAAAAAATCCGGGGATACCAGGACCGTCGGTTTTGGAGCATCTCTCAGAAAGAGTCAAAAAAGAAAAAGTCAGAACATAGACAATGCAAGCAGGGCTCAGGCTGCACCACGTATTCTGGGGATTGGGAGGGGTGGGGGGGTGGAGGGGTAATATCGACACTGACCAACTCATCGACTACGTTCAAATGGCCACAGACTCCGTACAATCATGACAACATATTCCGTCCGCAGATATATTCCATTCAACCATGATAACATATTCCGTAATACTCGGCGACTTTAACACCTACCACGCCGAACGAGGATCATACACCTTCTACTGACCTCTCATCCGGACAACTATATAGTCTACGGCAATCCTCCTGTAGGCTCATCAGTCTGGAGTATGCCCCTCACCATACTCCGGATTAAACATACGTGCTCCCTGCAGTTGGCACTACAGGCACCGGTTCATAAGCGTCTTTTTCGATAGGTACTCCTACTCTTAAGGCGTCGTTCCAATTTGCTGGAAAACAGCTTTGGTTCCTAAAGAGGGTGGTCGCTCGAACCAGTTAAGTTACAGACCTATTATGTTTACCCCTTTGTTCTCAAAAATAATATAACTCCTTGTAAACTGCCATCTCATGAGGTACCTAGAGGAGAACCAGATTAGAACGACTTCCGTCGGGGTTGCTAACCTTCTGGTCTCCTTGATATACCAATGGGCGCATGCAATCGAGACCAAGTGAAAGGCCTTGGTGGTTAGGTTACGTAGCAAAGCCCTTCGATTGGGTTTGGCATAAAGCGCTTCTTTCGAAGCTTCCTTCATATGGGCTGCCTGACGAGTTATGCAAGTGAGTCACCAGCTTTCTCACAAATCAGTAGTATCACGGTCGTAGTCGACTGTCCACACTGAGATTCCAAACCAGTGAATGCTGGTGATCGACAAGGCATTGTGCTATTTCCTACCTTGTTTCTTCTACATATCAATGGTATGTTGCAAATTTATAACATTCATTGCTATGTGGAAGATCGCACTGCGGATACAGGGGAACACAAGGGAATACATCAATGAGTGCTAGTAAAAACTTGTATCGGAAATCGAGACTTTGTTTAAACAATTAAATAAAAGCCTAGGATTGTGGTTGACACAATTTAGTCTAATTTAACCCTTCGAAGACACAACTTTGCTCGTTTACCGCTAAAAAGAATCCTTTTGTCGCTACTCTTACTTTTGAAAACATTTCCCTTAATACTTTCGCTAGTATCGGAATCTTTGTCTTTGACATATCGAGCGACCTCCAGTTCGGTAAGGTAAAGTCAAATTGGCCTTATTTCGTGGCCAAATTGACAGTATTTCATACCAGCGCACTGTGTACACCCTTTTATATTACACATACATCTGCATCTGTAGGAATTGTGTTTTCATTTCTGGGCTGGGGCACCCTAGTCCCAGCTCCTTCCATTTGACCGCATTCAACGAACAGTTGCTAGAATTGTTTACAAACTTTCCGGCTGGATTCACGGGTACTGCGAAGAGATGTGCGATTACCGTGAGGAGTGTTCTGAGGAGTTATTCGGACTAATTACAGCCGCTGAGTTTAAACATCGTACATCACAATAGAATTCAAAATGTCGATTCATCTTCTCGATTGTTGGCAATCCACTACACTAAAATTTTCTGCCACGCACAACTACCCTTTGGAATCAGCTGTCGCCATCAGTATTTCAGAGCCGATTTGACTTGAAGATCTTCAAGAAAAGAGCCTCTCTTGAAAGTGCATTTGCGACTCCTCTGGTGTTGCGGATGTTCATGGGCGGCTATCACAATTTTTCAAAGAAATGTTAAAGGCAAAGTGTCTTTAATCATATAAAAAAGAAAAAAATATAAATATTTCAGGCAGTCGTAATTTAAAGACTTGTTGGTTTGTGGACCTAGATGTGTGACAGTCTGTGTAAAAGGTCGATGTATTATGACATGCTAATAAATTAATCAATTAAAGTATCAGGTGAAGCACATATTTCTCAGATCACTGTAACACCTGCAATAAATCGCAAATTTTTTAAATGATCCAGCCCTGAAACTGAGTTAAGAAGATGAGCTGTGAAAGCTGAAATACTATTCGAGTTTAGACCGTAGTCGACATCATTAAGGAACAATTAAAAAAATACTATTGTGTGAACCACACTCAAAATCATCAACAACTCAAATCGGTCGGGAAAACATCGTTGCTCATTTGTTAAAATGTTTTGGTAGTCGATTTAGTTTTCATTAAATTTTTACAGTTATTAATAGTTTATTTTTGTACTTTGGTCAAAGTGGTCACGTACAAAATCGAATAATCGTTATTCAAAGCTGTTAAATGTAGAGCTGAAATCGGAATCGGACTGATATTTGACGTTTTCGTTTATCGGTTAATTTATTTACAATTTTTTGAGGTTATATTTCTAAATATTTATGTTTACAGTACAATGTTTTGATTATTAAAACTAACGACAAATTGTCACCACAAATTTAAATTTATTAATAGGGCACTTTGTTAACAATATGGTTGCTGCAATTCCCGATAGGTATGACGATGACGATTTGCACAACCTAATTACAGTTGTAGTACCTGCTGAACATCGATCCATATAGTATTATTCTTAATATCTTATTACAGATGGTTGCAATATAAAGCATGCGGTAAAATTATTGAAGGCACAAGAATTATTTGCTTCAAAGTTCCTCTTAAAAGGGTATGTTATTGTTTATGAGCTATTTTAATTACACTATGAATATCTAAGTTAATTTTATTCAAAAGTATATTTATATTTTAACAAATTTACTTTCTTACTAGAATCACAATTTCTTTTGTTGATTTTAACCTGTTCTGGTCATTTTATTACAGTAGCTTTATTTTAATTTTTTTTAAATTAAAACATTTTTTCTGGATAATCATTTTTATTCTTTGATACTTTTCTTTATAAATGTTTAGTATAATTAATTTTATATCATTTTAATTATTGAAGGGGTTGGAATTAGCATACCCAGTAACAACATCTTAAGATTTTGTAATAAAAGATGTATTGAAAGGGATTAGTAATTAAGGTGTACTTTAAAACTTAATAATTAAGTAAACTATAACTCAATATTTGGAGACTATAAGAAGATTTCCTAAATTCACATAATAGATTACAAATGTGATAAGATTGTTTTTATTTACCTATGAAAATAAAAATACAAACGGAAGCATTAACAGAACTCCAGACTTATCACACAGGACAGGGCAATCATGCAATGCTGTAAGTAAGGCATACAAAGATAGGGACATGCAAACATCTCAAGGGACAGTTAGAGATGGAATGTGAACAATCAGAATGTACTCAATTATTCCATAGGAAATATAAGATGCAAGGATACTTAAAGCCCAGATTTTAAAGGAGCTGGGACACCACAATAAAATACAAATAACATAAGTGTCTGCCGAGGTAAGGTTTGAAGGAAACCTAAAGGTTGTCAAACAGTTATGGCTTGGATCAGAACATTATTTAGGGTAATTATATGTAACTGTGAATATGGCAGTCTCAAACCATGTAACCATCAAGAAATACATGATCAAAAACATCGGAAGTATAGAATATAAATTCTAAAAGCATTCACAGGATTCTATAGCATGAATCTTGAAACAATAAAACATATACTTTTTGAGTTCAATGGCTTTGTTATGAAAAAGTTGAATCTACTGGGGTTTGACTATCCGAAACCAGAAAATTACAGGCACATACTAAGGCAGTGTATCCAAACTGGTGAGATTGATACTGGTGATCCATAAGTAACTGCATACAGAAGGGAATGTGGGTTTAGTGGGAACAGGAAAAGATCTGTATAGATTGAAGTGCAATTGGGCATGAACACAGACCCAGTCCCCAAAAATAAGATAATATATTTATGAACCTCAATGTAATACTTGTAATGATGATGGCTGGGAAGCATTCGCAAGAATTTGAATTATATTTCGAACATTGCCCTCTAGTACAAACACACAGTATTGCAATGAGGTTTTTGGGTAATTAAAACTAAACCATCATACTAAAGATCTATGAATATCATGAATATTCTTTAGTGTTTACATAGACCATTAACGTAACGTTTATAAACGTAATAAAGCGCCATCTTTTGTTCTTTAGACGTACTAATTTCTTTTGTCACTTATTATTTTAGTATAGATGTTTCTGCATTAGATGTCTCTGTATGGTTAAAGATTGCCTATAATTGAACACAATATAATTAATCTTGTTACGTAACCGCTTTACCACTAAATTTAATAAGCAGCTAGCGAAAGAGCAATTTTAAATATGTAATAGTACGTCCATATTCAGCTGAATATATCCAGGGTATTTTGGATTAGATATAATCGTTACAGGCTATCAAGAAGCGTTTGAGATGCGAGAAATTTTCAATCAATTTTTGTGTTACGGGCAATTCGGAACTAGGTATCTATAGTACGAATAAGTATTTTCGAGCAGAGAAAACCATTGCGTATGATGTATGATTGAAGATTCTGTTGATGTTGATGCTGTTAGCCTATGCGGCTCTTACAGCTTCATCGGACACAGGGCTCACGGAACTGAGGGGTCCGTGAGCTGGTTATAAACCGTAGGATTGAAGATTGGACAAAAAATATTAGTGGAGCCATTCATAGAGTTCGTCAGCATAATTTTATCGTCCCCGAGAAATTACACATAATATTTTGTCGCGTCGCGTAGAAAGTATCTCACTATTTGTGGTGTTCAGGTGATGATGCGGAATACGGTGATTGCGACTGCTGTTGGTATATATACGAGTACCATTAAATAATAATCGATTATGCGATTAGTATGTTACCAATCAATGCTATGATCATTGTGTCATTTTTTTATATTACATTGTGACACACGAGCAGACACAGTTCACCTGTTGGCAAGTGATTCCAGCGGCCCATAAAATCTATATTCATCCTTGACAAGGAATCATAACAAAGATGCGTTGTCATCCTTGAAGATTGAGATGGAATGCATTGACACCAGTAATAAAGGTTTCCGGTACCCTGCACTCACCAGACGAAACACAGCAGCATTATGCTGCTATTTCACGCTGGTATTCTGTGAGGGTGTGGTCCTACCCCGGTTGTACTGACCCATTCATTCTGCAGCTAGAAACAAACTGCAGCTTGACAAACATGTGGTGCATATGTTTTTTTTGATTTTTAAAAGGATAACTGTGACGTCCAGTGGACAAACTAATACTGCGCAGAATCTAATAAGTGTCGCGATGTAAGAAAATATATATCATTTTTGTATTGTAAATTTACTTGATGGTGGCGTGGGCTAGAATAGAGATTATCTGGGATAGAAGCCGCTAGCTAGCCAAGGGTCCAATTCGTTAATGTGTCAAATATTTGGGCAACACAAAGTACTGAATTTTTTGTCTGAGTGTGTTGCGTATGTTCCATAAACTGCGACCCAATACATTTGTCGTGTTCCACGTGATTATGGACTAGTAGGCAAATGCCTTGAGGCGTAAACGACTAAAAAACTAACGACACTATAAAACCCTAAGATGTTGATGTCATTATATATTTCAACTAAGCTTGGTACATACATTATTCGTCCTTTGGAGATAAATAATGGGGGTACGATACCCTTTGCAGACGATTGTATGTGTCCGAGATTGGTATAAAAACATAGTCTATTGGTATTAAAAAAAATAGTCTTATTGGTATAAAAAACATAGTCTTATTGGTATAAAAACATAGGCTATTGGTATAAAAAAACATAGTCTTATTGGTATAAAAAACATAGTCTTAACATAGAAACGAGTGCTGGTAATAGTATCGATTTAAAACACTGGAATAGAAAGAGAGGAGGGGGGATGCCGTTCTATTTCTTACTGTTATAACCCAACATTACCACGAGGGGTAATCATATAGTCTATAATATTGTATTGTAAAGAAAGTTTATAGGATGTAAACCTAATGAACTTCTATAAAACCTCCGTTATAATTTTGTGATAATTAAGGCAGGAAAGTTTTAAACATCACAGGTGTGAAATACCCTAAAATAATTAAAACTGTTTTATAATTTTTAATTGTGTATAATAAACATTGAGACTTATTGTGATATCAAAATCAGGCATGGCTTTTAAGGACATATAAAAATGTCTTATTGCAATAATGATAAAAAAGTAATATAATTCTTATAAAATTCTAACTCGTAGACTGTTAGTATATATTTCTTGTAGATGGTGTTGATGTAAATTGTCCACGCACGCACAAACATATCGAATAAAGCATATACGTATCATATCACACACTATTTATGTATATTTACTTGTATGTCATCATCTTAATTTAAATTTGTATATTATAGTTAGCATGCTTGTCGATTGAGACTTGGATTCTGAGTTTCTCGGACAAAGTATAACACGTTGTCACCCGTTGTTTGGTTTTAGCGTCTGGAGGCTTAAAGGATTTCCGCGAGGGTCTAGAATTACTAATCGATGATATAAGGCGATTTTAGTTAACATTCCGAACGTGGCACTAACATAGGTATATATGTATTTTTTTGCATTGAGAGTGAAAAACGAGCACACAGTTCACATGATGGTAGGATGGTGATTCCTGCGGCCCATGACATCATCATACTTGATAAGGAATCATAACACAGATGGGTTATCAACCTTGAGGACTGCGATGGAATGCCTCGTTACCAGTAAAAAGGTCCCCGGTAACCCTGCACTCACTAGACGAAACACAGCATCATTATGCTGCTATTTAACGCTGGTATTCTGTGACGGTGTGGTCCTATCTCGGTCGAGCTGACCTATTCATCCTGCACCTGGAACGTAATGTAAATCAATTATGACGACTATGTTGCCGTTATAAAATTGTAAAACCCAATAAACGTGTCCTCCCTTTAGATAGCTATCCGAGTCAAGGTTTCGTACCTCCTTATGAGGGGCCCTCGGATCGTATTATCGCCCCCCTCTGTTGTCGTCGACGTTCATCGTCCACAGGGAGTGCAGTGGCGGTGCAGCAGCAATCTCCGTGCCAGCTTCGCAGCATCGAGGCTGTCTACCTACTCAGCGGGCATCCCGCTCGCAAGTCTATTTTCAATTAATTTATTTTATTATTTATTAATAAGATAAAGCTGTAGAGGTCTCTGGACCAACAGAAATACTCACACAAAAACAACTAGTATTGGTGTGTATTCAGCAGTATTTGAGCACAAAAATATTTTTTAATGTATTTTGGGATTATATATATCAATAGGAAAGCCATCTTTTATAGAATTAAAACCTCTTCTGCCTTAGCGGCAGGTAACCAGCTGACAATGAGATGCAATATCGGTGTACAAGTGAGCACGACGCTTGTTTGTATAACTGTCCGTCGGTCTGCGTCCCCGCGGCTCGTTCACTTGACCGTACCACAGTTAGACGACAAACACGCGGGCGCTCTCCACCGCCGATTTGTGTTAATTTGTTCCATACCACCTTTGTAATTCACCTGAATCGATTTTGGTACGATTGTGATTATTTATTTTATTAATGGACTATACGAAATAGAAGGTTCTCGGTCTTTTCTTTATAGGCTATAAATAAACAATATATTTTAGTAGATGGAGGAATCGATGAAAGGACACATTTTCTTTAAAGTAATTTCTTTAGTTTCTGCTGGACAAAGGCTATCCTAAAGTGAGTGAAAAACCCGTCATAATTACCCCGTTTAGCATACTGACTGGATTGCATTGCCGGAAGCTTCACACCTTCGGCTTTCGGAATTCGGCCTGATATTAGATAGAATAGCTATCTCATATCATGCCGCAGTAAGATAGTAGATATTAGATGATTTCTTGAAATTGTGAGACGGCAAACGAGCACACAATTAATTTGATTGAAAATTGCTTTTACGACTAATTATACCCGTTTGTTTTTATTCTCGTAACTTTATTATAGTCTGTGATAAATAAAATGCGATAACTAATGCCATGAATTGACAAGGTGCCTGGTTTCTTTGACTCATCAGACGAAGCACAGCGTTGTTAAGCTGGCATTCATGAGAGCTGCACAAGGGAAGGCGGTCATTCCCTCGTCGAGACGAGCTATACATGCTACAGCTTTTATACAGTGGTAGAGCCATGCTGAGGCTTATAGGCGCAACATCCATGGATTGGCTAGACCGGGGCAAGAACACCCTCGTAGAATACCACCGTGGTGTAGCAGTATAGTGATGCTGTGTTTCCAATGGTGAGTAGAAATTGATCATTATCTTTTTTTAAGATAATCATAGTTATGGAGACGGTAATATGGACCATCGGATATCAATGCCCTTAAACAATAGGAAATAAAAGATCCACTATAATTATAGTCGAGTCGACTTATTCATGCTATAGCTGCCACTGTTCTACCACGTAAAATAAATTATGATCAGCTTACCAGTATATATGCGTGTCACTTTATACGTCTACTGTTATAGCCATTGATTGGTCATTTAATTTATACCTAAAATTTTAGAATATCGCACCACGAAAATGTTTAAACTTTTGTCTGGTGGCAGTCTAAGATGCAATAAAGAGTGTGGTGGGCCACCGAGAGAGTTTGAATGTAAATATGAGTGACAGTATTTTAATTGAATAAATAAAGAATTATGTAAGATATTTTTTTAAATAGTTTGAGTATTTGAGAAGAGAACACTCTGACGTTGCGGCGTCGCAATGTAATTTAGTCGGATTGCCTGCCGCACGGTTGGTGCGCGGCGTCGCAATGCAAAGCAACGGTTGTACGGCGATACACCCGCTGTGCGAATCAGAAATTTTCGAAGATAAATGTGTGAGAACGTTAGTTTTTATATACTGTTCTTTTTATTTTCGTATAGCTTGTGACGTTAATTACGCGTCGTGTAATATTCGGTTATAAAGAACACATATATTTTAGGCCGGTGTGATCGGACTATGAGTTTACCTCATAATGTTTAGCTTTCATAGCATACTGCGCGCGCAACTTCGGCCATCTCGTAACCTGTTACCTGGAGTGTGCCAATTCCTAAAAGTATTTATGGATATGTTCTCTGCTCAACCCAGAGGCTGGCTGATAGAGAATGCCTCTTCGGCATTGGACCTAATGCCTTTTTGTTCAACGATTGTTTTACTCCTGCAAATAAAGTACAAATAAATAAGTATGTCACGTATGCTTATTGGTAATTACGACAAGTTACTTTTTTCTTTTATAGTTACTTTGAGAGTAAGAAACGAGCACAAAGTTCACCTGATGGCACGTGATTCCTACGGCCCATGACATCTACATTCATCCTTGACAATGATAATAAAGGTCTCCAGATCTCTACACTCACCAGACGAAACACAGCGGTATTATGTCACTAGGGTATTTTATGAGGGGGTATAACTACAAGTTTTGTGGAGGTTGTTGGTAAAGAATAGAATCCTGAGAGGAAATAGGTAGCATCGATAGGAATAATATTGAAGTACGGTACACCACCTACCTTTTATCCATTCTCTTTGAAAAAAAACCAATCACAATCATTACATCTTTGATACTATCCATTCGATTTACATTTTATTACCAGAGCTTATTTATGACATGTAATACAGTCTAGTAATGAGGAATATCCTTAGCAGGCATACACTTGTTAGATAGTATCCAAGGTCACAAGTCGTTTATTACATGTATGATGGAATAGATTAGAAATATAAATTGAGTATTGTGTCGCAAACTTTGACTACTTAATGAAATTTTTTGCTGCTTTTAAACACTGCCCAATTAGTGACGTCATTCTAACTATAATGTTATTACCACATGTCATGTGAAATATGTTATTAACGGATGTCTTCAACCAGCCCTGGATAAAATGGGGAAAATGTTTTTTCGTATTTTATTAAGTAAAAGTTGCAGTAAATTATCTTTGGTTGTACTGTTTGTATCTGGCTTGTTTTGATACCATTAAATCGATGTCATTTTAAAAATAGAAAAAATAAAAAGGGTATCCCGCCATTTTTCTATTGTTTTTCAGTTGGCCAAAATGAGTGATTCTTACAAAGAAATTCGATACATTTTGAAGTTTTATTACACAAAAGGGAAAAATGCAACACAATGATTTATGACGTTTATTGGGACTTAAAGCATCAGTAAAAGTAGCACAGAATTTGTTCAAGTGTATTCAGTCCGGTAATTTTGATGTCAAAGATGAAGCAGGCTCTGGTCGACCTGTTACAGATAAAGTCGATGCCATTTTTGAAATAGTGGAGTAAGATCGACATATTAGTAGTTACGACATAGCTGAAGAGGGGTTGATCAGTACAAGAATAGTTTTGATTCATTAGAAAAAAATAATACTAAAAAGCTCGATATTTAGGTGCCCCACGAGCTCACTAAAAGAGATCTAATAAATTTTGTACTCACATGTGACTCTTTAACGTAATGAAACCAAACTGTTTTGAAAATATTGATCACTGGTGATGAAAACTGGATTACCTACGACAAGATCGTGCGAAAAAGATCATGGTCAAAGAAAGTCAAGCTCCCTATACCGAAACCTGGTTTAACTCGCAATAAGGTGATGCTGTGTGTATAGTAGGATTGGAAGGACATCGTCCATTATGAGCTTTATCGCCGGGAAAAACCATCGATTCGGATCTCTACTGCCATCATCATGATATCAACAGGCCACACACATCTTTAGCCACACAATATATTCAGAGAGCTAGGTTGGGAGGTGTTACATCATCAAACATATAACCCCGACCTTGCACCCTCAGATTTAGCAATACAAAATTTCTAAAGCAATAGAATTATGTCATTACCTACAAAATTGCTTCAAGTTATCGAAAAAAATTGAACATATATATTATAATCAAATATTAATAAATTATGATAAAAAATATATTGAATTTTTATATAAAATACAAAAAAACTTTCTCCCGATTACCCGATTTTTAAGTACTCTAAGTATGCGCACAAACACAGGCCTCATTCGTCTTCTTCATTTTGACGGTAGTAAGGGTGACACGCAGTTATTATAATGGTAAGTGATTTCTACCGCCCAAGAAGCCTATATCCGTCTAAGATTCAAGATGAATGAAGAAATGATTTATATCTCTGTGGTCCGTCTCGATGGAATGTCTCGTTACATAATATCTCCTGATTTTCCCTAACGATACAAAACACCCCAACGGTTTGAGGTCTGGGTGTGCTATGTGTAAGTCGTTTGTTTCTCATCTCCACTGCATCTAAATCGTCCTCCTAAATTATTGTTCAAATATTACATTGGAGATGGAAAGGGTGAGGTGAGCAAGTGCCTCGGTGCTTGCACAGATGCCAAATATTATTTAGCGCCGTGGTTGCCGTGTTGCAACCGGCTAGGACATCATTTAGCATACATATTTTACGATAGCGTATTCCTTACCTGACCGACATTATCCCATTCGATCCTTCGTAATCGATGTGCAATAAAATCGAAGTAAGGTCCGATGCTCTTTCAGTAATTAATCAGATTCTTTAGTTTAAAAAACTCGCTTAACTTTGACGAAATGTAGGGCTATCTGTCAAAGACTGCAATAATGTCTTTGTTATTGATTAAACATAAGCATGTTCCCTTAGATTACGACAATGCTCGAGCACATTTGTGTGATATAAAAATGTTTTGTTAATCGTCCATATCACATCAGCCGAGTTCAAGTTTTAATAGTGTAGTAGGAAAACTATTACCAAAATTAGGAAATTAGTAACTAAAATGAATGAACATATAAGTACTAAAATAATATAAAACTTGATTTTGCAGACCTCAGTAATACAGATTCTCATTTATCCACAGGGTGCCCACAATAACAGCCTCTGAAAATTATTCTCTTAATGTGACGTTATTATCTCAAACATTAGAAGGACTGTCTTTACATAGTTTTATATAGGTTTAATCGGAAGAAAAAAAACGATCGTAATCGTCGTAAACATTTGAGGAAAATGACAATTACTAAATATTTTAAACAAAAATAAATTAGAATTATTTCATAATAAATATTACTTTTATTAATTATAAGATATCTATTTTTTGTGTTTTGTTTCCCACACCATAGTTTAAATTGTTTTGTTTCCCGTAGTTTATCCAGATTTTTAATAATTCGAATAATCTACGACAATATTATGTAAACATGCAATGTTCTACGTAGTTCCGGATTAAGTTTTCCGAGTATTCAGTATATTTGCTGTTCATTCGAAATGTTTAATATCTACATTAACTGTGTCTATTTGCAACAAGTTAACATTCTTTGTTTTGTACATTGCGTCGGTCAACAAGGCTGTGTATTGTAGGTTTCGTGACAGAACTTTTTTAAGCCTCCCAAAATACTTAATTAACATTTTTAAAAAATTGGGTAGATATTTAATGATGGTAGAGCCAATAAAGCCAGTTTCTAGTTGCGACATGAAGACGTCGGCCAACATGTGACGAAAGCATTCAATCGCCGTCTTCAGAGGTGATATATCTAGACGTCATGGGCCGCTGTCTCCAATACGATTAGTTGAACTGTGGCCATCCTTTATTGTAAAAAAAATATATTAGGGCTTATAATGTGACCGCAAGTGCAGTAACAGGACAGTAGTGCACAGGTTGGGTAAGCGATAGCATGAGTTCACATGAGATTGATACCTATAGTATAATTCTTACAATATTCGATTTTGACCACGGCAATATCTTTTGGATATTGCTAGATAATATTAACTGCGCAGTATATTTTATAGCATGTGCGCAAATACAGAGACACGCTCATAGTCCCCTTTCCCTAGTAGTGCTTGTGCAATAAGAACGGAGGAAGGTTCAGAATCAGTCATGGTCACGGGACATACCGACTATATATAAAACACCCAAAATTTTTTTTCGCATTTGTGATGCACAAATATTGCTCCCCGACTGGGAATCGAACCTAGAACTCGCCACCAAGCACTGAGTTACTCTAACCACTACACTACGCGGCCGTCATTTTAATAGTTACAAAGATATATTTTTATTAAGTTACATTTAACTATGCTATGTGCGCCACACGTAGGTACATGTAATAGTAGGATTAAGTAACTTTAAAGTCTGTCACCATTCAGGGGGTGGGCTGAAAACTTAGTCACTACAACTTTGTTTCGTAACCTTTTATAAAGCTCCGATAGAAATATCTAGTGTCTATATAAGCCCGTGATGCTCTACATAGCCGCAAGGGAATATAGGTATGGTATTTATTTTTTCAAAAAGGAAATGGCGTTATACTGTACTGCCTGTGCTGTATTATACCTAGCAGCTTTAATTTTCTAACTTAATTCCCATTTAAGAATTTAATCAGTGCGAATTGAGTGGAGTCGACAATAGGCATGCGGATTGCTATTCAGGGCGGATTGGACGCAGCCCCGCACGCTATGTCGGTCACAAGCCCGATGCGAGATAGCGTGCGTGCCTCTGACTTTTATAAAGCGGTGATGCACGATTCGTGCAATTATCCAATCCCCTTTTAATCGCAATTATCTTGATTTGTTTGTTTACGTTTAATGTTCGGTTTTAGTACTGAATATGTTTTTTGGAATATTAAGGGATAAAACCGAGCGCGCAGTTTGCCTGTTTTAAATAAAGACTGCAGCAAAATTTCAAAATCTGAATCGGAACTGAAGTGGATTTCTCGTTACCTGTAAATGGGTACTTTACTGGGCGTGATGGCCCTTCTCCGGTCGAGCCGAGAAAGTTATGCTAAAAACTTTGCGTTTGGCTTTGCCAATGAATTATTTGATTACGTAATCTAGTTTACAATTATCTAATCACCCGATTTTATTTAAATCATAAACAAAATTATCTGTTAGAAACATACACGATTAAACTACTCGCTGTTAGTTATTAGATTAAAATTAACCAAGTAGTGAAAATCTGTGGTTGCTCTTTTTTATTTAATTTTAGGAACAAGAATAAACAGGGCTTTAACTGAGATTTGAGTTATACAAAATGAGACGTACTAGATAACAAGGTAAGAAATCTGACAATAATGTTGAGCATTTTATTTAAACATCTTTTATCCGGACAGATAAGAATATATCTTTTTATGTGTAATTATGCGTACGGGGTTGACCTTAATCCCGTTATACATCTGCCGCGTGTTTGCCTACCAGCGTGTCAAAATATTAGTCCCTTATAAAAGAACGGCCATGACTCCGAAAGGACTAATCTCGTATTTGATAAAACAGTGGGTGCCTCTTACTGTGCACAGTGAATAGCCGCCTTTATCTTTCCATCTTTTGATTTTTTTTCTTTTATCTAAGTAATATTTCTTTTATTCGGGTTCTGTGGCGCTTTGATTTCGTTCCTTTATTCATCGGGATCTTTGTCATAAATTTTGATAGTTTTGTTTAGTTTGAGTTATAAGGGGATATTACGGTAATGACAATCGGTAGGTGTAATATGATATCACTAGTTATAACTTTTTAGGATTTTTGATTCAGTGTCGAGCTTCGTTTTCTCATCGCCTTTGGTTCTTTTATATACGCCTGGTGATTTTTCAATATCTATAAATACCTTCTTATGTAACACATAACATATCACTCTATTTATATAGTATATTTCATAGTTCGTCTGGTTTTGGAGTCCTTTTCATATTAAGCGTTATATTAAAGATATATTGATATATTGACTTATTTATGTAGGTCAGTATAATACACACGATGACTTTGTTAAAATTAAGGATTTGATTTAAAAACTATCCGTCATAATTTATTAAAATGGTAAGGTTTAGGTAGAAAGGAAAAAAGCAGTCATAGCTATGGTATATACTTGGCCTAGTAAAGAATTTGGAGACAACAATATTATTCTTTATAAATATTATCATGGTCGTGCATTTTTTGCTCTCAACATGTATCCCAAATATTTTTATAAAAAAATATGTTTCAGTTAGGGACAGAGAGAATCACGCACCTGATAACTATCAAATAGCATGTAGTTGTACTCTTTTGCTCGACCTAAAGACACACAGGCATTTCTTTCCCTCTCTTTCTTTCTTGTAAAGGTTGATAAAACAAGAATATTCCTCACTATTATTTCAACTACTAACAGCTAAACACTCCCGCATATATAGGTCCTCGAGTCAAAATGATATATCCTTATATATGGTCGTTCGAAGGTTCAATTAAATAAAATGAGGCGGCGTTAATGTAATAACGTGATGTTTCAGACGTGGAGTACTTATACTTAATATTTTTACGACATGTTTTGACTTTCATCGGCGAAATCGATGTGTTCGACAGACGCCAGACGCAACATATCAATCAAACGACCACCTCTTTAGTCCGCGACAATAACAATATTTTCTTTTCACAATGTATTTTTACGATATCACGTCTAGTGCAAACGAGCACAATTGGTGTAATGACTTTGATCGTCGTTCTTCATTCATTATGCGCACACACGCATTCGCCTTATAAAGTTATAAACTTTGAATGAGGTCCTTTTTCTTTTTTCTCCACAAGTTATGTCGGTGACAAGTATACACTCGTGGTAAAATCTTTATTTATGAATATTTCGTGTCATACAAATATCCAAGAAAACGACCTCCCGTGTAACATATTATATTCCGGGTGATATAAGAAAATATTGATTTCATTCAAAGAAGTGTGGATCGGCAATAGAATCATGAGTTAATGTGTTTCTTGGTTTGTCCCGATGTGTGGTTGTTGGATGAATTGATGTGATGATCAAGTGCATATCTCCTTTTTTAAATTAAATTATGCTAATCATTTAAGTAAAGCATTCTAAATTGCTGATAAGTCCAAGATTCCAGGGCTGCCAGACGTTACTTATTTTCTGAGTAATGTATCAGGTAGAATTATATATATAGGCATTAGTATATACTTTGCAGGAATATATACCTTCTAGCTTGGGCCGCCGGCCTATTAACAAATACTAAGGCTAAAGGTACATAAAAAAACATTGATCACTTTTTTGAAGTATCCGCCAGGCGATTCAAAGTTCGCAAAAAATAACGTAAGTTTACTTATAGTCTAAGTCCTCATTTATATATATATATATATCTATATATATATATCAGCAATGCTGTCCAAGGAGGTAGCGCATTAGCTTAGTAAGTGTCTATTCACTCTTCGCTTGAAAGACATACACTATCGGAAAGACTAACACAGGCAAATTTGGTGGAATCCTTTGTCTTGCGCATTATAAACGACGAAGCATAACGCTTCGCATAAATGTGAGGAATGTCTACGACGAAAATATGGTAACAGCCTCCCATGCGTTCTGAGGTTCGATGATGGAAATGAGCTAAGAGAAATAAATTACACAGCTTCACAAACTCAACTCACTCAACTCTAAAATGTATTCTGTAGAACACCAAGAGGCTGGCAACCTTGTGCGCCGGAGCTCAAGACTAATCTGATGTTTATTACCATATCTTGGTCACCAGCTCTTAGCAATCCTATTGAGTCCAAAGCTGCAAAATGGCATGTAGCAGCGCCTGCACAGACGTATGAGCAGTATTCAACACACGACTGGACTTGCACTTTATAAATGCTTTAAAATTGACCAGGTGTGACAAATCGCTGCACCGTTGTAATGGCACCAGGACTCCTAGCTATAGCTTTATCCATAGAATATATGTATATACACCTAAAATTTAAGATTAAACAGCCCCATGCTACCATGGCCTTCTTTCGACTGTACTTGATCTCGATTGGCTCGAGCACTCACCGGGTACTTCTCCACAACTGTTCTGTCATCTGCATACCCCAAGATAGCTAGCTTCAACAGCAGTACCCTACCTACCACTGCAGTCAGTGATTAACGCTATAGGCTCAGATGTGAAGCCATCAATAATTGTTTTGTATTCTATTGATCAAACCAGGAGATTTTGGAAGTTTGTCTGTCAAAGGTCAAAACATCCAGCGATACAGTAATGGATTCACCGTTTTTTTCGACGGCTTCACCCCCTAAACATGTGGTCCATGAACTAAAAATCGTAGATTTCGGCGAAACTAGTACTCATCGCTAAGGAGAGTCTGCAGTGGTTTCAGAAGAAACTAGTAAAAACAGTGCAAAGTGAAGTAAAAGTGAGTAGTATTGTAGTGTATTCGGAAGACAGTATCTCAGTGTATATAGTGATGAAGTATGAAGTAAAGACAATATTCTAGTAAATATATAAGATCAGTTAGCTTAAGTTAACGTTTTGATCGCTCTGTGATTGGTCCAAATTATTAATTTATAGGGTTCTATATCATGCCCACTTTAGTATCGGTATGGAAATCAAAATAGGGAATGGTATTGCATTTCTCCGGCCGACGCGCCGCGCTGAATAAAAAAGTCATAAAACGATGACACTCTTGGGAATACGGAGGAGTAAGTAACGCTTGATATCGTCCACTCAGTTTATTGGACTACAACGAAAGACTACGATACATTGCACTTATCGTTTATCGACACGTAATGATATAATGTTACACGCTCGTAAAAATACGAACTAAAAACTAGGGCTCATCCCTGTATAAAAGATGCGTTTTATTAGTTTTGCTTCATACATTCTTAACACTCTAAAACCAGTAATGAATATAGAAACCGTTAGCCGACTCTATTATTTTTGTAATTGATTGATATAAAGTATGCTTAATAGTGTTCTAGTAATTTTCGTCGTGACGTCGTTTTATTTGACACACGAAAATGAAACAATATAGACGCGTTTAATTGGGCTGAATTATTTATAATGCCGGGACCATAACAGAAATCATCGATATTTCTAGTCGTGCCAGACAAAAGAACTTTCAAATACAATTTGACTTCCGGTCTTTCGGTATGTTGTTGCACCAATTCTGTATGACCGTTAAATTATTGTGAATGCACGCGCAATTCCCTGTAATAATTCTGTGCTTTATTACGTACCTCGTTGCGTGTCTTTCGAGTCCCGACAGTATAGTTTAAAAAAAATTGTCAGGCTCCTTTACTTTAACTAAAAGTTTTATTACTAACAACTATTTCTTAAATTAGAAAAAAATGTTTGAAATTACTTGTTTGTTAAGTAGTAAAATTGGATTAAGTTACAGGTATGTGTATATTTTAGTTTGAAGTATAAGCAACTATTGTGATTGTATTAAAACCAATCTAGATTAGATATGAGATGATAAGCTTAAAATTGATTTGTTCGGTTATGGCAATGACTATTTGACGTATGATAAGTGCGGAGTACATGCTGAAGTCTAGTTAGACAAGGAATAAATTAGTAATATATTGATTTCGTCGCCATTTTTGCACAAATCGTCTGACTCAGAAATTTGTTTGGTCTCGTAATAGCTTTTTGGGAACACATTAGAAATAATGATTTTCGAACGATATATGCATTTTAACCGTGTTAATGTGCTGGTTAAACATAATAAGACGGCATACGTACTTCGCAGTTGCGTCAAACTTCATTGTTGATGTAGTGCTGTCATCGTTTCGTCGCTGATGGACATGTAATGGTATATATATTTTTTTCCAATGCAATTATTTAGCTGATGTCACTGTTGATTCCAGGACACGATAATCTATATGCCCTGCCACGTCCAAAGCTACAAGGTGAGGTCATTTATCTTGATAGATATTTTTACGCTTTTTGCTAGCCAACGCTAATTAGGGATCGCGTCAATGCGTCCGAAGTGAATTAATATATGAATATTGTGTTAACACACAGCGCCACCGTAGCAATATATATACGGTGGCGCTGTACAGCGACTCCACAGGAAATTTCTCATATGCGTATGGACCCCGATTGGAGTCGACAAGGGGCTCGACTCTCGTTAATTAATGCTAGTTGATTGCCAATTTATGCAGTGATACATAGGCGATTGCTTTGCTTAATTTTTCGATATTAGTAAATGCTTTCGAGAATGTAACGCACATTTATTGTACGTCATCTGAACATGTAATGCGTTATAATGATTTTAATTTATTATAAAGTTGAGAAGGTTCCATAGTAACATTTTATTCAATTAACACTTGTGTAATTACATCTGACGTCAGTCATGGCTCCTGAGTAGTTATATAACGTAATAATTATGAACACGATGCAATATTTAATATCGTGGTAGATTCAAATTATTATAACATGGGGTCTTAAATCAATATAGTTGAATATGTTTGAACTTTCTGTCGTCATCCAATTAGGTTTATTAAAATTTATTGGGCGTAACAAGTGACTTACGCAGCGAGAACCACGCATGTTCACCATTACTATTGACATGGTTTTATTTATTGATTTATTTCAATCTACAATTACGCATGATGTACATCGGAAATTTATGGTAAAGCCTAGTCACTTGTTAGTTATGTTGGAGAAGATTTGCTTGAACAAGTGGCCGTTTATGGGATGTGCGTTAGCATTTTATTGCATTCTGGCTTCTCAAATATTCTCGCTTCTTGTTTATCGGTCAGTAATTAGTCGGACATATTTATTGACTTCGTACATACGTATTTACTTTTAACGCTTAAATATATTGCTTTTGTTTGGATTTTATCTGGTAGAAAAAAATTCTCGTGTGTTCAACGAACACAGTAACACAAGTTGCCTTCAGAACATAATAATTACCATTAAGGGAAAACGAGCATAGTAAAATGTCTCAAGTTTTTTTTACAGATGTTAGTGTTAAAAGTGAATTTGGCGGCGGCCAGTGACACCTCTCTTGCAGATAAATGTTTAAAATACTGATACGTTGTCACTACTGAGGACCAAGATGAAATGGAATGTCTTACTAGTGATAGGTTTACTCAGTTATTTATATAGTAATACGAAACAGCAGTGTAAAAAAAATTAAGCAGATAGTTTCTTAGCGTAGCGTTCAGGTAATAAATGCAGTTGTAGCATGAAGAATCATCGATTGGAGTTACCTATTTTTAAGTTTTCTAATATCAATTTTAGATTAATTAATAGTTCGCTCGAGGCGCCACCACCGTACTACAATACACCCAGAACCGAAAATCAACAATTTATCGGTCGCAACGTATGCCTCGGCCCGTCTTCCCTTCCCGGTCTTTTAGAATAGGGCTAAGGTACCCCTCTGACTGCGACTAAAAGGGGATTACGGGTTCGCGGACGATCAGAGTCCCTGGATAGCGAACCTGGGGAGGACGGCAACGGATTAGTCCCAGGTTGCCGTAGTAAAACGAGAGTGCTTGGGGAGGCCAAGTCTCTCTTTGCCCCAATAGAAAGGGGCAGGGTACCTGACTATCTATAGGGCTAGTGTGTCCTATTTAGCTACATATAACTTTATTGATAGTATTATCAATATTGAAAATAAGTATTAATTTTTCTTTAATTATTATTAATCATTTACGCCATATTATTAAAATTAAGACAGTAAAGACTTGTTTGGCAATAGTTGATTCCTCATTCGTTTTTTAAATAAATCACAAACATTTTTAATATGCTTGCAACTGGCCACCTAATTAAAGACAGGTTAATGTTTCATGTCTTTAATTTAAAATAAAAAAAAAATATAGCCCTATTTTTTCCATTTTCCCGAGCATTTTCAAAAAATGTGCCTAAATCAAAGCTTATCGTTATCCCAATATTAATATAATTTTGAATATTTTCGGAGCGCTACTATGGGAAAAAAACATAAGTTGCGATTCATCTACAAGAAAGATCATTCTGCATTTTTATGACAAAGTTGGTCATACAGAAAATTGCGAAACACTTGCGATGCACTAAACATGTAATGAGAGAAACCTCAGAAACCGAGACCTGGATAAACAACCCCAAGTGAAGATTTGCGATATTGTTAGCCAAAAAATAATCTTTCGAAAGATTAGAACTTATTCGTTTGGAAGTATTGGTGCTGTCGAGAGATGTGTCAGCAAGAACAATTAGGTGATTATATTATGCTAACTTATTTGGTAGAATATCTTGTAAGGTACCACTTTTAAAGAAAGCACTTATAAAAGACTTAACTAAAGGTTTGCATAAAAATATAAACATTGGACTGAACGTAAGTAAAACGATGTGCTTTTTTCGGATGAAACAATAATTAATATGATTAATATTGGCGGAAAACTATATATGACATATCCTCCGAATATAGAAATGGATCCAAAGTATACGAAGAAAACGGTCAAATCTGGATGAGGGAATATAAAAATTTGGGGCTGTTTTTCAGGATTTGTCAGGTGTTGGACTCTTAGGTGAATTGTAGGCAATATGGATATATTCCAGTACAAGAATAGTCTAGAGGCATCTATGTTACCTTATGAAGAGGCATTCCGTCTCAGTCCTCAAGGGTGACAACGTATCTGCATTATGATATCTTGTCAAAGGTGTTATGGACCTCAGGAGTTTTTTACTCTCAATGTAATTAAAAAAAAGGAGAAAGTATATTTATGGTTTGGATTTTCCAACAAGATAAAGACCTAAAATACACAGAAACGTTGGTTAAAGACTTTTCACGGAGCCATTCAGTAACGGTCTTAGATTAGCCCCCATACAGTGTAGGCATCAATCCTATTGAAAATTTGTGGTACCGTGTGAAGAAAATGGTTGCCACAAAACGTACCACTAACATTCATCAATTGGGATGGGAAGAACATGCAAATTCAAATATTGCATATTGCATGCAAATTAAAACTTGTAAAAAAGTAATCTCTTCAATGCCAAAGCGATGTCGGGCTATTGCGATGCTGTTAAAGGACATACAACAAAATATTGATAACTTTACACAACTTTGAAAATAATCTATAATGTTTTGATGATTAACTTCATATTTATATTGTTTTTTTTTTTTTAGTTAGTGCTTCTTTAATTACATGTAGCTGTCCATACCTTTGTTTAATTAATACAGCTTATTTAATAATAAATTCAAATATACTTAAATCGAATAAAAATGTATGACGTCTCAACTTTATTGAAAATATTTATAATATTTATCTCACAATGCCTACACAAATGATTTAATTATTACTGCACGTTACTATTCTATTAAAAATAAAATCTCTTGAGTGTCTTTAATTATGTGACCACCACTGTGTATACAGGTGGCCCATAAATCCTTTGACAAAATTATTAGGTCCTTACATATGAAATTGGAGTTTTGTCTAAGTTGCTACTTTGATCTCAAATAACCTGGCGTTTGGTTAGGAATGCCAAATATTTTTCAAATTTAGGCTTGTGTATTTCTTTCCATTCATTTCCATTCTTCCCTTCCTATCCAAGGTACTTGAGGCTTGTGTGCACAAACATATATCGCGGTTTGTCCACCTGAATAACCTATTAAGGTCCCTGCAGTCTGGCTTCAGGCCCCGTCACTACTGTGATCAGTACACTGTTTACGCGCTTCTCAAAGTGGTAATATTAGAGCGGGCTTGAAAGACACCAAAGTCACTGTGCTGGTTTTGGTTGATTTTTCGAACGCTTTTAAAACCATCAGTTACGACATCCTTCAATCTATCCTTTCTCATTTCATGATCTCTACTGAAGCACTGGATTGGTTCTCATCTTATCTTCGAGGACGTCAGCAGTCAGTCCGCATTAATGAATCTTTATCGAGCTGGTATAGCCTTCACGCTGGTGTTCCTCAAGGCGGTATTCTTTCTCTTCCTAAATTTAAATTCTTTATTAATCTCATTTACCAAAATCTTCAGTGTACGTATCATCTTTATGTCGATGACCTGCAGTTATATTCACAGGCAGGTGTCGATTTTGTATCTGTATCGCTGGCCACGGTTAAAAGTTAAAAGGGAAATAGAAAATGTTAAAAGCTGGTCAGATAAATTTGGTCTTTTTGTTAACTTGTCTAAGTGCCAGACCATCATAGTAGGTAGTCATCACTCAATACATAAGCTGAACACAGTCGCTCTACCCTCAATTATTTTAAATAGCTCTGTTATTGAAATGCACCCTACTGTTAAAGACATCAGTATTCACATTGACACAACGCTGAACTGGCAAGTCCAAGTGAAGTTTTTGGTTCCAACGTTTTCGTCTGGAGATTTTGACCTCAAAAAAAAAGAAGCCCTCGAATGGATGGAGACACAAGTTGACAATGAAAATTTAGGCTTCTAACCTACATTTTCATTATAACCCATTATAAGAAAAATCCAAAGGGGTTAAAGGGGTTAAGCAATAAAACAAAAGAAGTGTTATATTTGAATCGATTATTTATATATATAGTATCTTTCAGATTTTTAGATTATGCACTAAATCCATACTCAATACACTGAAACAACCAGTGCTTCTTTAAAATCCCATTATAAATAGGTCCAAGACATTATAGAATATGCCTAAGTCGCACGTACTTTTATGTGCTGTGTGTGCAATATTTATAAATACAGAAAAATTTCCACACAAAAAGATAACGCTATAAAATTTTGCATTGCAATCTTACCTTTTTGATAAAATACTATTTTCATTTTATGATCATTAGAGGTTAAAAATGGACACGATATCAGGTCGTAAGAGGCAGCGGTCTAATGTCATCTGCGCGCATCACCTGCTTTTTAAATTCGCTCAAATTTACTATCGAATAATTACAAAAAAGCCCAGAACAATATTTTGTTTAGGGTAGCATTTTAAACATTAGAACTAATTGAGTTCAAAGTTGTGTGCTTTTTTCTACGCGCATTAATAAAGAGGATACGTATATTATTATAAAAAGATATGAGTGTAATAATATTAAGGACCACCTATAGTATTAAAAGATAAAAAAATATAATTGTAGAAAGACTATTTACTATGACTAGTATTTTTCAAAAACATTCAACAAATTTCCTAATTCATCGCAACTCGAAATATCATCATTTTCAAATATATTTTAAGCAACATTGCATAACTTCAAGGTTCATAAAGCGCCACAGTATCCAAACGTTTCCCACAATTATTCTCAATGCATTGGGTATCTAAATCGTGTTAACGATGCCTCAAACAGTGCAAACGACGGTCGCATGTGGGTGGCTTGGTTTATGCCGCGCTCAATCAACGTACGTACGCACGCGCTACCGTCAAATTGTACGCTATTATTCCCAGTATTTGCTAGTGGTGCTGGCTTCATAGTCGTTGTTGTTTCCCGGTTGGTGTATTCGTGGACCACCGACGAATTTATTACTACAATTGAGTAAATATGAAGACTTGTTTTAAAATTATTTCATTGGTATGAACTTATGATTTTGCGGTTTTCATTATGCCCTGTACTTACTTGTATTTACATTATGTGTTGGTAACTTTTTTTTATCAAGTAATGAAGATAGATGCTTGGAGAGGAAGAATTCTGTAGTATTATTTTACAATGAATCCCCATCTATATTTCACTCCCAAATATATCCTGCAAAGAAGTACTTCGTCATAATTTGATATTAGTTCTGCTCTTTAACATGCTATGTTTACTTTGGTGCTGAATTGGTAAACCAAGAGATTACACGCCAGCTGTTTCTCTCTCGAGAATACTGTAAAAGGCGTTAAACAAAAGCGATGTTAAAGATTGATGACGATGATTTGGTATATTGTAGAAGATAAAGAGACCATCGGTTACTACAGACCAGGGGTGTCAAGAGACTTTATAAACCCTAATTCTAATAAACTCGCATGCGAATATTGAAATGATAAATGAGAAAAAAATCACCTAATTCTCTATAATTTATACAGCTTTGTATGATATATTTCTAAAACTTAATTTAGTTGCAATAACTTCATCAGTATTTATATAATCGGAACGTTGGTAGTTATCTTAACCACACCCGTATCGATTACGAGTATGATAACTCAGCGATAAATAATTTCGATCGGAATCCTCCCGTTGGGAAAGAACGACCTGGGATATTTCTTGCTATATGATTTATTGAGAGGTGCCATAACTGAACTTACTGTTGTAAAGGGTTTGTTTTTTTATAATGAAAATTACAAACAGCTAGGAAGTCTTTTTGTCTTACGAAATTATGGAGTAAACTTGATCATTATTTCATTAATTATTACAAATAAACAGGGTTATTGGTAATTCGACGTACTCTCGTTAGGAGGTGATAGGAGTGACTATTTGTGATAATTTTAACCCCCTTATGCATTGCGTAAAAGTGAACCATTTTTGAGTTATCATGTTATTTAGCTTTTTTCAAAATAAGTCAAAAAAACAACATTAAAAATTTGTCTGTAGCTATTATTTCTCTAAGTATCAATTTAAGTCTCATTTTTCTTCTTATTATAAAAACCATTAAACACTGGTTATTTATCAATCATAAAACATCAATTATCGGTCCAAATTTAAAAGTGCAAGACGAAAACCGATATTATTTCAATATTTTTTTGAGATTCTTTTCCACTAAAATGCCTTAAAAACAAAAGAATACGTTATGAAACTTTGCTTGTAGATTTTTTTTTTCGGGCTGATGGCTGCTGTTAGGCCGAGGGCTTTTCTAGTTTCGCCGGGTTGACGTTGGCTTGTAGATTATTTTAAAAACGTAACCGTTTTCTTAGCTCTCCAACAATGCATAACAACTAGGCTCTTATTTAAAAAAACTGCAAAAAAAACATGATCTCAAAGGAAGCCGGTGGAAATTCGTATTCGAACTAAATTTAAGGTCTAAGGGTTACGCTTTAAACTTATTTGCGAGATATTCAAAACGGCGATTTTAAGCTAAAAACATGACAACTCAAAAATGGTTCATTCTTGCATAATGCATATGGGGGTTAAAATTATAGCAAATAGTCACCCCTATCACCTCCTAACGGGAATAAGTCGAATTACTAATAACCCTGTATATGTTATAAATAAAAAAAGAAAATGACGGGCATAAAAGAAATTCGACTTCTTTTAAGCTAATTCATCAACGTACTAGTCGTATCAAGGATTAGAATGAATGTATTAAAATTAATTTATTTTAAAAGTTTCTTAATCCTAGTCTATATTAAAGTAGAAAAAGTTGATCAAGAAAATATTAATTAGTTCATCATAACAACAGTGTTTCCAAATGTTTAATGATAAGTTTGTTCTGTATTCAATTACTTCTTTGTAAGTACCTATAATCAGTCAAGGTTAGTGAAAGTACTAACATCTATCAAAGGCACGTGGTCCAAATACGAGACTCCAGTGCGTGTTTGTAAAGGCGTAAGACCACACAGTATGTAGGCAATCATCTCAGCTCGACTGCACCCGACCCCCCCTCCGTAATCACGTCATTACGTCTAATGACGTGTTAACGTTACTTTATGGGAATGCCAAACATGACATTCACATTTTGGTCATTTACATTTGTTTGTCTACTATCTTTGTATTGTTTGCTTTCGTCTCTAAAACAGAGGGCGGCGTTTCGTCCAGCCACCGGTGTGCTGACGTTTTTTTACCTTCGTTTCGGGTCATATTTGACCTCGGTTTCGTGCAGACGCTTTTGGCTTGTCCTTCTGGATCAAATTACCATCTGTGTATAATGTGTATAGTGCGCTCGTTCGATGTTTCATTTTATGGGTAAATCTTAAGAGAACGATAAACTTTGGAAATATTGAAATACCTTGTGTTTTTATATTAGACATTCTATCTGTACATATCTTTTTGTTTGTACTTATGGTTAATAATAATCTGGTCTGAGAAATTTAAAATATTTCGGATATCGTTAGTACAGTTAAAATAAATACATGAATGATCTATAAAATCATATGATCATGACAGGATATAATCTAAGATTCGTTGGAGCGATCTAAGGCAGCAGGCCTATTATTACTGTGTGTGTTAATATTTTCTCTCTTCTTTTTTATATTATTATAAAGGAACAGTGCGAAAAGTGACTGATATTGAACATTTCTAGTTTCTAGAACTAGACACACGAAAATAAATGTGACGGATTTTCTTGCATTACAACCACTTGACATACTCTTATCAGTACAGATTACTGAGATTGCCGATACTGATGTTTGCATATTAACCCTAAGTTGAATTTTTAAATTGCTACGGAAATGCTATGCAGTGGTGTGATTGTATGACAGATGCCCTTTTTCACAAAGGATTAAATCAAATAGTCTAGTAGTAACTAGGAGATGTCGCCATAGTCATCTCAGACCAACATTAGCTTCATCTTCTCAGTTTACTGCAAAGCGAACGATACGATACAAAACCACTCGTACCTATCAATACGCTTTTGGTTTAATGCAAAAGCATATGTGAACGAATAATTCGTTGGTTAGTAGTTGGTAATATGATAATATTTTTATTTTTCTCAAGTGACAAGGCGCATGATACTTAATTTGAAAATAGCTTAATACGAAAACTTTTCGAAAGCATCCATTTTCTATAAATTAATGGCATATACTGGCGGCAGTTAGTGCATACAAAAATAAGACTGGTTGGGAACACCCACGGTTGTCTACCTTCCGGCCCGTGTTAATACGTCCTTGTTGATTTTGACTCTTGAACAACGTTCATTTGCTGGTAAAGCAAGCAAATATATCGCCTAATGCAAAAGGAATACAGCTTTCCACGTCAGCTTATGTTTAAGCCCTTTATGAGTCGAGCCTAATTCACACAACGTGTTTAGCTGAAGTTTGTGAAACACAACAGAGATGTAATGATGGCCACGGTAATGCGTTTTTTTCGTGTATTTAAAGACGGTCGTCGCAATGCAGACGTTAATCAAATTATCAGTGCAGACTTCCTCATTATTATTAAAAACTGGTTTACGTTTACATTTAAGCCTGCACCCGTAATATTTTAAACGATCTACGAAATTGAGTCGCCTCTCGGAAAGGATTTAAGATACCTTGGTTTATAATAAATAGGTTATACGTTTCGGAAATTTATTTCGACTTGTCTGCGGCATTTCTTAAACAACTTCGTCACGCTCCTTTTATAAAAATAGGTACGGCGCAGCAAAAGTATCTAAAGGTCTCGGTTGATAATAGGCGCAGCTCACGAAGGTTCGCTGCTTATTGCGATCTGAGGCGCCAGCTATAAACGCTTCCCGCTGTGATTCCAAGCAACGACCATATTAAAATGGTCTACCCTCCCTCGCTTTCTGTGTATTTAGAATGGGATGGGAGGTGACTTTACCTCGAGCATCGGATACTTTTGTGAGCGGTCATTAATGCCCCAGGACGCTGAAGTTTGCCGAATGAGTTCACACCCGCGGTTTCCCTATCCCCTCCTCATTATAAATCAAATGCAGGTATACCTTCGTCTGGTGCATTTGCGTGTGAATGCTTCGAAAGCTTGTTGACGACGGCATTTGTCGTCACAGCGACACAACAAGAACTTAGTCGTAATTATGGAAATAAGGGCCATTCAAACAATATTCGAATTTTTTACGCCTTTAAACTAAATGAATATTTTAAACTGCTTTTATTAATCACATTTTTAGATGCAATTGATGATTATGGATAGGTGTGTTATGATTACTTCCATAATTCAAGAGGTTACATTACTTGTAGATATTGTCGTCGCTGAGGATCAGTTTTTCATAAGCGAAAACCCAAGAACCATTCGTCTTTTGGTCCTCGTCTTGAAATTTAAGAAAATAAGCCATTGAACGAAATACAATTTTTTTTTGACTTTAATTTGTTCGAGGTATACCTATCAGATGTGAAATTATAATAATAAAGTTATAGGTGATTTGAAATTTATTGATTATGCACCAATTAAACCAAATAGTGAAACGTTAGATTCTCGCCATTTAAAGTATATAACTTGTTATCAAAGCAATTATAAGATAAGAGGTTCAAATGCTGGTATTATATTTTTAAAATTACTTGTAATTCAAGTCCCTTTGAGAAACGATAAGTAATGTGAATAAGTCTCTATCTCTGAGCGAGTCACGTTTGTCGTCAATGGCGGTACAGTCTGGAATGACTTACCTTGGTCTCGAGCGTCTATAACCCTCACGTGTGAAGGCATCGTGCATTTGTTTGTCCGCAGCTGCGGTGCCGACAACATATTTATTGTGCTCATTAACCTTCAAGAACACCATTTAATTGTCGGCCGTTTTTTATTCACTTCACCTTTGACCCGCATGCGACTTATTGCTCTCTCGAAAGAGAGCTGGCTGTTATTTATTGAGCCGCGGTACGGGGATGTGTGTCATATAGAGCTTTGTGGCGCTTGTGAGCTCGTCTTTATGATTTATGTTGTTATAAGGACGTGATTACTGTCATGGCTGTGTACGGCTGTGTACTGTGTATGGCTTTTGCCTATAAGGTTGTCTCCTTCTCAACTATTTGTTGCTTTTGATTGGGATGGGGGTTAATAATAAAAATAAAGTCTATTAAAAATATTTTATTTCTTAAATTAATATCTTCTAGATTGATTCTAAAGCAGAAAGTAAAACACGAATGTGATAACATTACGTATTATTTTGTAAAGATGTATGTACATATATGTTATTGAGAAATTATTAAATGAGTATCTATTTATCACGCAGTATGTGGGTAATATCTGTTTGTAATAATATCATATATGCTGCTACATGTAAGAATTTAAGTATGCAAAGTGGCTTATTAAACAATACATTTTTTTTATATTAGATGCCCCTAAATACAGAAAGGTGTCTTTATAAGTATGTACTTAAAGTCGAGTCAGTTTGCATTTTTTAATCCCTACCTTATTAAAAAATATAGTGCAAATACAAAATAGTTATATTATCTTTTTATTGTTAGGTGTTCAATTAAGAAATAACTGTTGCTACAATTGTGCAACTGTAAATGTACCGATGGATGAAATCACTCCACTTTAAGCCATTGTTACGCGGGATTCGTATGACAATGGAAATGTCTTTGGTATTGTTCCGGGGCTAATCTAAGCAACTTATTCACTGCAGCATTGACGTCTTCATACGCACTATCGGCAACAGTAAATTGTGGTATCATGTCGGTACCGTCGTCGGTATGGAACCGTTTATTGATTGGTATCGTAGTTTGTCCGCTGTTCACTTTGAATAAAATTCGAATTATAATTAATCACGGTTGCGCCGCGTGGGAGAGCGTCGCGCTACAACCGACGATCTATCATATTTTGTGATAACGCCACTAGACGCATCTTGTAAACGTATTGAGACGATCGGCTTCGGCACTCGCGTACGCGTATTGCTTCTTGACGCGTACCGTAGCTTTGTACTGTTGGCTATTATAATGACGGTTATTCGTATATACCGTTTAATCGTTGTCGAAAGACCCCGAGTTCAAGTACACAATTTCCAATCTTTGAAGCCGGTCTAACACTGCGGCTTTTGTTAAACGACAGTGTTGATGACGACGATAAAATCGGATCATAAAGAGTCGATCTCATCCTTTGAGACTTCCTATGCAATCTTGCCGCTCAATTTTATTTCCAATAGATAGGCGTAAATACATAGGCGGGTGGATGTAAACGAGCGACACCCTGCGGCTGCGACGGAGGCTCCTGTCAATTGAATTTGTCTGCAAGCGCCCCGTGCATTAACAGCGTAGTAAACTACGTTGAATACTATTATTGATATTTTCATAAAAGCACGTTTCCATTGTGCTCCGAGGACGCTCAATACTTGTCTGGGTTTAGAGGTTTTGCGTTATAGTATTCAGTATTTTGTGTTGACTCTGTTCGTAACGGTAGTTTAATATCTAGTTTTATTGCTTTTGTACGGTTTGATTTGATGATTTAATCCTTTGAATGTTTTATATATTTTTTATTCGTTCTTGTTTTTTCATTTTTTTTTTCAAATCAAACAGTTTATTTTACGATCATTAAATTTTAAATCATATCAAAAGTCTTTCTTATATTTTAGGAAAGTTATTGTTATAGTCTATCCGCTTGTATCTAACAGGTAACGAAGTATGTTGAACACGGAAGGTAGAATTGGTATTTTCAGGTTTTACTTATTCTGTCGTTTTTATCTTATAATTGTTTTATACAACCACATATATTCCTAATTGTTATTGTGTTTATTTACAAATTTGTATATAAACGAAGGATGAATTGTAACCAAAACAAATGCTCAACGACAATGTTATTACTAGATGTAAATAACAATACACAGTGTTCTTTCTCCACGTCTGTTCCCACGTTCCCGTCTCTTAATCACGTCAACTGTGCGCGAGCGCCTAATATTGCGCTTGTAATGTGTTTATTAAGCGTCGTTCCCTTTAATTGCGCACCGTTTAATATACACTGTACCGAGATCCTATTTGCGTGCTAGCCAAGCATGGATGCGATCATCTAACCTTTAGTAATGCTTCTTACGCACGATACTGTCGCCACTGCATTGTGCGTTAAACGGCCCCTTAGACATGCATTCACTTGTTACTACATCTTTAATGCTATTATAAACGCAAACAATTGAACGTTTCGTTGTCCCTTTATGGTGTCCATTACCGTTTTGTTGTTGTAAATTAAGTCTAGCATCTATTCTTTCTACAGTATCGCTGTATTTAATGCACTAAAGATCGTCCACAGTTTGATATCGTTACATTGATTGCACTGAAGCTTGACCTGTTTATTTCGTCACCGCCTGGCATGAGTAACGTTGGGCTCATTATTTGAGGGCGGGTATATTTGGAGACCGACTTAATTCATGTGTGCCATACATACCCGATTCACCTGCACTTCTCTTTCTAACACAACGTGTATGGGAGAAGCTTTAAATATGCATAGATTTATCATTTTGCCATTTTTTTTATTTAGTTTGACTTTTTGGTATATGGTGGCGATATGAGAGAATTATCTTCTTTTCAAGTAATTGAGTGAAAAAGGTAAAAAAATCTATTTTACAATTTTGTAGATCCAGAAGTATATGAAATTAAAAATTTAAAGTCCTTAATCCGAATCCGCCCTTTGCTAATGTCCTTGCACAAGAATTTTAATTAAATTAAAGCGGTTAATGAAAATATGAGTAATATTTATAGGATTTATGATATAACATTAAATTATTATTAGATTAATAAAATGGCAGAGGCGCAGAGATGTCTGGTACTAGGATCCAGCTAATCTGCCTGCCAAGGTTGTGCGAGATGTGCATAAAAATAAATGAAATCACAAAAGAGAAACAACCGGAGCATGCCGAAGATGAAACGTACGTACCATTGAGCGCTTTTCCTTTCTGTATTAACTGGGCAATGAAAAATCGTATCGTTTAACTCTGTTTGCCCGGCCATTATGTCAACACGAATACCCTAATCGCCGCACATAAGTTGTGGATCGAAAGTGTTTGATTAATCTCGCTGTATCACCATTACCGAATGTGATCTACACCGCTCATTAGTCGCTACTAAATAAGATATCTCACCGTGATTAAGTGCGGGTACAGTGTAATTATTTAATTGCATTCCGACTTCAATAAACAGGTCGTCGATTATTTTAAGTAATTTAAGATGCAGTTTTGAGAGTTTGTGTAGGGTTCTGTTCATTTAAATTTAGTTTCTTACAGCAAAACAATGTAATAATAATACGAGTTAATTTCTCTTGTAATGTACGAGTAATGTCGTAATGAAAATAGACATTTGTTGATTACAGCTAAAGTTATGTATTAATAATAATATAATATGTAAATAGTACGGTATGTAATCACACAATTCAGATTATTTCTGATTCTAAAATATTTTTTCTTTGTAGTTATTTATAAAGCAAAACTACTTTCGTAGGTGATTGTACAAGGTAGATGACTTAAAGATTCTTTTTCGCCTTAACTCATGCCAAATGAAAGCTAATAAATCGTTTTGAAATAAAAAGCCTGTTAATAGCGTTAATATGAATTTTTAATCACCGTGCGTTTTGGGACACAAAAATTTATAGTTTAATTTGATGTTTTCGTTTGTTAGTCGTTAGTGTCCTCGGTTAGCTTAAGGCGATGCAAATTAAGACGTGAGGTTGGTATTCGCTTTTGATTTATAACATTATAAACTTCTAGTTCTGACTGCTATATTACGTTGATTTTAATGTATTTAACATAAATGAACTTTTATGGTCTTCTATATTTAATAACTTTTCCAATGACTGTATCATTTCAAAATAGATAGCGATTTTGCAGATAATAAAATTAAGAAATAAATCTTGCTATAAATAAAAAATAGAAATGAGATTTAATTACTTTAATTAAAGACACATTAAGAGTCATTTTTTGATTGTATAATGTTTATTTTAGATTAAATTCGTTTTATTATAATTAGCAAATCAATGCAATTATAAGTTGCGAAACTAACTTAACAATATTTTGTTAAAGGATTTTGCTTAAAGTTGTGCAAGTTGATGTGAGTATCTAACATTTGTGATGAGGTGTATTTATGATTTTCTACGTCCATTGTTATCATAATTTAATTTATTCTTGACATATTACAAATCATCAAAATAAATTAGGTTGTTATTTGAATGTTTGACGTTTTGATTAGTAATATCACCTATGAGGTATCATGTCTCTTATTGAGACACAGGATTTGCGCAATTTGTTTGCAGAAGTTATCACATCATTGGCTTATTCTTTGTTTATGTTCGGAACAAGGTTAAAGTTATTTGCGAAAATAATAATTCCCTATAACCATAGAATTTTTGTTATCTCCATAATTTAAAGACTATGCTGTTTTGTCGTAGTCGTAAAACCGGCCACATTCGGTTTTAGTAGAAACGAGAAGATAATTTTAATATTCATATTCATAATCGTTTTGTCAGCTAATTTTCGATTTTCGTGTTGATGAAGCATCGTCGTCACATAATTAATTAATTAACGCATACGTAATTGAGGAATTCATTTATTAAAAACTTCTTTTATGACTATCTAAGAATGCACATTTAGACGGGAACCAAAAATGTAGCTTTGTATTGAGACGGGCTGTAAATCATTTAAGTTACTACGTTGTACAACTAATGCTTCAATTGGTCGTTGCTTTACCACGAAAGCAAGACTAATAAAGTATTGCCGCTGCATAGCTCACTTATGTTAATATTCTTTAACATTATACGTGAAAGCTTCTATTGGAAATATTCGTGTTGTATTAACATATTGAAGTTTAGATGTTTTACTTGCGTTTAACACATTAGCTTACGTTGTAATTTTATCTTTATGTGCCCGTATCTGAGGGGTCGTCGCTCTGAATATGCTCCAGGTCAAACAGGCATATTAATTTCCCCCGCGAAAGCCTTCGCTTCAGCTCTTATCTTTTAATTCAATTTACACGCGTACGTTGCTTGTTGATCGCTGAATTTATCGCCGATAATTCACAGTTTATCTGCTCACAATCTTAATTTCTTTATTATGACTGTTCCCTCGGTAATATTTTCTGAATGAAAGTCCGATAATTGCTGTTTAAACATTGATAGAAGCCGGGCTAATCGGCCGCGTATTCAAATACCCTGCGCTAAGCCTACACATCAACCGACCCACTCCCGAGTGTTGTAGTATACGGTTTCGACTGTGTTCACTTATTTAAGCGTACAATCGGTGCTAGTTTGTTTTATTTTATGTTTTCCTTTTACCCCAAAACTTATGTGGCTCAATGCGTAGTTTTGAAATACAGTCTGTTTTTCATCAGTCATCTATTTCATTTTATTTTGTTGAACAAATACTATCGTTGATGATTTGGGTATTTTGACATGAATTTAGACTTGCATGAGCAAAAGTGGATTTCAGTGTATGTACTCTCTCGTTGCATTGTTCGAATAGTTAAAACCCACAAAAATATTACAAAAATAAAACAATGAGGTTTTGTAAAGCGGGCGTATATCGCGTTTCAAACTCACGAACACTTTAATAAGCTATTTGGGTATGTAAGGCACACCAGCAAGAGGCTGAACTGTAATAGAGAGGTGTGGCGTCACGCCCAGTTAATGCTGTTTTGACAGCTACTTTCCCAAAGCTCACGTTGATCTTATAGACTTAGCTACAGAAACAGTACTGTGTTATGAGTAGTTGAAGAATTTGCAAATCACTCTAACAATCCATTCTGTTATTGAACATTTTTTTATGTTACATTTAACATTATATATTAAACATCATCTACACATTTTTTGTCTGCATAATTTATTTTGCATGGCAATTTTATCAGGAATTGTAACAGCTTACATATTCCAGAAAGAAACCACATTTTACTGCTACGAAGAAGTATATATAAAAAGATAAAAATAATCAACATTTTGTAGTTTTGTAATTGGTCCTTTAACGTATTTAAATAATGCATCACTGAATAATAAAAAATATAAGTTCACTTACACTGGGTGGCCGATATGACAAAATAAGATTGTTCTTCCTTTATTTGCAAGAACGTGAGGCAGGCATTTCGACGGCTTCGCATAGATGAAACCACAGTAATGTAATATGTTACGTATTTTATTCTGTAGTTGCATTTGCATCTTGGACATTATTTTGGAATAAAATTTCACTTTTACTATAAATCCAAGTAATGAAATAAAAGACAAGTATTTTATTAATTATTGTTACTATCGTGTAATACGAGACAAGTACATTGCGACAAGTACATTGCCAAAGTTTATACTATAGATAGACATTGTTGAATTAATTTTTTATTATATTTCTTCTTGTTTATATTTTTAAACTAAGTTTTATATTTATAGAGATGTATTAATTTTATGACTAGTAATATTTCTGTTAGTAAACCTTAGGAAAGCGCCATTTATAAAATAGCCCTTGAAAGCTGATTTTATAATGAAGGAGCGTAGACGAGTGTATGACGCGTATACCCAATTACTGGTCTTTCTCTTATTTATTAATTTCAATGCCAATCAGAAGACCAAAATATTAGGAAATTCAAAAGAATTGTAAAACATTTTTTGCTGACCTATCACACTAAATGATTTTTAATCATTATTAAACACAAAATAACAATAGCCACTTTTTGAATTACGATTAATCAGACACACTTGGTTCTTCAGTTAATAAGCAAATAAGCGTAGATAAACGTATGGATAGATACATGAAAATTTTTGTTTAAAACAAAATTAATAGCGCTCGCACTATCGCAGCAAACGCAATATATAGGTTCTATCGGTCATTACATTACTGGTCGGCGCCGGCGAGCTCTTCTCACGAATTTCGCGGCGCGGCGCCTACGCGTGGGCGGCCTATCATGTCCCGCCATCGCGAGAGCCACAGAACACACGTACTCTACCACCAGTACGACTCAAACAGCCTTAATATCAACCGCACACGATCGAAATTCCATTCGGGCATGCGAAAGAAATGATGATTACACACGGAGTATATCACACAGCCTTTGTTACCTAGTGCGTCTAATTAGTCAGGCTGTTTAGTGCGATCCAGCCTCGGGCTAGCATTTACCATGACTGTAAAATTTGATTTGATATGTGATGATTTGTTTTTTAATATTCAATTTACTGCCATTCTCGGTTTGCCTTGAAATCATATATTATTTTTTCTCAGTGAATTTATATCGTATTTTCAGGCGCTATCAACTACGCCTACATTGTTTTTATGTCACGTTACAAAAGTATCTCAAAGATGAATATGTTGGCGTCGCCGTGGCTCTTACAAGTATGAACTTGTGTCCTTAAATCACCTTGTCTGATATTTTTGACTTGAAATAACAACGCGTGAGTCTACGCGGTCAATTTATTATTTTCGCAAAGGGCTTTGATGCCGCCTTCTTTGAAGCGTCACATTTTATCTTAATATTCTTTAGTGCCTACAAAGGCATTGTTGTTTCTTTTAATATGAAATAAATCATTTTAAATTTTTCATTTTAAGACGATATGAAATAATAATAATAATGTTTATTGTATTCTCTTACAAAATAAGATTAGTAAATATAGTACAGTACAGATTTCACAGTGATGAAACAGTATTTCTGAGAGACTGGTGTCAATACTAGGATGACTTGTATCAGTTTTGTGACAGATCACGAGGTCCTCACCTTACGGTTTCTGTTTGTACTAGTGAAAACGTTAAGAAACATTTTATTATAGTACGTATAATAATAAATAATTATATATATATATGTACATATAAATAAAACAATCAATCCAACTAAATTAAAAGATATTTGTAGTGTGTGCTCATATACCTACATGCACTTGTGCTAAATATGTGTGTGTGTACATATGTACGAGAGAGTGGATCTGCGGAAGGGTGACATTTTTTAAAAACGGTATAATTTACGTTGTTGTATAGTTCACAGTATAGTTTTCAGCAACTCTTCTTTCGTTTCGTAATCCAGGTTAAGTAGCCATGTAGTCATTGTTTTTTTTACATTTGAGCTTTGGTAGTTTAAAAAGATTCAAAGTGAAATTGATTTTGTTATATAAATGTAATCCCAGGAAGTAAAATAATTTGTGTGAGAATTTGGTTATAAAAGGTGTGACAGGAAAGATTATATTTCTATTGCTTTTGCTTGTGTAAAGGTTAGGGTATGTAGAATAAATAAATGGCGGATAGTGAGCACTTTAAAAATTTGATAGAGTTCATTAGTAGGGTGTAAAAATGGTAAAAAGTAGCAAACTTTTAAAACCACTCTTTGCGCTCGCTCTACCGTTAGCAGAATTGTTTTTGAGGCATAACGATATGGGGTGCATATCGTTATGCAATATGTTATACAAAGATTGACAGAGAGTAAAGTAAGTACTTCTAATAATTTTTACAGCAGCTACGTGTGTAAGATTTCTGAATATATATACTAATTTACGAATTTCTTGATGACAGTAGATTTATGTGGGTTTGAACATTAAGTTTTTTTACGATAATTACACCTAGATATTTTATTTCTTCGACCTTTTGAATATTTGGACAAGAACATTGAGTATTTAAGAAGTTTTGGCATTCGTGATTTGTTTTTTGGCTATAACATAATATTATTAAAACACAACAAAACAAGACTCATATATACTCCATTACTCTTATTATATATTACACATTTTAAATAAATGCAGTAAAAAATCGTTCTTGATTTTTTTTAAAAAAAAAATTTTCGCTGCTATGGCTGGCTACTTTCTCGGTTTCTCGATTCATTTGTCCTTTTTGATATGTCTCACGTTACAGTTCCTGCCAACGCGCCGTAATAAGTTAACAGATAAACATATTTAATGCGTAGCGTCACAACATGAGAGTCAGTCACGACAGAGATTCTGAATCAAAAATATGACCCGAATTACAACGACTCACTGGCGCCGGTATTCTTTATTGGATTGGATATATGAGTGTATATATTTATCCTTTTAAAATTGCATTGTTGGTTATTATCATCCATTTCCATCCATATGTTACATTTAATATTTAGTTTATAAATAATTTATTTGGGTCGTGTTTAACGTCGGCTACTTTGTAGATAGTACATAGTAATTTTAATTTATTGGGTCGATAGAGAGAAGTTAATAGGCGAGTCGTCGTATGAAAAGTGAAGCTAGTATAGGTAATTAGATGAAGTTATAAGGTGTATCCCTTCAGAAGCCGCCCTCAAATTAAGAGAGACTTCGGCTACCGATTGTCGCGATCAGGTGATTAATCTTCAATAAATTTATCGCTCAATCAACGTCGCCCTTGGGCCGGTCCGCACCGCTGATTGCATTTCTTCATAATTACATCTTTTGACACGTACGCGCCAAGATTCGTACTTTACAAGCCGCCAGGGCATGAGATCGTGGGAGCACCGTGTAATCAGCTTTCTTGACTGTCTTGTTTTGATTCCGAATTGTGGAATTCTACCGTATATTGCACATGTTTAACATCAGTTACATTACTACATTATCTAAGGAGGTTTAATTTGGGAAAGTTTTAATAAATTATTGGTTATAAATGAAGGATATTTCATTTAAACTACATCCAGTAACAGTATATGTGGTCAACAGATTTAACTGCGTAAGACGTTTCTTATTTTTTATACAAAGGAACGCGATGAAGGGTGGGTGGGGTACCACGTCATTTCGTTTACATGTCGGTAAGTTGTCATGTGCAATATTTGGTTGTTATTAACCATGCGGATGCCGACGGTGGTAACATTTTTCGTGTTTAAATACTTTTATTGTTCTGCATGTATTGCCTGCGTTTCATGCTGGGTTGCGTGTCATGTTGAGAATTTAAAAATCCTTTATTACATGTGGCGTGAGGTCAAGACGACGCACCGCAGCGATATACCGCTCAATGTAATTATAAGATTGGCCTGTTTAAATTTTTTGTGCCATTTTACGAGAGAATTTTTCAAATATCTTATAAAATCGAATCTCGAATCGAATCAACTTCAGTATGTAATTTTTTTTATAATTTGACATGTATGAGGGTTTAAATGTTCCAGTCGGTATTGTCTAGATTCTGATGATGTTTATGCTATTAGCCTATGCGGCTCTTACAGCTTCATCGCTAGCTAATTTGTGGTTCTCTTACCTACCCAAACAAGCGCTCTTTCTCTGAGCGTGTCTGTCTGTGCTCTCTTTCCATCTGATTCCCACAGTCGATATCGATTCTAGCGAACCCTATTTATGCATTCTTAAACATGAGCTAGGATGTGACTCGCTAGACCGAATTAGGTTAAAAACATTCGTTCTTAAATGCACCTCCACCACATTGTTAAAAAATGTAGGCTTCGCTGGGTCTTGCATATTTGACGTTTCTTTATCAGAGCCATCAAGATTTAGGTATCATCGACTCACGAATGTAATTGAACGCTATCTAGATCTCATAAACCTATGTCGATGATACCTGCATACATCATTGATAAGGAATGAATTGTCAACCCTAGTATTTAACTGAATGTCGTTACCACTTATTGGGTAATCTGGATTCTTTTCCTCACAACACTTCCGTATTGAGCTGTTTTAATCTAGTTGAAGTTTTAAATACTCGACGCACTGGATTTGTAATTGTTTATATTTAGAAACATTGTCACAGGTAAATTATTCCAATATTTTAATGTATGCATCATAAATGATAGAAGGTATTCTTTGAAAATATATTACTTCTCTCGTCTAGTTTATTTGTTTATGGTACAGCTAGTTTTATCTGTATTGAAGCTATACTAGCTAAAAACACATAACCTCTTATTATGTAACATAACATGAACCTTTTTAAAATTAATTAAAAATCCTTAATCACTTTGTGTTCTCCTCACGCGTTATCATCGCTTATAATTATTCTAATAACTAGGTAAATGATATAGAAATAAAATTGAACGTCGAAAAGCAGCTGTTTCTTGCGGCTCATGGGATGTACTCGCATTTTTTTAATTGCTCCGTCACCGCAACACAAGCGGGTGTAATTATACGAGGAAGCCACACCTCTTTAACGAGCGTATTTGTGTAGAGCATCAAGTCACATGGATGGGATGTGGCAAGGTACTGTAAACTCTTCCGGCATTCTTAAGACGTATTCTCTAAAAATAGACTCGTATACTTTTGCTATATTCTATTTTTTAAATTTAAAATGCTATTTAACGTTTCTTTTATATTTCGGTAGTATTTTCGAACTTCGATGAAATATTCTAATACAAATGATTGTGAACTCATGTCCAATTTTGAAATTCAACTTGAAATTAAATTTTCAATTCGTTATTATAAAGGTATTCGTAAAATTCTGATTTTTCTAAAACATACGGTATGTTGAAGATGGCTATTTACAATGTTTATTCAGTGTAACAAAGAAGAAACTGAAAATGTTGTATTATTTTCCAAGAAACAACATTAATCGAATACCGGTAATATTTATAGTAGATAAATTATACTATGAAACCTTTTTTACTTATATTTTTTTTACAAAACGTTTTGTGGTAACCAAGCTTGATTCGATTCACAAGCGACTATGATCGGCCCCGAATCCTTTCTAGGTCTTATCATAAGGAACCATCAAAATAACGATATAAAACTATGCGGTAAGCGTACACAATAAGGAATGGTGTTCTGCTTCTTTTGAGAAGAAGAGTAGAAGAGAGTAAGAAATTTATTAAAGGATTTTTATCGGAAGTGCAAGTGCTCCCATCAGTAGCCTGAGATATTTGGTTTCGTTATATAAAGATGAAATTTTCACCAGAATACTGTCAAAAAAGTTGGTCCACAAGCCACCCCGTAAGCTTATACTCCATGCAGATGCAGATGTAGTTGATATTAATTGAAGCTAAACTTATATTCTCTTACAATGCTTGTTTGCTAGGGTTGTCGTCATACACTGGCTAAAATCAATAAGTTTTCATTATTGGCAATTCCATCTTATTCCTTAGAGGTGACAACGTATCCCCATTACTTGCGAACAAATGATCCTTATCAAAGATGGATCAGAGTGACAATGGCCGCGGGAATCACTTTCCTTCAAGTGAACTCTCAGAACCTCTTAATTTCAAAAATAAATACTTGATAACAAATTTATTTTAGATATATAGACAATGGTAGAAGTAAAAGAACTATTACTACTAATATTCCACGCGGTCGCGACTATCCACCCAGAAAAATAAATATGCGAAAACATATAGTATTGTTTTTCGAGTTTCGGATTTGCTCTGTTAACTTCTTGTGATACTGCATCCTGGTGTATGAAAAGTAACCATGAGACTTATTGAGTCCTAAATTTAATCATTATGCACTCTATCTTGCCCGTCCTGTCAGGTTAGAGTCACATCTCAATGTCCATTATTTAATTTAAATTATTAAAGATACTTTAGATTGTCACTATGAACAGGGACTTTTGAATTGATTCAAAATGGAAGTGAGAGGTGGGCTGACTGTGTTATTTTTGCATTCTTTGATTCTTTTTGTACATACGGTTCGATACAGTGACTGTATATCCTTGTCTGATCAACAATAAGCACACAAAACTGATCATTATAATTTTTAAACAAAATGCTGTTTAATATTCGATAAACATGAAATGTGTTTTCTATGGCCCATGACATCTATATTCATCGTTGACAAGGAATCATAAGGCAGATGCGTTGTTGCCCTTGAGGACTGAGTTGGGATGCCTCGCCACCAGTAATAATGGTTTCCAGACCCGTACACTCACCAGACGAAACACAGCAGCATTATGCTGCTATTTTACGCTGGTAAGGACGTGGTCCTTCTCCGGTCGAGCGGACCCATTCATTCTGCAGCAAACTGCAGTGTAGCTCTTCCTCTGTAGCTTTATGTAAAGAAGTTCGATTAAATTAATACGTCAGATACTTAGTAGTTGATATTTCTGATAGGTCGTTGTCCGTCCGGATCCTGTCCCATCCTTTAGGTCATAAAATACAATCTTGTCTGGGAGATTTAAGCACGTGCCCGGGCGACAAAAAGAAAACAACACTTAATTTCGCAACACCCTAAAAGCGGTATTGGTTAGGGTGACCAAAATCCGTTATTTATTTCGTACATTTTGCTAGCACGTATTTCATAAAGTTTGTGGCTAGCAAAAGAACTGATGAAGACGGCAAGAGATTCTTTCTGCCCATTATGTAGCATTCAACTGATTAACAGACCTTCCACATTACGAGGATTTACCGTAATTACATCGATTGATGATGGAAATTCTTTTGCGGCTAAATTTGGCTACTCCTCGGGCTCGATTAACAAACAAATAAAATTTTGCAAATACACAGGAAAGATTTATCTTATATTTCACTTTTACGTGCATGCGATGTACTACACAGCTGTTATAATAATATATGAGTAAGAAAAAATAAATGCAGAGGAAATTTATGTTTTAATTACATATTGCTATAATCTAATTTACTACATTTGTCAAAATGTGGGCACTATAAATTTGTTTGGGCACGTAAATTTGCATTATTGTATTGTTATAACGAAGTAATAATTTATTAATAACATTACGTTACGTACGTCTACAACATTTTACGTTTATTATCTTTCTGCCACCGGCAGTAGACGTACCGTAATGTCCTGTAGACGTAGTAAAATTATGGCTGACCCAAGGATATCGTGACCGGTCATCACACCACCCAACACGCTGCGAGTTGAAGTTCGGCGCGGTGGTCGCAATTAGGCTCGATAAATGCTCCCGACATTCGATCCATCGGCTTTTCAGCCGATTAATCGCTCGAAACGCACACGGGAATCCGATTTTAAGGGGTCATTTCTTATGTATTTTTATGTAGCACTTCGCGAGGTATGATAGTTATCACGCTATGTCCTCCAGTGGTTATTGCCGTAATGTGTTAAAGAGGTGTTCGATTCGTCGGTTCGCGATGTGATTTTTTTTTATTTTTGTACTATCTATATTTAATGCCTATACTTGATCGGACAACTGTGTATTACTGTGATCATAAAAGTTAAATTGCTTAGATAAAATGCCTTTCGAAGTATTAATATAACCTTACCACGGTTTTACAATTTGGGCACATAGGTAGATGCGGTGGCTTATATGCGATAACGGTAGCTATCACATTTATGTATAACAATTTTTTCTTTTATTAATTTCTAAGGACATATAAAGATCTTTAAATGCAATATGTTATAAAAATGGAAAGTCTTGTTAACATATTGATAATGTTTGTTCCTCTGCCGGAGCTAAATTTATGTTCAAAATGGTAAAGACATTACAACTTATATCGGCCCGTATATGTACCAAATCAACAATTGATTCTGGATCAGTAAAACGAGGCTGGCCTTTGTATTTCCAAAGCCCGCATACACGATGCACTGGCCACATATCAATTATTTTGACACCAAGGATTACGTTTTAGTGATTACTCTCTTGACACTTGGTGTGTTAAGTTTTATGTCTTATTTGAAATGTTAAGTCGGGACGAGGGGATTACTCATTGGCATTGTGGCATCTCTTATAACATTTAAACTTATTCCATTACCTCCAAAACTATCTTATGAAGTTTTATTAATTTAAGGATAACTGAGAATGAAATTCGTTCAATGAAGCGCTTTTGGTTTTTCCCGGCAAGTTGTGATATTAGTTATGACTGGAATGTAAGGATTTCGCCGTTGATCTGCTTGATAGTAAAATGAAATAAATTAATTAACTTTTTAATTAATTAATTTTAACTGATGACATAATGCTATTTTTTAATTTTCTTTGTATTTCTTAAAGGTAACAATTATGAAGTCCTAATTAAATGTCCTCGTGATATACTGAGTTGTTAACCTGTCCATATTAGCGATGATATCAAATCAATCAGTTTTATTATATTTTTATTACTGATCGTTAAATATAAATAAATAGAAATTATACTTTAAAAACTTTATTCTGTAACAAATTAACAAGTAACTTCAAGCTGTCAGTGCTATCCGTATGCTGAATCAATTAGTATCAAAAAGTGTGTAAAAGCCGACCATTTAAATAGAAAAAGGTAAATACTCACTAAATCACTTAATGATATGACATTAACACGTGTCTACGTTGTTCGCATGGGTAATGTAATAAAACGAGTAAATGAAACGTTCAAAGAACTTTCAAATGTGAATAGGACAGCTCCACCTTTTCTAAATCTACTGTGTCGCTGTATCAACGTCAAAAAGGATAGGAGTGAGTGACGACCCTTGAGACAATAAGCGATGTCGTTTGCTTACAAGGCGACAAAACCTTAATATCAATACAACACAATAGGAACAATAGTTTCCCCGTGTCAATTATCCTATCATTACCATTGGAATAAACGACGTAACGGATCAGATGATGATCGAAAAACAACACGGTGACGACGCAATGTGATATTGAATACAGCTTTTATATATTTTTTAGAGAGTTTGAGTTCTATAACTATGATGATAGGTGCTAAAGTCCATTGAAACTTGGAACTATGATGTGTCATTTTGGGCGTAATGTAACAGTTACCCATAAATCATTTATAGAATGTTTCGTTTGAAATTTTTGTCACCTAGCAATACACTTTAGGGTTGATTAATAACAAACGCATCGTGTTTTTCTTAAAAAAATACATTATATTTTGATGATGTCCCTCTACATTGTTTCAAATATAATTGCATCTTCTAGCTGTTAACAGATGACTTAACCTGCAAAGCATATATTATAGTTCCGAAAATATTGCATAAATACCAGAGGTCTATAATCACTTTCCCTAATCCGGTATAAGGTACATTGATTAGCACACGTCGGTTGCATGGGACAAGTTAATACATCTGGAAGCCAGCAAATGATTACCGTTAATTTAATATATTATACAGCGTTAAAAACATAGAGTTTTTTTTATATTATATTATATATAATCAGAGATTCCTTTTTTTTATAATATGGGATTATTATTAAGGGAGTAAAACCAGTACATAACTCAGGTAATGTTGACTGATGACTGCGGCCCGTGACATGTGCATGTCACCCCAGAGAACTAAGTTTCTACACTCACCACTAAACAGCAGCTGACTGATTCATGTTGCAGCTAGAGCTAGCAAAAACTTGCTGTAACGTGGCTCTACCACTCTTAATATTATTTTCTAAGCTCAAGAAATTTTCAAGAAATTGGGGAATATTATTAACATGTAGAATATTTTCATTGTTTTATCGAATACTGATCTCTACTTGAATCTTTCTAATATATTTTTTATCTTTAATTACAAATTCCTTCTATTGGACTTCTTACATCATTTTATCATACTTATAATGTAACGTAAACACTTAGTCTTTTTGTGTCAAATCATAAATTTGGTTTCAGCTATAAATTAATTGGTGTTTGACAAAATGCCGTGTTTATAAATACATACTCATAAGCTTTGTAAGTAAGTGTAATTATTATATACTTCTTATCGTCCTGTATAAATTTATGGATCTCAGATATTTCCCATTTTATTTACAAGTATTCTCTGTAATATGATGTTCAAATTGACTAAGATTCTCTATATGGACTGAGATGAATAGCCTCGACACCAGTTATAAAAATCTCCGGATCTCTACACTCACTAGACGAAGCACATCAGCATTATGCTACTATTTTACGGTGGTATTCTATGAGGGCGTGGTCCTACCCCGGTTGAGCTGACCAATTAATTTTGCAGCTAGTGCTATTCAATAATTTTCATTCATTTTATTTTCACTTGATAACATCAGTTGCGTTTATAAAAGTATTTTCTTGATATTCATGTATTTTTATTATTCCACAAGCGTAATATCCATGTAATAGAAAAGATGAGCGTGCTCCGTAAGCATAACTATAGCCCTAGTAACAAACTATATTTATACAATGCGAATACACAATACAAAGTTTTGAATAGCAAATTAATTATTAACATGTTCAGCTATAGGTTTTTCATAAAACTTCATGGGAAAAAAAATAGAAATGTTTAACTTTGCTTTTAAAATAATTTGTTCTATAGCCCTAGTAACAAACTATATTTATAAAATGCGAATACACAATACAAAGTTTTGAATAGCAAATTAATTAATAACATGTTCAGCTATAGGTTTTCCATAAAACTTCATGGGAAAAAAATTGGATTGTTTAACTCTGCTTTTATAATAATTTGTTCTATAGCCCTAGTAACAAACTATATTTATAAAATGCCAATACACAATACAAAGTTTTGAATAGCAAATTAATTAATAACATGTTCAGCTATAGGTTTTCCATAAAACTTCATGGGAAAAAATTGATTGTTTAACTCTGCTTTTATAATAATTTGTTCTATAGCCCTAGTAACAAACTATATTTATAAAATGCCAATACACAATACAAAGTTTTGAATAGCAAATTAATTATTAACATGTGTTCAGCTATAGGTTTTCCATAAAACGTCATGGGAAAAAAATTGGATTGTTTAACTCTGCTTTTATAATAATTTGTTCTATAGCCCTAGTAACAAACTATATTTATAAAATGCCAATACACAATACAAAGTTTTTAATAGCAAATTAATTAATAACATGTTCAGCTATAGGTTTTCCATAAAACTTCATGGGAAAAAAATTGGATTGTTTAACTCTGCTTTTATAATAATTTGTTCTATAGCCCTAGTAACAAACTATATTTATAAAATGCCAATACACAATACAAAGTTTTTAATAGCAAATTAATTAATAACATGTTCAGCTATAGGTTTTCCATAAAACTTCATGGGAAAAAAAACAGAAATGTTTAATTCTGCTTTTATAATAATTTGTTCTATATCCCTAGTAACAAACTATATTTATAAAATGCGAATACACAATACAAAGTTTTGAATAGCAAATTAATTAATAACATGTTAAGCTATAGGTTTTCCATAAAACTTCATGGGAAAAAAATTGGATTGTTTAACTCTGCTTTTATAATAATTTGTTCTATAGCCCTAGTAACAAACTATATTTATAAAATGCCAATACACAATACAAAGTTTTTAATAGCAAATTAATTAATAACATGTTCAGCTATAGGTTTTCCATAAAACTTCATGGGAAAAAAATTGGATTGTTTAACTCTGCTTTTATAATAATTTGTTCTATAGCCCTAGTAACAAACTATATTTATAAAATGCCAATACACAATACAAAGTTTTTAATAGCAAATTAATTAATAACATGTCTAGCTATAGGTTTTCCATAAAACTTCATGGGAAAAAAATTGATTGTTTAACTCTGCTTTTATAATAATTTGTTCTATAGCCCTAGTAACAAACTATATTTATAAAATGCCAATACACAATACAAAGTTTTTAATAGCAAATTAATTAATAACATGTTCAGCTATAGGTTTTCCATAAAACTTCATGGGAAAAAAATTGGATTGTTTAACTCTGCTTTTATAATAATTTGTTCTATAGCCCTAGTAACAAACCATATTTATAAAATGCCAATACACAATACAAAGTTTTGAATAGCAAATTAATTATTAACATGTTCAGCTATAGGTTTTTCATAAAACTTCATGGGAAAAAAAACAGAAATGTTTAACTCTGCTTTTATAATAATTTGTTCTATAGCCCTAGTAACAAACTGTATTTATAAAATGCGAATACACAATACAAAGTTTTGAACAGCAAATTAATTATTAACATGTTCAGCTATAGGTTTTTCATAAAACTTCATGGGAAAAAAACATATGTTTAACTCTGCTTTTATAATAATTTGTTTATTTATCTTATATTTTCAGACCGCACACGTTCATAGTTAGCGGTAGAAAGACTCTTTACAATTTTTTAACGTGTACACGTATATTGACATAAATTTGTGGGGCCTTTAACAGTCTGTTTATCCAAGATCTTATTTAAGTACTGAGATTTGGTGCATGTAAATGTGTTGCGATTCAAAGAAAGACACGTTTGCTCTTTTTTATGGACCTGTTCATTGTTAATTCTTTTACTTTTACTTTGTTAACTTTTTTCCTTTGCGGTTTAGTCTCTAATTAGTTTTTTACCGTTTTAACTTATAGTACAGTACATATTTGAATTTTATTTGATCATATTATACAAAATACCATTTTGTTAGTATAATTGATTATAGAAGAAATTATGTATCTTTTAGTAAAACCACTCTACACCTACCACATTTGGTACGGGGTGGTGTAGATGGTCTCATTTGATTGGTGAGAACCTCATTGCTATTAAATACACTTATTGGAGTTTGGTTTAAAACTTATTTTGATTATTCAGCATTCTTCTGCATCTCAACTTTTCCATAACTGTTATGAGCGGAGTAAGTGACCTCACCTACATTACACCTCCGAGATCACTGGCTGCAAATATTCTATGTAGTTGCTACTTAATGTCTAGGAAATAACAGAGTCCGTCTGTTTATCTAACACCTTAATCAGGATAAACTCGAGATAAGTTGAGTGTATAATACGACGTATCTACTTGTATCCGTTCATTAATTTCAAAATAGTACTACTACTAAATCGTGGCTTCATCTAACATCTCGTTATTAGGTCATTCGTCAACGGCTCGCCAGTTGGTTCGGGTTTTTTTTTGCCAATGATAATCGTTTTTGCGAGCCATGTTCGGATGAGTCCCAATTCAGCTTGCTGCTTTTAATTATGAATGATATTCCCAAGTATGCATTCATAAGAATATAATACGCTGTCTGAAAGTCTCAATTCCAAACCATTTATGACTTTTATTCGGTAATAAACAGTTTCCCAGTGCAATATTTCGTCAACTAATTAATATATCGACTGGCAGTCATAATTATCTCGGCAGGTGGGATTCATCCCCCCACGGTGTTTGCAAATGTACAAGTTGTGTCGTAAAAATGACAAACTTACTTTTATTGCACGCCTCAGCGCATGTAAGTAATGTCTTGTCTCGTCGTATGTTTTTGTCAGCGGGTAATCTGCGATTTATTAAGACGCGTGTTGATTATTTTATTTGATCGCTAGTCTTCGGTAAAAAAATCGTTATAGTATTGAATTAGTGTTGTCATCTAACGAGTACCGTTATGCGATTTATTAACATGAGTTAGGTGTATTGATGTTAAAAAATCATTAGCAACTTCAACAGACAAGGTTTTCTTTAATTTATCATTGGTAGTTTGTAACTTAAAACATCGCAATGCCAGGATGCAACTCGAGCTTCCACTTATGACCAACACCGTGAAGTTTTTAAATTAATCATTAACAATTAGATCAAGCCGCTATAGTCTTGTTATGAAGTGACTTCAATAAGTAATGTACATATACATTATTCCCGCCATTAATTATTACTTTCTACAGGCAACATACGAATAGGCATGGGGAACGGGTAGCGTTAGCACACAAAAAAAATTCCATAAATAAAATATATATCAAATTATTGACAAGGTTCTGTTTCAAATATTCAAATTTCTTTTCAGAAAAAGATTTTTATGGTTTTTTGTGTCTCTAATTTTTGCAATTTTTTATGTGTATACATGTCATGTCACGTATTATTAACGTTTGTCAATAAAATCAAATGCGTGATACCATGCAGTTTGCTTATTTCACATTGAATCACTGTAACGATAGTGTTCTAATTTTGTTTATGGCGACATGTTTTTGGTTAACAGCCAAAAACTATCGGGTGAGCAGGAAATATTGCGGCCTGTACCAAGTGTAAGAGTGTTTTCGGGGATGTACTATGTTGCCTGCTTTTTGACAGGGTTGTAAATCAGCTTGGTCATTTTTTGATAACAACTTTACTTATTTAAAAAACGTGATTCGTACAATAATACGTGGTTTTGTAGCCTTAACTTAAAAATAGCGAAATGTTCAACTTATTTTAAATGAGTGTCTGGTCATTTGCCTGTCAGAAAATATCAATATCATAAACCCGTATAATTATTTATTGGGTACATTTTAACATGAAAACTGGGGATTTTATTTAAAATTCTTAAATCTTTAATAACTCGGAAATATGCCCAAATTTGCTGCAAATGTGTTCTACTTTAATCCCTTGCATATATACATATATGAATATGCAGATACAAATTCAAAATAGTATGGTTATTATTTATATCAGTTTGTTTTTCTGCTAGCTGTACTACTCTCAGTGATATATGTAGGCGCCTCGGAGGTTGCAGATTCAGCCATGTGATTGAGAGTTACGATTGTCATTAATATCGTAATGGAATCGATTTACGTTCACAGATCATCATATCGATTTTATTGCTTCACTCGTGTTGTATTTAATTTAAGTTACCATACGAGTCTACAGTTATTATATGCGGTCTATTTGTAACGTTTACGGTGCAGGCAATCTGTTTTACGCGCCGGCAAGTGAAGGGGTGTTCAATTTATGTTGAAGAATTTTTTTTAATACAATGCTTTGTTTTAATAATCGGAAAATATTTATGTTACCTAACTGTGATGGCCGTATGGACATCACGTCGGCCCACGGCCTAACGCTTATGGGTATGAAGACAAATATTTTAGCTACGTAAGTTTTTACGGTATTTTTTAGATTTTATGTACGCAAAAAAAAAATCACTTCCTAATTAACGCTTTGGAAAATTCATATCTACTTATCTTCATATGATCAGATCTAAAAACGTTTGAACTAGAAATAGGGTGTAGGGCTTGCCATCTTTGTCTACTCCAATCGTAGCAATCATTTATTTGCCAAACTAAAGCCACACTGCAGTTTATATCTAGCTATTGGTCGGTTTGACAGGGAAGGAATAAGCCCTCGTAAAATATCAGCGTTAGCAGAATAACGCTGCTGCGTTTCGTCTGGTAGTGTAGGGATCCAAAAACCCTTATTATTGGCGACAAGCCATTCTATCTTAGTCCATAAGAGTCGCATCTGCATTATGATTACTTACCCAGGATGTATTTGAGTATAATGGGTCGCAGGAGTAATCTACCATAAGGTGAACAGCGTGCTCGTTTGTACTTTGTACTCTCAATATAGTAAAAAATTAATTATACGGGAGTAAATTTCAATTATTTGTGTTTCTTATGAAATCACCTGTTAATTGCGTCACGTAAAAAATATAAACTCATAAAGCTAACTGTTTGCTGTAGTTTAATTAAGATCTCAATAATTAATTTACCAGTATGCATGTATTCCGGTATTTCCAAATGAGATATAGGCGAAGATTTATAAAATTCCATGTCACCGTTAAATTTTAATCGATCACAAGAAAAGTTAATAAAAACTGTGGCTAAGAAGCAACGTTTAATATTTATGTGTGCATTTCTTCGTGTATATTATTCATGAATTGATTTTAATTGGATTTTCTTCATTCATAAAGGCCACCGGCGAATACTAAATTGAAAATTTACCCCTTTTAGACACACCTCCTTGCGCTCGTATATTTTTTCTGCATACGTTTACGTTGTCTTGTCAACACCGTCAATAAATAATATCTACTACAAGCCATTATTAAGGGTGCCTGACATTTTATTTAAGGTGATTTTAGATGAAGTTGATTTTTTTTGTGTAAAAAATTTGCCCTGGGGTGCACCGAAGATGAGTTTTCGAGATTTATGTTGTATCGAGGTTTTAGAAAATTACAGTTATTTGAAATTCTAATATACGTCCCCCATTTTTAAGTTAAACAATAATCTAATCGGTTTCTCGGAAAGGCACAGCGCCTTAGTTAGCGCGTAAGTTTTGTATTGTAAGTTAATAATAAACTTCATTAAGCTAAATAAGTAAAGTATAGACAGTAAGACAGTAATTTGTGAATTAATCGAAAACATTATTTTAGATCGATTGTCATAAAAAAAACAGATTTTGTTTTCAAATTATATAACAGACCTAGAGTCTGTCTGTCTTAAAATAATTAGGAGATATTGTTGTTTGCAAATAATATATCCACTTTTATTTTCATCAAATCCTCCATAAAAGATAATTGACAATGTGACACTGCTATCTCGAGGGTCGTTTACTTTTAACCAGATTTTGAGAAACCAACATTGTTATGTTTATTACATGAATGAAAACCACAGTAAATATGAAAGGGACGTGAGTGTGGACAGCATAAAGTTTTTTAAAAAGATGGCCATTAGTATATTGTCATATTTTTTTTATGAGCTTACTCTACGAAATTTCTTTTTTTTTACATTGAGAGTAACAAACAAACACACAGTTCACCTGATGGTAACTGTTTCTTGCGGCCCATGACATCTACATTCGTCCTTGATTAGAAAACATCAGATGCATTATCACTCTTGAGGCTTAAGATGGAATGCCTTGTCACCACTAATAAAGGACTCACACGACGAAACAGCAGCATTAGATGCTATTTTCCGCTGGTATTCTGTGAGGGCGTAATCCTACCCCGGTCGAGCTGACCCATTCATTCTGTAGCTAGAAACAAACTGCAGTGTAGCTCTACTCTAATATGCTTAGTTATGCATTTTTTGTGAACTAACAGCCAAGTCCAAGAGTATTATTAGGGTAGACGAGTTATGTGATCTACTAATTTCATTAAATGTGATCGTTAAATTACGTTAGTGTAATGTTGTGTTTGGTAATAAAGTTCAGTTTGGTTTGGTATTGGGTGTGACTTTAATGTCAGTTTTCATTGTTTGGCAGTGTACTTAAACGCCTTCGTAACGGATTTTATTGACCTATGTTAAATTTTTTACGTTATTGTTTTTAGGATATAATATATGTTTTAGTATATGTTTTTAGTATATATAATATTATTGTGAAATTAAATATTATTATGTAAATATTATATTAAGTTAATTCATTTAATACTGACCATGATGATTCGAAGCTACCAATTGTTCGAGCTACAAATATTAGATTTCGTTCTTTTGTAAGTTTCGGTACTAAGTACACTTGACTAAAATTGTAAAGTAAATTAAAAAAAATACATATCCGTTCTGATTGGGAATTGGACTTTCTACTTCACATTTCACAATATAGTGGCATCGTTGTCATTAAACCTGACGTCGGTTGTCTACTAAATGACATAAAGGAGATTTATGTAGTGTTATATGGTTGTTTAAATCAATCCTTTATCCTAGCCATTGCTAATCTAGTTAGTGCATTGACGTTTCATTTAGTTTCTACAGCATTGTCATGTTATCAAGTAACTAATTTTTAAATGCTAACGTTTCGGATGCTCCGTCCAAAACTTGATCCCGTCAGGTGGCTCTCGGTCGGAGAAGGTCATTGACGTCGGTGAGGTAGGGCTAGTCGATGATTGATCAACGCCCTTATCAGTGCACTGTCGCCTACGTGCGGCTTTTTCAAAGACGCATTGTCTCCGACTGCAGAAGCAAGTTCTGATAGAATCGTAACACCAAGGATGTCTCTTATAATCCCTATGCTATATTATTCCTAACGTATTTTTCTTTGGTTTCAGACTGTTCAAATTAAACATGTTGATGTAAAGGATGTGTAAGTATATTTGCAATTTCTATAAATTTACATTGTTGTATAAATAGTTTTCGTGTTCTGGTTTGTTCACGTTTTACTATTCTTTCTGACTGCATCCGAACTTTCGCCTGATTATATAACAAATGCCTTACATAGGGTTGGGTCGCGGCGTATTGCGTAATACGTCCACAATAATCTAATAGTTTAGGGTACGATCTGCGCAATTTAACGTCATAGGTTAAAATCCGCCATTTGACCATTGTCGTGAACGTATTCTCTTAACGCAAGCATTTTAGCCTAGTCGAAGTAATAAATGTTAATAAAGTTAATTGTAGTTTCTATTATTCTTTAAAAAAAATACGGCACTATAATATATATTCCACGTGGTTAACTGGTTATAACTTCGTTGTCGAAATAGACCAGGTAAAAGTCATCGCCATTTACCAAATAAATGTATTATTCCCTCTATTTAGTCTATAGTTATTGTTTTTTTTCAAAAAATTATAATATGTATAAATATATAGTTTTTCCTAGATGAATGATCACACAGTTTACGTGATGATAAGGGTGTCCCGTGGCTTATGGCCGTGATTGGGACATGTTGTCACCCCTAAGGACTGAAATGGAACGCCTCTTCAGACGATATAAATTAACGTTCAAATATTATTGCTCGATCTTTATAAAACGTGATCCTTCCGCGGTCAACCCAACCACACTTACGTTACGTTACTTAAGTTCTAATTAATTATCGTGCCATGCTTGATTAGGAATGCGTTGATACTCTTCACCTTTAAAATTAAGAAAAATTAAATATTTTATTGTTTTGCAGTAAATTCTAAATTTTGCTTCTAGATGGGATATTAAAGAGTTGTTGGTAAAAATACCTAAGTTAGGAGCAGTTTTGGACCTTACAAACACAGCGCGCTATTATGATCCAAAGGTAAGTGTATGAAGGATCTAAATTTTCTTTTTAATTGTAAATAAAGAATGGGACAGAAGAACTAAGGAGACATAGCTCAAAGAATCTGTAAGCTGACGTGGAAATGGGCTTACGATGTAGCTGGTAGAACCGATAACCTATGGGGGGACGGTTCCCGAGTATTGGCCAATGCAGCGTATAACCTAGATGGAATGAGGACCTATGCATGTCTGCGAGAAGTCGATGGATGCAGGTGCGTACTCAGGATCGTACTCTATAGCAGTCTGTGGGGAAGGCTTAGGTTCAGCGGTGGACTAGTGATTGACAGAACTGGCGATGACGATGGCGATGACGATGATGACATCGATCGTAGAAAATCGTAAGGATTAGTGTGAACACATAGAATGACTAACACATTGTGACTAACACACTGTCTGGAACACGGAACAAGCAACGGGCCTCTGCTCGAAAATCAACAGTTTATGACACAAATTGTCGTTACTTCCAATAAAGTATCGATAAATAAATATACATATAGCTGAAATATTTTACATGTGATATGTACATTTTATTAGTCTGTAAGTTTCACCCTGCTTTCTTTAATTGCACACAAAGTAACTCGTCTCGAATGACGACTCCAATATGTGAATAACTATGAGTAGTTTACAAAAGGCAGGCAAACCTGCATTTGTTTCTGATAATGAAAGGCATTGGTAGCCCACGGTGTAAGACAACATGTTCAGTACAGAATAACAACTTTTAGTTGTTAGGATAGCGCCTGACGGAATGTGCTAGAATACTGGGAAGCAATAAAGTTACGTTCTGCTTTACGACTGAAAGTCACATTTTCCGCTACGATGCTTTGTTCGGGCGTATGTCTGATTGCCTTGCATTCATCTTCCGGCATAATCTGTTCGTAAACTTATATTTTCACAGAGTAGTCGACAGTGTGTGCCGGTAATTTTTTTAGGACGTACTTTAATATTTTTTTTATATATATGCTAACTTAGACTATATATCTATATATTTGTGTTGTATTGTATAACAGCGTGAAATAAGAGTTTCTTAGTTAAAACCTTTTGGTATTACAACTTTAAATTCTAATAATACATATACTACCTTTAGATATTCGTTATGCCATGAAACTCTTTGGTTTACCATTTTACCTCACTCGGGAGCTTTCAGCTCGTAAGCGTGTTTGCCGAAGCTTTAAGGGATTCGTCGCCTACACCGCAGACACGTTAGGTGTATCCTAAAAACAATTTATATCTTAGTGATGTATCTCTTTTGACGAATCGCCATTTCACCGATAATACGTTAAGATGTAAATTGATAAGATAGTATATTTTACTTACTTTTATGGATCGTATCTCCATGGGCGTTACGCCCAGCTCGCTGACGGCGCTTGTCAATTCAATAGCGCGTGTGCGCACTGATTAGCCCTGTCAACTTGAATTACACACGCGTTTCTCGAATTGAAACACACTCGAGTCAATTAAATTGGTGTCTCGTGGCGGTCAGTATAAGGGATATGTGATTTTAAAGTGAGAGATGTGATTTGCTCTGACGCTTGGTTTTTGTGCCGTCATATACTGTTTAATTTTTCTGTTTTTTTTTTTACTGATTTGTGTAATATAAATTTATTATTTGACAATTAAAAAAAAATATATTTGCAGTTAATTCGTTTATAGTATATTTCTTCATATCTCTTACTCTTCTTATACTCAGTACTTCACTGCTGTACATAGCCAATACACAAACTTCGAGGATTTGATGTAGTCTTTCCAATCATGTGCTTTTTTTTTAAAAAAAACTGCAATTCCAATTACTATTAAGTAAAGCACCAAGAAGCTGGCAACCTGTGCCTGTGCTCATGGCTAAGCTGGTGATAGCCAAAGCTGAGTACTATTAGCCTTTTGGGAAGACTAAACTTGTAAGTTGGTACTTTGTAGCACCTGCCCAAACGTGACAAGAGTCCCCCACAAACGACCCAACTCGTCCTTTAAAAAGGGTTAAGATCTGTTGCGGTGTGAAGTACCACCGCACTTTTGCCAGGACTCACAGCTTCCTAGCGGCAGCCATAGACTCAATGAACCGCCCAAAGTCAAGGTTTGGTGAGATATCAACTCCTAAAATATGAAGGTGATCAGCATGTTCTAGAGAAATAAATTTAGCATGGTGACCGGGTCTCTTTACCAGTACACGTTTGCGTTTTGGTGGCATTTAAACTCACAAGCTTGGCCACGCCCCGAATTAAGACTGACTATAATATGAGATTAATTCACTGTACCAAAGGCTCCCTCTCACACTGTATATGTTCTCGACCAGCCTGAGCACCGGTACCTCTCCACAACTGTGCTGCTATCTGCATACTTCAAAATATCGGCTTTCAGTAGGTCGTGGAAATGCAGCAGAAATAGAGTTAGCGGTTAGTTGAGCGGTTATAACCACTGATAGAGACCGTTCCTTTAAGAAAGTCTTGTATCCGGGTGATCCGACCATGAGACATGCCGTTCGCTAGAAGCTTGCTGATAAAGCTTGCATGCTAGACCCTGAAGGCTTTTGAGACATCTAGCGAAACAGCAAGTGCTTCACCGTTATTCTTAATGGACCGATTTCGGATAAATCCCAACTGCCGGTCATTGAAGAAGCCATTGCATTTTAAAATATGGTGATTTTACCACACGCTTGACGGTAAATGAAAACATCATGAGTAAACCTGCAAATTTGTCTAAGAAATAAAATAATATTTATATATATATATTTTTCTAAGACGCGTGTTCTAAGTTCTAAGTTGAGAAGTCGCGTGGTGGACTATGCTCTAAAAGCTCTAGAGAGAAGGCCTAAGCATAGCAGGGCGTTTTATATATATATAGGCTTTTGCCCTACTTCACTTTATGCACAATTAACAAAATTAATTAAGAATTGTTAGGTCAAAACAACAACTTTATTGGTTGAACTTGTACACGGTCGGTGACTAAAGTCAATACGTACGAAGTAACTGGACCGATATTGTGCTAATTTCGGAATTAATTATTTAATCCCTTTGTTTATTGAAAAGTTTTATTCAATAAATACACATTTTTATCTTAAATTGTTCAAGTTTTAAATTTTATTTATTATTCAACGTGTTATTATTTGATGGCAATATTTGACTTTATTTACAATCACAGCTATTTATGTAAAGTGTAAATGCTGTAAAGTTATTTTCGTTTTCGAGTGTAATGTTAACTAACTCTCTTTGTTGCAGAAGTTTGAAACGGCTGGTGTGTGTCACAAGAAGATTTTAATACCAGGTCGCGTCTTACCTCCTGAGGACAAAGTGAAGGAGTGAGTTTATTATAACAAACTACTGCTTTTAGATAGGAAGGTTTTATACAAGATTCATCTAATGCTATACTACTTTTATAAAGCTGATTCTTACATTACCTTCTTTATCTCGAAAAACACTTATTAAACAATACAAACAATTTAATTTATTATCTAATTTTAACAATTTTATAAAATTTCTATAGATTCACGGCAATTCGACAGCAATTAATGGAAGTATAAAAACAAATAAAAATAGTAATGCTCGAGACGTTTTATTATCCAGTTTACAGAAGAATTTTAGAGTTTACATGCAAGAAGTCGTTTACGAAGTCACCAATGATTGATTTTGGTCATAGCCAATTGGAATCCACACCTGTAGAGGTGTGCACGTAAATCAAGAGACGCCGGGCTATCGATCAATGCGAGCCGTGTTATCTTTTTGCACTCGCGGCGTGTTTTTAATTTGAACCGTCGAATTGGCGCCATTCGTAGGCCGAATATGGGTAATGTTATAAATCTCGCTGGAGGCGTGGGCGATCGTCCGCTGTATCGCGGTGGAACTCTCTGGGTTCCGAACCCGGTATAGAGCCTATGTTCGACGCCCGAATCCGCCCACGCGGCAAGCTTTCGGAATTTGAAAGGCATTTGTCGCTGCCCCGATGCGTCTCGCCTTACGTGTAACAGATGTCCGTGTTAATAGAAAAACAAATATTTTATTAACTCGTAAATCTATGTATTAAGATCACAGTTGAACTATAAAGCTCTGAAATCAATACCAGCGTTTACTTGCATGTCTCCCTTAAAGAGTGGGCAGCGTCCTAGAAAGTGAATTATATATATTCGTTATCTCTTTCAATCTAACAGAGCAGTTTAAAAATATATTTTTACTTATAATCGTTAACAAATTTAACTGCTCATATAAAATGCCATACAATATTTTAGTTTGCTAGCAGGAGTGCTAACACTAATACAGTATCTAAATCCTATAGTGAGTCGTAGGTAAATAATGAACACATTATAACATCTGCGGGGTCTAAGAGCTTTAACTATATGATTATCTCGGTCATTTGTCTAGTCTTTTGTTAGACGCTGCGCGACGTCGTCGGTCGACTTCACCATAAATTACCATCGGCATTTCTCAGATAGTTGGTTCCTGTTATCGCGCCCGAGAACCTCGCATCTGTTTGTCAGTTAAGGATAGACAAATGTGCCACCCGTAAAGCTTCCACGGTACGAGCACTCGCCGATGTCTTTGTTTAGACAATGATTATGTATTAAGCGAAACGTTTATTTTAAAATTTAGAATAGGTTACATTTAGGAATAGCGTACAATAATGCAAGAACAACAAAAAAAAAGATGGGTTGCACTGTAGCAGGAAAAATTCTAGGGTAGTATATACTATGTAAGTACAAGAAATCTTTTCATGTACCTTCAGAGTGTTTTTAGTCGTTGTATACTGTAACACCACTAAATGCATTTCCATAATACTACTAGTAATAAAAATTCCTTTCAATGGCTTTGAAACAGAATGGAGACACGGTCAAATACCATTTGTATTTGAAAAAATATATTGAATGTAAAATATATCCGCGGAGAATTTTTTACAATGAGTTGTTTCAGTTGCCTTTATCTATACAGAACACTTGAAATAATTCTGTTAATATAAAAAAAATATTAATAATAGTAATTCACTACGCTTCGGTGACCTTTTTGGGGAAACCGAGGGTTTTGTCTATGCGATACAGGATCAGGTTATTAAGACCAAAAACTATAGTAGATCCTGAAGGACGGCACCGTCGACATCTGCCTAAGTAAGGCATCAGGGCGATGGCAACGCCCTGGTGACTCACTTAGGCATGTTACCTCCGGTAGTTCGGCGCTAACTAACTAACTCAGATAATCTGCATAGTTCCAACCTAGTAGCCAGGGTTCTCCACCCGGAGCTCGCTCTGAAATATGGGCTTTTGAAATTCTCTGAAATATCAGGAATCTCGTATGCCAGATTACTGACATGTGGGGTGTTATGCCGATCTAAATTATTTCTATAGTCGTATCTTCAAACGGGTTAATCAACCAACCAGTCTCTTGAATCACCTGAGGTGATTGGGGCTCCTCGACTGCGGTCATAGTCCGCAGGTTTCTCGCCCTTTCGCCCTGACCCTCGACCGTATGTATATATAATATTGTACTGTGTATATTTGTATTATTAATTTTTTGTTTTATTTACTTATTTATTTTATTGACCAACCAGGTGGAGATAAAAAATAATATCCCCACAATAATAATAACTTTTGGAAACTTCAAAATTTTGTATATGAATATGTTAGTATTATTGACATCAGTCTATTTAGTTTCACGAAGCGAGATAATCGACAAGCTACAAAAAAAGGTAAACGCAATTGGCCGTATGCGGCCATTATGTCGAGAAAGCCAGTGGTAGGACCCGTGACCTTTTACTGAAGATCATCAGACGTACGCCCGTAACGATGCTCGCGTGCCTCGCCGGCTCCTCCATTTATCACGGGTGTATTTTTACTTGTTTCCCCATGTCGACTGTCCACAATCATGTCGTCATTACAAACCGGCGCGTGTACCTACAGATTGCTCGAACTATAAATTGTGACCACCGACGCGTATATACGCCGACTGATGTGTGCACATTATGCACACATCACACTTATTCTTGATGTGTGTGTAATTTATGTCTGCAATATTTGCGACTACGGAATACTCTGTTGGTTGAGGCGTATATCCAGCAGTAAACTGAAATGCTGAAAGGGAATTGGAAGAAAAATAATGATTTTGGTAGAAACAAGGAGTATAAAGCAAACATGATTTTAAAGAATTGTAGATTTTTATTCATCCGACATAACACAATAGCACTAAAATATTATTTTACGATGATTTACAATCAAAATTTTTTAACGGTGTTTATATAATATCAGTTACCGTCACTTGGACCGTGTGTCCAACACACCGTTCCTTCTTTTCCGCGAATGCAGCGAATATCGAGGAATCTTTTAAATATTTTTCAAGATGCCTCACCGGATTTCGATCACAGCCATGTTCTCATCGTTATTATCACATGATTTCAATTACGCAGTATATATTATAGTTTTTGGTTCGGTCCGGTTATAAACACACAGAGGTCATTCGATGGATCCAACACGGATGAGCATCGTTCGGGGGATTGCAATTCATCTTCTCGTTCAACGTTTTAAAACGAAAGTCTTTAACCAGTGCGTGGCTATGCTCAGTGTTTCTCTGCGTAATAGAATACACAACTTGGACATCCGCAGTAGAACGAGGGTGACCGCGATTAGTAAGTGTAAGGTTCACCATATAGCTCGTAGAACCGATAACCGATGGGATGGGGAGCAACCCCCCACTAGATGGAGTGACGACCTTTGCAAATTTGGGGGAAGTTGATGGACGCAGGAGGCTCAGGTTCGTGTTTTGCGGCAATCCATGGAGGAAACCTATGTTCAAAAGGGGACTATGGATAGGCTGTAATCATGATGATGATGATGGTGATGAAAAGTAATAGAAGTATTTGCGCACACATAGACGCACTGAGTTAACATCCCTGTTCCTTATCCGATTAAAATATTAGGATGTAGTAACAGTTACAAGGGACAATTTGTTTTATACAGATATTAACCTCCCGCCTTGCTTCACGCAGTCTTGTTATATTTACCCGCTACTTGTTTTGTTTTTGTTATATTTAAACACTCATATTAAATTATTGACTTAATTTAAAATATCATATTTTGTAGTAGTTAATCGATACAATTTATTTGTGAACTTGTTGTACCGGATCTGTATAGCGTAATATAAAATCGTCGATAATTTTGCAGTCACCATTATAAGCATTGGCTAAAGATATCGATTGATTCAATATTGGTACTTTGGATTCCATGTCATCCGCACACGTCAAATCCGCATTTGAGCTTTTTTGTCATTGTTTTTTGTTTGTGATTCTATTAGCACATGATTGATAGTTATTGCAAGACAATTTGACAAAGTTTTGAGTCATATCCATTTATAGCCAGTTCACTAAAATCCGAATTGGTAAAACCCAGGCGTGTTGAGACGACTAAACTGGAAGGCCTAGCGAGAAATGGCATTAAATCTAGCGTTATTTGAATTACTGCTATTGTGGCCTGAAGTAACGCGTTTTATGACTGTTAAATATTCCTTTGATTTAAGCATAATACGATCCATGATTCGGCACATAATCAAAGCAAAGTCTTGAAAGTATTTTAAGCCGACTTGAAGAAGTTTTATGCGAGTCGTGTTGAAGCTATGTATGTAAGTATATTATCTTAATGGTATTCAATTCATGGTAAAAACCTCATAAAGATCACTAACGATTAAAAATTTCCCAATGTTCAGTCTTCTTCGTTTCCTGGAATTTAATATTCTAAAGTTTAAAGAAACATTATAAAGCAAAAAATTGTTCAATGATGATAAGGTTTGCCAGACAACATATGGTTGTGCGTCTGTTTCAACATACATACAACTTTGTGGCATTCAGGTTGTAACCATTGCGCTGGTTGCTGGGACGCTTCGTTGAACACGATTGTACAGTTAAGCGAACTTTATGCTCGTTGAGAGGTTGTTCCGCAGATCGTTTGCCTTCTTCATTTCGATAAATTGGAATTTTAGTCATATTATTTTTATTGAAGTACTGTACTGGCCATTTATCTGACTAACAACAGCCCACATGGCATTCATATTATGCGCTTATAATATTATACGCATATACTTTCTGAAATATGATCATACCTTAACAGCGATAAAACTTACATGAATTTCATTTGTTGCATCTTTTAAAACATGGTCATTAATTTTTTAATGTGATTCCTTTCTTTAAAAACCTGAATACTTTTCACCTTTTTGAAACTTATTGAATGGTCAGACTGTAAAAATGTTTGTGTTGATCAATAATGTATATGGGAATTAAGTTATCCGGTTTTTTTTTAGTTTAGCTTGTGATATTTAATACTTATAAAAATATTTTTCTAGTTGATTATTCCTTTAGTTGCCTATGTAAATAATTAAGCAATTTAATTTAATTGATATTGAGAGTGAAAACGAAAGAACAATGAATTAATGGTTTTATTGAGTTTTGCGCGTTTATGCGATATGGTGGCAGTGGTAATGACCATCGCCACTTACCATCAGGTGGGATTGTAGTCAAGCACATGCCAGTTTTTGATAAAAAAAATGAATACCGATGCATATTATTGTAATATTTTTTTCTTATTTCGAGGTTTATTGACCGGTTCATAACATTGACATTTAAATGATAATTTAGTAATGGAATATTGAGTGTGCGATAATTTTCTTATATACTCTGGAGATAGGGTTGGATAAAGTGACGCAAGGCGTATGATCTCTTTGACTTCGATGTTTTATACCGTGCATAAAATATAAGTTATTGCATCATTAGGACGTCCTCCAGTAAGCTTAACAGTTGTTATTGACGTTTACTGTTTTATTTATAGTAAATCAACCAAGATGACTGATAATTACTTTACAATGATTATAGTGTTTATGGACATTAAGAATGGTCATAAATATCGCTGTCAGAGTAAGTGCTTTAATCGTACAATGTTCAAAGTATCTATAAACGACAAGGTATATTTTCAAATTGTGTATTGTGTGTTGAATAAAAAGCAAATCCTCTCTCTGAGATCGACATACCGCTACTATCACCACTGAAAATCATCACAGCAGTGCAACGCATTGGTTAATCCTTTTGGTGGCTTTAGGACCTGCACAATATGTTTAAGAAAAATCTGACTATTTATGGAGCTTTATTTAATTTTAATATAATTTCCACAGTCTGATTCAACGACAATTTAATAACGTGGAAGTAACCGACTTAGGAATAACCCATTGGCTGTCCGGTACGGTAATAACATTGAATAGTAACATGCCTATTACCAGTTGTTACACCGTATCAATCGGAGTAATAACTGATATTTAATATCGACAATATTACGGTTTTCTTCGATTACACAGCTCCTATGTAATCAAATGGACCACACAGACTTGTAATTGAGACATTGTACAAATCTGTTCTATTATGCGTGGTCGTCTACAAGTTGTTTAACTGTTACTCTATTTAGTTCTTATTTAATATTAGCATTGTAATGGAACTACCATCATTTATTAATATAATAATATAATATATTAACAATGAGTAATTTTCGATGTCAATTGTCTATTACTGACGTTATTTACTGATTTCAAGACAGCGGAGATCGAAGATCATAAAATCGAAATATATTTCCGATTTTATTTATGCTCATTCTATGAAAATATCGCGTAGTCAACAGATTTCTAAGTTTGTAACCTAAGTTTGTAAGTTCTTATAAACATCGGACAGGAACTCAACGCTCGGGAATCTTTTCTGAATATTTTTTATTATTGATCTATTTTCATATTGCTTCCTTATGTAGTTTGGTACAAATAATGTAAGAGTTAAATTACTGAACTTATGTTCTTGATACGTAAGTCTTAGTTACGGGTTGATTGATATAAATTCTTCCTGGTCGACTTCAATTCGATGTTATCTTCTGGTTAACATCAGAAGAAATCAATTGTTCACGGTACTTTATAGTGACGTTAGTATTCGCGCAAATACAGAGGCAGTCCCTCTTTTCAGTGTCCAGTCCAAAGTATTTTGGTGTGTTCAATAGCATAGGAAGAAGATTTAGATATAGGATTATACGAGCCGTACAAACAACAAATCCAGAAAATCATTATCAATTATCGATGAAAATGTATTTGTATTGTATTGTATCCCAGCTAGGAATCAAACTCAAAACCCACATCGCAATAATCAGGTACTACTCTTATCACTCGGCCCCACACGGCCGTTAAATTGATATATTCTCAAGTAGCAAGAAGTGCAGAAAACTAAGTTTAAGCGTTACTGAAACTTGTTGCGATAAATGGGGATGATATATTGTTATTTTTTACTTTAGAAGGTCTCGCATTTAAAAGTAAATTCATTTGTTTGCATCCGGTGTGTTCCCAACTTAAGCAAGTTACGAAACGCCGCGCCCGAACACTAGAACTTAATTAAATGCGGGTTATGAAAGCGTGGATCGTATATATGATTTGATTAGACCATGCACTTGTTTCTGATCGCCTAATCATTATTCTGGCCTCGTGTAATGCCAGTTTTGTGTAGTGGGACACATTTTTAAATTACACGTTAAGCGATGAGAAGTCATGTTCACTCTTTGACTATGATGTCGATGGTAATTTATTGAGTGTGGGCTTTTGTTTGATTGCTTGTAGTTAGTAAGAATTTGTTTTTGTTTACCGACGTTGCGTTATTGTTGTTACGTAATGGAATACGTAAGAGAAATCAATTTATATTCTGTGTTTGTACATTATTTGTTTATTTCTTAGTTTGACAAATAGAGACAAAAGTGTCTGAGTCTGGCTTATAGATTTTTTTTATAAATATCGACTGAAGTGATTCTATATAAGAGATATATTTGTTACGTGGTAGAGCCACACCGCAGTTAGTTACATTTTAAATAGGTCGGCTCAATAGAGGAGGACCTCACTGTCATAGAAAGTCAGCGTGAAGTAGTAGCCTAGTGCTGCTGGTTTTGGTATGGTTAAAGAAAGAAACCGTTGGCCCTATTACTCTGGTGATAAATATTTCATCTTAGTGCTCAAGTGTAACAACCCATCTGCATTGTAATTCAGTAACGAAAGCGATGAGGGATGATTCATGAGCGTAAGGACGGTATAATCGTACCACATCATATGATCAGTGTGCTAATTTCTAGTTAGACAAAATAAAATCTTAGGTCGTCTATCTTTTTTGCATTCGTGAAGGTGGTGAACGAACTCAAAGCTCAACTGATGCTGTGATGATGTATTCATCTACACACCGACATAAGGCTAGCTTTAATAGATAATATAATAAAAATCAAAATTTTGTAAGAAATAGAAGCATGCTTATAGCTTGAAACTGACTGGTACGAGTCGCTCTCGCACTCGCTTTTAAAAAATATAATTGTTTTGATATTCGTAATCGTCGAACGTGAAACTCATGAATCACTGTTGAATAATGTTGAACTGCTTCGACATCAGCAATAGGGCCGTATGTTTCCTTTTCGTCTATTCCAAAAATAGCATTATTATATATAAATCTATTTTACGCAGTTGTTTATTAAATGCAAAATATAAATTAAAAAAAATACTAATTAAGAACACTAAGATATGACCACACCAGAACGCGCGAGATACGTTCGGGTTCATCTATCTGCTTATTCATAGTTTTAATTGTATCATTTGAACTAATCACGGAAATTACTCATACACGTTTCAATTAAAGTTTCGTGTATTCGGAACGTAACACCATAGCTTATGTGTCACTGGCGCCAACGTTTGATGGTGTTCATTAATTAACACGTTTTACGTGTTTTTTTAATGAATACCATCGCTGACGAATTTGCATCGTTGCGGTTTATGTGGTTTGTTTATTGTGGGACAACAAATTTCCTAAAGCGGCTCTATGTATTTTTGTGTCATTTAGCATATTCGTATTTATGTCTGTGATATTATCCTTGTAAAGTTTTGTTAGTCAATCTCAAGTGACACTCTTGGGTGGAGTTAGGCAACACAATTACCGATGATTTAATTTCGTAGCAAAGTAAACAATGGAAATATAAAAATAATCTTTTAAATATTTATCCCGATCGGGGTGGACGGAGGAATTACATGTTCATAAGTGACTCAGTGTGCTTATACATCAGGAACAGATTATTAGCTTAATTATATTAGTGAGTTAAAAATATTTCGAAAATTAGCATAAGTGAAGGAGAGCAACAACATCAAAAGTTATAATCTTAGTATATTACTTAAGAAAATTATGTATTTATTGAATAAAGATAAGGCAATTATTACTATAAATAAATTGTTCGCCTTATTAAGTATGAAAACCGAGTGACAATTGTTATTTTTGATGTGACCTATAAAACTCCTTATTTGGTCATGCCATCAAACCGCAAAGGATGCTATATTCTAGGAAAAACGGTGCATAATTGAGATTATAGTCTCCTTAGTTTGGTTCTCTGGATGTTTACTGAATCATTACATTAAAACGAGACCATCAAATGAGGAAACCGCTGTATAGTTCGGAACACGTAATAGTTACCACCACGGTGTCCATGTATGAATCATGCGTTTTACGGGTAAGATTATATTATATGATTGTGTGAGATTCGGCTGATGATATACAGGATGTTGATATATATTTATGGTTAATTTTTGTAACTTATGCTTTATAAAAAAACTACTCTATGTATTTATTTTTCTCCCAGTCTTTTCCTGGACTTTTACAGTAAATATCATTATCGGAATAAAAGGGTAATACTATTTCTACAATCTAATATTACCCTTTAACGTTCTCAATTTTCACTGGTGAGCCAGGTGACCTTATAGGCTCTTAATGTTTTTTACCCTGTAAGTTAATTATATAGTTCAGAGTTTCTTTTAATGCTTAGGAGTTAAAAGTATTAAATTATAATATTTTTTTTGTTTTAAATAATTATATTAATGTTTCAAGTTGATTTTTGTAGTACCCGCTTAGGCAGATTATTATTTTATAAATAATATTCTGCCTAAGCGGGTATCGTATCGTATGACAAATTATTTGTGCATTAATAGTAAATTATACGTACGTCTTTTTATTACAATGGGATAGACACGGTTGAACCTTACGGGATACTATGCAGCTCAGTGTTTGCGAGTGATTTTTTGTACATAATTCGAAAAAAACTATTTATGATTACATAGATTGGCATTCCTGATCGCTGGAATGCCTTACATCCTTGGCTTAAGGCGTCAACGCTTGTAGTCCAAATAAATTGATGTTTAATATTGAGTTAAGGTTGTTTGAAAAGTTGAAATTAAAATTGTTTATTAACAGTAACATTTATGACTAATGAATGAGGGTTACTACGAAATTTATCACTGAATCATTCAATTATCGAGACCAGGGAGGCAATTAACACTTCTCGAGATAATTCCACCTTTGATGATATCACGGATCATCGCTTTACTGGATGATTCTAACGCGCCTAATGGATTTCAAGAAGTTTTAACAAACGTTTTTATTCGTTTTTTGTATTGCTGATGGATCCGTTACTAACAAAGTCAACTTGAGATTCTTTGTTGTTCATTTTATATAAGATAAGGTTAAACAATGTATTTTTTCAACAAAGTTTTTGTGTTTGTGTATAAGAATATGTAATTAAGAATTGCTTCGTTATTTTGTGGTCAGAGTAACCGGTTACTGATTCGGCGATGCTGGGTTCGTTTCCTAGTCTAGGTCTATAATTGATTGTTTTCGGGTTTGGATGTATTTGTTTCGTATTGCTGACACTACATATTAAAACTATGTGCTGAGAGCATCCGCGTATACTACGGTCATTCACTTATCATCTCTTTCTTTATTACAATAGAAATCTGTGTACAAGATTCAGAACCAGTGTCTTTTACACACTTTATACTTTATAATTTTTGGTGGACAAATACAGATCCTCGGCTGGGACTTGAACCTTAGCCGTTGCCGCCAGGTCCTTCATTCACAATACCATACGTTTGTCCATATATATATGTGAACTGTTATGTATTTGCATACTATAAAATAATTTTATTATTGTTTTTGAAAATTTTCACACTGTATGTTGTTTGTTTGGCGATTGCTCAGATTTCCTGGAGTCTTGACTAGCGATACGTGAGAATTTTTGGATACCTAACGTATTCGCAAGTTTTGTTTAAGCGCCATTACCTGCTTTGTGGTAAGCAATATGCTTAGTTATGCGTTTGTTATAAACTAACAGACAAATCCAAGAGTATTACTAGAGTTAATTGTGATCGTTAAATTACGTTACTGTAATGTTGTATATGGTAATATAGTTCAATTTGGTTAGTTGCACTGGGTGAGATTTTGATGTCAGTTTTCATTGTTTGGCAGTGTACTTAAACGCGTTCGTATCGCAATTTTATTGACCTGTGTTGTTTTTTTTTTACGTAATTGTATATTTACATTTTTGTTTTTAATATTTGTATCTTAATTTTATGATACTGGGATATTAACAAAATGATTATATAGTATTATTGTGTAATAAAATATCAGTTTGTAGATATTTCTTTACTTTAAATTAATTCATTTAATATTACCCCCACCACTCTTTTTTCTTGATTTAATTCACATTCGCATGCAGGATTCGAAGCCATCATTTGTTCTAGCTGCCAATACTGTATTTAATTTTTTTTTAAGTTTCCGTAATGAGGTTAATATTAGCTTCGATATCTGTTCATTTTAGACTTAAAATTTGAAATTAATAATATGAGAATAAAGAATGTAGGAGAAGAATTATAGGAATAGGGTAAACTTTGTCCTTGAGTCAATCAAAATAGATATGTGTTTGTTCATTTTAGCCTATAAAAAAGGGTACGGATATACTGTGATCGAACAATGAAACTTTCTTAATCGTCAGGGACGAAAAAGAACCCGTTGCTGTGGTTCTTCAAATTTGTCTTCTTGACAAAAAATTACTAAATAAACTTAAAAATTTATTTAATGAATTTACTTCATAATTTTAGAATCATATCTTACATGTATTTTATTTTATGTTACCATCGTCTGTAAATTAAATTAGTTATTAACAATGTCGGAAGATGGTGTCAATACCAATGTAATATTTATTAAGTTGCGTTGCTTTCTACCGCGTAATCGAAATTTTAACTTGTGGTCATCTAATTCATTTTGCGGCGACGTTTTCCCTTGGGGCCTTTCTGCTATATCGATGGCTATAATATTCACCCATAATTTGAGTTTGTTACTTATCGTCATTAATTGACTCTCTAAAGGCTTTCAATAACCCAAACTTTTTAAAGTTATAAAAAGTTTAAAAATCGATAATCAAATATTGAGTGTTATTAAAAATTTGAAACCAATGTAATATTTTTGTGTTGCATTCCATTACCATAGTACTAGGTACGTTAAGTTGGCGGATTGGTATCTTCATTATAAATTCCTTATCTTACAGTTTATTTATAAATCTTCCTTATATTTTAAGATACGCGATTAAAGTGGAAACTGTTAAACTCTCGGGCTAACAGCGGCCATCAGACCGAAAAAAAAAAAAAAGATTAAAGTCGTTCAGCGCTACACTGCAGTTTGCTTCTAGCTGCACAATGAATGGACTGCGACCGGGATCAGAGCACGCCTTCGCAGAATACCAGCGTAAAATAGCATAATGCAGTGTTTCGTCTGGTGAGTGTAAGGATCCGGAGACCTTTATTACTGGTCATGAGGCATTCCATCTCAGTTCTCAAGGGTAAGAAAGCATCTGCATTATAATTCCTTGCCAACGACGAATGTAGATGTCATGGGCCGCACGAATCACTTACTATCAGGTAAACTGTGTGCTCGTTTGATACTCTTAAAGAATTAAAAAAGAATGCGGTCATATCGGTCCATTCATGCTGTTACTAGAAACAGCTGCAGCGTAGCTTTAATGCAGAATTGATATTCTATATGTATGTTTAAAAGAAATATATTTATAATATACGACTTATTTTTAAACCAGTCCAGTCCGTGTTATCTTTGATGACATGCGGATCTTCTACGTAACCCTTGTCTGATGGCCACATACGCAATCTCAGAGACACAGAGCTATGGTGCGTGCTCTGTGTTCCTATTATTGAGAGGTCAGGTCCGAAGGAGAGGTTATTCCTAGTAGAACATACCTCGGTGAACAGAATCAGTAAACTGAAGTGGCAACAGACGATATGTCAGGATCTATTCATATTTGAAGATCGATGTATGTAGGTTACTCAGGGCCCTGCTTTGTGGCAATCTGTAAGAAGGTTTACATTCCCTAGTAAACTGATAATGTGCTGAGTCATTGCACATTTCGTGCCTTGTATCTTACTTAATTTGAGAGGAGGCCTTTACCCATACATAAATACTAATTTACTGTGATTTTAATTGTATATATTTCATTAAAATCTTTTTTTCAATAGTATTATATATATTTTTTTTCAGATGTTGATATTTAATCTATTTCTATTGCACGGTTCAATAAAGGCATAAGCGTCAGTAAAAAAAATGAAAATGTTTTGTGTTGAAACACTTACTCATCAATAGGATCGCGTGCGATACATCAGACAAGTTATTAGATGCCGAAGGCAATGCGCTACCGCTCGCAACCAGCCATCTTAAGCTTCGCATCGTATATATACACGAATGATCTGTACTGACGTGTATTTATTACAATGTTCGTATTGTAAAACCTACGTGTAAGATATTGTTTTTTATTGTCAAGAAATAAAAGGCGCTGGTACGATAGAAATTATATTCAGACTTCGGTTGGATTACGATATGTTGCAGTTTTAAGATATGTTCTTCGTCGGCGGTAAAAAGGATTGTATCAAAAGTTATCAAAAAATGCTCGTTGTCCTCGACCATTGACAACATATCTATGTTGTTACGGTTGCGTTGGAAACAGATATAAATGTAGCGTTTTACTTATAACAAATGTCGACCATTTGTCCATTTTTGTAATAATAACCGATGTGTAATAAATTGCACAACATTCTGCCAATAAAATATGATGTTTCTACAATAATATAACTAAAAACAACAGTTTATATGATATATAAATAACATTGGCTTGTTCGAATCACGAAATCGCGGCCGTTTGCCTAAGTTTGTATCATGATTCCCTATAATAAATTTCTTCAGCCTATTTATGTCCACTGTAGTAAAACAGGTGCATTTAGAAGATTCAACGAATATCACCACGTGGAGCTGGCGTGTTGGTGAGGTACGCCGGAAGGTTTTTTTTATGAAAACAGTGGAGTGTCTCAAAGGAGCAAACGGTTCATCTGCTTGAGTCTTAATGACGAGTATGTGCGTTGGTGGGACTTAGGACTGAGATGAAATGCTACTTTATATGTAATTAGGTCTCCGGTTCTAGCACAGACCCTCTTCATACGGAACAGAAGTGTTACAATGCTAGTACACGTTCGTGTTCTGTGAGGGCGTGCCTTTTCCCCGGTCGGGATGGCCCATTCATGGTGCAGCCAAAATCGATATGCAGCGTGGTTCTATAACTGTTAATAGTAAAGACAATTCATTACTCCAATTCATTAGTTTCATTATGGACTTTAGAGAGGATATTTTACTTACGTGGTAGAGTTATAAGTTCAGTCAACAAAAGGAGAGGACACAGAATATAAAAGAAAATTGGCAGCTTAGCGCTACTGAAATTGCATTGTCAGTGCCTCCACTCCCTATAAATCTCTAAAACTAGAAAGTGAAAGAATACGCGAAGTGAAAGACCTTATCGCGATGACAAGCTATTTTAATGCTCAAGGGTGTCCATGTATATGCATCTGTATACGTTTTCTTATCGAATTGGATGAATGTAAAGGTCACGGGCCTCAAGCATCTCAATTGATCAGGTCAATCGTAAGCTCGTTTGCTTCGTTTAAAAATAGAACTACTTGATATTGAAATTATATTCGCTCTTTGTTTTACATTACGGGATTATAATCTATGTCACAGTAGAAGGCATAAACAACAATATAGCACCTTGGTTAAGTTTTATGAATGGTACCCGTAAGTATATACTTTCCCATTGCTCCTTAGTGTTTCGGAAGTGTATTTTCACGGCGTTTCACCTTTGACCTCGGGCCCGATCTACATGTCCGGAGGACTCGGGTCGCATGGGAACCTCCTGTGGCTTTATCTCGCCTTGTATCAGAATGTCGCCTATTATCTCAGCTCCGAGCACTTTCGGCGCTTGTTGTGTACCGACACGATACACCGTGTATGTTAATACAATGATTGATGCGCTCTCGCTATGTTTGTGAGGTCCAGTTTTAAACAACGTGACAATTAAGGCATTAATGCAATAGTACCGTATGATGTTAGGTGTAGTGTTGTTTTTTTGTATATTATTAATAGGCGTCTAAGTAATTTATTTTCTGTGAAATTCTCTGTTTAAATAATTCATATTATTAAATGATGGACGTAGGTCCTTACACTCAGTAGACAAGAATCCTCCTAGTTGAATTCGACCGCAGCGATAACTTTTAGTTATTATTGAATTATTGCATCACTGGATAAATTATAGGGGCGTAAACATTTGCGCAAACACAGGCATTCTCTGTTTTCCAGTGGTCCCCTTACGTGATCCAAAGAAGAGGAACTATCAGATGCAATGTCAAAGACACATCACATATATACAACACACCAAGAGAAAACCAACATTTTGTGATGCACAAATATTAATCCTTTGCTGCGAAGCCAACACAGGAATCGCAATGTACCAGCTAGGTACACTACCCAACGCGGCCGTTAAGTCCAAGCAATGTTATCTACAAGGAGAAAAATCTCATATCGTGTCAAACATAATTAAATTAATAATGTTAAAGAACATAAAACATCTTGCCTAGGAATTTATAGATTACTACTTTGTATCTACACGTGAACAAATTCATTTTATGTTATTTACGGTATTCTTTTATCAACCTGACGGTATGTGGTGAAATAGCTCTAGATGGTAAACTAAAAGTCTATTCAAATTTGGTTTGAAGACACCTAAGTTATACTTGAATGAAAAGACTGCAATAAGGAAGGACTAGGAAAATCGCTTCGTTCAAATGTGGTATCCGCGGGAATTTATAACGAAGGCATGGCGTTCGGTCCAGACATACGGCCCATGACCGATGACGGAATAAGGGTGAAGGAAGTAATTTATGTAAAATTCTAACACGTACTCTGAAATGTAAGCTGTTGAATATTGTCCGGTTACCCTGCGTACTTGTACCCTATGTGCGTTGCGCTCGAGACCGGTGCTATATTGGTTTGTATGTGAAGTTTAGTGAAGTACTGCTCTCATGTCCTCCTGGTGAATCGGTTGATAGGGGGGCCGTGTAGTAAGGTGCTTCTGCCTGTCCAACTGGTGTGCCTTTAAGAGGCGAAGGAAGGACGGTTTCCTCCCGTGAGGAGGGGCTACCGATGGGCAGCAGGGGAAGGCGGAACATCGTGGAGTTTTTTTTAGTCGGCGCGTATGCTAATTATTTAGAACTTATAATAAATACGTACGATGTATGTTCATGAAACTTTTGAAACAAATCCAATCATTAATGAGAAACGTTTGTGTTGTGGCGTGTGTTTTTAATTAAAATTAATTCCGCAATTAATGTGCAACACAATTATTACGCCTTAATTGCACACTAAACATGTCAAGCCTGGGTCGGTGGTCTTGTAAACTTGTTGTTTAATGAGTTTCCTAAATTTCGAGACATGTAGATTTTTACAGGTTTACCCATTAACTAACATACGCTTGTAAGTGTAAGTCGATGTTTTAATAAAAAATTAAGTATCAACTAAAGTAATGTTGTTACATCAGCTAATTTTCGACCTTGGCGAAATATTTTGAATTTTTCAAATGCCATCAAACTTGCAGAAAATATTATAGTGCTGACACAAAGGCATTAGCTTGTCATCCCATTACTGAGTCCCATGTAATGCGTGTTATAAGAGATCATAGGAGACTGTACCGTAAACCTAGGCATTGACGCTCAAGCAGTAAGAATCACGTAGGCATATTATATACGCATTTAGCACCAGGATCCTGTAAAAATTACATTGTTATTTGCACATATATTACTGTGTTAATGATTAAACACCACTCTTATTAATACAAGTGATAGCAATCTAGCATTGAGGGCTATATGGTAGTTGATATAGAGCGGCAAACACGCAACCATCGGGGCGGTCTAGCCGACCTGCCTCAAGTTGGAACGGTTAATAATAATTGCACCTATGCCTTGCCGCCAACATAAATTCTCCGGTAACACTACGCGTATGCTCTACAGTTGGTGCCGCATGAAAAATGCCCGGATTATAGCTGGAGAGCGATCTTCCGACCAGATAACAGGGCTAGATATAAATTATTACACAAACGCATGACTACTAAAATTAAATAAGAAAGCATATAATTCCCTTTCGATTCAATAAGCCGCCTGTGCCGTAAAGTACACAATTTTGACAGATTTTAAAATAACGACATCCGTGTGCGCCAGGAAATGTTTAGAAACTTTTTGCTTTTAGTCACTCAAGATTCAAAGTCCACTGATATATTCAAACAGATACAATATAGTTATTCAGAAAGTTATTTAAATGAAAAACCGGTCTAATACATAGATAAAATTAGAAGGAATCCATTTATCATTTTTTAGGGTTTTCTCGCAGATTATACAGACAATACATAATCTTACTAACCAGTACGAGAACCACCAGTCAACATCGTTTAAAGTACTGAAACGAATATTGAATAAATTTGTAAGGCGTGGACAAGAATACATATACAAAATTTGTAACGTTTGTTTAAATGATCACATGGAATGCCTACCATATAGAAATATAACGCATTTACATTGATAGAGGTCAACATTAGAACCTTTTCTTTAATTAGGTTAAAATTATGGCTACGAGTCTATTGGATCTCAAATATTTACACCAATAGTAATAATTAGAGTTTTGCATTAAATATTTATTATCTGATTAAATGGCTCTACAATAAAAGCAACAGAAATTACATAAAACGCTTAGGAGGCGGTACAATATCAAAATTAATCTGTCATGTGGAATAAATGATATCTCTGAGAGTAATCTAAAAGATTTAAACTTTGGAGTCGTCCTCTAATTAATCCACAGACTTCCTTGTGTGGACTTCAATGAGGGCTATAAAATATTTACGATTTTGTCGATAAAACATTTTTACATTAAGTAATGTACTTTTATCCAAGTGGCTACAGTCACGCTATGTTTAAGCGAAGTGTAGTTATGGAATCTTTTTATGATCTTTGTAAGGTATGGCGTTAAGTTTGTTAATTCGATGATAATATTGAATTATACTTCGCCGGAATTAATCTTGTAACGAGAAGATAAGCTTTTATGTAAGTTGGATTAAACTTTCTCCATTAAAGAAATGAGAATATTTTTATTTTGACCATCCACGTTTGTGTATGTAATATCAAATGATGGTAATTTACGTATTCTTCGTAGTCAGGTACGTTCGTATCAAATAAATACTTAATATAATGTTGGCAATATTGGCAGCCTATTGGTGGCTATAGTCCTGCGGTAAATCTGTTATTTACATCTAATTTAATAATTACTTACAATAAATTTAGTCCAAAAGTTCGAAGGATCTTTGTTTTATTTTTACACTTCCTTGTTTAGTTCGATTTATTATATGATGGACTTAAAGTACTAGTGGTTATATTATTTATAAAATATTAACAACAAACATCATCATAATCAAGTTACATACGATGAAACCTACAGTTAATAATTTACATTAATTGTTTGACTAGTGTTAATGATGTACCGAGTTGCACTTTAGCATTAGGTATTATGGTCATCATTCATATTGCTATATGATTTAATTCATTTAGGAAATTTTAAAAATTGATATCAATATTCATTATTCTATTACATTTTTATTGTTTCATTATTTGTGTCCAATTGTAAATCTACCTTTTAATTTTTATGTAAAGCTTATAAACGAGCACCGTCGTGGTGGTAACTGATGACTACGAACGATAAACCCTTAAAGCCATTTTCACAAGATGCGTCGACATCTCTGCGGGCTGATATGAAATACCCATGGCTAGTAATTAGGTATCGGATTTCCTACACTCACCATATCAAACATAGCACCGTTATGTTGCTATTTCACGCTAGTATTCTGTGAGAGCGGAGCCCTGGTTTAGTGGACATTTTCATGGTGAAGTTAGTATAGTCATAAGAGCTTGACCATAAGATTTTTAATTTTTTATATATCTGTATATATATTTCTACCATAAGACATTATCCTAAACACGTTCTACAGATAACACAAATAGATTTTTTTATATCTTAAATTTATTATCATTCACATGCTTGTTGGAAGCCAAGTGTGTCGAAACCTTAAGCAATAGGTATTCCTTGAACTTAGTTGAATCGTGACTTTATGCATAATTAAATTGTTTACTCTCTGGCGCCATACGTCGCGGATAGTTTCGCATTGTAAATCTTATTGGAGTAAAGATTCTTGAATTGTTCGTAGGTGATGTTATGTTAGCGCTATGTTGGTTTTTATACTTTTTCTGCGTTAGCTAAAGATTTTAGGATTATAGTAGGCATTTGTTTTATTTGGTAAAATTTTTAGGTGCTTATCGATATTTCGATATGAGTCCACAAAATATGTAGTGGCGTTCTTAAATTTGTTGCAAGTTCACAGTTAGATGCGTTAAGATATTAACAGCTTGTTTAATTTACAGTCATCCTTAACAGAAGCTTATAAATAAAGATGACGATTTAGACCACCCTTGGAGGTTATTTAAGAAAATATTCCAACAATGTCGGCGCCATCGTGCGGTGAATGTATAGATGCAGTAGTTATAACGAAAACAAACATATTTCACTAAATAGGCAGAATTTCGGCCTCTGCGGTCGGCAGAAATGCCTTGTAATATCTATACGCCCACAGATCATGCGGTTTTAGGTGTAAAAAAATCGATTAAAGCATGGCGACACGCTGCGTCCGATACATGATAATATTTCATTACGTTCGTGACAGGCGGACTCTGGTTTTTATATTTTTGTGAAATTTAATTAAATATTACGGCGGAATAACTGTGACGTATCATTTTACATCGACGCCAATGTTTTTATAGATACAGTTTATATTCGCTGAGAGGTTGTTGGTGGAGGTTGGAATGCAATAAAACTATAATGCAAACTAATTTTTATTATTATTTCTAAGCATTAGCGTAAGAGTGTTCAAATGTATTGGTTATCATAGGTAGAATAGAAACGCACGATAGCTCAAAGCAGCAGTAAGCTAGAGTACCAAAGGGGAGTCTAAATACGTTATAGAATTTACAACCGATGAAGTTGGAAGGTTCTTGACAGGCAAACTCGTATTGTAAGACGGTTAAATGATAAAATTTACGCAAGTTTGTGGAAAGGTGGATGCGGACTGTTGGCTGTCATATTTTATATGTGAGTCACGATGATCTTCATCAAGGGGCAAGGGGGGAAAATCTAAATTACCTGCATTCAACTATATATTTTTTTATTCTTTTACAGGTTTATGAATGCTGTTGACACATTTTTAAACAAAGATGATGGTAAGTAATTGTTAGTGGTTATGCGACTTTGCAGTTTTTCTTAATAATAAGATACTGATCGTGTTTCGGATCTTATAACCTCAATGCGAAATGTGAATATCAAATGCTATTAATGTTAACGCCGATTGGGATAGCAGACATGAAATACTAGCGTAAAATACCAGCATAATGCTTCTGTGTTTCGTCTGATGAGTGTAGGAAACCTTTATTACTGGTGACTGTTGGTTATGATTCTTTGTCAAGGATGAATGTATAAGTCATGGGCCGCAGGAATCACTTGCCATCAGGTGAACTGTGTGCTCGTTTGTTACTCTAAATGAAAACTTAAAAAAAGCCGTTAAAGCTTATTTTTAAACACACGCCTACGTGTATATACACACTGCTGGTATATAGTTACTTATTTTATTTATAATACTAAGGTAGATAACAAGGGCACACAGGTCAACCGATGGCAAATGATGACAGTGGCTTGTAAACGGCTGCGACCACCCTCAACAAACATTCAAGGTGCACATGCTTTCTCATCTGTGAGATTGAGATGGAAAATCTGACGTTACCCGTAATTAGACCTTCGGATCCCTACACTCATACGAGGCATAGCTGATATTCTGATATTTTACGCTTATATTATGTAAGGGCGTGGTATTTCTTCGAGTGAGTCGGCCCATTACTGTTGCTACTAGAAAAAAGCAGCAGCGTGGTTCACCATAGTTACTCGTAAATTATATAGATACCGTGTTTACGAGACAAATAGCAAATGCATTTTATGTATCAATCAATAACACAAAATATATGAATTGTATGTTATTTAATATTATTTTACGTTTCCTGTGTACATTGTGTTTATGTAAATCGAATTCACTATGTTAGTGAAGCGTGGGTAAAACGCTTGTGGTCGAGGTGTTAATGCATGCCTCATTGCCTAATTGTATGCCTTTACGAGATCGCCATTAAAAGTATCGTGAGCGTCGTATTTATGGACACTCAACGTGTGTCGCACTCAAAATGTTTGCTTGTTTATTCGTTGTCCAGTATTGCAAATATATAAAAAGCAACATTTATAATCTTATCTGTACTAACGCTGTTTAAATATTTATCAAATTTTGACTACAAAAGAAAATTGAACCTCTGACGTAAAGTTTAATTTTTTGTAGTAATATATTAATTTTATAATTTATTTAGTATTTGGCAAAGGACAGTAGGGTCTTACTGCTTTTAATAACTGGGTGTGAAGCTTGATGAAGGGTGGCCTCGCTTTCAAAGAATATCTCATACGTTAAATAGTAACTTAGCGCAGCTGTTTCGTATGAGGAGTGAAAAAAATAGTCCGTAGTAGTTACAAACGTAGTAGAACAAAATATGTTATCCTTTCGTTCGTTCGTTATTTCTGCATATTCTATATATGCAAAACAAATTTTAGTCCTGAAAATCGGGTGATCATTTAGATCAGTTGACCGCGTAGCTCGTAGAACCGATAACCATGGAGCAAATTCTTACGAGTGGCTTGTTTTGTTATCGTGTGATGCTGTTGGTCCAGTGACCTTTACAGCTTTATCTAATCATACTCGCAAGCGGGACGCCCGCTAAGTAGGGCGTCAACGACGATACTGGCTATGCTGGCACGAGGACTGCTACTGCACTACCGCTGAGCTCCGAGCCCTGTGGACGAAGAACGTCGACCAAAACTAGAGGGGGGCGATATACGATCGGAGTGCGTCTCATAGGGAGGTTCTAATCTAGGCTCGGACGGCTTTCGAATAGGGAGTCTCGAGTGGCAACTACTGGCAAAAGTACATAGACGGTCTCGTCGTGCAGTAGTTAGAGTAACCAGATGTTGCGGGTCCTGGGTTCGATGTTCCAGCTGTAAAACATTGTTTGTGCATCACAAATGCTTGGTTTACGGGTCAGGATGTATGCATGTCTCGTGCCCCTGACACTGGATCTGGACCTCCTCCAATCTTCACAGGTATTACATAGAATGTAGGAATAGTAAATGGACGCCGTTGCCTTTGTGTTTGCGCAAATGGTTACGGCACTATAAAATATTCTACGCATTTGATGTCATCTGACAATAACTAGAAGATATTGCTGTGGTCGAAATCGACCAGGACGACATCGTCATGCCGATTTAGAACTATTACACATTAAAATGCATATGTTTTTTACTAAACTAACAGTGTAATAAGTCTTATGTGTATATATTTATCGAAGTCTAAGCGATTATCTTAATTTTCTTTTCCACAGTAACCCGCAAATCCTGTGTCCAAACATTTGGACACACCAAAAGTGTTTATTTTTCCTACCAGTGATTACTCGCGAGGCTATTGAAATAAAAAAGAAATCCTGATTTCAATAGAGAAGATGGCTGGGTGCTACCATTGGCTTGATTAATGTGTATATAGAGTGAAAAATTCCTAATCAGACATACTTAAGGATTGCGAGCGCCTTCTATGGAGATCACACCCAAAACAAACAATTATAAACTGATGGTATTCATGGATCACTTTGTATATATATATATATAAATATATATATATATATATATATATATATATATATATATATATATATACATATTCATATAATACAGGAAAAATAATTTTTTACATTGTAACATTACTTAGGGCTTACGCTTATAATATAGCGAAGGAACGAGAGCATAGATATGTAACCTTGCGGGGATGTTTAGGTTGCTTGATAGGTGACTAGGGATCTTGCTTGATAGTAGTGTGTGGAGGAGACCTATCATCAGCAAAAATGATTGATTAATGGTAGTTAATAATAATGATGATGAACAGAGGTGCCTTAGACATGCCACTTATTTTTTTACATAATAATATTATAATTTTACACATATTTATTTATTTGGTTAAGTTGGTTTTTTTAATATAATCGTAAGACAGGCTTATTGAAATTTTACGTGATAGTTTAATTATTGAAAAATAACTACCTTGTCCTTCTAATAACAAATGTGACAGCATTTATTTATAATGACTGAAATTAATTCACTTATAACTTCTTTATCTCCGTCTTTATCCATTACAGTTATATTCTTTTTCTTTATAAAATGACATGTCCATGTGTTTAATTACGTCACAATTCGCGTCATCAACAACTACTGTCCATCCATGTTAAGGTCTTATCACTCACTGGGCGCAACATACGATTTCAATTAAAGATTTCTTTGATTCTAACTTTCAATGACCCCCGCTTATGCCGCCGAATCGCCTCTGTCACCTCGTTCCAAGGGGTACGAGACGGGAGAGGGAGGTCTATTATGATTGGATTGTTGTAAGTCATAGCACCACTCAAAACGGTCCGCGCCGCACGTCGTAGTTTATCGGCAGCTACACTTTTAATTATAGTGACACAAATCGTAGTTATCGTCGTGACTTCTCACGGTGCCGAACTCAATATTTCGAATGTTCATTAAGTTCTAATTACGTTTGGTTGCCCTTGTTTGTCTTGACCAACGGAACTAGCTTTTTATTAGATTACGTGGGTAGTTTTCAATTAATTGTGAGCATTCTGGTATCTGTCGGCATTTTCATTGGTAACGGCCGGTTATCGGTGTCGTCGGGTAGATTGAGTGAGACGTATATTATGCGACTGACTGGTTCTCTTGGGTTAGCGCCAGTGCTTTAAGAATATAGGCTGATTTGTTGTTATAAATAACTGTTTCTCTCTTATTAATTGTTTAATGTTCTTGTTCTGTTTTTTATTATGCCAATACGCAAATTGGAAGGAATGGATAATAGAAATACTATCGTACATTAGTGATAAAAATATCTAAGCTACAATTGACTTAATAGTAATAACGAATAATGAAGTCAGGAGAATTACAAGTCCTTTCGTTAGAATTTGATATCACATTCTCTCACCACGAGTTATATCTATATATATAATTGAGTAGTTAGTATTTCATTAAATAGTTATTAGATATACCTATGTAGTTACAAATGTTACATGTTTAGAGTAATAATAATATAATGATATTGTTCAGTTATATAGTAGTAATATAAGAATCTATTTCAACAAATGTGTTTCGATAGATTTCATTAATTAAAATTTTTACAAAAGGAGGCACGTTGTACCTAATTTATAACTGCAACATTAATGTGTCTGCTAGACCGGGGGATAATCATGCTTTTACAGAATAGCACCGTAAAATTGCAACATAACGCTGCTGTATTTGATATGATGAATTTAGGGATTCTGGGATCCCATAACAGGCAACGTGGCATTCCGTTTCCACGCATGTGCATCTCGAATCTTTGTTTATGACGGATGTAGATGTCATAGGTTGAAGTTATCAGCAACCATTAGGTGAACTGTGTGCTTATAAAAATAAAATATGACGCTCGTTGGTAGTTACGATATGTAATATCTGCAGTCTGAATTTAGGTCTCTTTATAGCTTTGTTCAAGGATTCACAGAATTATCTTACTTACAGGACTTTCTTGGTTCACAACCTGCTAAATTCTTTTTGTAAAAGTGTCGGCTTTAAATAAGCGGGGCGTCGCTGCCGCATCGTGGCGCTGTAATGCGACGATATTCATATTTCACACCGTATCGCGCCGAGAATCGCGCTCGTGTCTTGATTTACTCGATATCGCATGCGCATGCGCAGGGAGCGGACCAACACTTGCTACCGTTTGTGCCACCAAGGGTGGTCTTAATGTCTCTTATGCCTTTACTTGCGCTCCTTCGTATGTATTAAGTCATTTTTACGAGTACGTATGTAGTTGTATATTGTGCTTGTTATAATATTAAGCGAACGAAATGTGTAAACATATGCAATAAAATCATGAAATATGTTAGAACTAAGAATATTTGATGTAGTTACTGGTGGCTGTCACGTTTAGCATTGCAAGAATGACAAATGAACTACAGTACCGTTACGGACAGATGACTTGCCACTTTACCAATGATGCTGTAATACAAACCAATATAAATTTTATGGTCACTGTTTGTCAAATATTTGTTTTGTTGGGCTGTCATGTAACGTTTTATTTTGGAGACTTTTATCGTGTCTGAGTTGTGTTCCCACGTTCCAGTTATTGTGGCGTGTAAGTCACACAACATTTGAGTCACATTCGTAGCTATAAAACTCCGCTATTTTCTTTTGAAAATATTGTGCTGACATCACGCTTTAATGAACTTGAAGGAAATTTTGTTGCTAAGTTCGTTGAAACGGTAGTTAAAAATATAGCTTAGAAATAGTTTGAGACAGTCTGTGAGATAACCGAGGACAAAGTTGCATTTTTGCGATGGAGGCAATACTGTAATAAATATCGTTGACTGGAGGCGCCACGTCTGTTGCAGATAGTGTTGTCGAATTTACTGTTCGGCAAATTACTTTGTTTTGATGTAATGAATTAAATAAGATAAATTATTCTGTTATGTATAAGATTATTTGGTACTTTTCTACTTTATTACGTGTTAATAATATAAATTATTTATTTTAAATCGTTTTGTCGTGACCGTAACATCTTTTCAAAGTAAATTGTAAATTTGTTTTTTTATTTAAACTTAAAATATATAGATTATTTGTATTAAATATAAAGTGTTGATTGGATTTAGTTTCAATAATAAATATTTTAATAAAGATTCACAGATATAAGCAATGAAGCAGGTAAGTTTTTCAGTTAATTGAACTTAAAATCTCACTAGGATCTCTGTAATTTTTATTTTCCTGATATGTGTATCACAATAGAAGTTTTTAATTATAATTAATATCTTGGATATATATCTTTAAAAATATAATGAAAAAATATATTTTATGTATTCACAGATAGTTTTGCAATATGTTTAACAATGTTTCACATTTTGATTATTTACTGCTAGATTATGCTAGATAATTTACGTGCACAGTTTAAAGTTGACAATGTGTTGGTTGGTATCTTTGATCAATTTTGGGAAAAGTAACAATTTATAGTTTCAAATCAGCCTCACCTATGTAAAGGAACATGGCTTGCGACAGTAATTTTTAAATAGCCAATCAGTCAAAATCTCACAACATCCCACGCTTGGCGCCAAGAGAATGCGGTAACACGAGGCGAGTACGACAGGTACAAAGATTAGGTGGAAATGTTACATAACATTTTTGGTACATAAATTAAATGTTTTCTTTATAGAAAGTTTTAAATAATTCCTCACTTTCTATGTAACTATAGATGTAAAGTAATTGTGCAAATATTACCCGCGAAAGTAAAATTTCGTTTTATATTTTATAAGGTAATATATAAGAGGGTAATTTATTTTATAACTCTAATTAATGGTAAAAGGCAATGTACCATTGAAATATTAAACACTAGCGACATAGGATTTACAAATATAAATAAAGCTCTTAAATTAATGAAGGAATTTTTAATACACTTATCGTTCCAATAGAAAACAAAATCATTACAGTAAAGACTCAACTCATCTTGAACGAGTGTTCAGCTCTCGAGAAAAGCGTGGTCATACAGTCATCGGGTCCAACATACGGGTTCTTTTTATACTGTGTATGTAGTATTTAAACATCTGCACCGTAAACATCATCACAAAGAATTGCAATGGAGTCACATCCTCGTGAAGCCAATTGGGAAGCAAGGTTTTAAATAACTTCTTCGGGCAAAGTACATAAAATGTATGAACGACTCTACCCGGCCGTTAGATTACTACGTGATTAAAAACTACGTGGTAAAATATTATGGGAAGTCTATGGATGCAAATGGTTCGGGCAGGTTTTTTAGTAAGTCTGTAGATCCCTGTAAGGGTGATATAATGATAATGCTGATGAATTTAAAACTATGTTTGTTATGGTCATTATAACTATAGATGTAGTGTAGTGATGAAAATAGCAAATAGATATTTCATCATGCTACACATGCTACTTAATGGCGCAGTTGCTAGATGTATACTCTCGACGAGTATTAGGTCGAGAGTTCGAATCCTATTATGTTTTGCATGTTTATAGAAAAATATTTAGGAAATATTATTTCACCACAATTATTTAATTTGCAAGTTATTAGAGGTCGAGGTTCCGTGATGCGCAGAACAATGTACATTACTCAAGTGTTGTATTGAAATGTAAAATGTGAATATACCGATACAATACTAAAGTTAACGTAAGTAAAGTTAAAATTTAAGAATCTTTGGAAAGTGGTTTTTTCTAACAATTAAGTACAAAGCGTGTACAGGACAAGGGGTGAGTTAACTCTTATACTTTATCCCCCTGTAAGATCTTGCTATAAAATATATGTAACATACATTCTTTAAGCCTAAGGACACGCCCTTGGCGTGATAGGCTAGACAATATCTTTTTCTGGAAGCTAGCCGTGGTTAAAGGTTTAGGCAGAGTTCCAGCATAAAACTCTCCTGGCTTCAACATTTAAATATAGTTAGAATAGCTCTAAGTTTCTTACTCAGCAAATGTATAAATGCAGTTTTCAAGGAGTTTTATTAAAAAAAATAACCCGTAACAAGTTCATCATCAAGTTCAAAATTTTGAAAATGATTACAGACGAACATGTGCGGTTTTATTATCAGTAATTCTATTTCAATCAGACAATTAATATCTGCCTATTTATATGTTTATTTAATGTTATATAATGTAATGAATGATATCTTTTTGTGCCATCATTCACAAATTATGAGATAAAAATTAAATTGTGTAAAACTGCAACGACCAATGGAATGGAATCACAAATGCTCTTTATACGCTAGTTAAGATATCATGTAGGCGAATGCGTGAGGTAGATCCTAATCAACCGATTACGATGTAATAGGGTCGGACGTAGGCGGGCACCGCATCGATATCGACACAATGATCACAATGTACCGATTGTTGACAATTGATCTGCGACTGGATGCGCACACCTTACTTGTTTGATGACACCGACGTACCATCGAGTGTTAAGCATTGTAGATATAATATAGAATTATCAATTTAGTTTCTGTAACAAAATATTGGGAGACAAGAGGATTCAACAAACAGTTTATTCGGACTTGTAAACAACAGTGGCTTTTTAATGTTTGCATTATGTAATAAACAATTTTTTAATGTTTACGTGACTTACTTTCACCAAGATCACGTATCCTAATATAACGCTGTAAGTGGTAAAATATTAAAATACTAAACATACATTTACATATATATATATATAAATATATATATATATATATATAAATATATATATATATATATATAATATATATATATATATATATATATATATATATATATATTTGTTACTCTTTCATACCCTTTGTATGTTTATGAATATTCATCGATGCGGTTGCTAGTGTTGTGCATGCTTTCTATCGAGTTTATTGCACCGCTGGTACAGCCCGCCCGCTTTTCATGTCAAGTCACTAGTGTAGTACGTATATTACCTTGTCGTATTGTTACGATTTGCATGTGAATCGTCGTGTAACGGACTTTACGGCTTTTTGATATTTTGTTTTTTTTTCTAATATCTCTAAAAGCATAGCGCCTAGCGATCTTGAGCGCTATCGATTTCATACAAAAAAAAAGTTGTAATAATAATTTAATTGTTGTATGAAATGTTAATTTGCCTTTATTTTTATTTGAAATATTTTGCACTTGTGGTGCCATTAAACCGTTACTGTGTTAGTCAGAGTAATTGATTTTTAGATTTTTAATCTTTGCTTTACAGAAATAGGCTTTTTTGTTAAGTTGAGGAAAACTGAGGCGAACAATAAATGTTATTATAATTTTTTACTGCTATGAGCCACCGCTTATTTGTGTTAAAGTTTTGTATAGTTAACATTTGTATGTTAATTGCTTTATTATACAATATATAAAATAAACATGCAATTTTTTATGCACATAAATAAATGCTTAATTATTTTATGACATTATTAATTTTTGTGATTAGAGATAAGAATGCTTCTGCAACAACTTAAAAAGGGAAAAGCGTCGGGAATATATAATACTACAAAGAGGACGGATCTATTGCAAAACTTTTGGAAGCGAGTGGAGAACCGATGATTCAAGTTATCTAAACGCTAATAAATGCCGTGTTGCTACGCCGGATGTGCGGTGGTGTTATTCTTTAAGAAAGGCGATAATAGTCTATTGAAGAAGTATAGGCAAATCCTCATTCTGAGTCTTTTTTTTATATTTATTTGTCATTGAAAGAAACAAACGATCACAGTTCACCTGATGGTAAGTAGTCCCTGCAGCCCATGAAATCTTCATTCATCCTTGGCAAGGCATCATAATGCAAAAGCGTTGTCACCCTTGAGGACTGAGATGGAATGCTTCGTCACCAGTAATAAAGGTCTCCGGATCCCTGCACTCACCAGACGAAACACAGTAACATTATGATGCTATTTTACGCTGGTATTCTGTGAGGGCATGGTCCTACCCGGGTCGAGCAGACCCAATCATTCTGCAGCCAGAAAAAACTGCAGAGTAGCTCTACCGCTGTCATATCCCTATCCTACAATGTCGTATACCTATCCTGTTTTTGAGAGTCAATTCTAATCGTTGCAGACTTGACGTCTTCCAGCCATCAAAACCTTTCAACATAGTAAACAGGAACATAGGCAACTTCTAATTAGTTTCGGATATGACCATCAAAATTCGACACTAACAAAATAATATAGTTTTTTGATGTCGTAATTTTTCCATTGTTACTTGCTTGGCTTGTCGTTACTGCCTTATCTATGGTATATGTATTCGTGTATATACGAGTTCTAGTACTATACTTCTATAGATTTTGAAATAGCAGAATAACGCTGCTGTGTTTCGCATGTTGAGTGTAGGCATCCGAGGATCCAATTATTGGAAGTGAGGCATTTTAGCTCTGTCCTCTGGGTGACAACGCAAGTGAGTCGTGAATCTTGGTTGAGGATGGATTTAAATATATGCGCCGCAGTCATTTACCGTCAGGTTAATTGTGTTCGTTTGTCATAAGTTTCTAAAAAGATATATAATATAATAGATATTTCAAATATGTGAAAATCAGTAATTCTAAGATTACTTTACTTTAGATTAAATTAACATTAGTAATATTTCTAATAATCTTTTTTTTTTTAAAAAAAATCAAATATTACGGTAGGAATTCAAATTATTACAACAGTTGTCTTCTTAAACATGGTTTTAATTTTAAAAAGAAAAATCTTCATAATATTTTAAAGCTAGTACTAATCAACTTTATTTTCTTCTTTATACGGTTTATTTTTGAGTAAATATTTATGTATATATTCATGAAATATGCAAAATTCTATCAACACTGTCAGACTCAGCTATAATCCACGGTGCGAGTACACTGGAAAAAATCTCTTAAATGATAATATACTATATATTTTCCATAGTAGGTGTTTTTAAAGGAATTTTCATACGTACGCGCTAATCTTCCCTGAGCCACTTGATGGATTGTTGCAAATTAAAATGTTTTGTCCGCACTCAAAGTTGGCATAAATCAGCACGAGTAAATGCTACAAATATATTCGCCGTGGTAATATCGTATCGGTGAACTTCGTGTCTATTTTATTAGTGGTAAAAGCAGTTCGTTGACCAAAACAGTGATTAAAATTACATCCTGCAGTCAATTCTAAACTTATTTCGAATCTTGTATTGTACAGAACTATGAGTTTTTAATTCCAACTCAATTGAATCTAAGCATTTTATAGCGGCCAAGTTAGACATTCGAATAATTTAATGAACGTTATATGTTGTAACGTACCCTGTCGACATTTTTTGATGAAATACCACAAATTGCCACTGCTACCAACTCACTAAGAAAATGAATATGTAAAATAAAGGTTAAAGAGTAAACTAAACTACAAGTACTATAGAACAAAAATAAAAATTTGTAATAAAGTTGTAATTATATCTATTGTGAATACTATTTGTATTTGTAAGAATTTTTGCATGCGTTAACATGCATTAACGGCTGAGCCTGGAGTGTGAAACAAAAATGCTGTGATAACGAGCGATTCAAATACTTTTTGTTCTCATCTCACTCATTTATTTATTTATTTATTTATTGTAGACACACCAACAATGTACATATTCACACATTCATAATAGTTAATAAAGTTGTATAGCATTAGAAACTAACATGTACACCAATAACAGGTATGCACAGCATTTACCAAATTGTGACATTGATATATATTTAGACATTTTGAGATACAGTATAAAATATGGACATAAACAATTTTTAATGAGAAAATATTACCAAAATACAAAAAAAATCATCTTTTTTATATGTGATAGAGATATGCTGCTGGTAGAATATGCCTGTTACACGTGCATATAGTTTTAATCGACCGAGCTTAAAATGCTACTGTCTTACGCATAGCTCTTGAAAAGAATCATATAACAAATTACCGGTACTGGTAGGCTTATATCTCAGGAAACAAAACAATTGTGTGAATTGTTTCATGGTTTGTTTGCTCACATTTCTGAATTTGTTACTCTATATATTAAGTGAAGACTTGTTATTGGCTGTATAATTACTAATATAATACTCTTGTTAGATTTGAGCTGTAAGTCTTCCATGCATAAATAAATAAATAATTTTAATTATTTATGGAGAATAGGCTGTATTTATCATCCCCCATCAAGTGAACTGGGTCCAGGACCCATACACTTTCCTCTAATCCTAATGCATATGCATTACATCGGAATAGGGAAACGAAGGATAAATAAATGACTTTATGTCTGCGTGATTGCTCAAAGCACCATAGTCTATGTTTTGCAGTTATTGCTATAATCAGAAGTTATCGAAGTATTGAAATGGACTAGGACATCTATTAGGTTTTATCGATGAAGTTTCACACCATTTCACATCAGTATAAAATATGCATTTGAAATAATATTATTCCGTTGTTTTTTTTTATAATGTGATAACAATTTTTTTTACGATAATTACAATATTCGTTGCGCTGTACTATTTCGGGGTATATCTTTCGTGCTACTTCAAAGGTCTTCCTGAGGAAGTGTCAAACCGCGGCCGCAACTTCCTTTCTACCCCACCCCTGTCTCCGTCCACCCCGGGAAGTAAGGGGTGCAAGGGGGTTGAAGTCAACGACCCCCGAGCGATGTTTGCGGTACGATTTTGAAGACACAAACAACGAGTTTTTGGTTTATTTTCCGCGGACCGTTTAAACGATCGATCGTTGCTCACTCTGTTATTACTGAATTTTGTAATGAATTTGCGTTTTATGAAAACAAAAACATGTAGCTAAATTATATTAGATATAAGGCAGTGTTTAATACACTATTTGGTTGTGGAATGTGTATAAATAGAAAGTTTTGGAAAGTTAAATTGAATGAGTGTGTTAAAATAAAAATAAGATTAATTAAATTCAAAAATTATGTTAATTTGTTTTCACCATTTATTGCTTGTACTCTTAAATTAATATCATGACCAAAATAAGTATGGTAGTTACCCCATCTCGTACCACGAGGGCTGAATGTGGCGAATTTTCTGACTAATATCTGTCATAAAAAACAGATCAATGATAGAAGACGTCATCTAGAAAGCGAGATGTCTGAAAATTCACGAGATAATCTCAGAACATTTTTTCATCGCAGGTAAAATTCAACGTAGTTCGTTAAAGTAGAATTATAACTGATAACTTATGATGTAATTGTGCTTATCATGATAAATTACACATATGTGATTATTAATTGTATATTTAACTAAATATATGTAACTAAACTAATAATATGTACCTATGTAAATTATTGTCATTCTCTATAATTTATGGAATTTATTTGTCTCTTTTTTTCGTTAAGCTATATCCTATAAAGATATTTTAAAGCTATATTTTATTTTAGTGCAAACTATTAACCTTTTCTTTGCATGTTACTACACCCATAAAAATATATTTTTTGATTAACAAATGTCCAACAAATCCCGTAGGTAACCCTAAAAATTTAAGTAGCCTAGTCAGCCTTATATGCTACCGTTAAGTTTAATTAGAATTATAATTCGTTCAATTTCCCGAAATTATATTATATTGCTCTGTTGCAGAGCATTTGGTTGGTGTCCACTGCACCCACGGGCTAAACCGCACCGGATACATGGTGTGTCGATACATGCGTGACTGCCTTGGAATGCCTGCTGCCGACGCTATCAAACGTAAGTCGTGTATAATCCTTAACTATTTTAGAAGTCGGTTATTTTTCATATTTTTATGTATTTGAGAGGTGGGAAACAAACACACATTTCTTCTGATGGTAAGTGATTTCTATTGCTTATCGTACCCACATTCATTCTTGATAGGGCATAATATGGTCACCCCTAGTAAGTTAACAATTCTTGTCCCCAGAAAGAAGTCTCCCAGTTTTTTCCCATACATAACGAAACATACTGAGTGTTAAGTTACTAAACTGAACATTTGGGCTGGTAAGCACCATTTTAAACGTTTGATTCACCTCAAATATTGGTTACATTAATAAACGTTACATATTTATAATATTTTGTGAGGAGTTGAGTATGCTTATTATAGTTTTTGTTACTAATATCAGGTGTTAAGAATATCCATCGCATAAAAGAAATGCAAAGTCTCAATATTCTAATGCTTTAGGGTACGGTCGGGAAAACTTAAGGCCGCAGGTTCGAATTCGCCATACGACTGAGCTTACTTGGAGTGGTTAACGGGAATATTAATAGTTTCGTTCGCATTCTTTCATTCAAAAGAATCCCTACACGCCGCCTACGAAGTACAAATTTATTTGTTATTATTATTTCTCTTACAAAAACGAAATATGCCCAGAACTCAGTCTTATATAGGTGTATGCAAATCTATAATGATATGTTTGGAAAAATTTACATATTCCATCTTAAACGAAATCAGTTTCTAAAGAATGTTTCTGAAGCACTTTCGTCTTAATAAGATACATGCGCTGAAACACAGACATGCATACGCACACACGCACGCACAAACACACACACACACACACACTACTATACAGATTAAAATTTATTTTTGTATAATAAACAGATACCGTGTTCCTACGTGTGCACGTGCTTTCCAATGTTCGTTTAAATCACCTGTATTAGGTTTAGTTCAAAGTAGAGCTCAATAGAAAGTAAATATATTTTTTAACCTTTTATTTTTTCAGGGTTTGAGTTGGCGCGTGGTTACCAGATAGAAAGGGACAATTATATTGCTGATCTATTAGGAAAAAATCCACCGCCTCCCGATTTGGGTCGTAGTACCATAATAAGGTCAATCAATAAAAATGAAAAAAATAAACAGCATAGCAAAAATGATAGAGTTAATAGCTGCAATGGAGAGGATGAAAAGAGAAAAAAAAATAATGAGCAAAAATTCAAAAACAAACCAGGCAAAAGGAAGAATCAAAAATGGCAAAAAAGAAAGAGCAGTGGGTCTGGATCGGATAGATCAGATAAATCGTATGATTTTAAATTTGATTACTAACAACTTTTTAACTATTAATTATACCTGCTTCTTAATCTTACTATATATTTTATTCCAGGAGTACAGATTAAGACAAAATGCAACTTTATTTGCGACTAACGAATGCGGTCAAAATAAGACAGTCCTTTTGTAAATCATATAGTATCATCATAAATTTAAGCTGCGTTGGGTTGTCTGCGGTAGTCTAAGTCTGTGTGTACCCACAATTTTTTGTAAATCAATAAATTATTTGTATATATTTTTTTTATTAGCAGGTATATTTTTCATAATATAAATGTCAAATTTAAAATTCTTTTAAAATCTTATAGATTTTTTTTATATTAAATGTTCAACACAATATTTGTTTAATTTTTTCCTGTCGTAAAAAATCCGTTATCCGTGTTGCTCCATATTGCTCAGTAGCGGTGAGACATTCATCGCTCATGAGAACAAGTCTAATTACGCCAGTTGGTATAGTCACGTATAATGTGAACTGTGCACGTGTCTGATGATATCGCGCTGTTTGAAGATTGGGTGTCTGATGGTTGGTATTGACGGCATGAGCTATTTTTAACGCTGCGACTTCATTTTTTTAATATTTATAATTTTTTTTTAAACATTTACAATTTAGAGCAATGTATCATGTATTATGTTTTCATTATTGAAAAGCAAAGAATTAAAGAAAATTAAAGATTAATTTAATGGGTAAGATATGAGTTTATTTTGAACAACGTTTATGAACGAACAACATGTAAACATTACAGGTAAAACGGAAACGGATATATAGTTATTTCTTATTTTTAAAAATTCATTACAGTTTATGCTTGTTCAAAATTTAATTTATACAAAAAGGTTTCGAGGTTAAAAATATTAAGGCGAGTGGGTTAAGCGCGGAGCGGGTTTGTCCTTTTGTCCAGATTTAGATAAAAGACGTGAGAGATATAAGTAAGAATATAAAGGAAAAAAACTATTTACATAATTAACCAAAAGTTTCAAATTAAGATAGATTAGTGAACTAAATTTATTTGTAATAGTTTTTAACGAAGTAGGTTGAACTTAAAATATTAATTCTTAATCTAGTTATAAATGCAACAAAAAGGTAATAAGATAAAACCCTGTAAAAGCTATTTATTAAAATAAACCGCTTTTAATGTAATGTGCAATAAAGTTGATTTCTTTTCCACTTATTTCGATGCCCCTAAGATTGTGTTTACGAAATAGGGCGTGGAAGAATTTGACTTACACATATTCGGATAATTGTCTTGAACATTTGTGTACATACAACAACCTTAAATTTTACTTTTGTGTAATGGAATGTAAGAAATATTCCATGAAAATTCTTGTTTCTGTATATCTGTTTTAATTTAACAAGTTTTCTTTACGAAGGACGGCATAGTTTAGTAGCATGGAGTGTAGTAATCATTTCCAAGTGATTACGGTTTAATAACTCAACTTCAATAAAAAATTAGCTAAGTTTTGGTTCACGAAAACACGTGTATAATCTTTGAATTCCTTGAACTTTGATTCAGAATTGCTTGAGCCCAGTGTCAAAGTGTTAACAGGTCCCCAAAGGAATTATTCTCATACATAGATCACCCACTGCTAAAAGAACGGAGCGGTCCATTTTTAGCTTTATATCTGAAAAATTAAATTATCAAAAAAATTACACTAAAGCTCTATACTTTTGTCGAAATAAAAATAATGATAAAATTGCCTAAAAATATATTTATACAATTCTTTGTATACGTAGTTACATAAAATGGATGTTTTTTTTTAAATTGAAATATGTAAAATTATATTTTATATTATAATTATATGACTACAATAAATGTAAAAACGTTTATTGTAGTCATTGTCATGATATAAAATAAATATAAGGTGATAAAATGTGAAAAATAAAAACACAATGTTTCTTGTCATTTTATCGTCTACATGTTTTATTGTTATGACTAACAACATATTGGTAGTGATGTCTCATACAGCTTTTTGTGCAAATTTTGATAAAAAATTAGATACAAAACGTGTGATACCGTAATTCACAGGCACCTACAAATAAATCAACATGGAGATGCGGCAGGTACATACATAGTCACTCCGAATGCGTTCCATTTCCACGAACCAGCGTGTTTTATGTTACAGAAAACTGACTTATGCACTGATATTCAGCGTGTAACGTCTCTCGATATATTTCCGGTGCATTGCGGGTACGGTAGTAATGTTTTATATTGTCTCTGATTTACATGTTGTCGATATGTGGTAGCTTTCTAGAGTATGGTACTAACATTTATTGCTTCATTGTTTACCTACAAGCCAAGACTCGTTTGAGTAATTTACCATTGCGTGTGCTGTTTTAGTGTAGGAGTAGTAATGGATTGCAATTTATTTGAGTTTGACCTCCTATTGTTGAAGAAGAAACGCTTGAAAGAACAATATGTACTACATCTGTTGTTAGCTATTAAATAAGATTTTAATCGTAGAATCTCTACTAAACAAAAAGCACAGAGGTATCATATAAAATACGATATTTCCTAACTAAATAATAAAATGTTCCCTGTGTGAAGTTGTTATTAAAAGGTTGATACAAGACAAAAGTTATGAATTGATAAAAAATACTGCCATTTTTTATTTGTATGCAGATTGTATTAAACTTTAAATCCGACAGTTTTGAATGAGTATCATCAATAAAGCCGTATGCGGCCCCTACAGCCAAAAGAACGTAAATTAGGTCCACTTTGTTTGTTACTAATAAAATTTAACATCTTAACTCTCGTTATCTCATATTTTTGTTTTGAATCTTTACTACCTGGCTTCCGTCAAGGCGTATTTCGTTAAGTCCTTAGCCTTGAGTGACGTGGATGACTATTTAATTTATGTCCATTACCTTTGAGCCGTTTCATTTTAATGCGCTCGTTTGGTTCGGTGACAGTTGGTGACGCTTCGGGCGCCATTTTGATTCTTATCTGTTCGCCGGGTGTTGAAATGGTCAGTTACATTGTTCCTGTTTGTTTGTTGAATCTATAAAATGGTATTTTTTATTAAATGTTGACTTAATAAAATGTCATTATAATTAATTAATTATTATAATTTGGGGATACGTTTATTCTAGAACATAGATCTTCTTGCCAAATAAGTAGGAGGTTGTACTCTACGTTTGCCTGACGAGGTTGTCACACAATGAACACTTAGTTCCTAATGTTTGTCGGTTCTACCCAGTATCGTACAAATCAACTTGATAATAAATACGGAATATGGTAGATTATGTTTATGAATATATTCTATGTGTATAACCTTGACGTCATCTATATCACAAAGAAAAGAAAAGGTACGATAATATATTTTGTCGATAATTTGATCTTGCTAATTATCGGATATCGAAAATTCTGGTGGGTGTATAACGTAATTTGTAACCTTCACTGTTCTTGTGAGTGTCGCAAAACTCGGTTACTAGCGAACCATCAGAAAGTGGCAAAATCTTTATTATAATACTTGAGAAATACCCATGTCAAGCAATTTAGGAATAATGTTTGTTTGGATGAATTGGATGGTTGTTGGAAATTATATTTGTTTTTTAAAAAGTCGAGGATGTAATACAAAACAGATTGTATTAATATTTTCTGCTTTGATACCATCATGAAATCCTTAAATTTTTTTAAATGATGGAGGACCAAGATGTGGTCAGTTTGTTGTAGTACTTCTATAGCTGCATATAGAAAGGGTGGATACAAATGTAAGAATTTTTTAGACCGGGTGGTTATGGCGCTTAGTCGAGGCCTCTTTTAGTGTAATCAGCACAAGGGTTCCCAACAGGTAGCCTCGGCTTAAATCGACACCCTGTTTTGCGAGAGTGACTGACTCGAGGGTGCCCGAGAGGGACAAACCTCGGCTCGGTCAGTTGCTTCTGACTAAGGATTATCTATCTGTAATAATATCTATATTATTATTAGTTATCTGTTCCACCACTTTGGAATGCGTGGGCGCTGGATAAGAGGTGGTGCAAGAAACTCCAGCGACGCCTCTATCATTATTGTCTGGTGAGAACCGGCTTTGGCGGTATTGCGAATAACCTCGCCGTCGGCGCGGGGGCGGTATGAGGGTGCAATATACGTGTGTAGTGTTTTATGGAGGGCGTGGGTCCTGATAGTTGCGCCGTCGCGGGCGTCTCTCGTTCTCCTTCAGACGCTGGTGAATTTATGATTCGCGATGGGATTGTAAGTGGCGGCACTTGCCATCGAGGGGTTTGGGTGTGTGACGGCAGAGTCCAAATATCGGCAGGAAACCTACTTCAGGTACTGAGCTATGGTCGGCAGCTCAAGATCTATGTGGAGATTTTCATTACCCAAGAACCACGGTGCCTTCCGGGTGCGGTGTCCTTCCGCATAAAATAAATTTTGATTACCAGAAGCCGGTAAATGAGACGTGGGGAGGCATGCACAAAAACAAGGCTTGCGTATGTCATTATGGGTCACGGATCACGCTTTGTATAGTGTGATTATATTACGTAGGGGTATTTTACAATTTTTATTAAGTAACGGTTGCAAACGACCTAGGGCGAACGCTATTCGATTCCGTACGCGGTTGATATGCGGACCGAAGGTCTTTATCTAATGTGATGCTTTTCCCAGGGAATTTGACGATCAAGTGGCTCTACGGTTGGGAGATGCGGCGTTTTGTTACGTCGTGAGAAGTACATAGCTGCACTTTTATTGGGGATATCCTCAATCCTCCATTTCTGAAACCATTTATTGGCTGCAGATAAGAGGCGTATACAGATAGCGTCTGGTTTGAATTCCGACGCGTAGAGGCCGGTGTCATCGACGAAGAGGGTTAGCTCTACACCGCGAGTGCGTGGTATGTCTTTGGTGTAGAATGTTTATAAAATGGGACCTAGCATGGAGCCTTGCGGTACTCCAGCACGAATGGGGTTAGCGTTGGAGTGCGTCCCCTCGACGTGGTAACGAAAGGACTGATTTCGGAGAAAGTCTCGTATGATTAGTATGAGTCGATCTGGCACACCGAGCTCATACAGTTTGTATATTAGCCCGTTGTGCCAGACCTTGTAGAATGCTTTCGCCACATGAGGCAGAGCGACCCGGTATGACCAACACCGAAAAATTTACATTTCTCAATGTGCTCCGTGATGCAGTGCACTTGATGAGTGTTGGTTATGAAACCCGAATTGCTTATTGATGGGTAGCCATCGGGACAACATGAAGTCCTTGAGGTGGGCGAGAATGAGCCTTTCGTACACCTTACCCAAGGTTTTGAGTTGGCTTAGGGGTCGATAGGCTCATGGATCGGTTGTTTCGAGGGCCCTATGACGTCGACTTCCTTCCTGGTGTTCAGGAAGGTGCCTTTGGACATAGCCGCTTTGTAGATTATCATCAGTAGGTGAAGAATGGACATGAGTAGGAGTTTGATCATCTTGTTGGTGACACCGTCGGGTCCGGGGGTCTTGCATGGTCAAAGATTTTTAATTATAGACTCAACTTCGGTGCATGTAACATGAGTAACGGAATCGTGAGGTGGTTCCTTAGTCCTCAGGTCGACCTCGCAATCAACCATTGCAAAGTGAGCAGCGTCCATCGGTAGGGTGCTCGGTGAACATTGGAGCTCGAGATTATCAGCCAGACATTCGGCTTTCTCTTCACCTAAGAAGGCGGGTGGTTTATTGAGACGCGCTAAGGGACGCATTGTATGGGGACGAAAGTCCTCAGTAATAGAAATAACTAGTGGGGTCCTATCGATAAAATCATAAAAAAAAATTGAACTCTGTTCGTTATAAATTATATGCACTATACAAACTTCAAGACAAGTGTATTATTATGTAATATATAGATAGTTGATTACTTAAAGCAATAAATAATTTGTATTTAAACGTAAACGGACTTTATTTAAAGTAACTGTAGCAATAATAAAAGGAAGTAAGGATGTCTTGTATTAAAACCCTATAATTTAGTGGTAAATGATGTTGTCAGCATACCTTCAGGCTCTAACGCTTCAGGGGTAAGAGTACCTAGACTATCATTTTATTTTTCTTCCATTTATGCCTTGAAGTTAATTGCCTTTCATAGCTTTTGATGCAATGAACAAGCTACAAATATTAATTCTTTTTAATGTTAAAATATTATAATTATACTTTTTAAATTTTTCTAAGGTTTCCTTGTATTAGAATTTTTGTACTAATTCTTAGATATTTTCTGTAGTTTTTTTTTAATATTAAGTCGTTTGTATTTTAATTACTCAATTCCTCCATATACATACCACTAGTTACTATAATTAATAATATATATTGCACCATAGATAGTGTATATAGCGTATGTAGAATGTATAGTCTAGCTGTAATCACAGTGATATCTTTTGATTATTATCAGATGACATCAACTGGATATATTATAGTACCGTAATTATGCGTTTGCATAAAGAAGGAGATTAAGGCATCGTCCCCGATTCTTCTGAATAACGGGATCTGAGGTTTCAGGTGTATTTTCAGACGGGCCATACACCTAACACACAAAATAATAATCTCTAGTTGACTGCTTATTCTTGATATAGTATAAAGAGATTAATTAAATAAATAAAATATATCTATAGATTAGCAACTCAACACATGTAGAGATACTCGTGGTTGAATTGTTCCGGCGGGGCGTACTGTGGTCATTGATTTGAGGTATTGGGGTCATAATTTTAATTACATATGGTGCAACCAAATTAATAGTTGTAAGAAGGCTATGATGTATTAATCATAATTGTAGTGGTGAGATTTTATTGGGTTATCTGATGCCTGTATTAAATGAGGCACACCCTGCTTTATAATTTTTTGAGCAGATAATCGATAAATAATTCTTTTTTTGTGCATAGGATATCCTACTAATGTCAATAACCATCAATACAATTCAACCAACTTTAACTGAAATAACAATAGTTTAAACGATTTGTCATATTTATGGCAAATTCAAGATGGTTGCGGAATTTCCTTTGGTAGAAATGGTTCAGGATCGCGCTTTGTGAAAATGAACGGTAGGGGCTCATATTCGGCACGGAATTTATTATGAGCTAAGGTTACTAAGGTTAATTATAATACTTTAGTTATTAGTTAGTTTAAAAAAATAATTTGCTTTATAGAATTAACTTTTTATATAGGCTCAATTTAATACCCAAGCGACCCTTAAACGAGCATGAAACGTCTATCTTTACCCAAAAGTATTTGCAAATAAACGGGGACTATAGGACGATTTGAATAATAGTAAATGGATAGGATTGCGCATACCCAATACGACTGATAAAATTAATGACAGTAATAACATTTTATAGCATTTCAAATCATGGATATAACCCGTCTTGTGGACAATTTGTTTTAATTTCGTTGAACACAATGTCGTCACCGTGAAGTAAATCCGCATTCTCTTCTAAATAATTATTTAAAACCTGCTACAAAACTCAAAAATAAACGCTTTATTGTTCAATATCAATTATATGATGAATCTTATATATAAAACCAGAATATGTCCGGTTGTATAACTCGGCATAAATGATAAACGCTTATACAAATTTACTTCTTACAAAGGAATTTGTTTTGTATTAAATTGCAAAGTATTTTAAAAGCATGTTTGGTCATATTCATTTAATACGCTTTATAGGAAATCAATTATTGTAAAAAACGTTGTTAGAATAACCATTATCTCTTTAAGATAACGATAATAAGGAAATAAAAAATACTGTTGTCACATCAGATCAACCCGTCATTAGTTCGCTACTAAACTAAGGGTTCCTACAAATTTTCTTCCAATATCTGCGGCTGAAGTGAAGGCAGGTCACTGGCTCTACTAATGACTCTGACCTTAGTAGTAGTAACTTAGTAATTCAAGGGTTTATTTACGTATTGCGTGATTCGACTGGTAATTTTAGCAAAGGCGTATTATGTAAAGTGTCTCTACTCGTCTGAAATGAGAAGGCCTATGTTCAGCTGTGGATTAGTAGAAATTATGATGATAATCATTTAAATTAATTTGAATCGCGAAGTTTAAACACAAAACATGAAAATTTTTAGATCCTGATCCGATTATGAAGTTAGTAGAATGGCCATGATAAAAATGAATCCATAAAATGTTAATTGAAAGTTGAACGCGTGAATCATGAAGTCAAAAGCAGACATGATTTTGACATCTAGTGAGTTGGGATCAGTATACACTATACAGCATCAGATTGATAGGGGATGTTGGGGGTGATGAATATTATTGTGGACGTAAGCGATGCGAGAAGAAAAAAGAAAAGTAGAATGGATTCTGTGAAGTATGATAAGTAAAGAGGAGGAGAGACTGTGCGATGAACAGAAAAAAGAGATAAGCACAGATAAACAGATAGTGGAACCGAAACGTGGTCCTTTATTGCTGGCAGTAACTAAGCGCATGCCCATAATGCTGATGTGTTTCGTCTGGTGCGATCCCGAGACCTTTATTACTGGTGACAAAGCATTCCATCTCAGTCCTCAAGGGTGACAACGCATCTGCATTATGATTCCTTGTCAAAGATAAATATAGAAGTCATGGCCCGTAGGAATTACTTACTATCAGGTGTACTGTGTGCTCGTTTGTTTCTCTCAATGTAATAAAAAAGGCAGTTTTTTTGTGCACCTTTAGGTTGCCAATAGTGCCTCGCATTACCGGAGAGAAATTTATTCCTGTTGCTGAAACGGAATGATAATGCAGATGTGTGGTTATTTGTTATTTAAAATGGAATGCCTTGTCATATGTCGGTTGTTGTCAGTTTCCTTTCATCACCAGACGGGACACAGTACCTCGGAACTATATTTTACTTTGGTATTCCAGAAAGGCTAGTCCTATTCTGGTCGAGTCGTCCTTGTGGAATAAATATGTATATGTATTGAACAAACATATTTACATACATATAACATTTCATTGATTCAACTCGTATGGATAATGGAAACTAGTAATATGGTAATTATATATACTATATCCCCTTACATGTCAGTTATGTATTTTAATGTCTTAACTAGTTATATGATTTTATTACTTTATTATCGCTTACATAATAATAATATTAAGGATAAGATAATGTTTATCCGTAACAAAAAGACACTGATAAATTATTTTAAACAATACTAATTGTCACAAATCTATCCAAACTCAACACATCTTGCTATTAGCAACCAACCAATCCAACCGCTGAGGCCGTATGTCACGTAGACATGTAGGTTTAGCGGGTTGAGCGCTTTGCTTAGCGCTATGAATAGGCTAGTATATAATTAATTGCTATGAATTCTTTGTGTATGTGATTTAATATTATAACAGATTAATTGTTGTGTGTCATAAAATACTAAAGAGAAAATGAAAATAAATATTACGTAATTATAATGAATGAATATTCCTAGACACGACTATATAGCACGAAATGTGGATACCTCAGGAGTAACAACACAGAACGATTCAAGGATGAATATTACAAGTCCGGAAAACTAGCACGAAACCAGCGAGCTTTTGAGCATTGCTAGCGATAAATGGTAAAATAAGTTATTAAAGTCATATTTTAAATAATGGGCTCGATTGGGAAAGGACTACTATGTTAAATACTAAGGTAAAATAGTCAGCGCAACTGAGTTTTGCCTGGTTAGTAAAAAAAAATCCGGAGATACTCATACTTGTGACAAGGCATTCCATCATTGTATTTAAGGATGACGATGCATTTGCATTATGAATAAGATTCTAGAAATCACTTATCATCGGCACCATGCACTGTTAGTTCATTTGTCACCCTATATCGTAAAAAATCACTTCAACTTCATGAAAAAAATGATAACTATTGGACTATTTTAACGTTTCTAACCTCGTAGTCATAGTTACTCTAAAAGCCCTCAATTGATTAGGCCAGACCGTAAGCATATCAGAAAAGAAAATAGTACGGAATAACATAGAAAATTGTACAAGTATCATTTACATATGAGACTGGTCAAGAGATACCATCGAATTCGTTTGATCGAGAGTCTTATCGTTCTGTGTACGAATAATTCGAACATATTTAGCTATTCGAAAGTAAATATCTATATGGAAGTGCCTACGTGTTAGTTCTCATGGCTGAGTTGAGCTCACCTCCAAGTCAAACACAAGGGCTCATTATGCTGAATGCTTGGTGGAGTGTACTCATCGTTCACTGTGAATTCCGCGCATATGTGTTAATAAATATACTAATTAATAAGCGTTTGTCTAATGCCATATTTATTTATTGAACATCTCATCTCGAAAAGATGTAAAAACCAAGGGTTATAGGTCTACGGAAATATAAATAACAATTGCGTTGTTACGTTCATATGTATAGTTGAATTTTATGTAAAAGTTTTGTAAGGGATCAAACTATTCAAAAGTATTATAATATACTGTATTAGTATTATTATTATATATATATATATATATATATATATATATATATATATATATATATATATATTTATATATATATATATATATATATATATATTTAGGTTTAAGAAATTGAACACTTTCCGAGGCATTTTTAGCATATTATGTGATATCACAGAAAAAGTATTACAAATATTTATATTTTATATTATTGTTGTTGTGTTTTTTTAAATAAAAAATTCCTTGTAATAAACCTCTTCTGATACCTTAGGACACACTCTTTGAAAGAGATACTTGCAATTTCAACATCTGACGCACTACCATTGTCAGAGTCACCATCACAACTCCGACGAGGCAACTTTACAGTTCCAACTCAATAACGAATTTTGACGGCAGCTTTGGTAAAGCTCGCGAGAACAAAACGAGTCCCAATGCTAGCTATGCCAGCTAAGTTTATTTCGTTAGCGAATCACGAATTAGCTATGGTATTTTCGTATAAAATTCTAGGGAAAGTTGAATGTTGAAGAAACTTGGACAATAGGTTTTTCTCGCAAATAATTTTCTAAATTTAGTTGTGTAAAATGTTATAAAATGACTTAGCTTAAATAGTTATGACTATTTGTTATGCTGAGAATAATCATATGTACATATAAATTTGTGGCTAAACGTCAAAATTACAGATTGAGATTTAAAAGGTATATTACTCTGTTGGTAGACTCGGTTTTTTGTTTTAAGGACTTTCATAACTATTTTGCTTAAATGGATCATTATCATTTACCATCATTTGAGTTTTTAGAGAATATACAAAATACATTGTAAAATAGTAATAAATGATAACGACGACTCTACTTGATAAAATGTGTTATTTTTAGAACTATAAGTAATGAGAATTGTAAAGTAAGTTTAAAAAAAAATGTTAACTATGCAATAATAAGTAATAAAATTAACCACTCAAATTTAGCTCATGTAGTTGAAGATGGTTCATCACAATCGAATGGCAGACTCGAACCTGTTACGTTAAGTTTCGGAGACTGTACTCGATACGATTATGCGATTCTATTGCGTACATATATATCTAATCTAGTGTTTAATGCACTGCTGATTTATTGTACTAATATTTGTTGTGAATGAAGAAAAGGATCAATGTGGATGTCGTGGGCCGCAGGAATAATCTATGAGAACTGTATGCTCGTTTATCAACCCACAATGGCATAAAAACCTAAATAAAAAGTGTGAATTTCTATTTTTGTTGACTTAGTCTGTGAGAAAAAAAGTATATCTTACATTATCAAAAATGTTGAAGAGTTAATGCAACAGTTTGAATTCGCGTGTTGTATGATGTTATTGTAGCATAAAACCTAAAATATTTAAGTTCATTAAATAAGATTTACTGACCCGTACGGTTTCCCACGAGTGAAAAGTTGGCACTGTATTCATTAAGAGGTGTGTATTCACACATGTCTTCACACGTTCATTGGAGCTAATTAAGTAAGACTAAGAGTAAGTAACATTGCTGCGTTATGTTCAAAGGAGTATAGCGAAAAGTATTAATTATTTCTCTTTATACAATAGGTAAATGCCACGCTACACTTAGCTTCTAAATGAAACATTAATGGGTCGACTCCACCTAAGAAGGTCCATGCCCTCATAAATTTTGAGCACATATTATACAATGCCTATTTAGTTATAAGGACCTTGCAGAAACTTGTAAATAGTACTTATAAAAAAAAATATATATTATTATGGGGATATTTTTTTTCTATTTCCGCCTGGTTTGTCAATAAAATAAATAAATAAATAAAATAATGTAAACGTATAATAAAACAAATATATACAATACAATATAATACATATATAAAGACCAACCAGACGGAAATCCCTCAACAGGGGAGTCCAAATGGTCGAGGGTTAGGGCGAAAGATATACGTGCGGACTATACGAGTGGTGTCGAGGAGCACCGGTTCTGGTTGAACCGTTTCGACCACTCAGTATATCACCGTATACGCTTGCCCCAAGCAGCGATTATTTGTTTCAGGTCGTCTATGCGCTCCGTTAGTTTTTGTGTAATATAGTTGCTGAGACAAACTAACTCCTTTTTTTTTACATGGGGAAATGCCTACGCATACCCTCCCCTGCGGGGGCAAGGATGGGTTATGCCGGACTCGCACCGACTAAAACCCCATGGTGTTCCTCCATCGTCGCGTATGGCGGGGTCAGGGAACGCTTTCGCACACATCCGCGACCCCACCTGCGCCGGCCGACCAGGCGGCCCCTTCTCCGGGGGAGGACATCTCCCTATCCACCCCTCCAGTCAACCATTGTTCGGCGGCGGAGGACAGGGAGAGCGGCAGGATTGTTCCTGAGACTCCACTGAACCCGCGGCCCCACCACGGCTGCATCAGCGGTGCGACCCCCGCTTGAGTCGAGGAGGATAGGGAGAGCGGAAACGCAACATCGACACTCCTCTACCTCCGCGACTCCGCCTCGGCTACTGAGAGCGGGAAAGACGGCCTCGCTCCGTCACTTCCGCCCCCAGCAGTCCACCGACACGCATCCGAGGCGAGCCCTTAAAGAGCCCACGCGGAGCGGCCTCCTCGGGCGCTTAAGGCGCTCTAAGGCCGGCCGTTTGGGTTACTTCGTTCGCTTAGCTTCACCGTGGGTGACCCCCCCGCCACGGCGAGAACCCTTCGGGGGAGAAGTGGCGCATCCTAGCCCGATACGCTAATCTGCAATCTGTCTCTCTCTCAACTTACTACCTACGTACGCCCACAATGAGTTTTTATTAAATGTCCAATGCATGCGGCGTATTGCATTAACGGTGGGTGCCAATTACTGGCTTCGAGAAAACCCCACTGACACCAAGCCGATAGGTGCGGATGATGGATATGAGGGGCTACCTGGTGGACGAGCAAATCTCTCGCGTTCTGCTGGTGGCTCGAATGCTGTTGCGTCCAGTGCCACCTCCAGACCCGCCCCTGTGACCCCCGGGCAGCCGTCCTCTGCATGCTTCATCTTTTTGCATCATCCATAAATGGGCGCCCAGGCCCGATGCAAAGTCAAATTTGCACTTACACCTCTTGGCGAGGTGCTGACTGTTTGCAATGGTGAAAGAGTTTTGCCACAAAAAATGTCCCTTCAGTGGGTGATGAGGTCGTCATATATCTATGCCTTGTATTATTATTATTACTATAGTGTTTCGAGCTGATTCGGAGACCTGATTACAGGTAATAAGGAATTATTATTGTTTTCTTGAAGGCCGGCAGCGCATCTGTGAGTCTTCTGGTGTTGGTCATCCACCATGGATGGCGGTAATCACTTACCATCAAGTGAGTTGGTTATTAGCTAGCTAATATTTATGTGTTACCCCTGAGGACTGACATATAAATATTTATTTATATATATTTATATATATATTGATATATATATATATATATATATATATATATATATATATTTACATATGCCGGTATCAGTGTAAGAAGAGCCACCAACAATTTGTGATACACAAATATTATTCTTTGGCTGGAGGACAAACTCAGGACCTGTGATACAGCAGCCAAGTATTCGAACCACTACGCAACGTACTAAGTTCTTTGGTTCATCAGACGAAATGCTGCAGTCTTGAGGAATTATTATGCACTGATAGTTTTTGAAATCTCTCGCGAATGCTCGAATACTATCCCACCAGATGGTAATTGGCGATGTGGCCATATATGATAACTGCACTAGGTTAGTAGATGGTACTCGTATTCTGTTAAAGCTTGGCTACGAAGCCGACTTATTCATTATATCATTAGTCTATAGCTGCGGTGTAGCTCTACCACGTAAATTAGCCTCTTGCTGACTGTGTCAATTATGCCTTTATTAAATAATGTATCAATTAAAGTTAATAAAAGGATATACCCAATATTGTCCTTATTTTTACTTTCTTTATTAGATTTAAATTACATTTCGTTAAGCTTTAAATATCGTGGTACTATGGTTTAATTTTCTATGTTACAGCATATTAAATAAATCTTGATGAGCCTTTTTTTAACCATCAATCTTCAACCAAACTTGTTGTATTTTCTAAGAAAGTTTTATATCAAAATATCACTTCCACATGCTTATCCATATTTTGCTAAACTATAACAAGTGAATCTCAGTATTCTTCAATGTATTACAACAATATCCTCCCATTTGTTCCCAAGTCCTTTGCCCATCACTAGTCGTTAAATATTATCGATTATAGGACAGGAAGCGATTTATTAAAACGCGATCGCTTGATCATAGAGCTGCATATAAAGATATAGTCTTTGTTAACGGAAAACCGTTGGGACGTGGCTGGCTTGTCGATATTTTATTTATTTTTTATTAAAATCGCCCGAGGAATGTAGCGAGAGTGCTTGACACGGCAGGTGATAGTTCGTAACATATGGTCGTGATAATTGAATGTTTGTGTGTCATAAACGGCATTATTGTAAATGAACACATAATAAATGTTGCTTAGGTATTTGCTGTATGAAAATAAATTGTGGATTCTAAACGCCTTACCTTTACATAGATAGGTTATAAATGTTCACGTATGTAAAAATTATTTTTACGAGTCTTTGGCTTAGTAGTCGGAGTTCCATTGTAGTGGGCCCTGAGTTCATTTGCTAGCCGTGGTTTAAAAACTACTAGTACTCTTTATATAGTATATATAAAAAGATATCGGTAATAATTATAATTTGGATAATGAAAACCTACAAAGGAATCTACATATTCGATAGATAAAAAACAGTGAAGCATTCTCCAGTTGGTAATGGAGTTGGCGGACAATTCTCCATAACCCTCTCTAGAGTGATGAATACTTACATCCATCCTCAACAAAGGTTCAAGATACTCATGCGTTATCACTCCTGAGGAACTACGATGGAATGCATCGTAACCAGTAAATGTACCTAATATTTTTCAAGTCATAAATTTTGTGCTTTCGTCGTTCAATATTAATAAGCTTGAAGTACAAGTAAAAGCTACTAGTAAATGGATTTATAAATGTATAATACTATACAACACACATTTCGACTACACAAACTCAACTAGTTATATATCGCAAATGCTATATTATGAAAAAATGCGTTAATATGCTATTAAATTTTCAATCCATTATAGTATTATTTTCATGTATAATACGAACACATCTCATATTAATGTATACGGGTATTTTTGCATTGAGTATTGTCACGGCGTGCGTTTTGAAGTACCTTGGCTTAAATGACCAGATAATCTCAATCGTGTGCAGAACGTTTGTTCTTTACATAATACGTCATAATAATGAGTACTATGGGCTGACATGGTTACGATGAATGTTTACTTTAACTCTTACACGATGTAGGGACTGACTGATAAATTATTAAATTTAATCCAGTTATTTTATATTAAATTTAAATCAACATCCTGAGCTATAATTTACGTTATTAAAACTGTGGTTTTGGTAACCAATTGGCCAACAAAATAAAAATGATAATTAATAATATGTAACGCAATAACGAGCAGAAACTTCGAACAATTCTAAAGAACGAGTCAAAATTATTTAAAACGAAGGTTCAACGGAGTGTCTTGTGATCATGACGACGACAAAAATAATGAACTTCGAAAATGAATATCTAATCTCTCAATAACGTGATTTATCTTTACACATTTGACACCCGGTCCGGCTTCGTGAGGGTAGAAAGAAATTTGTTTCAGTGGTAGATCAAGCTGCAGTGCTGCTTTGCTGGACAAGGACCACGCTCTCATAGAATAATAGCGTAAAATTGCAGCACAACGATCCTATGTTTCGACTGGTGAGTGTAGGTATCTGTAGACCCTTATTGCCGGTGACGAGGCACTTTCTCTTCTTTCTTAGTTCTCAAGGGTGACAAGGCATCTGAACTGTGATTCCTTGTCACGGATGTGTGTGTTAGCGGCCGCAGGAATCACTTACCATCCAATCATCATTTATTTCAGATCACTGTAATTTTTGAAATTTCTTAGTACATATTTTTTTATTTTAATATAATTATCAGGAGTATTGTTGGAAAAGTATAGTAAAAATATAATATACAAAAACAATGTATTCGATCCTCGGTTTCGATAATATAATCAAAGTATGAAGTAATAAGTGGCGTTACATAAATTTACGATTCCCCTATTTTTGATAGCGTCCAGTGAGCGTACCCACAGACCTGTTTTACTGCAGCCGACAACTGGAACTAAATCTCCGTTTAATCTTATTAATAGACTTGTAAATACTGGATACATTTCATCAGGTCAAATAAAGCATTTTTCTTACGCTTGTCTCGTAACCATGATAAGTATAATCTATAGGTAATTAGGCTGTAATATATTGAGCTTCGATGTTTTTCAATGTTTTCTTTACCTCATTAATGGAACATTATTCTTACTTTACGGATTTTATATTAAGCTGCCTTTTTATTTATTTATTTAAACATCGTGGTCCATAAAGAATCGGTAAAAATTAAAATATTGCCTATTACAATTACTTTTCTTTTAAAATTAAACTGGTTAACTTTTAACGTCCAATGTTTGTGTTTGTGCAAGTTATAGACGCAAGAAATGAGTTTCAAACGGAATTCTTTCCTAATTTTTTTGTCTTTAGCATATTACTTCAATAATATATATTACATCTATATAATGGCAAAACAGTATTTAATCAAAATATTACACAAAACAACTTACCTGAGCCGCAAATGGAACCACAAAGTTAATATGGTTACAATAACCACGATTTCATAAATATGTCTTATAAAATTATTCAAAAATCATCAAAATGTTACGATTCGGTTTGGATTTAAAACTTGATTCCACCTAGTCGATGGCCGCACCAGGGCGATAATTGGTTATTAGGTAGTGCGTAAGCATCTTCGCAAACACAGGCACTCACTTGTTACTTCCTTCCGTAGACCGATGAAACTTATGTAGAATACAATGGGAGGAAGCTTTTGTTGTAGTATGTTCTAAATAGACAACACACCCATACCACCACATACAAATATTGTTTAATGCCAGGGAATCGAAGGTTGGACCTGCACGTACGCAAGGTACTACGACACTACACCACGTGGTCGCATTTAATTATGGAAATGTCATAGCTAAATCCATAGCAACCCGTGTGTACCTACAAGTCGTAGGAAGTCGTAAGAATAGAAAGCATTATGAAAGAATTACGACGTTCATGATGACCACCCGTGCGGCATACTTGTAAGTTTTTATTGGCGTGCTAATAACAGTCAGATAAGAAAAGTTAGTATGTGCCGTTATAAAGTTACTTTTGTGAGAATTTATTAACTCGTTTCATAAATGAGAATTGAACTTTTGTTTGATTATCAGCTATGACTGAAATGTCACTTTTTCTACATATATTTTTTTGTTGTCTTGTTTGTCTTAAGTAGCAAAACGGTACCAAACATAGCATTTGATTGAAGAGATCCCATTCACAGATTATGTTTATTTAAATTAAATAAATCAAAAAAAAAATTACAGTTATTCTATATTCATAAAAATGTTTGAATATACTAAGAAACGATAATATTATAAGATAAGCGTGACTTTTGGAGACCCACTCAGCAATAAACTTATAAAGAAATAAAACACTTGGATGGGTGTTATTTGCTGAAGCTTTGTCACGCGGGTTAACAAAGCATCAAGTAACACCAATTTACATCAATAACTCTTTATTATTATGAAATTTTAAACATAAAACTATGTTGAAATATGCTATGTCCATAGTGACAACGCGACGGAAACATTCTTTGTAATGAAGGAATTTTATACTTTCAGGGTTCCTTAAGTTAAACTAACTCTTATATACTATATTTCATCTCATGTGTGTAACATATATAAATGGAGGCGTAAGTCTATAATAATATTAAATAATATTAAAAGTTGAATGGAATAAGAAAAATTTTAGTGCAATCACGGATTTTAATGGTTTAAAACATAATTTGGCATTATATGACAAAAATCTTTAAGCTCGAGTTCGACAGTTTCTTTTAGAGATATTTTTAATAGGTGTTCTTAAACTGAAAATCAAACTCGCCCCCAAGCTGGGAATGCAGATATTTGCTAAGAGCGGAAAAGCTCAACAGCTCCTTTTCAATAACTAATGGTTTTACATGTTCTTGTTATCCCATAAAATTAGTCATCCTACGTAAGAATTAACAATTCTAAACATATTTATATTGTTGGTCATATATTCTTGTATGATTTAATAAAATATGATTTACCTGTTGATTTATTTTAATTTGCGTTTTAAAATCATGCATGACAAAGCTAAAAAGACCTGATGTTCTTTTGTTTTGTTATAATTTCATTTTTTAAAATAATATTTTTGATGTAAAATAGAAATGAAATGTCATTACAATATGTAGTGGCCCTAATATATGTATCTCCGATGTTTAAATTCGAGTGAAATCAAAGCTAGATTAGTCAGACAAAAGTTGTAGATATTTCGTATAATACATACTATTTAAACTTTAAATTTATAATTGTAGCAAGGTTCTATTTAAAATATTATATTTTAATATTCTCCTGGCTGAATTCAGCCTTAGTGAAATCGTCTGTATGTTACCAGAGGACAGCTAAAGATATGACAATGCATAAGCATTCGTGCGAACACAGAGGTAGCACTCAGTCATTTAAAGTTTAGATGTAATTTTAGGGATACGGGATAACACACAAACTTTGTACGAAAACCAACAATTGTACTACCAAAATACGAGTCCACTAGAAATAGAACTAAAAACCCGTGCTTAGCCGACATTTACTTCAAACAAAAGTATATTTTACAAAATGTAGAAATGCTTAAAGAACTTAACCTTATAGAAACCTTACCGTAGCTCTAAGCAAATTTTAACTTTTTGTCATATATAAGTTACTCTGATGGTTAACTTTATTAACTTTTGTAATATTCCTATGAAGCGTGTACCAAAAAAGTATATATTTTGAAAAACTACAATCTCAATCCATTGTAATTGAACAAAACTTTCACGCTTTCCCAGGCTATATGTTCAAGCTATAAAGAATTTGCGGTGTTTTCAAATCAGCGCTGGATCGGTAACGCAACGCTGTGCGACCGCAATGTTAAGGTTTACGAGCTTGCCGGGATTGAATGGCGGAACTTCACAAGCAAGACTTTAGCGTTAATTCTATACCCGGTTGGTGGTTGCGAGTGATTCACGAGGTGGCTTACACCATGGCAAGAGAATAATGTCAAGCGTTTTCGTTCTGAATAATAATTAGGGAAAGGATTAGCAACCTTTTAAAAAAACAGTATCGAGACATAACATTAATGTCAGTCCAAATACAATTTGTATCAAACAAATAATTGATTTTAGGGTGTAAATGGTTGCTTGGGTCCTGTACAGTTAAAGGAGATTAGTCTTATCAAATTGTTGCAATATCAGAGAACAGTATTGATAACACCAAACTATTTTATAATGTTGTTACCATTATAAACTGTCTGATGAAAATGTTATCGCGTATATATAAATAGCATATACTTATAGCGGGTACTTTGAATGCAATGTTAGAAACAGGGCCATCATCACAATGTATCCAGAACTGTAAGTTAGTGTTTCACAGTACATCGGCTCGACTTGGCATTCGAACGTTGCCCACGTAAGCCTTAACCTGTCGAAACAAGTCATTACACTACACTGTTATTAGTGTTGGCTATTAAGACAGCAATCCAGTGGTAGGTGTGCCAAACGGTGCGACAGAAGTATGGTTCGGGATCAGCACTAAACGTCACATAAACCGTCTGCGATGTTGATAGCTGATCTTTATTTATCGTTAACTCCTCATCGGGTCGTTCGCTTAGTAGAAAAACATTTACAAGTCTATCGGCAAAAAATATTCAGATACCCATACCATATATAACAGGAGGTGAAAATAAAATAAAAAATGTCATTTATATTGTCTTTAAAGACCTGAAAAACTTCGAAGTGAATAAATATCTAGGGACATTACTAAGTTCGTTATATGTATATGTAAATATTATTTAATCTCATTTCTTTTCCTCAGTATGTGATTTCACCTTTATCATTAAACTACCAGTTATATAAATCTTAAATATGATTGAGGGTAAACCTTCCGCCGTACACCGTGTTGAGATCTGGTAACGTATCGCCGTGCTCGAATTTGACCAGTAGGACATTATATTTGTGGTAAGAGGACTATCGACTCTTCGCCTTTTCTCAAAATTCAAAAGAAAATACGGTCATTATAGAAACTCTTAAATAAGATATATATGATTAAATAGATATTTCTATTTCTTTTCATGCAAGTGTTAATTTGCTTACAATAAGATACGAGTAGTACGAGAATTCACACTTTACGGATTAACTGATATTACTTCTTAAGCAGGTGTTTAAGATTCAATAAATTTTTTAATTAAATTAACGTGTAGGTGCAACGCACTTTTTATTTTATATCTTATCTCATCTTATCTTCGATGTCATTATTAGAAAATAAATTTTATTGTATCATATTTCACTGTCTGTTAGCTAATTGTACTAATGTATATTGGCAATATTTTTATTTGATATCGTTCTTTGCTTTTCACCTATTATGTGTGTATTATTAGAAGTATAAATAAATAACTACCGCCATAAACTGATACAAAATTTGTTGTCGTTGTTTGCGAGTAGTTTTTTTGATAAGAATCTGAACAAGGAAAACTCAGCAGTGCAACCAGCTGGGAAAGCTTTGAAATTGTACATTAGAATGAAGTGTGCTCTTACGACTTGGCATTCGATGGGTCGTTACTGTCAGCAAATTTACACAGATCATGCGTCCGGTATCATAGAAACTACTAATTTTTCCTCGTATTTAAGTATTTCATAAAAATATTTTTGCAGTCAAACTATGTATCCTATTAAATACATTTTACCTGAAATCTAAAGCACATGTTAAAAGACGATGATATCATCACTCGTCTTTTTGCAGGGAACTCTTATGTGTTGTGTTTCGATTATAGCGTGTAGGAAACCGAGGACCTAATTATTGATAAAGTGATATTTAATTCCGTCGTCAGGGATCGCATGTGCTTCTTGAGTATTTGTTTAGGATGAATTTTGGTGAGTAAGGGTGATGTGTCCTCGTTCACCACTATACGTAAAAATGCTTAACAGATATATATTTATAAAGATATTTTTGGATGGTCGATGCTAAAGCCAGCCTAATTTTGTCAGCAGCCAGCTTGCGGAAAGACAGCAATTTTGGCACAGGTTCGAAGAACGAACATTCAAATACAGTCTAGCTGCCTGCGGAAACTATATTGCTTACCAAAATCCGCACTCTTGTCATATTTCAAATAACCTTCGCGAAATGTTTTTATTGTAGCTAATATAAGAAATCGGTTTAATTTTAAAAAGTCCCAACTAACACGATAAGGTATATAACATTTATAAAGATACTAAGAGATGAGAGATATTTCTAATTAGCTGATTTAATTCGGTTATTACATAGAAGTTACATATATTATGCACATGAATATGTATAGATTTTCTAGATTGGTTTTAGTGACTGATTGTAAAAATAAAGTAAAAATAAATTATATATGGTAAAACTACACCATAGTAAAAAAAACTAGCTATAGGAAGAATAGCCTTTTGCCTAGTAAATGTAACTAGAGATCTTACTGCTTACAAGGCATTACATCTTAGTCCTCAGATGTGATACCATACCTGCATTATGATTACTGGTGGGATGTAGGTGCTTATTTGAAACCACTATTCGGTTATAGAAATATATTTATCGTTGTGATCAATTAGTAGGATTTCCTCTGAGTTCCAAAAGACGGTTGCTATGAGTTTTTCGGCCGACTGTGTCACCCTTAAACTTCTTGGGTGGTGGTGCACCTTTCTTATGTTACTGTATGAAATCTTGCTAGGAACCGAGTTTATAATGATGAATCCAGATGTTATCTCCATTAAGAATTTGACTTAGTTTACCATTCTTGACATCACAAAGGTCTAAAAACGCACGGGAACATTCCACGCGCTGTTGTTTTTGCAGCAACGTGAGCATTCTCGGCACCCTTCTTACGTTGACAAGATGATTATGTAGAATTTTAAAAATGGATAATTTTTTTAGGATTCTTGTTGACTCCCCCACATGCGGCTCCCACAGTTTCATCGGACTTGAAGCTCGTGAATTCCAGATCCGTTAAATATAGTTGTATCAGACACTCTAATCATTTCACCGAGTTTCTTCTTTACCTGAGCATCTTTAATTATTATTTTTCGGCATTCAAGGATTCATTTCAGGAGTGCATTTAGGAGATTCTTCGATAAGCTTGGAAGAAGCTCTACGAAACATGGCCTCTAAAGGAATTTTAATAGGTTGAATCCCATTCCTAGTGGAAAGATAGAAAAGATGTATCCATTGACTCCCGCAACTAACTTTGACTGTCACATGGGTCGGACTGCGTTATGTTATACAAGTTTGTCAGTTGAAAAATTTACTTCTCCGTTATCGGTTCTATGAGCTATGTCCACCTTACCTCTACGAGTTATATTATACGTCCTAAATGGTTAATAAGGTCAAAAAGATATTGCCTTTAATAACGCAAACTCAGTGCAGAATATTGTATCGTTACGTACGATATTAAATGTATTTATCAAGCACAATCTGAAATTTATCAATAACTTATAAACCTAATTGATACTTAAATACTCAATACTTGTTAATATACTATATGCATAATATAATATTTTTAAGACCATTTCTATTTAGTCTGAGCTGTAGTAAAACTGCGACATTTTCATTGTGATGTGCATTTTACATGTAATGGCTGTCGTTGCTCGCATCCGCGAAGTTTATTGCCCATATCAAGTTTGGTTATGCGTTCCTTACAGTATTATAGCGTTATTTGTCGGCGTATTAATTCTCAGCCATATTGTGGCTTCTGGTTGGCTTGAGTCATTTTATTACGATGTTTATGGAAATTTATTTGTTAATTAATTATATACGCTGTTTGCTGATTTAGACCATATTATCATTTGATTTTTAGAGAGAGGTACAGTGAATTTTGATTCAGTTGGATAGCGGTGTTGCCACTGTTTATGGTAATATTAAATGTCCATTTTTTGTGAATAAAAAATTTTGTGATGTGAAATATAAAGATAGGATCGAATATATAGAAATCATATATGTAGATGACGGATATGGATAAATATCGCAACAATTATTATTTGTAAATCAGCCAGAGTGCTAAGTCATCACATAGCAAAACGTTTAGAATGAAATACTAAATAATTATACATCGCAAGTCGTGAACAGGTTGTTCTTACAATACACATACTCAACGATGGTTATTTACGGCCGTGTAATAAAATCGAATGTATGCAAATGACATAGGAGGCGATTCTTCACAGATTCATCTCGACTTGCCTTCTCCAGGAATGCCTACAAAAGAGCGAGGTCCCTAAGCTTGCTCTTTTTACTTTTGCCTGTGGCCCTGCTAAATACCGGGTAATTTAAGGGCTATCTGTATAGAAGAAGTAATTTTTTCTATTTAGTAAACGATTGGTTATTTAATCAGTTTTTCATAAATGTATTCATTGTTTTTTAAAAGTCATATATAATTATATCATCATTTCTACCATTTATTATATTGTTGCAACCATTTGATTGAAAGTTAAGAATTTAAATAATTCGGTCACCATACTGTTTCGACAAAAAGCGTCATTTTAGCGGTCCGACTTTTTACTCCGTGATGGTGCATAAAATACACGATTAGCAACATGTTAAAGTTGCACGACTCCGGGAATGTGGGGTCACATTGTTTTCTATATTTAAAGGTATTTTCTTGGTAATAAAACGAGTGACGGCGGTACTGCCAGTTCGTCGGTGGAGCGCATTTATTGCTAAAGGTAAAGTAATTGGATGTCGTTTCGCAAGTAATTTTCTTGTTAAAATCTTTGTGATTTTAATATTGCATAAGTAAATAGTATTTAAGGTATATTAATATCGATTATAATATATACAAGTATATTATTAACATAATCGGTTTGTAAGATTCCAAAATTTCCCTTAAAACTAAAAAAAGGAGAGAAGTTTAAGTTTTTTATTTGGAAATTGAGGTGTTTAAAAATAAATAATATTGAGTATTAAAACATTTGAAATCAGCAACCCTTCGCTAAACTTGTGTGGCGTGAAGTGATCCGAATCATCCCATTCCTTTTCATCAAGGTTAAAATAATTAAAATATTCCATTTCATTCATTTTCTGTTTATAGTAATGCCATTTTGCTTAAATAATAATTAGTATCTCAATTTAATTGATTTTTGTGAAAAATAATTGAATACACCTAATTGGTTAGTACGAAATATAATTCTTAGTTTTTTCATGTGTGGGTATTGTTAAAATCTTGTTTCATTGTATTTTATTCTATAGCTTTAAACGTAATTTATAGATTCCATACAATCTATTCTATACACTCGAATACCACGATTGCCAATCTGCTTGCCAAGCGTGGCAATTACAGAAAAGATTTCCAATATGAGCGAAATTTTAGTTCAGCAGTGGATTGTGCAGATATTTGACAGATCATTAGCTCAATTTCCTATCAAATGCAGGCAAGAAATAAAATATCAAAAAGTAAAAAATCTTAAAAAGTCTTTGCTCGCGAATTTCCACTGAACTTAAAAATACTTCAGGGCTAATAGAAATACATTTCATCCCCTACAAAAAATGTAAGAAAATACCTGTAAGTTCCTATTCAGAACAATTCCTAAATTAGGCTTTCAAGATGAGTCATATAAAAGTTTTTTCTATGATCGCTTTTTATTCATTACATTTATGAATCAAGCGTAAAAGGTGTATTAAGATAATTAAATATTAATATAATTCTAAGATAAAAAATGCTATAGATCGTTGCTTAACAAATTGAAGGCAACTCCGTAACAATGGTGTCGTCGTTCTCACAAGGCGTCGACTAAGTGCTTGGCGAAGAGTACAAAAAAGAATCTACCTGCAGCGCCGCAATATCTTCCGAGAACATGAAATTGTAAAGTCAAACAAGCCAGTAGTTTGTTCTACTGACGGTGTCGGTGCGATGGCGTTTAATTTTGTGTTATTCCAACTTAGGGTAGATAGGTATTTTAAAAATAAATTGCACAGTACAATGATATCGGTTTATGAATGTTTTAAGTAATTTTAAGACGCTAGTAAAATATTAGTAAATTCTATATAATAAAAATAATCAATTATTTTAATATAATAGAAAAAATAATAGAACTAAATAGTAATTTCTTTATACGAGTATAATTATAATACTTTACAAATTTGCATATTGGAAAAATATTTGGAAATAAAGCTTAAAATATAATATCATTAATATTACATTTTAAACTTTTGAATTACGAATTAAGTTTTTGGTAAAGGAAATAGGAAATCCATGGTGTTTTTTTATAGTACGCAGTACTCTAATCAATTGAGAATTTTCCTTGTTGAATTAAATATAATGTAATATATATGTAATGATTTATTATGTAGAAAACTACGGATTTGACACAAATGTAAAGTGGACAACAAATTATTTCAGGAATAACTGAGTGATATTGAACATCAAACGGGTAAAAAATGATTAATGAAGATTTTTGAAGATACGTTATTTAAGATGTACTATATACTAGCTGTAAGTCAGTTTGTCAGTCTGTCGATTATAAATAAACCAAATCCTTCCATCTCAAGAAATTCTCTTAGCATCTGGAACATTTTCAAAGACCAAATCACAAGAAAAAGTTATTTTAGTCCAAGATGGAAGAAATTATACTATATAGAAAGGAAATGTAATATAGAATATGTTAATAATATGTAGACCTTTTAATATCTTCAAATTTATTTTGATCATAGTAACGAAGCCTTTTGTAATTGGCCATGAATTTACCTGAACTGTTACTTTGACCACCCTGTCGTTTTAATGCGCTTACAAAAATCCTTTGATACTGGACTCGTTTTTTCTCATCCGGCCCTATTCAATCAACCGATTATTTGCGCTTTGGAGGGCCACTCGTGACATAATTGATAATCCTTTGCAAGTATAATAAACACTTTTATAGGCGTAACGTGTGAAAACGTTATTTAGTGGTAGAGGTTTTACGTTGACATGTGGTTGTGTGACACATTTTGTAATTTTGTATATTATAAGTCCCCTAATTTTTGCCATCTGGGCGATCAAACTGTAGTTCTTCCTTTTATTCGGGGATTATCCATGGACACGTGTTTGTAGGTGCTTTCAATCGTGCAGTTTTATTAGTACATACTGATTATGTCAAAATTCTAGTTGTTATATTTTGTAACTAAAACTGTACTACTTATTTAAAGTTTATGCTGGATAATTGGGTTACCAAGTGGTTAATATACTTTTGATTTTTTTGTTTCTACGCGCGGTATGCAGATCCCTTATTGAAGGGCCAAGGCCCAAGGTCGGACTGGCATCGAGTAAAATCTTACTATTCCGTCTTCAACTCTTATAGCACGTACCAGCGCAATTTTGCCGGGGTAGGAATACGTTCCTTTCTCCCCTGCAAGCAAGGCGCACCTTCAAGATTTTTCACAATTTCAAGTACGCCTTCTTACACGGACTCACACATGCAAATGGCCAACGGACCATCTAAGCCTGCCACTCAGAGGCTGGAATTTGAACCAGGCAAGGAAGATGGGCTCTTAGCTTTACCGTGGGTGACCAGACCACGGCTTATAAGGTAGAGCTATATTGCAGTTTGCTTCTAGCTGCTGAATGAATTTAACAACTCGACCGGGGACCACGCCCTCACAGATTACCAGCGTGAAATAGCAGTGTAATCCTGCTGTGTTTCTTCTGGAGAGTGTAGGAATCCAGAGACCTTTATTTACTGTTGACGAGGCATTGCATCTCAGTCCTCAAGGGTGACAACGCATCTGCATTATAATTCCTTGTCAAGGATGAATGAAGATTACATGGACAGCAGGAATCACTTGTCATCAGGTGGACTGTGTGTTCGTTTGTTACTATCAAAGTAATAAAAGTAAAGTAGTAATAAAAGAAACTGTTTGAGTCGGGGTGGTAATGTACCTGACGAGTCGCGGTTTCAATACACATCTGGGCCAAAAACTGTAGACCAAAACGGGTATTATCTTTTGGTGCGCATGTAAATGTCCAGTGACATAGCATGTATAGCTATCTTTGGTCTTATCGCATATATAGGAGAAATTATGTAAGAACTATTACATAATTAAGCTCAGTCAAAATCTGGTAGTAATCAGAAGAAGTTGCCCGGATCAAAATTGGCCAAAAAGTCATTAATATGTCAAAGAGCGCAAAATTTTTCGTGCATTTTCCTTTTCTTCTGTCATTAATACGCATCTTGACGGGAAAAAAATATTTCTAAATCGCTCATGAACTAGTTAATTATGAAATGAATGTTTAGCCCTTACAAATGTATCGCATTCTACTACAAGAAATAAAAAATGATCAAATATGATCCTCCAAAATATTAGTTTGAAAATAAATTTCGATAAGAAGCAATCCGTTAGTTAAATTTAATGACCTAACGAAATCATATAAATATATGAAGCTTAAAATTTATGTACGAGTATATGAATCTTAAACTATATTCAGTTGTCTAGGATTACGTCTATTTACGATAGAGGAATAATTTTTAGTTTTTAGAAAGTTTATGAGAATATACAGTTGAGATTTAGACTTAGTTTCGGTGAATTAACTTGTAGTTAATACTGCAAAATTATTTGAAATATATGGCCTAACAGTTTTTCACGATCAAGTCTATTTACGAGAGATTTTTTATATTGTAAAAATTTCTGGGGAAAAGTGTTTATGGATATATAGTTGAGATTAAGGCATTTGCACTTAATTCGGTGATTTTAATTATATTTTGATACCACAAAATGGGTTATAATATATGCATATAATACTAAGTAATTTAGTTTTTCTAAGTTATATTTGCGTTTTTAATGTTTAATTAGTTATATATAAGCTGAAGATATAATATATTTATATCTTCAGCGACGAACTGCTCTATTTTTTTTAATGAAAGTCTATATATACTTCTTCCATTATTTTTTTTATTTTGTTTTAGTTAATTTATAATGACTATATATTATATATTTTGTATGATATTATAACTTTAATTAATTAGAGAAAAAAGTCTTTAATTAAGTTATATTCTTCAATATTTATTTATTATTTTTACAAAGCATTACATCCTTCTTTAGTAATACTTGAATATTTATTATTATAAATTGTTTTAAGTTTTTTGTCTCTCATTTTTTCATAGGAATACGATTTTAAACTGGTAAATGTCTTTACTGTTAGAAATATATTGCTAATAATTGCGCTGGGTTCCGCACTTAGGTCGGAGCAATTTAAATAAAACTAGGTCATTATGAATGTGGCCTTTACAAGCTCAGACCAAATAGAGTGAAAAGAGTTTTTATCGCTGCAATATGTATAAAGTATATTTATGTTCTTATGTGTTAGGTTAGTATTATACTGGGGAATAAGTGTTCCCGATTTGAGTGCAAGATCTTAGTGTATAATATATTTCCGTCAAAAGAAAACGTGTCGGCGACTGAGCTCGGAGGACGCCAACTGAAATACTGCGTTTTGATATTCGATTTATTTCTGTCCACGTATATTCTTAATGCTTGTATAGATACTTATAGAAAGTTTTAACAGAACTGAACATATTAGATTATTATATTTCTTAAATAAATATCTACATATTGAAAAATAAAAAAATATTGTTTTTGTTATTGACGACGTTCATATTTAAATATATGTTCAGTTCATACTTATACATGCACATATACACGCAATAACTTATTATTCTTAACATTGATGTTTAGCGCCATTTTAATATTTTGATATTCTACTTATCCCAAGCCTTATTAGATTGTACCCGGATACACTTTTATACCGTATTTAAACTTATTGTAGTATAAATATTATTGTATTCATTGTATTTTATATGTATTTCAACGAATTATTTCGATTAAACGTGTATTCGCTCATAGTACTCAGTTATAAATTATTAATGAAATTATCGCCATTGCTTTTTTGTTATTCCATAGGCATTTTATTGCTGTACAGGGAATATATAATATTTTTTCGAGTGGATAAACATTCTTTCAATAGTTAAAGACTATTCATGTAATGATAACATACTATTTTGGATGACATGATAGACATCAGATCATAATTAAGAAGGTTCGCATTAGTATAAAATCAGTTTGAACCTTAAGTTAGTTCAGGTATATAAATAGTATTGAGAATTTTACATATGGAATAGCGGACAAGTGTCTTTAACGATGACACGAATTGTTAAAACTCTGCGTTTACATGTATGATATCAATTTATAAGCCTATTCTAATTAAGAATAATATGGCCTAATCTATTAACTAAAACGTTAATAAAATACGTTACGTTATACGTTATACGTATAATTATTTATTATTTTCTCCCATACTACTTCCACTCAAATGGAAAATCTTAGGAGATTTATATTGTGGTAAATAAATAAACATAGTACACCAAAAAGAAAACATCAGTATGTCGATAGACCGAATCGAATTTTTATCTTGCCGATCTTTCGTATACGAATACCCATCCATGTCTGCTGATTGCTACTATTTAACCCTCACCATCGAGAAAGAGGAAGGTTATAGGCCCGTTTATAGATTAGACTAATTAAATCTTGAAAAAATCAATAATATATAATAGTAATATATAGAAAATATTAAATGCAGTTACCCACAATAACATAGTTATTTAACTGCAACAATTCAAATAATACACTACACTTTTTAACGCTGCTTTTTCTACGAAACGCCCCTCATCCGGTCCTGTAGTTAGCTACTGCGTGCCTCTACCATGGAAAAATAATAATTGATCTAATTTGAATAGTAAACGGAGACAACTGTGCGATTTATGTTTGTAAATAAAATTATTAAACTTAAGTTGACGTTGATATTTACCCACCTGAATGTTGTAAATATGATGGTAATTTTATTTGTTTTATTTTGTAAAATTAAGTTCGTTAACTTATATATACATGTATATTCTCAAAAGCAGTTTTCTTCGTCAAAGCCATCGTGACATTGTATGAGCAACACTGACGATTTTAATGAGGTGATCGATTTGCTGTTGCTGACAGTGCTGGCGCATCGGCTGCTATACTGTCGTGTAGCAATCTGACTTTATTATACGTGAAAATTTGTTCAAATAATGCATATGATTATATCCGAAAAGCCGGCACTATTTTTGTAGATTTGATTTTATGTCCCTGTCGTTATTTTTCTTGCTATGTAAGAGGACCGATAGTTATGTAACACAATGAATTCTTACATTATTTTCGTCACCCCTAACCTTTTCAATATTGTGTTCAGTCAGATGAATCTACACGTCACTTGGAGTCTTGCCAGAACCCGGCTCATTCATTTATTCAACGTTGTTTGCGTCTTAAATGTCTTCAGTTCCTGAGAGTTCATGGTTAGTGACGTAATCCTCCTACGTCGATTTAGAATAAGTTTAAGTAAGCCCGGATATTTTTATGCAGGATTAATTTTATATTAAACCACTTGCTCATATATAGGAATACCAAAAGTTTCTTCAAAAATTAAATTCATTTGACGCGCTGTAGTATTCGAAGTGACTCTGTTTGCTCAACTAAGCAGGTAGAGGATCCTTTTTTATGTAAGATTGTTTCAAATATGTAGTGAAATTGTAGCTAACAGTTGCAGTGTTTCGTTTGATGAAGAAAAAAATGGAAACTCTATGTGACTCTGGTGATGAATTATTCCATTCAGAGGCTCACCACATCTACTACTATGAGGTATTCCATCTCAGTCTTCAGGGGTGATAACGTATATGCATCATGAACGTTTGTTAAAGTTGTAAGTTTGTGGATAGTAATTATCACCTACCACATGGTGAACTTTGCGCTCAATTGTGAACTTTAATTTCTTAAGAAAAAAAATTACGTCGTAGGTTTCAAGAATTACTTCCAAGAGATGAATATTGTGTTCGTTTATAACCTTTATTGTATAATAAAAATCAAATCTGTGGCAAGCAATGTTATGAGTGCTAATCAACCTAATTTCTGTTCTTCGTCTGTCGGTATATAAAATCTATCAGTAATTGCTAAAAATCGTTTCAATGAATAAATTATGTTACTTCATCAAGAAAATTCACTTTTACCTCGGTTACCGAATTTATGCTCGATTATATTGAAAATAATTTTCTTTTGACCCCTGACATTACGAGTTGTCCAACCTATGCAAATTCGTTATGGCAAATGGCCAACGGTCTGACGCAACTCGGGGATGTTCATTCATAAATTCGTTTTCGCCTTAAGTCCTCTAATCTATCGTTGTGTAGTATTTGTATTTTGGCAGCACTATTATTAGATTATTTATCGTGTAGATATAACTTGTTATTTCGGCAAAAATGTAAGGCTCCTCAGTTTTTTATATTCATATTAAATAAACATCATGCCTTTTATAATGTAAAAGTATCAGATAGTGTAATGTAATGTAAACGAGTATAGTATGTTGTTGTATACAGTAGTGGACTTCGTTTTTCGTTAAATAATAATAATTATTATATGTATATCAAGTGAAATGATACTTTTAATATTACCTAATGGGTTCCATGAATATGGAAATCACTATCCCAAAAAATCTCACTATATTATTCAAGGATCCGTTACAAAAAGAATAGAAGAAACATACATATAAGGTTTAATTTGAATGTGGTGGCTGCATCAATAGAAGTGTCTACGACCATTCTTCGCACTCAGACACGATGCATTCTAATGCAAATTGAGCTCTACGGATTTGCCGGTTGGCTGTAGTAGCGTCAATATCCCTGAGAACGCTTATTTGGGTTTATGTTCGCCAATACAAAAACCCATTTATTTCTCAAATACTTCGCTGTTTCTCCAAGTACATGTTAATTAAAGGCACCTGAAAATAACTTATAATAAATTTATGAAGGCAACTTATTAGTTTAAGTTTAGTCCCTGTTCCGACTTGACATATCAAGAATACCAGACGTTGAAGAATATAGAATTCAGGAAACAAAATATAATAATACAATAGACATGTTGAAGTATGATGTAATTGACTGATGTTGAATTCAATAAGAGAAAATAAATTACATAAGTTCTGATCGGTGTTGAGGTCTACGGTTTGTAGGCGAGTTATGGAGTTCATTCCTTTCCTTGTATCTATTTCTTGAAGTTTTCCCATAAAAGAGAGAAGTAAATATTCATCAACATATTGGCTCATTTGACTTCAGCATAAAGACGCCATTATGTATCTTTAACTTTCGCATAAGTTGAAAATAGCATGTTTTCGATATTCCTTTTAGTGTTGATAAAGAGAAATGAATTGAGAATTGCGAACAGAAAGTGATTCATTCGCAGTTGTTTGCGAGGTTTTATTACTTTTCTATAGTTAGAGTTTATGGACAAACAAATTTGTTTCAATAAATGTGAAATAAAAATGAGAACTCAGTTTTAGTATTTATTTTCGTTTGCAAATTTTTCATTAAATCAAAATTTAAACATTACGGTGATCAAGTAAAATGGCTTAAGAGATATGTTAATAAGTGTTAGCGGAAAACAAAAAATATAAGTAAAATAATTTGTTGTTGAAATGCACCACAAGCATGTGACTCGACTGTGCTTTAACAGATTATACGTATTCAAATATTTTTTTATTTCACTTACTCTTTACTCATGTAGGTTTCCGCACAATAATTTATAAAACATTTAAATTCTTGCTGACTTAAAGCTCAGTACAAAGTTGCTAGCTGAAAATGCCAACTCATAGAACTGGAACTCGTTTTTTATTAATTATTCTGATTTCTTAACGTACGTCAGAAGTTCAACAATCGTTCACCTTTGGTAAGTGCTAATTTAAATCTGCTGGCAGTCGCAACCATCCTCGTTGTTAACGTAATTAAAAAGAATGCCGTAATTGGGTTGGGATACACAGCAGATATACAGAGCAGAGTAATATTGCTTTTTTACTTTGTCATTTCCAAAAAAATCATTGGCCTATCCGAAATACGCATTTAGTTGGTTTCAAACTGGAAAGTGGCGTTATTACATTGTATTAAACATGATTTATATAAAATAATGCTTTTTTTCCTAATTATTTACATAAATTATTATACTAATTCTACAAAATACATTGTCGCAGATTTATTAGAGCATACAATACAAATACTATGTACTTTATTATTGTATATTATCAGTAAAACATTTTAACTTTCTATTCAGATAAATAAACCAATTTAAATAACACGCGTTATTGAAGTTAAAGACAAATGAGAATGCATAATGTATTCATCGGAAAGGTACCCGGGGAGGTTAAGAGAGTAACATGGTATTTTTATATTTTTCATTGGACCTTATTAAGTATTCATTCATTTATATTATTATCTAGGAATAGTCATTAAATTAATTATTATTTTGTTAAGGTATGTAAATTACTAGGACAAGATATTACAGTATAAATTGGGTTCTGTAAGGTGTAGCCCAGTCACTTTTATAATAGGAATGTCAAATAACATTGGTTATAGTAGAGTAGAGAAATAATATTAAATCACGGTACATGTGATTATTTGTTGCAGACAGTAAATATATATGTATAAAGAAATATAATATAAATAAATAATATAAAAATATATATATATACATAAAGGAGCGCACCATAAATTCATTATTAAATGAAGATTAGAATTTTAGTATATTGTAGGTATTATATTTGTTAAAGTTAAATTTGTTATTTATATATTTTATATTATTATCTTTTTTATTTATACCTGATTTGAATTCATGCTTTATTATTTGTTTACAAGCCGTATAGTAACAGGAAATCGTATTTTTTCCCCATAGGACAGGTTTGCCTAGATTTTAGATGTGTGTTTTGTGTTTTTGTTAACTGTCTGCATGCTGACAAAAAGAACAAAATTAACATCTACGGAAATTATGAGCCATCCATTTTTTCATCTATAGAAATGAGGGTCGTTTAAATATTTTTTGAAATTGTATGTTTTATCATTATCAGATTAAAATATCAATATTGATATTTTATAATATTTTTTTTTTAATATTGATAATATTTAAAAATGAGAGCCATTGAAATGAAGGCGTTTTGATCATGGTTTGATCATGGCTGTATGAGCTTAGATCCGTTTGTCTCCCATGCGCGTGAGAATATTATAAAAACAACCTGTTTTATTATGTCCTAAAATAATATATATAATTTTATAATATAATATAAGGCAAACAAATATTTAAGGTCGTTTTAATTTCTTTCAAATGAAATTATTATTTATTTTTTGTTATTTTGTACTAAATATTTTCTGCATACAAATTTTTTGCCATTACATATATTCATAATATTATAAGAGTTATAGTTTTGCAAAAAATTTCCAAGGCACAATAATAAATATGAAAACAATAAAAAGTTGTAATATTTTTTTCTTGGCGAGATTTAATTTGCGTTGATTTTTTAAAATTTTAAATCGGTGATAGCCAAGGCGGTACGATATCGCAGTCTCCACTGAATGGATTAAAATCTTGCAGGCTCCAATAAATGAATTTACGTTTAACGTCCGGTTCACTCACTGTCATGTATGGGACTTAAATGTCTGCCCTGATTGAGATAAAATACCTAAAAGCTCATACTTGTTCTTATTTTATATTTCATTAATGGTACCTTCCATGTCAGGATGCTCCCTTTTAATTTTACGGTATGTCTGAAATCTGATTCAATCGCTTGCATCAACAAAAATTGTCAATTGCAATTTTAAGTGCTAACTTATCACGAGCTTAATAAAAGCTTAAAATAGTATTTGAAAAATAATTAAAAATATATTTCAAGGACATAAAGTTCGTCAATGTGTATACTACGCTACAGCTAAGTATCTGTTGAAGCTGTAGTAAAAGCACGAATATCAACACAATCTAGGTTGTGGCCTATGCTCAACAGTGAAGTTTATAAGTAGGCTACTATTTAACTCTACTATTTTATTTATAATAAGAATATTCTTATTTAGAATAACAATTTTATTTTAATTTAATAAATATTAAAATAAAATAACTTAATGTTTGTCTATATACAAATATATTACAATAAAAAAAACGATAAATGATTTTTTTATAATAAAATATTTATTTTAATCACGTGTAGCTTACTACTAAGTTTTAAAGAGGCTAAAAGTGGTCAATGTCATATGTTTAGTAAATAAACTTCAACTGTTAATGTCGTTCTAAGTTAAGAAGTGAATATAGATAAAAGACACCGGCGAAGTGTTTATCGTGAAATCTGTTAAGATGACCAGTCTGACCTGATGGGAGCGTTGATTGATATCTAGCGGTCGCGGTGATAAATTTTTATATCCCAATCAATCAATACTAATTCAGAAATCAGGAATCTGAATGACATGATCTACGAGGTTGCTACGTTAACTGTTTATAGTTTAAGAATTCAATTTAATGAATGGAAAACATTCATGAATCTCTTAATTGTTATTGACATTTGTTTTGATTCACGGTTTATTCATATCCTGGTACCATTTGATTATTTTTTATGACATGATTGATGTATTTGTGTCTCCTTTTTATATCATGATCCGATTTTATCATCACTAAATCTCTTTTATATTACTGTTTAAAATAAATATAGTTTAAGTTAAGGATACCAATAGAACAGTGAAAGGAAATATAGAAAAGCAGTAGCAATATTATGGTGTAATGTATGTTGATGGAACGAGATGTATGAAAGTTGTTATACCGATGGATAGCAATGACTAAGAGTGGTCGTAGGTGGTGAGGTTCGACATTCAGAAATTAACTAAGTTCTGAGTATTCTCAATCTTTAACATCATCAGCTAAGTGGAACGGAACACCTCATTGTATGTGGTCGCTACTATGGGAAAAGATTGTTTGACCTGTTTCTAAATATTAACATAATAATTATGTATGATTCAATTCGTTAAATTTAAGAACTTTGTAACTACATAAATGAGTAATAAATAGAGTTTGAACCGCAAAAATGAAAGATGTAATAAAAACCAGAAGTTTTCATAGAGTTTTATAGTGGCATTATTTTTCTGTATTCTTTTAATTTTTTGCTTAAATTTCCACAAAAATAGTCATCCGGGGCGTTTTAAATAAAAAAACATGGAAAATACAGAAACAATACCGATGATTCGAATTAGGTAATCTCAAGAATATTCATAACATTATTCACTTTATTAACAAACAAACAGTAAATCTAATAGAGTAACAGTATATTAAGGAAGTCATTAATCTGGCTAAAAACGCTTATTAGTTTTTTGCACGCCTCAATATTTGTAACATGTTTTTTAATTCACGATGATGTTTAATGATGTTGAAATAGTCATTTATAAGTTTTTATAAGTGCTGTGATTTTATTTCCTCAATGCCCAGACCTTGATATAGTCAGATGTTGCGACGACGTGGAGTTATAATGTACCAATTATGGAGCCCCATGGCGATTTAGATCGAAACAAAATTTGCACTCCAAGGCATTCGAATAACTATCCATTAGATACCGGTGTAGTCAACCTCGAAACTCATAAGTAATGAATAGTAATTGTTTTGATAATGTTAATAGTAGTTATAAGTAGTGTATGCAATTTGTTTGGGTCTTTTTTCTGTGAATTAAATAACCTATAGTGTATACCAATTGTAGTCTAAAAACTTTTGAGATACCAAAACGGAGCCAGTTACTTTTCAATTAGCAAACGTATGATTGCCTTTATTTACATACAACAACAACGAAGTTTTAGCTTTAATCGCCACCTACCACCTTATAGTATATAAATTGATTATATTTTGAATAAACCGAATTCGAATTGATATGTGGAAAAATCTTTTTATGCGTTTGGTTGCGGTGTTTTTTTAATTTGAGTAATATGTTAACAATAATGATTGTGAAACAAAATCAAGCTAATATTGCTTAAGATTAATGAAAGTAGGGTTGACCCTGTGATTAGCAAGTTAGACTTGTGGTCTAACATTTGTAGGTTCGAAACTTTCAATAGGTTTTTTTTTGCAATAATGAATTCTGAATCTAAATAATGAATCTGCTTTTCAGATATCAACGTATACTCATCAAATCGACCACTAATTAAATTAATATTAAACACGGTTTACGGCTATAAGCTGTCTGTCACGATTTTGACTTTTTGAACTTGCTATTTTTGTTGTAAATTATTGTGATATATATTTATTGTGATAAATCGTTTGAGGGTTTATTTTTCTTAAGTATAGTTTTAAAAAAAATTGTTTATTCTTTTTCAGAGTAATGGATACTCTTAAGAAAGATGAAACTAAACGTTTAAAATATAAATCATTTTGTTGCAATCTGTTGCGCTAAAGTACTCCCGCGATACTGTAAGGATGGTCTAAAAATGTGCATTATAATTGTTACTTGCCAAATACGGAATTACTAATTAATTAATGATATGCAGATTATTTGTAGCTCCACGTGAGGCTGATTAGTTAGAAACACGAGCGGCACGCTGTCTGGCGGGTTGTATTATGTTACAACGCAAGCACAATGCACTGGTTTTTGTGCCATTTGTCTCATAAACAAACGAGGGGGGTAATTGTTCGTATTAATAAGATTCGATGGAAACGTGACGTTGTTTTTTATTGTGTTAATCTTGTAAAAGAACAAAATCTAATGAAAAAGGTTATTGTATTAATCGTAACTAATGTAAAGTTTTTTAAAACAACAAAAACGTATTTCATATTAACATACAGTAAATATATGAAGCGTCTACATTCGGAATCATCCTTATATAAAAATATATTGCAAAAAAATATTAACTATAATATAAAGATTATATATATACATATATATATATATATATATATATATATATATATATATATATATATATGACATTTATATTTTGAAGTATGGCCTAAAGAATTCAATGTTAAATACTCTAAGGTGATAAGTAAAGATACATATAATCATGATCAAGATATTATATTAGAAAAACAACTCTTGCATCTATTATTCCAATCTACGGCTTTTTGAATTTCTAGTGCGTCCTACAATAGTCACAGTATTAAGTGTGTTCTTTTATATGTGAGAATGAATTAAAAATTCAACTATCTATCAATTAGTATCTAAGCCACCAATCACTACTCAATCTATACATTTACAAAATCAAAGCATAAATTAAAACATGAACATGACTCTGGTATTTTTGTAATGTCAACAAGAGTCAAACTGAACAATGTAGAAGGTCAGCAGTAGGTGCCTCGCTCTTTGGTCAATGATGTTATTAATGCCGCGGCTAATTTTATAATTGTGTTTTATCAGCGTGGGCGGCTTCGGTTCCTTCAATAAATATACCAAAAATTTGGATGTCTTAAGCAAATGTTAAGCTTCTATTTGTTTGTTTAATTTATCGAGATCGTCACCTATCCTATGTTTATTGCATATATTGGTATAGTTAATAGTATAACTCCCACTTCAGTTTCGCACAAAATTTTGTATTTACATAACGCTACAAATTTTAAAATTATCCGTACATACTTTCTACAACAGGGGTTTTTATATATATATATAACATATAAACTTAATTATAGATCTCTCAATATTTTTCTCTTATCTTCATGGGTTGGTTGGTTTTAGTCGTACTGTTATTATAAGTTAATAAAAAATCATCAGCAAGGGAAGTGATGCACATTTAGAAGGAACCCTACAAAAGTTACTAAATATATTTTATAGACTTTAGCCTTCTTAAAAAATCTTTATACAAAATTAAATTAAATGAAGTCATCAGTGAAGGGTTAATATTGAATCGTGTTGAACGAATGAAGTTATAAAAAGTGTAGTCAATTTCTATATATGGACGAATAACAAAATGAATTCAACGAAACGGAAAATAAACCAATGGAGTCGCACACCACTAACCGCAATATAATATGTGAATTATTGTCCGCTTGACACCTTTTGTGTCAATAATCGAGAAGAATAGGATTTATAGCTATTGTGGCGTGGGACACGTGACAAAAATACTTCTTCGCCAATTCGAGCGGCAGATGGTGAAAGCCATTAAATAATTTTTCGATATATTTATAACTTTCTTTGTGAAATTGTTCATTATAATAGCTGCTTCTATTTAGTAAATGCATTTGTTGAATTACTCAAAGTATCTTTTCTTTATTGTAATTTGTTATTTAAATATGGCCTCTGTACCTGATGTATTTAAGGAATAGATTACAATGTGGGGCATGGCTGCAATTTGTAAATAATTGGCGTACGATTTGTCCACTCCGTAACGAATAGAGCCGTCTGTTTTGTACGGAAATTGAACGATTTAGCTGTGAATTTATTCGTTTCCTATTTATTTGGGGTGTAGCGGTTGGTCATTTGGCAGATGACGGACCGTCTGTAGGGAGTGATGAATACGGTCGTTGCTGTAGGTAAATCGATTAGCAATTCGATTTGGGAATATGGGAATGGCACCAATAATGAATGAATCCTTAAATCGGTTTAATTTATATTTTTCTCAGCAACGGGAACGAAATTGGATAGAATTTTTTTTTTAATATTTATTGGCATTAAATGATAACTGTCTTATTTATTATAATGTTTATACACAATGTTAATAAGAGCACAGTTTAAATACGATATGGTAACGATAGTTAAAATATAGATTTTGTACTTTTTCATTTTATTTTATACATTATTAATATTTTATTAAAAAAAATAGTTTTTTGACTTCTGAAAGGAGCTGTCAGAAAGGAATTCTTTTATATTTTCACAACTTGGGTGACAAATGAGCACACAGTTCATCTTCAGTGGTTCTTGCGGTTCATTCATTGTCGAAAGATGCATGTGAATGTGTATATAGTCATTAGTTAGTCATTCACATACATCCTTCGGGGCTGTTTAAGCAATCATGAGCGGTCTGCGTTGCAATAGTGATGACTAAGATGCCTTGCTACCAAAAATTGAGTCTGGTTTCCTTCCTGGGTTTCAATGTATGATTAATAATTGATCAGTTTTTTTCAGTAATCAACTTAGAAGATTATTCTCTCTTATTATTAACAAAATGTTTCCTCCCTTTAGATAGCGATCCGAGTCGAGGTTTCGGACCTCACTATGAGGGGCCCTCGGATTGTAGTATCGCCCCCCTCTGTTGTCGTCGACGTTCTTCGTCCACAGGGGTCGGAGCGCAACGGTGGTGCGGCAGCGGTCTTCGTGCTTCGCTTCGCAGCATCGTCGTTGTCTCCTTACTCGGCGGGCCTCCCGCTAGCGGGTCTATTTAGATAAAGCTGTAGAGATCACTGGACCAACAGCAATACTCATACACAAAAAAAAAAAACAAAATGTTTATATCTTATACAGTCTTAACTCTTTATAACGATTTTTTTACCGTTATATGGAGTGAAGAAATATATATATATATATATGCTCTTTTCTACGTTATAGAGAGTTTATTGTTATAAAGAATAACGTTATAAAGAGTTTACAGTGTATTTTGATCTTATGTATGTATGTCAAAATGTTTCGTTACCATATATTTCTTTATCTATAAAACTATGTCAAGTACCAAGAATTATGAACAACGCTCTATCTGCACTCAACATGGCAGAAATATTTGGTTTATCATGTCAAACATCTTTATATAGTGAGACGTGGTTCTGTAAAGAACAGAATAATGCTATTATCTCCCTATCTATTACCTGTTAATAGATTTAGCTACCATGATATATAGAATATAAATGTTAAGTCTGATTTAAATTTAATTTCTATTCTCTTTGATAATATATAAATAATACAAATTCAGTGTAACCGAGCTGTAGTTTTTAAAATTCGTAGTTTTCGACTGCCGCCACTACCATTTAAAAATGCAACCGGAGTGGCAAAGCGTGTAAAGCTGTATTCATAGGAGCAACAATACGATAAAACAATTAGGGACATTTTATATATTAAGTCTTTACCTATGAAATTGCCGTTCGGTTTTGGCCATTTCAAACCAAAAAAAAGTTTTGAATTCTAAATTCAAATTAATTTTGTTTTAAAAACATGACATCCTTTTTACAAAGTCAGTCTGTTGTTTATTGATTAGCTTTGATAGCTATTTTTATTATTTTTGAACATTTTTCGTCATAATGGATACTTTAAAAATTCGTGTATTTATGGAATATGAGTTCCGTCGTGGCGTCAACGCGGCACAAACGGCACGTAACATCAACAACGTTTACGGAGAGAACTTTACAAACGAACGCACAACCCGTCATGGTTTGCCCGGTTCTGTTCTGGAAATTTTGATTTGAAAAATGAACCTCGTGGTCGTCCGGACACCTTGGTCAATAATGATGAATTAAAGGCGATTATGGAAGCTTATGATACTCAATCTACAGCCGAGCTAGCAGCTGCTTTTGATGTTAACATCAAAACAATATTGGTCCATTTTCGACAAATTGGTAAGGTAAAAAAGCTCTGATGATTTCTCGAGATCGGAGCTTTTTTTTTTTTAGATGGGTGCCCCACAAACTTAACGATCGCCAGCGCAACGTACGCGTTGAGACCTGCCTCGCGCTGCTCAACAGGCACAGAAATGAAAGAATTTTGAACCGAATTGTTACGTGCAACAAAAAGTGGATTCTGTTCGACAATCGAAAGTGCTCAGCAAGGTGGTTAGATCCTGATTCAGCACCAAAGCAATGCCCTGAACGAAAAAATACCTCTAGAAAGTTGATGGTCATTGTTTGGTGGTCTAGTGCCAGTGTGATTCACAGATTTTTACCAAACGGCATGAGCATTACTACAGATGTGTACTGTGAAGAACTAAAGACAATAATGGAGATGCTCGCAGATCTGCAACCAGCTTTGGTCAATCGGTCATCCCCGCTGTCCTACACGACAACGAGCGACCCCATACTGCACAACAGACAGCCTCCAAGCTGCAAGCATTGCCTCATCCACCGTACTCAAAGACACGGACGGACTATTACTTTTTCCAAAATTTGGACAACTTTTTACCGGGAAACAATTCCAATTCCTGAGAAGCAGTACAAAATGCCTTTGAAGAGTTCGTTGCCTCCCGTCCAGCTGATTATTTCAAGAAGGGCATTAATAAACTACCACTGCGTTGCCAAAGATGCATCGATTACATGGGTGATTACTTCGAATAACAGAAATAAAAAAGTTTGAAAAAAAAAACTTTAACTTATTTCATACAAAACGGCAATTTCATAGGTTTGAAGACCTATTAGTTTCTGCTTCGAATTACGCACAATGACGAGTAGTAGAGAAATGTCATTTGTTCAGAAATAGATGTATAAATAATGTGATTTTATGCACACCACATCAAATCCTTTAGTAAAAATATGTGCCTGCGTATGCCATAATATTTGACGTTGATTATCACGAGATGAAACCATGGTCGATTGGGAAATATTCATTATTTGACCTCGTCCCATGTGTACCGTAAGATGCGGTCAAGGGAATAAATAAACCCGGAGGCTTGCACGGGGTCTCTTTGTTTTAACTATCATAATGCGGTTCAGAACCCGCATGTTAATTTATTAGAACTCAAAACAATGTTATCGTTATTTTAAAGTGTATTTTTATTATAGATGTACTTTATTATAATAAATTATTATAATTAAGCCATCCTGTATTCTTATTATTTTTTTATAGAATAGGTGGCAAACGTGCAAGAAGCTCACTTGGTGGTAAGTGACCACTAAGTTGGTGAAACCAATGAAAGGAAATGTCAACTGTTGGCGTCAACTGATTCCACAGAGTATTTGTGCGCCTCAGTATGTGTGGTGGATTGCCAACCAACGATATTAAGAGGATGAAATTTCCAATTCTGTCGTGATAAACGATGCTTGCATTCAGCAGCTGGAATTAATTGAAATCACTTCTCAGTACTTTTACCTTAGTAAATTTGGTCAAAAATGTATAGAGATGGAACACCTTTTCTCATCGCCAGTAAATCAAGCCGATCGGAAAGTACCTGGTCATTGACAATTTGAGTCGCTCTCCGTGGAATGCAGTTAAATGGAAGGAGCTAGTATTGGGGTGCCCCGACCCAGAGATGAGAACGGTATTTCATGTGAGGCCGAACTTACGCTTTGTAAAGTTGCACACAGTGGGCCGACATGAAGTACGGTCTTCCACTATTAAGGACGCCCAGTTTTATACTGGCCAATTTGGCCTTACCCTCCTAGTGACTGAGGAATTGAATCTTCGCTTGAAATGTCCACGCCAAAGATCCGATACTAGCTAAAGTAGCAAGGCGAGTGTTTTCAAAATTAGAGGATACGACAAAAGGATTCTTTTTAGCAGTAAACGTGAATACTTGTATCTTCATGAGGTTAAATTAGACTAGATTTTGTCGCCCCCAATCTGAGACTCTGTTTAACAAAGCCTCGACCTCAGACACAAGTTTTTCCAGCACTTGTTGGCATATTTCCGAGAAATATTGGCGCGGCCAGTGTACAACGCAATCCCCGTGCTGTCGTCCGCATAGCATATATGTAATTAAATGACATGTTACAAACTAATAGCATAATTGTTATTAATTTGTAACATGTCATTAATGTGTAAGAAATAAGATAGGCGATAGCACACAGCCTTGGGGAACACCAGCATTCATTGATTTGAAATCGGAATATGCATCGTCGATTGATGCTATGGCTCATGAGAAAACTGTTCACCCACATGCATAATTTGTCGGAAAGCCCATAAGAAGAAAGTTTTTGAAGAAGCACCAAACCCGATCATAGGCCTTCGCTACGACCAAACTAACCACTAAGGTCCTTGGCCTTGATTGCTTGCGCGCATCGATTAGTTAAGTAAAAGGTACTGTCGATCACTATCCACGAGTGCTCCTCCAAGTATCAATAGCCAAAGAACACCATAAATATATATGAGCTAGAACCGAAGACGCAGTTGTTGGCAATTCTCAGAGATGAATATCTTACTTAGGCAGACAGCTTACTTCTCTATTACCTTTACTTACCATCGAGTAAAAGTCCAGACGTATTATTGATTTATGCTTTCTAAGTACACGAACAGACCCAAATATACTTATCATGTTTGCCAACTTAACCTACGACTTGTCTATTATTGAACACATGTTTCTTAGATAGATTTTTACCAACGATACTAGGTTTTTAGAATCTATCGAATTACTAAACCTTTCTTCCCTTTAGAAACGCTCTAGCATCTCTGGTGAAATGATCAGTTGCTACTTTAGTTTGTTTTTCACTCTTTCCATTAGGCTATGTCGATTGCTCTGGTTTAGGAATATCCTTGTATCATAATGCTTCCTTTCATAGCCCTCAGTTTACTTATGCCGTCACGTGTCGGTTCCATAATATATTATTACTTGTAAATCATCCCATTTGTGTTTATGTTTACGGAAGAGATCCGGCTTCTACATAATACGCACCCAGTGTGTTATATAAACGCTGATTTTGTAATATAGGGATAATACTTTTAAATTTTTATGCAGTTAAGGTAATGGATCAGGCAATAGCACAGGAAATACGTAATTTTATTAATAAATTCTATAAGGAACTAATTGCGTATTAGTTATAGGCAGATATCCCATTGTGATTGCTAATCGAACATGAGCGCAATAATGATCTACAATATAATTGTTTATGGTAGGGGGATTACATGAATATAGAAAACTATATTTAGGTCAATTGGAGACCGATACTTAATGCATAATTCCGTGTTAATAATCGCACTCCTTATGACAGCATTCACTTCATTTTATCTATCTAGATCTTAACTCTTGGGTATAAAAATAATCATAAAACTTAATTTGTAATATTTACTGTATGTGCTACATATACATTTTATAATAACAAATTTAATAAAAGAATAAAGTTTATTCTTTTATTTTATACTAACTCATCGTATTATATATAAATGTATTATAAAATATGATATCACATGTTATTTATTAAAATTTTAAATTATTATATTATTATATTTTTGATCTAAAGCGCACACGTAATGCAAATACTTGCTGACTAATAAGCTACTAACTTGTACCAATAAATTTCTTACATATTTATTTAATAAGTTTATAATTTATTCTTATATATAAATAAAAAGCCATGATCCAAATGTCAATGAGCCAAAATCTTTATTAGTGGGTAACCAGCACAAGGGTTCCCGATATTGAACATCGACTCGGAGAAGGGACAACCTGCACGTGAGATTAACTGACAAGAGGGACGAAAGGGCTGAAGCACGGCTTGGTCTATGAATCTACAGATTTTTATTTATTACCAGTGGGTCATGACTATTTACCACCACTTGCACTCTACCGGAATGCGTTGACGCTGAAGAAAAAGTAGTATAAGAAACAGCAGCGATGCGTCTATTACTTTTAATTCTAATAAAACCTTGTGGGGTAATGTGAATGACTTCATTTCACGTCGAGAGCTGTATGATGGTATGTTGGCTTGGGCCTTAGTGATCGCGTCGTCCAGATAGCAGAGGACTTACCTTGGTCTCTTTTTGAAGTGACTTAACTGGTGGATCACTATAGGACCACGAACATCGATGGCCTTACAAATAGATCGAATTTGGATTGTTTGAATTCACAATATGAGACGCCGAGAGGTATGTTCAAATGCGGGTATTTGATGCATAGTATTATCGTTCGGGCGTAGGCCTTGTTTATTGTACTGTCATTACGTAGGGACACTTGCTATTTTTGTGGACGACTGTATAGACGACTGAAGATGAAGACTGCGCAATTCCTGACTCGGTTGATCTGCAGACCGAAGTTATGTCTTGAATATAATTCCTTAGTATTTGATTGTCTTTTTCCAGGGGATTGGACACTCTAATAATTCTTATTTTGGTGAATGTGACGTGGGGAAGCATGCGCAAAGACGGGGCTTGCGTATGTCATTATGGGTCGGATGCACGCTTTGTATAGTGTAATTTTATTACGCAGGGACATTTTGCTATTTTTATTGAGTAACGGGTGCAAACCGAAACCGAAGGTGAGTCTTTCATCTAATGTGACGCCTAAGTATTTGAATGTCTGTTCCCAGGGGATTGGACGATCAAATAACTCTATAGTTGGGAGATGCGGCGTTTTGTTGCGCCGAGAGAAGTACATGGCTGCACTTTTGGTGGGGTTAACCTCGATCCTCCATTTCCGAAACCATTTCCCTAAGGTGTTGGCTGCAGATTGGAGCCGTCTACAAATAGCGTCTGGTTTGAACCCAGACACATAGAGGCCGGTGTCAACGGCGAAAAGGTCTAGCTCTACACCACGAGTGCGCGGTATGTCGTTGGTGTAGAGTGTGTATAAAATAGGACCTAGGTCGGAGCCTTGTAGTACTCCGGCACAAATAGGGTGAACCTCGGAGCGCGTTCCCTCGACGCGGTAACGAAAGGTTCGATTTCGGAGAAAGTCTCGTATGATAAGTACGAGTCGATCTGGCACACCGAGCTCATATAGTTTGTATATGAGCCCGTTGTGCCAGACCTTGTCGAAAGATTTCACCACGTCGAGGAAAAGTGCCCCAGTTTGGTAGCCCTGAAGAAATTTACTGAGGATGTGCTCCATGATGCGGTGCACTTTATGTGTGCATGAGTGTTGGGTGCGAAACCCGAACTGCTCATTGATTGGTAGCCCTCGGGACAGCATGAAGTCCTTGAGGCGGGCGAGGACGAGCCTTTCATATACCTTACTCAAGACTTTGAGTAGGCTTATGGGTCGATAGGCTGATGGATCGGTTGGATGTTTTGAGGGCTTGAGAATCCCTATGACGTCGGCTTCCGTCCAGGTGTTCGGGAAGTTGCCTTTGGATATGGCCGCGTTGTAGATTATCAACAGTAGGTGTAAAATGGACATGGGTAGGAGTTTCATCACCTTGTTGGTGATGCCGTCGGGGCCGGGAGCCTTGCGTGGTCGCAGGTTTTTAATTATGGACGCGACTTCGGTGCATGTGACTTGGGTAACGGAATCGCGAGGTGGTTCCTTACTCCTCCATTCGACCTCGCTGTCAACCATTGCAAGGTGAGCGGCGTCGATCGGTAGGGTGCTCGGTGAGCATTGGAGCTCCAGATTGTCAGCCGGACATTCGGCTTTCTCTTCGTCTAAGAAGGCGGGTGGTTTATTGGGACGCGCTAAGGGAGGCATTGTTTGGGCGGTGCCCCCTTTCAGGGATTTGGGAAGTCGCCAGAAGGCGAAATGGGAAGGTTCGATATTGGAGAGGTGATTATCCCACCGATCGTTCCTGTACTGGGCTATGCGTGACCGGACTTCACGCTGAAGGGTACGTAGCACCAGCCGGTTACTTTCAGTGGGATATAAGCCGTGGGCACGAGTCGCCGCATTCTTGCGCCTCATTAGGTCCTTTAAGTCGCTTGGCAGGGTCCATCGGTGGTCTTCCACCGAGGGAACCCGCCTCGAGCAATCCTCGACGACTGTCTGGATGTGCCTAGTGAGGGCATGAACTGCGAGGTTCGTGTCGTGGACTGAAGATATGTTCCTAGGAATAGCATCTAGGTGTGGTGATGTGGCTTCCTTCAGGTCGTTCCTGAGTCAGTGCCAGTCTACTATGGTTTTGGTGGAGGGTGAGGTTGGGGCGGAGAAGAACGGGGCGATGATCGGAAGCGAGCTCGTGGATTACGTCTATCCCTTGGAAGGCGAGGTTGATGTTCTTACAGATGGCAATATCAAGCACATCCGGTGCGTGACCCAATATATATGGAAAATGGGTAGGCGTAGTAGGCGCTACGACGTGGACGAGTTCTCCACCGGTGCGCCGTAGGTCCTTGATGTAGAGGGTATAAAGGTGGCCATTAGGCCACCTATATACCCTCTAGATCAAAGTCCTACGGCCTATTAGTATTATACTAAGCCTTGTGGGACTCGGGCTCGAAAGGGATGGGCTTCGGAGTGCACCCATTAGACGTGGTATCGATAAGTTCGACTACGTAGGAAGTCTCCTATGATTAGTACGTGTCGATCCGGTATATATATATGTATATATATATATATATAAAAAAAATAAGTCTTATTTGGGATTCTATATATCCTACTGCTTGGTACACTCTTCCTCTCCAGATAAAACAAAAACGGATAAAAAAAACAAATCTCACAGTGGTAGGGCCAAGCTGCAATTACAACATGTGGCTCGGCTTTCAGAGAATAGTAGCATAGTATTAATAGTTGTATAATGCTATTGTGCTTCGTGTGGTGAATGCAAGACCTGAGAACCCAATTACAAGTAACGAGGCATTCAATCGGAGTCCTTAAAGGTGACAACGCAATTTTAAATTTTGTGGCGTAATATATATATATATAAAAGATTACAAACAGTAACACGCATATCGTAGATAATTTGCGCCAGCAAAAGCATGACCAACTAGAGAAAAGTGTTCTCATCTAGACACTAACTTGTTTTTAAATACAATACTATTACAGTCCGTCTGGAAAGTACCACCACGAGGCGATGAGGTGCTTGATGTCACACCACGAAAGCTAACAACTAAATATTCAAACATAAAAAGCGTAGATAGCTTCAACTGGTTTAAAATTATATATAATTATATATAAAAGTAATATATGTGTATATATAATTTTTGTTGAAGTTAAGTAGTAATATGTTGACCATATCCACAGTCGATCACCGTTTACAGCATCAATCATGCTACCAGGTAAGTAAAATCTCGTGGAAGCTGGCAGAACTATATGCGTGAAGTCGAAGATCAAGTTAAGCTCGGCGTGTTTTGAGAAACATATGGCTAAGTTGTTGAAGTCCTCACATCGGTAGAGCTACAGTGCAGTTTGTTTCGAGCTGCAAAATAAATGAGTCAGTTCGACCAGAGCAGGACTACATCCTCACAGAAAATACTAATAAAACCAGCGTAAAATAGCAGCATAATGGTGCTGTCTTCCTCTGCTGAGTGTAGGGATCCGGAGACCTTTATTACTGGTGATGAGGCATTCTATCTCAGTTCTCAAGGGTGATAACGCAGATTCCTTGTCAAGGATGAATGTAGATGTCATGAGCCGCAGCTCACTTACCATCAGATGAACCGTGTACTCATTTGTTACTCTCAACTTTATAAAAAAAATATTTTCATTCATATTTTTAAAACGCACAATGCGTTTTAAAAAAATGAATGCAATTGCAATTTTAGTTATAAAACAAATACTAAGTCAATGTTAGATAAACGTACAGTAAACACTTTGAAATTAATGAGCATTTCTATAATTAGGGTACAATTACACGCAAAACATACTTTTTATAAAATAAATAAAGTATCCTACTTTCAATATAAAATTTATCATAAATATTTGTCAACTTATTAACGAAAAAAAAATGATATTTAAATAATAAGCCATCATGTACATGATTATAAATTAAACGCACACTCCACAGTTTCAGTAGTCTAACAACTAAACCAACGACTGACGATGTACTTGACATGCCTTCTGTTGCAAGATAAGGGTTTTCCAGAGAAACAACTTCACTCCAAACGCTTATTTCCGATAACAATTTGTAAGGAAATGTGCGTCGGCTGCAGTAAACACGATGTTATTCGCAGACGTGGAAGTTAAATTTACGCTCTAAGGACAAAATGTATTTATCGAGCGAAAGATGAAAGCTGTAGAAACTTGCATGCTGCGGATATAGAGTAAATTTATTTGCTCATTTCCTTCTGATGGATTGAAATTATATATAGCTTAACAAAATATGGCAAAGATTATTTCGTTTTTTTGAGAAATAAATACTCATAGTAAATTGTCGCACTTTTTTAGTATTTATTATAATAATTCGAACTACTTCCCCATAGATCTGCACAAAATAAAAGCTATTATTGCCGTTGAGGTAGGTAAAATAAAGTGAACATACCTTAAAATGTAGTCAAGAAAAAAATTGAAATATTTGTTCATACAAAATTCTTTCACCAATTAAATGGAATCATTTTGAACACTTCCATATAGATGTATTAGGTTAGATCTCTATGGCTTCTCTACACGGGAGAATATTACAAAAATAAATGTTGTAGAATAAATGCAAGGAAATTGTTACTATTACTTTGAAATTAAATAATCCCTTAACTTTATTCATTTGTTATATTTTTTATTATTACATTTAGAGTAACAAACGAGTACACAGTTCACCTGATCGCAAGTGATTCCTGCGGTCCATGACATCTACATTCATCATGATACATGAATCATAATGCAGATGCGTTGTCACCATTAGTCAGATAGACTAAACACAAATAAATTCCAATTAATTATTTGATAAATATATTATATTAAATTTCGCTACTTGAAGGACATACTATGTATTCGCCCACAAAGTAATTTAAATTCGTAAACAAGTAATATTAGGTATTTTGATGTTAAGCTTTTTTCTTTTATAATTGTCAAGATCATTGTATTTAATTGGCTAGGTCTTTGTGTTTCACAATGTCCCTTTGTGTAAAGATTTGGAGGATTTTGTTTGCAGATATGGCAAAAAATATTAAAGTTGGTATTCTTATTTCTTAAGTAAAAGTCTGAGTTTATGCATGAAATATGTTTATAAATGAATATATTTAAAATATTAAATCTATGATTTAAACAAAATTAATGTATTGCGTTTTGTCAGCCTATTCTCATGCATTTATCCGCTCCCATCAACTACTTTTTTTGTGCCCAACGTGTACCTGATTCTAGGTTAAAGGCACACTTAAAATATGCTAAACCCTGTTTGTAATTTTGACAGAACTTTTGCAAATTTGTTTCTCAATTTATGTTTAAATGTGTTTTTCTGAATAGAGCCCTTTTCATACAGCCATGTGTTTTTACGTATTTTGTCGCCACATTTAATCTCCACCATTTCCAATACCTAAGGTTCATATTAAGGTTTATTAGTTAAACCTTTATCAAATATATTTTTGTTCATAATTTTGTCGTAAAAATCATTCAAGTAATCACTGTATGCACAAAAGTTCATCTATTGTAGAGCCATGCTGTCACTAGAATTTGGCAGTAGGGTAGGGACCTAAAAAGGACCACGCTCACCGGAAATACCCACGTAAAGGGGCGAGTAATCACTTATCATCAAGTAAACTGTATGCTTGTGTATTAAATTCAATGAAAATTGTATAGGTTTATTGCCGCAGTTATTCGACGAGTTGATCTTGAGAGAAAGTGTACTACTATGGACTTCTGAAAGCGCTTAAGTGCTCAGAATCTGTAATCCCACTGATTTATTACACTTACTCATGATTAACCCTTAATTTGGCTTATCCTTGATTGGTTGTATCTTTTTAGGGAAAATAGTAATTTAACTCGTAAATGTTTTATTTTTATTCCTGAGGTACATACATAATTTATTTATAAATTATAGGAATATGAGAAAGTTTATTTGAAGGTAAAGGTCGCAAATTATAGAATTTATTTAGGTCATATACTCGTAAGTGGCATTAATTCGTTTGGGCCATTTTAAAACCTATAAAATTTGATGCATACGTTAATATATTGAACCTTACTTTTGAAATACGTAAATGTAGTCGCCGAGTCAAAGTCAATACGAAAATTTCACCTTCATAGGTTATTGTGGTTCACTACCAAACACTGCCGCTACGTGTGAAGGCTAGGGCCATGTCACTGTACTGTGCATTTGTAAAGACTATTACTCTTACATACACATGCAGGTTGAGAACTCGCGGTATCAAAATAAGCTCGCCTCTTATTTAATTGTTCTGTGTAACTGATGGTCGCCGAGTATAAACAATCCAATGTCAACACTTGAAGGAGCGATGACTCTGCCCTCATGCTATGTGTTGTGCTGCTACCTTGAACTGGACAGTAATGGTATTTATTTTTATTTAATTATGTTCTCAAGTATTATTATTTAATTGTTTGCGTTTGAGTTTCGTCGAGTTTCATGTTGATATTTATTGGCGTTTGGTTAAGAGCATTAAAAGAGGTTTGTTTATGTCTTTTAGTAACGGAATGAAATAAGAAAATTAAAAATTATCTTGTGTTTACAAGGGCAATAGTCAAGTACTATTGCAAAGTTTAAGATTCTCAGAGTATACCAAGAATTTAAAATAAACAAAACGATTTTACTAATTGATATATACGAGTACGTACGGGTCATCTGTGAAAGCCGGGTGTCCCACGCTCTCTGTCAAATTTATGACGTGCCAATAACCTAAGATTTATTTATTTAATTGGGATTCGATACCTTAACCTGATCATTTTAAGTGTTGATTAGTACTGATGACTACGTACTCCCCGTGGAGTACGTATATTATTTTAATTACGACATATTCTTCACTGTAGAAGAAGAAGTCGTAATTAAAAATAAGAAATAAGAAAAGACAGGAAGACAAGGTATTATGTCTATAACCGCCTTAACTAACAGCCTAATTTTTAAATTAGGCTGTTACTTAAGGCGATTATATAACGAGCGTGCTATGTGTAGAGTCAGATATACCTAGTCGGGTCATAAGTTCCGTCACATTCTTATGTAAGTTAAAGGATATGGGCCACTCTCCATACATTGCACGGCCCACTTAACGAAGTTCAGGGACAGTAATGAAATTAAATTAAATAACAGACTATATATCCCTTTTATTATAAACAAATCAAAATCAATATTGTTCATGGGGATACAGAGATATTTAAAAAATAAGATAAGAAATTTAGGTTATATCATATGATTTTGCTGTCAATACATTGACACTTTAACATCATCATTATTATATTATTTATATTACTAAACTTTATGACACCGACCTAATTCGTAAATTAAATTAAATTTTATAATAAGTATGTAAAAATGAAATGTTTTTTTCTATAGATATTTCATTAATGTCCTCGTAGCCGTATAGTCCGAGTAGCGAAAATGGCCCATGTCCTTTAAATACTTGCTAGAGATGTTTAGATTGATTAAAATAAGGCACTTTTGTGACGTTTAAAATTAAAAATATGATTTTGTTCTATTTAAAGAAATGGAATGTACGCAAAAAGTAGACAGAGTCGCAGTTATTGTGCATCTCAACTGTGGTTACGCCTCAACCGAGAATTATAAATTTCTGCAAAATTTAAAAATAAAAAATAATAAGAGGAAAATAAACAAAGTTTTATTTTTCTTACTATCAATAAATATCGATTTAGTGAAGATTCAAGCTTCGAAGAACATAAAAGAAGTGACCAACCCGCACGGTCGAGTCTGTGAGGACACCAGCTGTCACCAAAGGAAGTTCGAGAGCAAATGGAAAGAAATCCTGTCTCAAAATCATCGAAGTTAGGCAGAACTGAGATTAAAAGAGTGCTGAATGAAGACTTGTGACTCCATTATCGGCTTATCGACGAGAAACAAGGCAATTTCTAAAAGATTAAATCTCTTTAATAAGACCCAGACTTTATTAATGGCAGTACGGGAAAAATACTACCATTTTCAGATGAAAAAATTATCAAAGTTGAAAAAATGTTACAACTAATAAACGAAAAAGTTTATGACCGTTATAGTGAAGAAGCGGGCAAACGTATCCCGAAAATCCAGTGTTGACTTCCTTCATTGTTCATAGTTTTGCTTGGAGTTTCATACTCAGGCCTAACTGATGTGTATTTCTTTTATTTATATATTTATTCTCTATGTTCACTATACAACAAGTTTACAAGGGCGGATTTAATGCTCAGTGGCATTCTCTACCAGTCAACCCTGGGATTTATAAAGGTTTAAAAACAAATCGCAACTAGAATCAAAATACCGTTCTTGCAAACTTTGAACCTCTTTCTCTAACAATGTTCTGAAACAGACACTGGGTATTCCAACAAGATAGTGCCTGCCTATCGGACAGCAAGCATGCAAAACTGGCTGATAACTGAACCCGTGGATTCAGCTTCTTCAGGCACGACAAATGGCAGACTTAAATCCGTTAGTTTACAAAATATAGCATTTGGAGGAGAAAGCATGCGCTAAATCTCACTAGAATTGAAAGTTACTCAAAGATTCCCTAAATACAACAGCGGCTGATACAGCCGTGTACGTGCTGCGATCGACGACTGGCCTCAGAGGTTGAGGGTGTTGAACGATTGTTTTCCAAATCAGTTTGAATTACTTTAATAAAACCATTAGTTATTATATATATATTTTACACAATCATCAAATGTCCTACAATTTATTTACTTAAGTGTTTGTGACAGAACTGATGACCCGACTAGGTACTCATTTTCTAAACTCAATGACGAAGAAAGTAAAACACTTATGTATAAACCTCCTTATCGGTAAGAAAGATCATTTAAGCCGAGATTTAAATCGAGATTATTCATCGGAATCCATACACATATTTCACGTGACGGACACAGAATAAACAAATGTCTGATAAAGTTTCCAGCAAATTATGTATTTATAGAAAAATTATGGTCGCTTCTTTGGTTCGTTGGATGATAATTCCCTTGTAATCACGAGATTATTGCCGCCCACCTTTTCCCATAGAGTTCTACACCATACCAAATACAGAACTGACAGGGATTTACTAAATCAGTAGAACGAAAAAGACAAAACATTTAAAAAAATATATACATAAATATAACTCATTCCCTTAAGACAATTCGTAAATCTTTTCTTTTATAAGACATCATCACCAAAAGCAAAGATAAATAATTTTCATATTTTTAAATAAATGAGAGCGAAAGGTTACTTTTGTTTTAAATTACTTAGGCTATAATTTACCTGTAGTTATATTTGAAAAATATTGTTTTTAAATAATAGGTGTACATTAATTTCGATGCATTCAATTTCGATTCCTTGTTACACTGGCAGGTTATACTGAATAAATTATTGTCAATACACTTTTTATATTGTTTTATTGGTATTAAAGTTCGTAAGTTTTTGATATTACCATTATATGGGCAAGCTGGGTCGGTTATGACGCAACATGGTGTTTTATGTCCCGAGATATCTGGTAATGGAAGTGTTATATTTGATGATAATGTTCGTTAGACGCGCCTGCATACAGCGTACGAAACTGTGAACAAATGTATATTATTATTAGATATTCAAATGATATTGATATATCGCTGATATTTGTAAGGATTAGTCAAATATTTTCTGTTTGGAGAGCAGAAAAAATATGTATGTGTGCACGCGTGAAGTACACACTTCAATGAAGAGGAAACCATTTAAAGAAAATGTTTTATGATAATGGTTTTAGGTATTATATAACATGTAGCGTCACTGTAACCTTCGTTTACATATTTGTATTGCAAATTGTGGTTAATTGTAAATGGAAAAGGTTTAAAATCGTTTTACAGACAATTAAAAGTATTTATTTCTCTGTTTTGTTGGGTTATTATCGATAATATTTTATAATTTTTTTGAACTTTAGGCAGTTTCACAATAGTTTTTATTGTGTCACAGCCTTTCTCGTTTATTGAGATTTTACTGATCTTTAATATTACTATAAATGTTTAATTTATTGCTTCGGGCCTTATACAAAATTTCATTTAGTTTATTACCTCCGTTCTAAAATTTATTTCTATAGATTCGTCTTTTAGTAATTTGATTTGGTTGAATATGAAATTGAATAACGATTACTTTTTTATTATGTTTTGCATAATGAATAGATAAGCAGTAAGTAGGGAAATGAAAAGTTATGGCCAAGGGATGCCGACATCGGATGATTTACAACTGATGTTGTTTGTAACGCCGACATATGTTTATCCCTAGTCTATCTTGCAAAGGTTTAGATAACTAATGTTTAGCAAAATATTTCTATAAAAATATTGAACATTGATACGTGATAAAAGGATAAGCCAATCTGGTAATCGGAGCCTGCATTGCCCTGCGTGCCAGAACGCGTATGTTTAGAACTCACCACGTCACGAATTGCCGTCGTACACAGAGGTGTTAGAAAAATTGGGCCTTTAATTCCTTCAAAACATGGGTAAATCGAGTACAATCAGCCAACTCCATCCATACGTCATAATTTCACAGGTCACTATTCCGTCTATTGCCCGGATCTGAGCTAAATGGTGTCAATTATGCTAGGTATATTATCATCGTAATTTTCACGCAAACTATAGACCTTAGCTTGCTACACATTAAATTATAAAAATAAGTATAAAATATTGGATAGATAAAGTTCTCATGTCTTTTAGTCAATCAATCAAGTAAATTTTCAAGTCTGTCCATAGACCATATGGGTAAAGTCATAGATAGGCTATGCGGCTCCAATGCATATTGGCGGACTTCATATAAACAGATTTTTTTTATCTGACTACTCATGTTTCCTCATGTTGTTTTTCTTCCCTGCTGTGCAATTTGCTTTGACTTCACTTTGAGTTTGACGAACTGGTATTTTCAATGCTTATTCAGATTTAGAATGTAAATTGTGTAAATACCATTGAAACTACTGACACGCGTCATTGGCACAATTCACAAACACATTCTTGTCATAAATGACATTCCGGAGTCATCTGAGATAAATAGGGTAAATGTAGTTTTGGGAATTTTTAATAATAGGATAGGCCTCTCAGAAGTTGCTTTGTATCATAGAAACGGCCCTCAATACAATCATTGTAGCCTAGTGAAACATTTGACTATGTTATGTATTTTTATATATTTATTTATTTTAATTTCAATAATTATTATTTAGTTAATTGCTATATATACCTCCTTTCACTCCAACGCTTAATATATATAACATATATACAGTGGTGTTTACATAATTAGACACCTATTTAGCTACATACAACTTTATTGATAGAATTAACGATACTGAAGATTAGTATTTATTCTACTTTAATTACTATTAATCATTACACTACCACCAGATTATTAAAATTATGTCAATAAGCACTAAAATTTGTCAAAAGTTCAGAAGTTAAAAGGTCATTTCTTAAATTTACATTTTTTTTTAAATATTGCTGCTGGCTACCTAATTAAATTAAAGACAGTTTAATATTTTACATTTAATACTTTTCCATTCCTAGACATTTTCAAGAAACGCGCCCACAGCAAAAACTGGCTTATGGTTATCTCAGTATTAATATAATTCTGATCATTTTCAACGAGGTCAAAGAGTACAAAACAAAAGTTGTGACTCCTCTACAAGGAAGATAATTGTGAATTGTTATGACAATGGTTGGTCATATAGGAAAATTGCGAATCACTTGCGATGCGCTAAAGATATGGTAATGAATGCCACCAAGCATTTTAAGAAGTTTAACATAAGAGAAAACATACCGGTCGTGGCAACCGAGACAGAAAAAATGAATGAATGAGTAACGGTCTTAGGTTGGCCCCCGTACAGTCCCAACATCAACCCTATTCAAAATTTGTGGTATCAAGTGATGAAAATGGTGGCCCCAAAATGTACCACTAACAATCATCAACTTTATATGGCTTTTAAAGAAACATGAGGATAATTCCAATATTAACATCCAACAAATTAATCTCGTCAATGCAAAAGCGACATCGGGCTGTTATGTTACAACATATTGATAACTTTACGTAAAAAGTAAAACTGTCTACAATTAGTTATAATAAATTTTATTTTAATATTTATTACATTTATTTTTTTAGCTTCTTAGTGTGTCTTCTTTAATTTCCGTAATTTTGTTCAATTCAAACTGCTTGAAATATATGTAGATAAACCGAAAAAGTGTAGGACGTCTCAACTTTATTGAAAATATTTCTCCCACAATGCGCACAAATTATTGTATTAAGTTACTATTGTATTAAAAATAAATAATCAAAAATCTCAGTCAAAATTTCCCTTGAGTGTCTTTAATTATGTGACCACCACTGTATATATCTATAACATTTCTTTGTTTGCAATAAAATTTACTAACGTTCTCGTTATAAACAAAAAATCTAAAAGCTTACAAACTTTCATTTATTATTCATTTATTTATAATAAGAGTACATAACATTTTAATTACAAAAAATAACATTCAGGAAACCACAGAGGTTTGTCGAGAATGTTACTTGCCAATAATATTTTCAATAAAAATGTTCAGCAATACATGCATGTACCTACATTAATAACTAAAAATATAATACACTGAAGATCTTAATTTACACACGCAGAAGTGAAGGTGGGTGAAAGAGCACAGATGCATTCAATGCATGTACAGGTTGTTCAAGAAAGCAAATTTTAATTTTTGTTTTATGTTTTTAACAGTGATGCATTGAATGAAAGATGCATCCATATCATTAAGAATGCGTGGTATGATGGTTCTTTCACCATAAATATTAGTTAATATATGTTATGTTAGTTATATAAGAATATTTACATGTGCTATAGAACACTGCGCAAAATGAATATTAAAATTGCATTTTTATACACTTCTTATCCTCGGTGCGATTTACGACTACAGAATTAAATGTTTTGCCATCCATGTATGGTGTTATTGTAGTGTTAAAAGGATTAAAGGTTAAGAAATACTTTTTTGTGATGACTCAAAGAAAAGATTGCTTCTTTAAAAAAAAACTTTTGTTAAGTTGCGATGTACGATCCTTTAATGTGGCCGAGATGAATGGGATATTATCTTAATATTTGGTCTTGATCAGATCAAGAAAAAACTGTCTTACCTATCTTGGAAATTACATTTTGGAGAGACCAGAAGTGGATAGAGTGGAAAAAAATAAAATACTTAGAAATACGATGATAATGTATATCATATTTGTACTGAATATACATATGTTGTGCTCTTTTACATTATAACTCGGTAACCTCTCTGCTTCATAATTTGTGTGGGTAAGGTTTTGATGTTAATGAACGAACATTTTTTCTTCAACTTTCTTCTCATCAAAAATAAAAAAGGTGAGAGCGCATTTGTAATAGCGCATTGATAATGGCCTTGTAAAGTAATTATGTAGTATGTAGTAAATTATTAATAATGCATGGCGTCTTGGGTCCAATTCTCAATCCAGGAACAATATTTACGGATCAGAAATGATGTTTTTCGGCTCGGAGTGTGTCTTATATATTGTTGCTGTAAGCTGGGAATATATAACATAAGCTCTGAGTCCTTGACATTGCATTTGAACCATTCTTCGTCGATAAGCACACATCATAATAGGGAATGGTAAGAAAAGTGAGTGCTTCTTTGTCCCCTTTTCTCTTTACAAAGATAAGATAGCTAATATTCATTTGGTTAATATTTGTCAATCAGGTTCATAAGCATTAGAATAAACAATAATAATAAAATCTAAGAAGGTAAAAAAAATATAAGGGGTAATTATGTACTTTCGTAGATTTTTGGCCCAAAAAAATTTGGAGATTTAGTCGTAAGTGTCGTTGTTTTGGTTACGGTATACAATATATAGTAAATAATGGGTCGGGGAAAACAATTTTTGGTATTTTATAAGTAAAAAGTTAAAGTGAAATCTGTTTGGTTGTACTGTTTGTATCTGACCGCTTTTGATACTATTAAATAGATAAAACAAAAACAGAAAAATTAAAAGTAGAAACAGTTTCCTTCCATTTTTCTATTATTTTTCTGTTCACCAAAATGAGTGAATCTAACGTAGAAGAAAAGAAAACTTCAAACTTCTGCGATAAAAATTGGTGACGTTGAAGAGTAGCATAAAATTTGATCAAGCCTTCAATAATTTTGATGTCAAAGATGAAGCTCGCTCTGGTCGACCTGTTACAGATAAAGTCGATGCCATTTTTGAAAAAGTGGAGCAAGATCAGCAATTTAGTATTTAATATTTAAGACAGCTGAAGAGCTAGGGGTTAACCATAAAATAGTTTTGACCCATTTGAAAAAGGCTAGACATACGAAAAAGCTTGATGTTTGGGTTCCACATGAGAACACTGAAAGAGACCTAATGAAAGTTTGTTGTTGCTTATTCCCGCTTCTCTAGTGAAACGTAATGAAACTGAACTGTTTGAAAAGATTAATCACCTGCGATTAAAAGTTACCTACGGCAAGAACCTGTGAAAAAGGTCATGGTCAAAGGGCAGACAAGCTCCACAGATTATAGAGAAACCTGTATTAAATCGCAATAAGGTGATGCTGTTGGTCTGGTGGGATTGGAAAGACCTCGTTCAATTGTGAGCTTTTCCGGCCAGACAAAACTATCAGTTCGGATCTCTACTGCCAACAGCTGATGAGACTCAAGCAAAAAAAAATAGAGGAAAACGGCGGAATGTATCAACAGAAAGGGTATGGTTTTTCATCATGATAAAGCCAGACCACATTTTTAGTCATTCAGCAAAAATTGAGAGAGCTTGGTTGCGAAGTGTTAATGCATCCATCATATAGCCCAGACCTTGCACCCTCAGATCTTTATCTGTTTCGGTCTCTGCAGAATTCATTAGGTAGTGTTAGTTTAACATTACAAGAGAACTGTCAAAACTACTTTTTAACTTACTAGTTTTTTCAACAGGTGTCCTAAGATTTCTACAATGGAATTATCAGTCACTACCTACAAAATGGAAACAAATTATCAAACAAATGGCACATATATTTTAAAATCAAATGTAAATAAACTATGATAAAAATATCTTGAATTTGTATATAAAATACGAAAAAACCTTTTCCCCAACCCTTTATGAATACAAGAAGTGTTCCTGTTTTCGGTATTGGTATTTTACAACAGTCCAGACATTTCCAAAATCACGGGATGCCATCCGATGATTTCAGGAGACCGGATCTTAAATGGCAGTGACAAGTCCAAAAAACGGTGCACTTCCGTCATCGATCCCTTTTTTATTGTCAGCAATGTGTTAAGTTAAGCTGTAAAAGCTCGTACTAGTCAACTATTTGCGGTGACAAATGTTGCGGAGACAATGGGCTACCAAGGAGAGCCAATAATAATTTGGGGAAGCCTAACATACTAGGCTTATACTGAGCTTATCATTTTTGGTAGAGACAGTTTAAATGTTCAGATGTATGTTTTGAATAGTTTGATTACTGTTTGATTTTTATAGTTTGTAGACCATGATATTCTGGATGGAGTTCCAAAAAAGCTCTTGGAAAGAATTTGAGCCCTAGGTGGTTACACTTAATAAAATTGAAAAATATGTTCAATTCTATTTTATTTATGATTAATATGGCAATTTGATTAATTAATTTATATTTTAGATAACGTATTTTAATTTTTTTTTTAAAAAAGTATAGTTTTTTTATTGAAAAAAGAAACCTAAAATGACTCTTTATTAAATATTTAGAAAAATCTGAAAAAATGAAGGTATACTTATTGACACTGATTTCTATTACAAAATAAATTATTCGAAGATGGAAACGTAAAACGGTACATCTATTAAACGGCATCTTAAAGTTGTGGTGCTACAAGTTTTCCCCAAATCAGGGAGTAGTATTTAAATTGCCGTGACCCCTGCGTTATGCTAATGTACCCTAGTCAATGCCAATTAAAATGTTAACAATGACAGTAGTAAAAGCTCTATGGCTTCATTTAAATCGGACCGGTTTGGCACAAGCCGTCCCGCTGCTCTAACGTTTGGGGATGTTACACTTTGTATAATATTGCACTGGATTAAGATTTTAATATGTATTAGATGCAAGAACGTAAACAATAACGTTTTGGTAAGGGGGATTTCATTTAGGGGTTTATTTAGGGGTATTATTGCTTTTCCGTTGAATTTAATTAAAAGCTCAAAAGTGATGTGTTACTTTACAATAAATATTTTATGTATAAACGCCTTTTTTTATTAATTTGTTAAAACGTAAATCTCAGTTTTATGATAAATATACAAACGGTTGAAATCATTATAACCTATTATATTAAACAAATTTATTTTTATTAATTAATTATTAAGAGATAAACTGTTAATATTAATTAAGAGGCAGTAATAACATAACAATTCCGACTTTATATGTTTCTGAAGTTGTTTAAGACGTTAATGATACACGCGTTAAACATAAATTCCATTGATTTATAAATAAGTGGCAAAAGAATCAAATTTATCCAACCAGTCTTTGACATATCAAACAACAGAACCAACATTAATCACGAATTTCAATGAACGCCGTGCGGTGGCAGTGGGTAATCGATATACCAGATAGTGTGGGGAGGAAATAAAAACCAGCGTAGCTTCCGATTTCACCCTTCGGTTTCCGAAGCAACGATTTTTTTATCGCGTGACAATTTGTGATGCTTTTATTGTAACAAAGCCAGTTTAAAAGGACACTGGTAACGCTAGAATCAATTCATAAGCAATAGTTCATTATATAAAAAATTATTGCGTATGTAAAGTTGTCTCATGTTGTTGACTGTATATATACATTTTTTCTCGGTTTACTGATGAGACGTCACATATTGTTTGAAAAGTAGAATGGCTGTTTCTTTACTAAATTACATGCTCACGATTCTATAAAATATTCTGCGCATAATATATATATATATATATATATATGTATATATATATATATTATGCGCAAAAATATATATAATATATAAAATGATAAAGTGTAACACACAGTTCACAGTTCTACAGCAGCTGCTCAAGTCGTTAGAAAGGTACAACGTGGCCATCATCCCGCGCCAGTGATGGTTTGGTGGGACGTGTCTTATCAAGGAGTCACAAAACTACATTTTTGTGAAAAAGGAGTGAAAACTTCAGCCAAAGTGTATCAAGATACAGTCTTGTATCATGTTGTGAAACCTCTCAGCAATACACTTTTTGAAAATATACCGTGGACTTTCCAGCAGGACTCTGCACCTGGTCACAAGGCATGAACTACCCAAGCCTGGCTTAAAACCAATGTTCCAGACTTTATAAGAGCTGAAGACTGCCCCTCATCTAGCCCAGACCCCAAACCTTTAAGACTTCAAATGCCTGCACTAAACGACACGGCGACATTGTCTCTTAAAAAATCTTTGGAGCAAGCAGTGGCGAAATTTACCTTGGAAACAGTGCGTAAATCCATAGATTCATGGCCAAAAAGATTTTAGGCCTGTATAAAAGCCAAAGGTGGCCATTTCGAATAGAATATATTTTTTAATTTTTTGTTAAGACTAATAAATATGTGGGTATAATATTACATTACTTCATTAAAAAAATGCACTTTCATTTGTAATAGAACTTATGGCCGAACTAGGTATATATATAACAAGCTACTGCCTCTAGCGTGAATATCACCAAAATAGATCAAAGAAAGATTTGTTGCAATTATTATAGTTCGCGTTAGTGAAACATCAAATCAATTTGTTTTGGACCATGTGATGGATGAACCAGAGCACGATGCGATTCCTAAACGCACCCTACTATTCACAATATTTGGGGCGTGAAGGGTAAATGAATAAATTAATATACGGTGATAGAATTCTGCGACGACGCAGCTGTTACCGTATTCGCATTAGTAATACATTTTATAAATGTGTTGGATGATCTAGCAAATTTTGATCAAACGTATACAATTACTGCGTAAAAAATTTTGTTCGTAGTTGAGCTCAAATGCAGCTAGAACGAGAATAGGTCGATGAATTACTACGCATGGGTTGACTCGATCGTGGAATAAATAAGCTCCCATATAACGTCACCGTAAAATATATGCTTGGCACTGTTGTTTTGTCAGGTAAGTGAATAAAGTCACCACAATTAGTGACTGAGTTCCATTGGAATCAATTCGGGTTTAAAATGATGCATCTGCGTTATGATTCCTTACCGAAGAAAGACGTACATAGGTGTCGTGAGCCGCACGGATTTGATGAACTGGGTATACTGAAATAGTAAATGTATATAATATGCATATGTATTTATATAAAAAGTATAATACCCGCATTCAATTCCCAAGATAAAAGTAGTTGATACCCAGTTACTAACATAACTATCTTAGTTCACATGAGAGCACCTTCATTTTGCCATTGGACGTAGGTGTCGATAGGTCGGAATCATAATTTCACCGCACCTTTGTCTCTAAATTTCCTAATAGAAGAACTTATATTTGAACAACGTCAGAAACAAAAGTATATTTTGAATAAGCGTGAGGCCCAGTTAGGACTGAGTTATAAATAATAAAGTAAATGATTCTCTTATCAGAGAATCTCGTAGTTAAAATCGCTGTCGTAGGCAAGGATATCAGATTTCACTTTATTGCTACGGACGGTAGCATTGCAGAAGCTGACTTTACGAGTGAGATGTTCACAATATCAACTGGTATACTTTTAATCATAGTATTACAATTTTATGTTAATAACACAATTAAAAAGAAAAAAAAATATGTCTTATGTTGTTTTTTTAAAATGCAGCTTTATAAGATGTATTTACAATGTCTAAAATGGTTGTGTTGCTTGTTAAGATAAAACCGATTTCCATGCCATCTCACAAAGTAGAAAGTTTTATGAATATTTCAATCGAAAGGAATGTCTAATTTCCTTCTGATTACAAATATATCTGGTTTCTTACATTAAACTTTGCCCCTATGTACACTTGTAAACGCTAATAAATGTAAATTCAAAATGATTAAATTTAATAATAGTAATTTAAATTATTTCAAAGTTTTAGCATTATATTTACAACATCGGGCTTAAAACGTATTTAAAAACGATATAATAATATACATTTCAAGTTAGCTTTGTAATTTTATTGCTATATTTATTGATATTTTATTTGGTAATCTTTAAATTATATTACAAGGATTAACTCGTCAAGCGTCACTTATTTTTGTTAGTTAAAAAAGTCGTTCAACTTAGTTTATTTCTAATATTAGTTTATTACATAAAAAAGCAATCAAAGCGGATATATCTTATATATTTCGGCAAAGTGCAACCCGCGGACCCGATTCTATCAACTATAACTTTAAATTTAGTGAAATAAGATGAAATATTAATTTAAACTCGATTTACAGCAAACAACATTGTGTCATGAATAACAGAGAGTTTGTTGTAAACAGTTCCTGCGAAGTTGTCCCAGTCGGAATATCCTGCCGTGTCTACTCCTTTAGCTTCCTGCAGAATGCGCCGCTTAAAGTTGCCATTGTTGCACTAACTGGGTTACCAGTGACATAACCATTGATAACATCCATTCCGTTTTATTGTGAATCAACATTTATTTAATTATTTCCCCACAAGCTTTAATAATAACGTTAATTATAATTGAATCATTCAATGAAATAGCCTATTAAATTTATTCTAAATTTATATGCGGTTTTGAATTTTATTTTATGAAGATACTATGTAATTTCCTCATACACGATTCGTAGAATGTTTTGTGTTATTTACGTCAAACAGAAAGCGGTGATAACGGTGATAGCTATAAAGTTGGACATATAATTTGCGTTGTGTAATTTGGTGTTCACGACCCAGGTGGGTTGTACCAATTAATTACATTTGTATCTAGTATTCGACGATAAGTTTCTCCCTATAAGTCTGGATCTGGGATAAAATGCATGATAGATTATGATATATCAAAAATATATTTAAAACAATGTACATTGCGTTAGTAAGAAGAGGTCAATTTAAGTAAATATTAGGAGTTTTAATTTCAAAATATTTTTTACCACACTATAATAAAACCTCAAAATAAACTTGGTAATGAATGCCAGATAATTCTTATTATATATAATTCGTTTTATTTTTATATGTTGTACTATTGATTCCTATTAAATGTAATTAGTTTCTGAAACGACGAATTTAAGGTATTATTAATAGGTAATATTTTTTACTTTTACTTTTATCCTCAATGCGTTCAATAATTTAAATTATATTATAAGGGTGATATTTTCACAAAGGAAAGAAATACGATTATTGTTAAATGTAGTGGAGAATTAACAATGTTCCTGGATATGTCACTGATCGTTCGATCTGTAGGGCGACCGGTCGGGGCGAAAGTCGGCTTTGGCCACACAGTGCGACCGCCGCGGTACATACCACGCCACAGTCTCATCTAAGCCACAGCTATGCGCACATCTTCCCCATCATAGCCGAAAATTCCACATTCGAATTCCGGAGTCACGCGTGTCGACGCGACGGGAAAGTTGTATTTATAATTTCGAATTCGCGAATATTTCGAACTCTTTTGACTTAACTGTCATAGAAAAAAAGTTGCAGAATTTGGCGGCAAACGGGTAAAGTTGTGTGTTTGGTGTCTGTTGAAGTGCGTTTTGCATACTTTTAAAGCTTCTATGATTTCTTTTTATTTATGTGCGGTGTAACGATAGATGTTGTTGATGTGAAGTGTTGTATTTTTATTTTGTGCTCATTTTGATTTGGATTTTTTTTTGCACCGGATATTTTTGGTTGGTTATTTTTTTTTTTTGTAATATTATCTTTTTAATTATTTCTAGGCATTATTAAATATATATTTTAAATAAAATTATAACTTTAAGCTGTTAACATTTAATTACTGTTTGTAAAATGAAACTGAAATACGAAAAAACATAAAAATTACAGCAACACGCAAAACGCTCTCCGGCACAATTTTTTTTCGGCCTTAAAAGGTTTATTTAATATTAAGATTTTGTATGATATATTTGCTTAGGAAGGACCCATTAATTTTCCTACGACAAATGCAATCACTTTATATTAACGGGTTTCTGACGACTTGGAAAATATTCATATGAGCGGCGTGCGGCGGCCAATCGTGATTAATTTCTTCTACGATAAAGGTATTACACTTTTTATCTGGCGAAAAAAGATCCCTATTTTTAGCCTTATACTTAGCAGAGCTTAGCTGATATAGTATTAACACAAATTGAGAGCTATCAGCTAAGAACCGCTACATAATTACCATACTAATTGCACAGTAGTTATTAAATTAAAATTAAAACCTACTATGCAAGGCCAAGTAAGTAAAGTCTATAATATTTAAACTTTCCTTGCTTTAAACTAAGGATTTAAAGTACAAAAGACAAATAATGTCGTATATTATTCTCATGATATTTTTACGTCCTTTTTCTATTCCTATAAATATGAAACGATTGGTAATTATTCATCATTAAGACAATAGTGTATTTATAGTAAAAACAAGGGCCATCTCATTTTTTTAATTTATAATAAAAATATTTTTATTATTGTGTTGCTACTTCTACGTTCACTTTTAACACAATGTCATTTTTCATGATTTGCAACAACGTGTAAAAAGAATGTAACCTGTGCGTAAATGATATTTGCAGATTTTTATGCAGATACAGATTTTCTTTCATATTTAATAACGCCTTATGCCCTTAGCCCTTGGACACAGCATTGGGATAAAATTAATTGAAAAAAGTCACATTAAATTTGCAAGTCACAGTGGACACCCAGGAGTATTCTTACAATGACGATCTACAGTGCGACGGTGCAAGAATCTATCATCCCGCGCTGTTCTGTAGGTGATCTGTAAGAAGGGATATAGTAGAGACAGGAAAATGTGAAATATTGTAGATTTTTAATATATCACACCCAAAATATTTAATGCAGCGATACACCTATTCCCTATTCAGCAAGGCACCTATTACCATGCCAAGTAATGATTAACGTTAAGTCTGTGAAAATTACCTTTAGATTTTCTTAGAAGACACTTTATGGACATTTATTTGTCCAGCAGTGGATTAATTTAAAGCTAGAAAAGAAGATATTAATAATATCTGGACACTGATTTCATCATCATAAAAATAAAAAATAACCTCTCAAGTTTTTTAGTTCATTCGAGATAAACAGATATATTTTAACAGTGGTAGAACTACACTGCAGTTTGTTTCTAGCTGCAGAATGAATGAGTCAGCTCGAACGGGGTAGGGCCACGCCCTCACAGAATACCAGCATAATTCTGCTGTGTTTCGTCTGGTGAGTGTAGGGATCCGGAGACCTTTATTACTGGTGACGAGGCATTCTATCTCAGTCCTCAAGGGTGATAACGCTTCTGCATTTTCACTTTTATACTACTGAACTAGATTGTGTCAATGGTAAGCTGGTGATTTTTTTTACGTGACAATCTAATCGTAAATCATCTAATCGTAGACATCGTAACTACTAGGCTAAAAAATATGGAATATAAAACAATAATAGTACAAAAAAACAGTGAATATATTTCGTTTATCCTTTGTTCTTTATAGAATTAGCGCTTTAGGTGGTTGAAACAATAATGCTAAAATGAAACCACGTGGCAAATTGTCGCTATGTTTAGACCGTTCTAAAATATTCCCATAGAAGATTTTTATGAATTAATCCAAGTATGTGAAATAGGCGACGTTTGTGTAATTACCAATAACAATATGGTCGAGCGCTTAGATTACCGGCTCTTCAATATATTCAGCGATATAAATTAAATTGTGAGATAAAAATATAAGAATATATTCGCACACATGTAAAGTTTAGAAGATTTTTCTCCAATTTATGACACCACTCGACCAACAGATTACCGTCCTCGGGTAAAGATAAATATGAAGAATTAATTTGTGGATATTTACGGCAATGTATGAGACAAATTTTGTCAATTTCATAAAGTCATTGCACCTGATGATGACAATGATGTCGTCCAGGTCGATACCTTATGGTTATTGTCAGATGACATCAACTGCGCAGAATATTTTATAGTGCCGTAGTGCGCACTCACTCGATGTCCCCTTTCCTATTCCTATGTAATGCACGTGCAATAAGATCGGAGGAAGGATTTGATGCAGTGTCAGGGACACGGGACATACATACAACAAATCCGGACCAGAGTGCCAATAATTTGTGTCGCACAAATACTGGTGTCCTCGTCTGGGTTTCGGACCCAGGACTCTTGACGCAGCAGCCAGGTACTCTAATCACTATAACTACCGGCCATTGCACCTAACGTAATGATAAATATTTATGTTAAGTTTATTTTCAATATGTCATATTTAGATATAAATGTAGAGACAGCTAAGGTAGCTTAGTCTAAGCGCTCACTTTTAATTCACGGTACTCGAAGCAGGCGAGTTGGGTCCCGAAGCCGAAGTCAATGAAATTTTTAATTGCAATTCTAAGTGATTAACCACGGCGATGAAGGAAATAATTGTCAGATAACCTACATGTCTAAGATATAATTAAAAAAAAATTCTACGACATCTGAAGTCCGCCAATCGAAAGTGGAGCCGCGTGGCGGACTATGCTCCAACGTCGTTTCTAGGGAGGAGGCTTATGCCCAGCAGTGGGATCCATGTATATCAACTACTTTACTTATACGTATACTGTTCTAGACCTACGCTGCTCCTACTTTCTAGTTGATAGCCATGAATATGTCAGTCCGGGAAAGCCTTAAAGAATACCAACCTGAAATAAGAGCATAACACTGCACGTTTCATATGTGTCGGGAGACTGAATTACTCGTAACGAGGTCCATTTTAGTCCTGAGGGAATACAACGCATGTGCAATGTCTCAAATCTTTATTGAAGATAAATTCAGGCCTTTATGGGCGGCAATCATGACTCACAATCAGGTCCACTGCGTGCTTATTTGTCACCCTTAGTATTAAATAAAATAACACATAAGCATTTACAGCTGCCGACTAGAGGAAGTATAATAAAATTATATTTTTCCTATTTATTACGTATTCATTTTTAACTACGTATATTTCGTTAAATTTAAAAGAATCAATTTATTGAATAACCGAATCAGGAAAAGCTGATTTAAAAAATGATTTAATCTGACCTAATTTTAATTTCTTGGTATGCTAATAAACTTCTAAAAAAATTTTCCGTATCGACGAATTTAGTGTCATTTTTAGGAAAACGAGCATTTTTGAACAAAGGAATAAGTAAATCAGTAATTTGAAAAAAAAAATTATATTTGCGATATTATTACTATATCTAAAATACTAATAAAATACTATATATATAGTATATTATTTTTGTCTGAAGCCTTTTTTGAGAGATCGAAGCTAGTGCTTGACAGTCCTACCTGATATTACTTAATCTCCTTGGTTACACTACGTGTGTTTGATTATGGAACGCATTCTTTCGTAGAAGTCTTTTTTAAAAAAAAATGCAAAATTCAAATTACTAATATTCCGGTGAACCACTCCAACTAAGCTGAAAATGCTTGTTCTAGGAGATGGTTCACGACAATAATCGAATGGTGGATTCGAACCTACGACCTTAAGTTTCGCAGACGTAGGGTACGCTAAGCCATTAGGCTATTGACACTTCAAATAAGTCTATGTGCTACTTCTCCCTTCCCAATCTTAGATCTCCTGATTAAGCTGCAATCAGTCTATGGAAATATTCTAACTTTTAAGTAAATTCTATCAAAAATGTAAATCATAATGGGGGTCGTGCTTTTCTTTGTATATATAGTATCTATCTTATAATATTTTAAGCTTTACAACGGAGTATCTTTTTAATTTTCGTGTAAAGAGATAATATAACATTTTATAAATATTTTTTTATTACGAAATGACTTTAGAGAGGATATAAACTCTCATACGTTTTATTTAACAATAACAATTACGTTATTTCACATAAAATCTTTGATTACGGAAATATTTTGACAGGGCGCCGTTTCTGCAATCAGGTATAAAGTTGTATTCTAAAACATGGCTGTTCTTATGAAACTTAATTCTAAGTATCAAGTCGGATTTAAGTAAAATTTATTGGTATTTAGCGGTTATCGCATCGTAGTGGGCCGTTCTTGATTTTCCTTCACAAAAATGGTAATATGATTTCACACAATTTATGATGACGATTAACGAGATAAAATCGAAAATTAGATGGGACTTCACAAATACAGTCGTTTGTAATAAAACTCGAATTCAATAAAAAAAAAACGTCTCCACTCGTTTATGTAACTATCCATTTCGATAATAAAAAGTATCAAAGAGCCATTGACGCGAACCTTCCGGACAATGTTTAAGAAATTGTCCATTTTATTTATTATTATTTTGTTACTTTTTAACTTAACAATATGTACTTTGTCACATTTGACAGCATCCGTTCGTTATCCTTTTACAATTTGTCGGTTAGATTCCATGCACAAAAGTAACTTTACTCGTTTTTTTTTAATTTGTTGGGGGTTTTTAATGAAAATAAATATTATTTTAAATATATTTTGTGACAATTAAACATACCCTGCTGTACACAAAACATAATTTACTTTATAGATTAGACATAGAAATATTTCTTTTGATTCAAACTATGAATTGATGGAAACCTGAAAAAATTCTTTACTATAGATATTCCAGATGAGCACGGGGATTTTATTTTTTAATATTTTCTATTTACCTATTGGAGATCCTTATAACTGGTGGTGAGTCATTCCATCTCAGTTCTGTTCCAGGGATGACAATGCACCTTCATTATGATTCCTTGTTGAGCATGAATGTAGCTGTATCATGGGTCGCTGTCATTACTTACCATCAGGTGAACTGTGTGCTAATGTGTCACCTTCAATTCCATAAAATAATCGCATTGTCCAATAAAAATGTGTGATGAAATGTATTCACCATTTGGGTGTCATAAAATTATACGGTACAAGCATAACAACAAGTCTGATTCTGAAAAAGCTGATTCAATCTAGAATAGGTACGCTCCTTTTTATTAAAGTGGCAGTAATAAACAGGCACAGTTCACCTGATGGTATGTTATATTTAGATCTATCCTCGATGACTGAGATAGAAAACCACATTACCTGTAATTAGGCCCAGAATTCGCTACACGTTATTTTCATCCAACGAAACACAGCAGCGTTATGATGATATTTTAGGTTAGTATTTTGTGAGGCAATGACACTTGTCCGGGGGAGCCGACTTGTTTACGGTGCCGCTAGAAACTATTGATAATGTCTCTCTACAACTTTGTTCTAAATGTGTCACAATAATAACTCACACACAAGTCATAAAATATTAATTCTATAAAAATATTCTTCTCTTCTGTTGTATATACAGGGTTATTGGTAATTCGACATATTCCCGTTAGGTGATGATTGGGGTGATTATTTGTGATAATTTTAACCCCCATATGCATTATGTAAAAGTGAACCATTTTTGAGTTATCATGTTTTTAAGTCAAAAATGCAACAGCAAAAATTTATTAAAAAAAAGTATCAAATTAAATCAAATTTTTTCTTCTGATTTATAAAAACGATTAAAGACTGGTTATTTATCAATATTAAAGCAACAATTATCAGTCCAAATTTAAAAATGCGGGATGAAAAACGATATAATTTTAATATCCTTATGAGATTTTTTTCCACTAAAATGCCTTAAAAACAAAAAAAAAACGTTATGAAACCAGCTTGCAGATTGTTTTAAAAATATATTTCTTAGCTCTCCAACAATGCATAACAACTAGGAACTTATTTCAGAAACTGAAAAAAATATGATCACAAAGGAAGGCGGAAATTCATATTCGAACTAAACTTTCTCTATATCTCTAAATACTTGGAAAGCTTATACTATGGCTGCTATTTATCTTACAATAAACGAAAGTAATAATATATGTGACTTTCAGAGGCGGCAATTTTTTCATAATTGTAAAATTTTAACATTATATAAAGGGGAACTAAGTGCATAACTCAATTATCTTTAATATATATTACTTCTAATCTACCTTACGTATTCACTGGTTTGTTACAATGCAATTTATTACATTTGTTTTATAAAGGTAATTTGATTTCATTCAGCGTTCGTGTGTAATCAACTTATCTACGTGTAACAAATGTAATAATAATTTCAAATTATATACCTACACATACAGAAACATTTATAAAATGGAATTTAAAATAGCCATCCAATATATTTCACGAAATGGTGTTATTGACTCGCACGGAGAGAAGAAGTTCGCGAATAACAATCCAATAGTGCAGTTTTCAAACGGATACTCCCCCAAACTGCATTTGTAACTACCTAACTTTTAAACTCGTACGTAGCCGTTATAACATTCTTCAGCGTCGTAAATATATTTAAGATGCTATTCCTGAATTCGGAAATATATTCCGCACATTCAACTTACCGATATTATTCTATCTTTGCTTATTTTTCTCTTGGGTATACTTCTACGATTAATTTTATATCTTTCCTTAAATTTATATTATTTGCAGATTGCGTAATGATTTATGAACGTTTTAAGACTCTACTCTATGCGACGTATCAAAATTATCTTATTGTTTCTAAAGAGCGGAACCACATAAAAACTTAGATCTATAGACGAACGTTACTACTGCGGCATAGTATACAGAACTTTTGTTTTAGTCGATTAGTGACCGCGGGGTGTAGTGGTCAGGTTACGTGGCTGCGATTTCGCAGTTCCTGCGCTCCATTCTAAGCACAGATCATCATCGAGGAGGAATGTAGGTTCATGGACCAGAAATCAATTATTGTTTCAACTGAACTGTATGCTGATTTGTCATCCTCAATACAATAAAAAAAAATTACATTTAAATTTATGTAATTAAACTGAGTTGCAATATTTTTTCGTTTACACAACAAATATTTCGACTTAAGAAATCAACAGTAATATCTATGTATAGTGAAAGCGCTAGTGGATTTCTTCCTATTAAATATTTATCGCATAATCTCTAAAAAAACTGAAGAAAGTACTTGAAACAATTTTTATATCGGTAATATTCCATGGAGATCAGTTGCATAAAAATCGTCTCCCATATACTATAGATAGTTATTAAAAATATATTTCATATTAATAGTAATCAAAAGAGATTATGTATAACAAAGTCGCTAGTAAGTTTTTCGCTCATAAATCCTCTACCGCTTCACAACGTCTAGTGAGGTAGTGCTCGGTCGTGTCAACACAAATTGCAGAAGTTGTTTATTTCATTTATCAGTGTCTTGCGTTTGAGAACATTGATTTAAATGTTTGATTTTATGCATACTTTTGGATTCATTGCTCGAAGTAAAAATAATTTAAGTATTTAGGCCATAGCTACCAGGCAGTGTAACCGTTAGCACAATTGTTCGTTTTTGGGTATGTTTTACAATGAAACACCCTCAGATCTTAAGTCTTAATATCTTACTAAAGTAAACTCAATCTCTTTTTGTGTTTCTTTAACATTGGATTAGGCCAGTCGTGAAAAGTGAGTCTCGCTGTGTTAACAATATTGACGAGAATATAATTAAAGAAAATTTCATTCATGGTCTACCCATAGATTATTGTAGATAACTTCTATTAAGGAATGCCGTTGCATATCCTATGGTTTTAGTTTGGAATAGGCGATTCGAAGCGTGGATGCAGTTGTTTCTATTGCATTTGCGTTATGTTAATTCTGGTTTAGGTAAAGGGCTGAGGTTAATAATTTTTAAAATACGGACTATGACATCTATATAATAATAAATCCATCTTCAATAAAGATTCAAGATACACATGCGCAGTCGACCCTGAACGCATGATGACGAAAGAAGGAATTTAACGTCATCTGTGAATGGGATCCTTACACTCGCCAAACGAAACACAGCAGCGCTATCCTGCAATTCCACGCTGGTATTCTGTGAGGGCGTGGTTCTTCGCTGGTTGAGTGGACCCATTCACGTTATACTTAAAGCTGCCCCATGCCTCTAAACATATATTGTTTATAACAATTTACAATTCTCTTAATTTTGATACTTAGTCAGTTTTATTAATTAGGATATGCTTTGTAATTTCTATTCAATGATCAACGAAAAATGTTGTTGTGTTTATTATTTTAGCTGTTGTGTAATATCATTTTGGAATCACAAGAACCGATCTTTGCTTTATTTTTTATTGATAAAATATAAATAAATGTAATGTATTATACAAATAATGGATCAAGAGATGAAAATATTAATATAGACGTCATTGTGTAGGATTAGGCGTGCCATATTTGTCTTAAATATATTTTATGGATCTCAATTTTAATGTTAAGAAGTTGACCTTAAGTTGTCAAATTTTAATATTTTATCATTAAACATTTGAAAACGTAAAATATTTAAAAATTTACTTCCTATGAATTATATTTATTTGCTTATAACCCTAAATAGTATTAATAATATTATTACTTCTTGATTCTGACTTTTGAAAAAATACGGAATTACTTAGTTACGTATGTGAAATAACATCCTATCTTTTATTAGTGATTAGAACTGCCGAAATAAACATTTGAATAGGGCATACATTTGTTATATTTTTATATTATCAGCGCAAAATTGGGAGCGTAATAACACTATGAACTAAATAATTCTGCACAAACGTGGTGTCGATTGCCCTGATATTTCTTAAAATTGTCCAAAAGTTAGTTACGCGTTATCTGTAACCTTGTTAACCTGCATCTGTTAACTTAAAGATTTATTTATAGATTGGGATTTTTTGACTAAATCACCTCGAGAACTACAGTAGGTTGGTTATGAATGAATGTGTAATGTTTGTTATTTTCATAAGTAATACATTACAGGAAAATATGTCTATATACATATGTTTATGTAAACAATTAGGGTTTTTTATGAATCTAAGACTGACACACGAGGTTAAGTTAAATATTATGAATGGATATTGAGGTCCGCTAAGGTGCAAGGAGAGTTCCCACAAGGTAATATGATATGTTATATTGAATCTTTTTTGCTTCATTGAAAATGAAAAGATACTACATGATTTCTTCCAAAAAAGGACATGAGGATTTAAATACAATAGGCCATGGTTCTACCGTACTTTCTAAGAACTATCTTTACTTATTTCGTTTCAAGATCAATTTAAACTATGCATCAGAATATATAAAAAGGAAAAATACACTCAATATTAAACTTCAAAATATCCACACGGCTAGAAAATATTTTTTCATTCAAATGTGATTGTTATTTGCGCGATTGCATCAGATCCGCTCACCGAAAGTTAATATACTTTGTTTGCTTCCTTCTCACTTGGTTGTTTTTCTGTAGACATCGTGCAATTTGTACGAAGAAATTTAAATAGACTGAATATTGAAACAAATGTGGTTAAATAACTATTTGGTTTTTATTTACCTTTTTTAGATAAAAGCGTTTTTTTTATTTGTTTATTTAATATTGTTAAGCTTTTTGTCTTATATTCATTTATTTAATTTAATAAAAAATTGAACATAGCCAGCAGATGATATATGATGATAGTTCAATACTTAACGTGTAAGTATTTAAATTTTGATACCAAACAAAATGGATTAAGATAATATTTCTAATAAGACTCACATGGATTAGTTGCTGTAATATCTAAAAAGCACAAAAAGAAAAATAGCTAATCCACTGGAATTTTTCGTCGACACAAACTAAACGATTAAAACTCTTTCAAACCACTTTAGACGCAAGCTATGCTGGACGCGTTTACCAATGATTTAGCTTGATAATGCCGGCATTACGCAAGTTGTCACTAGATAATTCTGATACCTTAGCAAACAGCCTCATACGGTGTGGTCTGCAAGCGCATCGCAAGTACCAACAATACACCCCAGACTTATAGCCCCTGGAAATACTGCTTTCTCAATTTAAGCAATTTTCATTTTATAGACCTATTTACAATCGACCCATTAGCGATAGCTGTCAAGCTTCAAATTTTAGATCTTAATGCCTTCATTAAAATGAGGTCAGGAATTGGGGGCAGCCTTTGACTACTTGATCGATTAGCACATACAACAAAAGAAGTTTGGCAGTGACATTGTAATGGATAAACTCAAAACATCTAACAAATAAAGAATATTGATGAACAGCATAAAGAGCAATCGATGGTTTAAAAAAGTTCGTATATCTACTAGTTCATTATATTCACCATGTACATAAACAATTACAAAATAAAACAGTAACACATTTTCTTGTTAATTTTTAATTTAAAATGGAGCACTCATCTAGATCATAGATTGGCTTAAATGTGATCGCTTATACTGTTGATTTAAATTTTATAATTATATATTAATAATAGTAATTTTAATCAATTCCAGTTATACAAGTTCAACGTAGTTAACGTATAACCGAATGTACCTGAGATCCACACTCAGAATCTTTACCTTTATTTATGTATACTCAGGCAGAAATCACCCTTTGCGTCTCCGGCTCGACGCATGGCAACCAAGAAAGCATTCAAAATGATTTATTGTAAATGGTTTTCTACTTTGTTGGCTAAAATAATAACCCCTACGGCCCGATTCATGTTCTATATTCGATTTTTTATTGTTATTTTCTTCTTTGCTGCATGCCGAGGCGAGTCTCAAAAAATCAAAATTTGGAATCCGTTTCCCATTAGTGGTGGTGGAGGAAATCAGCGATCTGCCATGCACAGTAAATCTCTGGAATTCGTTGCCATCAGCGGTCTTCCCCAACAACTGCGACATTGGGTTATTCAAGAAAAGAGCATATTCTTACCTGAAGGGTAGGCAACGCACTGGCGTCGCTGGTGACCGTGGGCGGCGGTGAATCACTTACCATCAGGTGACCCGTCTTGCTCGTTTGCCTCTTAGATGTTATAAAAAAAAAAAATCATGCTTAGGTCAGAGAAGATAAGCCATTAATGAGTGATTCGAACGAAAATGACGGTGGATCATAAATGTGGAAGCTAGGGAACCTTAAAAAAGGACACTTTCTGCGCGAATAATAAAAACGCTTAAGCACAGTAGGCCGTGCGGGTGGGTTTGTTCCCTGTGCTCACAATAGCATTGTACGCCGAAGCGATTGACGGTTTAACTCCGGAGGTGTCATGAGAATTAGTGGGCCATTATTGCTCCATAGAAAACGCTTTGGTCAAGCAGAAAGTAGATAACAATAATTAGCTTGGACGCAACAAAAAGTGACATAAATCCCACATAATAAGTTCTGCGTAGTGCAAAAAACGTCCAAGTTTACCTGAATTTCTACTTTTTTTTCGCACGACTCGGAACCAACATGGGCCGCTATAATAAACACCTCAATTCCTGGCAGAGGGATTGTTTAATGATTTTCTGTTGTGATCTTGCACAATTCTCGGCCGAGTTGATTTTTTCTGTGCTTAACATGCAAGAAAAATAAAAGTTTTTGTATGTCTTGGTAGCATTTAAACAAAAAAGACTCGGGTCTTATGTGATGGTGTGATTTATTTATGACTTTGCTTTAAGAGCCTTCGCTTTAACCGATTTGGTTTGCCGTATTTTGTGTTTTGTTTTGATCTAATTTGAAGTGAAATGAGGGCATTTATTAAAATATGTCCTTTTAACATTCTCTGTCTTTTTGTTACAGGAACAATGTGGAATTGGCGTAATTGGATATCGCGATATTAGGGAACTAAAGTTGGTTTAATTTTACATAGTATTGATATTTTCAAAACTGTAGCAAAAAGATGCTGGGGTGTGCTCTAATAGTCGCCTCGGTGTTCGTGTCCTTTATACCAAAAGACATCAGCTTCAGCTCGGCTGACGACAACCGGTGCCTAGACAAGTAGATGTCTATTTAAATTCCATAAACTGTTAGAATCTATTCGGCCCTATTGGAAAAAAAATCAAAATACCCGATCGAAACCTCTGTAACTAAACTAGTCAAAGTAACAAATTGAAGACCGATAGCAATAATAAGTTACCAATAGCAGAAGTAAAGGAACCAGCTTGTAGTGCGGAGCGTACTGTAAACGCCACTGCGGTGGTATGCTTTATATTGCATCTTGTATCGACTGCGCGCTGACTGGTCGCTACGTCACGTGGCTTCCCGGCGCGCGACTCCAGTGCTGGATGCTACTAACTGTATACACGTGAGTACTCACTTTATTTAATACGATTTATTGATATTATGAACACTCATTATATATGCACATAAATTGGTTCACATTTTTTTTTTTTTAATTAAAAACACCTGTTTCTTTCACATCTTTCTTTCCTTAATCAGTACAGTCTTGCTACAAAACCCACGAGAGTGCAAATAGATTGAATCATATTTTCATACTAAATAATGGAAATTGCGAAGTTTTTATAATATTCAGTCATTTAAGCAAGTTTCTGCGATATTTTCCATCCTAACGTTAATTCTGTATAAGAATTTGCAATTATTGTAAATAAAATTATGCAAAATGTTAAAGACAATTATTTATGATTATGTATTTTGTTATTACAAATACCCAAGATCTTCTTGGTTTGTACTCGTTGATAATTCAAAGCACTTTACAGTTACGTATAGAATTTACGAAGTGTCAGTGGTTAGCAATTATCCACGCACACCGTGCGTTTACTTGAGCCCTACGACCTTTTCTGTTTCACGCTCATCAATGTAAAAGACATAAAACATCTCTAAGAATTCCGTCATATTCTTCGGATGGTCTTCATCCACGGTGGCTGGTTACTATTGGATTTATGACCGTGCTTTCATTACTTGGCTTCATCTACTTTAGCTTTGTTCGTTCGAAAAGCTTCACGTCAAACTTCGCTCTTTTATTGTTATGATTAACAACGCTACACGCTTTCTTTGTAAAAAATATGACATTTTTATGATTGTTACGACTTAGGAATGCACATTATGAGAAAGTGTAGGAGTTATAAATATTTAATATTATAATTAGTTAATAAATATTTTCTACACCATGATTTTAGCAGTATTTGTTTCAATATTGATATGTATGTACAGTTTTAGTGTTAATACATCATTATTGTTTTTCTTTTTGTTAAATGTATTATCGACGATAAAACAACACAGTTACAATATATGAATGTTATTTATATATAACTGTTAAAACATTTGGGATGTAGATATAAGTATAATTATATGTAGCCATAATTGATAGCAGTTATTATAACCCAACATTTATCTTAGTCAGGGAAGTTATGAATGATGTTTCATACATACTTCAATTGGGTTTGTTCTAATCAAATTATTTTTAGAGCATAATTTGATTAGAAGATTCATAAAATTTAATACATCTAAAAGGTATTGCAGTTGTGACTGTAATTTTACTTCCGAAGGAGCTAGTTGTGGTTATAAAGCTTTGATGGTTTCTTGACTGACGGTTATGGTGTAAATGGTCAAAAACTCTTTTGCAGAGGGCATGCAAGCACAGAAATATAACTAACATTTAATTATTTATATATGTTTAAATATATTCATCATTATTTTATTATTAATTATTAAGTATATTATTATCTAAAGAATGCAAGATATTCTACGAGTAATTTATGATTCTTAGACCGAGTAAATGCAACTAACAAAATGTTATTATTTTGAATAAAGGATAAAGGGGACTATACTAAACGTTGCCTCAATCCATTAGTACTCAATTCATAGCCGAAAAGATTATTAAGATGTCTTCTGAGAATATACAAAATATATATATAAATTGAATAGTTGACGGGTACGAAAACGTCTTAGTAAAGCGTACCATAATACTTTATCATGCAAATAGATTAAACATTTGCATATATATAGCTTTTTTGCTTCTCAATATGTCTAATAACGTTTCGGTAGTTTATCAGGCGATACCGCAAAACATTTGTGTAAGTAGCAGAAAAAAAAAATACACTTTTTTCATGTTTATTTATTTTTGATTATCAATAGTGAAGATTTTTTAAGATTTCTATATGTGTTATAATACGTCTTGTATTTTTTAATTGGTTGTTTCCAGTAAAATGGCAAAATTACAACCTTCACCAACATCTTTACTTTCTAAACGTTGTAAATAGTGTATATATTTGAAGTCATCAAATCACTGCGTAAGCCCATTCATAAAGTTAACGCTCTGATTATCAGAAACTGAATATTTGAATACCTGAAATATAGCATACGATGTGTAACCGTATTCGAAATGGGTTCTGTTTTATGTTTATTACTATGTGTATTTCGTATTAAGAAGCTATAGTATTAGTTATGCATCTTCGGTCTGCTTTGACAGCATAATTAAGTTACACTCAAACTCGACTCATTTTTATTCGCACCTTAATAAATTCTCCACGGTTGGAAAGAACAATAAAAATATCTTGCGTGGGTACGCCTGTATTGTTTAAACCAACGCGTGGTTTCATATTACAATTACCAAGTTACGACATGTCTAGACGAATTGTTAGGTAGACATTTTTTCTCCAACTACTACTGTTGTGATATGTAGGCGTGTATTTGAAATAAATTAATAAAGATCGGAGTACTATTATTTGCATTGGCCAATAAGAAATAATATATTAAGATTTTGGAGGCGGCATTATGACCAATACTGTATTATTAATTGTGTTCAAAAGATGCGGGGATAAATTCAAAGTTTTTTTTTAATCTTTATTAATAAAAACAATAACCTAATTGTTCACATATTAATTTGCCAAGTCATCAGTCTGTAATAAAGTAAGCAAAAGTCTGTAATAATAAAAATATAATATAGAGCCATCGAGCTGAGTACTTAACTAGCATAATATTGTTGAGTGTAAACTAATAAAATATTACTGTTATTAATTATTATTAAAAAAAATAATTTGTATTAGTGAAATGAATTCAATTGCCGTATTGGCTTTTATATTTGATTGGAACTCACCAATAAGTATACAATTCATGTAAGTGGTTCCTGCTGCCCATGACAACTACGTTCATTCTCGATAAGGAATCATTATGAAAATGCGTTGTCACCCTTAAGAACTAAGATGGACCATCGTCACCTGTAATAAAAGTCTCCGGATCCCTACACTCACCTGATGAAAAACAGCTGCGTAATGCTGTTGTTTAACACTGGAAATCTGTGGGTCCATGTGCTCTGAACATGACTATTTAATTATATCTCAAGAATTATTTATATTCAATCTCAGAAGCTATGTGATAGATCTTTTCTTAATGGCTTTTATGTACACATACCCATTGCCTTGATGCTTAATTAAATTATTTAGAAGGGCTTATCAGTTCTCACACGTGAGTGAGCATCTCCGCTAGCTAACTGGGTACTGTGTGTACAATGTGATTATATCATATACGCGTTGCCATATTCATGTTACGTTATTCGTACATCCATTATCTATAAAAGAGTTGAGTCACAGATAAAAGAACAATGTAATTCAAATGTCACTTATATCAACACATGCTGCTTAAATAAAGGTCCAGAAAACATTCAACAATATCCAACAGGGATAAAAAAGAAGGGATATATAATTTTAGATAAAGTTTATTTTAATAAACTAAATACTTGAACTTTCGTACATACATCTTTATTCACGTTCATTTATTTACGTGCTATTTGGATTCCTGTTTACGTGTTTATCTGATTATACAAAACATTATATAATGACTTACTGCATTTTGTGGATTTGATTGCGCTTATATATACACAAGTAACATAAGTGCAATAAAATCCATGTCCCTTGTTTCCCAAAAACACAAATATAAAGCTAAATTCAACCTGTGTACTTAAGTTCTGTTTTGTCATGGATAAGGCAATTTTTTCTAAATTACTACTGTTTGAAGTTTGAATTTTGTATATATCCAAATCTGGTAATTTTTAATAAAAGTATGAAAATCGTTACAAGTCGTCTGGAAACTAAAAAAGAGTGAGCACACATCAATTCGCATGATAGTCAAAGAGTGAAGGTCTGCCACATAATCCCAACTTATGCCAATGTTGCTTTCCCTAATCCGTGGAATAAAATGGTAGAATCGAAAATCGAGAAGCAAAAATGCTGTGTTCTGCAATTAATGATCTTGGAAAAAAGAAACCTAATTGCAATCGAACCTACTATTGTTCATTTATATTCGACCAATATTATAGTTGATTTGTTATTTTTTTTTATTATTTTGGTTATTTTTTACTTTGACATTTCTTTTAGTTATAACAAAAAGTATAACATTTGGTATTACGTATATATTTGTTGTAGTAATATTAATTAACAACTAGTAAATAGTATATATTTTGGGTTATGCATGAAACTTATAATTTTAAATATTACACGTTCGTCGCAATATAGTTACCATTATTTTATAATATGTATTCGTTATGTTAATGATAAACAAATCTCAGAGTTATTTTAAAAATTACAGAAGTTTATAAATCTCGGTTCACGCGTAACCACAGCGGTGAAGTAGTAACCGCGACTCTTGCGTCCGCTCCTTCTTTTTTAAATGAACAAAATCAATTCATTTTATTTTAAAATGGCGTGAAAGTGATTTATTCAAAATCAATTCTAACACTTCTGGCCAGTATTTGAAATTAAAATTAAATATGGATATGATAGAAATTACACTATAAGTATATATAAACGAAACAGTTTTTATTTTCGATTTGCTATATAAATAATTAATTCTAATCAATAGAATAGAATCAATTCTTTTCAACCGGTATATTCAGACATAGTTGATCATCAAAGCAATGGGGATACTAATCAAATGAAACGTCGTCCGCAAGCAAAAAGTGTTAACAGAACTATGATTAAAATTGTGCTAAAGGAAGACGTGGAAGTTCAACTTTATCGACGATGAAAAGAACACTTTATTAATAAGCGTCTTAAAAAACTAAGACTTGAGATATCCTGAGTTTTGTTAAGGCGGTACGCGGGAAAAGATACCGCGACATCAAGTTTTCAGACGTATAAGTTTTTAACGTTGAAGGAAGTTAGAATAAACAAAATGATAAAATGTGGGCTGCCCTTAATATTGAAGAAGACAAGCATATCTCGAGGAGACAGTAGCAGCGAGGGCATTATTGAAATTAGCCTTCATTATTCATAGTTTTCCTTGGAATCTCACACCCAGACCTAATTATATAGTATTTCTGCGAAAAAGGTGTGACCATTAGTGCATCAAAATACCGTCCTTATAAACGTTCTAGAACCTCTTTCTCAAACTATTCTTTTCTAAGCAAGCACGCAAAACTTGCTGTTCACGCATGGATTCAACTTCATCGGGCACGACGATATAATAAAAATAAAATAATTATTAGAGGGGTGCTGCCAGTTATCACGTGAACTCTACCTACTGTATCATGTATTTAATGTGGTAAACATTAATATTATCTGTTATGAAAAAACAATGGTATACACAAGTATGTGAATTAACAATAAGTTTTCATTTGTTCAATTTTCGGTCCAAACACATGTTTTTCGGGCTGATGGCCGCTGTTAGCACAAGAACTTTTACAGTTTCACCGGATTGAGAGGTGACCGAGCGCTTATGGCTCCCAGTCGAGACCTCTATATTTGGGTAACCAGCACAAGGGCTCCCGAGAGAGCCTCGGCTTTGACCGTTACCTTGTTTCGCGAGAGCGTCTGACTGGAGGGTGCCCGAGAGGGCCGAACCTCGGCTCGGTCAGTTGCTTCTGACAGAGGATTCTTTAAATTCGCTATTATTATTAGCTATCTGTACCACCACTTCGGAATTCGTGGGCGCTGGAGAGGAAGTGGCGCAAGAAACTCCAGCGACGCTTCTATCTGTATGGACTGGAGAGATCCGACCTACTCTACGAGAGACTCTAAGAGAGGGAGCATCGGCTTGGACCGTTACCCTATTTCGCGAGAGCATCTGACTCAAGGGTGCCTGAGAGGGCCGACACATTTCACCTTATGGTGAGTGCTTCTACCTAGCTCCTAAGTAAACCTACGACACTCACGTTCAATCGCGATAAACTATTAAAATGCAGACGGGTTGTCTAAGATCGCTCAGAACTAAGATGGAATACCACGTTACTAAGGTTTAAGGTTCTTTCTTTCACTAGAAGGAAAACAGTAGCTTTAAATATATATATATATATACATATATTTATATATATATATATATATATACATATATATATACATATATATATATATATATATATACATATATATATACATATATATATATATATATATATATATATGTACATAGTTCGGGTTATATTTGATAATTTACGCTATTTAAGTACGAGCACATAGGGCGAATAGAATATTATTTAAAAATCTGATATTGTAGAAACTTGACAGCAGCTCTGTGGTTATAGTACTTTGTTATACCAAGCTGTCACTTCGCGGATTCTGGTTTCGGTGACCAATAGATATCAAATATGTGCTACAGAAACAAATAGTTGGTTTTTGTGTCTAAGTGGGTTTCCTTAATCAGTGCCATTGACATTTTTCAACGTTCCCCAACTTATAACAAGGAGTTGTTGCATTGCTGTAAATTTATTTTAAGTTAACACTTTAATGTCATATATCATCCACGACGTCACATTTTAGTCAATTAGTTATATGGATAGACGAAATGAACGAAAAAATGCGAGTACCGTCCGCATATTTTTTTTTATATTATACGTACTTTGAGGCAATAAGACAAAGATCCCAAGAAGACATCTACTTATTAATGAAGAACATAAATGAGCTTCATTAAGAAAGCTTTCTTTAGAAGGAACTGGTATTATCTGACTTATTTATAAATATATGTATTATAAATATACTACAATCACTATTTCTTTGTAAATTTATGGATAGTAAACTTTTCGTTAAATATCGGTCACACATTCAAATCTTACTATTAGTATAAGCAGTTTTTCATATTTACTATTTTTAAATTAATGTTTCCACTCATGTAAATACAATATACATTGTACTTTATAATTCTATTTATTTTCTAGTTTCAATAGTAACAGGTTTCTAGAGTTATATATACTAATACATATAATTGACATATTACGTCTCCCTAAGAGAAATATTTGTACGTACTAATTTTATATAAGTAGTACCAGTTTATTGTTGACTTGTCACAGTTCTCTTTTGTATTTGGAAAGCTACTTTTAGAAACTCCAGCTAGTGCGTGGGGGCCCTTATTTGGAACGCCAAGGACAGTATTTTTATAGAGAATATAATTTTCTTGATGTATTGCCGTACGCCCTTTTGATTTTTAACATTAGAGTCGAAAATAAGTAAGAATGATAAACTGACTATTGTTGTTTGATAATCTAAGCACATAATTCTTTTTATATTTTTAAAAAATGTATGAGATATTATACAAAGATGGTATGGTCTATTGGGTAATTTTATTAGCTTGTGTAACAAATTGTTAGAATTGAAAATGTGGTCTGTAAATTTATAACTATATGACGAATATGTAATAGGGAATAAGAAGCGAATGCGTAAGGTCATTATTACGAGTAACTTGTGTAATAAGAGCATTTTGTTATACGATTCCATTTTTGGGTATTTTGTTTGTTTGAGATAGTACTAAGTTACTCATGTGTACTGTTACCTATTGTTCCTTATATGTCGACATATGAGCGTTTCTATTTTATTTTTTAACTCTCTTTGCACGTAATCTTCATTGTTATATGTAGGTTAATTGACAAAGATATCGTTTTCTGTTTTTATTTTCCGGTCTTTCCATACAATGACATATATCAAAACGATTAAGAGGATTTTGGATGTTCATAATATTGATTTTTTAATAAATTAATTGTATTATTTCTCAATTTTTGTGAGTTACCGTAGATTATGTTTATGCGACTAAATGTTTTATCCACAAATTAGCTACGACCCCGTCTGCATTCTCTATCATCTTATGTGCATGTGACATACATATCAAAGTCGCATTATAATACAGTATGGACGTTATAAAAGTACCGGACAATAACGCGGAAAGCTACAAGAAGGTACGTGACAATAAATTAATTAGCACAGTACTGTGATCCGGATCTGGCCCTAGCTCGAGAGCTCCCTCATGTTAGGTGGTCTTATTTCACGCTTGGAGAGGGAAGTGCTTTTATAAGGGCTGGAGGATATGATGCTTATTACATTATAAATAGACTGCATCTGTGCTTATTTAGAGAACGAGAAAAATGTTTATATATTTCTGGATAAATTAACAATGTTGAAAAGTTTTTATATATTTTTAATTGATGACGTTTTAAGAGCACAAAGTTCATCTGATATGTACAATCTATCTATTTTCAACAAAGGTCCAAGATGCGTATGCGTTATCACCTCTGATAACTGAAATGGAATGCCTCGTTATCCGCAATTAGTTCCAGGCAGCGTTATACTGCTCTTTAACCTGGTATTCGGTCCATCCTCGGTCGAGCCAACACAGGATGACTACCACCGTGGCAGGCTGTTTATATAAGAATAACGATTATGACATCATTTTCATGCGTTTCTTGAAATTCTTATGAACGAGTATAACGGTTATTAACTGTCTTGTCTGCCGCAGTCCATTGCTAGCTATAGCACTGTTATATACTGTTATATCCTCAAGTGGAAAGCCCACTGATTATCGCTCCATCTAGCCGGGGGACTCCTCATACCATGTTTGCCAAAACACGGCCTTTTACAATCTGTAGGACTAACCTACTCAAACGATTGTCGCTTCTGTCGTGGATGTAATCAGTTCATTGCCATTTCTGTTATTGTATGGTTGTATCATTGGTAAAATCGATGATACAACCTTCGTACAATGTAATTCACGTATCATAAATCGAGTTTCTCCTTATGAATCTTCTCTTCAAGAAACAGTATCCTTTTTCTATTACTTTTTTATTGACCTCTAAGTGACACTGAAGTCTAGCAGCAGTCGCTCTCTTAGTGACCACATCTCAGCCTTGAATAAAGTATTTATATTCAACATCTACTTAAGCGACAGAATATTTTATACCATTAAAATTCAAAATCATTGTAAAATATTAGCAAATAATGCTTATTTATAAGAAACATTATAATGTAAACAAATTTGAATCTGGTTGGTTGTGGGTACGAGGCAGGGCGTAAAATCGCATACATATCAGAAAAAAATGTTCTGTTGCTTCTCCCTTTAGCATATTTTGTGAAATGTATCTCGCTACTTCCCTGTACTATTTTACTTTCTCAGTTCTCTTCAGTTATTTAAGTTTCATTGGGTAAGCACCAGGCAGGAAGGTTGGATAGGCATGGACATCTGATTGAAATCTTTTATCTTTAACTCTGCGGAAGGAATATATTCGACATTTTATCACCACGTAGAGTTGATAACTGAATTTGTCATCATGCTATATTTTTCTTTACGATATTTTGCCATTTCTCTTTGTTGGTTGCCATCTTGGTAAATTCGTGCTATCTACTTATACCAGATTATGTCTTCTAGTACTTGGGTGTCTGTTTACTAGTGCTAGTAACTTATACTCTATATATCGCTAAAAGGTATTCAACGTATTCTATTACGATAAATATTATGTTACAGTTTTAATTGTATATATTATTGTCGTATTATTAAAATGTGTAACAACGTTTATAAGATATAAATCAGAATAATATTGTGATAGTTGCGTTGTTTATAAATAAAAAAGTTAGTTGTTGTCACAAAGTATCTGTCATATTTTATATAATTTATTTTCTATACAGTAAATATAAATAAATATTTCAAGAACAGCAAAACGTATCAACATATTCTAATGAGCGAACTGCTTTTTGATAAGCGCATTAATAGAGTTGTCCATATTAATTCGCAATAATTTATAGAGACAGATCCATTAGGCCGCTTCATGATTTGTGCATTGGGGGTACCTTTTAAGTGAGACTGCTTAACTATTATCTTTTATATAAAATTGTTTTGTTTTCCAACGCTTAATTGATTCCGATGTAACTCCATAATTAGTCTTGTTTGGTTGTTTCTAATATTTAAAATATGTTTTTCATATTTTAGCTAAACAAAAGTAGAATATTTCCTTATAATTGAAAGTAGGTCGACGTTAGTCATCTACTGTAGTTGAAGTGACAGATGATGAGCCTAACATAAAACCTTGAAGTAAAAATGTGCAACATATAAAAGGCACGGTTTTCGTATCTCCCTGATCAATTTGATTATTCTAAAGTTATATAATTAATGACATCGGATTAACAAATGCTTCAGGAACATGGCGAAATATTAATACAATCTTTACTAAACACACCAAAAATAATTACATATATTTTTTTAAAAATATAACCTCAATTATGCTATCCGTAATTAGACAAACAGTTCATTTAATTTATTCGATATAATATATTTGATATAATATACATAGACCAGCTATTGCAAATTAAAACACAGAGAGAGAGATAAAAACAAATCCTATATAATGTTATGACGTGTAATATAGGATATTAATTCGTGAAACATTGATTGAATATGTCTGGTTTATGACATCTATCAAGTGTTGCGATAGTGCTTATTATGATGTAAAATTAATAGCAAAACTAAATGTTTTCCTTCGGTATCATGTACGCGTCATAATAGCAACGTCGTCGGGGCCTTTGATCAGGTCATCCAATATGCGTAATTGTAGGTTTCGTACTTAGTTTGTAAGGCGCAAGTGACGGACGAAAGCGGCCTCGGTACGAAAGACGCTATAAATGCATCATGCATATTTTTTCTAAAAAAGTGACAGTATTTGACCATTGTAAAACCAGCCGTAGTCACTAAGTCTTTTTTTTTCAAATAACGGTGAAACACAGTTCACCTAGTCTAGCTCTATAGGGAATCGAATTATCACTGCAAAGGCACTCGTTTTAATGTCTATCTAATTTGGTTACTACTTTAACTGAACTTTATTTATGATAAAACAAATGGATATACATTTACTTAGCATGTACGAAAATATGTTGCTGGTTTAGCAAAACGTTTCCTGTTTCTGTTGTCTAAAGCAAATGTACAAAAACGTTATGTGATTTTCATCTTATGGAACGCATGTGAAATTTTAAATTCTGTCGCGATGTCTAAACACGAAGAGATTTACAACATTTCTTGGCAAAGCCAGTGAATCAAGCCGCACCGAAAGTACCTGGCCTTTGACAATCCGCTCTAGGTTTAATGCAGTAAATTGGAAGGAGCTGATACTAGGGCATTCCGGTGCATAGATGAAAGCAGTACCCCATGTTAGGCTGCACTTGCGTCTTGTAAATTTGCAAGTGGTAGGTCGACCCGAAATAAAAGTTGTGTGCAACTTCACCTCTGAAAAGCGTGGTGTGCTCCATTGAGTCACGCCATTGAGAGGTGAAGATAGTCTTATCATCCAAGCAATCATATAACTAAACGTCGCTCTATATTTCAACGCCAAGGATTCCTATACTAACTGAGGTAACAGGGGGAATGCTATCAAAATTAGGAGATACTAAATAGGGGCGCTTTATGAGCGGTAATCGCCCAAATTGTGTCTTGGTAGAGTTTAATTGCATTAGATTTAGTTGGACCCAATCCAAAATTTATCAGTCTACTTATACGTGGATGAACTACTATTTTAAAGTGGAGAGGGAAGGAAACACCGGTGATCTGATTACTGGAATAGAGTTATTATTATATTTAGAGAAGTCCTCAGGGATTGTCACCTCAAGTATTTACTATTCTTTTCTATTTTCGACAAAAAAAATATAGAATATTCTACAGTCTATAGTCGTAAGGTCGATGGTGAACTGCGGATCGTTAATTATTTTATTCTAATAATATCTAAGGTTAAACTGGCCGCCAAGTTCAGCAGAATATATATTATAATAAATGTATTCTTTCGTAACTTAGACCAAACTGCGTATGCACTTGTTTTAAATACGAAGTATGTGTTTTTGTAATGAATAGGTGTAACATTTAGTCGGAGGCTAGATTTTTTTACAACAAACTCTTGATGTCTTATTATAAGAATGTTGCCTCGGTTATTCGTAAAATTTATGCAGCGTAAGGAATTTTAATTAAATAACTTGGTTTATTTTAATTTCTATTATTTATAAGCAGTATAAGAATACAAATGCATTCCACAATGTTAATAATAAACAGTGAAGCTGTATTATCATCCTTTCACAAAAAGACAAGCTGTTCTTCTGAATGTATTTTTTGTAAATGTTTACATATTTATTGATAAACTTCAACACAATGGTGTTCGAGTCGATCCAATAAAAAGCGGTGATCGATTGAGTTCCATACATCCGTTCTTAAACGAAATGGGCACGTATTATGAATATTCAAAATGAGCATAGTTTTTTAATCGTCTAGGGCGTTAAGAATTTCGTTTTTAAATCCAGCTGGAGGTAGCGTGTTATTAGTGTCGTCGGTAGAGTTTAAAAAAAAAGATCTTTATGATCTATCCAAATTATTTATAAAAGACACATTTCTCCGTATGCTATACGAAACTATCTATGCTTTGGAACAACTTGACATAACGTATACAATAATTACATGTACTTTATTAGCATTCGGTATCATTAAATTGAATTTTTATCACTTGTCAGTTTAACTAAATGCATAATCGCCGGATACATCGTAAAAGAGCTCATTGAGCACCTAACATTTTTAGATTAAAAACACATTTGATTGTTGGTGCGGCGATTATAAAATCATGTAATATTTGCATATTAATTTGTCAGTCACAAAATGTAAAAACTACATAACTTTCAAAGCATGTATTTGTTTTTGCTTGACAGCTTATTGCTACCGAAGCGCCTGTAGTGTAGCTTGGACAGTCGTTCTGGCACCTATTTGAATGGGTGATCATTAGTCGGATTTATAACTAAGAGCTTCCAACTAAGAGGTTTGGTTAGAAGGGTACGAGCTGTCGGTGTCGTATAACTCCTTATTACAGTAGTAAGGGCATGTTGTAGGTCTTAGTGAGATCAAAATTGCGACACCAGGAATAGGATATTTACAATTAAAGATTAAATAAATAAATAGTCACTTGGCCTTATAGATGAAAAAGAACATTTGATTTTCTATTTCTACATTTATTAACTATATATTTTTTGAGAATTAGAGACGAAAATGCATTTCAGGGTATAAGTTTAAATGCTAAATGTTTCACATATCACATATTATTTAATGTCAATTTCATCAATAATAATTGCGCCTATAAACATACGCAAGATGTTAAAAAAGTTATTCAAATTCCCGTGTAACAGATGGCGCATCTTATACCAGGACAAAATGTTGAGTAGATCAAAACCATTTTACGATTATTAAACCTCACAATTGACAACCGGGAAGGCATTCTTGTCGTTCCCATATTTTTATAGCGTGTAAACCCGTCGGCGCTTTTTTATATCATCTCTTTAAGTGACATAAATTCTAATACAAAGTCCATTTGTGTATCTCGGACGTCTTAAAAGGTATAGGGATAATCGTTTTCCTGCTTTTTACAAGGAACTCATTTCAATTATCGGGCGATTTGATGGGTATAAAACGCAATGGTATGTGTCTCGAAAACGGCGCCCAGCCGTGGCCGGTAGGACGCCCTGGGTTTTTGTTCACTTTAATTTTTGTGGACGCTAATTTAATTATTGAATCCCATACCTTTTAATGTAATACGCAGCTGTATCCTGCCCGTGTTAAATTTTTAGGTAACGGTATCTCATCAAATCTTTTTTTAGTATAATATATCAATATACAATATAAATTCATTGTATTCGTATGTATATAATATATGTAAATATATATATATATATAGATATATATATACTTTATCAGATTTGTGTTTAAGTTAATAATGGATGAAGGTATTTTTATTATTGTTATTAATTTTAACTGATGTTGAGCATCAATTAACATAAATCAGTAATTTTTAATTAGTCAACTGTTCAAATAAAGTAAATTAGTGAGTTACTGTCATAATCATGGCACTTAATCTGTAAATGAACTTAAAATATTTTTAATCTACGGAGGTGTATCACTCACAGTTGATTTGACGCGGGATTGTAAGATTAATATTGAATGAGCGGGAAAAAAAGACTGAGCGTTTATCAAAATAAATTCTTGACTTGACAGCTTCTAATAATATTATTTTTATTTGTCTCGTATTGTAAAATTATAAAGAGAATAGTTTTTTTTATAATATAAAATATTTAATACTTATAATTTTGCCACCCTGGACTGGTTGAGAGTTAAAGAAAGACATGAAAGAGCACCAGCCGCTTTTGGTATTCGTGAGCTTTAATATTATATATAGTAGATAATATATTTAACTGTCAATTCAGTATAGCGTCAATAATATACAAAACACCACACAGCTTAACTCTTAATCACTTTGATAACAGTGACTATATATCCCATAACCGATATATATGCGTATATATACACCCTTTATACACTGACTACGTTATGGCACTAGTTTCCAGGGAAGGTCTTATTTATACCTTAGCTTTATGCCCTAAATACAATTTAAAGAAAACGATTAAGCAAATTATAAAAAACGCAAAATAACGGTATTTCAATTAAAATCTTACTTCTTAAGAAAATATATGTATATACATATATACATAAGTGTATGTATGTATATATATCTGAGGATAATTTAATAACAATTTTGACTACTAATAAATAAAAAAAAATCAAATAGAAAAATATTCACCTACCCAAACAAGGCAACCTAGCATGCTGGATCTTATCTTCCCACTCATACCCTTCCTTGAGTAGTGAGAGAAGCTGATGATCTTTATTATTTTCTTTATTGACGATAACCCGAATTGAAATATGTACATAACAACAAATTTTCTTAAATTTACTACAATCAATATACGAGAAGTCATATATGCCATGTCTATATATTATAATAAATATATAGACAGAAATAAAAAGGTGAGAATAAGAGAAGTATATTTCTAAGCGTTAAGTGTTACTGATACAAAGTTCGAAACAAACGAATAAAGCTTTTGTTTTTTTTTAACTTAGACGGCAACGGAATTTTTAAACAGGACCAGTTGGGTACCGTTAGGAAGAAATTATAAAATTAATAGCCTTTTTCTATTAAGACTTTTACTTAGAGTCATTTTATGAATTACTTGAAATGTGGTAATGATATTGAATTTAAATGTTTTATTTAGTAAAATGTGTGATATGTGTGGAATGGTATTTTGTGAACACTTATTAGGTATAATATATAGTTTAGTAAAACATGACTGCATTTATAAAACCGTGTAGAGTATATTGGCAAGTTTATCTATACAAAATATATTCCATATCAACAAAGAAAATTTCTTAAGTAAAGGAAAGCTAATAATTACTTTTAAGCAGTAATTTTTCAATTGCATGTCAATTGAACGATAGTCTATTTTAGATTTTAATTACTTTTAAGGTTCAAATATTTTAGTATCTGTTTTATTGTATAGTATTGTACCTGAATATGTTGGTTATATCAATCAATTAAATGAAAATTAAAACTACAAAAGACGAGGAAGTAATGGAAGGCAGTTTTTACTTAAACTAGACGAATAACCGGATCCGATTTGCATTGCATATTATTAATTCCACTTGTTTTCAAAAACTGATATTTATTTACATTTTGTCCATTTGAATCTGTCACCAGGTTCTTATATTATAGCTTAGGACATTTCAACACCAGTTAAAGAATGTGAAAAGTTCAATATATCACTTGCTCACTTTATATCAAATTAAAGCCTTCAACTGTTCGACTATATGCCGGTAAAAGATAGATGGGGCCTACTTATATTATAACAAGGTGGCTAAAGCGATTCATCAAGGCCTTGTCAATTATTATTCTAGTAGCGGACGCGGTCATCTCGTTCGAGAATGTTCGCTTTAATTAAAATTTATTTGACACAAAGCAAAATGTGGTTTGTGTGTGTTGTTACTGAATGTTAGAATGTATTTATTAGTCGAGCAGTCGTAAAACTACATAACAATAAAAGCGAAATTCATTTAAATTGAGAAATAAAAACCTATGCAAATAATTCGAATATCGAAAAAAGACACTATTAGAACATTTGATTTGGTTCAACGAAGTTTCAATAAAAAAAAGAAAAAATATTAAAGAAAGGAGGGAGTCCAAGGTGTGAGGTTACGAAAGGTTGTGAAGGAAAAAGTGATCGTTTTATCATATTAGGAAGTCTTGCAGACATACATACCTACAACTATAGACAACATGGATATTATCATCCTCGAACAAGATTCAAGCTCTAAAGCTGTAAATAGATATAGGGGAAGACAAAAAGAGAAAATATGCATGTTAAGAAGACACTATTATATATATATATATATATATATATATATATATATATGTATATGTCTATATATATATATTAAATAAAATTATAAATGAATACACATTTATAATTACTATTTAATGTGTTTTATTTCTATGTAACTTTTGTTAATTTAGCATTTCATATACACAGTCTAATACCGGTACTTTCGTCGATCGAAAACTATTTTTATCTAATAAATCATTTTATCCCGCCTTTGCCTATTAATTAACCTCAATTACTTATAATTAACGCCTCCATTCTACACGTATTTCCGAATAAACGAGACTCTTTCATAAGTAATGCAACATAATGTATAGCATTAGAACCGTTCCGCTATCAATAACTTGTTGCTCGAATTAAAACGATAATGACTACAGAGAAATTAAGCAAAATTTATGCTTATTTTTAATACTTTCAGTATATTTCTTATATACCTATGTTAATGATACGGTTTGTTAATGTAGTTAATTTAGATTAACAAGCGTGTAATATTGTGTTCGTTCGTTGAAACAATTTTCTTGACGATTTTACTGTACAATTTAAATTTTGCAGTATTATCCGCATTTAAAAATGTTTTGGGTTTTAGTAATTTTATCAAAACTAAAGAAAGTAATCATGTTATATGACTAATTGAAGGTAAAATCTGAGTATTTTATTCAACTAATAATCAAATATCCTAGTGGTGGTAGCATTTTTTGTAAGACATTGGTTTTAGGTCAATTCCCATATAAAGTCAGAATTTAATGTAATTATTTTGACTTGTATCCGACTTCATCCTTATGAACTAACTACGACTCGCACTCGCGTCGGTTAAAAGGTGGCAAAAACAAGGGTTATCATGTATGATCATCCTCTAATAATAGTATGTAATAATATTTATTACAATTTCGGACACGGGATGTGTAGCATAATAGAAACAAGTGTAATTGCCATGCTTGGCTTGGATTTGTGATCACATCACCAGATTATACATACAAGATAAGATGATATGCGACGGCTATCAGCGGACCTGCATAATTTTCGTCTGATATTTTGAGATGACATCCTAAGATACGTCTTAAACTTACAAACGCCTTCATAAATATTATTAATAAAAGAATACAAAAAATGGATTGCTTAAAATATACTATTATAAACTCTATGAAACGAAAAAGTGATCTTTCGCGTCGTAGAGTTTATAATAGTTCGGCAGGCATAAAGAACGCAAATAAAATATTCAAAAACATTCCAATACATAGGAAAGTCTGAATAGCCCTGCTACACACGAGTTTAATAAAATCTTCGTCGCCGATCAGGCGGCCGCTTATTTGTGCAACCTTTCCATTTTGATTGTTAATTAAATTTAAATAGCGTATAATTAATTTCCCCCTGCTCACACGTTATTACCATATCGCCGTTGGCACGACTCTACTCACATTTATTTCGAGGCCCTGACCCGTTTCTAGGGCTCAAGTTTCCACTCTATCTGCACTCTCGATCTATACTAGACTGTATACATGCCGACGTTTAGACTTTATGTAACACGTCCAAGTTCAGGTCGGTCGATATCGTTTTTGATTGTTTCAACTTTTGTGCTGCTGGTTGAGGCTATCGTGGTTTCGCACTTGTATGTTTAGTAGCTGTTTTAAATTGATCTAGTACTGTAAACATTGACCACGAGGCTTATTGCTTAGCCTACTCGATAGATAAACTCTAGTCCAGTGTGGAACCTCATTTACTTATGGACGAATAAATTAAATTAGGATTTAAATGCGTTCAGGGCTAACCCCGTGTGTTTATGAAGAATCTAAAGCTTTATCTGATGCCTTGTTCCTTTTTAGAGTTGTGGATGAGGGAGAGCCTTACCTATTTGCGTTATAGATCTTTTAAAAATTTAGAAAATAATATTGCTCACAAGGCTGTAATGTATCCTAACTGTAGTAAATTTACAGTTTGGAAAAGCCATCTGGCATAGTGGGTACCTTGCTTCTGAGTCACAGGTTCTGGCTTTGATTACCAGCTACGAACAAAATTTGTTCACCACAAAATATGGATTTTTTTTTCTCGTTTTTATTTCTTCGTTTCTTCTTGATTTTTCTAATGTTAACTAATAGGTCTTTAGCTATGAAATTGCGGTTTTGTATAAAATAAGTTAAAGTATTTTTTTTTCAAACTTTTTTATTTCTGTTATTCAAAGCAATAAGAGAATTCGCAAGAATAGTCCTGTCCGTTATGATGGCCCATCATAACGGACAGGACTATTCGTAGCCGGTCCTAGTAGAGTCTGGTGCGGTTATTTACGATTTTTGAGCACGGCTTCCGGTGTGTTCTAATAATAAGACAATCATCGATCCACAAGACCATATTTCTGAGCGAGCTCCAGGTGGAGAATCCTGGTTACTAGATTGTTCGTGTGCAGATACTCAGAGTTAGAAAGCGCGGAATAGCCGGAGATATCATGCCGGCATGATGCAAGCTCGACAGATGTTGACGGTGCCGTCCATCAGGATGTAGCTCCGGTAGTTGTTGGTCTTAATAACCTGATCCTGTATCGCACGGACAAAACCATCGGTTTCCCTAAAAAGATCACCGAAACGTAGCCAATGACAACTACAAACGGCTTGTGAAGAGCCATTGCTCCTTGGTTAAGGGTACAGGGGTAGGCCCATTTGTCACATACTATAACGTCCCTATGTAAGTTACCACCCAATCTTGTCACGGCCCCCATGCCTTTGCGGTAAGTACAGCCACATTACCGACGATCTCGGGTGACGCATCCTGTGGGACGTCATAGTTGTGCGGACTTTTACGCCCTGGGCTTCTAGTTCGGTTTGCGTCTCCTTCAGTATGCCTAAGGTATATATGAGGGAAGACATGACCCAACCGTTATACATGCGTGCCTTATTCACGCTTGACAAAAGTGTTTTAAGCACCTTTATCAGGCACGCCGATGTTTTCATGCTTCATTTGCTTGAAAAAGCTTGAAAGACAATTATTATTATTATAGACACATCGTCGGACAGACGTACTTTGTTGAATTTATTCTAATGACTTAATACCACGTTTAGATGTGGAACATAAGATAGTTGGTACTAAGAGATAATTTAACAAAAGCTTAATGTTTTTCATAATTTGATAATTTTATTGTAAATGTATTAATAAGTTTAACACAGTTAATCGTAAGATTGTGTTTGTTCAGTAAATTTTATGCCACAATATGACAAAATAACCGTTGTTTTTTATATATTATTGAAGTGAAATACGAGAAAAACATCACATTCGTGAGATCATATCAAGATGAAGATATAACGAAAGTACTAGATAATGGCTTAAAAATTAAAACATTATCCCTATAAAACGATGGTAAATCCCAAGTAAAGCAACGTAAAACATTTATCAATTCAAAAATATCTTTGAGTACAAGTTGCAAATTGCTTGTATAATTGTCTGCCGCAATATCTAAATGTCGGCAGTATCGTAAACGACGCGGAAAGAAAAAGAGTAAACTTAGACCTTCGCATCTTATTTAAACCCGTATTTCTAGCAACCAATTAGTGCTCTCAATTTATTTCAAGATCATGTGCATCGGTTTTGTCAAAAAAAAAAAATATAACGCTAATAAATTTACAAAGAAAATACAAAGTTAAAATATTATCCTTTAAAAAAACATGAGAAATTATTAATATACCGATACGTGAGCTTAGTATTATGTTTTTTCTTATTAATATCCTATTAATTGATTGAGATCAAGAAAAATCTTTCAGCCTCTAAAGTCACTCAGAATCTCAAATATGCCACAACTAAAATCAAAAAACTTGATGGACAGCAGCACCTTTTCTACTATCATGCTGCAACAAGAAATACGGCTGTAGTTTGTCAATGGCCGTAACAGAAATCAACAACAAATAGCACTAGAATAAAAATAATCAAAGTATATATCAGAACATGGCAACAATTTTTCTTAAAAAGTAATAGTAGATCAAATCGAGGCTGTTGAGGCAGAACAACTTTAGCGAAAAAATTTTATGGAATCAATATTTATGAATTGTGGAATGATTAAATGTTGTGAAAGTAGTTCACAACATTTAATCATTTGGTAGTCGTGTGATAGTAAATTAAACTATTGATGACTTACGACAAAAGTACTTCTGACCTGGATACAATAATACCATTGTAAATATAAACTTTAGCTTGTTGTTGGAAATGTCATTTTTCTACTATAAGCGAATGTCTTCTTCCTGAAAAGGCTTGAAATTACACAAAGCAGCGTTTTATACAATTATATAAGAGTGGAAACGCATCTTTGTCATGAGTTATATATGGACCATAGTGATCACTTCACATACAGCGAAGTACATATCCGTTCTTAGTGTTTACCACTAAATAAACATCGATATTAACACATATGTAACGCACATATTTTTGCTAAAGTTTGTTATGCCCTGTGGAATAGTACCAAGGGCACAGCCGCTATGTATCTGTATTATTGTAATAAAATATATTTATAGGACAACATAGTATATACTGCGAAGTTGTCTTATAAATTTGTTAGCAAAATCAACCTACGATGAATGTTTTGTTAGAACAAATAACCATATCCAAAATTTTGTTTGTCCAGTATTACTTTTCTTCAAATATCAAATGGCATGCTTTTCTGCCGCCATTATGTTAAATTCTCACCTAAAATGTAACATTCATGTTATGACATGATTACGAAAGACTACAAAATTTGTTACATACAGGTAGTATAAGTCCTCATTTCTAGTCAATCGACTTGTATTTTTATTTTAGCTGACGAAAATAGATTTTAATTTTTTCTGCATATGGTGGTACTATGTTTTCTTTTGGCACGTACATCAAAAAAAGGATTATTAGAAGCATACATAAATTTATACATATTTTATGACAAAACTTGAACTCTTGAAATGTGGACCTACAATTTATTGTTAATATAAAATTGTTTTCAAAACCGAAGGACAATCAAAATAATCATACTGATTTTAAAAATGAAATAAACGATTGCGATTAAATACGAACAGTCAAGTAATTTGTAACCGGCATCTTCTCGATGAGCGCAATTAAAATAAAAGAAGTACATTGATATATTTAATAAAACGTTGAATTTAAAACCCTGAAGGCAACAATTAAAACACAGATTGCGTTCTTAAAAGTTTTCAACACATACCAATTTTTAAACAGAGTGATGTTAACAGCGCTAAATTCCTTTACCTGATTCGTTTGCTTCATGGTATTTAAAAGTCGGCATTTTAATAAGTTATTACACCAAAATTTATTACTTTATTTTATTCCATGAGTAAAATCTGAAGACCACCGCTTTAAACTCATCTATCTCGCACTCATTGCGACGAAAATCTGTACACAGCTGAGAGCTTCTGAAAAGATCAAGTCTCTAAATAAAAGTTTTCTTGAACTTGTGACATCTGATATAATTGCAGTGAACAGAGATAAGTATAAATAGAAATCAATTTAATAGTAAAGACTAAATAGAAAACAAACACGCTGTACATAAGCAACGAAATAAAATGTGATGCAATACAGATTCATGTGTTGTATGATATATTAAATATATTTCTTTTCCTCTTTATATATTTTTTAATTGTTTACTATTAGGTAATATATATAAGTAGGTATATAAATTATGTACGATATGTTTTATTTTATAGTTGCTAATAAAGTTATCATAATATTCTGTTACCCATTTGTACACAGTGTTCACTTTAATTTTTAAAGTGCATCTATAGACTTAATATTTATATTTTTATTTTATTGGCCATTGGCTTTAAGGTGTTATTGAATGCTTTTCATTGGTACACACTTTGCTTCTATTGAAACTGATTGGATAAAGATTCACTGACAGATGTCAGTAAGTGATGAGCTGATATTCATCTGATAAATTTCATCTCAATTTTATTACCTCATCATTACTCAAAACTGTTACCATTAAGAACATATTAGTATCGCGCTGGGCGACTGACAACTCAAAATGAGAAAGCCTTAATAAAGAAATGTGAGTCGGGATTAATGTAACATTTAAAAAGAAACTTTCTATGTTTATCGAAGTCATTATAATCTGTGGATGTACAAATATTTGTCCCGTTTATTATTCAATATCTTAGTTTTTTTATAATATTATGAATGACAAATGGGCACGCAGTTTACCCGATTGTAAATGATGACGTGAACTAATGACATAATAAGTTATAAGTACTTGTACGTATAATTTGTGCAGATCATGCAGGATCACAGACATTTGTTCAGAACAGCGTAAAATGGAAATATATTTCGGGCGGTAAAAGATGATAACCAGAGATCCACTTGAAAGAAGCAAATTATATTACTCCAAGATGACAAACCTACATTGAAGTCTATTTTTCTCAGCAATCGCTTATCATAACAGCGACTAATTAAAAAAGGAATTATTTGATGTCAAAAAAGGCTGATATCAAAAGCACTGTTAACGGTTACGGTGGCTGTACAATTATGTCATTTGTGTGATGAATATTTTATAGAAAACATCGGTTTTTTATCATTCCAAAGTTAGTGGTAGCGAGGTTTTCCAACACTGTCCTCAGGAATCATCGCATGTGCAACTTTGCTGAAAATAGATAATGAGCTGGGGAGGTGTTTATCGGTAATCATGTACTCATTTGTCATACTTAGTATTAAATAACAAAATATTTATTGTTAATGCTTGACAAAATACGATTCAACGCCTTATAACAATAGAAGCTATGCCATTTTGTAACCATTACCGACGCAATCACCGTAATTTTGTTTTTGTTATCAAATAACTAACAGACAAACGTAAGTGTTGTCCATTAGAAACCTCTGGTCATTTCTATCAATACATGTTCACTGACAAAGCATCATTTCAAAGTCAATAGTTGAAGAACGTGAAATGAATAATGCGGAAGTGAGCAATCAATATCAAAATCAATCTATAATAATGATCGTGAGTCAAACAAATGATTAAGAAACTAATATTAAGCCGCCCGATGAGCACGCGGAGAGAGGAACTCCGATGTGCAGTCACGATTTGACAGACAATACTCATTAGCATTGTTTATTTTATTTCGAAGACCGCTATTACTACTGTTGAGGTTCTCGTTTCGGTTTAACATAACACGTCCAACTTTCCGTAGCTATTTAAGTGATGTTTATTTTTTACTTGAGTAAAGGAAAATGACGGGAAAGGATGTGCCACTAGATGGAGCGACGTTCTATACATACATAGTAATTTGGTCGGCGTTAACTTAATATACAATATATATATCAGATCCTTAGCCTATTTTAGGGTGGTATTGTGTGCTATGGCTTTAAACGTTAATACTCTACAACTACTTCAATAAGTAATTTTCTGTGGCGTAAGCAACTGCACAGGATTTTTTCAAAATTGTTGTAATTAGGAAAAAGAGAATGCATTTTTTCCTAATTACAACAATTTTGTACCATACATATATTTAGTCAGCATACTAGTATTTCATATTACATTATTTATTAAAATAATGATAATTCATAATAGCAAGAGTGGACCAGTAATGCTAACCACCAGTTAACATAGAAATCAGGATCAGAATCTTCATTAATAAATAATATTGTAAAAATATATTCTTAAGTATAATATAATATATATGTAAGAATAATCGACTTATATTATATTCTACAAATTTCCTTTCTTAGAGGAGCCTCTACATTTCAATGATTTAGTATAATCCATGCTATTAGTGTAGTTTACTGGAAATAACAATTAGCTTGTATAACAAAAGTGTAAGTGTATATTTGTATAATGCATAAAAAGATCACACAAATAGAAGATTTCACTCTGTACAATTTACTGAATTGAATTGAATATATTTGGATTTTTTATTGTTTGCTTTGCTACTTTTTTGGTTAAGGAAACATCAGTCACTATAGTAATTAAATGTATTTGTAAACGAATTAGACAGACCAACAGCTACAACACTCTTCTTCGAGTGATTATAGACCTAAGCCAACAAATTAAAATAAAAGACGTCAAGAATAAAACTTGTGTGGTCGAAATTGTTGGAAATCTTTAGTGTCGTTTTCTTTGATGTTTACGAATGTACGTGACGAACATTACACTCCTAGCCATGTCCGTGGCATAAATGCTTGACAATAGAGACTTGTCCATTTGAATATACGGCAAGAATGTTCTGGCACCCATTAACAAGCATGTATTAAGATCTGTTAATTGTTGCGAAGAATTAGCGCTGTTCTTGCAAACCTTCGCCATTATTTTTATGTCTTAATGTTCAATCTTTAAAGCCCTTTTGACAGCTCTTTTGGTTTCATTACAAAGCGTTGGTGCTTTAACGTTCGTCTTGGTAGGACCAATTTAATTTTAGCACTGTCTGCGAAATGGTGTGCAGTTATGGGATACTTGTTATTAGTGTTTAACTGGTTCCACTTTATGGTGGATGTTCCTATTGTAAGTTGAAACTTTCGAGTACAATACATATGTTGGAGTTTAACAGTATTATTTAGAAGCTGTTTCGTAGGCGTGTACGCCATTATAACATCCCAGTCGTAAACTTCGTGAAGTGTACATAGACGGTGGCGTGGCGCCGCTCAGTGAAGCCTTAAATCTTCTGTCGACTCCGTTTTTTGCCATTTGTGAAAATTTTATGACCATTGAAACTTATTCGGCGCACTTCATGGTGGCATAAATTCTTAAAGAAGCTCCTCTATTGATTTCATAATAAATAAGCTTTTTAACTATTATTAAAAAAAGTTCATGAAATAAAATCCAGAAAGAAAATTTAATGTTCATAAAAGTTCACTAACGTTCCTAAGTTACCCTAAGTAATGGTATTCTTTGCTTATGATTCAAATCAATTATTAAGTTGCATAAGGCAAAATTATCTAAAACTTAAATTGAAAAATCGCAGAACGCTGAATAAAATAAATGTATTCAGACCATAACGAGTGTGAATAGGCCACCAGTTGCCACTGGTACAGCTAAGCTACACTATGTTTTTAACCGCTGCATGAATGAGTTGGCTCGTCCAGGGAAGAAATACATAATATCAGCGTAAAATAGCAGCATAATACTCTGTATTTCAACTAGTGAGTGTAAGAATCTGGAGGCGGGGCTTCAGTCTTTAGGGGTGACATTGCACCTGCTCAATATCAATATAATCAAGGTTGAATGTGACGTCATAGGCCGCAGCAATCACTTACCATCAAGTGAACTGTGCGCTCGTTTGTTTTGTGTATAAAAATAAAACATCAACCAAATACCCATCGGGGACTGCATTAAACTAAAAGAAAATGTTAACTATGACAATTCTTTTTCAGTAAATATGCAGCACATGAGTAGGAAAACTGGCCACATTACAGTGGAATATTATTATCTTAAGTCGATCAGGCAGATGTCATGGTTCTAATGATATGGTCCACAAAAATTGGATCTCTTATCAAAATGAAATCTTAATCGATATCGCAATTAAATCGTAAAACAATTTTAATTATCACATTTTGCATAAAACGTATTGAAAATAAATTATTAAAGATGAGAGTGGGCATGGAGAGATGACGTGGGAGGGAAGCTTGAACTGCGCGCCCGCGCAACAAAATGTCACTTGGCAACTTGTTTAACAATATTTATTCAATAGCATACCGACTTGAATACCTGAACACTCGAAACCCTGTATAGTAAATTGTTAACACATTTATATTTCACTTACTCGTCTCATCACGAGATAAAACGGGTGGCGAAATACTATCTATCATTGCAATTGTCACGATAATCCACGAATGTAATAAAATTTGTGATAAATTATGAAAGGCCGAATGGCGGCTTTACAAAGAAGATGAGATGGCGTAAAATGAGACAAAAACAAAAAAGCTTGATACAGTTAAAGTGTGATTAATTGATGTTGTTTGTCGCACGGCTGTCAAGAGTGTGATGTTTAATTGAATTGAATACCAAAATGTCTGCTCCTTGTGCTATTTTCACATTCTTGGATTGAATGAAATAGGGTCGAAATTTGAAGTAAACAATATTTTCCGATTGCATTGACTGGTTTGTTGATTGCTCGTTGATGTCGGAAGTTACAGAAAGGCGGGTAGTGCAGTGGCAGATTCCATTTGATCATTAATTTGCTTCGCATCAGCTGCACGAAGTTGTTACGCGATATGCAAAACAATCGAGATACTGTGAAGAGCGGGTTTAGGACAATTTAAAATTAAGTCAAGAGTACACCTGGACTTATGAATTATTTCATGAGCATCATTAGCACATAGCATTATTTAGTAAATAGGTCATTGATGTTGACATTGATGTGTTTTTAAGAAAGAAAATAATTCAAATGCTTGCCAGTCAACTAGTTTATCACCATACGGCTAGCAAAATGGACACCACTTAACATCATTCGTTTTGACATTTCTGTCGAGCATAGCCGAGATGATTAGATTTTTAAGAAAAAAAAGAAAAAAATTATTAGTATATTACTCCCATTTTATTGAATACAAAAAAGGACAGTTAGGGTTTCAATTAGGTTATTCATAACGAAGATTAAGTTATGGTGTTGAATATTCAGGCATCCTTGCACTATCACTCAATTTCACGCTACGGGGGAGTTCTGTTAATTACCCAACACCAATAAAATTGTGATTTGGCCAGCTGTGGAACAACATTATGTTGGTATATAATCTGTGATTACTTTTGTTACTTTTAGTAACATTACATATTTATGGATAGTTGTAAATAGTATTACTTATAAATTACAATAACAAAGTAAAAATAATTATCATTGTGCTCTTGTTGCATCTCAACCCTGCTCTCAATCTGCGGCGGTGCTCAAAGCTCTAACCGGTGCGATATCGCCAGCGATATGGCGCCATACTTCATCAGTACCTATAACTACATACCTTGTACTTTGTGAATCACATGCCGATATATAATTCGCCTATATCTACTAGCCATTCGCTAATTTGTGTCACTTGTGCTAACACTATAAAATTATTAGAATTTAATCTTTCTTATTTTTATTATTTTGTTATATTCAACAAATTAGGCGATAAAAGTCTAAAACTACCTTTCAGCTTCTTTCCATAATCTTTCTTTGTACATTATTAGAAACAAAATACATCTATTTACTTAGTTTTAGTTTTTACATTAGATAATTTTAGACAATGTGTATGCGTTTTGCAAAACACATCATTTTAAGACTTAACCTTCATTACTATGCTGGCAAGGACTTAAATTTATTAAGTGATATTTATAGGGTTCATAGTGCGAACGGTCACTTCTGTATTCTCGATGCATACTTAACTACTGTTTTATATCGGCACTAAATCGACACCAGTGTTTTGGGCATACCAAGTTGTATGGTCGGGAGTCGTCACACCTTGAATACTAAAAGGATAAGATTTCGGATGGTAAATGTTTATATTTTATTATAAATTTGTTGCTGAAATAGAATCTCCACATTTTTTATGAAAATAAACATGTGGAGTAAATAATAATAATAAGGTCAAAATTAAATTACATATATTTTATTAACATATTATAACAAATACATATATATGAAGACGTTCCTTTTTTTATTAATATTACAGAAGGTAAAAATTAGATAGATAGATTAGATACCATTCAAAATCGTAGTTATTAGCTTTTTTGTATTTACTGTTCGTATTTTATAGTTAACTACAAAAACAACTTGGCAAACTTTGGTCTAGCATAACGCTACCAATATTATTTAACTGAAATACTCGCATTCAACGCTTGGTTACTTTGTTTTTGCATTTAAATATCTTGTTATAAGTGTTGATAATTGTTATTATGTTATCAATATTTTGAATATAAAGTTGTTTTTCATTTTTATAGTATTAGGAACACAAACAAGCTAACAGTTCCAAATAACTTCTCATCTATTCCTTAATCTAGCACACATAAATATAAAACAATAATGTTTGTATATTTTTTAACCCTATTTATTATTGCCTTATTATAATTTTATTATTAAATGACTGTTGGAAACAATAATTTTCTGCTAATATGAGTATATGTTAAGAAACTGTCCACTCTAAAGTTTTATAAATAATAATCGATTTTATTTTAAATTGAGCTGTATGTCATTTTTCTCCACCCACACTATGCTACAAATAGACAAAATTTATGTCGAGACTATGTATTATTGATTAAATATACGACGATAGTTTTGCTTCATTATTGGTCATTTGTCTATAAATTCGAACGGTACTGCCTTAGTTATAATATAATAAATATTAATGTTTTCAATAGGTATACCATATATATTCATATAGTGTTAACCTATAGGTTAACACACTACATGTGTTACTATACCCTACTATGAACTATACTATACCTATTGTTGCTATGTTCACAGAAGCTTTTGATGAGGTACTAAATTAAATTTCTGGTCACGTAAATTAAAGAAGGAATGTAATAAAATCATTATAATTGAGCGAATTGGCTCGGTCTATGGATTGCAAATCTACCAATTTACATCTGATTTCTAATCCGTGAACTTATTTGTTCACTAGTTTTTGTGTAACACGCGCACACGTATTTGTTATCAAAGCCAGGGTGGGCTCGATTTTGCCATTTGCAATATAAACATCTCACGTAAATGTATTTTACCAAAGACAGACACCCAGAATGTCTTGTTCACCTAAGTAATAAAATCTACTGCTTTGTAGATGTGTGTTTTTTTTCCAAAAAAGGGCATGTCTTGTAGTGTGCAAATCTTTGAGGCTGAAAATAATCTTTCTTCTTCCCAATATTTAACCCATATTTTAGGTATCCCTGTAGCCCAGTAGTTTCGGTATTATGGAATAGAGCTAAGGCCGTGCCTGGCGTATAAAGGAATTTCAGGTATTCGGGGAATCCAATTAAGGGAACTTGGGCAAGACCACAATGTTGTTAATGAGGATACTAAAGGAAGCAATGCTCTTGCTCAGTGTTGAGGGGTACCGGTGCATTAATTTGGAGATTCCGTAGTTCCCTAAGAAGTGAAGGTAGCCACCATCAATTTTAGTGCATAGAAGTCCCATATGGTACTGTTTCCCCTCACCCCGGCCCCCAGGAGGATATTTCAAACATTTGCTCTCCCATTCACTTACGATAACAAGGAAGATGTCCCATGTGGACCGTCTGTGTTGTGAATAGAATATTGTTTATTGTATCATTTAAACGTTCAATTTACGTATTATTAAATCATAAATTCATAAAAGAGCTGCTGTTTTGATACAAGTAACTGCAATTACTTGTATAATACCAATGTAAATTCAATTAATTATTGTAGATAACAGGATGTGACACAAAGGTTATTAAGGTAAGGGAGGGGAAGGTAAGCTTTAAAGTTAGGAAAGAAGACTTTCGTAAAAAAATTGGTATAGACCTAAGAACTTGCTTGACGCTTTTAAAAACTTATGTCATATTTTCTCGTTTCCTGTATTGGAAAATCTGTAAGGCTTTAGTCAACCTTATACAATACATAATTACTCCATAATGTGATATTAGTTCAGTAATATGTGTAAGGACCTGTCTTTTGTGAATGTTAGAATATATTTTCACATAATACGATATAAAATATTATCGACATAGACAGCTTAAAATTATTTTCGGCCCAATTAGCGAAGAAGTCAGCAAGTCCAGGAGCGGTGATGTACGTATACATACAGTACACGTTCAGCGAAAATATTTCACACACATTATTAACACAACACGACAATCTGTGCAAACTTAAATTTAAAAAAATAAAAAATTGAGTATATCAATGGAGATAGTTAAATCACAGATTTGAGTAAGGCCTATAGATTAGGGACTGACAATCATGATAAACAGTTATAGCCTACACAAAGATTCTATTGCTGGACATACTAGTATTGGGGAATTATCTGTCACGCAGTTAGGCGGTTTTCAGCGGCATCGGGGTTCGTTCTCGGATTGCTCGCATACCGTGACAGAAAATTCGAACACCCAAACGCTGATCCAATCATGATAGATCTACACGACAGATGTTATGAAAACTTCCACAATATTTTGAATTTTATTAAAAAAACAGAACATAGAGAATATGCCGAATCTACTACAGTTGGAAGAAATATTTAGTAGAAAGTATTTTAAATATTTAAGAAAAGCTATAATTTTAACTAAAGCAGCAAATTACATTTCTTCAAAAATGTCTGTTTTGATATTATTGTAAAATTATTATTAAATTATATAATTTTATTAAATTAAAGTGTGTAATATAATAGGCGTACCGTTACTGGTACGCCTATAGAAATATATTAGAACATCAGTAATGCCGACGAAATATTCATTAAAACCAGCTTTAGCAGCTAAGTTATCATTTCATTAACATAAATAGATGATAAATTAATGTTTCGACAAATAATTATTAGCTTATATCACTTAGATTAGAATCGATGAAATTTGCAATAATATGTCAAACATAATTAATTATTTAACATATTTGGGTGTCTCGAATTAATTTTGTTTTACAAGTCTTATATCTACTCATATTTTAAAGTATATTTTTATTATTTAGCTGATAACTTTTCTTGCTTATTATAAAACTTGTATTACGTATCTTTTATTTACATTCTAAATATAAATACGATAAACGATTTTTGGTATATTGCCACCTTTTGGAAAATAATAATGAAAAAAAAATTAATAAGAACAAAATGTAAATATGTAATGTGGTAACAACTGGTTCAAACTTCTTTTTAAACTAGTATAAGATATGGATCAGGATATGACAAATGTTGAACTTTCTTGTCTTAACTTGTCCTTAAATTTCACATTCTTTTTTAATTTGCACACTCAGTGTTGGTGAGTAGGTATCGACACTTTTGTGCAGTGATAGTCCGGTATAATTTTTTATAAAACAAATGGTGAGAAACACACAGTTCACATTGTGGTAAGTCTAGCCTAATAGCACCTTCATCTCTCAATAAAGGACTGAGATGGAATTCCTCGCTATCAGTAATTGGGTTTCCATGTACTTACATGTACCTACTTGTCAAACGAAACAGTACTGCTATTTCATGCTGGTACATTCATGTTAAAGCTGGAAAAAAGCTGCATCATGGCTCTACCACAGTGTAAGTCTGCAAAGAAAATGGTCAGTCACAAGTTTTTTATGGTCTTGTAAAAGAAAAAATCTGTATTAACTATATCATAAATATTTGCGTGTTAGAGCTATGCAACAATAATTAACTCGGTGTTGCACCACGCTTCCTGGAATGCCAGTGTAAAATAGAAGTATTTTTTTTTGTGGAGGAAATGCCTTCGCATACCCGTCCTCTAGGGGGCGAGGACGGGTTATATCGGAGTCGCACCGACTATAACCCCACGGTGGTCGCCACCAACACTGCTGAGGGGTCGCGGGATCTCCGTAAGGAACGAAACCGCAAGCCCCTGCGCTTCGCTGAGATAGCCCGTCCCGCGTGCGTGCGTGACCTTGGGGTCGCTAATACTGGACGGTCGGAGCCCTCACTCCGATCATCAGCCGTCCGTAGGGCCCCGTCACCGAGCAGGATCGGTCCTCCCTCTATCCCGCTCAGCAGCCTCCTTTTGGACCATTACGGTTACGTACGAAGGCTACGGCCCTCCACGCCTTTTTCACCGCCTCGAACGATACCGTCCGGTATCCTCGTACGACCCGTATGACCATCCTCCGCTGGAAGCTATGAAAATAGAAGTATAGCCCTACTGTTTCGTCATTTGGAATAGAGAAGGCGGAAACTTTATTAGTGGTGATGAGAAATACCATGGTAGTCTTGGTTGACATCGCATCTACATTACGATTTCTTATCGAGGTTGAATGTGGGTGGCATGAGTTGCACTTACCATCAGGTGAACCGTGTGCTGGTCTGTCTCACCTTAAATCGTATAATAAAAAACACTTTCTTGCACTTTTCTATCTAAGCAGAGCCGAAGACAACTAGTACAGTAACTAAATAAAACATCAAATTATGAGTGAGTGTGTTCATGAGTTTCATATGGGTCCCACTGCTGGTACGATACTGTATAACATATGTATTCACATCAACATGCATCTATTATACAAATAAATTTTGTGAATCTACAGTAAAGCTATGGATTTATACCTTTAATTTAGTAGGTCACCTCCACCTAAATCACCTGATCGGCATAATGCTAAGAAATCGAAGTGGATTATTTTGTCTCTACGCATTATCGTATGAATAAATGCAAAGAAAAGTTTCCCACATGTAATATTAAAAAACGGAAGTATTAATGGTCTCGCTAATTTATTATTATTGGTTTTTAATATGTCATATTTATTTTATCGCGCCATTTCCAATATTAAAATAGTCCCTTGTCAGTTATAAAATTATGAATTCTTATCTTATAACACAATTTTTAGTTTTAAATTGTGCTATTAAACATAGTAAAGTTAATCAATTCTAGCATTTTATTGATATTAGAAATTGTGTAAAATACAAACAGGTTTAACGTTCCAAATGCATGTTTTTCAGAAAAGAAAGTATGAGGAGGAAAATTCATGATATACATGTTTCATATTTCATCACTGTTTACGCTCTGAAATTGATAATGCTAATATCGCTTGTATATGGAATTAACAGCATTATGTGGTTATTTTCTTCCTTATTTAGTTAGAACAAAAATTTATATTGTAAATATTTTAGCTAAATTCGGTTCAACAACAAGGTACAAACTTAACATAACATATTCTGTAACGGTACTTTTTTAGGCTATTATATCACTCAGAAAATCAAGAATTTTGCAGTTAAATACACAGTCCAGAATAAAACTGTTCTAACTGTTTCTAATTTTCTTCTGATGCTATGTAAAATTAACATAAACGAGTCATTTGACACTTGAACCAGTCTGCAAAACTGAGTGAATCCAAGACAAACCTATTAGCCGAGGTTCCGTATGAATATTCAAATATATAGCTTCTTTATAATTGGTCGAATACAAATGGTAAAATACAAACGTGTTTATTGCTAGAAATAATAATTTATTCTTTGGTGTTATGAATTCATGGTATTTAACATGATTACCATCTCAGAACATTTATCTTTGAACAGTTTGTAACAGATTGCATTGTTAGTTTTTAATAAAACCGAAGGTAAAAATCGAGTAAACATTTATTCGTGATGGTAAGTGAACGCAACTCAGAGCCCATACTACATAGTATAGATAGATAGTATATATATAAGTTATATAGACAATTCAAAAAAAAACTGTCGTCGTGAGCAAAATTTTATTTAAAATTAAAGGTGAAAGTTTTAGCATACATGCATATTCATATTTTCTTTTTTATAAGTAAAAAATATATACACTAAAATCGTCCTAAACTCTAAAATAAGAAAACATTCACCGTAAAGAAAATACAGACAAAAACCAAAACTTTTAAAATAAAATAATAAAAATCAGTTCAATATTTATTGTAACCCAGGGGGGGGGGGGGCTCTAATTAGAATTCCAAATCGGTGCTTCGTAGACCGGATAAGATTTTTCACTGTTTCTTGGGAAACGCCGTCCCATTCTTCAGCGAGTGTGGCGTGATGCTCCGGTCTCGTAGCTGGGGCAAGTTTCAAGCCCGAACTTTTCTTTTAAGCTCGTCCCATAAATGCTTAACAGGATTTAAGTCAGGACTAAGTGCTTGCTACTCCATTCACTCAATTTAGACCTGCTACCGAACAGAAGCTGCAGTATGTGTACGGGCATTGTCCTCCATTAGCACAAAATTTTCACCGATAAAGCACGCGTAAGGAATGGCATAATCTCTTCAATATATCAGTTCGCCTACAAATCTGCCGCTAGTATCGATGAAAACCATCTCGGTTTTTGTCTCCACTAAAATGCAAGCCCACACCATCCAGGAACCTCCTCCTTTCACCACATTTTCAATTATGCAAAGTTGGGCGAATCGCTTTCCAGAGGTCGTCTGAAGACTCATTGACATCTATCGCTGAGACACACTTCTTCGGTAAAGCTACCAGTCACTTGATATCGCCTGTAAACTCACTGGCTCGTGTTTAACATACGAGCCACTTGTCGCTGACTCTGATCTTGTTCCGGTAAGGCAACCGCCGCTTGAGCTACTTCTTCAATAGATGATTCCATTTTTAGGCAATTTTGGGTTTAATAATAAGGAAAAGGTGTACCGATTGACGTCTGATGATTAACCGATAAGTATAGGTCAGGTAAATGACGTTTTATAGAGCATGACAACCCCTAATTAGCGGTAACATAGGCATAATAACCCCTAAAAAACCCTTTTTGTAAACAGGTGCAAAAATGGTGATTAACAGTAACAACATGTTTTTGGGTGGTATTTTTGGAAAAGATAACATTTGGTCATATTAAGTATATCCAAAATATATAGCTTTATTAAATTATAAAGAAAATTATAATTTAGGGCTCAGTTATTTTTTTAAAGACATTCAACCTCGTACGTGACACTTAAGTCGAATTATTTTGCATGATATCATGAGTCCACTAGTACACATAGGTATCTCGCAAAGATTACTAGAAGGCGTGATTCTGAGTCACTTGCGTTGTGTGATTACATTTTTAAATGTATATTCTACTTAGAATAAATCCATCGTTTATGACAATAAATTGAGTAAAAACACTTTAAAAAGTATAAACTGCAACTATATTGTTAAGATCGATATATTAATTTATTTGTTTATTATCTTTATGTGACAATGTTGAAATATTTGTTGACATTTTGAGAATCAATTCATTTGACCTATTTTCCGTGCTATATTCTTGATACTAATTAATTTAAATTTACATAGTCATTCGGCAAGTCTTTAAACATTTAGTATTTTTATTGTAGTAAGCGTGACAAACAAACATGTCTGACGGTCATTGCCGTCCGTAGTCATCTAGGTGTATACATACTTAATATACTCGTATAACTATAAGTGCAGTGGTAGAGCTAAACTGTAGTTTGTTTCTAGCTGCATAATGAATGGGTTAGCTTGACCGGTGTAGGACCACGCCCTCACAAGATACCGGTGTGAAATAGCAGCATAATGCTGCTGTGATGCGTCGGGTGAGTTTAGGGATCCGGAGACATTAATAACTGGTGACGAGGCATTCCATCTCAGTCCTCAAGGGTGTCAACGTATCTGCATTATGATTCCTTGTCAAGGATGAATGTAGATGTCATGGGCCGCAGGAATCACTTACCATCAGGTGAACTGTGCGCTCGTTTGTTACTCTCAATGTAATAAGATAAAAATAATAACTAGGAAGCAGATGTATTGCCTCACCGATAAACTAAGATGGAGTGCCTGTGCCTAAAAGTCATTGTTTCTTTAGTGCTCTCATTACCGTGCGGAATTTTGCGAAACACAATAATATGTTGATATTATACCCCGGTATTCTGTGAGAATGAGATCCTACCCTCATTGAGCTAACAAATTACTACTTTAATAACAGGCAAGCAATATGAGAGAGTGAAGGTAGTCTCTTTAGCATTATAATACTTGAAATAAACTATAATCTAGGAAATGAATCATGCTAATTAGCCTTTGTCAGATTTTTTCTAAGGAAAAACAAATTTTAAAACTGTCTTAACCTCAATGTTGATTTTGTCACCATTTCCTTGAAGAACATGCATAATCAATCAAGATAACTTCTGAGCAACTGCTCAAGAATTTAATATCAAAACGAATTATAAATTTAAATTCTTTCCTAAGGCTTCGGTTGCTAAGAACTATGACATACCCAATGCTATCGCTGTCGTTATTGAGTGACTCACAACTTTCCCCTGCATTTTACTTAAAAAATTATAAGGCTTCGGAATATCAATTGTCAATCTAAAGCAGGATGAGGCAATACCACACTTTAGTATTATTCATTATTGCTTCCATTTGATGATTTATTGAGTAAGCAAATCTGTAGATCTATATTCTTAAACGGATTTTGAACTCCAAACTCGATAATCAGGTTTAAGAGCATAGTAGGATGTATGTCTTCTTCACTGCTGATTAATAAACTTAACACGAGCTTACGTGCCGCTGAAATAATATTAATTTACGACACAACAATTTGACATGCTCCAATGAACGTTTTTTATTTTGGTTGCAGACTCTACTAGCTCTCTGTCTAGCCTATTGCCACACTAGACAATCTTTCGAAATATGTAGGTTACTTTCGTTCTACTGATTAGTTCTTAATCGATGATAATATACATACGATAAATAGAAAGCCACAATCAAGAAGGTATATGTATTATTTTTTTTTAAGTCCTGACGTTCCACTTCTGGGTACAGGTTTCTTCTATTTTTTATTAAAGCAAATTATTGCTTTTAAAATTTATAACAAAAACTCTACGAATATTACGAATATAAAGCGGGAACTTCACGAATAAGCTTGAATTTCAGCTCTTACCTCTATAAAGTTCCAAGCGGCAATTTAACCGGGCTGTTCAAAGCCTAAGTTCTCAACATTAGTTCGCGTGACGTCAAAATTGGGTGAGCACGAGCATGAACGAGGTTGGGGTCAGTGAGTTAATCCAATTCAAATACGAAGCCTCTGTAATGTTGTGTTGGTATTCTTTTATCCATGGATTACGATGTTAACTTCCGTTATTGTTTCTGATCACTGTTTACGCTTATGGTGCACAAGATTTTTATTTGAGATAAGACGCAATTTTTTTAAAAGCAATTTCATGTTACTCTTTGATACGTTTTCTATACCAGTTCTAAAATAGCGACGATGGTTACAAATGCACAATGGTAGAAAAGGAAATATTTAGACCCTTTGAAAGATTTGCTTGACATTTAAATATTATATTAATAATCACCGAAATTTTATCTAAGTACCGGAATTATTAAAATTATAGATAATTGAACTATGTTATTTAAGTTGTTATTGAAACTAATGAATGAACAGCTCGACCGGGGTAGAACCACGCCCTCACAAAATACCAACGTGAACTAACGGCATAATGCTGCTGTGTTTCTTCGGGTGAATGTAGGGATCCGGAAACCTTTATAACTGGTGGCGAGGCATTCCATCTCAGTCCTCAAGGGTGACAACAAATGGTCATTATGATTCTTTTTCAAGGATGAATGTAGATGTCATGGGCCAAAGGAATCACTTACCGTCAGGTCAACTGTGTGCTTGTGTGTTCTTACTCTCGATGTAATAAAAAATAACTGAAAATTAAAGCGTCGTATTGATATGCCATATAAAGATGGTGTTATTTTGTTTTTTGTTGTTGTTTTCTGGAAAGTAGAGCTGAGTAGAGCGATTTGACGGATTTGACTGGAGTACTTCCCCAGTCAAATCCGCACTCACAGAATACCAACGTGAAGTAGATGTATGCGTTTCTTCGGTTCACGTGGTGAGCAGACCTTGCCACGCTCGTCGTGGATTTCTGCAACACCCGGCTGACACCTCATACCGCTCCTACCACGTACGAGATGATATCAATTCTCGACTCCTTGGCAGTCTTGAAGATAGACCTGTCGATCCTTTGGTTGCGCGGAGACGGCGATGACCATCGTCATGTCTATGTGCGTTAATAGGTCTCACAGCACTTATACCGAGTAAGTCATTGATCACGTCAGACTCCGAGCAACAACCGATCCCATCCGCTGAGATTGCCATCTTCTAGATTTTGTTAAGCAGTCTCAGATTGGGGCCAACAAAATCTAGCCCAATTTAACCCTCTAAAGACTAAAGTTACGCGTTCACCGTTAAATGGAACCTTGTAAGTGTTAATGGAACGTTCAGTTCCTCGAACACACGAAGGTAAGTCAAAATTGCCCTCTAAAACACTTGTCGTGCTTCATAGAGACAATTTTTCATGTTAGCCCACCATGTCCAATTTGACAAAGCCTAAGGTCGCTCTTATATGGTTCACAATATGATTCTCATATCAAGGCCAGGGCATAGTAGTACGAATACTATCTCGAGTACCAACTCCTTCCGTTGCCCATATTCAACGAAGAACGGCTCGAATCATTGACCCGATTAATTCACTAGCATTGCGAAGAGATGTTGCATCTCTATGCATTTTTACCGAATTTTCCACTGGGAGTTTTTTGGATTAATTACATTCGCTGAGTTTAAACGTCGTACATCAAGACATCATTCAAATTTTCATCCTCATCATGTCGATGGTTGGCAATCCACTATCGTGCGCTCTACGCGATATTTTCTGTACTTTGTGGAATCAGCTTTCGCAGCGGTATTTCCAAGCGGATGCGTCTTAGGAACCTTCATGAATATAGCCTACACGTTTTATAAAGGCCAGCAGCGTATCTGCGACTGGTGTTTCTAATAATCATGGGCAGCGGTGATCACTTTCCATAAGATGAATCACCAACTCTATAAAAAAAGTGGGAATAATTCTACAAAACATATTTGGTGACATTGCAATGGAAGAAATATTATGTAGTTCCATGATTTAACTATACGTATTTAATAGTACATAATCTTATATTATATATAAGAACCTTTTACAAATCATAAAATTCATTATTAATTTAAAATACTCGTCCAATATAACCTATTATAGTTAACTTATTTCTGCTATAAAAAGATTCGACTAAACAAAAATAACATAAATTAGCGTAAAATAAAAACTGAGTTTTATCATTGAGTGATCAAAACTCAGTTATTAATTTCGTAGCATTTCATTTATGTACAGGGGTGACGATGCATCTCCATTTTCTATGTAAGATCGATGTATGAATGTCTCTCAATCGTAAGTATAACTCACCGCAGGTAAACTGTGCTCGCTTATCACCCTATTCCTATAAAAAATCATATGCGAGTACTACTTTATATTCTACGTGTGCACTTTAATTTAATTTTAATGACGTGTTTTTCAAAGTGGTAAACTAATTTTATAAACCTTTTAAATATTTCTTTTGCAACCTTGAAATGCCAGTCGCTGCTTTTTATTTGCGACTGAGCTGCTCCGTTTTCCCCTCTGGAATTGTAATTATTATACGAGTAACTTCTATGATTAAGTTCAAAACCATCACATGTCTCTCTCTAGTAAACATCACCGAAACTTTTTTTAAAGAAAATTGTTTCAATATTGCAGACACCGACTTTATAGAAATCGACGCATATTTCCACATATTTTTCTTCATTTGCGATTTCAGTACTGGCTTAGTGATTACCCTAAGCCAGTACTAAAATCGCAAATGTAATAGATGCACTGACACCGTCGAAGTATAGGCAGATCGACGTATAGGTGGTATTTTAGAAAAGCTGCGATATGACTGGGTCGGCTCGACCGGGGATGGACTACCCCATAATAATTGAATGATTTCAATTTAGAGATTTCCACGATCATAACTTCTGACTATTGGATTTCAGCTGCACAGGGTATTTAAGTGTACAAGTACGTAATCACAGGTTTTATAGCAATTCGTGTCTCTATCTTCGCTGCTTAAGCTGCTTTATTTGCTGTATTATTTTGTTTGTTTTTGTTATGTGAATCGTTACAAATGAACACACAGTTCACCTAATGGCATTTTATGAGTGTGGCCTATGCCTTCATCAATATCCATCCAAAAAAAAAATCAAGATGCACATTCGTTGTCACGCATGTGGACTGAAATGGAATGCCCTGTTATCTGTGACTACGTCCTCGGATCCCTATACTCACCACACGAAACACAGTAGCGATATGCTACTATTTAAATTTAATATATCATGCGCACTTGGTTTTATCCAGACAATATCACCCAGGAGATAAGAGGACATTGTTATTACCAAATTTCCTCTTCCTTCTTTGACCACCAGGTGAAATGTCATGTTTTCTTGTAAATAAACACATTTAAGCTACCATTATATCATGTATTAATATACCAAACTCACCAGTTTCCTCGTAAGTATATAACTATCCCCACGCCACTAGTTAACGGGTAGTCCGACACGTGTTTGCATATTATAATCACTGAGAAGAGTTTGTCTGTATGTGTGGACTGCTTAAACATGGCGCGAAAGGAATTTCGATGCGTTAACTGAGGTGTATTTTCCTAGATTAAATTAGCAGTTTACATAGATAGTTGTAGGACAATGGACAAATAGTTTTGTGAGAGAGAAACAAGCATTTGATTAACTTCATTCATTAAGTGCTTGATTATTTTATGTTAGTAAATGTATGTACCTAACCATGAAGATTTCTTTTCATGGCGTATATGCGTTATGGTGCTATTTCTCGCTAGTGTTGTTTTTAGAGCGTGTTTCATCTCCATTTGAACTGACCCGTTCGGCTGCAGGTAGAAGTTGCAGTGTGGCTCTAACCCCATTTTAAGGATTACAATTACGAGTAATTGATATTAATTTAGGAAATATTTACTAAAATAACAATTTTGTTCTATGTATACTTAACATTTAGCTTATAAATTTCCAACTCTGATAAGTGAGCTTATCGCAGTACATCGAGCACAAAAGTAAATAAATATTTTTTGAAGTATGAAGAAAGACAGATACGTTCTTATACTCATTCACATTCAGACTTCAAGATAGTAAGTTCAATGTCTAGTATCAATTTAAAAATTAAACATGATTATAATAAATAATTAGTACTACAGCAAATGTTTGATTAAATATACAGTAAATGGTTTGTAATGGAAATAAAAATGAAAGTCCTTTCTCTATTAAGTTACATGTTAATAAATAAAAGATTTTGTAGATTGCCGTCTGTTTTCCCTAGAATAGAAGAAATTAATAAAATATTTACTATATTATTATCAGTATTAGATCAATGTAAATTTTATAGCTCAAGGTATGTGGACAGAGAAATCTTAATGTGTGAGAGACCATTGCGATGATGATTGTCGGGATTACAAGTATTGAACTTGTAATTAATCTGTAATTATTTACTATGTATAAAGCGAAGGTCGTATGAGGAATACAAGTTTTACATTTGGACTAGCGCTGCAAAATACCAATGTGCACTTAGATTTAGTAGAGAGGCCTGCCAAAATGGTTGTTGGTTACGTAAATATTGTTTAAACCAATAGCCTTAAACAGGATTGGCAGCGTCTTAGCTTGCTACAGGAAACATTTTGGACTATGCGGAGGTGTTATATAGATTAGTTCTCCCATCCCCTTTCTATTATCGAAAATATAGACGCGGCCGGTCACGGTCCTCTCGCCGTAGGCATTTGGACGACTCGTTACGCTTCGTCGTTTTCAATACGTAGTCTAAAGAGTTCGAACAATTTGCCTGCATCAGTATATTTGTCCGTATATACTGTCTCCCGAATCGTGTATACGGACCACATTCTCGTTAAGAGGCACTTACTCAGTTGCAGTTTATTATTATTATGTCTTGAGCTGTTAATATTGTCAGATAACAAACAGAAGATGCCATCGTGGTCGACATCAATCAGGACCCATATTTCGTTTATTGCTTTAAAATATACTTCCACTTTTTAAAATAATTTTAACATCGCATAAAAACTTAACTTCTTGTTACTGACTTTAGTTATTAAATTTATTATCTAACTTAAAGTTTGATAGGCACGTATTACATTTTTTTTATACATTTAAATATTAAAAGAGTATTTTAGATTTAAAACTTACTCATTTCAAATCAGCATACGTTATTTGTAAAGGTACATGATATACTTTTAGTTTTCCTTGTATTTGTTGCAATACGTATGCAAATTTGTCATATATACCCATATATATTACTTCTGTGAAATTGCAACTGGAAACTTAATTTGCTCACAATAATAAGGTAAAATTTATGTTAGATTAGATCTGTCGTTCGAGAATTTCATCAGTTCTGATAAACATGTAATCCGATGTGTTTCCTAGATTTAATGCAGTTTATCGTGTACATTTTCATTACATCAGCAATTAAATTTTATTGTTTATGTTTATACGCTACTTATAAAGCGACTCAAAATACTAAATGATTTTCCGTAAGTGTATTTGCCTGTTTTTAGGTGCGTAGGTAGTGAGATATTTCGGCGAAGGTTAAATGTATCGAAGAATAATTTGATACTATGAATAAAAATTATTATAGATTTGCCCTGATTGGCAATAAACAGCCATGTTTGGCATTTGTTATTATAATATTTATTGATAAACTTATTTTTAGGTAAATATTTGAGATATATTGAAAAGAACACGAAATACAGACCAAACAAATAATGCATTTAATTATTTTTTCTGTGTAATTGCACGTGGGTGACAACGTCGGACTGGCAGTCGCAGTGTAAGGCGACCCCCCTAGATGGAGAAAGATATCCAACTTTGCTGGAAGTCGATGGATGAAGGTGACTCAGGATCTTTCTTTGTGACAGTATGTGTGTAGGCCGATGGTCCACAGTAGACTAGTGACGGTCTGAGATGATAATGAGATGATAAAGTTAGTTTAAACTTCAAAAGCCTCCATGATTCCAAATATATAATCATAAAATATTCTTATCTAAAACTATACCGCGTAATATTATGTAATAGCTAATAAGGTTATTTGTCGCGTCGGGTTATAAAATAGCAAAATTATTGATGAATTTGCTGATTGGATGAAAACTCATGTGCACAACACCACATTGCGCATTGCGGTTTCTACAAGAGATCTCCATGTAATTGTTCTGACATGCGGTCGCGCGGTGTCATCCTAATAACCATATTTTCTTCCTTTGATATGTCGAACCTTGATTACGTTCGCTAAATGGCACGTTTACTTACTCAATCACTGTACTATGATTAGCTTATTTGCCGTTTCAACATTAAGTTCTTTCTTAACCGAATTGTCGAGGATGTCATGAACTATTGCATCATTAACCGAGACAAATAAATACATCCATATCATCATATTTCTAAAGCCATTTGATAACACTGTGGGCAATAGTTAGAGGATCAAGAGATAAAGTTATTTTATTGAACAGCAATTATAGATTGTCAGCCTTACAAAGTATCCAGGAAGTAAAACCGCTGGAACATTTAATAATTTTTTATTTCACCCACAGCGTAGTTGCATTAGACCAACACCACGCCTAATTAAAACAAACCACTCAATGAAACTTAGTTAAATTATTTTCGTTATATAGATTGCACAAAACGGGAACTCCACGTTAAACAAAGAAAATACGACTGTTAGACTAACCTCATTAGTATTTAACGGGAGCACCGTTAGCTTCTCTTTATTGGTCAGCTATTACGAAACGTTCATTTCACTTCTAGCAATATTTGCGGATAAATTATTAAAAAAAAATTCCGTAACGCACATGAAAATGTTAAGTTGTCAGCGTTCAAATGGCGATCGTGCACGCGCATTAATTAGTTAGCTAACGTTTGACAACAAACACTTATAAACAGCAGGGAAAATTCCAGATCACAAGTCCGAAAGCATCGACTACTCTGAACGGCTTAGTTTGCCAAGAATGTGTTAATGTATTTATCTTCGTAAATGCTTCCAGATAATTTAAATTATATAAAAATATCCTAAAAAAATATTAATGGTAGAGCTTGCTTGTTTCAAGATACAGAATGAGATGACCGTGGAAGAATGACGCTCTCACGGAATAACAGTTGGAAGGCAGGCATTAGATCTCAATGAGTGAAATGAGAATGGATTGGCTGCAGATATCACTTACCGTCAAGTGAATTCGTGCTCTTTTATCACCTATAGTTTGATAAAAAATACAAGAACAAATACGATAGATATGAGCAATTTTTTGTATTAGTTTTTCGTGTAAAACCTATAGAATTTACTTCTACTCAGATTAAACGCAGGTTAGTAGTCATAATACTTACCTACTTCTAGATGACGACTATTGTATTTGATTTCGAGCAGAGAGAGGTCATCAAGACACAGATCGTATGTTTTCTAGTCTGGCTGTATTGGTTCTGCTCTGTCGTTATCCATTATGTCCGATACATAGCCATTTAGCGCGTCCGATTAGTGGACGCAGCAGCTTCTATAAAGCGGCAGCTATTCAATCAAGGGCAAGAGGCAGTCTCCTATACCTTGGGTTAGTGGTACCATGGCGTTTTACAGGGTGACTGTATGGATAGACGCCACCACAAAAGGAACTAGCACTAGTTCTGACATGATGGCTGTCAGGGCAATACAGATACTATCTCCTACGTGACGATATATATTGGTGTGGTATCAAGAGGCAGACTTTTAGGCGTCCATCTATAAGCAGTGCTTGCAGCTTCGGTTTCAATGGGATGATTTTCCTCCATGGGATAGGAAATGGATTTTCCACACTCGAAAGCTGGAAGTAGAAACTGGAACCTCCTAGGGCAGGCAGCAGACTTATTGAGGCTGTACGTTTGGTTCTTGAAGACTAGATAAAACAGTTGGTATGGGTCACTGACTTGCTGGCTAGTCCAGGTGCGCTATCGGAGCACGCGTGTTTTGTTAAGTACCTGTGCTACAAAGCCAGAAGAGAGCCGACAATCGTGTCTCACCAATGTAGTTACAAAAAGGACAGGGCGCAGCTTACCCTAGAATAATGCCCTGCTCTTGGGTTGAACTGTGTTACAACCCTTCGCTGCCTGCCTTTATTAATGCTGCCTTTAGTACTAAGGTCAAAAGCGAGAAGTTCGTGGAGCGATGTTGTAACCTGCGAACAAGTTAAATCACAGAGAGAGAGTCTGCGGAAGGTGAGATATTGAATAGTCTCCCGATCCGCAAACAAAGAGCCTGAAGAAGGGCATAACATTCCCTCTTTTCAAACCCCCAAATTGAGATCGAAGCTGCGGACATGCAGGTCATCCGTCACCATGTTGTATTAAGCCTGTTATGTTAGTGACAAGAGATTTAATTTCGTAAATATGAAAAATTGAAAGTGTTTAAATGCATACGATAAGCTCATTTTTAATATATTTTATTGTATATAATTGTCTTGTAGGTAAATATTAAATGAATAAATCTAACTCTAAAAATTATATATTTATGTGTTAGGAAGTAACAGTTAAGAAATCTTATTTACGGGAATCAGAAAAGAAGGTTGGTTGAAAAGATCCTTACGTTATCAAAAAAAAGGGGTTTTATTAAATTTGCCTTTGTGAAGTTGATAAGTGAAAAATAAACAATTGAAAATTCGACCACTAAATAATATAATAAAAAAACAGATCTGCCTTATTGCTAATGAGTAAACTAAAATTAACGATATTTGACAATCGAAAGAATGTCCTTACAACACACCTACAGTAAACATGACCTGCAGACGTTATATGAGACGTAAATATTTCGAATGCATCTGAGCTCTTCGTGTATTGACCGTTAATTCATTAAGATATTGTTATTACTTAATAATCGTCGATTTGCAAAGAAATTTATTTCTTAATACAGGCAATAACAAACCTATGTATACGACCGAAGTTTGCAAAGTTATTTAATCTATGAATCATGACGATGTTGTGATGGTCTTTGGAATTCAACTAAATTCGTTCTTTTTATGCCCACATGTCATTGAACTGTTCGAAATATCGATGTGTAAAAAGTGCTAATGCAGTTTGTGAATTTGAAGAAACCCTTTGTTGAGTATACGCCTGTTGTTTTAACTTTAGCGCCTTGATCTTATATTTGCGGGATGCAGTTAATGCTCCGGCATGAAGTATGCTAATTCAAGTATCAATAGGTTAAGACGTTCCAAAGTACATAGATTTGAATAAATCGCTTGATCATAATATTCTGTAAAAATACTAATTATACGGAGGTAACATCGTGTTCTAATCCCGTAGGTGTCACCTATAGTATGATCACTTCTTATACTGATTTTTTCATATGGAAAAAATATTTATTTGTTTTGATAGTCTAGTGTTTTATGGTATCTCTAGCACAATTTTTCTTACTTTACTTACTTTTCGGGTGTTCGCTCCATGTATGTATTTAGCGTAGAGTATTAACTTGATGATGTTTATTATTGAACTTACTGTGATCGCACAGTTCACCTGATGGTAAGTGATGACCACGGTCCGTAAAATTCTACATCCATCCTCAGCTTCAAATCAAGATGCATTTGCATTGTCATCCCTGGGTATTAAGATGGAAAGGCTCGTTAACAGTTACTGGTATTCTGTGAGAGCGTGGACTTGCCTTGGTAAAGCCGATCCGTTAATTCTGCAGCTAAAACATAGCTGTATGTTCGCGCAATCAAGCCGTTGCATTAAATATTCATCTGCGTTTGAATTAAAGATTCTTCTTCGAGCCTTGCTCCTTTGATAAATGAATAACATAATAAAATTTAGTTTTACCAAGGTATTCCAAAGGATCACCAAAAGAGGTATTATCAGCATAGTATGTATTACTTATCTAAAATTAATTGGAAACGTGAAAAATATAAGATTTTCCATTAAATATATTTGGCAATAATTGAATAAAGGGATAATAATGTGAAATATATACGTTTATCATGTCAACATAACATAAGTTACGTTAATACGAAATGCATATTCAATCTTTGTTAACGGACAACGGACGCGAATAGAAAGCATTTTATGGTATATTTGCAGAGTGGTTTTGCAGCGGTGCTAAGGCACGCGCTTTACAAATATGGCTGGGCATTACACGAGATTTGACTTAACACATCAATTTAAGGAAAATATTTCCGCTTTTATTTCTGCTATAGAATGCAGGTGGTAAACGCCTTCATGACATTCCCCCACATTTTCCACTGGCTACATAAGCTATGTACAACCATGTGATACTAATTTCTCTGATCTGTTATGATATTTCAAAAGGTAAAAATTCATGAAAATATATTATGCATTATAAAAACATTAAATCCAAATTATTTTGTAATTATTATGAATGTAGTATGAAACATCTCAAATCCATACAGACATTCCAGTGAAACATTCACTAGAATTCTCGATACTATACCAATTATAATTTCAAATCTTTTAATTACTGCACCACTGGTATTTTAATGGACGTCAACCGTCACCCCGTAGAAGCCTATCATCAGTCTTAATCATATGATTATGAATTTTAACACGATTAACAGTTGCACGAATCGCAGTGAGCAATTGCTGTGAGTAATCCACTTTGGTAATGCGTTAAACGGTTGATAAGGAGATTGGTCTTTCGCCTTCTTGCCAGCTCGCTGCTCATTTTTATCGCTTGCTTCGTTTAAACCATGTATTCACTTGAATTTAATACGATATTTTATACAATAGAATTAATATATATTTATTTATTTTTAAATAAAAAGGTAGTCCTTATTAAATATGGGAAGTTGTTGCAATCCTTGATCACTAATGGCCTTAAAAGTACATAATTAATAATGTCGCCCAATAATTTCGAAAGAAAAAGTTGTATTTACAATATATATATATCGCAAATTAAAACCATGTTATTTTTTAAGAATATGTTTAATTCAGCGATATCGTTTTTATAGTTATTATATATTTTATAGCAATTCAAACACTATGTGAACATTAAAATGTACAGGCTTCTTCTACAGAAAAGACCTTTTACCTACGATAATATGCAATCATACACTTTTATAAAATAATTTAATTTTTATAATAAAATTTATAAATGGCTGATGGTGAAGAAAAGGAAGAGTTGCACAAACAAACATACAAATATATAAAGATTATGTATTCATTAGTCGTATATTTTTCGTACAAATCGATTACGTGTTAATGTCACACTTTTAAATACTGTATGATCTCAACCTGCTTAGGTAATGCATACGTCAATCGTTCTAAAGAATCTGATACCTAAAGCGTTTGTTAAAAGAGGTGTAAAAAAAGATAGTCTCATAACATTATCAGATAGATACTATAATAGTTATTTTTCTTATCTCTAGCATATCACAGAATTCTTAATAAAATAACATATCAATCTAATAATGATGTATAATATATTAACACTATTTGTAAATTAATTTTATTTGATGACTCGCTACTGGTTGAAAGTTTCAGCACTTTAAAAGCTCATAGTGTATTGGGACATCACAAGTTCATTGACACGTTGATAGCTCACCGCATGACTGTCAATGTAGTTTGGATAAGTCTCTGGGTTAATATAGTTATCGCATAGACTATTCTAACTTTGTTACTATTAAATCACACGCTGCATCTGTTTAAACCACTAAAATTACGAATCGTACCGTACCACAAGTTTTCCTGTTAGATTATGTGTGGGAATTTTGCTGATGATGTTGTAATATGTACTTGTGTTTATAGAAAAGTTTATGCAACAACCGTTATCTAGCTATTAGTTAATTGACACAATAAAGTGACGTCGACGAGCTTTACTGCCGTTTGGTACGGTATGTGAACTTTAGATTGTGGATAAAATTAATTATGGTATGCGATATGCAGTTTTATTTCTAATACAGCTGTGATATTTAAAAAATATTCAACGCTAATTACAAGTGTTACGTAAGAAGTTAAATTTATCATATCAGGTGACTTCATAATTTTGTGAGATTTTTAATCAACGATATATGAAATGAACATTTCATTGATATAAGAAGAAAATTGCTTCAAATTTCGATAGCTCATAACATAAAAAAATATGAGTCAATTTCTAAGCATGCAAAGGCTTTAGAGTTTAGGTTTCGGGTTTCGTCGTTAAGATGTACGCAAATTATAATACCAACTATTGTTAAAGATAGTCACCGGGCACCGGAATACACCACAACCACATCACGCCGCCCTCGCCTTCGAGTGCTAAACCGCGATAACACATACAAGATTCAACCGCGGTCTAAACCACCCCCAGCTTCCGACCTACCGAGTTCCGTACACCTACGGACTCCCACTGGCCGTCCCAGGGTACGGACCTACCCTGGGACGGCAAGTGGGAATCAACACTCATTATCCACTCTATATTATTATATAATACTCAGATGGCTCAAATCTACGGTATCAAGAAAAGACAGCAAAGAAGAAAGAACAGATGAGGATTTAGAGAGGTGCTACTCTGTAGTTGTAGTAATGTAAGAAACTCAAACAACTAGCTTGTGGATCCCGGATCCGCGAGCCCACAGTTCGATTAGACTAACAGCGCTAACGTCAACTATCTAGCTATATATCGTTATGTTTATGTTATTTACAAAACAGAAGTCTTACTAATACAAATTTATTTTATTAAATTCTTGACTATTTAAAATTACATAAGAGTAAAAAGTGTAAACTTGAGAGTATACATTTTTTTTAAGCACATTGAATACTATAAGATATAATAATATTTTAGCTTTAATAAAATATATATGAAACAGAAAAAAATCCGATACAGATAGAAAGGCTAAAGATATCATAACTTCCTTTCGATCGTCAGAGCCTTAGACGCCGTGAGTGTACTCGTAATTCCAGATATGCAATACAACAGAGATAATGTTATCGTGTGAGTCGATATTGCATATTGGCGCCATGGATATTAAATACATCGATAACAATAAATGTGCGCGATAAAGTGATAACTGTCAAGCGATTCAAAATAGCAATTATTAAACGAATATATGATAGTCGGCGACGGCGTATTAATGATACCGAGCCCACTAATTGAATATAAGATATACATATTAAGGAATACGCATTCCTGTGTTCTAACAGTAAAGCAACCGTCGTAATTACTACAACTCTAAAAGTTATAATTTTTTATCCACACTTTGCCCAAGGGACACAATGAAAATTTTTATTGTTTGAAATTGAAAATGATCATTAGCATTCTCCTAATCTCGATCCATAGGTTGCATTTCATCCCTTGATAACCGCAAAGCGAGATTCAATCAATAAGCGAACTTAATATATATATATAACTTTATAACTAGAAATACACTGTGTATTTCTAGTTTTGAAGTGTTATAACAGTCATTAGCCATTCAAGTGGTGTTGCAAATATACTACAGGAAGATTCAAAGTTCAATTGCACTTGCATGTTCTTCGGAACTCTCTTAGAATTTTTATTTACATATTTATAATATGTGGTACAAATTAAATTATTCTCCATTCATTTTTAGATTTGTATATTGTGTTAATCTGATGAATGTAAGGTAGTAATTTATGTAAAACTATTTTCGAATATATTTGACACCTAGGGTTCTAATATTGTTACCGTTTCGTTTGTTTGTTATTTTGTGGATTTTTTTTAAATCATAGGCTATCTTAAGGTGGAGTTATCATAAATAATGAAACCTATTTATACTTGTCTTTTTTTATTACATACTCCTATTTTTTAAAAACTATTGAACACCTTGAAAATCAAATTACTACGCCACTATATATAAATTGCTTCGTAGAAGCCACTTTCATTTTGGGATTATTTTTCCGATAACCGACGGGGAAGCAACCTGGGACTGACAATCGCAGTTGACCGGATCAGTTGACGAGGATTATGATTAATTTGTCGATTTAAAAAAGGTTAAAGGCTCGTTATAAATTATTATTATTTTTACATTTTATTCAAACGTAGTCATTTATATATGTTTACAATAATGGAAGTAAAATCAAAATGAAGGTACAGTGTATGCATTTGTGGTCTTTACATATTCACGGGTAAGGAGTTTGTTTCGGTAGTCTATATATTTTTTTAAATGAAGCTTGAATATACAATAAATGAAACATAATGAGCACCGTATCAATTTTTTATGTCACTAAATGTCACAAAAATGCGTTCTCATAATTTTCGTGATGGTAAATGATAGTCGTAACCCATAAACACCTATATGCTCAACAAGGATTTAAGACACATATGCATTGTCTTTCCGAAGGACTCCAATGGAATGCCTCGTTTACAGAAATGGGGCTCCTTCACTCACTATACAGAACACAGCAATATTATCCTGCTATTTCACATTTATTTTATTTCTTTGTTCTAGTAAGAACTTGCATAAAATTATTAGAAAGAAAGACCACAGAAGCACAATAAATGGTTTTGTTATTATAAAAATCCAAATTCCAAACTATACTTCTTTCTTTAAAATGTAAGTGATTTTCTAAATAATTATAATGCTAAAATCAACCAACGTCACAGAAATTCTATTGACGCACTATTTTGAATGAGACATAAAAAACCCGTATAAAAAAGTCATACGCATGGTTTATTCTAGTAATATTTAACAATTTTATGTTTTATTGTGTTTATTACTTGCCCTTGATTTGAGACTGTCAGGATTCGCATTCTCGTAGTAACTATTAAATTAAAGGGATAAGATAACGGAGAGAAATAAGAATGACGGAAATAAAAACTATTTATTTACGTGATATCGTGGGTTGAATAAATAAGATAAGAATAATATACTACAACATAAAATCTACTATAGTAGTCATAGTTCAACTTAGTTTAATCTTTTTTTTAAATAAAATTCTATTGCATAGCAGATTTTTAGTATCGAAGTTATAAAAAAGCAATTGTAAACAATACCACCCTACAGCTCGTGGCTATTAAATTCGTCAGTATCTTAAACAGTGATCAGCAATTTCATACCTTTAATTAATTTTAAACCTTTTTAACGCACGTTTTCGACCGGTCCAAAGTTTACACGGCAAGGATCGACGAGTTCTATCAATACGCACATCGCCGGCAGTTATATTTGTCGACTGGCGCCTCTCGTGTGTAATTGTTCGAACAAACACACCCGAGACGCCTGATTTACTAATGTATCTAGTTTTAGCACTTACACAAGCAGACGGGATTATCCACAAAACATGAAACTCGGCCTACTTGAGGTATTATTTATTTCTAAGAAATGTCTCCATTGATCGTAAATGTTTAATCCTGCCTAGTGTCTGCCTAGTTAAACTGTGAGTTTTTGGGTTAAATAATTATATATATATATATATATATATATATATATATATATATATATATATATATATAAATTTAGGTAGATAGAAACATTGTTTGGTAAAATAAAAAACAATTTTTCAGATTTCCCAGCTATTAATACTATATGGTCACAAAGTTTTCATATATTTCATGATCTACCTGTTAGAAGTTAGCAACAAGTTTTCGAGGTACTTTCAATAATTTCCAGAGTGTCTAGTCAAGGCAAAATGTATTCGGCAAAGAAACTACTTTTCTCTTTACAGCATCGCCAAAGATATAGAAAAATATACTCGTATATTGACTACACTCCGAAAATTTCTTGTCAGCGACCTTTGATTTGTTACTTGTACTAAAAACTTATTTCGTTTTCTACAATTGCATTGAAGTTTTGAAATGTCTTGTATTTGGCAATGTTTCAACGATTTCTTAGTCGTGAAAACTTCAAATATCTTATGCTATAAAACATATTAATGTTGTCTATTCGGTAGCTAAGAATTATTGCTTCTATTTTTAAACTCTGATTGGTAAATATTTAAGGACACTTCTTAATGAAAGTTATCAATTGTGGTTAATTTTTTTTCTTTCGTTTGTATCTTTTTTTCATCAAGTAAAATAATCATTGTACAAAAAGGCGGACTTAATACCAAAAGATATTCTCAGTAGCCTACCTTTGGGTTGAGCAGAGAACATATTGTGGGTGCAAGATAAAAATTTTCCTCTTCTTTTTCTTGCATCTTCCGTTTTACCGTTAACTCATATTGTACTACAAAGCAAAACTATGTTTATACTTGTGTCAGTGATACGCGCGGCGGCATTACTTTATTTGCCATCCGAAAATATTTAACTATTGATTGTCTTCAAGCAAAATATTTAAAAAACGGTCCAGTTATGAAGGTTTCAGACTGACAACGGATCGATATGTCGAATTTGTTCTGTTACAGAAGCTACTAACTAATTGGTAGATAAGATAAAATAATAATAAATAAAAGGAAAGTGATGAGATGTTAGTGATTATTCTCTAGAAACTAAATGTATTAATGCGCATCGGCCTTGTAGAAGTTGTAGACATAGTATAATATAATAAATATTTGTGTTAAAAATGAAACGCTTATATGTTATTGAGATTCCGCACGTAGTAAAATTGATGTTATTGATTTGGACATGTTTGTTCAAGTTAGTAGTCGGTTATTTTGCTTTGACATTCTCATGGTCCTAAAAAATTGACGGTGAACTAAATACTTTATATTTTGGATGATTTACTAAGTAGGGAAATATCGGTTTATAAAAATTACTACGGTAAATTTCTCTTTCAATCGTTAAAGAGCCGATTCGATAAAGCCTATCACATTCTAGTGTGATGAACCTCGAATGATGAATAAATGTGATGATCGAACCTACTATTTATCCAAGTTTTTCTGGTAAAGACCATTTAGAAAGAAACATTTAGTCCTGGCCTGTCGTTAACAATTGAAAAACTAATAGATATTTTATCCATTCTTTAATATATAAAATTAATTATTTTACGTATTAATTTTCTTTATAACCTATCAATTCTTTAACTAAGTAGAGTGTGTATTTTAAGAGCGACTGGTAGAGTATTATTTTAAATTTTTGTAGTGGCAGTACTTATACTTTATAATTTATGGTATTATATTAAACAATATTTTTCTCATCCTGTAACAGTTTTTTTTAAACCTTTCGTTCTAGGCATATTTTCTATTATTAACTTGTCTGGGAATCTAGTACTCTTGTGAACGATAACAGTGTTCATATTGTAATAAATTGTAGATGCTGCTTCACAAAATTCGCCATTTACAGAATATATTGAAGGGTAAAAAGGTAAGGTTTAATGATTTAAATAATGATCTGGTTCTGGGTTACCATATAAATCACATGAATGGTGAGAAAATAGCTCGAACATCTCTTCAATAAACACCTTATTGACTTCATGGCACACTATCCCATAGTATAATCCTATATCTCATAACTGATACGCTAAGTATCCTTTTTTTTCTGCAGCTAGAAGCGAACTGTAGTGTAGCTCTATTCCCAGTTTCTTTCCTATATTTGCTTATGTACCAGTGCAGCATTACGCTGAATCGGATGCTTGTTGCTCCAATCCAATAATATAGTTCATAACTAATGTACATAATACTTTTATATTGATTACTGCCATAACATATTTCTTATGTGCAGTTGTAACATTTTAGTAAATATTTTGTGGATTGTCGTGAAAATGTTAACAAAAATTTGGAAACACTGAACGTATATAATATATCAACCTGTAATTCGCAGTATAAATAATCTATGACGAAAAGAAAAAACAGTATTTCCATAAATTATTGCCAAGTCTGTATTCACACGACCTTAATCTCCAAAAATAGAATGTATATCTGGTAAAGTGTAATACTTACCCACATTTTTGGGTAATTGCACTAATTATTAGATGATTGAGTCATCACACCTCGTATATACACATTATTAATATTGATAGTTATTAAAATAATAAATTGAGAAATAATAAAAACTGTTACTTAATTATACTAATTATTTAGACTTACGTTAAGCAAGACGTGGATGCGATGTCACCCCTAAGAGTCTGTCGATTGAACTGTATCACACAGAAAGTGGAAAGTGAATCAAATATGTACTGGATTTAATATCGATGTCATAAAAAAAGGCATATTCTATGCGGCAATCCCTACAACGTGTTTTACAAAATATCATTCAATAATACATATTTCTTCGTCTAGAAAAATATCAACATTAAGTTTTAACAAAAATTCCTAACATTTTATATGCAAAATTAAAATTTGTAATCACATTTGTACATGTTTATAACATAAGTACAAATATACGAATTTATGGGGAATGAATTCGTATATTTGTATTGCAATTTGAATTATGTACACACGCGTTCTTGATCCAAGACCAAATGACTACATGATCCAATCAATACGGTTGCGTCATTCATAGAACAGTGTTATTACAAAAAAACTATTTCCGCATGTAAAAGGCAAGGAGGAAGTGTAATTTTATTAATATATTGTCATTAAATTTGTATATTGAGCGTCCGCAAGTTATAGTTGAACTTAAGTATTTATAATGCAAAACAATTGACGAAGAATATTCCAATGTAATATTAAATCATTGATGAAGACATAGTAGAAATATAGCGTTTTGTGTTCCAAAGACAGCGATGTGCCATCTGTAAACGTTATTTTATTCTTTAGGTTTTTGATCATTATTTATGATGTAACACGCTAAGTTTTCGCGTCACATTCTAAAGTATAAATTTTCAGTAGGATGGCCACTTGTCATACCTGATACACACTGTTGATGTTTGTGTACATAATACCTTTTTATTTCGCCATGTTATAGTCAATAATTTTCAGTAGTCAATTGTATTTTAATAAATCATACTTAACATTCGCGAGCTTATTTTTTAAAAATATCGTGTTTTCGTCGCCTTCAGGATGGACAGAAATACGACCTACTCGTCATCAACAGATTATTACATTTTAGACGTGACACGATGATGACGGTCAGGGCATAAATGTTTAAAAGTGACTTGCTTGTAATAATTCCAAATAAATCATGATTATAATTACGTACGTACAGCTGTTTTATTTACTTTACTGGTGCAAATTTTTGCAAAATTTACTTTCCTAAGCATTTTATGGACGTTTAGTGTCGATGGATAGGGATACTCATTTCTCTTGTCACCTTGATAAAACCTTAGAGAGTGCTAATTTTGTGAACTCGCTATAGTATCTGCATAAATAAATACTTAGTAAACGCGTCGAAGCAATTTCTAATTTCACAACAAGAGCTTTCGAAGTTATTGATACATCTCTTCCGTGAAACAGGTATTGCTATTTTTATTTTATTATTGTTTTATTAAAGTTGGCAGCCATTAAATGATAACCTTTTTGTAATGAGCACACAGTTCTTCTGATGCTAAGCGATACGTATAGACGGCAGACATCCATCTTCGATAAGAAATAAAGATGCAGCTGAGTTTTCATCTCTAGAGATTGCGGAATTAGTCTCCGATTTGTTACAATTAATTCAGTTTTATATTCAACATTAGCCTTTAACCAATCCTCTGCTGTTTCATGCATCTATTATACGCCGTGTGAGTGAATGGTAAGATTATCTATCTCGCGATTCCTGAATTCGATTCTCAGCCAAGGAATGATTGATGTACATTAGTTATTCATTTTCGATTGTTTGCGTGTTTTTATCTCCCGTTGTTCATGATACAGTGTAGTACCTTGTAGTACCTTATTCCGATCTTATAGTACACTTATTAAATGAGAATAGGGAAATAGATGCCGAGTGAGGCCTCTTATTTGTCTTAAGTATCAGAGGATATCAAAGTAGTCAAAATATGCTAGGATATCAAACTGTACTAAATCCGTACAACTTGCAAGAATCCGTTTATCTGTGAAGTCATATTCGTAGTGTATCAGATTATTCAGGTGTATTAAAATCGATATTTTATTTATATTCTGGCCCGCCCGCTAGTAGCCGCGATACACTCTTGGGACACCCACTAATTTGGGGAGATTAATTCATGGAAACATATATAAGTGCCAAATGATAAATATAAACCCGAGCTTCACGGGGGTAGCGGGTAGTTTTTCTAAGTGCTCGCTTTTAATTGTCTCGGTCCCCAGCACCGACGCCAGTTAAATTGTTAATTTGACTTTAAAATGATGATTTGCCGGGTGAAAGAAAACATCTCAAGCAAATAAGTATGTTTACATTACATGTAAAATATACTAATCCGTCATACTTTAATATACAAAAACTTTACCAAACAAACAACTTTAGTCTTTTAAAATGTGTTTTTCAATTTTAATTTCTATTCAAAAAAAAAAAAATTAAATCTGCACAGATTTTATTGTTAATGACTCTACAAACGGCATCATTAACTCAACAAGCGTTGCATATTTAACGTTACCTACTTCCTATACGCACTGCCACTGAAAATTGAAGTAAAATATAACAGAAATATAATAAAACATATATAACTAGAACGTTTTTGTATACGGATATCATCAAAAGTCAAGCGACTTAAGTTCAACTACCTTCATCGTAACCACTATCCTTCATAACCAAAACCTTTACGTGTAATCAGTATAAGTAAATAAAGGAAACTGTATGAAACTTGAAAGGTCAAAATGCTGTAGTGCCAGTGTACATGCTCGGACAATATCAAGCGGTCACTCACTGCGGGTCAAGGCGAGTCTGTCAAAACAATCCTCTTTAGTGAGTTACCTGATTATTACCCTGTCATCTGTAACCTTCGTACTATACAAATAGTTTATCTTTTAATTACCTTTTCTATGGAACTGAAGGATTCATGTATGCTATTTAAGAGCAGTTGTGATGTGTAATTTTTATTTACATTGGAATTTTTAAATTTTATTTTGTAACCCATCACATAGTTGATAATAACGACATCTATACTAAACAAAATACACATGTATTAAAACTCCCAAGGACTGAGATGCAATGCCTTTATGCTTGTAATCTGGTCTCTGGTTCTCTGTACTCAACACAAGAAACACAGCAGTGATTTGCTCCTTTTCACTTTGGTATTTTGTAAGAGCGAGGCGACTAATTTATGCTGCAGTATGAGTCTGTTTCTACCAGTTAATTATTTAACAACTGTGTTTCTGAGTAAAATTATATTAAATTGGATAATTTCAAGTTTGTTGTTATCTTTCTGTCGTCTGTGGCATAATTCCATTGCAGATCATCATTCTCACCTAAGCATAGCCTCAGTTCTCAAATTGAATATCAGCTACACGCATGTTATTAGTGAGCAGTGGTAAATAGCGTTATATTGCTTTGAGAAAACCTTACTTAATAGTGACTGATGTCTAGAGTTTGTATTCATATAGAAGCCTTTAGTCCGAGCCGACAATATGCATACCAAGGATTTTAAGTATTAAATCATTATACTTCTTAAATATTGCTAAAACCTTTCGAAAAACAACCTTCGACATTTTCCGTGGTATTTTGAACAAGGATACTACTGCAAGAATGTGGCTAGATTCTAAATTGACATGTGAGTGAATCGAAAACAGATCACGTGTTGTTTAGAGACTGACAAGGGATTGAGATCTGTAGACAAGCGTTAATTAATAGTTTCGCACGTTACTGGAATGCCGATTGACTTTTTATTTTTTTGTCTAAGACTTAAATTTTTATTGTACTTATTATAACATATAATAGTTTTGTAATTATACGTTTTGTTATGAAACTACAGGTGGCAATAAAAACAAAACAAAACACAGCAGCGTTATGCTGGTATTATGTAAGTGTCCTTCCCTGATTGTATTCGGTTGCAGACAGTGGTGCATTTCGTCTGAATTGCATTTGTGAATCCAATGTAAAAACCTTAAACTATAAACTCAAAGAAAGGAGAGATACCGAGTCGCAGACAGATGACAACGACGATACACCTAGACTCAGAAAGTTAGTTGTGTTTTTATACAAAAAATATCTGGTTGAAAATTAACCCCTAGATTTACGGCTCAGTAGCAAGATTTAGGTCACTTGCTTGGCTGGTTGATAAAACCTAAAATCAATTAAACCACATGATGTCACTCATTATCATAACCATTTTACTGTTTAAATAGTTGAAATGTTCATAGGCCGTCTCCAAGGTATTCTTGAAAATATTACGCCCAAATTGAATTCAGTATTCAATATATTCAAAAGACGATTTTTTATAGTTTTTTCTGAGTTTACACCAAAGTGCACTTGATGTATAAAGACAATATAGTTAAGAATTATATTATATAAAAAAAGATATAATTTATTGGTTTTATAGTTACATAAATGGTTTTAACCAACTAGTTACATAACATTATACAGGCTAAGCCGGCTGAATAAACTCGGCTAGCATCTTGCTTGCTCTACGAATAATTTGACTCTAATAAGTGAGTTGGTTGCAAAGAATGCATCTCTAAATGCGATAACTGTTTTGTTTTTACTCATAGTCTACTTAAACCCTTTATTGCATTCTAAAACTATATTTTTCTAGGTTAGTACCGTTGGAAAATTAAATGACTTAGTTTGTTACAAAATTGCATGCATTAACTTCTGCGAGGAAACTTTTTTAATATGCCATGAGATAAATATTTTTTGAATCTGAGTAAAACTTTTACTGGACTTCCATTACTGCATAACATTGAAAGTGGAGTCTGTAAAAGCAAAAAAAGAAGTAAATTATGTGTAACAAAACATCATCCGCGGTAGTGAAGGATTTGTTAACTACGACGACGAAAAGGTAGGTAGGCACAGTCAGTCACATTGCCCCATTTTGATAAAGCAGCGCATAGATTACACGGCGACCACTCGAGCACTCAGGTGTATGCATGGAAGTGGACGATGCTTTCTTTCTGTAATATATTTACTCAGGCATATTGAAAATACATACTAAATGTCAATGGAGGTAACTAACAATTCTAAATAAGTGAAAACTTTGTAAGGTCACCGACAAAAGTCTCACATCCACACATTTCAAACGCACGCACACGAAGAAAAAAGTTTAGCTTATAAGTTTATAATCAAGCAAGGTTTTTATCTCGTAGTCGTTCGCCGCCCGCCGAGCAGCGCGCATGTCCCCCGCCAACGCTGAAGCCTTATAAATACGCGCGTGAAAATACATACACCCGCATATGAAAAATAAAAAATTCCAGCCAGAACATTCGAAGAAGCCCAGTGTGACAAAGACGCCTAAGGGGCGAAAAGTGGAGCGTTTTTAAACCGCGCGGGCTTATTCGGGAAAATTATAAAAGTGATGTGAAACATAGAGGTGTTTCTAAACGGAATACGTCCGTTTTTCATGTTTTTTTTCAAGTGACTACAAAAGCTATTGTTCGCGGTTAGATTTCACAAAGGCATATAAGTCTGCTATTTTGAGTGTTTTTTTTTCACTTTTGAATGCGACCAGTGTTGAAAAAATATTACATAAAAGTGAACTGTACTGTTTTACTAAAGGAACAGCGGCAGAGTAATTCAGTTAGATGTATGTTCAACATAATATACAACGGGTCACAACATGACGGCAAAGTTCGGCTATGTAAGTTGTACTTTTTAAATTTTATTTCTATAATCTTGTGTTTCCTAGCAAACGAAATTCATTTTCGATCGTCGTTATCGGACGTATACGGGTAGATTCGTAGTAGGCTTATTGTATAGGAAATTAATGAAGGCTGATTGATTTGTTTTCGTGATTTTAATACGCAGTATTGTCAACTGTTTCAATAATATTGTTTTTAAGGCAATCGTCTGTAATCAACGGGCACAAGATTGTGACTGATAAACGGTTCAATTGGGATATATTAATCTCATACATATTCAAGTACACGCCGGCGTCGCGCTATATCTATATTATATGTCGCACGTTTATATTCATAAGGGTATCAGCAGGGACTTAATTATGTATAATAATATATTTTTATTTATTTACGAGAAGAAGTCTACATTAGCAACAAGTATGTATATTTCTGACTGCTGTAAGAATCTTATGAATATGAATGATATTTTGTGGTGATTACAAAATGTAAATAAATGATTTTTTTCAGTTCAGTGTATTGTTTAGCGTTGCACATAACAAGATATGTTAATAATTTTATATGTTATATTTATTTTTGTGTTTAATACAATTTTTATATTTTATGAATTATGTATATTAACATATAATGTGAAAAATCTTTTTTTTTTAGTTTGAACTTACATTATGCTTACATATTGCTTGTCTGTATGTAAAATGTTAAAAATATAAAATAAAACTAAATATAATAATAAATGTAAGAAAGAAAAAATATAAATTCAGCATAAAATTTTAGCATATTGCTATTTCGTATAAAATAAACAATATTGTTGTAAATGAATGAAACAAATCTCATCATATTATATAAAAAAAAATTGAGAATAACTGAGAAGAAACTATTCGTGAAAATTATCTGTATATGTGTGTACTGTACAAAGTACTTTAAAGCGTTATTTCGTTAGAAGAAGCTACATCAGATCTATGTAACATAGTGTAGCAGGCCTTGTGTCTTAAAAATAATCAATTGATTATTTTAAAGACTTCAATGATGTGTTGAAATAACTCATAACTTTTTTCAACACACCTCTTCGAGGATCTTGTGCAAGGTGAAATAACTACGAACAAGACCGGCGAAGACTTGTGCAAACTTGTGGAAAGTATACGGATACATTTGCTCAGGAATGTGCCGTTTGTCAATCTATAGCTGTAGTCTATATTCAGCAGAAAAATTATAATGAGCTGAAACAATCCCATAATTATATGGTTATAGAATATGAATCTGATGAGAGAAGATAATTTATAACGCGAAGAAAAAAAATTGGTTTAATTTTACGCTTGTAAAGAAAACTGCGCGAAGAAAAAAAATAAGCACGCAGCTCGCCCGATTATGATTTCTGTGGCTCATGACATCATTCCACACTCTTCTTCAATAAGGAGTCATAATGCAGATAAGTTGTAACGAATAGGGATCCGGTGTTTGTTCAACTGTGAGGGTAGGGACACCAGACGAAACTGCTATTTGTGTTATAATATTTAACGCTTATATTCTGCGAGGTAGTGGTCCATCCCAGGTCGAGTCAATGCACTCGTGCTATATACAAACTGCAATGTGGCTTACCACTGCACCTACCTGATAATAACCTTGAGGATAGTCTGAGGAGATTCAGACCACTCGAAAGAAAAGCTAATTAGAATTAATTATTTGCAGCTGTTAACTATGTTAAGGCTGATGTCAACAATGTTGATGGTGATTAGTTGTTGACGGTGATAGGTCTGCATACGTTGGTTTAATTCCCAGGCTAGTTGAATATTGCAACCAGTACTAACAAGTACAACTAGTAATTTGGACCTGTCTGACTTGCCTAACAAACTTACTGGATATATAATTTGACTAACAGAAGAACTGAATTGAATTACTAAATGAATATAATAATTTAATAATTTTTAAACTGTGATAGAGCCACTCACAAGCTTTCTCGCAGCAATAGGAATGGGTCAGTTCACTCGGGGAGGAATATTCTCATAATACCAGCTTAACATTGCAGAGTTTCGTATAGAAAGTGAAAATAAATATATAAATAAAATAACTGGTGGCCTAATTATTGCTATCGAGACATAGGTTCTCAGTCCTCAGGGGTGGCCTTGCACGTGCTTCATTAATATTTATGGAGGATGCATGTAAACATTTGTGGATCATCACTTCAATCATTTATTTTCCTTCAGGTGAATTATGTGATCGTTTGAAAAAACACTTATATTTTTTTTTTAAATATTGATGTTTAAATATTACCTTTCCTAAATTTTATTAACTTACTTGCTGTTATAATACTAAAACTATTCAATAAAAGTGTATTTAATTTCTCAAACATTTTTATGGGGCATTAATCACAGTTCAACCCAAAATATAACAACTTCCGTTTTACCATCTGCATCTTTCTGGTCTACAGTAGTTTTGTTGCCCCTGATATTTGAGTGGTCTTAGAAAGGCTTAATGTCAACGACCCTAAGAGTAAGGGTAGTTTTAAGAAAATCCCTTTAGTTATTTCAGCGACATTTTCATATATTACTCAAAATAGCTATATTAAGATGACGACCTCGGTTTTTGATAAATAATGTATAAAGTTTATTAATAAAATACTATGAATGTCTCTAAAATTAAAATCAAAAAAAGGTTAAATATTTATGACATTTTTGCACTGTAGCATAGTTAACGGTAATATGCCATCATGTGACTATCCCACTGAGTCTGATATTCTTCCTCCTGTATTTTAAAATTCTGGTGAAAGTGTTCTCCCTGTTTATCGAATTTATTATAACTGTTTATTAATATTTAAATAAAAATTTATGCTCATATTTGCTCCAACGTTTTTAAAGCTTTTACCAAAAATAGAAACTTAAGATCACCTGAAGAAGCACTGTAACGCGAGTCCGATTGGAGTATTACATATAATTATATAATGCAATTGCACAAAGTGACCCTGCCTTATATTTAAGTGATTATATTACAGAGGTCGCTCAACACCGCGTTGCAGCTTGGAGGACATGTCAAACTTTTCTGTATTATAAGTCCTACTTTAATAATTACAAGCATACCACTTAATTTTTTGCGTACATTTGAATTATTTACTTTGAAAGATATGAAAATCAAAATTTTTTTTTAATGTCACTACTAATTTATCAAGGTTATTCTCTATAACTTTGCGCAAGTAAATTTTAATACTTCTTTTATCAGAAATAAAATCTCATAAAGAAAGTAGAATAATAGTATGACGCAGGTTTTGTGTATTCTAATAATTTGCTACGGTCATGTTTACACTAGCTTACTCCTAGTAGAGTCAAGTTAGAATTAAAAATTGTTACTGATAGCTTTTAAAAGAATGGATGGATCCTATCATATATATATATATATATATGAGATAATTTATATAAATCTTAAACTTTTTTGTCATATCAGCTCATGATTATATCCACTAGGCTCTCGTAAAAATTACCAGAAGGCACTTTTCTGAGGCAACAGCATCTAGTGTACAAAACTCAACTCTCTCACATTTTGCCTATCCGGAAGTTATTGTAGTTTAGATCACATATTAGTTATTTGAAATGTAGATAGAACTGGTTCTATCACAACACTAAATCTACCTATGCTGGCGATTACAGTGATGCATTGTTTCACCTTTTTTTATAGATATAGCTAATAGACATAGTATAGAAATATATTAAACTTATACTGTTAGGTTAAACTTTACGAATATATAAACACAACATTAATTAATTAATTAATCCCATCATAACATAACCCACATACGATCAAATTCTATTAAAACTCATTAAGAGAAACAGTTAAACTTAGGTAAAGACTAGTGCCTTTTAATATGCTCGTAAAATTCTCACTTTTTAAATGATTCTGGTTTGGCAAGTGATAAATAGATATATGTAAAGTATACCCGTATGTTTTAAGAAACTTGCCATGAAGTTTTCCGTGAAGTGTCTCCATGTATTATGTTTATGATTGTCAATTTGTTATTGATATCCATTTATTAAAATGATAATGTTAGGTTACTTCTGCGTAAAAAAACAATAACAAGTTTCAATAATGTTTTTATAAATTTTAATGGATAATGGATATGATAATAATGTTAAAACTTAAATATGGTTATTAAAAGAATCTGGCTGAATTATTTAATTTTATTAATGGAGTTCTTATTAGCTATAAGATTCCATTATGTATGTATTTTTTTGCAAATTATCATGACCGGTGTTAGAAACGGATTTTTATCTTCCGTTATCGAAATGCTTACGACGAGATCGGCGCCTACAAGGTACTCGTATGTATATCTTAAACCTCTAGGACGATAATGCACTTTCATCTTGATTTTTCATAGAGCCGTGATCCAAACATGGCATTCAGATGAAACAAAAATTTTTGATAGAAGTTTTAACTGTTTTTCGATAAGTACGAAAATAATCTCATCATGTAATTTGATAAAATAGATAAGATTTTTCGGGGTTCAGTTTGCGATGTGTGACTTAAAGATGTACCCTTAAACATCGTACATAAAAAATAAGAACGGATTTCCGCAAATTAACACCTAGCCTTATAAATTATCAGTTTATAGCGCTGTAATCAAGTTTGTCTCTACAAATATTGGTACAAAAGAATAGACGCCTGTTTATTTTTACACCTTGGTTACTCAACAACGTTCTAACGAAAGTAAATAATAATTAGCATGCGACTTTTAAATTTTATGACGGGTTCTTTCAATAATGAGTACAAGTCAATAAAGACGTTACTTTGGATGAATTTCTGTACATTTTTTATTAGTACGTCTCACTGTATTCTGGTAAATAAAAATTCACTAAACCTGAGACCAATCGCAGAATATTCATCAAATCTAACAAACTGCAGTGCTTAAATGTGGACTCTTGAAATGTGGAAATTGTGTATTAATAAAAATTTCCTATTTGATGCCTTGTCTTGAAGGCTACTGATTATTATGAAGTGTGTATTTATGGTTATGTGTGATTTCGCATAGTTTAAATATTTACACTATTATGATTTCTTAATTGTTAGACATTTTTGCGTCTGTTTACGTAATTGTTCTCTGCTTTTTTTTCTCATAGTTTGTTTTAGAAGAGTTTTAGAAGACATATTCTAATTGCAAAACCTTTTGTTATTATTATATGACATACCTACTGTAATTATAATTAATGCCATTATTAGAAGAATTAAAGCTTTCATTAGGGTACTTTAACTTTCATATAAGCAGACCATATGCGGACCACTGATTCCCCGAGACCCGTCACCTGCAACCCCCCGCTAGGTAGGTTGTGGATGCTTCCACACACACCCCTGAATGATTAGTGTTGATATTGAACGAATAGGGCTTGTAAATTAAAATCCCATTGCTGAGCATACGCCTCCTCTTTAGAGAAGGTACTACAACAGTTAATCACGAGGTATGTAGTAATTCAGAAAATAAAATTACTACTAACAATTTCGTTGGTTCTGGCACTTTGGATCAAACTTGATTTGCCTGCATCCCGGGAGATTAAAAGCGAGTGCTTAGACACAGCTACCACGGTTGGTTCTCATACGATCATTTGTTTCACATAACAAACAAACATAAATTTAAAATTGATTTTAAATACAGCGTGTATTTCGTCCAAGATTTAAAAAAATATTTAATACAAAAATTTATACAGTTCATTTAAAATTTTTGATTATATTCTGTAAGATATTTTAAAACTTCCATGCAACAAAATACTATATCACTAATATTATTGATAACTATGCACCGCTGGGCCCGCTAACCATTATATAAAAAATAGCACCTGGCCGGAAGTCATAGGCCTTATAAAACTGATCACAATATCCGCATATAGCGCCAAGAACGTTACCAAGCTAGGTAAATTATACGTGCCGTATCTACAAGCTGACAGATTAAATCGATTAGGAAACGTTGATTACATGATCTCTGAACTTGGTTTTTGTTTCAAATCGTTGGAGCCATTTTATACAATATTATGAGGTGACATGGACTATTTGATTACAAATGATTAATTGTTTCACATACCGCAAGTTCAGTTTCATATTGCTTCATGACGCAACGTGGGATTTTACGTTAATTTGCGACGAAATATTTATAGTGAGCCAGCTATTTGCTGATGGTGGCGTTATTTAAGCTGAGGTTCGCTTGGTGCTCGTATTGCCGATATTTAATGCTTTGTCAACATGTTTGTGTTGTTAAGGTTGTAATTAGATGAGGCGTATATTGTTTTATAAAGCAAAAATAGCAATCAGATACAACTGCTAGTTTTAAATACATAATGCTTCTATGCTATCATAGTAAATGTAATAATATCAATAAAAAATATTAAGACTATTTTACGATATAAATAAAAATTATGCCAGAACGTTAAATAAACTTTAGTTGTATATAAATCTAAATGTAACATCATTTAGATTTATATACAACTAAAGTTTATTTTAGTTGTATATAAATCGTTGAAAGTTGTATGAAGAATCAACTAACATACGTTTAGGTACACTTTCTCCATAATATCTCGCATATTTTAATCGGACTCACAAAATTGAATAAGTAATAATTATATACGATTTAATTATTATAAACGAAGGTACTAGCAAACAATGTTAGAAGCCGGAAATTGAAATACATTCGGAGGAATTCTACCACTCGGCATAATTCTCCCTATACAGTATTGAAAAAAGTATTAAAAGTGTAGATAAAAAAAATCTATATAAAGTAACTCAGAGAATAATGAAGCATCTAAATGGCTTATTATACATCTAGCTACTGGGAGAAACCGCTAGAAGGCTCCATAACTGTTTGTCGTTCCTAAAACTATACTAAAAGAAATTGAATTCGCATTGTGCAGTGGTTCACGATGTTTATTCGAGTACACATGTCTAAACTTACAATTAAGGTATAATTTGTAAGAGATAAAAAAACACGGCCAAATATATTGAACATATAAAACAGTGGAGGAATGCAAATATTTTGATACATTTTTAATATGATCATAATCACTACAAACCAAATATAACCGAGAAAATGTACTAAGTTCATGTCAACTCATATCTGTGTTTGTCTGTACCCAACGTTACTCACTCGCGTTAAAGGACCCGGATTATACGTGTACAAAAGTTTGAAAAACACTAACATAGTTGGCTTAAATAAAAACGCAGCCGGCGCAGGCGCCAGCCAACTTTACGGAGATCGTTTTACATCTACATCGTGAGTTGTACTCACGTTAATGAGTAAATACAGTAATTGAAGACATGTCATGTTGGAGTAATAGACGTAGTAATGAAATAGTTGGCGCGCATTTGAAAATAATAATTTGTTCATTATGCACCGTTTACGGTCTCCTCCAATCTGATAATGGTTAATAGTTATTGCTTTTTATTTAAAATGTTTTCAAACAACATAAATTATGTTGGGTCTGAGCATTCCAACCTGAAATTAATCCCCGATGTGTACGACTGGGATCTATCTAGTATGGACAGGAGGACATATAGGCTACAATCTCACCTTTTTAATTGTGTTTTAAAAGTATATTGTGACAAAAGAAAAGGTATGAGGAGTATCACTGTGATTATAAATTGAAAAACGATTAGCGACTTTATGGAGTTGATGTACGAGTAGATACAAGCACTAGTGTTTGTATTAAAAAGTGTAGTTCGCTAACCCCACTATAGAAATTATTTATAACGAGTCTATGGAGGAAACCTATGACTGGAATTTGATTAAGGATATTATAATAACCTTAACCAAGGGTAAGAATACCTAGTAGTAGTAACCTATATAATTATATACAAATCCCACTGCCATGCATAGACCCATCGAGAGAGGGTTTTAGATATTAGAGATTTAGGTAGTAGCATTGGATTATCTTAGTAGTGGTCCATTGAGCTTCTCTACTCTGAACTGGTGAACTGAACTACACATATCTTATAATTTTTTTTAATTATTTCTCTGACAAATCTTGGTAAATCAATACATAAAATTTAAATCCGGTCACTGTGATACCACGGCTATGACCAAGGGGACTGAAAATAAATCTTGATTCTCCGACAAAGATGCAAGCCGTTTAATAAGGGAAGATTTTGTCTAGTTGCGAACTATATAGAGGGCGAAAATATAAGAAATATCGTCACTGCATTAAGTAGGATTTTATTTACTGTATGTAATTTATAAGGCAACTTCTTTACAAGTACTATTATATATAGGAATATTTTTATTTCAGCTATATTAGCTTGAAAGATAGATAATTTTTACCTTTTTAAATATAAACCTTAGAAGTTTTGCTACCGCTGCAAATAAATGCCGGTGCTAAAAATAACAACAATTGTTTGAAGGAAAGAAAAAATACACATCGTCAATGTTAATCCAGTCAATAAACAATGTTCAGTGTACCTGCACCACTAATTTGCTTGAGCAGTATTGACGCTTTCCATTTTCAAGTAGACACATCCGGAAACTATGGACATGACGGAATTTTTCAACCAAGCTTTATGTTAAATAAAATAGTTATAAATTCTAATATATTCGATATAATAAAACATTCTACGATCGTAAAATTATTTTGATTTATTACCGCATTATTACGGAATGTCGTTATAAAACTAGATAAAAACAGTGGCGCCATAATAAAAATTGCAAATAAATGAGTTGTGTTATTTATAATGTAAGACGAATATTATTAAATTATTGACGCAACCGTTTTTACTAAAAGTTTTAAAATCTATTTTAATAAAATATGTTCGATAGCGTCAGTGACAGTTAAGTGATTTTTCAAAATTCTTTTATATTTCTTATTGTCCAGCCCAGTATTACGGATACATCTGAATAACTATTAGCGAGACATTCCATCTCCTTGTTACGTTATTTTACTTTAATTACATACGAATGGCAATTTTCGATATAATATCCACATTTCCTGTTATTTCACTTTTCCAAAATTCTAAGGCCTGCCATCTAAAAGGCAACAAAAAACTAAGCTACAATATTGTATGTTTGTTCGTGATAATTTTAAATTTATAATCTGTTCTATATTATATTATTATTGCCAATAGTATAAAAACGACCATACAACGGTTTACAGTATTCAAAAATTGATACCATAAACAAACAGTAAAACTTCCAATTATAACGTATGTTCACGTATCCATGAATCCAGTTGTATTATTCCAGTTAGTTTAGTTAGTACTTCTTATCCCAACATACTTTGAGCAATTACCCTGTGCAATGTTTGTACCATCGAAGCTTAGGCTAGCTGTCGGAATACTTCTTACCTCATCGTCAGGGATGAGAATGTGTCTTTCTTTAATCTTAGTTGAAGGTGAATATATGTATATAGAAGATTATGGGTGGGGCAGGTGAACTGTTTGCTCGGATTTCAACTCAGTTAAATAAAATATACCACGAATTTATGATTTTATTTCGTTTTATAATTAGAAATGTTACTATTAATATGTATCCTGTAAGAACTCTCGTAAAAGAATATAAATTTAGCATTATTAAGAATTACTTGAATTTCATTTCACATCGCTACGTCATGAAATCCTGTTAATTTTTTCGCCATGAATTTACGTATAACGTAAGGTAAACGAATGAACTCTTCTTTTTCTGACATTCCATATACTAATAAACTTTTCCTTTGCTCTTTTTATTATAGTTTTCTGAAACATTTAGTAGAACAAAACGAAATATTGTGAGCCGTGGCCATGAGTGCACTCATAACGTTGATAAAAATTTATAAAGATTGCCAAATTTGTAAAAATTTTTTTTAAATTATTAATAAAATATTTTTATCAATTACGAATAATTTGCAAAAAATAAGTCTTCTTCGTCTTTTCTAATTGAAATTAAACATTCTTTTTAAATAGCTTAATTGTTCTTTAACATGCTTTGAGTACACACTACAATATGAATAACGGCTTACTCTAAATTAAAATAATCACAAATATTTTTTTCTAAACCTTTTAGAGCCCATAATCAAACTATTTTTTTTGGTCGTATTGAAGGTAACAAAAAAGCACACAGTTCACCTGGTGTTAAGTGATTCCTGTGGCCCACGACGCACACATTTTCGACTTGAGGACTGAAGGAAGATGGAATGCCTCGTCACCATTGATAAGGATCTCTGGAACTCCTACACTCACCAGACTGTATTTCACAGCATCACTATACTGCTATTATGTGCTGGTATTCTCCTAGGGAAAGATCCATCCACGGTCGAGCTGGACCATTTATGCTCCAGCTAAAAAAACGTCCCTATACCACCGTAAAAATTTATTTTATAGTTAAGTTTAAGTTCAATATTAATAAATTATGAAATTTTATATTATGATACATATAATAATATTTCGTTTTTCTTTTATCAGGTTACCACAGCTTGCCGTCTCTGCAAAGATATTGTGCCTCCTGATGGTAAGTTCTTTTGTCATATCAACTAAGTCTTATGATATTCGTAAGTGCAAATATCGCATACATGTTTAAACAGTTATGAGTGTAAGCAAAACAACTGTAAATACTCCGTTAAATTCTTTTTAATCGTTTCTAATTCGGTGTATGGTTTAACTGGATATATTTGTACTCGTATACTGATTGAAAAACTGTAGATTTTTTTTTAACTTTAGTGACTTTACTTTAATAAACGTTCCTAAACTAACCACAACAAACAATCACAGCAAGTTCTATATCTTGTATGCTACATCCTCTGGCAGAGAATGTCAAAAGGCATTAAGTGCCTTCTTAAAGTGTCTTGTTTTACGTATTTTATGTGCCCGACCGTAGAGCTTTATAGAACTTTTCACGTTCCTACGGTCAGACAACTTTTTATATTTCATACTTTTCTAAAATATACAACATTGCAGCAACGTGTTACAAATCCGTTTATTTTTAAAACTAATTTTAGTCATAGGTTTATCCGCTATTTATGCATATTTGTATAATAAAATTAATAATATACTTTTCATTCATCATTTAACTATTTATAAATCTAAGGAAAAAACGATTGCGTGGTTACAAAAACGTAATTAGGACGAAACTGAAGCTCTAATCCAACCTGTTTCTTAAATTTCTAACTATTAATTATTAAAATGCGAGGCCAATATGCATGCATGGGCTAATACACAACAAACACACTTATACAAATATACATATATACACACACACCAATTACAAAAATACGCATCGTCTTAATTTTTTTTTAATATATAGTACATTTCTGTATTTTACTTTAGTACCATTTTCTAATGTTTTCTAATAATATCTTGGTAAATATGAGGCGGGGCCTGGAGACTTGTGATACAGGTGAAAACCTAGTACACCAGCTCCAGCTCTCATAAACACATGTGTATCAATATTATTTTTTTCCATACCATTACTGTCATTTAGTTAATGTTTGCGGTGAGAAAAAAAGAATTATTACTATTACTATTAAGTTCGCCTATTGTATCCTTTGTAGGTTAATAAAATAAATTTAAATAATGAATAAGAAAATGGTATGGTAACCCAGTAAATAAATAGCCTAGTACCTAATAACCGCTGACGAAGCATTATATTTTAGTCCTCAAATGTAGTAACAGTCTGCAATATATTCCTTATCGAGAATGAAATTGGGTCTCATGGCACGCAAAAATAATAATGTAAATTCTTGTTGGCATTTGTCAGTCCTCATTTAATAAAAAAATTACATAGCATGGTGCTAATAAACAACAACTGACATAAAGTATTCTCAAAGACAAAACGGAATTCTAAGTTTTAGTCTATTACTACTTCCATTTAGAAACCATTCAACATTTTTATTACTGGTCAAGGAAGAAAGAAATAATTTATTCGTTACTATAATATGAAAAATAATAAAGTATAGGAGGATCATTGGTCATTGTCACATGTCGTTTTAAAGGATTAAATATTCCAATTACCAGCGTTATCATAACATTCCCATTAGCAAAGTTTGATAGAGGATCGTCTATCCAGCGCGTTTCGTTTATGATACAAAATTTTTGTTCCAGATTCTGTTGATATTAATGCTGTTAGTCTACATATATATCTCTTGCAGGTTTATCTGTTTTAGGGCTCAGGGAACAGGGGCCTGTGAGCTAGCTAATTGTGGTGTGGTTCTCTTTCTTACTATAAAATACTCGCTATCCGAGCGTGTCTGTCTGATTACATATTTGTACTGCATTATTGCATTTTACGTCTCAATCTAGAAGATTCTTCTTTCGAACCAGTTTTCGTTCAAGTAATTATAGTTATACATACGTTAACAGTTTGTTAATTGGCAGCTCAGGTAGCATTTGCTTTTAATTCGATTAACTCAAAGATTTTTTGTATTTCGTTGGTATATTTTGTATGGTGAATGGCTAGAGATCTAATTTTGCTTTTCACTTTATCGAGTATAAATTATGTGTTCTATATGATAGGCATTATGTTGAATGTATGCTCCAGTTTATCACTTTAACACCACCACACCGACCCGTCAAAATATTAAAACTAATTATATAATAAACTAATTAATAATTAAACGTAATTATAACAGTAAAATATATATTTTTTGAAATAAGGAAGTCATCATTTTTACGCGGACGCTGTGTATCAAGTTGGGTGTAAATAAGTTCCAAGTTAATACACGGTTCTTCAAACGACAGTCTTTAGCGATCGCCACCTATCATTTGCCGTGATTATGCTCACGAACGCTACACGCTACGAGATGAAGAAATTTAGCTTTATTAAATCGTGGTGTCGAGAGTTTTCATTATATGATCTGCCGGCTAATAGCGCCGTCTTGTGTGGCCGTCATCGGTCACTTTATCACTATATAGGCTATATTTTGTTGGTTCACATGTGTGTTTAAAAATAAAAATAAATTTCTGTATATAAAAATAGTAAATTAAGACTTATTTATGCATAAAGTTTGTAATATGACTTACTTATCTGAAATATACTTTCAAAGTAAATGTAAAAAAGGCTTTTAAAATCATTTGTTTAATACATATATATATATATATATGTGTATATATATGTATATATTTACTAATTTCCAAACGGACTTTTAAGCATTATAATCTCTTTTACCATATGTTCCCATTAAAGCCAATCATTTAAGGACTTAAAAAGAAAAGTTGGGTTATGGTAAAGTCAAATAGACTTCTGTCATCTCTCTCCTTGATCTCATCTTTATTTTATTTACTTATATCTTGTAATCTTAATTTCAGTTGAATTCCAATTTCATACGCCGGTTTTCATAGTTAGGTTTGTTTCACTCTTACTAATTATAACTAATTATATGGTTGTATTTAAATACATACAGCCCGTTAACACCTGCTACTATTTTCAATAAATATTCAAGATGTACTTATGTAGCCATCCTTGACGAACATCATGGAATGTTTCGTTACCAGTTATTGGGTCTCTGGATCCCTACACTCACCATTCAAAACGCAGCAGAGCTATACTGTTAGTATTTTTGAGAGCGTAGTCGAACCCCACGTGAGCCAAATGAGCTAAATCGTAACTCAACCACAGAGATGTATGTCTTAAAAGTTCGTTTAGGTAACATTATATATACTTTTTTCCATTTTATAACCAGAAGAGTTGGTATTATTTTAGGACTGTGTTGTAAGAAATCTGTTTGCAGCTGCCCAACGAGTTGTTTTCCTTTATTTGTCGTGCAAACACTTATTACGTACAAATAATCTTTATCCAGGCCAGCGCTGACATACCTACAAGCTTCCAAATCTCTCGTAAGTCTTCTATAAGAATGCCTTTTTACTCAATGAGTGTGCCCTCAAATTCTTCGATCGCGTGACTACTTGTTGCGAGTTCGATTCCTAGTCGATCCCAATATTTCACTGATTGTAACTCACAGATTTACTGGCTTTCACTCCTAATCGTTTTTTCTTTGTCATTAATTCTAATAAATCACGAACAAGGTTTTGCAATTTTGTAATATAGACATTGGATTAGGCAATGTTTAAATGATTTTTATTTGTTTGCTTAAATATGTACATCACAAGGTAGGGGAATCTTCTGGTAACATGTAGAAAATATCGTTGCGATTAAAATTGACTTGAAGGAAGGGATCATTTACTTTTATAATTTTGTAATAAATTAATGGCATCACAAATGGAACATATTCACTGGTAACACTAAACGGGTTTATATTGTCCCTTGATACATATAGAAGCACTTAACATCTCAATGGGCCATTTTCCATTCATTTGTATGTAATATTGCATACTAGAATTCCGTTGAGTAGTCACGGCTATTTGAGACATTAGCATATATTTTTAAACACGTAAGTGGTGATAACCTAGTGGTTATGACATGAGACTCTCGATCTAGCAGTTGTATATTTGTATCCTAGCTGGATTGTGCTAGCGAGTTATTGTTTCCAAAGTCCAATCTAACGTACCAGAAACACTCTCTGCCATCTGTTACCGGTGTTTGGCTATATATGTAACCTAAGTTATATTTGGAGCCTTATAAGCACGATTAAATATTTTTCTAAAAGTACAAATCTCTTTCGAAATTAAAGGGCACCAAAGGTAGACCAGCACTAGGCACACCGACCACTTATGAGATGGTCTAATCAGATCTTATCTGCTTTATCCCTTGTTATGAAATTTGTAGTGCACAAACAAGCACACAGTTCATCTGACGGTAAATTATTCCTTCGGCCCATGGCACCCACATTTATTTTCTATAACATATATTAATGTGGGTAGTCCTTCCTGAGGTTTAAACTATAATTCCTTGTCATCAGTAGAAAGATGAATTTTGCGACAGAAAAGGCAATTACGACTAAAATATAAATCCAAGAAGGACATCTAGCTCAAACAACATCTTAGTGACATGCTGTCCTATATGAATGAAAAAAAATCCCTAAGTCACTGTTTCTGAGATCTTTGTGACACTGATTACTATGACAGGTATTTGATTATTAATCTACTGCGCACATTTCAATATAATCTGTGTTCAACGCGTAAGTGCTTCTTTCAAGTATCTAGGTCAAGTGGTTTGTGATAATATCTATAATATTACTTCCTAGTGTATTTATTCTTACACATTAAAGTAGTATCTGAAGTCGATATGACGAAGGTTCGATTCCCAGTTGATTCTGTTTGTGCAATGAAAGTTCGTGATTAAAACCCGGTGTTTATTTAATGTCCTATTTCGTTAACATATCTTCCGAAGCCGCCGTGTTGCCGCGTGTGTTCTTCAGATTTCTCAAATACTTACGGTACAATAATAGTTCACTTGAGCAGTTGCCTACACCTGAGGATGATCGGAACACGTCTTAGTGGTTGAAATCAACCTGGAAGACAACATCATTGACGACTGCACGTAGCTCTGCAAATTTTGATAAAATTCCAAATTTCGAATCCAATACTTGAACCACAAAATGGAGCCGATAAACAATGGATTTCGCATTATTATTATATTTTATAAAAAATGTTCAATACAATTTTTTTGTATTAAATATAAGAATATATGGAACAGAAGATTTCACTGTCATCGAATTCGGTCAAGAACACACCATCATTAATCATGCTTACTCACTACCATATCGAATTTCATACGTATTACGGTGCGGGTGTAGTGTTATTTTTTTATTTATGTTAACAAAAATAAAAACAAGGTACACGTTAGTAAAAGGTAAAGGTGAACTAAGAAACAAATGTACACACTACATGATAGTAAGCGTTCATAATAATACAATTGATCATCCCTTATAGAGAATACCGTGTGAAATAGTAACTAAGTGATGCTGTGTTTTATCTGGTGAATGAAAGAAATCAGATACCGTATTAATGCTTATTAGGCATTCCATATATTTTTTTATTGACCCATACTTGCATACAATATAGTTTAATTCTAAATAATATGAAGTGCCCAATAATTACAACCATTCATTACAAAATTACTATAATTAATATCATATACGAATAAAAAAATAAGTTTTCATTATCTTCTGAAAACAATTATTATTTCATCGCATTTATCTTAAGTGTGTGTCGCCAGCCTAAACCAAAATATAAGGCAGGCTGCAGATAAGGTTTTGATATGTCATAGCGTGGACGTTACGATGATTTAGTAACAAAATTAGGTTATCATTTGTTTTTAATCGATATCTCTGTGTAACTTGAAAGCGATAGAGTATTTTAGTGACGAATGAGATATGCCCGATGAGTACGTATCAAATTCATTAAAGTTTTTCCAGTTTTATATGAATGTTGAAGTTGATTGTTCAGCATTCCTCTGACGCAGAATATTGGAATGTAATTTTCGCTGCTGTCGGAAATTATCTAGCACAACAACAACAATCGTGTTACGATATATTGTTGTTTCTACACGTGCTATGTGTTTTATCTCTTTTGATTAGTATAATGAAGGAGAACGTTTGTTCTAGAATAGTTGGTTATTTAGTCCTCTATCTTTTTCATTAGCAGGTTAACTCGCCTTATATGCCAATCAAATTTCAAGGACTGAGGATGGATAAAGGATGAGTCTTGTTTCTACATTAAAAAACATTAATTTTCATGGATGTCACATGTCAAAGTCCATTTATATATTTACGTATATTATTTTGAGGAAAATACATAACCAAATATATCACTGGTTGTTGTACATTTATACAGTTTTATAACATATTCATTTATGGAGTATGTTTGTATCGTTAATACCAATTAAGTACTAATTAATTGATTTGATCTTGATGGAGGCTACAGATAAATTGTATGTATGTTTTGTTTAATTTGAATAATTTTTACTTTGTTTATTTATGATGATAGATTTATTACTTTTACCTAAAATACTGCCGGGTATTTTTGTTGTTATATATATTGTCATTTGTTTATATGTAATCAACCTCAACGGTATGTCTTGCACCCCACTAGTTAATTAATAGATGAGATGGTCTATGGGAGGACGATCCTTCCGAATATACCGAATACGAATTCACAGCTTCAGTACTGCCAAGCGATAATAATATGATGATGATATTACCAGATGACATCAACTGCGTAGTATATAATATAGTGTCGGAATCATCCACTACAACACAGAGTCACTCACTCGTTATGTCCTTCCCTAGTCCAATGTTATGCATATGCAATAAGTTAGAAGGATGAGATAGATGTTTCACTACCTATTGAAAACCATATAAGAATATTATGCCACATATATATACAAAATTAAGTTTGGACTAAGAATATGACACTTAATTTAATAATATATTTCCTCTTATCACTTCAAAAGATAATTAGTATTCAAGCAGCTATTATAATGTGTGAGGTCTCATCAAAACGTCCGCATATGAACACGATATAATTTTCGTAATATTGATTATATTTATCAAAGTTCGCAGCGTGTAAATTTCCGATACACTTGCTATGGATAGTTTCGGTGGGATTGATATGTAATCACCCGTTAATAATATGTGCGTTCGGCTCGATATAGATAAGGATATTGGTACTCGAAATAAATAAGATCAGTGACCTCCAAACGCTTAGAGCCTCGACGGGATTCTTTGATATACTCTATGTATTTTAGGCATACCTTTACTGATGACAATATTCTTCTTTTTGACTTAAGCCTGGTTGGCATTATAAAGCTAGGGCTTAAATAACAACTACGATTATCAAATCGGATTCACGTCATTCATTAAAACTTGGGAATTCTATGTACAATAGTGTACTAATGACGAGGTGAGATTAAAATTATCAAGAGAATGGCATCGGAATATTGATGTTGAGATCCTTTGATACCGACCACAAGGATATCTTCTAGTTATTACCCGGTGACATCAAAGGCATGGGATATTTTATATAACCGTAAGCATTAGCACAAACAGAAGAACTCTTTCGTTGTCCCCTCTCGTACTCCGGCTTAATATATTATATGAGAATTAGGATTTCAGGAAGGTTGAAATTAAGAGTTAAGGAAAATAAAAACATATGTGCGAACCCAACCCAGTGTGATAGAAATATATCATATATACTTATATATATATTTACGTCCAAAAAATCCATCGTCAGATGATGTTCACACTTATAATTACCGTAGCCTTCGCACCAGGCACCTACCGCATGAGCTAGTAACGATTACATTTTTAACCTTTAACACTTGCTTTGCATATCTTTTATATTACAAATATTGTTTGTAATATATGTTTCTGGTAATTTGTAAAAAGCCGGCCGTCTATAGGATATCTAAAAGTAGACGGCAATATATGAAACGATTCATATCTCCCATATTTCCAAGGTATTCTATACAATGCCCTATGAGAAACTGGCAAAGTACCGATTCATTTCGAATATCACGTGGCAAGACTCGTGACCTTCAACGCGCGCCGCAGGCTAAGAATTTATCGAACCTTAACATAATCTAAACCTAACCTAAGACCATCATAAACCTGTCCTAATCCTAACCTAACCTAACCTAAACCTAACCTAGACTTAACCTAAATCTAATCTAAGCCTAACCACAACCTAACCTAAACAAAACCTAAACCTAACCTAACCTAAACTCCAACCTAAACCTAACTCTAACTCTAACCTAAACTCAACCTAAACCTAACCTAAACAAAACCTAAACCTAACCTAACCTAACCTTAACCTAAACCTAACCTTAAACCTAACCTAAACTCCAACCTAAACCTAACCCAAACCTAACCTAAACCTAACCTAAACTCTAACTCTAAACCTAACTCTAAACCTAACCTAACCTTAACCTAAACCTAATCCTAACCTAACCTAAACCTAACCTAAACCTAACCTAAACCTAACTCTAAACCTAACCTAAACCCAACCTAAACCCAACCTAAACTCCAACCTAAACCCAACCTAAACCTAATCCCAAACCTAACCTAAACTCAACCTAAACCTAACCTAAACCTAACCTAAACCTAACCTAAACCTAACCTAAACCTAACCTAAACCTAACCTTAAACCTAACTCTAAACCTAACCTAAACTCTAACTCTAAACCTAACCTAACCTAAAACCTAGCCTAAACCTAACCCAAACCTAACCTAAACTCCAACCTAAACCTAACCTAACCTAAACCTAACCTAAACTCTAACCTAAACCTAACTCCAAACCTAACCTAAACCCAACCTAAACCTAATCCCAAACCTAACCTAAACTCTAACTCTAAACCTAACCTAAACCTAATCCCAAACCTAACTCCAAACCTAACCTAAATCTAATCTAAACCTAACTCCAAACCTAACCTAAACCTAACCTAAACCTAACTCCAAACCTAACCTAAACTCCAACTCTAAACCTAACCTAACCTAAACCTAACCTAAACCTAACCTAAACCTAACCTAAACCTAACCTAAACCTAACCTAAACCTAACCTAAACCTAAACTAAACCTAACCTAAACCTAACCTAAACCTAACCCAAACCTAAAATAAACCTAACCTAATAACTGAAACAAAACTTTATAAATTACAGAACTTTTATCAAGTTAAGAATTTTTGTACTGTTTTAGCCTTTGTTTCATACTTTACCTAGGGAAAAAGTATATGTATGTAAAATTACATTCTCATATTTCATACATTGCCGGTAGCATATACACACTTATAAATATACTAGGTTAAATCCTAGATTCTGTTGATGCTGTTAGCCTATACGGCTCTTATAGCTTCATCGGACACGGCTCACGGAACTGAGGGATCCGTGAGCTGGTTAGAGTTTGGTTGTCTTACTTACACGGTCTGCTCTGATCACGTTCCTATCTGAATGCCACCTAAGTTACCAGTTCCCTATCTATCAGAAGATTCTCCAGAGCGGAGAATGGATTATGATGTCTACTGACCATCCGAGGTTAGGTATAAGGGCCTAGCCTCTGACGGACGCCACCTGTTATCTGGTTAATCGGAAGCTGTGGGCGGTGAGAACCGCCCTGACACGGGGGGTATCTAGTGTCCGCGATGTCGCGAAGATTACGCCGCGCTCGAAGGCGAGGGCGACGTGAGACGTCGGAGGTATGTGATGGTCCGAGGTCCGTTGTGGACGGACTGGATCTCAGCCCCCCATGAAGTCTGAGTCGTCGAGGACGTGACAAGGTCTACGGTTTTTAACTGCCAGATTCGGTACGGGCTCGTAGGTTGCGGCGACTAGCGGGTTAGAGTGCGAAAGTGCTTTCGCGAAGAAGCGCTGCTAGAGAGTCACTTTGCAGATCGGTGTAATTAATATAGGTTCAAATATAATTTGTTGCGCTTTTATTTCCAGTACATTTTCGTTTAAGCGTTGTCAGCCACATTTTTGCTATTGATTGTGGCCTCGTCAACGGATTTTGATTTAATATCACAGTTTCTAATAACTATGTTGTATGGTACAAATGAGTTCTATTAAATTTACCGAAGCATTGAGCAAAAACTGTATTAACGCGTGATGTAAGAACAAGCATATGTAGTTATATTTATATTTAAAGTCAAACAATAGAACTTTAGCCATTTATAAAACTGAAGTAAAGTTATCTCGGAGTGAGAGCCTCATCACATGAGGAACCATGAGGAACAACAGCTGTATCATCTGCGTAGCAAAAAACTTCTCCATTTGTTAGACGCAAATCTTTTTTTGTGTGTGACTATTGCTGTTGGTCCAGAGACCTTTACAGCTTTATCTAATTAGACTCGCGAGCGGGATGCCCGCTTAGTAGGTAGACGCAAATAATGAATGTTAATGTCGAGGTGTTGAACAGCGAAAGTCCCAGAATACTCTCTTGAGGAACACAATTGTGTATAATCTGAAAGTACTCAAATCTTGTCGATTTTAATACACTGTCATCATTTTGTCAAATAACTTTCAAACCACTAATGGGCTTTGCCCCAAACACCAATCTTATTTAAATATTAATACAATCTAATTTTCTCAAGTATGAATACGGAAAGTGTCGAATATCTAGGAAAATTTCATAATATTGTTTATGTCTAGTTTTAACGAAATAGTTGCTGTCAGTAAGGAAACAGCATTTTCTGTCAACCTCATACAATCTGCTTATAATATCAGCTGACTAAAAAGGTAATGAGGCTTTGTTCATAATATTATTCAGCAGTTTAGAAAATATTACAAAAAGCGGAATTGGTCTATAAAAGGTCTCTTAGGCTCCCTTTGTGAACGGGACTGACGAAATTTTCCAGTCAAGGGAAAAAAACCATTACTGAAACTAATTTCTATAAATTGAAGTTAAGGGTACAGTTATTGAACCTTTGATATTTTTAATTAATAACTTTGTAATGATGTAATTATATAATCGTGTGAGTTCTAATAACGCTATGAGTTCTATGGCATTAATTGTAATATTATAGACTGTATTAATTACAACCAGTGCTGTTTAATTTTCTTTAATTATAAATACATAATAGAACTGTATCTTTATTTTAGCACCGCTTAGACTATTCCTTTATAAATTAACATCTTAATTTCATCTACAGTTTAGGTTAAAATAAAAACGCTCCGTAAATATTTTCATTATCATAAATTAATTTCATTCGTATTCTCATACTTGAATATTGGGCCGTTAATTTTAAGTATGACCTGTTTTGACGTGTTAATGTTAATGTCGAGGTGTTGAACAGCGAAAGTCCCAGAATACTCTCTTGAGGAACACAATTGTGTATAATCTGAAAGTACTCAAATCTTGTCGATTTTAATACACTGTCATCATTTTGTCAAATAACTTTCAAACCACTAATGGGCTTTGCCCCAAACACCAATCTTATTTAAATATTAATACAATCTAATTTTCTCAAGTATGAATACGGAAAGTGTCGAATATCTAGGAAAATTTCATAATATTGTTTATGTCTAGTTTTAACGAAATAGTTGCTGTCAGTAAGGAAACAGCATTTTCTGTCAACCTCATACAATCTGCCTATAATATCAGCTGACTAAAAAGGTAATGAGGCTTTGTTCACAATATTATTCAGCAGTTTAGAAAATATTACAAAAAGCGGAATTGGTCTATAAAAAGTCTCTTAGGCTCCCTTTGTGAACGGGACTGACGAAATTTTCCAGTCAAGGGAAAAAAACCATTACTGAAACTAATTTCTATAAATTGAAGTTAAGGGTACAGTTATTGAACCTTTGATATTTTTAATTAATAACTTTGTAATGATGTAATTATATAATCGTGTGAGTTCTAATAACGCTATGAGTTCTATGGCATTAATTGTAATATTATAGACTGTATTAATTACAACCAGTGCTGTTTAATTTTCTTTAATTATAAATACATAATAGAACTGTATCTTTATTTTAGCACCGCTTAGACTATTCCTTTATAAATTAACATCTTAATTTCATCTACAGTTTAGGTTAAAAATAAAAAACGCTCCGTAAATATTTTCATTATCATAAATTAATTTCATTCGTATTCTCATACTTGAATATTGGGCCGTTAATTTTAAGTATGACCTGTTTTGACGTGTTAATGTTAATGTGTCAGGTTTATTAAGACCAGGAACATTTTCATAATGAATGTTTCGTAATGTGGATTTTGGGCATCAACTTTGATACTCGAAACTTGATTACAAGTGAATTTACGATTATAGGCTATATACGGAGGAACGTGATTTGGTTTTAATCACTTCTTTTGGTAGTTTAGGAACCATTTAGTTGCTCTATTTCCTATTTATATTACTTGACTCGGTCAAATATGATAAACACTCAGATACCCATTGTAATTGATTAATATTACTTTGATATTTTTAATTAATAACTTTGTAATGATGTAATTATATAATCGTGTGAGTTCTAATAACGCTATGAGTTCTATGGCATTAATTGTAATATTGTTTATGTCTAGTTTTAACGAAATAGTTGCTGTCAGTAAGGAAACAGCATTTTCTGTCAACCTCATACAATCTGCCTATAATATCAGCTGACTAAAAAGGTAATGAGGCTTTGTTCACAATATTATTCAGCAGTTTAGAAAATATTACAAAAAGCGGAATTGGTCTATAAAAAGTCTCTTAGGCTCCCTTTGTGAACGGGACTGACGAAATTTTCCAGTCAAGGGAAAAAAACCATTACTGAAACTAATTTCTATAAATTGAAGTTAAGGGTACAGTTATTGAACCTTTGATATTTTTATTAATTAGTTGCTTAGACCAGCGGCTCTCAACGTTTTTTACTCAGGGACGCAATAACATACTTTTTACAAAATTGCATCTTTCGAGAGATTTATAAATACTTGCGACACATCAATATGTCGTGACACGGTGGTTGAGAATGACTGGTTTAGACCACCGAATCCAGGAGCCTTCCCATTTTGTAGCTTAAAGATCATCAATTCTACTTCATCTATCATATCACTAGGAGATAAAAAGAAAGATACTTTTTAAAAGAAATATTCTTAACTCTAACATCTGCGGCTAGGATAGTTTGACTTTTATTAATACTTGTTAAAAAGTTTGTTAGTAAGAGTTTGTCCTACCGCTGCAAAATATTCGTTATATATGTGTTAAAAGATCTATCCGTTGATAATAATTCTGTGGGTTTTTAGATTTAAAAAAAAAAAAATTACTTCAAGTAGCTTTTAAGTTAGGTTATGCCTTATTAGTGTCTGTGTAGGATCTGTAGGATTCATTGAATCGTGTTATTGTCAAGTTGTGTTCAACTGCCCTACAGTATTTTTAAAGGTTATGCTTAGGTTTTCTCAAACAATTTTTCCGTGGTGTTCCGTGAACCATTAATAAATATACTATAAAAAACAATTACGTGGCAAATTTCGTTCAAGAATTAAGAAATTTCAGAATTAGTACATTTTACGCGCATTTGTAGAAAGGTTGTTCGTGATACCTAGCAATTATTTCGACGCTTAAACAATGTGCTGGAATTTAATTAAAGCAAACATAGATAACGCATGAGATCAACACGTAACCTTGATGTAAGTTTTAACCGCCTTATATCAAATAAGACGAGTAAACAAATGTCTATAAAAAGTTATCGAACGTTACCACTTAAACAATTTATATTACTTGACTCGGTCAAATATGATAAACACTCAGATACCCATTGTAATTGATTAATATTACTTTGATATTTTTAATTAATAACTTTGTAATGATGTAATTATATAATCGTGTGAGTTCTAACAACGCTATGAGTTCTATGGCATTAATTGTAATATTATAGACTGTATTAATTACAACCAGTGCTGTTTAATTTTCTTTAATTATAAATACATAATAGAACTGTATCTTTATTTTAGCACCGCTTAGACTATTCCTTTATAAATTAACATCTTAATTTCATCTACAGTTTAGGTTAAAAATAAAAAACGCTCCGTAAATATTTTCATTATCATAAATTAATTTCATTCGTATTCTCATACTTGAATATTGGGCCGTTAATTTTAAGTATGACCTGTTTTGACGTGTTAATGTTAATGTGTCAGGTTTATTAAGACCAGGAACATTTTCATAATGAATGTTTCGTAATGTGGATTTTGGGCATCAACTTTGATACTCGAAACTTGATTACAAGTGAATTTACGATTATAGGCTATATACGGAGGAACGTGATTTGGTTTTAATCACTTCTTTTGGTAGTTTAGGAACCATTTAGTTGCTCTATTTCCTATTTATATTACTTGACTCGGTCAAATATGATAAACACTCAGATACCCATTGTAATTGATTAATATTACTTTGATATTTTTAATTAATAACTTTGTAATGATGTAATTATATAATCGTGTGAGTTCTAATAACGCTATGAGTTCTATGGCATTAATTGTAATATTATAGACTGTATTAATTACAACCAGTGCTGTTTAATTTTCTTTAATTATAAATACATAATAGAACTGTATCTTTATTTTAGCACCGCTTAGACTATTCCTTTATAAATTAACATCTTAATTTCATCTACAGTTTAGGTTAAAAATAAAAAACGCTCCGTAAATATTTTCATTATCATAAATTAATTTCATTCGTATTCTCATACTTGAATATTGGGCCGTTAATTTTAAGTATGACCTGTTTTGACGTGTTAATGTTAATGTGTCAGGTTTATTAAGACCAGGAACATTTTCATAATGAATGTTTCGTAATGTGGATTTTGGGCATCAACTTTGATACTCGAAACTTGATTACAAGTGAATTTACGATTATAGGCTATATACGGAGGAACGTGATTTGGTTTTTAATCACTTCTTTTTGGTAGTTTAGGAACCATTTAGTTGCTCTATTTCCTATTTATATTACTTCAATAACTTGCTGTACACCTTTGCTTATAATTGGAAAGATGTAAAACCTTTATACTGCATACGAAACATAACTTGAAACGCAATATGGCTGATCAGTGACCGCGGCGCGGTAGCCTATGCTTTCCCACCTGAATATGACACCGGCCCCGTAGTAGTAAATGGTCCTAAAACGACATTCTATAAAACTGAAAACACGACTTTTTTAACTCGTAAAATAGAATTTAAAATTGCTTAAACTTCTGTCGTCAGAACCCTTAGTTTGACGTTTTAGCGGAGCACGGTTGACCCATTAAAACGATCGATTGTTTCCTTATTGTGCTGTATAGGACCGAAGGTTCTATTATTATTATAAAATTCTGTACGAATTGCATTTAAATAAAAATTTTAAAAATCTTAAAGGATATTTATAACGCTAATAAGCGGTGGGTTCTGGATTCTTGTCTGTACAAATATTTGTGTAATACAAACCTTGACACCTCATACGAACTTTCCTTCAATCTTATCGCAAATGTCTTATTTTAAATACGATATATTTATTAGGTAATACGACAAAGAGTGAGGGCATCTATAATTGATTAAATATTTATGCCTCTAATACATTATACCCAAGAAACATCATCTGGTAATAACTAAAAGAATGGAGGCATCGTAATAAAATTGATTCTTACTTACATATTGAGAATAACAATCCAACTTCCCAAAAGCTATATTTATATATGGTGATATTAGAAATTGTAACGGTGTAGGAGGAAAAAAGATGCTCTTTAAATTTAGCTGGTAATTCAATAATAGCATAGATACTTGATACTTCTTGAGATTTATTCTCGTTTTTTATCAAAATTATTTATCGATTGTCGTAATGCACAATGTTTTAACCAATTCGATATATGGTTGTTTATCAGAGATTATTATGTTTATACAACTGTATCGATAAATATTCAGTAGCATATGCAATGCATATGGAGTATAAGATATATTGATCAATATCTGCGTAATGAGCTCCGTGGGTAATACTGGCGCCATAAGAAGCCAAGCGAAAGCAATGTAATAGTATAAGGAAACTAATTTAACCTATTATAACCTATGCAAGTAGTAGTTGTTAAAATTTTACTGATACAGACCTCACATTGCGTTAATTTCACTTTTACAACGTGTTAGACACATCTAGTACATTATAAAGGCTCGTTTCTTCTATTATTACTTTATTAATCTGCTATTAGACACAATAGCAATGTCGTAAATTGTGAACATAGCTTTTAATCACGTGTTTGGTTTTAGCTGTTATATATAATACTGTGTGGAAAAAGAGAAAACAAATTGAAACCTGTCAAGCGTTAATACTACCCATTACTTTTTCTATCCATTAAACCAATGTTTAGCAGTTAATAAAGGATATAAGTAGCGCTGCAGATATTATGCTATTATAAAATTTCTAACTCATCTTTACGTTCTCTAAACTCCTGAACACCAATGGAACAAGGTTGGAAAAATATTAAGGTGTGGCATGAAACAATTAATTATTTCTTTGTCCCCTCAATTGCAACAAAAACCTATGTCTGGTAGGTAGAATGTTTTAAATATAACATACGAGTACATAGATAGGATACAGGTCAAAAGTATGACATAATAAGTTGGAAAATTTTTGTATTATTTTTTTTACCAGTAATTTAGTAATATTTAAGATTATAGGGAAATATTTAATTCACCACACTGTAGCTATGCCTAACATGGAGATTATTTATAACTCAGAAATTTATAATTATTTGACAGTCTTCAGTTTCATTATCGTACCAAATATTGTTTTAAAATTACGTTGAATAGTTTTAATAAATAATTGAACCGTTTAATATATGATATGTACCTATCTTAACCAGTATAAAAAAACGTAAACATTTCATACATCCCCGTTTAAATAACACAAATTTTAAAATTGTTCAATAGCTTTTATTCCATATAAAATATCCAAAAAGTCACATCCTTCATTATAACTATCCATCAACTTTAAAACGGCTTTTAAGGTGAATATAGTGAAAAACATTAAGGTCTTGAACAGGACATGAGAATCATCTCAAATATCTATTATATATATCTACTATATCTACTCAGACATAATTAGGAAGAGCAGCGTTAGGAACAATGTATTGACAATTTGTAATTCCTCTTTCATGTTCGAAAATAGTAAGAGTTATTACTACTCTCGAACTTATTTGTTTTTATATTATTTAACTACTTATTACTATTTGAATTTAACACTTAAAAGTGGTACCTGCTGCTAATGGCATCCACATCTTACCTCGACAAGGAACCAAAATGAATATGCGCTGACCCTTTGAACATAGATAGACGAAGTCAGAAGGATTGCAGTCTTAATGTTGATTCTATATATGAAAATGCTATATGTTAACTGTTGGTGGCCATCCAATCCCGTATAATTGTCACTTAATTCACGGTATGAAAAGGGTAATGAATTGTGTGATCAAATTGGTTCTAACCACTGTGTCTCAGTCATTTCTAATATATTTAAGGCCTTATGTTCGTCAATACAAATCTAGAGTTGTAAGTAAAAAATCAATAACTTTGTTGCAGGTGGTGATCTGCGGTGCGGTGCCATCAATGGTCCGGTCGGTACGTCTCTACAGCCAGTGCTCGCATATGTACGTCAACGTATTCCCCAACGGCACCGTGATGGCCCGCTCCGATGGAAACGACCATCGTAAGTACTATAAATGTCCCTTTTTACTTAATTTATTTGCGCTCGCGTCCTTGCTTTGGTATTCGTTTTCGTATAGACTCGTAAGCGAATTCTTGTCTTAGGTCTTTATTATTAATCTATACTTGCATATAAATTTATAATTAAATTTTTAATTAAAACGACTCAATACATTTAAAAATACACAAAACCATGTCCACAGAAACTTATTTTAGGTTTTCATATTAATTTTCTTAGTTAGATAAAGTATATTATATTTTTATGTATAAGAGATACGATAATACTATCGGATTTATTTATTGTATATAGTGATTTGAATTATATAAAATGCGTGCGTGCTAAGCCTGTTTACCCGGCGGTGCATTAGAGTAGTACTCGCCTTACTATAATCATGTTGGCAGGTAAGGCCAGACGTGAGGAACTATAGGAATATGTCAATACTCGAAGGGTCAACGGCCAGTCACTGCAACAGGTAAAGCCCGCCGTGCAATATAGTAACGGGGAATGGTCAGCACGAAGGAATAAATAGGTTTAGATTCCTGGGCGGTAATAGTGGTCAGAAATATTTCCTTTCATCTCCGTTTCGATGTAACTGCTCGTATTTGAATTCGTCAATAATATTCAAGGTTAACAGTTCTTAATTTTTTCCATTGATTTTTTTTAAATATGTAGTTATAATATCGCCATCGCGATTCTAAACAATCAGAAAGTATTTCTCACCAAACATTGCTTGAGTTTTATATTTTTAATTAAAAAAAACAATATTGTATGTATTTAATTTAAATTTACATGCGTTTTCGTTGAGGGTTATGTACTAATTTTCATAGGCCTAATGCTTATTGTATCGTTCCTATATTCCCACCCCGCTCTTAAAATATTCCATTTTAGTTTTAATATAGCAGATGAAAGAAATTTTAGTGTTCGTAGATATGTAATATCCAAAACGTCAGATTACTCAATATTTGCTGTAAAAGCCCGCAACTTTTTAGCGCAATCATCTGTCCAAATAAAAAGTACTTTCACATTTTTATTTCTCACGTAGAGGTTTAGTGTTTGCTCATGGTTTATCACAAATCCTTGTACGAGTTTATTGTACAAAAGAATTTTAATTACAGTACTAACTGTGCAATATAGTCATTTAAAATGTATCTAATGATTACTGTTGAAGATGCTTAAAAATAAACATCAGTTTCTTTGTTGTTCATTTATTTATAAAAGGTTAACATTAAATAGTTGCTTAACCAAAATATTATATATTTTTAAACTTTTTGTTTCATGACTTGATTCCGTTAATGTTAGAGGGAAAGAAAAGTAAAAACGGGACACAGACAGAAAATTAGCATTAAATAAAAAAAGCAAATAATTTGTAAAGGAATATTCGTATGATGTATATATTATTTGACCGTGCCTTGTTCCTCGTATAGATATATAAAGATTCTTTAACAATACTATAACACAATTTTGGGAAAGATATTTTTAAGCCGCCATTGCATTAGGACAAAGTCAAATCACATTCTGTTCAAATCGTACTCAGTAAACATAGCCTTTGTATATATATGTATATATTAAATAATTAGTCTTAAGTTATTTTAGAAGTATTATATATACGTTTTATATTTTTTAATTAAGTAATATTTTTGTAATAAACTATTTATAATTTATACTACCTATATACACCAAATCCTGGAACCAAAATGGAGAGGGCTCCAGACACAGTGCAAAGTTATGGGCTTTTAACTTTAACATTTTTATTAACCTACGCTTACTTAAGTTATTATTAGATATTGTGTAATTTTATACATAAATGTGATTAAATATAATCTATTAATAATAAAAGCGTATGATAGAACGCGATCATTAAATAGCGTTATACGTAACGTATTCTTAAAGGTTTGTAGCATATGTTTTTTTCCTGAAATTAGTCCTTATTGCCTTGGAATAGTATTGAGAATTACTAAATTCAATAACTAGCATTAATTATGCCGTGTATGTCAAAATGCCGCGTCAGATTGTAGAGATCGCATTACATCCAACAAGCACAGCTGACCCAATAAAGATTGCAATCCATCAACACTTAGACACGTTAATAAATTTAATAGTAACATGATTTATTTGTCACCAATATTACATCAAATATTTCATAACATCGCTACCAAACATGCAGGCCAAGTATGAAGTGACCAAGAAGCTTACAATATCTCTATACTCTTTTGCTTTATAGAAGTAAATATGTGTTATCGATAATACCATGAATGTATACAATGTACTTACTATATTTGGTTATTTTACTTTAAATGGTCAATGGTCTATAACTATTTTTAATAAACTTATTGGTATCATAATTAAAAGCAATAATTAAAAAAGATTTTTACAATATAAATGTATGCACATATTGTACTCTATACAAGCCAAATAAAAAACAAACTAAAGGTGGACCTAACGCTAAGAAGCAGTCTCTAACAGGCAACCCTAGGAGCAATAAGACATTTAGTTTTTATCTTTTCTTGTAAACAAGGCAACAGCATCCGTATGACGGAGGCTTAGTAATGTCGCAGACATGGCAACCTAGTACAGATACCAGTTTCTCACAAAGGAGTATTAAATACTTTATGTACTGTTTTTAAATTTATGTAGCTATGTTAAAGAGAAATAATAACTATTAAGTTACTTTTTTTCGTTTTCCTTTACTAATGGCAACTATCGCTTTACCGTGCAGTAAAATATTTGAGAACCTTTAGCTTGACTAAAGTCAAAAGACGCCGAGTGTTTTCCATTTTTTATTGACTAAATCAAATAAAATCAGATAATAAATTTTGTATTAAATTATCAATAAGCAATATTACAAATAAGCAAAACAGTAAATAAGTTTGTTCAGAAATACACGTGGTCAGCGGTCACTTAATTTAAGGAATTATTAACGCGTTTAAAAACAAATAAACTTGATTCGATTATACTTTACGTATAGTAATCGTGTTAGAAAATAAATGTGGTGCGAGCAAAAAAGTTAAACGCATGATCCGAGTAGGTATTAGTGAGGCAATAAAAGAAACTATAAGCAATATTAAAATTAACGATTTAATATTGCAGTACCAGTATACATTGATCTCTAATAATCGTTTCACATTTAAGTACAGCGTTGAACGTAAATAGATCATATTAACTTAGCCGATATCATCTCTCTAGACACATTGTACCGCCTACTGCCGAATATCGCATAAAATATGTGACTCTTTTTAATTAAAATTAGATATGAACGTACTGATAAAGAAAATTAATAACTCGTATGGAGTTAGATGGAAAAATACAACCTAAAGTGTCAATGGCTTGGGGCGATGGCAACTCTATTTTGAATTTCGAAGATGAGAATTACTACACTTTCACTTCAAAAATTATGTTAAAACTAACTATGTTATAATTTAATAATTTAATCAAGTCTATATTTGTTGCTAGGATACTCCAAAATCTAAATAGATAAGTAAAAAGGCACACGATTTTTTTTGAGAAAGTAGGGAAAAGTTGAGAAAGTATTTAACTCGAGGGCGATGACGTTCAATAATCCTTTAGATTCAAGCAGAATTTAACGGCTTAAAAATTTGAATCAGCTCGTGCTATAACCGCGTCACTTTGAGTAACTGGAGACCATATACTCCGTTCATGGAGCGTTACATACTTTTTAATTATTTATTCGTCATTGGAATACTAAGAGCTACAAATTTTTAATACAACACGTATGTTTCTACTGTGCATACATGCAGCAAAAAAAATTAAGATTGAACTAAGTTTAAATTACAAATAACATCTCATTCTTTTTTATTAAAAAACACAATAGCTGATTAGTCGTTACTAAATTTGTGAATTTAAAGAAAGATAATTAAGAATACATTGTAATATGTTAATCATTTTAACTATTTTAATAAATTTAATAATTACAAATTTAGTTTACTAAATAGTTACAGTTAAACAAAAGTTTAAGTTTCAGTCAATTGTTATTAATTTTTCAAACTATATTTTGCGCCGTTCATAAAAAGAATACGGTGAATCGTAATTTGTGTGAAATCAATCAGTCGACGTAGGCGGTACGGCGCCTTCCCAAATTAAGTTGTTATACTTTAATGAAATGTTATAACAATATTCCCATAAAGACCTCCATTTCGCAAAAAAAAATCTACCACACACATGCAAACCCCTCATTAACCTTCTATAATGTAGTAAAAACTAAATAACGTAATTGCTCTTCGAAAAATAGCTGCAAAATGTATTAATTTTCAAATTCCTCGAATCTGATTGTTCGTTTACGAGTTATTTTTTGTCAGTATCGAGTGGAGAAGTTTTATATATAAACAAATTGGAAATAGATTTTCAAGATGTTTATGTTGAAAGTCTTGGATAGCACTCGATGGATGCCGCGACCACGGTCGACAAAAAATGTTTTGTTTGGCTTCTGCAATAATTGCTCGGTTTGTATTTATGTTTGTTGCTAACTAGCTCTTAGAGATAGCGTGTTTGGTTTGTTAATTGCTGTTTGTGGGTGTAGTGTTTAGTGAAGGTAATAAAGCTGTTGTGTAAACCATTTCCCCTTAACGAGTGACAGAAATATTTATTTAACGCAAAGTTTCAAATTGGAGAAACATAAACCTCATGGGTAACTAAGGTTAATACTGTTATAAACTTATTCATAAATAGTAACCCTCCGTTGGCATTCAATTATTACTAAGAAGACAAAAAGTCTAAGAGTCGAAGAACTTCAATTATGTCAATATTTATATTTTGTAGACAAACTGATTTCTGCGTATAATTCAAATTTGATTAAAATGAAATCTAAATACAAATAGAGATACGTTATCTATATTATAATTGGCATTTATTACCACATGTGTTTATAACAATTACAAGTTGGGTGGTCCGGTTCGATGTTTTCAGTGTCGATGTCGCGAATAAAAAAAATATAATGTTCCATGTTTACCAAACAGCTTACTTTGTAGCTGCGAATTCCGGTTACTTTAACATTATTATTAGTACCTGAGGAGTTACTGAATGCATTGTTTAACTTTCTGTGGCCATGTACTGATCCTTCTATTTTTTGGTTGTTAACAATATTAAATGGTTTGTGGGTTTTTATTTGGGTTGATATCTTAACTTTTGATATTTTTATTTTTATTATTGATCTATTTTGTATCAATTAATAGTAGACATATGAACATATATGTTTATCTATATTAACGTACATCATACTTTTTGTAACTATTATGGATATTTTAAATATCTATCTCAACAGATTTAGATATTTAAAACTTTCCTGAAACGGAGATCAATTATAATAGTGGAAGAGTCATGCTTCAGCTTGTATCAAGTTGCAGGATAAAATGTAAGACCGTGGAAAGGACCACTCCCTTGCAGGGAAAAATAGCAGCATTACGCTTCTGTGTTGAGTATCGTGAGTGTAGGACAGTTACTGGGAGCGAGGCAGCCCACCTCTGCCCTCAGGAGTGATAAGGAATTTTTGTTGAAGATAGATATAGGAGTATTCATCACTTATCATCGTGTGAACTGTGCATTTGTTGGCACCCGCAGCGTCGTAAAAAAAGAAATATCCGAATAAATAGTTCTAATTTAAACACTGCCTGTAACTGATGACGCTTATTGAATAATTTCACTGTTGATTTTTTAGGACTATAATATTATTATTTACCATTATTTTAATTTGTACCATTTATAACAAAAAAATAATAATAACGAAAGAAAATTACTATCTAAGTAAAGTTTATCTTTGGTGAAGTCGGCACTTAACTATCAAAATATATATTTGACCCAAATTCTGTGACAATTTCTTACTCAATCATATTATTCGATAACGTATTTTCTTTTCCAATAGCCTTTACGCCCTAAGAGATAGAATATATTTTTGAATAAAATATAACCGTTTGTGGGTTTTATACTGATATTCTTTAGGTTCACCTACTCTCCTTATGTCTAGATTTTTGAAACTAGTGAAGTGTTTCATGTCAAAATAACTGATTACGATACGGAAAATTTATTCGTTTACTACATTGATCTGTGCAACTACTTATTTATTTTCTCTTTCACAGAGGTACACAAAATTACTGTCTGACTGATTACCAGGACCTCGACTTGATACACGGATATTGTTATGCTTTAAACTTTGCAAGAAAAATAAAGAAATAACAGATTTTAACAGAATTTCATACTTATTGTAAAAGAGTCAGTCGTAACATAATAGCAATAAGTCAATATAATAGTCACAAGCTGTCAACATCGTCTGAATCAGATGGACCACATTGTAAATGTGCTATTTGCGGTCGAGGCGATCAGTGGGGTCCTCGGACGATAAAATTTCTTTAAGAACCAAAGCCACGACTTGTCTTTGCCGCTTGTAACAAAAGGACTAGTTATTTTTCTCCCTCAATGGTTTAGTATAACCATCCAGCGAGGAAATTTAGTTCTTGGCATCTTATCACGTAGATAGATAGAGTTTTATGACAAATTTTCTAAATTGTTTCTATATATTTTTAATAAAAGTTTATTGCAGATATACAGGGTTATTGGTAATTCGACGTATTCCCATAAGGAGGTGATAAAGGTGACTATTTGCGATAATTTTAACCCCCATAAGCATTATGGAAAAGTGAACCATTTTTGAGTTATCATGTTTTTTAGCTTTTTTCAAAGTTAGGCATATATTGAACATCAAAATTTATGTAAAAAAAGTATTTATTTAAATCTCATTTTTTATTTTTTATATATGGTTATACTGGTACGGAATACGAATTTCTACCTGCTTCCGTTGTGATCATTTTTTTTTCAGTTTCTTTGAAATAAGTTTCTAGTTGTTACGCAATGCCGGAGAGCTAAGAAAACGTTTTCTTTTTAAAATAATCTGCAAGCCAAGTTTCATAACGTTTTTTTTTATTTTTAAGGCATTTTAGTGGAAAAAAAATTCAAAAAAATATTGAAATAATGTCGTTTTTCGCCTCGCATTTTGTTGTTTTCATAATGATAAATAACCAGTGTTTAATCGTTTTTATAACTCGGAAGAAAAAATGAGATTTAAATTAATACTTTATTTAATACATTTTATGTTACATTTTTGACATTGGGGGTTAAAATTATCACAAATAGTCACCCCATCACCTGCTAACGGGAATACGTCGAATTACTAATAACCCAGTTGACTTTTATATAAAAAAAATATATCATGACTAAATAAATTTATATAGGTATCTTCTTTTCTATCAATTAGGGTACAAAGAAATAGCGAATCGTATTAAATGTTAGTTGAGTAAATTCGGCTGGCTAGGTAGCTAAATGTCTAGGCACTTATATTATGGCACGGATAAATTTCATGGTAACCAGGCCAAACTAGTTCGAGCCGAAACCAATGTTAATTGTGATGATAATGTCTATTATGAGCAAACCTGCAGAGATAAATGAAAAAAAATATTTCAAGACAAGTAAAGCATATCAAATCGCCGTGGAGCGGTGGGTCAAACCATGCTTCAATATCTTGTCTAGAGAGGAGATCCATGCACATTAGTAGGATCTGTTTGGCATTTACTTTTTTTTTTGTTCAGTTCTAAGGGTAAAGATGATATTATTATAATATTTAGTGACATATTTACAGTAATAGAATAAGTTACGTATACATAAAAAATTGTGTTATTTAAAATGATGGTGCTAATATCGTTACATTTGCATAGAGTAATAAGTTCAGATACGAATAATGTATAAATATATAGTATTAGTGTCAATGCCATATTATGATACTACATACTGCGTCTGTGGTCGCGTAAGTAGATTGGCTAGACGGCAATTCGATATTACTTGGTAATTTAACTATTGATAGTAACCTTAAGACTTGATATGTAGGTTTTAGGATAAGCAATATTAATTTACTGTGTTTGAATATCAGTGGAAAACATCAGTTCAACTATATACTGTGTTTCGTAAGTCGGCGACACTATTTTGCTGTTCGTCGAGAATTTCAAAAATATATATACTAAATATTTATCAATTAACAGTGGTAGAGCTACATTGCATTTTGTTTCTCGACTTACTACGTAGTACGTTACGTAGTACTTACGTAGTACTTTCCAGCTACAGAATCAGCTCAATCTGGGTAGGACCACGCCCGCGCAGAATACCAACACCGTAAAATAGCAACATAATGCTGCTATGTTTTGTCTGGTGAGTGTAGGGATCCGGCGACCTTTATGGTTACGAGGCATTCCATCTCAGTCCTCAAGGGTGACAACGCATCTGCATTATGATTCCTTGTCCATGATGAATATAGATGTCATGGGCCGCAGGAATCACTTGGTGAACTGTGTGCTCATTTGTTATCCTCAAAGTAATAAAAAAAAAATTAGACTGTTACTTTTTCGCCTTATATCACTATCAGACTATTCGATTCTTAATGAACGCTCCATGGTGTAGTCAGAGTACATAGATAGCTATTACGTTGCGGTTTCTAGGTCTGATTCCCAGCTGAGAAAGAATATTAGTACACTATAATATATTGGTATATAAGTAATATATTGATTTTCTAGTATGGGTGTGTTGAATGTATGTCCCGTATCGAATGACACTGCACCTCTACTGACCTTCCACCGATATGCATAGGCATTACATAGGACCGAGGAAGGTGGCAACGAGTGAATTCACTCGAACACTTCCGACGCTATAATATATTCTGCGCATTTGATGTCATCTGAACTGACGCAGAAGATAATGACTATGGTCGAACTCGTCTAACAAAAAAAAAAGAATACTTAATATATTACTTTTTTTCATATTTAGAAGTCTGTTATTATATTATAAAAATAAATGTTGAAAACAAGATTACAGTAGATGGATATTAAAAAGTAATAAAATACAGAACAAGTGTCTCAAAGCTCAACGGCCCTTGCAATTAATTTATTTTACGGTCTACTAAAATTTCCCTCTTCATAAATAGTATCGTATTGGAATCAAATATTCATTTTAGACATTTATTATATCTTGTTATCATTCATTTACTCATTTCAGTAGTACCGATAATACGGTATAAAATTTTATGTTCTCATTTTTTGTGTTTTGTGTCAAATTGTTTGTAATGCTTAATTTAGCGACGTAATTTGTAGAAATGTCACATATTATCTTTAAGAATAGTATACTTAATAATAATATCTCAAACGTGATAGAGAACGAATATAAAAGTTTTCATTTAGGAATCTCTAGATCGAGAGACCGTCCATAATACACTGATATTTATATACATACAAATAAAATTACAAGACTAAAACAAACATGTGTATAAAGAGAGCGTGTTCAATAACGAACAATACTTACTTGATCATCTATATCTAAATTTGTAATTATAATATAAATTAAAACAAAAGCAAAAAAAATTGTCCAGCAACGTATATCAGTATATTTATTTTCTGACAATTTTTTTTGCATCCCCAACCTTGGAGTCTTACTCTCATCGCGTGCAAAGAAGTTATACATCAAAAAGATGGACATGGTTCAAATCAGTCAGTTTTAATCTAAATATGTCATCATTTTTCAAGGAAGCTTCGTTGCCGCAAATACATATTAATTCATATGTATACGTATTTGCATGTTCTGTCGATATCTATCTATGTCTATATAATGTGCAGACAATTAAAATTGTGGGATAGAAAAGCATCCCAGAATTATAAAGCCAGCTGACTTTTCTGTTGATAATGGTTAGAGGAATATTAGATAAACAAAATTCTTCAACATTTAAGTAGTCCAATTCTGGCCAATATCATAGAAACAGTGCAGCAGTTTCTAATCAGTCAGTTTTTAAGATATTGATTGAGGTTGGCAATCGAGAGCGCACACGTAACGAGGGACACACACACCTTAGGGCACAATACTCACATTCATCTTCGATTAGGAGTCACTCCTGAGGACTACGATGGAATTCGTCATTACTTGTAATAAGGACTAGGATAGTTTCGCTGGTACTCTGAGAAACGTAGTTTTCCTCGTTGTGTCAATCTTTTCGTGCTAATCCTAGTTTATACTAGCTGCGCATTTCCCTATCACGTAAAAAGACTAGATTATACCTTTCCAACACATATGGAGGAGTGTGTAACGGGACATACATTTATGGCTATGTTTATTAAGAATTCAATTACGAAGACAATCCCGATAAAGCTGTTTTATATACGAGGTCTCCTCCCCATGCTTTATCTCTGCCAAATACATTGCTCGTGTAGTGGGTTATTCGAAATATATTAATCTTATGTCAATTTGTCAAATGGCAAACCTTTATGTTGCGTATTATTCACTTACAGGTTTTATTACAAACGATACTTATTCTAATTTGCCACACAGGGAATCGTAATTAATAGTGTAAATGCCTCCTATTAAACATTGCAATAATTGTTTAATTATTGTATATGTTTAAATATTTCTTCTATTTGTGATTAATCTTTTTATTGTGACGGTAATTAAAAAAAAAAACGGATAATTAATTTTTGTGAATACTTCAAAAGTTTCGGTTAATCTGTATTTACAATATAAGACTATTCGTAGACGCACCTGAAACGAGGCGCTTGAGATTACACGGTTCCATTAGCGCATAGCACTTTGTCGTGTTTTCGCTTAAAGTACTGGTATTAATTAACCATAACATGTGTAACTTAAATAAAACGTTCTCTTTGACATTGTTGCATGCGAAGGAATATTTGTATAATCATAGTCTTCAAACATTATATGTGATTGGCATAATAAATTGTTAAAGACAATAAATACGGTAGAAAAACGGAATTATCACAATTTCAGTTATTAATAAGTCCGCACATATTTAAATATCATAAATATTTGATTAAATTTTTATAGTTTTATGCAAAAGGTTAAGGTTATCACAAAATACAATTACGTCTTGGATATAATGATAATAAATATTCTACAAGCTTCTAAGGAAGCGTTCTGGAATTTAATGCAGGATTCCCGACCTACCTACCGCAGCGGCTGTATCCTGCAGGATTAGACGCCATTACAATCCCTTAATCTTAAAGTTGAGACGTACTCTAAGACATATCTACATCTGTGCCGCCTTGTGGTTTAACGTTGGACTTAATATGTGTCATAATAGATTCGTTAATTAGAACAAAGAAAAAGCTTGCTTTTTGATGCTACCTCTTGTATTTATCCTCTATTATAAGCTAACGTAATTCATGTTTGCGCTTTATAAAGTTTTATTATTAATTTCGAAAATGATTCTTATGTGTATAGAGATTCATTAGTTAATTATATATTTATTTCAAATAATAGTATTATAGTTAATAATACTATTATTTGAAGCAATTTATTTTGCCAATTTAATACAGTTCTTAGTCCATGAAAAGATAAATGTAAATAATAAGGAAATCTGTCAAATATAAACTGCATAGCATAAAGCCTCAAGCGACAGTTATGTTTTATGTTGGGTCGTTTATACCTACTGTACAACGATGCTCAACTTCGCATCACATTGACATAATTTTATTATACACAATGTTTTTCCTTTAAATTGATTTAAGAAAGAATTTAAAATGACTTTGCCGTAACCTATCTGGGAGAATTATCGTGGGAGATGACGTTAATTACGTAAAAAACAATTGCGATTAACATATTTGCGTCTTTTTTGCCAAGATACAAGGACGGATGTGATAACAATATTGATCTAGTCGAATTCCAAGATACGGGTTTTTAAAAACATTTCTATATTATCAATTTAATCTTCATTTTAGAAAAAAAATAAGTATAATTTATAGATAATTAAAATACTAGTAACATGTTAACTCGGACAGATTGTACGGGGATATTCCTATAGCAACAGTTGTCAGTAGTAGAGTACTACGTTGTACGTGTTAGTACATTACAGCTTGTTCCTGCAATATTAAAGGGCCAGCTCGACTGGGCGAGCATCACCCACAGAATACCATCGTGAAATAGTAGCCAAAGCAGTAGCCTTATTATTTCCTATGGTGAGTGTGTATCTAAGGACGCAATTACAGTTAACGAGGCATTCCATTTCTGTCCTTAGGGGTGTCGCATTTGATTCTAGGAATCTTTATTGAATATGATCGTAGATGTCTACGACGTCGCGAACTGTGTGCTCGTTTTATATAAAAAAGGTAAATTATATCTGTCGCCCTTAATAAAAAAATATCTGAAATAAGAATAATTTTATGTATACGTTGTGACAATCGAAAATACTCAAATAAACATGGCAGATATAAAAAAATGCACAAGTATTTCGTCAATCGATTAATTAGATAAATATTAACTTTTGTCTCTTTATTTTCGACTATATACATATATTCATTATATCATTACGCCGAGGCTTAAAATGACAAATGTCAAATTATTTCAAACTAAATAAATTATTCGTGCTTTTGGTACGTTTATTCATTCTTATTACACCATGATAATAACACATGTGTGTTTCCGTTCTGTCGTATATTTCACAAAAACTAAACTAAGAGGCAATATAAAATAATTCGATATAACTTTTGTTTCCGTTAGGTAGAAACGGTACAATATACGAGTACCTAAATGGCAATATTATAACGTATATGATTTTCTGTGAAATTGACTTGATCTGGAAATTGAAGCCACGAGCCAGGTATTGTGGTAAAAGGAAATGAAAAATAAAACTTTATTTAAATAATGAAGTAGTGACGAACTGTTCAAAGTTTCTTAACTGATAAGTTATTCTTTCTGTTATCTTTTTTTGTTCTCCGTCCTTAAACAGTTTCATTTTGACACACTTAAAACAAGGAAATGAGTAAATGAAATATTTACTTTTTAAATAAGAATCAATAGACAACTCGACCTACAAAGCGACACGACAGTTTAAATGAAAATGCAGGTAAAATACTAGATTACATCGATAGTCCATTATCATTAGTGATAGCCGGTCATTGACCGCAACGTTCGGCGTTCGTAGTGGAGTTGTGTTTTAGTTTTACTAAATATACTTTGAACGCATCAATGTAAACCATTGCAGGATATTTAACACAAATGGAATTATAAACATTTTTTATATGGAAGAAATTATAAGACTAGATGATAAAAAATATTATATAATATATTATTTTTCGTAATGCTATCTATATTCCATATCATTAATATACAGTGTTACAATAAAAATGCATAATATTTACCTTAAATTAATTTATATGGCCTTCGCAACTTTTGTTACATAATTACACAATTCACTAAAAAGCTTTTGCTAGTATAATTCCATATAGAACAACTGCTGTATATCTTAGTAACTGCAAACAATTCCAGTGTAACTTAATAACGTAAGTAGAGTGAGTAATTTTCAGAACGCTAACGAGTCCTCAAGGTCTTAAAGTAAAAGTTACCTATCACAACTTTCAAGCTAAAACATAATAGTAAAAGTTCTTAAACTAAATACCAGGCAGTGTAACGGTTGTTGCGAATATATTTTACAGAGACATGAGGGAAACCGTAACAAACAAGTTGTTGTAAGGGTAAATAGTGTAAATATGAGAATTGCAAAATTCAAATGTGTAACGACTTGCTTGCATTTCAATGGAAACAACAACGTCATTCAAGGATAAGACAAACCCCTTTACAGTTACAAAATTTTCCTTGTTTCTTTCATTCATGTTAAAGTAAAGTTTAATATCCTTTCTTTTCCAAATAAAAAATAAACGAATGATAATCTGTTAACATAAATTAAATTGATAAGTATTATTTAAACCAGCATTAAATAAAATAATCCTTATAAAAAGAAAAAAATAAGTAAACAACAATTTTTAAACGGTAGGCTACAGTATATATTTTGATGACTCCAACAGAATACCAGCAACATAATTAAAATTAAGATAGCAACCAAACGCTGCTGTATTTCGTCTGGAAAATGTAGGAAAATACTGGTCCGAACACATACAATTTGTGGTACACGAGTATTGTTCCTAGGCTGTGAATCGAACGGAGACCCGTCATGCAGCAGCCAGATAATCTACTATACCACGAGGTCGTCATATATATGTGTGTATAAAATACATTCAAGTATTAATTCTTGTGTATTCCATGTAAGTTATATTTTTTACGCCAAACTCAGGCAACGCCCGAACTTATTTATATTAAAACATATGATAAAGTTTTAAGAATATTTACAATTCAGGATTCAGGAAATTGAATATCAATCCGTTTATATGTCATACAAACGGATACAAGTATCCAAAATAAAATGGATCAAAAGGCGGCTAGTGTCTATTCTCAAAGCGAAATGTTTACAAGATAACATTATTTCTTCGAAAATTAGTCTAACTCTATTACGAAGTTGGGCATCAATCTCATCTTGTTTCAGGAGATATCCATCATCCATGATATTAGTGTTGCTGACCTCTAAGTATGTTCGTTTAGTATCCTAACATGAGCCCTCTTTTTCTGGATGTTAAGGAATTTCGTATATGTTTTGGAGATAATGAAACATACTTTAGCATAATTTAAATAAGAATAATCTTAATAATTCATAAAAACCATAACAATAGATTTATACCCACAAAAAAAAGAAATATATTTTTTTGTCTAAAACATAACACAAAATAAGTGTCAGCAAAAGGTAACACAAAATAGTAGACTCAGTACAGATATACCGTATGTGGTGTTCACTTGTGACCACACACGGTGGTCACTGATTGACTTTCGGCATACCCCATTCATAATCGCACGTCACATTAGAAGAAGCGTATGTCAAAAAAATGCTTGTATATAATCAAAAGAGTGGGAACGTATGACCATGTATAATATAACAATAATAAAAAGGTATACGCATATAGTAACTGTATTTCTAATATGCACTATTACGCACCCTTAATATCATCATGATAATGATTATATTATGCAGTATGATGGTGTTTAAAATTGTGAATATTTTAACCTTTAAAATCATAGACTCGAATAACATTTTCTCCATATTAAAACAGTACTTCATACATACCTTATTATTAAGCAATATTTCATGTATAATTTTATAATTGTTAATTATCAAACTACATATATTAAGAACTTAAATGTATAATGTTCACTCAGACACAGACATTTTGTTTTTTGAATTTTAATTAACTCTATGCAGCAAAGAGGATTAAATAATAAAGTTCGTTAAAACATTCACCTGTTATCACTGTTGTTTTACTTCTGATATCATTGAACTAACACAGCTTTGGGGGAATAAAACGAAACAAAGAATTCTTAAGATATATTTACATAAATATAACAATTGTTTACTTGAAACACACGTAATTGCAGACATCGTGGCTCGTATTTTATAAATTATAATACACTCATACTCAATATAATATGCACTATTCCATGTTAGAATTTATCTCCGATATCAATAATAGTCAATAAATTAAAGTGGCAATAGCTAGAGATAGAGTGCACTCCAAGGCCACATATCGACATCAGCATCCGTATGTCGACAAACGTGGTATGGCACGCTCCCATGCTGAATGGAACGGCGCCCTGAGCAAGGTGGCGTGCAATCACAATATGCATGAAACGAAAGATTGGGCTAAATAGCGCTCAAAGATAGGCCTATTTCTAGCATTTGACAGATACAGGCTACTGTAGATTATTAATAATAATCAATAATAAGAATATAATAAACATTACAATATATATTGTTTTGGTATTTGACGTCGTTATTAAAATGGTTAATAAAAACTTTAATTTTTATTAACCACAGTTTTACTTTTTTCTATGTTCTTGAGATGACAACACAGTTCAGATGACGTATGCTACAACTCAACACACCATAAGAAACACGGCAGCGTTGAACTGCCATTTCACGCTTGTGTTCACGCTAGTTAGTATTTAACTGCCGCAGAGCTCTAAATCTTTTAACCCGTAATGAGGCTGTGTAGCAAAACCGGACTAATCTTTTAACTAAGCTCTTTAAAATAGGAAAAATAATAGCTTATTACTAATTGTTTATCACTCGCATATGCGCGTATACGCGTAAAAAAATATCCAAAAATCAAAAATGATGTCATTTATAACACGTAATATGAATTTGAAATGTATCACAAAGATAAATAGGCCAAGACATCTATCTGAAACCGTATAACTGTAAGCAGTATTATCACTTTCACAAAGTCCCGGGGAGGGAGTATCGAAATTATAACAAATTTATGTTACCGACGCCTGCGGCCGATGCATTTTTATTTCTTTTAATGTTAATTGAAATGACATGGTCGGTGTCACAGCCAGTCTTCTATACTTTTTATTTTTATTAATTCTTTTTATTTGTATCCCATCGCGTTGGACCGTCGAATTCTATACTCGAGCTTTCCTCTTTTATGTTATCTAATCGATGAGTGGGGTACGCTTACATGGCGTTAAACTCAAATTTATTACTCCTTAATACTTAGTAAGTTCACATATTCTAAGTCAATAGTATAGTTAAAAATCTTTTAAATAACTAATACGTAACTGATTGATAGTTACAATATAATATTTTTGCAGTAAGCTTGTACCTACAATAAGGTATTTAGGGTAAAATACTCGTAGCTAAAGTAGATAAATAAATACGTTGAAATAAAAAAAAAATTAAAAACCCTTTAAATTCTATTTTTATGCAAGCTTGAAATTTAATACGAATTTCGAATTGTTACCTCGAGAATTTTACATGTTGCCTAACAATAGAACGGTATTCACCATGTATTTATTATTGTAAATAAAGCAGAGATTTATGGCTGATTGTTGCTATTCTAAATGGACGTCTAGATTTTCTAAAATGTACTCAATTTGTTGCAAATGTCAATAAATTTATGTAAACAAAATAACTTTATGCATGTAAATACATGCAATGCGAATATGTTATTTTGTTGCGTTATAGTTTAAATGCCTATTTTTAATTTTTGGGTTTTTGGATTACATAAACCGACCTTAAAGGACAGAAAATAAACGGTGGAGCATTGATTAATAATTATCCTAATTCCACATTCAGTTTAGGTGTTTAAATTTATTTATCTAGTATCAGCTCCGTACAGTGTTAAATTTGTTTGAACAACTTTCTCAGTTTTACGGAGGACTTATTAACTATGTATTTTATTACGTAACCCATGGACAAGAGATTATCAAAATGAGAGAGTGCGCACCTGGGGCGATCACTAAAAGCGAGATTACAGATTTAAAAGTCTAATATTAAAAGTTGAACAATTTTATGTGTTAATTGATTCAACTTTATATAAGTAGCGATTTAATATCCGGGATAAGTTTTTATTGATGATATGGAGAGAAAACACTATCCGCTTCTATGCAAACTTATAAAACTGTGTGCGAAAGGAGCGCGAGAACGAGAGAGATTCCTCAACTAAAATTCAAGATCCGTATGCATTTTCATCCCTGAAGACTGAGATGAAATGTTTCTTTACCAGCAATTGGTAATCGAGTGCCTTAGACTCACCTTACAGTGTTATGCTGGGTTCTGTTGCACGTTGCTATTCTGGGGGGCGTGGTCCTTCCCGGTCAATCGGACCAATTGCTGCAGCTAAAAAGTATATCTACGACTAAAACAATGAATAAACATGCAGTTTTATTGTAAACCATGAGACTTAGGTTGTTAGATATGTGTCCTATTGTATTACGTTTTAATTTTTTTTTGTCTTTTCTTATAGCGAATCTCACCATCAGCACGCGCGGCGTCAACCTAGAGCTGCTCATCCACTCGCCCGTACAGGATATGTACCTCTGCTTCAACCGATCCAGACTGGTCGGCAGACGCTTGGTAAATATATTATTTATTAATAATTTACACAAGAGCCTATCTACGACTATAGTTGATACAAGTCATATAAACGATGAAAGGTAAACGAATGTTCGCTGTACTTAGAAATATCTAGTATTTTCAATCCTAATTTTCTTTAAATATATATGTAACCAACATAATCACTGCTGCACTTTATTTCTTTTTCGGAATTGTCATGAAGAGTATATTCAGATCAATTACCTCTTTTGCATATTCTAATTTAATGAAAGCTATTTCATAAATTGATCTGCTTCATTTTCCTTTTTATTAGGGTCAACAGCAAGTCTTTGTTTGTCTTTGTCTTTATCGAGAAAATGGAATCTATTTCTTGCAATATTAACATGAAGTTTAGTTACTTTCATCTTATTTCTTCTATTTATTATCCACCAGAACCAGCTACATGTTTCGCCAAATTTCATTACATTAAAATATTGTAATACACGTCTAATTAAATCCTAGCAAAATATTTACATGGCATTTTCTTGCTTAATGAATTCACATAAAGTAATATCTCTTTTATTTGTCCACAGTCCCGATTCCAAGCGGAGAACCAGGCCAATTGCCTTTTCAAAGAGGAATTTGTGGACGGCTACAGCACATTCCACCTGGTAAGGAACGACGACCGATACATAGGTTTCAATCGGCGAGGTGTCCAAATCCGACGGTTGAAGAGTCGCCTTTCCAAACGCAATCACAACTGCTTCGCTTTCATGAAGGAGAACCAAGACTTCGATATAAACAGGCACAACAACATGGTCGCCTCGGATATACCTCGACGTCCGCAACGTAGACTCCGACCTCCGCCGCAAAACTCCATAAAACCCGGATGTCATGGCGTCCGTCACCATCACGGCAGACATCAAAGGCGAAGAAACTGCGAAGGCACGTAAACGTTTTCATTATTTGCAGCATTTAGCTTCAACGCTTTCGTCGCCAGTCGACGAGCCTGTGGACAGAGTATTAGTCAACCGCAGTATTATTTCAGTACGAGGACTGGACGACGTTAGGCCGGCCGGTCGGCTCAACACCAAATGGTAGCTTGAACAAGAGCAAACAGAATCGGGAATAAGCCGGCTGGAGATGTGAAATTCCGTACGGTGGTGTAACATCGCGCTCGTTTACTCTCATGTAGACTCGTGCTCTAAAAGGAAAAAAGGCTTTCTGAGGAGAGCAAATAGTGTCGCTCGTCACGAGTCATCTGACGGACCACCGCTGAATTTTAATCGACGAAAGAACTTTGAGCTTTTAACGTCATTGTTAAATTTGTTCGTTCCTCATTTAGACGTTTGAAAACTCCAAGCTACGCGACTGCTCCGGCTGGCTAGTTAAAGCGCCTTTACGTCAATTCTCAGTGTATTATTATTTAAATGCTTTAATATTAAATTCGGATCGCGTTATCTGCTTGTAAATATAATAAAAATAATTGTGTTTACTTATTTATCGAAAGAAAAGTTATTCAAAAATTTGTAAACGTAGATGTTAGTTGTATAGTTGTATTAAATTGATTTGTATTTAATTATGGGTATTTAATCTATCCGACCAACCGCTCTCTTGTGATTAGCCACAGATAATATAACTATTAACTGTAATTTCACTTCTGTATACTTCTACCAAACATTCTCCAATATAGACTTACGTTTGCTGGACGTCTTATGAATTTGATGTATGATTTGTGCTGTATGTAAATATTATTTTAAGTGTTTGTTTGAGAGTGATAGGTACTTGAATCTCTTTTCGTTATTAATATGATTTGTTGCGATAATAATTAATGCTTTCATTGAACAAAAACAATTCTCTTTTTACTATAACATTACAAATACGAAATTGTGAAAATAACGTAAAAATTATTTCTTAAATCATTTGCCATACGAACTGTTTTAACTCATATTTATTAGTGGACATTGTAGTCTTATATATTTTAAGATCTGTGCCATAGCGTGGTGGCAGTGTACGAGTTTGTTTTCGCGATGTAATTAGTGTGTTAAGTTAATGTCTGTTAACTACGTATAAATAAAAAAACGTGTGACGTAAGACAGAAAAACATTAATGTATCCTATACCCAGTGTAATATGTAAACTTGGCTAAAGATCTTGTGTAAGGCGGGCGTAAGGTAGTTGTGAACTGTACCCTACGTTCAATGTAATATTCAATGTAATTGTTGCTACTGTCACCGATTAACGTTTATAAAATTATTTATACATTCCTTTTACCTATTCCATCGATGTATTCCATAATCGACAATATTCTTAAATAACAAAATACATTCCAAAACAATAACTATATGATAGATTACAAGAAATGCATTTAAAACAAAACGAATGTTATACGATTTTGTATATTGTATCTCCAATAACTGTATTTATAATTGTTCAGACGCTCAGAAATCGTATAATTGCTAAGAAAAATTACGAAATTAAAGCATATTTAACTCGCACCACTGTGTATTATTGCTACCATACATATACTCCCTAGTGAAAAGTATCAATAAGAGCTTATAAAGCCACTTGACGACGTTTAGAGGGTCAAGAGATGAACTATATAAGATTGAAGTGTCAGCCTATTGCCTACTATATACCACAATGCTCGTGTCCGTACTTTTACAGTATGCAACAATCTTTAGAATTGTAGAGATAAACCGCCACAGTTATAAACTTGCCGTAGCACATATAGCTCGGCTCGAGCGTAATAGGACAACGTCCTCACAGAATACCAGCGTGTAACAGCAGTATAACGCAACGGTTTTACGATCTTACAGTCGGTGTTTCGTTTGGTGACTGAGTACGTAAGGTAAAAGAGCTACACTGCAGTTTTTTCTAGCTGCAGAATTAATGGGTCAGCTCGACCGGGGTCGGACCATGCCCTCACGGAATGCCAGCATTAAACAGCAGCATAATGATGGTGTTTTTTTCTTGTGAGTGCAGGGATCACGAGACCTTTATTACTGGTGACGAGGCATTCCATCTCAGTCCTCAAGGGTGACAACGCATCTACATTATGATTCCTTGTCAAGTGTGAATGTAGATGTCATGGGCCGCAGGAATCACTTATCTTCCATCAAGCGAACTGTGTGCGCGTTTGTTACTCTAAATGTAATAAAATAAAAACTAAAACGATCCAGAAACCCAGAGTAAACAGTAGCGAAGTTATCTCAATCCTCGGGGTTGACAACACATGTGCATCTTGAATTTTTATTGAGGATGTTTGTAGGTGTTTAAGGGCTGCAGTTATCACTTACTTTATTCGATGAACGGTGTAGTCACACTAAGGGTAGCATTGGCTTATAAATACTGTCACATAATACCAAATGAATTGTGTGCTAATTTCAAAATCTTTGCATGAAAAAATACTATTGGTACCAGATTTCTAAGTTCAAGAGCATATCTTAGTCTCATCGTTGAATGCACAAATATTATTCTATTGAAGCTGAATGTTATACAAAATATACAAAGTATGTCGTTCCAACATTTACCGAGTCCTTAGTGCCTATTTATTTGGTAAATTCAACACTCTACAAGGTTCATCAAACGCTCCGCAAAATCCACAAGGTGAGGGTATAATCTGATTTACAAGGTCGTATTATATAATTGCATCGCAAATAACGAAATCTCAGTCAGTCTATTTTCAAATACATTAGTTTCTTCTCTCATTAGCATTCATAATTTTGTTTGCATATTTGCAGTTTTTATGGTTATTTTTAATATGTTATTATTTAAAGTTGTAAAATTTAATTATTAATATATGTAAATATATAAATATAAAAATATTATTATTAATAATAATAATAATAATATAAAATCCAAAAATATTGGACTCCCCGTCTGGTTGGTCTTTATATATGAAGTATATATAAAGAAAAGTATTTTATATATTTGTTTATGGTATTGTATTAATTTATTTTACTGACTAACGGAAACGAGACGGAGATACAAAAAAAAATATCCCCTAAATAATAAAATCCCAAAAAATCTAACAGTAAAAATGAAGTGTTAGTGGTAAGCAAAACAAGATAATGTTTCCAAATTCTACTTTAGCACACTCTAAATTTACACAAATGGGTAACTCTAACTCAGAAGTATGTATCTCAAGGTAAAAAACTGTTTCATACTTATTGTTTGTTAACAACATAAACGAGGGAATCACTCAACGTCATAAGTAGCTGGGTGGGTCAAAAAGGCGATAGTTCCACTAAACGGGCCGGAAAAGGAGCGTTTGCGGGTAAAACGTAAGTTCAAAAACAAACAGGGTAAAGTGGGGCTAACTGGGCACCACGCCGCGTCGACGGTGCGCGTGCGTACTCCGATTAACACCTAAGTCCGAGTGTAGCTAGAGAGTAAGAAAGGGTAGAGGTTAAAGTATAGTAAATTCTGTTAATCTATTGATTTTATGTAAAATCTAAACTCCTGAATAGATTCTGAAATGGGTTAATTTAATTTTATCTCTTACGTCTGTAGTTAAAACTGAGGTATATATAGGAGTAACGTAGACAAAGTCTCGGGTTTAAGCTAGTTGGATAATTTAAAAACAAAAAAAGTAACATTAATTAATAACAAAGAACCTATTTTAATTATCTGCATATATTTCCTTGTATGTTGTAATAAAAATAATTATGTTATAACTAGACTACACCTTAGCGCCATTTTGTATTTGAATATGCGCCTGTGCGACACAAATTTTATATTTTTACCCGTCTTTTAGAAAAGATCGTAAATAGACACAAGTAGTATTTCCTATTTTCTAATAATTTCAAACAACTAGAAGGAATGTAGTTATTAAGATCGAACGCCATAATGCATCGGTTGAAACGTTAAATTACGTCACAAATAATAAACGTGACGACCGTAAGATATAATTTTGTAAGAGTAAGAAAAACCTTCAATCATTACAATATTTGATAATATGTTGACATTTTGCACAGGTTTTTAACTCGCTTTTTATTTAGATACAGCTAGTACCAGGCGATTATACTCTGATAATATACGAGTATACTCGTATATGGTTTGACTCGACCGCGGATGGACCACGCTATTCAAGAATAACAGAGCGAGAGAAGAGCATAACATTTCTGTGTTTCGTGTGATGGATTTAGGCTTCCTGTGATCTAATTATAGGTAACGAGGCATTCCCATTTCAGACCTCAGGGGTGACAAAGGGGTGGCACCTTTAATCTTTATTGAGATTGAATGTAGATGACTACAGTTATCACTTAACATCAGATGAACTATTAATATAATAAAATAAAATACATTTAAGACCATTATGACTAGAAGCACACGCTACTGTAACGTGATTAGTATTTTTTTTAAATTTTCGTAGCACACCCGAGCAGGTTAGTCCAAATATCATTTTTTTACGTACACTGATAATGTTAGAAGTATCACGAACACCGGAACAGCATGCAGCTGTTAGAGTTGTTGACTCGGCTTTATTTTTAGATCTAACTTTAGTAAGCTTCAGTAGGTGCCATGATATCGTGTTTAGCAGGCTTAGCTCAGCACATTCAGCAGTTAAAAAAAATAGATTGCTTACTGATGTGGATACCGCCAGACTAGTCTTACTTTAGTTATTTTCATCATATAATATGGAATATTACTATATAGAGCAAAGGCTAGGTTCTCCAACTCGAACATTTACGAAAATAGGAATTCTGACAATTGCCATCGCAATACATACATGCATAACATTTATGTTCATAAGGCAAAATGTTTATATATACTCTAAAAACACTGATCATAAATCATTAAATATACAATAATATTACATACTACAGTTAAAAGAAATAAACATATTTTGTGCAGACACTCGATTGTAAACAAATTCAACATTAGCATTTTGAATTTACGAATTTACATTGACAGTCACAGACAGACAAGGATAATTTTAAATGAAAGGGTTATTACACAATAAATGATTAACTAAATGATAAAAATGCATGAGACTATCTTCTTTTCAATCTGGGTTAAATAGAAACAATTGTACTAGGTATATTACATTTCAGATGTAAACAAATTACGGAGTTTCTTTTCAGTAGCAGTACATATATGATGATCGGCAACAATTACATTTTAGGACATTATTACCTCAAAAATATTGTTATCTATAACAATGAAACAACCAAAGCAAAGTGTTCAAGGTCTTAAATGTCTTTAACATGATTGTCTAGGGTCTTATGATTTTACGTATTATAAACGACCCCTTCGATCTATTTTATACGTCAATATTGAAAAATTGGTTAAAAAAGTTTGGAGATAAATACAAAAAACAGTAGTAAACTCATATTTTTATTAGTTATATTTTGTATAGATATTGCATTCAAATATTTCTGAGCATATCGTCGAGCATAAAGAATATATTATAGTGACTTATATCGACTAGGAAAAAATTATGATATCTCTTGGTCGATTTATGTCACAACCGTATCTTCTAGTTATTACCAGATAGCGTTAACTGCACATGTTACATTACAATGCCGTAAGCATTTGCGTAAACACTGGGGCTGTAACTCCCAGTTCATACGCAATAAGATCAGAAGAAGGTACAGATGTAGAATACCGGGACACGGAAAGAACACGGATCAGATCTGTATATCAACAATATGTGCAGAAATATTGTTCTTCATCTAGGAATCTAACTGAAGACGCACTACATCGCAACCAATTACTCTGATCAATACGCCACGTGACTGCCAACTAGTAATCGGTATCTTATCTTCCCATCTGAGATTGCGTTTTAATGTATCTTTAAATTCAACTATTTCCTTTAACCCATTTATTTCACTGCATGACATTCGAAGAAAGGACTAACAAACAATTCTTGGAAAATTTGCCTATACTCATTGTGTTGGACGTGGCTAGTAAAACATATGGACGTGTTCATGATTGAAGTAACGTTAGCGATGCAACTCCCCATCAATATCCAGCCTGAAATTTGGAAATTGTAAAACCACCAGTCCTATCCTTACCGTGTACCTGTAGCGTACGGAGATGTACAACGTGCGGATATGATAGCCAGATTTTTCTTGCTACTAAGAATGAATGACACATGCAATCAAGACTAACACCTTCATCCATCATCAACAAAGATTCGAAATATACCAGAGTTGTCATCCCTCAGAACTAAGATGAAATGTCTCGGGGTAAGTGGGGCTTCGGTTCCCTACTCTCATTCTATACCACACTCCTTCAGTTCATATGAAACAATAATCTATATGCTGCTCATGCTATGCTGTGGAGGCGTAGCTTGACCGGTCTTGCGGAATCATTCATTATGCAGCTGGACAATAGTACCAGCGTAGCTCTGTTACTGTTATCCTGGTATATTTCTATATCAACACAAGTTTAATATTGCTGAATAGCAAGCAATACAAACAATGATTTAGTTTAGCCGGTGTTTTGCACGTTATATATTTTCAGTTATTGTGCTTAAAAACTGTTTTCGTTACTAAACATTTTTGAAATCAATGTTATTTTTAAAAATATCAAACTGTGAAATTGTGATTATACCGTCAAAAAGATAAGATGCGTGAACGTCAGGGAACAGAGCGGCACGAATTCTTTGTCTGTTCGTCTATCCTCAATTACGTAAATAAGGTATTTATCGTTTATCACCGCTATTGATACAATTGTCACGCGTCTATTTTGAATTAGTTTTTACGTCAATCAATTTATTACGTATTACCCACATGAACATATACGTCGAATATATTTATAAAATGATAAAAGACATTAAGTCATGAAAGAAGGAAATTTATTGCATTCTAACAATACACAAACAAGATATATATATTAAAGATGATATTATCCCCTCATAAATAACCTAATTCACTATTAAACCTCACCCTCACCATTTTTCGAAAGATACTCATACTTTTAGAATACGCTAGCAGATTATTCTCATTCGTTGACAAAATGCAAAAATATAACGCTTTATCCGATACCTTACGTACTTGTACGACGAAGGACAGAAAACCATTGCGCAGTTTTAATAATCTTTGGATGGTGGAAATCGTATTGAAAAATTAAATTATGCAGCAAAAATCTTCAAATCCCTCTATCTAGTCTCGAAATTTCGTATCAGATGACAATCGCAAAAAGTAAAATAATCTTAATTCTTCTGTTATATGACATAAAATTCCTGTACAATCATAGAAATCTAGAGTCCATGAAAAAGAAGAACGGTTATGGTATATAAGATGCTATTTATAACTCATACAGCATAACCGTTTGACCAAACAAATTTTAATAAATGATATTGTTCATATCTCCACGTATGTGAACATTACATAGGACACAATTTGTTCCTTGTGGTACACCTAAACTTAAAAAACATAGGTCAGGTAAATCGTTTACAAAAATTAATTCTGATATTTTTCCTCAATAAGAAAAAACTTATTGTCGTACTAAGTTGACTATTCTATCAGTTTCATTGGATCTTCAAGGAAATCATCTCCTAGTTTTGTCTATTAGGTTTGGAATTTGTCAGCGTATTTGCACGCGTAACACGTATTATGATACCACTGGATACGTCATCAGCATTGACCGAGAGCGTTGTCAATACGTGCATTATCACCGAACTGATTATGTGTCAGTGTATACAATAGCGTTCTCTTCTGCTAAAACGTATATTTATATATTTTTAGAGGGGCTATTTTTTTATTTTAAAATTAATTGAATATTAGAAATTCTGTTAACATTACTAATATTCTGGTTAACCACTCCAACTAAGCTGAAAAAGCTTGTGTTAGGAGATGGTTCACAACATATATTTTAACCCATTAGGTTATTACGTAGGTACGAGTACGTGAGAGGTAATATTGATAAATATTAGAGGCATTACGTGTATATGCCAATAGTATATATATATATATATATATATATATATATATATATATATATATATATATATAATTTTATTTTAAAATTAAATTCTTAATGTAAATTATGCATGTATTTTTATCAAAATGTACTGTTTTTACTAACCAGTACGTCAAATTGCTACGCCCATATAACTCGCTTCACGGTTCCTAACGTTCATTCGTAAGTATTACATCATACTGGTACCTTGGCAGCACGTGAAACTTTTATGGCCATCTCCACTTCTTCATCATTTAGTTATCATACTACGTATGATAAATATCTCGTTGTCTAGAAACAATTATATAATTCAACTTCACGGTTATAATCACAAGCTTCGCACGTGTATGACGGCTTATTTTAATATTTTTTTTACATCTCATAAGTGCATCAGTCTTTCAAGTACTACTAACACTATCTGATTGTTATTGGTTTAACTGTTATGACGAACACAATACACACATAGGTTTAGCAATATAGTTAAAAAATAAGGCAATATTTTTTTCTATATTGGCTTATTTTTCAACAATAGCGCATTGCAGTCAAAGAAGTTAAATTTAATCGCCTTAAGTTGGTTGCTTTAGATCTAGATTGTTTTCTTTTATTCGATCACAATCAAAATTGTACAGCATATTTTTTATAACATATGAGAAGAACCTGATTCCTTATTAATTTAAAATTCGAAATACACATGTATTCTCATCCTTGGGGGCTGTGATGAAATGCCTTGTCCCTAGTAACTAGATTTCCGTATCCTTGCTGCTATTTCAGGTAGATATTCTTCGAGCGCATAGTCTTTCCCTGGTCGAGTCAACCCATTAAAGACACAGCGCGTTTATGATGTATTTATGTATCACCAAATCCTACATAGGACTTTACACTTTTTAGATTTAAGGTCATTTAACATTGTAACATTCACGATCATCTTAAGCTTTGATGACCTTTGTTAAATCTCTTTATTCATGATGTCCTCAGACTTGATATAATAATATAGTTCCCTATAAATATTAACTACTTTCCTCAAACGAATTATTTTATAAATTTTAATATTCCGCCAACACAATCATTATTTTACTTTAAAGTAAGGCTTGTTTAAATTGCGCTAGGTATCATGCTAAAGCTAATGTATCATCGTAGGAAAGAGAATCCGAGATTTCGAAAAACATTATTAGCAATATATCGGTTCTGTCTATAGCCTAACTGCAGATACACTAGACTAGACTGTGAATAAAACAATTGCTGTAAAGAATTTGTAGCAATGCATTAAAAAGAGGAGGCTTCTACAAGTGGATGAGTAGGTCGTACATTTCGTATTGTATATGTACGACCTACTCATAGCTTATATATTATATTATAAAGAGTCAAGTTTCCTTATTATTAGCCATTGGGGATATCTTGAAAAGATGCCTCCTGGGGAGAAGACAGGGTATTTGTACCCACTAAAATCCCCCCCGTGGCCACCCCCAATGCATTAGGAGTGGCTCCGGGATATCCTACGGAACACTTTGGTGGACCTATGCACCTATGTCCCAGGGGAGGTCTCTCCTTCCCAAGGAACCTCGCTGTGCTACGGCAACTCGAGACCACTCCGTGTTGCCGTCCTCCCCGGGTTCGGTTTCCTTGACGATCAGAGCCCCAACCTGATCACTCGCAAAACCAAGATCGTCTTTTAGTCGCTTTATACGACCTTACTCATATTCTATAAGCCTGGGACTAAAGAGCTGACGGACTGAGGCTTCCGTTGCCACCACCACCACGTACCGTCTCCGAGCTAGATCAGCTCTCACTCATCCCTGCCACAGGACCTGTATATGAAAGTTTTTATTCAGTGAGTCCTATCTATCCTAAAGTCCTTAAAAAAAATTGATTGCACCAACAAAGGCTTTCAAATTTGCACCCTATTCGAACATACAGAACAATCCTGAAAATAAAGCAGAGAGTAGCCGTACTATGAGGTACTGTTTAGAAGAGGTTTCTGTTTGACAGCGGATACCTGCTGATTTCGTTATAAAACTAATACAAAACGAGGATAATATTATTAGCTAAAATCTATACAATAGTAAATTATGCGTAGTAACATTGACAATTATACACAGAGTTTACTACATGTTTAAGATAAAATAGTTTTATTGAACTCTCTATTATTTAATATTCTATGTCCAAATGGAAAGGGGGAAATTTTGGATCGGGACACACATTGATTATGTTTGTAGATACTAACGTATGCAATGACGTAAGTGTTAACCAGCGGCTCATAGTGCACCGGTGCTGCGAGTACAGGTGTGTTTGATAGTCGTCAAGTGCCCAAACAGGTAAAAACAATTTCTTTTGAAGCCGACTTTACATTAGACAACTGTTTAACTAACCACCAATGTAAGGGTACGTTTGGAATGTTTAGTCAGTGTTTGTTTATATTAATAATGTAAATTTTCAGATATCCTGAATGTACCTTTCTGCATAATTTTATAACAATTATCTTTTACTCGACCTTAAAAATGATTAAAATCTTAATCATTTTTATTTTATTTTATGCTTTGTTCATTAAATGTCTGTGGCATTCAAACTAGACTCAATCTTTTTTGATGTGTGTTTTTAATCTTGTTTTATTTTATCGTCATCATCTCAGTCACTATTCCGCTTTTGTATAAATCTTTGGACGACAAAGAACGATAACAGGTCAACATTTTTAGCGTTTATAACCATAAATATAAAAATAGAAGCTGAAGGGGGAAATATTTATGTAATACAAAATGTTCTGGTCAGGGTGTCGTGAAAATTCTGTGTCGAAATAATTACATCAAAGTCTTCCTCTAATATCAACTGTAATAAATCCTGGACAGCTTACATCTGATAAGAAAACGTCTAACCGTGCTCGAAGTCGACATGGACGATAGCAAAACAAATTTAATCAAGATCTGATATAGAACCCCTGAAACGGGTGACCGTTATTCACCCACGCGATTTCTGTCTTTGTAATTTGTCCTCACTTCTTTAAAATTAAAGCGAATTAATTATAGTCCGTGTATGCAATGCATGAACCTATTACCCATACAATAAGAGCAAATGTACGAGTTTCCTATATATTTGATGCCTCGATAGTTTTTATTTTTATCACATTATGCGTATCTTATCCTAGAATATTTGTTTTTACTTCGTCATAAGCGGAGAATCTTTATAAGCTGCAAAGTTTTTAGAATCAAGTCCGATTGACAGATAACAGGTGGTGTCCGTCAGAGAGTAGGTCCGCATACCAAAACCTTAGACGGTCAGTAGTCATCACCATCCATTCTCCACTCGGGAGAATCTTTCGATAGCTAATGAACTGGCAACTTGGATAGCACCATCAGATAGGAATGTGATCAGAGCAGACCAACACGCTCAGTTTATGAGCACTTTGTGTAAGTAAGATAACCAAAAACTATTTAACCAGCTCACGGACCCCTCAGTTCCATGAGCCCTGTGTCCGATGAAGCTGTAAGAGCCGCATAAGCTAACATCAACGCGAAGCGTCAGCATCAACAGAATCTAGATTTAGGATCGAAGGTTCCGAAACCACTTTCTTAGAAGATTGATATTTGATCTACCGACAGTTTTTAACTTCTAAGCTGTCTAAATCTATCCCTGACTACTGAAATAATAGAATACGATACAGAATTAAAATATTTGTATCAAACTCATTAATTTTCTGCTCACAAATTACATATAACGACTTCATTCCAACTATCAATTAATTCTGCAAGAGTCACGTTAGTTATTTGAGTCATTTTTGGTAAAGAGGCATTCCATCTCAGTCCTCAAGGGTGACAACTGCATTATGATTCCTTGTCAACGATGAATGTTATGGGCCGCAGGAATCACTTGCTGTCAAGTGAACTGTATACTCATTTGTTACTCAAAAGTAATAAAAATAAAATTCCATGAATTAATAAAGACGAACTTTTGCAATGAAAGCCGTTACGGTTAATAATAACAAAAACCATATCTATGGCTGATACATACCGATTATTACTCATGTCACAAAATAGAGGTACCGATGGGGCGAGCATGAAAAAATCGGTTTGCGATGCGTTTCTTGCACGCCTAACATTGACACTTAATACATTTTTGTCGGGAGTTAACAAAGCATGCGCGTATAATGGTTGGGTCATGCTTGCCCTTATACCTTTGGCATACTCAAGTGGCCTCAAATCCCTGGACACAAAAGTCCTCACAACTATGATATCCTACAGGATGCATCACCTAAAATCAACGGTAATGAGGCTGTGGTTCCCGAGGAGGCATGGAGACCATGGCCTTATGACTGCCGTAACCATTCACAACTGCGGAGTGTGGCAGCCTCCGGAACTCCTTTCTGATGGCATGGGGGTCTTCCATACGGATGTTGAAGCATCCAACCAACCAGTTCCTCAGGCGAAGATAACACTTCGTTTGTCGGTGCTTTTTAACTCTGAGTATCTGACCAGGTACAACCTACTAACCAACAGGATTCTCCGACTAAAGCTCGATCAGAAATAGGATCTTGTGGATCGGAGATTGCTTATTAAAAGTACACACCGGAAACAGTGCACAAAAATGACTGCGCCAGGCTCTACTGGGACCGGTTCATCATTACGGACGGACAAGACTATTCTTGCTAATAAGCATGAGGTAATTCACGAGGTGACTGACATGTGGGGAGACAAGATACTATATATTTATATATATATATAAATCTATATATATAATTAAATTTTTCTATTGTATTGTATATATTTGTTTATAATATTGTTATTTTATTTTATAGTATTATATTTATTTATAAAACCAGCCAGGCGAAGTTATACTAGAATATCCCTAATAACTCAAAACTAAAATACATTTGACATTTTATATTATAATGACGTTTTAAATAAGAGATTACAGATTCAAAACACCCATTGACTTGTACCTTTTGGCCTTAAGTCAACGTCCGCCTAAAGCTAAATGGGTTCATCCTTGGTCATGTATTATAACTAACAGGCGCCACAAGCACTCGTAACATTTTTATATTTCCGCAAATTAACACCTAAATAAAATAAATTTTCTTCGTGTTTACATAAAATAAACCACTATGTAAGTATTTACATGCAACGCTAAAAATGAGTCAAGAGCATTGACAACTTACTCATGAAAGAAAAATCTGAAGGTTAAATTATTCTATTCCACTCTTTTCTTTTAAAATGGAAACACATTTTTCATTTTTATAACTAATATTTTGACCTGTATTGATATACATAGAATATGTCTTACATGAAATATATAATAATGATAAATATGTGTTTAAATAATAGAAGTAGATAAAAGAGTTGTTCTTTGAGAAAGGTGGTACTATCAAATTAACAAAATATGTACAGATATTCTTTCTTTACCTAGCATACGTACCAATTTTATAGTCATCATAAAACGTCTTCCAAACTAAATGATTCCTAACCACACGAATAATTTCCGTAAAACAAATACACTATGCTACTACATACCCTTCAGCCAATAGCCATAATACTTCGGTAGACCAAAGATTACCATGATCTGTTCATTAGTTTCTTCTGCTGTATCTGAGATGGGCTAAGTTTTGGTTGATAATGAAAATTGCAATCATGGTCTAGTGTTAAAAAGATCTGTCATATTTTAGGTGAATAAGAATGTTCAACAAATTTACTTGGACCAGAAAACGATTATTTTGTATTACACAAATATTTCATTAATTGCTTTTATACTGTCAATATAATTATTAAATATTAGTATAGAAATTGAAAGTTAAAGTTAAATGGAAAACCTAAACCTAAACCTATAAGAAAAAAATCGTATAACGCCCTACGCGTACAATACAATAACGCGTTGAGAGTGCTGCTGGGGCTTCCCCGGTTCTGTAGCGCATCAGGGATTTTCGTGAAGTACGTGTCGACTGTTTTTAAGCTACAATGCGAAAGAGATGTGCATCCCTGGTGCGCAGGGTGCGGGCTAGCTCCAACACTCTACTAGCTGTGATAGCTAGTAGACTGGACTGTTCATATGTTAACCATTTAACTAGGGTGCATATGACAGTAAATTAGTTTTAATCATATGTAATTATTACCTAGATATTAAGAGTGTGATTACTAACAATATATGAGTCTTATGATACTTGAAATAAATGTTTATTATTATTATTAAACCGATTTCGAAATATATTTTAAGATATTAGTATAAAATTAAACGAATTCGTGTATTCCTGCTGTTATCAATTTATTTCCTAAACACAAGCAAACGCTGACCTAAAACTTTTAAAAATATGTCTTAAGAAATAAATTATTTGTTTCAAATATTATAATTACAAAGCTGCTATTTTCCTGATAAAAGCTAATTATATTTGTGTATGTTATGTGTCAAACATTTAATATGCAATTATAGAAACCTGGTCAGCCACACGTCAATACAGTAATTAACATTTTAAGGCAATGAAAATATGTAAGACAATAGAATAGTAAAACCACATTTTAAATTATTTTAAAATGGAGAAATGCGAGACCTAGAAAAGGATGGATTGTGTTAAACAAGATATAAAAACCCGTAGCAGGAGTAGTGTAGTATGTATAGTTAAAGGAAGAACAGTTGGTAACTGAACCTAATGAGACTAATGGGTCGTCATTGCATTTAATCCTTTCACTTACATCTTTAAATTCTATTGGATTTCAGCCCTAAAGTGTTGTTGAAAAAAATCGGTCAAAAATAGAGTTTGTCTTTGTTGATAAATATTTATTAAGTCGACGCTTCACACAATAATTACAATAAAATCAGAAAACAAATCCATCAATTTGTTCTACACAAATGTTAGTCCCCCTAGTATTTCTCTATTAAAACTAAATAGCCTAATACTCCGAACCGAATGCTCTTTTTTTGGTAAGTGATTCCTATGGCCAAATTCATAGGGTGAGCCCTAAGATAGAATGACACGTAACCACTAATAATGTACCCAGTTTTTCATTTTTACCACACGAAACACAATAGTGCTCAATTACTATCTGCCGCTGGTATTCCGGATAGCGTACGACCACACATTCCGGAATCCTGGTCTAGCCAATCTATTCGTGCTATAGTTTGTTCATTATATCATCAACATTATTGTAATACATATTTACATGATTCACATGATCACAACTCTAATAATAATAATATCAAAGTCAATCAAAACCCTTGAAATCAATAATTACATAAATATCCTAAACTATTTATTTTTTGAAATGTCATTTATGCTTTGACCTAGATTCTATTAAATGCTATAGGTTATCATTTTTACAATTATGACTTTCGATCTGTAAAAATATGATTCAGTGTCTTATCTCCATTACATAAAGATACAAAGATATATTACATTATAATAAATTTACATTTATTATAATGTAATATATGAACATTGACAATGTGGCATATTGTTATTTATATTACGGGAAAAATATTACAGTGGTATGCCTGTGGAATGCCTTTAACACGGTGCATCATGATAGTCTTCTTTCTACTTCCATTATAACTTTTCTCCTACTGCCTTGGAATGGTTTTCATCTTCATCGCCGTCATCAGCAGTCAGTCAATGTAGGGTAAAATTATTCACCTTTGGCCGACGTAGATATTGGCGTGCCACAAGGCGGTATACTTTATCCTTTAATCTTTCAATTTTTTATTAATCTGATCACTTCCAATATTGATTGCGCGTACTATCTGTACGCTGATGATCTGCAGCTTTATGTACAATCTAATATCGAGGATCTTTATAGCGGGATTAACAAACTAAATTGTAACTCGAATGCGATGGTTCAGCATTGGTCATATCGTTTTGAAATTACCCACAATCCTTTGAAATCTCAAGCAATGCTCGTAGGTAGCCTGAAAATGCTAGCTAAGTCCAACATTTTAAATTTACCTTCTATATATTATACTAATATTTTATAACCATTTAATAATTCTGTGAATAATCTTGGTTTACATATTTAGATCACTTTTAAATTATGGATACAATTCACAGAAATTAGCCGCAAATTCACTGCTACCTTACAGTCCTAAGCATTTCCCATTAAAGCAAAGGTCACGCTTGTCCAAATTAATATTGCGTATCATTGATTATGCAGATGTGTGTTAACTGGACCGACATGATCTTCTTAACAAACTGGAGCGCCTGTTGAACAACTGCATTGGATTCATTTTAGGTTACGTAAATATGAGCATATCTCCCAATATCGATCTCAGCTTAATTGGCTTTCTATACAATAAAGGCGTAATTATAGAATTTTGCTTGTTCTCTTCTCCGTTTTAAATGATCCGTCATCGCCGTCTTATCTTAAAGGTAAATTCCAATAATCTCACAACATACTTCTTCAATCTTCGTTTAATAACAAGATTTGTATATAAGCTCACTTTAGCGGTTTTTTACTATTCTTTTACTGATGTCGAATTTATTACCCGATGATATCAGGAAGGTCAGTAATAAATTCAGTTTTAAAAGTTTGGTTCATAACTACTTACTTCAGTTACTTGTAGTCAGATAATTTCATCATTTACATATGTAATTTATTGGTAGCACCGATGTTGCATTGTATTTATGTGTGTATTCATATATATTTTGTATGTATATTGTATTTATATGTGTATTATTTATTTAATGACTGTTTAATGTATGTATGAGTTATTCTTTATTTATATATTTTATATTAATTATTTTTAATCTTTTCTTTTTATTAATTAATTTAAAGCTACACCTATCACAATATCTCACCACACCTTGGGTTGACTGTTAGAGAATGTCTTTGGAATTAAATCCGCCCTTTGTGAACCTTTAACTTTGTTAATATAATAAAGAGTAAGTAAATGAGTCATTTACCTTTTCATAACACCAAGAGTCACAAAGAAGCACACAGTTCACCAGATGGCAAGGGAGGATGACTGTAGCCCATAAACTCCTACATCTATCCTCAATAAGCAATCAAGATGCATTGACGCTTAAAACTCAGATGGAAGGCCTCTTAGCGTCGTACCAAACGAAACACATCAGCGATATACTGTTATTTTAGGCTGGTATTCTGTAAAGGTGTGGTTTTTTTTCTGGTCAAGCAGAACCATTCATCCATCAAAAAAATAGGCACATGAAGTTTACCAATCCGCGGTGGAGCCGCTTGATGGACTATGCTCCATTAACCTGTCTAGAGAAGAGATCTATATCCAGCGTTGTGATGTACCTATATAGTAGGCCGTTACTTTACTTTTTTTTTACACACACACACTTAAGCTTAGTCGGATTACATTCACAAAAATTTCGGGTTCAATGAATACAAGAATTCTTCACGGGTCCGAAGCGAGCGTTAATCGAGACGCATCATACCTGTACCAACTAGTTAAGGTTTGCGTTAACTGTTAGTACAAACAATCGGCCGGCCGGTCCCCGCACTAGCCACTACCTGAGTGAAGCTTGAATCATGTAACGCTTTATTCCCACATTAATATTTTAGAAGTGGTTATTTGTTTTGGATCGTTTAATCCCTTACATAGTTATCGTCAAATCTAGATTATTGTGAAAAAAATTAATCATCTCAGTTTCGTCTCATCGTGTCAATAACAACTTTACCTTATTCTGTTTTAGTAATCATTGTAGGGTATGATTGTAGAAAGTCTGATGGAGTTTAGTAAATTAAAAAGGATGGGCTGCAAGTAATTCAGGATTTATGCCATGCAGGTTTTGTCTCTTCACGTGCCTAGATGTTCGTAGTGGCACAGGACAATCACAATACCGAATCACTATTGAGAAACCTGAGGTAGTTTAGGGATTATTTCCTACCTGTGTGCAATATCAAGGAAGTAGATACGACCAAATTCTAAATTACAAGATAGTAAATTGGCATAGAAATCGAACTGTATTAATACACAGAACTTAGTGAGATTATAAGGTCATCATCCACTTTCATGTGGTATAACAACTATGGTATAATAGAAATGTTATAAATTAGCTTTTAACTCTTCACCTGAAAAGGTCTCGGCATTTAATAAAGTAATTTCTGATATTTTAGGGTGTTAATTTTAAATATATCTACATTTTACTATAGTAGGTTATAAGGCGAAAACTAAACAATAGCCTATAAGCCGCCTCTATTATACCCATCACAATGGAAATGGAGAGATCGGCAAACAATTCTTTCGTTTAAATCGCCCTTGAAAACCGTGCGCGAAAATGAGAACAGTTCATGATTGTATAGAAAGGGGAGAGAAACAGCAGAAAATTATTTCTGCCCTATGTTTAAGACAATCAATTCTTCTTTGTTCATGACATTTGAAGAACAAAGTATTTGATAGGCACTATAAATCTATTTATATATGAAGAAATTGGAATTTATTTGACTGCTGTCCATGGACGTAAGAGTGGTTAAAGTACCATTAATTGTTAGAGCTAGTAACAATAGATTAGGAGTCTACAAAATAATAAAATATTTAACAACCATAACAATCAACCTAAACAAAATATTATGATTCTCAAAAACATGGATGTCGCCAGTTAGATAGACAGAGCTAGCTCGATACATTGACTATGTTATTTAATTAAGAACAACAATTTTATGTCGCTCTTATATAGATAATCATTTAATAAAAAGAAAAAACATTATTTAACTAAAGACATTAACGTATAATTAAAAGAATTCATATTCGTCACAAACACATCTTATATATTTATGCATATATCATTGAACAATAATTTACTTTTATGCAAACCCTCCACACTTGTAATGGCAACAATGGACGACCCATTATCATATAGTTTAGCGGCACAATTTTCCAAATTCCACCGTGAAGGTTGCCGCGTCTCTACAAACACCCTCAGCCATTCAACCCTTCCACTTGGGCTTGACAAAAAATACTCCATTTAGTAAATATTTAACGTCCACTGTCTAGTCGTATAGTTTAAAACATAAACAAAAGCGACCAGAAACAAAATATGTTGCATGTAGTAAATATGATCGTCCCTTGAAAGTAATTTATTTAGAAGTTCGTTATCTTCAATTTTTAAAAATTATTTTTATAAATTTTAAATAGTTTTTGCACATACGTTTTAGACTTTTTAACACTTACCTTACCTTTGTTTTGTTTCAACATATACTATAACATAATTTAAATTAAAAAGAATGGTGTTGTACTGATAATTAACTTTTAATTTACAATTCTAATTCAACAATGAAAATTCAAGTTCAACAAGCTACAAAAAAAAGAGATGTATTATTAAGAGTATGTATTTTCTTGTGGTATTTCACACCTACAATATACATATTGATGTCTGTCAGATTCATTGATAATTTATTAGTAAATGGTCACACAGCTCTGTGAATAGTGCAATATGTTACATACCTACATACTATGTTCATATAAAAACGAAAATTAATCATTTAAACTTTTTGTCTGCTATCAACAACAACACAAGAGTTCTGACATTACGAGACTTTCAGAATATTAATTTACTAAATTAATCCTATACTGCGCAAAGTAAAATTTTAATCTGTGTAGTAAGATACGTTTTGCACCATCAGCAATATAAAACACAAATAAAATAAAATGTTGATTAGTGCAAACCCCACTATATCAGGAATATGCTCCTACATCAATGAATGGATACAAATGCTTGGAATTAGAACACGTTGATTCTGATATAGGATGATAAGCTTTATGTATAAAAAATAATTTACAAAATAATAATTATTAAATGCAGCTGGTGAGTTTCTCGTTAGCTCTTGTCAGCAATACTGCTTTCCATGGTATGTCAAAAGTATATTGAGTTCTATAACTTACAATCTTTAATCTGTAAATCTTAATAAAGGACTTGGACACCGCTATCGCCTAATACTCGATCCGTACAAAGAATTTGGTATTGTGTTGGCCCTTCGTCCTTTTAACGCCACTAGTGTGTTTGAAGTCGATGGGTATTACAAGTCCATTACGTTCCCTTGCGGATATGTTCTAAGCACGGTCTGTCTACTAGGGATAAGAGAGAGACCATGTTGACAAAGAAAAATAACTTTAGAAAATATATATAAAATAATCGCTTAGCTACTGTGTTTCGTCTGGTTATTGGAAGAAATCGGAGATCTCAGTATTGTTATCAAATCTGATACTGGTACAAGAGTTCACTTAGTTCTTATGAGTAACAATGTATTATAATTACTTGTCATGAATAAGGCTGTCCTTGTATCGGGGATGTAGGAGGATGAGTAGTGATGGATGAATAACTTACTCGCTGGCTCGTTACCTCTAATATCATAAAAAAAGAAAAAAAAACCTAATCCTCCTCGTTAATTCTTGCCTTCGATATTTAATTTCTGAAGGAAGTTTTGATGGGTATGAGAAAAAAAACACCATCCATTCTTTCTTCTTTCTTCCTATACTCGTAGCGCCAACCTTAGAGAAGTGTTCTTATTTATCTATTCCCATTACGTTTTTGGACAATAGGCGTCGAGTGTTTAGTCGTCGGACGTGGAGACCAACAAACGGACAGACAAATACACCGGGTTCCCACGACAGATACAACTACTCGTAGTTTGCTTTTGTGACTGGAACCGTTCTGCTCTTGTATTTTTATATGAAAACAATTAGATGCCCAGATGAGAAAGTAAAACATCGTCCTCGTACAATAGTATAATTTATTATAATTGCTTCTTAACAGAAGTAGTTAAAAAAAATTAATCTATTAAATTTAGTTGTAATTTATTTCATACTATAATTTAGTATTCATCATTCATATAGTATATGCATATTTTGTCAATTTTTAGTTTATAATTTTTAACAAAGGTAGAACCACCAAACCAAGTTGGCATATATATATATATATATATATATATATATATGCTTTAAATTGCATTCGAACTCAAGTCTAGTCGAAGTAAGACGCAAGACTTCCTGTTACTTTTTTATTTAATATTACGTTACAAATATTTAAATGTTAAATATTGTAATTAGATAACGAAACGCGAATAAACGTAAGTCGAACTAAAGAAAGTACGTACTAAACATACATGATATATATAAATTATTACTTTAATTAACGCATAATGGGCAAAATAAGATACTACTCATAATTTTTGCAAGCTTGACTTTTCCTCATACAACTAACTTTATTACACTGAGTATATGAAAATTCTAATGATTATTATATAATTATAACATCAGTTCAAAGTTTAGATTAACAAAATTGCTTAAAACGCTGCCATTTTTTGTATGGTATAACGAATCAATTGTGAAATGGTCATCATACGGAAACCAATATCGATGTATATCGAGTGTATATACTCCTTTATAATTTAAATCACAAAGAAATCAAATCCCTCAGCATAACCGAGAGTTTTCCAGCCATTCAATTATTTTTAGCGAAATTATCGTAACAGTATATTGTAATCGATCGACAACATTATTTATTTACTTCATATCAATAATATCTTTTGATCAATAATCGTTGCAGACAAGATCGTCGTGCATCAAGATAAAGGCGAACATGTGCTAAAGAACAAAGATCAATTCCCCGCCATTAATACTAAAATATATTGTATTAATAGCAAAATTGAATGTTATATAAGAAGTAATTTCATACTGTGAAACTCTTACTAATTTGTTAGCGACTTAATATATGAGAGATAATTATGTTCAAATTATGTTACTGTCTGTTTCACGAACATATAACAAAGGCTGTAGCACAGTTATGTTATTCTATGTTAAAAATATTAATATACTTTTTTGGGGATAACGATAGATAAAATAGTATTTCGCAGGTGTTTTATCAGTTTAATTGTATGTAATAAATTTCATGGTGATTAAAACTTTTTAGTTCGAGTCGTACGATTAACGCTCTAAGACTTGTTGCTACATACCCATTTAAATGGGAATAAGAATTATTTAAAGATCCCAATTATTATATTACTGAAATGTAACTGACATTAAACATAAACACAATTTCACCGGCAGCCCTTGAAGACAATCAAAACGAAATATCTCAATAGAGATAAACGTTAAAAGTCAATCGTTCATCCGATAACGTACTAATGAGTGCTCGTTGAATACGTACTTATCTTGATGAGACAGTTGAAGTGAAGCCATGCCATTAATAATTCCATATAAATAATAACATCATTACTTTGTAGCTGGACCACCCAAAATCATCACCTTGGCTTTATGTACATTATACAACGATCGTAAACTATAGAGATAAAGAAAATGAAGGAAAATGTGAATCGAAAAATTAAGAGAAATCGACGGTCAACCATGGTAATTGTAGTCTTCGGCTTGTCGGCAATTTGCATACGATATGAGGCGCTAATGGATGTAAGATACGATTTTTTTCTGAATATTTTGTACGTGAGCAAGCACAATCTCTATTAGCATAGATAACATCCAATGAAGTGAATAAGATGTACCATTTTAAATGCTGCTTCAAATTTATTTTTAGAATATATTCTGCATGCAAAGAGGTAAAAAGAATAAGATTAGTGCCTTTAGTTAAACCTTTTACTTTTTCTTTATTTTTCCAATTGGAATGGCAATTATTTTTTCTCGTGGTTATATATGTATATTATATTTGGAAATAAAAGACTTTTAATAACGTTTAATTTTATTGATTCTTTGATTTTTCTTGGCAGAATTAATGAATATAAACATGAAAGTATTTTTGAAAAATTATATGATTTATCTAAGAGACACGAGAAATTTGAGAAGCATAAGTTCAAATTTAAATTTACCAGAGCAACCCATCTTAAATCTTTGTCCATAACTGTACTTAAAAGGCGCTACTAAAATATGCATCAACAGTTTCGGTAGGCGTTCCGATATGTAATGAGCGTATTTAATGTATCTACATATTTTAAAAATGATTTATTGCATGTAGCACGAGGGCATACTTATTTGCGGCGAATATAAAGGATATCAAATGGGTTTGCTTCGTACAAAAACTAATTGATAGTCGTAATTTATCTTGATTTACACGATGCAATATAATGAAGATATGTTTGTGATATAAAAAGTATTTCCTATGTTAAAAATATGTCAATACAATGATCATAATAAACCTGAAATAAATCTAATGATTTTCATTATAGTATAGTTATTTTAATTATTCTTCGTCTCAGTCTTTAAGCCCACTGGAGTTTATAGTTTCCAATTATAGTTCTGCAATTCCAATCTAATAGAATAGCGTTAAGTTATCTTCTACCTGTCATATAAGACAACTTGGGATCGTGTACGATCTTGATGATAATCGTCCACTAAAGCGAGCTTGAGAGGACAGCAAAACGGTGTAGTACCTTTTTACCGTAGCACGTTCGTGCAAGGAGAGGTGTTGCATTGCGATGTACTGCTCAGTGCAAGAGAAAACTAATGCCCTCCGTAAGAGTTTCTGGAGAATATGGGCGAGATAGTTAAGTTGGTATATATATACCCCAATAACTTATCTCACCAAAGGCCAAAGGAAAAAAAGCTCCAGTAAAAAACTGGTACTCCAGGAAAGATTTTCCCGTACTAACAATACAGGGTAGGCGTGTAGTTTAGTACGCTACCGGATCCTCGTGTTGTCAAGTAAAACATAGAAATTTAGATACAGTATGCTTACCGAGAAAAGAACACAGTGTCACAGAATACCAGTATAAAATAGCACTGCTGTTTTTCGTCCAATTAAAGAAAGAAATCAGTGGTCGGTATTACTTGTTACGAGGTACTACATTCTAATCCTCAGGAGCGACAAAGCATCTTCGTTATGATTCCTTATCAAATATGAACATGGATGTCATGGATCGCTAATGGTAGGTAAAATTTTGTTTATATCCTCTATCTATAAAAAAATATACTTTTCTGAACATAAATGAAATTTTATTACAATTAAATGATATTTACAGACGAAGGTGGTCTTCTATAAATGAACGTTGGTTTTGATTATGTATCGTCTGCCCGTGTCTTAGGAATCATTTTATTACTAGAAGTAACATTCCAAAAGACTTCACGAAAGAGATTTTTTCAGAAATTGAAACCCCGCACCTCAAATAATAAAGAATTAGCTAATAATTTCATTATGAGCAGTTGTTATTACGGATACGTTTTTATAATTGATTATATGTAGATTCTAATCTATTGTTACATATATACCTATACATGTTCACAGTCGTTTTTCATGTTTATAGAAAATTTATGGCAATAATAGTTTTAATAACTAACAGGGAACAGGTTTCTAATATCACACTTCATTTTAATAATATTAGTTCCTTACATATGAAATTAGCGTATTATATATATGGAAAAATTAATAAACTATGTTTGTTATGAAATTATATGTTTAATCAATCGTAGTATCTATGCACTTTCGCCATTTCTTAGGTAGTTTATTGATTCCATTGCTGAAAGAATTTTGGGAGCGATTTTTTTTTTTTTTTTCGGGCTGAAGGCCACTGTTAGCCCGAGGGCTTTTACAGTTTCACCGGGTTGAGAGGTGACCGAGCGCTAATGGCACTCAGTCGAGACCTCTATATATTTTGGGAGCGATAATCAACAAAATCACAAGCGGTTTCTACTGCCTCATCGGAATGTTTTTTTTTCTTTGCAGAAAAATGTTCAAATTCGGAAAAAAGTGTAAATGTGGTAATCTGTTGGAGTAATGCCCAGGGAGTATGATGAGTATTGTACAAGTACGATTGCTGTACAACAAATGCTATGTCAAATTTAAATAGCATGTATAGTCTTACTTATCATTCGGCAGGGCTGCTGCTTTTTTTCGATTGTCGAAGGAATGGTTTGCAAATGTCAGATTGTATATAGATTTTGAGACACATCTATAGAAATTATACAATTATTAAATAACTGTGTGTTTTCAATGTTACTTTTTTGATAACAAAGTCGTGAGAGTAAGAGGGTTTAGTGTCGATATTATGATATTAAGATTTTCTCCTCAATCGTAGCTCCTCCAATTTAGCGACCGTCTATTGTGAAGAGGTCTAGTGTTGTCATGAAGCAACTGGGCTAGAGCAATTGAACAGTCTCGTTTGTTTAACGGCTAGCTTTTCCAACATAGTTTGCAATTGTTGATAATACAGATCAGCTGTAATAGTCTGGCCAGATCTTAGGAAGCCGTAGTTTATGACACCAGCACTGGTCAACCAAACACTCACCAGTACCTTTTTCTGAATCAACTTTCGCATAGGATGGAATTTGGCCGGTTCTCCTGGCTTAACAACTGTGATGAGCGTTTCCGATTATATGTAATGTAAGTATAAATAATATAATATAAATGTGACATCTCTTTGCATTTTTTACTGAATTTACCATCGGAAGTGTTCTGAAGAGTTGTTTGGATTAATTCCAGCTGCTGAGATTAAATATCGTACATCACGACAGGGTTTAAAATTTCATCCTCGTCATCTCGATGGTTGGCAATCCACCACTGTGCGCTTCTCGCGAAATTTCCTGCCACGAACAACTACTCTGTGGAATCAGCTGTCGCCGGCGGTGTTTCCGAACCGATACTACTTAGGGACCTTCACGAAAAGAGCCTACACTTTTCTTAAGGCCGGCAACGCATTTGCGACTCCTCTGGTGTTGCGGATGTTTATAGGCGGCGGTGATAACTTACCATCGGGTGGGCTGCTTGCTCGTTTGCCACCGATTGTATAAAAACAAAAATCTCAATTTCAACTAATAAATTTAACACGAGTGACGGATATTATGCGTATACCGTAAATTCTGATTATGGAAACAGTTTTTAATAAAACACGCCGGCAGGTTTGAGGGAGCCCTCCCTATAGAGGCTGCGGGTTCTTTGATATCTCGGCTTCCGACGTTTAACTATAGCATATATTATAACTTAACATTAAATTTAGAAAAAATCATTTTTCTTTTTTTGTATGGGAAATTAAAATGGCACCATCACGACGGTTTTGCATATTTACCAATAACAGAATAATTATTTAAAATACAACACTTCTGGTCATAAATAAAGATAATATTATGATTTATACCTAATTTGCGTTAAAATTATATACTGCTGCAACACTGATTTCTGTTTTCTAAAGTCTAATGGATTTATTAGTATCTTTAATTTATGACAATTTGGTAAATAAAAAATAAGGAACTTAAATAATATATCTGAAATGTTGAAATACAGAGTTGAAATATGAAGACATATCGTCACTCCTCTTGCGTATGAAAATGATTATTTTTCACTGAGGTGATCAGGTTGTGTTTGTATTTTTAGAGGACTATCTTATCCAAGTTCAAATTAAAAATATATTTAATTGATATGACATCGTTTTTTTCCTATTCCAAACAGTAATATTGAGAACAAGAAATGTTGCAATAGTTTTAAATGTTGAATGTTCATGCAAAAAAAAAAACTTATTTCTCGCCACTAACATGAGTAATAAACTACGCCGTGGACTGATGAAAATCAACAAATGAAAATTGTATGTGTTCATCGCTAAATTAGTCACAGCTTGTAAAATAAAATTATTTTCGACGTAATGGAAAATAAACCGATGTATAAATTCAAAAAGGAGAAGACAGATCCAATTTTAGTTTACGTTTCGTTACTTTGTTATTTGATTATACGAGTATTCTAGCGCGTAAAACAGTAGTAAGCGTGTGCATTATCAAACATAACGTCTTGTCGGTCACGACCCGACTGACAAATAATTATTTTAAACTGTACGAATAAGACAAAGGCACTAAAGCTTAATTCAAATCACTTTAAATTATATGTCTGTTACTTTATATTTAATTAAAACAATATATTTACTTATGATATTATTAATAGTGACCACGTGAACTCGCCGCCAATAGTAAGGTTTTAAGATTTCGACACAGCCCAGACGTCTCACTGTAGCGCTAAGCAAGTACTAGTTGTTGCTCTGTGAAAGCGTTTTTTCCCAAATCAATCTATTTGTGCTTCAGATACAGGTTATTACTTGCAAAGTGACTCTAGCACGTCCACATTTTGTAATTGAAGCGGTAATATCTTATTGCTTAAAAGTTCGGATCTAGCAGGTGTGCGTTTGAATTCTATCAATTTATTCGTTGAGTTTTTCAAATTCTTACTTAAAAGAAAATCTGCGATTTCACTTAGATAAGTGAAAGTGTTATTGTGTGTCTGATATGTCTGTCTACTCGATCAGGATAAAAAAGTAAGTTTTTTCTTTTCATTTAAATAACTTCATTATCTTTAAGTAAACATTTAACGTATATACATAATTTATTTAAAGAAATACGCACATACAAGCATACATTTGGCTATGACCGTGACTGCCACCTTCTTTCTACACCTGAAAATTAACCTCGGCCACAAATTGTCTGTCTGTGTTTACATTGTGACAATGAGCGTTGATGAATTATTCATCCACAATTATATTTATTAAACTGAAGCCACGTGTGTGGTTCTCGTCAAAAAGTAAAATTAAAAAGAACGTTAAGCTTTAAAAAAATATTCTTAGAGTAAATAAAATTTTAAATAACGAAAAAAGTGTAAAAAAAATTTTTTATTATTATATTAATATTACTAAATGTTTTGTATTATAACATACAAAGTAAAAATCTTAATAAATATGCAAAAAAAAATGAATTCTAATTTGACTTATCTTTACTAGATAAAGAGGGCTGTGTAAATAGCCCATTGGTTTTGGTACGATCTGTCAAACTTAGGTTAGTAGGTTCGAATCCGCCATCAACTATTGAGCCCACGCCACTAGTGTAAAATAATAACTCATCGGTTATTATTTTACATTGTGTACAGTACATGGCTTGTCAGTACTGGGTTTGATTCCCAGTTGAGACTTTGCGACGACATCGGTCCCCACTAAGCCGGCAAGACTCGCCGTTATCGGCACATCTCGCTATCTACATTAGTAATTACAATAGCAGACACTTCACTATCTTATACACTATTTAGCAATATCCTGCGTACATGCGATCTGGTTTATTCTAGATGATTTATCATTACGTTCCCATAGTTTCTCTGAAATTTTCCTACATCGTCTATTACAAAACCTTTGGCGTGATGTGGTGATAGACTCTTTTAATCTAGAACTGCAAAAGTGAAAAGGATTCCCTTTTTACTTTTTTAATTTTTATAGTTTTCGTTTAATAGCCTTTAATCAAACATACGTACAAGTTAGCTGTGTGCTCTTTTCCCTTAATTTCCATAAATTTAATAAAAAGATACACTGTATTTATTAATTGATCACACATATCATATGTGGGCATAAAACGGTACTGTACTTAACAACGGTAATGAGCATGCTGCTACGCCAGATGTGGAACCGGTACCAAATGAAAGGCATTATAGGCAACTATTAAGAACGAACCCGTCACATCGTTCATAGAAGCCGCTTCCATGTTATTATTTCTTTTTACTATTAATTATTATTCGAAATCGTATGAAATTAGCATACAATATAACTTCTTCGGAGCAGTGGCGCCGCCACGCCCACGCGGCTATACCTCAAAATTAAAACAGCGCCTTGTCTGCTCAACCACATTATCAATTTGTTGGAATTTCAGGTTAATTTATATGTGGATTATAATGTGATATGGTTCCATGAGGAGTAGAAAAGTCACCTATAAATGATGCACCCAAAACTGGTTATGTCTAGTTTGCATATTATCAGTTATTTCGTTGCACAACTCATACAAATTAATTAGCTATACCAAAAACTAATTCCTGATATATTATCACTTGAAAGTATGACAACATAAGATTCAATTCAATGTGAAAGATTTAATTAAAGTTACAAAACTGTTTCTATAAAATAAATGAATTAATTATGCCCTAATAAATTATTTGTACCAAATCTTTCACATTTACTTGGGAAATTATTTGCAAATCATTTGGACTGGACACCTTTCCCTAAATTAAGTTGTTAGTTTTCAAAGAAAATCAAAAATCTTCTTCAAGAGGACAGTTCTCGCAAACCAGGGCTATTACAGAATTTCACTGTTGGAGAATTGGTGGAATTGCTGGATACCATTGAAGGAGTTACTAACTTCAAGTATTTATGCTCTATACTGTCTGGGCGCAACAATGTCGAAGAAGTTAATGCTTCTTCGCAGTTAGTAAGATACTCAAAGATACCTCAAAATTTCATAGCAAGCAATCTAAAATGTCTATATACAAGTCCTTAATCCGCCCTGTAGTCTCCTATGGATGTGAGACATGGACGCTAACAGTGAAAGAATAACAGAAACTGGCGGCTTTTGAAAGGAAAGTGTTTGGTCCATTGGAGATGACAACGGTGGATATCGCCTCCGAAAGAGTCACTAGCTCAATATATTGATGAAAAAGAAGACGATTGTCAGATTTATCAAGTCACGATGTCTAAGATGGGCAGGACACGTTGAGAGGAGGAAAGACCATAGGGAACTCAAGGTAATGATTAAGTGGAAGCCGCAATAAAAAAACCAAGAGGGAGACCGTAGATGAAATGGTGTGACAGCATTGAGGAAGATCTCAGGGCCATGGGAAAGTTTACCACCTGGAGAAGGAAGCCAAGGATCGGAACGAATGGCAAAACACTGTTGAAGTGGCCAAGACCCATAAAGGGTTGTAGCGCCGAAGAAAGTACCCCCAGAGGAATAAAATTGAGATGCGCAAAACTGCCTAGTAATGTATCATTTTCCCTAAAACTAAAACATACTCCCTTTTCACTAAGTTGACTCACCTTTACATATGATGGTATGTATAAATTTACACGTTTTCAATTTGCTATTTTTGTCAAGTAAATTCTGTGCTTGGTCCTGTCGTAGTCAACTAAGAACCCCTTTATTTTCATATTGTTCATTCCATATATATATATATATATATATATATATATATATATATTCAGATTGACGATATGAATAAATTAGTATTCTTTTATTTCTTTAAGATAGATTTTTATTTGCTTACTAAATTGTAGTACATATTTAAATAATACTGTTAAATGCAGTTAGTTCATCAAAAGATACTTGTTAAGGACCTCTCACTACGACGAGTTGGGACTGGCAGTTCTGGGGCCTACAAACCAAATATTGGAAATTATGTCTGCCGCTCAAGTTCCCCACATTCATCTTCGATAAGGAATCGTAAAGTAGAATAGCGTTGTTCCCCCTGACCTAACTATAATGGAAAACCTTGATACCGGCATCAAGGTTATTTCATTATAGTACTGTTGATGAAAGAAACTGGAAAATTTATTACCGGTAATAAGATCCCCGGTTTCTCACATCTCCCAGATGAACACAACAGTGCCAACAAATAACTATTTTACGTTGAGAAAGTGTGAATTTCTCCAAATCGTATATCACTCTGTGTTCAATGGTAAAGCAATTAATAATTATACAAAAGAATTAATGAAATGGTTCAATGTTGTTCTTCTCACTCATACCTCATAATCTTATACATCGGTTTTCACAAGTAGTTGGATTTATTATTATATTTAAGTGGTCTCTATTATACAGGCAATAATTAGTGGGTATTGAGTTACGCTTGTAATATACGTCGATTAATGGTCGATGATGGCCTGTAATTATTTTAGTTGCCGTAAGTAGGCATCTGCGGCTGCATGCCTGAATATGAGAATAGCTTGATCGGAAATTTATTCTCCTGAGATACTGTGCCTACGAAGTGTAGGTTATATTACGTGCAATTTATAAAAAAACAACACCTAATTTTTTTGTATCTTATTTTTATTTAACGGTGAACTATTGCGGTTATAAAAATATTTTGGCAATCTTGTTAGCGCATTAATTAACCTCTCGCAACCCTCGAGGCTTCATTTAATAGCTCCGTCCACCACCACACTTCAGTTGAATTTTACGGTGTAATTTTCTTAACTTATCATCACAACGATTATTAGTTTTTGTTGCAGCTCTGTTGTTCTTGCATTGCTTCTTTAAATTTTTGCTTGTTTGCTTTTTCCTCAATCTTGGAGCCGCTCGCGTCATACCTCCCACACACACACACATCTGCGTTTCTACTTCCGCGACGGACTCCAGCCCTGGACGCTACGCCTACTCAATGCTGTACTGACCGCTCCACGGGTCGGGGCTCGCTTGACGTAGGTGCATGTTGAGGCGGTTATTCTTTCGAACAATTTGGCTTCCTTGGTACAGAAAAAAAAGGGTCGAAACCCAGAGGGAGTATCTACGGTTCTGCGATACAACTTCGGGAACACTGATTGACCTTGATTCGGGGGTAGGCTGGTGCTTTCAAACGGTAGTCTTCGGGTGATGGACTCGGGAGTGTCTGTTACCGACGTGAAAATGGTGTCGTCTACGAAGGGGCGCCCCGCGTTTCTGTCAGCCTTGCCGGAAGATGTAAAATGTAGGGAACCTCCCAGAGGACGGGTTGGACAGCTGACTCAGTGTCGTGGATATATGCAACAGTGCTTCAGTGTTACGTGACCCTCTAGTACGCGTCGAGGGTGGAATATCCCGAAAGGAAGAGCGACGCAAAATAATACCGACAGTCCTCTCCCTTTGAGACTCCAGCTTGCTACTATTCTTCTGACTATTTTAAACTATCCGATCGGGGGTTTCAGTTTCCTTAATACAAGCCAACTTGAATGCGAAAGGATTATAATAAATATCCTAGTTTTAGTATATTTATAGCTAGAATCATATTAAAGACTTTATTAACGGGTGTCACTAGTTATTCCAGTTTGAACTAGACATTATCGTCATTATCACCTTTTAGTATACTCGTATGCAGTTTTATTAAGTACTTAAATAAACATTAAATACAAGAAAATACCTATTATTATGATACGCTTATATTCCTTAGATATATAAAATAAAGGCAACACACACTGGTGGTAGCGTGATTTCTTATCTTTTTTATTATTGAATTAAAAGAATTGCATTCAATTTAATAACATATGATATGTTTCTAATTTAGTTAACTATTGCGTACTAATAATAATAAAGATAAATCGACAATCTTGGCAGCGTATTTATTAACCTTTAGCAACCTTCGCGAAGTCATTGTTTCATTTAGTAGCTCCGTCCATACGCTTTTTTCTTAATCCACTTAAAGAACTCACTTGATTTAACCAATAAATTTGCTCCGTTTTCATTAGTTACTGTATAAGCTATATCTATAGTGTTGAAGGTGCTTGATTTGATGACCTTATAAGGTAAGATCCTCGTAAATACTCTTTTGGTTGTTGTGCTTCTAAAGATGGCCACTTGAGGGGTAGACAGGATTATGCGGTAATGGTACCCACTAAAACCCCCTCAGGCGTTGGGATCTCAGTGATTAAAGGATCCAGGATCTTCTACGAAACGCACCGTTACCCCTCTTGATTGAGACTAAGGTCTTCCCATGGGTGTTAGCACGACTTCTTATTTTTTTTTATTATCGAAGTAAGAAGCAAATGTAAAAGTGTTCTTGATTGAGTATTCAAATTCGTAAATAAATACCCATCCCTTTCTACACTATCATTTTTGCATCTAAAATGTAAGAGCTGCAGTAAAAATGACGCCCCACGTGCCGACCCCGAGACCTGTCACTGCGGGCATACACTATTGCTGTATGAATTTTCGTCATCATTCTGTTGCCAAAGCCTTATCTATTAAACGACACAAGGTGTAACGATTGTAAGTATATGGTTACTTCATGGATCATCATTACTAAGGACAGATAGATGTAACGACAGAACAAGCATTGACAAGAAAGTGATTCAAAAATATATTTGAATAAACATTTTGAAATTATTATTTTCAATCCCATGTTTAAATAATAAGTTAGTATGTACCCCTTTAAGTTAATACAGTGATTTATTTATTATTATTATCTTAATACATAATTTGATCGTTAAAGTAACAATCAAACGAAATATTATGTAACGACTTATCAATATTATTATTCTCGTAATATCCGTATATTAAAATTCATAACGCCATTACTAGTGTAAACATGCTAAGTATGTGAAAGTTCAAGATGGAATAATTTTACTTGACGTCGATAATGCTCGAGCAAATCTTTGGAATTAATTAGGATTAACCATTCAGTTCAGGGACAATTTGGGACGCATGTAAGACAGCGAAATCCTCGACTTTAGATAAGGACGTCGTCATCAAGAAATTCTTTTTAAATGCGTACACATTTTTGTGAAATTTTGTTTGATTTATTCACTTTGCATACACATTTGCAATGATAATTATTTTGGTACATGTGATAGACAGACAAAAACTTGTATATACAGTTTTTATAAACCAAATCAGGCATTATATGAAGGAAAAGTACTTTCAGATTCAATTAATGAATGATGAATAAAGAAAGTATAACTTCAACGTTTTACAAATGTTCGTAAAAAATATACACATTCAATAATTAAAAAACTCATTAAATGCATAAAATATAAAACATATCTTACTTTTAATTACAGAATGAGTCTTGTAATAGTACACATGTAGGAGTTTATTTTCTGTTACTGGCAGCTTGGACGCCTAATTGGAAACATTTTAAAAAAGTTATGAATAGCTCGTCTTTTTATGAAATTGGAGAATAAAATTTCTTTCTTAGCTTTTTCTATTAATTTGGCGGTAATTCATAATTTAATCTGAGTTTTATTTTGTTCAAAATGGGCAAAAATAAAAGTTGTGACGAACTAGGCAAATAATTGTTTATTTACATATAGATCATTATTGGGCGTACAGAAGAATAGCTGATGATTTAAATGGTTCTGTTACGAAAGTTTTTAATGCAATTGATCATTATAAAACACATGGAACTGTAGAAAATTTTCTTAGAAAGGCCTAGCCAAGAAAAACCTCGCCCAGAGAAGATACGCTAATCGTTCGTGTTGCTAAAAAAGACCCTAGTAAAGGTCAACCAACCAGATTTAAATGAAGTTTTATCGCCTGATGACCCGAGAAACATCTCGTCAAGACTGATACGCCGAGGATAAAATGTTTGAAAGAATCTCTCGAAAGGTACCGCTTCTTACCAAGCAACACCGAGAGAAGCGATTATTATTCGCTACAAAATATGTCAATTTGACGGTACGAGAATGGAAAAAAGTGTTATTTTCAGATGAAACAAAAATAAATATGGTAAATTCCAATGGAAAGCGCTATGTTAGACGTCCTTAAAACAATGCTTTTAATTATAAATACACAAGGAGTATAGCAAGCACGGTGGCGGTAACATTAAGGTTTAGAGGTGTTTTTCCGGATGTGGAGTTGACCCGTTCGGAAGATTGAAGGTACAATGGATCAATGGCAATACAAAAATATCTTAGAGCACACCATGATTCCCTACTCGGACGATCATTTGCCTGTAACCTGATCTTTCAGCATGACAGTGACTCTAAACACACGGTCAATAGCGTCAAATGTTTCCTTAGCGAACAGCGTATATCCGTTTTAGACTGGCAAGCAAATAGTACGGATCTAAACAATATAGAAAATGTCTGGTATATTGTTAAAAAGAAAGTCTCAAACAAACGTAACACCAGTCAAAACGAACTATATGAAGCATTTGTTGAAGCATGGAATTCAATCCCCCTAGAAAAATGTATGAAATTGATTGAATCAATGCCACGTCGTTGCAGTGCTGTTATTAAAAATAAGGGATACGCCACTAAATATTAATTATAACTATTGGTAGGCTGTGGGCAGTAGCTATTTCGTAAATAACAATACTAATTACTAATACTTAAAAATATATTGTTTTTTATACTTTTTTGTTGTTCTTTCTAATTAGCTGACCATTATTGTTCATACCTTAAAACGGATTTAAATATTTATCCGTTAGGTAATATTTAAACTGCAGGATTTATATTGTTTTTCTAATAAATGATAAATCGTTGGACATATTGTTGTCCTATTTATTATTAATTTAAAAATAAAAACGGTTGCGGTGAAGTATCTTAAATAATGTCAAGGACCGTTGGTAGTGTTTCTAATTATACGACCACCACTGTATATATGTGTATGTTGTGTGTATATATATTGTGTATTTATACATGTATTATGTATTTAATATCTATATGTGTATATATTATTCTTTGCTTGTATTAGTTAGATAGATTTTTTTTTCTTTTTTTATGAATTAGTTTATTGCTACACCAATAATACACATATCTCGCCTCACCTTGGGTTGACTGGTAGAGAATGCCTTTGGCATTAAGTCCGCCCTAGGTGAACTTTTAAGTTTAACTTTTGTTAAGGTTAATGCAATAAAGAGTAAATAAATAAATAAATAAAATTTAGATAAAGTTCACTAATTCGCAGAAAAGCACTAGATCTTCCCAATAGCTCAAATATATGTGTGCATGTATGGCGTCTTACAGTGGGACCAATATAAGTGTACAAAGGCTTCTTTATTTTTTGCTTACTTGAAATGTTTTGCATTGCAATTTGTCGCAAACCAGATTTTTATGACATTTCTCTTAATGATCTCTTACTACATTCAGGGCATGAGATAGGATGACCGATCTTGTTGATGTCTCTTTTATGAGGAATCAAATATCTTTTATCTATTTAGAGAAATAATAACTAATCCTTCTTACGAAGTCTCCCCCATTGTACACTTTACTACCGAACAAACCGACCAAGTATATTACTATGGTTATAATGACCATAGTTGATATTCTGCTTACAAAATTACTAATAAACCTATAAAAGTTGTAAGTTGTCTCTAGCATTCCATGTATTCATTATATAGAGAGTATATCTCTCTCTCTCTCCCTCTTTACATAGCTATAAAATAATAAAGTGTTCAACAACAACCTAAGATACCTGCCATAATAATTTATTCTGGGTACGAATACCAGCGGGGTAAAGATATATTCAACACAAATATAGTTTTCGAGGCTGAGGGAGAATTCATTTTCCATTTTTTTTTTTTCGGGCTGATGGCCGCTGTTATCCCCAGGGCTTTTGCCGCTCAGTCGAGACCTCTATTAGTGGGTATCCAGCACAAGGTCTCCCGAGAGGGAGCCTCGGCTTGGTCCGTTACCCTGTTCCGCGAGAGCGTCTGACTCGAGGGTGCCCGAGAGGGCCGAACCTCGGCTCGGTCAGTTGCTACAGACTAAGAATTATCTACATTAATATTATTGGCTATATGTACCACCACTTCGGAATGCATATGGTGGTACATATAGCCAATAATAATAATAGAGAAATTAATTTTCCGTATGCATCCGAAACTTCTTTCGACTCTGCAAATGCGATGATATCTTATCAGGGAAAGCAACGACGACCGTGTACACTATGGCAACCAAAAACTAGTTCGTACCATAATCATCCAGCCATAAATCATGGTACACACAACAATAATTTACAATCAATACTCACTTAAATCTCACTGTACTTATTTTCACACTCCATACTTTGCTACACTAGAGCAATGAATCAAATCGTTAAATACGCGATAATTACACCATATTCCCGTGTTCAATGAAACTCTTATCAATTAAAGAACTTCGCGAGGGACGCTGCTATTACGTGCATTTAATTTTTTTATTTATTTCCTTGCGAGTGTGGATTGGATAAATGGGAAACGATAAAAGTAAGCGTGTGGGGTATGATTAAAGGTGCTGTGTTGACTTCTAATTATATGATACGAGTCGCAGAAATGAGACATGGTTATAACCGGCAATTATTCACGTCTAATTATTTATTAAAACTAATGAATATGATAATTGAAAATGGTCAGCGGTGGAATGATAGACTGAATGACAGCGATAGTGATCCCGAATCGAAGTAAGTTATTTTATTAATACGATGTTTTATCTGTTTTTTTTTTTATATATTTAATAAAATAACAATTCACATTGGAAATAAAGTGATTGCGAATGTATTCTCTTTTACATTGGGTACGCAAAGAGATCAATTAAGAGAAGCGTCATAGACCATGTAGCAGATTTGAACATCGACGCTCCAGAAACTCTGCAGTTTGTAACTATGACTTAGATCGTTCCTAGCATTACATCAAAATTTGATAAACCTTAAATCCTCGAAAAGGAACACCGATTTCTATCAAGGATGATTCGCGAGATTTAAAAACTACCTAATTTCTATAGAGAATATGTGTGAGCTGGGTACTATCTGAGGCTAGGCTGGGTAATACCAAACTAGACATGCTGCTGTAAGACCTCAAGATACTGTGAGCTCCTTCTGCGTAGATTGGAATTTCGAATTAAATGCTGACGGCAGTTCGGGCTATTATATCAGGACGTTGAATACCTCCGTCATATTATATAATATATTTAATTTAATATAATATATTTAATACAATTATATTTAATTTTTATACTTTACCAAGAGTGATACACCCGAAACGTCACTCATCACACGTCTCTCACACTCGTAACTCTGCACATGTATGTCGCCGCTCAGGCGCTTTTATAATGTAAGCTAATCACTCCGTTGTCGCTGACATTGTTGATAAAAAAGTTTTATATAATTTTTTTTTGAATTGTTTTCCATTATTTAAAAGTAATTTTAAAAAATACACATATATTAATAACATCAAGAAATAAAAGTATAATCTGAATTTGCGTTCGAAAAATTGAGTTAAACACAACAGACAAAGGGTTAAAATAAATGCGATAAAAGCTTATAAATTAGTTTCATTCAATGTGCAGTATTCGTATAAATATAATAAATTATTATTTTAGCGTAACTTACTGTTCTTTGTAGGGTTTCCTGTTTATAGTTCACCATAGTTAATCTCGTGAGACTTAAAAATTTACAGTTTATTATTATTTAAGTTACACTTTCAAAATGAACTTGAACTCACAACATAAATACATATTTTTACGATTTTAGATTTACAGCACACATAATAACATTAACGTTATTTGTTAAACGATACAAGTCCACTTTATATAGAAATAATATAAGGCGACTGAAGCGCGCGAAATGTTGTTTTTTTTTTATATTTTTTATGAAATGGACATACCACTTTTATTTTACTTTTTTATATACATTAATTTTCATTATTTTCTTTTATACAATAATTTAATGTTGATTGTAAATGTAATTATAATAATGTGTGTGAAAATATAATAATATGTATTAATTGTAAATAATAAATATTTTATTGTTTACTTATATTTAATTAATATTTTCCTTAAATTTTAATATAGCCCAGAATAATGTGATCGTACCACAGCATTGACGTGGTTTTAATTAAATAAAATATTATATTCACTGTGGTACGTCACAGTAGTACAGTTTTGCGAGAAGCTCTAAAGTGTATTGGTAGATTTCATATATCTTAGATCATCATCATATCATTAATTGTTTATTTACTTGAAATTAAACAAAGGTTGAATAAAACTAATTTATGGATTATGTCGCGTTTATTCTCAAATTTGTAATTACGTATGCATCGACAAACAAAAATGTATATTTATAAGCTGACGTTGTTTTTTTTTATTTATTACGTTGAGAGTAACAAACGAACACTTAGTTCACCTGACGTGTGTTCAAGTGACTCCTGTGGCCCATGACATCTTCATTCATCCTTAACAAGGAACCATATTGCAGATGGTGACAACACATTGAGGACTAAGATGGAATGCCTCGACACCAGTAATGTAAGGGTCTGCGCACTCACCGGATAAAACACAGTAGTTATGCAGCTATTTCACGCAGGTATTCTGTGAGGTCATTATCCTTCCCAGAACGAGCTGACCCATTCATTCTGCAGCTAGTAACATACTGCATCGTAGCTCGACTAATAACAGTTTACCGGGATAACTATGACATCAGGACGGCAAACACACCAGCGTGACCTGTAAAACACTCAAAACTTGGAGTGTGAAAAAGTCAAAAGAAAATGTTGATTATTTTTGATAATTTAATGTATATTGATATATATATATAGTATGTATCATTACTATATATATATGATTATATGTGTAGTAATGATATTTGTGCTTATATACTTCAGTATCACTTTGATAATTTGCTTTATTTTACTTACTTTATTACCAATGGTGGCGTAGTAAATAGTCTCGGCTACTGCGTCAACGGTCCTGGGTTCGATACAAGGAACAATATGCGTGTATTATAAATTGTTGCTTTTCAGTTGTGCACTACATATATATATAAATATATATATATATATATATATATATATATATATATATTGCACAGTTTAGGAGTACATAGTACAAGCAATATAAATACTCATAGTCGTATGATTAATGTACCAAATGAATTCTTTCACAAAATAGTACCTAGTTAATTTTTCCCATGACAACCAAATTCATTCTCAATAAGTCGAGTCAATTACTTTCGTGCCCAGGGTAATGGTCCAAGCCGAGGCTCCCTCTCGGGAAATCTTGTCCTGGATACTCATTAATAAATGTCTAGACTGAGTGCCCTAAAAGCTCGCCCACCTTTCGACCCGGTGAAGCCGTAAAAGCCCTCGGGCTAACAGTGGCTATCAGTCATAAAAAAAAACTCAATAAGTATACGTAATGTAGATGCGTTGTAGCCCGGAGACATATGCGGAGTGTTTCATCATGAAAATCAAGGTAAATCCCCTATAATATATGTTTTGTTCTTATATCAGAATTTTCATTGAAGTGTTTCTTGAGAAACTCGAGTTCTCTCAATAAATTCAAACTGCTCTTTGTTTTATTTTCTACTTAATAATGCGTTGTTTATTTGTTATAAGTGTCAATAAAGGAATTTCTAAGCAGGTTTTTATCACATATTTATTATCCATTTTACTTAACTACAATCCGATAATAAACTTTTACCTTATTTCCAGTATTTTATCCTGTGTGACCTTATACGGTAGTTTGTTTCTCAATATAGTATCGCTCGAATCGAAACCTTCATACCGATTGGATCTCTCCTTACCTTAATCGAGATAAAGTTGTGGTAACTATGGTTTCATCTAAAGGTAGGTGATCTCTTCCAATTCCCAATGCTTTTCTTAAAAATAGAAGAAATATGATGCTATTTACAACTCTTCCTCTACGATCTCGTGCCTCGTTTCGTCTAGTGGTCAGAGTACCTACCTACGAAGCCGTTGGTCAAATAGTCGTCGCAGCACAAATTGTTGGTTATGGGTGTAGATGTAATCGTAAAATGCTCCGGGGCGATCGATTTATTTCGGAAAACAGGTGCCTCTGTTTTTGCATAAACACCGCCATAATATATCCTGCGTAGTTGCTATCAAATGGTTAGTAGCCAGAAGATATCACTATAAATAGATTCAGTATAATCGGATCAGGTCAACTGTGAATGAAATTTTATCGTTCTATTTCATAAATAAGGCAATGCCACGCCACAACTCCCATCTAGCTGTCGTCTCAAATATGCCCTCATAAAATACTATAGTGAAATAGCGGCATAATACTGCGTGTGTTTCGTACAGTTGATGTAAGTATCCGTGGAACCAATCACAAGTAAAGATGTACTCAATCTACAGTGCTCAGGGATAACAATGTGCATCTTGAATCTTTGCGTAGGATGGATGTATAGTCAACGAATTTGCTTTACCACCCTTAGGTTGAATGTCGTTTGCACATCACAAAACTGCAAGGTCTATTATGACTTAAAATATTAATGTGACAGTAAATACTTCTACTTATCACTTATTATATTATATTTTAAGTTAAAGCTGTTATGTCATTTCGTTGATATTCACTGATAAAGCACACCGTGTAATGCTGAGAAATAACCGGTATCCTCTGCGATCGCTGAATACTGGTGAAGCTAATGGGCGTCGTGTACAAATGTACCATCCGACACCATACGAATATATTATGTATGGCGGCGAAGCGTGGCCGGTCTTCAGAAGACATATGCAGCTTCCAACCAACGTGAAGCTGACGTTGCGGAGAAGAAGATGCTGCGATGGACGTGAGGCGTTACGCGATTTGATCGTATATGAAACGAACACTTCAATGGCAGCCTTGGAGTCCGTTGTATAGCAAGCTGCAGGGAAATCGCCACCGATGGTATGGTCCACATAAGCAGGCCTCCAGACTACGTCGGAAATAGATGCTACTAGACCTCATTGTACAAGTTCCAAGTTCCCGCTGTAGGCCCAAGAAACGCTGGCTGGACGTCGTGAAAGCTTACATGGTTTAGAACAATCTCACGAAAGAGGATGCCGAAGAACGTGCAAATTGGAGAAGACTCAGTCGGAAAGCGGACCCTGGTAGTAGACCGGAAAGTCGCTAGGCAGAAGAAGTAGAAGAAGAAAATATGATGATGATGTCGAGAACACCAGATACTCAGGTTCTAAATCGTCTTTCAAAAATACGTGTGAACTAAGGACTCAAAATAAAAATAAAATTATGGCAAATTAAATTAAACATATTCCTAATGAGCTTGAACTTATCAAAGACTTTTAATGATTCATTACGACTGTAACAAAAGATCTCTTTGCTTTATACGCGCACTATATATCACTGTGCCAAACAAAACACGAGCAACAACACACTGTCACGAAGAGCTGAGGTTAAAATCTAGGTTAAGTGCGCTTAGGGAGCTAATGTATTTGTTAATTATTTATGTGATAATAAAAATAAGAAAGATTACGTAATATTATAATTTTTTTTATAGTTGGTTTGGCTAATAGGAATAGCTCATGGTAAAAGAATAAGACGCGCATATGTATTTCCTTTTTCATGTGTAGTAAGATTTTAAAAAGGTTTTAAAAAACATAAACGTTTTTTTTTTTAAATAAACAAAAAAGTTTTTAAGCGGTATAATATTAACGGTATATTGAATAATATTAAATTGAATATGAATATTTGTCCAAAATATAGTCTCTTTTTAAATTCCATTATATTGATTTTAATTTAATTTATAAAAAAAAATCAATAAATAGATAAAGTATAAAAATATAAATGTAGGAAAATAATGTAAGAATTATAAATTTCTTTTCAATAATTCTGAATAATTCCTTAGTAATTTAGTATTACATTAACTTTAAAATAAAAATATAAAAATTGGATTTGCCGAAACCCGGGATTGAACCGGGGACCTTTAGATCTTCAGTCTAACGCTCTCCCAACTGAGCTATTTCGGCTTGCTGTGAGGTAATGAAATTGATGATTAGTTAAATGTTTTGTAGTATTAATAATAATATTGTATACATATCGATATTATAAAGAATTTACAAAATTACATTATAAAACATAAAATATGTATAAATAGAGGAAAGAAAAATTCAAAACATTACGATACATAGTGCAGTATACAGTTTTACAAGATAGAGCCACGATGCAGCTTCAAGCTGGCTTTTTTTTCGTTCCTAATTTACAAAAGTCATTAAAGTAGGAGTACTATTGAAGGAACGCATCTTCTAAATTGAATTAAACTGATATCAACTGCGTATAATAATATGCTAACCCAAAAAAAAATAGACCAACAATTTGTGTTACACAAGTATTGTTAATCTTAGACTAAACTTAAAAGAATCGACTCAGAAATCAGGTACAACTCAGACGGCTGTTAACAGAAACCACACTTAAAACATATTTGCTTAAAAAGCTTTCATTGATAAATTATATTTCATCCAAGTACAAAAATAAAGAATGCCGTACTTAGCCGATCTTTAACAATGGATTATTATATTCACATACAAATTTTCTTTAATTGAGTAATTATTTTCACTTTCAAGACACATGACAGAAATGATAAATAAAATTGTAAAAATAAAACAAATACTGATTTCATTTAAGTCGGTGTATGACATTTATATATTTTTTTGTTTTGTTAATTCGGTTGTACGTTGACTTAACTTTATAAGAACCGTTGAAGCAAGCTGGCAATATTAGAAATTAATCTATTAATTTAAAAATAACAATCGAATCAGAATAAAGTAGGATTAGGCGAAATAAGAAATGTACATCTGTGATAATCTGTGGAAAAGGATCACGAAATATTTATTTTAATCGAGGTAAAGCCCTTTGTAACAGATAATTTCAACGTAGAATACAGATAATCTAATGCTAAGAGATTCGACGCCGACCAATAATTCCGATTCGATTTGTGCCTTAGAAAAAACAATCGTGTCCAGGGGAACACACAAGTCGCCCATAAACACTCGCCACCCAGCAATGCTACCTTTAATTTAGGCACGCATTTCTGTTACGGTCAATTAGTTCAACTCATAAAATGTTATCATCATTTCGGTGAACGATATTTTACGTTTGCCATTACATTTCTGAGTTATTTTAAGATATGAGAGTTATATGTATTCATTCAAATGTATATGGACAATAATTGTACGCTAAAACTTACTTACGCCATAGTTCTAAAAAAAATATATATATAAATAAAAAGCAATGACTTCAAAGTTTTTTGCCGGTTCCTCGAAACAAAGATCGAACCTATTGAATCCAAAATACTGATATACTTTTGCCTTAACCGCTTTTAGGCTTAATTAAGACCAAAGAAAATTAAACTTTATCTGTTGAAATATTAAGTTAATTGTCTACTAGGAGTAGTTAATCTGATTTTCATATATAATAGTATTTTTATGTATTGGGTATATAAAAATAAATCTCACTTAAGTTTAAATGACTAGTAACTCTTCCATTTTATATTAATAAAAACGTAATGCTAGTTTCTGATGGATAAATAATTATATTAAAGTCTTAATACTCATAATTTTATAATTAACAAGTTATATTTCTATAAAAACCCTGTCGTGGGCGTTATGACAATTTTGTGTTTATGTGTTTATGGACCTGGTTTATCAATTGGAGTTGAATTCAGTAGAATTAAAAATCATATTTAAACGGTCACATATATTTAATTTGTTTCAAAATAAAAAAGATGTAGTATATAGTATATTTTTATTTTTTACAACGCAAACTTGTTACGAAAGTAAGACTTATTAATTCGAGTTTACCTTTCTTCAGAATATATTTACTTAATCCAACAAATAACTACGACTTATCAATACTTAAATTAAGTCGTTCCTAATTCATTGGTACGAATACATTATTCATAACTGGAATAACTAACAATCAAAATGGAAAAAAGTATGAGGAACAGAAAGTGGCTCGTTTTTCGTTCCTCCTTATTAAGTTAAGCATAGATTTTCATCGGTCGATCACCGGATAACGGACTAATCGGCCCATTACCGCTGTAGCTATACCACGCCCACTAATTTGAAGGCGCCTAAAAAAATAATAGTTTTACTATAAAAAAAAAACGATATCGTACTTATATATACATGTATTCGTAACTACGTACCACGTATATCCGTTAAAATGATTACAACTCAAATTCAAAATGTAGGTTATACCTATAATTGTTTTTTAATTAATAAATTCCCATAACTTTTTCACCACTACTGGCTAGTGCTTGATTATTATCCCGAGACATATGTATATCGATGGTACGCGGCGAAATAGCCCCAGATGTTATACGTATTGGCTCAGTAAAGGCCTATTCACTCTTCTCTAGTAGACACAGAAGGTGCCTCCTCTTAATTCATCCTTTTAATTTAATCTATCTTCAAATCTAATTTTAACTTTTGTATGCTGTACTTTTTGATATGTGAATAGGATCTGTCAGGTCCAAAACAAAGAGTTGGTAAAGTACGAGGGTAAAAGTATCATAGTTGTCAAAACATATGAATTGGATCGAAAAGATTGATAAACCCCTGACACATTTTATTAAGCCATTGATGCTTTATGATGTTAATAATCATATTTAAAAAAAATACGAAATTTTACCATTAAATACATAAAAGGATCTTATCACGCTTTAGCTTAAAATAAATTTATTTTTACCTTAATTTTAAAATATTTTTCACAAACATTTCTAAAAGGAATTAGATAAATATAATTTAAATCTTTTATTTCTTTGTTTTTAAATGCTTGCGAAGGGTCCGACAGACCGATTGTGCAGTCAGTTAAAGGAGCAGTGACTGGCCAGTACCCGTGGCGATCGATTCTGGATAAAAAGCGCCGCAGGTAGCCGCATTAATTGACTATTAAACACGTATCGGCACAAAAAGACCGAAAAGCTTACAGACAATGAATTTCACCAGACTTGATAACTCAATTTGGACCAACTTTCAAAGAACAGCGCCATACGTGGAGCTTCTTAATATAAATTCCAAAAAAAATATTTTTACTCGTTCCCTGCATAAGATATCTTCTTTGAGTATACCCAGACGAAGTCTAATATAACATTTAATAATATGAGAAGTTGTTTTCATTTAAAACTTTACGTAGGAAACAGAGATACAGAAGAAACGTCCCTTCCGCGGTAGGTACCTATTTCTTAGGTCCACTTATTTTATTAAAATAGAAGGGCAATACAATTCCTCCGTATGTAGTACTTTCAGATTTTTAATGCAACATTACCAAACTGCACTCTCAATAAAAAAAAGACCCCACGCTACTTGCTACCTGCATTCATCCTCTCTTTCCTCGCGAAATTAAGACACTTCTCGTAATATTATAATATAACAGTCCTGCTTTTAATCTTAACAATTTGTAGTATTTTAATTTTTTCACGACTTTATTAATAAATGTTAATATAAATTAAAAAAAAATAAAGCACTGTTTATAATCGCTTCTAAAGATTTTTCGCCCATAACACATTTATCTTATGCGACGTCTTTAGTGAAAATATCTTTATAATAACAGTTTTATATCGAAACTATGGGTATATGTAAAGAATTTATGCACTAAAACTGAGATAATGAAATATCCATATTCAAATACCACTTCATCAATGAAAAACTGATATAAATTTGTATATTTTCATATTTTAGGACTTATCTTCATTTAGTACGACGAAAACAAAATTAATCAACACACAGATAAAACATCTTTGTTTTAATTATTAAATTAGTCTAAAATAAATCTTAAAGCTATTATTTATTAAGCCATTGACTATTCTATACTGTTATATAAATAAATGCCATGTAACTAAACGTGGGATTCAAAAACCATATCACAAGTCACGTGTTAGTCAAAATGGCATCCGTATCCATCACTAATCAATGGTCTTAATGACCAGATATAAATCTACAGTAATAGCATTTTGGGGCGGTGAGGCGCGGGTTAAAAGGGGCATAATTGGACAATTTTAAGGGTGCAGACTCACCATAAACAGTTAAGGATCGGCTCTACGTTTTGCCTAATTATAAAATAATAATAAAATCTACTATTTGTAATTTAAAATATGTAAAGTTAATATTTTCACCATTCTCATAATTAGTTTTTTTTTGTTTGATTACTGTCATATAAAGACATAAAATATATTGTGTGCCTGTCTTTATTATTGTATTGATAATTTGTTTCTAAAAAAGAATCTATCAACGATATATATTAAAATAAGATATTATATCTAAACAACTTAATAATTATAAAGCATATTTCTGCTTGCATGCTACCCTTTAACAAAAACGTCAAACAAAGAAGTAAGGCCATTTTAAAAATTATTAGGCTTATTTATAATAAAAAACATTTCTGATAAATGAGCTACCCACCAATTAATATAATGCGGTTAGTGTTTGCCTTAATATGTTTTAATTAATGAATATAAATAAATGCAGTAGCTTACGAATCCATTACCTCTCGCCCTGTAGGTGTCGTAAAAACTAACGGTCCTAAGGTAAAATATTTCTTATATTTATATTCTTATTTCTTATATATTTTACCTTAGGACAGATAACGTTATAATATTTAATTTGCCAGACAATGTATTCATCCCAGTTACAAAAAGCTTTAATTTAGCGGTACTCACATAGGGAATTAGGTATTGCGTTCTTAATTCTGGTCATCAATTGTGGCGATACAATTTTGAATGAGAGTGTTACTTATGCAAGAGCAACGAGCACCAAAGGTACTAATTTCTAGTGACATCTAGATCAATGTCGATAAATAATAAAGCTGCTGGTGTTTCAAAAGGAATAATAAAAATTTTATTTGTGATATAGAAAGGTGGAACCAAATGATTGCATTTAAAATTGTTCATTATATTAGATATATTATGAACGTATAACGAGTTACGTTACATTGTAAATAAAAAAAACATATTTATAGCATTTATTTAAACGACATCTAGTTTATTTTCTGTTAACCACTGGACACGAACTTACGTCCATCACTTAAGTTCACAAGTAGTATTTAAATTTTCTTTCAATAAAGATTCTCATTTGGAAAATGAACAAAAACGTTATTTCGTTATATACATGGCTTAAACCAAGACAAGGCCAGAACATTATTGACCCAACAATATCGTATTTCTTGAGAATGGTCTTACAGAATATCAATACAACAGCACATAGATTATCTCGTTTCAGATGCGACCTATTTACTTGCAAAGATAAATTAATAATAATGTAAAGAAGTTTCGGTAACGCGCTACCTAGTTTTTCTAAGGATGTATGTGTAGTATTTTAGTACTAGCAGTATAACAGTTTTACATTTACCTAAAGTTTTTAACGTAAATGCTAACATTTTCTCACACTACTAAAACAATTAAAATTTTTCAACTTTTCATTCCTGCAGTAATAATTACTTTAAACAGCATAAACTGTCAATAATATTGAACATAAAAGTATTACTTATCTACGTATGTAATTTTATGACAAACCTCATCGATGAGGCTATTACCCACGAGATTTAGTGTTAGTTGATGTTTTATTGTGTCACACAATTTAACCGTTATTGGTCCATTTAATATTATGATTTTGGCTGAGTAATCAATAGCGAATGTAATATAATAATAATAAATACTTACTGCGACGATTAACATATTAAATAATCTCTGTATCACATATATATTTAGCTATCCTTATTAATTAATTATGTTTCGTTTATGAAAATTATATTTATATATTTAAATTTAAATTATAACCACTTGTAGCAAAATAATTAGGAACTGACCATAATCTTACGCTGGCAAGCAAGTCTAGGTTGCAAGTTACGTTGGCCTTAACCCATGACTGCTTGAGGCGTGAAGGAATTCGAAAACAATACACCATCAAAATGGCGGCACTGTTTTGTTGCTCTACTGTTTAACTGTCAACTGTGCGTGCCCCTTACTGACAGACTAGTTACTGATTTCCATACATTATAAAGGTTTTTTAATGTCTTTGTTTTAACATATTCGTATATACATACTAAACTTTATTTTATTTATATTATTTTTTTCGTGTTATTTATTTAAAGTAAAGTTGGTAACAATAATTTTAATGAATTAACAATCATCCGTCAAAGGTTTTTAATGGTTGATAATCGTTTACAATAACTAATAGCTATGTAACTAAATTACCTTTACAAAGCTGTTGCTTTGTTTTATCTATTTTATATACTTATAAAAAATATATATTATTTATTTGTTATGCATAGTATTTAAAATAAGTTATTATTAGTATTTCTTGCACCCACAATACATTCTTCGCTCAACCCAAAGGTAAGCTAGCTGGGATAGTCTGTTTTTTTATACAATGTTTGTTTCGCTTGTCCAAATGAAGAAAAAAATGGATTGGTGCCACCTTGTGAATAACGCTAAAACAACAATCACTAATAGGTGGACAAAAACCTCACAGTACTTGCTAATGCTAGTAGATGGCGCTGTTAATACCATTGCGTAGAATGTCCGCTAGATGTCAGTATTAAAGATCACGAAATTGGAGGTTGGTGTACCGTTTACTTAACACTGACGGCTAAAGATATTTTTATTTTAGTTATAAGTGTATGTTATATTTATTTAAAAATAATAAAAAAAAAAATTATATGAGAATAAAAAAATTGCCCCGGGTGAGGATCGAACTCACGACCTTAAGATTATGAGACTTACGCGCTGCCAACTGCGCTACCGAGGCTTATGTAACACGAATTAAAAAATGAATTTGTATATATAATAGTTATTAATCCATAATTATATATAAATTATAATAACAATATAGCTAAAACACATATCCAATCAAACAATTAAATTTACAATAAACTAATTACAATTTCACGTTTTGTAGGATTTATTCTTTATACTTTTTGCACAATTTCAGTGTAATTCATTTGTTTGGTCTAGTATAAATATGTTATTTAGTACTTACAAAATAGTTTTAGCCTATATATTACAAACATTAAGCATGCAGGGCTTTGCAGTGTGTTTTCTATCACCGCAAAGCACGTAGTAAATCAGAACTTAAAATTGCAAATTAACAATTCATTGATGCCGACGTCAGGGCTTGAACTCGGTGTGCTAGCATTCAATGAACAAGAAACTAAAAGCGAGTGTCCAAATATGAGGCGAGGCTCCAAAAATGTACAGAAATATCGTATATATTGTGACACCGAGTTTTAATAATTCCGTCACTGTCTCCACTACGGCTTTATATTTCCGTTACATCCGTTCGTGGGCGGCGGTGATCACTTACTTAGGTACCTTTTAACGGAAGTCTTATATGCCCTGTAACCTATAGCTTAATTTAGTTGTATGTTTATTACATAATGCGTTATATAAACAAGCGCCGGTAGCGCAGTCAACAGCGTGTAAGTCTCATAATCTTAAGGTCGTGAGTTCGATCCTCACCCGGGGCAATACTTTTATTTAGATAGCGATCCTAATCGAGGTTTCGTACCTCCTTATGTGGGGCCCTCGGATCCTATTATCGCCCCCCTCTGTTTTCGTCGACTTTCTACGTTCAAAGGGATCGGAGTGCAGCGGAGGTGCAGCAGCAGTCTCCGCGCCAGCTTCACAGCATCGTCGTTGTCAGCACTCAACGGGCCTCCCGCTCGCGAGTCTAATTAGATATTGCTGTAAAGGTCTGGTCCAACGGCAATACTCACACACAAAAAAAAGCGTTATATAAATTAAGCGAAAACAATAAATTAAATTGTTTGCTCTAAAAAAAAAATTTTCCACGTGAAAATTAATGAAATTAATAACATGAAATCTGTGCTTAATATTACCATAAGACTTAATTCATCTTTAAGGAAATCCGTTACTGTATTACGTCGAGAATTTAAAAGACCGGGAACCTTATTAATGATGGCAAGGTGTTATATCTTAGCCCTCAAGTGTGAAAATGCACCTTCATTATTATTTAAAGAGACTAAATGCAATATGAAGGCATCTGCTTGGACGGAGAAGGACCGCGTTGTAACGGTATACATGCATGAAATAGCAATATAACACTCTTATGTTTCGTATGATGTTCGCCGAGAACTGAAAACTCAATTACGGAAAACGTGCCTTTCCATCTTAGAGTCCTTAGAGGTGACTACGTATATGCATCCCGAATCTTTAAGTATGGATGTAGATGGCCTTCGAAACTCTATCTAATACTTGTTCAAACTTAATTTTTTAAATCTCAGTGAAAGTGAAAGTGAATAAATACATATGTTACATGTGCACCTCGATTTCGCTCATATCTACATAATAGGAAAAAAACATGTAATAAATGGTTATACTATATTTTTTAGGCCCGACACGTTGTACTTTGACAACCTAAAGCCTTTAACTCTTAAAGCGCCTGTGAAACTTTCTGAGCAAACTTTTCCAAATCGACGTCTAAAATGTCATTACGTAGGCATAAATCCTCCCAGGAGTGATAAATTTTACCGCGTTTTTGGGCTTGTTTTAACCCTTCCGTTGCTTTGAATATTTAAAAAGTCGTTGGCAACATTTTAATTGGGCAATCCTGCAAGGATTAAATTATCAAGACACCTAGTTAAAGCACCTTTACAAACCTAATGAATTCGACATGAATTAACCGCGAGTTGCTCTTGCATAATCTCAAAAGATGAGGGTTGTACATTATAGGTTTCTGTACCAATGTTTTTATCGTAAATTTACGTTTAACTATTTTAATATATTGTAGATTACATTATAAAAGTCATTAGTTGGTTTTGGGAGGTGATTGCATTGGTTAAGTTGTTTACAATTTATTTACAGCATTTAATTAAGATTGCTTGTAGCTTGGATAAATAAACGACGACTATATTTACTTCTTCATATACTTAATGTTGTAATGTTACGTTGTTGTTTTTAAATCTTAGAGTCACACTGTATCTAAAAACGATAGTTAACATCTCACACAATGTCGGCTGACCCGGAATTTTACGCGATCACTTTTTAACAGACAGAGACAGAGAAAGAAAAATTAAATGTTATTAAAACTGATAACAAAGTATTTTAGTTGAGATTAAGATTCCAGGACAAGGTACGTACAAATTAATTCCCCACGGAGAACTAATACAAGTGCTATCTAGATCATTTATTACATTACAGTCTGGTTTATTTAACCAACTACAATAAAAAGTTTTTCAAGGAGATACGTAGGTATGTATGTTCTTGAAAAATTGTTTAAATGGTGTAATATTCATATGTTTATTGATGTAGGCATCTAAAGAATGCTACTAAATTTCTTATATGTGTATACTATATACACACATATAAAAAAGATTGTATTTCACTTGGAAAAACTGGATTATATTTATTATGCTGTAAATTTTATTTAAACATTTAAGGCAATAGTTCATTAGTCAAAAATCGTAACTTCTCTTGTTTTTTCATATAAAAATGAAGTCAATATTTTTGATGCTTATTCTTGTCCCTTGAGCTGCCATCAAGATATTTTAGTTGGTGTATTCAATTAAAAAGTTTTAATTGTTATTAATTGCCAAAAACCATAATCCCATGAGGACAATTGGAAGCTTTGCAAGCAAGAATAATAACGAGAGAAATAGAGCAGAATCTCTGTCTCTCAAACCTGCGTCGTAATCATTTTGCAAAGGTACCAGAGCATAAGGAACTTGCCTTATCGACCTCACGGGCACCCAACTGTTCTTATTGCTGTTCATAGGCATTACATAAGACTGCTGACTGGCCGTCATTCAAAAGTCAAGTCAGATCACAGTTATTAGCACTCAAACCATTTGGAATTGTTAACACCAGTATGGACTACGAGTGATGGATTCAAGAGAGTATCATTGAACACACGGCAAAGACCACAGCAAAGATTACAATGGGGAAGGTTACGTCAAAGTAAAGAAGATGAGAACGAAAACTTGTGGGTAAATTTCCGTTTCGTTGACGAAACCCGGATCAGTACTCACCGTGTGTACGTTTCTGGTGAAAGCCTGAGACTTGGAAAGTTTGCCACCGGAACCGTTCAGCAGGCGGCGAGTGATCAGTGTCGTTTTGGGTTGGAATAATGATTGATGCTAGAACGACAGTTTTATTTGCTTTTACAGTTTCACCGGGTTGAGCGTCCGTGAGGTTCGCGAGAGCATCTGACTGGAGGGTGCCCGAGTGGGCCGAACTTCGGCTGTAAACGGCAGTTATTGACGGAATTGTTAGACAATATAGAACAAATAACGGACACTGATACATGTTTGTTGATGATAATGCGCCGCCACATCGACTTGATCGAGTGTACATCCCTGTTCGAGAGTATATCTCACGAAGAGATTAGCCAGCCAGCTAATGATCGAGCACGCATGGGTTGCTGTTAAGCAAGTTGGAATGTGCTAATAATTTTCGATATCTAAATGTCGTTGATTTTTATTATATTTCTTTAAACAATTTTGTTGATTGAAGATGTTGACATATTTTATTTTTAATAATAGATTGCGCCGGTAGATTAAAAAGACAAGATCATTTCAAATTTCACTCTAATTTACTTTTGAAAAAGAGAGCAAATATACCATAACATACCAAAATAATAAATAATAATTTAATTTAATAATAAATTACTTATATGGCATAAATATCTGTATGCCATATAAGTAATTTTTTAGTTCCATTTCTGTACAAGCATTTCGATGTTCAACAAAATATTTTTCATTGTTAACGTACAGTTCTAAAGCGACGGTAAAATGTTTATTCTTACCGAAGGGGACACACCCCCTTGACTTTTTAAAGGACTTTTTGTGTTTTAAGTTTTTAAGGCAAACCTCCTGAGACCGATCCAAGATTGGAACACGGCGAAGTTAAGAAGTTAAGAATTTGTTAAAAATACACTTTTACAATGGGTTACGCTTGCACAGTGCTTAAAATTTACATAATATTATGGACTCCAAAACGATTTTTAGTTAATTCACTGTAGCCTTCCATATAACAAATTTGTAATAGCAGTATTGAAGTACCCTAAAGATATATTATATATATTTTTTTGCTAACAATAACGGCATATTATTTACATTGCGTCTATATCCTATATGATGAAACTGGATAATTTAGTTTTCTAGACTGCTACAACGTGGTGCTTAGATGGAATGTCTAATTCTCCACCGCAAACTGTTACCGTTACTGAACCAACACAACGGCATACTTCTTTTATAATATATTAATTAATTAATGTTAAGGCTGGCATACAGTTCACTTGTAAATATTGACGGTGGTCTATGCTATTAATCCTCAACATAGTTTCATAACACACAGCAGCGTTACCTTTAATTAGAACACACAACCATAAAGAAACACACATTCGTTATGCTGTTTATGTGCTACTGTTAAATTCCATAGAAGTCTCAGTATCCATAATTTGAACCAATAACATAAGATCAGTTAAATTTTTAAAAAAGTCATTAAAGTTTATCAGTGCCTTTTGTACTTACACTGTGATGTGTACTAATATACTATGTCCAACGATTGGAGATAAATGTTACTTTCCTGAAGTTTTTAATAAGTGATTCAACTTTAATTATATATTATTTTGACAATGTAAAGAATCGAAGAAATCCATTTTATTTATAACAAAAGATATTAGTAACTTATATATAATTAAACAAGCCTTTTATAAATGGATCTATAATTTAGGATGAAATATGTGTCTCTAAAAATCACACCAACAACGATCCTATTTGTTTGAGAAAATGATAGATTTTATACTATGCTTCTAACCCAAGAGCTACTGCCTACCAGTGACATATTTCGTCGTAAGCATTAAAATTTATCACCAGTGAGAGAGTTTACGCGAAAACCGGGTGATAAAATAAAATGACAGTTGTTTAGTATAGAACCGGGAGTATGTAGAAAGTAGAAATTGAAAGGTATGGGGCGCATGAGACGCGTTTTATTTATGTCCGAAATGGTTTTCGGATTGTCTAAAGTTATCCATTTGTTATAAGGTATATATTGTTTTCAAGTTGTTTGCATTATTCTTGGTTTCGGTCGGACGTAAGAATTGGACTCCTGATAGATATTACGCAGAAGTAAAGTTAAGAAAAATATATTTCTGAACTAACTGATATAAAGTTTATATTTTACTATAAAATTTTTTATCTCATATCTTTGATAAAATCATTCTGGATGTGATACACGTTGTTACACGAAAACAGATCGTCTCATAGTTTTTAATATCGTGTTATAAGTGAATATATAGCTTAAAAACCATTTTACTGAGGCAATTAAGCCTAGCTGTAATGCTTTCCGGAGATCTTATTCTATCTGGTAAAGAGATATTTCATTATTAGCCACGTAGCATCAGGTGAACCGTGTTCTTGTTTATTATATATAATATCATAAAGAACATTGTCCTTACATGGCAGCATAATCCTGCCTTGTTTAGTGTATATTTAGAACCGAGGACGCGAACTGGTAAGAATACACTTCATCGTGTGGACTTAAAATGACAAAATATTTTTAAGTAACTTAATATAGATGATTTTGATAATTAATATTGTTTGACGACGTATTAATGTTTAATTACCTATGCGTTAATAATTCAACTACTAGCGGCCAAAGTTAAATACTTGTATATTTAATCTTTTTTATAGTAAATAGGATTGTTAATTGATATCTCTGCCTTAACCATTAGGTCCTTACGACTGAATTTAGCGTATTATATGGAAAAAGTAATAAACGAGTTTTTTTTAATGAAATTATATATTTAATCAATCAAAGAATGTACCATTATTATCTATGCATTATTTCCATTTTTAGATAGTCCGTTGACGTTTATGAAAAAATTTAGGCAGCCAGAATCAATAAAATCTAAAAAAGCAGTAGGCTAGAGCAATTAAATCAGTTAAATTAACCAGTCTTGGTTGTTTAACGGCAATTTTTTCAATCATGGTTTACAATTGCTAGCAATACACAACTGCCGTAATCATCTGGCCAGATCTTAGGAAGCTGTAGTGTATCACCAGCACTGGTATACTCACCATTACCTTTTTCTGAGTCTTCCGATTGTTGTACAGTATCCATTTTTCATCTCAAGTAACGATATGATTCGAAATTCCCTCGTCATTGTGACGGTTGAGTAATGTAACGCAGCACTCAATGAGTGTCTGTTAGTGTGCTGCACTCAATTCATGCGGTACCCATTTCGTGAGGTTTTTCGCTTTTCCAATTTGTTAGAAGTGAATTAAAATTGTTTGTCACTCACACCGAAGCCTGCCGCTACTTCTGACATGGTTTGCGGTGGATTCGTTTCCACGATCCCCTTTGATTCTTCATTATTAAATTGGATCTCCGGCCGTTCGGCAGGGTTTGATTTGAGGTCAATATCGAAAACGTTGGAACCAATACCGTATCGTGCTTTCTTTTACAGTAGCTTCCGCGAACATATCATTAATCCTTCGATGTGTCTCTGCATCGCTGGTGCCACGGTGGATCTCGTATTCGTAAATAACTCGATATTTCATCATTATATCATTTGTGAAAGATGTCAAAGAAGAAACAAAAGGCACGGATACAAATGAATCACTAAATTCGAAACACAAATACACAAGCCTAAGTAACGAATTTGGAATTCCTAACCAATCGGCAGATTATTTGAGATCAACGTGGACAGTTCGGCAAAAGGCCAAAGTAACTTTATATTAAAAGAAATAGTTATCTATAAATAAAAATAAAAAAAACTCTTACCACGTATAATTTTTTTTATGAAAGTAAGGATGAAAAACGAGCAAACAGTTTACCTGATGGTAAGTGATGAGTGCGTCTCATGACACCTACATCCATCCTCTACAAAGATTCAAGATGCGCATGCGTTGTCTAAGAATTTATTATTTATATTTAAAAAAAAAGATAGTATTATTATTTATATTTTTAATAAAAAGTTAATATAGCTAAAGCCTGTAACAGATTAAACAGCAGCAAATAGTTACGGTTCAAATCTATTTAAATTAAAGCTGAACTCTAAACTTTATATTATTACCTCCATTCATGTTTTCTTTTGTGAATGTAATATTTAAATGCTTAACTCGTAACACTAGTATATTTTCAAATAAAACACACATCACTGGTAGCTACTCGTATGTGAATAAACAATATATAAGTGCAGATTTTAGTGGCGAGCACCACATAAAGGGGTCGGTACCGGGTTTATGTTGGCGGGATTAGTTCGACCGATGGCGGATCGCACTATAAACTCGGACCGGATTACTTTTATATCTCGTAACAAATAATAGCACATAAAACTTGTGTGAAAAACACTAGTTACGGACGCCTTAGAGATGAACGGGGCGTAGCGGGTACAGATAGCCCGCTAAGAACGTCGTCGCTGTTTTTTAATATTTGTTTCTCTACAAACTCATATGAAAGGTATAACTAAATGATCACGATACATTTTACAATTCTGATATATTGATGTTTATGAGGTCCTTCTGGTAGATTTAGGCTACAGCAATATCTTCTGTTTGTTAACACATGATATCATCTGTATTTTATATACTCGTATTATAGTGACTAAGCCGATACATTACGCATTTACAATATGATTGGAGCAAGACTATGATGCAGTGTCAACCAGACTCGGGACTCATACTTGCATCACACCCAAAGCCTAAAAACAACCGCCACGCAGCAGCTCTATCCACTTAACCATGCGACCATCTCTAATATTAATTATTTAATTATATACGACCGCAGGCTTAGGGGTCAGTACTTTAAACCCTCTTATGAATTACGCTCTTTTTATAGATTTAAAGTTATGCGTACGGGACAATGAATTATGGTACCCCTAAAAACTTTGAGGCGTGTTCCCAGTAATAGGGTCTTCCCGGTTATTTATACATGAAAATAACTCAGTAGCGCCGCTTGTTACGCTGGTGTTTTGTGCAAGCATAATCTACTTGTTTAAAAATGCTGCAGTGGGCGGAGATGACCTTGGTATCTTTCGTTCGTTTACCTTCCTCTATATAAGAAATCTTAGCAGGACATTCAGCAACTAACTTTTAACTGTTCATGTATTTATTTTGTACACTGTACTCTCGTAATTCCTAATTCTAGGTGCGCAATAGGGGTGAGATAGCTCTTGTATAAATGTCAGGAAAAGATTTATACAGTACCTACCTACACAATAAGAAAATATTTGTTGCTTTACCTTTATTTTCTCAACTTCTTATAGATCTATTATTATTATTTGACAAAAAAATATAATGTATATGTAAAAGATATATTTTATCAAATACATTATTTTTATAGTTATTTGATTTAAATATAATATAGAAAAGCTTTTTAATTAAAATTAAACGTTATTAATTTTATAACTGTATTTCTATTAATTAACCATTTTAATGGGTTCTTAGAAATAACAATAGGTATGTTAAATTATACAAGTTCACTTTTTAAAGTATATACATACTGTATTTATTTTAAAAAGCATATGTATATATATATACTGTCAATATGTTTTTCATATTCATGTTAGATGTTAAATAATAAATCAAAGTATAACAATTTCGAGTGTCCCCTAGTCCATCTAATATTTTACAAACGACGTTACAAAGACTTTACGCCTCATCCAACATTTAAGAATTAATCGCGGTCTACGGCGTAGCAGCAGTATCAAATAAAAGCTGCCGTATCGTTCATCGTAAAAACTTTGTCCGCTATAAACTATGAAATTTAAATCAAGAGCAGATTGTCTGCACAATATAACGATACTATAATTTTATGCAGTTCAACATAAAGATAATTATATATAAGTCGCGATGTTTCTTTTGGTAACTTTTTACATCTTGCACTCTTTTATGATCTATTAAACAATTGATTGTATTGATATTTTTACAAAGATGAAAATGTGAAATTTACATGGGCATCTTTTTCCGCTTCACTAGCTGTATAGATTATTTTCTTTTAACTATGCTAATTTACCGTAGAATTTTACTATAATAATCGAGCAAAATCAGGTACTTCCTGAAAGATTTACCAATACTAACGGATAAGGAGACGTTCTACTGTTATCCATCTATGGGTTAATAAATTAATAATTAATTCCCTATCAAATGACAATGAGCCGCGGTCGCTCAGTGTTTAAGGACTCGCTTGTCATTTCTGGGTACGCGAGCAAACCGAGTTCGATCCACGGTGTCGGCACCAATGCAATTGTTAGTTAATATATAGTTAGTTAATTTTAAGTGCTGTTTTACTACAAGCTTAACATTGAAGATTTCGAGGATACCTTAATGCCTTAGAGACAAATAAAATAAAATATTTTAAGGAATGTGAAGTTAACTACATTGCTACAAATTACAAAGAAAAATATTATAAGCGGAATATGCTAGAATACCTTCTTTAGAGAGGAGGCATATGCCGAGCTGCTGGATTTAAATAATTTACAACTTTTGCCACCACAAAATTCCAAAAAACATAAATTCCTCATATATTCTTACTTATTCCGCTGCGAGTCAATGGAAGTTGGAATTAAAGATACAAATAAGTAGATACTAAAGATATAAAGCAGTGTCATCCAAGTTCATTCACTGGCATTGTCAAAGGTCTTTGGTTTCATTTCAACAGTGAATCCCTTCAATTTGTTTCTGATTACGGCTAAAATGGGTCAACTCAACCGATGAAGCACCACAGCATTTTCAGAATACGAGTCTAAAAACGCACCATAACACTGCCGTGTTTCGGTTGGTGAGTATAGGGATCTATAGATCTCTATTATTGTTGACAAAGCATTCCATCAAAGTCCTCAGGGGTGACCTCACATCTGCATTATGATTCCTCATCAAGGATAAAAATGGTTATCATGAGCCCCAGGTATCACTATCAGGTAAACTATGTGCTCTATTAACTCTACAATAAAAATAAATCGAATACAGGGAACGCTATCTAGAACTTTTATTCAATATAATAGCTACCTTAAGACAAAATTGCTTTAGCACAGTTTCTATGATTAGCATTACTGTACAGGACGATGTAAAAAGTGGTTTCCTATTCTTCTTTTAGTAAAGAAATTACGTATTTTTAAAATACCAGCAACACTTGGCACCACCCTTGGTCCTGTAAATCAATATGGGCAAAGGTAATTAGTTAAAATTTCATCGATTCCCACCTCTGCTAAAGAAACAGGTGAAGTACAAATACACATAAATATTAAACAGTTGCTCGCAACTTTCAAGAATGTTCTATAGTCGAATTTGATTTAGGTCCTAATAGTCGTATTTTATATAGTATATTGGCTTTTATTATTTAGTCGCAGGTTATACGAAGTACTACATTTTCATAGTTGCTGATTAAGTCTCTACTTTGAGTTTATATTTCTAGTAGATTAACCGTTTTCATATAAACATTAATAGGTTATTTTCGTCTGTAAGGTGCAGCGATTTAAAAAAACAACTATAATTTCCTAACAGTATGCACACATAACATAAATAGTATCTATTTATACTATTTACGTTATGTGTAATTGTATCTATTGATACTATTTATATGAAGTATTTATATATATGTATATATATAGATTAAGTCCATACAATATTTTGTAGAAAAAATAACTGCATTAAAAATCTCTTTTGATTTCTTCGTGTGCCATTTAAACAGATAAAATGTTTTCGTCGTGACTTGTGTGAGTATATGAGAATTCCAGATTATCATCCTTCAAAACAAGGGTCCAGGCAGTGGCGTGTGTCATCTGAAATATAATATATTGCTTTAGCCGGACCCAGGCACATCCCTAAGGAGTCCCTGTTAATTACCAAGTACAAGTCTCTCCCGTTTGGGGGACGACCTTCGATGTTTTATCTTAATGTAAATATGTTTAATTCTAATACATAATAATTTTATAGTTTCCCTTTATTTACAAAATTTTTGAGTTTTATTTTATTCTCTTGTATTTTTTGAATTATGAAGAGTTAGTCAGCAGCAGTCTCAAGTTTTCGGTGCTATTTTAATTCTAATTTGAAATCCAATTTAGGATATATTATAGAAATATCTCAAAATATTTGTTTTTTGGAAATTGTTTTGAGCGCTGTCATCTAGCACCGATGGGAATATTAGGGTCTCTTCAGTCGGTAAAGTTTTTGGGGAATTCGCTGCCAAGAAGTTGTGATTGTGTCCCCAAAGTATTACAAAATTAATTATTTTTACTTTTTTTCCGTAACTTCGACTTTTCAAGGATGTTGTTCTACGACTTTTGAACTGGTAACTCCGCCACGGGGAATATTTCACATCGTTTCGGCTCGAAAATTAAATTTAAATCCCCTCGCATTTTTACCGCCCTCGAAATTATATTCCGCAATAAGAGAATCAAGTTACCAGGGTGATATTAAATATTAAGGTTTTAAAAAACATTATTAATTAATGATTCGAAGCAACAATTCCGCGATATGATAGTGGTTAAACTAGCCATATTTAGTAATAATTTAATTGTTTTCTTTTACTTTACATTATGATTTACAATTCCCTTAATAATTTGATAAATAATTTATTATATATTTCATTATATTATTATATATTAATTACTATAAATTTTCAAAAGTGGTAAGGATACGCTGCAACTAATTTCGTAGTTCTACATCTTATTCACCGTTGTTGGTCACAGACCTGAGAATTTAAATGTTTTGGGGTTTTCCGTTATTCTATTGTCGGTATTCTAAAGATATGTGTTTTTTTTTAATTTATCAAGTACTAATGACATCTGGGCTGAATGATGGGACAGATCCTTACGGTACTACTAAAAGATGATTTTTTTGAATTTAGAGTGAAAAATATACATGGCTCATACTGTGTCACATACGAGTAGATAGTTGTATGGTGTTTATTAATTACATGATGTCAAAATTCAAAAGTCCAAATGATTCATGTCCAAAGGAGTTTTATGGGCTACCATTACCAAAAAAATCACGAGAAGCCGCAGGATTTATATGAAAAATATTTTTGTTGAATACTAACAATGTCCCGTAGCTAAAGTTGAATTCCGTGCTTACAGAGCCATAACCGAAAAAGGTAAGGAGCAGAGGCCACAAGGGGACAGCTTCAAGGCACTTGTCAAAGCTCGTAATATTTTATTAGATAACCAAATAAACCTTGAGCGTGTTTCAAAATTTCCTTCAAGACTATCTCGCTTTCTGTACTTTTTATGAGGTAACTTTTTATGCAATGAAAATGATTTTAATAAGTTTCATTTATTAGGTTTAATAAATTTAAAATTATAATTCACCGTACATACGTGTTTATGACCTGCTAATAAATATTATATTTCTTCTCGACATCCCTGTAGCGTATATGGAAACTATAAAACAATATAGTCTGTATAGTTTTTAATGCGGTTTTAAGTCCATTATATCTGTTCGGTCTGTTTCAAGCTGCTACCGTTTATTTGTAAAAAATATTAACATTTCGATCATAATCAACTGTAGTACGTTCATAAAAGACAAATCGATAGTTAGTAAGCCCATCATAATTTCCTGCTGAAATCTGGCCCGTAAAGATGGGTGTGCACACCACCATATAATATAACATTATTCGCACACACACCTATTAATATTCATAATACAATTTAACGTGGCGAGGTTAATTTCACCTAAATATGTAAATTATCATGAGCCGACCACCGTTAATTCAGAGATGTCATGTTTGTAAATATTTCTATCTTTATTCCTCTCGTTACTTGTTGCTTGTATAAGAAAGAGAAAGGGAGAACATGTGTATTATGAATAAGGTGGTAGGGAAAATTTTAACGGCGCCTATGAGGGTTGTGAACGGTGAAATAACTTTCAAATATTGTCGCTAGGTGGACGGAAAGTTTTGCTCCTGAGGGAGGTTGTTTGCCGGGTCGTCCGCATCTCTCTGTGTTTATAAATGAAACGCATATCATTTTAAAACGTGCTACAGTATACACAACTGTAAACAGATGCTAAAACCGTGTTCGAAAAGTTCCTTTAGTAGTACACTGTATTTGAAACTTATATTTGCTGAATATCGTTGTCAATAGAAAAAATAATTTATATATATTAATATACGTGTTTGAACTGTGTCGAAACTTTTAAGTAGCTTAAGCACATAGGCCAGATTGACCGGTTAAAGATCAACTATTGACCAATTAATTATAAAATACTGTATGTATGTATGTACTAAAGTTTTACAGTACGCAGTTTCGTCCGGTGAGTGAAAGCGTAGACCTTGTTGGCAATGGGCTTTCTATCTTAGTCCGTGACGTCCGACGAGTGACAACGTTTCTGTATGATGATTCCTTACCTAGAATGTGTGTACTATGTACTATGGCATAGTAAATCATGACTTAGATGAACCAACAAATGTTTTCTCATAACTTACAGTTTTTCAATTTTATTATTACATTTTGCATTGCATATTATTCAATGTCGCATACAAATGATAAAATATTTTAAAGTATAAATTTTAATTTAAACGATTTAAGTTATATATAATTATTAATTACCAATTCTAACGGCAGTAAAAGACCAGTAAATAATTAAAGTAAAAAGATCCTTGTAAATTTTTACATTTTAATGCATTGTTAAGGTTCATCTTCCAAAAAGTAATTAGACAAAACTTTGAGTGCATAATTAATTTAAAAATTGTTCAATTCCATCTAAACGAAGTTAATCCAGTAAATTGCGGATCACGGGGCCATAAAATGTAATTAAAAATCCGATGCGAAAAAATCTCAGTGGAAAAAAAAAGAGGCGCGAGGTATCCGCGTCATCAATCTGAGGAATTATTTCATTTGTGTATTAAAATTCTCGTTTTGTCGGTCCGTGAATTATTTCTCGACGCGTTAATTACTCGCGCCTCATGGACTGTACCCCAGCGATTTAGACGTTATCATAGAATTGAGAGAGAGAGTAGACGCGACAAGAGAATTTCATACCCTTTTTATGTTTGTTATATTTAGAGGTGCAATACGAATTTTACACAACTTACGGATTAACGGTTACTAGCAACTCAGTCACTTTAAAATTTCAAAATTGCGTCCTTTAAATTCTTAGTGTTCTTCGTGATTAATATGATGTTTAATTGGATGATAATATTTAGATAATAAGATATTAATTATGATGGTATCAATTTCAAATTATACAATAGTCTCTCTTATATTCCACCAACATGATATAAGATGCACACTCAGGGTGTGCATCTTTTTGCAAAGGAAATATAAAAAGAATAAGTTCTCTTTTTTAGGATTTCATAGTTTCAGAATTTGTTACAGTTTTTAATAACCAAGTTTTTAGCGAAATCATTAACCGATTCTAGGTATATTAAAAATCTTAATGCACATTTCAATATTGCTTCATTCTTACTTTTTCTCCGATCTTTTCAAACACTCTATGCACTCGTGTCACATCTAATACAAATATAATATAATATATCCTATCCTATACAATATATCATTTTAGTATTATTACAATAGACAAACTATGTTGATTAGTTATGACATAGATTAAAACAATACCGTTTTAACAACCCAAGTGTAAAAGGACATATCTGTTAAAATATGTATACTGTTATTGAGTACATAATGAAAAAGAGGAAATATTGTTAGCCCAGATTTTTTTTTATATTTAATGATTATTAAATAATGAAAATCTGGGCTAATATAATAATAGGCGTTAATGTGTTGCAGTAGCCAGCTTAATTGAAAATGTCTATTTCAATTAGAGCAGTGATGCCGGTCTAGACTCCCTCAGTTTCGGGGTTAGGTCTCTAAAATAGCTACATTTGCTTACCAATTATACGTTGATTGTCCTGTGAAATATTTATGGCTAAGGGTTGGTTGCGTTTATGTTGTTCAAAGCTTATCATTGTTGAAATAAAATTAAATGTTTATTTTAAATATTGAATATCCACTTTTCTTCTTCCTTTAATTTAAACTGTGGTAGAGCTACACTGGAGTTTGTATCTAGCTGCATGAGCTCGACCGGGATAGGACCACGCCCTCGTAGAATACCAGCGTAAAATAGGAGCATAATGCTGCTGTGTTTCGTCTCGTGAGTGTAGATCCGGAGACCTTTATTACTGGTGACGTGGCATTTCATCTCAGTCCTCAAGAGTAACAATGCATCTGCATTATGATTTCTTGTCCAGGATGAATGTAGATGTCATGGGCCGCAGGAATCAATTGCTATTGCATTATTACATGTGAGTGTAACAAACGTTACACTCATATGTAATAATAATAATAAAAAAAACACAATCATACAGTAGCACATATGAAGCATGTTTACAGTTAGTAAGTTCTCTTTCATTTTTGGATCAGATTGTTGGATTTGCGACTACAAATACAAAACACAACATAGGTTTTATGAAACACTTAAGAATAATTAAAGGGAAATCGCACATTGATAGCAATTAAACAGAACATCTGTGGAGGTGTAAATGTGCGAGACAGCACGTGAGCTACCCGCCGTGTAATTAATAGAACGTGACAACACTGCCTAATACTTGGGTCGTTTCTACTGAAATATCTTAATATACAGTTTTACAAAATACAATGCTAACAAAACTACCAAGGCTGAAATATAGAAATAGCTTTCTACAATTACTAAACTTTTAAAATTCCAGTAATTACTTTATTAATTTAGCTACATTTTTTGTTTACGAGCTGATGGCCACTTTTAGCCCGAGGGCTTTTTCCAGTTGCATTGACAGTTTCGCCGGGTTGAGAGGTGACTGAGAGCTTATGTCGCTCAGTCGAGACCTCTATTAGAGGGTAACCAGCACAAGGGCTCCCAAGAGGGAGTCTCGGCTTGGACCGTTACCCTGTTCCGCGAGATCGTCAGACTCGAGGGTGCCCGAGAGGGCCGAACCTCGGCTCGGTCAGTTGCTTCTGACTAAGAATTATTTACATTAATATCTCTATTATTATTATTGGTTATCTGTACCACCACTTCGGAATGCGTGGGCGCTGGAGAAGAAGTGGCGCAAGAAACTACAGCGAACTACATTTGTATTTCTTTTACCTCAAGGTACGTTTTTCAAGTATGATGAATATTTTTAATACAACAAAATTCCTATCTGGACAATTGGTGTCCTCTTGGGGAAATAATATCAGGCTGATTGATTCTAAAGAAGTTAAGAATCGTAAAATTGACAATTGTGCATTTACAAACCGTATTGTGACCGTTGTACCCGACAAATATTTTTGAAATATCTATCATAAAATTATTACGTCAGTTTTAACTGTGATGTTTTAATTAAAACTATACTATCTAACTATAACACATGTAAACAGGGCCATGATCGAGTTACAGCAAATTACGCACTAGCGCACGTCCAATTAAACGCGTCAAGCGCGTTTCGTTGACGCGTGACGTGGATTAGCCGCCTACGTGACGTCGGCTCGTTTCGTGTATTTAGCTTTACATGGGTACTGAAATATAGCCAAAAAGTGGAGCCTCAAAAGATTTTTACCATTAACAATATACATAATATTGTGGCTTTTTATACAGCCGTGAGCAAAAAAACGCCGTACGCTTGCAAAATATTCTCGTAAAAATCTGTTCCTCAGATTTATTGTTTATATGAGACGACGTTCATAAAATAAAACAAAAATATATTTATTTTATTTATGATTCGTCATAAACTCTAAAATAAACCTTCATTTTGAAGAAAATGTAGACAAATGACAAAACAATCATAAATTAAATAATAAAACTAATATATACATGTTTAGTATTACCCCTCTGACTCTGTTAATACAGCTACTAATCGGTTCTTCATAGACCGGATAAGATGTTTCACTGTTTCTTGAGAAACGCCATCCCATTCTTCAGCGAGTACGGCTTGAAGCTCCGATCTCTTAGCTGGCGCAGGATTTCTAGCTCAACCTTTTCTTTTAAGCTCGTCCCATAAATGCTCAATAGGATTTAAGCCCGGACTACGTACTGGCCACTCCATGCACTGAATTTCGACCTTCTGCAGGTACTGCCGAACAGAAGTTGCAGTATGGACGGGCATTGTCCTGCATTAGCACAAAGTTTTCACAGATAAAGTCTGCCTCGGCAATAACAGGGTCCCGTAATATCTCTTCAACATATCGGTTCGCCATCAAACCTCCAAATCTGCCGCTGGTTTCGATGAAAACCAAATCTGTATTACGCCTCCTTTGAAATGTCCTCCCAAACCTTCTCCAAAGGCTACTTTTGAACTTGTGCAGCACTACCATGGAGATATACTCTGAGAAGAGAACAAAGCTCCACTGTTCATCCGTCCAGTTAACGCGTTCTCTTGCGTAACTGCAGCGTAAAGGCTGCTTGATGAGCTGGAGTCAACTTATACTTATAGCCAGCCTTTTTGTAGTCAGGTTAGCCGACTTTCATCTTCTTCTGACTATTCAGCTAATTGCCACTCCTCGCGTTTCTCTGAGCACCTGTTGGACTTGAACGCCATCCAGGGCCCGATTTCTGAGCGAAATACTGACGAAAAATCGGTCATCTCTCTGCGGTGTGCACCTTCTTCTGCAGGATCTTTCGGTTAAAGCTAGTAGTCTCCTGGTATTACCGGTAAACTCTAGACACAGCAGACTGGCTCATGATTAACTCACGAGCCACTTCTCACTGACTCTGGCCTTGTTCCGATAGGGCAACCGCTTGAGCCACTTCTTCAATAGATGTGTCTAGTTTTAGGGAATGTTTCTGTTTAACAGTAAGGTATAAGTGTACTGGTTGACGTTTGACGACTAACCGATAAGGATAGGTTGGGTAAATGAGCTTTTATAGACCATAACAACCTCTAATTAGGCTTATCGTAAACAAGTGTAAAAATGGTTGTTAGTAATACACATGTTTTTGGGTCATATTCTTGGAAAAGATAACAATTGTTAAAAAGAAAAAGAAAATTATAATTTAGGGCTCCGTTGTTGTTTTAAAGACATTCAACCTCGTGCATGAGGCTAAAGTCGAATTTTTTGCTCACGAGTACATATTTGTCAACAAATTTAATTGTCATGAAATGTAATTGCATCAAATTTCACATATTTTTTATTTTAATACAATAATTATGAAATTTTGAAAAATAAAAAAAATTAAAAAAAAAAATTGTGGAATTTAGAACGGTAAGCGAGACGGGCGTACGGGAGGTGGGGTTGTGTAGCTAGATTCACGGAAAGTTAGTAGCGATGGAACATCTAAAGTCTATAAGCATGACACGTGCTTTCAAGATGGCGCCACATGGCATACTTGTACTCATTAGCTGTCATCGAAGAGATGTTTGCCGGAGAAGTCATATCATACATAGGAGATATTCCATGACCTCCCAGAAGTTCAGACTTGACCTTCTGGGAACATTTCTTTATATGGGAATACCTAAAACTTTTACTGCAATAATCCAACCACCAGTGCTCAGTTTAAGGTTATATACGGTAAGAAATTGCCTCTATCCCACGCGCACTGAATCATTGAGTTATTGTCAATTTAAAGACAAGTTTCCATCCATTTCGGTGCAAACGATCATCGAATCTGGATGATGTTTTAAATAGTAATTTTAAATTTTGTACCAATTTTAATTTTATTTTCGTGATTTTTCAAATTCCACCAGACTTTGTGGGCCATTTGTATAATAAATGGTTTTCCTCGTTTTTGTTTGTATAGACTATTTAAAATACGGTTACAATTAAATTGTTACCTGGAAGAAGAATTAATAAACAGTTAGCTTTTTTCTTATAAAGACTAAGATGGAATGCCTTTACTCTCATGACTAGGACTCTCGTTCTTATCACTTCTCATACGTTATATCATCTTATGCTTTTATTGTATGAGAGTCTGTGTTTATTTCTATTCATGTGCTTATAATTAACTAGACTTTCATACAAGAACTGCTCATTAGACTCCTATCACTCAAGCGCTTTGAAATAAAACTTAAACAAGTGAAAATACAATGGTCATGAAATAAACATTGAAATTAATTCAATGCCTTTGGACTAGAAAAAAAAATCTACTAGTCTTTTATTTCCATACACCTTGACAGGTACTGAACACGTTAACAATAAATTAAATTTATCGCCATATTGCAAAAAGTAGAGCCAGTGAGAAACATCATAGAAAAAGGCACAGTCCACTCTTTATAAATTGTCAAATTCCTTACAATTATAATTTTAGAAAAACTTTTAAATACATTTAAAGACAACATATCATATAAAATACATTGCATGACTAACTTTATGTGGAAATGAAACCAACTAAAACAATAATTGAAAAGAGCAACTGAGTTACTCATCTGCTTTTATCAGCAGATATCTGTATTTTAAGCTTTGCCATAGCTTGTAACGATTTGAAGTGTACAATACGCTTTTGAAATGTCTATTTAAAATAAATTAATTTAATTTTGAATGCGCAGTCCGTCTATACGATAAAGGAGTATAAAGCTAGAGTGTAACGAGTTAGAGAAGTATCGCTAATCCTTCCGCAGATGCTCGCCGCAACAGCATACGTCTGAGCCAATTCCCAGCCGTCGTAACGTCTAATTCCCGTCGACTTACACACATCAGCGTTTTCGATATCCTTCCCTACCCCCTTTAAATACAGAGTAGGCTTAGGATAGAGAGTTTTGAATGTCTGATGTGTTAATTATATAGTCACATTTAAATTTAACCTTAACTAAGATGTGCAGAAACTGTTTTTGGCATTAGATTAATAAGTAATAAAAATTTGTCAAAATTTTACTTGTTACAATTGTGATTGCCTGTGATTATCATTTCTTAATTTTCAAGTTATTAATGATTCCATAATAATAGCAATGTATCTATGTTGTCTGTATGTATGTTTTTTTTGTAGTTTTGAGCTGCGGCTCTAGCGGGGAAGACCATGCCCAGCAGACTGAACAGACAGAATACTAGGGTGAAGTAGCACCGTAACACTGCTATATTTCGTATTGTTAGTGTAGGGATTTGGAAACACAATTAGTAATACTTGTTACGAATAGACATTTTATATATAAAATTTGAATAATAATAGAGCTACATTTACTAATAATAATAATTCTTTCAACCTCTGTTCATACAAACGTCTATACTTGCTTCCTTTTCCATTTACACGGAACCGCAAAAATATTGCAAAGTAAACGGGAGGCAGCACTATTTACAATTTGACCGCCGTCAGGGCACATTCGGCCCATCGTTACGTCGCCAATGTTTATATTGCTTGCTTGCATTGCCTTTTATTGCCTTGTAACACGGACGCTATGCTATTAATGCGAGAATTACACTTTGAATTTCGACATCTTATTTCGAAGATTGCTGCTGAATTGAGTGAAACGGTAAAGTTTTTACATGGAAATTCAAGTAACGTAGTTAGATGGGAAGTTGATGCATGATAATTTCTGATATAAATCAAGATGCAAATGTACAACTTATTGTACTCATTCTCGTGAACACACCTCGGAGAAGGTCCTTAAGAATCATCATAAATATGAAGCTCTTAATGTAAGCAGCATACAACCGTATGCTACTTTTAAGAGCTTGATTAAGATCTTTTTATGATATATAACAAAGGATTGTCGTGACATGTTTTTTTTTTATTTTAGCGTTACTAAGATTCCTTACAATCATCAAGTAAAGTAAAATCCTTGCGCTATGAGATATTTCACGACAATGGTAAAATGGTGGTTTAAGCCTACGTTTAGTTTCGCAGGCAGTAACTAACCTACTATTGGTACTATTCACCTGATAAGTAAAAGATAAGTGATGTCTGCGGGCAATTATTTTCATGCTCGAACTACAATCATAATGTAGCATTGAGTCGAATACTGCATCTCAGTAATGTTTCCGGTTTCTTTCTCTCACCAAGTAAAACACAGTAGTGAAATGGTATTCGTGTTATAGCCGAGTATTAAATACTTGAAATACCTTTTTTCATGATAGCATGACGGTTAAAAAATATTATAAATTAATTTAGTTATGTTTTTTTTTATTTATATTCGTATATAAAATGTAAAAAGTATTTAACTATTTCATTATTCGTGTAAAAAATAATTTTACAAAAATAACATTCATTCTGAATTATTTTTGAACCAATTAAATTTATCTATTTTAGCTATATGTGTTATATTTAAAAAGAAATGTTTCTTTATTTACCTATTATAGTATTGTTCATAGAAGAAAGCCTTAAATTTATAACTGATTTTCTTAAAAGTTCCACTATTTCTAATAGTTATTAAGAAGGGAATACTTTAGTATGAATGCCGAAGACGAAAATGTTTCAACTATATAATTCTAAATAAGGTTAAATAACCTTATTTAGAATTATATAGTTGAAACATATAAATAAAATATAATTTTATGATCCACAATATTCTTAAGCTATAGAATTTGTTTAATACATTACAATTTAAATTTGCATTATATTGTAATGTGTTATAAACTAAACATATTGGTATTCATTGACAGCAGAATATATGCAAATGGCGTAAGTTATACAATTGTAGTTCTCTCAGGGAGTCGTCTTGTGTCTCAACCAGACAGACTCAGTGCCTGGAGAGTTCACGCTCCATTATCGGTCCTTAAAGATGGGGTAACTGAAGCTGTAGATGCACTTTAGGCACTCGTTTCTATTGTAAGTATCAAACATCTCGTATTACCACGTTATCTTAATTCTAGCGAGAATTACGGGTATTGTTTTTTTACTTTTGTATTCATTGTAAATATTAACATTGTTACTCATGAAACTTACAATGTTTTTTCTATATATTTTAGGATCTGTGTCTAAACGAAAATATTGAATTTAAGCCTAGACCACCTAAAATAAATAACTAAATAAAGGCTTCCCATAACTATTAATCAAAGATCATTAAGGGAATGCATTATCACAAAAACGGAGGTGTTTGATTGTCAAAGTCAATTTCAATTACATATCATGGTCACAGAAACTGGTATAAAATTTATTTAACTTTGCGATCTGTTAATTTTTTAATAATTTATCGTAGTATTTGCATGATTGATTACTGCATTACAATACATTAGCGCATATCATCTGGTAATAACTAAAAGATACCGGCACAGTCGAAGTCGACCGGGTGCAGAAACCTTATTTATTATTATTTGGTAATAAGAATGAGTTTTATTTGTAGTTCGACATAAGTTAAGCTCATATTTTGACGATATCACTAGAGAATAACGAGCAATTTATTTTGAAAAACTTAATTATAGCTAAAATAGGTAGATAAAATTTAGTAAGCTTATTAATTATTTTATTTCTCTCCAGGGAATATACAAAATAGTACTGATTATGAACGAATATAAACGAAATCGATAATTAATTAATTAGGGGTAGACAGCCGCGCCCGGGTTACGTCGTGGCACCCGTAACTAGCGAGCAACAGTCGATTTCCCATGAGGTCCACGTTCAACGTTGTCGCCATAGATCAATTTCAAAAATTTATGTAGATATGAAAGACTTGTAGAATATTGTTTTTATATTTTGTTAATTTCATCATTATTTCAGTCTGTCGTTTGTTTATTGCTGAACATATGCCTGCTCCCACAGAATGCTGAACATGAGCCACCTGCATTTCACTGCAGACTTGCATAGGGCGTCACTCTACACATCTAATAGTCACCCCCATTACGTTCCTACGTTGCGATGTCCAATCAAGTATTGCCACTCGAGAATCTTTCTTCCCCATCAGTTATCAGTTTTATGCCCTATATGGACGGCCAATTGCCAAATTATAATTTAGCCTTTTTTATTAATTACTTGGTTATTTGGTTTCATATAATAATTAACTATTATAATTTTTATCAAATATAGTTAATTAAATTATTTATTTTGGTATCAAATATTTAAGGCATAGTCTTAAAGATTGCAGTATTGATACTCAATGAATTATCAACTTTAAATTCTAATTTATTTACAATATTGCAGAAGAAAATTCGATTTATTCCATCTCTATAATTAAAATTAGGGTAAGGTTTTCGTAATCCACCAAAGGGTAGCAAATTGGTACTCACTTTCTCAAGTCCCGTCATTACATTTCTTTGATATTTTTATACATGCCTACATAGTGAGCATTGTTTGAGTTATATCGTATATTTATTGAGAGAATTTCGGGATATACCATTGCATTAATTGTTTTCATAACAATTAAATCGTTAAGAATTATCACCAACCACTTTTAAATTAGTTTTCCTAACTGTTATACAAGCAGAACATTATTAAATCTAGGCATCAATCATCAGTTCACAAGATTCAAAACAGGCAAAACGATTTCTTTAAGAAATTATGGCGGACGGTATATGTGGTGTGGAACTGTGAGCTCGATTGGCAATCTCAATGATTATAAAAAGTAAGTAATGGCTACGAAATGTCAAAACAAATTATAAGAAGCTTTATTCAAGTAGGTTTAAACAAAACACTTTTGAATCGTCAAATCATCAATCAATCGGCCGCTGCTAATGAGAAGAAACTCGGTTAGTTGCTCTTTTTTTCCTTTTTTTTAAGTAATAATTTACAAAATGTCCAAGAGTTGTCCAGTATTGTACCCAAAGTTAAAGGTGGTCTTTCCCCGGGCATTGGTCAGCTACAACCCATTCATGCTGCAGCTGGACCTAGTTCAGTTACAGTCTATACTTTTTATTATATGAAAAAGTCTAAATCTCAATCAATTTTTTTTATGTTCTCACAGCATATTAATCTAATATAGCACAATGCCACCGTTTTTATATAGTCAGTGATGTCAAGCAGAAGCTAATTATTTGTATTCCAAATTCATGTCAAATTTTATAAAAAACTAAACTAGATTTATTTTTATTATTAACTAGACTATTATTAACTAGATTTATTTATATCTATTAGTAATGGTTCTGTTTTATTTTTAATCTATGACATCAGTAGCAGGCCGCTCCCGCCACGTTATTTCGCCCATTAAGGCACCTGTCATGTGAGTTTACAATAAGTAAATAAGGACGTGCCGGTAACTGGGACCGCTGTTATTGCCGCACTATTGGCGACAATGGGGACGCTTTGTTTACAGGAAAAATTAGCAGAATCGCTATTAGCAAGGTAAATTGGACGGTTATCAGGAAATTGGTTGGGGACGATATTTCACGGTGTCGTTAATGTTATGGGATTTCCCGCATTGTTTAAAGGTGGCTGATGAATTTAATATAAACTAAGTATTAGTTAAAATATAAATACATCTTGAAATGTTTTCAAATATAAAAATATAAAACGTACTGTATGGAAATTGGAAGATCTGTAAATTTTCTCTTTTAGAGAAAGGTTTTAAATAAGCAGGTGTTTTTCAATTTTATACTGGTGAATGAAATAAATCTTGATCAGAGGTCATTTCAATAAAATATATCCGTTTACCTTTACGCCCGTATAAAAGATAAAATAAAAACAATAAGCCGGCGCGGCTGGTCCCGGCGGACACATTTTCGCCCCAATAATACTTTTTATCATATTTATTGACTGATAAATGGAAAAAATGTTTCGAGTGCATTTGTATGTTGTTTCTAACTGTATTATGTTCTATTACTGGTAGTAATATTTATTTGAAATGCATTTTGTGAAATAAATTTAAAAAGGGTGCGCAGATTTTCCGATTTTTTTATATATGTATTCATTTATGTGATTACTATAATTAAATTTATGTGATTATTGTAATTATAATTAAATTTCCTTATGTAAAATTAGGAATGTTATTCTCTTTTATTAACAATATAATATTTCTTTTGTAAATGAATAATTTTGCTTTAAAAAATGAATAAAAGAAAATGAAATATCCTGAAATTAATGACAGCATTTCTATGTTTTTTAGCCAACAGTTTATAGCTTAGATTAACACATAGGATACTTTCTATCCCAGTAAATGAGATGAGATTAACGACTATTATCAATTTATGTTAAAAATAACATCTGCCCACTTCACCTGCGTGGACTACAAAATAGGGTCCAGAGTGAATGAAAAATGTGAGACGATATTGTATTATTTATTATTATCCGCCAGTAGGTGTAAGTTTTGGGTCACTAAAAACCTACATAAAACTGACCATATGAGAATCAAAAGTATGGAGGATTTCGGTTAGCCCACAACACGATAAAGGTAAAGAATTATCAAACGATGTTGTAAGAGAACTTAATTACGATACCGTAGCCTTGGTTTTTTTTCAATGAAATAGCGCAACGTTTGCTTCGCGAGCGACGGCACGTTTATTATTTAATTAGTGCGGAAATAGTGGTGACGGGGGACTTTTCTTCATTACGTACCGAGGGGTACTGGCTAAAAAATTTTGCTTAATCTACTGATGGCCTGACTTCGTATATGCCATAGCATAGCCCTGACTATGGCTTTCTACATCGCTGCAACTTTGCTTAACGGTGGCAGTCCATGAACCGCTAAGAAACATTGCACATTAAATTTTTAAATTTCTACTTAATCTCGCGAGCGAATAAGTCCCTTCATGCAACATCAGCAAAAGTAGCAACCGTGGCATTCTGTAAACTGGAGCTAAAGTCCCAGCTCTATTGATGGGTAATCTTGATGGACCGATTGTACAATGGCAAGCTCCGTGTCACAGAGCAGGGGAGGAATATTATAAAGGCCCCTATTACCTTATCGGAGTCTGTTGATTCCCCGAATCCCAATTTTCCCAAATAATTTGCCATTTTAATTTAAAAAGCTGCAATTTCTCCTAAAGTGGCATTAATACATTTTAGGGCCTAACGCTGAAAAAATGAGAAATGGCAGAAATTCATTTAGGCACTCCTTGGTTCTTACGTGGTCAGCTTTGTGTTGGTTGCTCAAGAGTATCTAGTGGCCAAAACTTATATGTCCGTACTCACTGAAAATAATAAATAGTACAATGTCGCCCACAGAAGTATATTTACTTAAATACGTGAATCAAATAAAAAACAATATAAAATGATAAGACGGGTGAGAGAGACGAGTATGAGCCCACGCAAACTGCAGATTCAGGTGCAGATGCTAGAATTATTATATATCTATGTATGTATCATGTTTGGCCACGAATTTCTCAGAAACTATAAATCTGATTGTGTTTATTCTTTTGTAATATTTAGTATATATTGACAGCAACAGTTTAAGTCTCATCAAAATCTGTTCAGCAGTTCAAAAGATATGGACTGTTAACAGTAAGGTAATGTTTTGTCTTTGTATAACTTGACCACATTATCCTACAAAATCGCAGTGGGTTTAAAATGTTCTTTTTAGATATTCAGAAAATTTTGACTCTACTCGCGGGTTCTTTGCTCGCGAGTCTGTTTTGGTGAAGCTGCAGAGGAATAGAGCCAACAGCAATACAAAATACGTGTAATTTGTTTTATTGTTAAAAAGGTTGTATGTTTTATTTAAACATATTATTTTGAATCTTCATGAAAGAAAACTTTTAAAAGATTAAACATCTTTGGCCTATTTACCACATTTTCCGTTCGTACTCAGTTCTTTCGTCTGTTCATACAATAGACTGAAAATCTTCTACTTTTTTAAATCTGTAAATACACATTCGAGTGAAAAGTAGTTAGAAATTGGCGTTTCTACTTACACTGATTTATTTTATATTTTCAATATTAGATTTGCAAGAAGGAAACGAATAATGAAAAAAGATACTGAAATAATACGATTTATGTCAAAAGAACCAGCGATAACATATTCTATTTATATAAAAGTAGGTGCCTTTGTACACAAAGCACTACTGCTGATCCCAAGTGGCATTAGCAGATAGCACATATCGTATGCGTATCGGGTAAAAGCGTGGGGAATTCAGATTTTCACCCAATGCCTCTTGCCGCGAGTCGAATTTTAAAGGGTTTCTTGTTTGTGATATTTCGAACTATAGGGTAAAACAACTCAACGTAATGTTTAAGAAAATACTAAGAAGTCTGTGCGTTTCCAACGAATAGTTACTACACGCAACAACTTAGTAACAGCCTTACCTAAGTCTATGACCTACAAACTGTTAACCCGTTTTTGTGGTAAAGGCAATCTGCTGGAAAGTACTATGTGTAGAGTATAACACGAATGAGTCAGCTCTATCAGAATATACTAAATAATAGTAAATACTAGCTTAAAATAGCATCTTAGAGAGTTGTAAATGCAATCCGCCACTTCTCTTTTGTAGGCTTCACGTAAGATCAGGGTTGTGACCCTAAATCACAACAGTATTATATTATAGATTGGAGATCCTTGTCTTTATTTGGCGCACAGGAGATTTAATTTGTCTTTCATTTGTTTATAATTTATTGTTTTTCTTTTTTTATTAGGTAAAAGTATTTTTATTGTTTGTCTTTATTTGTTTTTACTGTACCTGATTTACGTGTGCTGAAAAAGAATATAAGAATATTATTATTATTAATTTGAATTTTTATTTTTTGTTGAGAATGGTTGTGTATGTCCATGATCCGTAAAAAATATTTTTAAATTGGGGAACTGTGTTCGATTGTCACACCATGTTCATAAAAGATATCAAAACGAGGACAGCGTTTTTATTCTAAGCACGAATATATTAAGATTTTAAAAAAAATCATTTGTAATAATTTTTAATTTATGTTTTTCTTATTTATAACTTAACAATAAGTGAAATTAAAGTAAGAGGCAGCGTCTAATATTTATTTTGGTAATTGAATAGGACGCGAGTCGGTAATAAAATTGTAATTAAAAATTAACTATTTCATACTATCCGAGCCTCCCTGAGGGTGCATATTAAGTAGACAGATATGGCGAGCATTTGTTTTCTAAACTAAATATAAACTATTCGAATTTATTATGCCGACAGAGCTTTTTTAAATTATGTTAAATTACGAGATACCATGTAAGGTAAGTACTTAGTATTTTATAACCTGCTTGCCCCACTTTCTCTATTTGTTAGAGAATCACTGCAACTTTGAACTGGCAGCAGTATATTTATTACGACTTGTATGATTTTCTATAAATAATGAATCTGTCATGGGCTACAGGCATCGCTTACCACACCACAGTTTAGTTGGAGCTTGTAATGTTCTAATATTTTTAAAACATAACTTTGTACAGGAAATTTTATACAGTATTTGTACCAATTATGATAGAGTTTTATTAGTCTCACAAGCAAAAAGCTGATTTTCTTAAAAAAGTTTATTTATATATTGGTTATTTTTCTACTTAGTGAATTATATTATTTTAGTTAGTTCCTTATACACCTATGGCATGACTTGAAGATTTTTTTAATGGCACTCAGAGTGAAAAATATTTACATTAAAATCCACCTATTGATAAGTGATAACTACAATCCATAAACAACCTGAACAAAGACTCAATATGTACTGAAGGCCTGTGATGAAATACCTAGCTACCAGTAATTGGGCCTCCTAATCCCTACGTTCACCATACAAAACGTAGCAGCGGGCGTGGTAGCGTTGATATTGTACAATTGGTTTTCCCGGTGTAGACGACCAATTCATGCCTTAGCTAAAATGAAGCTGCGTAACGACAAATCATAAAGTAATCAAAGAATATTTTTGTTATATTTAATAAATAGCACAGAAGTAAATTCGGATAAAATAGACTTGTTCTCTTATTTAGCAAATACTATTCACAAAGTATCAACTACAGCCAAAATAGACGATTAAATTATCAGACTATATAACTCTTTGCCAATAACATAGCATACTGGTCCAAAAACATTACACTCGTCTTTTAATTTACTAAATTTGCTAATTAATTCCACATACTCAACTTCCATTAGTTAAACTTCAGCTATCATAAGTCTGGTGTGCATTATAATAAGTTATTACAACATAATTTATTATTCTGTCATTACCGTGACACGATCGCGTGCCCCCGTGTCATAAGTTAGTGCCATCCAGTCTACTGTCGTTAATTTCATTGGGTATAGTGACAAAAATTCTGTTTACTTTACCGTTGGTGTTAAAATGACGTTGCCGGATCTCCATATAAAATTAAAAGATAAAGAGATGTCACATTTCCTAAAACTATCGATGAATTAAAAAAGATATTTTTTTTGAATTCCTTTTAAATATTCCTTCACAACAAATTCTTGTTATATTCCTAGTATTTGGTTAATCAATAATTATTGATATTGTGTAATATCAATAATTTTATATAAATAAATCATTAATTTATTTATATTAAATAAAAATAAAGCACAAGAACAATGTTATTGAAAATAAAAATTATGAGTAAAAGTTATTTCTTTCTTGTAAGATATTTAATACAGAATTAAGACACCATTTTGATATACATTTCAAAACGTTGTTCCTTAGAAACGTGGTCATCCCTAAGTTTGTTAATTATGTATGTGCACGATAATGAATAGTGTTTAATTAAGTAATTTGTTTATGACTTTTTGAGCGGTTCCTGCTGCTTTCTTGTATTTAGATTGGGGAATTGCATATTTTAGAATAAAATATGAATTTGTATTAAGCACGTTTTAACATTAAAGTAATGTGCAACTTTCCTCTGCAGTGATAACCAAAGTGACCCAATAGCACAGCGGTTGTAGTACTGTTGTTACGTTCGCATTTAGGGACTTACGGATTTAGTTTACATTTAATTATATTAGATGTCATGATTGACGACTCATCTAAAAACTAAACACATTTTTGAGATGGTAGTGCTTCGTTGTAGTTATAGACCATCTGTAGCACGAATAGTATACAGGTTACATACTCCGTGCAACAACAGATCCTACCGCTCCTAGATCAGATTGTGATACTCGGTGACATTAACGCCCACCACGCCGAATGACTTGGATCGCGTATAATCAATTATCATGGGAGATCTGTTCAGAACTTTGCATTGCCATATGATCTGATACAACTGATCACTTCGTCTGCGTGGGTTCCAGACATGGATGATCATATACCTTCCCTGTTGGACCTTCTATTGACCTCTTAACCCGACAACTATCTAGTCTCTCACGTGCCCGATGTAGTTTGCAGGTTATCCCCATTTATTGCACTACAGGTAAGCGGATTGCGGGATACGGTCTTTTTTTGCATCCTACCCATGGAAGTGGATTCATTGTAGGCTTCGAGCTCATGTTATACCTAGAGGAACACCAGCTGATTAGTGACTTACAGTACGACTTCCGTCAGGTTCTGGTCTACTTGACTTTTATATGGGTGCAGGCAGTAGAGACCAAGGGAGAAGCCTTGGAGGTTAGTCTGGACAAAGCAAAGGCCTGCGATGGGGTTTAGCACAAAACGCTTTATTCGAAGCTTCGTTCCTATTGGACTTCCCGACAAATTATGCAAGTGGGTCAATTTTCTCACGAACCGTAGCATCAAGGTCGTAGGCAACGGTGCATACGTCGACTCTAAACCTGTGAACGCTGTGTGCTATCTCCTACCTTGTTTCTTCAACGTTTTAATGGTATGTTGCAAATTAATAATATTCATGGCTATGCGAACGACAGCCCAGGGGATGTGTTATTGAGTGGCCGCGCCAATATTTCTCGGGAAAACGTTATGTGCCGGAACAAACTTTTGTATGAGTTTTATTTTTTTGTATCTAGTCCAATTTAACCCTACGAAGACGAGTTTGTGCGTTTATCGTTAAAAAGAATCCCTTTGTCACATCTCTTAATTTTTAAAACACTCTTTTTGCTACTATAGCGAAGGTATGTATGTATGTGTATGCGACGTTCAGTTCCGCGGCCACTTGGATTGTAAGACCAAATTAGTCTCTAAAATCGTGGGCGTGCTTAATAGACCAAAACGGTATTTAATGCCGGCTCACTGTGTGCAATTTTGCAAAGCGCAAGTTCACACTGACATGGAATACTGTTCTCATCTCTGGGCTGGGGCACCCTATTACCAGCTCCTACCATTTGACCGACTTGACTTACTTTACAGGTTCTTTCCTGTCTTACCTCTTGCCAGGCTTACTTCACTGTCATTGCGAAGAGATATTGCATCTCTATGCATTTTTTACTGAATTTACTAGAGAGAGTGTTCTGAGGAGTTGTTCAGATTAATTACAGCCGCTGAGTTTAAACATGGGACATCAAGACAGAATCTTTATGGTTGGCAATCCACCGCTTAATGTGAAATTTGCTGCCACATACAAATACCCTATGAAATCAGCTGTCGCCAGCGGTATTTCCGTACCGATGCGACTTAGGGAGCTACGAGAAAAGGGCCTTTCTCATAGGTAGTGCATTTGTGACTCCTCTGTGGTGACGACGTCCGTAGTCGGCGTTAATTTTAATTAGATGTATAATTTGTTGTCAAGGATATCTTGGACTGGAAGAATCACTTATCGATAGGTGTGCACGTTTGTTATCTCAAGTCAAGTGTCAATGAATTATGTACTCATGACCGATTTCGCCCACAGTAATATCTTCTCATTATAATCATGTAATATCAACTGCACAGAACATATCATAGTGCTGAAAACATTCGCTCAAATACAGAGGCACCCTCTCGTCGTCCCCTTCTTTATTTCAATGCAATGCACGTGCAATAAGAATGGAAAAAAGTTCATATACAGTGTTAGATACACGAATGATACATAACATAGGCAGACTCGGAAACCAATAATCTGTGATATACAAATATTATTATTCGACTGAGAATCGAACTAGGTATTCTAGCGCAACAACAGGCGGCTGGCCAATAAGTTATTTGAATACCACAAGAGATTTCAAATATGAAACATGATGACGTATTTGTCGTATGAGATACATACCAAAGTTAAATATTTTCAGATAAAAATAGAGAATTTTATATTTCACCTCATGTAGTAGGGTGATTGCGCAGTAATGTCAATATAGGTCTCGCCCGTCGTAAAACAAATGAAAAACGAGTTGTGGTCCTATCAAATAGGACGACTCATCAATTGCCATGGCTTATTGATATTGGTCGGCTACGTGGTTTCCGCTAGCTTAACAAATCTACTATTTTATTATACATTTTTTATACCTCGTCTTGGAATTACATAAATTAGTTATTTAGATAGGAAAAGATACAAGTTTACTTTGAATCGTGATATAAAACATATATGAATATTAAAATAAATTTAACATAACATTCTTAGTACACGAGTAATCTGTTATCAATTCTAAAGCAGCGTAGAACACCAAACTAAAGCCACATGAACATTTCGATTTCTTGTGTAGTCAAACAAAAATAAAGCACTAATATCACCTGAGGGTGAACTGTAATGTAAAGGTGAACTGACCACATCAGTGGGACGTACGTTAGCTGTAACTTTTCTTTTTATTAAACGACTTAAAATAAGCGAAGGTTTTTTATTATTAAAGTTTGAAGTGATAGTTTTGATGCTGGAAGTTTCAGATGAAAATGGTCTAACTCATGGCTAGGACATGCAAAATCATACTTAAGCTTAAGTCTTCTTATTCTATAAAAAAACCTAAAAACGGTAACTTTTCTACCTATCGAAGAATTCACTCGACTCGACTTATACCAAAATCGTAGTTGCTGTAGAGCACCTACGATGTTTGTTTATCAAATTGTTAATATAAAAAGTGGATAGCTTTTATTGTCTTTATCATGTCGTATACGCTGGTAACCTTTATTAATCCGTAATAACTGTGTTTTAAACCGACGAAAAATGTCTGAAAAAATCTGTCGTCAAAATCTCAGTCAATCACTAGTCCACTGCTGAACAAAAACCATCGTCACAAACTGACACGAAAATGATCCTGAACACAAATGATTCATATCCATCGTTGTTTAGCTATTTAAATATATAAACATACTTATGGTTAACTTTGTGCAAAATGGTGTGTATAAATTATCTTTAAAAAAAAATTAAACCTGAACAAAAATAACGAAATGTAAATTTTCACACAACAAAGCAGCTTGTAGTCCGCCGGAGGCGAGACAACACCTGTATTACCATAACAAGACGCAAAATTTGAATGTCAGAAAATCGAATAAACCGGCTGCGGCTGACGGAATTAAGTTATCCACTTTTTGCAAGAAAAGACGGTCACGTTAACATATGAATATGACAAATTGTCCGACGGCGGTCGGCCGGACTGTCCCGCGTTGGACAGAGTTTTACAGCACTCCAGGGACCGCGAGGGGAACAACTTGAAAAATTTTCATTCCAGCCAGTCGGGGAAGAAAAACGGTCAGGTCACTCGTCAAAACTGTAACAATTTCTCAGAAACAATAATAGGATAAAAAGTCTGCCCCCTCGCTTGACCAGTGAAAAAGCTATTATGGGCGCTGTCAATGTTATTTATTCGAAGCGGCACGTTGAGAATTTTTATTTTATCAAGGGATTTCAAGTTTTATTGGTTTTTTAGATGTGCTGTCTAAGCCACCTGAGTTTTTGACTTTGAAGGAATTAATTTTTATTTTCCGTGAATACTACAAGTTTGGAATTTAATACTAAAAAAGATAAATAAAAAAAGTATATATAAATAGTTAACTGATTGAGACAAGTGGGGAAATTTGAAATCGGATTTGAATTATTTGAAAAGTATAAATTTGAAACTGAGTAAAAAATATGATTTTGAGTTTGACATGTAACAGGTAAAACTTTTTTTATATACGAGTTTATTCGATTTTATATACGAGTTTATTCGATTTTATATACGAGTTTATCATACATATAATACAATAAAATTTTAAACACATTGTCAGTGGTTTTATGTGAAGTTCAGAAAAAGAGTTCCTTTCATTTAAATGATTTGACAAATAACAAAGATAATTATTTCAAAGTGCAAATGCGCATAGATGATACGTGCTAGCGCGTATGAAATCGCAGGCACAACTAGTAAATTAATATAATCTTCTTCAAAATTACATTCATACACATAAGTTAATATACATGGACGGCTAAATATTTATTTAGGCCACGCTTACATGTTTATTATAAGAAATCATAATATTAGCAAAATAGTTTCACTCCTAAAACTCTGCGTTAGTAAAGCCAATCGTGTCTATTTTATCGCAGAATAATTACAACTTTCCACCACACCGATAAAAATACACATTTTATTTCACAAAGTAAAACTTATATTTCTAAAACCGGCACAAGTTCGGGATCAAACTAGCGCTCACGTGCAACCATATATAACTTGTAATGAAAATACTGATTTGTGGAGTTTGTGGCGACAGAGTAATTCCCAAATGGAATCAGGAAGAGTGCAGCCTCCGCCGTGGACCGAATTGCAAATGCGCATAGATGATACGTGCTAGCGCGTATGAAATCGCAGGCACAACTAGTAAATTAATATAATCTTCTTCAAAATTACATTCATACACATAAGTTAATATACATGGACGGCTAAATGTTTATTTAGGCCACGCTTACATGTTTATTATAAGAAATCATAATATTAGCAAAATAGTTTCACTCCTAAAACTCTGCGTTAGTAAGGCCAATCGTGTCTATTTTATCGCAGAATAATTACAACTTTCCACCACACCGATAAAAATACACATTTTATTTCACAAAGTAAAACTTATATTTCTAAAACCGGCACAAGTTCGGGATCAAACTAGCGCTCACGTGCAACCATATATAACTTGTAATGAAAATACTGATTTGTGGAGTTTGTGGCGACAGAGTAATTCCCAAATGGAATCAGGAAGAGTGCAGCCTCCGCCGTGGACCGAATTGCAAATACGCATATGTTGTCGGTTTTATTCTATCCCGTCGCTGAAAACGTAGAGGCTTAGACTACGACTTCAATATTCTGTCGATAACGACATAAGACATGTAAAGATGGAAGATGTAAATACACTGAATGGTTCTAATTTTTCTTTTTAACAAAAAATATCATTGTTATAATAAGAAACGTTGACCGTAAGAGTTAATGCTATAATTCTATATTATATTTCAAGTTCCGACGGCACCGTGTAGTCAGAGTATCTACTCAAAGGCTTTCTGAGTATGAGTCAATATATGAGCAACACAAATTGTTGGTTTCCAAGTCTAGGTCATTTTCTTTTTCGCTTCCATGGGATAGATAATACATCAATAGAGTACAATAATATGTATACACTGTGCAGTTGTAATCGTCATTATCTTTCTAAGATACATACCACAAGAAAATAATGATAGATAGACATATAATATATACATACTATATTTCTTGACCGTGATCAATCTACAAATGACAAATGTTTATTTAAGATAATTTTAAAAGTATAATGGATAATGGAAGAATAAATGTATATTCGTGGAAAATAAGTATAACGATGACGTTTTGATATCCTCGACAATTTTATAAAACGTGTCAGTGATAGATATTTCAAAATTTCAAAAGCAATTCGAGGCGGTATTGAGTGAATGCGCCCACCAGATCGCCGCACCTTCCAATATAAATGTAAATAGGGAGGTACCGGACTGAAATATGACAGTTATAATTGCTTTATTGTACTTGGACCCCAGCTAGAATTGTCGCCGCTCGGCGTATGCAAATTTTAATGTAGTCGATATAGACTGGTGTAGTGAAGAAATTTATTTATTTTTGGCAACTCAATATACGCGTTGAAAACGCTGAGTAAAGTGATTATTCGATAGACTTACAACAGAAAAATTTTAATTGCCAAAGTCTAGGGTTACAACATACATCAATATTATTTTACTTTTTAGAAAGTAAGAGTGAAAAACGAGTCGAGTACACAGTTCACCTGATGGTAAGTGACTACTGCTCTCCATAAAGACTTACAGCTGAGATGTATTGGTATCTCGGTCTCCGAATCCCTATACTCAACAAAGGAAATACAGCAGAAATTACATGTTAGTTTTCTTTGAAGGCATGATTCCACCGATCGAGCCGACCCATTCATGCTAGACGAGTAAAATATGAATTTTAGCATCCAAACTCACAAGATATTTTCTGTAAACATTAAGTATGTTTAAAACTCATTCGTAGATAATACATAACTCACTTCTAAAAAAGATTTACTAGATATAACTATGAATTCGGCAGTAATGGTATTTATTTAAATTTTACTAACATATTTTCAATTTGAATTTAAATAGAAGAGAAGAAGTGATTTTGTTATTTATTTGCAATTTAGGAGATCAACAGAAACACCGGACAAAATTGAAAAGTCTATAAAACCCTACAAGCTTTAAAAATCATTCGACTAACATCCTTAGAATTTTCGACATCGACAAAACGTTGTACAAGTAAACACATTAAATAAACTCCATCTAGTAGCAGATAGCCGCTCATAAATATTCACAAGTTACCAGAGACGCCTCATTTAGGATCCGCTGCCCCTCTTTTTTGCGTTATTGGCTTATCCACCAGAGGGTTGTTTTGATCAACTTATTACGACAAGAAGTAGTTGATCGATACGGGCGTTAATGGACCAGCTTTTTATTAATGACAGGAAAAAACACTGGAAAACTTTGTCACTTTTAGTACAAAACATTTAAACGGTTAACAGTTATTACCTCACAACTATTGTTTCATTTGTAATGTAATATCGTATGTTAGAAATAAAATATAGCCGCTTATAAAGTACGTGTATCTAATAGTTTATATGATTTTAATACTTAAATAACACTTCTAATATTTGTAGTGTTACGCTGTAGTTTGTTTCTAGCTTTAGCATGAATGGATCGGCTCGACCGAAGAAGGCCTCCGCCCTCCTATCGCCCTCACAGAATACCAGCGTTAAAGAGCAGCATAGCACTGCTGAGTTTCTTTTAGTTAGTGTAGGGGTCCGGAGACCTTTATTACATATTAAAAACCGAAGACAGTACTATAATTTATTAATAGTACATGTTTTTATATTTTTATAACTCTAAATATTATTCAGTTTATTAAATATTATTCTGCTGTTTATATCGTAAGAAAGATAAGATCTTTTACAGATATCGATACAGCCTTATTATATGTAAGGGAAAAAGGATTTTCGTATTTTTTACAAATTCAAGATATTTTTTATCATAATTTACTTAAATTTGATTATTATATATATATATATATATATATATATGTGCCATTTTGTTCCATAACTTGTTACTATTTTGTAGGTAGTGATATAATCCCATTGCTGTAGAAATTTTGAGACTTCTGCTCAAAAACCTGCGACACGTAGTTTTGTCAGACCTCTCTTGATATTAACCTAACACCACCTAAAGAATTCTGAAGAGACCGAAACGAATGAAAATCTGAGCTGATCTGAGGTTATAAACAAGTTAAGAACCTCGAAAAAGACCAGAGACCCGCCACATAGCAAACAGATACTGTGACTACTAGGTCACGCGACCGCCATTGTACAATAATAATAACGGTGATGCAATGAAATGTGTTTAATGTTTGCTTTGTCAACTTATCATTTTTATATTAAGAAATCAAAATTTCACCAGAATGTGTTACCTGTACATTTGTAATACATAATACGTCTGCAAAAGTGTCCGTAATAATTATAATTTCTATGTTTATCATTTTAAATGTATGTTTTAATATAGTCTTGAATACTAGATTACTTGCGCCTGTTTTACTCCAATAAACTGTCCCATCTTCTTTGCACCCTGCCTGGTCAAAGTTTTACGACATCGTCTCTGTTACCGTGTTGACAGACACGAAAGAAACCATAGTTTTATTGACCGTGATAACAGTCTACAATCAAATCCATAGATTGGATACAAACCTCGGATTTATCAAAAAGTCCACCATTTATTGCACGAGATGCAGGGTACGGTATTTATTCCCGAAGTATTTGTATTTGAGGAGAGTAATAAATGTACCAAGTTTGGTTTTTTTTTAGTTATAATTGATAGTAAAAAAAGTTTCCCTGATTCCAAAGAGGTGATACGGCAAGGACTTAATATGCAAATTTCTATTATTATGATCTATATATTGAGATAATAAAACGAAGGTCAAACAATTATTTTTGGTATTCTTTTTAGTGGTCATACGTACACATATTTTAACCATTTGATTTAATTGTTTATTTGTAATAAATTTATTATAATCTAGCCATGTCTGTACGTATAACACATTTTTTATGCAAATATCATTTAAGGCAACATTTAAGCAAATTAACTTAAGGCAGGCTCGAATCACGAATGATATATGGTTTTAGTAAGGGCATATTTTCGACATATACATAGACGATAGGGCGCAAAACACAAAAAACAATTAGTATATTTTGCGACTTGTGCTGCGACTGCGACCTTTGATATTAAAAGTATAAAATTTTTATATATGCTAAGTTATTATATCATTTATGACAAGGTTCTTGATTTAATTGCCTCATATATCTTTAATCAAAGGGTCTAAGGTAAGGTAAATGGTAAAACATTTAACAACACACATAAAATGTTCCACAAATAATTGTATTTTACGTATTTATACTTTAAGTTAGTGTTCTACCGTCGTATATCGGAAAAAAATGTGATATTGCACTCTTTAGTGATAATGCCTTACGTTAGTTAATAAGAATGAGGAATACGATGACGAAATGATTAATCTTAGACTTTGACTTTACAGTCTTACTCATTTCGTCATCATACACGACAATGCTGTTATGTGGCATAAATTATTTGAAGTAGAACTATGATTAATTTGCACCCTTATACTGCCTCTGGGCATCGCAAAAAACAATTGGTATATTTTGCGACTTGTCTAAAACCTTTGATATTAAAAGTATCAAATAATTTTACATATGCTAAGTTATTATATCATTTATGACAAGGCACTTAATCTTATTGCCTCATAAATCTTTAATCAAAGGGTCTAAGGTAAGGTAAATGATTAAACATTTAACAACATACACAAAATGTTCCACAAATTGTTGTTTTTTACGTATTTATACTTTACGTTAGTGATCTACCGTCATATATCGGAAACTAATGTGATATTGCACTCTTTAGTGATGATGCCTTATGTTAGTTAATAAGAATGAGGAATACGATGACGAAATGAGTAATCTTAGACTTAGACTTTACAGTCTTACTCATTTCGTCATCATACATTACGATGCTGTTATGTGGCATAAATTATTTGAAGTAGAACTAAGATTAATTTGCACCCTTATACTGCCTCTTGGCATCGCAAACAGGGTTGTCACGGGTAAGCGGGAGCCTGAGAAACGGCTACCACATCCAAGGAAGGCAGCAGGCGCGCAAATTACCCACTCCCGGCACCGGGAGGTAGTGACCAAAAATAAGATACGGGACTCTTACGAGGCCTCGTAATCGGAATGAGTACACTTTAAATATTTTAACGAGGAACAATTGGAGGGCAAGTCTGGTGCCAGCAGCCGCGGTAACTCCAGCTCCAATAGCGTATACTAAAATTGTTGCGGTTAAAACGCTCGTAGTTGCATTTGTGCACCGCGCTGTCGGTGCACCACATCCGAGGTGATACTGACACGTCTGCGGAGCATATCGTTGGTGAGCCGTCGGTAAAACGACGGTTCAATATCAATATCCTCTTGCGGTGCTCTTTGTTGAGTGTCAAGATAGGCCTACAATTTTACTTTGAACAAATACGCTAATACGCTATACTACTACTAAACGCTATACTGCTATGTCACAGACTGATTCTCACCAGACAATAATAATCGCTGGAGTGCGAGTGGAGAACAATATTAATTTAGATAATCCTTAGTCCGAAGCAACAGACCGAGCCGTGGATCAGCCCTCTCGGCCACCCTCGAGTCAGACGCTCTCGCCAGGAGGCGCGGCTATCTCTCAGGACCTCTTATGCTGGTTAGCCACTAACAGAGGTCTCGACTGAGCGCCATAAGCGCTCGGTCACCTCTCAACCCGGTGAAACTGTGAAAGCCCCGGGCTAACAACGGCCATCAGCCCGAAAAAAAATAAGTCGAATTAAGAATTTTTTGTAGAAAAAATATTTCAAAGAGCAACTACCGAGTTTCAGAATCGCTCTTATCAGCAGATATATCGATGCAATATGAACTGGATGGTAACTTCAACTAGTGTGGCATTTAACGCGGCCACGGCACATGTACACAAAATGAAAATAAATTAATTTAATATTGTGAGATAGATTATTGATTAGTGATGAGATAGCTCAGCATGTTATAGAAGACAAACGAATATCACACACAAGAGCTTGGGGTAGTTCTAGACTCTCCTAGAAGATCGTTGCTGTAAAATCTAATAATCATTGTTGAAATTAAGTAAAAAAAAATATATAATTTTACTTTCACATCGTATACCGCAAAATGTATTTCTAATACTCTTTATCGAACAATACATGGGCTAAATACGTATTGGGAATTGATCAAGAGTTAAGTCACGATTGTTGTAGCGTCCGGGATCATTCCTCCGGGATTCATTACCCGAGAACGTCGGACTGATTGTCGGGACTGCTGCATGTTGGTATTGTGATATATCCTATGTAATGGAAAAAACAGGATTGGAATTAGCAACCTAAAATGCAATATTATAATGTAATTAAATATTAATATCGTAAAATTTTTACTTGATTCGTTTAGTTCCTATCCCAAAAATTTCAGATTATGGAAATAATTATTTGGGTTAAATTTATTTAATTAATATAAATAATTTATTGCTATTATTTTTAAATTAAAAAAAAAGACAATACATTTAGTTCTTAACTAAATGTATTGTCTTTTTTCGTATATATTGTATTCTGACGTAGACAATATCTTTATGTAAATGTATATAAATGTCTATTATTTTATTTTATATTATAAATTCCAAAGATAATATATAATGATATGTATATATAGTTGTATAAGTATTAAGATGTACTGTATGTTTTTTTTTCTTTATTATTATTTATCTGTTACCTTGATTTCTCTGAATCCTCCCAAGGTTGACTGGTAGATAATGCCTTAGGCATCGTGCATTATTCATTAGTCCACCTTTGTGCATATGTTAGTTGTACAAAAGTTTATAAATAAATAAATAAATGTCCAATATGATACGAGAATAAAACTAGTCGTGTTTTTCCGCCTCTACGAGCTAATTTTGGATGTTACTGGTCAGATTTTTTCAGGCTTTCACAATGGTAAGATTTAATCTTGAGAAAGGTTTGTACTTATAAATATTTTAATAAGGATTTATGCAGGTTTTGCCAAGAAAGTTGAATAAATCGACTACAAGATTGATTTATGGTTGATGATTTATATATAAATATGTATAAATTTGTAAACTGCTAGTTAAAGTATACTTAAAATAGTTTATTAAAAACAAATTACTAATTCTTGGAAAAAATCGATAAAATTCTTTAAACGAAATAGAACATGGACATATGAACTGCACAGTTTCGAAAATATCAGATGTACGAACAAAAAATAAAATCAACACTTGGGCCTTCAATAACAGCAAAAATATAGCATCGTAGTTATTGTCACTTATAATAACTTATATAATCAGCTCTCCTTTGTTATGGCAAATAATGATTGTGATAGCGAAGGGGCGTGCAGACCTCGTGAGGAATAATTTATTCAGCGCAGCGGGTGATTCTTGCTCAGTACAAATTGCATAACATGTGGCCCGCTCCTGTTTGTGTAATCGATAGACTTATAGCTTTTGCATTTCCTATTTTGTAAACAATCTTTTTGGGGAGGAACGCCAAATTATTTGTGCAAATATTTTAAAATAATACACCAAATACTTTTTTTCGTTTTTGTAAATTAGGGAGCGACAAATGAACGCATTGTTATTCTGAAGGAATATTGTTCCTGTGGTTTATTATACAAAAATTCATCCTCGATCCGTATATGTTTCTATCGCTCACCAGACAAAACAACTGAGGCCGTGGTCTTTCCTCTGTCGAGCTTATGTTTCAGCTAGCTAATCGTAGCTTCACTTCTGCAAATTGAGTACTGTAAAGCGGTAAGACATTATTATGCAATTTATATATTTTTTTCTATTTGATCTCATCATAATACATCTGAAAATCGATTAATGTAAAACGATATAAGCGTATAATGGAATTTATCAAAATCGAAGGGGTGTGTCGTTGCATCGTCTTCCCCTAATTTGGTTTTTATTTTATTTCAACCCCAACATGTAAGGGGCAGTGCGTGGAATTAGTCTTACCATATGCGCCCGTACTTGTGTTACACTTGGGCCGCGACTGTTCATTTTTGGGGTATGCGTTACGCTGGCAACAGCAGTTTGTGTTTTCGACGCATATTTAAATTTACATTTAATTTGAGAAACCTGCAATGAATGAAATTAAATATTAACTTTCGGAAATTAAAAAATAAAACATTTGGCAATTCAGTGTACTTTTAAACTCCAAAATATAACTAACTATATATATATTTTGTTGATCACATCAAGGGTATTAACATAATTATCAGTATAGTTTGTTTTTCCATAGTAGAAATTACTAGATAAACTAAAAACTTAAATTCATTTCGAAATCAATAAATATTTTTACTTGTGTGTTCTCGCACTTTTAAAATTGTTCGGGAACTTTATAATTTTGAAAAGTGCGGGAATATACTTACGAAATTGTATATATATACTTATAGAATTTACATTCTTAAATCTATTATTAATTCACTACAGACTTTTTAATAGTTATTTATAAAAAGCTAAGTATAATATTATTTTATCATCGAACCTTTTCGAGTAAATGCACACAACGTAAGGGTGTTCTGACATGACGTAATCCGAGCTCAGGACATGTGCGTGTGGTTTTAAATTCTGATCTAATACCGATTACCGGCACGCACCAGCCTCTCTGAAGCGCGGCTTTCTTTCGATTGCCTTTGATGCTCTATAATATAATACCAGTGTTAATTTTGATGTGTAAAATTTATCTTAACATTTGACGAATTTCTGTAATCCTCTGTGGTAGTATTTATTAGGTAATCCAACATCGACTTAAAAAACAACTGATTACATTAAATAAGGCCAAATTAGGGTTACGCAATTAGTTAAAAGCTATATACGAAGAGTATCGTATTTAACTAGCAATTCTAGTACTTTTGTTTTTACGTGGGTGAGTGAACGAGTGTGTACGGGTAAGGGAATGGGTGTGCTGTGTGTGTTTTGTGTTTGAGATGGAGGGGGTTGAGTGTATGTTATTGGCACGTATGTGTATGTTGTTTATATACCATTGATAAATAAGTGCATCTAAAGAATTATGTGTATAATAAATAATTAAAAGAATATTTCTATAAATAAGTATTAAATCATACGGCGTATATTTCTGATTTAATATATTTTTTTATTATATATTCATGTACCATATATGAAATATGTATGTGGAATTTTGTGCATAGTTCAGAGTTAAGCGAGGAACGTAATATAATAAAAGCATGTGTTGCGTCCGGTAGAATGGTAGCTCAAATGAAAAAAAAAAATTATTCATAACTTTTGTACAGTTTGTTACTATTTTTATACTATATAACTTGGCTATTAAGACTATTCATTGCAAATAACATTAATATAAGTTAAATAAATGTTATACGCATTAGTTTTAAAGTGAAACGTTAAAATATTTTTATGAACGCATTAAGAGCAATATCTACAGTGTAGCGTTCACAACTCGCTCCTATTATTCTTGTTACCTTTATACTTCTTCAAATCTATTTTTTTATGTAATTTAAACAACCGAATCACATATTTGGCGGTCAAAAAATAGTCATGGCTACAAGTTAATTGATTTTCTTTAAGAAAATCGTAATATTATCTTTTGAGTGTTGGGAAGAGAAGTTGTTGAGCTCCGTTGTCAAGATCGTATTAACACAAAAAGTTTACACGAAAAGGAAATACTCTTATCGGACCATTATTTACATCCGAGACATCATTACAACTTTTTTAAAGGCGAACTCATACGCTATCAGACATACTTGATCACCGTACAACGCATTAAGTCACGGGACGTGTTTAATCTATAATGCGCCTTATCGCAATATTTTCCATTTCCGGGGTAAAACCGGGAACGTCGGCGGGGCATCGCCAGGGGAAATAAGGAAGGCTGAGTTTCACTTTGTTGTTTTTTTTTTCTCTTGCGCGCGGAAAATTTTTCCTACTTTCCTCTTCGTTTACACTTACAGCAGTTACCGGTGTTTCGAGCCCGATTGTTACTTGCATTTCGCTCTTTTGAATTAAATATAGGCGCCGGGCAAAGGGTGAAATGTCTGGATTTGCATTTCGTTTGCAACAATGAGGCGAGATTGGAGTTGGTTTTTCTTATTTAAGTTGTATTTGGAAAATAAAACATTGGACATACTTATGAAATTGTAATCATCCAATCGTTAATATGACTTAGATTTCCAAAATGTATCAAATGGTAATAACAAATTAAGTCGGTATGATAGATAGGGGTTTGGTATATACATGCAAAAGGCCTAGACCAACAGTAGTTTTTCGATTGTATGGATTGAATGGAAAATACCATATTATCAGTCGTCTTTAACTTCTTATTTCATCAACATTTATCTATAGTTTATATATTTTTTTATATATAGTATAATTTTTAAATAATAAGAACTAATATTTTAATAAATTAAAAAATTTCATAAATTTTCCTCCGATACCGCTCAGGTATCGATGTCGGTAATTAGTTAATGCTCACGCTCATCTCCAATAATTTATTGAGACGGAGCACCACGATACCCCCTCTAAGTAATATTCCCCCTACATTGTACGGGGATCAACTCTCGGGAATTGGCGGCGGCGAAAAACTCAACCAAAAATATTAAAGCACAGGTTCTATGGTAAGTATTGACGTACAATATATACAGCGACCGTAACGTTTTGATACTTTGAGAATATTGTAGTTTTCTATACTTTAACAATAATCTTTCCTTCATTGTTTGATTTTTTTTCTATATAACGAACTATTAAAAATAATAAAATTATATTGAGGTATGTATGTTAGTCGTGGCATAGGGGAGATTTATATGTTCAACAGTAGACTATCAATATATACACAACATGGACTTTGTAGTATAATACCCACGGTTATTGATAAATAAATAAAATAGTATGAACATACCAGAGTATATTGACTCCTTCATAAAAAGATGTTTTCAGTACCAAAGTTTCAAAATTTTTCCAACGATACTAGATTTGTAAATTAAAATTTAAAATAAATATTGTAAAGTTAAAAGTAAAAGAGTAAACTTAAAGCTACGAATTTATTACAATGTTTGTTCTTACAAGTTGTAACAAGGTGCCTGTGGTTTGGAGTATCAAGTATTGAATTGTTGTGCCAGTGTATTATATTCCGGGAATATTTTCTGTACTATTTTTTTTTTAAATATTAAAATTATCAAGATACTTCAATCCGTGATTTAGAAGTTGTGCTTCAATAGTCTTACCGGTGGATTAATCGTGGATTGTTTCATTCGCGCTTTGCGGTGAAAAATCGTCGCCATCAGCCGAGACGGCATCTCGTCTGTTATAACTCGATGATGCATCGCTTGCTGAGTTTGTAATATTTTTTGTTTTAAATTCCCTACTTCTATAAAGTAATTGTTAGATATTTATCCTTTATGGTAACGGCATTAAATACCTTATAACTTATTAGGCAAAGACATATTGAGTAAAAGAATCAGTGAAAACATTGACGGTATGATATCATTTACTTTAATTATTAGCAGTTTCATAATACAAATACATATATTTGAAAGTTTAATAATACAAATACATATATTTCAGAGTTTAAGATAAGGCAATGGATGCAGCCTGTCTCAGGATCGTACTTTAAAGTTGTTAGCCTTTGAACTTATTTTATGATACATATATAATTAAAATAAAAGTCGATGATAATAAAGGTGCTGATTTTATTCATATGTTTGTAAACCATCTTATATGTTACGTATAATCTTAAACGCGAACTGTTTCAAATGTATCTATTGTGTTCTATTTATACGGATTTTTAAATACGTAATATGTCAATCGTTTAAACCCCAAAGATAGTTTAATTGGTACAGTCGCGTTGGTGCAATTATAAGTTATGATGCACGAATAGCCCGGCTCGATCAGGGTAGGACCACGCTTTTCTGTAAATTAGCGTATAATAGTTGTTTAGTGCTACTTTGTTTCGCCTGGTGAAACACACCCGGGGACCTTATAAATGATAACGGGACATTACAACTAAGTTTATAAGGGTAACAACGATATGCATTATGATTCCTTATTCAGTATGAATGTACGTATAATGGGCTGTTACAATCACTAACCATCAGGGGAATAATTTATTTGTTTATCACCTCTAAATTCATACTAAAAGTATTTGAGGATATTTATTAATAATTAAGATTGTAAAAAATATTATAAGTTACTTGGCGCCTGAAAAAATAATTGTGTTTATCTTTTAAAATAAATTTTAATCAAGCAATCAGATTGAATGTTGACTGCGTAATGTAATGCTAGGAATTCATGAAAAGAAATAGAAGCTTTTACTATTATATTTATTGATGAAATAAATTATATAAAGGAAACATTATCATCATTGTCTATATCTTTATGTATCTTCTTCGGGACTATACTTACTTTTTGCCATAATAAGTTCAGGTTTCACTCCACGCGCCGTGATTGGCTCTATTCCCAGAGGGACTGAACTTCGTCAGCAAATGAACTGTGAGCTAACACCATAATAATTTATAAGACATATAGGGTTATTTATTGATGACGTTATTCTATATTTATATTCGCTACATTGAATTTAATGTACAAAACCCTAACACGAACTAGTATGCTAGAATCTAAAGTGTACAATAAGTGTTTCTGGTAAACTTTACATCATAATCAAAGACACCTTCTAAATTTAAAATTCACTAACCGATTAAATATTTGTGTGCTTTTTTTTTAAACTTTCCGTCAATCTAATAATGAATAACATATTAAGTTTTAATTTTTTTTAAATATATAAGTATAAATTAAAAATTATTACAAAATATTAATAAGTAATAATCATAATTTTATAAAAAAAATACCATTTAATATTAATATATATAGAGAAGACCAGCATCTATCAATGTCAATGGTTGTTCTTTAATTGCTGTATTCGCAAGTTTATTCATAGCACAATAAATCATTTTAAATTAATTGTAGTAGAAAATGTACAAAATCTCATATTGGGCTAATATCGTGGCACTGGGTTAAAGATTTGGTGATGATAAAATAAATTAGATTTATTTTTGAAAATACTTTAACATAAATTTATATTTATTGATTTATTTACTTTATTAGGAAACTTCACAGCATATAAGAAACATTAAACATAATACAATTAACAAGGATATTTAGCCATCAAAGTTACAACTATATACATTTTTCTAAATTATAAATAATTGTATAATCGTAATAAGATGGTCTAGACAATCATATAAAATATTACTAATTTTTGTTTGATATATCGTTTACAAAGTTCTGAAAACACAAATAGAACGTATCAGTCTTCCCGGTACATGCACGCCACAGAAATAAACAAGTAGAGTGTAGAACTGGCAGCGTGAAGAAGATATATTGTGTGGCGAGGGAATACAATTCCGGGTAGCTGAGGTCGTTCCCGTTAGTATAAATGTAAGTAAATTTGAATAAAACATACTTGGGTTTTGCAACGCTTCACGGTTTTTTTTTTATTCTTATAAAGAAACTAGCTATTTTTTGTCAATTTATTCCTGTTGTATATTCTTGTTGGTGCAATGAACGATTTTCTTGTGCTTATGGAATTGAAAGCATATTTTTTTAACCATAAAGTGGAATACTTTTTCAGATTTACGTGTTTAATTTTTAGTTTTTACTAAGAAACCTCAAGATACTATAAACTCTTGCTGCGTACATCGGTTTAGAATTAATAATTAAAAATCTGATGGCAGTCCGGTATAAATATGCACCTGGTCACGGATCATGGATGTAGCAAAGCACTTTCTTTAAACGTCATGGTTTTGAAAAAGTTAAAATAAAGACTGGAAAAGTTCATAAATAGTTTAAATATAATAAAACATAATTTATTTTATTTCACACATGGTAATGACTAGCAGAAGATAACTACTATCTTATATTAAATTATCATCATCATCAGTAATAATAGTAGATTATGTTTTTTCATTTTAAAATCAGGACACATTAATCAATGATTCGTATAGAAAATATTAATAAGCATTACGTATAAATCCGTGACAAGAGCCCATACAATAAATAGATAAAGATAAAATGAAGTAAAGATCACGCACTGTACTTTGTAAGCAAATTAGGTACGGACAACATAAAATAAAACTGGCTACAATTATTTTATTATTGAGTTTTTAGCGTTAATCGGAGAAATATATATATATATATATATATATATATATATATATATATATAGAAATATATATATAAATATATATATATATATATATATATATATATATATATATATATATATATATATATATATATATATTTATATATATATTTCTCCGATTAACGCTAAAACTCAATAATATATATATATATATATATATATAGGCATTCCATTATAATTCTCAGAGCTGACGACGCATCTATTTCTCATATTTGGGACTTAAGTCCTACAACACTTTATATGCAATAGTATAATGATCACGTAATAATAGCGTATGCAAAGTTTTCTATCTATGTTTTGGATTTCTAAAATAATGCCAGTAAGCTTTTCTCTTTTTATAATTTTGTAAAATTGTTATGTTAACCGTACACGGGCACACCTAACCCGTACATTAAGTTGACAGCGTGAAATTTAAAACAGAAGGGGTTAAGTAGATACTCTAATCCACCACGAGACAACAATCTGCCTAACTTTATTTTAATTAACACGATCCATTTGTCGGGCGTGTAACATATATGTTTCCTTCACTTAATGAACGCAATTTATTTTAGCGCTTGATGTGTCGCTTGCACGAAATTCGATTCGATTTTTTTTAATATAATTCTTAATATAATCTTAATATATTTGCATCTTTATTTTTTTATAATGGTAAAAAATAGTACGGGCCGAATATTCACGGACTATCATGAAATGGAGTGTCGATCTGGGAAAGTTCCTGAGGTACCTGCAGAAATTTACTTCCTGCTGCCTTCGTGGCATTTTGTTATATAATAGATTAATATTGGGAATGGCAACGTTGGTGATATAACAAAATCTAATACTGTGATAGCATCGTTCGAACATATATAATATATAAGCGTTAAAAGGAACACTCGAACCACGAGTACAAGTACAAGTATCGTCAAAGTTGGTTTATAATAGGTTACACTTCGCTTAGTGCAATCATTGACGTCTTTTAACTCCATTGTACATTTATATTGTAATTACAAGTATTTAGTTCGTTCCAAATAATTCCTTGATGAGGTTTTTATGAAAACTTCTTTGTTAAATAATTCTATTAATCTATTTTTCACGGATTTATTTATGAAACCATTAAATAATTCAATATCACTTCCGCATCCGAATATATTGTTCTATAATGTACATATATATTTAAATAGTGAGATTATATTTATTATAATATGAATACTTTAATGTGATTAATTTAACAATTCTTAAATAATGGAAAATATAATAACTCGTTGGCGATTCATATACGAAAGGGAAACTTCTGTCGGTCCGTTGCTCATTATGAAACATGTTTTGTCCTCCAAAGGGAAAGTTTGACAATTCGTTACTGGCTACCTAAAAGGGTGTTGAAACAAATGTGATATGTTTATGGGATTTTCATGTTATGCTAATGCGACTATATTAATGTAACTTGTTAAATGAGTTTTGATATTTCTCGTAAAGGAATCTCAATATATAGTATATAGATATATTAATCAAATATCTTTTTATACGTTATAAAGACTATTAGCTGAAGATTTACCCATCTTAGCCCGGGTGTCACACGCTACGAAAAAAGTTTAATTTATTTAATTTGCTAAGTATGTAGTTGTTTGTTTTATTATTGTATTTTTTAATATTTATGACGTACGACAAGTTCACTAATTTAACTCTTAATAAAACTTACCATACAAAATGTAGTAGTATAAACATTTTCATAGTTTGAAAGTTGAGAAAACTTAAGGTAATTAAGATAATTAAGGTTGAGAAAAATAAAACCGTGGCTACGACGGGGAGCGTAGGTTGAGACTGACAGTATTAAATTATTCTGATTTACTTATTACTCTGACTTATATTAGACTTGAAAATCTAAGGTGCTAGGCGTCTGGAAGATTGCTTACCTTGTTGGCCGTGTAATCGTAAAACTGTACGTATAATTCGACATTAGATAATAAAATATTGGAGAGGGGATATATTATTTCTTTAGACTTTAATTTTTTCTCACAAATTATATTTTGAAATCATGTTAATGTTAACTTATTTATAAAATGAAGTATGTAAGAAAACTTGACCAATGGATCCCGTTTTCCATTTTAGCAAATTGCCATTTTAAATGATGGATATCAACTGTGCAGGATATTACAGCTCCGTAAAAATTAATGCAAATAAAGGAGGGTTCACTCTTCGGACTATATCTGATATAATGGATCTGTAGTAACACCCGTGGAAGGTATCATTTTACAATCAGAAAAAGAGATACATACGTGGTTCATCTAAAGTGTAACTATCAATAATCTCTAAGGGATCATATTCAAAATTTTATACCTGCGTAATAACACACGCCCAACAAAAGGACGCGACGTCAATCACTGCAATCAACCGCAATAGACAACAAAGTGAATTACGTCGCAGTCCGTGAACGCTTTTCTAAAGCTAAACTAAGCTAAACGCTAACCCGATCAGGCATAATTTGTGACCAATTAGAATAATGGTCCTCTGCCAGTGATGTATGCATGGCATGCACAGGACAGGAGAACTTTAGAGTACATATGTCATAAAAATATTTAGGTTTTTAATAAATTTAATAGTTATATTATTTTAAAACTTTATTATTGTAAAATATTTTAAGACATCTGCATTAGAGTTGAATAAATATACACATAATGCTCTAGCGGTCTTAGAGAAACCACACACTGTGTAGGTTTAGTTTATAATTTTCCGTGGGTAATAAAACTAGAGTGCTAATTGAATTGATTATCAACATTATCGTCCTTTTTAACTTATTTATATATAAATTTGTTGCTTATTTTATAATTTTATATGAGATGATACACGTGGTAATGTTCTACGAGTACCGTTTTGGTTTAAAAAAAATTCATTGGGGCTATTATTATTACTTTTTTTTAATAGGTAGCAAAAGAGCAAGTAACTCACTTGATTGTAAGTCATCAATCTTGCCCATGAACATCTACAACGCCAGATGAGTCGTAGGTGTACTATACAAGAAAGGAATAGGCTTTATTCTCCAAAGTTCATAAGTATCGGTTTGAAAATACCGCTTGCGAAGGCCGATTACACAAAAAGTTTTATGTGGCTAAAAGCTTCGTGTCAAGCTCAGTGGATTGCGAACTATAGAAATGAAATGAGGATAAAAATTACAATTCGGTCGCGATGTACGATGTTCAAGCTCAGCGGCAGGAATTATTCCGAACAACTCTACAGAACACAAAGAGTAACATCTCTTCGCAAAACCAGTGAATCAAGTCGATCGGAAGTACCTGGCCGTCGACGAATGCGGTCAAGTGGAAAAAGTGGCTCCTGGGGTGCTCCATTTCAGAGATAAGAACAGTATTCCCTGTGAAGCCAAACTTGCGCTTTGTAAAGTTACAAGTGGTGGGCCGATACGAAATACTATTCCGCTTTTTTGAATACACCAAGGTTTTTAGAGGCAAATTAGGCCTTTCCTTCTAGGTAGCCGCAAACGCTCAAACTTGTATCTTTATAGGGTTAAATTTGACTAGATTTCTTCCGCCCTAACCCAATACTTTATTTAAGTAAAGCTCGAGTTCAGATACTTTTCAACGTGCTCCTGAGAAATATTGTTGCGGTCAGTATATAACGCATTCTCTGTACAAACCCGAATGAATGAACCCGGTGAATCAAACCCGATTGAAGAACTTCACTACGTTCTGACCGTCTGCTTATGCCCGATGAGTTAACTAGACTGAAAGGGCATCGATACAGCAAAGCAGTCCCGACAAAGCTGTGATGGAGTTCATAAGACGAAGACCAGCCATTTATCTGAATTAGAGGTCAGCAGAAGGTCCAAAAGGGATGGTATATGATCTTCCGTGTCTGGATTCCGCGTAATAGAAGTAACCAGTTGAAGTATCACGATCACTGCGGATGGAATCTGTCCGAAAGAGTCTGTCGGAGCCTTATACTTAATAGATACAATTAACAATAATTACATTAATTGTGGTTACAATTACAAAAGTAATTCCAAATAAAAAATAAATACAATTCACTCTTTATGATTTCTTCGACTCTACGCATGTGTAAGTTCTTAACAAATGTTTGGGGATGCGGTCGTCCGGTGGCAGCCGTCAATGTCGCCGATTGTACTAACGTATTTATTTATGCACGCTGCTAAATTCTGTATTGGGCAAGTCTACCTCTACTACTATTAACAGTAACAAAAGCGGAGGTATGAAAATAATGAAAAGTGTTTGTACTTATCGTTGTCCTCCAGGTCGAATTAGAGTACGAAGCTATGATCTGGTTGTTATCAGTCGATATAAACTGCACAGTATACTCGTAAGCATTTGGGCAAACATAGTCTTCGTGTACTGTTCCATAGTTCAATTTTTAAGCCGTGACGTGTACATGAGTCGAAAGAAAAAGCGGTACTCGGTTGCGCGTATGATATCTCGAGCACAGCTAATAGTAAATATATATTATAATATAAAAGTTCTTACTAAAGGCCCGAACGTGGAAATATATAGCGTATAATTATGTATACAGGCGTATACATGTAACTATGAATTACGTGTTAATTTATTGAGGCGTGTCCGAACGTCCCACCGGGCTTGGTCACTGAATTGTCACAGTATTAGATCTAGTTATATTGACAGATACTAGACGGTTTTATTGCTACTTACATTGTCTATTGAATTTATGATGCAGTTAACAATATGCATATGTCCATAAAAATAATGGTGCAATATGCACTTGCATACGTGCAGTCTAATCATGTTTATAATATTTCTTTTTTAATATAATATGGAGTTATAATCATCCACAATTTTTAGTAGTATTTGTTGTAGTGTTAGTGGAACTGTAAGAAAATACAGCGAAATCATATACAAAGAATTTCGATAAGGAAGCAAGATATAGTGGCTAGGTTAGGTTTAGGTTTTATTACATGAATCTTCAGTTTTCATCAAACAGTAACATCATGCCAACACAATGCACGTTATAGTTTTCTTTTTCTCAACTAAGATTCAAGTATTTATGTCCGTCATGTATATCCGTATTCATTTCGGTATTCACCAATATTCGTCTTCATATTTACACTGACGCTACACGAAAACCAGTAGCGTTCTTAGAGCTTCTATTTCACGTTGGTATTCTGTGAGAGTATGATATGTTCCAAAGTCGAATTAACCGTAATTTATTAGGAAATGATATTACTGGAAAATGTGCCTACATACATTTATAAAATTTAAAAACCACAAATCTGAGAGTAAATTTTTTAAATTAGTTTTTCTAGTAAGCATTGCAGTTCAAAATAAATATCTGTTTGACAAAACAATCTACGTCTGTTTTCTAACGTTTCCGTGCTCAGGTGCTGCGTTTAAAACCTTTTTCTGCGTGTCAGATATACCCTTATCAATCCTCGGCTAATTTATGCTCACATTTGTTTGACCAAAAAACGTTTAAACTTAACGATTCACGGCACGTGTTTGAAGTTTATCAAGTATTTCCTTTATTTAAAAGTGAGTTAAAGAGCTTACATAATATATACGATAACACGCAATTAATTGTGTAGACCATTCGTATTAATATCGCTTAGAGTAATGTGTGAACGTATTTACTTATTCAAAATACAAATAAAAGCTTGTAATTCTTTGCCCAGTCTCACGTATAACTCAGACAGTCGTGAGAAAGATACCAAGGTGAAAGGTAACCGCAGAAGTACCTTCGTACTGTCAAGAAAACTGGGCTTTAGGTAGATCAACGTCAGCGATCTATTGCCAGCAAATGAGGTAAACACTAAGCCGTAAAATCATGTAGAATTCGGAGCTTTTTTTAAGATTATTCATTACATACTTATTTGTATAACAGCTTATTTCTATAGACTGCCAGCTTTATGGAACGTTGATTTTTTCAAAAGTAAACAAAACCAATTAAGCATATATTGATATCGATTTAAAAGCGTAATCAAAGTAAAAAAGTAAAACTACTGTAAAAGCATAAATTTTACACAAGTTGAAAAAACCAATTTCAGCTTGAAAAACGAAGGTTTATCCATTATAAAAATTTGCTTTTTCATTTTTTATTTTTTTGTATTTCTTTTGACTCTACAATATTTAAAAAAAACAATAAAGGGCAAGCAATTGAAGTACATGTAAAAAATATCTAACTTTGGGAAGATAAACTATAATAGTAAAACTACTTTATTTTATAATATTCGCATTTCGCATCGCATTGTAATATTCGCATATTTATGCGAATATTACCAAGTAAATAAAGTATCGATATGGTATAGTTTGCAATTAACATGAAACGCTTAATTACCAGCGCATAAATTTATACAATATTGAGTGTTTGCGAAGTATGCCGGTGAATGCAAACACAATGAAGGTGGCATTTTACATTTCTTTCAAAAACATAATAAAAAATACAATAAAAATATGAGCATAGAACAGATTTTATGTAGACTTCCATTATTACGCAACTTTTAAACCTATTCAAAGGTAGTGAACCTTTAGTATCTCAGTTTATTCTTCAAACAACCGGTTTCTAGTAACTGCCAGACTTTCCTCTCAGAATTAAATATATACTGAATAAAATATCTTTTATTACATTTCAAGGTTTCACTTATCGTAGCAAATTAACAGTGGTAGAGCTACGCTGCAGTTTGTTTCTAATTGCAGAATGAATGGGTCAGCTCGACCGGTGTAGGACGACGCCCTCACAGAACCAGCCCGACCAGCATGAAATAGCAGTATAATACCACTGTGTTTCTTTTGGTGAGTGTCGGGAGACCTTTATTACTCGTGATGAGGAATTCCATCTCAGTCCTCAAGGGTCACAATGCATCTGCATTATCTTTCCCCGCCAAGGATTAATGTGGATGTCAGATGAACTGTGTGCTCATTTGTTTCTCTCAATGTAATAAAAAATATATATTACGCTATATGTCACTGCAGGTCAAAAGTTTAAGACCACCTTAATTAAAGTAAAACCAATAAAATATTAAATGTTTAATTAACCTGTTTAATCATATAGTAGAACATTGATTGACAAACAATATACTTTAAAAGTGTAAAGAAATATTGACAGTCCAGTCCATCCATAAATAGGCTTTAGTTAGCTTAACTGAATTTTCATAAACAAATCCTTCTTTACATTTTATGACTTTTTTCACAAGTCTGGGCATTCAATTTGTTAATGATGTCTTGTGACATATTGTTCCAAATTTCGCATAAAGCATTCTACATCTCTTCTCGCGAGGATGTTGATTGATGTGTTCCTATCAAACTATTCGCACCTTTATCTTGTTGGAAAATGTATCCACCTCCAATTAATCGCAAGCCGGAAGAAACGGCATTTTGTTCTAAAATGTTTTTGTACTGTTCCTTTTTCAAAATTCCTTCAATTTTAATCAAACGCCAGTTCCTTAGCTAGAGAAGCAACTCCAGACCACTATTTAGCTACCACCATGCTTAATTGTGAGGACTACACAATCTGACATCATCTTTTCTTGGGCACTGAATTCGAACGTAAATTCTACGTTTTGAATCCAATAGTTCAAACTTGGATTCATCGGTCCAAAGTACTTTTTTGAAATCTTCTTCAGTCCGACCTCGATGGGCAAGAGCCCACTGCATCAGTTTTTTCATGTTTTGGGGTCTGTAGTTTAGTTTTAGGCCCATTAGTAATGAGGACATTATAAAAATACTATAACATCTCTTCCACCTGGTTCTAGCGCAGCGTTTGTCGGTGTTTGAAAACAATAGATGTTTATTGTCCAATAACTTGTAAGTAAAGAAAGAATGACTTTTTTAAATATTCGATATTAATAAAAGAATATGCAGATGTGCATTTCTTTTATTTATCATATGGGATTTCATTACAATTTATGGATAATTATGTTGTTTATGTGCGGTCTTAAACTTTTGGCTGGCTGGTATATTGCTGGCTGGTTAGTTAACTAACTCCAAACAGATATTTTCAGTAGTATAGCAAGAGTATTAAGACGAAAATTCAAAAACCATACCGAAAGTAGACCAAAAAATACTCTCGATCACTTTATTATCATTTTGCAAATTCTTAGTTGTAGAATGCATAAAATAGACCTCGTGCAGTCGTACGAGGACGATTTATCACAGATTTAAATTATACTTTTTACTCAAATTCTAGAAATAGTACAAAAAAATTTTTTACACTTATTGGAAAAACAAAAACTTAATGATTAAAAAAACAAATACCTTAGGGATACTAAGTATTAGCAAAGAATCACAACTATTATAATATAAATATTTCATTCTACAAATATAAAAACTTCGTAAAAATTCAAGTTCATGTAGACTAAAACATTATCACATTTAAAAAATCACTCGTTTCATGGCTGAATGTAGATAATGGTCATAAATATCGGCGACAAATTTCCGCCAATCGCGACAATGTGCACCCCATTTGTCGCGCATTGCCAGCTGTAAATAATAACGTGGACGAGCGCAACTTTATCAAGCTAATTTATTGTCTCATTATGAGTGAACAATGCATTTAAAATACAAATTGCTGTAAATGATGTATAAAACTTGCGTACTTTTTACTTCATTTCTGTGTATATCATACATGCTATGCATTTAAACAATGCACAGCATTCTTTGTAAAACTGCAGATATTTAAAAAAAACGTGATTGTCTTTTGTGTATTTGTTATCAATAGAAAAACATTAAACTATTTTTGATGTAGTTATTGATGTTTTGTAGGAATTTACTAAAATATTATGATGTGTTTCATTGAAGATATATAGTTAGATATATACTTACAAAAACTGAGACGTAGGCGACAACGTGGAGAATATGATCACGTTAAATCATAACTGTATAATATAATCTGTATTTGTATGAGTACCACATAAGTACACAATCTTAAAGATAAATAAACAGTATACGGAAAGAGATATTAACACTATGATCCATGTTTATACTGAACGTTACAAAACATAATCTTTCAGTATTACTAGAGATTCATGAAATAGAGCCAACGACATTTTTGATCATTGCTATATTTCATTTCATAATTCATATTTTCATAATTAATAAGATACATAACTTTTGTTTCCCATAATTTGTCGCATCCATGAGTCGGTCGTGGGCTTGATGAGTCGATTTATAAAACAAAACATAGTTTACGCGATGATTGCGGCTTTACGCCTACATCGGTCTTCAACTAACATTCAGGATGCAGATGCGTTGGTACCGTGGAGGACTGAGATGGAATGTCTCTCCACTTTGAACTGGCTTTCAGATCCATACACTCACCTAAAATAGCAGTATTGTGTTGCTAGTTGGAAAAAAGGTATTCTATGAAGACGAGAATGTATGTGTGTGAAATAACACGTTAACGTTGATGCGCTTTGTTCCGTAACAGGCTCTCTTTCTTGTAAGAGTATTGAGGATTTAATAATATAATAATCCCAAAGTGAAAAGAGGCATCCCTTTATCCCATTGGGATAAAGGTTTATTCATTGATTATTAATATGCTTTGATACTATATTTTTCATTAATTAATTTATAATTGACCGCAATTATTGAGCACCTATATGTATATCGGCCACCGTAACACAAATATAACTTTTACTGTTATAACAGATTAGATTATTAAGTAAATTTCGTGCGTAATTTAAGCAAATAGGTTTAACGAACAAAGTTGGTCCGAAAATACTTAACGAAGCGGATACAAAGGCTTTGTATCATTATAACTGGTAATATTTCCCCCGAGATTGACATTAAAACTATATGCGGATACTGAAATTCGCTAAATTTACGCAATAATGGCTCCCGTATCCCGGTTGATTTGCCAATAAACGTGCCAAAATGAAATGTTTAACGGTTCATTTAAAGGTCTTTACGGTAATATAAGTCGACCAGAGACAATATAAAACTATATTAGAAAACAGATTGAATAAAAATTATTTGAAGCCTAATTAGGAAAAAATACTAATATAGTATTATATATTTATACCAGTAAAACTACGATGGAATGGATTGAATTCGATCTAATCCGCAGAAATTTATGATATGAAATGATAAAAAACGAGCGAATTGTGAGTTTTGGCTTTGAAAAACTTTTGTACTTAGTCAAAAACTAACGTTTTTGGATACTGCTAACATTTGCTTTTGTTTAACAGAATTAATGGACACTGATTATATTACCATTACACATAGTTTCACTTTCTTTATTTAGCCGTTGCTTTTGCGTAAGAAGTTCTTAGGTAGAATCCCACCGTAATTATGTAAAATAAAATAGAAGATGTAGTGTCAAGACATTAGAAACCAGCAGAATACTCGGAAACCAATGTCTCTTTCTTCGATATTGAATTAGAAAGAATAATATTTACCAGCCGCTTCTCTTCTCAGGTATAGTGTGAGAGACATTCAAGAGACCCGAAGGCCCGAGGGCTTCAGGTTGACTGGCAACCTGATAATAAAAGCCAATAAAGTTTATCTTTAGACTATGTAAATGTTTTGCAGACTAGAGTTAAGTTGGTTTATACATGCTTAATGTTCTTTATAGCTAAATATAGGTAAATAAATAAATATAGACATGTAATTTAAGTATTATTTAAAACGAAGAGAAGCTGTTAGCTCATTTTTTTGTTTTTCATACTCTTTTCCTTTAGCCACAATAAAAGAAAAAACAATAATACGATAATGTTCATCTGGTCAGTTTTAACCCTAGGGACATCTTCTGTTTGTTATCAATAAATGAAATGAAAGTTTTTACATTGTAATTCTAGTGATCAGACCATTGACCAAATGCATGTTTTAATGAGGTTAATACTTAAAAATATTTTAGTATAGACAACGAAATGTCTGTTATAATATATAATTATTGATATTGTATTATTGTTATATCTAAAAAGTAAGTTAAAAGGTAAATAAATTATTGTAACAAACGAGCACACAGTTCACCTGATGGCAAGTGATTTCTGTGATCCACATTCATCCTTGACAGGGAATCACAATGCAAATGCGTTGCTACCCTTGAGGACTGGGATGGAATGCCTCGTCACTACATCGGATACACACTCACGAATCGAAACCCAGCAGCATTATGCTGCCATTTTACGCCGGTATTCTCTGAGAGCGTGGTCCGAGCTGGCCCAGCTAGAAACAAACTACAGTGTAGCTCTACCACTGTTGTTACATAACATATATATGTACAATTTACGAAGTCATATATTTTAACAAGATAACACTTATCTTAATAATTACTACCAATATGCAAAAACAAAAATTTGTATGTTTTAATATTGTGTAGATGAGGTTCTTATTTTAAAGAAAATTAGACATTTATGTTTAACGAGATATTGCATTAAATAAAAAAAAACATCAAGAACTATCTTATTTAGTATCTAAATACAAACACGTACATAGCGTAACGTAATATTCGTACCTTCAGATTAAACTGACCAGACACAGTCTGCGAATTTTGAGTCGGCCGGCCTTTGGGGAGAAGCAATCCGGACGAACGTCGCAAAGCCATAGTAATATTAGACTGCGGATTCAGATAATCCATTTACGGACGTCTATTTGAATTTCTCGGTTTTGAAATGAAATTGTCTAAAAGGCAATGTGATAATTTCAAACAAATTTTGAAACGTATTGGCAAGGTTTAAAAATACTTAACAAAAGTTTAGATGTCTCCTAATTTAGTTAAGTAAATGTTAATCTTACCAACATAAATTTAAGAACTTTTATTATTTTACTAGAGGTGTCAAAAGTGCATACACTTAACTGATGGTAAGTTATTATTAAGGCAAATGAAAGCCATATAGATAGAGTTATAATATAGATACGTAATTACACCTTCAGACTGAGATAAAATACCTCGTTACCATTTATTAGGTCTCCGGTTTCTTTCTTTCACTATACGAAGCACAATAACACTATCCTATAATATATCCTGCAGCTTGTTGCGGTGTAGCTCGGGCGCTAAAAAGAAGATAAGTTACATTTAATCACATCAATATTTAAGCGTAAATGCAAATGGTTCATGACAATAGTCGAATGGTGGATTCGAACCCGAGACGTTAAGTTTCACAGACCATGCTGTGAAACATTAGACTATTGTCATTTCAACAATCACTAGCATAAACTTAATAAATTAAAATCGATCATCGTATAACCAGCGTAAAGTCCCGTGATATCCACGCGACAAATTTCCAAACTTGAAAAATTATGCATGAAGCAATGTTATTCAATGAGGTGAACAAAATTCTCTACACCCTACATTCCAGCCGTTGAATATTTAAAGCGCAGGATGTCTCGCCGAGGTAAAATTCATTACAGTGCTGTGTAAAAACGCCACCCCTCTTTGTTTAAACACAAAATCACAATAAACTTGCTCTTGTAATGGCCTATGCATTTTGAGGAGACGCCGTAGCTTCCGGGAGCGTTCTGTTTATTCTTTTAATCTACGCAAGCACCGCACATAACGGTTGTACGGCGTGTTTGCTTTAAATATTTATGATTTTGATGGAGTGTTCAAACTGAAAATACCTTAGCTTTTTCAGAATTCGAAACGTATATTGGAGTCATTGCTAAATAAAACTTAAGATTAATTGACTCAAAGACTCCCAAGACCGAGCGTACAAAAAGAACTATGCGCTTTTAATCACTTATTTATTGTTCAGAGTACAATTATCAGGCTTTAATTTTATTGACATGACAACTAATTGTTATAGTTAAACATATCAGGGATATTCACGGTTGTGTATTTGAATATTCTCATGGCCTTGGCCAGGGTGCGGGTGTACATCCAATTATCAACTTTTACACACCTTAGTACAGCGCTCTCTTGTTTCCTCATCTATTTCATAATTAGGTGAGATGCGAGCCAAAATATACTGAGATATAAATATAATGAGTAGCATAAATGGATTGGTTCGATTGGGACAGGATTACGGGCCCATATAATCACACCGTAATATAGCAGCATAACGCTTCAATGTTTTGTATAGTGAGTGTAGAGAAACGATGATCAAATTACTGATGACAAGGGCTCTTGTGGGAGTCTTTAGGAGTGAGAAAGCTTGTTGTAAAAAATGATTAAGGTGTTATAGGCTGCAGTCATCATATATCATCAGGGAATTATGCACCTGTTTGTCACCTTTAGTTTCATGACCGTTAAGAAACAAAACTGAACTAATGAAGCAGTCGATATAATTTATTTACTTATCTAGGAAGAATGTATATAAGTGTACCGCTTTGCGGGCAGCAGTGATCACTCATCGGTGAAGTGAGTAGTCGTTAATCATCACCTTTACTCGTATTAAGCTTTTTATTAAGGCGAGACAAACGAGCACAAAGTTCGCCTGACGGCAAATAATAACTGTGGGCCGTGAAATCTAAATCTAAAAAATTGCAGTTAGCAACAAGCTATAGTAACGAAACTACTTGGTCATAACAATACTGGAAAAACTGTTTTACAAAACATGTTTTATATGAAAAGTTATTATACTTACAACATCATCATATCAGTATATCTAAAGGCGAACATATCACGAATATTCGACGTTTATTTAGAAGGGAACTTTTCGTCGTTTATTAACGAAGCCAACAACTATAACTAATCTAATTTCTTGTTGGATCATATCCTGAGGGAAGCGATGTCGGAAATAAGGATCAAAGTTGTCGCTAACACAATTAGTGAGACAGATTAGTTTCGACCAGGAATTGCCCAAGTTGCTTACCGCCCTTACCTGACCATTTTGTGGAATGCAATTAATTTTGCGAATAGGCCGTAATGGCTTCACGAATTAATTTAAATGATAGATTAGATGGTATGTATACTGAAGTATATTTATATAACTCTGTCTAAGCGATGATTAAATTTAATTGAATTAAATTAGAAAAGAGTCCTAGTACAAATGTAATATTTGGATAAAAGCCTATTTACTCCTAATGCTAAAGTTTTTTTAACTCTTAAAACAACGGTTATTTTTATTTTAGAAATTAAAATTACTTAGTTTTTAGATTAATTAATAATAATACTTTTTATTTTGATGATCGGAAAAGAAAAGACGCACCGGTCGTGTGGGATCATCATCTATTCGCTACTCTCACCGAACGTGGAGGTTCGGCCCCTCAATTCTCAATTTAAGGCCAGGGTCTTTAACTATTAGTAATTTAAGCTATAATCACAAATTTCTTAAATTCCATCTCATAAAGTACTCCAGAAATTTGTAATGATGATTTAGATAATTTCTTCATAATAAAAATGCGCTTACCCGTTGTTATGAGGAGAGCAATTTCTGCCCATCGTCTATGATATTTTTTTCTGTTACAACTCACACGGAGATTAACTCATATGCACTTATGAAGTGAAAGAATCTATGATCTCTTCAATAATAGGTCCTATATTGTTTCACCTTGCTACGATACGGCATACATACCACAGATCAACATTTTACGAAATAAGCAACTACAGGACAAATATATCTATATATATATATCTGATAACTCTAATAATTATTCCGAAATCGACCTTTATGCTATATACACGACTAACAACCTTTTACAGATAAATTTGACAAATTAGACACAAATTTTCGAATTAGATGTCAGACTCATTATTATTAAAAACACTATTTAAACTTCAGTACAGTCATTTCTACATTCATACAGACGTACAATTATCCCCTATAGGCTTGCCGTCATCTGAGCTAGCCAATAACTACATGCTTGTTAACTTGTCTCATATATTATGAAGCTGTGTCAAATGTATCTGCCAGTATAACTTCACGTTCACACAGGGTGCTGTAAAATTCAAATTTGAATAAGGTTTTATTGCACCCCTCATTTGTTATTCTTTCATTATGTTTGGAGATATTTAAATCTTAATAAGCTTTTCTAAAAATATATGTCATAAACACAAAATATTGTTAATCTAAGCGTGTATATGATAGCAGGTTATTACAGCAAATAAGCTTAATGTGATAAATATTTACATAGGAAAAGTGCGAAGGCAAACTTAATTTAATTTTCTAAATCATTTTTTTACAAATATAAATTAATAGATTATAAACATATATTGTTACTGAAGCTTATAATCAATAAAATCATCTCCTATTAATTTGCGAAGCTTCAAATAAAACGATTTCCTTCCATACATTTTTGTATTCATAACCTTAATAAGTTCTGTAAAAAAATATATTTTCACTATACTTTAAATTATTATAGCTTAAATAATATCATCATCCTGTTAATAGAGGGTGGTTAGAGAGGAGATAAAATAAAGGCTCGCCGAATGTCGTATGCCACGACCTTTTGGGATTTGCTCTGGGCTTACTTATTTAACTTCATGTAGAACTATCTCCGGTCCAATATTTGCATCTGCTCTGCACAAAGGTAACTACGTCATTTAAAATGCTCCCGCTTGTTTCCGTTATATGCTTCTTTAATTTTATTTAAAGTTTGTAGTATTCTTGAATTTGAGAGTAAGAATTAAACCGCTATAGTTAGTTTTGCTATGTTAAAACTTTGACCTATTATTTTTTGAATAAACCTACGTTTGACAGATTTTATAACGTTTATTTTTATCTTTTTATCCCTATCTGTTTATTTACATTTTATTTTATATTCTAACGATCATCGTTTACAACTTCGTTTTGATTACTATGCTTTGTCATTTAATTCATCTTCATTTTTCTCTCTGTTCATCGTTTATGATATAATTTGGTGTATGCGCCAGTAAATCTATCCCATTCCTTAAGAATTCGCGCACTGGTTAAAGGGTAAAGGGGCCTCGCGTTACTGTTATTAATCCATATCAGTGGTTATTGACTTTGAGTTCATCGTGTTTGAATGGATTTAGCCAATCTTGTTCATTCGTACGAGAAGTAACCTTAGCAAATTACTTAAACTGAGTATATAATTTTCGTTAATGTTGCACACTATTACAGACAATTATATTGTGTTTAACTTTTATGAAATAAATGTATCAAATATTTCAAATCGGTGACCAAACTGTCTACTAATGGAGTAGGGTATAAGTACCTATCTGGGAAGTAATGAAATAATTATCTTCTCTTATATGTTTACATATCTAAATGCTTAAAAATATAATTGTTTTAACAACGCGTGACACCCGTAATAACATATGCTTTTGATTTTTAGCTTAAAAGGTCAGTAATCTGAAGTGGCAGTGTCCAGCAGTGGGATCGCGAGCAATATTGGTATGATGATGATGATAAATATAATAGATAATAAGGATGCTGTTAAAATTTGACAATGGGGGTTTAATCGGTTTGTTTCAAGTATGTTTCATTAGAAATAAAAATATATTATAATAACGGGATGAAGTCGGGTAGGAATTTGGATATTTTATAAAAAGCCCTTATAGGTTTTTCCATTGAATGTCCCTATTGTAAACACGTTTTATCCCAAGTATACAAAGAAAAGATGATTTGTCAAAATAAATTAAGCATAAGACAGTCATCACAAAGTTGTTAAATATTTATGTCGGGTTCACCGCGCCGACCGAATGTTGCGAATTGTAACGTAAGTAACCTTCTGCAACTCGGTACAAAAGTAGAAGAATGAAGCGACTTTTATTAAGTATTTATCTTAATAGAAATAGGCATTAATTTACGGATAATGTAACAGAAAATTTAATTTAATGGACATGTTAAATCAAATTTCAAATTCATTATTTCAAATTAAATGGATCCATCGAGGGCGTGTCATATTTTAAAGGTGGTTGTAGAACGTAGCAATTCAAATTATATATGCTACCAACATAAGCTTATTAATTTTGGCGTAATCGCGAGCGTTTTACAGCCCTCCATCGACCGACCCAAAGTCTATTCTGGTTTTTCTCATAATCTCCCTTAACATCACCCCCGATATGTATTGCGATACGATAATCTTAAATTATAATTTTTAAAAAGAAAAAGTTACACCAACAGACGTGCGTAGAAGTGCTGTTTATGCGCTTTCTGCCTTTCTTTAACAAAGGATTAGGTCCCAGGCAGGCGCAGATTAATTGTTCCACCGTTGCCAATATTACAACCACCTGGCACGAAACTAGTTCGCCCAACCCAGGTACGTCAAATGCATCGGTAGCATGGCAGGCTCTGGACTGCTCTCGCCATTGTGGTTAAGCCTCCATTCCGTTGTTTGTGTGAGAAGAACAACGGTCGGAAGAAGAAAGACAAGGGTGCTGCTTAACCAGCGCCAATCATGGCGTCCGTTCTGAGCCTCAGTTTAGGCAAAGCCACCATCATTTTTGCACACCGCCTCTCATCCCTTACCAACAGGCCTACTGCTTAACGGAACACCTTCTCACAGGATTAATCCTACGAAAACTCATAGGTACTGGGGCACTGTCCTTCGATGTCACTAAGACATTCGTCAGCCCACCAAAAAGCACAAGCAGTACCTTCCTGGCCACAGGATATGCAATACCCAAGGATTTATTCTCTAAACTTCTTTCTATTTTAACGTCATGGAGAACTATGTGTATAAATATGGTGATCCATTTCCAATAGGAAAAGTCGCCAGTCGAGGTGCTGTAGATAACTGTAGAATACAAGAGAACCATCCGCTCCTTCTAGCCTCTACAAAACAATTCGATGCTGAGTAGGATATCATCTTAGTCTGATCTCCAATGGCTACCAAAACCACGGGAACTACGATCTGCCTCTCCTCTCTCTCTTGTTCCGGTTCGTCTTGATCTTGTTCTTCATCGTGGATGGGCACAGGTCGCAAAAGGTCGAAGTAGCGATCCATTCAGATAAATACAACATCGACAGTATGACTCCCAATAGTAAACCCACCATCCTGCACTCATTCAGGGAAGACGTAAATGGCAGATGATATTGATCTCGATTCCCCACGATCCCTCGATCGAAGTCCTAGATATAGTAATAATAAAAAATATCTAGCGGTCAACTCAATAGACATGCTATGCAAACTCAAATAGAACCACAGACCGATGTTACTCAAGCTCGGCAGGTCTACAGGAGAGGTGAGACGACAACTTAGAGAAAGCCTATCTTGAAATCTAAAAGAATATCTTGCATTCAGTCTAGACAATCAAAGCTGCAATGTGCCAAATCAATCACCACGTCGAGTGGTTCCGGAAATGAACTATAGAAAGCAAGACCATAGAGAAGAGTGCCACCGTCTACTTTTTGAGAGGCGCGCTCAAATCTCTCTCTATATCAGTACCTCTTCACGGGCAGCTAGGACAGCTAGCAGATCACTATCTTCGACCGTTACATTCCATGGGTAAATTACCTAGTGTATTCTTTATATGTACATGGGTACCAAGGGTAACCTTGCCAAAATCTCATTTTCCCATCGCACATAAGAATGCGAGATACAAAGCCATTTTCGTCACGAGCAAACCCCACCCGCTTATCTGCGTGATATGACAACATGGTCCTAAAGAGTAAACTTCGTCTCTACAAGATCTGCGAATGGCCAATGACCCTTGTGCCAGCCTCATATTCACCCAAGCCGCCCCTGCAAGTCGAATCTATACAGGTATATTATTAAGGTAGCAACCAGAGCAGAGAGGTATCACCGTAATATAGTAAAAGCTGAATATTTCCAAACCTTATCGCAGCGTTTCTTCGAAATAGTGCTATCTCACTCCAACCCGCTAGTAGTAAACGCAGCAACCTACGAACCGGAACCAAATATGTCCAATAGGAGTCATAGACCAAGTCACGGCCTCAGTGACCCCAACTTTTCAGGGGATCCGACGATTAGTCAAATTGCACCGAGCACCGGATTACACAGTATGCTCTCCCCTTCGTGCACGTCGAAACCACGTACACAAGATTCCCCCCGTCCCAGGGCTGTATGTCACCGCCCCCAGTTTCCACAGAAAATGTTTTAGAGAGTGGCACTTTAAAGCAACGTAAGAAATCCAGATCCGCACAGCTTGATGAAGCCTGTAAGAGCCGCTTGTCTAGTAAAATATTTCATCAAAATATTTTTGTAAAATCTAAATCAAATATAAAATCAAAAATAAAAAATCACCTAACTTAAATTACAAACAAAGCTATTTAAAGTAGTAGAAGAAGTAAAGTTTTATACGTATGAAAATTAACTGATATCAAAGAGAGCGTCAATAGCACCTCTATTCGTGAATCCCCTTGTAAGGGTATTTCAAATCTCATGTGATTTGGTGCTTACAATCCATCATCGTCCACGACGTCCGTAATAACATAGCCGCTCGGAATGCCAAATACAAGATTCATTCGACAACGTAACAAGGAACCTTACACGGGAACTAATAAAAGTTATAAGGTGAGAAAAATTAAATTATTATTTGTTAAGTGTAACGAGGCTTAAATTTAATGTTTACTATTTTCGTCTATTTACAATATTCTACAGCTGGACATGGATATACTGCTTAGATCGCTATTTGATTTTTTTTTAAATAGAGCTTAAATAGAGCAGTTGGAAAAGTTAAAAGCAGTATAAAGGGATTTTTGACAGTAATTAAAATTGATAAATTTGTACTACAAAAAATAGAAAATAAGAAGAAATTTAGCAAACCGTTTCTATTATTTTGGTATAGCTTTTCTTGTTTCACAACTAACGTTGTTCAATATTCTGTTTCATTATTAAAAAATTATACCACCCAAATGATGGAACAAAGCAAGAAATTTGTTAAAAAATACATTTGTGTGTCCAGTCTGGGTGTTAAGAATGTCTGGGTCGTAAGATATTATATAAAAGAGGGGGTGAAAGTGTACTTCATGAGCAATCTAATCCCGTTCATAGGGTGCTTTAATTCGATTCTGTATACATATACACACATACATACTATATCAAGTTGATTGTGAATGCCTCACCAAAAAAAATTTAGTAAAATCAACATAATAAAGCAACTAATCTTATCATGACGGTTTTTTTTCACGATGACGGCTTTCGTCCGAAGTTATGAGTTTCCGTTTTTTTTAATCAATTGCCATTGGCAGTATATCATTACTTAATCTCGAAAATCTCTGCTGGCTTATTCCGTAAAGTAACTAGTCCCCTATCAATTATCATAGTTTCACGGACGGATATTTATTGATCACAATATAAAATAGTAATATTTAAATTATTATGATTATACTTATTTTTAATACCTGATAATTTTGGGATTGACCTTTACAATATGAAAAAGATTAAACAACATATCAGTGCTTTGATATTCTATATTTAATTCTGAGTATATAGAACACCTGTGTAAATAATACGACAAAGGCGTAAATACATTGAATGTTATCAGTAAGAGGACTTTAAAATATGATGCTATTTTTTAAATTTCAAATGCAGTCCCAGAGGATCGAACAAAATTAAGTGTCTACTGGCAAGATGGCGCTTGTCTTAAATTTATATTGCGTCGCTATGGTGTGCGTACACTTAATATTCATTAATTCAGAGTTCAAAATGAGCACCAGTTCACTCTTCCGCATCGTTGCCGGGTTAGATTTGAGTGCGGTTTTGTTTCGAACAATTGGGGCTGAAAACTAATGTGTAATGCCTACGTATGTTAGGTGCGATGGTGTGCACAGGTCTTTATCTGTTATATGTTATGTTTATATGTTAGCATAATGTTTTAATGGCAAAAAATGTATTAATGTATTTTTAAAATGAGTGAACGGAGCTTGGACCGTCAACACATTTTTGTTTTATTTTATGTAACTAAATAAAATTAAATATAAATATAATAAATTAAATAAAAAATATATTTCAGATAATTTCTTTCGGATCACTTGTTTGTTATTGTTTATTATTTTCCGTTGCCCGGCATTTATTATTTTTTTATTACATTAAGAGTAATAAACGAGCACACAGTTCACCTGATAAGAAAATGTTTATTTCATTCCATGCTAATCTAATAACAAAAGGTTGAGATCTTCTAGTAAGCAAGAATATGTTTGTGTCAGAAAATCTCAGTCAATCACACCTGATGGTATGTGATTCCCGCGACCCATGACATTTACATTCATCGTTGACAAAGAATCGTACGCGTCGCCACCCTTGAGGACTGAGATGGAATGCCTCGTCACCAGCAACAAAGATCTCCGGATCCCTGCACTCACCAGACGAAACACAACAGCATAATGCTGCTCTTTTACGCTGCTATTCTGGTCTGTTCTTTGCGTAAGTGTAATGATCTTTTTTAAACTTTTTTTTGTTTTTTATCCTATTTTCTGAGGTAGGATTCCGAAGTGTTTCTGTTTCTTTTTGTGCATGCTCTTATTCCACGAGTCATCCATCTATCCACTGTATTTTGAATCTATTGTTTATTTTGCTATCCGTTAAACCTAAGTCTATATTTAATTATAAATGACATTGTCTCAAGTAGATTGTAAATAATATACTGCAGTATTTTATTTCAAATACTTTTCAAACATTGTCGCTTGGGCATATATATACTTACAATAATAATTTTATGATAAACTTTTATACGATAGCGGAATCCGTGACCGAAGCAAGAAATTAAGAGTTGTGTCGCAGCAACGTCCTCGGGGAAATTCGACCAATCACAGCGAGCGGAATTGCTCATCGTAGGGTCCCGTATACACGGGGACACCGTAATAAAAGTATTTTGTTAAATTTATTGTATTTGTTCATTCGATTCTTATTTTTACTGAAATTGTCAAAGCAAATTTTATACTAAATTTATAATGAAAACTTCAGATATAGACAGACATATTCTCTAGATTCTGTTGATGTTGATGCTGTTAGCCTATGCCGCTCTTACAGCTTCATCGGACACAGGGCTCACGAAATTGAGGGGTCCGTGAGCTGGTTAGTCAGACATATTGATCACTCTTTATTTAGTTACATTGACGCGCGTTAACAAAACTCAGTTAAGAAATGGGTGTAAACTGAATAGCGGGGGAGTGACCAAGCTTTCACATATTACCTGCAAAAGTAGCTTTGTGCTCTCTTTTTTCGACATTTTTGCCGCTGTTTGTCGCTGAACGAAATACCTTAGGTATTTGTATAGTAATAAAAAATCCACCGCTGAGTTTCGTCCACCTAGCGTAGCGGTTACAATACCTGACTGCTGCGTCCAGGGTCCTTGATTAGATTTCCAGTCCAAGACCAGTATTTGCATAAGGTTGATTAAGATAACACCGTGGTTGAAATCGACGAGGAGAATATTAAATTATTAATAAAAAAAATATGGTATTGTCAAGCGTCTATGTGCGGTATATCTATGAACGATTTATCTCACACGTTTTTCCTCAATTTCATTTATACCGTATGATATGCTCTTACATTTATTTGCGTGTTTTCGCTTAAATCTATATGATATTTTTCACACACAAATAGGATTATTGACAAATATATATGCAACGTAATTATCATAATAAAGTCAACCAATAAATGTTGAATTGTTCCAGTGTGTTTTCTTAGATAACTATGTGTAATATTAGTTATCATTAAATATTATCAATAAAGTAACTGTCTGCTGAAGTTAAGCCAATGGGGCAGTGCAATTAAGCGAGCAATAAATATTGTAAGTGTTGCGTATTCTAATATAACTATTGAATATTCTTCGACGAAATTATGAACCAAAATTTGAAGGAGCCCGTGAGTTGCAGGCAGCTTATAGGAATTTTGAGGAATGAAAACAAAATTCTACTGCGCTTCGTTTATAAAATAAATAACATTACGATAAAAATCGATGCAAACGAAAAAAAATTGTTGTCATAACATCAATAATCACTCGAATGTCCCCGAGGAGCGATGGCAAATTCGGAAAACAACCGTAAAAGCTTTTAAAATTACCGCGCATTCATTCCGTACTCTTTGTCGTGGAACGCAAAGGCGTTCGATTTTTAAACGCAAAGCCAACAAACGTCATAAAGAAAAAGAATTCGAATCTTTGTTAGAAATTTAAATCCCTAGTGATTTGCACGTCACAACGAGCGCGACGCTTCTGAATTACTGATTGATTATACATTCGCGTCACGGGTGACGTGTGGCGGGCGGGAAACAATAAAACACCCGCATTTTTGTTTGGAATATCAAAATTAATGTATTGGATAGATTTTTAAACTTATTTTGCTATTAAATTTGACAATTGATTTCTATTTGTAATAAAATACTATCCCTTATCAATAAACCAATAGTTTTAAACTAAAACAGATTGTCTAATCTGATCCAACAGATAATTTTCATTACATACTGTATGGTCTTATAATTGTATTATTTAATATCATTAATATATGGTGTCTGCGATTTTATACACGCAATCACCTATCGTCTTCTTCCGTCATATAAGAAAATCACCTGCGATGCTCTAAAAATATGGTAATGAATGCTGTCAAACTTTTCAAGAAGTTTAACACAACAGAAAATGTACCTAGGAAGTCGAGACCTATAAAAACAAGTGTTAAGGCTTAAGAATGACATTGATAGCCTAAAAAAATGGAAACCGTTCAATGGATCAAGGCTTATTTGTTTGGAGGTATTTGGTGCTGGAGGGTAGAGACGGGTGTCAGATGATCCAAAACACAGCAACAGTGGTTAAAGGCTTTCTACGGAGCGAATTAGTAACTTTCTTAGATTGGCCCCCTTACAGTCCCAACATTTCTTGGTTCTTGCGTAATGAAAACCTACACATAGATCTTGAGCTCAGTACCTGAGGCCGGCTTCCTGCCAATATTTCGTCTCTGCCGCCACACACCAAAACTCGCTGATTGAGATACGTACAATCCCGTTTCGAATATTCCCCGTGTCCGAAGTAGACCGAGTCACGCCCTCGACAACCTCGACGATCCCCAAGCCCTCCATAAAACACTACACACATATACTGCACCTTTATACCGCCCCCGTCGACGGTGAGGGCATCGCAAACAACATAATTATTCGAGATACCGCCATGTCACATGCCGATTCTTATCAGTCAACATCGATGAAGGCGTCGCTGGTGTTTCTTGCGCCATTTCTTCTCCAGAGCCTATGCATTCCTAACTGGTGGTACAACAGTTAGTCAATAATAATAGAGATATTAATTAACATAATCCATGGTCAGAAGAAACCTATCGAGCCGAGGTTCGGCCATCTCAGGCACCCTCGATTCAGTCGCTCTCGGGGGTAACGGTCCAAGTCGAGACTCCCTGCAGGTTACCCACTAATAGAGATCTCGGCTGAGCGCCATAAGCGCTTGGTCATCTTTCGACCTGGTGAAACTGTAAAAGCCCTCGGGCTAACAGCGGTCATCAGCCCGAAAAATAAAGCTCTTTAATGACAAAGCTTATGTCGAGCTCTTATTGCTGTTAGAGGACATGCTATTAAATATTCTAAACCTTTCACGCTTATAAAATACAAGTATTTTATACACTTTTAAAAAATGTCTACAATGAATTATAATTAGCTTAATTTAGTAGTTAGTGTGTCTATAATAAATTGAACAAAGGTATGGCCTTTGTTCCATTCAAACATCTTGAAATATATTTAAACCGAATATAGAATGTCACACTTATTAAAAATAGGTATATCTAATATTTATCTCACAATACCTACACAAATGATTTAAATATTATTGCAGTTTAAATATTAGTATTATTGTATTAAAAATAAAAATAAATAATCAAAAATATCAGTTAACATAATATCCCTTGAGTGTCTTTTATTATGTGACCACCACTGTATATAAATTACAAAAAGGCCTTTCTTTAAGTTCCAATTTTTATGTAATAAATGTTTATAAAATAAAAATAATATCAGTTCAACAGTTATACCTGAAAATATTAGAAATATTGATAATAAATAAAAAAACAATCATTATCAAATCCCAGGCAAAATTTAAACAGTATTTGAATGTAATTTTAAATGTAATTTAAAATAACTCGAACTCATTAAGCGAGTGACCCTTCTCATAAAAAGCTTTTCATCTTGACACTACAAGACCTTTGCTGACCCCACTGATGGCGACCGCAGATATCCCCCCAATGCCCTGCAACTTTACTGATAAACAGTAAAGCCAAATGGCGCAAAGAGACCCGCTCCCTTTAAATTTCTATAGGGAGTTAAATGCGTCATAACATGGCTTTAAGCTGTTCTTTGAAAATTATGTTAGTTGTGCTTAAGTGACACATAGTATTTTTTTTTGTACCTATGATAAAGGATTGTTACCAAGAGAGTTTTATTTACGGCTTAACTCAATATTTTGTGCAACGTTCAAACGAATTCGAGTGAGAAACGGTTCATAAATAATAAAGTCATCTTTTAGCTGGTTGCAACAATATTGGGATGGCACAGTAGAGGACGGTTCACAGAACACATCGGAAGACCACAGAACCTTACAGAATACCAGCGTAAAAATGAAGCTAACCATTGCCGTGATTTTTACGTGAGAAGAGGTGATAAACAAACCTACTGTAATCTAGTGAGAACTATGACCCTTATACACCTACATCAATCTTCGGCAAGGATTCAAGATGCACTTACTTTGTCTTTGAAGACTTATGAAATAATGCTTCATCTCTGGTAATAAAAGAGTCTCTACTTCCCTACACTCACTATACGAAAAACAGCAGCGTTATATTTTATTTCATCTGTTTTCATACGAACCGGAAACCTTATAACTAATAACGAGACAATCAATCTCATTCCTCAGGGTTGACAGCACTAATTATCATTCCTCATCAAAGATTTATTTGTCTGCCAGGGGCCAATAGGCGATATCCTTACTTGCTAGTTACTATGTATCATTTATATACATAACTAGTCTGGCCATAAATACTGTTACATAAAAACTTTTCTTTTTTTTTACTTTTTAATTATTTTGAATTTGGTACACGTATATTATTTTAAAATTTCTTTCGATTTTGCGCTATTTCATTCGTGTTCATTATCAAATTACAATATGGGATGTTAAAGAAAATAGGATTGCAGTGATCGCCTTGCACAAAGTAGATATGGAGCCGTCGGTCATATTCCAGACACTTCAAAAGCTTGGTATCAGCCGTATGTTCGTATATCGTACTATCAACAGATACAACAACAGAAACTCCGTCGAAGACCAGAAAAGATCGGGGCGGCAGCGTGCTATTAGAACTACAAAGGCTGTTAATGCTGTTAAAGCCAGAATTCGTCGAAACCCAATTAGAAAGCAAAAAATCTTATCGCGAGAAATGAAGATTCCTGCTAGGACTCTGTCACGTATTATACTTGTTTTATAACCTGAAGCTCGGTGCTTGTCGTCGATATACAGGACATGCCCTAAATCAAGTGAGTGAGAGTGAATCGATCAAAACGCCTTCTGTCGCGATACGCAGATGAAAGGCACAGAAATATCCTCTTTACCGATGAAAAAATTTTCACGATTGAAGAACACTACAATAAGCAAAATGATAAAGTGTACGCTCACAGTTCTAAAGAAGCAACAAGTGGTCAGAAAGGTACAACGTGGTCATCATCCTGCGTCAGTGATGGTTTGGTAAGGCGTGCCTTATCAAGGAGTCACAAAACTACATTTTTGTGAAAAAGGAGTGAAAACTTCATCCATGTGTATCAAGATACAATCTTGAATCATGTTGTGAAACCTCCCAGCAATACACTTTTGAAAAATATACCGTGGACTTTCCAGCAGGAATCTGCACCTGGTCACAAGGCACGAACTACCCAAGTCTGGCTTGAAACCAACGTTCCGGACTTTATAAGAGCTGAAGACTGGCCCAGTCAGTGGTCAGTTTAAGAGGATATGGCCTGCTCTAAACGACACGGTGACATTGAGTCTCTCAAAAAATCTTTGGAGCAAGCAGTGGCGAAATATCCCTTGGAAACAGTGCGTAAATCTATAGATTCGTGGCCAAACAGATTAAAGGCCTGTATAAAAGCCAAAGGTGGCCTCTTCGAATAGAATATTTTTTATTTTTTACTGACTGACTAATAAATATGTAGGTATAAATTTTAATAATATTACATTACTTCATTAAAAAAAATGCCATTTTCATTTGTAACAGAACTTACGGCCGGACTAAGTAGAATAAAGAGCCAATTAAAATCTAAAAATTGGTTGCGACAACTGTTTGTCTTGTTAGCAATATTTTTAATTGAGACAGACCCGCGTGCGTTGTCAAACAATAGTCCAAAACGTCCACATTAGCTTGACCCTTTCTAAATATCTTACTTCGTGCCTTTTAGTTGTGATTGGGGATATAAATGTAGTTTCAGGGGGCAAAGTATATTGGAAAGATGTCATGCACGGGGTGGTTGTTTACCTAAACTAGGCAAATAATTAAGAATGTTCATTGGTTCTGTCAACACAGAGTGCGTAAGCAATGCGGTGTGATCGCCGGGGGATATGATTGTTTGTACTCCTTCAAATGTGTTGTTGATTGAAGTTTATTGCTTTTTGTTCCGTTCTTGATTAATATTTACCGTGTTCATAGATCGGCTCTGGTAATTGAACGCTTTTACAATTTAAAGCTTGAAAGCTACTTTAAAAATATTATCGATGGCTCGTAGACTTTATTTTTTTTAATGAAAGAAAGGGCTATAAAAGAGCTTACCGATCGCAATATTGAAAGTTGACTGCTGGGCCATGCAAGTATATCCATCTTCAACAAACATACAAAAAGAACACGCGACGCTTCGCCTGAGGACTGTGAATTCATGGTGGTATTCTGTGGAGACGTGGTCATTTCTACGTTGACCCAACCCAACCATGCTGCAGCCACGTACTATCCGCAACGAATCTCTACCCCTATAAGGTCAGTTCATTTGTGTGAACTCCATTAATGGTAACCGCCATGTTTTCTATTTCATAAATCTCTACAACAGTTTAACCATGTCGTCATAAGTACAATTTGCGAAGTATTAGATACATTTTTTATTATTAAGTAAAAATTTTACGCAAAGTATGAAATTTTTCTGACCTATAAAATTGCACAGTATAATATCCTGAGTATAATATCCTGAAATATTTAATTTATTTACTCAATCGCGATTATTACGGAAAGTAATAGGACGAATGTAGATGAGATGACTAAACCAAAATGTATCCCTTACACAATTGTAAGACTTCAATAGTACATTAAAAGCTTAGAACAGAAAAAAGATTACTTTGCAAGCAAAATACGCGAGCGCGTAATTTCTTTTTAATTCAAAGGTTTCTTTGGGGAAACTTATCCGTGCCCTTATTAGGAGCCCGTGTATTTATTCTGTCCGGGCCCGGATATCGCCTGGGAGATTCTCGGGTCATTATTCGGGAGCGGGACACGTGATGCGTGAAATTATTTCGTACTTTACACAATCCGGGGTTACGATGTGCGTATGCGCCCCTTGGACTTGGGGTGACGCTAGAAATACATGGATAGGACTGGTGTATAGTCAATGTAAATTCATTTTATAATTTGCACAAAAATGACTGTAACTAAAATATTGTAAATAAACTATTTTATATCCTTAAGTTTAAGCGAATCAAGTTTATATATTTTTTTAAATCTTAAAATTAATATTTATAAAACAACTTTTGTTATAAGATTCTAATTTTAAGGAATATAGCAACCTGTTAAAATAATTAAGTAAGAGTTCAAATTATACCTCATCAGCCTTTCAAAGTCCACTGCTGGAAATAACTATCCGGAGAGCGATATCGCCATGTTTGCAATATCCACTTTTTAATAATTTTCAAACAATTTTCATATTGACCTCATTAGCGGGAATCAACCACTATCAATTTTGTGTTTTTTTAAAAAATAATATATCATTCATATATAAATCATATAAAAATATGTGAAACTAATGCCATCTCTCATATATACATTTTTTTTTTAAATAAGAAAATAATTGTAGAATTAGGACTAAATTGAATAGTTATACCTTTTACCTTAATAATTTTTAATTCTATATAATTGAACGTATTTGACGAATCAAATGCAAGGGTATCGTAGTATCCATGTTTGTTAAACGTGACTTCTGTTTCAAAGCGACCCCGCTCGCCTACGATTCATATAAAATGAACTTGTTATGTGATACATCTGGTACAATGCCGTTTGACACAGCGATGCATTATGCCGCAGTTACCAGTCGACGTGGAGCCAATTCGTAATTGTTCACTTAATAGTGCTTTTATAAAATCCATTTATAAACAGTCTGGAATCAATTAGGCGTTCAGAACAAGAAATACATTCGATTTAAAACTGTGGATAATCGATACAAATAATTTAGTGGATGGCCAAGTTTTTTTGTATCAAACATAATATGTTTATTATACCGAACCATATTGCACCGAATTAAAACTTTGTTTTTTTATCCTGTGCAGCTTATGTTATTTATAAAGATTAATAAATATCTTTGATCCAATGAATTTGATGTGTATTATATTTAATGGTCATTTGCATGATTTTTAAATGCGACAGACAGGCAAACTTGGGTAATGTTTATCGTCTTCACGCTATATAAAGATATTGATAAATTTTAGATACACATCCGCACAATATAAATCTCAGTTACGGTTATATTCGTTACAAGATTACTCATTGTTCTAAATTCGCATATACATTTTCTAATACGAAATGAAGAAATTTAATTTGACAACACGAAGGTAAAGCTTTAAGGGGAAAATAAATCTGATAAGTGGATGTTTATTCGAAAGAATTTCAATCGGGAGGTGTTCGCGCCTCACCTGTCGTCTCCTGTTCCTGCCGACGAGATATTAATGAATTTCACCAGATTTCCCCTCACTTCACTCGGAAATTCCAAGTTACGGTGTACGCCAACCTTTTTAGACGTGTTAAATTATACAATATACTGCCAAATAGATTTTCTTAACGATACACAGAAAACAACGTGATTTATCTTATTAAATAAAGAGTAACTTCTAAGGAAACCTCCTCTTCTAAATACAGTTGTACTTTTTACTCTGTCATTCGAGTTTTGTAGTAAATGCACTCGTTATTATTTATTTATGATTTAAAATATTCTGTTTTCGCTGTAGCACGAATAGGTCAGCTAGTCACGGAAACCGAGCGCCTTATTAATGCTAACGAGATGTTTTATGTTGGTCCTGAGGCAAAAATGTATTTGCATTATGATTCCATATCGAGAATAAATAAAATCGGGTAAACTCTGTACTTGTTTGTTTCTTAAAATCTTAAAAAATGATCGTATGCACCGACACAGAGATTTTTTAAAATAATCTAAACTCTTATAACAATTCCATGTAACGCTAAATGACGATGGAAACTTATTTGTAAAGGAGAAAAGATTGAAAAACAGAAAAATAAATGCATATTTAGCTTTCTCTTGAATACATTCACATAGAAAATGATTAATTTATATATATAATATAGAATATTTTAGTATCTTCTGTATTCTAAAATGATTTGAGAAAGAAACATTCTCTGTTTATAACATTTTTTTACTGTACATTGAATATTTCTATCAATACTCGTCAAAAATGTTACAATAGATTCAAAGGGCGTCTGTAGTCTCTATTTTAAAATAACACAATCCTAACCCTAACGACGCGTTAAATGTCTTCATTTCATCGTACATTGAACGTCAATAAAAACAACAAAAGTTTCACTCAAATTGAATTTATTGCTTGTCAAATTTTCGCACTTGTTACTGTTTCTATTGTTGTGTGTGGCCATTGCTGGTAATTGCTTCAACACATGGTATTATGACATAGCGGCGAAAGGGGTGAGATCAGATTAAGATGGAAATATCATTATGTTCCTATAGACTTAGCAATCAACCCTCTGTATTGATTATATTGTGGCTACATTTATTATATTTTTCATAAAATTTTAGTTATTATTTGTATCAATTATTAATGTTATATTATATTCATGCAGTAACAAAAGTAAACTTATTGATTTGACAGCAAAAATAAAAATGTAACATGTATTAAAATATTAAATGAAGTTTAAAATTGATGAAATAATTATATAATATCATGTTTTTGTTTTTTTATATTAATGTTCAAATGTTCCGTCAATATGATACCTTGAAACACAAAGTATGTCAGTTTTCACTTATCAATGAAAAATGCCTCGACAATCATGATCTATAAAGCTCAAGGTCGGAGAACTTGGCGTAATCTTGGATACCATTTTTATTTATATTTAATAGGTACATTTAGTTTTTTTATTACATAGAGAGTAACAAACGAACACAAAGTTCTCCTGATGGTAAGTGACTCTTGCGGCCCATGACATATGCATTCATCCTCGACAAGGAATCACAATACAGTTGCGTTGTCACCCTTAAGGACAGAGATGTAATGCCTCGTCACCAGTAATAAAGTTCTCCGGATCCCTGCACAGCAGCACTATGCTACTATTTTAGGTTGGTATTCTATGAGGACTTGGTCCTACGCCGGTCGAGCTGACCCATTCAATCTGCAGCTAGAAACAAACTGCAATATAGCTCTACCACTGTGAATGTCTACTAAATGTACACATAAAACGAGAATATATGTACTTAAATGAACAATGTACATATAATTACCCTGTGTCTGTATGTGAAATAAATGAGTGAAATAAAATTTTACCTTCGGTTGCTACATTTTGAACAACTCGTATTAAAACTACATTCAACACTGGAAATATTTCACGTGCAGAGCGCCCGCGTCACATTTACTTTAAACTTGTGAGGGCGTGTGGGTTGCCTTAAAAGTGCTAAGCCGTGTCGGGACCCATCTATTCCCAGGGATACGACGTTTATCCATCAATATCTTTTGCATATCACACCACACTGGATGCGTAGTTTACCTACTAAGTGGGGTTTGAACTATTATTTTATGGTGTATCTACTCAAAAATTATTAAACTGATGTCAGGTTTATATAAAAATGTAAGAGCATGTAACTAATTTTTCTTATAATAAATAATTAAATTATAGTAATGCGAGTGGGTATTTAGTTCAAAAATGAGTGCACATGTAATTTTCTTTTCATTTGTGTTCGTTATGTAAGAACTAGCAGTATCTTACTGCTAGTTTCTTGGTACGACATGAATGGGTCGGCCAAGCAGGGGAAGGACCATCATCACAAAATACCAGCATGGAATAGCAGTATAACGCAACTGTATGTTCACACGGTGACTGCAGGGATTCGGGTGACACGTGACCACGGGTGACGAGATACTGCATCTCAGTCCGAAGTTGTGACGGTGCATGGGCATCCTAATAGTATAAGAAAAAAAACTATAGATTTTTAATAAGGGATATAGCAGTCTAAACTTACCCTATATAAAATAAGATTGTCATGAAATTTTCGTTATGGTATCGACGTAAAGTAAGCAAGAATTTGTAGATTCTTGCTCTACTTGTTCCCATACTAGTAGTATAAACATTAATAGAAATAACACGCATCCGTATATAACAGAAATATATTTTGTAGAATTTTCTGTGCTACGACGTGGTCCTTTGAGCTACTATATTTGCAGCAATTGCTATCATAAAAATCGTAGCCTAGTCTCGTTCGTTTAATAAAAGAAATAATTTAATTATTCTCAGGTGAGAACGCACCTTTGTTATGGTGCCTTAGCGGGGAATGCGTCATGGTCCGCGAGATTTGTCATCAGGTGAATTGTTTTCACCCCTAATACCATAGAATTATTGAAATTATTCAGGGAGGAGTTTTTTTTTTATTATTGATAAGTGAGATTAGTTTTTAGGGAAAGGATATAAGGTCAATTATAAATCAATTAAATATCCTTATACAGGATATTTAATTGTCTTAAATAAACTTTGTAAAATGTTTGTGGTGATATATTATACAAACAATGATCCTGTATGAAAAAGGACGTACTTCTAGCTTGGCTTTATAAAAATAATTTCAATATAAACAAGAAAATACTGACAACTGCGATATCTTAACACGAGGTAATTCAGCTGCATATATTATACTGAATTAAGCATTTAAGCACACAGACCGCTGTCCCTTTCCTCAATTCAATATAATGCATGCGGAATAATCTGAGGAAAGTTTTGCGGGCATTGTCAGGGATACGAGACATACGCGCAATACACCCAGAACCGTAAACCAACAATTAAATTGCACATATACTTATTATTATGATAAATACTTATACATATTTCGGCACTGCGATAGAACTACGATGTTACTAGATGCAGAATGAATGAGTCAAGTCGACCGGGATAGGACCACGCCCTCACAGGATACCAACGTAAAATAGCAGCGTAATGCTGCCGTGTATCTTCTGGTGAGTGCAGGGATCCGGAAACGAGAAATTCCATTTCAGGTCTCAAAGGTGACAACGTTTCTGCGTTATGATTCCTTATCAAGGATGTATGTAGATGTCATGGGCCGCAGAAATCACCTACCATCAGGTGAACTGTGTTTGTTACTCTCAATGTAATAAAAAAAATATATATTATTCCTCGCGTCTGAATCGAACCGCCGACGCAGCAACACAATGCTTTTAAATAAACTTTTGTTACGTTTTCACGGTTTTATCACGGTGTACAAATAAAAAATAAAATTGAACTATCCCTCAGTTTATCATTACTTACTTCCGAAATATAACTATAATTAAAATATATTTTAACGTTTACTTTTTATGTTTTATTTAATTTGCCAGCTAAAACATTCAAAGATTTTGGAAATCATATACATCAAAGAGTCACGTGTACTCTAAAATTCTTCATTTCATATATCAGAAGCAATTACATAGTCCCACGTCCCAAATGTAATCGTTAAGCGTGGACTGATTTCGCATTCAATCAGCACCAGAACACCCTAGGGTGAGTTTTACTAACCGACAGACGTCCGTCTATAAAGCTGCTATTACGTCACCTACAAACGACATTGAAAATTACCTATTGCCAACATGTTTTTCCATCCAACTCCCAGTAGGCATTGAAACTGGGTAGGAGTGGCCAATTGATACAAGATACTCCTATTGGTTGGCAAAATCCAACCCACTGATGAAGCAAAAAGGAATATTTCAGTACAACACGTTTGTCCCACAACGCGCTTAGCGATGAAGCCTTGAGAATTTCTCTTTCCCTTTCTCAAGCCGGTTTGTTGTGTTTCAGGACGGTGCAAACTGAAAACGGGTTCGTTTCGGTATCCCAGGAGAATGTACAGCGCCATCTGGCGAAACGAGCAGAAACTACTCAGTTACAGTTTTGCCAAGATGGCGCAGGTCGTCTGCTGAAAAAGTTATATGTTATAACTAAATTTAGTAATCATTTTTTTATTTACTATTACACAAAGCTATTAACGTTAAATCATATTCATTGATATTGTTGACAAATGTTAATTCGGTCTCTATACTCTTGTAGCAACATTAAATTTATATTCCTCCATAGGCTTATTAAACAGGTAAAAATCTCTTCATGATTTATCAAAGTTTAAAAAGTTAAATTTTCTAACTTAAACATCTTACTTGAGTACTAATTAAAGGATCTACCTGGCAAGAAACAGCTAAAGCTTAGCGGAGATTGGACTTGAGGAAGTAATGTCATGGCTCAGAAGAAATCTATTAACGTTGAACTTAAGCAAGACCAAGTACCTGACCTTCACTAAGTCTTTTGTTGACCAAAAACGCACATTTGACTCAATCCCTGTCAGGGCACATAGATGTGGTAATTTGTCATCTCTAACATGTGCCTGTACAACTTTGGAGAGGGTTAAATCCATTAAATACCTCGGTATTATTGTCGATAGCCTTCTTAATTGGCAAGAGCATATTGACTCTTTAAAAGGTAGAATAAGAAAACTGTTACCTATTTTCGGGCGTATAAGGCATATTCCCGCTGAACTTCTAAAAACCATCTACTATGCGATCACAGAGAGCATTGTTAAAGGTTATGCTTCACAAACCCTATACATTTCCAACATCACAGCTTTTCTCTGAAGTGAAGGACTCACGGTCCGCCAATTATTTATTTTGAATTGTGTACTAAGGACTCATTCAGTCTGCAGACCAGATTTTAATATTTTCCAGAATCTAAGAAGAAAAGACCGAATCATATTACCAGAAAAATTTTGTTCCTCCTATGCTCATAGACATATATGTTTTTTGGGGCCCTACCTATATAAAAGAATAAGTAATGACATCACCATATATACACTTACTCATTACAAATGTAAGCAGGTCCTCACAAGTTATTTAATGTCGTTGAAGTATGAAGATACTGAAACTTTATTAAAAATAAATACGTAAATTTTACCCGGGATGTGAATGAAATGTTTCTACAAACAAACAAATATATATCTATATCTATCTTTATGTATATACCACAAACATATTTGTATTGTAAATTTAAGTTAAGCAAATATTATTGTAACATTTTTATAAATCGCCCTTAACCTTCTCTTGTACCACTCAATTATGATATAACAAGTATTGTTAATTCACTAGACTAGTTATACTTTGTGTGCGCGATTTTAAACTAAGATAATTTACTACTACCTCCCTTATTGGGATATTTCTTCTTTTTTCTTTAATTAATCTATAGTTTTAATGTAACAGATTACTGTTACAAGTTTTATTTAAATTATACTTCATCCGGAGGAGGGGCTTAGCAGCTGTAACACAGGTCTAAGACCTAGCACGGTTGCTAAAGAGAAGAAATAAATGGTTGAAATTGTAATTGTAAATCAAATAAATAAATAAATAAAAATCTTACTTCAGTAAACCTATGTTTTTTAATCAATTAATTTTGACACAAACTATACAAATAGGAAAAATACGAAAGACACCAATGATATACATATTAAAAACAAGAACTCTGCTAAAAGGGACCAGTCCTGTTACTCCCCAGTAATAGGAAGTCTCAGTAACAGTGTGAACATTTTTTTGTGTTATAACAAGCTTTGTAGATTTATTTTATAGTGACTTCACCAAATCTATAATTAATGTTAACTTTTTTAGGAAATACTCAAACTCTGTTAATATTCCAGACTTGGTACTAACACTTCGCTTTTTCATTTAAAATATAATGTGCTCTTTAATTACTAAACTGATATAATTTAAGGATCTTCAAGGCAAGAGTGAATGCACTTTCTTGACAAATGTGTTTACCACCTAGGCTCACGCTATAGCTTATTAGGTAAAGAAACAAACGTTGGTTTTTAAAAAAAACAAAAATAACGAAAAATCATAAATTACCTTACCTACAAGCCTTACGTGGAAGTGGAAGAACTGGAGTTACGCCGTAATTATGAGCTAGCTGTAGCACGAATAGATCAGTTCGACTGGGTAAGACCACGCTATTCGGAATTTCAGTGTACACTGTGGTTTTAGTGCTTTATGGTCTGAAACTTATCCCGTTTCTTGAATATAGGAGAACGCGTAAACTCTCTATGATTGCATTAATAGTTTCCAATGGTTACATCCTTTATGCTCTGGTTATGGTCTAAGCAAGGGAGGATTGTTTTCTTACAATACCCAACGAAAAGCTTCTTTGAAGATTATTGGCCAAAACATACATACTTTCATTAATTTGATTGTGAAGATATATAGAAAGCATAGAGAAAACAGCAATCCCTACTAATAACTTCAGTTTCCTTTTCTATGTGTAATATGCTGTCCTATACAATTATACATATTATTTAAATTTACTTTATGAAAGTATAATACAAATATGTATTATAAATACTACTATAATGACACACATACCCTAAAGTAACAACTTTAGGGTATGTGTCTCATTATTTTACTTCATACATAAAAATATCTAATAATACATTTTGTATAGTCCATTGTCAAGTTTCTGGCATAAGCTGGTTACAACACGTATGGATTAGTAAATCAAGGACCTAGCTTTCAAAGAATACTAGTGAAAAATTTTAATATGGTGCTGTTGTTTTTTCTATGATAAATATAAAAAACCAGGGATTCTACTATTGTCCACGAGGCATTTCATCTTAAAAATCTCAAGGGTGACAATGCAACTGCATTTGTTTCCTTATGAAATATGAATGCGGGTATCATGACTGAATCTCATAGCCCGTAACTGCACTAATTGCTTATCTCAGGTAAACGTGTGTTTGTTAGTCACCCGCATATATCTAAAAACAAGAAAGCATATATTAGAGACAGAGACCGCCTCTATCTAGCAGAAGACGATTTATATCTAAGTAACGATTGAGTAGATGATGAATGTATGTAACATTGAGACTACAAAGACGTATCAATGCATCTCTTTTTTTTATTACATTGAGAGTAACAAACGAGCATACAGTGCATCTGATGGCAAATGATTCCTTAGGCCCATGACATCTACATTCATCCTTAACACAGCACAGCAACATTATGCTAGTAATCTGTTAGGGCGTAGGCCTTTCCCGGTTGAGCTGACCCATCCACTCTTCATTTAGAAACAAACTATAGTGTAGTCACTGTCAAAACTGTCACTTTCACTGTCTCGAGCCTATACTATTATACAAATGACAGAGTATATATATGTTACCGGCAATCTGTATAATCCGGTATTGTATACAATACCTAGGCAATGTATAGAATACCTAAAATGTGTAGGTAATGTATGCAATATTATTTATTTTATACTTTGCCTAGGTATTCTATACAGTACCGAAACCGGTAATGTATGTAAAAGACAAGAGCAAGCGAGTCCCTCCTTCCAGGACGTGCGGGCGGGCAGACAATAGACGTGTTGCGACATGTTTACTTGCTTTCATTCCATTCAGCGGCGTTCATTCAGATATCAAAAGAACACCTTATGGAGCTCTTTTTGGATGGAAAATAAAAGTTTGTATATCTTTGTCTCTCGATGATACTCACAACCTGGAAAGCGAAGACGATTTATATATAAGTAACGATTGAGTAGATGATGAATGTAACATTGAGACTACAAAGACGTATCAATGTATCTCTTTTTTTATTACATTGAGAGTAACAAACGAGCATACAGTGCATCTGATGGCAAATGATTCCTGCGACCCATGACATCTACATTCATCCTTAACACAGCACAGCAACATTATACTAGTAATCTGTTAGGGCGTAGGCCTTTCCCGGTTGAGCTGACCCATCCACTCTGCATTTAGAAACAAACTATAGTGTAGTCACTGTCAAAACTGTCACTTTCACTGTCTCGAGCCTATACTATTATACAAAGGACAGAGTATATATATGTTACCGGCAATCTGTATAATCCGGTATTGTATACAATACCTAGGCAATGTATAGAATACCTAAAATGTGTAGGTAATGTATACAATATTATTTATTTTATCCTTTTCCTAGGTATTCTATACAGTACCGAAACCGGTAATGTATGTAAAAGACAAGAGCAAGCGAGTCCCTCCTTCCAGGACGTGCGGGCGGGCAGACAATAGACGTGTTGCGACATGTTTATTTGCTTTCATTCCATTCAGCGGCGTTCATTCAGATATCAAAAGAACACCTTATGGAGCTCTTTTTGGATGGAAAATAAAAGTTTGTATATCTTTGTCTCTCGATGATACTCACAACCTGGAAAGCGAAGAGGATTTAAAAAATGCGATTAAATCATCACCAAGTGTAGGCATTGCTTCAGAATCTCTAATAGTAGATGACTGAGACACAAACTCAACCTCAACAGGCACCACATCAACAAAGCCCTGCACTCGAAAGTTTTGATATCGGCAATGAAGCTTCAAATGTTCAAAGTGCGCATGATGAACACATCACTAACTCAAATTCTGAGATTTTTGATAAGCCTACGAATGTTGAAAATCTTCCTTCTGTGGTAAATGATCAAACGAGACATGATCTGAGTTTCGTATCAGAACGTGAGGAATCATTGAGTTCTGCACTTATTCCTGTACAATGTGCAATAGGCCTAATCATGCAATTTGTGGTTCTCCGGAAAAAAATATTGCAGAAGGTTTTGGTTCTAAAATTGCTTGCCCTTTATGTGCTAAGAACGCCTTAGCTATAGAAAACCGCATCAGTTCCAAAGATAATTTGATAGAGCAAGCTCAAAATGCTTAAAACTTCCCTCCCGTAGCCTTGGGTACTACTGTACTGCTCGCACTACTGTATACTAGCTGTAGTATTACAAAATACCGATAACGATCTTTATCAACAAGGCACCAAACAATGCATTGTCAAGACATTGTATTCAAGACAACAGTTTACAGTTTGTCATCAAGAATTACCTTAAAAAGAAGACGTCCCTAGTCTAGAAACGACACTCCGTACAGTTGCGACTTTGCAATCTACGAGGACAGGTCAGGGATTTATCAAATGTATTTGCAAAAATACTGTGATAGCAAAAAGTGTTCTTGACTTAAAAGTAAGATTTTGTGCACTTCAAAATATCATAATAGTTCCTCATGTAAGAATAAATAATTTTACTTATTTAACATTTTGATTAAGCAGTAGAACTACTTATTATTTTTACAGAATTGTTTTGTTTCTTAAGTTTTTTATACTAATCATTTATGTAAACAAATTACATTATATTACAAGCTAGAAGAATTTTAAGTTTCACGTTAATTTTATTCTGATTTTACTGTAAGTAAATGAAAGGTATTTTATTATTTTATTTTCATAATAAATACTTTTAAGGAGAACTCTAATTTTTCATTTTAATAAAGTTGATTTTAATTAGTAAAACGTGTTTCATTTGCCCGTTATTTTATAGGTAGGTTAACATTGATGAATATGACTAAAATCAATTTATTTTACACATTGCCTGTGGAACAGCAGGTATTCTATACAACCCCTAGGAATTGTATTTATTACCTAGGTAAAGTATGTAATGGACAATGATATTCATAATATTTCATACATTTCCTGTATAGTTACATGTACATAATCTGTATAGTTCAGATATTGTATACAATACCTGAACTATACAGATTGCTGGTAACATATATAAAACGGCTAAACTAAACTTTTGGACACTTATTTCGTATATCGTGATATGAAATAATTCTTGACTTGGCGTTTTTAAAGTTAATAAGTCTATTTTTAACAATTTTATAATATAAAAACCACACCATGTCTGACTAACAACATCCCTGGAAGAGCTTGGATATTCATACCTCGCGGTAATGTTGAAAGAATGGAAACAATTTAAAAATACGTATTATTTTATACGTTAAATGTGAAATCTTCGAGTGTCGTAAAGCCGATGTCCCGACTGAACATTCTCTACATAGAACTGCGCAGTCTATAAAACATTGCCGCATGAAATCGATCTCTGATAAGTAGCTTACCAATTTTATAAGGGAGCTTAGCGTGGTACGAGTACTTTAAGTGCTTATCCTTGAAAAATTGTACCTGAAGCCTTTACTTAAATGTCTTACTGGGTTTATGTGAAATTGTAAAAGAAATTTTAGTAGTTTAATTAAGTAGTTATAAAAAATCTTATTCACACCCTCACAGAATACCAGCATGAGTTGAAGGAACCGGAGACCTTTATTACTGGTGACGAGGCATCCCATTTCAGTCCTCAAGGGTGACAATGCATCTGCATTATGATTCCTTGTCAAGAACGAATGTAGATATCATGGGCCGCAGGAAACACTTGCTATCCGGTGAACTGCGCGCTCGTTTGTTACTCTCAATATTTAAAAAAAAATACTTTCTGCATGTGATATATTATATATATTATAAATGTATATTTAGATTTTACCCTCAATGTTCGTCCCTTCTATACTGCCCAATTTTTACTACAGCTGCAATGTTAATACATTTTATTATTATATCACGAATCTGCGACATTCCACTCCTGTGGCACATAAATCGACTCCAACGAAACGCGAAAGCGAATGTATTCCAGTGAAGTTGCTAAGACAATTAGGATCTACATCATTACACATACATCTTTGGTTACTCAAATTAATTTACTTAATAAATTGACTTGCTAAAATTAATGCTTTCTTAAAAAAATATTATTTTTTAAATAAATATATAATATTTAACAATTGAAAATATAACTTGTTTTCAAATAAATCATATATTAACTTAAAAAGAGAAGCATATGTAAAATTAAATTAATTTGCCTAAGTGCAGAAATTTTAAATTGAAAGCAATCTATTTTAGTTACGATATACACCAAATTATAACTGAATTCCTCTTCTAGGGTGTTGGCGTCTGTAATAGTCACCAATGGATTTTATTTTTGGTAAAAAGATATATAGAATAATCAGAGAAATAATTGTTCAAACATATTATTTTATAATATATAATATAATAATGTCTTAACTTTTTTTTCTCAACTAAAATAGACAGAAATAGGCTAAAATCTTCGACTTTGCTCCCAAATGATACGTCTATAAGCTTACGGGACGCAAATGTTAGTGAGTTATTTTATGTTAAACACGTATAGATCGTGCGCTATTACGAAAAAGAATCTCTGTCCATGGTTACATTGCATTAAAGGCGCAAAATTACGTACTAAGTTACGCTATATCGGTAATAGCTAATTAGCTATAATCCCATAATCGGCCAGGATAGGAAATCGCCCACTCGGGCCCTATTTGCGGTCGCCGCGATTAGACCCATAAAACTCGATGTGATCTTGATAAGGGACGCGTGAAAATCGGTAACAAACCTATCTCGTTTGCGTAGAATGTATGGTTCACCTTTCGGTGTAAATACTTATGTTGTTATATGCAAATAACAGATGAGCAAAGGCTGTCTATATTAGCTTAAATAATAAATATTATAAAAAATAATAGATTAGTATAACTTGATGTTGCTTAAACTAGCGACTGTCGTTCTGCACTAAATTGGTCGGAGTGCTTACTTTTCAAGAAACGGGTACATCACGGGGACATCATTTGATGCAAGCTGATCATCACATTTCAGGCCTCTAACAAAATGTTTTTGAGGCATGAAATGGGCCATTATAATTTTTAAACATGTAATCACGATATATCACTCTGTACTAGCTCTTCAAGGTTTCCTTTTCCGTCGACCACGTGGTAAAGTAGCAATTTTTGGCCATGTAACCAATTTATCTGTGCCGGCGCTGGGAATTGAACTCCGTTTTCTCGTGTTAATTTACATCACACGCCTGTATAGTGAGCTACATGCTATTCAATCGGAAGAAGGTTCATACATTATCAGAAATGCGTAAACCTGAAATTTTGTGACGCAAAAACATTTTTACTAGTATAGGCATCGAACCTCGACGCAGGTAGAAGTATGCTAACCGCGCCGCCATTCGTCCTAAACGGCGTCATAAATGCATGCATTTCGTAGTAGAGATATTTTTCAATCGAATACAATCAAATTATCGCACTATTTTTAAAAAGCTTTTAGTAATTTTTTAACTGCCTACCGCATGAGCTGCGTTAGGTTTAGAGTTTCAGGTAAAATTTATGACAGCACGAATACCTAATTTTTCTCAGACTGCTGCTGAGTTCGCTTGATTTTTGGAACTAACTTCTGTCTGCCAGTTGGCGTCCCGAGGCATCAGCGCACGAAATTTTGAAGCCAACTCGTATGCATTTGAATGCTGTTTTATTAACGTCTATGCATATTCAAATAGTTTGTCTTCGTTTCCCGGTTGAGTTTTATTAGCGAATATGCTCATTGTTTTGGATTTTATAGGTGAAAACAAAAACACCAATTGTTTTTATTTTTGCGTTTAATATGTCATTTGATAAACAATAAGTTTTTTTGTTCCGATTGACGATCAGGTTAGTAAGGCGTAGGTGTTATAAATTTAATTAACGTTTGTATTATTTTTGTAAATTTTTCACAAATATTATGAATTACATTCACACATTAAAATATCACCCAATATTGTACCGTATTCTTTACATAATATAAAGTTTCCTACTCAAAACGTGTTAAAGTATTGAGCTTTGTTTTTATTTTACTATCGTTTTATATAACATACGGGCTTTTATTTTTATATAAACAAAATTTGCAGACTCATCTCCTTTAAAGATATTCTTTGTACTCATACATACGTAGATAGGATAGTCGATCGGCCGGACGCGCCAAACAAAGTGCTACAATTAAGCCGCGACCCGCTCCACTGGAGTTCAACAGTTTTTCCCTCGTAATTCTATTACATTATTAACTTACACCGTGTTAAAGAAGTAAGGATGTGCCCACATTTGAAGTATTTATCGATTGTGTTGAGTTTTTCGATATATATTTTTATTCTGTTCAATTCAATTTATTGAAATTTTTATTGAACTTGAAGATACGCTTCATGCGTTCTTGTTATTTTTGCATTGGATTTAAAGTCGAATATTGCATTATTTATGTATCACAAATAGTTTATTCGCAGGTCATATCCGTTATATGCATACAAGATACCTGCGAATAAACTGGTCAAAGACAATGGACCTTGACACTGCTATCTGAATGTTTCTCTGATATCATGCACATCCATCATTCCTCGGACTAGAGACGGATCACAAATAAGTGCCTCTTCCTTTGCATGAATTGTAGCACCAAACTGTTGTAATCAGAAGGACATCATGATAAATGTACAGGAGGTTAATAGTATATTTTTAAATCATGGGAATTTATATGTAATTTTAAACTAAAAGATGTTTCAATTTCAATGCCTGATGAATTAAACTTGATGTCTTTGATCGAACCTAATGAAATCGCTTTATATAATCGGAAACAAATTCATTCTACAAGGTTACCATATTTATATTTCCAATAATTTATAAAATAAATAATAACTATACTTTTGATATTTATTGTTTACAAAATAATAATCATTATGATTTGAAATATATTAACTCTCTTAAAAATAATAGTTTTTATCGTAATAGAAATATCGTGGATTTTATACGTGATATAAAAGACAAATATTCGTAAGACGATTTAAGTGAATTCATTTTTAAAAACCCTTTCGACAAAACCTCGAAAATGAGGAACTTCCCTAGAACAGTACACCGCGACGTCCTAAGTTCGCTCCGCTCACAAAGATCGCTAGCTGAAAACTTTTAATACTTTAACTCGACTCTCACTCAATTTCGCTTAACGCCCGCGTCGTTGACACGCTTCGATGCCGCTTCGATATCATCTTATAACTGTTTTACAACTGTGTTATGCGACCAACTTGGAATTGTTGAGTTTGGGTGCAAACACTTAAGAGAATAGAGATTAGGCGAAGGTTAAAGGATTAAAATGGATTTTTTTATATAGAATATGTGGCAAACGTGCTCGCTCACCTGATGGTAAGATTACCTTCGCCCATGGACATCCGCAATACCAGACGAGTCGCAGATGCGCTGCCAGACTAAGTCGTATTGGTTAGGAAATACCGCTGGCGATAGCTTATTCCACAGAATAGTCATCTGTAATAAATTTATAGTTTAGCTCTAATAACATCATTGTCATAACCTTACCAGTAGTTACCTGCTCTATCCCAAATCTGAGGAGAAAATCCGTTTACCGTACAAGCCCTATAAATAAAAAAAATAAAAAAAACTAGGTGTCCTATAAATGCTTTCGGTTACAGTAGTTTAGCGCGACTGTTCTTCGTTTGGTGTTTTTAAACTAATATTTTATTAGTCGGACGTCACCTACATAAGACTACAAGAGTAAGCACTTGTTATAATTGTAACATCTCGTAAGACGTAAGAATTCCAAACAATGGCACGAAACACAGCAACTAAACTCTACTTTACGTCTTTCGTTTGGTGTTTTTAAACTAATATTTTATTAGTCGGACGTCACCTACATAAGACTACAAGAGTAAGCACTTGTTATAATTGTAACATCTCGTAAGACGTAAGAATTCCAAACAATGGCACGAAACACAGCAACTAAACTCTACTTTACGTCTTTCGTTTGGTGTTTTAAACTAATATTTTATTAGTCGGACGTCACCTACATAAGACTACAAGAGTAAGCACTTGTTATAATTGTAACATCTCGTAAGACGTAAGAATTCCAAACAATGGCACGAAACACAGCAACTAAACTCTACTTTACGTCTTTCGTTTGGTGTTTTAAACTAATATTTTATTAGTCGGACGTCACCTACATAAGACTACAAGAGTAAGCACTTGTTATAATTGTAACATCTCGTAAGACGTAAGAATTCCAAACAATGGCACGAAACACAGCAACTAAACTCTACTTTACGTCTTTCGTTTGGTGTTTTAAACTAATATTTTATTAGTCGGACGTCACCTACATAAGACTACAAGAGTAAGCACTTGTTATAATTGTAACATCTCGTAAGACGTAAGAATTCCAAACAATGGCACGAAACACAGCAACTAAACTCTACTTTACGTCTTTCGTTTGGTGTTTTAAACTAATATTTTATTAGTCGGACGTCACCTACATAAGACTACAAGAGTAAGCACTTGTTATAATTGTAACATCTCGTAAGACGTAAGAATTCCAAACAATGGCACGAAACACAGCAACTAAACTCTACTTTACGTCTTTCGTTTGGTGTTTTAAACTAATATTTTATTAGTCGGACGTCACCTACATAAGACTACAAGAGTAAGCACTTGTTATAATTGTAACATCTCGTAAGACGTAAGAATTCCAAACAATGGCACGAAACACAGCAACTAAACTCTACTTTACGTCTTTCGTTTGGTGTTTTAAACTAATATTTTATTAGTCGGACGTCACCTACATAAGACTACAAGAGTAAGCACTTGTTATAATTGTAACATCTCGTAAGACGTAAGAATTCCAAACAATGGCACGAAACACAGCAACTAAACTCTACTTTACGTCTTTCGTTTGGTGTTTTAAACTAATATTTTATTAGTCGGACGTCACCTACATAAGACTACAAGAGTAAGCACTTGTTATAATTGTAACATCTCGTAAGACGTAAGAATTCCAAACAATGGCACGAAACACAGCAACTAAACTCTACTTTACGTCTTTCGTTTGGTGTTTTAAACTAATATTTTATTAGTCGGACGTCACCTACATAAGACTACAAGAGTAAGCACTAGTTATAATTGTAACATCTCGTAAGACGTAAGAATTCCAAACAATGGCACGAAACACAGCAACTAAACTCTACTTTACGTCTTTCGTTTGGTGTTTTTAAACTAATGTTTTATTACTCGGTCCTACATAAGACATCAAGAGGCAAAAGGCATTAGTTATAATTGTGTGCTCGCATTTAACGTAAGAATCGCCCGGGCGTGCATATGATATATTTCCTCTGGTTTTAATATCGTTGACTATTTGGAACGTAAAATTGTCAAAAAATTGCAGGACCATATCTTGGTATTTACTTAACACACACACTTCACATAACATTACTCACTAGCTTGGACTCAGGTGAATCCCAAAATTGACGAAAAGCACAGGATAACCAGGTTTTTAGATATGTCACCTACAATCACCTAATGTATTATTGATCTAACGTTATCTTTGTTCCCTCAATTTTCAAACATTGAGTAAGAGGTTTCTTGGGACGTGCGAAATCTGGGATAAATTTGTAAAACTGTAATACGCCAAGTAACCCGAGAAACGTGTGATTTTGGTTATGGGTCGAGGATATTTTTCAATGGCTTTAATTTTGTCTGGGCTGGGTTGAATGACGTCTTTTCAAATTACGTAACAAATAAATTAAGAGTTCCGCATCTAATATTCTAATCACCGCTAAAAAAATCCCTTTGTCACATCTCCTAATTTTTAAAATACTTCCCTTGCTACTTCAGCTAGTATTGGACATATTGAGCGACGTTCAGTTCCGCAGTTACTTGGAGTGTGAGGCCAAGTTGGCCTCTAAAACATTAGACACAACAATAGAGCAAGACAGTATTTGCATACAATTTTACAAAGTGCAAGTTCGTTCACATGGAATACTGTACTCTGTCTCTGGGCTCGGGTAGCCCAGTACCAGCTCCTTCCATTTGACCGCATTCAACGAAGAGCTGATGGTACTTTCCGATTGGCTTTATTGACTGGCATTTCGAAGAGATGTTGCATTTCTATAATTTTTACTGAATTTACCATTTGGAGTGTTTTGAGGAGTTGTTCGGTTAATTCCAGCCGCTGATTTTAAACATCTTCTCTTCTCTTACTCTTACTTATCTTACTTATGTCGTGATACATATTTTAAAATGTATCCTCATCATCTCGATGCAATCCACGACTGTCCGTTTTCCACGAAATATTCTGCACGCACAACTATCCTGTGAAATCAGTTGTCGCCAGCGGTATTTCCAAACCGATACAACTTAGGGAGCTTCAAGAATGTACGCTACATCTTTGTTATTAGCTGGCAACGCATCTCCGACTCCTCTCGTATTGTGGATGTAATTAGGCGGCGGTTATTATTTACTATCAGGTGATCTGCTCGATCAATCGCCAGCGATTCTAAAAAAAAAATTGCGTCTAAAGTTGGACTTCCATAGCTTTTTAAATAATTTTTCCAAATTTTTGATATGTTCTTAAAATTATATGCTGTAAACAAACATGTCATCTAGATACACCCTTTGAAATGTTAACAAGCTATTTTTCAGGCACATCATTAGCGTCCCAAGGAAGTCAAAGTGCTCATTTTTAAATTGAAAGCGGTTGTGTAAATATTCGCGTTAAATTAATAATGCCATTAAAATACTCCAGACAGACTTAATTTTCGCAAGAGGCGTATAAAAGTTTGAAAATTTTCAAGGAATTAAATAAGCTATACGGAGAAAATATATTTAGCGTGATCCAATAAAATTTTAATACACTTAGACTCTTTCATATTATTCATATAAATGAATAATATGAAATTATGTATATTATGTAGTCTACTATATCACAGTCCATTGTGAAAATGACGCTTTCAAAAATTATTAGTAATGTTGACCGAGCTACGGCTTTAACTACTTTAGATAATCAATCTTATCAATTATGATTTCATAATTGGTTAGCGACCGTGTCTATAAAGAATTTTATTTCAAAGTGGGATTTTATGTCTCATTTTAGACAAGCATATGACATATACTACATATGAGATTATATGTAGTATATCTCATATGAGAATATATAGAGGGCATCCCCTGAACAAAATTCAAGGCATTTTCCATGCACATTTTCCAGATCTAAACCATGTAAATCAGCTTGTAATTATTTTTTTCATGAAGTGTGCATGCACTGTTTCTTCCGCAATAAACCTATTATAAATCTATTCCGTGGTTTTAGTTGTGACTTTCTACAAGCATATATAAATATATATATATATATATATATATATATATATATATATATATATATATATATATATATATATATATATATATATATAAATAATAGTTAAATGAAAAAAAGACTTGCCAGTAACACAGTCGTCGTGTAATACAATACATTATACATTTGTATATTTTTGTTTTATATGTTTGTATATATATATATATTGAACAAATTAAACAATAATGTATCTCTGTGGGATTTACGAACCGTATGTATTGATCGGTAAGCGTTTACAGTGTTTTCTTTGTCCAATTTTCTTTTTCATACTAGAATTTCGTATTAGAAAAGGTATTTGTCGAATTATAAAAAAAAACACTATAAATAATAGGCACATCGAAGTAAACTTGATTTCGTGGTCCATTAAAATTGAAATGCAAACTTATTTTAAGGGCTTAGTCTTTTATTAAGCTATTAAAAGTACCTACATAAATAAATCGTGGCGTGGCTTTATGGATCAGTTTCTTATTGAAGTAAATCGGTACAAGAATATAGAACCTAATAAGCACCCCACTATTACGAACATACAAGTCTCTTGACATGCAAGGCTTGTCCGCAATGAGTAGTAGTCGTTAGTAAAAATCTTTAAACGTTTATGAAATATATCATTTTTTTTTCGAAAGGCATGATTTTTTTTGACGCTTTTCAAAGCTACCAATATGTAAAACATATTTGAAATTACAATGTAAATTTGAAGCTAGGATGCTCATCGAGAAGACATCACCTGCGTAGCTTTCATGATAGCCCAAGCACATAGGCGCTCATTCGTCGTCTACTTCCTGAGTCTACTGTAAAGCATGAGAAAGGTGTCATTGCAGCGTCAACTACATAAAGACCCAAACACTGACAATTTGAGGTATAAAAATATTGATGCTCGCATGGGACTCGAAACAAGGACTCTCGACGCAGCAGTCCGTTACTCTAACAACTATTACACGAAGACGTCCGTCGCATCTGTAACAAAATACAGTCGAGCGGTTATAGAGCTATCACGACTATTTAATATATAAATACAAACTGTCCAACCTAGTTTCCTCTGAAATTATCAACATCAACTTCGCAAACTAACTTAGTAACCTTCCTTGAAAATCAGTCTAAAACCTTAGTTGGAATTCTGAATATATTTAATTTAAATTTCTCGGATGCGCGTAGAGATATATGCTATGTAGTAAGTATAATGGTAAAGGCATACAATACATATTTATTTATAGACAGTATGGATTAGTTCATGGTTATATCCCGGACATCATAGTGTCTCCCACAGGTCTTAAGATGAAAAAAGACAAGATTAAAATCACCTCTAACGTCCATGTCACACCTATACCGGACGCAAGCACTACCCTTGAAGTTGTTAACGAATATATAAATATAGTATAAACCACAAAGTCCGGTTAAGTAAGCCTAAATTCCACGCAAAGGTCAATCGACGGATTCAATTTCAATGGGCAGCGTTCGGAAAACTGCGGTATATCTTCCCGTATAAACCTAAAAGCTTAAAGACAAAATTCTTCAACCAGTGCGTGTTGTTAGCGATGACCTATAGATATGAGGCGTAGTCCATCACTGCTGGCCGTATGAACTCACTTAGCAAGCTATAGAGAAGACCACGATCGGTGTTTCTCTACTTGATCATGAAAAAAACGTGGATATATGCAGAAGAACTACGGTAACCGACATGGCCCAATGGATAAATAAGCTGAAGTGGCAATGTAACGGCCTTGTAGCTCGTAGAACCGATGGAGAAGTGAGGTTCTCTAGTGGCAACCTCGTATTGGACATCACATGTTGGAGTTACGACCTATGCAAGTTTGCGGGAAGTCGTTGGATGCAGGTAGCTCAGAATCGTAGTCTGTGGTGGAGGCCTATATTCAGCAAAGGACAATAATAAATATAATAATAATAATATCGAATAATTCGAGTTAGTTACCTGACCCACCCCCACTTAATACGATTTAAGGGCAGGCACACACCGAACGCTAATTTAGTATTAGTATGTATTAGTATCATGAGGGTGCGACGGCTTAAATCGGCGAAAGACATAACTTAAGAAAGATAAAATTCTTTAAATGTATAACACAAATATAACTAAAAACAAACGTATAAAAATTCAGGCAATCGCAAAAAAAATAAACGATCGAAAAAAAAGAATTGAAAACGTTGAAACAAAATAAAACCCCATCACGACACGACAAATTGATGTCATCCATCCCTCTCTGGCTAACAGTTGCTACATATCACGCCGCTCACGTCCTCGACATTTTTCCTTTATATATTATTAATACATAAGTACAATCGTGCACTCTTCCCTCTCACGAGTGTTATATAAATCTGTCCTTTTCTATATTGTTGGGTCTAGTTTTCCCAAGCGACCGAACCCCGAGGGTAAAACTCCCTAGGGTCGGTATTGACTCTACTATGGAAGGAAAGTTATCTGTACACCTATTGTCGGCCACCCCCTCTCCCCTTCCCCCATCCACCCGTCGAAGGACTTTCTTACGCATTTCACGCTTTGTTTTATTTTCCACGAGTTTCCCCGATTTTTAAGTCAAAGGTGTTCGTTTGTTTCATTGTTGATTCATAGAAGACACTTGTTGATGTCAATGCGATTTGTTGTTCTTGATTAAATTATTTGTAATGATAAGTTTTACTTAACAATTTAATGCATTATTTACTAATATTACAAATACTAAATTCCTGACAGAGTTTGACGGTTAAATAATCAATAGTAAAAATGATCGCATGAACATGTAGTCAGAATAGATGCTTCAGTGTTGGCGACTTATTGCTACGCTTCCTATCTTTTCGAGACAACATTTATGTTTGGTTTTTTTAGTTGAGTGTAATAGATCTCTCGCGTTGCTAAGGCTGTACCCGTTTAAATTCGTAAAGCGTTATCATGGTCTTATCGCGTAAGCGTTACATTGGTTAAGAGTAGTAGATTTGCTTAAAATAACCTTTGTGATTACTGTAATATTCAATTGTGACAGTGTTCCATTGCGGTTTACCCTACGTATTAGACATCCTCTGGTAAAATTCGAAATACGTTACCGTGATCAAAATCGATATGGAAATGGGCACCCATACTTCAAATACGTGTAGATGTTCTGAAGTGTTCTTGTAACCAGCATTTTGAGCAACCGAAACATTATTGAGTCAGCTCGGCCATAGGAAAACTCATTTACTGTTTTGATTGATCCGTATCAAAAAGAAGCAATAGTGATGCTTCGTAATCGTGCAACTTAACATCTAGTCACTTGTGTGGTCATAAATTTTTGAAACTTAAAGTTAAATAAAGACCGACCCCATCGAATAAATTGACTTATACATAAATACCGTGAATGGAACTAAAATTTCTCGCATATTAAAAGACTTCCTTTATAAGTGCGCCAATATCTAATATATCTCAACTATTCCCTCAACAAAGCTACTAAATTATGGATTATTAGATAAATATTAAATATAATAGCACAAACTTTAATTTAAACTCATAATTAACTATTTGAGAGTCAAGGTGTATTCATGAATAATGATCGAAGTACTCGTAATAATAATAAAAAGATAATTTCGTTATAAAGTAGCAAGTCGTAATCTCATGTATTCGCATTAAAATTTCGCTAAAAATAATTCGAGTTAGTAACCTGACCCACCCCTACTTAATACGATTTAAGGGCAGGCACACACCGAACGCTAATTTAGTAATGCGCGGTCACACGGCGCGCGACCGACACGCGGCGACGCAACTACGATTTGTTCACTTAACTTATTTAGTGTGGAGGGACGACAAATATCCGTCCGTTTAGATACAAATGTCGGTTATCTAGGCCATCTGCGATATCATATTTCAATTGATAAAAATTTTTTATAGACTTTGTTTTCATTTAGTATAACTTAATGTTTATTTGAAGATTTTTTTGTAATTTCTTATCTCGTGGTGAAACTACATTTTGCGTAAATTCATAATTTAGTTATAATACAAATTAAATCAGACATAGAAATTAGGTATAATATATATTTTTTTTACTTTGTTCGCTAGAAAATTATGTGCAAAATAGACATTTTCAATATTGATGAAATAGAGTGATTTTAAAATTGTTTTAACTACAACAAACCGGATATTGTAGCTGATGCTACTAATTTTACAATTCAAAATGTCTAAAAACGTAGATGAAAAAGTTGAAAAAAAACCATTATATATTTTTGTGAAGCTCGGCTTAAACCAAAAATAGTTACAGAGTTTTTTTTTTGAGATAATAATCGTGTTTGTTAAATTAGGCAAACTAGAGGGAATGTCATTCAAACGCGTGTCTACTACGGCGTAGCCACGTGCCCTGCACACGATGTCAATGGAGCGACTACAAAACGCCCACTCAGAGTATTAGAGAAAAGCAATTGTAATAAGTTGTTACATATTTATTACATCATTGCAATTTCGTATCAACAGATAATTTGAAGTGCTGACAAATAATTATAAAACCCAATTGTTTACTCTCATATTAAAATAACGCTGTTGCTCTGCGAGTTCGATCCTGGTGAGAAATATCTATTAATATATTGTATTTTTAACAAAAAACGCTATGCCTTAAGATTGAATTAATATTTTTATTTCTTAAATGTATGATTATTTCAAAATTTTATAGTGGGTAAGTAATATAAATCAATTTCAACACAATTTAAACATTACTAAAAAGTATAGTAGGCATGTATGCTCTTCACCCTTCAAAAGCTACTAGAAATTATCATAATTAATTTATATTTACAAAAGAGACCGTCTGCAAAATACTAGTAGCCTCTTTTTATGCTAATTCGTGTAATACAATCCCCATTCTTCGGCAGCACAATTAGGAGCAGCGATAAACCCATGCATTATCTAGTCAGCGTTAACAATGGAAAATATTACCCTTGGAGTAGTACAGAAATGGTTAGTATAATATTACACTTGGGGTCCTAGCGTTAGCATGTGTGAAATCACAATGGTGCCCGACTACATTGCGACGATGTTTTTCTTTGAGTCACTAGTATGATTGATGGTTCACATCGGGTGCTCTATGGAATTGATATTTGAAATTTGAACGATGTATAATGTTTATTGGATTTCCTATAATTCTAAAATATTTTATATTGTTTATAGAATTTTACGATCATTCACTCAAAACTATAAAAATACAATTATTTATAAATTTATTAAGTGCATATAATTTCAAAATACAATTTTAAAATACTTTCATTGTCATTCGGAAAAAGCATGACATATCTATTGATAACATTAATCAGATAACATGATTATTTTAAGACCTGCTTGTAAATTCACATGCACAGCACACAGTTCACCTGATGGTAAGTGATTCCTGTGGCTCATGGCACACACTCATCCTCGATAAGGAGTCATAATAAATATGCATTGTCACCCTTGAACACTAAGATGCAATGCCGCCTCGTCGCTAGTAATAAGGGTGTCCGGATTCCCCTACATTAACGACACTAAGCACAACGGCGTTATATGCTACTATATTACGATGGTATTCTTTATTTGACCACGTGCTACCCAATCCTGCTGCAGCTAGAAAAAAAAGTTCAGTGTGGCTCTGCCACTGTTAGTTGATTTAATAAAGTTTAATTATATTAAAGTTAAATAAATAAATATCTTATATTTATTTCCTTTTAAGTGGTGCGGAAATACCTTTTTTAGGCTATACAAATAATAAATAAAAGCTCCTATCAAGGTTATTATTATTATTTGGAAAAAATGAAACCATTTTTTTTATTTATATGTAATTTAATTTCGTATTTTGTGATAGTTTTGTTTGTGAACGATTATAATGTACAATTCTTATTCGATATACAATTGGTAAAATATAAGTTACTACATACAACATTTTTGGAGGAAATCCTCTAACGTACGTTCCGTTTTGAAGATATTCAAGTATTGTGGCGGAAGTATTTTTTCTATTTCGTATACGGGATTTGTTATTTCGTTGTATTTCGTAGACATTTCAACATTTCTTAGTAAACGATATGTTTTGATAGATATGATCGTTTTTGTGCTTAACGATATTTATATTATTCAATCGCAAGCAAAAGAAAAAAATAGATACAATTGAGTCAGAATAAAAGTTCGAGCATTTACAAATCGATTACATTAAAATTTACAAACATTACTTACAATAAATATATCACAGACTTTACAAAAATGAAATATCGATACGAAGTTAACAACAGCTTCTCTAATATTTTTTACACAATGTTTAATTCGAAATCCTGAGCGGTTGAAGAAGTTTAATCAAGGCTTGTTTATAAAAATCTACGCGACTATTCTCATCTAGCAAACAAACTATGAATTATTCCTATATGTCATATATAGTTCTAATATATACAAGAAAATTACAAAGTTATATACATAAGCGACGCTGCCGCCTTTTAAGTTTAAGTACAATGCACATTACCCTTGAGAATACTCCACATATTGTAAAAAAAATCCGAGTAGTAAACGTATAATATTGAATTTTATAGTTAATTAATATATTACCAACGTACCTTACAACTTAAATGGTTATAGTGTTTTAATACTCCACAGACCATTTAGGTTATAGGTACATTAGTACAATTATATCAATGCTTATATATATTGTTACAGAGCCTTTACAATCAAAAAAAAATTATTACAAGTTTTACGTTAATTTCCCTTACAGTCTCTCAGTCACTCTGTCGAACATAGGTAACAAAAAAATTAATACATAACATATTTTAACAAAACCCTATCTAAAATAATATAATTTTTAATATAATATATTCAGTATAAACCATAAATAAAAGAAAAAGGTTTATATGTATTTACTTTAAGTCCAATTATATACATTTTTATTTTCAGGTACCAGTTCGAGCTGAAACCTAAAGCCGACTCTTTCATTGTAGACATGTTCCAACCACGAGCAGCTAATTGCTAGGGTTGTCCAAAGGGCGAGAAAATATTTACTTCACACATAAATGAACAGAAAGACATTAACAAACTAGAATTCTAATAGTTGTTTAAAGTTGGTAAGTAAACGACGAAAATTACTTGGAAGCGAGCGGTGCGGTCTGTGCGTATTGCTGCGCGCTGCACGTTGGCAACGAGAATGGGTTCACGCTGAATGGAGACGATACCAAGCCACCCATTCCTGGAAAAAAATATTTATAAGAATCCTACGTTCTTTTTTTATATCAAGGGGGATAAACAAATCACACAGTTTTGATGTCACCCACGACTTCGTCGTTCGTATCTTTGATTCTTATACCATGCTGCAGATACGTTATTTCTTTTGGACTAATAAATCTCTTAACGCTATATTCAGAAAAGTGACGGGCATTGTTTAAAGTGTGCCATTTTGTAATTGCATACCGCTTACCAAACGTAATTATGGGAAATTTTGATGAAGCATTTACTGCGCTTTGAACCGTTTTTAAGCTGTTAAACTGGGGATGAAATGAGTTAACGACGGAAAAGAATTCACTCGTCACAGAATCACAGTTTTCATCGTCATCTGCGGTATCATAATTTTTTAGAAATATGTTTCATCGTGTTGTGAGTCTTTTGCCGTATTTCACTTTGTCCGGACGATATTAAGTTATTAAGAAATCAGACGAGGTTATAATGATAATGAACTTTTATGCAAGTAATGTGATTAACTCTTACTCTATGCATGAATTCAATGTATAGAGAAGAAGGCTGTCAGATCTGATCAAGGATGTCTAACACTGATCACAGCCTCGAAATATATGATGTTCTTTTTATGATACAATATTAGATGGGCGATATAAATTTGTTCAACATAACCGACAAAATCCATCTTTCGTTTGGCAAAGGCTCGAGAGAAAGTAACGCAAGATATAACCAAATGACTCTGCGTAAAAGACTCAGATGGTACGCTTGTCTGCGATGCTGTCAAAGTGAAGAAGAGGTGGCGTAGCTACTTCAACGAGTAACTCAACAGGCAACACATGGGTGTTTCGCCCCCGGAAGTGCCCCGGAAGATTGGACTTGTTGCCCCCATAACACCTGACGAGGTAGAAAAATGTCTTTGGAGCATACAAAATCGAAAAGCTGTGGGCCCTGACGACTTACCGATTGAAGCGTGGAAATTAATGGGTACTCATGGTGCGACTATACTTAATTAACTTTTTAATCACATAATCAGCAGCCGACTCTTGGAGATCAAGCATCATCACTCCAATTTACAAAGGCAAAGGTTGTGTACAGGACTGCGAAAGTTACCGTGGTATTAAGATTATACTATGAAACTTTTCGAGCGCGTGATTGACTCAAGGCTCCGGCAAGAGTGCAATGTCTCAGAGTGTCAGTATGGGTTTCGTCCTGGTTGTGGCATCATAGATCCCATCTTCGCTCTAAGAACGCTAGTGGAGGCTTACAGGGACAAGAAAAGGCTTTTATTGACCTGCAAAAAGCATTTGACGGCGTACCGCGACAAGTGATCTGGTGGGCCTTCAAGGCGAAGAACGTGCCACAAGCCTATATTGACACTATTCGAGACATGTACCATTATTCGGTGTCTGTAGTCAGGACTGCCGTTGGAGATACTTGTCCATTCCCGATCACGGTTGGTGTTCATCAAGGCTGGTCTGAGTCCCTTCTTGTTCAGCGTAGTGCTGGATGTAGTTTCAGCGAATGCCCACTAACCATTTCCATGGTTGATGACGTACGCCGATGACATTGCGCTGACAGATGAGGACCAGAAGAAACTGGAGCAAAAGGTGAACCAATGGAATGGGCGCTAGAGATGTGGATGTGTGGCATTATGTGATCAGATCGTATAAAAAACGAACGTTTCCGTGGCAGCCTTGGAGTCCGTGACACAGCAGACAAGCTGCAGGAAAGTCGTCTCCGATGGTATGGCCACATAAGCGGCAAACCTTCAGACTACGTTGGAAATAAATGCCTAGACCTCACTGTACAAGGCCGTAAAAGCGGACATGGTGGAGAACAATCTCACGAAAGAGGATGCCGAAGACCGGGCTAAATGGAGAAGACTCAGTCGGAAAGTGGACCCTGGTAGTAGGCCGGGAAATTGCTAGGCAGAAGAAGAACCAACAAAATAAAAAAAGCCATAAAATTTTTAGTTTAACTTTCAGTTGAATTAAATAATATTATAAATTGACTGAAGAAAATTTTATAACATGACAGACAGGATCTTTTAATTTTGATTCAGACTCAAATTAGCTATTACATTTACATATTCATAACTTCTGCATAATAATAAACTAAAGTTCATATACGAAATTAAAAGCATAATTACCTGTTAAATATATAAATAAATTATAATAGATTCCACTAATTATTATGGATGAAGTGAAATTGATACTATTAATGAAGAGAAAGCCCTAGTTTAGGGATCGTTTCAACCTCTTATCATTCTGCTAGAAATTAACTTGCAAATGAACAAAAAAAAACATGGTATTAAAATGTTTGAAAAGAAAACACACAAAAAATCCAAAGAAAAATAACCGAAATAAAAAGTAGAGCACTGACATTGCACGGATAAGTGTTGGCAGCTATATTGCGGGCTCTGCTTTACAACGGCGAATGCGCTCCTTAGCTTAGCCTCTTTACTGTGATGCTCTTTCATATAGACCGGGTTGCATTTTGTATGACTGTTTGCTTGGTCGACCGTGCATTTCCCATTCCTTTCAGTGTAATGTCCGATATCTTTTGAGTTATACGCGTTATAGTTCTCACGATTAGTTATTTGTCCGTTTGCGTTCGGGTGGTACGGTCCTAATGATACTGGGGTGGGAGAAAAGATGCGTTGAGCGATGAGATGATAAAACATATTATGGTTTAAGTTTATTGCAGAAGAAATAAATTTAGTAGAAATAAAAGTAAATTTATTAACTTATTAAATTTGAAACAAAATATTGAAGTAACAATCATTTGTGATGTTTTTTAAAATTCATCCAAACTATTTTTGAAATCTTAAGGTTTCTTTACTTATATATATTTTATTTCACAATTTAATATAGTTTAATAGCAAATAAGCAAAAAGTAAATAAAATACGATACATTCATAAGTAATGAGTCTTTTTTCTTGGAACTTTATCGACTTTATTATCCTTTTTTTTATTTTCATAGATTTTATAGAGATTATTGTTGCGAGACTTTGCCTTTTACAGTTTCATCGATTAAGATTTAGAGGGTTTCCCGTAATTACCACAATTTATTCTAGTTATATTTATATTATTTAGTATTCTAGTTATATTTATATTATTTAGTATTCTAGTTATATTTATATTATTTAGTATTCTAGTTATATTTATGTTATATTATTCAATTTATTATAGTAGCACCGACCACCGAAGTGAATATATTTTATGAAATTCGTGGTACACACTCTATAGGATACCACGATATTTACTATGGTGGTTAAGATACGTCAAAATTGTTCGATAAATCCTCACCCTGCCACGAGCGTGCTTTTTATCAACGCGTAACTTATGTTCAGTACTGAAACTTCAAGTTTTAATAAAATAAAACTCACCCTATGCTATGATGTACACTATTGACACACATGAGCTAGAATGGAAGAAAGAGACGAGTGGTGGGTTCGTAGCCATTACTGTTCTATATGCACTAAATAGTATATAGTATAGTGTGGTTCGCAGTGGTATGTACTGCTCTATAAGTACTAAGTTATATAAGTATTAGAGTTAGTAGAGTCGGTGACTACACCCGTGTGATGAAATTGTAGAGCGAGGTGGACGGCGTGTAGCGCTGGGCGTAGTATTAAGTGCAATAGATGTGAAATTATTATATAAGGATTTACGCAGCGCTGGGTGTAGTATTACTTGCAATTGACGTAAAATTATTATATTATATATATTATATAAGGATGTTGTATGGCAGTTCATATTTGTCTATAAAAATTGGTAACTCACGTGAGGTAGAGTTGAATAGCGAGGTGGGCGGTGCGTAGTGCTGCCCGTAGTGCGGTGTCGTCGCGCCTGCGCAATATCGCGGTGATACGGAACCGCCGCTGCGCGCGTACTCCTCTAAAAGAAAAAGCCTGGGATCAACAACAAATTGTGTTAGAACTTCATGCTTTAGTTCTTTTTTTATATCTATTATATAATCTAATAAAAATAAAAAATAAAAACTACTATTCTTGCTCAAACGCTTTTTTAAACTTTTATACTATTTAATATATAGTACATTAATTTATAATTACTAAAAGGGAAAATTTTGGAGATTTATGTAGTAATAAAAAGTAAAGTGTGTAATTATAGTCCCTTAATATGTTGTCAAGCCTATGTTTAGTCAAGATATGAAGATATTGTGTGGCTTCTTTATTGGTTTATAAATGTTGTTCACAAAATAAAAGAGAAAATTATTATTAATGTAAATAGTAAAATACCTTATTGACCAATTTTATTTAAGCTTTTTGGTTCACATAAAGGAGAAAACACAATGATCCCAAAACAGAGCTTTGGTGGACGCTATAGACTCTATTAAATGTCTGACTTTCATATTTAACTACTTTAACAATTTGTCTTGTATATACCGCAAAGCACATTGAAAACATTAATTTGGATGCCTAACTAACAACAAACCATGTACTTTAAATCTCTGAAACGTAACGTGTTAATGATGGATAGAATACACATAAGCTCTAAAGAGTTTAAACTTTTTAGGTATCCTACTCACTAAACAATCATTCTTTTTATCTTGAGTTATATAAAAAAGTCAAAAATTCTTATTAGGGTGCAATCTGATTCATAGTTCAGCTATCAGATATAATCAGATTGCATCCTAAAAAAAATCTTAATTGAAATATCATTAAATTCAGTTATTTCACAGTCACATTATCTGTAAAGATACTAAATACACTATGGGAAAGTACTAGTGTCAATCCAATGTAGTATATTGGATTGGATAAAATTAAGATTAGTATCAAGATCTGGTTTTATTGTGAATGTTCCAGATCACCTACATTGTACCTGACGCGTCATAGGCAAGCGATGGTCTGGACGTCCGCTACTATCCAGTATATGCACACGATGTATATCATGTGTACATGTTGCGGTGACAATATACATTTATATAATACTAATATTATATAAATATCAAATTACCAAATCAATATATTATTTGATATATATATATTATAATGCATGCATTAAATATTATGCATTTTATAATAATAAAAATAGCATGTTTATAATATATAATAATTAGATGCGTACCCTCTGTCCACTGGTGGGGCGCGTCCTGCGCGTACGTGTTAAAAGTGGCAGGGGGCGGTGAGCGTGGTAGCAACTGATTGTTCCGCGGCATCGAGTACAGTGCCTCCGCCAGATCAGCCGCTCGCTTCAGTATTATCTCCTGTACGAGAATAAGTTATCTTAAAAGCTGTTTCGTTAGTTCAACTAAACTAGCTCTAGTTAATAAAACTAGTTAAATACAATTCTCGAACCTCACATTCATGTGTGAGTCGACGCAATTTTTTAAATAGCTTACGCGTCTCTGTGTTATTGACATACGCGTAAGCTTTTTCTATGAATAGGCGGTTTTCATTCTTAACCGTACAATCCAAAGAATAATAAGTCGTCCTTTTTTGTGTATGACTGTAAATAACTATTGTAGCTATAATGCAATCACCCCTTAAATAACTATTTTTAAACTTTTTTATTAGTGCATATGAAATACATGAAACCGTAGCTTATACAACTTAAACTTATTAAATAAAAAAAATCGAAAAAGTCTGTAAAAAGCCCTGATATATTCTAGTAACAATCAGAATATTGTCATGGTTCAAATCCATCAGGGAAGAGCATAATTAATGTTAGAAAAATAAAATTATAGAGCATCATCATCTGCAAAGTCCTAAATGGCTGTCATATGGACCTAACATTCACCACACGTTAAAAATAATATAGTACGTCTATTTATGCTTTTTTAATAGAGGATGTGTGATTAATTTATACGTGGCCCATCCCTAATTGTATATGGCTATGTAAATACATCACCAAAACCGCCAAAGGAGATGGGCCACTCTCCATACATTGCATGGCCCACTAAACGAAGTTCAAGGACAGTAATAAAATTAAGTTTAAATAACAGACTATATATCCCTTTTATTATAAACAAATTAAAATCAATATTGTTCATGGGGATACAAAGATATTTAAAAAATAAGATAAGAATTTTAGGTTCATATGATTTTGCTGTCAATACACTTTAACATCATCATCAGCTTAAATATTATTTATATTACTATACTTTATGACACAGACCTAATTCAATGAACGCCAATACTTTGATGACAAGTATGTAAAAATGAAATGTTTTTTTCTATAGATATTTCATTAATGTCCTTGAGAGCACGAGTAGCTAGGCCGAAAATGGCCCATGTCCTTTCGATACATCACACTTTTATGAGATAATCACACAATTAAGAGTACTTCAGTACTGTTAATTGGGTATCCAGCACATACTCATCGTTCAAACAAAACAACGTTATGATACTCTTTAATATGGATCCCCCATCGAGCTAGACCTTTTATCGTCAAGTTATATCCCAAGCTTGTCTGATCATGCCTGTTATTCACATAAGAGAAAGATTAGACGAAAACCCACAGTTTAGAAAATTTATTATGATTATTGAATTATAATTTATTTCTGAAATAATATACCACTATCACGATATAACACAATATGTGAACTTATATTTACGCGCTCACTAAACACCGTTTCTACGTTCTTGAAAGGAGTATTTCATTCTCGGAAAATGAGACCGTTTTTGACAAAAGATCTCGTAGGATACGGATAAGAGCACCAAGAAACCCAAGCCTTGATCTCTTGTATCTTATAATTTCTTACAAAATAATATATATATCTACGGTTAAGGGTTCGAAAGGCAAAATCAGAGAATTGGTTCTAAAAAGTTTTTGTTTTTAACATTGAGGAAAATTAAATTTACTGCTCTCTAAATCTTAACAGCGGCAAATTTCGCCATATAAGAATCTGAATAATTACGTTCACACGGACCCTACAGTTATAAAATCTAAGCAATTTTGAACTGAGTTCTTGTCATAAAAGTAATTTAGGTTACATTATTGTGTAAACACTTCAATTGCCTACAACTTCGCCTGTATACGTTTACTGTAACCTCAATCCCAATGCTCCGATAAAACAAACTATTGTTTATAATAGAGTGTTAGACTGAGGTATTGTTGTGAATCTTCTAGGACAAGCATTTAAGCTTAGGTGGATTGATCAACCGGAATTTTTGTAATGTTAATAGTGCTGATAGCATTATTTAAAAAAAAACTAAAGACGAGATCCGTCATAAAGAAAAACGCGTCGTCGTGTAGTCGTACGTGCTATACGTGATTGACATTATTATTGTGTGAGCTGTGACAAATTAAAAAAAAAATTGTTTTACAATTATAATTCAATTCAATTAATTTATTATCGGATAACAGTGTTCCATTAATACATTCATACATTTAAATAAATTACAATTAATACACAACACACATAGACAAAAACATAAATTAAACAAAGAAAATAAACCAAATAAAGAATAACAATAAACAATTAGGTCTGCTCCACTAAGATTATAAAATTATTAAATGTCAAATATAGTTAAAATGTCAACTTAAAGCATTAATTACTACTTCTATCATTATATTTATTTACCTATGAGGTTATTATTATTATTATTTATTTATTAGTCAGTAAGTGAACCATGGCACAATGGTTTAAGTACTGACAGTCATAACGGTCTGCTAAGCTAGTATCATAGAAGCTAGTATAATAAAAGGTGATTCAGTCTCAAATGATGCTAAAGCATATTCCCAAAAGGAAATTTACATCCGACTGACACTATATGATTAGGAGATAACAATGATGAATATATTCATAAACCGTCTTATTTAAATTAAAAAAATAAGTACCATAAACAAGATTAATACTTTAAAACATATATAATGTTAAAACAAAAGTTATACTATAAACTAACCTTAGGTAATTTCTCCGGGTCGCCTGGATGCCTGGGTATTAGTTTTTGCAATCTTTGAAAACCGTAGTCTATGGTAGGCTCGTTGAGAGCTGCTATGCGGAAGAACAAAACAAAATCAATCATTACTCGATCTCTAACGACGGCTAATTGATGGATAGCTTAAGAAACACAATCGGATTACTAGTAGAAGAAATCGACATATGGAAGGGGACTTCGATTGTGTTTGTGAGAATCCTTACAGCAAAATATGCAATCGATGGTCTGGTAGTAACCAGAATATATTATGTGCAATTAATATGAAGCTGTCTAAATTGATCACAAGGTCAACTTATTACAATGTGTAACCGTCGCATTTTCTTAATCAATCTGGAGAGATTGATTGTATAAAACTATTGCCATATACTTTTTTTTAATTTTGCATCGCCATAAGCCAAATAAATAAAGTATTTTTGAATCTTAGTTAGAAACATTGATATTGATGCATGAATGTACTCACAAACATATACAAATCTCCCAGGCGCTCCCTTGCAGAACTGCTTACTCTTATAAGAAAGCGTGACCTCAACCACGCCAGGTATATGCCGCGGTGGAGTCTGAACTCTTATCGCGTGTGATGTAATTAGCTGTTAAGAAATATATTCCTTTCTATTAAAGCTTCAAGTAAATCTTTAACATGCAGAGGGAGGTAAATAAAGATCACGGAATAAAGGGGCTAGAGAGGGTCTGCGGCTACATTTTTATACCGTATATTAGTCAATAGCAAAATTTGGTATTTCATATTCGCAACATTATCGCCATTGTTGATTTAATAAGTTATATCAGGAAGATAAATTGTAAAATGGAGATAATCAAGTTTTGCACCGTCATTATTATTATTCGACGTTCCACCTCCTCAAACCTAGTTGAAAAAAAACTGTCCTAGGCAGGCCTACTAGTTTTTGATTTTTCTACCATCGTTAACAAATTATATGAAATATTTGAATACATATTTTTTTAAATTAAAGCTCACCTCACTCCAAACTAACATCGTTCCAAACACAACTTGAAGCCCATCGAAAAAGTTGTCCCCGACAATAATAACAGTGGACCCCCCTGAGGTCCATCCTTCGCTTGGCGATATAGCCTTGATGCAAGGCGTTGCTACCGGTAGAGGTGGGTATAGACCTGCTGTTGACAAAATTTGAATTAGTTTCATTTGAGATTTCCCCAAAATAACTAGGACTCTGTTACTTATAATACAGTATACTTCTACAGATTAGAATAATAAAAAACAATAATCTTACATAAATAAATTATATTGCACGTGTATTACCAAACTGCATTTACTTTGCATTTGGTGATACTCATATTTTCTGAAATCAATTACATAATATGAATCATAGTTTGAATTCTCTATTATCATCGAGTATTCTAGTAACATATGGTTCACTTTTATAGTCGAACTCTGCAATATTAAATATTTTAATTTCATGTAAATCAACAACATATCAGAATTAATGTTCAAAGTAGTAAGTTTTAAAATTCCAAATCCAAAAATGTCAATATATGGCATTAAACTAATACGGAGTATTAAAATTTATAATGGACGTAGCGGAGCTGACGCGTCACAGGGAACGACAATTGAAAACATTCCACGACGCGTGAATCACGCTATCACAGTTTATAATCGAACGTGGTATACGAGTACTCGTATATAAAAGCTCCTATGATCACTATCCAGCGGCTCGCAAGTCTATTTCAACAAAACTGTAGAGGCTACTGGCCTAACAGCAATAATAGGATTTTCCTCTTCCCAAGTTGATCACTTAGCCTCCCGCTAGTTTCGCCTTTCGTCCTATGACCAAAGACTTCTTGGACAATATTTGTTTAAGCTAATAATTTATTTGAAATTAATCCTAAAAAACGGTTAACTTTGGTTATAAAAAAAATAAAAAGTTATTTGATATAAAGGAGATTTCAATTTTCTCATTCAAACTTTGTGAAATATTTTTAAAAGTTAACGACAAACGATGTAAACAACATTAAATACAGTAAAAGGTATGGTCACAAATAAACTTCCTTGGCCTAGACACTGCACAAAGTAGAAGGAAAATTTTATGGCCAAAGACTTAAAAAGTTGAATAAACGAACCACTAAAACTAATTCCGTCCTGCTTGAACATTTACATTAGAAGGTTTTCAGAAAAAGGACAATTGCGGACCGTAAATGTTACACCGAGCTATCAGAAAGGGAGAAAGCAATCGACGATGATAATTGAAAATGAATTTTAACGGCAAACAATAAAGTCAGAGATAGCGTTAACGTTTAACGGTTGTTATGACATTATCGAAGTGTTAGTACGGATGCAAGAAGGTTGTAGTGAGGGGGACACGCGCCTGAAGACAACAGGGGGAAACTCAAATCTTGCGAACAAAACGACTTGGTAATAAAGACGAGAAGAGAAAGTGAATTTAAGGGGACGAAAGAAGATTACGCAGTCGGTTCCTTTTTAATTTGGCTAATAAAATATTTTCCGTCGTGGCCTCTAATAGAAATATTTTTTGACGAAATAACATTTAATCTCATAAATTGGGTTCGTGATATTACAAAAGCCGTCTGAAGTAAAAATGTTACTTTATTATAAAATTATTGTCAAGTCGTACATACTTCATTAGACGTTTAAAATTATTTTAATTATATTACCACATAATAATGGTAGGGTTCGCGGGAAGGCGAGTCTATTTGTAGGACAATGCAGAACATAGACCACCGTCCTACAAATAGGCTGTGGTGATTACAAATGGAAGGATTTGATACATCAGAATTTTGCATCACGACTCTTTAAAACGTTTATATTTATTATAACTAATAAATTATATAAAACTAAAAATAGATTGCATTTAATATTTTAAAAAGTACAAAATTATTCTACTTTCAAGCGCTTAATATTAAATATTTAGATGCAAATTTTTAATTTAAATTGCTTTATTATTCATTAAAACTATGCTTATAGTCCAGCCGTGTAATGAAAACCAATAAAAACACAAAAAGTACGCGTTTCACCGTGTCCAAACATTTGAAAGGAATAATCTCACACTAAATTATCCCTTTTCTCTTCATGCCGGTTTCAACACCCCTATCCGCCCCCACCCCGGGTTCCATGCGAATGTCTACAGTGATTCCTTGCATACAAACGACACCCTATAACGGAGTATTATGACTTATACACATTTATACCCGATCGACTCTACCATTATTTAATGCACAGAAATTTGACACAAAACGCATTCAGTTTTGTGCTTAAGTACGTAAATTTATAAATGGTAATGTTGTCCTAAACACAATGCATAGTAAAATGTATAGATATTTTGATTTGAATATCCACTGATGATTTTTTTATGTATGGTACGGTCTCCCTAGGACCGGCATGTTATGACGCACTCTCGGCAACTTGGTTTTCGGATTTCCACACTCACCAGACAACAAAAACATAGCTGCATTACACTGCTATATTATACATATTACATATGCTAATATTCTGTCAGGGCGTGGTCCTTCGTTCACAAATTCATTCTGCATCTGTTTTGCTGATGCTGATAGAGACTTACCACTGTAATCTCTTTATAAGGGATAAACGTATGCGAGTACTTAAATACCTAATAGACATAATAATAATAATAATCTGTATTCTTTAATCTGTATTTATATAACCAGGGCTGGGATTTTCTTGTAAGTGTAATACATGGTGTTCCAGAAAATCCCGCTTTTTCTATATCTATATCCATCATACATTTTGATTACTTACTATAAATTTATATATATGAATATTTATATGTAGCAAAGTTAAAAATTATAATATTTGAAGAAAACAAAACAAATATATATGTGTGTGTTCAGTAGTGCTTTTGAATTTAGAATATAAGGTGACTCATATTATAAATTTTTTAACCAATTGATCAACGGTTGCTTACAATCTAGTCAGTTTAATATATAAAATACATTTAGTACTCAGTTCAAATATATGTATTTCAAAATTTTGAACGGGTTACTCTGCAGCAATACACTCTTTTGACGCAGTTTTAAGGTATAGTTCATATTTTCTTATCGGATTTAGATGTATTGCATTATTACGTATCTTCGTTTTTGAGTCGCTGATACTGTAACAGATTTTTTTTCCTACTTGATTGCGTATATATGTGCGACAATCATTAGGTTCCGTTATGTTTGTGTACTTTAAATATCATATAACGTATACATGAAAACACTGTGCCAATATCGATAAACAACTTAAAACTGACGTCCTATGAAAAGGAAATCAAAATAGAAATTAAAAATAATAAAAGGGAAAAAAAATGACTATGAAACGTTACTGGCACATTGTAAAATAATGAAACAACATAAAAAGAAAACGTACAATTATTTTCTGGCGCTGCGTCAATACCTTCAGACGGGTCCAAGCGCTTGGCGCGACGCCCGTGCTTGCTGTTGTTGTGGACGAACATGTTGTCCGATATCGCAAGCAGCGGACCGTCGACCATCACTTGTGTTGATATAACTACCTGTGAGACATAAGGTAATTTAAAAAAAAACATTACAAAATTAAAAAAAATGTCTATCGATGCAACTAAGCTCACTTAATAGTAATAAGTGTGATAAATCATCTCATCATCTTGAACGTTAAACTAAAAATAACCACTGACTGGGCTATTCTCTCTTAGTAATCACAGAAGATGTCAGCATGCTTTTTATATTAATGTTTTGTGACCGTTGTGGCTTTCTTTATAGACTCCTATGTCTACTTATTTCGCAAGTGATCTTAATTTATTTTGTTACGTTATTAAAAATTGTTATATTTTTACTAATGATGTTATATTTGTATTGTATCTATCAGAGCTATATTGCATACACTCATACATATATAATTACTATTAATGATTCTGTGTAAAAGTGACTATTTTTTATTTATCTTAAACACTGTGTTATGTTCAATTAATGGTTGGTGGCAATCACGTGAATTCATACGAACGCGAAATTCAAGATCATGAAAAAACGTCAAAAGTGAGTCACCAAATAAAAAAACCGCAAAACATACGATGAACCCCGACGGCATTTCACATACCAACATCCGGATTCAAGACCGTAACACACACATACACACAAAGGGATTCGAAAGGGAGAGTCCCTTGGGAGGTGGAGCCAATGTCTAAGGATCGTATGAAAAAGTTCTCCGATAGGTATGCATGGCATTGCATTGAGTGCATTGACGTAAATGGGCACATACATTGGTGGTGGTTTTGTCACATTAGAAGAACGTTTTGATTTATTATCACTTCAATGGATCCGAGATACGTATTTATTAATGTTTTATTTTGTTTTTTTATTGTATTTATTAATCTTTTATTTATTGATTATAAATATATTTTAGAGGTATTATGACTTTATTTATAGAATTTAAAAGTTTCTCAATATATATTTAAATCTTATAACTTATTATCTATGATTTTATATGTAGAATTTTCTGATATTTATTATAAACAAAGGATTTAAAAAATATATAAACAAATTGTAACAGACAGAATTAGCACATGACGATAAAAGACTGCATTATATCGATACCAAAACCCACCCACAAATGTGTGTTATATAATAAACCTATATATTCTTACCCTTGAAACGGGGAACGACCACTGAATTATTCAATGACACACAGAAAGCCCAAATATAGACACAGCTATACAAACCGACGAAAATGTGTATTGAAATGAACACTATATGTATTTATACCTAAGCTCTATATTTGGTTAAAGTTTGTTATAGGACACGTAATACAAATAAGTCTTAGCCAACTGTGGAAGCAAATTTGTACTCACAAGTAGACTTAAGTGTGACTGCACCTTTAATGTCAACTGCGTCAGGGTTGACACTAATTAATTTGAAAACGTTTTGTGAAAGTTTGTGTAACAATGACATACCGAACGGCATTTTATGTCCTGATATGTCATAATTTAACATAAAAATGGACCAAAGGATTATACATAACAGCTTCAGTGGTGGGATTATTTGTAAATAGATTCTATATTTTAAGGAATATAAAAATTTTCAATACATATCTGTAAGTACAAACTATCTAAAAATGCATGCCTTATATATATTTCGACCGTTCTTCCTTTTAACAGTTTTTACAAAACTCGATACATAACAAGAAAAAAAATTACCTAAAAAATAAATATGACTGTGGAATACACACTTGTTTTAAAATAAATAAACTATTTAGTTACTTCGTATTTTTACTACACTTGTATTTACAAGATCAATTTTCGAAGAATCGATTTGATAGATTAGGGTAGATTTATAACAAAAACTAAGAACAAATATTAGAATAAATGTAAAGAGATAAACTCGTATAAATAAATTTAATTTCATCCCTCCCTTAAATTGGTGGCGTTTTAAATATTCAAGCGTCGTGAACACAACCCTTCCTTCAGCGAGGTTAATAAGTGACAAGAGATTCTAGGTGTTTTTCAAGACTTTGTTAATGTTAATATACATTTTATAGAAGTGTAATTATGGAGAACATTTCCAACATATGTTTATCCATTTTATATGTTTATACAATTTAGTAAACTTTTAAAAAAAATAAAAAATATATTTAGGAAGTATATTACTCGTATGTAACATATGACAATTATACATTTATATCGGTAAATACTTCTAATCTCGTATTAGTTTATCTCAAATATTGTAGTGAAATTAGAAAATAGTTTTTTATTTTCAAAATTTTATTTCCATTCATTACCAGTTACAAAAGAGATACAATAAAATATAAAGCTACTAAAAACTACATTAAAATTTTACCATTATAGCTACGGACAAAATAAGAAAACTAGCATCAGTTATAAGAACGCTTCTATTGATAACTTGTACCACGGACCGAGCTGTACAGACGGAGTCGTACAAGGTACACGGTATTTTTTTCCTAGCAGTCCAGTAAATAAGCAACCATTTACCTGCCGACAGCACTAATAATTATGGTCGGACCTTGAAATTAGATAGTTACTTCTGTACCGTTTACCCCGCACACGTCGTAGGAATCGACTTTCTTTTGTTGGAGTAATTTTAGATCAATTTTCATTTAAGAAAGAGTGACCATTTTTTATGATATGTATTAAAATGTAAGAATTTGATTGTGGTGGATCATATGGGTCCAACCGAAGTACAGACCTGACCGTCGCCAATACATGTGCAGGTTGCAGGTTGTTTTTTATTCTTAACTTAAACTTAGCACTCGGCTAAAAACTTGCAGAAAAAAATAATAAGGCAAAGTTAAATTATAATATTATGTAAAAATGTAAATTGAATAGAGAATGTTCAAGTAAATTCTTTGTCATTTAGGTTGTTGGTTAGTTTTGCAAAAAGTAAAGTGTTTCAATCTTATGACAAAGGTTTTCATGCATGCAATAATGAAACGTTCGAAACGCGATTTCGTTCTTGAAACTGCTACTTACTTGAAATCTTCTCATGTCTCGAGGGTTACCAGCATTTTTCAAACAATTTTGATTGCACTTTAGAAAGAACTTCAGAAAAAATCTGAAACAATAAAAAACGATCCTTAATTCGTTTTGAATATTTCTATATAATTAATAAAAATTAAATATAAGTGGAAAGATAATTAAAGTGGACTGGTATATTCAGAATAAAGCAGAAAATTAAACTATGCGCTATGGAAGGGCATTGTGAAAAAAGGTATTATTAAGCCTCGTAAACACAAGTTAATTAAAAATATATAAATAATTGCAGTACATTATTTCTTTGTTTTTCACTCTGTCTATAACTGAAAGCGATAAAATGACATCTATTATTTACTGTCTCCGCGTGAAAGTCCCTTAACCTAAACTTTTGACTTTTACGACAGCTGTTTCCACTTCACAAGCCACAACATAAACAGACACATTAACGTATTAATTTGTTTCTTCTGTTCACTAATTTGTACTTCCCACCTTTTCTTTTCATTTTTTTTGACTATTAAATGCAATGAGTGTAAATCTTTCGGTCCACGTTTATTCAAAAAAAACTCTTTTTGCTAATACATAATATTTTGAAAAATTCTGTGATTTGGTTAGATGTCCAATTCATAAAATTTGTATCAAACAATTTTCAGACGAAAGTCTATGGACTATCAAATCGGCTTACACACAATCGCTTTTATTGTTCAACTGAATACGAAAACATATTGTTGTGAAATAGACCTTATTGCTTTCAAGTTAAAGTATCTGTAATACGTAAAGGTAAGTTTGTTGATATGTAACGTGAGCATGCGATCAGGCAAGCGATCACGATGAATGCTTTAGCAGAAATATTTTACATAGCCTCGGGCGTTGCCAGTACCGCTACGCTGAATATTGTTGTGCCAAGAGACAAGTATATGTATAGAGAGGTTATTACGCCCGTAAACGATTTCATTGATGGTTGAATAAGATTATTTTGTTTACACTATGACATTTCAGCATAATTTTACAATAACTTATATTAGTATCTGATACTTCTAGAAATATAATACTGATATATGTCATCATTTGCGACTCAATATTAGAATTATGTGCTCATTAGTGTTGGAACAATACAACAACACAAACAAAAAATTAAAAAGTTAATTGTATTAAGATGAAATATGAATACATTATTGTTCAACGCGGTATTATTAGAAAAAAAAAATATACGTTAAAATTATAAAAAATATAATTCATCGCATAGAAGAAATCTTCAATAATAAAATATATATTTCAGAAAAATATTATTGTACAAAATGCAGCTCTAAAGATTCCTTGAAAAACGAGCATATAGCAGGCGCGTACCTCGAACGTATTTGTGCTAGCAGAGCCCGCGGCGTCGCACATCTGTTCCCGCATTATTTATGTTAAACACCTTATGTCACAATATCGCGAGTTAGGAGTTTACGCGGCTGTCAAACGACACCGACTCTCGAGGTATGAATGGAGATTTTATTTTAGGAACAAGCGCAGATAGAAATGTCTGCTTTAGAGGTAACAATTTATGTTAACCTTAGCAGATATAGTAATGTGAAGTAATCATTACAATTATGTTAAGAATTCTTCTATTGTTTATTCTCTCTCATGTACACATCGGGCTTTTTTTGCTATTTGTAATAGGGTGGAATATCTATTTCCAATCTCAGTCAAATTTCAGTCACCCCTGAGAACTAACATAGACGCTGCAATTATAATTAATTAAATTGAAAACACTGTAATTAGTACAGTGTATTCAATGTAATTTGACGATGATGACTACGATTTCGATCACTTCGAAATCTTCTGCTTATTACCGGATGACATCAACTGCGCAATATATTTTATAGTACTGCACGCATTCAGGCAAACAGAGGCACACACTCATCGTTCCCCTCTCTATTTCGATAAGGTCTTACAAGTGCGTGACCTATACCAAACCCAGATAACCAACAATTTAATATACACAAATATTGCTTTTTTTCGGCAATAAATAATACAATAATATTAAAATTACCATTTTTTTGGTTTCTTGAAAAAAGCAATTACACACCACTCTACTTTATTTATACAAAATTAATAATAAACATAGCCGTTATGGATCCACGATGAAGCTAGTTTCTTGCTGCTACATGAATAGTTTGGCCCGATTGGGGAGAACCACGCCCTCAGAATATCAGCTCTGCTGTTTTTTAAATGGTATGCATAGAAATCCGAGACCCAACTGTAGACAAAGAGACATTCTATCTCAGAACTCGGGGTGACAACACAAGCATTTTGTATCCTTATCGTGGAAGGATGTAGATGTCGTTGATATATCATATATCGTGAGGTGAACTGTTTGCATACCTTGATACTATGAAAAAAAATTGGTTCATTTTGACCCAATAAGAAAAATAAATAATTTATTTAATTTTATTTACGTTACCATCACCACGAATATCAGACGAAGATTGAAAAGCTCCATTTGATATATTTTACCTGTAAGAGCGTTCTGATTCCATATGCTAAAATTTCAAATCAATATTTTAAAATATTTTTAAAAACTTTATTAATTTGCTATGAATGATTTCTATTTAATTGCAATCCATTTTCTGTTTTGTTTTCTTATCTATTTATTTAAAACACATTTGTGGTAACGATCACCTCGAGGGGGCCTGTAAAAGGATATTGTAAGTTTACGAAACTTAAAGGAGTTTCAGACCAACCATCATACGATCAAGACCTGTCTGTATGGACTAAAGTCCTTTGCCTTTCCCATTAGGGATAAGTTAATATCATCATTACGAACCTTAACTTTTTTAACCTTTTCACTATCTGTTACAGTTGCTTTAATAATTACGAATCTACGCTGTACCTGTATATTCATGCAAGTTTTATATTTTGTATCTGTGTGAGTGAATATATCTCTTATCATTACTATTACTCATCAGTAACTTCTTGCAAGTACGGGTAGTTTAAGCAGAACTATTAATACCACCGCAAGGGTCACCTGACAATTGCGTTATCCCAGCTATCACTCTTGCACGGTCAGCGCTAACTCCACAAAAATAAAGCCGTCGATTGACGCTAAGTACGATCTACGAACCTGATGGAACTTTCATCTTTTATTTATCATGAGCCAATCGTATTTTTGGATAACACTTTGTTACTTGTTTTTCGATACTTAATTTTCAAATATGTGAAGTGAATGAAATGAAAGAAATATAATCAAGTGAATTCTTAAATATATACAATATAACAGGCAAATAATATAACAGAAAAGTATTATTAGCAATATGAGCATAACAATTTCAAAAAATTAACACATCTTCAAACTTCTATATTCCTTCGATAACATACTTTGTTTGGTTACTGAATAAATTTTATTTTAAAAAGTTTTTGGGTGACATAAAGAATTGAAAATATTTTAACTGGTTATTAAAATTGTTATTTAAAAAACGCCTAAGCTTTTTATAAGCAGATTATAAAAAGCTTTTTTACACAGCAATTAATCATAATAGGTACTACTACATTTTTACATAGTTTTATATGTTTATCACATTGCTTCTTTAGATAAAAAAGTCTATAAATTAAATCAGGTAATAAAATCACTCATTAGATTCGTAAACATCAGCCTATTACTAGTATTCGGTAGACGAATATCAATTATTTTGTATTTTTATGTGGTAACATAGAAATCATAATGTAAGGTTGTCTTGGGACGGCAATGTCTGTCTTTCCATTTAACACTTACCAAGGTAACCACTGTATTGTGTTATACCAAAGTCAAGGAAAGTAGCAACATATAAATATAAATTTCACGGTCTTTTCAAACTGATTTTTTTTTAATTATTCGAACGTATAGATTTTCTAACCATGTTTTTGTTCCACGAGCAAGCACATGGTAAATTGGCAGCACTTAAAATTGCAGTTAGCAATTTCATTGGTACCGGCACCATGGTTGGAATTCAGTTTGCTCGCAGTGGAAATACAGTGGTTACGGCGGTAGAGCTACACTGCAGTTTGTTTCTAGCTGTAGAATGAATGGGTTAGCTCGACGTAGGACCACTCCCTCCCAAAATACCAGCATAATGCTGCTGTGCTTTGTCTGGTGAGTGTAGGAATCCGGAGACCTTTATTACTGGCAACAAGGCATTCCATCTCATTTCGCAAGGGACGCATCTGAATTATGATTCCTTGTCAACGATGAATGTAGATATCATGGGCCGCAGGAATCACTTACCATCAGATGAACTGTAGCTCGTTAGTTTACTCTCAATGTAATAACAAAAAATTAAAATCAGCACCGAACTATACCACATGACCACGGCCAAACTATTTCAAATACTATTCAATAATTAGTATTATAAAATTCTCGAGACTCTGTACACTTGGTACACTTGACTACATAACATCTTTAAAACACAAACACACACACACACGCCTAACGACAACTTACGTCTGTAGCTCACAGTGACATCCACAATGGAGCTCCAAGACCCGACAGGCGTTAATTTATCTGCACAGCGTCGCGATTTACGATTCGGAATGATGCCTTACGCTCGCTCCTGAGTGCTGTCGGTAATAAGTCTGATGAGGCTAATAGCCCACTTTCATTTATTAATGTCGTCTATAAACGTTCAATATTACATTTTATCAACAAAGGGTTAACGTATGTAATACCGTCTTTGAAAATAAATATGAATTACATTTATGTTATAATATAATTCGATTGAAGTAGCCTAATATTGTGTTTTGTATGATGCTTTAGGGATCCTAGGACCCAATTATAGACAAAGAGGATACGATAGAATCCATCCCATCATGTTCATCTTGAATGTTTGTTGACGATTGATCCTACACACACCGAAAGGTTTCTTCATTTATCTCATTTAATGTTATAATCGTATATATTGGTGAAAAACTGTTAATTATTAGTAGTTTGAAAAAGAGTCTTAAAGTTTATAACTCAATTGTTACGAACAGAATAGTTATATAATTATTGGGCAGACTGTTATGGGCAGATGAAAATTATTACACTAGTTCATAACGCTCAACCACTTAGAATAGCAAACGTGATTCCAACCGGTAGAGAAGATCGAGATTAAAGGCCCGCAATCAAAGCTACTCTAGCCAGCTATCTTATACATCTGCGTGCTATCTTACACGTGAATACTTGTTATTTGCGAAAAACGTGGCAAAAAAACCGTATATCTGAGAATTTTAAATAAAAAACGAAGAGTTTTAAGGAATTAAATAGAAAACGATTCTATTCTTTTTAAAGGAATTCTAAGACGTATCCAATATGCCAAACGGGATCCGCTAATTACTAGAGGTTACATTTGAGCTACACACATATGTAACCTCTTTATTCCGAAATAGATAATAATTAAAAAAAAATATATCTCATTACGTAGGATTAGGTAATTAATAAATGTCATAGATTGATTGTTTCCTTTCGTCATAGGTTTATTGCCTTAAATTTCAGAACAAGTCAACACAAGGTTGTATTTGCATGGTTTTTTATTTGCACAACTTGTAATAACTATGGAATGATTCAAACGATTTGACGTTTGTAGCTTACAAGCAATTCAAGCTATTTTCGATTTAAACAACGTAAAAAAAACACCGCTGCTAACCGTCAACATTTCAAGTGGAAATCGCCGAAATCAAACCATACCCAATAAAAAATCTACCTACAACGAGGAATATTTACCTATCGCATCACGGATAGAAAGGAAACTCTGTATTTTCGTCGTAAAAACTACCCCCGCTTTCCATCCCTTACCCGTATATAATACATCCCCTATTCGAAAAAGCTTATCTATAGATTTTGTACAGAACAAAAAAGTGACATGCTTTTGATGGAAAAAAACGATTTAAAATAATCTTTTTTAAATAAAACAATAAACTACACTTTAAAACAAAGTTTCTTGCTTGTTAAAAAAATATTACAATATTTAAATATTTTCAAGAGTGTCAGAGAAAACCATTAGAGTGAACGTAGTTATGAAAAATAAATATTTTTATATATCTCTAAAGATCTTTAAAATAATGAAATATTTTTGTCGTAAACTACAAAACTTAAGATTGTTTGTCTCAATTGGAACGCAAAACTAGCATTATGTAAGCAGTATTATTAATAAAAACTTATTTCTCCCATTCACACTTTTATTTCAGGCCGGTTTTGCAAATGCCGCACTATAGGATGAAAAAATCTACTAAGGCATTAAGTCGAGGCGGGCTGGGAGGCGCGGCGCCCTCTTCAAGGAACACTTGAGCAACCCCCGCCTCACACTACCGCCGTCTACAACTATATAGTTATGTTTATTTGCATGGAGTGTTCAAACTAGTTTGTAAAAAAATGCAAGTTTCCTGGCCTATTTGCCATAAATGAATGTAACTTGTTTAAAAAAGGATAATGTAACAGCCTAATATCCATCTTCACTTCAGACTGGTGGGCATGTTTTCGGTACATATTTGTTAATAATTTTTAGATATGCATATTATTACTTCATCTTATTTTCCATCACCGCTTCGTAGTTGTCTGGTGATATATACATGCTAACACTATGGCATTAGTTATAAAATGTTGTAAAAATTGTGTAAATGTGTAACTTGGTATAAATATAAAAAAAAAAAATATCATTTTGAGACAATGTTTTAAAACCCACACAAACACTTTTTATTATGTAGACGAGTATTGTTATGTTATAAGAGGTTATTAATAGAGGACTCACTATTAAGTGTAGTAATTGTCAGGTATTTGAAAATAACTAAACAGTTTTGTAATAGAGTGGAAGTATATGTAAAATAGATCAGTCGATACGCCACCAGTGTTTAATTTACCACCTCTCGTAGATACAAATTATTTTACATGACGCAGTCGGCAAGATCATAGAAATTTTAGACTGTATAAAGTGAAAAACTATAACTATTAACAAAGTCTTAACATTAAAAAATGAATAACGCGTTACAACCACCGTCGCCATTTTTTTTCGACGACACTAACCAATGTTACATCGGGTAATATAAGCAGAGAATGGAACAGATGGAAAAACAGTTTTAATCATTTAGTGTTATATAAAACACAAGTATAAAAAAAATATTTTATATTCTTCTAGAAAGGATATACTTATGGAATCATATATCGTAATCTAATATATAGTATATTGGAAAAAGTCATGAGAAGTCAATTGCCGTTCCACGCAGAGAATAATAATAATATGTTGTATTTATAAGTTGGTTATTATATCATTTAAAAAAGTAGCGCACACTTCAATTATATGCAAAGGCAGCTTCCTTGCAAGGTATTATATACATGCATACATCTGAACTGAGTTCTAGAAACCACATTTGAAAAATCGAACGCGTAGTAAGAACTCGGGTACTGACAACAAGCGGTCTCTTATAACTTTTCCCTTTTAACCTTTGGTTCCCCTCCCGGCTCCCGCGGCACGGTCGCCCGCTCCCTCGGGAGGCGGTCTCCAGGGCCGGCATCGACTCCCCCGCGTATACCGCCCCCACCTGCCACCACTCAATACCGACACGCCATCCGGACGCCAAAGATTAAGTAGCCGAAAGATTGATGAAAACTATGTAGCCATAATTTGTCACGATTGATGTGTGACATAAAAATTCACATGTTTATTTTAGATTTTTTACATATATTTCACGTTGTTACGTTATAACTTACGTGGAAATTTGCTATTGTATGAAGAAATGTAAAATATAAAAATGGATTCATAATTTTCATTCCACCAGTCAGTTTTCTCTGATTCGTTAATGAGTTTTAAAACACTTTTACACTATACTTTTTTGACACATGTCTTATTTTACTATCAATAAATAATTGAATGACAATTTTGTATGTACGCAGATTTATATATTCTTCTTAACAAAATATCGGTTCATTAACTGATTGGTAAACAAGTAAAATACTTCTCGTTAAGACTCGTTAGTCTTTAAAAAATGATTTTATGTTTTGAAATATTTTTCGTTTATTAATAAATTAAGCAATAAATTAAAACTTTAACCAGTAACCATAATGAATTTTATCACGGATACTTAATCTTTGAGTACATGCGACGGGCCCATAACCGGCCGAGTTTTCGACTTTGTTTTTCCGCATACGTCTATAGCGAGCGTTAATATTTCAGTATGTACCAAATTCAAGGGTTAACTGGTCCCCGTCTCGAATGACGGTGAAAATAGATGGGAACAATAACAACCATTTCAACGTCGCCCGTTTAGAATTTGGCCAAACAAAGTTAACAATATTTATATATTTTATAAATATCACTTGCTATACGAATACATTTACAAGAAATAAATATTTATAAATCAATGGTCTTTTTCTTTTATTGATGACGATTTAAATGTTTAAAAATACTTATCTATAAAAAATAAACAAATGTTAGATAAAATTAATGACCACACTAAGTATTCTTCAGTCTTTTTTAAATATATACACACACTATTTTAGAGAATACTTAAATGGATAAATAAAGCAAATTCCAGCACTATTTATCTGAAATATCCGCTTTATAATGTTAAAATTGACACTTTATATAAATATATATATATATAAAGACGTAAGCTAAAAGCACTGTAGTAGTTTTTTCCAATGTGTCGAGCGCTAGGAGGGTACCGCGGGCGATGTAGCATCCCGCCGTTACCATAGCAACGCGATAAAACCTTGCCTTTTCATAGCCCTCCACGAGTGAGCGCCGCATTACAAGATAAACTTACAGTAAATATCGGGATATTATCTACAGTTTTTTTACATCCCGTTGAAAACTTGGCAATAAAAGCATTCGTTTTGCTACATCACTCGCTTTCGTAAGCTTCGTGTACTCTTTTTTAAGACGATAAATTAAACTTAGTAGCTTTACGCTTATTGCTCTAAAACAACAACAACACAGGGGATGAGTTTATTATCAAACATAAGGCATAAATGTAAGAGAGTGATTTTTAATTAAGAGCCTATTAGCGAATAAATATGTCTTACATATAAAGTCGTCGCTATTATACCACTCTTATATAGAGGGAATCTTTAAAATGTACTTTACTGAAGTACTTTTAGGCAGGAATAGGTGACAGAAACATATATTACATAAAGAAATATATATTTTAGTATTTTCTAAAGACGTGTTCTTCAACGACAGGCCAAATGATAAATAAATACTAAAAAAAAATTAAATGAAATATAAATAATTGTAAATGATTGTGTAAAATGGACAGTAATCAAATACATTCAATAGTTCCTTAGTTTTTAATAAGTTAGGTGACAGAATAAGAAACAAATTTAACGGATAGTTATTACTCATGCCAAAATTTTTAATTTATCGCAAATGTTAACTCTGAAATCTTCTTTTATATTGCGCAATATTCTTAAAAATATAAGAGCTCTCTCCAGTTGACAATATACATACGTAGCGCTACGGACAGCGAGGCAATCGCTCGACTTGTAAGCCTTTCCGCCCAACCTTAGAATTAATAAAACGTTAAGGTTCAAATTTTGGGATATTTTAAATATAAAAAAAAATTGTATATAACTAATTAAAAAAATAACTTAAAAAAATATTTGAACACAATACAACAAAAAGCATGTTCTTCACTTCACCATCTAAGAGAATTACGGGTATAAGTTTTACGTCGCGTAAATTAACTTATAATATCACGTCAAGGATGTAACTTATAATATCACATCAGGGATGTAACTTATAATATCACATCAAGGATGTAACTTATAATATCATATGAAGGATGTAACTTCTAGCGCATATTTTAGATGTTTTTTGAGTTTCAGTATCCCATATAGCAAATGGATACTCAAATATGTGTAATAACGCAGTTTTCAGTTGAGCTTAAGTACTAATAAAAATATTATATACTTATAATGGGAGATCTGCATGTTAACTACATATTCATTATCATTTAGTATATATTACCGTAATGAAATATACTATACATATAAAAATATTTAAAGTTTTTTGTTACCATAGCATCTTCAATATCATAACATAACTATAATAATCATAACACATCACAAATTTAACTGTTGTTAGGCAGAAAATACACTTACTCTCAACATCATAGAATTTTAGTAACAACTATCTCGAAGCTCGAACTAAAACCGTAGACGCTCTCGTAACACAAAACGCCGCATTCAGCTCGACCTCTTTCCTACACAATCAACATACAAAGACAAGAGGCAACATTACGCGGGCATCACTTCATTGTGGGCACCGTTCTAATTGTAACTACACTCTTGGGCAACATCAGGCGCTCAGCGCTCCGACGGGTAGGCGTGTGCCACTAATCTTCGACCTCTACATACCAATTCACCGCCTAACCTACACAAATAGAATTTCACTCTAAACTACATAATATAGAGTTCATATTCGATTGCTAAGTGAAAATACTATTCGCAAACGTTGCACGGGTTAACGTACACTATCAACTCATTAAATTGCATCGCCTTTTTAATGAGTCTGAAAGTGAACAAAGGATATTGAACACGATTACATTAAGTACATAATTGTCAGAGAGGTAAGATGGTTTGTTTTTCACGACATTCGTAAGATAAGCAGATCAGAGTATTCATATTGAATAATGTCAGTTTTATAGTACTTTTGTATAGTTCCAAGAACCTTTACTAAGCTATCACGGAAGGAATTATCTTTTGGTAAAAACCCTTTATTTTTTTAAACGGAACAAATTAAGTCAAACTTTACATTATTTTATCTTTTATCACACAAGCAACATAAAATGTCGCACCCTAAAACGGACAGTTGGTTTAGATATAAAAAAAGAACTCTATCAAGATATCGCACGCAAAGAAAACTTTTCCACGTACATTTAGGCAGCTTAATGTATTTATATTTAAGCGTAGGTAAATTTACAAACATGACTAACATGTAGCAAGCCTCCCTCATATTTACCGGGTGAATATGCTATAAAGTGATATCACGTGATCGTTTTCGGCCGGGTAATAGTTATAAATTACCCGGGTAGTTTATAAAAGCCGGTTAACCCGAGGTAAGCGGACAAGGAGCATAATTTATTATTGGAAAATTCGCGAATGCGCATTTTCATATGCGCTATTGATCATTTTATATGCGTACTATCGCAAAGCTATCGCTACAATGTGTAATAATGTCAGAACTACAATATAATATGGACAACCTTTTTTGATTAAAGTTGTCTATGGCTTGACCAAATATATGTCTGATATTAATTATATTTAATTAGGAATTAAACACTGCACGAAGCACCTGTTTCGCAATGGTTAAGTAAAAGTTATCTGAAAAAGATAGGAGTATCTGTTAGACCTAGGAGTTATTCTGACTTTATCGAATTAAATATTAGAGCGTGACAGCAACAAATATATACAAATGTATAATGTATTGTATTACACGACAACTGTGTTCCTCGCCAGTCTTTTTCATTTAACTATTATTTATATATATAATTCATCTACGATTCGTTTAACTCTGCTAAAACAAAACGGAATTTATCAATCATGTGCATTAACATAACAAGCACACACATGTTACAGCTTGATGTTACCATTACAGACACGTTTATAGTGTACATTTATGAGTCTGTATATGTATATATTCGTAGTTCAGTTCGGACTGGCAATGGAAAATATAGTTGCACTGCGCACTGTATCATCTTCGCGAGGGGTCCCGCTGAGTTATTATAGAGGAGGTACAGTCGTGTACAAATATAGTTCACATGTCTCTTGGATCTATTTAATAATTTAAATTAAACTGCAAGAGATTGGTACAAACTCAAAAGTACATAAAATACGTGACATTGATGTTCTGCTGAATCTGATTTCGAACGATATGTTCCGGTTTATGTTAAGTTATTATCAGTAACTGCGTTTTTTTTTTTTTAAAAATAATGCTGTTAACATTTCGGTTAACCATTCCAACTAAAACGCTTCTGTTAGGAAATGGCACGACAATAGTAGAATGGCGGATTCGTACCTACGACCTTAAGTTCGTAGCCCATTAGTCTATTGACGCTACAAGTATACTACACCTGAAGTCGGGTCATAACTTCTCCAGCCCAGACAATACAACTAATTCAGACCCGAGATCCAATATTTAGTGATTCACAAATACTGTAATTCGGCTCGGAATCAGACCCAGGACCAGCGAAGCAGCAACCAATTAATCTAACTACTACGCAATTATATTAAAAATGATTTGTGGCATAAACATTTACCTAGTGGTTACAGGAAGGAAACGTTGAGCACACTGTTAGGTCTATACACTTTTCGAACGTACTTTAAGGTCTTCCTAGACAAGATCTCCGGTAACGAATATTCGTCGGGATCCGAAATCGGTTTATGCTACTAAGGACACAGCGGCTATCGTACCTGACACACTTTAAATCTTTTACCTATTTAATAATAGATAAAAACAGTTATACATAATATACAGTATATATAATCGTCAAACGGTTTCTAACGTGATTGTACATCTTACTTTATATTCGCTGGAGCCCTGCATCGTATTTATCACTAGAAACTTTTAAGGTAAAGCATATTTACGCGTTCTTTGCGACTCGACTTTTAAACTCAACTGATAAATTCATATATTTTAACAATATTTGTTGACCTAAGCATTTATTTATTTAAAAGGCCAACAACTTAATAGTTTTGGGTCTACTAACTTCAAGTACGATAGTTCGAATTCTTCGGTCTCTACACACAAGAAACAAAGCACAAAAACTTGACAGTAATGTTTGTTATTAATGTAGTCACCATTAACATAACATCTTGTAAAAACAGAAATAAATGCGTTTCTTTTATACGTAACGTATAAAAAGAATGATTTAATTACTTAATGATTTTTCTTCCAAGTAATCTTCAATCATTGATTTATAAATTAAAAATAAACAAATCATTTTATATAAATAAATTACGGAGGCTTATATTTTGTAATACCTTCCTTCGATTATAAACAAAATATAACACTTATTGAGTTGATAATCAAAGAGTGAAGTAATAGTAAAGAAATCAATGTGATATAAACAACATATATTATTAACTCAAAATATTATCTAATTCCATTCTAATTTCTTAAACCGATCTTTCTAGAAGGTTAAAATAAACAATCTTATTTTCTTTATTTTTTATTAACGTTAAGAATACAAAACGTTAGGGCGAAACCAAAACTCGAAAGGTATACACCGAAAACCAAACATAAACGTTACAGCGTTCCTGCCAAACTGCTCTATCAAAATATAACGACTGCGATAAAAACGATAGAAAAGAAAGCAACCATTACCGATGAATTTCCAAAGATCGTACAATAACCGATTGTGCATCCTTGTCGGCCCTAAGTGGAAATATCTATTTCCTTTCTTTTTCTGGCAGAAGTTTTCCTTTTTATGGGCTAGTCGATAATGTTCGGACAACTCGGCAAGATATCAGTGTTAAATATTTTATGATATCCAGCGCCAAAGTATGTGAGGTGCTCGGTGTTGTTCGCAAACCTAGACAAGATGCGAGACTAATGCGTCTACATATTCAATATAGCTACTATATATTTTGGGGACAGCTGTTTATTTTGGCAGCCAAACAGTTACTACACCCTGCTGTAAACATGCATCCCTTATACATCTGAACATAAAGTATTTTGATATATTTAAATAAAACACTACTACTACAAATAATATAAATAAAACAATGAACCGACTTAATTAAAATTGTGGAGGAGCTATGTTGCAGCTTGCTTCTGGATGCAGCATGAATGGGTCGGCTCGACTGTATGAGGAACACACCCTCACAGATTATATTATTATTAGCGTGAAATAGCAGCACAACTATGCTGTATTATTTGTACATATTTAAAAAATTGTGAAGGTTATATTACACAGACTCCAAACGTAATCAATGACTAGCATAAGAGTAATTTCAATCTACACACCATAAAGTAACGATTCTTATGTCACTCTACGATCTCTTGAATTGGTTTTTTAACGTTGAATTTCACTAGTGTATTCTATTTTATTTGAAAACTTATTAAGCTAGATACATCGCTGCTATTAAACGAGGTAAACGGAGCAAAATATAATTGAAAGATCTGCTTAATTACAACTCTGTTTTTGACAAGTTTGTCAACTATATTGGCGTTATGTTATTAATCAGTTTAACAGTGGTAGAGCTACACTGCAGTTGGCTGCAGAATACATGGGTCAGCTCGACTGGCGTAGGATAACGCCCTCAGAGAATACCAGCGTGAAATAGGAGCATAATGCTGCTGTATTTCGTCTGGTGAATGTCGGGATCCGGACTCCTTTATTACTGGTGACGAGGCATTGCATCTCAGTCCTCAAAAGTGACAACGCATCTGCATTATGATTCCTTATCAAGGATGTATATGTAGATATCATGGGCCGCAGGAATCACTTACCATCAGGTGAACTGTGTGCTCGTTTGTTACTCTCAATGTAATATAAAAAAAAAATCTTAGGACCCTAGCAGTGAAGCAAATAATTTCTCAATAAAACACTCCATAGACTGACTGGCCCTTAATACTCATAATAATATTGTCAATGTCTTTGTTATGTTTATGTTATTGTATTTGTTATATGACAAATAATTGTTATTTGTGTTTGTGTTATTGTTATAACAAATACATGTTTATCCTCCTGAACTAGGAATCCATCTTTTTATCAAGTATGTACAGAATAAGCTCGTGAACAGTAACTTTTTATGTAACAATAGCAATTAAAAAGAAAAGAAACAATCGAATACCTGCGTATGTGTGTGCGTGAATGCGTTTGTGTGAATGCGTGTGTTGGTGTGAAATAATGTCTGCGAGTGTGAAGAGTATGCCTGTCTTAACATAATAAATGCTCATTTATAGCAACTTTTAACAAAAATTCAGGATTACACAAGTGGTTAGAAACTATTTATGTATGATCTCTGACAAATAGCAAAATAATAAAATAATGGAAACATTTTTTTATTTTCCTCTCACTTTCTTATCCAAGAACAAGATAAAAGACAAGATGTTTTTCAGAAGTGCGTCTTAACAATGTTAAATATATCGTCCAATCAGTATCCCGGGCGACGAGGAATTAGTGTTTTGAAAGTCAACGACGAAGCGCCGAATCCTGATCTACCCTTTTATACGGCGCGGCGTAATAAAAAAGAAAAGTCTTATTTAAATTTGGAAGACAAATTAAAAAAAGGAAAATGAATTCTGCACTAATTTAAACAGAGATCTTCGAGACGATTTTCGGGGATCAGGCAGGACGGCTTAATTAATGCATTAAAGTTGTAAGTCGAGCGGTCCTTGGATCTACATCTATACGTTCGGATTTTATTACACAGATACATTAAAATAAAATTTGTCTCTATATTCTTAAAATTATCTAAATTTTAATATATATATAATGTATAATATAAACGTAAAACCAAACTAAATATTATTAAACTTAAAATATCGCAATTTTATTACTATATTTCCTAATATAAGCAATAAAAAAGATATATCAGAGTTTCGATTTCAACGAACATTCCAGACGTGTTTTGTACCATCCAAAAAACTAATCACAGATAAGCGTACGTCCACGCATTGATCCTTAGCCATTGGAAAGGTTGCGAAGGCACTTCGTCTTCATTCGGGAATCCCTTTAACGAATCGTATCAGTTGTAATGAAAGCTAATTCTTTCATTAACTTGCCGCGACAACGGGAAAAAATTGTAAGGCAAACGAAAACAAATGCTCTCGTACCCCTACTAGAAACACGAATCTAACGTTTCTCTTTTTAATAATAGATAAGCGTTTTTTATTAGTTTATTATAATGAGATGAAATAGTTTAAAAATAATATTACTAACCGATTATATCCTCTATCTGTCAGTATCGTCGTATCAATTAATCCTTTTTGAAAAAAAAATGGTAATACTTTTTATATTAATCAAGGTGGTTTTTGTGATAAAATAAAAAAAAATAAGCAAGTTATCAAGAACGATCTATTGTATTATTTTCTGATCTTCAATAGTCCATTTGTCAAAAGTATAAATCGAAGTCCGATCTGACAAGGCGTTAATGGGTGGCTCAATGCAATTTTAACAACCCCCATCGAAGTGTAACTGAATTTCTTTTTTGTGAGCTTCTAACACGTATTTGTTACAATGCATTTTCTCAATATAATTCGATTTTGTCATTGAAATATATAAAAGATTTATTTTTTCCTTGTTTTTATTCTGGTTCGACGTTTTTATATTGATCAATATTATGAAATAAACAATAAAACTCACGATCTGTTATTAAACACTATGAACTCCCTTTTGTAGAAGCTATATTTTAGTTGTATTTTTTTTCTCATTTAAACACAACATACTTTAATAATTCACTCTTTCTGTATCTCTTAACAAATTTTGTGCACCTTTTAGATACACATAGATATATTGCACCCTGCGACAAGTGACACTATCGATATAAAGCGAAAATTGGATTTACAACTGACAATTGAAGAAGGCGCTTCCATCAATGCCGACCCCTACGATATGTTTACCGAAATTCACTTTAAACGTACTTTCTATTCTTGTATACGCCACTTTCAGTCTAAGTTCAAGCGATTTAAGACTTTAACGATAGTATGGCTTAGAAACCAGTGACAACTTCGAAATGTTTGACTTTAGCGATTAGATTAGCTAGAGATAACTATTTTATAAACTAAAACTTCGGCGTCAATTCATTAGAAATATCTTTACACAAAAAATTTTGCAAAATAAGATGAATGTTAAGCCTTGATTGGAACAAGAAACAAGAACTTAAGTGAGGGAAATAAGGATATTACAATTCGATCTTTTACAGTGTATAACTTTACATAAGTAAGCAAAACAGGCAAACTACGCTAATGCAATTTACAAAGCAGGCAATCAAGAGAGCTAGCCACATTGTTGTACAGGCGCCGTCAAAGAGCCAAAGGAAGGAGCTCAGTGTTCCTTAATAATTAATTGACGCTTAAACGCGCTGACGTCTTGCTTGAACTCCACAGGGGGACTTACTGGCTCCTATGCATATGCTTCGTAAGTGGGGATAAGTGTACGCTCGTTTTGAAATTTCCAAATTGATTTAACAAAATTATCTGGTAGTGAACTTAATTGTCTTTTGACCAAAATTTGGGAAACTAGATATTTCTTTAATTGAATGTAGCCATACGTTATATTTCACGAAATATTCCTGTTGTATTTTGTATGATAAATGATAGGAACAATCAAGTGTCGAGGTTTTTAATCCTTACACTCATGGGTGACAACGTATCTCTATCGCTATTTGGGTGCCAATATTTAAGCTAGACATCAACATTTACCATAATAGGCTTATACAAAGCTCTTAGGAATCATCAATTTCACTCTACTAAAAATTTTAAATGTTTGGATAAAATTAAATTAACAACAAATAATTTAACAAATAAATTAACTTTCTTCACAGAACTATCATAAATCCTAGTAACAACTTAAAATTCACAATATTATATATCACAATAAGTTTCATGTCAAATTAAAGAAAAAATGGACAAAATAGTCTTTAATCAAAGTAAAAGGTCTGATTGCCTTCAAATCTCGATCGCTAATTGAATACCGCACTCGTATTAATTGAACGTAAGTGATTCTCTGGCTTTACTCTGAATAATGTTTCCTGTATATAATCATAGTTTAATGAGTGAAAACGAAGGATAATAAAATAACCCTGACGTTAATGGATGTGGCGATCTTAAAACTGAGAAGTATTTTTAGTTTGCGTTGTATGAATGTATCAAGACAATAGAATAAAGGCTTTTTATAACATTAAATTTATTGCAGATATTAGAAGCATCTGAACCGTTTTTTTTTATGATTCTTATTTTCATAATTAATCTTTTGGTGTGATGATTATGACGTCCTCGATCTCACCGTGAATATCATCGGTTGATTTCGACCACGGTGATATTTTCTTCGAATTAGGCTTCGCGAATAGAATGGAATAACAATTTATATTGTCAGTAATAGATCCAATATTCACATTGTCACCCCTGAAAACTAATATTGATGCGTCTATTACCAGTAATTGTTTTTTCAATTTAATTTGACGATGATATCTTCTGGTCATTACCAGATGATATCATCTGCGAAGGATATTTTATAGTGCTGTTAACATTCGCACAAATACAGAAATTTCTGATGCGGTGTCAAAGACACGGGACATACATAGCAATCTCTGTCCCAAATACAAACAATTGCTGATGTACAAATATCGTTTCTCAGCTCAGAATCGAACCCAGGACCTGTAACGCAGCAGCCTGTAATCTCACCCCTACACGCGGTCGTGTTATAGTATATAGAATATACGACTAATACATACTATATAACATACTAATAATATTGAAAAAATAAAGAGACATACGAAATACGAATAATTTTTGCTTCCATAATAAAAAACTTTAAAGAGAAATAAATTGTCAATGATACTTTATAAACCAGGATACTAAATTTATATCGTATCCATCCAAAATTTTAAGCGATTACACAAAAACGATTATTTGCTTACCCAGCCGTCGTCTCACGCGATGCCGTCATAAAAACAACAATTAACTATATTTTATTTTACTACTAACTACTGAGTATTGTCTTCAAAGAAGATGATTATGTACATTTTAACTGACCGCATTAATGGATAGCTTTAAATTACGTCTTTAAAGGAAACCGTAAATCTCAACACATTAGCTAGAAAAAACATAGTTCTCAGTAATTTACATTACGATGAGCAATATCTTTTTTCTTCTAATATTATTTAAACTTTGCCAATATAACAACAGTTTAAATTTTCAACGAACAATCGCAAAAAGGGCGGATGATAAAACCTCGTCACTAATTAAATGGGACCAAGTTGTCCTCTTCGTAATAGGTTTGCCGCTAATTTAGACTGATATTAAACTTCGAATTAAAATAAATTTAGACTTAAATAGACAGAAATAAAAAAAACTTGTACGTAAATTTTTTTGTTGACAGTCATCACAAAATTTGAAAAAATAAAGGTAATTTTGTGTTTTAATAATTTACTACTAAACTGTAGTAGTAATTTTTTGAAGTAAATCCATGTTTATCTAATGAGTCATTTTAATTTAAAAACAAATCATAAATTACTTCTGTAGAAAATAATGTACAACACTGTTATAAAAAGATTGCATATAATATAAAACTGCTACATAGATTAGAGCCAGCATCGGGATCGGACTAGTATTAGCAAAACATCATTATTGTTCCAGACAATTTATCAAGCGGTCGGTTCGCTTCGCCCGAGCGGATCGCACATTCTAACGAGATGGTGAATTTTCACCGAATAATTTCCCGAACCGACGAATCACGTATTGGAATCGGGGATGAGGATGAAATTGACATAGTAGACCTGTACATGGAACGGGCTAAAAGTAGTTTCAAGGATGAGACAGAATTGATAAGGATAAAATGGAAACAATTTGCACGGCTAGTGTTATTCCTTTTATTTCTAAAAGAATTGAATTAATAAAAATTTGTTATAAAAGACTAACGAATCCGGCACTATATGTATATTGATTTGACATTTATCCCACTCCATCGTCTACTGGAAACGAAGGGTCGATACGATTACCGAAGTTCATTACAGCGGCTCTATCATATTTCAATTTACGATCGTCACCCAGACTTATCGAGTAGAAAAATCAGAGGGCACTAGTAAGTAGGGCCAATAAATCAAAAGTAGGACGTCTCATTACATACATTCTCATTGCTGAAAATTATAACAAAATATGCTATACTAATGTTCCAAGAAAATGTAATGGTTAGATAAAATTCATAAAAGCTGAAACTTGCCGCTTATATTACATAGAAAATTTAAGCTTAGCTTTGACATTAGATAAGTCGCTGGCAAGAAAATCCTTGGTTGGAGGGAATATGAAAATGGCCCTAGTTGTTAAGTCTTGTACAGTTTCTGTCGCTATCGCTTGGATAAGAAGCCTAATCACTAGTCGTCGTGTCAGTATCGGGCCGTACGGAGCCGTCCGGTTTCCCCAGGATACGCTTTTGGGACCAGTTTTCTTTTTTGGTTTACATTTCGTTGTAAGTGTGTCGAATTTTTTTGCAACATTATACTTTTTGTACTGATATACATGATTTGCATAGCGTCTCACAAAATGTTGTACAAAGCCTTATAAAAATAGTTTTAAATATGTAAAGCAATTATTTTTTTAGAAAAGTGAGAAATCGTATTATAAAGAATTTGTATTGTCTTCTCCAAAAGAGCTAGCCGAGGTATTAATAAAATCTTATAAAGTTATCAAAACTTTGCCGGCTTAAGTGGAAACCGACCTATTCATAGGTTGCGCACCAACAAACTTGTGTTTGCCAACTATTTGTTATATAAATTTAAAATATTAGATATTTTATTTAAACTTAATAGCTCTATAAAAAATCTATACATATTTTATTTTTCTAAGTAACAATTACAACAATATTTTAAAAATAGAAATCTATCAGTTAAAGTTAATCAATAAAAGTAGTTTCGCCTTATATATTGTTACGACACTTATTGACTTTTTTATAGTAGTACCTAGTGAAAATTCTCACCCACATAAATTAGGTAAACGTTCGAAAAAAAAGGTAATAGAGAAATTAGCGGCTCAGAAACGAATTTATTTGGCGAAAAGGAAAGAGGCGCGTAGAGGCGCGGCGTATCTAATGAGATAATATAATAGCCGTGATTCTCCCGTACCAGTGTTCGCGGGCCCGAAAATTACCGGAAAACTGCAGCCGAGAGAAGCTCGGTTTCAGAATAACGTTCTCTTAATGCAAAGTTACAATCGAGTTTCGCAAATTGGATTTTCATCAGTCTAAAAATATCTTGCTATATAAATTTTTGGTAAATAGAATTCATAGGTTAAAATTACAACATACAAGTACGAAATATTTGATATCATGAATCACAAAACTATATAAAAAATCTTACTTAGCACATTTTCTTTTCATTTATTTACATGGTTAATGTAAGTTAAAATAGTATTATTTTTTATATAATATTTAAACACATGCACATAATAGTACATGTCGCAAGATACGTGTTTTTTTTTTATAGAATATGGGGCAAATTTGCTGGCGGCTCACTTGATTGGCCTTTGGGAAGGGTACTTAGCCCTTTTTTGAAAGTCCCTAAGTCGTATCAGTCCAGAAATACCGATGGCGATGGCTAATTTTACAAAGTAGTCGTGTTTAATAAAAAAACTAAGTACAAAACGCAAAGAGAAACTCAAGATGGTTAAGAACAAATTTTAAATTCTATCGTGATATACTCGTATGATAGTTAAATTTAACGGTTGAAATGAACCCAAGCAATTCCTTGGTATACACTCTAATAGAGATGCAACATCTCTTCGAAAAGACTTCATCAATCGGAAAAACTTGGTCGTTAATTTTTGTTTCGCTTCGCTTTTCAAATGTGACCGAATCCATCGAAAAAGAAAGAAAGAAATAAGAAATTCCTTTGTGACTCTGCGATCCAGTAGGTGTTTCTGACGTAAGGTCATATGCATCCTATTACTATTTAACTACGTTTTTCAAGAACGTAGTTAAATAGTAATAGATTGCTTTTTTCATGATACGTGATCCACTTGAATTTGATTCCCGGGGCAAACAATGAAATTTAAATGCCACATAATATGCTGAATGGCGAGGAAACTAAAATCTCCAAAAAAAAGTACGCATTATGTTTCTTAAGTGTGATCTTACTATCATCGCCAATACTATCATGAATGTACAAGCAATTAAATAAATGTTGTCAAGTAATAGTTATCAAACGGAATATACTTATCAAATAGCTAGCACTCGAGGGTCATATCGAATTGGTAATCGATTTTGTCGCTCCCGAAATAGGGTGTAAAGATCCTTTTGTAATTTAGATGTCGCCCATATGTCGGGTAAGCTCACACTTTTTGCTTCACTGCTACTGTTCGTCTTCGTGAAAGACTACTATATCGTTGAAGTACCACGTCCATATTTCCATTCTTTTAATAGTGGTGTGTTTTGTCTAATATCGAGACAAACGAGGACACAGTTCACCTAGTGGTAAGTAATAACTGCGGTCTCAAACATCTACACACAACCTCAACAAAGATTTTTTTTATTACATTGAGAGTAACAAACGAGCACACAGTTCACCTGATGGTAAGTGATTCCCATCACATCTAAATTTATCCTGGACAAGGAATCATAATGCAGATGCGTGCACCCTTGAGGACTGAGATTGAATGCCTCGGCACCAGTGTCAGTGTCAAGTCTCCAGATCCCTGCACTCACCAGACGGAACACAGAAACATTATAATGCTATTGTACGCTGGTATTCTGTGAGGACGTGATCGTACCAAGGTCAAGCTGACACATTTATTCTGTAGCTAGAAACAAACTGCAGTGTAGCTCTACTATTGCCATTGTCACTGTCATCAAGACGCACCGTTGTCAACCCTGTACTAAGCTGTAAGAGAGACTTTACTCATACTTTACAGCACTTATGGTCGCGGGAAGAAGTTTTCCAAGAGATGTTTGACGTCCTGATGTCATAATTATTCCGAACTACCGTCAGCTTTTAATTAATAATGTTTGGTCCGGTCTACGCGGAAGGAGCTTGTATAGGAGTAGCTGCATTACAGTGGTACACTGCAGATTGTTTTTAGCTGCAGAATGAATGGGTCAGCTCGACCGGGGTAGGACCACGCCCTCACAGAATACCAGCGTAAAATAGCTTAATATTGCTGTGTTTTGTCTGGTGAATGCAGGGATCTTGAGACCTTTATCGTCTCCAGTAGACTAGGCATTCCATCTCAGTTCTCAAGGATGATAACGCATCTGCTTTATGATTCCTTGTCGAGGATCAATGTAGATGTCATGGGCCGCAGGAATCACTTAACATCAGGTGAGCTCTGTGCTCGTTTGTTACTCTTAATGTAAAAAAAAAGATATAACAAATCATTAAATCTTTGCATAGTAAAAGATGTTTTAACAGATGGAAGATGAAAATTCTTAGGAATCAAAATGTTAAATAAGTACATCCTTGAAAAATAAAAACTATTAAACACACTCTCCAAATTTAATTAAGCAAACAAATTTAAAGTAACCGACATTTAATCCTGTAAGAGCAACACCAGTCACAATATGTTAAACACAACAATGCAGTTTATTGCAAGTGGCTACGACCCCTCGGTCAACAATATCGTTTTAAATTCAAGCACGACAAAACATCTTAATCATTTCGGTTCATAAAACCCTTAAGTGATTGCGTAAAGGGGACGGATTGCGTGAGTACGAATTGATTTTGAAAGTCCATCTTTTAAACCTACGTCCCCTATAAAATAATGAAGAAGCAATTTCATCAATCTACAGTTCCATTTAAATTGACTAATAGCGTATGTTTTCTGAGATGCCTTTAAATTATTAACTTAGTTTGTACTTGCATTACCTACTTGTCATTTTATTACTAATGACAAACAATTTGTAAGGATTTAATCTTAAAGTTAGATAATCTAAGCCATCAAAGACCATAACATCAAGGTTTTACCGGCTCATGTAAGCCGATATTTAATAGCCAGTAATCTTAGTGCCAGAACACGTAACAACTTTGATCACCGATGGTGCCAATGAAAAATCTGATCACAATTTTAAGTAATGATTTATGAATGATGTGTTCGAGAGTTATAGAAAATATCGTGAAGATTATTATATAGATAAAAAGAAAAAAAATTTCTAGTACTACTGGACTGGTGTGGAAAATTTCAGTTCAAATTCTACACTAGTGTTAATTAATTAGTTTATAAGCTATTTCTTTGTAATCAAATGGCATCTTCAATAATTTTATTATTATAATATAACACATGGATGTATGGCGGTATATTAGGTTGACTATTTTTCACTACAAAACAACTAAACATCTACCAAGGAACAGTTTATCACAAGAGCCATTAAACTGACCCAGAGTATCGAATGCGGCTTGAATAAATTCGAAAAATTTCCATAGTTGAAACACGGCATCGCATAAGTTAATAGTAAAACCGGCCGCGGGCGCGCGGGCAGAGATAATGAAATTGTGTACAGGAGCGCAACGAGCCGCGAGCTTGTCTCGGGCAAAAATCCACTTAACAAATTGCTGCTGATTCGAAGGGTTCTGGATTGTTGCCTGCTTTTACCGTTACCTCGGCTGTAGTCTGATGTACGAATGTTTTACTTCGTCTGTTACGTTGCGACATTCGAACTTGTTGTGTTAAGGCAATGGACAAATAAGCTAAACATAACGTACTGAAACTAAAAGATTTTTATATTTACCAATTTAATCAACTTTTTTATTAAAATATATTTTCTATTCCAATTATAACGGGGGAACTAATCCAACTACATAAAATAAAATCACGTGTTTTTTACTTTGTATCATACATACTAATGTATATTTTTAATATTATTTATTTATCTATTTAACTTTTATGTACACAAAGCATTAATATAAGGAAACTAATTTAAGAAAAGTATGTGTGTATGTATGTTGTGTGTGTATCTGTGTACGTATGTAAAAAAAAAGACTTGTACGAAATATTGCTTTATAATATCAGTGGTGTTTCTAACCGAGTACACAGTTCGTCTAATGTTTACGTTACGCCTATTTCACACACTGGTATTCTATGAAGGTATAGGTACCACGTATACCACATATATAGGTACCACGGTCAAGCCGACCCATTCATTTGCAGCTAGAAACTATATAAAGCGTGGCTTTAGCACTGTCACAAAACATTGTGTTGTCATCACTTACGAGAACGATAAGGACTTTATTGAAGTTATCGTTAATGATTCTATTAGTATGTGCTTGATTATCACTGAGTTTACACTATAAGATAGTTTCAATTGAGGATAATAATTCACTGATAATATTTTTACTATATCCATCATCATCACAGCCTGTCCATAGAACTGCAGAACGTAGACCTCCCCCAAAGATTGTTACAAAGCACGATTCTGACGCACCTGCGTTCATTGACTTCCACTATTACAGCATCTTAAGACGTAAGCGTTGAGACACACTCCTTGAGCACAGTGCTCAAGTCCCTCACCGATTCTGCTGTGATGACTATGTGAAAGGCGGGGTAGTTCCACCACTCAGGTGTCAATCACATTACGGTAAAAGTTGATCATTTTTATTCTTGCCCTCTAAATTAATATACTTTACACAAAAAATACTAATATATCTTTTACCGTAAGTCACCTACAAATGTGCTATTGTATCGTTTCGTCTAGTATAATTTTTATTTTTTATTTAATTTACACTTTGTTAACTTAAACTAAGATCATAGTTTAATTGATAAACTAAAGTTTATTTATCAATTTTTTATTGTTTGTAAAAAAACTTAAATAGTTCTTAGTACGTTATTATACTATCAGTCACTTAACATGACTAATTACCTTCTGTTATCATGTTTATCTTATATTTCAAGTCAAAAAGTAGTAGGATCATAGTATTAGTGTACAATATTGGGAAATCACGTATCTTCGAGTACATGTTCAAGATGTTTTTATCATATTTTATTTACATTTCATTACAATATATATGTTCCATTTTATTCGATAACTTTTCCATTTTGTAGATGTGAGGACATAATCCATTCGTCGTAGAAATTTTGGGACCACTAAGGAAAAAATTGCAACAAGTAGTTCTGACAGTCGTCTCTATAAGTTAACATAAAACTATTTAGAGAATTCTGAAGAGACCGAAACACGTGAAAATCGAAGGTGATGAAAAACCACAACCTTTCTGTTGATCAATTCCGACCGTTTTTTCTCTATTTCTTGCTTTAGTCTTATCAACTATTGGCAGTAGAGATCCGAATCGATGGTTTCGCTCGGCGGTAAAAGCTCATAATGAACGATGCCCTTCCAATCCCACCATACACACAGCATCAGGTTTTGCAATAGTCTGTGGAGCTTGACTGCCCTTTGACTATGATCTTTTTCGTACGTTCTTGTCCTAGCTAAATTTTATCTCCAGTGGTCAATCTTTTTAAAAACGGTTCGGTTTCATTAGGTTCCAATAAAGAATTGCAAGTGAGTACAAGTTTAATTAGGTTTCTTTCAGTGACCTCTTGTGGTACCAAAGTATCGAGCTTATTGTATATCGAGACTTTTTTAGATGTATCTAAACTATATTGTGGTCAACCCTTAGCTCTTCAGCTATATTATTGCTACTGATATGCTGTTCTTGCTCCACTTGGCACTTCCAAAATGGCACCGACTTTATCTATGACAGGATGACCAGAGCAAGCTTCATTTTTGACAACAAAATTCCCGAACTGAAAACCTTTGAACCAATTTTGTGCTTATTCGGATTTAGTATTGAGCAAAGTCCATTTTAATTTGAGGGTATTATTTATAATTGTTTTAAATAATTTTTTTAAATTTAAATTTTATTTAAAAAAAAACATATTTGTTAATCCAACACACCTAAACCTAAAACCTACACTGAAACCAATTATACATTTTCATGTAAGCCACAATTACGACTAAGAATAATAAATTAAGAACGTATAAATGTCTAGCGGCACAATGACGGTACATTTGCTAAATAAACTATTATGGCAAAGTCATATTATAATTAAAACATCAACTAAAAAGGCTATCGCTCCTCGGGCAACGATGAAATACAAAAAAATATATATAAAAAGACAAATTGTAAAACGCTGGGGTAATGAATTCGGTGCCGGCGTTTTGCACGCAATTGCACAATTTCAATTATCACATTACGAGTGGCTCGTGTGAGTGATACTGGGCGAGGCTATACGCCTGATGGATTATTTGCCCAACCTTTATTATTAAAGTTGGTTGTAAAAAATTCCGACTTGACGCTCAAAAATATTAAATTAAATTTAGTAGTTTAGATTAGTAGTAGTAAGTAGTAATATTAAACTCATTAAAAATTTATTGTTGTAATACTAATGTATAAAATATCTGCAATTTAGGACTGGACATTTTTATAAATCGAAAGATCGGATTGTTTATCTTTTACAGATTACTAATTACGAGAAGTAAAAAAGGAAAAGGGCATTAAAAATGCCCTAACATTTATGTATATAATTGAAACCAAAACTGAAATTGAAACAGAGTGCTTGTTTTTATAGTGCTTGTTTTTATAGTGCTAGAGTTACGCTGAAGTTTCTGGCTGCAGAGTGAATGGGTCAGGGGTAGGACCACGCCTTTACACTAGCACTGTGAAAAAGCAGCATTATGATGCTGTGTTTCATCTGGTGAGTGTAGGCATCCGGAGATGTTTTTACTGATGACGAGGCATTCCGACTCAGTCCTCAAGGGAGACAACCCATCTCCATTATGACTCCCTGTCAAGGAAGAATGTAGATGTATGGGCCGCAGGAATCACTTACCACCAGGTGAACTGTGTGCTCGTTTGTTGCTGTGTAGCATTTATAATATATGTCAAAAATACTTACATATATACAAATTGCTAATCACTTGACCTTGCCTTTACATATCTTATGTGTGCTAACGCTTCAAGATGTAACACATATTTGGATACATAAGTACAATCACACATAACATCTGAGGTAGTCTCTCTGAAATCAATCACTTTAATATTGCATAAAAATATTGATCCTCAATCCACATAATCTGGCCTCTCAAAAATAAGTCAGTCAAAAATATATGTTTAAATTGAAATATGTTTTGTTCATATAGTTTGGATAAATATACGGTCTATTTTACGCCATTACGGCTTACATGACTGGATGGATGGCTGCATTATAAATAACTAAAAATTGAAATAAAGATTGAAGTTAGATAGAAATAGTAAATTTTAATAACAGCGCCCACTAACCCTTTTACATTATCTTTTTTGATTCGATTATAAATATTCATTTGCAATCTCGATGTTTTTACATCGGCTACTAATGACGGAAACCATCACACTTTGAGCACTGCTTAATTTTGATACATCAAACGTTGGATAATCACAAGTTTATTCCCCGTTACAAATTTCCAGGATCAACTTTACGCTCTGGCGAAAAGCAAAGGAAAGTTCGCATCGCATACAAAGGCCGTCATTTAATTTCATCTTTTTTTTGTTTCCAAGGTACAAAAAATTTGAATCCAGCAAATTACGAAACCAATGGACGAATAGACAGGGCTGTCAAATATTGTGGAATTAATTGTTTTGCTTTTAAAATACACGATCGATAGATTTTAATTTTGTTTTAATAAAAGTATTCATTATTTACTATCATTGTTATGTAACATATATCGATATCAACTATTTAAGTATATCGTATTAAAAATACAAAAACTTCAAGTGAAATCTATGGGTGAATGTGCTTTATGATAATTATGATGGTCCATTTCGACCGCGGCGATATCTTCTGGCTATTGCCAGATGACTGCACGGATTTTGAAATTTGCGTATACACAGATGCACTCACTGATTGCCTTTTCCCTACGTCAATATAATGCATGTGCAATAAGATCGGAGGGCTGTCAGGGCCACAGGACGTACATACAACACACCTAGACCAGAAGACCAACAATACATACATGATACACAAATATTTTCCCTCGGCTTGGCATTGAACCCAGGGCCTGCTACGCATTAGCCAGGTACTTTAACAACACCACTCGACCGTCAGTCACGTGCTTCAGACGTCATGACAGGTCTTAACTTTTGGAAAGTAAAATTAATTGTAAAAAAAATGATAGATTATAAATACAGCAAAAGCATTCCATCTGAAGGTATATATTTTTAACAACTTCACATTTCAAATACTGAATAAACCATATCTCACAACAACTTACAACCCTAAATTCGAAAATATCGACGAGGTTCGTAACGGGAGACGCCTATCTCAATTGAATTCCCGAAAAAGGACGCAAAATAAAAGCACCGCGACTCACCGACCCCTCGCCCCCTCACCTGCGGGTAGTGCTCGCATCAACTTCTATTGAAACTTCGATATTTGTCAGCCTGATTAGCTAGCACTCCGCCCGGGTTTTTGTACAGCATCCGTATGAATGACTCAGCGTGAGACGAACGGCAATTTTGGCGGGGCGAGATGTTACGTAATCAATCGTATAATCGTGATATGTTAAGGTTTTCCTTTGAGGTCATAAACACAATCGCACCATGACTGTGCTATTGTTCGAATGGAAGGAGAATATTAATTTTGGAAAAAATCTTGCTTTTATTTTTCTTCAGGACGATGGACACTTATACTGAGGATTTTTACAGCTTCAACTAATTGTAAGGTGACCGATCTCTTTAGTCCCCAGTCAAAAGCTTTATTTACAGGTTACTAGCACAAGGGTTCCTGAGGAGGAACCTCAGCCTGGACCGATATCGAAAGTAACTAACTCGAGAGCGCCCAAGAAGGCCGATACCGGTTACGTTACTTTTTGTGAGTTACTTCTGACGGATTATCACTACCAATGGGGGACGCTAGGCTTTACCACCACTTCGGAATGCATGGTGCTAGTAACTTCCTGGAGAAAATTGATATGAGTTGCAGATGTATCGCGAGTAACTTCGCTTGACATGCCCCCGGCGGTGGCAGGGGAGGTATGGCTTAAATAATGTTGTTAAGTGGTTGTGGCAAACGCATAGAAGTTCACCATTAATCGAATCGATATTTGTCCAATGTTGAACAAACTTAATTAATCCATTTATTTAATTTAGGTTCTAAGACCAACAAAGTCCTAATAATTTTGTATATACCTTACTTAACATATCTATATATATACAATCAAGTAATGTAAATAGATAACATAAAGTGTGGTGGTTTACTAGTCATTTCATAATCAGCCACATTATTCTTACTGAATGTGTTTAATTATTTTTTTAAATATTCAGGTCTCAGCAACAATATATGTTATTTTAAAAATGTTTTAGGGCACAATTTATTGTTTTATATTTTTTCTAATAAATTTACATATATCCCTAACAAGTTCACTATAAATTACCCACTGGTAAAGTTAAAACATTTTGAACATAAAATTCGCACATAATATATTGTACGTATACAAAATATTCAGATAAAAGAATGGCAGTATTCCAAAGTTTTGACTACGTGCAAAACGCATTCAACGTCCGCAAAGTTTTGCGACCGCGGTCATTGTGGCTTCACGAATCGTCAAAAATAGAAGAGAATGAGTGAATTGTCGTTCATCCCTTCGTTTAATTTAAAATTAATGTAATTAATGCATACCAAACCAAATTAGTCGATCAGTTCTTTGTATATTTACGAACTGAATAATATTTTTGTTAAATTCCAATACTACTTAAGTGTACTATAGTCATGCAAATATAATAGTCTTGTTGTTTTCTTGGATCTAAAATATACCATAAATAACATTCAAGCACGACTTTACAGTTAGATGTTAAACGTAAAAAAGTTCTTGGGGTATAAAATGGAAAATCGAATGAAATGTAATTACTACTGATTAATATTAATATAAAAATACGTATATTAATAAATAGTAATATAAATTTATTAATTATGAAATTTGTAACGAAAACATACCTATCTATGATCACAGGGTCCGATGGCGTCTCGTTTCTGTTTCCACAACTCTTCTTGTCGCAACATCGACTGTAACAATAGTAAGATTTAGTATATTCCAAACTTAAAATATATATCGTCGTAAAAATAAATTACTTAACTATCATGTAGTGAAATAAAAACAACACATTATCTCATCTCATAGAGGATCTAAAGTTAAAGAGTAAGATACATGTCTTTTTACTAATAATTATGACATGATATTGCAAGAAATCTTTGCATCTACACTTATTCGGAATTGAACTTGGTGAATCGTGAAAGTATAAATAAAACCAAAATGAAAGTTTTTATTAATTCTACCTAAGATGAGCAGAAATCGATGTCGCCCTATTAAGTAAGAGGGTCGCCTGGAAATGCAAAAGTAAAAATATTATTATTTTGGTGAAGTCCAAAACAAAACATAAAAAAGAAAAAAGAGGGAATTGTTATATCTAATTGTAATATATACAGAAATAAATAAATATATAAAGAAGATAGAAAGAATATATAAAGAATCAGGGTAGCTTTTAGGTGCCCAAAGTGCCAGGTGATGAACCTATCGCCGTACTTATTTTTACATACTACGATACAATAATACGATAATACATATTATTGGAATGAAAAAATACACAATACACGTGTACTAAAAATACAATAAATAGAAATAAAAATAATACAGAAGTATCTATACTATGCTACGAGCACCGCTGCACGCGCCCTACCGTGCCTCCTTGACGCAAAGGGCAAAGACATTGAAAGGACAGACTCCCCAGAGACTCCTCCCCTAAAGACGTACAACAAGGACACACATATCGCACACGGTGAGAGAGGAAAACTACGTCTAAGGTAGAATAAAATTTTAATTGCCAACACAAACGTAGAGCGTGTTGCTAAACACTAACACACTGATATGTTGGCGAGACGATGCGCTACTGTTAAGAGCGGAAAAATCACCCCAAACAAATTGTAATATTAACAAAGACATTCTTTACTTCAATTCTTCTTTTAAATAAAATATTAAAGATTATTGTATCTACTTCTTTTCAAACTACTATTTTGATTTTAATATGAATATTATGATATATTTTTTTATAATATCAATTAATTTTATTATCCTAAAATTGAAACAATAAAAAAATAAACCATCTACATAAGAAAGTTTTAATAAAATTCTACTATTTATAAATTAACACATTTTAATAAATAATGTACAAAATATGCAAGTTGCAAAGGTTGAATACTCTGGAATGATGACAAGCTCTTTTTTTTATTTTGTAAAGTCAATAGTTCTATAACAGATAAAGGACACTTCTGCGAAACTGGGCACCGCATTTAAAACTAGTAAAATTTTTCTCAGTGATATATATAATCATCAATCAATCAATCAGTGAAAAATAATGATAAAATATCTTTTATCGGTGAATATAAAATGCAGTATGTTTAAAGTTAATTGTAAATATAAAAATAATCTACATAGTTTGATGATATGACGGGATATGATACTGATATAGAGAAAAATATTAAAATAAAAATAACTACAAAAACTACAAAACAAATCTTAATTTTATTACATTTGTGCATAAAGTAGGATTTTTGTACGTGATAGATTCGATCCGGAGTTATAAACCAGCTGTGGCACGATTAGGTCCTCTCGACCGGGGTAGGACCACTATTACCGGAATACCAGTTTTATATAGAAAAGATTATTTTCCCCCACTGTGTTTCGTCTGGTGAATGAGAGTAACAAAAGACCTTGTTACTGGCCACGACACATTCCATTCAAGTCCTTAGGGGTGGTAACGTATTTGAATTATGATTCCATATCGAGGATTATTTTAAGTATTAGTTTAAGTAATTATGAGCTAATGGAACCACTTGCCATCAGATGAACTGTGTGCACATTTGTTACGACATAATCATAAAAGTGGTGGAACGTGATACCACTTTTATGATATTATAACGTGACACACTTTTATTTACAAGGACAGGTTTTGAACGGGAATCAAACTAAAGATGGTTTTATTTTTTTGAATAGGTGGCAAACGGTTGCAAAAACAAAAAAAAAGCAAGCAGTTCACAACGTCTCCGCGACACCAAAAGAGTCGCAAGTGCGTCGGTGGGCTTTTTGTTTTTTTTTGTGTATTGTGTGATGCTGTTGGTCTTTAGACCTCTACAGCTTTAGTAAAACAGACTCGGAGACAACGGCGATGCTGGTACGATGAGCGGCTTCCCCACTACTGAGCTCCGACCCCTATAAACGAAAAACGTGGACGACCACAGAGGGGGGCTATTGCGGTCCGAGGGCCCCTCAGAAGGAGGTTCGAATCTTGGCTTGGTTGTGTCGGCCGCTAGGAAAGCGTTGCCGGCACATCGGTCGTTGTCGTATCGGTTCGGAACAACCACTGGCCACAACTGAATCCGACTGATGATAGAGTAATTATTGACAGGTATTTTTTTCGCGTAAGGGGCACAGTTATCTTATTAAAAAATACTATATAATAATATGATAATAATAAATACCTGCACATAACTTCATGAGTCAGCAGCACCCTGCACATCTCCGGGTTTTTGTCTTGACCCTCGTAGACAATGGGCTAAAGAAAACAACAATAACGTTAGAAAGCCATTCTAAATTCAACGTATATTTAACAGTAAACTCATATTTTTTAACTTAATTTAAGTAATTAAACAAATTAAAAATCAGCGTACAGATAAGATAATTTTTCTTCTTTTTTTCTTCATCAAGTTATTACTTTTTGCTAATTTATGCACCCCTTCATGCCTAATCGTACTGTGTTATCTATAACAACATATATTTTACATGTAGCGACTTTTATAATCATTTTTGTCATTTTTAACACTAGGTATGCACAATCAAAAATAGTAATTTGCTTTCTCTCATACGGTGTTAATTTTTTATTAAATATTAAATATTTATTCATGGAATGCCATTAATTGCATTTAATGGCATTCCATGAATAAATTTTGAAGTATTAATATATATATATATATATATATAAAAATCATTACTTTGTGAGAACATATAGTCTAAAGCAATTTTTATATACACTAAAATTTTAAAAATTGTGCCATTTGTGACTTACAGAAAACCCTTACAGGATGTAGGTTAGTATCTAGTCGACAAACTTTATTTCCCTCATAGTAAATTCCCCTCGTACACGTGTCAGGTTCGTTTATCTATTAATATCTAATTACTGGTTGCCCTTAAGCTTCGGGGTACGCTATAATCCCAGATGTGTACAGTTTTTTTTTCTTTAGGGTGCAGGCAGATGAAGATCCAAATTTTAGACATTTTAGAATTGCAAATTTTAATTAATTGCGAGTTAAAAGACAAAATTTTATATTTTAAAACTTGAACAAATATCCAAAATTATATCTTATATTTTGTATATTTGTATATTTATTTTTAACGTTATTCTAAATATCATTGATGATAATTAAAATCATAAAATTTATATAAATTTATTTCACTAACAAAGAATACACATATTCTTAATACTTATGTGTTTATCTACCAGCTAACTGTTACATGTTACTCTAAGTACATCATACTGTGTGTAGACTTACAATCTGGCACTAAAATCCACATTACCGGACATGAGCTCCCCAAAATACTGGAGATAGATTTTTGTCCCTAACAAAACGTTTAATTGAATATGAAATAGCAGGGTATTACAATCTTTTGTACGTGGGATTTGGAGAGATTTTAGATTCGTAGGGTGTTTCACTGAGAGTTATTGAAGGGTCATACGAAAGTATTTAAATATGATAAGACGGCAAAACAACTGGGGTTGAGGAATATCGGGTAATGTGTTTTAGGGACGAAACAGAGGGACGAGCATCAGGTGTCTGGAATTACCACATTTATATCATAACAAATAGATGTCTTATCTAAACCAAATACTATACAAAACGACTAATTAGTAAATTTATAATAATCTCATAGAAAAAAATTGAATTAGAAATCAAGAAGATAGATAATAGATAGAAGCAAAATAATGGTACAGGTATAAACAATAAAGTTTCTGTTATAAAATAAAAAAAAAACCTTATTCAAGTTATATATAAGATTAAACGAAAATTATCTTAAGGAAACAATTTATTTTACTTAAAGTCAAAGCAACAACTAAATTGGACGCATTGGTCCACACAAACACAGATACAAGGCGTAATGTGAGAGTAGTAATCTCGCAGTGAACTAGCCAACATTTTTCAAGTTGACTCCCTCACGTTCCCCCAGGATGACTCGGGGCAAGCCGGCAAACCGCGGTGGGCATACCTCGTCGCATGGGATTCAATCTCATGGGAATTAGTGGAGATACAAAAAAATAGAACACTAGTTTCGTACGCTATGTTTACTATGTTTTTAATGAATTGTCAACAGTTAGAGAAAATGAAAAATTTTATTAATTGACGTAAATGCATAACAATAAATCATGACAAATTTATTTATATATGTGCGTATACGAAAAAAAGACTTTTAAACAAGATTTTATTTAAATATTTTCATAAATCGGTTGTAATTTAAAAAAGATTGTATATACTATTGGTTGTATTAATAGTTTTAGTATTAACTAACAGACTATCATTCGTTTAAAAGCAAAACCGGTATTTAAGGATCACATAAATAATATTATTTATAGTAAGATTTAAGCAACTGAAACATTACTAATGATAACTGTAAAATAAGAGAATAAATTTAAGATGTCGAGACTTTACTACCATTCTCCTAGATTTATAGGCGAACAAGTAATAAAAATTTCTTGAAACAGGAAGAGAAGATGCAGAACGCTGCAAACAACGTACTTTGTGATTTACATGAACGACAACGCTACCGTGCTTTTGAATTTGAAACGCTTTTTGAGGTTTCCGTTCAAATATATAACATCTGTAGTTGACGTTAATTTCGGACGTGACGTAAAAATATTAATAAAATCATCCTATGGTGTGGTAAGTGATGACTTATCCTCAAAAGAAATGTATCATCATATGATGATGATCATGAGATATATGCATTTGTTTGAAGACATACATGCATAAAGTGATATGTATGTATGTTTTCAAACAAATGCATTTATGTTTTAAGTAGCTTTCGAAAGTCTAATGTTGCATATTCAAAAGTGCATCTTTTCATAGAGCACTTTACTTTATTTAAGTTATGTTTACACTGATAAGTTGTACTGGCAATGCAATAGAGACGCCAAGAAATAAGAACGAGGACATTAAAAGGCAAGAAGAGCAGTGATTTACGTTGCGTCGGTACACCGGCGACAAAGGCGTCCTGTACAGTTGCCAGCGTTAGAGTTGCGTAGATATTTTTACTATTATTACTTTTACACTTCTTTGAATATTTAAGAGTATAGTAAACTGAATTCGTTTTGAATTATATGCTTAACAAAACAATGCAAAAGTTACAAATATTGAATGAATAATTCTGTTCAATTATCGCCAGCTAGTTTTGTCCGACGTAAGGAGTGTTCAGCTAGTTTTCGATTAGATTTCAACCTCGGACTATTAAATTTCCAAGTTGAAAAATTATTACACTACTGCCAACTATCAATTTGGATTGAAATGCGTAATACAATGCATCTAAACAATTTTATATAAAATTTTGTGCACGTATGTACATATGTACGGATGTGTGTATATATTTTATCTACAGTTGTTATTGTAGTTAATTCTGAATGACATAATTTCAGCATTGTTAAGGTAAGGTAATAACGTAAGTTTCTTCAATATTGTTTATTTTATTTAGGGGTGGAATAAGGTAGAGTTTATGATCAGATGACATACGAATTTCCCTCCGATTTGTGTTTGTATGCGAATACCGGTTTGCGTCGACTTTGATAAAGTATTTTTTTTAATAACGTTACGAATGTCAATATCATACAATATAAATTGGAAACACAGTGATGAAATCGTGTATGTAATTTAGGTATATTTTTTTTAATTCTTTATACGAATAACCACATACAATAATGAATGTACAACTTTATTACACAGTGTTATTATATGTAATTTATACGATAATAACTTCTTTATCGGATGTTATACATACAATGGCTTCCGAAGCTCATTTTCCCAACAAAAAGACTTAAATTAATATGTTGTTTGAACATTGTTAAGTAAACACAATCACACGGCCACGTGCTATGCGCGCGCCTCTCTTTTCAAACACGGAGCGCTTCTATGGGATTTGTACGAATCTCATTCCGGGAACCACGAGTCAGTATCTTAAGACTATATTCAAACAGAGGGTGGGCAGATTGATGATTTTGATATTGATATGATGGTGATTTAGTGTGCGAATCGTAAGGTCGTCGCTTAATACTCTGTTCTCAAATATGCTAGCCACGTTAAAGCGTGAACATAATGTTTTTTTATGATATTTGGGATGTAACCGTTGACATCCTTAAGGGCTTGTTGTGGTGTTCCAGAAATCCGAATCGACCTGTTCCTGTGCTGCAGCTTTTATTACATTAAAAGTAACAAACAAGCACACAGTTCACCTGATAGTAAGTGATTCCTGCAGCCTGCGGGCATCTACATTCATCCTTGACAAGGAATCATAATGCAGATGCATTGCCACCCTTGAGGACTGAGATGGAATGCCTCGTCTCCAGTAATAAAAGTCTCCTACACTCACCAGGTGAAACGCAGCAACATTATGCTGCTTTTTACGCTAGTATTCTGTGAGGGCGTTGTCGTACACCGGTAAAGCTGAACCATTCAAACTGCAATATAGCTTATTCATAACATATAAGCTTTTAGGGAATTCAAATGATATGTAATTGAAATCTAACATATAAACTATATCATACATGTACTCGTATATATAATAATGTGAATGATGAAAACTATGACGTACCTAAAATATCGAGAAAAAGCAAAAAGTCTTCCAATGACTTGCGTGTCCAGCTCGCATGCACAACGCAGCATTAGCTGATTGGCCGTGTGCCCTAACCTAACGTTTTAATACAATTAAACCGACCGCAATTCACTATTATCTGGTCGCAATCTTCCCGCAATTTTTAGTGAACGACTGTTTTGCGTGTCAATCTCCTCTCGACGTGTATTTTATAAATGATAGATTTTATGACGTGTATTATTATTTTATTAATAATTAAATATTTTGTTAATTAAAGTCGTTGCATTAAGCTGCATGTTTGCGTATTGCGCGCGTAGATATTTAAAATTAAAGCAAATTTATTGTTAAGTTATTCTTAAGTCTGTATACACAACAATGTTGGATTTGATCTCTTTTAAGTTAAGATGTTTCACATTACTGGATATTATGCGAGTAATTACATTTCACATAAAAAATAATGGTTATTCGTACAAGATGCGGAATTGAAGCTACAAAAAATATTACTACAGTAACCAGTCTATACACTTTCACCCCACTTCCGGGCTTCTCTACTGGATTGGCGGAATAATATACACGTCGTTTATTTATATATATCTATGTAAAACAGGTTTCCTCCCAATAATTTCCACCATTCACCTTGCGCCGCTTAATCACCGTTCAAAACTATCGTAAAAATTATTTACCAATACCAGAGTGCAAACTTAAATAAACAAAACCATGTTAACGAGATTCTATAGATGAAGTATCTATAGATATATTTAAAACCTTAAGTATCTGTATGAACAAGTACTCTTATACTCATTTTTTAAAGGAAATGGTATCGAATCAATAAGTTCTAAGAACTCAATGAGTCACGTACGTTGCCTTATGCCAACGTTTTTTTTTCAATTCCCGAATAACTCACACTACTGTATTCCTAAAATTGCCGGACAGATCATATATTTTGATAATCAGTTCATCTTATTTTCTCTAATCTAGGGGAATTCTCTCAACTTGTGGACATCTCGAGTCGCCATAAAACAATGCTAGAAAAGCTATTGGTGATAAAGTAACCATACTGAATATTCCTTTTGAGTGTGGTAAGTGAGAAAATACTCGTATATGCATAATGCAGCTTTCCACGTCTATGAGTAACCTCTCTAAGGATCAATGGTGATAATACATTATATTATTAATTTCCATTAATTACAAACAATTTTAAACAACGCTTTTATAATCAAATTCCCACAAAAGTTTCCAACGTTACTTAGTTCGCCTGTAAGCATTGTAACACAGTATACGCCGCGAACCAGCACCTACCCCGTACAATTGTACGCAATTCCGTAATTCTTAGTTAACAACGTTCGGCCTGAGTTAATTATGTTCACGGCATAAATCTTTCGTAATTGGCCTCTTGTTACACAACACTAAGAGCTCGGGACGTGTTGAAATTATATATGTGGGGCACACGGTGAAGTTTCATGATGGCTTCATGTGCTAAAATTGTTATTTATGTAATAAAAGCGAGCATGATAATTGCAAGATGCCGCGTTCGACCGGGCCGCCTGTGTAGCCTTTGTTTAAGCATCTCTGTAGTACTAAAATAAATTTGTACGTTATCTTTGAATACTTATCGTTTATTTGCTTATTATTTTTCTAAGAAATTTTCCCATCATTATATTTTTCTATAAAATTCTATAAAATATTTTTCTATAATTCAACATTTTGATGATAGGTGCAAGTAATGTTGTTAAATAAAATATTATTTACAACACCATTAAGCAGCTTATCTATAGAAATATAAATACACAATCATTGTTCACATTGTTGAACAACCCTTTCGTCTGTCAATCAAAACTTAAACATTTGTGACGCGGCAATTCAGTCACATTCCGAACTGGACACCCATTCGCACCCGGTTCTAAACCCACAAAATTGTAAAAGTGTAGAGAAATGAAATTGCAACACGAGATAATTTTAATGATTGTTCCAAACGCGAGGCAATTCGATGGACCAGGGGGCGTGTGGATTAGGGTCTAATCGGGCGACGGCGATGAAATCTGCCGCCCGGCCACGCGGCTGGAGCGTGTTTGGCACGTGAACTACCCCACGAGCAGTGGGGAGGTAACGAAGTCACCTAGGATTCTGTGTAAAGTGGTAGAGATTTAGGCAAATGGATTATAATAATTTATATTATCGAGAATGTTAAACAGCTAAAAACAAAATCTAAGAATCCATTGACATACAAACAACTAATTACTGTTTTAGCATTATACGAGTACTATTTTTAAAATATTATTGGAAAGGCGTCCCCGATTGTTACATGTCTCAACTGACTGAACAAGATATCAACAGTAAAAATATAGTTCATAGTTATTATGGTAATAGTTTGTAAAATAATACATCACTTATCGTCAACATAGCTACATCAAACAACGTTCAACTACAAGAAATTTGATTGCATTCGTTGAAAGAACGATGAAATGTAGGAGTAGCGGTAAAGAGGTTTATTTTTATCCGTGTGCACAAGTTAAAAACACAGTTTGGTATAAATAGATCGTTTCTGCAATGGTTTTATTCATAATTTTTAAAAACTTATATTAAAGTTGTAGTACATGGCTTCACTTCCAACACTTTCAACCGACATAAGGCGTCCCACAGGATCAAACCTTAGCCACATCCTCCTTATTATCTTACTGGATGACATTCAGTACGTAATAAAAACTATGAATTTGAACTTTATGTAGATGTCCTAAAAATATCCAAAAATGTTAAAACAGAAAGTAACAATAATATTACGAATGGTGCTTAACAGAAAAGAGTTGTATATAAAAAAAATCCTATAATATCAAATGGTCCTGTACATAAAAATATATTTTAAACTGTCGCATTGCAAATCAGGCACTTTAAAAGATCGACTGATTTGTGATCTAGGCTTCTTAATTGACTTAAAATACATTCGGGGGACTATTTTTCTCCCATTATTAGTAAATGTCTAATAATAACAAAGAAAAGGAAACAATTTTCATAGTGCAAAATACTATTACATTTTGATAATTTCAATGCAGCATTTAATATTTTTATTTCTTATTGGTTCATTGTAATTTAGAATATTGTTCTAACTTCGTAACTTCCGTTTATCAAAATGATGTCAAAGACTAGAAAACATAAAAAAATAAGTTCATTTGTAAGCTTTCATGCCCCGCTGCCCATTGTGCGATTAAAAGTTATCCAGGAAAGACTCGGATCATTTCTCTCTCTAAATGCCGCATCGGCATACACCTTATACCTCACATTGGTTTTTCTTCACAAATTTCTCAATAACGATGTCTATCTGCACACATGCGTCCCGTTATTTGTGCCAAGAAATAAGAACACCCCATATAACTTGCTATATCGTAATGAAATACATAAAATATTCTGAAAGGCCAACATACATATCGATACTTTTAAGTTAAGTTATTGTTAATTTAAGGAAAATATTGTAAAAGTAACATAATAATCATTATAAAACTTATTAAAATATTATTTTTTTAAATTAATTTATTTGAGTTTAAATGCTCTATTATATCTCCTAATATATTTTTTAATAAATTTTTATAATTCATAATCAAATCATTCATATGTTTAAAATAATTGTTTTATATGGCAACATTTTACAGTACTGCCAATAATTTAGGTATATGTTAACTATTATACAAAAATAAAATGTTCCTAAGGTGTTTCATGTGTATATGGTTGATAAGCCATAATTAATAAGGAAATATAATCAAAGAAAGATAGAAGCTCATTACTTGGTATACGTACATAGGCTGCAGCAATATTTAAAAATTATTCCATATATAATAATTTTACTTGTAATCGTTTAATAGTTACGTTACCGATATCGCTCATATATTATTATATAATGCATCACAGTTGCATACATTTGTACGTTTTTAATTTGTTACAACTTTAAAAAAATACGCAAACTTTACTTGTTAAATTTATACAGTATCTACTATTGATAATAATTTATAACGGTCCGGAGGAAACGGAAATATTGTGGTTCATCGATAATCTTAGTCCATTACTGGGGATAAGCTAAAATTCCAATTATATCGAACAAGTCCGTTCACGTAAAGTACTTAAAGCTGTTAATCGCACCGAGCTATTTCTTTTACGTCGCAATAGGCTTTGGGCTAACGTCTCAAAGTATCGATATTTTATATACGGAATGATTGCTTGATTAAAATTATTTGTGTATTATATAGTAATTGAAAAAAATAAAGGAATAGTGACGGATGCAAACTAATATGGTATATTTTGACAAGATACTTATTTGATATATAATATGTTGTGAACACTGTCACTTATTTTTAATATCTGCGCTTTTCTGATACAATATTTAATCCAAAGTTTTTACAATTCAATAGCCTAATGCTTCAAGGTACGGTCGTTCAATGCTTAATGCTTAGTTGGAGTGGTTATCCGGAATAATAGTTATGTTAAATGCATTTTTAATATTGTAAAAAAACTTGACTTCTGGTTACAAGAAGTAGTGCTCTACGACACAACTATAAACTTGCTGTACCATGAAATAGGTCAGCTTGAACAGGCAAGATGAACACGCTATTCACAGAACAGAAGTGTGAAAAAGTAGCTTAGCGCTAAGAATTTTCGTCTGGTAAAAGCAAGAAACTTTTACGTTACTATGGATTACTATGGACCTTCCATCGTAGACATGGATGACATCTCCATTATCCATCATTAACGATAATGAATGGTAAGTGACGTGGGCCATGAAATTGGTTAATCTTTTACAATCAAGCAGAATTTTGATGAATCAAGAGAAATTTGTACATTATTTAACACCTTTACTCTCCGTACTCTTCTTCGTAACTGCGAAAAAGCACTATCTCGTATGTTATGAGAATAATATGCATTCTTACCTGTTTTGTGACGGAATCAATGAGCCGAACGAAAATATCTTGCTCTTGCCGAATACCTGAGAAATTAGTTATTATTGTATTACTCATATTACAGTAATATAAATATTAATAAAATATAGAAATTTAAACATATAAACAAACATTGAGTTCTTGTTTCATTCATATTTTAATTATCTATGCACGTTTTGAAAAAATCGCATTATATTATATATCGTATGGAAATCGTGAAACATTTATATCTATACATTTGGTATACAAATAAATGTTAGTTAATTAAACAAAAAAAGTAAGGTTCAAGCACATTCGACTCGAGAATGCAGTATATTTTACAACGCAAATATTTATACTACGTCTGTAACGACTTTAAGCAGTAACGTTTACACATTGTAGCAATAAAGATCGTAGCATGCTGGCTACGAACGTAGCTGTATAGAGCAGTCTGCACAATTTGTTAATCTCCTGAAATTGCCTCCACACTTGCTCTCCTCTTTTTTCCCTTTCATGCGACAAGAATTAAAATAATAGACGAGGTGCGGTGGGAAAATTAAAAACAGTTATTTGCGTTAACGGGCCTAATTTTGTACCTAATTGGACGAAACTGTTGCATTACATTGCGCGTAGAGTATGAATATTTTGAATACTTTCAGCAGACATTGTGGATTTTACTGTTAACTTTAATAAAATAAAACGTATGAGTAGTTAAATGTATCAATTAATTAATTATTTAGCGCAGAATTCTTATAAACGTTTATAGCCATTAAGGTTAGTTTTTTTAATTTTACCAATAGATAAGCTTCAAATTATACAACATTTTATTCACAACAATTACACTTAACTAATTGAAGTTAAATAACCTGATAAAAATAAAAAGAAACGAAACTCGCATGTGACGCTTTAAATAACCTAAAGTATACAGCTACATTTACATCAGACTCAAAGTTAAGTATCGATAAAAATTAAATAGGATAAAGTAATAGAATTCTTTTTTATGACTCGTAAACTTGAAGTACCACCCCACATTCTTCCTTGATAAGGATTTAAGATTTGTTAGGTATACTTAGTCCCCCCAGGAATAAGATAGAATGTTAAGCCTATCAAGTCCTCAGTTACTCCTGCACACCATTAGAAAGTCATAAATTCCTAGGTATAATATAATAACTAAACGCATTGATTCCGTAACAATTTGACCCTTCCCGGTCTAGGCAAGACACTCATACTATAGCTAGTTTGAAGCCGCAGAGTGGCTCAACCACGTAATATATTACATCAACACTTGCACTAATTGGATTTTTGATTAATAAATCCTTTTTAAATAGCCTAAGAGGCGACAATTCGCTGTTAATTTCCCATAATGTCGAACATAGGGTGATAAAAAATATTTACAATGCCTCTATTGAATCTATTATCTCCAAATTCACTTGAATACATTATAAAACACTATTACCAACAACAAACTTGTAAGCAACAAATAGAACAAAATTGATATTATTTATTAATAATGCTAAATCATAATATAAAAGCACTTTATGCAATTATATAATAATAACGAATAATAACTTATTCTCAGAATTTTTTAAGCTCAGTTGCCATGTCTGTTAAGCCTGTAACATGGTATTTACCTAAAGCTATGCATGGGGCATAGACAAGACAATAGAAGTCGGGATGACAATGCTGGCCGCAGTAGGGGCTATATTTGATTACCTCCGGAGCAGTCCTATCGACCTGGCAGTGCATCTTAAGTATCCACCAATAATACAGAAGCTAAAGAGTTTTTAAAAAAATATTATTTATTAATTAGACAAAAAAATTAACAAATTAAATCAAATAAAAAAATAATTTTGTTTTTTAATTAAATTATTTTTAAAATGTCTTAGTTTATATTCATTCTTGGTTCATTCATTTAATTTCATGCTTTCCCAAGAAAATAGAAAATAACTGACTAAGTACGAACGATTATAGTGTCCACGTTAATAATATTTATTACTTTTCATATCATCACTATATTGTGTTTCATCGTTATTAAAATTATATAACGAATTTTTATAATTTACGAACGAATTATATAAATATGTATCTGCATGTATTGCGCTAATGATTAAATAATTAGATTAAAAAATATTAAATATCCTATTTTATTATATATAGAAGGCGCGTCAGTATGTCCTGAATAAACTGACAGCAGATTGATAACACCATCATGTTATAAAATATGTATTATATATAATAATATATTTATTTATTGTATTATATATTATAAAGTTTATTAATTTAGGTATCCTATATATTTATTGTATTCATATATATATATTTTAAGTATATTTAGTATATTATTAGAAAATATATATTATATTTTACAGAGGAACTGTTATTTTTACCAGTTATTTACCAGTATATTATATATGCACCTACCCTAGCTTCTCAATACCACCCTCAGGTCGACTTGTAGAAAATGCTTTTAGCATTAAGTCCACCGATGCAGTTTGCTTTGCATAAAGTTTAAAATAAGTAAATTAAACATTCTCATATATAGCTTACCATTAGCATATAGAAGTTGAAGCCTATATTGAATTCCGTTATTGGTCTTCTGTCCTTCGGCTTCCTAAACAATGAAGAAAACACAGGTTGTTAATTTTTAATTACAATATCAATATAACAATGTTGCATAAATTTGAATGTTAAATAAAATTATCACATATATCTATATTTAGTATATAGACATTTGTATTGACAAGTCAACTGCATGTGACTCCCACCACAAACATTGTAAATTCAAGTTTAATTATTGTGTACTCGATGGTAACGTTATGTCTGATACACAACAAAAACATTCCGTAACATTTCACGTGAAGTCCGAAAGACAGTACTTTGTCAAACCGACCATAATCCAATATCTTCTCTATATATTTTATATGTTACAAGAATGCCTTAACTGTTAAGACTATTCTATTGATAAGCGATTTTTTTTTATGTTCTTTATATAATAAATTACAATATAATTAAATGGCTCAGAAAAACTTAAAGACAGCCTACAGGAAATACTTTAAATCAAGTAACGCCTTATAAGAATTGTTATCCGTATCGACTTTTCATTAATTATAAATATTTCTACAAGCCATAAAGGTTACCTACATGGTACTTTTAGATATCTGTTTTTTTCGTGACACACGCACTGTAAAAACGTGTACGGCGTTATTTACGCAATGAATATTTAACGCACAGCGAATAAACAAGTCTTGCGAACAGTGCTTACGAACGGAGAACATCGATGACGGATACTTCCATATAAACTAAAAAAAAGAAGAATACTGTTATTTAACAATTTTAAAATTCATATAAGATTTAGTTATGTTATTGAAGGCACATTTTTCTTATTAAAATTGTTTGCAATTTTTAGATTAATCCAAATATCCCTTAATATTCCACTAATTTATGCGATTATATAATTATATATCTTATTGAAAAAGTAATAAGTTTTATTTTTAAAACAAAAAAATGTGGTGGCAAATAAGCACACAGTACACTTGATGGTGATTTATGACGACTGCCCAAGGCATATATACTCGTAAATTCAACATCAACAAAGCATTAAAAGCACATGCGATTTTGCATCTGAAGAATGAGAAAGTCTCGTTACCTATAATTGGATTGCTATACTCACCATAAGAAACACATCAGCGTAAGACAGCTATTTCATGTCAGTATTCTGTGAATTAAGCATTTCCACAATCGAGCCTACTTATTCGTGTCACAATTCAGGTTAGAAACAAGCTACAGTATGTAAATATATTAAATGTATAACTCAAAAATAGTTAGGATAAAACAACCATACACGTACTTACGAAGTTTACTATGGCTCATTGTCATTAAAAAATTAAGCGATGACGGATCCAGCATAAGTCATATAAGCCATTATACACTTTATTGAGCTACAGACAGACGACAAATGTGGAAATCATAAAAAAATATAGTTTAAAGTTTCAAATTGTCGTATGCCACCAATACGGTGATGTTGGATTATGTAAATCTTCATTGTACACACAATAGACATCATGTCCGACCGATCCTGATTGATGGACACGCTTAATTCACGATAACATCGATATTTAACGATTTATTGATAAACGAATCATAATTACGATTTGTTATAAAAGAATATATTAAAAATCTTTGTTTTATTATTAAAATGAATATTTTTTATATGAATATTATATATTATGTAATAATGATAATTGATTGGAAAATAATAAATGCCTTCACATTTTCCATTAGTCAGTACATTCTGACACTTTTCTAATTTAAATCAACATTCACATTATAAATAGAAAAGATTATCTCCAATTGGTGTATTGTACATTGATTATAAAACTGAATATAAAAATCAAACACCAAGCAAAACGTTATACCTTGCTACTAGCGACTTTAAAAAAAATATAAGAATATAAAATATAAAAAAAGTAATTTAATCTCATGAGCTTCATCTTTTGGTCCTCAGGAGTGAGAACACATCGCAAGGATTGATATCTGGTTTCAAGTCATGATCTTTGCCCTAATATTTTAAGAAAATATTAAAAGTTATGGGAAAGACTTGGATACTGGACATCACTATTTATGTTGTATCTTTTTACAAAATTTCAACTGTATATCGTTCAAAGCCAAGTTGATATTTAATGAGAGTACTCACTTGATCTTTCTCTATAAATCCTATGAAGGCAGTGCGTTCGATTTCCACGGGTTGACCGGCGCGGTCGTAGAGCGCCACCACGAAGTGGAAGAAGTTGCTCTTGCGCAGGTTGCTGGGTGGCTGCTTCTCGAAGTGCGCCCGTCCAACGCCCACGCTACTGTTAAATTAATAAAAGTACAACTGTCGTGAAAAACGCAGCATCTATAAGGTACGATATATAACTATTTTAAATAGTTTCATCGTTTTTTGCCAATACTTATTTTAGAATTATTAATATATAAAACGATCTAAAAAGTAGCGAAAAAGAGCTTATTTCTTATATATTATATTAGGTGTGACAAAGTTGCACACATTTCATCTGATAGTAAGTGATGACAGAAGCCCAATGACATCTACATCCATCTCCGACAAAGAGTCAACTGACTGACTGAGATGGTTGGCCTTGTTAACCATAATTAGATTCCAGGATCCCTACACTCACTACACCGCAATATTATGCTGCTGGTATTCTAAGGGGGCGTGGACCTTCTCCGGTAAAGGTGATCAATTGATGTTGCAGTTAGAACGAATAAAATTGTGTGAACTAAAAGAAGAGGTGAAATAAAAAAAAATTGAAAGAATTATTCACATAAATAATTATTTTTAAAATCTTCATTTCTTAGAATCTTATAGCTAATTATTTTTATATTAAAGTAGTCTTAAACTCCAATGATAAAATGGGTTAGATGTTTTGCTTTTAATATGATTACAAATCATAAATTATAATAACAATACAGTTCACCTGCGAGTAGTAAACACAATTAAACTTCTAAAATACAGTAACAAACCACAAACATAATCTCTTATTGACTTGATAGCTAAACAAAATATTTTTGGTGAACACCCGCAACATGGTCATAAATTTCAAATTCCTTTCACGGCTCTTTTATATTTATCCCGCTATTTGTCAATAGAAACAGACATTCTGCCACCAGAAATATTATGTAGGCTCCCTTAAACTGTACGTATTGAACACGGAAACAATGTAATAGATTATGTTACTTTTAAAATTGATTTACGATGGTTGCTGTTGTGTTTAGGAATCAAAAGGTTTACACTTTTTGTTACAACCCTTTATGTGACATTCAAATTTTTAGAAAAAGCTTAGGAATTAGTTTTGCATGTCATGTTAAGAAAAGATCATGATTATATTAATATGCTTAGGAATACAAGATAATTTGTTAATTAATGTTAAAGGCAAATATAATAATAAATTATATATATTTAGAGTACATCACATTTTAAAGGACCGAAATAAATTTGAATTTCTAATTTTAATCAAAATATTATATTCTTTCAAAAAGCATTAAATCAATTTTTATTTTACGAAATCTTTCAGAAAATTTAATTACAAAACGAATACAGTAATATGAATCAATTAAGCTCTATTATTTTTAAATGGATTATTTTGTTCTCTTTTTGTAATTAATGAAACTTTTTGTTTAAAATCATCTTACAAAATTGAAACTATTGAACTTGTTTATTTGGTAAAACAATAAATCTTAATAGCTGAAATATCGATTATACAAAATAGAGTGATGACACTCAAATAGTGCCACCCGCTTCGATATCGACATGTGGTGCATTCGGTTAAAAACCGATTTATACTATCGCTCTTATTTCTGGGCATTAACGTACAATTTTGAACCATGCATACGCATTATGAAATCTAATATGTTAATAAATTTGTCACCGATTCGTCATCTGCTCAATGTTTATAAATATAAACTTTTATTCACAAAATTTGCCATGATTTCTGATTTTATGATATAAGGGGTGCCTAACGAGTGAGCTCGTTCACCTGATGGTAAGTAATGACTGCGGTCTGTAACATTTACACCTAGTCTGTCTGCCTGTATCTAGTAACGGCCCTAAACGCATTGTAAATTAATTAAAAAAATATCGATATATATTGAAACGGACCCAACAGCACTAGCAACACAGCATTACCCGCTAGGACCGTATTACGCTATGGTCGCCCATTCATCTCTCCCCGCTGCAGAATTTGCGTAAACAAATTGGTTTCGCGATTGCCATTTTATACTCTCGCGCGCGACGCTCCATTGTTTTATTTATCGCTACCAGTTTTGGCAGCGCACTCGCGATTAGGTTGTAGCGCTTTTTTCGCTTACAGATCACGTTAGATTTGTCAATCCCTTTTGTGATTTTTTTTCTTTATTCTGGAAACATCTTCCACTGAATGTGTTTGATGTAAATATCTGTGAAGCTGATTTGTTTCTTGCTCAAAAAGTATACATCTCGTATTTATACTACTCTCATACTAACGCAGTACAAGCTTGAATTTATCTTATTTTTACAACCAATTTTGTTACTATAGAAGATTTGTTTTACTTATTAATAAGTGTTCTTCGATTCGTGCAATCTGAGTAGCACATAAAATTTTTTGCACATGCTCGCATCGGAATTAATTTCATTTTCTATGAATTTTTTATTATTCTTTTTTATTCGAAGGGAATCGATCAATTAATAAAACGATTTTCTGATATCAAAATCCGTGGTATATCGTCATATATGATAATAATATCGACGTTCAGTTTCACGGTCATCTGAAATAAGATCAAATTGACTTCTACTAAGCTTGGTATGGTAAATAGAGTGACGCAGTATTTGATGTCTGCCCATCGGCTCTACTTTAGAAGGCCCAAGCTCGGCCACACATGAAATACTGTTCTCATCACTTACCGGGGCATACTAGAATCAGCTCATTCCATTTGATCGCATTCAATAAATAACGGCTGGAATCAATCAAACGATGAACAGGTAATTTCCTATCGGCTAGATTACTAACTTTGAGAAGAGATGTTGCATTCTTTTCCGTATTTTCCATAAAAAGTGTTTTAAATTGATTTAGCCGCTGTGTTTAAACATCGTACATGGAGTTATTCAAAATTTCATCATCAAACTCTCGATATTTAACAATTCACTACTGTGCACTTACACGAAGATATCTACTATAGTGAACGTAAATGAATTACTCTGTAAAATCAGCTATTACCAGCGATACTTCAAACCGCTACGTCTTAGGGACTTTCAAGAAACGAGCCAACTTCTTTCTTAAAAATGGTGACCTGTTATTCTTCTGTTCACGAGTGACAGTAATTACTTTACCACCATTTTTATTTATAACGTCATTTAACGATTTGAGCGACCTTGCAAAATTTTTCGTTATATTTTTAAGTTGAAATATGTGGGTGTTGTCAAAATGTATAGCAGTGGGAGCTTCTGTTTATACCAGATTTTTTTAAAAAATGCTAGAAATCTATTAGCAATGCTAACGTTCCATTAACCACTCACTACTAAGCTTAAATGATTATGATAGAAGAACAGGTTCACGACAGAAGTTGAACAGTAAATTCTTACTTACTAATGACCGACGAAACCTATCAATATAACAACGAACTCATCGCCAATAGCCAGTGGATGAAGTTGTAGTTATTTGCCAGCCTATTAACGTTTTTAAAATATAATGTTCTGGATTTTCAATTTATAAAACAAATGAACATAAATGCGTATCATTACTGATGTCGGGTGGACGTAATCCCACAAACATGGTACGTCTAATAAGTCTAGGGCGCGGTGATTTAAAGCCGACTTTATGCGTCTGTCAACGCTGAAGGACGGCCATTTGCGGGCATTTGTCATTACGAAATATTTGTATTCGTCGAATGCTTTATTAATTAAGAAAATTATTACCTTTTTAATCTATTACCGCAGACAATTTAATTTAAATAATATAAACAAAATTGAAGCTTGAGTAATAAATTGTTCTCATACCGTATAAACTTTAATGAACGTGTTACTGAAGAGATCTTTCCTCTTGTTTTTCTATTTAGACATAACTGCATAATTCCTAAAATTTGACTTTAATTCTTTATAATATGTATATATGATATGTCCTAGGTAGACTAGACATTTTTCGAAATTTCACAATCCTTAACGGTATATATTACATGTTACAAATGTAGTTCATAGTACATGATATATATATATAATAAATAGATAACAATATATATATATATATATATATATATTGTTATCTATTTATTATTATTTACATTTATTATTTTGATGTGTATCTATGTATAATTTGATATTTTTATCTTTTTAACCTTTTTTTATTTTTATGCCTACGAACATATTCTCTTGAACTCCCAGGGTTGACAGGTAGAGAATGCCACTGGGCATTAAGTCTGCCCTTGTAAATCTGTTGTATAGTACAGTATGTGTAGAGTGTATGTGAAGCTCCAACATGAGCTTCACACGTTTTCTGACTGTTTAAAAATAAAGCTCTTCATTTTAATAAAGCTATTAATAATATTTGCTATTTTTTTTTAAAAAAGTACTTTCACCAAAATGTTAATAAAGTAACAAATAAAATTCAGAAAGTTGATTGAAAATGCAATGAAAAAGAAATGAAACATGTTGAATCACACGTAGGATAACAAGTTTTATAAAAATAAGTTAAAACAATTTCATATTTTAATTGTAACTTTTCAAATTTTCAGCCTACTCTTATATATCTTTTTATCTATCTTTATTCCAAATTGAGCAGTCTTAATTATTTGTCAAAAGTACTTTTAAAACATCTATTTCTATAAATCAATTTTGTTTTGAATTTGAATTGTTATAAGTGTTATAATAGAATATGAAAACAATAATTTTATGCTAGATGAAAAGATATGTATGATTCATTTAAGTAAACAGTCAGTACTCCTTAATTGAATAAACATTTTAAGGAACAAACTGCGGTTAATAATAACGACAGATGTCAGGAGGGTTTACAATAAAAACAATACGCCTGTTCTACCCCTCCGTGGGTGTAACTTTAGACCTTACATTCTAAACTATAAAAGCTACTTTTACTTAAATTTCCAAATTGCATAAACAAACTATCTATGCGGTAATATCATATCAAAATTTTCTTATCGTTAATATAATATCATATCATATTAACGATTTTGCTAAGTGTTAGATGTTGCGATGGAAGCAAAATCGTTAATATGTTGTATATATAATTCTCTTTTCTTTTTTTTTCTTTTTTTTTTCTATACAGTTCACCAATATGATTATTTATGTAGCCTAAGTGTAGTATTAGTTGTCTAGCGGGCAAAAGATTTCCAGGATATTGTTATCAAACTAAGTTCTAAACTCTTTTGTCTAAAATTGAGGTACTTGTTTAGCTTATTCCCTTGTTTGTTGTTGAATGTCTTGCTTGTTATTAGTATTAAATTAAACATAATTAACGTTATAAATTATATCTTGTACTAGCTAATACTAATTTTCTTATTTTTTAAATATTATTTAGGGTGACGAATGACGACGGTTAATTTAACATGTATCTTCGATGAGAAATTATCAGCGTTGTCAGCGTTCAGTACAACTATAAATTATTTTCCGAATTTTCCATTTTTTATGATATTAATGGTGACAAACAAACACACAGTTAACTTCGATAAAAAAAAACAATCTCGTATTCTGCGAGAATGTGATGCTGATAAGAGTTAATCAATTTATGCTGAAGCTACTAACTTGTTACAACGTAGCTCTACCACCGGCTCTGAGACTTAATTTTTTGAAATAAAACAAGATCATATTGCTGACAAATTAACACTCGAAAGAGACAATGGATTTGAATGATTACACCATACAGATGATAAACGTTTGTTACCCCTAGCTGTATTCAAAAAATAATAATGTTAAAAAGCACGAACAAATAAAGAAACTTAATTTCACAGCTATATACGAGAACACTCGGGACGCACGAAACGGCCCCCTACCACAATGATTTATCACGCCCTTACCGCTTATGAATACACTTGTTACGGTTCCGCTTCATTATCGGCTGCAAACCCGCCCTGATTGGACATCCCGAGCGGTGTAATGAAGCCATTGTACTATCGACAGGTAGGCTTTATGGTACAACTTCGGGCGTTTGGGATATTTAAAACGATGAAGCTTCTGAATGGAAGTATGTAATCGAACTAGGTAAAAGGCGTTTTTTTAAAAAGCCACATATTTAGAGATCATAAATAATTTATATTTTTTTTGGGTTTACTTTGTATTAAAAACTATCCCCAATTTTGATAAAATATTTCTTTATACATAATCAGACATTGTAGGTATTTTATTGTATTTACGAAAAAGTATGTAATAATTTTGTTTATTTAGATACCATCAAAATCCCCCCATCCATCCGTCGTTAAGTTAAATCTCAACGAAAAGTGGCACTAAATTTTAGGTGCCTAGTTTCTCTTTTTATTTTATAGTTATAAATTTACGTTAATAAAAGTATAAAATAATCACATTAACTTGCCATTTCGTGATAAAATATTTAGAAACTAGACTATTTCATTCCATTACTTATACCGAAGAATTAATTTCATCAGTGTAATGTCTCGTTTTTATGTGTTTATTATCTTTATTATTAATAATATGCGTATTTATTTCCATTTTTTTAATGTATTAATGGTGACAAATAGCACACAGTCCATCTGATGGCATGTGTTTCCAAGATTCATGATACCTCACATTCGTCGTCGATAAGGAATCACTCACCAGTTAACCAAACACGTAAGCGTTATGCAGCTCATTTACGCTGTTTTGTGAGGGCACGGTCCTTCCCTGTTCGATTCGGTCGGTCGTAAGTAATGCCATAGCACGAATTGCATCGTAGCTCTCATAATTGATGGCTCTGTGTTGTATATTAAATGCTAACTAATTCAATTAATATATATTAATTGGTCCCGCGTTTAAAGTTACCCTGAGCGTATCTCGATACATAACTGAAAACCAAGTCACAATCGATTATTTTGTTAAAATTAACGTGCACAAATGCACAGACAAAATGTACTATTTAGATAAATCAATGCATCATCATTATCGGTATCAGTAATAAAGATTACTCGTATCTTCTCCTTTTAAAAACAACTAATAATTAATGCATGAGATTATTTTCCAAATAATACCAGAAACAAGTTTGTTTTAACATCAAACAAAGCTCCCCCATTTAGCAAAGGTCTAACCTCGTAGAGTTTAATCTCATGGAGTTATTTGCTTTAGTTATTAAGTATCGAGCACCCATTTGTTTCGGTTCACCCGGGTCCGTGGAACTTAATGCAATTTGGTACCAGAAATCTGTTTAGCGCGTTGCTCTTTTCGACCAGTAATAAGCTTAATAGAATTGATTAAATAATGTAAATAATATGCCAAAAGAAAACGTCGAGTATATACAAATAGAGTTTCAATTGGTTCCAACATTTGTACGTTTACCTTATAAATATATTATTCTATAGTTTCTCGAAAAACATTTATTTTGTTATTATACTATGGTTAATAAATGAAAAACACAGTTCACTCGATGACAAGACACAAGATACTCATGCGTTGTGACTCCTGAGCACAGAGCTGGAATGTTACGTTAACTGTAAATGGGACCAAGGATCTCTAAAACCATACACACCACCAAACTAACACAGCTACGTTATACTGCTATTTTTACCAAGATATTCTCTGAGGTCCTGATCCTTCCCTAATCCAGCCGACCTGTCCACGTCGCAGCTAAAGATTGGCTACACCACTATCAAATTAGGTTTGTTTATTTTCAGCCTAACCGTACAAAAGCATACTTGCATATATTTTCTTACTTAATTTTTCATTAAAGTTTTTTAAGCAGTATTTAACAAGATTTGTCAAAAATTTACTAATGATAAAATTCATATAGAACTCCGAAACGTAAATCTATATGTAATTACGTAATTGATTTTCGACCTTTATTTTAAAATGTATAATAGTGAACAGTTAAACAACAAACATAACTTCCATGAACGATGTAAAAGATTTTGTTTCCTATATAGAGTATACACTCTTATGTGAGAATATATTACGTCTCATTATGTAAAATTACCAACCGCTTAATACAATTACAAATTTAAAAACAAAGTATAAGATTGCCGAATAAAGCTTATTTATTTGTACGTGACAATTTGACATGAACAAATTCTTAATAATACAGGGCTAATCTATAGCCACATAAGTAGACGAGGACAGAAAATATCAAGGGCTAATTTTTCGAGCTGATGGTGAACGTTTACGACGCTCAGCCGTGACCTTCATCAGTGATAACCAACAAGGTTTCCCGAGAGGGAGCCTCGGCTTGGTCAGTTGCTTCAGCTGGATTATCTAAATTAATATCAATATTATTATTGTCTATCTGTACCACCAATTCGGAATGCGTTGGCGCTGGAGAAGAAGTGGCGCAAGAAACTCCAGCAACGAATATCAACTGCGTCTCATTATTTTCACCCTCAGTACAATATGTAAGGTATACATCAAATATACATTTAGTACTATGTTTAGTTGAAACTCACTTGGTATTATCAACTAAGGATCCTGGCGTCATCCAGGCACGCGTCAGGGGCTCCTCCTTGAGCGAGGTGACGGGACCTCGTGGCTGTGCGTGCAGCCCGCCCGCCGCCTCCTGGTGGTGCAACCCGAACATCAGCCCACCTGGTATTTTAAATTTTGATATTTATATCGTTAAATTGCATGATTTAACAAGTATAACACAGTTCACCTGCTGATAAATTATTACTGTGTGTACATCTATATCCACATCATATTTAAGATGGACGTAGATGCCATGAGGCATAGTTAATACTTTTTTTATAATATACTGATGACAAGTGATTCCTGCGGCCCATGACATCTACATTCATCCTTGACAAGGAATTATAATGCAGATGCGTTGTCACCCTTAAGGACTGAGATGGAACGCCTCGTCTCCAGTAATCAAGGTCTCCGGATCCCTGCACTCACCAGTCGAAATGCGGAAGCATCATGCTACTATTTTATGCTGGTATCTGTGAGGGCGCGGTCCTACCCCGATCGAGCTGATCCATTCATTCTGCAGCTGAAAATAAACTGCAGCGTAGCTCTACCTCTGTTAATACTTAGATTCAATATAGCTATGGAATCATATCTATTACAAATCATTGGAATATGTGAATTGTCATCAAAAGTATTCAAATCAGCCGCAAGTTAATGAAATTTTATTTATTGAAACTTAAAAGCACAAAATTGTCTCAAATATTTTTATATTTCTGTTCATTTCAAATTATTTATTCAATTAGATTTTGACGCCGGAAGAAAAAATATTTAAAATATTGCTTTGTTAACGTATGTCAAAAAAGGGTTAGTATTTAACATAGTGTTCTACTAACTTCTACTTCGTAAATAAGTTTAAATAAATCTGACTGTATTCTCACTTTATTTGTCATTAAAATTATAACTTTTATTTATAAACTATTTTTTTAATCGTTATTATTTTGGTACCATCATAGTTACTACGAACAACGTTGTTAAGAAAGTAAATATTTTTATTTTTTCAAATTACCAGCGAAAAAGTTGGAAAAGATAATTTGGCCATTACATAATTTCAAATAATAAAAAAGAAATTAAAAATTCTTTGTTTTTGTCTTTTATCTGTATTATTGAACTCTGTAAGTTATATATCTTTCATTGAAATATAGATAAACAGGAATATATTCATAGAAACATTTTGATATATTTTTTTAAAGCAATTTAATACGCAAAATATAAAAAAATACATCTTTCGACAATTGAAATAGATATTTTTCCACTGGAAAAAAGAACATAATACAAGTTTAAACTGAGCGAATTCTCGGTAAAGAATTCCCATTTTATATTTTTTCAAATGCACCTTTTACCATAACACAATAAATGTCATCCGTTTACCAAAACTCATTTCACAGGGAAAGTTCCGCGAAGTTCGGTTTATAACGACAATTTGACTTTAAAACGTGTTTGTCTTGTTGTTTGTCATTATCATATATTATTATAATATTTTAAAACGTCCAAAATAGCTAAAATTATATATATTTTTATTTTAGTAAAAATATATCGTATTATAAAACAAAAAGCTTGCAGAATATATAATTCAAAATGAATAAATTAATGGTAGTTTTAATGATAATATTATTATTAATAATTAAAGGCTTTTTCTGCAAGTTTTTTTTTAATTTACAGATTTACAGAAATACTTATATCAATATATGTATATATATGTTTAATCGTTAAGGAAGTCAGAAGAATGAGAAGTTTTTTTTTATGTGGTTCACAATTAAAAAAAATTACAAATAATTAAATACGTAAAAAAAATATGATGAACATTACGTCAGAAACTTTTGTTTCCTTTTTTAAAAGTATCCTTTTTTTCATTTTCTTTCTAATGCTTTGACCAAAATAAAGTATTAACGGTTTAGCAACCACTATAACTAGCTCTTTGAAGCTGCAATTTGAACATACCTGAGGACCTCGGCGCTCCCGTCGGGTACAGTTTCCGTCCCCATCCCACGGGGTCCAGCTCCAGCGGCGGCCACGGCGAACCCGTGTACCCGCCCGCCGCGTTCAACTCGTCCGACCGAATCGCGAACCACGGACGGCACCCCGAAACAAGCGCCCGAGAGCGCGCGAACACCCCCGGAGAATTACGAAGGACGAAAAATTGCCGCGCTTCCGAGTTGCTTTTTCAAAATTATAACGCGCACTTTTAAATTTGGAATTAAAAATTCTTAAAATAAATAGTTCTCTTTATTTCAAATCGAAATTTTGTTCTATGTCCGAATCATGCGCCAGTACACAAAAAAACAAAAAAGTTACACTTAAAATAAATGTCTACTGTGCAGATATAAAATCAGCGCTTTTAAAGAATAGGGAGTTAGTTCGTTAATAATAGTCGTTAAAAATATTGTATAACTATCCGATAGACGGCTCTGTCTTATCGTACGTGCGTACTGGGATAGCAGTCCCGGTTGTGCGAGCGATCCCGTTGTGAATTTGTGGCACACTAACAAGCGTCGCGGGAGCGCACCGCCGAGTGCTCGAGCTTCGCGGCGCCCCCGTCCGTCCCCGCGGACTGTGGGAGGCGCCCTGGGGACACGCCCTCGCCTCACGAGCGGGACAACGCGACTGACGCAGATGGCGCCACTTCCACTCATCTCGGTCGACTTTCCGAATTTAAAAAATGTTCAAATTCTATACTTATTTTTTATACTACCGGCCAGTAACTTTTTCTTTTTATTTTTAAAAACGTGTGAGAACGTGTGGATCCGCCATAGAGGATGCGGTTTATGATAATGAAGGGTCGGTGCGTGGTTTCCCTCAGAGACCGCACACGGATCGCGCGGGTAAGGGATGCGATGAGAGATGAGACGCAGTATATCTCGCTGGACCAGCCAGCCTCTGCTCTGGGACGGCCCACAGCGCAGGAATTACTTATTAAACCGAGTTGGATTGACGATGATGAAATTTCAGTGGGAATTGACTTTAACTATTATAAAGATGAGGTTTTGTCGGCTCGTTAAATGTTACTGTGCAAGTTTGAATGTTAACTATAGGCGTTTGTAAATTTGACAATGATCCATATGTGTTTATTACACATTGACTACGAGAAAGTATTTTATATCTTTATAAATTTAATTCTAATAATAAATACTATTAATTGTTATTGAAAAAGAACTTTTTTTATAAATATTGATATTTATTGAATAATAAAGTACACTTTATTAAAATATAAAAAATAATATATTGTGTAAACGAAAAAAATTAATGTACAATACGTTTTTTATATACCTGAGAATATGTTTCACAAAAATTAAAAAAAAAGTATCCTTGTACGTCGTCCAAGATCTAATACTTATTAGTCTATTGCTTTCCATAAACCTTCCTCAAAGCTACTAACCATGTGCACGCATCAGCTATTCGGATATCTGTAACGGTTGACGCACTAGCAAACGGCATTCGTGTTATTTCATTTAATTGAACAGTTATATTTAATCATAATTATTCTACAAATATAAAACTAGTAAGTCTAATTAATAATTTAAATCAATATAACATGCGTTTTAGTTTTCACCGTTTACATAGGGTATTAAATTAAAGTCGATCTCTATCTTATAATTAAAGTTTTCTTGGTATTTTTCCTTTACTTTTTAACAAAATAGCCGCTTAAAATAGTCGCCAATGGGTTGTCATCTAGTGAGTGATAGAAAGCGGAAACCTTATTATTAAGCATTTTATCTTTGTCCATAAAGGTAATAAAACATTAGTAAGAATCTCACCCACGTTGGGCGCCATTTGGTCGTTCGTGGGCGATAAAAATCACATCAGGTACTTTGTTTGCGTTTGCCAGTCCTTAAAATTATAAAAATTATAATTTACCTTTATCTCATATTTCATCACAGTTCATATAATGTTAAAAAAAATTCGTAAATGGTTCATTGAGAAACGTAGCTCTTCCAGTATTTTAACCTAGGATCTAAAACAAAATAAGTACATCAACTTCTGACCTATGCGACCGTTAACAGCCTCTTCTGAAGATGTAAAAAGATAAAAACCTTAACGTTCATTATGGAAAGTTCATAATTAAAAGAGATAAAGAGATGGAAGAAGATAAACTTATAATAATTATTTATAAAATGCATAGGAACAATTGTTTTAAAGACCAATTATAATATTTTTGACTTAATATACAATGAACAAAAATGTGTTTGATTTCTTTTTAACTGATGGCCACTGTTAACCCGAGGTCTACTACAGCTTAACCCAGCGTATTTGTTTGATTACGTGAAACTTAGTTCTGATTTCGATTACGAAAATTACCTAATCATAAAAAAATTATAAGATTCATTTCATTGTATGCTTTTGATTAGTGAGTTGTAAATATCAAAGATTTAATCGCGTCTCTTAATAATCAAGATTGAATGATAGTTACTGAGTTGTACACAACGATTTACTCGCGTTATTAAAATCGAGAACGAACACACATATTGGTTGCAGTGATCTAACCATTGCCTTATCTTTAATAAAAAATAGTAAAAGTAAAAAAATAAAATATCGATATGTTTAACTACGCCACTAACTGCCGATATCTGCCGAGATGGGCGGACGAGAAACAGAATTTCCACCATCCTAATATTTTTAATTGTTTTTATTTTTACATAAATTTAGTCGAAACAACAAACTTGTTTAAACTAAAGGCATTTGTGTCTATATATATATGTATATAGTCATCGTACAATGTTTAATTTCTGTAGCGGCTAATCTAAAAGGCACAGCAGAATGTTATAAGGTTTTAACAGTTCGATTCATTCTGCAGTTAGATTCTAACTGTAGCATGATTGGCTAATCTCGACCGGAAATAAAGGCCGGTGTGAGGTGCTCTTTTCGTAAAGTCGTATCGGTTCGGAAATATAGCTGGCGACAGATGATTCTACAGAGTAGTTGTGCGTGGCAGAACAATTCGCGTAAAGTGCCACTGTGCGAAATGTTCTAATGAAATGCGCTTTATGCGAAATGTTCTAATGAAATATTAACCATCAAGACGGAGAATGAAATTTTCAAATATATCGTGATGTACGATGTTTAAACTCAGCTGCTGTAATTAATCCGAACAACCCCTCAGACCCTCATGGTAAATTCGATAGAAAAATGCATAGAGATACAATGCCTTATCTCATCAATCTCTTCGCAATGCTAGTGAATCAAGCGGATAGGATCATCAACGACTTGATTCGTTCTTCATTGAATGCTGTCAAATGGAAAGAACTGGTACTGGGATACGCCGGCCCAGAGATGAGAACAGTATTCCATTTGAGGCCGAAATTGAGTGCGGTTTTAAGTTACAAAGCCCTTACAGACATCGTAAAATAGAAGCATACCTTTCAACCCGGTGAAACTGTAAAAGCCCTGGGGCTAACAGCGGCCATGAGCCCGAAAAAAAAAAGAAAGAAGCATACCGTTGTTATATTTCTAAATTTCTCTTACATACTACTAAAAATATTATAAGTATTCCATTAATGGCTTAGGGTAAGCTCTGCGAAACTTAAGGCCGCAGGTTCGAATCCACCATTTGACTAATATCGTCAACCATCGTCTCGTAGCACAAGCATTTTCAGCTCAGTTGGAGTGATTGACCGGAATATTAGTAGTGATAATAGAATTGCCAATTTAAAAATATATATATTGAGCTTTTTTTAACTTATTCCCCCAAGTATGTAGATAAAGTATTTTTTTATTTAATTCGATGAACATTTCGATAAAAAACAATTGAACGAATAAGCTCGACCGGGGTAGGACCACACCCTCACATAATACCGGCGTAAAATATTATCATAACATTGCTATGCTGCTTCTGACGAGTGCAAGGATCCGGAGACCTTTATTACTGGTGACAAGACTCAGTCCACAAGGGTGACAACGCATCTGCAATATCCTTGTCAAGGATAAATGTAGATCTCATGGGCCGCAGAAATCACTTGCCATCATGTGAACTGTGTGCTCGTTTGTTACTCTCTAATGTAATAAAATAAAAAAAATAAAACTCGCAATACGCATTACATACGGATAGTATAAAAATTACGGCCTCAGATAAACTGGAACACTTTTATATGCAATAAAAGAGACTGAATTTTGATTGGGTGATATTACGTTTATTTAATCGATTGTGTTGTCACGTGAACTAAGTGCATGGCTTTCCAGTCGAGGTTCCTAGGTGCGTTCCCCATCTATATATGGTACATTATTTCAACACATAAATGTTCTTTGTATTTGTAATTGTTCCATAGACGTTACGGATAGTGGATTGCATTCAGTACTTTAATTCTTATACCATGCAATAGAATTATCGTAGAACTAATTTATTCTACGAAAAATTATGATGTAACGTTATAACTCTTTAGAACGAAATAATGTTTTAATACATAAATATAAATGAAAAGACAAGTTTTATTTTTAAATGAACATTAAAGTAAACCTGTTTTGCTGCTTGAAAAAATTACTATCACAGCTACATCATCGTATAATATGACTAATGTCGAAGTTATTACAACAACAACAAACAAGTTGTCGAGGCCTCGGAGGACTCGGAGTGCTCTGGGAGGTCACAGAGGGACCGCCCTCCTCTTGACACGCCCATCCCAAGCCACGCCCACCTACAGTGCCTAGAGAATTGATCCGAGCGTAATATTGTTTTTGTCTCAACTTAAGATGTACGCACTATAATGTGTATATACTTAGATATCGTAATAGTGGCACTTAAATTATAATCACGGATGAAAAATTATTAGCCGCATTAAACAATATATATGTTACCGCCATTATCACATTCAGATGGTACCTGTAAGTTTCTATTTTTTTTATTCAATAGGTAAATGGTTACACCTATAAGTTTCTATTTTTTTATTCAAAAGGTAAATGGTTACACCTATAAGTTTCTATTTTTTTTATTCAATAGGTAAATGGTTACACCTATAAGTTTCTATTTTTTTTTTATTCAAAAGGTAAATGGTTACACCTATAAGTTTCTATTTTTTTTTATTCAATAGGTAAATGGTTACACCTATAAGTTTCTATGTTTTTTTTATTCAATAGATAAATGGTTACACCTAAAAGTTTCTATTTTTTTTTATTCAATAGGTAAATGGTTACACCTATAAGATTCAATTTTTTTTTATTCAATAGGTAAATGGTTACACCTATATGTTTCTATTTTTTTTTATTCAATAGGTAAATGGTTACACCTATAAGTTTCTATTTTTTTTTATTCAATAGGTAAATGGTTACACCTATAAGTTTCTATTTTTTTTTATTCAATAGGTAAATGGTTACACCTATAAGTTTCTATTTTTTTTATTCAATAGGTAAATGGTTACACCTATAAGTTTCAATTTTTTTTTATTCAATAGGTAAATGGTTACACCTATAAGTTTCAATTTTTTTTATTCAATAGGTAAATGGTTACACCTATAAGTTTCATTTTTTTTTATTCAATAGGTAAATGGTTACAATCTATAAGTTTCTATTTTTTTATTCAATAGGTAAATGGTTACACCTATACGTTTCAATTTTTTTATTCAAAAGGTAAATGGATTTACCTATAAGTTTCATTTTTTTATTCAATAGGTAAATGGTTACACCTATAAGTTTCTATGTTTTTATTCAATAGATAAATGGTTACACCTAAAAGTTTCTATTTTTTTATTCAATAGGTAAATGGTTACAATCTATAAGTTTCTATTTTTTTATTCAATAGGTAAATGGTTACACCTATATGTTTCTATTTTTTTATTCAATAGATAAATGGTTACACCTATAAGTTTCTATTTTTTTATTCAATAGGTAAATGGATTTACACCTATAAGTTTCTATTTTTTATTCAATAGGTAAATGGTTACACCTATAAGTTTCTATTTTTTTTTATTCAATAGGTAAATGGTTACACCTATAAGTTTCAATTTTTTTTTATTCAATAGGTAAATGGTTACACCTATAAGTTTCAATTTTTTTTATTCAATAGGTAAATGGTTACACCTATAAGTTTCATTTTTTTTTATTCAATAGGTAAATGGTTACACCTATAAGTTTCAATTTTTTTTTATTCAATAGGTAAATGGTTACACCTATAAGTTTCAATTTTTTTTTTATTCAATAGGTAAATGGTTACACCTATAAGTTTCTATTTTTTTTTATTCAATACGTAAATGGTTACACCTATAAGTTTCTATGTTTTTTTTATTCAATAGGTAAATGGTTACACCTATAAGTTTCTATTTTTTTTTATTCAATAGGTAAATGGTTACACCTATTAGTTTCTATTTTTTTTTATTCAACAGGTAAGTAAACGAGCATGCACCCACCTAATGGTAAGTGATCACCGCCGCTCATGAATATTCCCAACATCAGAGTAGTCGCAAATGCGTTGCCGGCCTTTATGTAAGGTAGTTTGTATTTATTAATAAATATTACGAATGATGTTATTATAAATTACATCTTCAATTTAGGGAATATTAGTATTAAGGGATATTCGAGGTCGTTTTATACAGATTATATTGCAGTTCCCATAAACACATTTCCTATTATTAGCACGTCAGCATCTACGCGAGGGAGTTGTAATTGTTGTTGATTTTAATTATTATTTTTTTTTAGTTGAAAACTATTTTAGTACAGTGCATCCGGTAAACCCGATGAAACTGTATAAGCCATCGGGCTAACAGCGGCCATCAACCATAAAATCAACCATATTTTTTCAATCCCTCTCTTTACCTTTAATTGATTTAGTCGAATGGAAAAAGAATTTTATATAAACTTCTTTAATGTACGCATTAAAATTTAAGAAGTATTATGCTATAAAGGCAACATATGTCTAGAAGCAAAAAATAGAAACCCGCCGTAAGACCAGATCAGCGGGTCCCAACGTTTTTCACTCAGCGACACACTAACATACTTACATGCCAACATGTATATGTTATTATAACATGCAATTCCCCGAGTCAATCACCTTTGATAAAAAATAACGTATTTGTAAATCTCGCGACACACTTGACAGACGCTTGCGACACGATAATGGGTCGCGACACGGTGATTGAGAGCCGCAAGACTAGATAATCGATGTTTTAATGACACACCATAGAATAGCCAAAATATATTTTATAAGCTGAAAGGCTGGACACTGGCTTGTGTTTGTGTAAATATTGGGTAAACTTTGTGTTTGTTTGTCGCCTTTTTATTTCATAATATACTACGAGTATATCACCAATTATGCTATCGAATCAAGTCACCATTGAGTCCAAAGCTACTAGATAATATTTTGCAACGCCGAAGGTTTTAAATGGAATAAATTAATTGTTCTAAATTAATTATATACGATACAAATTTGACTGTAACAAAGGCTTGATCCTCTAAAGATTCGTGGAACAAAATAAATTTCTCCAATGCTGCGAATCATCGAATAAATTTCGTTGGTAATTACGTGTCAGTGATTAACTATATTTACGCAAATATCACACATTGTATAAAAGTAATTTAACGGATTTATCCTGTTTATTTTAATCTTATTAAGCCCTTGTTTAAAGTCCTTTATCATAGATAACCTAAACTGCTTTTTATTCTTTATTTTTGATCTGACACTTTACGAAGGAGTTCTAGATACTGCGTGACACTTTAGTTTTCTTCAATTTTCAAAAATTCGCAAAAATTGGTTATTTCAATGTATAGTATTCGCGTAAATATATGAAATCATTACGTAATTACTGACATAATTGTTGACGGCCGAGTGACATATTGGTTAGAGAACCTGACTACTACATTGCGTATTCCGGGATCGAATCGACCCGAGGAATAGTGTTTGTGTTATAGTTAGTTTTTGGATTTGGTTACGTTGTTTGTGCATTTGCTCGCATTAAGGAAGGCGAACAGTGAGTACCTCTTCTCTGTGTTTGCGCAAAAACTTACGGCACTACAGTACGTGTAGGTATAAAACATACGCTTTTTTTTATAGAATAGGTGGCAAACGAGCATGCAGCCCACCCGATGGCAAGTGATCACCGCCGCCCATGAACATCCGCACCACGAGAGGAGTCGCAAATGCGTTGCCGCCATTTAAGAAATATATCGGCTCTTTACTTGAAGGTCCTTAAGTCGTATCACTCCGAAAACACTGCTGGCGACAGCTAATTCCACAGAGTAGTTGCGCGTGGCAGGTGCAAGATCAGGGTTATGTGGTGGATGTTAACACTTCCCCAACCAAGCTCTCTCAATAATTGCTGAGTGGTTAAAGATGTGTGTCTGATGTTATTATGATGAAAACCCACACCCTTTCTGTTGAGCAATACCGGCCGTTTTTTCTCTATTTCTTGCTTGAGTTTAATCAACACCAGGCAGAAATCCGAATCGATGATTTTTTCTGGCGGTAAAAGCTCATAATGAACAATGACCCATCATACACACAGCATCACCTTATTGCGAGTTAATCCAGGTTTCGTTTCCTGTGGAGATTGACTACCCTCTGACCATTATATTTTTTCGCATATTCTGGTCGTTTTTCATCAGCAGAAATCAATCTTTTTTAAAAAAACGCTTCGGTTTCATTACATTTCAATAGAGAATCGCAAATAAGTACAAGATTCATTAGGTTTAAGAAATATATAGGCTCTTTACTTGAAGGTCCTTAAGTCGTATCGCTCCGAAAACACTGCTGGCGACAGCTAATTCCACAGAGTAGTTGTTCGTGGCAGGAAATTTCGCGTGAAACGCACAGTGGTGGATTGCCAACCATCGAGATGATGAGGATGTATTTTTAAGTACAAACGCAATAGAGAATGTAACCGTAAGATATCGTGTTGATCGAAATAGACCAGGAGGACATTATTTCTTCATCCTATACTTATTTTTCCATCAAGTTATTTCTCGCGCGTACCTTCAGATGCCTCATTTGCATGCAAATTCTATTTCCTAGCGGGTAACCTTAAATAGAACAATGGGATCTAGATCCAGGCATCACAATTAGGTTACTATTGTGCTGGACGCAGGTAGCCAACTAGACCAAAATCCACAGGGAAATCATTTGCATTTGAAAGTCCTTCCGCTTATAATTAAATAAATGTGTATGAAAAGCTTCGCTTCATATTAATATTCTTAATGTATAAAGTACCGAGGATTCACAGTTACTATTTTTAATCAATAAGCTTATAGATAAACGTATTTGATAAGAAATGTTGTCGTTCTTAACGATTGTTCATTTATTAAAACATTACATATTTTATAGAAAACATATATTGACTATAGTCGAAAAAAATTTTTTGGTAAGATATAATTTTTAAGTACAAAATAGTCTGTTTTGTGATATATTAATACTAATTTGAATAATTACACATTAAATTTAATTCGCGATTACTTAATTTTGAAATGGAGTTACAGTTACTAAGCTCATCTGATAATAAACGAATCCAGTGACTTAAAATTCTTACTTTAAAAGAAAATTAACACGGAGACCCGCACACGGCTAAGGGTAAGAAAGGATCACACAAACACCTACATCTGTAATAGAGTAAAACGGAAATTAAATGTAATGGGTAAAGGAAATTTGTTTTTGTATTTTACAATTTCAAGGTATATTTTATCATAGTTATTAACATTTAATTATGACATTTTGTTCGATAACTTGTTTTCATTTGAAGGTAGTTACATAATCCCGTTTAATCAACACCAGGCAGAAATCCGAATCGATGATTTTTTCTGGCGGTAAAAGCTCATAATTAACAATGACCCATCATACACACAACATCACCTTATTGCGAGTTAATCCCGATTTCGTTTCCTGTGGAGATTGACTACCCTCTGACCATTATATTTTTTCGCATATTCTAGTCGTTTTTCATCAGCAGAAATCAATATTTTTAAAAACGCTTCGGTTTCATTACATTTCAATAGAGAATCGCAAATGAGTACAAGATTCATTAGGTGGTGAGCTCGTGTGGCATCCAAATATCATGCTTTTGAAAATCAAGACTTTTAAAATTTTAAAATGGGTCAATACTGTTTTGTTACTCTTCAGCTATGTCGTAACTCCACTTGCCATCGACTGTACCTATAACAGGTTGACCAGAGCGAGCTTCGTCTTTGAAATCAAAATTCCCGGACTGAAAACACTTAAGCTAATTATGTGCTACTCCATACCATAAATGTTACATTCGATCTTTGAATTTCTTCGTTAGATTCACTTATTATATAGTGGATAGAAAAAAATAGAAAAGTGGTGGGAAACCATATTTACTTTAAATTTTTTTGTTTTTTTTTTAAATTTTACCTACTTAATGGTATCAAAACAGTACAAAAAGCCAGATGCAAACAGTACAATCAAACAGATTTTACTGATACTTTTTACTTATAAGATATGAAAAAACTTTTTCCCAGACCCATTATTAAACGAAACGTCCTCGTGTCCAACGTCTAATGTCAACTGTCATTGTCTCGTCGTTCGTCAAACTATAATGTGAAATGTGTTGGGAAGTGTTTTGTCATTGTCCCCGGCTCCCTAATTTTAAAAAGCTGTTTATACAGTAAATAATAAACATTTTTTTTTATATATATACTGAAGAATACTAAAACATCTAACCCAAAAAAATCTATTTGCATGTATGAGCATCATATCAGATCACATCACACCCGAAAATGGAATTCCTAGTTAAAAGAAAATTGAGTCTTGAGTCAATAGTCGACACACCACACTGTTTTTACGGTGGTACTCTGTGAGAGCATCCTACCTCGGTCAAGCGGCTCATTCAGGCTGCAATAAATCACCATTAATTAGCTGCAGCGTGCTCTCCATTCCTCCATAGGTGGACCGGACCACCCACGAAGTTAAGATGGAATAACGTCAGATAAAAATTTTCGGCGAATCAAGACTACCATGTACAATATTTTCTTTAATCTAACACAACATTATGAAACAACAAAACGTCCTAAAAGGCAATTTAGGACAACATTAAAAAATGTTATTGCAATATTCATTGAACCAAATCGCAATCGTATCCTATACCATTAAGGCACCAATATACAGTAACTTATCCTATCCATGCAGTTAGAAACGGACGCCTGGCGTTGCCCTTCCTACTTCATTTTAATTCGAAACCTTAAGTCAGCTTTAAATTACACTTTTTGCTGCCCTTATAACACCCCCGACGACTGTCCCGGATTAAGGGCTACCAACGGGTACTTTTTCCGGCAGTGCCAAGAAACATCGTAGTACCTTTAGATGCCCCCCAGGGGGTGCTTTCAGACCCTTAACGTTTACGACTACACGATTGCTTTTCTATGAAGGGACTAAGAAGTGTTCGCGACAAAAACAGACATATGGCGCGCCGGAAGTCGATAAGAAATTGATTAGGTTCTACTGAGTGTGAACATCCATGTCTTGTGGCCACTTGAGTGGTGAGTTTCACTTAAGTGATAAGTAAGTCTTGAGACCCTTGTTTGTTCGTTTCATTACTTCCGATTTTTTTATCAATGATCGTTTATATTATTGGTGATTTGTGGTTAAGATTTTTATTGGCTACTAAATATTATATTAAATTAATATTTTGGTTTTAAATTTGAAAACACAATGTGTACTAGTATCAACGAAATAATGTAATATCAATTACCTCAATAAGATATCACATAATATTAGCAACGTAGCTTAAGCAACTATAGCTGAATTTTATATTATAAAATAATGTTACGATATTTTATATCAAATCATATTAGACTGTACGACCACTAAATACGCTAAGTTTGCGATGGCAATGCACCTAGTACATCGTGATTCTTAATCAAGTATGGAAGTTCCTATGGGCCGGCAGCAGTCAGATACCAACAGCTGATCAGCTTAAACGTACTTCATTAAGAATATATTTAATACATCATAAACATCATGATTGCTTTCAACTCGTTTTAAGAACGGGCAATGCACCTAGTACATCGTGATTCTTAATCGAGTATGGAAGTTCTTATGGACCGGCAGCAGTCAGATAACAACAGCTGATCAGCTTAAACGTACTTCATTAAGAATATATTTAATACATCATAAACATCATGATTGCTTTCAACTCGTTTTAAGAACGGGCAATGCACCTAGTACATCGTGATTCTTAATCGAGTATGGAAGTTCTTATGGACCGGCAGCAGTCAGATAACAACAGCTGATCAGCTTAAACGTACTTCATTAAGAATATATTTAATACATCATAATCATCATTATTGCTTTCAACTCGTTTTAAGAACGGTTTAGGGATGATATTAACATTATTGGTTCATTTCGGTCAGGTCACATTTGTCGCGTGTACTAAATGATTGCTTCCATCTTATAATATTTATCTTCTTAGTTATTATTATAAAAACCTACATTCATCCTCAGCACAGATTCAAGATGGACATGCGGTGTTAGATGGAATTAGATGGAATTATGAAATAAAAGTATCGTTATGCTGATATTTTACGCAGGTATTCTGTAATGTGGTGATCTTTCTAGCATGGAGCCGAATTTCAACTAGAAACACGCTGCAGCCCTGCTCTATTATGTCTTAAGACACCCATGATCGAGGACGTGTAATGGATTTGCTCTAACGCTACTGGACGACAATTATCATATTTATTCTTCTATAACTAACTTGGAGTAATCACCACAGACCGGTGGAGCGCCTGTACCTATGAGGTACCTATGATGTTCTTACTTCATCATCACTCCTTATATAAAAGTACTGACATACACGCAATTTATTTGCAACTGGAAATATTTAACTACCGTTCATTATACGAAACGGAAATCTTAAATTAAAGGAATTCCTCTTAGTAAACGGTAGTTTTATGCAGAAAATTCGTAAACCCCGGAATGTGAATACTCGAATGATTACAAAGCCTACCACATACAGTGTCAACAAATCGCCAAACATTTTGACTTGAATATTGAATGGGGATTATAAATACGTCTTTAGGGATCTCTTTGAAGTAACAATTGACCGAAAACAAAGGGTAAACAATAAAAAATTACATTGTTGTCAATTTGGCACTACTGTCCACATTAAATCTAGCCAAGTGACTATTGTAGAAGAAACTTCACCACTGATTTTTTTTATACAGCAGCCACTGTCACTTGTCAGTTATCTTTATGTTTGGTATTATTAGAAGTAGTAAAGACGAGCGCCGACAAAGATCTTTCCTGGACGATGAGACAAGATAAAGATGCAGTATCATTCCTGAGGACCAAATTCGGGTCTCTTAGAAACGGATTATTTGCCAGTAATTTGCGTCTCAGACGGTTTATTTCCTTTTTGGTAAATACCGGTATTGTTATAGGTATTTACGTGTCAAACTGAATCAATTCAAATATATAATACGTTGACGCGTCAACTAGCTATGACGCTCGAGTCGGGATTCAGTTATTTAAAGAGCGGGCGATAGACTGGTAGCTTTTTTTTAATTATTCTTTTATGTGGTATTTTTGCATAAGCGAGTGAATTGGTTCGTTATATAGTTAAAGGACTACTTACGAATCATTGGTCTTATCTTTTTTGCTATAGAATAGGTGGGAAATGAGCAAGCACCTCCCCTGACTGTAAGTGACATGCTCACCCATAGACATCCACAACACCGTAATCGCAGCACTGCCGGTATTTAAGAAAAGTTTAGGCTCTTCTCTGAATACAAACTTGTATTATATCTTCGTAAATGTCCACTGACAACATCGATGCATTATCATCCAATATCAAAGTAGACGCACAAAAAGTAGCTGCGGTCTACCTCAAGTATTAGTCTCTGGACTATTTATAACTATTTTATCACAGTAATTGTATCAACAGTGGTAGAGCTACACTGCAGTTTGTTTCTAGCTACAGAATGAATGGGTCAGCTCGACCGGGGTAGGACAGTGACCTAAAATAGCAGCATAATGCTGCTGTGTTTCGTCTGGTGAGTGTAGGAATCCCGAGACCTTTATTACTGGCGACGGGACATTATGATTCCTTGTCAAGGATGAATGTAGATGTCAATGGGCCGCAGGAATCACTTACCATCAGGTCAGGCGAACCGTGGGCTAGATTGTTACTCTTAATGTGATAAAATGAAATAAGAATATTAAACAAATATGTAAGAAAAAATATAAGTTTAACACCTTCAAAAAAAGTTTTCATCTGAATCTAGGTCTTTAATTCCACTCATTTTTACTTCATTCCTAAAGTAGTTATTACTTTTACATTATTGAATAATTTTTACGATTAAACAAGCCGACAAGGTCATTATGTGCTTCATCGGATGAATTTGCTCCAAAAATTAGCAAGCACTTTCCGATGTTCAATAATCCATTCAACGAACTCTCTTCGCTGTGCATGGTCATTAGGCTTAATTTGTCAATTAAACTTTGCATGGATCTTGAAGCTTCTTGATATTTGCAATTCTTGTCCATGTCATTATATTACGAACACTTTCACGCGCTTATTTTCTTTTGAAATTTGAACGGCTTGATTTTATGCGACCAGTGTGTTTAGTATCACCAATTAATCCAGTCTCCATGAATTTTCCAATTACTGTCTTCACAGTTGACGTTAAATCAAAATTCTAAGCATATTTTGTACCAGATTTTCGATCTGTGCTTACCAAATTTTCACTATTTTTTAAATAAGTTAAACAACAATAAAAACTCCATTTTTACGAGCCCTTTTTCGTTTGCCAACATTTTACTGATCAAATGGTGGCAAATACAAATTTTGGGACACCTATAATATGACTTTCTGATTCACTAATTATTTTAACATCTTAGTAAATTCTATAATCCTAGTACTGACTGTATTATATTATGATATTTTTTTAAAACACAATTTATATTAAAAAGTAAAAGAGCTATAAAAAAATTATCCTTCTATTCCCTTAAAAACATAAATTTTAAAAATAAAACCTAACTCTAAACGTGAGAAAGGCTGAAGTTAAAAAGATCCATTACTGTCAAAACGCAGAAAAAGATAAAATTGGAGAGAATAATTCCCATTAGTTTAACGTTGTAAGCATTAAGTTTTCATGGCGTGTTCCTTCCAGGTTCCGTGCAGCCATTTTTCCAAGTGCAACACTGTGTGTACGATTCAACGTGAGGTTACTCGTCATAATCCCTTTAGCAGTTACCCTTCTGCTACCGGTCAAAGATTATAATACCAAAGACAATATTGTAAAAATAAAAACATAACATCTGGTGAAGTGGCATAATTGCGACATAGATAGCTATGCTGTTGCTAGTTTCTGGTTACTGCTAATCATGGTTTACCAAGATAGCTACATAGGTGACTTAAACTAATAAGATATATGTTTGTATTTTATTAATTGCCCGCGTGACAACCGCATGTCATAGCGGTGAGAGCATCTGACTGTTGCGACACGGATTCTGGATTTAATTAACAAAATAACAATATGATATAAATAACATTTAGTATAATATTTATTAAATTGGTCTATGAAAAAGGACTAGTGAGTGCCACGGTGCAAAAGATTACGGCATTACAACAGTGCATACACTATCTTGTCATCTTAATACCAACTTAATAACACGTAATTTATAAAAGGACAGAACTACTGCGTTTTCTCTGTCTCTACTTTTGATAATACTGGATCGTCAATATTGTAAATCAATTCGATGGGTAGAAATTAAATAGATCGCCATTGTATGATGTGTCGAGTCTACCAACGTAACATCTGTATGTTCATATTTCGGGAGCTTCTATATTATTCAATATTTCCAAATTGGCCTCGCACCGTTGTAATGGATCCGAAAAAATGCGGAAACTCTGGCAAATGGATTTGAGGGCTGATTATTTATTTAAAATGGAAAAATTCTTCTTTAAAACGAAGCACTTGGTTAATTTGGCAATTTCAAAAACTAATGTGCTATGACATGTTTGTTTCACTTTAAAGCTTTTAAAAACAAAAATATTTTTAATGCTTTAAGTTATTTTTGTAGCAAAAAAAATAGTATTAAGTTTATTTTGACTATAGCCAGTTTTATCGTAATTAGTTAGACGTTTTTTACTTTCGTAAGAGACGATTAAATATTTTTTCTTTTGCTTATCGATAGAAGTTTCAGCTTTTTTGTAATGCTGGGATAGAGTATTATAAAACTCTAATCTCCAACTTGCCTGTAACTCCTTCAGGCAAATCTCCAGGCTATATGGATCGTGGGTCTTCGCTGAGGATTGAGTTTAGGAGCCGTAGTCATCGCTTACCATCGAGTAAACATTGTGCTCATTTGTCACCCTTAGTATTATTAATATAATATCAACTGGGAAGTTAGAGCCCAAACTTACTAACCAGATATCCAGATCGCTAGCAATGTGAACGTTTAGTCCATTTATATATTTAATTACCAATAAATATTAAACAAATATGATTTAAAATGGACAGGATGTATATTGGACCGAAAAACATTTTGGAAGACTTTTTGGTCGCTCTCACATTGCAATCTACTTATCTTTTGTTTGGTAGTAAAAAAATCTGGTACCATTCATTATCACATTTGCTAAAAAAAATCAATAAATGAAGTTAATTGATAATTAATCAGTTAATGATTCTTGCGGTCCATAATATCCACATTCTTTATCAGTAAGGGGTCATAATGCAGAGTATTGTCATGGTTGAAGAATTAGAATGAATGCCTCAAGGTTTAACGTCATCTCCTTCCAGAATAATTACAGAAGCGCAAAGCTACTATCTTGCTCAGGCATACTGTGAAAGCGCGGTTTCAACACAATCAAGCTACAAAGAATTTATAGCTGCCGCATAGCTATTATCCGCCAAGACAAGTATCATTCCATGTTATATAATAACATTTAAATATCTTAAATTATTATGACGGCCAATGCAGTATTGCTTGAATAATCGTTTACTAATTGTCTACTTGTCTATTTCCTTGTTTTGATTGGATATGGTACTTTCCTAATGACTGTTCTTTGAACTAACATTAGGATCATACCGTATTTTATCGTCTATTTTTATACATATTACTAATTTTTATAGTTATGTTTTGTAAATATAATTATAGATGTGGAAGATAAAATATTTATATTTTAAATTGAATGTCTTAGAAATACTTTAAAACTTGTAATCATAGACAACTGTATTTCGAGTATCTAAAATGTTTACTGTTAATTATTATCGATATAAAATAGAGTACTCTTTATTTTTAAATTCATATTGCACACCCAGTTATATATAAATAAATAATAATAAAAGTTACTTAAATTAGAATTTCATGTTATTTCATTCAATGTAATTTCATGTCATTTCATTCAATGTAATTTGAGCAAAATTTCATTTACTACTTATATTCGTAATTTCATACCAAAAGTAGCAATGACTGTTTTTAAAAAAAAAAACTCTTTCAGCTGATCTCGCAAACTTCTGTTCGCGCATGTAACGTTTGATAGAAACCTGTCGCACATCTGGTTCTTTTAGCTTGTTTGTTTATTAAGCCTCTGTTTTTTTTTTTAGTTAAAATTAACATGTAACGTAACTACGCAAGTAGTTTTTTATATAATATTGGGGATGATAAATGAGCACACTGTTCAACTGACGGTAAACGAAGACTGGTCCATAAGATTTAAAGTTTCAAAGGCACTTTTTAATAATTAAGCCTGACTTTTAATACCTTTTTTTTTCTCGTTATATCTTCGAGTGCTCATTCATTTGTTTGTTTGCATGACATTCTCCATTTAACCGATAACAATAGCAATAATTTCCCGTCACAAAAACACCATTTCCATATATCACAACATGGCCCCTAAAAACGCAGAAATAACAAACCTTAGGCCGACAAGTGGCTCAAAATTCGCCATATGATCAACGTGTCAGAAGGACCATTTATCATGAGAGATGTGACAACTGAATTTATTTATATAAAAAACAAACAATAGTGCTGTTAGGGATGGGCTTGTGCCCCTGAATAACAGTTTTGCTTGTCCCGTGGCCTTTAATGCACAGATCAGAGATATACAGAGACTATGAATTTGTATAGTGGTTACAATTTCTTCGTTATTGTTAACAAATATAGTAAGAATAGATTTGTCTATTGATCGTATTTCTTTTTATTAATGCGAATATCTTGCAACCTTTGCAAATTATTAATCGATTTATTTTAGATATTTATAAGCATTATTTAAGCAATCATTTCTTTAATCGTTTCACGCGTTTACGTTTTAGATTCGTTACAATTTTTATACCATTATATTATATATCATTACGCTATATACACCACATATATAGACATCTAATATACAATTACCATTGAATTACATTTGAAGCGTTGGCAGAAAGATGAGACACTGATCGATCTCTTTAATTCTGTTTTCGATGTGATGAAATCTCAGAAAGACTAAGTATCATGGTACATTCACAATAATCCTTAAATTTTTGTTTATAATTTTGTACAAATACGAACTTCGAATCTACGAGTACGAGTATCGGGTTGTACGCAAAACTGTCGTGGTCAGCATTGAACTCTCTACACATACTACTCTGTCAAATCGAAATCCGAGGGTTAGCTGGTGTATCTGTGCTCTTTAGGGTGCAATACAATGGAGAGATAGCAATTTGATATTCAAGCCACATTTTTAATAAGCGCCGTCGCTTGTGCCCCGCATGCCGTAATGGCGCGGATGGGCCCACACTTAAATAGCTTTTTGTAATGCCATTAGCGAATCGCCCCTAGGAACGGTCAGTAACGTTTCGATTTTAACTGGTATTAACCAGTTACTTAAAATTTCTAAGGTTGTAATCTTTCTTTAAAACTTTATTAACATGGGTGATAGCAATTATTGCAAAAATATCGAAGTCGTTATATTTTAACGTGTGATACAAAGTGACATACAAAATCTAAAAGAAATAATCATAAAACGGTTAAAACGGAAAAAAATTAACAACTTTAAAATTGGGCTCCTTGAATAGTTGATACATATTTACAGAGAACGCTTCAAGGGAATATAATAGTATAAATATATAAAAGACGATAATTTAATGTACTAAAAACTTAATATCTTTAAAGATATTTTCTTTAAAATAAAACGTATAATTTTTAATGTACATATATTTTAATTGTGTAAATAATATAAGGATATTGGTAAGTATAACAAACCGCTGTAAATGGCAGTCCATTATTAAACGCGTATGGTAGGGAACCATCAATGTCAAAGAACACAAAAAACCACTTGAGAGCCGAGCGAACAGATGGGCTACAATACTTCGTTAGGACGCAAGCCACTCAATAAAACATACTCGTCTAATAAATGAACTGCATGTGGGTTGTAGATTATAGGCTAAAATTACAATAGAAAGTATTATATTAACTTCATCTTTTTTTTCTATATTACATTGAGAGTAACAAACGAGCACACAGTTCACCCGATGGCAATTGATTCCTGCTGCCCATGACACCCACATTCATCCCCGACAAGGAATCATAATGCAGATGCGTTGTCACCCTTGAGGACTGAGATCGATAGAATGCCTCGTCACCACGTAATAAAGGTCTCCTCTGATCCTTACACTCACCAGACAAAACCAGCAGAATTATGTTGCTATTTTACGTCGTTCGTGGTCCTACCCCGGAAATGAGTGTGTGTGAGAGTGAGATGAAAGTAAGGGTGACCAACTTAATTTATCTGGTGGTACATGATGATAGACATGCATTGTCACCTTTGACAGAGAATGCTTCGTTACCCGTAACTGGGTCTCCTTACGCTCATTCTACGAAACACGCCGCAGCTTTAAGGTACTGTTACACGTTGTTAAGGGGTGGTTTTTTAAATAATAATAATGCATCAGTGCTTTTAATTACTAACATTTCCGTTAACCATTCCAACTAAGCTTAAATGCTTGTACTAGGAGATGGTTCACGACGATAGTCGAATGGCGGATTCGAACCTACGACCCTAAGTCTTGCAGACCGTACCCTACACCATTAGGACGCGTCAAATAATGGTTTTTCCTCAATACGAGCACGCCTTTGCTTTTAAGTGCTACGAAATTTAAACCAGCGCGAATTACATATGCCTACCATATCTCGGGTCACACTTTGATCCAATAGGTTTAGTTAGTTATAAGTAATATTAAATTGTAATCCCTTTTTAATGTACTTTTTATAAATCATTTTGGTTTTTTTTCGATCCTCCAGCTGCAACGTACGTAATTCGCGTATAAGAAATATATGAAAATACCAACAATATTTCAAAGACATGCGAAGTCACCCATATGCAAGGAAGCCGCGTGGCGTACTATGCTCCAATACCCTCTCTAAATAAGACGCCTATGACCACCAGTGGGATGTGTACAACCCAGCTGATCATAGGCGTGATCAATATGTCCCGTAAGTAGCATGGCGAACTTAAAAGGAAGGTAGGTGACCAATCAGGTCACCAACAAAAACAAATGACCTTTGTAAAATTGTCTCCATTTTAGGATTTTCCAAAAAAAAACATTTTGACTATTACTGCATTCGGCATGTTTTATTTTCAAAATAAACAAATGCGACGGGTAGTACGGGTGACCAAACAGTGGCGTAATTCAACTTTACACTGCGGTTAATCGCAAATAGACTTAGACACAACTTGAAACTAACTTAGAGAACTTAGCGTAACAGAATCGTATCACTTAATTAGTGCGTCGGTTAGACGCAGTAGTAATGAGTCGAAGTTAGGAAACCTAATTAGTAGCGCCTTGAAGGGATTGTCCAAGCCAGACAAATAACAGACAGGACGTACATACCTAGAACATACCGAGAAGCTAAATGCATTATAATTTTATTTTGCTATTCCAATTTCAGTCGTATGCAAAATTCGTTGTGTTGAATATAAATTGTCACTAAATACGTCGTGCGCAAGTCCATCAGTCAACACTGACCCTTACAAAGAAAGTGTTAAATATATTAGAAATTTGATCAAAACACAAGAACAGTGGTGGAGCTACACTGCAGTTTGTTTCTAGCTGCAGAATTAATGGGTCAGCTCGACCGGGGTAGGACCACGCTCTCACAGAATACGAGCGTAAAATAGCAGTATGATATTGCTGTTTCGTCTGGTGAGTGCAGGGATCCGGAGAACATTATTACTGGTGACGAGGCATTCTATGTCAGTCCTCAAGGGTAACAACGCATCTGCATTATGATTCCTTGTCAAGGATGAATTCAAATGGTCATGGACCGCAATAACCGCTTACCATCAGGTGAACTGTGTGCTCGTTTGTTACACACAATGTAATAAAAAAAGCAATAATCATCCATTAATCTTCTTTTTTTTTTTGCCCTTTAATTTGCTAAAAGAACGACCTTTCGACACAGCGTCAGTTAAAACTTCTTAAAAGACTATATAAAGTTATTCCTACTTGCGGGACTGCTGGCAAATTATTATTAACAATATTCCGGTGAACCAGTTCAGGGCCCACATTAGCACCGACAGTATTAAAGCCAAAAAATAAGGCCACGAGTGTTTGTAGGTGATTTGAAAATCAATTGCGGTGTCACGCTTGTGTGCTGCATTTTATGAATTTACTGTAACAATTTGGATAGCTTTTTCGACATCAGCCACTTACCAGAACCAAAAGTCAGAAGAATATATTGTATCCAGAGTGCTGTCCAACAGTAATAGATAATAAATTAATTTTGATTTGATTGATTACTATTTCCACTTACGTTCATATCAGAGTCACTTTTAATACATATTTGATATAGTAATGTCTACCTGGTCGATATTTTTTTATTTCTTGTTCTTATGTTAACGTATAATATCTTTCGGATGAAGAGAAACTAAATAATTACAGATAAGACGACGCAAACTCAAATACGAATAGCATGTATCATTTCGCCCTATTATTGTCATCTTTTTTGACCATCTTTTTATCATATGATCAAAGATAAAAAAAGAACTCTACAGAAGAATTGACCTGAGATTAAGTGATTTACTCATAACACCTAAATTTAACTCACTATATGAAAATGAAAAAAAACGAATGAAAATAATTTATTTCTACTTGGCTAAGGGTACCTTTTACGTAACTTTAGGTCGTGGATTTAAATCTGCCATTAGGCTGTTGTCTTTCTTTCATGTCTCATCTCTTACCACGAGCATTTAAGTTTCATTACAGTTTGACCGGAATGCTAGTAATATTAAGAGCACTACTGGCAATCTTTTAAAAATATCGTTTCTACGAGTACGTTAATACAATGAACATTAATTACTAACATGATATTAGTGTAAAAGTCTAATTCGTAAAAGTACAAATATGTAATAAATTAAACTTTAGTTTTAGATATGTTTAAATTGTGCGCTCTCAACAGCGAAACACACTGTCATAGAGTACTAGCAAAATTTCGTAATAATGCTTCTGTGTTTCGTATGGTGAGTAAAATAATCTGAAGACCTTATCACTAAGGCCAAAGCATTGCGTGTTAGTTCTCAGAAAGGAATCCTTATAGAGGATGAATGTGGACGTTATGGGCCCCAGAAATTACTTACTCAGGTGGATCTAAGCTCGTTTGTCAAGCATCGACATCATAAATAAAATAATTTAAATTTCTAAAGGTTAATTACTCCGCAAATGTTCGACAACTATCCTCATTAATTAAAGATTTTTTTTCATAAAAAGACGTCATAAAAAATACGAGTCATAGCAAACCAACAAACCGGATAATTACTGATAGCTTTCCACCGTAGTCCTGATTTTGTGTGTGAGTATTGCTGTTGGTCGAGAGACCTTTACAGCTTTATCTAATCAACTCACGAGCGGGAGGCCCGCTAATGGGGAAAGTAGGGAGACAACGACGATGCTGCGAAGCTGGCACGGAGACTGCCGCTGCACCACCGCTGCACTCCGACCCCTGTGGACGAGAGAACGTCGACGCATCAGAGGGGGGCGTTAGTACGATCCGAGGGCGCATAAGGAGAAACAAAACCTCGACTCGGATCGCTGTCAAAAGGGAGGACAGGTCGATATTTAGAAGCGGCCTAGAACACGAGTAAATCGCTTGTAAATAGTCCTGAGAGGTGACAGGATAGTTATGGGAATTTTTATCTGGTAGTGATTATTTAACGTTAATTCATTACAAAACTACAACAAAATTGATTAAAAATAACACAAAATGTGATAAAATATAATGTATCTAATTTAATAAAAAGATTTTAGATCTTTTTATTAAATTAAAAAATGTTTTTGTAGATACAAAGATGTACATATATCTGGGCAGCGCCATCTAACTAAGATTCCGTTAATTAAGAAGTCTCAAGACAATATGTAGCTAAGACTTCATTCTGATATTCACACGAGGTCAAAAATTAAATACCGTTTCATAATTATTAACGTACTGCATTTTTGAATAATTTTGCATATTTTTATTTATTTAGAGCAACATAAGAAAGGAAAAAAACGAAATTAATACAAAGAATTAAATGTCAATCATAATTCCTTTAATTTTGCTTTATAAAAAAGACTTAATAATATCAGCATTATAATAGCCTTTTATTTATTTATTTAGGAATCGACAATGAAGTTACTATTATTAAAAGATATTTAACATGTTATAGTTATTAGATACCTGTAACTCTATAACCGGCACCCACAACATGGACCAAACACAACAGTATAATTGCAACAAAAATAAATATAGAGATTATTAAAACTCAAAGAGATCAGTTACTTTGGTGTTTATTGTTATATAATATTATATTATTCTACGCTTTATGTATACTATAGCGGTGTTCAGGACCTTTTTTTTGTTTGTTATTTTATTGTATAGACAAGCAAACTAAATAATATTTAACTCTAACAAATTAAAAATAGAAACATAGTACATAATATCACATAGTGTGACCTAACTTCAGCCATCCATCTCTGAACTAGCGGAAGTTATAATTTATGGAGCAAGTTCCGGACCAACCTTCACGACCGCACCGTCGGGAACTGAGTAGTGAGACGGTAATGAAACTCTTAATATATAATGCAAACAGACGTCTGAGATCGACTTATAACTAATTCCGAGATAACTTTAATACGGAAATTAGTTCTCTAACAACGGGAGGTAGACAACCCCTTAACATGTAACTAAACTTAATAAAAAGTTATTTAACTTAAATATATATGTATATATATATATATATATATATATATATATATATATATATACATATATATATATACATATATATTTATGTATATATATTAAAAATTTAATACAAATAGCATACCGAAGTTGTTTCAAATAAATTTACTTATGTACCATATTTTAATGTTTAAAAAGAATAGTTTCATTAAAACTTTTGTATAATTCATTAAGTATATTAAGTATCTTTAAATTCTAAATCTATAAATTTGAAAATATTTGAAAAGTACTAGTGGCGTCATCTAGTATTGAATAAGACAATTCTATGGACATATCCAACCACTAAACCACCGTCACGATAAACTGCGTGTGGAAGCATAAGTTAATTAATATTATTTAAAAATCCAATAGATGTCGTGGTATTAAATGTATATATTTTACTAAAAAGGCTGTTCTTTTTGTAGATTACTGAGATATTGTGGAAAAATATTTAAAATTAAAATTAAGTCTAAAAGACTAAACAAATGTCTTAATCAATTATTTGAAAATCTATTGTGCAACAGTTTCGCCCTCGTGACTGATTTTTTTCATAATTATAATAACATTAAAACAAAAAATATATTTATCGACTCAGAATAATATCTTGCAAAGTCCAACAAAAAAAATCGATAAAAGACCTATTTTATTGTGTGACCTTATCCTTTAATTTCGAGTACACTAATTTATTTATTAATTATATATCTGATTACTATGTAATTATATAAGAAATGTAAGTAAAATGTGTAAAGTAAGTACATAATAATACGAAAAATGAAAAGTTGATAACCCAGTTTGATTTTAAATTTCACATCTTTAGCATCTTAAGCTCAAAAAGTGTGGCCATTGTTATTTTGAGATCAATTTATAAATGCATTTGTAGGTCACGGCTTACTCACAGCATAAATGTTAAAAAACGAGGCATATAAAACAACAATTAAGATATAAAAGCTTACATCTAAATTAGCGAAGCTATAATTAATGGAGTAAGTCTCGGAAAAAGATTTCGCGACCACGCCGACTCTTTTAAGTTGCAAGACAGTAATAATTTATTTCTAAGCCCAATGACCACTATTAGCCCGATGGCTTCACAACTTCAGTGGATTGATGAAGGTGAAAGTGGTTGGCCACCTTAGTAGTGACCTGCACAAAGATTCCCGAGAGCCTGGCTATCCTGTGCGCAAAAGTAATTGACTTGATGGCAGCCGATTGGATTTCCTCAGGTGATATAATAACTCTATGGTGACGATGACGGTGGTGATATGTTAACATGACGGCAATAAAATACGTCTAACCGACGTATAACAGCTCGCATCTAGCTACAGAATAATGGGTCAGCTCGACTGGGGAAGAATACCGGCGTGAAATAGCAATTACTGGTGATGAAGTATTCCATCTCCGTCGTTAGGATTAGCAACATGAGTTCACCGAAGGCTTTGCTGCGGGTCGATGTAGGTATTAATGAGTCGCAGACATCACTAACTCTCGGGTGCACTGCGAACTCGATTAGTAAACTCCTCACTAGTAAAGTAAAAAAAAAATATTTCGTTTGAATTTCCATGGGGAATTACAATCCATTTTTAAATTTAATTTATATAGTTGTAGCATTGAAAACTATTTCAGAATACATCATAGTATTGGATAGTATTGGCCACATTAGCGTAGCTTCTTCCTTTTCAGATGTCTTCTCGTATTTTTCTATTTGCTTCTAAACTACTTTTGTGTTCATCTAATTTCTTGATCAATCTCATTTCTAACGGGTCTATCCTATCTCCTAGGTCATCCGGTTTGTTCTCACTTTCCTTTTCTTTTGTACCCGCCAGTGGTTTACATTTGGTTCTTGTGTGTTTGGCACATGTGACTGCGGCCTTGGCTTCGTGCGGCTCGCCTTTATCGTCGTCTGAGATGCGGTTCGTGATTCAACCCCTTTCGCGTCGGTCATCTTAGACAGATCAAGTTTTTGTGCCATGGTGGGTGGCTTGGTCTCTCCCAGTTTCTTCCACCTTCTTAGTTGGGGTGCGTATCCCGAGCATGTCTATTTTCTTTGTGACTACGTCAAAAGTCTACCTAAACGATAAAAACGACTTGCCAATCCAATAATATAATATACACATCAATAAACACGAGCTTAATTTATTATTTACTTTGTTTAATAATAATATTAAATCTTAAAAACTATGCACGCCTACTTAATTGAGCCATTTGGTATTTAATATGACTACGGTTTTTTTTTATTACATTGAGAGTAACAAAAGAGCACACCGCTAACATCTACATTCAGCCTTGACAAGGAATCATAATTAAGATGCATTGTCACCCTTGAGGACTGTGATGGAATGCCTCGTCACCAATAATAAAGGTCTTTGCAATCACCAGATGAAACACAGAAGCATTATGCTGCTATTTTACGCTGGTATTCTGTGAGGGCGTGCTCTTATCCCGGTCGAGCTGCATCCATTCTGCAGCTACAAACAAACTGCAGTGTAGCTCTACCACTGATAAAATATCGGCTTGACTTTGAAAATACAACGTGTTCATAAAAAACTTGTATTAAATACAAGCCTAGCGCCACTGTTCTTTGAATGGTTAAAGAATAAAACCGAGACTATATTACTGTAGACGAGGCATTCCCTCACGTTATCAGGGGTGACAACGCATCTTCCTTATCAACACTTAACGTGAGTGTAATGGGCCCCAGGAATCACTTACCCTCAGATGCAGTGGGTGCTCGTTAGTCAAACCTAATATCATAATAGCGTTGGAGCGGCACGCCTCAGCCGCTTTTAGGGGTAGTTTCCGCTTCGATGCATCCAAATGTTGTAATAATTTGCCACCGCTGATAAGAAACGTGCTACGTATAACGTAGCTTTATACCCAAATTAAAAAAAAATTGTGAACACCAAAAGTGTGAGAAAACTAAGAACGAGTGTTATATAGATGATATTTTTTTTTATCCCCTATAACTAAGTATGAATTGAATATATCTATATGTAATCAATTAGAGTCACTATTGAAAACACCTACTGTTTGTTTGTATCACTATTTTACTAATTGTAGGTAAGTAAGAACAATAAAAAAATTGTAAGTTAGAAATTTAGTATACTCGTATAACGATATAACGTCGACCCTAAATTGAACAATTTAGTGTCGACGTTATATCGTGGCGTCACCAAACGGTCTCAACGGAAGACCAGCGCTGGTTGTCTGTAGCCAGTATATGCTGAGTTGGGACCGATTCGTGATAACTAGCATTACTTTTCTTTCTATTAAACATGTGTGTAATCGTATGTAACGAATAAATAAATTCTTTCTTTCTTTCCTCTTTCTAATATCATAAAAAAAATCTCAAAACACTAATGTTAATTACGAGTAAAAATACGCAATAATTGATATTCATCACAAATGACAGGGTTGAGGAAGAAGGTATTTAAGTATTGAAAAAGAATATTATAAAAAAAAATAAAGGCCTTTGTTTAAAACGTATATGATTTTAATTAAATACAAATAAAACAATACAACAACAAACAACAAGAACTGTACAACTTGGATGTAAACTGTACGCTTTTCTTACAAACGGCACATAGGGTCCTTTGGTATAAGGTAAAATCCTTGTATACACGCCAGGATACTTCCCACAGTCACTGCCCCAAGATATTACGCCGACTTGGACGCCATAGCACACTAGGGGGCCTCCAGAATCACCCTATTAATGAATAATAAACAATTAAAATCATTAGGCATCAGAAGCTTACAAATAATGTTTCATTGGATAATTAAAAAAACACAAACTCTTGATTTCTAAGTTGTTGACAGTTTAATTCCGCAAGAGAGTGAGAGGAGAATATCTGTCACGAGCTGGACCCATGGGTGTGAAGTGCTACATTTTTTAGCATATTTGAGAGATATGGAAGAATTTTCGCAACTTTCAATGGATAACAGAAACCATCTTGTATGTACCGGAAATGTACGCAAGGCAATGTGAGCGCACGAAAAGTAACTTCTCTTAACCTTTATTATAAATTTAAAAAAAACAAAAGAACATATCGTTTCTTTTTAAATAGAAAATCTAGATTTACATGTTATAATCATATATGATTATTATTCAAAAACTAAAACCCAAATATCGTAAATTAATAATAGGTAAAAAAATATAGAGTCAATGTGATGCAACGGAATAATGGAATTAATTAAAGAAAAAACCAACCTTTGTTTTGCAGCCATGAAATTTTTAACGTTTAGCATGCGTAAATCCCAAACTTCGATATACATACATACATTACGTAAGTTTTTTATAGATTTATATTAAAAGTCATATAAAAACAAAAACAAGTAAACAAATTAGGACTAAGTCGAGACTTGGATGCTATACTGATCAAAAAATTTCAGAAAACATTTAAATACTGGAAATATATCATTGTAACGTTTACATACATGAAGAATAAAACTATTTTATAACCTACATCGTCTTATAAAAATGATTCAAGAATATATTGAGGATTCCTGTCATCGAATCAATTGTTATATCGAGGGTTCCAAGCTGTTGAGCAGTATTCCAGGAAAGAGAACTAAAGAATTATATATATCAGTGGTAGAGCTACGCTGCAGTTGCAGAATGAATGGTTCAGCTCGACCGGGGTCACTCGACTCGACACCCTCACAGAATACCAGCGTAAAATAGCAGCATAATGCTGCTGCGTTTCGTCTGTCGAGTGCAGGGATCCGGAGACCTTTATTACTGGTGACGAGGCATTCCATCTCAGTCCTTCTTCAAGGGTGACAACGTATCTGCATTATAATTCCTTGTCAAGAATGAATGTAGATGTCATGGGCCGCAGAAATCACTTACCATCATACGAACTGTGTGCTCGTTAATTACTCTCAATGTAATAAAAAAAACTATTGAATTATACAAAATTAAGAAGAGGGTTTTTTTTAGTCTCTAGTTACGCGTAACATAAAAAGAAGCACTTCGTATGACTTATAACAAGGCATACAAAAGTGACAGTCTATAATAATAATAAAAACATGTAACTTCCTATTCCTCTTTTTTGATTTCATTATAATATAATCAAGTAGAAATTATTCAAATATCAATAATAATGGTTAACAATAACCGATAGTTATGATCGATTCACAACAACAACGTTCCAGCCCTAATTGTGTTACTCTGACCGGTCACGAGATTCGTGATATGTATATCTTATGAACTATATATTGGGTATTACTACTTGATTTGACCAATAAGTAAGCCAATGCGATTTTCGTAATTTACGTACTAAAACCACTGGCTAAAATGTATGCCAGATGTTATGGACACCATAATGTTACATAAATGTTAGTTCACACACCTATTCTGTTACGTGTGGACCTAAAAAATGATATGAGATATAAACTAGCTTTCTACCTCTGTCCAAACTAAGCACTGTAATGGATGTGACAAAACATATTATTATTTCTCAACTGAATTAGTTTTGATGATTGAGGTATGGTTAAGTGTTGTTAGGAAACGAACACTGTGAGCACAAAGCACCATTTTTAAAAAGTTGAAATACAAAAACAATTGAAATTGCTCCATAAAATATGGTATAATTTCGTTTTTACGAATATACTTATATCCGTGCAAAGTGAAGTGAATAAATTGAAGCCGTATTCAGTGCAAAACAACATAACTCGATTATTTTCACTAGGCAAACGTCAACGTCATCGATTAAAAGTTGGTAGCACTGGTTTCCCCCCTCCCAACAACCTCAACCCCTTCCCGCGTTTGCCTAACTCGCTAATGCGGTCTGCATCTCTAGGGTCTAAACTAATGACTAAATTTGAATATTAATTTGATTGGGTATTTCGAAATTTATTAAAGTTATTATTGTTATGTTTTAATTATTTTCTTTAAGTTTTACGTTACAAAAAAATATTTTACAGTAAAATTTTTTTGTAACAAATTAAAAATGTGCGCTAAAGCACCAAAGAGTTTTCATTGATATATTTTGAACATAGATTCATCAAAAATTTAAGTGGCAAAAAAACTGCCGTAACAATTGGCGTCAGGGAGACGACAGATGGAATAAAAAATCAAATATTTCAACCAAAACAATATCTTTCAACATACTGAAGCTGAAAAAAACTATTTTATTTAATGTAATATTAACCAATAGACAACCTATGATAAACTTATTTAGTTAATGTATTTTTATTTTTAACATTCTTTTTTATACCAGTATTATCGAGTAAAAAGATAATTTTTCAAACGTTGCATAGATCAATGTCAACATAATTGGGACAATTTAACAATGACTTTTGTCTTGATAAAATAATTTAAAAGTAAATATTCTGCACACACATAATAAGTAGCTGAGTTTTGGCAGATTTTGATATTTTGTTTGGGAATATTTGTCTTTATTTGGTCTGAGTTCACTACTATGGTTTCACGCAACAATCTATTGAATGATACTAATTTAACTTTGTAATTCAGTATTATAACATACAAAAAAAACCGAAATGAAAAATAAAAAGTAACTATATGACCGACGGTAACTATTAGTAATTTCAATTGTTACTAAACTTATAATCTAACAATTGAAAGTCAACTTAATCGACTGACATACGATTATAATAGATATATGGAAATAAAATCACAAAGCAATTAGTTACATAGTTGTTTAAGCGGTGATAAATCAACAGTACAAATATCCTTCAGAAACTTACCTGACAACTGTCTTTCCCCTTATCACCGCCGCACCAATACAAGGAATGATGGAATGCCAAACCATAAGTCATTTCGCATATAAATCGCGATAAAATGGGGATACACACCATTCTAAGTTCTTCGGAAACGACATCCTGAAAATTTCCAAGGCACTTTGCGAAAGGTTTTTTTTTAATATGACGGTATAATAACACAAAACAAATCACATGTACGTAGACGATGACTTAGTCCCATAATGGTGACCCATCCTCAGGAGGAATGCTTAATTTCTATAAATTGGATGTCCAGTTCTGGCCGGGTAAACAATGTTGCATTATCAAATGAATATATGTTGTCATACAGCCAAACTCAAAAACCAATAATTTATGATATTACAGATATTGTTCCGTGGCTGAGAACAATACCTCCGGCGCGACAGGCAAATACCACTATGCCATGTGGCCGTCATGTTGGATTCCCAGTTAAATCTGAAAATCATTTGCTATTTATGCCATTCCTATTGGATTAAAAATATGATTGTCAACTTTGTATCTCTTACACAAATTAATAAGCAGCTAGAATCAAACCTATGACCCAAAACTGGATAGTAAAGACTTACCACATATATATCCAGGTCATATAATTTATGTTACATCCTCGTAGGATGTAACATAAATTATATGACCTGGATGGAACCTAACTTACATTATCTTTCAATCCATACCCGGAAACGATACATTTTAATCCGTTTTCAACTTTGAACTTTGAATCGAGTGTGTGCAATCGGATAGGTTTCACTGTATTTGAGCGAACAAAGGCCTTTTCCAGCTGCAATATGAGTACAAAGCGTTAAACTTCACTTCTTAATATAAAACTAAGTTTAGATTCAAACCTCTAGAGCTCTAGGATAAGGGGATAGAATTGAACTAGCGAGCGCTAGAAAGATAACTTGGATTTCTACTATAACTTCCAGTCTCTCAAATTTTTAGCTGAAAATTTTTGTATGTACATGTAATACATCTATCAGGAGGCTATTTTGTACTAAAAATCTTAGTACATCTGTAAAACATATCATGTATAAGTTAAGAAGCAGTGTGATCAAACCTTGAATATATGCATCCAATATTTTTGCCATAAATAATAATGTAACAAATAATTTTAAAAGCTGCGCCACTACATTGAGACATTTTTGAAAAACAATAATCGATAGATGTCGTTGATCTCGACTTCCGGTTTTAGCTTAATATATTATATATGTATAAATATATTAGGCAAGAGTTACTTACCTCGAGTACAGCCAAGTCATTGTCTACAAAATCTGGATAATACTTCTCGTGTATGTAATAATGTTTAATTGCACGCCACTGCTCAAAAAACATCGTGATAAAAATCGCATTTGATTTTGTTGATCCCGCGACGACTCTGACTTTTGATTTGTCAATTTTTTTTCTAAAAACCATTGAAGTAAACTTTCAATGAATAGATTTTCTCAACGTACACAAAGGCTTAAAAAAACTATATCAACAAAATCTAAGAAAATCTATATATACATAATAAGAATGAAGAAAAGAAACCAGTGTTGGCCTAGGTCAACAAAATGCTGAGCTGGAACCTTATTGACAAACAACCAGCATTGTCGTTAAGGTTTTGTGGTACGAGTATGTTATGCATCTAATACATGAATATTTATTTACACTTATTTCACTTAATTTTTTGTTTTACTGAAGAACATATTTTATTTTGTTTTCTTTGTGTGTACATTTCTTTTATAATTTGTTTTTCATGTTTGTATTTATATCGTTTAATTCTTCTTTTTTTAACTTTTGTATTATCGGTGCTGGATCAATTAAATGAGGCATTATTATTATATAGATTCTTCTGTCTGCTTGTGTGTAGATTTGTACACGTTAATCTTCACAAAGGTTGAACCAATTTGAATGTGGTTTTCAGTGATGTATTGACATGAGATGAGCTTAGGTTAACATTCAATGTTTGTTTGATTAAAACAGTTGACAAATCAATAGACATAAGTCAATTTTGAATTCAACAAACAGATTTAGAAGATTATTTTCGTTTTTATATTTTTATTACTCACTGGCAGGCCCCGCTAATGTGTGTGTGTGCCTGAAATTAACTTTACTAATCTGCTATATTACAATGGTATTCTGTGGAGATGAATATGTTCTCCGGAAGAAATGCGTTCATGCCATATCACTGGTCGCAATACTAGCAGATTGTGTGGATTGATTCAGATGCAATTCTCGAGTCATATAGGGAATAGGCGATTGCGCGCAGTATCGCTTATTTGATAAAATTGAAATCTAATCCGGTCTCGTTGATCTACGAAGTGTAAGAACCAATGAGTGCTAGTGCCGTTTTAATGGGTGGCTCCAGCTGAACATTTTTCAGGTGACGTGGGCATGTGCTACGTGCCATATCCAGGTTTAACCTTTCGCATATATTGTGCTCATATTTCCAGCCGCTGCGAGTGAACATCATACAACAAGACAGAATTCAAAATTTAATCCTCTTCATCTCGATGGTTGGCAATACACCACTGTGCGCTTTACGTGAAATTTTCTGTCACGCACAACTTTATGAAATCAACTGTCGCCAGCGGTATTTCTGAACCGATACGGCATAGGGACCTTGAATAGAGCCTACATCTTTCTTAAAGGCTGGCAGCGTTCCTGCGACTCCGCTGGTATTGCGGATGTCCATGGGCGGCGGTATTCACTTACCATCAGTAGAGCTGTTTCCTCGTTTCCAACCCATTCTATTAATAAAATGATCCATTAACATTCCAAAAAAATCCATTATCATAGTACCATGGCCCTACTACACAAATAAAATTAATAATTAAATACTTATCATAATACTCACTGTCTGTCAACAATACAATGTGCAGATGTAAGGACAATATTTATAGTAATGAGGGAACCTCCACAAAATGAAACCCAATATATGCCAGCATAATGCGCCTTTCTTAACGCAACCTTAGGAGGAACAGGAAATAATTTTAAATAAATATTTGGTTAAGCTACGCTGTGGCTTATAATTAGCTATAGCACGAGCTGAACTTGTTCGGAGAAGCACTACGAGGTATGGTAATCGACCAATGAAGTCCGAAAACTTTCAATTGAATTCAATCAAATCTTTCATTAAGAGCAAAATAATAAATTAAGATTTGAGTCTTCAAGAATCGTCAAATAATACAAATTAAAAAAAAAGTAACTCCACTGAATATAGTTATATTATAACGCTAAGGAAAAAACGGAAAATCGAAGATTCAATAATCATACTCAGAATTGTATCATTATGTCAACTAATATTACGTTGATAACAAGTTGCCCTGAAGATCGCTGAGAAATAATACTTAAAGGGGTTGAAATTAAAAATATCAAAGGAAGAAACGAGACTTGACACTGCAGAAAATGTAGTGGAAAGGCTTCTATTGGAAAATCATTGTATTATAATATTAAACTGTTAATAAACACGCGTTATTGTTACGTGATGCTTGAATAAACTAATTGAATCGTATTTGTAGGGTTTAAACCACCTTCAAAGATAACTACAATGGCAAACATAAAAGTAATTCTAAGGATAATACCAAAAATATCAAAATAAGCAACAAAGATAACAAAAGGTCTTAAAAAAGCTGCTAAACGAAAAAGTTGCTTCGATATAAATGCTACTCTAGTAAAAATAAAAAGGTGGTTACAGAAACATTTACTATAACTAATAAAATGAAAAACTATTTTATTGATATCACTAATAATAATAACATCGCTAAAACTGACATTCGTAAAACTAATTATCATAAACTCGTCACTAAGTCCGGTGAATGACATAAATAATATTATTATCACATTAAATAATACAAACAGTGAAGAAAATGAGGGCATAAATACAAAAATAATAAGATGTGAACCAATTTTTCTTTGTGGTCTCACTGGGTAATCTTTCAATGACATCGGGAACATTACCGGACAGATTAAAACGTGAGAGAGACTAGAGTGAAACCTTTGCAGTACAATTTGAATATGGGTTTCAGAGAAACAAATCGAGTACTTTTACCGCTTACAGTCTGATTCGCGAGGTCTTATACAGTTTAAATAAAAAACATCTAACAAGAGCTCCTGTTACTTGATATTGTCTTTTGTTTCTGTCATGAACGGCTCCTACCTAAGCTGGAACAATATGGTATTATTATTTCGTAAAAACCGCTTTACAACTCTCTTGTTCTGTCGTAATAACATAAATCGATCTTTATTAGTGCGCAGCGTAAATCTAAGCGAAATTGACGAGAAAGTCACGTAATTTATGATATTTAAAACAATAACTAAATAAAAACATCCCAGGCCTAAAAGACTCCATGTATTGAAAGCAATCAGTGTGACACTGATCGACACCAGAGAATTTGTGCTTCTGTGCTATACTTTTGTGACAGTATCACCAAGTTCAAAGTTATCCAACAATTAAAAAAAAACGATGTTAAAGAACATTTTCAACATTTTGAATTATAATGCGTAATTCTTTATAATGTACTCGTAGAATAAGTTCAACAATCAATTCATTCGTTATTTGTTACGACTAATTTGTGAATCAGAAATGACCAAACAAAATCATTTAATACAACATTTAGTTTAGATTGCTTGTGTTGTGTACTTGTCAATATTTTTAGGTTAATTAGTTAATTTTATAATACAAAATAACGATGATAGGTTCTTTTATTTACTCGGTGTAATATTTCTAGAGCCATATACGCTTGCCACTTTATTAGTAAGGCTTACACAGTGGTAAAATCGTCATCACACATGAGACAAAAGATAACGCAGAAAATTCCTAGCTCAGAGTAGCACAATATTATTAAATTAAAGATAATAAACATACATTACCTGATACGGCACCAGAGAATTTGTTGTCGCTACACCTCCTACAATTTTTAATGAACAGAAATCATTGAAAGCTACATTTTTTTGATTTTCTTCTAACAGATCCTGAAACATATTTGGGATAGTATTATCTATTATGTTATTGTAGAACGTATCTTTCCGAAAATATAACGTCCGTGCGATCAGATTGCGGTCTGCGTTGAAATGTCCTTACCTTTTATGGTTATTACTAGAATATGTTATGTCCAATATTAGTAATGTGGTCATAAAATCTCGTCACAGATTTTTTTTAGTAACAATAAATTATGAACATGTAAAAATAATACTTACAATAAAGTTGAAAGTACCATTAATTGCAGAAATTTCGACAAATGGCTCAATATTACATAAATGTAGTTCATCAAAAGACCATAAAATAATTAAGCTTAACACAGTTTTAGAATATATTATGTTCATTTAAACATTCTGAATGTTACAATATACATTATAGTTTAGATCTACAGCTGAATATCAATAATACAACGAATATCTTTGAGATTTTTATGAAATTGTCAAATGTTATGATAATTTACATTTTAGTGATAAGAGTACAAAAGAAGTACAGATAACTACGAAAGTAATAGGTACTGTATACAAAAAGAAGGCGTATTTCTAAAACACAACAAAGTTTACTCCATTTAAAAACATTTTTAGTATACATATAACATAAATCGGATTAGTTTATTTTCGGATTTCTGTACACTGATGCCTGAATATATAGACTATTATAGCAAAAACTAGTATTACGTTTACTACGTTTTAATTGCCCAAAACAGGTGAGCTTTTTGTAAAAATAGTATTTTACACTATTTGGTATTCTATTTTTCCTTAATGTGTACTCTTTATGGCTTTAATCTGTTCCGCTTTAATCCTCTAAGTAAATCCGCAAAGGGATTTATTTCCTCTCATTATGCCAGTGTAATCCATTGATCGATTTGTTTCCACTGCACTATGTATATATCACAGATGGATTATGATGGCAATAATCCATTCTAGAATGGATTATAGTGGAGTAAATCTACTAATGATATATAGGGCTTCACGGCTAGAGCTGTGCGTCCACGATGTCCACAAAGTATGATCCAAACAACCCAATTAATGCATCATAGAATAAGCGCCATATGCTCTGAACAAAATATACTTATTACACAAAATTAGTGAGGTTAAAGTATATCTATACTCATTAGATTAGTAGGACCTTTTTATTCTGGAAGGTTATAGTCAAATCAATACGTCGTTGACTTTCTATCAGGAACTTAAAAATAAAATACACACATTTTATATGAGGCATTTCAAATTTTTTTCACCTATTTATTAAGAAATTCGCTTTTTTAGGGTTTATCAATTTTTTTTATTTTACAAAATACACAGACTCTGTTTTTCTTCCCGTAATACTATACTCGCAGTATGATGTATACGTATTCCTTATTGTTTCCATGATAAAACATTTTTATGAAGGCAGTGTAATGACAACGTCAATCAAACTCGGGTCAAAAATCAGAATTTGAAAAGAGATCCAAAATCGTCATGTCAGAAATATTAAAATATAAAATACGTAGTTTTGGAACTTTTTTAATGTTTTCATGTATATAATTCAATTACGATTCCTTATCACATTTAGTGTTTTTGCCAAGTATTTGGCAGAAACCCTAAATTCTTTGAAAATCAATGTAGAATCTATCCCTCGCGTTGTCAGTGGCTGGCCGGGAAGACTTGGTGATGTTCCATATCAGGTAAACAATTTATATGTTTATATTTAAAATTGTGAACATTTTTTTAAAAAAGCTATAATGCTTACTAACTTAACCCTAAACGGAATTATATAAATAACCTACAAAATAGGACTACACATATTAAAAGATGATTTACTGTTAAATACAAGAACCAATTTCATTATCATGTTTTATAAACAGGTTTATCCAGGAATTTATGATTATTATATTTTATAATATTAGAAATTGACAAACCAACACACAGTTCACCTGATACTTAGTATCTGTAACTGCGGCCCACGATAGTATAAAGCGAGGTCACTCCTAAGGATTAAGATGAATGCCTTGCCACATCAATAGTAACGTTTCCGGTATAGAGATAAACTCTCATCAGATAAAGCACATAAGTGTTAAGCTCCTATTTTTCATTTTTATTCTGTAAAATCTAGTTTCAGATGTTTCCGTCGAGCTGACCTATTTGTTGAGCTGTTTATAGCTATGGCGTCGCTGTGCCCCGTAATAAAATGATGTCGGATTACTAGACGATTTTACTTCAACTAGGAATAGTATAGGGCTGCATGTAGTTTCTCTAATGTAGATACATATTTTTCACCGTAGCATTTCCAAATTTGATGTGGTGAAGGTGATAATTTATTTCATTTTATTACAGATCGCTTTTAAAGGGGCGGTATCGCGCCACACGAATTTATATATGACATTTTGCGGAGGCACAATAGTTGGTGAAACTAAGCTTGTTTCAGCCGCACATTGTTTTGTTCCAGACAGGAGTGCATGCATGAAGCTTTTTATAAAAGTTGGGTACATATTTTTTATTGTATTTTACAGTAAGGTCTATATAAATATTCTTGGGGCAATCAATACTGAGGCCGACTCGCAGTCCGGAAGTAGATAATTTGAATGTATACGAATCAGAATCATCTTTTCGTGAAACGCCATGTGACAGCCCGGTTCTCATCAGACAATAATGATAGAAGCATCGTTGGAGTTTCTTGAGCCACTTTTCCAGCGCCCACGCATTCCGAAGTGGTGGTACAGATAGCTAATAATAATAACGATATTAATTTATATAATCTTTAGTCAGAAGCAACTGACTGAGGTTAGGCCCTCCCGAACACCCTCGAGTCAGACGCTCTAGCGAAACAGGTGCACGGTCTAAGCCGATACTCCCTCTCGGTAGCCCTTGTGCTGATTACCCACAAATACACGTCTCGACTGAGCGCCATAAGAGCTCGGTCACCTCTCAACCCGGTAAACAACCCTCGGGCTAACAGCGGCCATCAGCCCGAAAAAGAAAAGAAAACAAATAATCAGTACGCTATGTCCAGTTATGTCTAAACTGCGAGTATACGAGTTATTTTCCTACGTAAAAATGAGACGAAAAGACTAAATTAAGTTGAGTACGAAACGTTAGTGGACACAAAACATTTATTATGCATAAAGCAAAATCTTCAAGAATTTCGAAAAGTTTTTCATTGCAGAAATCATTTACTGAATTATAGGTTTTGTTCATTAGATAGCTAAAATACTTCGAGATTACTAATGTATTAAATGTTTTGGGAATATGTAACAGACTGTGTAAAGTTAACCTGTGCGTACATATTATTGTTAAAATGCGTTATCTTCATATATTTATCTATCTTGAAACAAAATCTTCACGTGGTATATATTTAGCCATATATATCTTAGGGACTAATTTTTTTATCGCCATAGGTCTTTTTTTCCTGAATATCGCAGAAGTCCTAAAAACGAGTTAATAAAAAATAATATCTTCTGTATGTCTCTCAGGAAAGAGTAAAAACATCAAAAAAAAAGTCGCCACAGAAACCTCTTGAGTGAAACCGAATCTTATGTTCATAGATGAATAGTCAATAAGGTTGCCTTCAAGTTGTACTACAGGTGTTTATGTGAATGCGATATTATGCGAATAATGGTATTAGGTGAATTGCAGAGCAAGTTGATAAGGCGATAAAACTCATGTTTTCCCGGACGCCTTTTTAACAGGTGTTTGGTATAGGTACTTTTTAATAATCAGCAATACAGCTATATTGAACTTACAAAAAATTATTAGTTCGGATAGTAGAGGCAACACGTCAATTACCTTCTTCATAAAATCTTTTGCAAAAATGTATTATACTCCCTACTTCATGTTATACTCCCTTCTTCATGTTATAATCCCCTAATTCATATTATACTCCCCTACAGGCACATACCGGAGAAAGAATTGAGGCATAAATATGCAGTAGCCGGTACTCTCTACAATAAAGGACACAAACCATTATCTGACAATACTACAGAAGGACAGTGGAGGAGGTTAAAAGACGTTTATTACCCAATAGGTTACAAGTTTCCTAAAAAAGATATTGCGGTTGTGGTACGTAATTCAGTTCCTTTAGCTGTATCTTACTCGTAGTATAGTATGTATTTAAATCTATAAAAAAGTATTTGTGCACTTGGGAGTACCTTAATTATTGTTACGTTATTTTTAAAGTCCTTTAATCCTTATGATCACTTGGGTGTCTGTTTATGAGTCTATTAATCTTTATGTCAAAGCAGTTTAAAGTAGTTTTTGGTATAACCGATGTAAATATATAATTTATTCGTACATGTAATAGCGAACCGGAGAACTTTGTTTTGTGTTTAAGCGCACTAGCTACAGAATTAAATAGAACGGATCGTAAATTTGGTTTCCTTAAATCCCTTAAGTTAGTAGATTCAACGGAAATCAATTACAAGTAACGGACAAAAACTTCCTGCGATAAAATCCGTGGATTAACCTAAAACATAGTATATTTTCTAGTAAATATGTATAAGATATTGATAAAAAGATAGAAAAGAAAAGTGTATCAGTCATTTCTCTTTTTAAACATATTGTAAAACACAATATTGGATCATATTACAACAACGGCGACGCAGAGCTTAGCTTATAACTAGAGGTTCTCAGAGTTTCATAGAGTTTCATACTCACTCTTCAACTTAAATTATTTAAGAAGAATTACTGATCAAGGTCCTGAAGAATAAAGCCTTACAATTTCAACGTAAAATAGCAACATAACGCTGACGTGTTTCGCATGGTGAGTGTAGGCATCCGGAGACCCCTATTACTGGTGACGTGGCATACCAACTTAGTCCTCGGTGGTGACAATGCATCAAAACCATGATTCCTTATCGAGAACAAATGATATAAAAATGGGCGTCATGGTCCGCAAGAATTACTTACCATCAGGTAAACTGTATGCTCTTTTGTCGCACTAAAAACAATAAAAGAAAATATAAATAACTATAAAGAATCATCTCAATCTAAACATTCGATTATTGCTTAGCCTAACCTAAAATATATCATTTTATGAGTGTTTGTACAGATATGAACTATTATGCAGAAATATATTAAAACCTTTGTACATTTATTACCAGATGACCACAGAACCATTCAATTTCAACAATCATGTGAACTTCATACCGATCGCGAGGAAATTCGCCGACTATAAGGGAAAGTGTCTAGTGTCTGGGTATGGCCGAATAAGTAATGTTGGAATGGTATATATATTTAATTTTTTTAATGCTGTTTTCTAATCTTATCAGGAACCATTTCGTATTGAGAATAAAGAACGCTACCAGTGCCATTAACATGACATTCCCGTTAACCGCTCCATCTAAAATTTAATCAGTGACTCATATCCTAACATTATCTTAAATGCTTGTGTTAGGGCATAATTCACGACAACAGTTTAATGGCGGATTCGAACAACCTTAAATTTCGCAGACCGTACCCTAAGCCATTAGGCAATTGAAGCTTTTGTTACGGAATTTTTCGAAAGACCCATTTTCAATCGATTTAGAACGTAGAGAGAATAAATCAATTATTTGAAATATTAAGTAAAAGCACTTGAAAAAACAATAATAATAAATGTGCCCGGATAATATTTCCATTAAGAATATTTTTAGTAGATGCTATAACTATAACAATGATAATATAAAGATAGATAGAATATGTAGACGATATATCCTGGATTGATTGATAATTCGTTCTAAATACGAAAAAAACTAAGTGTATTTTGTTTTCTTTGCCCAATTTTAAATTTTATTGTTCCGCGTTATTTTAAATAATAGACAGATTGAGTTTGTTGAATCACCAGTTTTCCTAGGAATAACCCTCAACTCAAAGCTTCAGTGGAGCGCCTATTTATCTGCCCTAGGAGGAATACTAAGTAGTGAAATTTATGTAATTACTAAAATCAGACAACTCACAGACATTACTACTGCAAGACTCGTTTATTTTAGTATTATCCACAGCCGTTATGTTCTATTGAATTTAGCTGATTTTTGATGATGATTGATGTTGAAATTATATTTATTTTAAAAGAGAGCTATTCGCACTATTTATAATCTAAAATCTAGAGTATCGCTAACGGCAACCTCACAATATATTAACGAAAACATATTATTATTATTTTTTACCTATAGGTATATGTATACGTATACGTAAGAATTAATTTCACGCTATCAATACAAGAAACAATAACAAACTTGTGACACCTATTTTTCGATTAATAAAGGTACCTACATCGTTCTAGGTATGTGCATATTTGTAATCCGCAAATAATAATCCATTCAACAGATTTAAAATTCTAGTTAAAAATTAACTAATCAAAAAATTTTACTAAACTTTGTCAAAATATTTATCAGACAAATATGCTTGAATTTTAGCTTTGAGCTCTGGGTTCTATGCTGGTCAATGCCGGATTTTTTATGACTTATCATTTCGAGAAAAAAAAGAGCATCTATTCAAGTTTCTTGCCATTTCTTCTCGATAGTCTCGGTGGTCCTATTAGCTATTTTTACAATTCAAGAGTATTTTGTATAAACCTACTTGAATAAAGCTTGAATGATTTGATTTGATTAGATTAATAAATCACTAGTGCTTTTGGTAATGCTATCAGAATGGCATTCGGGACGGGTTAGGCGAGTTCTCTATGTTAAGTCGGTAAGGGTTGTGAATTCGTGAACTTAAACCCTGTCAGAGGCTGATACATACCGACAGTTGGGTATGTCATAAAATATAGGTATCGAAAATGCGAACATGAAACAATCAGTACGCAATTTTTGCCCGTGTTTTTGTACCTGTTTCTTGCCCGCTTACCAATTGTACTTACATTTTTGTCGGGGATGAAGAAAGCACGCGCGTTTGACCGTTGGGTCAAATCTGCCCTCATATTCACCTTTGGCATACTAAGTGGACTTAAACCGAAATAGACTAGCCGAACTAGAATAATCCCTACAACTTTGAAGTCCCGCCTAATGTATCATCCGAGATCATCAGTATTGAGGCTGTACTTACCGCAGAGGCAGAGAGGTACGATCTTATAAGTGCCGCGACCATGTACATATCAGAAAGTATGCTGCCTCCGTAGCTACTTTCTGACGCGATCGAGTAGTGCCGTCCACGTAGTAGCATTTAACAAAGAGCTTACCCTCTGTCCTCAGCCAACGAACAATGGCAGGACTCGGGTGTACAGAAAGTCTCTGACCGAGAGGCCATGAGGAGGGGCTATAAAACGACGATAAGGCTCTTAGCGAGCCAATGGACTGGGCGCAGTCATGAATATTTTTATACCATTATCGGCACATATTACGAGAATATTGTGAAAGCCGAAACTGACAAAAAGGCCTAATATCAGGACTTGGTACATGAAGTGGCCGACTGAAGTTGTCCTTTTAGTCATATTTGCAAACGGTTTACTCCAAATCAGTCACTGAATGTACACACTCGGATCGGTGCTGAACCAGGATCTAAACAACTTGCTGAGCGCTTTCGATTGTTGAAAATAATCCACTTTACGTCACACGTAACAATTCGGTTCAAAATTCTTTAATTTTTGTGCCTGTTGAGCAGCGAGAGGCAGGTCGAAAAATGAACGAAAAATGTCCTGTAGAAATATATACCTAGTCCGGCCATTAGTTCTGTTACAAATTAAAATGCATTTTTTTTAATGAAGTAATGCAATAACATTAAAATTTATAACTACATATTTACATATATTCTCAGCAACAAATAAAAAAAATATTCTAGTCGAAATGGCCACCTTTGGCTTTTATACAGGCTTTTGATCTGTTTGACCACGAATCTATGGATTGACGCACTGTTTCCAAGGGAAATTTCGCCACTGCTTGCTCCAAAGATTTTTTAAGAGACTTTATGTCGGCGTGTCGTTTAGAGAAGGCCATGTCATCTAAAACTGACCATAATTTGCATGAAATGGGGCAAAATCGAAAGAAGTTTTCAAAATAATATACGTGTTCCAAATTTAAAATGATTAAAAACTTGAAAAAAAGAAAAGTTTTATGTAACAGTATTTATGGCCAGACTAGTTATAGTATATATAATCCGGCCATAAAACACGCTGCTGGTTCTAACGAGGATTGTATCAATACTAATGCTGAGGGTACATATAGTTTCCTGTCTAGGACAAATACATTTCTACTTCAACGAAATCTCATATGTATATCAATCTCAACATACACTAGCATTTCACCTTACTCTTACCAGTTTACCTCATAATGAGGGATTTCTGCGGTTGATAACATTTACATTTACGAGAGATAAGATTCAAGATGTTCATGTGTTTTCACTCCTGAAGGCTGATATGGAATACCTTATTACCCGTAATAGGGTTTCTGAATTTCTACTCTTAACAAATGAAACTCAGCAACGTTATGCTGCTATTTCACGCTATTGTTCTGTGAAGTCATTATCCTTCCCTGTTCGAGCCGACCTAATCATGCTGGAGTTAGAAACTAGCTACATAGTGGCTCTACTATTGTCTAAATACAAATGTAGACCAACCTGTAAACAAACCTAAACAAAATAAAACCAAGTAGCAGTGACAATATCAGCAAATGTTATTTTACAGTAAATTCTGCCTGCGAAACTCGATGGAAAAAGTAGTCAATGTATTAATGTACAAACAAAAGTAACCTAGAACTTTTCCATTGATACACAGTCATTGAATGTGAATCCAATTTATCTTCTTTTGTATATCAAATCAAATAAAATATGTTTATTCAATATAGAAGCATGACACTCACTTTTTTCTTATGGCATTATATAGTTATTTATTCACTGGTTTCACTTATTGTACACAAACTAGTTACGGGTACGGAGTTTTTTTTCTATATTAACATGCAATGTCATTGACAATTTATAGAAAATTCTTATTTTTATAAACATATATTCTATTATATTATAGGAATATATCGTTACGAGGACAGGCTGAAGGAGCATTTTTTTTTATTTTTCCGACACTTATAGACGTTTTTAGTAGGCTAAAGCATGTTTACAGGTCATTTCAGAGGAAGACTTAACACGGCGTATGTTTGGTCTTGGTGCTTAAGGCCTAGTTATACCCCACCTATTTCTGGAACATTCCAGAAAGTGTACGAGAAGGACAGTCTGCACTTGTGAAAGAGAGACGAGTATATTCGATCATGGCTCTGGAATATTCCAGAAGAGGTGTTAGCAGGATGAATTTGTTTGCGAAAGAGAGAGAGACGATTGTAAGCGATCATGTTTCTGTAGTATTCCATAACTATGAGAGAAGTAAATCTACGCGCGTGATAGAAAGAGATGGTCATGTTCAACTACGATCCGTAATGTTCCTGATGATGTGCGTGCACAAGGAATGAGTGTACTCCTGAAGCAGGAAGAAACCCATACGCGACTAGAAAATTCCCGAACTTTATAGAGCGATTTGCCACGCGAATATAAGCGGGTCGGGTCGCGGCTAGAAACAGTTTTCGAGCGAATTTCCTTAGTATTTTTAAGTAAATAGTGTTACAAGTGAAATTCAAATAATAGTACCAATTTAAAGCTGACGTCGTTTTAAATCATAAATAATTTTTAAAAAATTAATAAGGACAATAATTATTTTAAAAAAATACGTATATGTGCTTATAGTTTTAGTCGATTTAGTTGGCCTCTATAGATTATTTTGAAGCACGACCCTTAATGAACTAACCACTCCCAACATACACCTTATAGACGAAAGACCATCATCTGCGAAATATAAATAATGTAAATATTAATTATAACAGGACAAAATTAACTAACATCTCTTTTCCAGGCAAAATCCGATAAACTACTTTTGGCACATCTTCAGATTGTTCCTTTAGCACTATGTAGCTTACAGCACAGGAAAAATATGCATTCCTTTGTGTGTACATCCAGCAAGGTAACTGATGTTGGAAAGGCAAGTAAACTAAACATTTGAATTATTTCTTAAGAGCTTGAATATATTACTATACCAAATTATCACAAAATGGTCATAACTTAGCAATCGTTCAGTATAATTCGTTAAAAGAGGCTACTGGCAATTGCCATATTTGGAGGACGGATTTGCAATTATTGCAAAAAAATAGTATATAATAGTACATATCCGTTGCTCTTTATAATCCTAGACTTCTTCTACATATTCATAAAAATAATGCTATTGAGCGAAATTATTTTTTATTTATTTACTTATATACTTTTATACAACTAACATATGCACAAAGGCGGGCTTAATGCCTAAGGCATTATTTACCAGTCAACCTTGGGAGGGTTCAGAGATATCAAGGTAGGTCAGATGAATAATAATAAAGAAAAAAAAACATACAGTACATCTAAAAACTAATACAATTATATACATATAATTAATATTATCTTGTGAATTTATAATACTAAATAAAACAATAGACATTTATATACATATTATAAATACAAACATATGTCAAAGTATATATATATATATATATATATAAATATATACATAATTATTATCGACGTAGTGAATCTGCTGACGCTACTTCCAACAATTGCTTTAGAATTTTGCGTTATGAGGAAGTCTTCGAAAAAGTGCCAGTTTTCTTGGTGCTTTCTTGAAGTATATGTAAAATGGCTGATGACAGTAATGAATCAAAACTTATAAATGGTTTATCACTTTTATCTTACCAGCTTTATTAATGACGAACCGAAGTGTAGCGGTCGGATTCGTAACTTGAATCTGCTGAACAACAATATTTGTGTAACTCAAATTATTCTTTATTGGGTCTGGGTGTATTGTGTGTCCTATACTTTGTGTGCTATATACTGCATATGAACCATTCTTCAAACTTATAGCGCATGAATTTCTTTGGACTAGCGAAAGGAATGACGAGTGAGTGGCCCTAATGCGAATACTAACGGCACTACTAATACTAATATATCAAGCACACTTAATTTAACGTGATCTGGTTCAACAGCAACTACATTAACCAGACTATATCACCCTGTTAAAAATTAATGAGTAACACATTATAACTTCTAACGTGAGCATGGGTTGAACATACAATATAAAAACATGTGAAAATATTTTTTTTTTATTGCATTAAGAGTAACAAACGAGCACACAGTTCACCTGATGTTAAGTCATTCCTGCGGCCCATGACATCTACATTCATCCTTGACAAGGAATCATAATGCAGATGCGTTATCATCCTTGAGGACTGAGATGGAATGCCTCGTCTCCAATAAAGGTCTCCGGATCCTTGCACTCACCAGAAGAAACACAGCAGCATTAAGCTGCTATTTTACGCTGGTATTCTGTGAGGGCGTGATCCTACCTCGGTCGAGCTGACCCATTCATTCTGTAGCTAAAACAAACTAGAGTGTAGCTCTACCACTGCAAAAATTTTATACACATTTCAACCTTTTAATGGAAATAAAAGTTGCTTGTAAAATAATATTGTTTGCGCTTGCATAATTTTGAATTAACATTTGCAGGGTGATTCAGGTGGTCCTTTAGTATGCATGGGAACAGGAGACGCCCACGCGGGGAGCAAAGGTGTTTTAATAGGCGTGGTAAGTGGCCATCGCTATAGAGTGGGTTCTTTCTTCACCAGAGTTTCTTTATATCATAGTTTTATACTCAAAAATAAATCCTGTTCTTATAACAACAATAATCTACCCTATGTTTGTTTAACACTTATATTAAAGATATTTTTACCATTTTGATTTGGTTTCGTTTTATAGTATTTTGATGGTTTCGACAAATGGATATTATTTTTAAGAAGGTGACTATCGAGCACCAATTTCATTCTTTGTTAAAACGCATCATTAACAAAGAATGAAATTGGTGCTCACTGTGTCTAGGGAAAATGATAGTGCATTGTCGCCTTGCAATTGGGACTTTGAATATTCTCACATCAAGTGAAACAAAACTGCTGTTTTACGATGGTGTTGTTTGCAAGAGTTACACTTCACCGGATCTACGGATCCCCACAACAACAGCGATTATAAGTTGGTATTCTGTGTGCGTGTAATTCTTAAATTAAGTTAATAGGATACATAGCTTGAAACAAACTCAAGCTTGGCTACACCACTGTAAGGAACTATTTGAAACGAAGTAAATGCTGTTATTTAGAGGGCAAAAAACGTAGATGACATACAGCATTCAACAAATATCAGTTGGAAGTCAGTTAACAAATTCTTAGGGCGTAATACTATTAATAAAATATCATACCATACACGCAATAATTTTTATACCTTTATAAAATACAAATCTAATTAGCTATTCTTATTTATTAAGCTTCGGCAGACCTAATTATTATAAAACATATAACCATATTATGAGTGTATACGTTTTGAATCTGTCACAGAACACAAAGTAAAAAAAATGCACAAAAGATAAAATCGAATGCAGTGGGTTCAGATGATGAGACAATAGATATATTGAAATACGCTTTATACTCCTAAAGCCATTAAATCAATAGTTACCGAAACTTTAACTATACTGTAACTTTTCACTATACTGTAAAACACTTACCTAAGATATATATATTCAAAAGCCTTGATACTGAAACGGTAATATGCCTATTTTGTCTTACATTATTGAAAATACTTTATTAAAATAAATTTATAATTTTTAAATGTTCTTGAAATATTACAACATAGATGTTCTGTAACACATATTATGGACGACGTAATATGTGAGAGGAACGTTGAGCGATGTAGTATTCTAAAACTTTTTTTTTTCACATGCATATAATTGTGTCGGCCATTAATAACTTTTAACTAAGCGAAACTTCTACGTTATCAGTGGCACGTCATTGTTCAATTTTAAAATTATTTCTGTAAGCCGTAAAACTCGCGATCGATCTAATATTCTCCGAGGATTTATCTGTAAATGTGTCTGTGAGTTGCTCAAGGATCAGTACACAGCCCTACATCTTTTGCTATTTATAAAAGACATATTGTAAAGAAAATCAACATGTATAATACATGCTGAAGTTACTCAAATATGTTCATCCGCAGGAACGAACATTAGTTAATGTTTATATTCATAAAACATAAGTAGTTAGCTGCCATCGAAATTACACCTAAAAGTTCCGTATTTTGTGACGGTACTCTAAATTGTGTAAATGTACGCAAAGTGTCGTACTTTCCACATCATGTCATGTCCACTCGTTATCCTAACCACAGACTATGTTAACGTTCTTGTATAAATTTATTAAACGTTTTAATTAAAGTATGAAAAACGATATCAAGTGTGATCATCTTAAAATGACGTTTAAATATTTTTTCTATATTTTAAAGCCGTTAGCACTATATAGCTGGAATGGTATTTGAATTATGTTTTAAATAGTGAATGTCCTGAATTTGTGATTCGCTTGTTCTTTGTCAATATTTTGAGCGCAATAAACAAAATAGCGGAATGCTCCTGCTTAGCGCGTCACGGAGTTGCAGATAATATCTCGTATTATCATCATCATCAGAGTTTATACATATATATCCACTGCTGAACATACGCCTCCCTCATAGAATTACACAAACTACGACTCTAAGCTACCTGCTTCCATTGACTTCCTCGCTCCTCACTTCGACAACAAAATATGTGATCAATAATTATAATTAATTTACAGGACTGCTCCAGTGATTTCGTCACTTTTATAATAATAAATATGTGTAACGTCTTATTCCTCTCACAGGCGTCACGAAACTCAAGCTATTTTTTATGAACTATAGACAGCAAAAATCTATCATATTACATTTATTAAAGCTATAATCATATCATATGAACGTGATAGAGCATAGACAACATTAAAGATCATTGAATTCTTCTACATCCTAACAATTTTGTTATTAAAACACATTTTGGTAACCGCCTGTTATATCATTTGATAAATAGTTTACGTAAAGTAGTAAACATTGAAAATCTATTAGTTTATTGTAACGTCCCGTATAAAAATATTTAATTGTTAGGCTGTAGACATCAATAATAAATTGAGGTTTTTTATACTTCTCTGTATCTGCGCAAGCATGCTTTTCAAAGCAAACTAGAAGTTTGGTGATACAAGATTTAACTAAAAGCTCGGGACTTCTGCGGCAGAGCTGGTACCCATTTATGACAGGCCAATAGAGCTTGTCCCTTAAAAATGAGAACAATAGCTTTAATTGGACTTATAATCACAACTTTATGGGCAGCTGTGTGAAACAACATTTATGTACATTTAACCACATCGCCATGTCTGCCTTAAGAAGAATCTAATAATCTATCGCCTCAGGACACAGAAGCAGTACTGTATTATGTATAATGTAAATGGTCATTGCTTGCTTATTAGTTCATGACGATATTAAACCAAGCAAAACGTTACGGGGCAGCAAATTGTGAACTAGTTAATTAAGCCTATAAATATTATATTGGTCAAAACGGTTTTTTATTTCAAACAAATAATTTATCTCATACTTATTGTCTCGTTATATATAGAATTTCGCATAAATTGCTTTTTTTACTTGCATTTTATATTCCAAACTCAAAAAGCAACACGTAAAAAATCCGTCAAGTATTTTCTCCTATCACGAAGTGACAACCAAACCTAACAACCCTAAAAACTGTGAATTTAAGTTTAGTTAGGGTGCATCACTCCACACATAGGGCACTCACAACATGGAGATATTTGGCTTTAATTAGCATGGTGGTAAGCAGATTGCACTTCTCTCTATAGAGGGTATTGGAGCATAGACGCCACAGGGCTCCATTTCGGATTGGCGGATACCATTTGTCTTGAGATATTTTTTTGATTTATCTCTAAAACAGGCCTCTACATTTCTAATTCAAAATATATCATGAATTTTAAATTTGTTGAAAGCTCGACTTTTGTTAAATAATTTGATGTATTGTTAGTTTAATGAAAGTAGAAATTGGAATCCCATTGATTTAATTAATTTTTGGTCCCTTTCGATCACATGCAAAGTGATATAATGTAAAAAGTAAAGAACACAATACTTCGCAAGGCCAGTGCAAAAGTAGTTTGAAAGGTAGTTTCTTTCCATTTCTGATAGTTAATTAGGCTTCATTGTCGTCGAATTATTATTTTCTTTAAAGTTTATCATCTTGGGAAGATTGTTTCCTTCATCAGCGAGTACATATCTGGACTTCAAATTGTAATTTAACCATTTAATTTCACCAATATTCGAGATTAAGTTGCTCGTACACCATGTTATTTAAGACGAGCCCCCGAAAACTGAAATATAACGGCTCTGTAAAGAACTATAATTCTTTCGGAAAAAATCAAAATTTATCATCTATACAGAAATAGTGCCGCTAATTTAAATTAAAAAAGAGATATGTTCATTCATCCCTTAGCCCTAATTCTCATTTGTGTACTCATGTAGTGCCATAATCATACGTGCAAGCGCTCTTATCTCATTTCTTCATTTACAAATAAATTACTACATTTAATTATTATCGTTGATTTATTTATTGATACTAACACTTTGGAGCATATAAATCCAGCCATCGCTTCCGTGTCGATTAGTTTAGATTTTTCTTATTTTATTACTTTGGTATAGCTGATAATGATTATTTTCATCGGCAACTTCCTCCCTTTAGATAGCGATTCGAGTCGAGGTTTCGTACCACCTTATGAGGGGCCCTCGAATTGTATTATCGCCCCCCTCTGTTGTCGTCGACGTTCTTCGTCCACAGGGTCGGGGTGCAGCGGTGGTGCAGCAGCAGTCTCCGCGCCAGCTTTGCAGCATCGTCGTCTCCCTACTCAGCGGGCCCTCCGCTCGCGAGTGTAATTAGATAAAGCTGTAAAATCTCTAGACCAACATCAATACTAACACACATAAAAAAAAACGTGCAAACGCAGAGGCACTCTATTCGTCTATTATAATTTAACGCGAGTGCAATAAGGTGGCGGGAGATTTCGATGGCACTAGACATGTACGTACTGTTATACTATTGGATAATTATCAATCTTTACTATATATTAAATTTCTACCTTTGCAGATACAATTATAACTGATAACATGCATACAATTGCCATTGTCCTTCTTCATCTGTAACATTTATAATTTATTTCCCCAACTATTATTATCATCGGATATTGGAAATAATTATGCTTACACTTAGTTTATTTCACACCGCTTACAAAGATCGCCAGTGTTGCAATTATAATAATATTATTCAATGTAATATAATGAATGTGTAAATTACTATTTTATTATATATTAATAGCAGTTTTAAGTTTCTACTTTTAGAAATCATATTTAAAAAACGATCTTGTTTCCCATGCCTATTTGGATGAGGTCCAACGATTTTACCAATTTGTATGTCAGTAATATAATTAATTAAAACGGACGGATGGTTCCGAAACAAAATAGAATTGTGGTAAAAGTACCTAATTTATCTAATCCTGAATTTTATTTCATGTAGGAGCTGGCATAGACATAAAAAAAACTTAGGCAGTGAACCTCCTCTCTAACATAGTGATTTCATACCCACAGCTCAAGGAACTTAAGAAAATACTTAATTTGTGTGGTGGGCATTTCTGTGACTATCTACATACTACAAATACACATACAATGACAACAAGTGGAAGTGTTACATTTTGTATTACTTAACCCCGATGTGTAGGAATAAGGGCTACAGTGGACTCATCGTTTTACTAAAGGCGTCAGTCAGCCTTTAGTACAACCACGCACGTAGTCAAACTGCCACTCCCAATGACAGGGTGACCATTTTCTTCTTAAATAATAACGGACTTATGTACTAGCGTCACCGATCCTATACGGCCCTCCTTTTAACAACGGCCATGGGTACCAGAAAAGTAAGTCGTAAGCAGCAGTCTATCTGCTCTGTCCATCATAATTCGGACACGCAGGATATGAAAAACTGCACAGCGCAACACAGACCCTTCTCTCGACCACAGGTGCGAAGGGTTAAGTTACGATCTGTTAACAACAACGTTTTGACATTTTTAAGCAGAAAACAGATATTAATTTAAACAGACGCGAAATCTGACTGCAAAAATCTATGGTGTAAGTTTAAAAACAGTAGATACTATAAAAAAAGAGTACAAATGGTGAAACGAACTATCTCCGTGAAGAAATCAATAAACCTGCTGAGCTAGGTCCGGACTGTACAATAGCGTGGTAAAACAAATAGTTTCGTTGTTTTACGGCAAATCATACGAGACGTTCTCCGAAATCGAACCTTTCTTTACCGCGTCGAGGGAACGCGTTCCGAGATTGACCCCATTCGTGTCGGAGTTCCGCAAGGCTCCGTCTTAGGTCTCATTTATCATTTTCATGTAATAAAAATTATCTTCACTAGACGTGGTAGCTCTCGGCCTTCCCGAGCGTGGACGATCTTGAAAACTGCCTGTATCGAGTTATTGTGCCATGTCTTTGATATCTTCATTTGTGAAGCAATCTCACGTTCGGATTTGCCTTCATTATGTAAAACAACGATGGTAGCCTTCATTATGTAAAACACTTCACTGCTAATTTCTCGAGCTTTTCCCATTTTATGACGTCTTCACTGTAGAACCACAAGTGACTAATTGAGATTGTTTGTGAACAAACCTAAATAAACTCAGGTAATAATAAGTCAGAAACATGTGTTTTCAAGAGCTAAATAATCTTAATTATTGACCAATACGTAACAAAAGCAAAGTAATTAGTAATGAGGACATTATAAAAATATTATTACGACTGTACCACCTGGCTCTAGCGCAGCGTTTGTCGGTGTTTGAAAGCAATAGATGTTTATTGTCCAATAACTTGACAGTAAACAAAAGAATGACTTCTTTAAATATTCGATAGTAACAATATGCAGATGTGCATTTCTTTTATTTCTCCTATGGGATATTATTACAATTGATGGATAATTATGTTGCTTAAATATACTTGCAGGGTATATATATATATATATAAATCGTCAATTAAGCAGTTCAAGGAGTGTTTCTGTATGTGCATGAGAAAAAATATATATTTTATATAATTTATAATCATATTACAAGTTAATTTTAATTTAAACAAAATATATAAAATAGCATGTGTTTGTTACGTAATATAATAAATACTTCTATGTGGGAAATATTACTGCTGCCCCTTCACGTGAAGAATATAATGAACAAGACCACAGTACAATTAAAAACAAACTAAAAATACGAAAAAATAACTCTAAGGCGGAAAGCTTGCAAGTCGAAAATAAAAACAAGACCTGTTATAATATATACAAGAAAACGGGACTGTCCAGTAGTATACGGTACACCTGGTTATCCTGTCCACATTACACCGAGCGCACGGGTCTCCGACGCACTTCGTCGGCAGCTGGCCAGAATGCAGCACACATTTTCGCTCGTCGTTTTAACACGTGAGTAAATGCATACTTTCATTTTGTTGTTACGATGTAAACATAACCGGTGCGTTTAAGCGATCTAGTGGAGCGTGGTGCGTGACCTATATATTTCGTATACGTTTTGTGATGTTGTTTTTTCACTTTACAAAAAATTAACAGAATTAATTATACTTTTTTATTATTCAAAACGTTGATTTTTAAATTAAACTAGAGTGTGCAATTATTGACCAATATAATTGAAATGTAACGATGCACTCTTGTTTAAATGTGGAACAAAAACGTGGATTTCTTTCAAGGAAAACTATAATTAATAAAATAAACCATAATTTTCAACTATTGTTTTGTTCTATGTACAATTGTAATTTGTTGTATGACACAAACTAAATTAATTTTAAATTACAATTAAATAATTGCACAAATATCTATAAAATGCACGAATGAAGAAAACTAGGATTTCCAATTACTGAAAACATTATTGTATGAAGTAATGAAGAATAAATTGGTTTTTGATAATGAAACATTTGCATAATTTTATATTATAGTTTGATTTTTTGTTACAATAATCAACAAGTATATAAATATATTGGTAATCTTAATAACTGTGAAATTACTTCTAGTATATTTATTGTACACAAAAATGTGAGTGCCGATTTTTATTGATAGTAAACTAATGAATTACCGGTGCACAAATGTGTTCTATACATGTCGTAATCACTAACATCTAGCTTAGCACACCTTTACATAGAAGATTTACCTTTTAAATATTTTACAATACAACTTTCTCCTACATTAAATTTTCATACCTAAAAAAATATTTTAAGTTCTGCCTTTTTTTGAGCCAATAATGCCAAATGATATAAAATTCCTTTAAAATATTATTTTACAAAAATAAAGTGCCAAATAGCTTAAAAGGTCATAAATCGAGTTCCGTTCCTATCACCAGACCTATCATCTTCACTATTTAGTCAGAATTACTTAACGATTACTTAAGAATCAAATACCTACCTATATCCTACATACCAATATTTGAATAAGAACGAAGACAGAGAAAGCAAATCTATGATCAAATCCCAGCTGGTCAGCACTAATGATCAGCGCTGGAACCTAAAAAGTTCTAAGACTACTTTTATTTTCATGACATAAATATATTTAATAGCTACACACTATCCACTGCTAAGCATAGATGATGATAATATTAATTTATCCCTAATGGGAAAGGCAAAGCACTTTAGTCCATACAGCCAGGTCTTGTTCGTATGATGGTTGGTCTGAAACTCTCCTGCTAAGCATAGGGCTCTTATGTCTTCGAGATACTTTTTTTTATTTCTTCACGTTATTTTTCTTCGCCGCTGGGTACGTCGTAAATCAACACTTTAAACTACACTTAACAATTTTATTGGTGCCAACACAGTGGATTTAACTCGGTTTGCTCTTATACCGTGAATTAAAAGGGATCGTTTAGATACTGAGCTACCACGGTTCTTCATTATTGGATTTTTTTTAAGCCTTCACATATAATGTCAGAGTAATATGTAAGTTAGTTCTAATTTACGACGTACATGATACTGTCTGTAGGTCTGTCAAAATCCTTGAGGTATGGCTTGACTAAACACATTCTTCGTTCACTCTTCTGGTTACTGGTACCAGGAGATGTCGAATACACGGGATATGTATTACGTAGCGTTCGCGGAAACTCGGAAGCAATCACCGTTCGTTCCATTCTCTTATGCGTTGCGCAAGATTAAAGAAACACTGGGCTGTAGTCAGTGGCATAGAGCAACAGTGGCAGCAAGTATCTGGGCACTGGGACTCGACCACAATGTTCTGTATTTACGTAGCTTTAAACGACTTTATAAATAGATTTTCTGATAGAGCATAAAGTACAATTTTTTGAAGACGGGATACAGTTGCTCGTTTTTCTCACATTAAATATCTTTAAAATACACATTTTATACAGACATTTTACACATTTAGATATTTTAAAAAAATACATTAATTCATAATTACTTGGTCATCCAGTGATATATCAAATATACGTCACATTGATGAACATATATATACACATTATATATTTATATATATATATATATATTTTAGTTATAATTTTGGTAAGACTTGTCCATGAAACACCGTAAATCTAAACGACCTAAACAATACTAGAATCTAAAATAACAATTTGCAACACTTAATTTAAAAAAAATGTTCAGAATCTATTTTTATTACTAAATGACCAATTTAACCAAATCTTAAATATTTTAAGGTCCTACGACGGTATGGTTATAACGTGTTATATCATAATATTATATCAATTCCTCCATTTGTTATTGTATTCGAACTGTTCAAAGATCCTTGTAATATTAGGATTACATAAATATCCCTCATAGGCTAACCGGTACTTTCTACAAAGGTAGAGCTCTACTTTTGTACCAGTTATAATACAGTCGTGATCAAAAACTTCGACTTAAGCGTCGTGCACGAAGTTGAATGTCTTTATGAAAACAACTGGGCCTGAACTAATATTTTCTTTTCCATATATTAAAACTGCTTTGGCTTCTAAATAATGTAAACAAATGTTATATTTTCCATGAATACGACCCAAAATCATGTTGTTATTGATAACCATTTTTACACCTGTTTACAATAACGCTAATTAGGGGTTATCTTGTTTTATAAAAGGTAATTTACCTGATATACATGACGAGAAGTCAAACGTCCACGGGTACACTTGTCCCTTGTTATTAAACACAAACATTTTCTAATAATAGACACATCTATTGAAGAAATGGCTCAAGTGATTGCTCTATCAGTACAAGGCCAAAGTCAGCGAGAAGTGGCTAGTGTGTTAAACATGAGCCAATCTACTGTGTTCAGGGTTTACCAGTTATACCAGGAGACCGGTCCCATTAACCGAAGAAGCGGATACGGCAGAAAAAGATGCATGTCAGAGAGGGATAATTTTTTGTCAGTTTCAGCCGATTCAAAGTCAATACTTTGCTCAGAAATTGAGCCCTCCTATCTAGCGTTATTCAAATTCGTTATTCGTTAGTCCAACAGAAGTTCAAAGAAACGCGAGGAGTGGTTGTTAGCAGCTGGTCAGTCAGAAGAAGACTAAAAGCGGCTAACCTGACTCCAAAAAGGCCGGCTACTGACCCTAAGTTCAACCCAGCTCATCGAGCAGCCCGACTATGTCTTCATGGCAGCTATAGACGAGAACGATTCCAGAGAGAGACCGAAGAACGAGACAGAATACCTGGAGAGAGATTCGCGCAATGCTGCATAAGTGAAAATGTGGCATTTGGAGTAGGTTCCTGCAGAATGTTTGTGGGCACTTAAATGGAGGCAAAAACCGAGTAGGTTTTCATCGAAACTAGTGGCAGATTTGGAGGTTTTGATTGAGGAGGCGAATCGATATTATTATTATATTGAAGAGATATGAGGGAATCATGTCATTCCTTACGCAGGCTTTGTCGATGAAAAATTTGTGGTAATGCAAGACAATGCCCGCCACATACTGCAGCTTCTAATCGGCGGTACCTGCAGGAGGTCGAAATTGAGTGCATGACCAGCACGTAGTCCGGAACTTAATCCTATAGACCATTTATGGGACGAGCATAAAAGTTCGGGTTAGAAATCCTGCACCAGCTACTTGATCGAAGCTTCAAGCCGCACTTGCTGAAGAATAGGATGGCGTTTCTCAAGAAACAGTTAAAAATCTTATCCGGTCTATGATGTATGATTGTTTTGTCTGTATCTTCTTTAGTGTCAATGTTTCCTTAGTTTAGAATTTAAGACGAATTTTGTATAAATATTTGCAAACAGTTTTACACGAGAATATTTTGACCGATAGCGTGAGTCATTTTTTTTAACTCACGACTGTAATACTGTTAAATTTAAATTGTTGGGAAATAAAACAAATTAAAATTCGTAGCAATTAACATATTATAAAATAAATAATGTTTATTATATCTTTGATTATCGTTATTGTTGTTGTGGTTTTGCGCTTTATGCAATTTAAAACATTTCCGGAATATCAATAAAATAATATCTCAGAACGCTGTCTCTGATATCTTTTATACTAAACGTTTTAAAAATATTTCCCTTTTTCATTCGATACAACACGTGAAATAGTGCATGACACCCTATCGAGTAAAGTAACTTATAGCCTTTATACGAACCACTACACATATGCCAACGTCAATAATATTTAGACGCCTACGAGATGAACTACATTGGCTTATAATGAAAACTTAACTATTCAGCCAATACCACAACCTCCGCGTCGATTATGAATTTTTATAAAGAGCCCAGAAAGAGATACAGCTAACACATTCCAAATTTAAACTTCTCATCAAAATTAAAATCTCAGCGCATCATAGACACTGTACACGTCAACAATTAAAAGAAAATACCGCCAAATAAAAAAACCAGTGAGAAGGACCGACAAGAAACTCGCTCTTTTTTAATTGCAAACGCAAATTGTTTATACTCATTTATTTCGATCTTGCCGTAGCTTGTTGTGTCACAAATAGAACTCCAATACGCTAGAAGGAAAATTAATCCTTCCTCTTTCCTTTTTTAAAAGTGAGCCACGCTACAGATTGTTTCTATATATTGATTTGGCTTGACCGAGGAAGAACCACGCCGTCACAGAATACCAGCATAATGCTGCTGTGTTTTGTTTAGTGTGTATGTATGGATCCGGAAACCGATTTTACTGGTGATGGAGCATTATATCCTATTCCTCAGGAGTGACGACGCATCTGTAGTATGATTCCCTATCGAACATTCGGGTATTATGGGCCACTAAAACTACTTACCATCGGGTGAACTGTGTGCTAGTTTGTCACACTCAATACAATATTAAATCCTTTGTTTCGACACTTCGACAAGATCCGGTAATGCACTACGAAATGCTGGACAGAAAAGAATCAGAGAGATCAGCGGATTAGCTCCTATCCCTAGCTAACTGACAATATTGAAAGGTACTTTAATATCCTAGTCTATAAGATACGTCATATAGGCCAGGAATAAATACAAAATAGAGAGTTTGAAATCTCGTCGTCGAATGTCATCAAAGATATTCAAAGTCGGACGCTGGCATGAATAGAATATATGAACATAATATTAATATAGCTTGTTATATAAAGTGTAAAATTTTATTATTCATAAAAAGTATTCTGTACGTCGCATAAAATTACCTTCGGCGAACAATGACTATGGAACATGAGTGTCCTGCGCGAGTTACAGAGCAAGGAATGGAATGTGAAACACGTGTCATTCACTGCCATACTATATATAGGTAGGTGCATTGTGCATAGACATGTAGAGCATTTTGTATATATACAATATACAGAAGAACTATGTGACATTTGCGATCTTCTATTCTATCCTGATATAAAGCTAAAGTTACACTATGTAAGACTACGACGGTATAGGTCATTAAACTCAAATACTCGTATAAAAATATTAATATTACTCCAAACAATTTGTTTGTTAACTATTATTAAACCATTGGATGAATTTTGATGCGGTGTCACCATTCAATAGACTTTGTCTTAGCTAAAAAGACTGAGATATCTTTATGCTGTAACATAGGAACACAGAATATTTACGTCTTCTGGTCGAATGTTAATGGGGATAATAAACACTAAGTGTATCGTGTTGTGTGAAGAAAATGAACCCACCAGCCAGCTTACAAAGGTACTTATCAATACCCAGCTGTAAGAAATAAAAAATTATTGGTTAAACATCAAGTTTTAGTGTTAACAAAAAAATTAATTAATCAATTATCTGGTTAATATTTACCACAAAATAAGTTTAGTTATTTATTTAAATGATATATTCATGTCAATTCATCAATGATCAAAATATATTTTGTTAAATTCGCATATAATCAATTAAAAACCGTTATTATTGAACTTTAAAAATTAACGAGTACACTGAAACCAGTTAAAGCAAACTTAATTAAGATTTCCACAATATATTAGACACATAATGCCTATAGATATATTTATAATGAATAGCTTATGTTCACACGGTAGTATCGGGCAATGCATATCAATGACCCTTTTATTTTTAGTAAGCATTTGATCAATGAAACAACAATATTCTATCCCTGTAACCGACCGAGGGACTTGACCTTACGTGGAAGACCGATCGCAAAAAGCAGACCTTGGAAACAGGTTTCTTTTCCCCTGCGAGATGTGACGAAGCTCGCTACAATAAGAACAAATCATATTAACATTGTACTTAATACGTCGAGTACTGTACGGTTTTAATATTTTTGAATGAATAGAATTGTAGCAAGGGCAACAAACTAGCTAAAAAAGCATTCACCAGCGTCCAAGGTGATAAGCGTCTAGAAGTAAAATCGTCAATCTGCATGTAAAGCATACCACTGCAAAGCATAACGGACTGCTGATAAATATTTGAAGTGTTAAATTTTAATCGACGTTTGGTGAGACAAATTCTGAAACCTGGTTACTGGTAGCGATGCAGACCGCCTCAATCCACAGGGGTTACAATGCATGTGTATACTGAATCTTTCTTGAGGATGGATTAAGGGGTTATGGAGCTGCGATCATCGCTTAGGTGATGGTGTAATGTTTGCTAGTGAATCAATCTTAAGTTAATAAAAAAAATACGAACGTCTCTCCTCTTCCGGATAGTTCTATGCTTTACATTCCATCACGTTTCTACATATTATCACCACGTGTCTTTAGGCTCTGCCATCGCGCAATGTGTACTACATATATTAAAGTATTTGTTTTGCAAGACTGCAATACTGTAGTAATAAAATTAAACTTTTTTTCTAGCACACAATATATAATTTATGCAATTATATGAAACTTTATTGCTAATAAATTACTTCTCTTTATATTCTGACCGAAATTAATTTGCTATCACATAATAAAATATGAGGAACCACAGCGATCTCGAATAGTTCAGCGTATAAACAGTGAAGGTGTTCTTGAGAGTTATCCGCACTAGCCGAGAGACAGTGGTTTAAGGGTCTATTCTGATCTCTATTTTCTTCGCCATTTATATGTTCCGACATACTTAGTGCATTCAATTCTCTCAGTCATCTTTACGGCGATGAAACTCAGTTATACATTATCCACGCGCCGCTGGCAATTTACGGTGTTGAGTGCGGCAGATAATTATAATCTAGAGCCTATTGTTACTTGGTCTCAACAACGTTACCTTATTCTTAACTACAAAACAAAGTTTCAATGTAGTTTCATAAAATTAGATCCGAGTATCATAATTATGGATTCGGTTATACCACGACAAAACGCTGTCCGTAATTTAGGTCTTGTAATTGACAAAAAATTTAAACTTTGAAGAGCATGTACAGAGTAAACTGGGTAAGTGATTCGATTCGATCAAAATTATTTACAAAATTAGAAATTTATCGACGAAAGATTGCGTCTTTGTCTGTTTTTGTCTGTTTAACTAGCTTGTTCTGTCGTAAAAAAAAAAAACTACAAAGGCAATACAACAGGTTCCAAATGCGTGGATGCGGTATTGCTACTCGATGCCTAAACGATAGCATATATTACCTTATTTGTCAGAAAAACACGTGCCAATTATGGAGAATACATGAATCTTTAAACTGGCATGTTTCCTCCACACCTTTAACAATTTTCTTATTTGTATAATGAACTTAACTAATCACCAATGCTGGGTTGCAATAGGTTAGTATCTTATGGCGGTATACCATGGTCCAAATTCGAGGCTGCTTTAAATTTGCTGCGTCAAAATGCTAGAACGATCTGCCTCCACCGTTTCATCAATTAAGATCCCTTATAGGTTTAAGACAAAAATGTAGCAAACGGCTTTTAAAGCAACAATTGGCAGCTTTGGTATAATATAATCTTTTTTTTTTAATAATTGTTTTTACTACCCGTTTCTAACATAATTATGAAAACTTTACTTTGTGTTTCTTTATATTTAGCTATAGGTCAGGACAGAATATCAGTGGGGGTGTCTTGAGTATCATCAAGTTGAGTCCTAGACCCTTTTGCTTAATATGTATATATAATTTGGTCTAATATTTATTCTTAATATTAAGTTTGCATTTTTCCTGTATTTTTATATTAAAGTATAGGAAATAAACATCTTATTATTGTTATTGTGGGTATATTTATTTCAATCTCCACCTGGTTTGTCAATACAATAAATAAGTAAATAAAATAAAAGTATATGATAAAATATAAATATATACGGGTATCTCCCGACAGGGGAGTCCAAACGGTCGACGGTTAGGGCTAAAGGGCGAAAAACCTACGAAATATACGATTATACTTATTATTATTATTATAAATTCGCATTTGGGCAAACACGGAGGCACTTCTGGTGTTCTTCCCTATTTAAATGTAACAATATTGGTGGAGTTTCAGATGCAGTGTCAAGGACACGAGATATACATACAAAATAACCTGACCCAGAAAATTTAACAATTTATAGTTTACAAATAGTTGGTTTTTGGATTGTCACTTAGCGTGTCTATCAAACCTAGGACCAAATACACACAGACACAGCAGTCACATATTCTTACCACTAAGCCAAAGTAAATATATAAAAAAGATGCAACTATATTACTTTCCATGATAATGATTTACTATTTGCTTGCAGTGTTACAACTATGCCGAGCAGAAATACCGAAGGCGTTACCAGAATGGTACGCAGCAAATCTAATAAACGACGCTGGATACCAACCGAAGCCAATCAGTGAGATATTCACAACCCCAGTATCGTTCTCGGCTCAGAATCCCATCATAGTTTTGACGACATCATCCACCACCCCCAAGACAGAGGTCTTTGAAACATCAACAACTACTACAACGCAAACAACTGAAGCGGATTCATCTCCATCTACAGAAGATACTACTCGGAGAGTTTTACCTTTAGAACAAAGTACTTCAACATCGTCCCGTCCGCAAGAAATTAGAGAGCAACGACAGTATATGACGCAGCCACAACAAATACAAGTTTTAATGGCACAAACTCCTCCAGATGCCCCTCAGATTCAACAGTTTCCACAAATTCAATCAACACAACAACAAAACATGCAGCCAACGACGGGACAACCTAATTACTTTCTCATATACCAGCAGGCGCCGTTATCTATTCAACAGTATCCGGAATTTTCTCTTCAACCCCGACCTGGTCCCCCGTCATCAACGCAAACAACCACACAAGAGCTAGTAACACAACGAACCACTCAAGAAATTACTCGGCCAACCACAAACCAGCCATCAACAACTCAATCAACAACAGTTACAACAGAACAGATCACAGAAGCGCAATCAACTACACTATCGACAATGCAAACAACCTCATCTACCCCGCGTATAGAGCCGAAAAACCGCCAAATACCAGTTCGTTTCATTTCAGCACCTATACTATTCGGCGGTGCTTGGCAAGATCCAAGTACATCCCCAGGCGCCATATACTCTAACCCCCCAATCAGTTCGACAATTCCCCCCAGCAGTAGCTCAGGTCCATGTCCCAACGGAACAATAACGGGAAGAAATCTCACACCTGATATAACTGCATTTGTTTCTTCAACACAGAACCCTATTAAGATTCCGGGATTAACTATACGTGTCACAGCACCTAGAGGATCCATCACAAATATTAAGATCAATCCAACAACTACGACAGAGAAGCCAACCACGCGTAGATCACAACGCAGGAAAGGAAATAATTACAATGTTTGTGTAAATTCTTGCAAAGGAAAGAGAGACCCCATCTGTGCCGCCCCTCTAGCCATCATTCCAATTGACCCAAATAGATTGAAGGGTTTCCCTTCGATTTGCCATTTAGCCTGTCATAATTCGTTTAGAAAAAATCGTAAGTATAACATTATTGGTATTTTTACAAATATGCACACAAAATATGAGATAGTCACTTGCTAATGCTCGTATTATGCTCCCGTTAAAGACGATGGACTTAGTCCCAAAGGTTTCGAATTATAAAGCGTGTGAAACGTGTTTGAAATTTCCAAAATTTCCTACATTTTAAGTCCCACCGGCAACGTATGTCCATTTTATTTTACCAATACCTGGCTCGTCCTCAAGTTGTTTGCGTAATCCCGTACTATTTACATGAAAGAGTCGAGGCACACAACTGATATCTGTATATTATGTTAATGTAATAGCTTAGTTAAATACAACCAAGGCCCGTGTCGACTGGTGTCTTTTTTTATAATATTATAGATTAACAAACAAGCCTGCAATTTACCTGATACTGCACGAATCATAATGCACTCCACCAAGGTCTTAGATTTGTTTCTTTAAGTAGGAGAACTACTTATACTTAGCTATAATTTTACGATTGGTATTCCGGAAAGCTGTCTCGATTCAACTCAGATGCGACTCTAACAATGGTAAATAAAAAGTACATTAAACAATCATAAGGTTCTAGTTAGGGGGCAAAGCCCTTACACCATCTGCCTCATTCAGAAAAAAACAAGCATATTATATTCTAACGAAACTTATAATTTTTAGGAATTATTCACAAATTGTTGTAACGCATATCTTTTTTATTTCCAGAACCTTATGAAAAGATCATGGATGGTAAGTGCAGCAAACTGCGCACGCGTATCCGTACCTTCGACAAAAACAAGCTGAAAAGGGAGGAGCTAAACAAAACACAATACACAATACTCAGTAACAACCCAGAAACTGTTGTTCAAATAATACCAAACGAAAGAAGCGGTTGATCAATTTACAAGTTTCTTGAATTAGAGTTACAGTGTTCGCTGTCTTTATTGTAAGACTATAAGTTGGTAAATTAAATAATATAATACCTTCTTGTTTAAGATAAGAAGTTATTATAACATAATCTGACATTTTACATTTCTCTTTTAGGTGTGTAATGTATGTAAATATATCGCTGTTTGATATACATCGAACCAGAAAAAAAGGTTACAACATGACTGTTTATGTTTTAGCAGGAACGTTAAAATGTTATTCAGTAGCATTATTACGATTTTTAACCTGTTCGTTACATGTTTTCGTGTACATAATATGAAATTAGTCTAAAAAGTAGTTCTTGTGTAACCGTTTTATGAACGCTCATTGTGCTAATTTTTTACCTCGTCATTTTAATGTAACGTTTATATCTACATATCCAAAGTTCATTGCAAGACGTGCGTTTTAGTTTAAGATGGCAACATTATGTTAAGCTCGCCCTCCAATTAATTTGCGATAAAAGGTTGCCATCGGTCTAAGTAAATAGAAAAAGGGAAATTAGGGCATCATAGGCATTTCACACAAGGTTTTTTTGCAATACAAGGTCAACGTTGTTCAACGGTATATATAATGATGCCAATGATCAACGTTCTGAAATAATTTACATTAGAAATTCAATTTGCTTCTATGCATACTAATAAAAAAGAGAGAAATTTATCTTTATTTATTATCTATTTTATAATACACTTCTCTAACGTTGAAACTAAATCTAACTAAATTCTTTTTTTTTATTAGGAGTGTAGAGGTAAGGAGTATCTTTGTGGAAAATTAGTGTCCCCAAAAATGTACGAAACTTAGACGGCGCTGTTGTAATAAGAAGAAAAAATTTAAACGAACTAAGAATTGTCCACGTATTTATTGCTTTAGTGCTCTTATTAAATACTCCTACCTTAGCGTACTTCTCTTCATCGATAACCTTTACTCTACTAGCACCCTTTCAACTATTTATTGAATCCACATTTCATACATTTAGTATTTTTCGGTTGAATATCAATATGAGATACTCCCCCTTACCTCTACCTTACACTACATAGTTTTTATATTGATAATTTTTTTATATATGAATTTTATATATGAACTTAGAACATTAATTTATAGAAGCGATAAATTAAGGGCTAATAAAATTCTTTGAATGCTATTATCATGCTTTTTTGTATATTCTATACTATATAAACAAATTAATACTTTTTAAAATATATGGTAAACAAGTACTTAGAAGCATGTGGTAGCGAAGAATAATTGGCACAAAAATAAACATGGTAATTGTAGAAACTGGTGAAAAAAGAAAAGAAAAAAAATTTAAATCAAAAAATAATTCCATGTAGTTAAACTAACATATGTAATTATGAAATATATATCGGCGCTAGAACAGTCAAGCCCAATTTGAATTGTAGTTACTGAAATTGAATATGAACCATACTGATACATTATTAAGGTTTAATATACATGTACATTTTATTTAATCGCGATATATTTTTTTCAATATATCGATTATATTTCATTCAACATAGATTACATTATTTTATTATTTTGAAATATTTAAAAAAAATACTCAAAATGTAAGATAGAATTGCCAGGTCATATGAATCAATATCCCACCATTTTTATATTATAAACTGTTGTATAATTTATTTTTTTATACAAAATGCTATTATTAATTAAAAATGTATTATGCTACGGTTAAAGTTGGTGTTAATAATTAAGTCGAGACAAACAATAATAGAAAATAAATATAATAATTTGAGCAGTTTATTATGTATAACATACTGTTACTACAATTAGGAGGTAATCGGCACGTATATCTATAAATGATCTAAAGATTATTAACAACATCAACTTAACTTTAGCATATACCTACATAATTTTATCTAAGTTAAAAATAATATACCTACTTTGTTGTATTTCCTCCTACTTATATCACACTTCAAAATTATTTATTTTACATTTTTTTATTGTAGCATAATGTGTGAGTAGTCCTTAGCAAACAATCCGTCCGTGAAACGTGGTTTATTAAATAAGCTGTTTTTACTAATCTTTTTAAAATTGAATATTACATTTGTATAAAAAAAAGGGTTACTAGTGTGTGTAGCCTACGCAAAAAATTATTTACGAAAATAAAAACGTAATAGTTAAAACTTATTCTTTTTTACCTCGATCTTCTTTTAAACCGTTAAGTAATTAATTGAACATATTTATTACAATTTTTTTTTGTAGCAATAATAACAAACAAATACAGTTTATCTAAGGTTTTGTATTGTACAACCATACAAACTCGCTCACTCCTGCGCTTGATTGTTTGTAGCTTCTCATAAGAAGCACTCCGTATTGGTGGAGAAGCACACTCAGAATATACAGTTGTACATTGAGAAGTTATGATTCAGTGTAGAGTAAGTTAGAAATATTTATTCTACATAAAAGGTGACCCAGCTAACAGAAAGGCATATATAAACCAATGACTATAAAGTTAATGCAGCTTGATACTATAGCCATACTATGAATGTCTCGAATAGTGCCCGGAAAACCTTATTTTTTTAACTAAGTATTTATAAAATGTGTACTAGTAAACTAAAGCGAAACGAAAAACGAACTTTACTCGGTAAGTAATTCTGCTTGGACACCTCGCGCGGCACTGACTGTGCAATTATCGTTTGATGGAACGTGCCTCATGTTGAATTCAGCCTTGTCAAAATTCCTGACACTCAGTTGGCTTCAACAGTGGTAGAGCTTTACTGCGGTTTGTTTCTAGCTGCAGAATGAATGGGTAAGATCGACCGGGGTTGAGCCACAAGAAATACTTAGTAATTCACTCACCGTGTGCGCAGCTCTGCTACGCTAAGGTGATTTAGGAAGGGATTCATATCTAGCGAGGTAAGAGAACCCTGTCACCCATCAAATCAATCTCCAAAAAGGATCAACATGTTCATTCATTCATTCACACGTTCGCCTGAAAATTATGTAGAATATTTGCCTCATTGTCTATTATTGATACCATTATATACGTCTCAACTCTGGTGATTCTTGTTGAGTGGAAGGAAACACTGTTATATCAAATTATATTTCTAGTTTTAGAATCATAATTAGTCGTGGATTTAAGGCTGGTAGGTTATTTAAGTAATTAACATGACCAGGCTATGTTCGATATTGTAATCAAATGTGTTATGATGATAATCTCTTGTTCGATTTTATGATTATATATACAGATTATTACAAGTCATAAAAAACGTGGTTTGATTACTTATTGTATTCGATAGTACTACATATCATATTTAGTCTGCTTATCCTATCCTGAAGTGGCCTGATAACCCTACCACGATCAGGCACACAGTCCAGGACACCCCCTGGTCAGATGGAGCGAAGATTGCTGAAGACGGTAGGCAGAAATATTAGTGAACGCCCTGCCCACATCGATACTCTCACCACTAACCGTTAATTAAAATGGTAGGAACTTCACGTTGGTTTAATAAATAAGAAGACTACAATCAAAATATTAATAAATTGTATTGTCTAAAGAGATTTCTTATTTTATTTTGTATTTTTTAGTTACTGTTTCTTATATAAGTCTGTAATTAAGTAAACGATTCCAACGAAGACAAATGGAATTAAAAAAAAAACTTATATTTTTTAAAGACAGCAATTTAAAATACTTTAAACGCGGATCTGTGCTTTATAATAAATAAAAGTTTTATAATTTTTTCATCGTTCTTTTCTGTACTGTAAATTGTATTTAATATAAAAGACGTACTATGAATATACAATTGGGTAGTAAAATCTTTATACTTTTTTTTTTTACACTAAAAATAATGTGGATAATTTTAATAGATCATTGCTATCATCGCAACAAGATGACGACATCACAACAGCTATATAAGGAATAGCTGACAAAACTGCTGTATGCAGAAAACCTGGCATGAAAACTATCTGATGATAATAAACAAATACCAAATGTAGCACATTCGGTGTATACTTCAAACAAAAACATTAATCAAGTGTGACATATTTTTTTGGGATCATATAATTTTTATATTTTGGCATTGTATATTTATTTCATACAAAGAAAAAGATTTTACGGAGAAGCATATACTAAAAACGATATGTGTCAGTCACCTTAATGAATTACAGGTGAACAAGATGGGAATAATTCAAATATAATAATATCAAAAATATACAAAGACGTTAAAGAGCAGGCTTGTAATAATGAGGTGTTGAACTAAGTTCGACCAAATTATCGGACTGTAGCCAACTGTAAATTAAGACCATTTAAATGGAAACTGACTTAGTGTCAATTTTCCAATTGTTGATTGAACGGTTTCATTCTAAATCAATCAGACTTTTCATCTAGAATCTCTGTTGAAAGTTAGCCTGCTGTTGTGAATTGCCTCCTTGTTGTTGTGCGCCGAACATCATCTGTTGTTGTTGATGGAATTCTTGTTGTCCACCACCGGCCGCATTGTTACCTTGATTCGGACCTAAAAATAAAACCATTTTAATTCTATTTGTCTTATTTTAATATTGATTTTAGAGTTTTCTTTAACTTAAATTAATAGTACGCTAAGACAACACTTTCAGGGATTGGGACGTATAGGATCATATAGTTTTATTCATGTCTAATTTTCTAAATATTATAATGGCGACGAGAGTACTTGGATAAAATGATAAATATATGGAAAACGTCGATCGGGAATTTTACGTTGAAAAATGTCATATTGGATGCGGAAGAAATTCAAAATTCAAAGTAACCTTTCGACTTGTAACATGATGCATTTTCTTGATGAATGAGCATTATTGTTTTTTTCACCATTGATCATTTTTATCTATTCGAGATAGTCGATGAATATGATCCGCTCTCAAAATAAGGACGCCATAACCTTCCTAGCCTTTCCAGACTTTTTCGTTTTGGTCGCTTTGGACGGCCTACGGCGGTTGCTGTTGCCTCAGTTGACTGCCAATTTGACTCTGATGTGTGATTGATCCATTCCCATGACACATTCCTTTTTGTTTTGCCTAAATAACTCCGTACAACGCTTTGAATCATCGACACAGTGTTATTCTAAGTCAACATGTGAGTCAAGCTCGGTTCGAAGAGCTTACTCATGGACAAATGTTGATTCAAAATTAGAAATAAACTGCTTTTTGATATATTACAGGTGTCAGCTATACGACGTACATATATCCACAATTTCCTTTAGTATGCATTTATTTGCCTTTTTATCCACATTGGATTATTTAAAAACATACTGAATTGATTATCAAGATAATGACATTGTTAAGCCAAAAGATTAAGCTACTAAAAAGAAGTTCTATAATTATCGGGATGAAACATTATTAAAAAGTATTAGTATAATATTAAAATCATAAGTATGCTCACTAAATCGATTTAATTTCTCGCGATTGTATGTTGATATATCGACTTCAACTCTTCCCTCTCAACTTCAATACGCATAACTATCTTATTATGTAACATTACAATTTTTACTTTTAATTTTTAATATATCATATATATATATATAAATAATAATAATAATATTCATTAATTAAATAAGAAATTTGATGGTTCGTTTTACGTCATCACAGAATACCAACGTTGCATTATGCGGTTGTTTCGTTTGACGAGTGTAGGTATCCGGAGACCCATTTACTGGTAGCGAGGATGGGATGCCTCGCTACCAGTAAGTGGGTTAGTAGTTTTGGCTGACGACATGGAATCTTTTTTGAGGATGGTTGGAGGTGTTTATATATACAGAAGCCATCACTTACGATCAGATTAACAGTGTACTCGTCACCCTAAGATTCATAAAAAAAAATACGCCTTACCCGGCATTCGCATCCTCTTAGCATTGTTGGCGCCATGGTCATGACTATTGGCTTGTACTTGATTTTGTTGTGGCTAAAATTTGAAGACATTTTACATAAATAGTTAGAAATTTATTATTGCAATACAAAATGTTATGTGCATATGTCTATACCACATAAAGAAGTCCTGAATGCCCTGACTGGTCCATTATCGCAGAGTTGCTAAAAGCTTTAAACACGAAATTTAGACAGTAGCTTCCTACGTGACGTAAGCACATACGAAGAATTGAATTTTAGACTACCGTCCCAGTTTTGTATGAAAAACATTATTTGCGAATTACTTATAACGAACTAACCGCGGGCATGCAGCTAGTTTATGATACAATAAGACACATAAAAAAAAATTGGAATAATATTTTTTTTTATGTGTCTTTTTGTCTGTGTTTTTGTTTACATAAATTGTGCGCTTCCTTCGTTTGAGGACCAAATGGCATTATGGATAAAATACCTGGCCGCGACACAATCCGGGGTTTCGATTTGGTGGTATATTACAGTACCATACCTTTGACATTGAACCTTCTTGCTCTAGAGAAGAGGCCGACGAATAAGTACGCAAATACTATACCAAAATACAATGAAAAGGGGGTTCCCGTCACCCATTTATAGCATGCCTAATGGCCGTATAAAAAAAAATTATAAAAATTTCGAGAAACGGTTATTTCTATTTTCATACAAAAATAAAAATGACACTTGTAAATAAATTGTTAACCCTATTTATAAATGAAATTTGAAAACTATCGCCAGTCGACCATTTTGTTGCTGTTGTAGTATAAAATGAAGCTGACCTAAAATGGAAATGAAAAACCAAACAGCTATGATAGGGTTGACACCTCGTATCTTATAATGAAAAATTTGCATATTTTCTCAACAAAAGTCTTAATGGTTTCTTAACATAACCCGCTTTCTGAATGATATTGCATTTATTATCAGAATATTTTATTGGTCGACATCAGGTATGTTTGTGTTGTATGTGTGTGCTGTATAGTAGAGGCATTCTGGCGCCATTGAAAATTAGTGCAGTAACGTGAGTTTGTGAAATTGTATTACACAAAAAATCTACGGCTGAATTTCTTGATTCTTCTCCTCAGATCGCTGTGCATTTCCGAAGCAACGATAGAATCTCTATTCATAATTGTAAATTTAGATGTTATAGCACCAATTTTTATAAATAAAATTACTGCATTTACGACATGAACTCACATTGGTCTGTTGTTGCTGTTGATTTTGGCGCGCCTTCGAATCACTCTTGTCATCCTGATCGTCGTCTGTTAGAAACTCTCTTTTAGGATACGGAATGGGGCATCCGGCGAACACGTCCTAAGAGCAAAAGAATTTGTTGTTTATAGCATTTAGAGTATCAAACGAGCACACAGTGCACCTGATGATAAGTGATTCCTGCGGCCCATGACATCTACATTCATCCTCGACAAGGAGTCATAATACAGATGCGTTGTCACCCTTGAAGACTGAGATGGAATGCCTCGTCATCAGTAATAGTAAAATAATCCAGAGACCTTTATTGCCAAACTTTTTCCAAATATTTGTATTTCCATTTACACTGGCTCTATTTTATAGTATTTAGCATACCTACCTATTAACCAGAAACAAGATCAAACTCTGTTCTATCAACTATCAAAATAAGAATAAAATACAAATTTATTAATAGGCGTTAAGCACTAACTTGTGTAGGCAATGGATCTTCAGTGAAATAAGGATCTTGCATAGCCTGTTCTGAAGTTATTCTTCTATTAGGGTCCATCAAAAGCAATCTCTGTAGAAGACTGAATGCTTTACTGTCTGGTTTAATTTTATGCCTGTCCATGTATTTACTTAAAGAGCAATTCTGGTAACTGTAATTTTAAAATGTATAGATTAGATATAACATATTTATATTTGTTAGATATATATATATTTTTTTCCTAATTTCATTTTTGTTAACATAGTTGTACTATGTTTTTTTTTCTTTGCAATTTAATGTTCGTTTTATAAATCAAAAGTCTAAATGTGAAAACTTGTAAATGGCTTTATAAGTACTTTATTTTAAGGAGTTTTAATGTAATAAATAATAGCTGTAAGTTTTTTTAATAAAAATAATAAATATAATTTTAATAAATATAAATAATTATAATCCAAGATTTACTTTTTTACACTCCCCTTGATATAGCTTAGTAATGGCATTAAAATCTAATCACTCACTTTTTCCTGTTGTTAACATGAAAATGCCAATTTTTTTAAAAAAAGAGTTTGGTCATCATTTGTAATCATTATCGATAGTCTAATTTCCATAATAAACTGCACATTACTCTGCATATATGTGAACTAATAGTGGTTATAATATATTTTTCAGCTAGTTAGACTATGAATTAAATACTGACATTACACTGCCGACCAAAAGTTTAAGACCACCTTAATTAAAGTAGGAAAATAAAATAAAACTCCATATAAAATATTAAATGTTTTATTAACCTGTTTAATCATCTAATAGAACATTGATTGACAAACAATATACTTTAAAAGCGCAAAGAAATATTAACAGTCCATGCAAAAAAAGGCTATAGTTAGCTAAACTGATGTTTCATCAAAAAATCCTCCTTTACATTTTATGACTTTTTTCACAAGTCTCAGCATACGGGCAACCAATTTGTTAATGGTGTCTTGTGATATATTGTTCCCAATTTCGCATAAAGCAATCCACATTTCTTCTTATCGCGAGGATGTGCCTTGATTACGGACGTTCCTGTCAAGCTTTTCCCACAAAAGTTCAATGGGAATGAGATGAGATCCGGGCTTTGCGGAGGCCAAACCATGTTTTTTAAAAACCCTTGTGCCTCTTTCTCTTCTAAATATCCTCAACATTCACACATAATATACATAACAGAATAGTTCAAACTTGGATTCATCGGTCCAAATAACTTTTTTAAAATCTTCTTCAGTCCAATCTCGATTGGCAAGAGCCCACTGCATCCGTTTTTTCTTGTTTTGCCATTTTACTGTAGTCAATAGTAAAGGTTTAACTCGGGTTTAGTTTACTTCAACGCCGATTTCTGGTGGTGTTAAGCGTCTGTTTCGCTTGCTGGTAACAACAATGAAATTATTTTCACTAGAGGTGGTAGCTCTCGGCCTTCCCGAGCGTGGACGATCTTGAAAACTGCCTGTCTCCCTGTATCGAGTTATTGTGCCATGAACACAAGTCTTCGAAAACTTCAGATGTGAAGCAATCTCACGTTCGGATTTGCCTTCATTATGTAAAACAACGATGGCAGAACGCACTTCACTGCTAATTTCTCGAGCTTTTCCCATTTTATGACGTCTTGACTTTAGAAACCACAAGTTTAGAATAATTGAGATTGTTTGTAAAGTAAACTCGGGTAATAATAAGTCAGAAACACGTTTTCAGGAGCTAAATAATCCTAATTATTGACCAATACGTAACAATAGCAAAGTAATTAGTTATGAGGACATTTTAAAAATATTATTACGACTTTTGAAAACAATAGATGTTTATTGTCCAATAACTTGAAAGTAAAGAAAAGAATGACTTAAATATTCGATACTAACAATAGAATATACAGATGTGCATTTCTTTTATTTATTCTTTGGGATTTTATTACAATTGATGGAAAATTATGTTGTTTATGTGCGCTCTTAACCTTTTGGCCGGCAGGGTAAATATCCCAAATGTGTGGCGATATTCAAAAGTACCAAAGTCATACATTTTGCAATATTTTTCCTTACTAATATACAGATAAAACGAAAAGAAAATATGGAAAAAGTCTGTAAAACGTACTTACTTTGATCGCTTGAAATCTTTGACTAAAGTGGCATGTTCTGGCATTTTTCTAATATCCTCCCAGTCTTTTTCTTGGGGAAATCCCATAACGTTAAATATCCTGTCTAATTGGTCGTGATGGTATGGGTTACTTGTTTTAATATCTTCTTGGCGACAGTGAAAGATTGGTTCTGACGTCAAAAGTTCCGCAAATATACAGCCTATCGCCCATATATCTGAAACACACATTTATTCAATTAGCACCTATTGTGTACAAACAATGGTAAAGTATAGAATACAGGCCTCCTCTCTAGAGGGTTACAGAGCATACTCCAGTGAGTGGCTCTATTGTGGAATGGTCTGCCATGTCTTCACATGTCTTCGAAATATTTTATTTCTGATTTATTTTATTATGTTGATTTGCGAGCTTTTGGAGCTTATAGGAATTTGGACACTAAATTTTGACAAGGATACGCTACATCGCTCTTCGACAAGCTTTTAAGTCGTACAGGTTGAAGTTTTGTGCCCCCGTTATTAGAACAGGACAGGAAATAATTATTTATCTTATTTATTCTGTACATGTTGAATATCCTAACAACAGATATACACACCTAACACTTTGAGCCATTATTTTTTTTGGAGTCTTTCTTTATATGTCAGATGCATATGCACAAAAATTTTAGGAATAGAACAATCCAATTCAAAACTAAGCAGACCATGCTTCCTCCACAGGTTTATCGGGTGGCACCTACTGCAAAGAATCGTCTTTACTCACACGACCTGGAGACAATGTTATCAATCATGTTTCAGTATTCTCCATTATGCTGATGACATAACTCTTAGGCTCTGCAAGCTCCATTGACGAAGCTACTAGAAATTTTTAGAACCTTTAAAATATTTAGGCAATTGGCTGCCAGAATCCCTAGCATTTACCCTTTTATAAAACAAAATTACTACACATGTTCATGATTATATTTGGAAAACACTCATGCCTACCATTAGAATTGTATTTGAGGAAGTCAAATAATCTCACTGAGTAAGAATGTAAAATTCTCTCACCTCCATTCTGCCACACCAACACATCATGCTTCAATTCCAGAATGAAAGCAGTCCCACAATTTAATTATGATACATGGTGTTAATTTGGTATGTTATTTAGGTATGTTAATACATTATTGAGACTATTATGATAGATATTGGGGGTTTGCATTTGACAGTTCAGTAATTTTCAATAGCAACAGAGTTTAAGTTACAAGTTTGGGTTGGGCATAGACTGCTTTAATTTTGTTAGTATTTTCGAATTTAAGTATGCTATTTTGTTAAGATGTAACTTAAGCATTCAAGTCAAGCATTTTTAAATCACGACCCCCGAAAAACCCAATATTTCAAGTAAAAATGCAGGCAACCTATTTACTATAAGATTATAATATCTTTTTAACTAATAGTTTATTTATATGTTTACACTTTTAAGGCTACTCCAGACATGTCCAATTTCATATATTGATACTTAGAAACTTTTTAATTTTTTTTACTTTCTTACGATTTGTCTATGTTTTATTCATTTAACTGAAATGTATTTATATGCATGAATGCAACAAACAATGCACATTAAATAATAAATTAAGTAGTTAAAAGTGTAGACACTACTCTGGGCCTTACATATGGTACATTTTAAATGAGTATTACAAACATATTTTTTTTTACCTATGGCTTTGGTGTAATGTCTGGCACCAAGCAATAGCTCTGGTGCTCTGTACCAAAAAGTCACTACAACTGGATCCAAGTCCGCAAGGGGTTTTAATGGAGCATTAAATAATCTTGCAAAACCCATGTCAGCTATTTTAACCCTTCCTCGTTCAGGGCCTTCACCCATAACAAGAATATTAGCTGGTTTCTGAAAAATTAGATTAACTAGGTTATTCATTAGATTGATCAAATAAATACTACACCACAGTTTGTTTCTAGCTGCAGAATGAATGGGTCAGCTTAACCAAGGTAGGAGGACCCTCACAATATACCAACTTAAAATAGCAGCATAATGCTGCTGTGTTTCATCTGGTGAGTGTAGGAATCTGGAGACCTTTATTACTGGTGACGAGGCATTCTATTTCAGTCCTCAAGGTTGACCACGCATCTGCATTATGATTCCTTGTCAAGGACGAATTTAGATGTCATGGACCGCAGAAATCACTTACTATCAGATGATCTGTGCACTCTTTTGTTACTTTCAATTAAATAAAAAAAGAAAAATATATTTTAGTTTTCATCTATTTTAAAAATATATCTTACAGGGTACATAATTAAAATTGTAAGTTCGTCAATATTGTCACATAGTAGTCATCATATGACTATTTATTATATTACCAAGGTTTGGTGAACTAAAGATTTTTTTAAATATTTTTCTTTTGTAATATTAGGGGTAACAACCAACACAATTTCTCACCCAATGGTAATCAATGACTGCAGTTGAAAAGGAAACATAATGCAGATGTGTTGTCACCCTAGAGGACCGAGATGGAATCCAAACACTCACCAGACGAAACACATCAACATTATGCTGCTATTTTACGCTGGTATTCTGTGAGGGCGTGGTCCTACCGCGGTCGAGCTGACCCATTCATTCTGCAGCTAGAAACAGTGTCACATTAATCCAATAATACATCCTGTGTTAACAAATATCCTTCCCTTCTCTATTGAGCTGACCCATTCAAGTTACCATTAAAAACTAGCTGTAGCATGGCTTCATGTTTCTATTATTGAAATTGTTTTCCTTAAACTTTTTGTAATATTTCTCTGTGAATAAAACTAGCTAAAGCAGTTTTGCCTCCTTGGTGTCCCATTGTTTATGATAGTTTTAACTTCTGCTTAAAATATAATTTGATCTTTTTTAAATAATGTTGATAAATTTTATATTTGAAATTCACTTATTGCACTTATTTTAAGTAGTGTTTTGGTACCTAAAATTAGATATCTACTTTGAGTCCAGCCTGGAAATGTCTAAATTTATTAAATAATTGATCTTAGTCTGAAAACAGACATATAGACATAACTCTAAATTTTTTCTTTAGCTTTTTCCCAGGATTCAAGCCTTACAACAAACAATTTGGTGGAATTGGTGTTACAAAATATATATTTCAATACTAGCTTGTAGCTCTTTTACATCCCTAGTGTTGGTGATTTATGTAATAAAATAAATTATTTTTAGAATAAAAAGAGGCAATGGAGAATATTCAATGTACTATTCACTCATAAAACAGTAAAATATTCCATTGGCACAGAGTATACAAAAAGATTTGGTTCAAAATTTTTGCTGTGGTAGGTGTTTCATATAAGGATTGCATTTAATGATAACATGCTTTGCCATCAAGAAATATGGGTACATTATTTGATGACAAAATCCAATATGTTGATTTAAGAATATATTTTAGAGAAGGTCCACTAATACTACTCTATTATTATATGAACTATTGTGTATATTACATATATTATAATATATGTTTTTATATTATATAAAATAAAATAAAAACAATCTATACTATATAATAGCATTTGAATAAAATACCAATATCTTACCAAATCTCTGTGCAGAACCCAGTTTGAGTGTAAATAATGAATTCCATCCAAAATCTGATACAGCAAACTTTTAACCATGCCTTTTGGTACCATCACTGATTTCTTATTTGCTTTTGCTGCTCTATGAAATTTAATAATATGCCAAAGATCATGCTCTGCATAATCAAAAAGCAACCATACTTTTCGGTCAGTATGGGATAGGAACACTCGAATAAGATTAATAACATTTGGATGCTTTAATTCCAGCAACTGAAACATATTAAATATTCATTATAAATTTGTGTTTCTTTATTTTGTAGCGTGGTCCATGAGAAGAACACCTTAATCACAGAAAATTTGGATAGAATACCAACTTTTAAATTGTTATAGAATAGTTAGCAAGAAAGTCCAGAAGCCAATTACAAGTAAAAGAGGCATGCCATCTTACTTATTAGGGATGACAATACACCAAACTACAGAATAATAATTCAAAAATGTATAGGATTATTGATTATTTAAGGGTTACAGTAAACAATGTCAACCATTAAGAGAATGTATTCTGTATTTCTTGAACTTATTTTAAAAAAATATATGAATAAAAATTATATTTTTATAGACTTTCTTACATAATAAGTACATTAAAAAATCATTTAAGTACTAAAATACTAGCCAAAGAAATTGTATTGCATTAATAAGTAACGGAAAAATATTTACAAAAAATTAAATAAACAGTATATATAACGACTAATAACTTACTGCAATTTCTCTGCAAGCCGACATAGAAAGTCCTGTTCCTTCTATTTGTTTTAAAGCATAATCTTTAGTATCTGATCCATCTTTCCGTCGAGCTTTATAAACATGACCGTAAGTTCCTCTACCCACTTTACATCCTTCAAAATCGAAAAGATCTTCAACTTTAGACCGCTCATTTTGAGTCTTGATTTTAAAGTCATAGTCCATCATCACGGAACCCATAGTTTTGTTATTTTGAAAGTTGTCGCCCATTTTACTGACAAATTAAATACGATAACTTTTATAGGTATTCGCTTTCTAAAAAATGGTTTTGATAAATAAAGTCTCGACGTCAGTACAACATAATTTTATGCATACACAAATAACACAGATTCACAAACAACAACTCACTGCTACTACCAGCAGCACACTACCCACACAATTCGCAACCTAAAAGAGGTGTTGATTACTACGTATACACATATAATTTTATATATATAATATTTTTTTATAGCAAAATCAACAAAACAGCATTAATCATTTTTTTTTGGATGATGGCCGCCTTTTGCCCGAAAGGTTTTACAGTTTTACCAAGTTGAAGGGTGGCCGAGTGCTAATGGAACTCAGCCGGAATTTTTATTTATGAGTAACGTGCACGAAGTCGGCTCGGTTAGTTACTATAACGGATTATGCATCGATTATTTATTATATCATTTAGATGCCATGTTTTAAATGTCATCCGCCAGATAACCAAACGGGTGTTTCCACGGTGTATTTGGTTCCCATTTTATTCAGTTGATTTATTTCGCAATAGTATAATATACTGTGTATTAGGACACCGCTTCCAGAAAACCAGCAATGAAACACAAAATCAAAAACAGCTGATGCTCGGATCAACGAACGCACGGGCGACTCAACTGCCCTAAAATCTAAAAATACTAAAGGCGGGATTGATTATTATAATCAATCCCACCAAAACAAACCGCTCCTTTTGTGGTGGGCCGCGGACGCCGTTGATGGCACTTTGATCATTTCCGCGGTATCAGCGCGCCCGGGCGTTCGTTGATCCGAGCATCAGCTGTTTTTGATTTTGTGTTTCATTGCTGGTTTTTTTTTAGTAAAGTAATGTATTTTTTATGAAACTATCGTTTCATTTAGCTGTACTAACATGATGGAGCGTAAATAATGCTAATTAAATATTAAAACGTTTTAAAAATATGATGGTTTTTAATCAGGATCAATTTTTTTTTCCGTCCCATCATCAAAGGCGTCATTAGTACTATCGTTTCTCTTCGATTGCGGAAACTGTCTCCTAATACCCTGTATACATACATTAAGTTATGTTAAGTAATTAGGGCATAGTGGTTAGTACTTGATGTTGCATCAAGGATCCTGGGTTCAATCCCAGCCGAGAATTGATATTTATTTTTTACAAATGGTTAAATTTCTGGTCTGAGTGTGTTTTATATACTTTCCGTGTACTTAATAATGCCACAGAACCTCCCTCACATAATTTTGTACACGTACTGGAATACGTTTGTAACAAGATGCATCTGGGCGATGCTTTTTTCCCCACATATCTACTTTTATTACAAAATAAATTTGTGTTGTTTTTTATTTTTATTTTTAAATCCGTCAGACTTTTTGGACCCCCCGTATATTGTTTCAAGCTTGACCCGTAAAACAGAAAAACCGGAAAACCAATAGGGCTAATGCCAGTTACAAGTGTGATCTGTCATTTGCTGTCAAATCGATAAATTATTTTGTTTCTATTGTGAGTTTTTGTGCGTAACGAAGCCGAAAATGTTTCATAATATAATGGAGATAATTAATTAGAATATTCCTCGTCACGTTTGTTTATAAAAATATATGTATATCGATAGAATTGGCATTAAACTTTTCGGGATCGTCAGTACTATCGATAACATTATTTGTAACTTACTTGTAGCTATGTAAAATAGCAGAACCGATAATATCGATATGGTCATCAGCTCTTTCGATATTGGTATTATTGCCAGACTATTAATATAAGCCTGCACCTTCCAAACGCACCTTCCCGAACACCTGAAAGGAAGCCGATGTCATAGGGATTCTCAAGCCCTCGAAACACCCTATCGATCCATAAGCCTACTCAGTCTTGGGTAAGGTATATGAAAGGCTCATCCTTGCCCACCTAAAGGACATCATGCTGTCTCAAGGGCTACCAATCAATGAGCAGTTCGGGGTTCCGCACCCAATACTCATGCCCACATCCAACACTGAACTTTTCGTTACTCGTCGAGGGAAAGCGTTCTGAGGTTTACCCCCCATCGTGCCGGAGTACCACAAGGCTACGTCTTAGGTCCCATTTTGTACACACTCTACAGTAATGACATACCGTGCACTTCGCCGATGACACCGGCCTCTACGTGTCTGGATTCAAACCAGATGCTATTTGTAAACGTCTCCAATCTGCACCCAATACCTAAGGGAAATGGCTTCGGAAATGGAGGATCGAGGTTAACCCCACCAAAAGAGCACCCATGTACTTCTCTCGACGGAACAAAACGCCACCATAGAACTATTCGCGTTCGCTTTAGGTCGTTTGCACCCGTTATTTAATATAAATAGCAAAATGTCCCTACGTAATAAAATTACACTATACAAAGCGTGCAACCGACCCTTAATGACATACCCAAATCCCGTGTTTGCGCATGCCTCCCCGTGTCACGTTCACCGACTTCAGGTAATACAAATTCATGCGCAAGGCCACCGGTGCGCCGTGGTTCTTGCGTAACGAAAATCTACACATAGATATTGAGCTTCTGACCATAGCTCAGTACTTGAAGCAGGCTTCCCGCCGATATTTCGACTCTACCGTTGCACACTCAAACCAGCTGATTATAAGTGCCACCACTTACAATCCGACGACCCCGAGGACGCGACCAATGTACGTGACTAGTCACGTACATTGCACCCTCATACCGCACCCGCTGACAGCGAGGGCGTCGCCAATAAGATTATTCGCAATATCGGTGAAACTGTAAAAGCCCTGGGGCTAACAGCGGCCATTATTCCGAAGAAAAAAAACGTTTAGTAAATGAACTTCCGAAGTAAGTACATTTTATTAAGAACTTAATAAGCGATGACAGTTGTCGGAGTCCTGCTATATTCCGTTACGTATGTGAAGAGCGGCATCACTATCGTTCTTTTCTTTTTGTGTATGTATGTGTATTGCTGTTGGCCATAATGGCCTCCACAGCTTTACCGAAATAAGCTGGCGAATACAGAGCCCGCGAGTAGGGTCACTAACGTTCCGTTCTGACTTTGCTATTATTTGTCATTTTCAGTGTGACTATGTATTTAAAAACTTATATTATATTCTTCTAGTATATAATATAAGTTTTATATACTAGAACTATAAACTTATATACTTCTAGTCATATTTCATTAAGTCTAAATCAATGGGTTATAGAAAATAAAGGGGTCAGTGTACCTTTTTCAAATTTATAAAACATGCGATATATAGTAAATATTTACAACATGAAATTCTTATAATTTATGTACATAAACAACGTGTACGTATAATAAATCTCATTTAAAATAAAACAGAAGTATAGAAAATATTTTTGTTAGTTTTAGAATTTTCAAGTTCTGGTATTGCGAGATAGTTCAAATGTGCCAAATTTTGTTAAAGGCTGCGCATGTGCTAAAGATGTCTCAGCAGTTTTAAAAACAAGACAAAGAAAATGTTTAATTTTAGAATATTTTAATTCTACAAAATTTTTTTGAAGAACAATTCTAGTACTTATCGTGACGAGGATTGTGATAATTTTTTTTTATTGATAATACTCGTAAAGTTTAATCTGTTCATAAATTAAATCTTAATCTGGTCACTCTGGTTGTTATGCCATTTCCTCATTTCGTAATTACGGAGTTTTTAGGCATCACTTCTATCGTAAAATAAAACGTAAACAACAGATAAACATTATTTTATGCTTTATATGGATATAATTTGTGAATATGGGAGATCTAGGTGAAGAGGAAAGTTGTTACCACCGTGTGATTGAAACACTAGTTCAGACTTTTGGGCAAGTGATGAGTGAGGACGTGATATGTACTATCGTTGAAGGTTGCGGTGGTGATTGTAAGTATTTGAACATTAAATTGTATATGTAATTATGTCTCTATGGTAACTTATTTGTACAACAAAAATATCATTGTTCCGTAATTACTGTTCAGGTAGTAATTGCGCGCCATATTTGTCTAGTCATGGGACATTGGATGGTTATTGATCGGACCAAGCTGCGCTGTTTCTATTGCGCCGATAACATCTATATATGCGTTATAAATATATTTGAGTCTACATCGCATTTTGAAGAAGAAAGGAAAGTGCTATTGTTTGCGTTTGTTTGGTTCTTTACTAAATTGTTGTTGCTTTTAGAAAATGAGGAGTATAAAATCAAAATGTTTTGAATTATTATTGTGCGCATTTGTTCTTCATGGTGTGGCAACTTAGTGGGTAAGTATTTATGTGGTAGGCTATGCTCAGCTACTAAGCAGCTGTCACAGAAAACCCTTAAAAAATAATGGCTAAGCTTTGCCGTTGTTTGAACTGGTGAGGAAAGAAACCAGATGCCTTATTACCAGTAATCTGGTGTATCTTAAATAGGGTTGCCACTTTTTTTATTATATAATAAAAATAAATTAACTTTTACAGAAATATGTATGATGTATAAAAATAAAGTATTATTATTAATTTTCAAACATTTATTAAATGTTTGTAGTTGCTAACAAAACTTCAACACCAGTAAACTTCTTTATAGTCTGTATCTAAATTATAGTATACAAGGAGTTTAGAGCTTATAATTAGACATGATAAGCTTTAAATTCTTAATTGAAAACCCTGTTACTGTATAAAATTATGTATAACAAAGTTTGATGCTCTCATATTCACTATGTTTTCAAAGATATTGAGTGCAATCATTACAGGAAAGTATAGGTGGCAACCCTAATTTTAGTCCTATTGGTTTCTGCATTGTGCTTCATTATAGAGGATGAATGCGGGTGTCAGGGACCATAAGAATCACTTACATTGGGTGGATTGTGTATTTGTGTTGTATTCTTAATTTTAAAAATTAATGAATAAAAATTGTTCGTGCTTACAAACTTAGGAATCAGAATATTTCAGGTATGTACTTTTAGAGAGAAAATTAATTATTCAGCTTACCACATTTTTCAAAGTAAATATTTAGTTCAATATTTGGCATTACCATATATTTTTTGGGGACTTTTTTATAGATTCAATATATTTTTCAGATTCAAGATAATTACTCAAAATTTATTAAAAATGGAATATTCTGATTGTGTTGTTAACACAGTAAACTTTAATTATATTTATATAAAAAAATATTAAGTATTAAAACAGGACTGTAACTAATCACAATATAGTATGTGATTAAGATTGTTATTCTTAGTCATTTAAAAACTCAACATGATTAACATCAATAATGATCAATTCAATTAAGATCAATTATGAAAAGAAAATACACATAAAGATGTTATTACAAATTATTATTAAATAAATAACCAACATTGACTATAACAGGCTTATTATAAAATATTTATAATGGATATGTCATATCTGCAATACAAGGGTCATGCCAAAAGAAATTAGATATTTAAAAGTAGTAAAATACATATATGTAAAAGTAACACATATAATGTTACCTAAACTTTGGAGTTTTATCTGCCCTCTCATTTTCACTGTTATGGCTTTCTTACACATGCACTTCTTTGGTATGATACTAATTTAACATTTTTATTCAACTTATTTCTTTTATTATGTATTTATTATCATGGCTGCTTTGCACCATTCATATAACTTTTTATCATGTATTGAATATCATATGTTGAATTAAGAAAATATGTGCATCTATCAAGGCAGGGTAATAGTTTGCTTTAATTCCAACTAGCATTTACTTGTACATTTAGTTCAGGTAGCAAAAAATAAAATTTGCAATCTTATGTGCAAAATCTTAAGTGTTGTTGTCAGTTGATGTATTGATGTTTTGTGTTAAAGAAAAGTATTGTCATAATAACTCTGTGTAAAAATAAAGATAACAGTATTTTTAGTTGATGGTAGTGTATATTATCAACACACCATAATTTAAGTAAATCAAGATAAGAAGTAAGTCTGATTATAGTTATTATTTTTTAAACTTGGATTAAATAAAAATTTTAAATCTCAAATTAGCAGGTTTAATTGATAGATTTACACATATATGTTGCCTACATTGCGAAATTTAAATTTTAGTATATAAGTGTGCGCTTTTCATTTTGTATGTGAGTAATTAGAGCTGTTTTTGAAATTTGACAACACCTGGTGCGAAATATATTCCAGAAAATGTCTTGTACTCTAGAGTTCAGTTGAATTGAGTACTATCATTTAACTTAAATTATCCACTTTAAATAGGTCTCTCATCAATTACACATGCACTGTGCATTCATAATTTGTTTACATGGCTATTAGATATTATGGCTGAAATTGATTGATGGATAAACTGCTCTAAAAGAATGACTCACAGAATATCTAGTGTGTCTATGCTCAACATGTTCTCAAATAAATAGATCTTTGTTATATATTTTAAAAGTAATTGCAATGATCGGGATATTGCAATATATATTTTGTTTCTTATGCGCCATATGATGTTTGAAGTTATTATAAAACGTTTAGGCCGTTCAATTCTGTACAAATTTGATCCTAGGCAATATTTTATATAATTAAATAAAATTGGCATTCTCGAAACGTAGTGCAGAGAGTGGTAAATGGTCATCCTATTTAGTATTTAGATGATGCTAAATAACCTGTGGTAAATGTATAGAACTATGATGAAAAATAACATTCAGTATTAACAGTATTGAGAACTACTGTACTATTTACCATGTCAGATTATTAAACAAACAACAATTCAAAAATGTTTAAATTCAGCCAATTTGCGAGAGCCAACCCTCTAAAGATGGGGGCTATCAGTTGTATGTTAAATAATGCATCCTGGAAATGCTATACATGTGAACATTTATTCATATTGAATATGCTAAGTAACTTTTCCAGATACAGACCTTCATGGGTCCTGGTATCAAAGATAGTAACTAGGTTTTTCTTTAGATTATTAAGAACCTTGTTGTAGTACTTTGATCACATTTTTTAATCTTATTCTCTTTTTAAATTTTAATTCACCCAAGATCCAATCCTATATTTGTGCAATTGTGGCGTGTAAACTAGGATAATAAAAATAAATAAATAAAAATGGTAATTTTTTTAAACGTTTGTTATAGTTCAAATTAAAGTTGATGAAAAATTTAAAAAAATGTTTGGATGAATTCAAGACTCGAATGATAACATAACTTACGATTTGAACGTTGGTTAATTTTCACAAGTTTACAAAGAGATCATAAACTAATTTATTGAAATTTGGATAAGACCATGTCTACATTTTTTTTTTACAATTTGTAATCTATGGACTCTGAACTAGTTATAAATATAATTATTATCATTATGATAAAATGTTATTGGAGTCATTCATATTGTTTATCAATCCAATTCTTTCTGTAAACAAACACAAAACTCCAAAATATATCACAGTATTATCCGTGAATAATGTTATGCCAACCATTCCTTACTCGAACATATTCAATCCTACTAGCCCTGTTCCTACTGAACTATGACTACCAAAGCTCAAGGGTAGCTGGCGGTGTACAGTATACCTCAAAAGCTTAAATTATACTTTCTGTTTTTTGACAGTGAACGAATCTGCTAATGCAATTATGAACATTACAAATGATAATCAAGCACATTCTTCATTGAGTAATATTGAAAGTCACAATAACAATCATCAAGATGCTGTTATAAACAGAGATAATAACAGTATCAGTAGAAGCGAGAACTTACAAAATATTGGGCAAAATAAAACAAAAGTCGGTCAGAAACAGTCCGGTGGATACAGAAAACCAGCCGAAACTATGAGTCGAGGTTCTAAAGATTTTGCTGGAAATTCTCAAAATATGACAAGAGGGTCCAGACCCAACCAAAAACGGGCGATTGCCAGTCCTCTGACAAATTATGACTTCTGGACAGATCAATTGAGAGAAATCTTATCGCAATATAATAAAGGTAGCCGATTATTAATAATGATGAGGGGACCTTCAGGAAGTGGAAAATCATGTTTAGCAAAAAAAATCGTTGAAATGACAGTTGGTTCCCATCAGATTGATTTCAAGTCACATATTTTCAGTACAGATGATTATTTTATGTCGAAAGGATTTTACTCATTTGAGAAGTCGAAGCTTTCAGATGCTCACAGTTGGAATCAGAAAAGAGCTAAAGCCGTGATGAATAGAGGGTTGAGCCCTGTTATAATTGATAATACAAATATCGAAATGTGGGAAATGGTAGCTTATGTAAAAGATGGAGTAAAAAATGGATATTTGATAGAACTTGTGGAACCAAACACTCCATGGGCAAAGAAAGCAAATCAATTAGCACAAAAAAATATTCACGGTGTGCCTTTGCAATCGATCAAAAGAATGCTTGATAATTTCGAAAACGGTATAACAATTGATTATCTAATGAAATCTTTTGGATTATTTTATCCAAAAAATATGGTTCCACCTGTGCAAAGAAATTTTCCTGTGGTGCCGGTACAAACAGAGCCAGTAGTGTCGGTCCAGACAGAGCCAGTAGTGTCGGTACAAACAGAGCCAGTAGTGTCGGTACAAACAGAGCCAGAAGTGTCGGTACAAACAAAGGCTGTGATGCTACATAACAACACTAATACTGTCCTGGATATTTTAGAGACAGACCAGAATTATCAATCAATACATGAAAGTACTCATCATCAAAATGAAGAAACGAACTGTGTGGCTACTTCTATAAAAACTAAAGAGTTGATTGAGAATAATGGAGCCAAGTCAGATAATTCATTTAACGTCAATTCTGAAAGTAAAGAAAAAAATGTGCAATTAGAGCAGTACAGCAAAATAGAAAAGCAGTTAGAAGAATTTGCTAAAGTTGAAGCAGAGTGGGAAAATGGCGAAAATTGGGAGGATGATTCACAGAAAACTCAAGGAAACGTAACAAACGAAACTGTCGATAAGTCACTGGAAAACTCAAAGCCACAAAGAAAAATTATAAACTCCGAAGAATCGAATTCAAATGCTGAAAATTTGATAAAAGAATGTCAAGATTGGACAAAAATCTCTATGTATATGCCACCGTGGGAAGGTCAAATCAAGGTTAAATCAGATGGTGAAAAACCATTGGTGGCAATTGAAAAAGTTAGTAGCAGCACATGTATAGAAATCGGCGATATGAGTATTTTTAGTTCAAGAAAGATCTACAAAACATTAGATGCCACCCCCAGAGATATAAATTTACATTACATGCCTCTCCATAAAGAAAAAATCCCTGAAAAGCGGATGTTAGAGAAAAGCACTATGACAAATGACGAAGTCTTAACAGATGCGTTTAGGTGCAAAAATGAAGAAAAGCATTTTAAAACTTTTAGAAATATGTTTAAAAAAATAGGAGAGTCCGATTTAAGAGACATATTTGATCGTTGTTGTGGAGATGTTAACTGGGCTGTGAGTATTGTGATTGATGGAATGGTGAGTAAAGAGTTATCAACTGTCGGTATTGAAGACTTGTCTGATACTGATGAAAATAATAAGGTACTTGATGAAGAAAATACGGAGCAATGCGAGTGTTTAGTAGCATACAATATAATACCTGATATAAATTCCACATTTAGTACAAGTATCAAATCAGACAATGTCTTAGAAACGACGACAGGGAATATATCTACTACACCTAGGAAATATAAGAAAGAAGTAGTTATATCTGAAAGCTCTATTCAATTAAAACGACAAATAGAAAAAAATGTTGTTATACCAGACAGTCATTATTCAAATTCTGTCTTAAAGATTAGAAAAATGCGCTTTGGAGAACAGCCTGTATCCGAAGAAAATGTTATTAAAAGCTTGGAAATTCCCGATGAGAGTCAAAGTCATGAAAATGTTTTTCCAAGTACTTCAAAAGGCGAAATTGAAAACGCAAGTGCTATTGATAATGGCCTCTTAAAGGAGGAAAACAATGACGATGACGAATTTTATCATGAACCTGTGGAAAGAGTTGTAAATTTTGAATTAGGTACTCATTTTGTGACTAAACTAGATGAATATTTTGGGAGAAAAGACATGATTTATCCTGAAAATGTTAGCACTAAAATTAACATTCCAGTATCTGTATTGAATGAAATAAATGCCCTATGGATAGAATCCTTCGTGGACCAATTAGATAAACAATCAGAGCACACAGAATTAATGATAAAACAAGACGAAGAATTTGCAAGGTTAATTTATTATTAAACATGAATTAATTGTCATGTCGTTGTTAGTTATGAATGTCGAATTAAAAACATTGAATATCTTTCAGACAATTAGCGATGAAGGAAATGGAACTAGCTCAAGCTGGTAAAGAACCGGAAGTACCCGATTTTAAAGAGATAATGGATTTGGAGTTAGCGCTTTCCTTGTATCAGAAAGATGTAGGTGAATGGCGTTACAACGAACCTAATGATTTAGCTGCTAAGCTTTCCCGGGAAAAGTTGTTTCGTTTATTCCCAGAAATTTCTCAAGATGTTTTGTCCGAGCTACTTATGGCTCATGATAATATTTTCCAGACCACTGTAGAGGTATATTAGTTTTCTTTTTCCACATTTATTTATTTGATATCATTTTCTTTCAATATGTTTATTTTCGTAGGGCCTCTTAGTATCTACAGGGCAGTCGACGGTTCTAGAGATGGAAAATGGTCTGAGCAAATTTATTATGAAAAAAGAAATGGAACGCCAGGAGGAGCTAACTGCGGAACAGAAAAAAGTAAGTTTTACTGTCATTATTTCGAAAAGAATTTAGGTACGGTTGGAAATCTCGGTGTGTTTTTCGATTTTATCATCATCTATTACGAGTTGTGATGGGAAAAATCTAATTTCTGAGTTTACTTTCAATATCAATTTTGATAGATTAAAATATTATGGGCCTGAAACGTATATGCGTATAATATATTTATAGCAAATGCATTTGTTATATATTTCTAGTTGGTAATAATTGGTAATAATTGGTGACGGGTGTGATAATATAATACATATATCTTCTTATTTGGTGTGCGTAGTAAGAGCCCGAAATAGTGGCACCCTTTTTCAAATATTCCACCTTAATTATTCCTTCAGCGTCCCAAAAAATGGACCCCATAGCCTTTCCCCGAACTTGACACTTTGAATTTCTTCGGCGTCGGTGAAGAGGCTCGTTTCCAAGTCATTTCTTGTTGTTTGGTTTTGAGATCAAAATGGTGGATCCAGGTCTCGTCCATGGTCACGAAACGTGACAAAAAAAATTTGGAACTTTGGAGATTCACCCTTGAAATGTCGACTCGTTTTTATTTTGCTCGTCGGTTAATATTGTAGAGACTTTTCATATGCGAATTTTGGCAAGGGTTCTTTGAACACTGCCATATAACTTTTTTTTTGGGATTTTTATGTGTACTATAAATAACCGGTTATCATTACTTTTCGTATTTTATAATATATATACATAAGTGACATTAACGACCAACCTTAATAAAAGTCTTTACGCACGCACTTAGTGTGTTGCCAGTGATGACCTACGGAGTTGATAAGTTCACCGTTGGCGGTATGAGTAAGCTCAAAGTCATTTAGCGAGCTAGGAGAGGTCGATGAAAGTGGCAGTGGGCCGACCATATACGTCGTAGAACCGATGACCGATGGAGAACAAAGGATCTCGAGTGGCAACGTTGTATTGTCCATCGCAGAGTATGATGAATCTTCATTAGATGGAGTGATGGCCTATGCAAGTGTGCGGAAAGTTGATGGATGGAAGGATCGTATTCGGTGGTAGTCTGTGGGGATGCCTATGTTCAGCAGTATAGTGATGGGCTGAAATGATGATGATAATGGCGCATACTAAAACGAATTATAAGACGAGATGGAGAAAACGATAAAATGTCAAAAGAAGTTTTTACTATGATGGAGTTGATGAATGGACCGGCCGGATCGGGGAAGGACTATGCCTTCATAAAATACCAGCCTGTAATGGCAGCGTAAAGATGCTGTGTTTCGTTTGGTGAGTATAGTGATCCGGTGAACCAATTACAAGTAATAAGGCAATCGTCAATGCTTCTTAAATCAATATTTGAGAATGGATGTAGATGTCGTTGGCGGTAGTTATCCCTTACGATAAGATGTTCCGCATTCATCAGCGCGTTTGTCACCCTTCATATTATAAAGAAAATGTAAAAGCTCATGACCGTTACCTTTGTCGCCACGGTTACACCATGTCTAGCTATAAAATAATTACATCAACTGGCCGAAGAAAACTACAAAGACATTCCATTATTGACACCTGTAATTAAAAGAGCATTCTTAATCGCTATTTTGATGGTTGGTAATAAAAATGCAGATACTATATATTCTATAAACATCTATACACGTAGATTCATCATACCTAGTAGTAAGTAAATAAATACTTGTAACAGGAGGTCTCACTCCTCCATAACAATAAATTGTTATAGATAAACGTATAAGTTTGAGTATTTAATTACATTTAGGAAAACCATCAAATATAATTAATAAAATAAAGGAAAGAGAATCCAATTCAAAGTAATTGATAAAAAGTTTTACGTTTAACAAGAAAAATAAAACGTGAAAGTTAAAGTATAATATGAAAGATAAAGAAACGATCACACGTCATCTGCATTAGGGATGTTACGGAGGTGGTTTTATCGGAATCGGAGTTTTCTGTCTGCTTTCGCCGCTTCTTATGTATACCTCCGATTAAAACATCCGGTTCAATATTACCGGATCCAAAGTCGAAATCGAAGGTGTAACATCAATCGGAAGTTCTGAACTTTCGGAATCTAAATCGAACCTCCGTAACATCCCTAATATGCATACAGTGTTCTTTAGGTTTTGATATCTATTCGAAACGTATGGTGTTGCATTTTAGCTGATTTTACTTTTTCAAAATATTACAATAAACAACGGTGTGTACACATTGTTTTTAATAATATAATTTACTTACAGGCTCTATCTGAGGTTGAATGGCCACTGTTATCAAAATCAGAGAAAATAGAGATGGATGAGGTTGCAAAGTATCGTAGCGAAGCTGATATGCACCTAGCGAAAAGAAACTTGTAATTATTAATATGCATTGCGTTCAATTTACAACACTTAGTAACTTTGGAATTGATTGTGCAAATTTGTCGATATATATTATATGTATATATTTAAATCTTAAAGACTGCTTCCATTTTGAGAGTGTAATGGGTCAAAGCATTTCAATTAGATCTTTTATAGATTATTGATAACAAAAAGGGGACAGTTAACCTAATATCATTATTGCATTATAGTGCCGTAGGATGGTAAAAACAGCAACTGGAATAAAGCCGTACTACTGTTAAATTTTTTGCACATAGTATAGGAGGATGTTTAGAAGTAGTTTCAAAGACAGGGAACATACACGTGGACCTGAAACACAAATATTGTTTCTCGACTGGGTGTCGAATCCAAGACCCGTAACGCAGCCAGATGCTCAAACCACTACGCCACGCTGCAGTCAAATGATTACATTGATGTCTGCAACTCACGTTGTTCTGATACTAGAATCGTGGGCAAGTGTATGTCATACCAACCGCCTATTTGAAATTTACTAATTATGAACTTGATGTGAAAGTAGAATATACTACTACTACAGGTTCAAGTGTTTCAAGTACTTTTTAATATTCCAAACTACTCTTCAAATGGTTCCATTATTTAATAGTGCTATTAGCTGGTTCTGAGAAAAGACTAGATAACGGCTATTTTCTACCCAGGACGTTCCAAAAAGCCAGTGAATGTATGAGCCGCGGAATGACGCAAGTTGCTAGCTATTATTCTTCAATTGCGGCGATGCACTCGCGGGGATATGAACACGCGAATTCTATGGCCGCAGCAACTCTTATTCAAGCAAGTGTTTTTTTTTTCTATTTTTTTTAATCTAGTATTACTAGTATTTCTGATAATTACTACAATTAAGTTTTTTTTTGTGTAAGGAGATGATCCGCGACAATAGATAGACTGGGGTATTCCAACCTACGACGTTACTTTACGCAAACCGTACGCTAAATCTTCCCAATGATTTAGAGTGCGGTCTTGCACTGGTGCTTCTAGGTTCTAGTTACTATTCTAACTGTATTTGCTTTAACTTATAAATAGATTGGCCTTTTTTATATTGTCCATTTCGTACTTCTGAACATTATAACAGTTATAGGGCTACGGTGGAGCTGGTTTGTAGCTTCACCATGAATGGGTCGGGTCGACTGGACAGGACCAAGCCCTGCCGTGTTTTATTTGATGAGTGAAGGGATCTGGAGACTCCTTGGTAGCGTGGCCATCCCACTCCAGTAGTCTAGCAGTGCAGTATTCACCATCAAGTGAAAAATAATGTTTATTAAAAATAACCGATGTTATTATAATTTATTATAGTAAATATAAGATTTGTTAATTTTACTTCTTAAGTATTTAGTTACTGCGTCAAGTAGTTTTCAAATGTATGTACATTTGGAAACTATAAATATATTTAAATCAATATCTATTATCATTTATGATATTGCAATATAATAAGAAATTTTATAAAATATTGATAAAATGAAGTAGGAGAATTTTGGAATAGCGGGTGGATACGCAATACATATTTTTTTAAATTATTATTACATTTGGAAACTATAAATATATTTAAATCAATATCTATTATCATTTATGATATTGCAATATAATAAAATTTTATAAAATATTGATAAAATGAAGTAGGAGAATTTTGGAATAGCGGGTGGATACGCAATACATATTTTTTTAAATTATTATTACATTTGGAAACTATAAATATATTTAAATCAATATCTATTATCATTTATGATATTGCAATATAATAAGAAATTTTATAAAATATTGATAAAATGAATTAGGAGAATTTTGGAATAGCGGGTGGATACGCAATACATATTTTTTTTAATTATTATTACATTTGGAAACTATAAATATATTTAAATCAATATCTATTATCATTTATGATATTGCAATATAATAAGAAATTTTATAAAATATTGATAAAATGAAGTAGGAGAATTTTGGAATAGCGGGTGGATACGCAATACTTATTTTTTTAATTATTATTACATTTGGAAACTATAAATATATTTAAATCAATATCTATTATCATTTATGATATTGCAATATAATAAGAAATTTTATAAAATATTGATAAAATGAAGTAGGAGAATTTGGGAATAGCCGGTGAATACGTAATACATATTTTTTTTTATTATTATTACATTTGGAAACTATAAATATATTTAAATCAATGTCTATCATCATTTATGATATTGCAATATAATAAGAAATTTTATAAAATATTGATAAAATGAAGTAGGAGAATTTTGGAATAGCGGGTGGACACGCAAGCTCTAAGTTATGTAATTTAGTAAGAATTGGGAATCAATGTACAAAAAAATCTGAATGTACTATAATATCACAATACCATTATGATTTATTGCAATCAAATTCGAAACTAATATTTGCTAACTACTATGGTGCAGCTCTTGCCCTCGCGACTTGCGCGGTCACACGCCAATTGTCGCTTAGGTACGAGTAGGTCAATTTGCATCCGGTCCCTCCATAGCTATATGAGTCGACCGACCGGAAATTGGCCAATTGGTCGACTCATTTATCCACTCTTTACACTCCGATCCTCATCCATCCGTTCTACATGATTAAACCACCGGTGGTTTGTATTTGTCCAATGATTTTTGGAATTTATTTGCAAGTGCAATTTATTTTTGTTTAACATCTTTGATTGCACGTTTAAATCAATTGAGTTTTTATCCCAGAGTACTAAGATAGATCGCAGCTGGATTCTTTTATACTTTAAATTAGTAGTATCGGTTTCGCGGACCCATTTCTGCTATATTCAGTTATACCGTACGCTCGGTAAGTTCACGACTTAAGGTACTAATTGCGAGACTCGAGGGTTGTGTAAAGATTACCCTTTTTAGTTGTGTTCATTATCACTTAATCTGTGGAATAACCTACCACACTTTGTTAATCGACATCCGAAGTTCTTGTTATTTCGGGCACCGCGTCATGTAATTGGTCGAGGAATTTATCCTCGTTAGGAAAGGAAATATATAAAAACAAATTGCTGAAGAGATGTCATCGGCTCTGCAGGATTTTGGGCCTCCATATACAATGGCGATTTCACATCAGGACATCCCCGTTAAAATAAGATTTGCTTATTTTAACGGGGATGTCCTGTGAAGACGAGGTCCCCCCGAAATAACCAGTAACCGGTAGCAGAAAACCCCCAAAAAAGATTTTTTTATTTTGAAATTAACAGAATTATATAATAATTAGCAGAATTTTTGCATTTACCCAAAAATAATGTAGACGAATAGTTTAGTAACCGTAGATGTAACATGAAGTCGAGGATATAGCTGGAGCCCAACAAAAGCTAATGCCATAAATTAAAAAATGAGAAAGGCTATCGAAGAAAAGTCGGCGTCTAAGACAATGGAAATCATTTTCTGGGTTAGCCATATGATTTATTGATTAATCTATCTTAAGATACACAATTAATGACAATCGTACAAAGGAGACGTGGCGAATAGCAACTTTTCTTTTCCCAGCAATTTAAAGTTAACAGTGTTTGTTAGTTTAGATCAAATGTGTTTAGTAGTACAACTCCTGTGTACACGTGTACAATTTTGCTATATTTTATCATTGTATTTGGTTAAGAATCTCCAAAAAGAAAAAAGAATATAGTATGAAAGCAAGTAAAATATATTTAAAATAATTTTGTGTATTTTTCAGGTGCACTCATTGAAGAACCCCGATAACGCGACTTTGGACTTACACTTTTTACGAGTGGGCGAAGCAAGGGAAAGCGTGGATTTATTTCTAGACGCACACATAAAAAAACTACAGGAAATAAAAGAAACAAGCAATGTAAAGTTTCAGACTTTATTTTTTATAACAGGCCGTGGTTTACACAGCTTTGGTCAGCCCAAGATTAAACCGGCTGTAAAGAAAAGATTGGCGCAAAGGGGTATTTCGTAAGTATTTAGCGAATTTATAATTTTTACTTATTTCGTACCTACTGAAACTATTTAAGCTCGTTAAATTAATAAAATATTTTTTACATTATGAATTTTAACGTGTACCATATAAAGTGCATTTAATTAGCGTTTAGATGCGCTTGCCATATAACACTAATGCTTTATTTTACGTTAGCGCTTTGTTTCTTTCCAGCTTTAAAGAAAGAAATCCTGGGCTCCTTACAGCTAATATTAAAGCTGATTGTAAAATGTCTCACGAAGTAGACAAGTAGCATGAGAAAGACGTGGGGAGAAATCACGTTCAGTCATTTACAAAAGCATCTTGTAGTAATAGGCATTTGTGCTCTAGGTGTAATCCCCATTATGTACTCAATAATATTCATAATTTTGTACCCATCGTAGCACCAAACTTTGTACCCAATTATTTACGTTATTCCGTAACTAATTCTGTAACCCATTTTGGACGTATTATCATACACTATAATGTACACACTTTTGTATACAATTACCATCTTCATAACCGTCATTATTTCCACTTGCACCATTAAAGGTCTCGTGATAGAACTTTCTTGCGCATTCGATCTTATATATACGTATGTTTTACGTTATTTATAATTCTAATGTGAATGAAGTATTTTGTAATTTTTTGCCTATGCGGTATAGTCATGCGAGTTTTGAAAAATTGCCGTCATCATTTTGTCATACATAACTATTGGCTAACTTTAATAAAATTGTCAGGAAAAGATAAAAAGACGGGTGATTATTTGGTGAATTTACGCGCTAATGCGCACTTTTTTGGGAGTAGTTTTTATATAAGGCAAAGAAAAAGAATATAGTATGAAAGCAAGTAAAATATATTTAAAATAATTTTGTGTATTTTTCAGGTGCACTCATTGAAGAACCCCGATAACGCGACTTTGGACTTACACTTTTTACGAGTGGGCGAAGCAAGGGAAAGCGTGGATTTATTTCTAGACGCACACATAAAAAAACTACAGGAAATAAAAGAAACAAGCAATGTAAAGTTTCAGACTTTATTTTTTATAACAGGCCGTGGTTTACACAGCTTTGGTCAGCCCAAGATTAAACCGGCTGTAAAGAAAAGATTGGCGCAAAGGGGTATTTCGTAAGTATTTAGCGAATTTATAATTTTTACTTATTTCGTACCTACTGAAACTATTTAAGCTCGTTAAATTAATAAAATATTTTTTACATTATGAATTTTAACGTGTACCATATAAAGTGCATTTAATTAGCGTTTAGATGCGCTTGCCATATAACACTAATGCTTTATTTTACGTTAGCGCTTTGTTTCTTTCCAGCTTTAAAGAAAGAAATCCTGGGCTCCTTACAGCTAATATTAAAGCTGATTGTAAAATGTCTCACGAAGTAGACAAGTAGCATGAGAAAGACGTGGGGAGAAATCACGTTCAGTCATTTACAAAAGCATCTTGTAGTAATAGGCATTTGTGCTCTAGGTGTAATCCCCATTATGTACTCAATAATATTCATAATTTTGTACCCATCGTAGCACCAAACTTTGTACCCAATTATTTACGTTATTCCGTAACTAATTCTGTAACCCATTTTGGACGTATTATCATACACTATAATGTACACACTTTTGTATACAATTACCATCTTCATAACTGTCATTATTTCCACTTGCACCATTAAAGGTCTCGTGATAGAACTTTCTTGCGCATTCGATCTTATATATACGTATGTTTTACGTTATTTATAATTCTAATGTGAATGAAGTATTTTGTAATTTTTTGCCTATGCGGTATAGTCATGCGAGTTTTGAAAAATTGCCGTCATCATTTTGTCATACATAACTATTGGCTAACTTTAATAAAATTGTCAGGAAAAGATAAAAAGACGGGTGATTATTTGGTGAATTTACGCGCTAATGCGCACTTTTTTGGGAGTAGTTTTTTATATAAGGCAAAGAAAAAAGAAGACTTGGTCTTCTTATTGTAATAACACATAGGGTGAATTGTGATCTTAATGTCTGTGCAGCAAGTTGTCTAACTCGAAAAACGCCTAAATCTACTTATTAAACATGTTCGTTGATCAAAAACTAGTACTAATTGAGCAGTAATTAAGCAATTGAAAATAAAAACACGAAGCAAAGATTTGGGTATTCATATTATGAAAAAAAAAATCTGTATTTTTTTATATGATGTGGGATCCGTGAACCCAATTACAGGTAACGAGGCATTCCATTGGGGCCATCAGAAATGACCACGCATGTAAGTCTTGAATAGTTGTTGATGATCACCTGCCATCAGGTGAACTGTAGCGTGATTGTCACCCCCTAATATTATATATATATATATATATATTTATATATGTATATAAGTAAAGTAAAGCGGTAAATGTTCAATTCCAACAAAAACTGATAGGATTATATAAAGTTAATCTAAAAACGATCGGTTATATCACAAATAATATTTACTTTTTATAAAAACCTTTACAAAGTTTACATTGGAACAGGAGACAGTACAGAGCTGGGACGGATGGATTGCGGATGTCTTAACAGATGCTGCCATCTTTTAAGAGTTCTAGTTTGATTACGAAACATAATTTACATAATCAGATCCAGCCATAATTCCTGCCAACAAGCACAAAAAAAAGTTTCAAGTCTTGAAGAAATAGAGGATAAATTATTAATTTCTTCAAAAACTACTGTATAAGTGCGTTCGGTCGGATTTGCTAAACCAATATCAACGGTATCTAAAGGACTAGATTTTGGCCACAAATTTTAAAACCCTGATTTTAAATATTAGGTAATATTTGAATAATAATATAATTTGATTTGAATAGTCACAATTATGCCAATATTCTGGATATTACAAACGGATGGTTTACATCAAAAATGTAGTATAAAGATAATGCTTTACTGTTTAACTCGGGCGTTGACGGAAATTGCTTAGTTGGACGATTTGCTAAGGCATTCTGATCGTAATTCTATGATTGAGAGACTGACTTGCATAGGTACTTTAAAAGACTATAATTGTACTTTGTACATCATAAATATTCTCACTTGAACAAACGCGGAGCGTAAACGCTGACCTTAATCTTTTTAATCTTTGGTGAGGTAAATGTATATTTGCTATTAATAATGGGTACTAAAAGGACACATTGTTTTAATATTTAAGTATCGATAACTATACTTGACGATTTCTATAATGAAAATGAATGAAAATATCTTGCCGGGATTTTTGTTAATTCTACCTGGTAATTTTGCTCAAATTATTTTGTATTATTTTTACACTACTTGTGTAATTATTTTTGTTTCGGTGTAGGTTACCTGGTTGTTTAGTCAAGTAAGTTTTTACACATTTACTAGACTATTCTGACAGTAACCAACAATATTTTTAAATTTTTTCTATTCAATGTTTAATTTTATTCTATATAGTTCGATCAATTAGATATCGAGTCTTTATCTGTGAGGTTAACAGGGTTTCATTTATTTCGATTCCTTTTGTTTTTGTTTTAAATAAATTGTTACTGTAATATTTATTTTGAGATAAATGTTAACAGAACTATTTTTAATTATTTCTATTAGATATTAGTTTATCACAAACAGAAAGCAAACGCACGATACATTTGAAATAATTTAACTAAATAAGTTATAAGAAATAATTTAAAATTAACTGCTAATTCCACATATAGTTTAATATATTGGAAAATATTAAGAAAAGAAATTTAAGTTTCAGATTTATTCATGATTTGGAAACCCTGTTAGTCATATCTATTTATTATTTAGACTTAAGTATGAATTTGTTTCGATTCGAATTATGTATAAGTTACCATGTAAATAAAGTAAATAAAGATATGATCGAATTTAGCATATCGTAATGTATACATATATGGTCGTTTTTCGTCCATCTTAATTTAAGTTAATATGTGAAAATAACTTTTTTAGTCTTGACTTGATTGGATTCATTAACGGTAAAAAATATGTTTTTGCACTTCTAAAATCACGGTATCTTGATTTATTTTGATTCTTAAAATATAAATTTTGATAATGATAAACATTTTGAGTAAAACCAAATAAATAACGATGGCTTTAAACGCTCAAATGTGACGAATTACATACAGAACATTTTTCATACGATATGAAGAATCATCGTCTGATCTCTACTAGTTCACATAATGTTACATGTGAAACAATTTGATTGGACCACATGAACACGACATATGTTTTTGAATACACAAACATCTTCAAGTTTTCTTGTACATTGTAATTAATAACAAGTTACAATTTATGTGCAATGTCTGTATTGAGAATTAGTCGGTAGTTGGGCATGCATATATGAATTTTTAGCGTTCTAATTTCGCTATACCTGTGTATTGAGTAACAGTGAGTGTTGCCATCAAACGAAGGGGTAGAAAGCATGCTTAGTGAAACGTGTAAAACATAACTAATACGCATATAAAACCTTATGAATTCAAAGATCTATCGTAACAGGCACAATGCCTTACCTTAAATATTTTTGCCAGGCAAAAAATCCACTTATTGGGGATAATAAAAAGATTGGAGTAAATGCTAAAGCAAATACAACTATTTGTTTTGCATGCGTTACAGTAAATGCCACGACAATGTTTATATAATATATACTCTGTAACCCCATATGACGGTTTAAAATAACTAGTTTTTTATTCATTATAGTGGTAGTATAGTAGTAGACGTGCCACAGTAGTATTAGTATTGTAGCGATGTAGTGTTTTAATATTTCTCTTAAAGTTTCTCTAACCTGCCTCTATATACCTTATACTTTTTACATTGTAATTTCTAAAATTATTTTTACGACAGTATCAATAATTTTTTTACACCTCACCCTAGTAGACTTTAGCAGAAAATCATATATTTGTGTACATACAAGAAAAAAATTGAGCACGAACCATTTGAAGGGTACAGTACAAATAGAAATTGCAACGTTAACAAGGAAAATAAACATTTTATAAAGTACATACAATCCTGTAGTCGTAATATTGGAGTTAATGTAATATTTAATTTAGTACGGTTGAAATAAATGTCCAATTTTGAGCATTTTATATGAAGCTGTTCAGATCTCTTACACATTTACAAATTTATATTTTACACACTTTGGCAAAAATTATTTTTTATAAAAAACATTTTACTTCTACTGATGATGAAAGAAGGTACAATTTTTTTATTTATGCCTATTTCAAAATAATATAATAAAAATAAGACATACAGATTTTCTCTTAGAAATTAAATATGTGTCTAGTTAGTAGTTACAATACATGTATTATCGATGTTAGATGTTATGTTGGTGTTAAACTTAGAACCATTGATCATTGAAGATTGGATGGTAATTTACATGTTCACCGATTACCAATGTAAATCGTGTTCGGCGCAGACTGTCCACAATTTATAAAGAAATCTTGGTCCACAGAGTAAACTTGTTGATGCCATATGGTCGGAATCAAACGTCATAGCGCAGGACATTCGACCATAAAGGTACTCGTTGAAAAGTTTAGATTACTGCGTATTATTCATTGTTAAAAGAAAAAAAACTTACGTATAACATTAAGCATCATATCAAATTTCCATTAACTTTTTCCGTAAAGATATATTTGTCAGTAAACTGTAAAAATTGTGGACAATCGCTGTTTCACTGGTTGAGTTTAATGAACGTTATCTCCAGTAGCAACTTAAATACAAAGGACGTTGTGCTTTGATGACCATCCGATTCTATCCGTATAATAATTATCTTGATGTTAGTTCTACGTAGTTCTTGGTATTATATTAATCAGCTCATAATTATTGGTGTTATTAAAATAAGTATGTCATAAATAGGTTAATGCCAAATTAAGTTCTTATTAGCGACGACTTATATTTTTAGCACTTTATTGCACTCTGTCAACACTGCGCAAATAATTTTATTATTCAAGAATTTAATGGCAAATAGGTAAATGACCTTTATATTTAATACAACGCATCTCTCTTAATTCTTAAGTCCCCTTAGGAATTGTTTGTATTTTTTACTTAAGTTTAATAGAACTCAATTTACAGTAAGTCGCGGCGGAGGTTATTCTTTAAACTTAATTAGGGCTTAAACAATTTCGTTTCTTCCATTTTTTTTGTAGGCTATATCCCCTTACTCACTTTTACCTATACTGAACAGAAGAAGGGAGTACCTTTTTTTACAAAATTATTTTGTGCTTTTTCCGTCCAGCAAAAAGTAGAAATTTTTCATTCTAAATGAATACAATTCATTAAATTCATAGTTCTGGATTATTAGTATACATGACAATACCGAAATCAAAATTGATAATGAGTTGCATCTGGTCATGTTTTTACATATGCAGTGAAAAGTTAAAATTGAGTTTGCATGAATCGTCCCTACGGAGAAAGGATTATTAGGCTCTCATAAAATCGGCCCATATAGTATCATGTATGCTGAATTTCGCATTTAATGTGAATGATTTAAAAAAAAAGAACCGGCAAAGGGGTTATCCATTTTGATTCTCAAAAGCGACTATCCGAAATGATGTTTGATATATAGGTAACTATGGACAGCTATGACCACTTTTTATAAAAAAGTTTCCTTAGTAAAAACTAACATTTGTGGATCTGTATATAAATAGGTATCATAAATCTAAGAACACAAATATTGAAATAAAGCAAGATTGTGACATTTTGTACTATTTGTGTTATTATGTTTTATAGTAGTTCTAAATTTTATGTAGGTGTACACAAATGTTCATACTTTTGGAATTTTAAATAGTTTTCTATCTTACCGTATATTGCTTTTGTTTTGCATATTTGCATTTCCTGTATATTATGTCCGATCAAAGTTTCCATGCCGATATCAAGTGTCATTAAATTTTGACCAAATCTATTAAATAATAATTATTAAATGGAGAGATATTGTAATCGACATTTCTCTTTAAGAGCTTTTAAAATGCAGGGTACTAAAGTTGAATATTATTAAATCTGTAAAAACTAATGAATAGAAGTTTACAGGAAAAAATAATAGAAATCTATCATCAGTATTCGATTCTTCTATAAAATGAACTACTATTCTATATCTTTAATACTCTTGAATAATTATTAAACTAACACGCCAACGCCAACTGTTATTATTGTAATCGGTGGCTCACAACAAACGACTGAAACAGAAATATTTGATTGGACACAAATAACATCTTCATTCCGTTATAAAGTTGATTCTTAATTGAAAGAAAATTTCTCGCATTTCTTCGGTTTATCAATGCTGTATTTGGTTAACTATAAAATTACATCTGCACATTTGTGTACAATCTTTTGCATCGTTACTTAGTGATGACCAATCCTGCCGTAAATTAGTGATGAAATTATAAACTTATTTATTGGTAAAGATATGTTTTTTACTGCTCAATTCTATCATATCGACTCGATACAATTATTAATTATAATATAATTTCAAAATAATTGAAATAAATATATATTGGCAAATAACTTTGTATGAAAAATGCTTGTCTTTAAGGCAATATTTTAAAGAAATGTATTTTTTTTTGGTACAAAATACAGATTTGCAAATTCGAAGTTGTAATACTAAAAAGAGATAATTATTTTTTAAAGAGTGGTATCCCTAAGCATAATTCCGCTGTTTCGTTAGTTTTACGGAAATCGGGACCTAATTAATACAGTTCTGTTTGGTGAGAGTGCAAAGGAATCGGAGACCCTGTTACCGGTAGCGAGGCATTCCACCTTCGTCCTCAAGGATGACAACGCACGGTGTGATATATTTTGAATTCTTATGAATATCTATGGGTCGTCATCAGGTGTATATCTATGTGTGTCATATCATTATTTACATAAAAGACCTCAAGTAGCATTAATCTTAACGTATTCTAATGTAATTTTGAACATTTTTGATGTTTCTTTGTGCCGCCTAATTTAATTGTAAAACAATTAAAATACTCTGTGATTTATCTGATTATCAATACAAAAAATGTTAAACGAAATGGAATGCAGACGCACAGCAAAAGCGTTTTTTTTCGTGATTATCATGAAGAAATACTTTAGTCGTTCGTAATGTAATCAAACTGTGTTTTATTATGCATCTAGTTTTAAATGAAATCGGATTACCTCCATTTTAATAATGAAGAATTACCGATTATTTAATTTTTTTCATGAGTAATGGAGAATGTATTTGTAAGCCTAAGAGACAATAAATCTAAGAAGAATATAGTGTTCGCGTGTTAAGTGGGCTAATTATTATTAAATTTTCCCTTATATTTTACTCTTTATTGTTTAATTTGGTGCCTTTAACTTTATATGACATACATTTTTCAAACAGTTTACATGCTGCAAAAAATATTATATAAGATTAAAATGTTTTTTAGCAGACAAGCTTAAAATAAATTATCTCTGTAACACAAGCATGATAGTTACCTTTCAACTACACAAGAATTTAAACATCATAAGTGTCGCTATTAAAATAATACAATGACTAATGTTGCCGGCGTGCTTTATTCTTCATCTTCAAATATTTGTCATTTTAAAGGGACGGTCACTTAAAATGTAGAACGAGTTCGTCTCTTAAATATTTATTTTCTATTATTCCACACCATATTACAACTGATGCATGTCGATTACCTAACTTTTCTAACTGATGTCCTGTTTTGTGTCGCATATGTAATTTCCTCCAATATTGCTATGATATTAATGTAGGGCTTCGTACTGTGCGTAATTTATTGAATTTTTATTTTTATATTGCATAACATGCAACTGTCTGTAGCTTGTATTGCTTCGTCGGCATCGTTTCTATTATAAGATAAGATAAAGTAGCGTTTAAGATTCTGGATGTATTCTTGATTCATAAAATTAAGTTCAATTTATGTTTAAATAATTACAGTATTATTTCAGGTCGGGTCAATTGTCAGTCTTTTTTATGTTTTCTTTTCTAATTCGTCATAATCTAATGTAGTACACCGAACACAGGGTTATAAGTTAACTCAATCGTTTATCTATCTTAGACTTAATATTGATATTGTGGAGTAGGGTCAATTAAAAGACAAATAAAATATGAATGTGTGTGTACTATGCATATTATTTAATTCTCCTATGCTTCGTGGGTTTTATGTTTTTTTTTGTGTATGAGTATTGCTGTTGGTCCAGAGACCTCTACAGCTTTATCTAATTAGACTCGCGAGCGGGAGGCCCGCTGAGTGGGTTTTATGGAGACAGTGCGAGGTGAGTTTAAAGACTATTTTTTTTTGTTTATATTCATGTAATTAAGAAAATGAATATGAGAGGCTTCGCTACATTCGAATTCGATTGTTTTTTTATTCTGTAGTTGATATCTTTTGTTGAGTCAAGCTGCAGCGAGAAACAGGAAGAAGTGTTAATGTCCTTTTTTCTGTATTTAATAATTAATCTTTCTTGTTTCTATGACCTGAGACGTAGAGTCTGAGGAAGATATTCAAATAAGGGCGGGGCGCTCGTCGGTCTGGTCGTTTAAAATGCACATACAATAAAATAAACATTTTATTAATGTAGACGTGCGTCGTGAAGCGCTTATCGAAACGCGGCTGTACAATAATTTCAGAATACCTGTATGTGAAGTGAAAATTTGCATAAAAGGAATTGAAGTATGAACTAAAATCAAAGTTGTATTCATGTATCACTGGAAAGTTAGTTATTTATTATCTGTATTATGATTTATTGCCGTAGCAGGCCAGTTATGAGATCGCCCCTAGAGCATCAACACGTATGCAACATGAGTGTTAAGAAATCCGAGAAAGATAATTCACTTCGTTCCTATATAGCTTGGAGTTTTTTTAGTTTCTTATAAGTGGTAGGTCACCGCAGCCGTACGTGGGATATACTGAAAGTTTCTAGAACAGGCCACTTACAATAAATAAAATAAAAAACCAATAATGGAATTCGAAAATAGAACACTCTGGAAAGAAGTTACTTTTTAATATGCAAGACTCATTTGATTTTCATTGTGATGTCCTTTATAAAATCGTGTAGCTATTACCATGAATTTAACTCGTGAAAATTTTTGCTCAATGATTTTTACTATTTTGCCTGTGGCTTAAATCAACAAGAGTGACAGAGACATCAATTGGGATTTGGTTATGAAGCCGCAGCTCTATGTATGCTTGTTTCGGGGAATGTAGACGTGCATACGATTTCATTGACAATGTCGGTGATTGCGATTACAGAATTCAATATTGATACTGTACGATAACTGAATGAAACAAAAAAAATACTTGTCAAGCAAATTCGTACTGTATTAGGCGTTGGAAGGAGCTAAGTGCAAAACATTTTACATATGCTTCTGAAGGTTCGAAAGCTTTGCACTAAATGGATACCGCATGATATAGCGGAAGACCAGAAACGACTGCGAGTAGAGTGATGCCGTAAAATGATAAAAAACGGTTAATGGAGGACTGCCATTGGCTGTCTATAATTTCGGGACAGTTGATGAAACGGGTGTACCGATTTGAACTGGAAAGAAAATTCCAGTCAGCACAATGGGTTTTCCCTTTTTTAGACTTGCCGACAAAAGTTAAGAAAAATCTGAGCATCGACAAGAAAATGGTTTCTTCTTTTTTCCGAAAATCAGGACATTACAGTATTACTTGAAAACCTACTACAGTATAGTAACTGCAGATTGCTTGCCCAGAGTGTTATAAAAAGTTGTCAGTCAAGAAAAATGTCCTCGCGGAAATATCGTCCTTCAAAAGGATAGCGCGTCTGCACATTTCGCTAAGATAACGAATGCGTATTTGAAGGCCTTAAATGTGGAACTGATGCATCCGCCATACAGTCCGTTCTAGCACCTTGCGACTTTTACTTATTTCTGAGGATTAAATATTAGCTAAGAGGTTTACGAAGCCATAGAAAATGTCCCAAATGAAGACAGGATCTATTGCTTCAACAATTTACTTTACAATGATTCCAAAAAATGCAAAAATGTGTAAATAATTAGGGCATTTCTTCGAAAATTAATAAATGTGTCATAAATATAATATCTGGTATAATTTATCAAAATCCAGAAACTTTCAGTACGACCTAAGTAATCATATCGAACACAAGATCATGTTCCGACCGTAAGTCTGTGTCGCAGGTACTTAAATCTTTTTGACTTTCAAGTATGGTAATCAATCTGCATACAAATCGTAGCTTACGATTTATTTGCCGTTTGATGGCCATTTCATGGTATATTTACTTGGTATATTGCCGACTGAAGCTACTATTAAGTGGTAACAAGTTATCGTCGTCGACAAGAGTGACATCAAGCATCTTATGCTTAGCAGTGAATTCCTCGGTTGGCATTCTAACTTTTAATGAATATATGAAAATGGGGCCTCTTATCCGAGTAATTCCTATTTTGGACAATGTTTAAATTAATCTTTTCATGCTTGAAAGAAAAGGGTATAAGGTCGTACAATTATCATGTGGTTTTATTCCTTGATAATTAGCACTGCAAGGAAGCTGTACGTATCGCAGTCGAGGCAGTCTTAAAATATAGTTAATAAATTGTTGTTTGTTCTTAAAATATGTTTGTTGTGTGTTCTTAAAATATATATTACCTTTGTAACCTCAGTCCATTTATTATAAAAATATTAGACTAGGAACACTGAGACGAGTAGTCTACGAATGCTGTCACACTATTTCACTAGTTGGTATTTTTGTTTTCATTATATTAGGTTACATATGAAATTAGCGTTTTATATGGAAAAAGTAAAAACGATTTTTTTATGAAATTACTTATTTAATTAATCGAAGTATGTACCATTATTTTCTATGCACTTTCTCCATTTTATAGGTAGTCATAGATTCCAATGCTGAAAATATTTTGAGAGCGAGAATCAATAAAATTTTTGAAAGCGGTTTCGACTGCCTCACCGGAATTTAATTTTTTTCCCTGCGAGAAATTGGCCAAATTCCGTAAGTAGTGTTAATCTGTTGGAGCAAGGTCCGGAGAGCATGGTGAGTGTCGGAGACATTCCAATCGCAACTCCCCTAATTTAGCGACCTTCTGACGTGGAGTGTGGAGTCTAGCGTTGTCATGAAGCAGCAGTGGGCTAGAGCAATTGACTAGTCTCAGTTGTATAACGGCTATCTTTTCCATCATGGTTTGCAACTGTTGATGAGATCTCTATTAGATCTGCCGTAATCGTCTGGCGAGATCTTAAGAAGCTGTATGACACCAGCATTTGTTCACCAAACACTCACCAGTACCTTTTTCTGACGGTTGAGTTATGTAATGCAGTACTCAATGCCTGTTTGTTGGTGTGCTTCAGTCAATTCATGCTGTACCAATTTTTCGAGCTTTTTCGCATTTCAAATTTATTTCAAGTGAATTAAAATTGTTTTGTCACTCACACCGAAGCCAGCCGCTAACTCTGACTTGGTTTGCGATAGATCCACTTCCACGATCACTTTCTTAACTTTGTTTTTTTTTCATTGTCAACTTGGGTCGCCGGCCGTCCGCGGGGTTTATTTTGGAGGTTAAAATCTCTAAAACGAAAACGTTGGAACCAAAAACGTACACAACTTTTACAGTAGCTTCCCCATACACATCATTAATCCTTCTAGCTGTTTTTGCAGCGCTGGTGCCACGGTGAAGCTCATATTCGTAAATGACGCGATATTTCTAGTTTTCCATTTTGTCCAACAGAAGAATGTCAAAGAAAAAACAAATGGCGCGAAAACAAATGAATTGCTAAATTCAAAACACAAATAAACAAGCCTAAATTTGAAATACATTTAAAATTGGTAGTCCTAACCAAATGCCAGATTATTTGAGATCAAAGTGTTCCAGTTCGACAAAACGGCAATTTTATAAGGACCTACTATATTTTGTCATTTCTTCAAAATTATGACACGTAGAGGTTCCTGTTTTATCAGCATATATATCACAACCTTTATAGAACACAAGTGTGAGTATGGGTATGTATGTACGTTCATTATTAATTTTTAGTGAACGTCTATAGCTGTATTATACATATGTTGAATAACTACTTTAGTTGCCTAGCAGTTACTTTAGGCGCAGATGAGAAGCGGCATTTTAATAGTGTGCCAAAATAAATGCTGCTGCTTTAGTTTATTTACTTATTAATATATATTTTTTATAACAGGCAGAACGAGAAAAAGTTTAAGATTATATTCTTAAATCAGCATATAGCATTCTACATTGATGATAAATAAGTCGTAACCGTTACGATAACCATTCGAATATTCGACTTGTGAACAATACCAGATTGGTTGCAAACTGTATTCGGAGACGTAACTAAAAGCTGTCACTTGTGCATAGTACCTATAGTAAATGTTCAAACAATATCACTTTCACTTATTAAACTCAATGAACTAGATGAATTTTGGTCCGATTTCGACATAGAATTTAAATTTCTACATTAATTCCATACGATTGACGCGTTGAAAACAATATAAAGACGAATAGTATAGTGTCGATTGAGTTGGGCATATTATCACAATGTGTAAGTATGGTTAATCTATATTTTTCTTTCCACGCAGTAGATAATTACACTGCCTGACGAGGAATATGGGGTTAACTATTGAGTGATTGTTAACAAATTACGCCCTTTAGTAATTACTTTTTACCAAGAAATGTGGAGAAATCTGTTTAAATATGTCAAATATTCATATCATAGTGCCGACGCTGATACGCTTACTCGCTCACCAAATTATGGTTTTGATTAGCAGTTTAGTTTAATCTTAATATTAAAGTATTTATTATTAAACTATTATTATCAGTAACTAAAAGAACAAAGATATACTCTCTGAAGATCAGGATAGAATGACGTCGCCAGTAACAAGATTACCGATATTTTCACCCAACTGAGCTTTTCATGACGTCTCCGTAAATCACGTTCCTAAACGCATGCATGTAAGAGCAATATCGCACGCTCAAAGGATATGCAAGTAAACTTTTTAACAGGCAAAAATTGTTACGAACATTTCAAACTGTTGCTGAAACTTACACAATACTTCTGTTACTATATAAAGGAAAGTTGTAGGTTGAAGGTAAGTAAGTACTGAGTACTTTTATTTGTAATTAAAGCTAAGATTGTTTTTGTTTCAGATTATTCAACAGCTGGTATTATAAACCAACCGGTTCCCGTAACTTCAAAATATCGTATGTTCCGATTATAACAAACACGATTGAGGGGTTCCGTCTTGTACTTAAACATCTTATTATCGAATTTGCTTATTATACTTTTTCGTCTTTTCTATAAAATATATATTTTTACTTCAGCATACGCATAATTTAAATATTTTCTCATAATGTAAATATTATATTATAAAGTATTCAGCCAGAAGACTAATCGACGTTCGAGATTATTTTTCTATTTTTAGACATAAATCTTACTACAAGTAGGTAATTAAATTACATTTTTATATACTAAACTTTGGTGATCGAAATAAATAGTTTATATTATAAAAACCTTTGAATGACCTAGTTAGGAGACCAGTACTACCCAATCCCTAAAATACAAGTCTTTATGAGTTAATTTTGTACTACCGTGATAACCATTTTTATAAAAACTTTAATTTAATGTAATAAAGAATTATTATTAGTATAGAAAATATTTCTCAGTTTTAATAGTCAACGATGCTCTATTGCTTAATTTCGTCACCATTCCTATTCTGATGAAATGAAATTGAGGAAAGATTTAGACGTTGTGTCAAGGAACAATTGATTGTTGGTAGATCGATATGGATTTTGCATCATACGCGCTTAAAATCGATCCCAAAAAACTGGTTTTGAAAATGTTCGTATACTTCAAACCAGTTATGAGTTTGCTCCTGTGTTAAATTTATGCACGCACGAATAAGTCATTTGTATGGTTTTGTTTATTAAATTTACTTGCATTTAATGTATCCACTTCCGTTAAAAATTCAACCTTTTTATAAATTGTGAAGGTAACCGTACTTCGTCATCTTATATTTTATTACCTTGATTTTAAGAATCAAAGTACTATTCTATAAATAATAAAAAAGGAATTAAGACTCGCGAGCTAAGTTTATGTGTTTAAGTGCTGTGTTTCGCTAGGGCTCTAAAATATTAGTTTTAAGCTACTGCATCTGTGTTTTATATGGCGAGTGAAAAATTTCGAAGATTGAATTGCTAATTTTAGAGACATTTCATCTTAATCTTCACGCAAACGCACTCCTAAGCGAGGATATATATCTAGTTTTGATATAGTCTTGAGCTGATGCTGAACGCGTGCTCGTTATTATCTTGAATAGAATTTATGTAATTATAAATAAAGTTTAGTTTGAACACATGACGACTACCAGTAGTAGCAAACCGGTGATGCATAAAAGTTCCGTAAATGTCAATGCGAATGTTGTACCAATCGGCTGTAAGTTCTGATATTCAACTTTTTAAAACCTGAACTATTATAATAATATATTGTCATGACTATCATCTCGTCTCTGATTTGTCCTATAGAATAAGTCTTACCCCCTAGATTACCATAAAGCACGACCTCGTGTCATCTGTATTCATGAAATTCTCATAAGCTTACATAAATATGACATATAGGTAGATGTAAGTTGTCGGGAAGTTGTTTGCCAGTTCAAGGCTAACGTTCGGATAGGTAAGTCCTACTTCAACGAAGGTCGAACGATGAATATAAATTGGATGGGCAGATTTCGGGAAACACCTCATCCATTATTATGTTTGAACATTTCATTCGAAATATCTTTAATCAATTATAGATATACGGAACCGAAGCATCGTTCTTCACTGGTGGCAATGAATGATGAAAGTCACAGAAAGCCAATAAGACCGATGAAAAATAACAATCTGAAGAGATAGGTAATGAACCTGTTATAGATTACATCAACTATGGCCTCTCTTCTCTCTCAACTACATAATGTCATAAAATAGAACGTAGTTTGCAGCTATACCTTACAAAATAATTATCTGGAGATAGGTACATAGTTAAGTTACATAGTTATTGCATTAATTATAGCGGTTAAAGTAGGCTACAGAATCGCTAATTTGATGTCAAGCCAAGGAACAATAATTTGTTTGTATTTATATGTATTACGAATTCATTGTCCATGTCTTTGAAACTGCATCTTGCTCTTTCGGAAATTATTACAGCACTATGATACATCCAGTGAAGATGATTACATCCAGTAATAGGATAACTAGGATATATCAAAATATCGAAATCGGTTAGGAGAACATCAATACACAAACATTTGGTCATATTTTGTTGAATTTACCAATTAATTGAGTTATCCACCATGAATGACCAGATCATGATTCTGTACATAAAATTTTGAAGTCTCCCTCAGTTACCAGAGACTGCCTGGCTCCCTTCACCCATTCTCTTTACACCAATCTTTTGAGCACAATGAAGCCTCAAGGTTATTTGGAATGTTTATTGACATAATTAAACAACTAGTTTGTTTCCATTTTTTAGAGTATAAATTTAAGCAAAAACAACAACACTTTATTGTAAGAAAGTCAGGAACACTGGTAGCCTCTAAATATCTTCAAAGCTGTCATGGTGTCCATTTTTATCACGTTTGTTCCGAGCCGAATTAAAACTCTTAATACATTTCGTGACCACAGCAAGTCTCTTATCACAGACACAATATTGTCTAAAATTATAGATATCCCAATTTAGATCGATAGTGCCGAAAATCTTCAGAGTTCTTTGTTGTGATTCGACTTAATGAGGGTTTAAAATTAATACGGATCAATCGTACAAATTCAATATACTGCAGACTGTTTAACAATAAGATAATATAATGATATCGGTCTATATATTACTAAAATGTATATATATAAAACTTTTATAAAAATTAATACTATTTTCATAACTATAACACATAAGACCGGATGTATCGTTAGAAAATGAATGTTGTCTATTTCCGATCAATCAAGTTTATTTAATTTATTACCATTAATTCTCACACATTACGTCAATCAGTGCTAAAATGGTTATAAAGTTCTTATGAAATATTTTTAAAACATATAGTCACAATATTGAAGTTGCCTATTTTTTTTAGTTGTTAGTCAACATTTAGTATATTAGTACTTCAGAAAATACGGCTTGATGAAAAATATATTTAAAAATGAAAAACTAAAAATAATCAGATTTCAATGAAGGCAAACGCAGGAATAAATTTATAGTTGGATTGAATCGAATCGATAAACGGAATGCTTTATTGGTCGACGCAATGAAGCAGGTAATTCTTTTATTAAACAATTTTATAGATATACACAAGCATAGAACCATTTAGAAAATTAGGCTTTAAGGAAGATTTATATAATCGTTCCTATGCTACAGACATCCAGATGGAAACTGGCTGTATCAGGAAATAGCATAACGTTGATATTTTGCCTGGGGAGGAACGACAAACAATTATACTTGGATATCTGTTTCCATCTTAGTCCTTAGGGATGGGAACTATGCGTTTTCATTTCATCATTGAGTGTACAGAGTATAGGTCCCAGTAATTATTTACAATCATATGTACTTGAACACGTTTTCCTCATTTACTTCCATTAACGGTATCTATTTAAACAAAATTTCCGTAAGTGCGAAATATTTTTAGTGATTAAAATAATAAACAACACTTCTTTTACTGCTCTACTTTTTTGATATTGTGTGGTGTTTATACTACATATAAATAATTACCTGATTTGGGAACATTGTTCTAAGCCCACAATTGCAAAACTGTAAAACTTCCACTATGAGTAGCCATTTTGTATGCTGTACATAAATAGTTATTATAAAATTATATATTTCATAAAGTAATCATAGCCTTTCTAAATTCAGAGTTATGAGTATTGATGCTAGTTTTTTTAAAAAATAAACTAAAACAAAATAAGACATATATTAAATATGAAACATTGGGAACATGGGGGTGGGGGTTGTTGGTTGGTAACCGAGTTCAATCCCTGGTATTGGTCTAATCCTAAGAAATAAAAGGGCTCTTTAAGTCTGAGAAATAAATAATAAAAAACATTTCTAAAACAGTGCTCCAACACGCTTTCCAGCGAAGAGGCTTCTGACCAGCACGGGAAAATATTAAAACTGTTGCTATATTTAGATACGGTTTATAGCACTTAGTAAAGCTAATAACCGACATGTTGGCAAGCTGCCACGCTGATAAACCAAACTGTAAAAAAATTTAAAGAATATATTATACTTTTTTATAATATAAGCGGTGACCAATAAGGATACAACTAATAGTACGTGAAAACTGCATACAATGACATTTGCAACGATTATTTGAGGAATATTGCATTGTCATCCTAAGGAATGAGATGAGATGCCTCGTTACCTGTAATTTGTCTCGTGATCCCTACATTCACATACGAAACACAGCAGTACATACACTACTATCTACTATTATTTCACGTTGGTATTCTATGAGGGCTTAGTTCTTCCCTGGCCGATCTGACCTATCTGTATTGCAGTTTCTAGCTACACTGTTAATAGAAAATATATATTACAAATAAATTAATTATTTTATAATTTATAATATTAAGTTTTATTTATAATAGTTAACTATATATAAATATTAGTCTATCAGAACTTTTCAATCCAACAAATCAATTCATTTTTAGTTTAAGCTGTGGTCCATTGCAGATCGTTCTTAATGCACCACTATGCCTCGTGTTGTAAATACGAATGAAGTAATCACTTAAAAGGAACAGTCCAACACGTTTTAGTGCCTTCGTTTCGACTTGTTCAGTTTTGTAATTTTTTAATTTAATATAAAGTATGACATATATTAATTTATTTGTAATTATTATGTAAACACTCACTTAAAAAGTAATGTGATATAAAAGAATAAAAGATATGTGTATTTACAGAGTAGTATTAAAAAACTTAAAATTTAAAGCATAAATATGTTTATAAAATCTATTATATAAATGACATACTTAGTGAGTTTAAAATTTAGGTATGTGGACATCTGCTCTTTAGTAATACGGAAGTTCATAGGTTTTAATTTTTACAAATATATGTAATGCTTTTTAAAATATTATATATATTATTCCTCGTTATATAAGTTTGGCCTCACATGGAATACTATTCCCATCTTTGATCGCATTCAACGGAGAACGGCATGAATCGTCGATGACCAAGTACTTTTCGATCGACTTGATTCACTGGCGAGGCGAAGGATCTATTTGCATTATTTACTGAATTTACCGTGGGTAGTGTTCTGGGGCATTGTTTGGATTAATTCCAGTCGCTGAATTTAAGCGCAAAGTGGTTGGCAATTAACCACTGTGCGCTTTATGCGAAATTTCCTGCCACGCACCACTACTCTGTGGAATCAGCTGTCACAAGCGGTGTTTCCCAACCGATACGACTTAGGGACCTTCAAGGAAAGGTCCTACACCTTTCTTAAAGGCCGGCAATGCATTTGCGACTCCTCTGATGTTGCTGATGTTCATGAGCGGCTGTGATCACTTACCATCAGGTGGGCTGCTTGGTCGTTTACCACATGTTCTATAAATAGCCTTTTATATCTTTGACGGACATATGAGTCATGGAGTCGTGACCTCTATATTGAAAATGCAGTTATAACACGATTGAATAAGTATATACAAAAAACGAAACGCCTTTTTTTTGGTATCTATTGTGGTGTGCAGTGTGGATGCTGATGATGAATCACATGCTGTATTAACAGCATGTGATTCTTTTTTCAGTATTCTATTATTTAGTTATTATAATAGTTATCACACTTGTATTTTCTCTATCTGTGAGGACGTGGTCCTTACCCAGTTGACTCTACCAGTTAGCTCTATCACCGTTATGTGTAATGATACCGTTAAAGACACGGAACGAAATAGGATGGGTATATCCAGCAAGTATTTACAGAAAAGAGATCATACTCATGGGAATATGATCACTTGAGTATATTTTGGCAAGAAAATTTAATTTCAACTTTTTTGAATAATTACATACCTATATAGTATAGATAACTATTATGTAATTGTTCAATTTAAATAATTGATATTTCTATTAAATATATAATAAAGGGTAGCTTCGTTCAACAGGTGCAACAAATAATAAAAGTAGAATAAAGAAATAAGTATACAAAATATAAACAATGATTTGATCTCTTCTAATATGTGAAGTAGACTAGAAATGATACAGGTCATTTTAGTTCTCTGTCTGACGACGTTAACGTTTAGTGCGTTTTGATTCTTTGTCAATTATGGATAAAGGTGTCTTTACTCAGGAAGCATTTAACATACTTCAATTATGTCACACAAGATAACAAAGGTGTCACACAAGATTCAGATGCGAAAATTTTTAAAAGGATATTATACGTGTTCATAAATATGAACACGTATTTATTTCTGTATATAAAAAAGTATTCTTTTTTAAAGAATAATGGATAAGTATTTTTAAAATAATATTGTTATTTGAAAAATAGTACACACGGAAGTTATTAAACAATCATCAAATCTCATTCATATACATATTGTCGCCTATGAGTTATAGGTTATTTATTTAGTTCATTTGCATTTGCAGTTCTGAATATAAAATAGATATCAAGAGATAAAAGTAAAATGTTAATAAATTTTGCGTTTTGATTCTTTGTCAATTATGGATAAAGGTGTCTATACTCAGGAAGCATTTAACATACTTCAATTATTATAACAAAGATGTCACACAAGATTCAGATGCGAAAAGTTTTAAAAGGATATTATACGTGTTCATAAATATGAACACGTATAATATAATTTCATTTTATTTCTGTGTATAAAAAAGTATTCTTTTTTATTGAATAATGGATAAGTATTTTTAAAATAATATTGTTATTTGAAAAATAGTACACACGGAAGTTATTAAACAATCATCAAATCTCATTCATATACATATTGTCGCCTATGAATTAGAGGTTATTTAATTAGTTCATTTGCATTTGCAGTTCTGAATATAAAATAGAGATAAAAGTAAAATGTTTATAAATATTGTCTTCTAGTTATGCTTTAGTGATCAATTGTGCTACAAATGTCTATTAATGCTACAAATTGCTGGTAAGTAATTTACATTTTTTCATGAATCTTGTTGCTGTTTATTTTACATTATTTTCCCTATACATTTCCACGTACTAAAATTAAAACAATTCAGCAAAATCTTCCTCACTTAAGTGATACCTGGTCTGTTTGACAATAAACTATTTACAGGATTATACGGTAAACGATAAACAAAATATACGTGGTTTATTAAAGGTACATATTTAAAGATGTGTCTTATTACCAATGTAAGTTAATTATTTTAAACTGACAATCCACACTTGCTTGATAAGCACGATGACATTTTAACTATTACGTTGTCTTTAACCGGGCAGTCTCAAGGCTCACGTGCACTACTCCAACTCCACGTAATGACAAACGGAACAATATGAAATTGAAAGGCTATCACTGACTCACGGGCGTATGCTTTGTACCCAAAGCTCGTTTACCTTGGCAATGAAAGTAAAGTGGGCAGCGTGGTCTACGACCGTATAAAAACCGGAGCACTCCTTGCTAAATTATTCAGTTGCCACCATCAAACAACATCAACATGTTTGCTAAGGTCTGTTCAGCGAATAATCCTCGAGTATATAAAATATATAATAATCCTCTATAATCAGTCAAATATTTTAATTATTAATTACTCATAAATTTAAATATATTATTTATTTTAATTATAATTTGAACTATTTCATATGTTTTAACTATAGTTTGAGTGTTTCTTAATTAAAAGTTTAAAGTTTTAAAGTGCTTAATATATCATTATTTTCTCAGATTATCGTTGCTTTGTGCGCTATAAGCGCGGCTAGCGCTAGCGGCCTCTTGGGAGTTGCTCCAGCGGGTTATAGCAGCCACGCAGTTGCTGCCCCAGTGGCGTATAGCAGCCACGCAGTTGCTGCCCCAGTGGCGTATAGCAGCCACGCAATTGCTGCCCCAGCGGCGTATAGCAGCCATGCGATTGCTGCTCCCGCTGTCGTCACCAGGACCATTAGTCCCGCTGTATCATCTGTGTCTTCTTACTCCACCCAAACTGCCCACGCTTCACCCATCGCCACATACGCGGCTGCTCCCGCCATCGCCACCTCTTACGCTGCAGCTCCCGCTATCGCCACTACATATGCCGCAGCACCTGCTGTCCATGCTGTCGCCGCGGCTCCCATCGTGAGCAGGACTATCACTCCCGCTGTCTCCTCCGTGTCTTCGTACTCCACTCATACCTCGCACGGATCTCCTATTGCGACGTACGCTGCTGCACCTGCTGTAGCGTCCTATGCTGCCCCCGCCATCGCCGCACCCGCTGTTGCTGCATACGCCACTCGTGCCTATGCCACCCCTGCCATCTCCGCGTACGCCGCACCTGCGGTAGCATCGTATGCAACCCGCACCATCGCCGCTCCCGCTCTAGCGGCTTATGCCACCCGCACTATTGCGGCTCCCGCCACTACCTCGTACTCTTCCTACTCAAGCCAGACTGCCCACAGCACTCCCGTAGTCGCTAGGACCTATGCTGCCCCTGCCATCTCAACCTACGCCACTCCAGCTATCTCTTCCTACGCCGCTCCAGCTATCTCTTCCTACGCCGCTCCCGCGTACTCCACCTACGCCACCGCCCCTGCGTACTCCACCTACGCCGCCTCTCCTGCGTACTCCACCTACGCCGCTGCTCCTGCCTACTCGACATACGCCGCGGCTGCTCCGGTCCTCCGCTCCTCTGTCGCGTACTCTGCTGCGCCCTCCGTCTCCCACATCGCCTACAGCGGTCACGGAGCTAACTATGGGTGGTAAACTGAATCTGTTTATAAAAACTGTAAATAAAAAATTGAACAAAATATACGAAATGCCATATTAAACTAGAACTTTCTTTTAATTATATATCTTTATTCACATAGAATACGTTGCATAAATAGCACATGCTTATGAAATTAGTTCGATGTCTCTATAACTAGTTCATGTTCTATTATATATAACAAAATAAAAACAAACTGATATATCAAAATACATTTAAAAAGAATTTTAGGTTTATTTCACTATATGGTTTCCTTCTGACTAATTGTGATGAAAAATTCTTTTATAATTATTTGAATACTGATCCTAGACAATTGCCTGATGCCTGCAAGCAGTTCCGTCATCAGGAATGCAGAAGTAACGATGAAACAAGTATTGTTTAATTATTTTATTTATCTACTCTTTATTTACTTCTTATTTTCTGTATTTCTTGCATCAATATAAACTAAATCAGAGGTTCACAAAGGGGGACTTAATGCAAAAGGAATTCTCTACCAGTCAAACAGAATTCCTTTTGCAGATATTAAGATAGGTGTCGCAATAAACTAATGAACAAAAAGATAAGGCTAAGAATAGCTAATATAAAAATGCGCAAATAAACAATATAATACATACATATAGATATGGATAGATAACTATATAATCTAATAAACTTAAAATATTTTATCGTTTAAAGTTAATTGTTAAACATTTATATCAGATAGCTAAATAAGCTTATAATAAATACAGGTGTATTTAAAAATCACATCAACAGCATCATCTTTTATATCTTTATGGATTTGATTTAAGTGTCTGTTGGATTTGAAATTATTTATTCTTTGATAAAGAAAGGCACCACTGTTCTTAAAGACTTTGGTTGGATGATTTTAATAAGGGAAGCTTACCTTGAAGTAAAGATTATAAGAGAAAAATTACTTTCTAGAAATTTTGGATGTCTCCATCCAGTTTCTGGAAAGTTAATATTTTTAGAACTTTGGTTCTATGGTAATGCCTATGGCAATGGTAGAATTCGATTAACTTTACGAAAACATTTCATCGACCTTAGATATTTTTTTAAAACTCATACCAATTTTAATAAATTTACTATCTCTATGGAACGACAATCTATTCAAGTATGCGGGAAGTCGATGAATGCTGGTTGCTCTGGGTCGTGCTTTGTGGCAATCTGTTGTGGAGCCGTGTGTTCATCAGTGGACTATGGATAAGCTGTGATGTGATGAATCTATATGATTTATATAACTATTTTTCTTAACTACTTAGGCGCTGTTACTGTTGACCTTAACTGTTGAATTTTTGAGATATGAAAACGATTTACCTAATAAATCATTATTTAGTTAATTTTTTATGTGAATAAAATTAATAATAAGCTAATTGTTCAGTAGATCGATTTTGTAAACCAAGCGACTGATATTTAAATAGATTATCATCTTAATGTCACTAACAGTGATGTAAAATTTTTTTTAAGTATTAAAATGGTGCACGCTATGGCTGGACGTTGATGTTAGCTTCGGCATGTGTGTTTGTAACAAATCCAACGGTATGTGGCATTGTCATACATAGGCCAAAATGAAAAACTCAAGGATCCGTAAATATGTATAATTTTCCTAGCATTTAAACGTTCTTGGCGTGCAGAAGTTCCCTTTAAAATTGTGTATGTAGTATCTGGTCTCATACCAAAGCGAGATTTATCAGTAAAGCTCAAAATCAATCTTATTCTGCCTAATTTCTACGTTCATGGAGCCATCGTAAACAGGCTCTTCGATTACAGGGCCCGATAGATGATACTCGTAGTGGCCTTCGGGAACGAATATTGACATTGTGCTACCTATTTCGAATGATTGATCGCTTTTTAGTCCTGAAGTTCAAAAGCCTCGTAACCATAGTGATCATTGTAGAATTTTTTCGAGTTGCCACGATATTAGATTATTATCTATGGTGTATAGCGATGCATTCATGCGCTGGCGTGTCTAGAGTTGACTCACAATACTCTGCGTGTTCCTACGGCTATAATCATTTCTTCTTGACAATAAGACCAGACTCTGCATGTTCCTATGGCTATAATCATTTCTTCTTGACACAAGTGACGTTTTCTCTTCATAAGAGTATACTTTTTTTATTGATTGGAAACAGAAATGAGATGAGATAGAGAGGATTATATCAGAATTCACCTTCATTGAAGAATTACAATTTTTAATCGAAATCCAAAACCTGTTCCTTTTTAAATTTTAAAATTGACTAACACGTTTCAATCGGAGGTAAAAATCAATCTTCGAAATCTCGATTGCAGTAATTCTTTAAAATGTGCATAAACTTTTGATGTGTGTATACTCACATTATTACTGAGAAATTTAAAAGAATACTTTTTTTTTGAAATAACATAAAAATAATTTGCTCATAATATGCCTCCACCAAAGGTTACATAAGTTATTGTGTAGCAGAATTGGTAAAAAAGAGAGTGTCCGATATTATCGCAATCCATAATTAATCAAGGTGAACCGTACATTGATAATTTAGGAGAATTTTGCGTTTACTTACATTCTCCTTTAAAAGTAGTAAAAGTGAAGTGCAGTAAATACGATTACTGTGATTCGATATGATTATTTAGTTTCTACTTATAATTATGCAGACTGATAATACCAATGATAATGAATTTCATAATAAAATCATAAAAGAATATGATCAAAGATATTTCTTTCAAAATTAAGTGAATGGAATATTACTTTTCCCCTATGCCAAAAAAAAGTAACCTCGATAGGCAACTATGTATAACAAATAACGGAGTACGGATTTTTATAACAATATTTATTTATAAAAACCATCGTTAGACCTTTACAATATTTGTTCAACAAAAAGATGGCACTTTACAGTGGTAGAGCTAATCTGCAGTTTGTTTCTGCGATTTAATATATAATAACACGAGAAGACGAAAGTATTGAATTTCATCTACGTCAATTTTATAAGTAACAAAATTATAATATGGGGATGATATACTAAAGCTCGTCCCTAAAATTTCAAAATCTACTTAAACCACATATCATTGCTATCATTTATGGGTAAAAAAAAATAATTAAAATATTAATTTATCCCTCTGCAAAATAAAACTTCTTTTGATGACGCATCACTTCTTCCTTCTTTCTTTGATCCCAACTTTTCCATTCAAAAACAAAATCCACCCTTCAATATCCAAATAGTTGTTACTGTGTTCAATCAATGTGTTACTTTTCGTAATAAAGAACTGAGAGGTATTTGTATTTTGTCGAACATCAGACATACCAGGTTCTTTGTCCTTATTTTTTAAACTGAGCATCAGTTTAAAGTATTCTTTCGTAAAAGTAGGATGATATAAAGACTTTCGACCGGTGCCATTATGATTAGTAAAATCAAATATACACACATACAATTTGGGGTTATTTCTTCAAACGATAAACCTTTGTCTTTGAATCCTGTTACACTTATGCACAAAGTCCTTAAATTTGCTGGAGAGTTGTAGGAACGTTATCTGAATTGAGTTTCATAAAATGCTGGAAGTCATTTTATATTGTACTCCTTGTAAGTGTTTTTATAGTAATATTACTACATGTATATTTTATGCGTCTATTATTAAAATAACCGAAGTTAAATAATCAAATAATACCTTTCAATCTTATTTTGACCCTCTTCGTAAAATGTACCTTCGATGACAATAAAAGTGAAATGGACATTGCGGACCGCAGCAGTATAAAAACCGGGCCGCTCCTTGCAAAAATATTCAGTTGCCACCATCAAACAACATCAACATGTTCGCTAAGGTGTGTTGAACGGACTATTTTAATTTAATTTAATTGTAATATATTAATTTTAATTAGATGTATTACAGTAAAGTGCGAGTATGAGAAGTTTTGAGATTGGCTGTGAAATATGTTAATTAAATTGTTAAAATGTTGCTTTTTAGTTACCTATTATTATAACTTTTGCATAATCATTAAGGTTTAAACATGTCATATAATGTCATTTTGGTTGTGTGTTTTCAGATTGTCGTCGCTCTGTGCGCTATAAGCGCGGTTAGCGCTAGCGGTCTCTTGGGAGTTGGCCCGGCGGCATATAGCGGCCATGCTATTGCCACCCCAACAGCTTATAGCAGCCATGCGATTGCTGCCCCAGTGGCGTATAGCAGCCACGCAATTGCTGCTCCAGCGGCGTATAGCAGCCATGCGATTGCTGCTCCCGCTGTTGTCACCAGGACCATTAGTCCCGCTGTATCATCTGTATCTTCTTACTCCACCCAAACTGCCCACGCTTCACCCATCGCCACATATGCGGCTGCTCCTGCCATCGCCACCTCTTACGCTGCAGCTCCGCTATCGCCGCTACATATGCCGCAGCGCCTGCTGTCCATGCTGTCGCCGCGGCTCCCATCGTGAGCAGGACTATTACTCCCGCTGTCTCCTCGGTATCTTCGTACTCCACTCATACCTCGCACGGATCTCCTATTGCGACGTATGCTGCTGCACCTGCTGTTGCGTCCTATGCCGCCCCTGCAATCGCCACTCCCGCTGTTGCTGCATACGCCACTCGTGCCTATGCCACCCCTGCCATCTCCGCGTACGCCGCACCTGCGGTAGCATCTTATGCATCTCGCACTATCGCCGCTCCCGCTCTAGCGGCTTATGCCACCCGCACTATTGCGGCTCCCGCAGCCACCTCATACTCTTCTTACTCAACTCAGACTGCCCATAGCACTCCCGTAGTAGCTAGAACTTATGCTGCCCCTGCCATCTCCACCTACGCTGCTCCTGCGTACTCCACCTACGCCGCATCTCCTGCATACTCTACCTACGCCGCTGCCCCTGCATACTCCACCTACGGCGCTGCCCCTGCTATCTCTTCCTATGCCGCTCCCGCGTACTCCACCTACGCCGCTGCCCCTGCGTACTCCACCTACGCCGCTGCTCCTGCGTACTCCACTTACGCCGCGGCTGCTCCGATCCTCCGCTCCTCTGTCGCGTACTCTGCTGCTCCTGCCGTGTCCAACATCGCCTACAGCGGTCATGGTGCAAACTATGGTTGGTAAACTGTATCTGTTTAAATAAACTGTAAATAGATTATTTACCGAAAATATACGATAAACGAAAATAATACAGTTGTTTTAACATTTGTTTTCCCTATCAAATTACAAAATCACGTTATTACACATTATTTATTACTCCTTAGAAAAACTGTGTCTATTATATTAAATTGAATATATATTAAAAAAAAAATATTAAATTGAATAAAATTAATAATATTAATAAAATATCTTAATTTGGATTATCCAATGTATATGTTTTGTTATCTGTCCAATTTACTTGTCACGACGTTTTATGAAATGTTAAAACCCTGAAAAGGATTTTAGTAATTTGCTGCATTATACTTTACAATATATTAAGAATACTCTTCATGAAATCATTTTCACATTACAAACAAACATTTAAAAGCTTTGCAGAAAAGATTACAAATAATTGAATTTAAGAAGACACGAATATAACAATGTCTTGTTAATCATATTCCATTTCCTATGGCAGTGTTCGTAATAAAGCTCATTCAAGGTAACTTAAAATGTGAAATATATTCAATAGTATAGGAAATAATAGTTTAACACCTCAGTTATAAAATAGCTGTACTATTGATACTTACCGTGCCGATAAGTAACCGAAAGGACCACAACAAATACCAACATTAAAGAGCAATTTTAACCAGCTGTATTACACACACACCAGGTGAATACAAACTGCAGTGTAGTTCTTTGCGTGGTAGAGCTACACTGCAGTTTGTTTCTAGGCGCAGAATGAATGGGTCAGTTAAACTGGAGTACGACCACGCCCTCACAGACCAGCGTAAAATACCAGCATAATGCTGCTGTGTTTCGTCTGGTGAGTGGAGGGATCCAGAAAACTTTATTACTGGTGACAAGGCATTCCATCTAAGTCCTTAAGGGTGACAACACATCTTCATTATGATTCCTTGTCAAGGATAACGTCATGGGCTGCAGGTATCACTTACCGTCAGGTAAACTGTGTGCTCGACTGTGTGATAAAAAAAGGAACCGGAGACCTAATGACTGATGAAGGTAATACTTCTTAGTTCTAAGAAGTGATAAACTATTTGCGTTTTCCATAAAGGTGATGTTCCATTATGTAGGAGTGAACGGCAGCAGGAATCAAGTAATATGAGTTGAAATGTGTTAGTTTGTAACCGTCCGCATATAAAAAAAGATAAAAGATCATAAAATAAACCTTTATGCATAATTCCATTACTAGTATATATATATATATACAATTGGATCGTTTATTATCTTAGATTTTCTTTTAATTTAACAACTTTACAATCTTAAAAAGTAAACTACAAGTATGTGACTCGAGATATACTTTAATACTTCTACAATTTACATTTACCGAAGTTATTAGACTGAATTATACGGAAATGAATGCCGTGCGTGAATAATATATATAGTTGGGCATAAGTACGACGGCTTTTATATATGCACTTGTATATATAAAGGATGTTAGGAAGAGGGTTACAAAAAGAATTACAAAAAGGCTAGAATCCAAAATAGCGTTCTAAAATTCCAATTTATTTTAATTTTTTTCTTCTCTAGTTAATTGTTAATACCAAGGTGAACAATATAAGTATAAAACTGAATTTCTAGCGCCGCGGTGCGGAGCATCTTCCAGTTTCAAAAAAGCGACGTTTATTTGCTCTATCAATTGTTCTTTTATTTCTAAGATAACACAAGAACAATTGATACTTCAATTCTTTAGCACATTCCCAGACAAAGTTATCGAGAGAAGTTCGGACTTTGGGAACGTCTGGGCCATGCAATGGGGCCAAGTATTCCAAACTACATGTGAGGGAACGCATTATGAAGACACTCCTTCACTTTTATTTCACGGTAGGGTACCATCAGTTATTAGGGACAGCCATAGTTTTCGAAGACTATCGGACGATCTTCCACGAATGTCGGAACATCACTCACAAATTTCGACGGATCAGTTTGCAGGATCAGTTGCATATAAAATTGAGACCCTTTGGTTTCCACTTGTGTGTTGATTAAGTACTCTTGACGTTGAAAATCTGTGGATAATATTTTCAAATGCTTTTAAAACTGATATCTTTGCCTTTCATTCCCATTCTTTTAAATTTAAAACCAAGACAAACTCCTTAAAATAATATAGGGTCTTGAGGGATAAATATGAGGAATAGGAAAAAGGGGACAGAACATTTTTTACACACATTTTTTCACACGCTGCTGTTTTTTCAGGCATGAGCAATGAAATTTGTCCACGTTACATTAACATAGCGAAATAAATATATTTTTAAAATGTGTAGGTTTCTAAAAGTAGTAACAGTCCTCGATGTTGATAAGCTTATTACAGATTTTAATTTCCGAAGAAACTAACGATAGACTGACACCAAGAATTTTCAAAATGAGATGTGACCATTGCTATTAAACATTGAATGCCTTTTCCCAAGCATATGCAATGAAATTATGTCTCCACGTTGCAATGAAATAGCGAAATAAATATATTTTTAAAATGTGTAGGTTTCTAAAAGTAGTAACAGTCCTCGATGTTGATAAGCTTATTACAGATTTTAATTTCCGAAGAAACTAACGATAGACTAACACCAAGAATTTTCAAAATGAGATGTGACCATTGCTATTAAACATTGAATGCCTTTTCCCAAGCATATGCAATGAAATTATGCCTCCATGTTGCATTGAAATAGCGAAATAAACATATTTTTAAAATGTGTAGGTTTCTAAAAGTAGTAACAGTCCTCGATGTTGATAAACTTATTACAGATTTTAATTTCCCAAGAAACTAACGATAGACTAACACCAAGAATTTTCAAAATGAGATGTGAACATTGCCATTAAACATTGAATGCCTTTTCCCAAGCATATGCAATGAAATTATGTCTCCACGTTGCAATGAAATAGCGAAATAAATATATTTCGCTATTTCAATCTAACAAAGTTGAAATTACTCCAACGAATGACAAAACAAATGAGAACACAAACATTAAATTAAGACTTTCTTTTTTTTTGTAAACGTTTTTTGAGACACGGTGTATACGGCAAAGCATCCTTATCATAATAGCAAGGTTTAAAAAAATGGCCACTAAATACTAATAAACATCAAGTATTTATTACCCAACCGCTAATGCATGAGCAAGAATGTGCTTATAACATCTGATAAATACACTCCGTATACCGTCATAGTATAACACTATACCCTATGACGTTCATATATATCACTCAATCACCATAGGCAGGTATGCACGATATCCGCGGGAGAATCGGATGACATCTACAAACCAGCTCACCATCGTTGTCAAGAGTAAGCCTTTGTAATATTGGTCACGTGTGCCACACTTACAGTAATATGAAAAGTCCATGTTTCACTATTTTATATAATTTAGATTTCAAGGATATTCTTATTATGCTTTATGTTCATAGAGACGTTCACATAAATATAGTTTTACTCAGTCTAGTAGTCTGGTAGTAAGTCTTATCATTATTCTCAGCAAAAGATTATATATTTTTATCAACTCCCATAGTTAAAAAAAAAATATAATCTTTTGATTCGACTTCATGAAAATTTATATACTATACATATATTGATGTCATATAAACGTCTTATACGTCTTAATATCACATAATTACGGTTTAAGGTGCCGTTAATATAAAGCATGAAACAACGTCACATGGATCCAAAATTCGTTATCATTAAGTACCATCTACGGAAGGAATAAGGCTAGTATGAAGTGGTTAACTACCACATGTTATTTTTAATAATGATGGATGATTTGTTATGAAAATTGCGTTTATTATTTTTGTATTTTTTTTGACGGTTTATTTAACGGTAAAAGATTGACTGATAGCGAAAAATAAACTGGAACCAAATGCCATCAAATGTGATAGCTTAGTGTTGAGAGACTGCGTCTATCCGGTGTTTAACCAGGTGTGTCACTTCTTTGGCTCTATCATAGAAGACCAAAAGTACAAATGATGATTTTCGGATTATTAATACATTTGAAAATAACTTGTTGCAAGTACATAGTAAAAAAAGTAATTTAGAAGTTAGAATTAAGTATGATGTTGCCTAAGTCAACAACTATAACTTGTACTAAATTTACTTTTGAGATTATTAAATAATTAACAACATAAGAAAGGGAAATTGAAAGGAACATTGAAATAACTACATTTCTTTACTTTATCATATATTTTGTATTATTTGTCTATTTACATTTTATTTTCATTTATTAAGAGAAAACAGATTCAGATTACCAACCATAGTTAGCTCTGTGACCACCATAGGCGATGTGGGAGATAGCTGGAGCGGCAGAGAATGCGACAGAAGAGCGGAAGATCGGAGCAGCCGCGGCGTAAGTGGAGTACGCAGGAGCAGCGGCGTAGGTGGAGTACGCAGGGGCAGCGGCGTAGGTGGAGTACGCGGGAGCGGCGTAGGAAGAGATAGCAGGGGCAGCGCCGTAGGTGGAGTATGCAGGGGCAGCGGCGTAGGTAGAGTATGCAGGAGAGGCGGCGTAGGTGGAGTACGCAGGAGCAGCGTAGGTGGAGATGGCAGGGGCAGCATAAGTTCTAGCTACTACGGGAGTGCTATGGGCAGTCTGAGTTGAGTAAGAAGAGTATGAGGTGGCTGCGGGAGCAGCAATAGTGCGGGTGGCATAAGCCGCTAGAGCGGGAGCGGCGATAGTGCGAGATGCATAAGATGCTACCGCAGGTGCGGCGTACGCGGAGATGGCAGGGGCGGCATAGGCACGAGTGGCGTATGCAGCAACAGCGGGAGTGGCGATTGCAGGGGCGGCATAGGACGCAACAGCAGGTGCAGCAGCATACGTCGCAATAGGAGATCCGTGCGAGGTATGAGTGGAGTACGAAGATACCGAGGAGACAGCGGGAGTAATAGTCCTGCTCACGATGGGAGCCGCGGCGACAGCATGGACAGCAGGCGCTGCGGCATATGTAGTGGCGATAGCGGGAGCTGCAGCGTAGGAGGTGGCGATGGCAGGAGCAGCCGCATATGTGGCGATGGGTGAAGCATGGGCAGTTTGGGTGGAATAAGAAGATACGGATGAGACAGCGGGAGTGATGGTTCTGGTAACGATAGCGGGCGCAGCAATCGCGTGGCCGCTGTACGCCGTTGAGGCAACACCCAAGAGACCACTAGCGCGAGCCGCGCTTATAGCGGTCAGAACAACAATTACCTGAAAACAAATGAATACAATGAAATATGTTTACATTTTAATTAATTATAAATAATCATCCCATCCAAATAATGAAGACTGAAATATAACATATTTAACTTTCATTTTACACTACAAGTCTTTCAAAACATCTTACGACAGTGCAAATTTCACATTTATTAGATGTACTCACGCATAACCATATCTACTATTAACGACGTAAAATTTAATTTAATTTAAATTCTCTACACACCTTAGCGAACATGTTGACGTTATTTAATTGAATAATTTTGTAAAGAGCGGCCTGGTTTTTATACTGCTACGGTCCGCCCTGTACATTTCACTTTCAGTGGTAACGTAGTTACAGTTCACAAAAAGGGTTAAAATCTTAAAGAAACGTCTTAACACGTCACACACCATTTTTGAGAGAAAATAATAATTCTCATTCTCATTAGAATAATAACGACGATAGTAATTTGAAGTGACTAAAAGATAAAACTTTAATAAATGATTTTTGTTACAGAGATTAAAGAGGTTTATTTTTTCCTTTACACGCGCTGCACTCTAATACTCACTAATAGATGATGCTTTAAAGTTCAATATGGGGCAGAAAATCCTAAAAAACGTACTACACTAAAATAACTTTAATTACACTACCCAGTGATGGGGAGCACCGCAAGGGCATCACTCAACTTATCAACCCCCTAGCCTGATGTAGTTTTGCTTGCATTTTCTTAGGGAAACGTATGTTTGAATGCTGGAGATGAGAGTAGAATCAAAGTACCCTCATGTAACCATAAGTAGTTTTTAGTACGTTAATACGCGTGACAAGAAGTGTCAATAAGTTTGCCTATCTAAGTTTCAAGGACCTATACTGCTCGTATACGAAAGTAGGATAAAATATGTCTCGAAAAAGTGCGGAAAAGTATAGGTTCTTTTTCCAGCAGTTTGTTTCTATGCATTCTCGGACTGTCAACTTGTTATAGTCACTTGTCACTAAGCTGTACAGGGAAGCGACTAATTGCCAAGTCTCGTGACTTGGCAATTAGTCCAACTTGCCCATACCAACTTGGTCCATAGAATGCGGTCTAATCTTTGTTTATTATTGTTTGTGTTGGTTTCAAAAAGTTTAAACAGTCCCTTATCTCGTACGTTCTCTCATAGGACAAAACTATTACACTGTTTTACATTCTTCTGGTGAAATTGTGGCACCAAAATAAGCTTGCAATAACAAAATAAATATATTTCAACACAACTTTTTATCTAACTAACAATTACGCCAACCAATAATATAACAATAATTTAATTTAAAAGAGAACGCAAAACATTAAATTTATGACAATTCAACTTTTTAATTTTGTTTGTTTTTAAACCTTCAAGACGAGAACTGATATAGTAGCCAAATATTGACCTCCAAAAGAAATGCTCTAAACAGCAATACGTTGACAATTGTCATGCTGGAATTAATTTAATTGGCTTAGTCATTTACGTTATGAATTGAGCAATTATTTGACATGGGTAGCAGCTGTCACGTCCTGATTCCGGCGCTCGAGGCCTATCTGTTCCCTATCCGTACCAATTCAATAGGTCCTTTGTTATTGATCAAGAAATACTCGGCAATTATAGGAATGATTTTAAAATAGCTACTAATATTCAGACAAATTAATGATTCACGGCAACCGTTTATTAACTTGAATTAAGACAATTACTTCTCTAAATAATTAAAAAGCTTAAGAATTGAGGCCTAGTTGAATTATTATAGTATAATTAAAATAAAAAAATATATAGTATAAATACATATATATATATATATATATACATATATATATATATATATATATATATATATATATATATACATATATATATATATATATATATATATATATATATATATATATTTATATATTATATAAGGCTATAGTAAACTGAAAATTCACTCTTAAAGTATGAATGACATAAAACAACTGGTGCTCAGTGTCTTGCCACTCGTATTAATATTTAAAAAGTTTCATGAAGGTACTAGATTCTGCTGTCTTCTCCAACATTTAAACATAAGTTTCATCAAGAAATTGCAAAACCATTTCGGGCTAGCAGCCCTTGTGCTGCTCTCCATCAGTGGGCAGAGAAATTAAAGTTCAGAAACTTTGTATGGATTTTCTACCCCATATTGATCTTTAGAACATCATCTATTAGTGGAGTGCAGAACGTGGAAAAAAAATACATCCTCTTAAGAGATTAAAGGGGATATTTTTACAGAGATGTAATAAAAATCAATTATTTCAGTTTTATCTTTTTGTAATATCATATTACTATTGTAATTATTATTCAAATGAGAATGATTAATTTCGCTCAAAAGTAGTATGTGACGTGTTTTATAAGATTTTAACCCTTTTGTGAAATGTACAAGTAACTACTAGCACTGAAAGTGAAATGAACAGGGCGGACCGCAGCAGTATAAAAACCAGGCCGCTCTTTACAAAATTATTCAGTTAAATAATATCAACATGTTCACTAAGGTGTGTAGAGAATTTAAATTAAAATATTATAAAATAAATTATAATTTTAACTAGTTAATAGATGTTATTGAAAGACTTATAATGTTAAATAAAAAATTGTTTTTTTTTGAATGACATATTTCAATTATTCCGATGATATAAACATATATGCCATTATCTTCTTTCAGGTAATTGTTGTTCTGACCGCTATAAGCGCGGCTCGCGCTAGCGGTCTCTTGGGCGTTGCCTCGGCAGCGTATAGCAACCACGCGATTGCTGCGCCCGCTGTCATTACCAGAACCATCACTCCCGCTGTCTCATCCGTATCTTCTTATTCCACCCAAACTGCCCATGCTGCACCTATCGCTGCTTATGCAGCTGCCCCTGCCCTCGCCGCTACTTACGCCGCCCCTGCTGTCGCCACAACATACGCCGCTGCACCGTCCATCGCCACTTCCTATGCAGCTGCTCCCATTCATATCGCTGCGGCTCCAATCGTGAGTCGGACAATTACTCCCGCTGTCTCTTCCGTATCTTCGTACTCCACTCAAACCTCGCACGGATCTCCCATTGCGACATATGCTGCAGCTCCCGCTATAGCAACATATGCCGCCCGCGCCATTACTGCTCCCGCTGTTGCGGCATACGCCACCCGCGCCTACGCCGCCCCTGCAATCGCTTCGTACGCCGCACCCGCCGTAGCGTCTTACGCGACTCGCACTATCGCGGCTCCTGCTACCTCTTACTCTTCTTACTCAACACAGACTTCCCACAGCACTCCCGTAATCGCTAGGACCTATGCTACCCCTGCAATCTCTACTTACGCCGCTCCCGCTATCTCCAACTACGTATCTCCCGCTATTTCAACTTACGCCGCCGCTCCGGCGTACTCCAACTACGCTGCGGCTGCTCCGATCTTCCGCTCTTCTGTCGCATATTCTGCCGCTCCAGCTATCTCCCACATCACCTACAGTGGTCACGGAGCTAACTATGGTTGGTAATCTGCATCTGTTTTCTCTTAATAAATGAAAATAAAATGTAAATAGACAAATAATACAAAATATATGATAAAGTAAAGAAATGTAGTTATTTCAATGTTCCTTTCAATTTCCCTTTCTTATGTTGTTAATTATTTAATAATCTCAAAAGTAAATTTAGTACATGTTATAGTTATTGCCTTAACCAAACTTAATTACTAAATTAATTTCATAAAAGACATACTTAATTTTAACTTCTAAATTATTTAAGTCCTATCATTTCCTATTTTTACTATGTATTTGCAACAGCATTCTGCAGCTTCGAATTGGAAAAACTTGATTGAAGAGTTCAGGTATTTTTACATTATCGCGCCAACATTATGGCATAAGGAGTTGCTGGTCGGCTCATGGTATAATAATAATAATATTGCCTGACAAGTCTCGTCGCAAAATTTAACCCATGGCTCCACTAGATCTAATTATTGCAAAGTTGCAGTAGAAAGAAATTAGTTTATATCCATAAAAAAAATTATAGCTGCGCATTGTGAACGGTTATCAAGGTTCAGTTTTAAGAACAGAATATTGTTATGCTTGTATACTAATGATGTTAAATATTATGTTATCATTATTGCAATTATTGAGCACTGTCTTGTACTAAATAATTATCACTTCTCTCTTACACTTATGGTTCTGTTTAATAGCTTGGAATTGCATATATACGAATAATATATATTAGTTTATAATAACTAGTATATCTAGTTGAGGTTTAAAGTGCAGTTATTATTTAGTAATAAATATATATATATGGTATCAGCCGTATGTTCGTATATTGTACTATCAACAGATACAACAACACTTCCTCTGTCGAAGACCAGAAAAGATCGAGGCGGCTGCGTGCTGTTAGAACTAAAAAGGCCGTTAAAGCTAAAATGCTGTTAAAGCCAGAATTCGTCGAAACCATTAGGAATCAATAAATCTTATGACGAGAAATGAAGATTCCCGCTAGGACTCTGTCGCGTATTATAAAACAAGACCTGAAGCTCGGTGCTTATCGTCGATATACAGGACATGCCCTGAATTAATCTTAATAATTAAAGAGGTTCGATTCGAGTGGATCGATCAAAACGCCTTTTGTCGCGATATGCAGGTGAAATGCACAGGAATATCCTCTTTACAAAAAAATTTCACGATTGAAGAACACTACAATAAGCACAATGATAAAGTGTACGCTCACAGTTCTAAAGAAGCTGCTCAAGTGGTCGAAAAGGTACAAAGTGGTCATCGTCAGTGATGGTTTGGTGGGGCGTGTCTTATCACGGAGTCACAAAACTACATTTTTGTGAAAAAGGAGTGAAAACTTCAGCCAAAGTGTATCAAGATACAATCTTGGATCATGTTGTGAATCTTCTCAGCAATACACTTTTTACAAATATATCGTGGACTTTCCAGCAAGACTCTGCATCTGGTCACAAGGCACGTACTACTCAAGCCTGGCTTGAAACCAAAACCTTTTTAAGAGCTGAAGACTGGCCCTCATCTAGCCCAGACCTTAAGACTTAAAATTATGGTCAGTTCTAGAGGACATGACTTGCTTTAAACGACACGGTGACATTGAGTTTCTTAAAAAATCTTTGGAGCAAGCAGTGGCGAAATTTCCCTTGGAAACAGTGCGTAAATCCATAGATTCGTGGCCAAACAGATTAAAGGCCTGTATAAAAGCCAACCGAAAACTGAATATTTACCAATCAAATCAATCAAGGATTTCAATTTTTGTTTGAATACACGTGCAGTTATATCATGTCGATGTATTGCTTATTGTCCTGGTAATAGTAAAGTTCGTATTTCCTCCCATTTAGGATTATATGTAAATGTAATAAATAAATCTGGACGACCGTAATTACGTACATAAGTCATCTCATCTTGTATGTACTCCTGCATGGTCTGTGGACTGCCGATGTAGCTTGAAGGTAAAATGGTTTAAACTCCCTCCCATTTCCGATAATAGCATCTTGTAAGTGAATGGATTCTTCCGGTAGTAATTTAGCATGGTTAATTCGAATGAATCGCAAGCGTTCGCTTTCATTCTAAGCATACATATCAACAATGTATTGATGGAATAGCTGACGATATCGAAGGATATAGTTGTCCTGATTATGTCTAATCATCAATCGGTGTGCGTAGTAGTTCATTGAAATAACTTTTTTATCTATTTTATTATCTAAAAAGAATAATAAAGAAAATGAAATAAGAAATTGAAATGAATACTTCGTTGTTCGAAAGGTTCGTCAGAGCAACTACACTTTTCAGATAGGAATAACCCTTTAAAATTTTCATACCCCATCTTAATTACTCAATCACGGGCTCTTACCCCCGCTTCGTTCTTATTGTTAAAAATATTGAAAAAATACTCAATTTCACAGAAACGGGAAGTGGGAACAGATCCCACGCTTTATAGAACTTAATTACCCGTTCGTACAATTTAACAATGACATCTGCAATGTTTACAACTCGAACCTAACTGTCAACCAACTAACAATTTAAAATAATGCTTTTTACCTGGAATTATTTAACAATTTTAAATGCTCTTGGGATGGGTCCCACGCTTTTAACTATTTAAATACCGTAATAGCTTTTATGCCGTGGGATCATATGTATAACTAATATGTTTACTAATATTTAATATATTATGTTCACAGTGTCACTCGGTCATTTGGCCGCTCGTCGACAATACTTACACGTTTAAGGTTTTATAAATAAAACAATAAAGCACCAAAAATTAAAAAATAAATAATCATTTCACTATATTGAATAGTTCATTATAATATAATTTAACGTATACCTTAGTCACAGCTAACGTGGCCGGGTCTGCTAGTGTCGTAAGTAAATTTTAAACACACGCGTGTTACGTGAAATAAATTGAAGCGTATATGAAACCATTGGAATTTTAAAGTAGTGCCATCTATTGGATCAATCCAGCTTATAAATAACCTTACATCGCCATCTATTAGAATCTTATGGAACTCACAGATAGGTCATATAATAAACAAATAGTTTGTAATAAAATAATATTACGATTATAAATTGAGAAAAAACTATCCATCAAACTGCACACAATGTACTAAATTTGGTTAAAATCGGTTCAGTAGTTGAGGAGTTCATCGCGGACAAACAACGTGACAGGAAATTTTTATATATATAAATATATATATACACACACATATATATATATATATATATATATATATATATATATATATATATATATATATATATATATATATAGATATATATATATATACATTTCCCAAAATTGGCTTGATCTCTCTTGAAAATGGTTTTACTCAAGGGCAAATACCTACCTCCTTCTCTTATCAAGATTTAGTATATCTGTCTTACCGTATTCATCCCTCTAAGCGTAAGTCTCAATTTATTTTTCTTCGATGTTATAGGGGTACTTGGTGGTATTGCAGAGAAGAGCGAGTGAGATTGACTGGACTCCGGTAGAATATTTTAGATTGATGATTGATGAAAAAGTGAGACTATTTAAATCTCTTATACTTAACTTGTATAATCAACATGCACCAATTAAAAGGGATAAAGTCAAACACATTCTTGCTCCATGGCTTACACCTGCCATTAAACATACCATGGTAGGGACAGGGACAAAAGGATATACAATAAATGTTCTACAGATCCGAAACCTTACTCAATATAACTGAATTCATTAAGTAAATGTAACGCATCCCAGACGTGGAAATTTCTAAGATCGGTAGGAATTGGCAAATCTTCTACTGTTGACCTCAACGATTTGACTTTTGCCCTCTCAACGCATTGTTCTCCACTGCACCCAACTGTGTTCCAACTCTCTCATTCTGTATTTCCATGTTATGCTTAAATTAACTTTGTTGCTGTTACTATTGAAGAAATTAAAATATCCATTTTAGCCATGTCTTCTTCTGCAGTCGGCAATGACCTAATTTGCACCAAAATAATTTCTCTAATTCTTCCGCAAGTCTCAACTATTCTTGCTCACATCTTTAATTAATCTTTATTCTCTTGTCAATTTTCCCTTACTTGCCCAAATTAAACCCTTGCCAAAAGTAACATCTCCTTCTTCTTTGTCTTTTTTCTTCCTATCGAAGGTTCTTAAATTTATAATTTTTAATAATATTTTCAGTCCTTTACAGTCTGGTTTCAGACAAGGCTATCGTAAAAGTACGGCGTTTGTTGAGGTAACTAATGACATTCGTTGGGCATTGGAAAATAAGTCTCTCACAATACTTGTCATTTAGGACTTCTGCCGCGCTTTTAATTCCGTAGACTTAGATATCCTCCATGGGATTCTTAAATCCATTAATGTTTCTTCTTCTGCCATTAACTGGTTCAGTTCATATCTTCGCGGACGCTTGCAGCGGGTTACCGTTAATGACATTTACTCTAAATGGAGTGATCGCACTGTGGGTCTGCATTAACTCAGTCAGTAAAGTGATTTCTCTAATTTTCATCTCTATGCAGATGATTTGCAGCTCTATCGACATACTCTTGTAGCTAATATCAACTTAGCTATTAGTGCTAACAGTGATCTGAATTGCACGTAACATAGGCTTCTAATTAACCTTACCAAATCGCAGGCTATGGTTATTTGTAGTAAACTTATGCGTAACAAGATGATTCTATCTACTTTATCCCCGTTACTGATAAATGGAATATACAGCGTACAGTAAATCATGCAAAAATTGGGGAATATTTTTGACTCTCTGCTTGTCATGGCGTCCACACGTCAATGAAGTCGGTCGCAAGATTCATTTTGCCTTTCATTCGTTGAAATGCCTTCAGAGGTTTTTGCCCTAGTCAGCAAAGGTCTCTCTTGTTCAAGCACTTATTTTACCCATATTAGATTATGTTGAAGTTTGTTACTTGGATGCTACAGAGGAGTTGAGCGCCTACTAAACTCGTCCATAGTACGTTATATTTTTGGGCTTAAAAGGTTCGACCGTGTTTCCTATTTGCGTAAACAGCTCAAGTGGCACCCTATACGTTTTCGCAGGAACACTCGATTAGTTTACTTCCTTTTTAATACCAAAGACTCCGTCATATCACCGCAAACGTTTTCGTTTATACATCCGCCTGATGAATCCTGCAGATCGGAGTATAGTGAATTTCCTGCTCATAAAACTAGTTTCTATACCAACTCCTTCACTGTGCAGGGAATTCGTTTGTTGAATGCTCTTCCTGAAAAAAATTGTGCCTCAAGAACTGTATTGCTATTTAGAAAACTAGTGGACACTTATCTTTAATGAGTTATATATATAAAGATATATTATCTTAGTAAAACTAAGATAATATATTATATGGTATATATATTTATCATTTATATTTACATTATATATTACTCGTATATGTATTATTATTTATCTATTTATATGCATGTTTGTAAATAAATATAGTCATGTATGTGGGATGTATGCGGTGAAGATGTTAGTGTGTGACAAAGAGTAAGTGAAATAGAAGACGTGTGATTGTGATGCAAGATGTGAGTGAGATAGGATGCATGAGAGAGCGAGAGAGTCGGATTAATTTTAAAAAGTTTCATTAAAATAAATTCCGTGAATACTCAAGATTTCTTTAATTTCTGGTCCCATGTATTTATTTATTTTTCTCTACTTTTCTTCATTTTTTTTTGTGAGTACACTATGTTTTTTTCCGATAATATGTACAACACCAGGCCTGCTGTAAGAGATTTTTATTGTAAACTAAGCTGCACCTTTCTAAATATTTTTTTTGTATTAGTTTACTTATATAAATGTTTAATGTACATAAAAGTTAAATAAATAAATAATTCGATTTTTATACAAAATAAAGTTTCTATTTTTAGACAAACACTACAAAAATTGCACTATTGTCAACGTCAGTTACACATTACATACTTAATAACTGAATAAGAATACCATCTATGTCTTTATCGGCCTTTGCAATGGTTGTTCTAGATTCTGTTGAAGTTGGGCTCTGTTAGCTTATGCTTTTACAACTGCAACGTACTCTAGGCTCGCGGATTCGGGATCCGCGAGTGCAATGGTTGCTGGAGCATACAAGTATGTACATGTCGATGTAAGAGAACGTCGGTAGCCGGAGGTGACTCTCAAGGCGGCGGTAGTAACTAGTCAACGATTCAAATTATTGAGGACTCGTGACGTACTCTGTTTTTTTGAAAGTTTTTTCAATAAAGGAGTTTTGAAATCCATGCAGTTATCGTTATTCGTTCAACGTGGATGACACCCTTTCTCAGATTTTTTTAAATGTGGGAGAGTAAATCCCTTGTTGACTAGTTTTTGAAATATACCTTTTTTACAATAATTAAATTAATTAAAACGACGATTTTGTGTAATATCACTGACCTACGTTACGACAGAGAATATGAGATTAATTTATACGGATATAAAAGTTGTTCGTGACGACACTTATGAAAAAATAAAAGATCTTGGTGACAGACTGCTGGCAATGTAATTACGGTTGATCTTAATCACAAACTGCTGACGTCATAAAGGACATTAAAACACACTAATATCATGAATGTATTGTAAAAATTTGCGTTAGTGTGGCGAAAAATATCATTATTTTTTGTAGAAAAGTGTTTTGTCTCCAATTGTGTCAAATCATAATGAATGCACTGTTGAACATCGGTGCCCTCGACAGACTTCCACAGAGCGCCATATTAATTCGCCTACTTTCAGGGATTTCCATGCTCCACATAGTGAAGCATCGTCGTGGGGGTTGCAATCATCGTCGTAACTATTGTATGATACGATATATTTACGTCCCACCTTGCAGGCTTAAATTTAGGAGTTGAAATTGGTAATCGTGTGTTTTCAATGAGAGCTATTTTTAAAAATACGTTATAAATAAGTAAAAAACATAAATAAATAAAAAAATTAATAAAGGTTATCCTAAAAACGTAATATAGTGATTTTTTTTAATTATCTATCGAAAGTTAAGAGTAAGCCTTTTAAAATACGATCCAGATGTTATATCATGGTATGTAATTGTGATATATTGAAAGTTGTCCATTTCTATATTCCAGTCACGGGTGTTGCATGCGGCCACTCCACGGGGTCTATTTGTCAGATTTTGTTATTCACGTCCATGCATATAGTATGTATATCTGAGAACTTTGCACTCTACATATTTTATTTAAGGACATTAATTGTTAAGAAATACGGGAACACGATACACATATTCTTAATTCTCAGTCACATAAAAACTCTTGGAGAATTTCAATCGGCTGACGTAATGTTTATATGTGTCGATATATTAGTTTTATTGCTGTTATTTTTTATTTTAATGCCCTCGTAATGTTTTAATTCCACGAGAGAGGTTTGTAACGCTATATCGATAATTCTATCACATATATTTTAACAGTCAGAGTCAATATTTTTCGCTTTTTGCGATAAAGTCATAACATATTTAATTTAAAACAAGTTGGCTATTAATTTGTTTACAAAAGTTTTAAATAGACAAAAATAAAAAAGCTCCAGTGACTGAGCTTTGGCCTTTAATTTCTTAGTGTACGATTTCGATTCCACTGCCGTCATCAGTTTATTCAATATTCAAAGTACCTCGTTACACCCACAGTAGTAAAACCTTCAAAGAATATAGGTGGAAATAGCTGTTAAACGCTGGCGAGTAACAAACGAGCACACAGTTCTCCTGATGGCAAGTGACTCCATTTACATTCATCCTTGACAAGGAATCATAATGCAGATGCGTTGTTACCTTTGAGGACTGAGATGGCATGCCTAGTCACTAGTAATAAAGTTCTCTGGATCCCTACACTCACCAGACGAAACACAGCAGCATTATGCTGCTATTTTACGCTGGTATTATGTGAGGGCGTGGTCCTACCCCAGTCGAGCTGATCCATTCAATCTGCAGCTAGAAACAAACTGCAGTATAGCTCTACCACTGCTTTTTGCATAAAGGGAGTTGATTGATGACGACGTCTTGGTCACCTGGATATATATAATATACGCTATTATAGTGCCATAAGAATTTTTTCAAAATACAAAGGCGCTCCGTCGTCATCGTCCTTTCTTTAAGATCGGAGAAATGTACTGATACAGTGGCAAGGATAAAGACAATGGTAGTGCCAGGCTGCGGATAGTTTCTAATTGAAATGTAACTAGTTTGTCTCCACCTGGTAAGAGTTACTTCCTCAAAGGTTCGCGTGAAGTGAAAGGTGTGAAATAGCAGTTTAACGTATTGTGTTTGTTGCTTATTTTTTCTTTGATGGTGTTAACTAGATGTTGCATCTCAGTACTCAGAGGAGACAATGCATGTTCTCTTTGAATCTATGATGACCATGAACGGTAGGTGTTTAGGGGTCTAAGTTGTCATTTTCCATCAGGTGAACTTTATTAGAACTGTATTAGGTAGAACTGTTTGTCATTCTGTATATAAAATAATATATAAGTATTTGCCATCAGTAAAACTTTATTAGAACTGTTTATTATTTTGTATATTAAAAAAAAACATATAAGTATTCGCATTCAGGTGAACTATATTAGGTAGAATTGTTTTTCATTCTATGTATTAAATAAAAACATATACGTATGTACCACACCACACAAACAGACCCGTAAACCAAAAATTTGTTATGTACACACATTGTTTCCTGGCTTGTAGAATGATCCGAGACGCAACGGCCTCTCCATCTCTAACTACGACTTCATTATGAAAGATAACGTAACATTACGTATAAGTTTTATAAGTACATAAAAACACCATAACTTGTACGCTATAATTACTATAAAGAATTACTTTTGTGTACACTAAATAATAGGGTAACTAACATATATAGATAATCTAAAGTACCTTTTAAATATTTGTTTCATTACACAAGTATTAAGAAGTTGTATTTCATAAAATATATTTGCACGACCCTTGGTCTTTCATACTGTTTACGGGCCGGGCAGCAGTTTTAACTAGTGCCCTTTCAGTAAAATATTTATGACGCAATTTTATATCAGAATTAACCTTCGTTAACTTCGAGTGAAACAATATGTGTTTGATTTCATATTTCATGAAAAAAAATTGTATGATATTGTTCAATATCATACACAAATTGTGTTGTATATATTATCTACTCGGGCTCGTAGATCTTGAATATCTGATTGTTCCTATATTCTCATAAAAAAATCTTATCTGTTGACAAATCTATCTAAATGTTTTAAAATATCTTCCCGGGACCTTGATGCTTGTGGCTTAATTGTAATGATTTCTTTGTTTCAAAATACACAGTTAATTATAAGTCATAATATTTACCTCTAACCGTGTTGATCACAATCTAGGTAGGTACGTATACATAAATTCTATTTTCATTTCACTTTTTGACCTAACATCTCAGTATAAACTCGAACAAAGATACGTATAAATATAAATTAATAGAAGCAACGGGCGGTTAGTCTTTTTCTGTATATTACATATTACTAGCTTTGAAACCAGGCCACACAATTGCCCTTCACCATAGGTCTATTTAACTATTATACTTATGAATACAACTTATATGGTAGTGCCATGCTGCAGCTGATTTCTGCAACCAACTAAGTAACACGCCATCACAGAATACCAACGTGAAATAACAGCATAACACTGTGTTTCGTATGGTCAGCGTGGTGATCTGGAGATCCAACGACAATGCATTGTAATATAGGGTCAAATGCCGTATATACTTAATTCCTTCTAATTCTATTTTGGACTAAAGTCTAACCTTTAAACCATAAATGATGTAAACGTTCGAGCCTATGTTATACACACTGAAAAATCATACTAAAATCAACACAAAAGCGATTAGTCAATAAATAATTCTTGGGCCCTTAACCTAACAACGCAATAGTTCCTGGTATTAGGTATCTAAATGGCTGAATCGAACCCAAAACCTTCGATTCAGATGTCGAGGACTTTGACCACTACACTAGGTGGATTGCGGACCAAAATAATACATATAAATGAAGATATTTTCGTATTGTAACAGACTGCATTTAAGCTAACGGACGCATACACAAACTTTTATAATAGATATACATATCTATTTAAATTTGATTCTATTTAAGCAATTTATTTGATTGAAATTGAAAAGAAAAAGGCAGGTCATACGCACTAAAACGATTGAGATCATTATGAGTGTTACTTGAATTTTATTTGTGTTATTAAAATTTTGTACATAAAATGGACAAAATTTACAAGCGATATATACACAATAAACTTAATTTCTATATTTTTTTGTTATAACTCTAATTAAAAGTCTAATAATCTAAGTCTAATAAAATAATCTAACTTTAATTAAAAGTAAAATATTTAATAAAAGTTTTGGACTTACTGGAATTCTTAAGGCAAATACAGTCGTACGCCAACCCTGTTTCTAATAATTTGAAACTGCAATTCACTCCTGTGGCCTTTATAACTAAAACATGTATGCTTTGCTTCTAGTTGAATTAATTTATGTCATAATATATAAAACTATACGACTACGCAATCCATGTATAGAAGTGGGCTTTGCAGCATGACATTTATTAATTCGGGCATATAAACTGGGTGGAGTGTCACCATGACATTGTTCCAGTTTGAAATACAGGAGAAACTAGCAAGAATGTAATGGCAATAGTAATCTTTCTATTAATACCTTAAAAACCATTTTACAATGACGCAATTCAGTGCAGTGCATTGCACAAAGTTACTCCGAGGATTCGATACCAGTTTGCTCGAGTTGTATAAAAGTGAATGCAATTGCTCTAGTAGTCACTCTGTTATCAAAACACATAGCTTAAACATGTATACTAAGGTACGGATTTTATTGTGAGTGGATCCATTGTGTTAAAGTGACAAAATTTAATGGATATATAATTTTCAGGTGGTAGTACTCCTGTGTGTCGCAGGCATTGCGACAGCTGGAAACCTTTTACACGCTGCTGGTCCTGTGTCGGTTGCGGCATATGGCGCTGCACCCGCATTGGCAGCATACGCTGCGCCTTCAGTTTCCTACCAGTCAATTGCCACTCATGCCGCTCCAGCTATCGCCACCTACGCCACCGCTCCCGTAGTCGCTAGAGCAGTCGCCGCTCCAGCGATTGCGGCGTATTCAGCTGCTCCATCGGTTTCGTATCAAACAATCTCTGCTCCCGCTGCACCAGTGACTTACGCCGCTGCTGCTCCAATTGTTTCTGGTACATATGCGGCTGCTGCACCTGTTATCTCTAAGGCATACGCTGCACCCGCGTACTCATCTTATGCAGGATACTCTGGTGGTTCAGCGGTTTCTTACCAAAGTGTTACCAGACAGTCATCCCCTGTAGCTTATGCTGCTAGCGCACCCGTAATTTCGAGTACTTATGCAGCGGCCGCCCCAGTCTATGCTCGTACATATGCTGCGCCTGCTTATTCAACATACGCAGCACCTGCGATCTCCGCTTATCAGGCGGCTCCCGTGGCTTCTTATGCTGCCGCCCCTTTGATCGCAAAAGCAGCCCCTGCAGTATCGTTCTCTTCAGTCGCAACCCACTCTGCGCCAGTCACTATTGCTAGGACTGTGGCAGCTCCTGCCATTGCTTCATATGCTGCCCCTGTATTATCAAGAGCCGTTGCTCCCGCAATTTCCTACACATCAGCTCCAGTAGCTTATTCTGCTCCTTCTATTGCAGCCCCTGTAGCCACATACGCTAGTGCACCTTACGTTTCTAGAACTATTTCTCCAGCTGTTTCGTACTCGGCAATTGCCGCTCCGGTGGCTGCGTACACTGCTGCCCCTGCCTATACATCGTACTCCGCTGCACCAGTTGCTTCTCACGTCTCCTACTCCAATGGTCACTATGGATGGTAAACAGCCAAAGCACTTGTTAAATTTCTTAACATAAATAAAAAACATGTTTTTGTTATTTTAAATTATTAATAAGGGATAAATTAAAATGAATTGACTTCTTGAAAGTACAAGTGTTTTATTCGTTTTATGATTTACTTGGATTTGTAAAAGTTAAAAAATTATTGCGTCATCACTATTGCCCTCTACCTTATAGAATACTATCGTGAATAATATAATGTTGATGTTTTTCGTTTGGTAAGTATAGGGATCTGGGGCTTGAGTTGTATTGCTTTGTTACCGATAATTAGTACTAGTAATGAGGCGATTCAACTTCGTCCCCATGGGTGAATACGTTTTTTGAGGATAGATATAGGTGCTTATGGGCCATAGTTATCACTTACCCGAACTGTATGCTCTTTTATATAGTAATAATTTAAAGTATATATTATTTTTACAAACGAGCTCACGAAAGAAGATATATATATATATATATATATATATATATATATATATGTATATATATAAACTATGCAAATGGGATTATTAATTAATGTTTGTGTTGTAATGTATAGCTTATGTAATTTTGAAACAAAATCATAAAACCAGGTCTTGGACGTGCAATTACTTTTTATTATTAAATTATGTTTTCAAGTATTGAAATGGCAAATATCTGAGTACCATATTACGTAAATTTTTAAGGCTACCTTCAAATATTAATACTATCATTTAATAAGCTTGATTTTTCGAAATAATCTTTTCAGTCTATGAATGTCTATGAAAAGCACGAAATCATTAAAAGAAGGCTGAAAATGATTAAGTTAAATTAATACTGGGATGTACAGTTCTCAAGATTAATATTTAAATATTCTTATAGCAAGTTACTTATTATATACAAAGTACTTAATATAATATAAAAATAGTATTTTACAGTCCCATAAAGCAGAATCTAGAAATCTATAAACGCAGTTTTTATCTTTGCTTTTTTAAACTGGCCAGTTTAATTTTTATTAACGTTATGCATATAACGTTGCATATTGTAGCTTGGCCAACCAACAGTCTTATCTATCTATATTATCAGTATTATACATTGGTGGTCACATAATTACAGATACTCAAGGGTTATTATGCTAACTGAGATTTTTGATTTAATAATTTGTACCTATATGTGATAAATATTTTCAATATACTTGACGTCCTACATTTTTATTCGTTTTAACTATATTTCATGCTAAATATAGTAAATAAAGGTATTGCCCACTAATTAAAGCACAATAAGTAAATACGAAAAAAATTATCTAAAAAATATTAAAATGAAATTTATTATAATGAATTATTTAAGGTTATCAATATTTTGTCGCATGTCCTTTAGACGCATTAATAGACCAACATCACTTTGGCATTGAAGTCATTAATTTGTTGCAAGTTCAAATTGGAATTTGGTTCCATATTTCTCTAAAAGCTATATAAAGTTGATGAACGTTAGTGGCACGTTTAATGGATACTCTTTTTCTACATGGTACCACAACTTTTCAATAGGATTGTACGGCGGTTAATCTAAGAGCGTTACTAATTTGCCCCGTAGAAAGTCTTTAACCAATGTTGCTGTGTGTTAATATCAACAAAATATAATTGTGACATATGGATCATCTGATAGCTTAAAGAAAAAAAAACAATCCGCAAACTTTCCTCTACATAGGGTAACATACTTGCCTCTAAAATATTCTTTTATTTGAATTTTTTCATATAGCCTACAATTTGTCACCATGTCCAGAAAAATAGCTCCAATTTTCTCTACGTTTTTCTTCTGTTTTTAACGTGTAAAACTCGCTACTATATTTATATGTATATATAGTCACGAGTTAACGTCATACGAGTATACAGTCACGCTGCTGCCACTTGCCAGACCATCGAAACTGCAACTCCAGCATAGACCCGTGACGTTATGAGTCTATTCATACCTCAAGGCCCCATTCCTTGAGGTGAGCAGTAGAGTCCCGTTTGGCGATACCGCAGCCTTGACAATCTCCTAACTCCAGCTGCCTTGCAAAGGCAGATATAGCCATAGTTGGTATTATTAAATAGCCATCAGGTAAGGTAACTGGCGTTGAATATTAGAGTAGAGAGAGTGTAGTTTCGTTCTAATTTGTCTCACCTCAAAGTTACATAGAATTCTATTTAATTATGCACATAACCTATGTTTTAGGTCAACTCGGCGAAAGCTAAATAAGGGATGAGTCGAAACATATATCAAATGCTTCGCTTCAGACGCAGCAGACATCTTCCACACATTCATCACAAGACGCAATATTGAAGTACCACTAAGCAATAATGTGCCTAACATAGTGAGTAGTGCGTCCTTGTGTCGCACCATTACAAACCAAGACATCTTCGGAAATTAGTAGCGTATTTATATATAACGTATTGTAATAGTAAGCTACTAAGATGTCAACGGCAATAGAACTCATGTATCAGCACCAAAACACTAAAACGTGAACACACGGCCCATATCGAAAGATAACCGACGTTTCATTATATACAACACTAAGATGCCAGTCACCATGTATGAAAGGTCTGAATGAACAAAACGTCGTAGCCAATTATGATTAGAACAAGATAAATCAAAATGCTTGCTTGGCTTGCTGCTTCTAGTAAAACCTATTGCTTATTATTTTATTTTATTTATTAACTGCCATCATATTGTATTTTATAGTGAACGTTTGGTTTAATAAAAGAAAATCTTTAAGTAAATTGTCTATAGACAAGATATATAACAATAAATAGATAATTGAATTTCAAGAAAGAAAACAAAATTCACTTTTAATCATCACTGTGTAACCATATTTTGCGAACAGCTTTCTGGTCAAATTACTCAATTACGTAGTGACTAAATATAAGAGAGACAGTTTAGGGTATTTAATCACTTAAAATCGATAAAGTAATCACTTAAAGATTAAGGTTTTCCTATAGTATATAAAGTTTATTTTTAATTAATGTGAACGTATTTTCATTTAATTCACATTCAAAATACACATAATAGACATTACATTCATACTATAAATTACGGTAGGAGAACAATTTGGAAAAAATTATAAATAAAAATGTTTAAATATAATATATACCGGCTTCACTTAAGTCGACACACGAACATTAACATATTATATATATTAAATATACTTCAAACTTAACATTCAAAACTTTAAAAGCGTCTATATAGTCTATATATATAGTCTTATGGTTTTTGTACGGTCTGCTAAGTTTAACATCGTAAGGCGGATTCGACCGCCTTTCGGTTATTGTCGTGAAACAACTACTAGTTAAAGTATTTGAGCTTAGTTACAGTGTAAAAGAAATCATAAATTAAGTATATTTTTGTTTAATGTAAGCGATTTTATTAATTGTTTTTTTTTATTATAAGTACCTAATAAGTATATGTAGGATCAATTAAATGCATTTCCTTATTGAAATATATTATAGAATCAGTGTATTTTCAGACACGCCACACCGCGCTCGCCGGCGAGCGCGACGTCGTCTTCCTCGTACAGCGACTTACACGCGATTTAATCGTGTTTTAGGCCGCTTCTAAACTTATCCTGTCCTCCCTTTAGATAGCGATCCGAGTCGAGGTTTCGTACCTCACTATGAGGGGCCCTCGGATTGTATTATCGCCCCCCTCTGTTGTCGTCGACGTTCTTCGTCCACAGGAGTCGGAGCGCAGCGGTGGTGCGGCAGCGGTCTTCGTGCTTCGCTTCGCAGCATCGTCGTTGTCTCCTTACTCAGCGGGCCTCCCGCTCGCAGGTCTATTTAGATAAAAAAAAATCAGTGTATTACAACCAATATAAAAATGTACACCTAAACTAGATCCCTCTTATTCATCAAGGTGAGTAAGGAATTGATGAATATTTTGTATCGAAATTTTATTATACAGCTTTTACTGGTCATTATCATTATCTCAGCTAATTTCGTATATCTAGGCTGCGGCTTATTAGATAAGCCGAACCCTAGATTTACGAAATTGTGGCATCTGTATCCGTCAATCCGGTAAAAATAGTCCGATTATATACGAGTATATATGCGAAGTCTACCTTAAGGACTAATATAGAACGCTTCATTACTTGTAATTGAATCTCGAGTACATACACTATAAAGTAGATGCCTTTTGGTTAAGACACTGTTAAAACTTTCAGTGTAAATAAAAGCATTGAAAGCTGTCTTACAAAATTGCAAAATTTACACTTTTGTATGAAAATTAAATAAATGCTTAGTTGTATATTAATTTACTTACTATTTATCATCAGTAACAATATTCTTTTCGTGTGATTAAAGGTGTAAAACTCAATCAAGAAAATTACCAAAATGACATCCAGGAATGTACACGGGGGAGGGACAAAATTTCTCCCGAAGAAGTGCCGTAAATTATAGAAAATTTTACCAATTGTTTTTCTCTGTTCGCACTGAATGAGGTCATTTTAAATACAAATGAATTTGAGCGGTGGCAATTAATTATTATATTCTGCCGCTCGTGTCTCTATACCGTAAGTCATCATTGGCAACACGCGTTGGTTAAAGACTTTTATTTTTAGACATTGAGGGATGTTGGACGCGAAGATGTGTCGCCTGTTACCGAGCGCTGCCCAACCGAGTTGGATCCGTCGATTGACCTCTGCGTCGAGGTTGAACATGGTCTTAGACTGCTGGCCGTATGAGACACAGCACAAAAGATTAGCAAGCTGAAGTGGCAATGGGCTGGCCATGTAGTCAGTAGGACGGATGGGAAAGAAAGTTTCATGAGTGGAAACCTCGGACTGTAGGATGACCCTCTACTAGATGGAATGACGACCTATCAAGCTATAAGCTAGCTGTAAGTCGATGGATGCAGGTGGCTCAGGATCGTGCTTTGTTGCAATCTATGACGGAGACCCATATTCAGCAGTGAACTATAGATATTATAATTCAGCCTATAATCTGTTCTCTTCCCCACTGAATTTTAAATTACGCAATGAGATTTGGTTACTTTAATTTTTTTTTATTAAAACTAATACTATGTGATATGGTGTAAAATAAGATTTTGCATCATATATATTCGCCAATACTACACATTTTATAAAATTAATTATATTAATATGTCATATAAATCTAGTATTAAATCTTACATATACCATTTACATATAATCCTATGTTAAACTTCAATATTTGATGATCTAGAATTAATTAATAGCTTATTAATTAATTAAAGGGTAAGCAATAGCCACTAATAGTTTTCTATGGTCTTTTTAGGGATTGACATCCATAAGACCTACGTAATTATCTAAAAGTAGGAATAATGAATATGTGTAAATATTAAGTATAAGTACATAAAACTTATTTAACAAATAACCGACTTTATACGAGTTGACACAGAAATTTTGATATGAAAAACCGATAATATTATATGTATCGACTACAATATGTACATATATACTGTATGTATTTTATGTTTTTGTTTTATTTAAACATCTTCTTATTCATATTTTTTATTATCACATATTTTTAAGAGGTGGGAAAATTGGAATGTGTAAACAAAACCGTTGTGACAATCACAGATGATTTGTTGATATATATGTATTGGATATATAAAGTTATTTATATAAAATCCTTTATATGTTTTATGTGATCACCTTTTTAAACAAAAACAATAATTTAACTAATTATAGAAAATATATATAAGAAGCAACACGTGTAGATATATATATATATATATATATATATATATATATATGTATATATGTATACATATATATGTATATATAAATATAAGTATATATATATATATAATAATCATTTAAATATAAGATTCGCTAACTAGGCATTGAATTTACTAATTAAAGTAGATAAGCAGGTGACAAAAAGTACAGTGTTGACAAATTATACAAATATTTTATTTTGTAAAACATTTCAATTTAACCATTGAAATAACAACTTGAATCACGATTTTTGAAGTTCCAACACATATTGACTAGCTTTGAAACTAGTTTTTAATTGAAATTATCCGCACCGTAGTAAGAATATTGTTTATAAATGCGTTTTTAAAAGGATTAGATCTATAATTTCGGAAGAGTTTTGTGATATATTCGTAAAATATTAGTAACAAAGGGTGTAAATTAAATAATATTTACAATGGATATAAGAAATATTACTGGTTAGTGTAGCATTACAGTTCAATATGTGTATTGATGTTTTAAATTCGGATTATAATAATCTATAAATGACTTGTTTTAAATGAATCTGTATATCAAAAAACAATTGTCGAAGCTAATGTCCTGAGTAGTGCCTGTAATTACAGCTTTATGTGGAATTATAATTGGGCTGCAATTATTGAAAATAGTGACGTTTTGTAGTACTTAATAATAAATTTAAAAAGTCACGTATTATTCAAAATCGATAGTCACATTATTCCATTACCTTGAAAAAAACCTTCTGCTTATTAACTTAAATTAAGAGACGTTACGTACTTATCTTAATTAAGGTTAACTAGTCCTAGATGTCTTGCTCTTTAGACTGTCATCGATCAGGAATTAGACCTCGCATAGTTGAAATGCTTTTCGGGATTCCAAGCAGGATTACGAGATGAATTTTTGACCACTGCTTAAAATGGATTTAATAGAGGTAGACTTACACTGCACTCTTTTTCTAGCTGCATAATGAATGGGTGAGCGCGACCGGGGTAGGACCACACCCTCACAGAATACCCGCATGAAATTGTAGCATAATGCCACAATGTATATCCTCTAGCGAGTGTAGGGATCCGAAGACCTTTATTGGCTGGTGACGAGGTGTTTCATCTCAGTCCTCAAGGGTGACAACGCATCTGAATTATGAATCCTTGTCAAGGATAAATGTAGATATCATGGGCAGCAGGAATCACTTGCCATCAGGTGAACTGTGGCGATTCCCTCCATACCCTCGCGGTAAGTGTAGGAGAAAATCTGAAGAGAAGTGAGGAACAAGGGAAAGAGTGTAAATTGTACTGAGTTAAGGCGCACGCGGGGATGGAGGGGACCGAAAGGGCGGACGAATTAGCAAAACAAGCTGCAATCGCAATGAAGACAAAACCGAACTACGAAAAGTGTCACGTTTTATGCGTCATGCGACATATCCGGTTGGAGTCGGTTGAAGTATGGAACGGGCACTACAAGGACGCTTATCTAAGCAGGTTTCGCTGCAAGGAGAGCCCTTCATGTGTCTGTGATCCGGGGGAGTAGGAGTCCGTGCTGCATATTATCACAGAGTGCTCGGTATTTAGTGCGCAGAGAGCCGACGTAGAAATAAAAATGAGAAATAGAATTAGCGTAGGAAATTTGTAAAATCTAATTAGAAACAATGAAACAAATATATTTTTAAAGTTTTGTATGGAGTCGGCTCTCGCAGTAATCAATAGAAAAACATTAACTTTATTTTAACTTAAATATTATTTTAACCTTTTTTAACTTGTATTATTATGTATATAGATATATGTCTGTAATTTTTTTTTTTTACTTTTTTGTTATTAAAATCTTATTGTATTTTAATGTAGCAAACAGAAATGGTTTTAACTAGAAGTAGAAATGTTATAATTATATTGTAGTATAATTATATTAAAAAATAAATATATTGTGATATTAGAATTTTATATAAATAAAGATAGAAAGGTTTTTTATCAATAAAGAAATAAAGAAACACCCACACCCCAGGTCCCTGACCCAAAAACATGTTACGGGGAACGAGAGGGCGGCATAAAGCCGCCCATTTTTAAAAAAAAAGAAAAATCAGGTGAACTGTGTGCTCGTTTGTTATTCTCAAAAAAATGGGATGATGGATTCTACTACCGTACAATGTGTTTTGTTCCAAAATGGATTTATATATGATGGAGTATATAATCTTTTTACATTTAGTAAGTATGTACATATAGAATTAAAAGAAAATTGAAGTATTTGTAGAGAGCAGAGCGATCATTATAAATATTGTCGTACAGGTTCTTAATGATGTCAGCGTAATATAATATCTGAGTATGTGTCATAATGATTCAGCCCCTCTAAGGTTAAGTTCGATAGTGGATCTATCAGACGTTATCGTTGAGGTTGTGATTAACGATAAAAATAACGGAGAAATATTCACGTGTATTCAAATTGCTAGTGAGGTGATCATTTAAAAATTGGTAATTGTATTATAGAATTAATTTGACAAACTTAAATATAAACACACATGTGTTTCATATCCTCAGTTGCTCACATCTAAAATGTGTAACATGTCATTAACAAAAGGTTTCTTTAACAATAGCATACATATTGATCAAAGATTTAAAATGTACTTACCCTTGAGGATTGAAGAGATCCAGAGGGATCTTTACTTGTAATCAAGTCTCCGGTAGTTCTTTCCCCAGCCGGTCTATTCATATTGCGTCTAAAACTAGGGGCAGTATATTTCTATGATTTTTAAAAGTTAAACTGCAAAAGATTTTGACATTTTCTTTTATAATATCTATGATATGACAGCTCCGTGACATTTTTTTTAAAAGGGGTGCTAGTATAACTATAAAAATTCCAATGTAACCACTCCAACTAAGCTTAAAATGCCTGCGATGGTTCATGACAATAATTGTTTGACGGACCTTCGACCTTAAGTTACGCAGACCACAACCGTAACCATTACGCTATTGACGCATCATATTTAATTTTCAATTGTAAGTTTTAAAAGAGATGAGGCAAAAATTATATTTATTTTACCTAAATGATACCGAAAACTTATTTAAGTTTGCGTGGAATACAAGTTTTTTTTGTATAGTATAGGCAGCAAACGAGCATGCAGTCCACCTGATGGTTAGTGATCACCGCCACCCATGAACATCCGCATATCAGAGGAGTCGCAAAAGCGTTGCCGGCCTTTCAGGTAGGTGTAGGTGTGTAGGTCCCTAAGTCGTATCGGTTCGGAAACACCGCTGGCGACAGCTAATTCCACAGAGTTGTTGTGATTTACAAGAAATTTTACGTCAACCGCACAGTGGTGAATTGCCAACCATCACGATGACGAAGATGCTTGGCAATCCACCACGCTTATGTTGCAGTTGCACCAGAATTTGCCTATGATAACTTATGGGGAAGTCATGTTCATCAAAAAGCTAATGACTAATTTGAGGTGATAGTGGTAAAAAAAAGTGCAGTCATTCACGCTGAAGTTAATTTTATTTAGCTTTTTGGCTTTTTGTATTTTTGTGTTCCTTAAATTATCCCACGCTAGTACTTAACTAAATTTTCGCAAGATGTCGATACAATTTTAGACGGTGTAGGACAATTACTTAGCAATGTCTATTTAATCTACTCTTGAACATACCGAGTCATTATACTCAGACGAAAGCAGTGGCATTTGTGCCCCGTATAAGGTAATGAGTTTACCTCTTATGACGTCTGGAACCTTTTAATTTGAAGGTGAAATGTGGATGAGCATGGACCATCCACATTTCATTTTGTTTTGTTTATTCCGATCAGGTTATAGTTGAGAAAATACATTTAATATTTTATTTACTTTTATATTTGCCTTTTTTTCTAGCTCATAAATACATGTGAACATTATGGTCAGTGATGAATGCGGTCAATATGTCTCCTCAATAAAGATTCGAGACGCATATGTGTCTCCCTCCTCGGGACAGATGGAATGCCTCATTTACTGTAATCACAGATTACCGGCTCCCTATACACTCCTTATAATGCGACTCTATATTTACATTACAAATTGTGTGTTTTTTTATGAAACTAAGAGTGAAAAAGTTACTTAATGGTAAATGATTTGACACATAAAATCCTACATCCGTTCACAGCAAAGATTCTAATTGCACATGCATCGTCAACTTCGAGGACTAAGATCGAATGCCAAGCGACCAACTGGTAGATACTGACGCTCACAATATGAAACAGTGGCTAATGCCATTGTTTGATTTTTAAATAGTGGCATAATTGCCACTATTAAAATATCATCCGTTTTTTTTCTTTGTTTACACTCATTGAGCCAAGAACTTCTAACCTGTTAACAGTGGGACGTCCAAATAAATACTTCACTATTGTAATTGCTTGTAAGCAATGGTTGTATCAGGTTTTGTTGAATTGTTATTACTAGTATCTATTGTGCTAATCGCTTAGTTAAAGCTGATTTGTGAATACGGGACGTTGGTTGAAAGAGTGAATAATCTTAAACACTATGGAATAAGGTGTTTCCTAAAATACCATTCATAAAAAGGCGTTGTATAATAATAGTGATTTGGTACCAGTTTGTTTGTAAAATAAATTATCTAACTCAATGTTTTTTCAATGAAATTATGCCCGCATTGTATATATAATGAGCAAATCTGACCCTAAGCCCTTATTAGCAACGGTCAGAAGACAATACTTATAGGCTATAAGAGAATAAATTTACTTACAAAATAATCTGAAAAAATACGTCTACTTTACGCATATATACATACGACTCTTCATCTCAGAACTTTTCAATTCCGACTTTCGTCAAAGATATACTTCAGTGACTTATGACTCAGAATACCTGATCACCTGCATCCATTGATTTCCGTAAGTCGTCACTCTATCTAGCGGGAGATCATCCTACACTGCAATGATCAAAACGACGTTAGTATATAGGTAGCCCTCCATAGCTCCTTGAGTGATTTTGAACTTTAACATACGGGCAACACTGGGACCACGTCTTAATTCAGGAGTTCATATCAGGTTTAAAGATAAAATACTTTTATCACAACGGCAACACGCACTGATTAAAATATATATATATATATATATAAACATTGAAGAATATTCAACCGTCCGAGAAGAATTTGTCGATTGACCTCAGAATCGGAGTTGGAATTACGTGATCAGACCATTTGTCCTGAGTAAACATACTCGTCAACAACTTCGAGTGTAATGTTCCCAACAACAAGCGGTATATATATGTACCGGTTCTTTGTTTTTACTATGTTCATCTTAAGAGTAAAGAGTAGGCTGATGAAAGACATTATTGAGGTGATTGACCACAGTGCTAAGGGCCCTCAGCGAGTCTGCCTTATGAATATATCGTGGCAAATCGAAGGTTGGTGATATACTCCTCATTAACGTTAATTGCGTATCTTCTCAATGTAGCAGTAGCTTAAATTTAATTATAGAGATGTATAAGTATCCCTATTAAATAAAATATATTTGCTCAGTGAAAAGAAAAAAATTATCTTTACCGATCGTGATCCATTATTACTTCTGCTAAAATCTGACTGATTTGATGGGTTGGCTCGATTGGGGTACTGGAGCAGAGTTCCACATAATACCTAAACCAAAAGCTTAGCGTTGCTGTGGTCGTATGGCGAGTAAGAAGCCTATTGCTATTTAATTCCACACTTATTTGATGACCTTCACCTTACACTTTTTGATTTCACAAAATGAGACCTAAAGGCCGCATGGAAGCAATAAGTTCGTACATTTTTAATATGACATATTTTTAAAAAAAACCAAGTAAAATATTAAATATGATTTATGTAAAACAGTATATAGTTATTGTAATTAGTCAAATAATATTCAAATATTTAGTAAGTATTATTTATATTTCGAAACGGAAAACTGACAACCCTTACACGTCACCTATATGTTATAACAAGGCTTCTTATCGGCCCCGTGGTGTAAGTATATTATAGACTACCTGACCGCTCGCGAGTCCTGGGTTCGATTAACAGAGCCGAAGAAAAATAATTGTGTATCAGAAATTGTTGATTTGTAATCTGAGATGTAAAGTGTATGTCCCGAGTTCCTATCACTGCATATGAACCTTCCTCATGGATCACGCATTACATCCGAATAGGGATGGGATAGAGGGATGGGCGCCTCGGTGTTATCGCAAACGACACCATAAAATAATTCTGCACAGTAATCTTGGCCGTTGCCGAAACCGATATCATCACCATCATCATAACAAGGTTGCTTGATGAATTTCAAAATAATCAGATAATTACTTTTAACTTAAATATTTAAGATGTTAACTGAAAGTCATTAAATTTTTAACCTAATATTATTATAGTAAAAGAAAGTATAAAGTGATATATAGATCCCACTGCTTGACATAAGCCCTTATCATAGCGTAGAATAAGACATATATAGATATTAAATATATAATACGTGTATGAATACATAATATATATATATATATATATATATAATTATATATATATATACATTTGTTTAATACATTTAATATACAAGGAATGGCGGAGTAGTGCAGCTCGGACGGCAAATTAAGCAAGAAAATCGGTAAAGTGAGCTGGTATATAAATAACAGATCAGTTTTTTAAACGACGATCGAAGAATTCTGTCATGAGATAAAGATAGATATTGGAATGTATCTTTAAGATAAGAAGGTGATGACGGATCATTTAAAATGGAGAAGAACGAACAAGATTCATACGAGTGTAGAAGCCCACGAAGTCCCTCTGCAGATTCACGAACTTCACATTTCTGCAAATTATTTTTTATTCATTATATGCAAGTTTGCTTGTTATATTTTCTTCAGCGCCAATCACGTGTTAAATTATTAGCACTTAAAATTGAAATCAACAATTTAAATACATATATACGAAATAAGTGAAGTTTTGGTACTGGGACTTCAGCTTAGGCTGTACAAGGGTGGTATTACCTATATATATATATATATATATATTTATATATATATATATATATATATATATATATATATATATAATATTTATATTTAGTACTACCCCAAACTATCTTAACTTCACTTTTGAACGGATCAAACGATTCCTCTGGACAATTCGCCAACAAGTTAAGAAAAGCGGCTCATGCCTTTAAGCAATAATTAACTTTGGGATACAGCTAAGTTGACCATGACATTGTTACATTTGAACTGACGCTTATAGTCATGAGATAAAATGATATGGAATAATAGCTCTTAAACCTTTGCAAAAGATAACATATTACCATTGCGTTATTCTTACAAGGTATTGCACAAATTCGCTTCGAAGATTCGGTACCAGTTTATTCATAAGGTATAAAAGTAGATGTGGGAACTTTTGTAGTCATACCGTCATCAAAACACTTAGTCCAAACATGTATTCCAAGGTACGATGAGTATAAGTGAATTTTATAAAAGTGCTTGCAATAATTTTGTCAATCCGTAGTGCTATATTATAAAATAAAAATATAATATTCATTCTTTATTATTACTAAATTCATTTATCGAAGTGTTTAGTAGTAGGTAATCGCCACGTATACGTACTATGTAGATAACTATAGTCTATATACTGTAGTAATACTCAGCTATTTCTTCAACTATTGGAAAGCTCGAGATTGTTTTCGCATCTTCTGTGTTGCTTTTATACGAAACCGTTAGAATTTAATGACACGTTTCGACACGGTTAATATCTTCATTATTTAATTCACAATATTTTCATTTTACAGGTAGTAGTACTTCTGTGTGCAGCGGGCATCGCTTCCGCCGGCAATATTTTACACGCCGCTGCTCCCGTGGCTTACAGCACAGCTCCTGCCGTATCCCATGTATCGTACTCGACACACGCTGGACCGGTGGCCACCTACGCTGCCGCCCCTGCTGTAGCTACTTATGCCGCTGCGCCCGTAGTGACTAAGACACTCTCGCCATCTGCTGCCTACCAATCTTATTCAACTTACTCTGCTCCAGCAGCGACATACTCTTCAGCTCCAGCGGTCTCTTATCAGACGATCTCCTCACACTCGGCACCCGTGGCTTACGCGGCAGCCGCCCCTGTAGTAGCCAATACATATGCCGCTCCCTCTTACTCTACTTACGCTTCGCCAGCGATCTCTACCTACCATGCTGCTCCCGTTGTAGCTAAGACTCTGTCTCCAGCACTATCCTACTCTTCCATCGCTTCTCATTCCGCTCCTTTGGCAACATACGCCGCCGCTGCTCCCGCCTATTCTGCATACTCAGCTGTACCTTCTCTTAGACCCGCCATCACATACTCCGCTGCCCCAGCTGTAGCCCACGTGTCTTACTCTGGCTTGGGCGCAAGCTATGGGTGGTAAATAATCAAATGTTTAATCTTAAGTTGGACACAGTATTTTTATTTTTGTATATAATTATTGAAATTGACTTGGAAATAAATAGTTCATATATAAATAAATATATTTTTTTAATTTAACTTCTCCTTTATCTTTTGTGGTAACCTAAGCAGGAAGAAGACAGAGAAAGAGATATTATTGGGAGATGATTTAATAGGATTAATATTGTGTAAAGTAAAGCTAAAATATAATTAAGAAAATAGTGAATTCAAGTGACGACTGATTAAATAAAGAAACATACGAGTAAAGTGCCATCCCTAAATAACAAATTTTAATAAATATATCATTTAGAACATTGTTAAAAGCGCCAAATATTTGTTATATTTACATAATTAAATAAAGAACCAGTTGTAACAATATGGTTTTAGTTTTATAAGATATTTTTTAACCTAAAAGTAAACATTGAAAACCAGTAGAATTTTATTTATTCATAAAAAAGTATCTATGCTTTAACAAAACTTACCATTTTCGTAACTTTCGTTTTGAGCGATCTGTATACCAAAGATAACACTGCGGCTAATATAGATATACCGTTAATTCTTGGATCTATTGGTTTAACTACAAAATAAAAAACACATAATATTAAGAACTATTTCAGTGTAATAATTATTTGGTGTGTTATTCAGGTTTATGAAAACTCTTAATATATTTTTTAATGTATTGAAAGTGATAAACGAGCACAGAGTTCACCAGATATGAATAGTATACCTCTTAGAACCGCAGGAATCACTTCTGATGAAAATCATGACATCCACATTCATCCTTGATAAGGAATCAGAATGCACATGCGTTGAGTACTAAAATGTAATGTCTCTTCACCAGTAAGTAAATAAGGGTCTTCGGCCATATGTTATCGCCATATGTAAAACACGTATTATAAAGACATATAAACTATTAAAAAGATAAATGGAAATATTTCTTAAAAACATTAACGCTGTTAAAATATTTTGCTGCGCGAGACATTTGAAATGTTCTCAAAAGCTCTTTTGCCGAAACGACGCTATAACCGCATCTTTGAATTTTCCCATAAACACGTGTGACGCTACCAGATATTTGTAGAAGCTAACCGAAATTTTATATTACAGTAAAATTATGGTTGAATTCCTTATACAAAAACGTAACTTAAAATGTTCATTATTTTTACGATTTTCTTTCTTACATTTGTGATGTTAAATAAATTATACTTAGTTTTTATAAGATTTTTTTAAATTATCGGGTAAGAATTTAACCATAGATCGTTTGCGGGGTATGCTTCGAGTATAAAAAGTATTTTTTTTGATTATGTGGTATGATTACTAACATAATTTCGCACATGTCTACGTACCTGGCTACGTACCATGCCTACCTACCGTACCGTATAGGGGATCCTGTGTTCAATTCCCAAAAAAAAAAAATTCCCAATTATATAAATAAACCAAACATTAGAATGAAAACATCAGAACAAGTTTTACTATATGACCCCAAACAAATTGCTAACACATTTAATACCTTTTTCTCCTCCATCGGAAATAGTCAACTCTCCCCTTTAAATAGATTACGTCTAATAAACCATATAAAAAATACATTTTTCCTTCGCCCGACTAATTCTAAAGTAGCCGATATTTTAAAAAATCTTAAAAACAAACCTTTCGTCATAGATGAAATCCCTGCAACTTTAATAAAATCCTGCGCAGAGTTTCTAACCATGTCTTATACCAAACTAATAAACCAATCCATTTCACAAGGCATCTTTCCGGATGCACTTAAGTTTTCATTAATAAAATCCATCCATAAAAGGGTGAAACTGATATAGCACATTCATGGAAGACGGCTCTAGTACACCCGATCCCTAAAAAAGGCGACCGCTCAGATCCGTCCATCTACAGGCCTATCGCTATCACCTCGTTACTCTCCAAAATTATGGAATCCATAATCAACCGCCAGCTCATGGGCTACCTGGAAGTGCACCAGCTGATCAGCGACCGCCAATATGGCTTCCACAAAGGCCGATCTGCTGGTGATCTTCTAGCTTTACTAACTCACCGTTGGGCGCAGGCGGTTGAGAGTAGGGGCGAGGCACTAGGCGTTAGTTTGGACATAGCGAAGGCCTTCGATCGGGTTTGGCATAAAGCCTTACTATCGAAGCTTCCTTCCTATGGGCTTCCTGAGAGACTTTGTAGGTGGATCGGCAGTTTCCTTGCGGAACGGAGAGTTAAATATTTATTCTACAAAAGAAATGTATCAGAATTGTAGTTAATATAGACCAAATGGAATCAAATCTCAGATTTTAACCGTCTTTTCGATGTATATATTTGGATCATGTAAATTCGTCAGGAAACATATATTTATACACATCAAAATCAACAAGTATAATTAAAAGAAATGAAAGTAATCAAAATCGACTTAAAATGCCTTTTTCAAAATTAAAACTCGTCACATCTAGCCCCCACTATATGACCATTAAAAATTCCAAAAATATACAATCATCTTCCTAATCTATAGAAAATCTGGACAACACACGATTGTTTAACAAACAGTTGAATTTGTTTTTAATCAATAAATGTTTTTATAGTTTAAATGAATATTTTGAAATGTCTTCAATTGAATTGTAAAGTTACCATATTTGTTTTTTGCAAATATTGTAAAATGTTAAATAATTACTAGCCCTCTGATATTGCTTTGCTCTTGCAGGGCATCACATGTATATCTTGTCGTCAAATAGAACTACATCCATGATTGTTAATGTGATATGCAATAAAGAATTATTATTATTATATTTATATATTATTATTAATATATTAAACCAATGCAATGTGTAAGTGGTCAATAACAAACAGCAAAAGGTTCACACGACAGGAAGTTATGCTTAATACATATTGGGAAGATATATCTAATACATGTCTGTATAAATAAAAAAAATACTGTTCGTTGGTAAGGTCACTTGAGAATGGCTGGACCAATTCGGTTTTATTTTTTAAATATTCTTATTAGTCTGAATTAGGTTTTTATGGGAAGATTTTAGAGGAAGAAAAGAAGTTGCCCAGAAAATTCGTGAAATACTAAAAGATGTTTTTTCTATGGGATTTTTGTATAAACTCAAGACCATAGTTCACGATTCGAAAGATAGATAATTTTCAAAAATTCACAACACGATTTTACACAAATGAATAGAAATTTAGACAGGACTACGTCTGTCGGGTCAGCTAATTAGTAATATTTATGATAATGTATAAGTATAAGTACTCTAAATTTGTACTGTAGTTTATTTTTTTATATAGCTAGGGGTGACAAACGGGCTACATTTTACCTTACGGTAAATGACTACTGCGATCTCAACAAAGTTTTAAAACTCATCTGCGTTTTCAACCATGAGGAATGAGCTTGCTTAGTTACATTTAACTGGGTCCCAGCATCCCCGGGCTGACATATATGAATCACAGCAGTATTATGCTTCTATTTCACTCTGGTATTCTGTGCGGGTGTAGTACTTCCCAGTCGAGTCGACCCATTCTTATTCTAGCTAGCAAGTAACCGCAGCGTGGCTTAACAAAACAAATGTAAAATCTCAAATCAAATCATGCATTTAAACATGATACATATTCGTATTTTTGACATTTGTTAATTACATTCAAGTACTGTCACATAGCTTAACCGTGACATTGTTACATTTGGACTGACGAGAATTTGGGCAAAAATTATATAAGATCAACAAAATTAAGTCTTATGCCAGAGACATAAATACCATTTTACAACAGTATCTTGCAACGTACAAGTATATTTCGATGATTCGATACCAGTTTATTCATGTAGTATAAAAATGCTGGTGACTGCGTTCGAAATCATTCAATCGTCAAAACACATACTACCAACATGTATACCAAGGTACAGTTACGTTTTTACCATAAAATAAATATAATTAATATAATCATTATATAATAGGGTGCTTGTATTTAGTAGTAATAAAACACGGATAAACTATTTAAATGTCAATAATATAAATGTGTTATAATGTTTGTGGTTGAACAAGCTTCATCCAGATTATAACATAATTAGGTCACTTAATATCAGTTAACAATATACTTATATTTCATGTAACTAAACAGGGGGATTGGAAATCCAATTACGTTAGAAATTATTTTTAACTAGTTATGTTGTCATGAAAAAACAAAACAATAACAGTATTAGCAGTTGTAGCTGGAGCTATGGAGGTGATTACGAAATATTTGATGAACCTCTTCTTCGTTTCCTCCCCCTGTTTAAAAAAAAAAACATAACTTACACTTATGTGTTTCGTTTTATATTTCAGGTAATTGTTTTCTTGTGTGCCGCTGGCATTGCTTCTGCCGGAAATCTCTTGCACGCCGCTCCCGTGGCTTATAGAGCGGCCCCCACTGTGTCCCACGTATCGTACACGTCACACGCCGCGCCCATCGCTACATATGCCGCCCCCGCAGTCAGCACGTACTCCGCTCCCGTTATCTCTAAAACAATTGCAGCACCTGTTGCTACTTACTCGTCAGCACCATCTGTCTCTTACCAGACGATCTCTTCTCACTCTTCTCCCGTGACCTACGCCTCAGCGGCCCCGGTAGTTGCTAATACATACGCCGCTCCCGTTTATTCTGCGTATTCGTCGCCAGCGATCTCTTCTTATCACACCGCTCCCGTTGTTACAAAGACTGTGTCTCCCGCTCTGTCCTACTCTTCCGTCGCTACTCACTCCGCACCTTTGACAGCCTACGCCGCTGCCGCTCCTGCCTATTCTACATATTCAACCTCGCCTGTCATCAAGACCGCCGTTACATACTCCGCTGCCCCAGCTGTATCCCATGTATCTTATTCTGGATTGGGTGCAAGTTACGGCTGGTAAACAATTTCAAATTTAATACCGTTAAATTCGGATATCTGCAGATGTAATATTTATTGTTGTAATAAAGCTTTTATGTAAATTTAAAAATAAATTATGTAAAAATGAATCCTCTTTTTAATTTACATGATAATTTATCATTTATACCGTACAATGTTAACTAATAGAAAAGAACCATGGTAGATCAGTATATCTGGACACCACCCTAATTTTCACAGTATGTCTGTGAAAATTAATCTAAATAGACAGACATGTAGTTTAAAGACGTACTCTTTACTCCGCACGACATTTTTCTGCAAGAGTAGAAACTTTTGGAATATTCTTAACCTGCTGTCTGGCATTGACATTCGAATTTTGAAATTTAATGCGACCCACAATACCTATAATCACCCTCGACAAAGAATCATAATGAATGATGATTGCCATACCTGTGGACTAAGATGAAATATCTCCAGTAATGTGGGTCCCCGGATCCCGACAGACGAAACACGGCAGCGTCATGCTGCTATTTTACGCTGATATTCTGTGAGGGCGTAGTTCTTTCCTGGTCCAACTGATTTATTCATGATGCACCTAGAAACAAACAGTAGCGATAAAGTCACTGTTATTCTATAGTTAACAAGATTTTTCAATATATAAATTTTATCTACAAATAAAGATCTCATAACGTAGAAGATTATAAGAGGAAGATCGGTGTGCTCTCATGACGGTCCGATGTCACTAACGTTTAATAAATTTAATTTACAAAAATGTAAAAATAATACTAAAATACTTTTTACTTAGAAACTATTATTCAATATATAATATATTTGTGGAATTATACGAAACATAATTATTATTTTGAAGAAATATATTTATTTGCTCGTAAAAGTGTACGACACATTTCACTGACCTCCGCTAAGAATACGCTCTATATAATTTAAACTACGATTATGTTTCTACTTCTTTATTTTTTTTCAATTTAACAAGAACATGTTTTGATTCAATCATAAATGTAATATGGATAATTTTATATTTATTCGTAAAAAATAATTTAAAATTTACTTTTTTATTAATTATTACAATACATAGAAATGTATAGAGTTAACGAGATTGTTTACATTTAGTTCAACAAATAATTTATTCAGTTCTTTTTTTAACATTCACTAGTGAATTTATATAGCATAATATTATTTTGTTTAAATTGTGTAGGCTTGTTTTTTTTGTGACGTGCAGATATAGAATACAATCTAAATATAGGCTTTTTCCGTTTTATCTCCACGAAATAATATTTACATTTAATATAGCTACAGCTTTAATAAAAAAAATGTGAAGCAAAGATTGTACTACTGTATAATACAAACAATACAAATACATAATACAATATTGTGAAATAATTAAAAAATATATTAAGTGAATAAAACCCATATATATATATATATATTTTTTCCTATAAATTCATGAGAGAGAATTATTAACCACAATTTCCGTGACACAACTATTAGATACGGTTTTTATAAACTTACGACACGGGAGTTTAAGGGATTACGGGAGACATTAATGGCGTCGAATTGAAATACCCTTGAATACTCTCGTATTCAAGGATATTTCAATTGTCTTTCTTCTTGCACAAAAATTATGCTAATACGAAGTAAAGAAGTTTTCTGAACGACGGGGTGAAATATATATTAGGTATTACTTTACCTTACATATGAAATTAGCGTATTATATTTAAAAAGTAAAAAACTTTTTTTTTGTAAAATTATTTATTTAATCAATCGAAGTATGTACCATTATTATCTATGCACTTTTGCAATTATCTAGGTAGTTTTTTCCTTGCAATAAATTGTCCAAATTCTGATAAATGTAGTAATCTGTTGGAGCAAGGTCCGGGGAGCATGGTGAGTATCCGAGACATTCCAATCGCAGGTCCTCTAATTTAGCGACTGTCTGTCGTGAATTATGGGGTGTAGCCTCTCATGAAGCAGCAGTGGGCTAAAGCAATTGACCAGTCTCGGTTGTAAGTAACGGCTAGCTTTTCCATCATGGTTTCTAATTGTTGACAATAAAGATCTGCCGTAATTGTCTGGCCAGATCTCAGGAAGCTGTAGTGCATTACACCAGCACCAGTCCACCAAACACTCACCAGTACTTTATTCTGAGTCAACTTTTGCTTGGGACAGGATTTGACCGGTTTTCCTGGGTTCAAGCACTTCGATGAGCATTTCCGATTGTCGTACAGGATCCATTTTTCATCACAAGTAACGATACGATTCAAAATTCCCTCGTTATTGTTACAGTTAAGTAATGTAACGCAGCACTCAATGCCTGTCTGGTGGTGTGCTTCACTCAATTCATGCGATACCCATTTTTTGAGCTTTTTCGTTTTACCGATTTGTTTTAAGTGAATTAAAATTGTTTTGACACTCACACCTAATTGAATAGTGAGTGAGTAATTGAGTTGAGGTCTATTTCTATGCAGCTTATGTCTTTATATGCAATGATGGCAATATGAAACACACACGTACGGAGTTTTCGCATGTCCTTAAATTATTTTTTTGTTTGTTTTTTTTTTAGACTAGCAGGTTAGGAAATCCTTAAAAGATAATTTTGTAAGGATACAAGAATATGCAGTTAATCAATCGCGATCAGTGAAGCGATCTTTAATGTCCACACTGAACTTACTAAGATAAGTAGGTTACGGCTATTGTGGAAATTAAACGAGGGTCTCGGGTTGAATTATAGACAAGAATCGTGTTCTTGTTTATAAGTCAACCATATACGTTTACTTCACGTCATTTATTTAAATCAACAAGACATGTAGTTTAGAAACAATTTATTTTTAAAAAAACTTGATTATTACACAAATAAATATAACTTCTCCGTCTTAATAGAACTAGGTTTTATATTATTTACCAACCGTAACTTGCACCCAAGCCAGAGTAAGACACGTGGGCTACAGATGGGGCAGCGGAGTATGTGACTGCATTCTTCAGAGCAGGTAAAGTTGAGTATGTGGAGTAGGCAGGAGCCGGCGCGGCGTAGGTTGTCAAAGGAGCTGAGTGAGTAGCGACGGAAGAGTAGGACAGGGCGGGGGATAAAGTCTTTGTGACAACCGGAGCGGTGTGGTAAGCAGAGACCGCTGGCGCAGAGTATGCAGAATAACCGGGAGCAGTGTACGTATTAGCAACTACGGGAACAGCTGAGGCGTAAGCCACCGGTGCAGAGTGAGAAGAGATCGTCTGGTAAGAAACAGATGGTGCTGACGAGTAAGTGGCAACCGGTGCTGCAAAAGTTTTAGAGATCACAGGAGCGGAGTACGTGGTGACTGCGGGAGCGGCGTATGTGGCGATGGGTGAAGCATGTGATGTGTACGATACGTGGGACACAGCGGGAGCAGCACTGTAAGCCACGGGAGTGGCGTGCAAGAGGTTGCCGGCAGAAGCAATGCCAGCGGCACACAAGAATACAATTACCTGAAATATAAAACGAAACAAACATAAGTGTATGTTATGATACTGACTAATATTCATTGTGAGCATGTTTTTTTGATACAAAGATTGATAAAAACTAGCACACAGTTCACTTGATAGTAAGTGATGACTGCGACCAATAAACATTTTGCTGAAAACAAAATCAAAATACAAACTCATTGTCACTCTTGGCCCCTGAGGAATGAGATGGAGTGTCTTGTTCTCAGTAATTGTGCCTTCATTCAACCATATGAAACTTGGTAGACGTGCTGATGTTTTACGCCTGATTTCTATGAAAGCGTGATCGTTTTCCGGTGGAGCCGACTCATTCGTACTATTATTAGCTACTATTCATTATGCTACTATTATTTCTGTTATTATTAGTAACACTTGTATTTTATGGCAATAACATAACTGTACCTTGGTATACATGTTGGTGGTATGTGTTTTAACGAATGAATGAATTCAAACGCAGTCAAACTATAATTTTTATACTACATGGACAAACTGGTATGTAAAAATTTATATGTATTTTTGCGTTACAGAAAACCGCAGTAAAATGAGATTTATAGATATGGCATAAGGTTTATTTTTGTAGATCTGATCTGCTTTTTTGCCAAAAATTCTGGTCAGTATAAATGTAACAATGTCACGGTTAAGCTTCACCCAGCAGTAAGCTCAGTTAACAAATGTCAAAATACTTGTATTTTTGACATTTGTTACGTGTCTTTGAATTCTGTTGTAAACTTGAATTGAATAAATGTATCAACAAAAGAAACATGTTTCTTTTTTGATACTTTCTTTTGCATTCCTTACTTGCTGTACAAAGTCCTATTACTGCCAGTAAATCATATGTAATAGAGTCTCACCGTTATTTTTACGACCGGAAACTCTTGTCTTATATAGTCCCCGTCGTATTTTGACAAATTGATACAGATTAGACTTGTTAGCACCATAGCTCCAGTTGTTGTTGTTCACGAAACATTTTGGAACATCCTCGTTTTTTCATAATGATATGGGTAAATAAAAAAAGGAATGAAAAATATAGAAATACAATAATGCAAAAAGGTTTGAAACCCGCGTTAATTTAGCGTAAAACAGCCTGATCACTAAATTAATTGTTTAAAATAATTGAAACAGAGTTTTATTTTTTTTATTACATGGAGAGTAACAAACGAGCCCATGACATCTACACCTATCCTTGAAAAGGAATCATAATGCAGACGCGTTATCACCCTTGTGGACTGAGATAGAATGCTTTGTCAGCGGAAATAAAGCGGAAGGTCTCTGGATCTCCTACATTCACAAGACGAAACACAGTAGCATTATGTTGCTATATTACGTTGGTATTCTGAGGGTGTGGTTCTCTCCCGGTCGAGATGGCCCATTCTGCAGCTAGACACAAACTGCAGCTTAGCTCTACCACTGTAGAAAATAAATTAAAGAATGATACCATTACAAAACTGTTGAAAATTAGGCTTCAAAATAATAAAAGTACAATGATTGCTGTTTGTGTTTGATTATTTTTTAAGAAATTACGGTGATAATAATGTAACGGCTGCCTCTGCCATATAAATATTTAGATACTTACTTTTTGGACAACCTTGTTTTATAAATAATGATATTTGTGTAGTGAGTCTGTTTTTGTAATATTATGTATATTATATTATCTTTACTATATATATTATAAAACCCCTATACATGTCGACTTGATGCATATTTTGATTCATATCTTTTTTTACCATTTCTTTTTTATTAATTATCACCTTATTATATTACATACGAGTGGCTATACCTAGTAAAACTCGTTGCAAACAAGCACATAGTTTATCTGATCGTAAACAATCAAAATGCATCTTTTATTTAATACTTTTTAAAATCAGAACATACGAGTAGGACATAACTCAATTTACACATAGTGTCCGAAATCGATATTTTCAATTATAATTTTTTGTGTAAAATAGCTGTAAATTATATTTATTTCTTGCAAGTGGCAAACCCATTAAATAGTGTTTGCTTTTGTCATTATTAAAAAAAAATACTCTCACGCGGAGTCCCGACCACGCTTACGGTTTTGTTTTCCCATTATTACTTGTATTTTAAATAATTTTGATTTGTTAATACGTTTAACCAGTAAAGTCCCCACATTCCACATGACATTGTGCACACGACTACGCTTAACAGCTGATTTTCAGAAACAGCATCGGTCGTTAGCGCATAAGCTCGTTGGCACCACGTGGCTGGGCTGGTCTACGGATATGGTGTTCAGGATCTCCGTTTTTTGAGACCAAACCGAGTAACATGCCCCAAGCGTAGCTCACCTTTAAAGAGATCCAATATTTTTCTCCAAAACGGATCTTGATTGTTAATGATACCCTAGAAGACGGTACTTTTAATACTTATTATTTTATTATTAGAACTAAATAAATAAAAAAAACATCCTAATTAGCTAAGAAAGGACGTATATGGTCAACAATAAAAGTAAAGTTGTTTTGATGTATAGCGTATTGTTATATACTTATTGCAATATATTTTATCTGAATTGATTTCTGTTGGTTTTTAAAAGCAGATATTAATGACCATAGTATAATGTAATAGTAAATATAATATAATTTATTACTACTAATTCTTCTGGTAATAATCAGTACATTTTTCCGAGGTTAAAGTATATTAGAAGCATCAATACTTTTATTACCAATCATCGTTGTCGTTAAAGCATATAACAAAATTAAAAAAACTGAAATAAATATATTAAATAGCCAATTCACAATATCTTAATGTATGGGTTGTTACTTTATTTCCATGAGTATATTTATTGAACATCAATAACATAAGAACTGTTAACAGATTTTATTAACTTTGCATAGTGTACATTTGGTTAATATTAGGTCTTTGAAACGGCCGTTCAAAAGTATTGGCCATTTCAAAGCAAAAAAAAGTTTTGTTTGGCTGTGAATTCTGAATTCAAATTTTTAAATTATTATTAGCTTTGTATTTATATTACGTTTAAACATTTTTATACTTTAAAGATTCGTGTAATTATGGAATATGAGTTCCGTCATGGCATCAACGCGGCACAAACGGCACGAAACATAAACAACGTTTACGGAGAGAACTTTACAAACGAACGCAAAACCCGTTATTGGTTTGCCCGGTTCCGTTCTGGAAATTTTGATTTGAAAAATGAACCTCGTGGTAGTCTGGACACTTTGGTCAACAATGATGAATTAAAGGCGATTGTGGAAACTGATGATGCTTAATCCACAGCAGGAGCAGTTTTTGATGTTAACATCAAAACAATATTGGTCCATTTGCGACAAATTGGCAAGTTAAAAAAGGTTGATAGATGGGTACCCCACGAATTTAACGATCGCCAGCGCAACGTACGCGTTGAGACCTGCCTCGCGCTGCTCAACAGGCATAGAAATGAAAGAATTTTGAACCGAATTGTTACGTGCGTCGAAAAATGGATTCTATTCGACAATCAAAACCGCTCAGCAAGTTGGTTAGATCCTGGTTCAGCACCAAAGCAACCCTAAACGAAAAATGACCTCTAGAAAGTCGATGGTCACTGTTTGGCGGTCTAGTGCCGGTGTGATTCATCACAGTGTTTTTACCAAATGGCATGTGAATTACTGCAGATGTGTACTGTGAAGAAATGAAGACATTGATGGAGAAGCTCGCACATCTGCAACCAACTTTGGTCAATCGGTCGTCCCCGCTGCTCCTACATGACAACGCGCGACCCCATACTGCACAACAGACAGTCTCCATGCTGCAAGCGTTGGGTTTGGAAGCTACCCCTCATCCACCGTACTCGCCCGACCTTGCACCCACCGACTATTACTTTTTACAAAATTTGAACAACTTTTTAGCGGGAAAAAGAATCAGTTTGTAAAATGCTTAGATGATTGGAGTTATAATCAATTTCTTTAATAAAACTTATTAAATTAATAAAATAAACAGCATTCGATGAATGAATAAAATAGTATTTCTATAATTATAGTTTACCTTTCTTGATTTGGAAAGTATGGTCCAGCGACCTCTCTTTACGGACAAATAGTAAAAATGAAGAAAGGGCTGCGTGTATTTTGTAAATTAAGTTGATTAGATGATGTGCTGAATTGTTAATATAAACCAACATTTAGTCCCTGCCTAAACATAGTCCCCAATAGCATCTGAATGCTTTACAGATCTTTGATATTCTACTTCGGCGTTTGCATAAAATTCAAAGTATGTAAATGTGTAGTTTATGTTTGATTATATAGATATTTATTAAATTTAAAGACAGACTATTTTATTTTTTATTATATTACAATGATATCCATTATAACAGAATTTATTCGGAATGGTTAATAAATAGTTTAAAACACTTTGGTAATTTACCAGCCGTAGTTAGCTCCCATCCCGGTATAGGTGACGTGTGAGACGGCAGGTGCAGCGGAGTATGTTACAGCAGTCTTGAGGGCTGGCTCACCAGCGTAAGTAGTGTAGGCAGGACCAGTGGCGTAAGTGGCAACAGCAGGAGCCGCAATAGTCTTAGTCACCAAGGGACCGGTAGAGTATGCTAGTGGTGAAGAGTGTGAGGACACCGACGAGTAGGACACAGCAGGGGAGTACGTTTTCGAAATAATTGGAGCAGCAGCATAAGTTTTGGCTACCAACGGGCTGGCGGCATATACTGGAGCTGAATGTGACAGTGAAGAGTATGAGACAGCTGGAGCTATTGTCTTGGAATAGACGGGAGCAGCATATGTTTTCGCAACAACTGGAGCGGCAGCCGCGTAACCAAGGGGAGTAGAATGAGTGGAAATTGTCTGGTAGGAAACTGCATTGGATAAGGATTTCGCAACAACAGGTGCAGTATAAGTTGCAATAGCAGGTCCCGCGAGTGTCTTCGTGTAGACAGATGGAGCGGAGTGGGAAGAAATAGATTGGTAGGAGACTGATGGTGCTAGGGATTTAGTTATAATAGGAGAAGCAGCATATGTAGCTACTGCAGGTGCCGCGGCATAAGTGATAGGTGCGGCATGTGTCGAATATGATACTGCAGGAGCAGCACTGTAGGCCACTGGAGCAGCATGGAACACGTTACCAGCTACGGCGATGCCCACTGCACACAAGAAGATAGCGACCTAAAAACAAAATATTTAAGTATCAATCTTTAAATAATAGAATAAAGTAGTCAGGAAATCAAAAGGTTTCTTTCGTACTTTGGTGTACATGTTTGTTTGGTGCGTATCAGTATTGCAATAATTTTGAAGCACTCGCGTTTGCTTTTATATTACCGTAGAAAAACTGGTATCGGCTTTGAAACAACGACGCCCAATTCATGGGTTGCCGCGAGCGCTTTTGTTTCAATGTCAAGGCGATCCGCCGCCCAAAACATCGCTACGATTATATGTACCACATAAATTTTAAAGGCTTATGGAACGCAAGCCATAAGGAAGTCTTCGTCATAATCGGAAACGATTCTTTCAAGACATGTAAATAATATTACAAATTTATGTATTTTACAATTTTATGCATACAATGTGTATTTAATGAGTAATTATTACAGTATACATAACGTATGTAATAATTAAAATATTTTATTTACTTACTATTAGGTTTTTATTATATTATTATATTTGCTACATAAATTAAAAATATATTTGCGTTAATATTCTTGCTATGTTATATTGGGTATTATAAATTGAGAAAAACATTTTGCATCTTTTAAATGCATCATCATTTTACGTTTTTAGATGGTTAGTTGATTTCTGAAAATAAGAAAGGCCATAAACATAACATCTTATCTTAATCAGCAGACTTTTTAGGTCCACTATTCCATATAAATATCAACAAAACAATCAGGTATATCAAAAAAGTCGGTAGTCAACCTAATACTTCCCGTAATATACTGCTCACCTATATCAATAGCCTGTGATAACTTGCCGTTATCAGCTCAGCCTCCTCCGTAAGTTGGTCTGTATCGAGATGCGATTACTATTTGTTAATTTGTAACAGAAAGCCTTTGTGTGGGAAGTTCGAGCTTCCATTGTTTTAAAGGGACCAAAAAACTGTCGTTTGAATATTTCTGTAATAGTATACCGGACAGTTGGATGCAAAGGAAGTAACTGTAATATACGAGAGTATGAGAATTAACAACTAGTCAATTATCGGCGCAGCTGATCTTTCTGGGTGATTTTAGTACGGTTGCTTCTCTTTTGTGATGAAGGCAGACTAGGATGAGATGCATAATACCTTTGAATCTTATACTTGGTGGCAGGTTAGCTTTTCTTCTGAGTATCTGTCGAATTGCACAAATGCTATAACCGATGTGGTGCATAAAGCCATGAAATATTTTATCCCTTTATCTGATGTATCCATCGGTGGCACAGCTCACCCTAGGTTTAATGCCAAATGCACCCAAGTTGAAATGCGCAAACATTCGCCGGATCTGTATTGGGTGACTCCCGCAAAACTCCAGAAGTATGGTCTGTGAAGAAAGACTTGGAGATCCTATATGAAGGTTACAGTGTATATTGAAATCATAGCATATCTAGAACATAATGACTTCCTCAACTGTAAGTACGGGTTTCGTCAAAAATAGGCCACTAGTACAAAATAGGTCAATAAGAATAACGATGAAGCTCTTACTGTTTCGCTACATGTCTCGAAGGATTTTAAGGTGTCTTATCAGCGCGCCAGCGTTATCAAGCATCCATAGTACGGTATATCTCTTTGTCTGTCTACCCGGATACTCGATTTTACTACTACGGTGCCCTTTACCATAAACGACTACCTAGTATATTATCATTTAACACCAGGTGGGTTTGAAGACATGCACTGGCTCGTATTCCTTAAAAAAACTTATTTTATGTTGGGCACCAGGATCTTTTATGGATTCGGTGATACTGAAATTTCCCTTTTTATTTCCTTTTGTGTGGGGGCTAGTGGGGATGGTCTGTGATGTAGTGTCCATTAGTGGGTTTGCATCCTCGCTGGTTTATAATAATGAGGTCCATTTTTTGTTTATATACCTAAAAATGCCAATACTGGGCATAGGCCTCTTTAACGCCGAGCCCGTGGTAAATCAGAACTTAAAAATTGTACCGGAGATCGAATTCGCTTTGATCGTGTACCGTGAATTTGTACCGAGCGGTCGGACACCATAGATTTTTGTATATATTTACCATCTCTCTTATGTATCATACGACTTTATTCTTTTGATAACTATATAAATATATAAAATGGTTTTAGTATGACAATATATTGTTCTGTTCAAAATGTTATTGTATTACAAAAAGAGAAGTAAAACTAGATAGTTTTTAAATATAATTTACAAATTTAGAGCGCTTTCCCATCAATAAGAACAAAAACATTCGACGCTCAGCAGTCGCCGAGAACGGTCGCCCGGCTCCCCGCCACGATCGTCCCGAGCTACCTGCCCCCGAGCAAGCCACCTGCGCACCCATTGTTCCGAGAACAATACACCGAGCAATTTTTATTGCTGTTGCTATTGTGATCGGAATTTAGTTTCCAAGAAAGCTATTGTAAAGCCACCTGGGTGGTTATACTAGTGGATACCTTGCGGTGTTAACTAAGCTAGTGTAGGGCAAGCCCCGTACGCCCGCGGTTCCCCTTCTGGGAAACGCAAGATAGCGGAAGGAGTCAACGTAAACTTGGCCTTGGGTAGTGCCCTAGCCAAGGTTGACCAACCCGCTAGACTTATAATTGTCTCACGCGTATTTTTAGTTAGCTCTAAGCACACACCCAAGTGCACAAATAAGATTGACACACACAACTAGGCACACATCCTCCCTGCCTATACCCGGCAGGGAGGGAAGTAGGCTACTCACCCCGGCACCCCACCGGAGGCCACACATCCCGCGTAATAGTAGTAATATTATTCATAATTTGTGTACAATGGAGAATCCAACAATGGATTTCCTTGTACACTTGGTCAGCTGCCTGAAGAGTAAATACCCCGATGTCTTCGAAGACATTATAAAAGAGCAACCCCTACCGGAGGGGCAAAAATCACCCTCAAGGTCCTCCTCAAGGGCCTCTGCCTCATCGTCCTCCTCGGTCTCCGAAATGGAGCTAGATAGCCCTTCGTCCCCCGAGGACCTCCCGCAAGACACCAGCAACTTCACGCTGGTGGAAAAGAAGCGAAAAAAGCGAGCTTCACCCGCCCCGACGCCGCCACCCAAAGCGAAAAACGGGAAAGCGATGTCCCTCTCCCCGGCCATCGACATCTGTGGCCCAACCCCATGGCACCCCTCTGCAGCCTCACAGCAAGCCCCGCCGCTCCTCAGCGCGCCCCTACTGGCTCCCACCAAACTTCGGCTGTCTCACAGCCATCGAACGCCCGCCGCCTGTCTTCATACAGGCACAAGATAAATGGCCGATTGTCGTATCGGCCCTTTCCAATCGCTACAAATATCAAGCGATCCCCACCGCTGTAGGCATTAAACTGCAGCTAGAAACCACGGATGACCATAGAGCGGTCACCCGCTACTTACAAGACAAAGGTGTATTCTTTCACACCTACACCCTGGCAGAAGAGCGCCAACTTAGAGTGGTTATTAAAACCTTCCGCGGGAAATCCCCGCAGACCTCATCAAAGAGGACCTCCAGGCTCAGAATTTACCCGTCCTATCCGTGCATAGGATGTACAGTGGGCATAACAAAAGCCATTCAACATGGTAATTGTGGCCCTCGAAGGTCCGAGGCAGGAAGCAGGTATTTAACCTGAAAACGTGCTGCCACCTTTCTGGGCTCACAATAGAGCGCCCTCATAAAATGGCCCTCCGGGCCAGTGCCACAAATGCCAGTTATATGGCCACTCTGCTCGCAACTGCTTCGGGAAACCCAGATGCGTAAAGTGCCTGGGTGACCATGGCACCACCGACTGTCCGAGACCCAAGGACAAGGCCCTTTGGCTGCTTTCGGGCCCCGCATGTGTCCTGTGCAACTCAGAGGGACACACAGCCAATTACCTTGGCTGCCCAAAGGCTCCCAAGCCGAAACGCCCGGCACTTAAAGTCGCACCTAAGGTAGCTACACCGATCGCCGCTCCCGCGCCTATTCTCGCTCCTGTTCGTCCTCTACGTCCCGCATGGAAACCTCCTACTGGCGTAGTGACCGTCGCTCAACCGGTTGAGCAGCCCCCTCCATCAGCCGGACGGCCGGTTAACGAAAGCGACCTCGACCTTGTGTGTCGCTTCGCCGCCGTTTTCAACGGCGCCGACGTCTCAGCCCTTGCAAAAGCCCTAAGGGACTCCAATGGCAAGCCCGAAATCAGGATTGCTGCCACAATGCGCTACCAACATGTAGTGTCAGCCATCGTCAATTTTCAAGCATAGAGGGCCTTTATAACGGCAGAGTAAAACCGCGTTCCCTTAACGTCGCATTTTTAACGCGAACGGTATTAATAATCAACGCGACGAAATCTTCAATTTTGTTCGCGATCACCAAGTCGACGTGCTCCTAGTGCAAGAGATATTCCTCAAACCGCACACTCGCAATCCCAACATCGCGAATTATAACATCATTAGGAATGATAGAACTTCCGCCGCTAATGGCGGAACTCTCATCTACTATAAAAAGTCCTTGCACTGCGTGCCCGTCGATACGCCAACCCTAACCTTCCTAGAAGCCTCGGTCTGTCAGCTAGCCATGACCGGCCACGCCCCCATCACAATCGCGTCCGTCTACCTGCCTTGCAGACGTGACGCACAAGAATTACGAAGCGACTTCGTGGCGCTCCTTTCCCTTGGAAACTCAGTCATTTTGGCAGGAGATTTCAATAGCAAGCACACTCGGTGGAATGCAACTAAAATCAACCCCGGGGTTGGCTTTAGACTCGCTAAGCGACGCACTCGACTTCGACGTCGTAGCGCCTACTACGCCTACCCATTTTCCATACATATTGGGTCACGCACCGGACGTGCTTGATATTGCCATCTGTAAGAACATCAATCTCGCCTTCCTAGCATAGAGGTAATCCATGAGCTCGCTTCCGATCATCGCCCCGTTCTTCTTCGGTTAGGGCCCTCCGCCCCAACCTCACCCTCCACCAAAACCATTGTAGACTGGCACCGACTCAGGAACGCCCTGAGGGAAGCCACATCACCGCACCTAGATGCTATTCCTAGGAACATATCTTCAGTCAACGACACGAACCTCGCAGTTCATGCCCTCACTAGGCACATCCAGACCGTAATCGTGGATTGTTCGAGGCAGGTTCCCTCGGTGGAAGACCACCGATGGACCCTGCCAAACGACATAAAGGACCTAATGAGGCGCAAGAATGCGGCGACTCGTGCCCACGACTTATATCCCACTGAAAGTAACCGGCTGGTGCTACGTACCCTTCAGCGTGAAGTCCGATCACGCATAGCCCAGTATAGGAACGATCGGTGGGATAATCACCTCTCCAACATCGAACCTTCCCATCTCGCCTACTGGCGACTTCCCAAATCCCTAAAAGGGGGCACCGCCCAAACAATGCCTCCCTTAGCGCGTCCTAATAAACCACCCGCCTTCTTAGACGAAGAGAAAGCCGAATGTCTGGCTGACAATCTCGAGCTCCAATGCTCACCGAGCACCCTACCGATCAACGCCGCTCACCTTGAAATGGTTAACAGCGAGGTCAACCGGAGGAGTAAGGAACCACCTCGCGATTCCGTCACTCAAGTTACATGCACCGAAGTTGAGTCCATAATTAAAAACCTGCGACCACGCAAGGCTCCCGGCCCCGACGGTATCACCAACAAGGTGATGAAACTCCTACCCATGTCCATTTTACACCTACTGGTGATAATCTACAACGCGGCCATATCCAAAGGCACCTTCCCGAACACCTGGAAGGAAGCCGATGTCATAGGGATTCTCAAGCCCTCAAAACATCCAACCAATCCATCAGCCTATCGACCCATAAGCCTACTCAAAGTCTTGGGTAAGGTGTATGAAAGGCTCATCCTCACCCGCCTCAAGGACTTCATGCTGTCGAGGGCTGCCAATCAATGAGCAGTTCGGGTTTCGCACCCAACACTCATGCACACATCAAGTGCACCGCATCACGGAGCACATCCTCAGTAAATTTCTTCAGGGCTACCAAACTGGGGCACTTTTTCTCGACGTGGCGAAAGCTTTCGACAAGGTCTGGCACAACGGGCTCATATACAAACTATATGAGCTCGGTGTGCCAGATCGACTCGTACTTATCATACGAGATTTTCTCCGCAATCGAACCTTTCGTTACCGCGTCGAGGGAACGCGTTCCGAGGTTCACCCCATTTGTGCCGGAGTACCACAAGGCTCTGTCCTAGGTCCTACTTTATACACACTCTACACCAACGACATACCGCGCACTCGCGGTGTAGAGCTAGCCCTTTCGCCGATGACACCGGCCTCTACGCGTCTGGATTTAAGCCAGACGCTATTTATAAACGCCTCCAATCTGCAGCCAACACCTTAGGGAAATGGTTTCGAAATGGAGGATCGAGGTTAACCCCACCAAAAGTGCAGCCATTTACTTCTCTCGGCGCAACAAAACGCCGCAACTCCAAACTATAGAGTTATTTGATCGTCCAATCCCTGGGAAAAGACAGTCAAATACTTAGGCGTCACATTAGATGAAAGACTCACCTTCGGTCCGCATGTCAACCGCGTACGGAATCGAGCAGCGTTCGTCCTAGGTCGTTTGCACCCGTTACTTAATAAAAATAGCAAAATGTCCCTGCGTAATAAAATTACACTTTACAAAGCGTGCATCCGACCCATAATGACATACGCAAGCCCCGTCTTTGCGCATGCCTCCCCGCGTCACATTCACCGACTTCAGGTAATACAAAATCGTTTCATGCGCAAGGCCACCGGTGCGCCGTGGTTCTTGCGTAACGAAAATCTACACATAGATCTTGAGCTGCCGACCATAGCTCAGTACCTGAAGCAGGCTTCTCGCCGATATTTCGACTCTGCCGTCACACACCGAAACCCTTTGATTGTAAGTGCCGCCACTTACAATCCCATCGCGAATCACAGATTTACCCGCGTCCGTAGGAGACCGAGGCACGCCCTCGACGACCCTGACGACGCAACCACCAGGCCCAAGCCCTTCATAAAACACAACACACAAACATTGCACCCTCATATCGCCCCGCCGACGGCGAGGGCGTCGCAAACAAAGTTATTCGCGATACCGCCATGTCACTGGCCGGTTCTCTCCAGTCCATACAGATAGAAGCGTTGCTGGAGTTTCTTGCGCCACTTCTTCTCCAGCGCCCACGCATTCTGAAGTGGTGGTACAGGTAGTTAATAATAATAGCGATATTAATTAAGATAATCCTCTGTCAGAAGCAACTGACCGAGCCGAGGTTCGGCCCTCTTGGGCACCCTCGAGTCAGACGCTCTCGCGAAACAGGGTAACGGTCCAAGCCGAGGCTCCCTCTCGGGAGCCCTTGCGCTGGTTACCCATATATAGAGGTCTCGACTGAGAGCCATAAGCGCTCGGTCACCTCTCAACCCGGTGAAACTGTAAAAGCCCTGGGGCTAACAGCGGCCATCAGCCCGAAAAAAAAAAAAAAAAAAAAAGAACAAAAATTACTACATCGCTGCCAATAGTAAAAAAATTATTCACTTTTAGAGAAGTCTTGGACATATCTCAATTCTATTTATTTTATTGCTCTAAATCTAAAAATACAGATCACAGTTGAAGTAGAAATAAACCAGTCAGTTGAATAGTTTTTAAATACTTTGAACGAAAACTTAAATTCACGGCTGAGTTATTGAACTTAAGTGTCTATAAAAATTTATATACAAATGTTGAAATTATAATAACCTTGTTCCTGATAAGTTTTATGAATTCTATTACAACGGGTAAATAGACATATTGATGTTCGTTAAGTCAACAGTCAGACATTTGAATGAATCAATCGAGCCTTTTGGACATACCCTCTACGTAAAACGTACACTGAGGTTATTTAACAATATATGTAAAGCTTGTTCATGTATATATGTATATTTTGCAGTGAAGTTTGCATGTGAAGATACCTACCTCCAGAGATTCCACAGTTTCTAGTCACTGCAACATTTTCGTTAAAATATTTCTACGAAAGATAAGAAGAAATCAAATTCTGCTGTTCTTAATGACTTTTATTTTGATAGTAATTGTTTTTTTTTTGATAACCTTCCAGAATTATTATTTATCTGACGGTCGTGGGGCGTAGTGGTCGGCACCTGACTGCTGCATCGCGGATCCTTTGTTCGATTCCCAGCCGAGAAACAATATTTATTACAAATACATTTATTTATATAAAAAAATTATTACAAAAACATATGTATTACAAATTGTTGTTTTTCGGGTCTGCGTGCATATCCCCGGTCCTTGACACTGTATCTGAACCTTCCTCTGTATCTGCACGAATCCTTACAGCACATCATACGTCCTGGGCAGTTTATGTCTCTATATTCTATCTGTTATTAGCTAAACGGATATCGCCATAGTCGAGAACATTATCGTTGTTCGTCCAGTGGATTTATGACAAAAGTAAACATGCCGAATAAAAAAGAAGGATATGTTCGTATTAAATGTTTGAAAAAAATTAAATATTTTTAACTTGGGAAAGTTTAGGGTTAACGGTAAGTAAAAATATATTTCGTACAAAAGGTAAAATATAGCAATTGACGGTATTTTGCTGTTTTAAAGTATCTTAGGGTTTCATTATTAGACCATTAACATTCGAATAAATATGTAAATCTTTCATGTTTCATACGTTTCGTTCCAGATTCACTTTTTGGGAAATTTGTCATACACTTTATTCATATAAAAACAATAATATTATCATGTGAATAAATTCTCTTGTTCACTTGCCCCATGTCTGCATTTTCTTTTTAGATTTTTGACACTTTATATAGGTTTTGATGTAATATAAAAGTCTGGTATGATTAATATATTACTAAAATTGAATATTATTAACAAAATATGTTATAATAATAATCATTTTTTGTAATATTGTACTCAATATATGAACATATTACTACTATAGTAAAATATTACTGGGTCAAATGAAGTCACAGCATATATTTGGCACGTATGTAAATTTTGCCCTTCGTTAAAGAGTAAACTTCCGCTATTAGGACATTATAAGTTGTCCTTTGATCTGAATAATTAATTAACAACTTCATCAAATGGCCTTTACAGAATATTGAGGTAATTATTAAGCGTCGGTTACGTTGTTTGTGTATGAATGTTATTGATTAGAAAGTTTATTTATAAATCCTTTCATGGTTTGGTTTAATGGATGGATGTTAGTTCTCTCTACTATTAAGAAACTTATCAATGACACTTTACTCTAATACAAATAAGATAAATCAATCTGATCAATCTCGCCTATTACGAGACAGTTTATATATGCGCATGACACAGTATATTTTGTTCTTTATATATTTGAGAGTAAGAAACGAGCATACAGTTCACCTATTTTCAAGTTATTAAATATATTTAACATTCTAATGACATCAATTTTTAAGTTTATTTATTTATGATTTCTATTACAATGTCTTATACTATAATTCAATAAATGTTCGTTACAAATTTGCTCTTCCGTGTCTAATGGAACTACTTTATAGATATGTAAGAGGGAATCTGGAGTTGATTGATAGAGATAATAATTTACTATTGCGTAATACAAGCTGATGCCAAAATGAGCTCATTAATATTCATAATAATTATTGTTGAGGTCATTTTGATGGCCCCTTTCTGTAACCGTTATCCAATGTAATAGGTAGGAGAAGTTCGCTACGAATGCCTTTTGAGTTGTTTTCAACATTATATTATATTCTGGGTTGTCTTCGGAAAAGCTATGAGAAGTTCTTCCGCTAGCTAATCAGAAAACATGGCTAGTGGAAATGATATTAAAGAATAAAAAATATATCTATAAGCATAAATTTTCTCTTACTACTATTTTGAATAACGGTGTAATTTTTTCCAATAAGTTTTTATTCCTATAATAGATGTTGTAGTATCAAAATTAGTACAAAAGAATACTTATGTAAAATTTATGAAGGAATTGCAAGGGTTCTTTAAACGGATTATGATTTTACTTTGCACTGTAGTCTGTCAAAGAAGAGCTTTTCCCATCTGTGGGATAATATATTATATATAGAGTACATTAAAAGACTGTTCAATTGATATGTTTTTATTTATTTTTTACATCGCGATTGTTTACCATTTGTTTCCATAGCCACCATATACGTATCCATATCCATTGTGTCCACCGTCATAAGCTTGTCCACCATGAGCGATACCTGGTGCAAAGGCTCCGAGAGCAACATGTCCTGAGGAGTAGGAAGCAACAGTTGGGGCATGAGCCCTCACGATTGATACAGAAGAAACGGAAGGCCTGATGTATGCCGCGTTTGTTCCGTAACCGTGGGATTCGTATCCATTAGCGTATCTAAAACCAGCACCGTATCCTACATTCACTCCGTGTCCAAAATTGGCATCATATCCCAGACCTGAACTATGACCCAAGCTTGTTAAGTATCCAACATCTGATCCGTATCCCAGACTTGTTCCGTATCCAAGACCTGACCCTTGTCCTAGGCTCGTTGCATATGTGAGGCCGGCGGTTCCTGTACCAGAAGAGTATCCGTGTACTGATCCATCGTACAGGTTTCCAGCACGCGTTAGTCCAATCAGGCACAAAAGTAGTGTAACCTGAAATAATAACAAGGCAAAGCAAAGGTCTAAATTAGGTTTGTATTTTTTATTTATTAATAAATTATTGTTTGAAAAGTATTGTTGTATATTTCTAAACACACTATTGTTCGTTATATGTACAATATAACGATAAAGGTATTATAGAAAATGGAAACCGAGTTTTTTAAAAAAAGAATAGTAGCATTAGCCATGCTATTAACAATACTAATATTTCGGTTAACAACTCCAACTAAGCTGAAAATGCTTGTGCGTGCTAGGAGATGTTTTACGACAATGTTCGAATGGTGGATTCGAACCTACCAGCTTAAGTTTCGCAGATCGCACCCTAAACCATTAGGCTATTAACGATTTGAGTTTATAGTTCAGATATTTATCTTTAAATAAAAGTAACATAATGCGTGTTGAAATTATACTGAAGGATAAAATTGAAAAAGAAGAATTGCTTACAATGGGTTACTAGTTATAGATAGTTAAAAATAAAAATAGATAACGTATATAAATCTGATTCATACATCTAAATAACAGGTTTTGATGTTTGCCAACTGCAATTTTAATACATATAGATCAAATGATAATTAACAAGTTAGTTTTGCTAAAAATAATTAGAATAAGAACTAACCTTCATTGCCATCGTTGTACTCGTAGATTTTACAGCTTTTAAGAGTGGAATGTGTTTTAGAGCGAAAAAACTCTGTTTATATATGAAAATTTGATAACCTTTTTTAATTTTCTGCATCGATCGAGTAATGTTTGAGAAACTTATTGCCCTTTAGATAAAATCTACATACAATTTTTGTAAAGACCTATTAACTTGTATTGTATATAACTCAACTTATAAAGAGTTATAATAGGTATGAAATTACCGTTTTCTATGAATTCAGTTAAAGTATTTTTTTTCAAATTTTTTAATTATGTTATTCAAAGTAATCACCCATGTAATCGATGCATCTTTGCAAACGCAGTGGTAGTTTATTGATGCCATCCTTGTAAAAATCAGCTAAACGGGAGGCAACAAACTCTTCAAAGGCATTTTGTACTGCATTTCGGGAATTTAATTTTTTTCGCGCTAAAAAGTTGGCCAAATTTTGGACAAAGTAATAGTCGGTGGGTGCAAGGTCTGGTGAGTACGGTGGATGAGGAAGAGCTTCCAACCCCAACTCTTGCAGCTTGGAGACTGTCTGTTGTGCAGTATACGGTTGCGCGTTGTCGTTTAGAAGCAGCGGGGACGATCGATTGACCAATGCTGGTTGCAGATGTGCTAGCTTCTCCATCATTGTCTTCAGTTCTTCACAGTATACATCTGCAGTAATGCTCATGACGTTTAGTAAAAAACTGTGATGAATCACACTTGCACTAGACCACCAAACATCATTTTTCTAGAGGTAATTTTTTGTTTAGGGCATTGCTTTGGTGCTGAACCAGGAACTGACCAACTTGCTGAGCGCTTTCGATTGTCGAACAGAATCCACTTTTGGTTGCACGTAGCAATTCGTTTCAATATTCTTTAATTTCTATGCCTATTGAGCAGCACGAGGCAGGTCTCAACGCGTACGTTGCGCTGGCGATCGTTAATTTCGTGGGGCACCCATCTATCAAGCTTTTTTACCTTGCCAATTTGTCGCAAATGGACCAATATTGTTTTGACCAAAGTGTCCGGACGATTCATTTTTCAAATCAAAATTTCCAGAACGGAACCGGGCAAACCAATAACGGGTTGCTCGTTCGTTTGTAAAGTTCTCTGCGTAAACGTTGTTGATGTTACGTGCCGTTTGTGCTGCGTTGATGCCACGACGGAACTCATATTCCATAATTACTCGATTTTTTAAAGTATCCATTATGACGAAAAATGTTCAAACGTAATGAAAATACAAAGCTAATCAAGACTGACTTTGTAAAAAGAATGTCATGTTTTTAAAACAAAATTAATTTGAATTTAGAATTCACAGCCAATAACAACTTTTTTTTGGTTTGAAGTGGCCAATACTGAAGAACGGCAATTTCATAGGTAAAGCCTAATATAAACTATTGTATGGGGACTATTGCGCAGTAAAGCTGCAAGCAATCTATTATATTCAAATAAAAAGGCTTTGTCTCTCTGCTAGTCATGTATTTCTATCTGCAGGATAAGTCAGTTCGGACGGCCACGTGTTCACAAAATACTAGAGTTAAATAGCAGAGTAACGTAGAGTATTTGTATGATGAGGTATAGGAAACCGGCCTAAATATTTAGATAAGACATAAATAAATAAATAATAAATATTCAGATAATTAATGTTATGTAATATTTATGTATAGGAATTTTTACTCGTAAGTTAAAAATAGAACTATAGTTAGTTAAAATAACTAACAATGATAGGGTTTCTACCTTACAATTTCTTTCTAGCTGCATTATGAATGGATCACCTCGAGTGGGGAAGAACCACGCCCTCAGAGTATATCAGCGTAAAATAGCAGCATAACATTGTTATATTTTATCTGGTGAGTGTAATGATTCGGAAACCCTAGTGTCTAGGCATTCCATCCTAGTTCCAAGCATTGGTGAGAACGTATTTGCATTATAACTCCTTGTCGAGGATGTACGTAGGTGTCATGGGCCGTATTCATCACTTATTCAAACTTATTCACATAACATACATAACTATAATATATATGTATATATATATATATATATATATAGTTTATTTTTCTTTTAAATCAATTGAGAAAATTTTAAAGTTAGTTTAGAGAGAACAGAGGATTTTTATTATAATGAAATGCGTGTTTTCAATATCAAAGTCATCATTTAGTCTTTGCTGAAAACTCTAAGATATGAAGGTTTACATACAATTTGTAAAAATGTCTTTCACGGTTATCTTATCGGTGTATTCAAATAATAAATTCAAAGAAAATATATAATGCCTTCGCATGAATATGACGTGGTTTAACGTGGTTGAACATTTATAACATCCTAGTTATATATGAGTATAAAATACGACGTGAAGAGAAGTAACATTTAAAAAAAGATCAAGTTTTAATTTTTAATCACAACGTTGTCCTAACATTTATTTTTTTGCATAAAATCTCGTTGATACTATTAACTGATATAGAATTGTGGCCTATGAAATTTTCATCCTGAATATGAAGACACCTGAAGATTGATGAATGATATGATTATGATTGTGTCGCCGATTTGTAATCACTATCTGAAATACATCACCATTCAAAGTAAGGAAAATACTGATCAACAACGGCAGCACACCCGTTGGTGAATGTAAATCATGCCAATCGTGAACCCTTTTCCGGCCGAGTCGACTACGATTATATTTTTATTATTCATACGACGATTAGTTTCAAGCTGCAGTAGCTTTATCACGTTGAAATTATCCACTCTCTTTGCTGATAATGATATTTGTTTAAATTGTGTTCTCGTTTATATTCAAGACCTATGTAAATTTGGTCCCTCGACAAGGAGTTAGTTTCGCTATTAATAGTGTATCCTTTGATATGAATAATTAATTATAAACCGCACAAAATCTCCTTTACTACACTATATTGATGTAATTATTAAGTTTTGGTAAAGTTGTTTACTTGTGAATTTACTAAGATAGGAGTTTGTAACGACAAGATTGAATTGTGACTGTTGAATGGAGATTTATGTTTAACAATATTTGTATTACAAAGCGTCGTATCAATTGCACCGATTTTAATTTATAAGTATATAATAATCATATCCCAATGAATTCGCCTGATAATTAGATGACTAAACCTTTTACTACTATATTTAAGTTATCTATTAACTTAACCTTTGTAATAAGCATTTATTATCACCGATGAAAATGTGCATGGAACATTAATGAAATATAAATTTAGAAACAAATACGTTGTCACTTCATCAGATGAAAATGGAACGTTTCTTCGTTATATGTAATCAATCCATCTGATGTTAACGTCTTTGTCAAGGATAATAAATCGAAATACGTTGTTGCTCTTAAGCGGTAAGTTGGAATATTTTTTTCCACCACGTGCGGATTCTTCTTCATCTTCATCTTTGGATTATCTTAGTCTAAATGTGAAACTCAGCAACGACATGTTTTCAAAATTATTTTACGGTAGTATTCTGTTCGAATGTGTATTTCATTCTATTAATTTGATTTATTTACCCAACATAATTTTAATTGCACTAGTTATGCGTGTCAGAAATTTTCGTGTAGAGCGCACAGTGGTGGATTTTCAACCATCGAGATGTTAAGGATAAAATTTTGAATTCTGATGTACGATGTTGAAATTCATTGGCTGGAATGAATCCGAACAAATCCTCACAACACTTCTCGTTTTATTATTGTATAAATTGCATAGAGATGCGACATTCTTCACGATTCTAGTGAATCAAGTCAATTAAAAAGTACCGGAATGGTAGGAGACGGTGGTAGGTGCCCAGAGATGAGAACAGTATGGAACATACGAGGTCGAACCTGCGCCTTCTAAAATTGCACCCGGTCCGACCCGGGTCGACTAATGCCGAATAAATTCTTGCTCTATTAAGCAGTCCAAATTATTTAGAGGCCAACTTAACCTTACTTTCCAAGTAACCGCGGAACTGAACTTCGCTCGTTATGTAAAAGCCAAGGATTCTAACACTAGCTGAAGTAATAAGGGGAGTGTTTACAAAACCTTCAGCTTTTTTGACACGGTTAGAATCTCTAGGGATTTAATGAAATATACTTTTGATAAGGTCATACTTTTGAATTTAAAAAGTGGTGATTTAATTATAAGTCTGCGACGTATACATGTAATTTTTTTTGTACTACAGAAAAGATCTAATTTCCTATAATAATATGGGTCAGTATTCACGTAGGAATATTTTGCTCTTTGCACAAAACAAACTTCCAATCTTAGTATTATTAGAAGAATTAAGTATTAACTTTGTATTTATTATTGTGTCAAAAAACTTTCCGATTTACTTCTCATTTATTTAGACTAATGATGCAATTATTACGTTTTCATAAACTTACTTTACATCCGAACAGAGACGCCAGTTTGTCTTTAAGTTTGTAACGACAAGTTAAAACTATGACGGCTTAGTTTAATCAGCTATATTACAAAAAAATCGACTAAAGCATTACGCACGAGGTTGAATATCGTACTCAGTTAAAAAAATAAGTGAGTACTGAATTATAATTTTCTTTTTGATTTATTAAAGCTGTATGTTTTGGCTTCTAAATAATGTGACCAAATGTTATCTTTCCCAGAATACGACCCAAAAACATGTTATGTTTACTCACCTTTTTTGCACCTGTTTACAATAGAGCTAATTAGGGGTTGTCATGCCCTCTACGAGTTCATTCACATGGCCAACCCTTATCAGTTAATCATCAAACGTCAACCCTTATCCGGTAAGGAAGATTCCTTCTTAGATATCGGGGGTAATAATACATGTGTATCTTAAATCTTTGTTTAGAATGAATTTATGTGTTTTTGAAGGTCAGTTCGTTAACGTCACCTCTTTAGGTTAATAATGGCATGGCTCGTTAGTTGTCCATTATATTGATGAAATTAATTGCTGCAAACGAGTTCCACGAGGCCACGTTCACCTGAGGTTTAGTGGTCTTTGCGGCTTATACATATGTCCTAATAATTTTCCGATTTTCGATAAGCGTGCCCCTTATTTCTTAAGAGTAACAACACTCGACTTCTCGTAAATAATTGGCTCTCCGGGTTCTCTAATTCACAAAAGATAGTTGTTCCTTCGATTTTTACGCTACCAAACCGTTATCGTGTCCTATACACAGGTGATGACGATTGCGTTTATACTTATATTGACGTATAAATGATAAGTTTTGTTTATTACTTAAAATATATGGCCATAGTTGTAAAGTGAACATAACGTCGATAATTTCTAGCTGCACAATGAATGGGTCAGCTCGACCGGGGCAGGACTACGCCCTCATAGAATACGAGCGTAAAATATCACCACAATGTTTTTCGTCTGGTGAGTCTAGGGATCCCGAGACATTTATTACTGGTGATGAGGCATTCCATTTTAGTCCTCAAGGGTGACAACTCATCTGCATTGTGATTCCTTGTCAAGGATGAATGTAGAAGTGATGGGCCGCAGGAATCACTTGACATCTGGTGATCTGTGTGCTCGTTACTAGTAAGATTGATGCATCTCTTAGGGAGAGAAAAAAATATTGTTCAATACATGTGCAATCCACCAATGTGGTGCCTTAACAGAGGTGCCGGGTGGCAGACTATGCTCCAATATCTTTAGATATGAGGCCTATTCGGTAGTGGTATCTATATACAATATATCCCATAAGTGGCTGACAAACTTAAAGCATAAATAAATTACCTGTTTAGTAGAGATTTCAGAGTGTTGCAACACTGATTGAAAAAATTAAACATCTCGATATCTCGAAAATTTTAAGTTAACACATTAAGTAATGTCATTTTACCGTCTGGTATGTGACCCGTCAACTTATCATCTCTTAGTTTCATGTGCTAATTATAAGACACACAGTATATATAGGATTACTTTACTTTTCTAAGTCCTCATCTAATCCTAATAAATACATAAGGACACATATATTTGTTTTGTATAGCACATACCATAAGAACCGCTAAAGCTCTTTTTAATTCACATATCGATTACACATATTTTTTTTGGTTTAAAATAATTAAAAGCGCCTTTGCCTATTTAAGATACCAAGATTTATAAAATAAAATGTTCTATGGCGAAGCGTTTGTTTGGTTTTACATAGTTTTTTATTGTTTACCATTTGTTTCCATAGGCACCATATCCGTGACCGTATCCACCATACCCGTACCCGCTATAACCTTGTCGTCCATAAGAGACAGCTGGAGAATAGGCGCCGTAAGCACCGTATCCTGAGGAGTATGATGCAACTGGTGCGGCATAAGTCTTTACGATCGGATCTGTGTGTATACTATACTGAGATACAGTAGAAATCGCAGGCCTGGTATATGCAGTGCTACCTCCATAGCTGCTATATCCATGAGATCCGTATCCACTAGGGTAACCATATCCAAGACTGTTGCCATACCCAAGATCCGATCCATGTTCCAAGCTTGTTGTGTATCCAAGACCTGATCCATGTCCTAAGGCAGTTCCGTATCCAAGACCTGATCCATGGCCTAAGTTCGATGTATATCCAGGGCCAGTAGAGTATCCAAGACTAGATGAGTATCCAAGTCTGGATCCACCATAGAGGTTTCCGCCGTGCGACAGGCCAAAAAGGCATAAGAATACAGCGAACTGAAACAAATGTAAAAAATAATCAATTTCTTCGCTTTTTTAATAACACTCATAAACTTTTAATCATTTTTCTATATGCTTAGTGGTTACGAGTAGTACAATATCCGTAAAATGTATCAATAGCATGGAGCAAAATAATTCTATGTTTAATTAATCCATCAATAAGCAAATTATTTTGAGTATGATTTGAGGAAAATGTTTTGTCGTATAAATAACAAATTCATAATTAATTTATTTGCTTTTTGATAACACTCACAAACTTCGAATAATTTTTCAATATGCTTAGTGTTTACGAGTAGTACAATATTCGTAATATGTATCAATAGCATGGAGAAAAATAATTCTTTGTTTAATTAATGCATCAATAAACAAATTATTTTGAGTATGATTTGAGGAAAATGTTTTATCATATAAATAACAATTTCATAATTTCCAATAATAATATTGTATTATATATGTATTTTGGTATAGAGTAATATAATCTAATAGAAGTATCTTAATTTATACATACAAATGTAGTAGATCATTCCTGCCGAATTTGACGAAAAGACATTCACTTAAAATTTCAACCGTACAGGTGGTACTGTATTGACTCATAAAAAGTTACTAGAACTATGAAATATGAGAAATAAAAGGAAAAATGTTATTGTACATAAAATTTTCTTAGTAGCAAAACTAGAGCACACATATAAATCCTTACTTTATGTTAGGACTTATTGTTAGAACAGTCTTGGACGTTCGCCAACTCTCCTTATTTTATTATTTTAAGTCTAAAAATACAGACTTGGAATTGAAGTGATAATAGAGCAGTTAGCCAAACAAATTTCTTTAATAAAAACTTTTTAATGTAAAACTTACTTTAATTGCCATTGTTGTAAATGCTCCAGCTTTGAAGAGTGGAATGTTTTTTGGAGCGAAAATTTTTCTTTATATACGCATATTCGGAAATGTATTAACCTTGTTTCTGGCAAGGCTCATAATTTTTACAACAATTGTAGCAAGATAATAGGTGTAGCAATAGGCGTTCTGCATTTAATTTAAATTGCACGGCTCGAGCGGATCATTGCTGAAGGTTTCGTGAAAAAGATTTTGACTCCATTGCCAACTTTATTTAGTATACATGCGTGTCTAATGTCTTAAATCATAATTTGCTGTTAATAAAATTGATTTGTACCATAGTTATTAACAGCGAACGATGAGATAAAAGTTGAGCCTATAAAATATTTTTAATTACGTTACTTAACAATATGAAATTATAGCTAGCCCCGAACGATTTGGATATCAAAATTCATAGGTCCAAAGATAAATCTAGAAGAGTTATAAAACCATTAGATGTTTTCTTTTCCTCTCTCATCATTCTTACTTTTATCTTCGCATCATTATTTTCAACGTCATATCAAAAATGTTTACAATTTTCAACGTTACGTCTGCTAAAAATCAGGTCGAATTTTACATATACAATTCACTTAGTATACTACTAAAATTATTTTAAATGTTATAATAAATTTCATTGTGTTTTATTCAGATATCCTGCCATATCTTTGTTTCTTTTACAAGACTAATATTACCATAATAAGACTTTTTATATGTTCACTTTTCTATCCAAATGAGTTGTTGTGTGAAAAGATGGAACAAAGATAATCAGAATGATAGAAGAGATGATGGTTAATGATTACATGACATGACATTTAGTCTGCGGTTATTATAGTAGTAGAATTTGGTTTGATTGTTGGATGTCTTAAAAAGTAATATATCAATAATTTTCTCCTCTTGCCAGCCCGCCCGATGGAAAGTGATCACCGCCACCCATGAAAATCCGCAACACCAGAGGAGTTGCCGATGCGTTGCCGGCCTTTAAGGAAGGAAAGTTCGGTATGTTCTGAGAAGTTATTCGGATTAATTCCACCCACTGAGTTTGAACATCGTTCATCACAACAGAATTCAAAAGTACATTCTTATCATCTCCATGGTTGGCAATCCACCACTGTGCGCTACACGCGTAATTTTCTGCCACACAACTAATCTGTGAAATCAGTTACCGCCAAGAGTATTTCTGAACCGAAACGACTTAAGGGATCTTCAATTAAAGACCCCACACCTTTCTTAAGGGCAGCGCATCTCCGACTTTTCTGGTGTTGCAAATGTTCATGTTCAATGCACGTATTAGAAAGGAAGTTTATAATTATATTCATGTTCAAAGTTATAAAGTTCTTTATTTATTTGATCAAGAAATCGATTTATTTGTAATTAAATGTACACGTTATCCTCAAATCCTCTTTAATAAATAGAAAAAGTCATCTGAGCGCTTAATTTCTGCTCTCAAACAATGTGTTATTAAATCAACGAGAGCGGCAATTACGGAGGCAATTTATCAAAACAATGACACTAGCCTTCGGGCCAAATAATAAATAACTGTGACGAAAAGGCTGAACGTAACATGCTTGAATTTGTCATGACAAAAATAGATTAAGTAGTAAGATAATGGAAATATAACACCAAGAGTATAGAAAATATATTAATGAAAAACATAATAATTACAGATTATATACTCATATATGTAGTTCAATTTAGTTCTATCTAACTATTTTATGAAGGTTTTGTTTATTGTAATAGCAAATAAATCTGATTTATTTATTTCCTTCTTTCTTAATAAAAACTTAATTGTACACGATTAAATTTGGCCGCCAAATATACAGTACAGAAAGAGTCGTAATACACCAAATGAGAGTATTTAATCTCCAATGGTGGTATTTACAATATACCAAAAAAGATTTTTATTTATTTCTTTTTTTTGTGAGTACACTATGTTCTTTTTTTCCCGATAATATTTCCAACACCAGGCCTGCTGGAAGAGATTTTAATTGTAAATAAGCTGTGCCTTTGTACATACCTTTCCTATATTACTTCCCTTATATAAATGCTTTGTGTACATAAAAGTTAATTAAATAAATAAGATTATTTTATTACTGTAAATATTTTTAATAATATTGGGACATGTGAACACACGGGTAACCTAATAGTATATTTACATCCATCCTAAGTAAGAAATTGAAAATACAAATGCATTTCTAAGGTGTAATCAATTAAATTATGGGAATCTGTTACCTGACTGGACAATATATAATATGATATTTTTGCATAAATTCAATTGATAAAACGAATATTTAGAATAAATGTTTATTTCTTTTAAATTTGTAATGGTCTAATAATCTCATAAGCAATAAAGATTTCATAAATTGTTTTAAATAGGTAACATCCCAAGGATAAATTAATTGCTTAAGTTATTTGTAACGGTGTAACACACATACCTCCAGGCCAATGAACGGGACTGAAAGTAATTCTTTTATCGACATAATAGTGGAATAAAAAATATTTATTTTTGTTGATCTGATGCGTAAAATTGAAATAGATAACTTTAATCCACCGTCGTGTTAAGGATTATTCTCTACTGTCTGATCTACCTGTTTGATGAAGTTTTGCAAATTGGCCATGGTATATCTGAAGAAATATGGAATTCAGTACGTCATGAAGGAAAGCCTCTTCTTGTATTACTGTCTAATATAAGAGATTATTAAGAATAATAACTCTTAATCTTGGAGATTACAAGGATCAAAACCATAAATATCATAATGAACCTATCCTTTTTTTTTTGGCACTTACTTTTAGACGTTTATTTGAGTTAAAATAATTGTATAAGCACAATCTTTATTTTTGGTAAAAATGATTACATTTTACCAAAAGCACAGATTGTGCTTATGCACTTGCATTTGGTTAGTGCGTGTGTGCATGTACATATGTGCAACTGTGAGAGGGTGATATTTTCTAAAAACGGCATAATTTAGTTTCAGCAACTTCCGTCGTATCGGAATCCAGTTAAGTAGTCATGAGGTAATTTTTTTTTTACATTTGAACTGGGGTAATTTAGTTTTTAATAGATTCAAAGTGGAATTGATTTTGTTCTATAAATGTAAAAGAATTTATGCAAGAATTTGGTTTTAAACATAATAAATATATTTATATGGAAAATATTTCCAGATAATAAAGAAGGAAAATAAAAGAAATTGAACAGTTAAATAAAGGAAAATGAACGAAACATTTGGCATTTAAAATTTTATTCGCGTTGTATCACAATAAATATACAAAAAATAAAATGACATAACAACTAGATTTTGACAGTAGCGGTTAGATGATTACCAGCCATGGCCACCATACGAAAGAGCTGGTCCTGCAGAGAGTAGAGCAGACTTCAGAAGTGGAGCAGCAGAGTATGTGGCCAGAGGAGCAGCGTGAGCATAAGAGGCAATAGGAGCTGAGTATGTGGCAATTGGAGCTGCTTGTGCGGCGTAGGTCAAAGCTGGTGCGGCAGCGGCGTAGGTTGCAACTGGGGCAGCAGCAGCATAGGTTGCGACTGGAGCAGCAGCAGTGTATGTGGCAACTGGTGCAGTGGCGTATGAAGCAACCGGTGCAGCAGCATACGATGCAACTGGGGCAGCAGCATACGTCGCATAAGGCGCACTAACAGCCTTAGCAATCAAAGGCGCACCGTGGGCAGTTTGTGTTGTATACGAGGAGATTGAAGACACAGCAGGGGCGACGGCTTTTACAACAGGTGCAGAATACGCCACTGGCGCTGAGTAAGCCAACGATGGTGCTGCGTATGATACTGATGGAGCAGCGTATGATAATGACGGAGCTGCGTATGATACTGATGGAGCAGCGTATGATACGGCGGGGGCAGCATAACTCTTTACGATTGGAGCAGCAGCGTATGATGCATAAGTCGCAACTGGCGCAGCAGCGTATGAAGCTCCATATAAATTGCCTGCCCGTACGACAGCAACGGCGCACAGAAGAATAATGAACTGCAACAGATATTATAATATAATTACATGTTAAATATTTGTTAGTAAATTCAAAATATAACAAGTGAATGTATTACCAGTTTCTACATTTTAACAATGGGAAATAAATAATAAACAATAAATAAAATATCATCATAAAATCACTCAATTGAACTTTGTGATTTATTAACGCTGAATTCTTTTGTTTGAAATTTATTTCAAGTTACATCCGTCGTATCGTACAGAGTAAATTATAAATTACACAATATTTAATAGTTGTAACAAATTCAATAACTAAGTATGAAACCTCTAAGTCCGTAAAATAGCAATATTTATGGCTCTTTGTCCACAGAATGTCTTTAAAACCAAGAAAAGTAATAGAAATTAAAACCTATCCTAGAAGATAGCAAATATAGAGCATAAAATAATTCCACCCATTTTAAATTTGAATTATTAATAAACTGTTAATTTCTGACTGAGTTGATAAATGTTCGTGTGTATTTAAATTTCGTAAAAATCGTTTCGAATTCTTGAGGAAATTTAAAAATCCTTAAATTCTCTAAAATTTTAAAATAAGATTATTCTTGACGAATATTTTATTTCGTACCTTAGCTGCCATTTTACTTTAAGTATTAGATTCACTGTCGCAAGTGATACGGTTTAAGTAAATGGTCGCACTTATATACCGTTTGTGTCCTTACCCCCGTGCACAGGCGCACATACCTCCGCTGTAATATATTTTGCAGAAACCACTTTGGAACCCTGTTACGGATGTCAAGTGGAACATAGGCATTAAATTTAACACTGTTCAAGTATTGAGATTTTTAAGCAGACTGTTACTCAGTCGTGTATGTCTGATTTGCTTAATACATTGTATAAACTGTAGCTAAATATGTCACAGCTTCATTGTGAATTAACATTTAAATTACTAATAGGCCAACTTAATTTAAATTTAATATTCAATTTTAATATTTTATCTTTTTATTATAATAAAGGAGATAGAGTGAATAAGTTAATTTTGATTGTTTAATGATGTTATTTTTGAGATGGACTGAGATAGTAACAATGAAAAGGGCCCAAAAATGCGCCCGATTTTCAATGTTATGGTGAATAATGTCATGTATGTTATTTTTAATGCGCTTCATTAACTTAATACCCGTTAAAGTAATATTTCGGATACGACTTTTAGATACAGTTTTGTGTTACAGATCTCATCAACTTTTACACATTCGAAGAGTCAATAACCTAATAGTTTAAGGTATCGTCTGCGAAACTTATGGCGGTACGTTTGAATCCGCCATTCGATAAGTGTTGTGAACCATCTCCTAGCACAAGCATTAGCTTAGTTGGAGTGGTTAGCCGCTATGTTAGCAAACTTAAAAGCACTGCTTGCACTTCTTAAAAAAAATTGATAATTTTTATGTGAAAAAGCTCTCATGAATTTTAGCTGATAAAAATGGCAAGCCAGCTGAAATAAGTAGAATACCATTGCAGATCTACCATATGTATATTTGGAATAAGAGTTTAGAATGAATATATCAAGATATCTGTATTCAGTTACATGTTATTTTCTGAATCAATGATCTGAATAATAGATCTATAATTTAAAATTATATTAATAAATTCCTTAAATATCGTTGTTTCACGGTAATGTTATAGGCTCAAACCAAAATTGACTTCAGTAAAGCGATATGGATGGATAAAACTTGCTGTGTACTTAGAACTTAAGAATAATCTCAACTTTTTGAGTTATGTTGACCTTACTGTGACTTTTTTGTGAAACTTTTATATTTCTTTCAAGTGTTTCTAATTATGAGACGTATTCAGAGTACGTTAAAAATTTACATTGTAAAAATATAATTAATGTTTTTTTCGTAGCGCATGGCGCATTAAGGACTTGGGGAATTGGTGAGAGTAGACATACATTTTGTATATTTTAGACCCAAAAATTATTAGACCTAGTAGTTAGGTGGTAGTAGAAGTTAAGATATTAGTTGTATATGTATACATAGTAAAGAAGTTAAGGCAATGAATAAATTATTAGGTCCGACATGAATGGGTTATCACTCGTTTTGGCTGTCACGAGTAATAATAATGAACTGCATCTTGATAACACGGCGATATGGATATGTGTTTATGAGATTAGGACAAACGAGCTCACTATTAGAGTACTATATAGAGTATTTTAGCTCACTTTTACACCCATATTAATTTTCGAAAATTAATCATAATGTATCTATGTTGTCACTTCTGGTAACTAAAATCTCTTTAGCAGTAATGACGTCTTCGGTTTCTTTGACTTACCATACAAAACACCGCAGCACTAAGGTATTTTACGTTGAAATTCTACGTAAATGTAACTTATGTATATGTAGAAAAATTAGATTACTAAAGATTAAGCATAAATTCATCTCGAATTGTTATAATGAATGTAAACTTGTACATTGGTAGTATCGCCTAGATTTTAACAATGTCGTATAGATGTAATAGCAGTATACATAAATTATGGTATATATATAATATGTGTATATTAAATTAAGTATGTATTTCTACTAGTTTTACTTAAAAAGGAATTGAATTTGTGGGTACTACATTAAAATACGCCTAGTTACAGGTTACTTTCTAATAGAGAAGGGAGCGGGCCAACTGTTCTAAATGGTTTTAATACTTACATAGAATAATTTCATACATTTGTAAGCTAGTCCAACTTGAATCGTGTAAACCTTGCCCATTCGTGCTATTCGTACTTTCGTCACGTAGCAGACATATATTATAACTAAGTGTTGCCCACACAAAACTGATTAATAATTATAATAGTTTAAGGCAATGCTATAATATATAATATATTTCTTAAAACCGTTTTTTAGTTATTTTCTTTTTAAAATAAACGTATAAATATATATTCTAATAAATGACTAGCAAAAATATTTTTTAGTAAATTATTATCATTGATAATCTAGATTTGTTGCCTTGTATTAAAAATAAGAATAATTTAAAAATATGTTAATAGGGTAAAGTTTAAATTGTTTATTTGTCTCTACAAACAAACAATTTCATTAATTTCTCACGCACCTTTTTGTCAAGCGCTTATTGTGGTGTTATTAGAACCTAATAGACCAAAATAAGTGTTTTTATTTTGTAGATTAAAACAATATTTCAGCCTTTGAATATACTGCTGGCTTGCACCGATTCATAGATTTTCAGGTTGACAAGTTTAAGATGTTAATAAAATCAAACTATCTATCACTCGACTTCGACTCGACTCGACTCGAGAGACATTTTTTATATGATTAGATAATCTGAACTCTTGCAATAATGTCACAAAAAGATGTGTAACGGTTTATTTTATCCCACCATTAGCTACTGGTATTATGACATATATTATATTATCATCGTTTTTTTTATAATTAAAGAGATAACAAACGTGCACTCAATCCACCTGATTGATTCCTGTGACCCATGACTTCTACTGTAAATATTACAGACACGTTATCACTCCTGAGAATTGTAATTGGGTTCCCGATTCCCACTAATAGGAAACATAGTAGCTTAATGCTATTTCACACTGTTTTCTGTTAGGGTGTGGTCTTTCCTCAATAAAGTTTCGTATTACAAATACGTGTGTTTGTGATTCTATTAGCTGCGCCAGATAAAGGTCTGGATACGGCTTAGCAATCCAACTTTTGCGACACACGTGGACAGGTCAGTCGTGCAGTCTAAATAAGAGCTTTCCTAGGGTTGCCAACTTTGATTTGGCTATAAAATTATGAATGACGTAGTGGTTATTAAATTTCTACATTTTAATGGTTTTTATAAAAAGATTTGTTGGCCGATTGAAAATGTAAAGTCTATTGATTGAATTTTTATTGCTATGGTTATTTATTTTTATATAATTTGTGCGCACAGCTCGATTACTGACATCTTTAAAATAAATTGTAACAATTTTAATTAGTTTTTTTTATTAAGCATAAACATTCTTTATTTCATGTGGTTATATTTATATATATATATATATATATATATAATATGTTATATATATTTATGTTAATGTAATTATTATAAGAAGGATGTCTTATTATAATTATTAAATCATAATGTCAAATCTCTTGTTTATCCGTTAAAGAAATATGTTTATATTTATGTACTATGTTTTCAAAACGTATATTTGACAACCCAACGCAAACCTAATTTAGGCGAGTTTTGAACGTATAAAGTATGTTACATCTTGTTATGTCTCTATCAACATTTGTAATGACGAAAGTGAAACTTCTCGAATGACAAAAGAACAACTGGCACAAAGATGCACAAAGGAGATTGTCGTCATATTAAGCCATTATAAACCTCTTTCCATTTTGTTGAATATTAAATTGTTGAATATTAAATTAAGCTTAAAACATTAAGACATTGAATTTGATTTCGGTATTTTTATCGAGGAAAAGCTTTTATTTAGGATGACAGTCCGTAATCTAGTTGCTGTCTTCCGTTTACTACGACTTGTTTAAACTAGTAGGTTTTTGTTTCTTTAAATTCAAGAGGAAAAAGGTACATCTAATGGTTTCTTATATTTAGGTAAAGATACATTTTAAGAAACCTGAAGTTCCGTATTTTGTCGAAGGATTTTTCAACTTTTAATTCCCGCTTTCGAGCCTATTCATGCAACAGAAAAACACCACTTTACCACAGAAGTTGTTAATAATAATTTGCTCCGGTAAAACTTCTCGTGTGTGTTTTACTCTGTCTGGCAAAATATATACTATTATATATTTATATATCTTTGTTACGTACACGAATTTGAAAATAATCAATATAACATTAGTTCTGTAAAATCTACATTTCGCGCTGTTTCTTGCATACTTGTTGTGTATGTGCATCTTCATTCCAATGTTTTTTTAAATTTATTTAAGTTAGATCATCTACAGTGCATAAAAAAGGAAATGAATCATTATAAAATAATTAAATGTCAACAACAACCATAAACAATATAGAGATTATAGAGATTAAACAATTTAATAGCGATTAAAATCTAAACGAAAGACAACCACACAATATAATGAAATCAAAATTTAAAAAAAAAATATTCAAATGAAATGAAAAGAAGAAAAATTTGCAAACAGTAGCCCCTAAGCTGGCACTTGGAATGCTTTCAGCACGTTACGCTTATAATTACCGATGGAATCGTGAAATATATCGATTTCAGGGTTTTAAAAAAAAATTCTAATCGAAATGGCCACCTTTGGCTTTTATACAGGTCTTTAATCTGTTAGGCAACGAATCTATGGATTTACGCACTGTTTCCAAGGGAAATTTCGCCACTGTTGTTTGAAGAAGACTCAATGTCGCCGTGAAATTTAGAGCAGGCCATGTAGAGGACAAAACTGACCATAATTTGAAGTTTAAAGGGTTGAGGTCTGGGCTAGATGAGGGCCAGTCTTCAGCTCTTATAATGTCCGGAACGTTGGTTTCAAGCCAGGCTTAGGTAGTTCGTCCCTTGTGACAGGTGCAGCATAATGCTGGAAAGTCCACGGTATATTTTTAAAAAGTGTATTGCTGAGAGATTTCACAACATGATCCAAGACTGTATCTTGATACACTTTGGCTGAAGTTTTCACTCCTTTTTCACGAAATGTAGTTTTGTGACTTCTTGATAAGACACGCCCCACCGACCATCACTGACACAGTATGATGACCACGATGTACCTTTCCGACCACTACTTCTTTAGAACTGTGAGCGTACACTTTATCATTTTGCTTATTGTAGTGTTCTTTAATCGTAAAATTTTTTTCATCGGTTAAGATGATATTTCTGTACCTTTCACCAGCGCATCGCGGCAGAATCCGTTTTGATCTATCCACTCTCTTTAATTGTAAAGATTGATTTAGGACATGTCCTGTATATAGACGATAAGCACCGAGATTCGGGTCTTGTTTTATAATACGCGACAGAGTCCTAGCGGGAATCTTCATTTCTCGCGATAAGATTTTTTGCTTCCTAATGGGGTTTCGACGAATTCTGGCTTTAACAGCATTAACAGCCTTTGTAGTTCTAACAGCACGCGGCCGCCCCGATCTGTTCTGGTCTTCGACAGAGGAAGTGTTCTTGTATCTGTTGATAGTACGATATACGAACATACGGTTGATACCAAGCTTTTGAAGTGTCTGGAATATGACCGACGGCTCCATACCCACTTTGTGCAAGGCGATCACTGCAATCTTATTTTCTTTAAACCCCATTCCATATTGTAATTTGATAATGAACACAAAAAAATATGTGAAACGGCGCAAAATCGAAAGAAGTTTTTAAAATAATATACGTGTTCCAAATTCAAAATAATTAAAAAGTTGAAAAAAAGAAATTTTTTTATGTAACAGTATTTACGGCCAGACTAGTTATATATATATATATATATATATATATATATATATATATATATATATATATATATATATATATATACTATATACACGCAAGGGAAGCTCTCAAAAGAAATATTTTTCCCGATGAGCAACATTTTTCATTGATGCTCCGCACCTATTGGTTGTAGCGTCTCGTTATATAGACTATACTAAATCCTCGATGAATCGAAATGAACTATCTAAAACAAAAAGATTTTTTCAATTCGTACCTGTAGTATGTAGTTCTTGAGATTAGCGCGTTCAACCAAACAAAATCTTAGCTTTATAATATTATTATAGATAAGAGTTCAATGTAAACTAAACGAACTAAAAGCGTCATATTTTAATAACACGCATTTTATTAATATATATTTGTGTCTGTCTATTCTTTTTAAAATAAATCCTCCAATGAGTAGTATCTTTATGCTATAATATATTCCAATGAAAAAGCTGTGGATTTTTGCAAATTTGAAATTGGATGTCGGCGATATAAAAAATTGTATAACAATATATGTACAGTTTGGCAACGGTGTAGCGGCCGTAATATCCACGACGAAATAAGAAATACAACTGTATAGTATTTATCACTCAATGACACTCAGTGAGGCGCACTGAGAAACCTATTACATTTGTAAATATATACTTATATAATAAATATATAATAAATATGAATATTATATGATGAAATGTTCTATTAATATATAAAAGTTTTAAATTAAAAATATTATAAAATAAAAATACTATATACAGAAAAAAAAGAAAAAGAAAAGGGGAAGCCGTGATACCGCTCTTTTTCTTAGATAAATTCAAGCCGATTATATTAATTGACTTGTATTATGTGATTTAGAAAAAGTATACATTAACTTTGTTCATTAGTAAATTGAATAAATTAATGTCTACTTGATTTTTAATTTCAAGTTCTGGATCAGTTTTTATTAACATGTCAATACCAAATGCTTCCACTATTTACTACACTACTATATATACTTATTACTATATCAATAAGCTCCAATGAGTCACAAGCCGCCAACCTGGTCTGGACGAATATCAATTGATAAGTCCAGAGCGACCATTGCGTAAGCATTCTTTGATCTTACAAAACGCACACTGCACGTGCAGCCTCTACTTGTTTCTGAACTGCTTCGAATTAGCATCGCTATGTGAACATTATATGTGGGTGTATTATATTGTTCATTGTCAGATAAATTTATCTTTCTTTTGATTCGGATATCACCTTCATAACACGTTAATTTATTAATGTTATTCACTGACGATTCCTTTTGTTTATATGATCTGAAAACAGAGTACTATATAACACTTGAATATTAAGAGTTCAAATCTTACATTCGCATACCGAGTGAAGCAAGATTAGGTTATAAATTTTGTAAGTGTGACAGGAAAATATTATCCTCACTTAAATGTAAGTAAGAAATAAATTGGTCGTGAGATACGGGTGCAAAATCCAAGGATATTTGGTCTGCAACATTATTTTCATTTAAAATACAATGTTTTGCTATTTAAACAACATTAAAAGTAACACAGTTTCTGTGAAATACGCATTTTCATCATTTAGCAGCGGTAAAGACTACTAAACCCCACCTTCTCAGAGTGAGTGTGTGCAATAGTAGCATAAAGCTCCTGTGTTTCGTTTGATGAGCGTAGTTGATCAGATATAGGCCATTCCATATATAACATCTCAGTCCTTAGAGTATGTGCATCTTGTGCCATAGGACTTACATACATTTATATGTATGTAGGTCCTTATGGGCCGCAGTTACACCATTAGGTCAACTGTGAGCTCGTTAGCGGGTGGTGATGTGTCATTAAAAATACAATAAATTAAGTTTAAATCTTCTATTGGGAAAAACTGATTAAGAAGTAAACAGGTTAGTCAGAATGACCCCACTTATCCTTAGATCCTTTTTTGCAGTATCAGTGTAAAATAGGGACAAAGCTTTTACTACATTGAGAGTAACAAACGAGCACACAGTTCACCTGATGGTAAGTGATTCCTACGGCCCATGACTATTACTACATTCATACTGGACAAGGCATCATAATACAGATGCGTTGCTACCCTTGAGGACTGAGATGGAATGACTGATCACCAGTAATAAAGGTATCCGGATCTCTACACTAACCAGACGAAACACTGCCAAACTGCCGTGTAGCTCTACCATTGTTTAAAAGTTTATTAGTTATTGCTCAGTTCTCAGGAGGCATCGACATATTCATCATGAGGATATGTGTGATGTCACGTTTGCTTACATTTTCATTTCAATATATTATTTAATTCTAATATATATTAAAATATCGTGAACTATTTAATTGAATCAAATTTACTTCGTGATGATCTATATTCTCTATTCCTTATGAAATATAATACATATTGAATTAAAGTAACTAAAATTTTAATTTCCTTACGTTTAATGGAGGTTTTATCTAGATGTAAAAATGTATGTGATGTTTTAAAATTTTATTTAATTTAATCAAATAAATAGGGTCTTTCAATATATATTACACGTTTTAGTCTCACAAAATCTATACACTTTTCGTGATTAAATTATCAATAGCTTTGAATATACCGTAAAGAATATATAGTCATAATCAAAAAACAATGATCGACATAATTACATAGTTCGAAGGTGACAAGGGAACGGTTTATAAAGCAATGAAAGTTAATGTGATGGGGACCTTCGATAGAGCATCAATAAAACATAGGATTGTAAGTGGCAGCCCTTGTCGAACCACTACACGCAATCTCCTCGTTTTGAGCTTGAAATTTCTTTTACGTCTTGATAATTAAATGTTCTGAATATTATCATTCATATTATTCTTTATATTACTACATAATATTCTAGTTATAATATTATATTATATCATTTCACAATATTAATATTGTAAAATTGCTTTATCAAAACAACAGAACAGACTTAATAGAAGTCGACGCACACTTGTACACCTATCAAAATCTAGAATATTGTGTGCCGCGACTGAATTAAATAGAGTTTTTGATATCTTTGAAGTGATTCTTCTTCAGGCGCGATAAAAGTAAAATTTTAAAATCGAATTCGATTGTATTTCTTCCCTATTTGAATGTAAATCTTCTGTATATGAGCATTTTATGAAAGATTTCTGACGAATAAAGGTATTTGGCCAGAGAAAGAAACAAAAACATTTATATAGGTACGTTGCCGGCAGTTCGTTATTATTTATAATTATCACTTATTCGTATCTATATATATGAAGCTTTAGCTTACTGTTTATATTTATATATATATTCTTACGTAATGTAATGCAACAAGTAACAGTTTTTTTAAATATAGGCGAAGATTAATTAAATTAATCGATACGTATTGCCGACGCAGCTTGTTTCTAGTTCGACCGCGGAAGGGTACCATCCTAACAGAATGCTAGAGTGGAATAGCAATATAGCACTGCTGTGTTGTAAGCCAGTTATTGGTAGCAAGTCATACCATCTCATTCCCCAGTGACCATATGTATTTTGAATCCATATTAAGAAAGGATTCGAAAGACAATGGATTTGGGCTACAGTTTTGACAATTTTAGTTTCATAATGAATCATAAATTCAAGGTAAAAGCCTATAGTTACATTTGTAGAGTTGAAAAACCTTATGAGCACACGATATTTGATATTTGTTCGAAGAAATTATGATGGAGATCTAAATTTTGGGTCGCTTTCAACGGCAGCGATTTATTTAGGGTTTTATTAAACAACAGCAACGGCGCAGAATATATTACTTGTAATGTTCAAACACAGCAACTAGTCATAAAATAAATTAAAATAATTACGATTTCCTCCACGTTACTTTCTCGTGATTTCTTGTTATGGAATGAGCCTTATTGGATCACATATTTTATGGGCATATTTCAAAATACTTTTAAGGTAAACTGATTTAATTCATTTTTTTTAAATATAAGATTCAAGAATATGTGCGCCTAGTGCAACCTTATCATAATAATTTATACCTTAAACGTATGGTATATTATGAATTATTAGATATGTAATGTAAGTATCCTTTTAATGTTAATACATTTAGTATTATAATTTAGTTGCTAACAAAATGATGTGAATTAATTTGTCTTAACTGAGTTGGGTCATATATTATATTTTGTTGCGATATTTTGCTTATTTTTAAACCGTCAATATTTTCCGTAATTGTATCATGTACGTATATTATTACTTATTGTGTCAATAACCTTTGAACTGCTTTTAATGCTAATACATTTAGTATTATAATTTAGTTGCTAACAAAATGATATGAATTAATTTGTCTTAACTGATTTGGGTCATACATAATATTTTGTTGCGATATTTTGCTTATTTTTAAACCATCAATATTTTCCGTAATTGTATCATGTACATATATTATTACTTATTGTGTCAATAACCTTTGAACTCTATAGCTTACAGTTTAGATAACGATCATATAAAGTTTGTTAGTTCAGTAAAGCGTAGCAGAAAATATGTATTTTTTTAATGGACTACACCACTTCATTTTGATGACAGTTATCACTTAACCCATAGACATATGATAAGAAAATTACTCTATGAGAAACAAGATAAAGATTTATAACATCATAATTTTCGCAGAAGAGAAAAATTTAATGCTCCAATACTTATACTTCTATATTTTCATTATGTTCTATTATATAAAATTATATATCTCAGTTCTAAGCGGCCACCATATTAAACATAACTAAATATTATGCTGGTTCTCTATAAAATTGTGGTTCTTTCCATGTCAAGATGACCCATTAATTCAATAGTTTGTAATATAAAACAAAAAAGATTGGCAATTTCTGAATATAATTTGATTCTACCGCATGTAATATATTTTGACAGTAACGTAATTACATTTTTATTTAGATATAGGCTTAATTTCTTAAATCCACCCAGATTTAAAGAAAAAGGTAAAATTTTCACTATATTCCTTCTCTACTACGGTTGTTTCCAATCAGAATATAATGAGATACTTCTATTCACATTTCACCTTGAGCTTAAGATACTATGAAATAATCTGTTGCTGTGTTCGCTGCTCTTAGTAAGAGTTTAATATGAAACAAGATAAACGATCAGATATTCTTATTACTTAAACGGGGCGTAAATTTTTTACTTTAAATATGATACCCTCATTGTGTGAAGTGTGCAATCATAAGGTGTATGAAAAAGTTACGGAGTACATGTGTTCGCAAGTGTTGTAGTACGCTTAATAAATCAATCTATTTGAGATTTAATATGTAAAATAAACAAACGTTACCACACTATTACATGCAACAAAAAGAAAGACGAACCAAATACATTATTCAATGCAGAGTTATTTGTTTCATTGATTTATGCGGAGAGCAACATCATGAATATTCATGGATTCAACATGATTAACTAGGCGTGAACAATCTTTGTCTGCATATAAATTCGAGTAGAAACAAGATAAACAAAGAAACCCTCTTGTATATATTAACAGTAGAAAACAATTAAATGTTAACACTAAGCCTGTATAAATAGTTATTAAAAAAATATATTGGTAAATATTATTTACTCGATTCTACCAGAAGGAGGGTAATGATTTTCGAGTGTATGTATGTACATTTATTTGCATTCTATGTAGATTAAATAGCTTGATGGTCTTTAACATGTGTCATTAGATACGCCTGAATTCTAGACATAGGGTATATTAAAATATTGTCTGCATTTAAAAAAAGAGGCAATAAATAATTATTATTAAAACGTCAGCCTTGAATAATAATTCTTTAAAAATAAAGCCATTAATTTAGACACTGTCACTGACCTGAGTTTTGCGCAGGAACTTAAAGAAAAACCATACCTTATCTAGTATTGTAATATCACGCAGTTTTTCCTAAGATTGGACGGGGATGCTATGTACAAATCATTGCCTAACCTATGACATGCGTTGTATTAGTTATTAGTTGTTGGACATTATGTTTTCTTCAGTAGTTTTTGGATAATTTTGAAAACAAATAAAATGTCTTTTGTTCTATGTTCCGGTACGACGTAGATCAGTAACATTTTTCTTTGACTTCAAATCTCTTGTTGGTCAATATTGTAATGAAAGTTAAGCAAACTCATCAGCTACATATTAAATTTTAAATTCTACAAAAGGTTACCGTTTCTGGAAATTAAATTCAAAAGGAATCCAGAACTTCCAAAACAAAAGTCCGATACTCCAAAGTATTTCATAAGTATTTAGAACTTGGTCATATGGTGTAAAAAATAAGTTGTGAGTGTATCCCATAAGACTCTGGCCGTGTCTGATATTATAAAAATGTATAGACAGTTATAGGTCTTAGCATATGGATTTTCAGCGAATACTATAGTGCGATGATCCAGAATCTTGGTGGCACGTTGTATTGTTACTTCCAAGATATTTATTCCAAAGCTTTGCCTTTCCGGGTTGAATTTCTCGCTTTGTCGTAGCGGGGGGGCTTAGTAACCGTGGTTTGGAGTTAGCCACGGTGAAGCTAAGAGGAACCCAATCGGCCGGCCTAAGGCGCTCTAAGGCCGGCCCGAGGAGGCCACTCCGGGCGAGTTAGAGCTGAGCTCGCCCGGATGAGTGTCGGGCTGCGGGGAGCGGATGGACGGAGCGAGGCCGTCCTACGCATCATCCGCAGCCGTGGCGGAGTCGGGGAATGGGGTGGGGGTGTGGGGACTGTCAAGACCGGTACCGCGCATCGTCGCCCCCATCCTCCGCGTCCGAGACGGAGTCGCGGAGGGAGGGTAGTGTATCTCCCTATCCTCCGCGACTCACGCGGGGGTCGCACTGCTGATGCGGCCGTGGTGGGGCCGCGGGTTCAGTGGAGTGTTGGTTGTTCCCGCCACTCTCCCTATCCTCTGCGGCCGAACATTGGTCGGCGGCGGAGCCTAACACCAGATCCGCCGCAGGGGGCTGGGTTTGCTTACTGCTGTCCTGGCTCCCATGGCCTCTGGGGGGCGGACTCGGGGGAGTCCGCTTCCCACCTACAGAGTAGGCCGAGGTGGAAGGCGCGTCCGTGTTCCGGCGCGCCTTCACTGGAGGGGTGGAGAGGGAGATGTCCTCCCCCGGAGAAAGGGCTGGCCAGCGCAGGCGGGGTCGTGGAGGTGTGCGAAAGCGTTCCCGTGGCCCCGCCATACGCGACGAAGGTGGAACACCATGGGGATTTTAGTCGGTGCGAGTCCGACATAACCCATCCTTGCCCCCGCAGGGGTGGGTATGCGTAGGCATTTCCCCATGTAAAAAAAAAAAAAGGTAGCTGCGGTAGTATACTTCTGAGTTGACGATGCACACAAAATTATCAACTTTACACTTCCTTGTCCCGCATGAAAATTACCCGTGTCAAGCAACAACCAGTTTATTGGCAGGTGCAACTTTTGAAGCGGATATGGACAGTATTGCTTTCTCAGTTGGTTTTGAAGGTCACTGAAGTTATGAGAATTTTGATCTGAAACGGTAAGGAAAGATATAGAGATTATCTTATCAAGGAGATGAGAGAGAGAAGGCTACAAAGATTAGCGTAATACGCCCAAGAGAAGACTACTCCCACAGCCCTAATGGGTGTCTTGGTAGGAATTTTGTCTCCCTAGTTAGAAAAACAAAGGAAGCACTGGAAAGACTTCGCAGACTGATCGTATCACGAGCCAATTGAGTCATATGATGCTTAAAGTTAAGCACACAAATATGAAGACATACAAGACTTACAAGAAAGGGTAAGAGATGGGAAGCGAATAAATAGAACTAATATTCAATAGGAAACATAAGATCCAGATACCAATAGAGAAGAGTCAAATATGGTACACCGATGACCCTAAAATACCATCTGGCACAGGAGCGGAAGAGACCACAAAAAACTGAAATATAAGCCTAAGGCTAGGAAAATATACAAGTCTTTCAAATAGAAATGTATGCAAATATTGCTTGCTTGCATGGAGATACTCGATAGTAATTCTAACTAAAAACTATGTATCCGGAAGAGACAATATAGAAAGGAAATTTGTAAATGGTCATGAATATTCAAAGGAACTTATCAAAGACATTGAAAAAGGCTGAAACAAAAACATTTAGGAATATACTAGATTTTCTTTTTATTAGGTATATCCTTCTTAGGATACGTGCATCCGGTAAACACTCTTGTGTTTGCTCTCTACTTTGTGCTCAATCACTTGCCAGGACAATTTTGATCTTCTGATGATATGCTACCCGAGATCAGGAGATTATAGGAACCAATTAGTCATAAGCATTTTAGTGAGATCGACACTACAATCATATATGCTCAAAATATTTATCAAGTTGGAAGCTTTAACGGCCCTTACAGTCTTAACCCCTAAATATTAAAAAAGGTAAGATAAACTGTCTCAGTAGTCAACTGAGACTATCAGGACATTTTCACTTCACTCGATATAATTCTCGTATCTCTAAGAATCTAATGCAATATTTACTCAAAGTATATTAGAACTCATAGTCGTCAACATGTACATGTACAAAGGAGGACTTAATGCTGAAAGGAAATCTCTCCCTATTATCTTTCTTTTCTTTTAGGCTGAGAAAATGCTACAGGACAAAGTGAATAAGATAATAATTCAATTATTAATGTTAAAATAATATATATATATATTTCTAACGTTCATCCATTTACGTCCTCCTGATCCATTTCGATCACATCGATATCTTCTAGTTATTAACAAAACATCAACTGCGCGGAATATGGAACAGCGCTGTTAGTATTCGCGCAAATACATGCCACTTTTTTATTCACTTTATTGTACCCTTCTCCCCGTCCCCTTAAATGTAATGTGCAATAATATCGGGGGATGGTTCACAAGGTCCAGACAGGACATTCAGACCCGATAACTAACAATTTTTCATACACAATTATTGGTCTTCAGCTGGGAATCAAACTCAGGGTCACTTTTATCATTATATCAGCAGGCCACAACATATTTAACAGTTGTAGAGCCAAGCTCCAGCTAATTTCTAGCTGCAATGAATGAATAGGTCGGCTCAACCGGAAAGACTCCCTTTACATAATATCAGCGTGAAACGAATACGAAACACAGCAGCATAGTACTTCAATTATATCATTGAAAAATAATCATTGAATCTTGGTTGATGGTGTGGTTACATGTAATGGGCTATAGTAATCACTTACTATTAGTTGAACTGTGTGCTCGTTTTTCACCCCTAATATTATATAAAAAGAAAATATAAACATACACACCTTTCTTAATAGATATATAAAATAATAGTCTAAAGGATTTCATATAAAACTATCGCATTTTTTTTGGATCGAAAAACTATAAAGGCAGTTATCGTATTGTCTAACAACTGGTAAACAACGGTAGCGGGATACTAAATGATGGCATAGGTTTGGCTATGAGCCTAACGTTTGTCACGTGTCTGCCAATATCAGGCCATTGTGTTACCGATTAACCAAACTAATTGCAACCCGTCTCAGGGGCATTTGGACGCCTGCCAAAAAGATTTTGTTCGTTGATAACAACTGTACGAAACACCTTTTTATGGGTCAGTTACTTTAAGCACGTTCCCACAATAGTAGTCGTATTGTGTCGATTTCAAACGAAAGCAAAAGTTAAGTTTTTTTAAAACATGCAGCTTTTATTAGTTAACGGCTTATAAAAAGCTATAGAAAGCGAGCTTTAATATTCCGATGTAATTCAATAATAAAAATTTGTACGATTTCTGCAAGTGATGCAATAAATTCTAGCCCCGCTAAAAATATAAGCTCCGGCCCAGACATGAGGACAGTATTCCATGTGACGCTTTACTTGCATCATGTAAATTTTCAATAAAGGCAGCGGGCTGACGCGAAATACGCAGTTTCGAGTCAGACCACTCGTCTGCAGAGAATTATCTTATAGGCCAATTTGACCTTAACTACCAATTGACCGCGGAACTGAACATCGCTCGAAATGTCAATGCCATAGATATCGATACTAGTTGAGGTAACAAGGAAAGTGTGTGCAAAATGAGGAGATACGACGAAGGATAATCGTTTTCAGCGATAAACGAGAAACCTTGAAGCAAACCTTGTATTTACTCAGGCATAAACTAGACTAGACATAGTCAGCCCCAATCCGTGATTTTTCACAAAATTATTAATTGACAAGGAATTTTACTAGTACATACTATATTATGCATTATATACATTACCTTATCGCCCTATACGGGCACACATGTCAACGAGTATTTTTTTATAATAAATTAAATTAAGTGAATAAGAACCGAAACGAATTAGTACAAGCTAATTGGTTTTTTCGACAAATCAAGTACAGGCACATGTAATTCTATTGGTAGTTCTATTGAAATAAAATAAAACTAAAAAAAATAATTATTGGTATCAATGCTAGGTGGTTAACTAGTGCGAATGAATATCTAGCTAATAGGCTATCAAAGTATTCGTTGATATTTAAATAGATCAAAATTTATGTTTACGATTTTACAATATTAGAAACCCTCAATATTACAACCCGTAAAATATTACAAATTATTAATACATTTTAACGTATTATTTTCTTCTTTTATTTAACTTTAAAAAGTAATAAAGTAAATATTTTTTATCGGTACTAAATATTCATAAATGCAAAATAAACATAAACAAACTTTTAACTTCTGTAATCAAACAAAACATTAGTTTTAAATTGAAAAAATATACAATATAAAATTATAGTAAAGTTTATTTGCATCATAATTTTAAATGAAATGCTGTGCACATATAATTCATCTATATTAATATTTTTGTATTTTACAGTATGAGATACTCAATACGGAATAAGTAATAGAAATATATGTATCGAAGCATGAATGATAAAGACGATATGGTCCAACCAAAATTTAGCGGCACTGTGGATTTATAACATTGGAAAAGGATTTTTAGACCAGCTTACAAAATTTAAATATATTAATTTAACGATTTCCAAAATTTCTTACTCTACTTTGCCCCGAAGTATGTTGGATATCTTTTATTTAAAGTCGTATAGACACAGGACGACTCTATCATACAAACGAGTATTTATTTAATACGATGTTATTTAAGTCTATATTTATTTTTTTAAAGTTTTTTTATGGATCTAATCGTGGAAACCAAGCCTAGTACTTCACCTGATAATAAGGGATAACTGTAGCTCCTAATCCCTATATTCATACATCCTCATAAAACATTCAAGATGCCACATGCATCGATGCTCCCGAGGACTGAGAAGCAAACCTACACTCATCAAATGAAATACAGCATTATGCTGCTATCTTACTGAGGAATGGAGTGATTTTTCCCAGTTCGAGCCGACCCATTCATGCTGCAGCTAACTGGTTGGTTTTATTTCTGCTAAAAACACTGTTAAATATAAATACAATTTTCTATACAAATACATATGTATTTGAGCTATTAAAAAGTTCATCATTTGTGATGTAAAAGCTTCTTTTTCGGGCTGGCCACTGTTAGCCCGAGGGCTTTTATAGCTTCACCGGGGTCAAAAAGGATCGGATGCATATTGCGCTCAGCCACGGCATTTATTAGTGTGTAACCAGCCTAAGGGCTCTCGAGAGGGAGCCTTGGCTTGATTGTTACCTTGTTGCACTAGAGCGACTGTTTCTTTTGTGTAAGTATTGCTGTTAGTCCAGAGACCTCTTCAGCTTTATCTAATTAGACTCGCGAGCGGTAGGCCCGCTGAGTAGGGAGACAACGACGATGCTGCGAAGCTGCCGCGACAACTGCTGCTGCGCCACCGCTGCACTCCGACCCATGTGGACGAAGAACGTCGACGACAACAGAGGGGGGCAATAATACGATCCGAGAGCCCTTCATATGAAGGTACGAAACCTCGACTCGGATCGCTATCTTAACGGCGAGAGCGACTGATTAAGATGTTTTAGTTATGAGAGTTTGTCGTAGCGTTATTCTTTTTCTTTTCCGGTTCCACGATAGCTCGAAGTTTGGAGTATGTACCGATCTCCTTAGACTTATTTTATAATATTAGCAAGAGCTGAGAATCGTTAACTGTGTAGGCAATGTTTGTCAACTTACAATTTCGCCAATAACCAAGTGCTCCGGTTCTCATCACAAAGGTTCTGTTGACATTTAATTGCCCTTCAGTTACTAAGTGGCTCAATGTTACTCAGCCGTTGTTTAATTATTATTTTGTGACTATTTAAAAATAGTCCTCCTTTTTAACGATAACGCATTTACTAAATGCTGTTGTTCAGTAAACACGATATTTAATCATATGAACTACTTAGCTACTTAGCTGTATGAAACATGTTTAGTAGTTCCGTTGCATTTCGTAAAAATATTAAATAATGATGATATTCCCCTAGTCGACTTCGTGCACGGTAATATTCACTAATTATTACCTAAAAAGATCAAATGCGCAGGCTATGTTACAGTACCGTCAGCAATCGCATAAACGCTTTAGCAGGTGTAGAGAGTGCTGCATGAATGGGTCGACTCGATCGGGGTAGGAACACGCTCTTACAGAATACCAGCGTAAAATAGAACCACAACGCTGCCGTTGTGGTGAGTGTATGGATTCGGAGGATTTTGAAGGAGGAGGAGATGGGATTTCGGATTTTTATATATATTAGATCACCCCTGAGAAATAAGAGCTGAATTGCCTCTTATCTGTAATTGGGTCTCCGGATCCTTACATTCACCATATGCAATTCAACAGCGTTATGCAGGTATTCTGTGAGGACGAGATTCTTTTTCAGTCGATCTAATACTGTTAAGTTTACCCGTTAGACGTCATGTCCAAATTTTTATAAGTTCGTTTGTGTTCGTTTTGGGAATTTATGAAAAGTATCTATCGTTCGTTCGTTCAAATCCTGTATTATGGTCTCATACAAAAATCCCATAGAAAAAGAACTTTTCCAAATTTGCAAAATTTCCTTGCAACTCTTCCAATTTTTGTTTCCGTAAATACCTTATTCGGGATATTTCAAAAAATTAACCAAATCGGTCCAGCCGTTCTTAAGAAATGCACTTAGCCGTTGGACAATTTAAAAGATGGTAGTTAATAGCATCCTACTTTTATATTAATAACCATTTTTTAGTTGACGGTGCACGATATTTTACGGTGATTTACACGCCAGTCTCTGGAGGTAAAATGTAATGTTTAAATAACTGCTTTTAACGGCTTTCATTAATGATGACTGACGTAATTTAATTATAGACTAAAATTTTATGAAAACCAATTATAGAACAAAAAGTAAAAATGTAAAAAAATTAAGGTGAAATTCATTCATATGGATGAGGAAAAGGGGGAATAATTTTAAGGTAACAATAATAGCTCTAAGTCCTCTGAGTTAAAACTTGTATTGCTATCGATAAATATTAGGTCTTAACCTATGAAATTGCCGTTCTTCTGTATTGTCCATTTCAAACCAAATAAAGTTTGGATTGGCTGTGAATTCTAAATTCAAATTAATTTTGTTTTAAAAACATGACATTCTTTTTACAAAGTCAGTCTTTTGTTTATTGATTAGCTTTGTATTTTCATTTCGTTTGAACATTTTTCGTCATATTGGATGCTTTAAAAATTCGTGTAATTATGGAATATGAGTCCCGTCTTGGCATCAACGCGGCACATACGGCACGTAACATTAACAACCTTTACGGAGAGAACTTTACAAACGAACGCACAACCCGTTATTGGTTCGCCCGGTTCCGTTCTGGAAATTTTGATTTGAAAAATGAACCTCGTGGTCGTCTGGACACTTTGGTCAACAATGATGAATTAAAGGCGGTTGTGGAAGCTGGTGATACTCAATCTACAGCCGTGCTAGCAGCAGCTTTTGATGTTAACATCAAAACAATGTTGGTCCATTTGCGACAAATTGGCAAGGTAAAAAAGCTTGATAGATCGGTGCCCCACGATCTCCTCTCCACTTTACGATCTCCAGCGCAACGTACGCGTTGAGACCTGCCACGCGCTGCTCAACAGGCACAGAAATGAAAGAATTTTGAACCGAATTGTGACGTGCGATGAAAAGTGGATTCTTTTCGACAATCGAAAGTGCTCAGTAAGTTGGTTAGATCCTGGTTCAGCACCAAAGTAATGACCTCTGAAAAGTCAGATGGTCACTGTTTGGTGGTCTAGTGCCAGTGTGATTCATCACAGTTTTTTACCAAACGGCATGAGCATTACTGCAGATGTGTACTCTGGAGAACTGAAGACAATGATGGAGAAGCTCACACATCTGCAACCACCTTTGGTCAATCGGTCGTCCCCGCTGCTCCTACATGGCAACGCGCGACCCTATACTGCACAACAGACAGTCTTCAAGCTGCAAGAGTTGGGGTTGGAAGCTCTCCCTCATCCACTGTACTCACCAGACTTTTCACCCACCGAATATTACTTTTTCCGAAATTAGGACAACTTTTTAGCGGGAAGAAAATTCAAGAGATAAGCAGTACAAAATGCCTTTGAATAGTTTGTTGCCTCCCGTACAGCTGATTTTTACAAGAAGGGCATCAATAAACTACCACTGCGTTGGCAAAGATGCATCGATTACATTACTTTGAATAACAGAAATAAAAAAGTTTGAAAAAAATATACTTTAACTTATTTCATACAAAACGGCAATTTCATAGATAATTATATATAAACCTATTACATGAAGCCAACTCAGTGTATTTATGACGTCAACTACTATTTTAGCACTTTAGTATATATAGCACGTGTCATCTGGTGAAATAAAGAAAACGTACCTAATGACTGGCGACGTGGCATTCCGTCTTAATCTGCAGGAGTGATAAAGCATCGGCATTGTGGTCATTGTTGAAGATAAACGTAGTTTAATTAAATACTTTTATCACAGGGTGCATCAATCATTTACTAAAAAGTAAACTGTGTACGCCTCTCTCACCCCTAATATCATAAAAACACTACACACAACAAATGTGCTCATTGAAAAATAATCAAGTTTTAGTATTGCTACATATATATTGTGTAAAGTTCAGGCTTGATTTTGTTTGTCTCGTTGCCATAGCTGATTAAACATTTTTGCTGTTAAGAAAGAAAAGCATTTATGTTATTGTTCCCGTTAATTATAAGTAATTTTTTCGTTTAAAAAAAACTACTCGAGGTTTTCATAATTTCTTCTAAAATCGACCTTCTGTAACGGTTGTAGTGTAAAACTGACGATTCGAAAGAGGTTTTCTTACTTTACACGCATAAAGTATATTTTGATTTATAGATTAGATTAGTTTTGATCGCAATAGTAATTGGAGTAACGCACTAGAATTTATAAATTAGAGATTAACTTCTCTATTGTAGTTAAAAACAATAATCAATGTAGTTACATTAATTATTGTTCGACAAATTATAATGGTTCTTTAGACCCAATATTGTGAGATGCATAAAGGTCATCTCACAATATCAGCTCAGGTCAGCTTAAATTATATTTATTATGACTAAATAACGTTTATAGTTTATATTTATCTATTGCTATGATGTAGAAAGTTAAAACGTCACTTTTCGAAATACTAGATTGTCAATCGAAAAGTAAAGTTACGTTTAACAATGTTATAACATTGTCATTCAATAACAAAAAACATGATTTGTTCTTACTTTAATAACGTAATCGTTAATTGTTAAATTTCTGCAATGGCCACGAAAAAAATTATATGTAATTATAGCGACGGGAGTTGTTAGATGTTAGAAACTATATATCGCTGAATATTGTTTAATACCGACCTTCGCACATGCGATTTTATCATACTTGTATTTTGATTACTTTGAATAACGTACTCGTTAAACCTAACATTCATAATTGTACATTTTGAGTTTGGTATGGCATGTGTATGGTTAAAACGTGTGGGCATTGATTAAGTATAGCCATTTGACCACATTTAATGAAGAGCGGCTCGAATTGTCGACGACTCAGTACTTATATTTGATTTTTTTACTGAACTTACCACGGGGAGTTTTTTGAGGATTGTTTAATTTGGTGGGTGTAGGTGATATCGAGAGGGGATTCGAAAATTTATCAAATTGGTTGGTTGGTTGATAATCCACCAAGGTGCACTTTATACAAAGTTTCTGCTACAACTACTCCTTTTCTACCTATTCTATAAAAAAAACTTTCAATTAAGATCAAAATACAAAAATAGAGTAAATGTATTCAAGAGCAGCATATATAGCAGATAGATGTTTACTAAGCATCTGTTTGCGCATATGTATATGTTTGTAGGAATGGTTTAAAATATTATAAGTTCTCATTAGGATTTTTACGCGATCAGGGTTGACACGGAGAGTACGTAACGTCATTTAGTCTTGTTGGCCTGTAACATTGGGCATTTTTGCCCAATGTTACAGGCAGTAAATAATTTTTGTACGTACGCAATCGTGGGAAACATAATCGGCACAAGTGTTATATATTTATTTATAATATTGTAAGAAGTTATTTAGCTATAATTTAAATCGTAAATTTGTCTAGTAATGAAGCTGTTTTCTTTATAAACTATATTTCACGTATTTATAAACTATAACTTGTAACAGATAAATTAGGAGACAGGGCTTTCCATCTCTTTAAGTCCTCAGGGAAGCTATTTGTTATCCCTAATATAAAAAAGAAACCTTTTCCTAAGTATTGATATACAACAAAAACATTCATCTAAAACACATTTATATAATATAAAGCATACAAAATATTGGCGAGATATGAATATAAGACTTGTTCATTAGGCAAATCTCGCAAAGCCAAAACTATCGAAATAAGATAAACTTATATTTCAAGTAAACCGTCACTGCATATATAGGTTTCTGTTGTTTACGTATTACCAAATGTATATAAGGCGAATGGTGTCAAACATCAAACTTGGAAATCGATTACGTCTGGTTTTGACGGTCCATTAGTGGTGACGCATCTGTTTTCCAAGGACTTCTCATTCAGAGCTGCGTTTAAGTATGTTAAGTACTAGTATTCTTTGTGGGTCAAGGACATCTATTTCTATTTATTTATCAAAAACTTAAGAGTAATATTGTGGAAAATATCACCAGTAAGTGTTAGTAAATTAGATAAAAGAGGAAGAAATTAAAAATCTAGAAAATAGTAGCACAAAAGTAAAATTGTCGTCTAGCAATAAGAACAAAATAAAGATTGGACTTTTAAATCACAATACTTAGGTATGAAATAAAAGCGAACAATATTATAAAAAAACTCAATAAAGCAGAAAGAACATTTTACTGATAAATATTACAATTGGCCTGAAATTTAATTTTCAAGCCCGCTTCAAAAAATTTACATTTTAGTACCGTATTTTTTATACTACGTTACGTATTCTCTTTTTTATTTTTCTCTTTATATTATATCCATGATATCTTTAGTATAAAGGCCTGCACTCAATTTAAAAATTCATGTGAATCATATTTCAAAAATTACTTATGCTTTCAGTGAAAGAAAACTTATTACACAGTTGTTTTTAGATATTACTTTTTATGAAAGTAAACGTTGTTAGAAACAATCACACAGTTTACCTGATGATTAGTGGTGCCTACTGCCAATAAACACCTACATTCATCCTCAAGAAATATTCAAGATCAATATGCGTTGTCACCTCTGAGGACTTAGATGGAACACCTCACTACCAGAAACTAGGTCTACACTCCCCACACAAAACACAGAAGCGTCATGCTGTTTTATATGGAGTGGTTGTATGCATTATACCTAGTCCGGCCATAAGTTCTGTTACAAATGAAAATGCATTTTTTTTAATGAAGTAATGTAATATTATTAAAATTTATACCTACATATTTATTAGTCTCAGCAAAAAATAAAGTTTGACAAGATGATCCAAGACTGTATCTTGATACACTTTGGCTGAATTTTTAGCTCCTTTTTCACAAAATGTAGTTTTGTGACTCCTTGATAAGACACGCCCCACCAAACCATCACTGACGCAGGATGATGACCACGTTGTACCTTTCCGACCACTTGAGCAGCTTCTTTACTACTGTGTTACGTACACTTTATCATTTTGCTTATTGTAGTGTTCTTCAATCGTGAATTTTTTTTCATTGATAAATAGAAGATTTCTGTGCCTTTGACCTGCGTATTGCGACAGAAGGCGTTTTGATCGTTCCACTCTCTTTAATTGTAAAGATTGATTTAGGGCATGTCCTCTATATCGACGATAATAAGCGAGCTTCAGGTCTTGTTTTATAATACGCGACAGAGTCCTAGCGGGTATCTTCATTTCTCGCGATAAGATTTTTTGCTTTGATTTTTTGAGGGTTTCAACGAATTCTGGCTTTAACAGCATTAACAGCCTTTGTAGTTCTAACAGCACGCGGCCGCCCTGGCCATTTCTGGTCTTCGACAGAGGAAGTGTTGTTGTATCTGTTGATAGTACGATATACGAACATACGGCTTTACGGCCAAGCTTTTGAAGTGTATGACCGACGGCGCCGTACCCACTTTGTGCAAGGCGATCACTGCAATCCTATTTTCTTTAAAACTATATTCCATATTGTATTTTGATAATGAACACGAAAAATATACGAAATGGCGCAAAATCGAAAGAAGTTTTTAAAATAATATATGTTTTCCAAATTCAAAATAATTCAAGAGTTGTAAAAAAGAAAAGTTTTTATATAACAGTATTTATGGCCAGATTAATCGTGCTTTATAAGGACATAGTTCTTTGGTCGAGTAGACACAATAATTCTGTTGCTAGAAACAAACTTAATCGCTGTTCTATTAAAGCTATTATGGTGTTTTTTACGATTTCAATATATATTCACATATTTATAGCCTAATACCAAAGTTATGTGAATCGTTGGTTCGTCGTCGATCACTCGGCATGCAAAACTGGGAAGAGTAATTATTTGTTGCATTTATCGAAGAATTCTAGTTGTTGGTTCTCGTACGTAAATATTGAATACTTGATTGGTTATAACATTTTTAATTTCCTTATTGTCTATTGCTGAACTAAAAGTGCCACCATAGATTGACTATGAAGCATTGTCAATCTATGGTGGCACTTGAGCTATCCTCATCGATGTATTTTCCTTAAATTTGCACAGGTGTTCATTCCGTTTTGAGTGTTTGTCCACTACATGTGAACGTACAGGACTATCAACAGAGGTTTCTTTTATAAAAACTAATGTTCACTATTTCGAAGTGAGTTGATAAATACAAAGGTGAGTTGTAACACTTATTCCATTTTTGTTATTTCTTTATTCTATTGTTGTTATTTAACTCTAGTATGTACACATCCTACTAAAACACAATAAGACTTGGTTTTATTCAGCGGATCTGCACATTGATTAAATATGCGTACATGCTGCATATTTATTTACATAAAGAAATCAGATCAAACTGATATGAAAAATAGTATGTTAACAATAAGCATTTGGAAACAAGGATTTGATCAAAAAGTGTTGCGTTTTTTTTGCTAGTTGTTTATTTTATAATGTACACTCATTACAGATTAAACACATATTTTTTAGTAATAATGATATGTTCATTTCACATATGTCCGTAAAGAAATGATATACATAAATAAAATATTCATAGCATTTTTTTTTATTTGGAACATAAAAAGCATACAGGTACAAATTTGTTCGATAATAGCCGCTGTAGTATAAACTGTGTCGCAGATATTAACGCCCATATCCAGAGTATTAAGTACAAAGTTCCATATTTATTTAAACAAGAAACAAATTATATGTAATAAAGTTTTTTTTGAAAGAAAAAAAGTTAGAAAAATAATTTATGTGGTCAAATTGCTTGTGATAATTTATGTGGTCAAATTGTTTGTGATAATTTATGTGGTCAAATTGCTTGTGAAAAATAAAAAAACGTTAGCAAAGTTGAAGCCGTGGTAGCTTGTTGTCTTAGGTATAATTCACAATATGCTATCTTTTCTCGGTGCTGCCACCAATGTAATCGTTAATTGTAATTTTAAGTACTGATTTACCATGTCAAATGGCGGTGAAGAAAAACATTGTATTAGACTATAAATTGAAGGGTATGTATAATTTTAAAATTTTAATCTATTGTTATTTGTGCATTAGCTGTTCAAAGTGTTGTCGATATAAAAACAAACATTTGTGAATTACGTAAGTACTTTTAAGTATCATTACAAAGCTTTCAACGTAGTTTATTTAAAACTCATTTAGCGTTTCGTGTCGTTCGTTCTTGTCTTGTCTTACAATAAGACGATTTGAAGTGCCTTCTACCGTGTCATAATAAAGCAGTAAAGGAGAGAGCTGTTCGTATTTCTAAATAATTTATATTATAATACGGAGATTTTAACAATGTAGTCTGCACAGTTAAGTCTGAATAAAAGATCGTTTTGCATTTGAATAAACCGCATATTTTATTTGTGGGACGAACCCACGTCATAAATTGCTATTCCAGCAAAATATATTCTTTGATCATATTAATACGCATCATTAGATGCAACCGAGGGCTCGGTCCTTTGAAAAATAGCTTAAATATAATTTGTTTAGTAACTGTACTGCATGAAAGGTGTACACAGGACGTATAAAAAGTACAGCATTTGAAGTAAATATAAAAAAATAAATAGTTCAAGTTCGTTTTAATCCATTTCTATTCGTTAGATTTTTGCGGTTTTATTTAGTTCTTGTAACAATGCAATATGTTGTATCATTGAGCTTATCTGAAGGTAGAGCTGAAAGGGGATCCATTATCCCACCTTTCAGCTCATCTATAGTTTAATGGTTTCTGACAATCCTTTCAGCTTGGCTTATTCAATGACAAGGGTCAAATGGTAATACCAGATAGTGCGCTATTAGTTAGTATTATAAACATTCAGTAAGTACTATGAATCCATCGAGTTTAGTTTTATACCTATGTAGTATTAACTCTTTATTTACATACAGTGTCGAAGGTCCATTCTGAGTTTCAAAAGTAGAGTAATGACACCATTCAATTGTAACTAGGAAGTCAAACTAGGCTTCGTTGTAATTATTGTAAAGAATCTTATTTGTTTTTTTTTTTACCAAAGTACCGTGAAGATCCTTACCTTATCGAAACTTTAAGGTTAAAGAACTAATTTTTACCTAAACTTAACCTCACTCCTCCCTAAACTTAACCTGAACCTAACGTACACCTATCCTACTTACTTTGCAAAAACTTACGTTCGACCAACACGTCCTCGACACTTGTAGAAAAGTGAAGGTATCTATATTAGATGTCGGAGGCAGTCAAAAATAGCTGGGGTTGTAACCGGAGATTATCCGGACAATCTATATGTGGGTCATTGAGACTGTATGCCACGAGAGCTTGAGCACATTAAGTCAAAAAACTAGATATTTTCAATAAGCTAGATATCGTTTACTGAGTCACTGAACTCGGCGCTTGGTGATACTTGCGCAAGTATTAGTCCTCTTGGGTGGCGTTAATATACGAAGCAAAAGAGGAATATTGCAGCGGACATAAGGTGATCGAGAAATTGAGCGCAGAGTAATCTACAAATCAGGCCCACATCCACACCCACACACAGGAGTGAGTAAGAAGCTGCAAAATGTTGAACAAAGAGAGAGTCTGGAAAGCGATGGTTTATAACTAAACAGACGGGATTAAAATTTGGAGCAAGGTCGAGGCGTCGTTAATGTAATGTATAATGTCTGTCGGTATAATGGATCAGAAACCAAAAGTCCACCAGACTATACACAGAAATATAAGAGAAAAGTAAACAAATTTAATAAAGAATTAATATATTTAATGTAATTATTGATAAGTTTGTTAAGATATCAACAGTAAGATCTTGAAATATTATATTAAAATTGCAAAAGTAGTAATAATTGATGATACATAAATAGGAGCAACTAGTGTATATGTGTTATATGCAATAAGATTTATATATAGAAATATGTCAGAATAATAAAAACTAATAAAAATAAATATTAAAAAATATTCTAGTCAAATATAATTAGTAACAAGATATCAATACGAATGGATAGTGAATAACAAGGATAAGTAGAATACAAGATTAATAAGTGTAAAATGTCACTGACCATCGTAAACTTAATCTTAACTTAGTTTAATCCTAACCTACATTTAAACTAAAACTAACCTTAACATAACCTAGATCTAACCTAACCTAAACCCAATCTAAAACTAACTGACGATATCTTCCTCTCTCGATTAAAATTTATATATATTTGAAAACCTATCTAAGTAGTAATTCAGTGGAATATATATAACGTGTTATTCAATATTATGATATAGAAGGAGATTTATATCTTAGCGATTTTCACTACTTACTATTTATTACAACGTGTGTACACTTACATTTTTTCTTAATTCTAAGAATCCGAATGTGATCCGACAAATATATACTCGTACCTTCTGGGAATAATATTTATTTTCCGCGTACTCACGAGGAAAAGACGTGGTACTTCAGCGTTCGCATTTAATTCACGGTACGCGAGTAAACCGAGTTCCCGGTGCCGGCATCAATAAAATTGTTAATCGCAATTTTAGGTGCAGATTTACCACGTGCTCAGCGGCGAAGGAAAATGTGTAATGGTCTAAGAAATAATAAAAAAAATATATCAAATACGTGTGAAGTCTGCCAATACGCAGTGTAGCTGAGCGCTCTATGTTCTACTCTACTATGCTCTAAAACCCTCATCTGAGGGGAGGTGTATGCCCAGCAGTGGGATTTATATATATATATATATATATGTATATATATATTATTTTATATTATATTATATATATATATATATATATATATATATATATATATATATATATATATATATATATATATATATATATATATATATATTCTAAATCGCTTAAGATTAGAATTGTAATGTGTAAATTTGAGCAGTGATTTTTCAGTAGATGGCGCTGTTATATAAACCGCATGTGCATGCATTGTTGTAACATGCATCGACGGATAAAGAATATTTATTAAACATTTCATCTTTTCGTTTATGAATTCTCTTTTACTTTTCAATGCAAGTTTTTTTTTAAGCAACACTTGTTAGAAGACTGGGTACCTAGATTTATGTTTCAATTTTTGATATTGGAAAAGAGATTGGAAAGACGAGCAAAGAAAGAAATACGCGTCTTTCACATACATAGATATAATACGGATATACTGCGAATCATCCAATCATCAAAACTCCGTCAAAACAGAGGCCACGCAGCTGTTGGTACTTGAACATTTTATTAACATTTTCCAAGAGATTGTTAAACTGATCAGAACAACGCTGATAACCTTTACATAATTTGTACATTATGAATTGTTTTAGATTATAGCGAGCCATATTATTAGATTTTATGAAAGTTCTTTAAACACAATTCAATTTATTAACCTTGTTCTGTTTCATTCTAGAGTTTAATCGTACGTGATGTTAAAAGGCATCTGTTAACGTACTTGGACGGACGCGGACTTAAATGTAACCTTGAACTGAATTCGAGTTTAATGGCGTGGTACATATATAGCAACATTGTTCATGGTGTGTAAGCATTTTCACGTTTTAGCATTCAAAGTGTTTCTATAGAGGCCTTGTTATATTACCGACCTACTTTAAGTAGATTTTTAGTAACATCTGCATTAGAAAAATGGCGTATTGCCTCCCATTTGTGAATAAAATTAAATGTTAAGTAATGGTTATTAATTTGTGATTAAAATTAAATATATCGCGAGTAATGGTTATTAATTACGACCGTATCTTAACTGACAATAAAAGCTTATATTATTATGAGGCTTAAAGTGATGGAAAAACAATGCAAACATAATTTATTTCCTAGGTGGCGTCTATAAAAAAATCAAGAAAAGAGTCCGCTGTCTGTTGAAGGTTGTTAATAAAAATAGTGATATATTGAGTAACCTCGTCTAAATAAATTAAGAAATATGCGAAACCACACATTCTTTATTAGGTATAACATGCCGAAGATTGGGCATAGTGGCGCTTATTAAAATTACGTTTTCCTGGTCAAAATCGACAAGGTTATCAGCAAATTACATCTTCTGCGCATAATATATTCTTAGCATTTGCCAAACACAGATGTGCAGATGACGATTGAATACTCGTAGTCCCCTTTCATATTCCGATGTTATTACTAAATAATAAAATCAGGAGGTTCAGATAGTGTCAGGGATATACCCATACACTAAGAGCCGAAAACTAACAATTTGCGATGCACGAATATTGTTCCTCGACTGGGAGTTTAAACCAGGATCTATGATTTAGCCTATTCTTAAAACTATAATACTCTTACCAATATACAAGTAGTTGTTTAGCGGTGGACTATGGAAGGGTGCTGATGAAAATTGCTCATCTACCCTAGCACTTGGTTAACTTACAGAATATCCTAAGGTTGAAACAATAAAATAAATTGATTCCAATGTATTAAAGAATTATTTAGATTTTTTATCTTCAAAGAAAAGGTAATATGTATTTCCACAATATAAAAACAGGAGTATTGAAAGTTGTTTTTATATTGACGTACTTTTTTTAATTTATAACCTTTCATTGCTATCTGTTATGCTTTCTATACTTTGTGTAGTTTTAAGCTATCTAGTGATATATTTTTAAGCACGAAAATTAATCAATGCTTTTGAAATATTACATATTGCTGACTTTTACCTTACTTCATCAAAACGTCACTGTGTCATTAGTGTCAAACTGATTTTTTAGCAATTCAAATTTTTAATTTTTTTTAAATATCGGTATAAAAAATGACCTTTCGCTTTTTATTCCACTATTGACATTTATTTTTTGAGATAAAGTATATTATTTATTTCTTAATTTTAGAAGAGTGAAACAGGTTAAAAGCTACATATCAGTACGTAGCTATACTTATATGTAGCTTTTAACCTTTACGTACTGTGCGTACAGAATCTTAAAAACCTTTAAGATTCTGTACTGTGCCTACGTACGTAGTCATCTGGAATATGCTTCTCAAATTTGAAACCCAAAATACAACATTTACACAGATCGTATTGAAAACATACAGAAACGTTTCTTACGATACTTACAGTTCAGAACAAAAATGTATGCAGCTGACTACAATAAAAGTTGTATATTGTAGTCAGCTGCACTATTATATATTCCACTTTCTTCCGCTTAAAGAAAGAAGACGCATAGCAGATGTCATTTATTTGATAAATATAGCAAATGGCTCGGTTGACTGGCCGGAACTATTAGGTCACATAGGCTTAAAAGTTCCAGTAGCCGCATTTCGTAAACCCGCCCGTCAAAGACAAATTACAGGCAAAACTCTTTTATTATAAGAGCAAGCAGATGTTTTTATGCAGTAGCCAAGGAACACGAAGTTGACTTGTTTAACACCGCTGGCAATCTCATTAAGAAATTACTTAGCGATATATTATTTAACAATGATTAGCTGTGTAGGTTTACTTTTTATTTACTCTGTTCGATGTTCTTATATCTTTGTGTAATACTATAAAATGGCATATTTGTGGAAACTTTTAATTGGCCTTTTATGTTTAAGCTCTTTTACTCTTAATGTACTAGTTGTAAGTTTCCCTAAAAGTGTAAAATAAAATAAAATAAATAAAATATAGTGAGAGTATTGATATAATACCTAAATAAAAAAAACGTGTTATCCAATAATTAATAGTGAAAAAATCAAAGATGAACAATATTTATTTTTATTAAGCTTCATGTCACCTCTACATGTAAAATAAATAATAACAAATTTTATTAGCTGGATAACTTTGTACATATAAATTACGTACAAGTGAAGTTAATAAAAGCTTCGTAAAACAGGGCATTTCATTTAATTCAGCGACTATTGCGAATTCTAAATTTATTAATTAAAGTATCCACATGAGCTTACCCCCACAAACCTCGCTAAGATTAAAAGCAATTTCGTGAAATTGCTACATTCTACAGTGGGAAACAAAAATTAGCACTCATTAATTAAAGCAATACAAAATGGCACAAGTCGGCTTTCTTTGTTCCAAACTTTAACAGAAAAGGGAAAACGCGTATTTTGCGTTTTTACACTTGAATTATGTTCGAATAAACTTTTTATTGCAGGAACGTTTAATTTTCAGTTCTAAGTTAGGAATATGATAAAGTTTTTGCATTAGTATATCTTGACCCTAATTATATTGAATAAATTCATATCTTTTATATTTTAAATTAATATTTTTATATTGAATGTTTGTATATTTGCTCAAATGGAGTTTAAACTATGAGTGTATATTAGCAAGAAAAATGGTTATTTAAATTTACTATTCAGAAACTTAATTTATTTTTTCAATAACAATAAATGTAAGACCTACTTATATGTCTTTCAGTTTCGCAAATGAATAATGGTAGCGCAAGAATTATACTTAATTTTTGTTTAAAATTACTGTGGCGGTTGCCTTCGTGAAATATAAAACAACGAAGTCCTACTATATATATTTTAATACAATTGTTTCTTATTTCATTGTTTATTAGAATGTTCCACCTTTGAATGATTCATGCTTACAATGCAATATTGTTGCAGTAGTGTATAATAATTCAACGTAATTTTCGCTCTTTGGTGTTTCTATCGGGGACAATATCGGGGACGTGAGTATGTCCTGAATAAACTGTCAGCAGATTGATAACACCATCATGTTATAATGTATGTATTATATATATAATAATACATATAATTTTTTTAGGTATATTTAGTATATTATTAGAAAATATATATAATATTTTGTAGAGTAACTGTTATATTTTCCATTTTTATATTATATGTGCACCTACCCTAGCTTCTTAAGACCACCCTTAGGTCGACTGGTAGAAAATGCTTTTAGCATTAAGTCCGCCTATGTAATTTACTTTGTGCATAAAGTTTAAAATAAATAAAAATAAATAAATATACATACATCATAAAACGTACGGTCGCAAAAGGTTTGGAAACAGTGGATACGATATCGTACTGCTAAATAATGGTGACCACGGCAAGGGACTCTGTTCGAAGAGAGGTTGTTCTTTTGTCATAATTATTTAAGAAAGTAAATAATAAAAAGGTTATATGTACTGAATATACTTTTCATCTATAAATAAAATTGAAATTGAAACAAAAATGTTATATTGCTGTATGTAGATTGTATAATAAATTCCACTCTTGAAATATAATTACATTAAAAGAGAGATCAATCGGAAAAAAGTTTCAACGCTCGTCTTAATTTTCTGCAAGGTGAGTGTGCTTCGAATGGAGTACAGTGGAATTAAATTTCCAAGCGAGCCAATGAATTGGAGCTTAATAAATCATTGCAAAATTGCAAACCTTTTTCTATTACGAAAATAAATGCCGCAATCAGGTCCGCTGCAGGAAACTCATTCGGTTGTTTGCGACTCGAGTTTGCGAGCCAACAGCTCAATCCCGAGTCGATTCCAATTAATCTTTATCTGTAGAACGTAACTACATAATTCTTTTAACTTCGCTCGACTGATGTAATTTTAGACACAGTTAAAACATTGGTAGTATTGAGTAGTGCAAATTAGAAATCAATGCAAGGCTAGGAGTTTCCAATTTATTATTATAATTTATTTTAATTAATTTCATATAAGTTGTTCAATATTTAAGTAAAGTAAAAGTTGAGCTTGTCCGCCGTTTTTTAAAGGTATTGCAGGATAATTCGCACTGCAGATTGGCGTGTTCAGTTGTTTTCCTTTACTTAGGTATTTCTTAAACATCAATTATGCTGTGAAAGAAATATCCACAAAAATTTCTTCACTGTATAATTGCAATAATTATATTGGACTTGGCACCGAGGCGTCAATGTAGGTTACCCGCGAAGTGTAAACACATCTAGCTTCTTATTTAATTCTCATTTAATGAAAGGAACTTGTGCCTCATTACCCCGAATCGCCGACTGCGAATACTCGGTCTAGTCGTCAATTTAGCGATGGACAAATTTCGCTTGAGATTAGCATTATTATAATGAACAATCATCAGTTTTCGGATGTGATATTTGTTATTATCCTGTCTCTGTGATGACATCTGGATACGTAAACGGTTAGGTCGACATATAAGGAACAGAACGGGAATTAAAGTTTAGGTAAATATACACTCGTCAGCAAAAATTACAGGTCAGTTATACACAAAGTTTTGTAATAGAAAGTAGAGAATATAATGTTTCAAATCATATCATGCTGAAAAATACCACATATAAAAACCGCAAACCACAATATAGTAATGTCCCAGGACGTTTATACATTTTCTTTTACTGAAGGAACCACTATTTTTTGACCCCACACGTTCATCAAATGACCTTAGCCTGGTAACATCAAAACTGACGTGTTAATGGCCTTCTCTTTCCCCTTCCTCTTATCGATCGCTCGTGACTTCCATGCGTCTATAACGTATAGTAAATATATATAAATAAGATAATTACCGGAAAATCTCTGATCACACATGCTGCAAACTAAATTTTAATGACCTACATATAATCCATAGAGTTTGTTAAATTATAGTTATGTATTCATTCATTCATAATGTGATCGTTTGTAAGCTTGGTTTTCTTGTGAAAATGTAAATAGTTATTTTTACAGCAATTATTTGCAGAACGATATTGACTAAAATAAGGTTAATTTTTTTAATTAAAAATACACACATACACATATTAGGCAAATCAGACTATTATTACATTCTCTAGAATTTTAATTTGACATTGTTTTACGATTTATGAGCATTTGTTATGTTGAATAAAAAAATAAACATGCTGTTTATGACCATTAAACGATATAGTTAAAGTACAGGTATGTCGCTTATAAGGATGGTAATGTCGATTTATAAGCAATTCTGTTTTTAGTTTGAACAAAAAAGGCAAATAGCAGACCATTTATACACCTATGTTAATAATTTAATACGTGCTTTAATGAATTAGTTAGATGATTAACATTTCCCAAGAGAATTATGACATTAAGTTAGTGAGCATAGTTGCAACTTAAGTGACGGTAAAGTCCACTTAGTTAAATCTCTTGAAACTTGTTGACATTTTGTTTTAATGGCCTAACCCAATTTTTTTTTGATAAAAAGCTTATTTAAAGTATTTATGTTGCTCTAATATTGAACTAAGAATTATGGAGGTCAAATTATTTCAATGGCCTAGGAGAACATGCCTTATAACAATCTACACAGAAGATTATAGTGATAGTAGAATAATATTTAATATTTAGATGATTATCATCAAGCGCTGAATGAAGTTCACCATAGCTGAATGCAGGTGGAGGCGAATTACATATTTTCTAGTAAAAGCTATGTCTGTTACCTTAGCGGTCCGATAACTTGATTTCTTAGTTGTCAGAGATCTTGATTACCGTAGTCAATATCACTTAGATATATTCTAAAAGAACAATGTAGCCTTTTGCAAATCTCATTTCCCAGACACTGTATCAGAACCACCATCGATATTATTGTGCATGCGTTAAATAAAAAGCCCCTCTTTTGTGAACGTTTAGGGCATATAATGTATCCACTGTCCATCTGGTAGTCATACAAAGATATTGACTTGGTTGTAATTGAGCAGAAAGAGATTGTCACATTCTAAGTATTAGTTGATCAAACAGCTTATCTTTTGACTATTTTAACATTAGATAAAAGCTTTCATTTACCTTAAATTGATAAGGTAAAAGTGTCTAGGAAAAAATTGGTGATTATTACATAGAAAATCCATGAAACTTAGGAGTATTTTTACAAATCTGCTCGGAATCGAGACCGAGGCTCTTAGATCAACAGTCCCACGTCCTTGGTTATTGTCTATCGCCACTCTCTGTTTTAACTACCAATATAATTTATGTTATGAAGAAAGAATGTAATGGTTTCATATTAGGCCCATGAGTCATTTTTTCATCCATTATATGCTATTCAAATAGCAGTTAGTTCATTATAAATTCATAACCGGTATAGAACAGGTTTGTTTAATATGTTGCACCTATATAAAATACATTAATGTATGACTATGCAGTTTTACTTGTAAAGGGCCATTTCGAAACCCCACTATAAGTTCATCGACATTCGTTATGTATTAATTATACTTATATTTGTAGCCTTAGCCGAGTGTCGTGGGATATATGTTAGAACTATATTTGACTTTGTGATTTATTATCTGTGCGCTAGTCAATGACGTTTGTATGATTGGCAATATAGCAGAGTTTCACAATAGTAGACATACGAGTATTACTGTGATATCATGACGGGTGCAGTGGTATGAAGTTTGCTCAGAGGATTTGAATTTATATTTCTCATAATATTTTAATAAACGTATTTTTGAAGCGTCAATAGCCTAATGGTTTAGGGTACGGTCGGCGAAACTTAAGGTCGTAGGTTTGAATCCACCATTCGACCACCTAATTTTCAGCTTAGTTGGAGTGGTTAACCGGAATATTAGTAATGTTAATTGCATTGCTATTATTCTATTATATAAAAAAAACCCAATATATTTGCTTTGAAATCTCGGGGGTTCTGTGTTACAGTGGGTTGTAATACAAGGTTGCCACTCAAGAATCCTTTTCATCCAACGATGAACTGCCGCCGTAATACAAAGTGCCTATTTAGAATATATAATGTATTAATAACGCATGTGATGTTCTAAGTAGAAGTAGTGAAGTTCAATGAATCTACAATTTCATTAATTATTTTCCTTAGTTTTACTTAGTAATTTTCTGTTTTTAATAATGCTACTAGAAGGGACTTATTTTTACTTGCATTACTATAGAAACTGCGGCCTATCATCTTATCGACCACGTGGATTTGGATCCAACAGACGATAAGTCAAAATGAAAGCTTTGCCTGCTTAAAGGTACTCGTCGTTACCAGAACTCGAGATGCCCGTACTAAATGTGAACTTACATGTGAAGGATAATTGTGATATTTACAAAGTTAATTAGTACCTTGTAATATTTAAATAAAAACAGAAGAGTTAATATAGACTACTGTATTGTTTATTTTAACATGTATTGAAGGTGGGTTAACAGTGATAGAGTCACGCTGCTATTAGTTTCTAGGCACAAACTGAACGCGTTGGCTTCACCAGGACAGAACCTTGCTCTCACAGAAAACCAGTGTAAAAATCAGCGTAAAAATGCCAGGTTTCGTATGGTGGGTGTAGGGATCCGTGGACCCAATTAGAGATAACGAGTCATTGCATCTAATTTCTCAGTGGCAGCGCATGCAACCTTTGTTAAATATGGATGTGGATATCATTGGCCGAAGTCACACTAACAACCAAATGAACAGGTGAATTTTGTGATCGTATATATACACCTAATATTATATACAAAATAATTACGAACGGCTCGGTCGGTCTCTCTGAACGGCCTGAACTCCAATACTGAACAATATTTCACCAATAAATAAATTGATGATTGATGAAGTTTCATATGGACAATTCATAAATTTGTTGTACATAATATAAATTAAAATCCCTGGGCTAAACTGGACCGAGCTGATAGTAGATTAAAATAATGTAAATTGGTATATAGGTAACATGCTTACTAAGGTTGTTTAATAGCGTAGTCATGTTTAATGTTTAAATAGCGTTTTAGGATATAGTAGTAGGCTAAATTATCAAATAGACTGAAAATTAAATGGTCGTTTTACGGTCAGGTAAACATAAAATAGACAGGCACGTGTCTGAGAGCCCGAGTTGTGGTTTGTGGTTATGGAAATGACGTAATACGTCACGTTGTTAGAGATCCGTTGCGGTGATGTATATAATTTGTTTAAAAAAATTGTTGCATATCTTAAATTACTTTCAGAAAACACCTTTGAGAAATGAGTGTGATGTGTAAAAGAAGAATAAAGAAAAGATAGAGCGAGAATTAGAAAACATTATGATCTACTACTAATTAACTATTGAATATTTAAACTAAATCTTTTCGAAGCCATATCGATGTATTCCCACTAAAGCGGATTTAATAGATAACCAACTATCTTTTATTTCATTTGTAAAATGAAATGAAAAGGTAAGATTATATTACACATTGTGATAGTAATATTCCAAAAATTTTGTAATACAATGTTATCATAATACGATGGTAAAATAGATGTCAACCTAGGGTCAAATATCTTGTAGCTTCTGATAGATGTCGTTGTAATCACTGTGGACTGTGGCAGACTAGATATTTTCAGACCTTTGTTAGGCATCAGGTATAGTAGTTCACATACACTTCCTTCCTCAGACATCAAAATAGAGAATCATTGCAAACTGAATAATAAGACTGAGATTATCAATAAATCGATTACAGGTTCGTCACACACCATACGTTAATGGCGTAATGCTGTTTTTCACATAAAGAAAGCATTTGATTATAAGTTAAACGGCTAAATCCCGTAAAGGTTATTACATAGCTGCGGCGTCGCGTGCACTGGGTAAGATTCCCAGCCGAGAAACAATTTTTATACACCAATAAGTATTGTCACTCATAACATGATGATGAAAACAGTATGTTCGCGTGTCATTGACCCAAATGTCGTACTCCCCCTTGCGCACAATGTTCTTAAGAAGAGGTAATATTTTTTCTCTTATTACTATAAAAGATAACCAATACACATATCCTGATAAGAATAAAAGAAAAGTATGAAGACAATATGTCAAAAGCTATCTTGGGATTTATATCATTTTAGTTACTTAACACCGACAAACTATATACATCTTACTTCCATTTGGATGTTGCAAGACACTTGGGCATGGTCGTGCGTACACAGACACATGCGTTTTATCTATCTACGAATCTAGATCACCGAGACTAGAGTTTTGTGGCGAAAGGTCAGACAAACCCGTCCGTGAGTGTTGGGCAACCGACCACTGTTCAATCGATAGGAATACTGAATTGAAATGTGGGCGTTATGAAACAGTTACTTATACTACTTGTGCTAATGTAGCGTGGGGGATTCCTTTTGTTTTTCAGCTGCCTTTTTGCTTTCGCTTATTGTTTTCGTTATTTCTTAACAAGATTTGCTAGGTGGCTCTTTATGAATTATTCAATGTGTGATTAAGAAAAGTGTACGCTTATCGCTCAAAAAATGTACAATGTGATACTAATATTTAATAATAATATATTCTTTAGAACTTTGGTAGGCTAGTCCTTTTTTGAACGTTCCTAAAAGTGGTTAGTGTGTGTACAGTTTTTTTTACATTGAGAGTTACAAACTAGCACACAGTTGTTACGAAACGAGCACACCTGATGTTAAGTGATTTCTGCGGCCCATGACATCTACATTCTTCTTTGACAAGGAATCATAATGCAGATGCGTTGTTACCCTTAAGGACTGCGATGGAATGCCTCGTCACCAGTAATAAACGTCTCCGGACCAGACGAAACACAGCAACGTTATGCTGCTATTTCACGCCAGTATTCTGTTAGGGCGTGCTCCTACCACGATTGAGCTGACCCATTTATTCTGAAGTTAGAAACAAACTGCAGTGTAGCTCTACCACAGTTGAAAATTATTTACTTAAAAAAGTAATGTTTTATGTTTCGGTTTGCAGTATTATAGTTTTAAAGAAAATAAAAGGTCCTTTTGGCAGATCAGGCTAGTAATGCGTCGAGGAATCAAAAAGAAATCAAAATGTCGGTGTTGTTACATTTGGTATGAAATCATACTCAATATCACGCCAGCACGAGTAGTTCCGGGGCCTGATATTGAGGAAAAAAAGGACTATTATCCAATCCCCTGTTTTTATAAATTCGAAATGAGATAAGTAATCACTGATGCGAGCCACGATATCTACAGTAGTAACTAGATCAACGATTTCTTAACTCACTTTTAGAAAGACGTAAGACTAGCCGCTCTTTTTTGCTGGTATTTTGTAAAATGGTAATCCTTTCTCGGCGTGGCTGGTTGATAGCGTGATTATTAGCTAATTGATTACTCCAACGTAGCTGGTGCGAACTGTGACCTATATGGTGATGCTTACTGGAGACATTACTTGCATTTAGTTGGTATATTAGGCGAACGCCACATCACTTATCAAATAATGTGTAGTACGATCATCTAACTTCGTTCAACCTCACACGCTTACGATCAATATCGTAAATTACAGTTCATTCATAAACTGTAATGATGCAACTAAAAGATGAACGCCACCTGACCTCTCATCGTTTATCGGGTCATTGACTCAACGATAATATTAAGACAAGATCTACTCATCTCCTTTCAGTTTTATGTCCGCAATATAAAGTGGACATGAATGTACGAAAGATAACGAATATATATGTGATTATATATTTTTAAGGATATTGCGAATCCGCATGCGAGGCGTGATATCTACAGTAATTACATATTGAGAGACAAACTTTTGTTTTTATAGGAGAGAAGCAATTGCTGCTGTCTTTTGAGAAAAGGGTAGGTTCTTTTATTAAAGGTCCTTAAATCGTTTCGGTTTGGAAATGCCGGTGGCGATAGCTGCTTCCACATAGTGGTAAGTGAAAAAAAACTACGAACAAAGTAAACGCTGGTCGTTTGCCAACCATGGAAATAGTGTGAGTGTTATTTTAAATTCTGTCGCGATGTATGATGGTTAAATTCAAGAGCTAAAATTAATCAAAACACTTCCTCATAATACTTCCCGAAGTAAATGCGATAGAAGACGCATATTAATGCAATATCTCTGAGGTCAAGGTCAATCGTATTTCGATCGGTACGATTTTGTCGTTGTCGATTCGGTCGCTTTTCGTTAGGTTTTGTGAAGTAAAAGAAGCGAGTATTGGCGTGCCCCTGCCCAAAGAACAGTGAGGCTATACTGTCACGCTTTACAGAATATACCAAGCTTTGTGGGGCCAATTTGACTGAAACTGGACTGGGCGGAACTGAACGTAACTTGATACGTCAATGCCAAGGATACCGTTACTAGATGAGGCAACAAAGGAAATATACTCAAATTAAGAAGACACAAATGGTGTCTTTTTAACAGTGAACGCGCAAACCTGTGCCTGCTTGGGATTGATTTAGGGTAGAGTTGTGATCGATGACAGAATGAATTTCTTTTTACAGATTTTAACGTATTAATATATCACTTCTTATTATATGGCCGATGTATGTATGTCTAGACATCGTTAGACTGAAGTAAACTACAGCTAAATAAGCTACAACTATGTGAATCTCTCTGTTTACACCAATTGAAAAAGTCATGCCTTACACGTACTTTAATATTCACTCTCTTTTACTTTTGTATATAGTTCACCTTCAGTTTGAAGTGGTATATATTATAGCTAGCTAGCCTAACCAGGACTTATATAAACAATAATGATTTCGCAAAACTTAAACAGGTATTAAACAAGATTCTTAATTTACTCTAAAATCAAATATGTATTAAATACCACAACAATCAGAAATAATGCCGCATCTACTAATCAAGAAATGTTATTCGTTTCCTACAGCTATGTCAAAAGATGAGTCTATTATCCAACTCCTTTATAACAAGTGTGGATTTGCACGATCGGGTCATTAGACTATAAGTTCAAGGTGAGTTTTACTCATCTTGATACTTACATAATTATGTGTTTGTAATCGTATTAGTTTGGCGGTCATCTATTAATATACTTATATATAGTGTGTAACATAAATTATATTATAAGGATTAAAGAAGAAGTAAACACTCCCGCGGGGCAACCTGAACATACGCCCAGGCTTGTTTAGAGTAGCCTGAGCTTGGATGCCCAGTAAAGGATTTTCCAAAACCGACGGTCCTGGCAACCCCGGGGGTAGATTTTTTAAAATTAGCGGTAACATCTATTTTGGGATGAGGGCTGCTCTCTCGTCTCCGGCTATCTCACTCACCGCACGACACGTAGAAGTTATCCATCTACCTTATACCGGTAGGATTCTATGGGGCAAGGTACTTCCCTGGTCGAGCCGGCCTATTTATGTATGGAAACAACAAATTTTCAGGAAGTACTTTCAGGAAGAAGAAAAAAAAGTGACATATTATATGTAATGTAAATAAGATTTGGATGGAGTGACAACCTATGCAAGTCTCTGGGAAGTTATTGGAGCACGTGTTTCAAGATCATGCTTTGACTTCAAACTTCAATCTGGGGAGGTCTATGTTCATCAGTAAACAAGTGATGGACCGAGATGATGATGAAGAATAGATTTAGGGTTAAACCGTACCTTATTTATTTTTAGGTATTGTTACTCTTTTTTATTTTGATATCATGCATTACTGCACGTAGAAATCGAGATTTTTTATTCTTATAGGACATGTGTTAACCTATCTGGGGGTTACTTATTATTGTATGTGCCTATATTATTAATAATAAAGTAATTTTGTATTTTAGAATAGTTTTTAAATAGAAGTATTTACATTGATTTTAGCCAGACAAGGCCCTTTAATTTCAAACATGGCAAGGAATTTAAATAATCTTTAATCCTTGCTACTAAGACACGATTTAAGGATTTTAAACTTACAGCTACTATACCTTCTTATACCTCTTTGAATATTCGATATGAATAGTTAGCATTTATAATATGGATTGGAGTTTTTATAAAGAAATGTAACGTTTTAGTAGCCTATTATTAAGATCCTAGTCCTAGAGTCAACCATCACAGATCACTATGCAATTTTGTTATCATCCGCTGCTTGTAAATCAGTTTCTAGAAATCGCGTGATAAGTACTAAAACTAATGAAGAGAAACTTACGGAAGCTATAACTAAGATAAATTTTGAATCAGTTTACCTGGCTCAAGATCCAGATGTGGCGATCAAACTTTTTATGGAACCAATAATATCAGCATTAACAAAGAATACAAAAACCTTTTTTATATCTCGTAGAAGGCAAGCTCTTAAACCCTGGATAACCCAAGGCCTTTTGAAGTGCATGCGTCATCGAGATAATCTATACAAAAAAACCAGAAAACTCCCGCAGAATGAAATTGTAATACTATCATACAGGAGGTATCGTAATTTTTGTACGAATTTGATCCGAAAAGCAAAAAGAGAGTATGAAAAGGTTGAATTTACTAAGGCTGGCAATAATTGCAAAATGATTTGGAAAGTTATTAATAACATTACAAATAAACCCTGTACTTCATCTTCATCTAGCGACCTCCTTAATAATTGTATCGATAAACAGCTTACTGTAAATAATATCAATTCGTATTTCGCAAATATCGGTAAAAGTCTTGCTGAAAAAATCAGCAAAATCCTTTATTTCATTCATGCCCTCTTATCCATTCAAATTCCTTTGTGTTATTGGAAACAGATCAAGCGGAAGTTGAACGCTTAATAATAATGCTTAAAAACAGTTGTGCAGTTGGATGGGATGGCATTTCTAATGCGTTTCTTAAAAAGCACAAAGATGTCGTTGTACCACCTATAACATACATCTATAATTTAAGCATTGTTTCAGGCAAGTTTCCAAACGTTTTCAAAAAGCACTTGTATGTCCTATTTTAAATCTGGAGATAGAAGCTGTACAGAAAATTACAGACCAATTTCTATACTACCAGCCCTGTCTAAAATCTTCGAAAAATTATTAACAAGAGGTTGGTTTCCTATTTGGAGACATATAATTTATTATCCCGTAACCAGTATGGCTTCCGGACGAGTTTGTCAACAACAGACGCTGTACACAACTTAGTCGACCATATTGTACAAAACCTAGACCAAGGTCAAAGTGCATTGGTATGTTCCTTGATTTAACCAAGGCCTTCGACACAGTTTCTATTCCGATATTACTGGGAAAATTGGAGGCAATAGGAATAAGAGGTAATCAATTATCGCTATTTCATAGCTACCTAACAGATAGAACGCAAAGTGTGAAGATCGATTCGTATACTAGTTCTGAGTTGTCTGTTAGTTACGGCGTGCCACAGGGAAGTGTGCTGGGTCCCAGTCTTTTTCTGGTGTACATGAATGATCTCTGCGATCTCAAACTTCAAAATGGCGCATTATTCTCATATGCTGATGATACAGCTATAGTTTTTAGTTCACGTACATGGTCAGAGACTTACCAGTGTGCTCAAATTGGTTTTGATTCGGTTTGTCGTTGGCTGCATGGTAATTTATTGACTCTTAATATTAGTAAAAGTAAAATCGTCAACTTTGCTATACGTGACTCAATAAGCCAAATGGACGTCAACCATCAAATGTCGTGAAACCGTTAAACGTAAATTTAAATGACACATTAAGTGCTTTGAATGAGAATGTACCTCACATTGAAACGACCACTTCTACGGTTTATCTCGAGTTGTCATTGACAGAAATCTTAATTTTAAAAACTAAAATTAATCAAAACACTTCCTCATAATACTTCCCGAAGTAAATGCGATAGAAGACGCATATTAATGCAATATCTCTGAGGTCAAGGTCAATCGTATTTCGATCGGTACGATTTTGTCGTTGTCGATTCGGTCGCTTTTCGTTAGGTTTTGTGAAGTAAAAGAAGCGAGTATTGGCGTGCCCCTGCCCAAAGAACAGTGAGGCTATACTGTCACGCTTTACAGAATATACCAAGCTTTGTGGGGCCAATTTGACTGAAACTGGACTGGGCGGAACTGAACGTAACTTGATACGTCAATGCCAAGGATACCGTTACTAGATGAGGCAACAAAGGAAATATACTCAAATTAAGAAGACACAAATGGTGTCTTTTTAACAGTGAACGCGCAAACCTGTGCCTGCTTGGGATTGATTTAGGATAGAGTTGTGATCGATGACAGAATGAATTTCTTTTTACAGATTTTAACGTATTATATATATATATATATCGTATATATATCACTTCTTATTATATGACCGATGTATGTATGTCTAGACATCGTTAGACTGAAGTAAACTACAGCTAAATAAGCTACAACTATGTGAATCTCTCTGTTTACACCAATTGAAAAAGTCATGCCTTACACGTACTTTAATATTCACTCTCTTTTACTTTTGTATATAGTTCACCTTCAGTTTGAAGTGGTATATATTATAGCTAGCTAGCCTAACCAGGACTTATATAAACAATAATGATTTCGCAAAACTTAAACAGGTATTAAACAAGATTCTTAATTTACTCTAAAATCAAATATGTTTTAAATACCACAACAATGAGAAATAATGCCGCATCTACTAATCAAGAAATGTTATTCGTTTCCTACAGCTATGTCAAAAGATGAGTCTATTATCCAACTCCTTTATAACAAGTGTGGATTTGCACGATCGGGTCATTAGACTATAAGTTCAAGGTGAGTTTTACTCATCTTGATACTTACATAATTATGTGTTTGTAATCGTATTAGTTTGGCGGTCATCTATTAATATACTTATATATAGTGTGTTACATAAATTATATTATAAGGATTAAAGAAGAAGTAAACACTCCCGCGGGGCAACCTGAACATACGCCCAGGCTTGTTTAGAGTAGCCTGAGCTTGGATGCCCAGTAAAGGATTTTCCAAAACCGACGGTCCTGGCAACCCCGGGGGTAGATTTTTTAAAATTAGCGGTAACATGTATTTTGGGATGAGGGCTGCTCTCTCGTCTCCGGCTATCTCACTCACCGGACGACACGTAGAAGTTATCCATCTACCTTATACCGGTAGGATTCTATGGGGCAAGGTACTTCCCTGGTCGAGCCGGCCTATTTATAAAACAAGAGAAGTTGATGCTAGGCTCTACGACTGTAGATATTGATCTGATTCTCATTTGTGATAATTGTGGCTAATTTCTTGACTTGATATTTTTGAATCTTGATTAGTGCTATTTCGCGAATACACAAAAGACATATTTTCTTTGTGCTATTGTTTCGTCTCTCTCATACTGCTCTATTAACGGAAGTTTACTAAAATATGTGAAATGACCGTACACGTTGAATCTATAGCTTCGAATATCTTACCTGAAGACAATATACTTCATAAGTCTATAATTTTCACAATTATCAAAGTTTTTATTTATGTATGGAAACAACAAATTTTCAGGAAGTACTTTCAGGAAGAAGAAAAAAAAGTGACATATTATATGTAATGTAAATAAGATTTGGATGGAGTGACAACCTATGCAAGTCTCTGGGAAGTTATTGGAGCACGTGTTTCAAGATCGTGCTTTGACTTCAAACTTCAATCTGGGGAGGTCTATGTTCATCAGTAAACAAGTGATGGACCGAGATGATGATGAAGAATAGATTTAGGGTTAAACCGTACCTTATTTATTTTTAGGTATTGTTACTCTTTTTTATTTTGATATCATGCATTACTGCACGTAGAAATCGAGATTTTTTATTCTTATAGGACATGTGTTAATCTATCTGGGGGTTACTTATTATTGTATGTGCCTATATTATTAATAATAAAGTAATTTTGTATTTTAGAATAGTTTTTAAATAGAAGTATTTACATTGATTTTAGCCAGACAAGGCCCTTTAATTTCAAACATGGCAAGGAATTTAAATAATCTTTAATCCTTGCTACTAAGACACGATTTAAGGATTTTAAACTTACAGCTACTATACCTTCTTATACCTCTTTGAATATTCGATATGAATAGTTAGCATTTATAATATGGATTGGAGTTTTTATAAAGAAATGTAACGTTTTAGTAGCCTTTTATTTAAATAACTTAGCATTCCTCTAATATCATGGAATTCTTAAAATTTCGAAGAGACTAGAGGAAAACTATTTTCAACGTACCAGTATTTATTATATTTCTATATAGAATGTATAATGTATACCTTACTGTGTTTTTTATGAGGAGTGTAGGGATCCGGAGATCCAAACAGTAAACCCGGACTCATATGCATTTTGAATCTTTGTTGAGGAACAATGTATCTACATGCACTGTTGCGTTCATGACATATCTGCCGTATATGGGCCGCGGTCATCACGTGCAACCAATGATCCGTTTCCTCATTTGTCTGTATGATATTATATGATAAAAAACGATACACAATTTTAATATTTTTTCATAAATTGCGTACATTGCGAAAGTAAAATAGTTTTACACTATCTATTTAGCTGTTTGATGATAAAGAACTATAATTATTTTTATGAAACGAATTGGCGACTTGTTAACAAGAATTTCGGTTCACAGTAAATAATTTGCTGAACATTGTTACCATTACACTGATTACATAATTATCTTACGAGAGTTTACGAAATAATTTGAACTTTATTTTACTTGTTGATCGTTATGTGACCTTTTGTTCGAGCGTGATAAGGTCTTTATGCTGTTTTATCTGGTTACGGATTATCATCATTTACTTTTTTTAATGTCACTTGCATTGCATGGTTTGTAGTGTTTATTGATTTAAATCGAGATAGGTGAAAATTGAATAATATGTTTACATTCTTTTAATCTTATAAAAATTTCTTTAATATAATTCATCACACACATATAAAAATTCATTTTAAATCAAATTATTATAAATATTATTAATTTCTTCATGATAATCACCTTCTTAACCCATCAAAAGATTGATTTCTGACTCTTCTGACAGATCTTCTCCATAAATTGCAACAAAAAACACCATCAAATTTCTGCAAACTTGTCTCTGCAATATTACAGGCTGAGGTTTCTTGGAGCCATTAAATAAATTAATCAAACTCTATCGATCGCAGGGATATTTGGATAACAAGCGTATGATTGATATGTTAGATAAAAAGACCTTAAATTACTTGCAAATTTTGAAATAAAATATCAATCATATAGCAGTTAGTAATAAAGTTTTGTTGTGTTATTGGAATAATCTTGTTGTGGCCAAAATTACCCGACGTCTATTGTAATACTCACAATATTGGCTGTAAGTAGTAAAAAGTTATCGGCATGATTAACGAAATGCTACTGTTATTTGGTAGTAGTATCCGAAAGTAGCCTATAAAATACTATAATTTAGTTAGGTTATTATATATCTGTCCTATATGAGATTTGGTATTTTATTCATGTGAAATGCTAAAAATAAAAGAGCAGTATACAACTCTATCATACAGTTGTTTAGTTTAAGTTTGGCTTTTGGTAATGAATTCAGCATTTCTTGGGTTATCTTGTTTTATTTATATTCGCCGTATTTCGTAAGACGTCGCTATCAGTTTTACGTTTTTCTAAGAGACTAATACTTAAAAGAAGAAAGATGGCAAAAATTCTAATTACAAAATGAACCGCATAGGCTGTCTTTGAAATGCTATGAGATATTAATTTTTCACAGAGCTGCCACGCTACAAAAGCCTATCGTCTTGAAGCCCTGCGGTTATACCAGTAGCTCTTTTACAATAAGCTGATTCAGATCTATTCCAAGGTGTCGCAATGCATTATATGATCTGAAGGCCGCGCGAAATGTTAACCGGTCAAGAATTACTCGCCGATGAATCGTTACATCTGAATTGCGTAACATACGAGCTTGTTCGCACTCGTCGTGGTCGTACTTGATTGTAAGCTTTGAAATCATCTGCGTTCTTGTCTAAGGCTTAATTCGGCGTCTAAGATATTGTGATCTAATCAAAAGTTTCAGCCTACATATAAATGCTTTATTAAAACATATTATTAATTTATGTGTTATAAAGGATCTTTCGAAATCCATAGATTTATTTCAAGGATAACTCACTAAACTTAATCTCGTTGATCTGGGGTAATAAAAAAATAAAATAAAAGTAGAAACACCTTTATTTTTTTGATGATCAGGTGATAATAGATTTCTATTATAAATAAATAAATTTTTTGATACGAAATAAACCCGTATTGAAAATTTTCATTTCTCTCATATGAAACACGTAATAAAACAGTTTGATTGCATCTAGAGTAAAAATAAAAATTGCTGATAAGTTTTGTTTTTTATAGTAAGGATTTTCAGTTTAACCTCTACTACATCATTAATAATGTTATTTATTAATTTATGCCGTTTACTTGTTTTTAAATGATTTTTTAAATTATAAATGATGTTAACTAAAGGTCATAGCTATCTAAATCCAATCAATAAATATGCTGCATGGTCTGTGAAACCAGAGACGAGATAATAAATTTTCTGGAGTAACAACGCATATGCATTTCGATTCCTTAACTATGATGGATGTTGGTGTCATAGCAGTAGTCATTTATTTTACGGTGATCAATGTTTTATTGAGAAAATACAATTTAAAAATATTAGCAGCGTTTTCTGTTTAGGCTACAGTAGTTGGATCAGGCCGGGGATTGGAAAGGCTTATGTCCAAGTTGTTGTTTCAGCTTAAACGCATATTACTACTTACTTAAGGGGAAGTGAAACAAGGTATTTTGTTATACTAAAGATTTATTTAGTAAATTGAGAGTTATGTTTGTTATCCAAACCTGGACATTTTTTTAAAGTAGTTAAGTAAGTTTAAAATAGGTTCTAGTTGAAAAGTAAATTACCTATTTTATGCATGGCAGTAAGAGTCTTTATAAGTTTGGTTTAAGTGTACCTTAGATGATGAGAGTCTTCGTAACTCATTCACGCACGCTTTTAATTATTTAACTTTTATATTTTAATTATATAGTTAATGTAATTTGATCCCAGTGCCTAGTTAATGTAATTCGATTCGATGCCAGTGCATTTATATAATTGTTTTTGTTTTTTACTAAATTACCACATACATTGACGGTAAAGAAAAATATCGTATGAAACCTGCATTCTTCTATACACTCTTTACAAAGATTCGAATGCCAAGCAGTGAAATAAGTATATATATGTAATTATACATATATATATATATATATATATATATATATATATATATATATATATATATATATATATATATATATATATATATATATATATATATATATATATATATATATATATATATATATATATATATATATATATATATATATATATATATATATATATATATATATATATATATATATATATATATATATATATATATATATATATATATATATATATATATATATATATATATATATATATATATATATATATATATATATATATATATATATATATATATATATATATATATATATATATATATATATATATATATATATATATATATATATATATATATATATATATATATATATATATATATATATATATATATATATATATATATATATATATATATATATATATATATATATATATATATATATATATATATATATATATATATATATATATATATATATATATATATATATATATATATATATATATATATATATATATATATATATATATATACTTATATATCATCTGCGTTCTTGTCTAAGGCTTAATTCGGCGTCTAAGATATTGTGATCTAATCAAAAGTTTCAGCCTACATATAAATGCTTTATTAAAACATATTATTAATTTATGTGTTATAAAGGATCTTTCGAAATCCATAGATTTATTTCAAGGATAACTCACTAAACTTAATCTCGTTGATCTGGGGTAATAAAAAAATAAAATAAAAGTAGAAACATCTTTATTTTTTTGATGATCAGGTGATAATAGATTTCTATTATAAATAAATAAATTTTTTGATACGAAATAAACCCGTATTGAAAATTTTCATTTCTCTCATATGAAACACGTAATAAAACAGTTTGATTGCATCTAGAGTAAAAACAAAAATTGCTGATAAGTTTTGTTTTTTATAGTAAGGATTTTCAGTTTAACCTCTACTACATCATTAATAATGTTATTTAATAATTTATGCCGTTTACTTGTTTTTAAATGATTTTTTAAATTATAAATGATGTTAACTAAAGGTCATAGCTATCTAAATCCAATCAATAAATATGCTGCATGGTCTGTGAAACCAGAGACGAGATAATAAATTTTCTGGAGTAACAACGCATATGCATTTCGATTCCTTAACTATGATGGATGTTGGTGTCATAGCAGTAGTCATTTATTTTACGGTGATCTATGTTTGATTGAGAAAATACAATTTAAAAATATTAGCAGCGTTTTCTGTTTAGGCTACAGTAGTTGGATCAGGCCGGGGATCGGAAAGGCTTATGTCCAAGTTGTTGTTTCAGCTTAAACGCATATTACTACTTACTTAATGGGAAGTGAAACAAGGTATTTTGTTATACTAAAGATTTATTTAGTAAATTGAGAGTTATGTTTGTTATCCAAACCTGGACATTTTTTTAAAGTAGTTAAGTAAGTTTAAAATAGGTTCTAGTTGAAAAGTAAATTACCTATTTTATGCATGGCAGTAAGAGTCTTTATAAGTTTGGTTTAAGTGTACCTTAGATGATGAGAGTCTTCGTAACTCATTCACGCACGCAATTATATAGTTAATGTAATTCGATCCCAGTGCCTAGTTAATGTAATTCAATTCAATGCCAGTGCATTAATATAATTGTTTTTGTTTTTTACTTAATTACCACATACATTGACGGTGAAGAAAAATATCGTATGAAACCTGCATTCTTCTATACACTCTTTACAAAGATTCGAATGCCAAGCAGTGAAATATGTATATATATGTAATTATACATATATATATATATATATATATATATATATATATATATATATATATATATATACATAAGCATACTTTTCTTTATCTATGGTCATTACCATTGTAACGAAGAAATTGCTTAGTAGATAGGCTTATCTACGGTCATATAGGTCCATTTAAATAAAATCCATAGTTATTATACTGTCACCACAAAGGGCAAGAAAATTCATCATAAAGGGTAAGGCTACATTTATATACAAGCCTTATATCGCTTGTCATTTATAAAAGGTCAAAGATATTATGTTACTTAAAGGGTCATTGGGTCCTTAATAAATAATTGCAATTCCCATGTAATTATTATCGAGTGTTATTTATCCTGTTGATTTTTTCATTATCAGAGAATGTTAATACTTAAGAATTAATCTACTTATTAACCTCATTACGAAACAGGATTCCGTAACGTGGTATGTGTACGTAACGTGATATATGTAGGTGGTGGGATTTATTGTAAAATGCTTTAAATTATTTTTCAAACAAATAATTAATGTGACATTTGTAGTATATAGATGCAGATACAGGTGGCTCATGACGAAGACTGTGCTTCATAATTTAAGGGAAGCTTATGATAAACAATTAACTAACTATACAGTTTGTATTGATCAACTGGTGGTAAGTATTTCTACTCGGCCCATGACATCTACGAGGACATTCTTCCTTGACAAGGAATCATAATACAAATGCGTTGTCACCTTTGAGAACTGAGTTGGAATGCTCATCACCGGTTATAAAGGTTTCCGGATCCCTACACTCACGAGACAAAGCACAGCAGCATTATACTGTTATTTTACGCCGGTATTCTGTGAGGGCGTTGTCCTACCCCGGTCAGGCTGGCCCCTTCATTCTGCAGATAGAAACAAACTGCAGTGTAGCTCTACCACTGTTAAATTACTAACTATCAAGTGAACTGTGTGCTCGTTTGTTACTCTCAATGTAATAATAAAAACAGAACAAAAGGTCCCGACTGAGTCCCATAAGTACCTACATCATTCCTGATCAAAAGACTCAAGATTCACTTGGGCAGTCACTTCTGAGAACTGAGATGAAATGCTTTTTTACCAGTAATAGAACGTTCAGTTTCTACACCCAAGATACGAAATACATTAATGTTATCGCGGGTATTTTGTTATTTTGCAACATCCTATCCCGATCGAGTCAACCCATTTTTGCAGCAGAAACAAGCTGCAGTGGTGGTCTATACTAGTGAAACTTCACCACTATTAAATAAATTTTGATGATTAACTGATCACCTATAAAACGTTACTATGTATTATCTAGTACCAATCTATTTCCTCTGATCATGATCTGTTTTAATGTTACGGTATACTGTAACAAACAATCACAAACAACGAAGTAAACGTAAACAAAAATGTACCTCCAAACCGAAATCGCTTCTTGTAAACGAACTTGGCATGATGCCAGTAAAAATGCCAGTAAAAATGGGCAACGTTAGTGTTGTTTGTTTTTTACGTTTTCCGTTTCCGTTTATCTATTTCTTATTTTTCCTGATTGCAGGTGTAGGGCAAAACTTTTTATTATCATACAAATATACAAATATTTCTGATATTTCATCTTAATAATTTGGGATATTTTGAGATTATAAACTGTTTGGCTCAAGCCATTTTTAGTCCACAACTATAAATAGGTGATCCCACAGATTAAAAACCGTAGTATGATTCCGAAACTCCGTTATTCATTGATAGATCACATACTTTGATTCTCACAGATTCTCATTCCATTTAGTGGTGGATCGTAATAAACTGCGTTTGCCACTCAAAAACCTTATTCCCCATCCGTTGTTAGTTCAACGAGCTATGTGCCTGGCCCATTGCCTCTTCAGCTGAATCCAATTAAAATATTAAATTTGATGACCAAGCTAAGCTTCCAATATTTTAAAATAGTATTGTATTAATAAGTATATTATTTAATGACGATTTTCTCCTGGTCGCTTTAAAACGTGGATATCTTTTATTTTTATCAGATGAGAAAACTTGCGTAATTTCCGTAAATATATTAAAGTTTCATAAGTACGAGTATTCGCGAAAACATAGTTGTACTTACTCTTGGGAGCGGTGGCTATTCTGTCAAACCTGTTGCATAAGCCCAGTGTTTGCCTTTTCCTTTACAATGTTCAGTTTCCACCTGTCTTCAGGAACTTTTGTTGAGAACAGATGTTTATGGGCTACAGTCATCACTTGCTATCGTGTGATCTGAGCTCATCTGTTACCCTTAGATATATAAAAATAAAGTTAGCACCTAATCTTTACCTTACCAGCTCACGGACCCCTCAGTTCCGTGAGCCCTGTGTCCGATGAAGCTGTAAGAGACGCATAGTGTTAGCCTATGCATCAACATCAACAGAATCTGGGTCTATCTTCTCCTAGAGCTTTTAAAACATCGATGTGATGATATGCATTATGATCTGCGATATGATCGATCAATGTGCATTAGCCACAAATATGTTGTTTAGATAAAGGAAATCATTGGTACTTGATAAGTAGGTTTCGACGCCACGACCGCTATTCACGCAATAGTCAGTCTGATAAGAAAAGTATTTTTATAAGTATATCAAGCAAGGATAATTTAAATACAGAAAGATATGAAATCTCACATATTTAATGCCAGTTAATACGACTGGTTATTTAAAAGAGACATTAATATTTATTTGTCCATAAATTGTATAAAACTTATAATTTTTAGGTCACACGAGTCGTTAATATTCAAGTTAATATCTAACAGAAATGCACTGCGAATACAAACATATGCTTCAAAAGGGTTATTTATAAGCATTGCTCCATTTTAAACTTGCAAAATTATTGCGTTTGATTTATTTCAAACTATACATTTAAATGATAATGTAATTTCATATTCCTTCCGAATATGATTCCTACTACACTTTACTGAAAGAAAAAGATAAGTGGCCTGTACCAGCTTCTTATTTATTACCCGCTTATACTAACACTGGTGTACTTACACATATACACACAAACACAATATTCAGAAATTTGTTTTACAGGATTTCATTTAATTGTGATTGATGGCGATGTAGACAATTAATAGAACACAGCTTGAATTTTAAAGCTATTTTTATGGCAGATGGTAAAAACTGAAATGAGCAATGTTTCTTATTATTTAATTTACTATATTGAATATTAAATTAAGATTAAAGAACTAATTTCGAGTGGATAAATTGAACACTTTTTCCATTGGCATCGGATAATTTTATGGCGATTTTTTTTGTATTTAAGTTTTGGCAAATAAGCTTATAGATAGGATCAGGCTTAGCATAATATTTTGTGCTTTTAGGAAACGCTCAGAAGATGTTATTTTGCTCATGATTATTGGTTCTTGGATGTAGTTTAAATGATGTATTATTATATAGTTTCTTCACCAGTTGTCATCCTGTGGTGGTGGCGGTGGGCTGTAAAGAAATATAAGAAGAATATTTTTTGTTTTTTAGGAAAGTATGTTGATACTTAGATATGTGGGTATATTAAAAAGCGCTATATGCAAAGTTCAAATACGGTCAAGTTTAAATAGGGTTAAAGCTATTTTAATAATAAATTAATCAAGAACTAACCCAGGCGTATTCCAGTTGCTGTTTTCGCAAGGTTCTGTCTCCGGAGTGCCCTGTGGACTGTAAAGGAGTAAAAATACAAGTAAATATATTTTGCGTTGATAATTTGTATCACATCTCATAGTGGTTTCCTTTATGTTGACATTGAATAACAATAGAGTTTTTTATAGCATGGGTGGCAACCCAGTATGCAGACCACCTGATGGTAAGTGATCGCCACCGCCCATGAACATCCGCAATACCAGTGGAGTCGTAAATGCGCTGCATGCCTTTAAGAAAGATGTAGGCCCTTTTATTGATGGTCCCTAAGTCGATTCGGAAACACCGCTGGTGGTAACTGATTCCACAGAGTAGTGCGTGACAAAAAACTTCGCATAGTGGTGGATTGCGAACCATCGAGGTGACGACGATGAAATTTTGAATTCTGTCGTGATGTACGATGCTTAAACTTAGCAATAGTCTATTTTAGTACTCAGTAGCGACCAAGCACATTCATTGTGGTTCCTTAACAAGGAAGTCAGCTACAGGTCACAGGACTTACTTATCATCGGGTGAACTGCGCATTTATCACTCCTTTATTTAATTAAAAAGGCAAGGCAAGGTCGATAACTTGATATTATTTTATAGTGCTTCATATGGAAATGCAACCGATCCGATCCCGAATTGAATTCTGTCTGTATTCATGGGCTTATAATAAAATTCGAAAGCTATTAGGGTGAGTTTATTTTTTTATTATTCGATCTCTTTTTAATAAAATGTTTTCCGAAATATTGATACATTTTGGCACGTTGTAGTAATGACAATCCAGTCAGATAAGATAGAGACATGTAGCAGTTGGAAATTGTAGCCTTAATGGTCGGGCAAGATAAAGATGGCTAAGGGAAGGGTATCATGGGTGGTAGTCATCACTTACCGCCAGGTGACCTAAAATTATGTGAACTACAATTTTGTCTCTTAGACCACATTTTGAGTATGCCCGGAAATAGTAATTGACACGTAGAAGCTACTTATTTCTTATAATATTTTGAATTGACTGTAGGTCTCCTTTAAAATGAAATAGATGACTCTGCTCTAATAATTGTCTCCGGTTTTAAGTATCCACCATGCAAAACTCAGCAGGTTGAGCAGCAATTTTGAGCTTATATACTGGTAAAGCGGAACTATACATAATATAGCTTTTGACTTGATACCGCTTACAATACATATAAAGCGTATTAGTTTATTTTTAATACATCGCGCATAACAAACGAGCACACAATTCACATGATGGCAAGTGATTCCTGCGGCCCATGACATCTACATTCATCCTTGACAAGAAATCATAATGCAGATGCGTTGTTACTCTTGAGGACTGAGACGGATGCCTCATCACTGATTATAAAGGTCTCCATATCCCTACACTCACCAGACGAAACACAGCACCATTATGCTGCTATTTTACCCTGGTATTGTGAGGCAGCAAGAAACAAACTGCAGTTTTCAGCTCTACCTCTGTTATATGCTTAACACCTAAAATATTAATAATATTAAGGTGACAAACAAGCACACATGACATGCGAAGGTAAGCAGTTCCTGCGGCCTGCAGATGATAGTTGTATTTCTTGTCGATAAAGTATCATAACACGGTAGTGATAACTCTCCTCTACGGATTAAAGTTCTATGGAATGCCTTGACACCATAATAAGGTCTTCGTTTTTTTTCACTCAGCCGACAAAACATAGCAACCGTAAGCTATTATTTCACGTAGGTATTCTACGAAAGGGTAGTCGAGAAAACCTAATTTTGCTACGTCTGGTTTCCACCATCAATTTATCCTAAATGTGTCAAATATAACCGTATATATAACAAAATATTGTTGCCTGTACTTTTCTTCACCTTTGCAACTTTCTTATAGGCCGGCAGCGTATCTGCGTCTCCTCTGGTGGCAGATGTCCATGGGTGGCGGTAATCACTTAACATTACTTTTGCTTTTGCTTGCTCGTTTGCCACCTATTCTATAATATATACTTACACGGTGTTGAAGTTAGACATTGTCATAAATTCTTGTGCATTCATTTTTCGGTCATATGTTCGCCATAGTTTGACGCATAAAGGAGTAAGTACGATGCACCATAGTAGCCCCAAAAACACTCCGCAAACCCACCAGCCGTGCTATAAACAAAATGGAATAAATAAATAAGTTATATTCATTAATAACATTGGTAGATTATTCTTATACGAGATCATCTAATTTCATCATCAAATCTAATATTTTTTCTTCCGATTTTATTTAAGACACGTTAGAATTATCTCTAAAGAATTTATTGAAATACATTAAATTTAATCGCATGCTTTTACGTCTTTAAATGAAAAATGAAATGCAGAATCTTACCAGGGAGGCAATATACTTAGTGCAGAGTAACGCTCTGATCGCTGTGTATACTGAAAATAACGGTTGACAGCGTGCGGCTTGTTTCCCGGTGGACGTGAGTACGTGAGACCGCCACCCAGCCGCGTGCGAGATCAAACGGGATACGTACGTTGACACCTTCTGAATGATAAAGAATGGCATAATGAACGTGACGCGCAAACCAAAGCCGCTACTATAGGCAGAATCGAAATGTATTTGTGCAACGAAGCCGCAATAAGTTACGATCATTGCGAACATTTACATAATTTCTTGAAGTTCTAAGAATTGAACGTTATGGTTTAACGTTGTGAACGTTGTATATTGGAGGTCTGAAAGCAGGGTATTAGCAAAAGGTTTTATTTACTTGAATCGAAAAACAGAGAGTAAATTTGACACGCTAATAGGTACAGACTATACAATATATGCGTAAATACTGAATGAAAAGACAAGAGTATATTTTTGCTTATAACTTTATAATTATAACTTCATTTGGAGATACATTTGTGGTAAATCTTTAAACGTAAACTTTATATATATTATTTTAATTAGTTTAAGTATTAACACTATTTTAACATAAGAACATTTTATGTTATTCTAAGATTAAAAGAGTTTACCTGTAGATAAATGATAACTACAGATCAATATCTAAATCCATCCTCAGCAAAGATTCAAGATGCAAGTGACTTATCACCCTGGATACTGTTTTAGTGAGATGTAAATTGTAAGAGGACTCCGCATCTTTACACTCAACAAACGAAATAAAGCAAAGTCGTACTGTCATTTCCCGTTCGTATCCTGTAATGGCGTTATCTTTCCCTGGTCAAGCCGACCTTATCATGGTACAGTTAGAAAAAAGCTCCAATGCGGCTCTACCGTTAAAAATATTGTACATTTTAAATTGTTTGCCGTCTTAACTGAACGACGCAAACATTTAGCCAAGAAAAGCTAAAACGAAAATGTAGTTGGCTTGAAAACAAGCAGTTAGGACTCTTAATTGCCGTATGTGGGTGGATTCTTCGTAGATTCGTGCACGATTTATGCGATTTTATCTACCACATTATGTCTAAAATTTTAGTTGCGAAATTTAGTTTTTATGGTTACCTTCTGCACTATGACGTCACCCTGGTTGTCGATGTAAAATTGCGCTGTGTAGATATGACTTAGTGAGATGTTTAATCGTCTTCTATATGGTATTAATTGCAGTTCAAGTTCAGTCAATTTAAACACAAGGTCCGCTCGTAATTGTTCCAATGGTTTTATGTTGCTTATGTATAATCTTTCAGTTCGTTTCGCTGAAAAAGTGTTTTTTTAAAAGAAGACACTCCTACCTAAGTAACAGTCTTGCAATTTATAGTCTGACTTCTTTTCGTAGTAATGTGAAAAAGCAAGTTAGACATTTATGTTTCACAAACTTTTATTTTGATACTGTTTAATAGGCACTTTAATGATGAATGTATATAGGCATCATTATATATAACATTATGTAACAAGACAAGAAACACACTCATATTTTGCCTACATTTTGTGGCATAATACCACGCTCACATTAGTTATGCCCTTTCGGTATTGAAGGTTTGACATATTTGGGACATCTATATACCTACAAGCTATGTGCTGTAGGTATATAGTTGTCCCAATTATAATAATACAATATTAGGTATGCCTAAACCTCTCAGAAGCAATGAGATGTTCATATTGAGATTCACTCATTGGCGCACATGCTAACGAGTGAAAATGAGTTAGGGCGGCTATGAAAAGGTGAATTATATCATTTTAATACTTGTAATGCTAACATACTTTTTTTCAATTCTTTTGAATAATGATGTTTATTTTAAACCTAAAAAGTGTTGTCTGTTTCTGAAGGTAAACATAAATCTTTGAAAAACGTGTTTACTGCAAATCAAATAAAAAAATAGTTATATCCAAAAACAATTGCGTTTTTTAGTTTGAATTTATATCTTTGGTTTATATATGTAAACTATATACAGCTCATATCATTAGCGCAATAAAGGAAACTTGTATTTAAACATCTTTATAAATTCATTATCTTGATAATTTGTTTATTTTTATTGCGTCCCATGACATTTACATATGTGTCGACACCCCTAAGACCCGAGATGTAATGCCTCGTTACCAGTAATTGGGTCTCACGATCACAACACATCACATCATCAGCCTGTATTAGTCCACTGCTGGACATAAGGCTCTTCCAAGGCACGCTACTGAGCTCGGTCTTTAGCTCTACAGTACAGCAACGTTGTACTACTATTTTATGTTTGTGTTCTGTTGCTTGATATTACCGACACTGCATCGACAGTAGGTCAGTGTCAGTTGTATAGGACAATTAAGTATAATATAATACATGGCGTCTTTATAGGTCTTTCATATTAAACAATGAGCAGCGCTAAGTGTTTTGAGTAGCTAATAGTAATTTAAATAAGCTAAAAATGTTCGATTACGGCTAAGAATGGCGTTAGGAAAAGTTTTTATTTTAATATATATATATATATATTTGCTGAGTTAAAGAAATAAAATATACAGTTTTAAAATCTTTATAACCGTCGATTTCGATACGATATAGTAATATAGAATAGTAGAATCGAGTTTTACACCAATAGGGCGCTCATTATTATTTTGAATTATTACCTAAAGTCTCAAGTCTTCCCGAAGTTGTCAAATCGGATACCTGAGCCGCTATATTCTCTAACTGATCTTCCAACGCTGGTAAGTCCTTTCCGACAACTGCGTTGTTGTACTCCATCCTTGAAAACAAAATAAAATATGTTTCATTTTCGTTTTTTATGATTTGTTTAATTTGTATCTTTCTATCACTTTAAGTGCAAGATGCGTTTCTGTCCTAACACTTAAACGGATATTTCAACCGATTTTTATTAATGCAATTATTAATCTATTTTTATTTTTTTTGAAATTTTGACAATCTATGCAAATGTAATACGATCAAGTCTAATTAATCCATGTATAACAAGATACCACTTTTAACAAGTTGAAAATGTGTCTTATAATATTTTTTCGTGATAAAAAAATAATATGCACCTTCTGATTAACTAATTTAAAAGAAAGATATAATTCCAATGCAGACCTATATTATATATTCGAAAATGCGTAACAGTTATATAACTCTGTTATTCTAGATGGGTAGCAAACCATATACCATATACTGAATTTAAACTGTGAATAAGACATTTACGTATGTTTGTATGCACGAACAATATGTACATATTATGCAAGCAGTTTGCTCAGAAACTAAAAATCGAACTGGGATAAATCTTTTCGTAATGGTGCCAATATCTTTCGACTTAGGAAACAGTCTTGGGTAAACAAATAAGTTTCTATGTTATTGTTTCACGTAGAATTATATTTATAATTTCGATTTAAAGTTTCGATTGTAAGCTTAAACAACGGAATCAGGTACTTTCTTCACCCATCTCTAATTTCGTTTAAATATTAAAAAGTGATAATTAATAAAATTAAGTGGCGATGCATTCAGGGCCTTGTGTACAAATGCATCATCAGCCAAGTCTTATTGTATGATGATGCGAAGTGTGGTCAGTCCTTAGAAGAAATGCTCAGCAGCTACATGTTGAGGAGATGAAGATGCTGCGATGCTGAATGCGCGGAGTTACGCGATTAGATCGTATAAGAAACGAACACCGACGCAGTCTTGAAGTCCGTGACATAGCAGACAAGCTGCAGGAATGTCGTCTGCGATGGTATGGCCACATAAACCTCAGGCCTCCAGATTGCGTCGGAAATATATGCCTAAACATCATTGTACAAGGCCCAAGATCCCACGATTGGCCCAAGAAACGCTGGCTGGGTGGACATGGTGGGGAACAATCTCACGAAAGACGATTCCGAAGACCGAGCAAAGTGGAGAAGAATCAGTTGGAAGCGTTGTAGTAGGCCGGGAAATCGCTAGGCAGAAGAAGAAAAGTGTCGATGCATTCAAATATGGTAAAGCACACCTTAGTGGTAGCCCATCGTCAAAACGCACAGATGTGGTGGCTCTGTGTTTAAACATACGCTTTTAATTTCATGACACCGCGACCAAACCGAGTACGATCCTCGGTGCCGGCACCGAAGAAATAGTTAGTTGATTTTTTATGTTTTGAATTACACCGTGAGGAAACTGCCGCTCTGCCTTGTAACTGGAGACGCAGTTCAGTCTAAGCTTCAATAGAGGAGACGCCTGTGACCAGCAATGGGATATAATGAATAGCACTAACTAAAGCTATTCACTCTTCCCTTGAAGACTCAGGCAAGTGTTCCATTCTTTATAGTTTGAGTTGAAAACGACGAAGCATTTTCTAAAAACAATTGGAAATTTTACAATTAATAACATAATTAAGACAAGAAACCCACTCATATTTCACTTTTGCTGGAATACCACGCTATGAGATGAGTTTCATGTTCTTCAACAGATGCATCTCACAATAGTTATGCTCGTTATCCTTTCAGTATTTTAAGTTTGACATATTTGGGATAACTATATATCTATAAGCACATATCTACACCTATCAGAAACAATGAGACAATCATGGGATTACACATTGGCGCACTTAATTCCAACAAGAGGAAATGAGACTTGACTTGACATGAGCGGCTATGAAAAAGCGAATTATTTAATTTTTCATTCAACTTGTAATGCTAATGTACTTTTTTCACTTGCTTTGAATTAAATTATGTTTATTTACATTCAAATAAAGTGTTGTCTGCCGCTGAAGGTAAATACAAATCTATAAAAAAACGTGGTTACTGCAAATCAAATAAAAAAGAAATTATATCCGAAATAAATTGCATAATTATTTCTTAGGTATTTTTTTGTTTAAACTGCAGATAGATATGAAATATACTTCTTTTTAATATAAAATTGCGGGTAACAGACGAGCACACTGTTCACCTGATGGTAAGTGATTCCTGTGGCCCATGACGTCTACATTCATCCTTGACAAGGAATCATAATGCAGATGCGTTGTCACCCTTGAGGACTGAGATGGAATGTCTCGTCGCCAGTAATAAAAGTCTCCGTATCCCATCACTCTCCAGACGAACCACAGCAGCATTATGTTGCTATTTCACGCTATGTATCCCTAATTTTAAGTTATTACATTTTTACAATATATTCAATATCATACTTACCTATACATAGGTAAATTCACGTTAGATTTTACCAGAATTTCATTAAGTATTCTGTTAAATGGAGTAGATATTGATTTTAGGAAGCTAACGTCGACAGAGGATGACAATCGTGCCAGATCCGTTTGCAACTCCTCCCATTCGAAGTACGATGTCTCTTTGTTAACATCCAAGATTCTGTCAAGTTGAAAAACTATGTACGCAGGTCTATTCCTCTCACAGTCTCTGGAAACATACAAAGTGAACAGGTAAGCGAGTTTTATTGTTCCTTGTGGGTAAAGTTTTGTGAAATGAAATGTTAAAAGTTTGTAACGAATTGGAAAATGTTTTCAACGAGTCGAAGTTTTAGCTGTTAGCTAAGGACAGAATTTATTATATTTTATGTACATACGTACGGAAATGTTTACGATGTTATGAGTTAAATGAAAATGAATCATTTGCAATATTAATTAATAATCTCTAATTGGTCGTCATGTTGAAATGATGAAAATATTGATAACGTGGTTGACTTTTAAATTTTTTTAATTGCATGAGAAGATCACATCTCTTTATATATAACTATGGTCATGATTGCAACATGTTGACAAATGACGATATAACAATCCTTTTCATATTCTATTTCTAAGCTCATCTTGTAACAAACATTATTAACTAATAATTTATGTTTTCCAACTAGAATTAAAACACGCTTGCATACAAATTAGTGCATAGTTCAGTTTTATTACGTAAGTCCTCATATGGTGATTTAAAGTTATAATCTTATATATTAATTATATTATATTTTTGACAATAATATATTAACCGTAGTGAACATCACCTATACAGAATATCATTTAACATAATAGATGTTTAATTTGAACTCTATATTGTTAATAAAATGTTACGAACCGTAACACATCTCTTATTGAAACGTCTATAGTGATGTTTTCGAGATCACTGAAAAGTGCATCAAAAATTCCTTCGTTGTCTGACAATAATGGTGACGGCCTATCCAACAGCTTGGATAGAGTTTTGTATTGTGACGAATCCCAGAGCGTTTGACATACAAATACCTGTTTAAAAAATAGCACATTAACCAAAATAGAAAACAGCGGTTATCTCATTAGTTAGAAATAGCTTGAAAATAGCTGTTTCATCAGTTCCTTGCTTTATAAATCATATTCCAATTACTATTAACAATAGTTGGGCCACACAGCAACTAGTTTCTAGATATAACTTGAATGCTGTTGAGTTTCGTATGATGAGTAGGGATCGTAGACCCAATTAGAGGAAATGAGGAATTTCTTCTCAGTTCTCAGGGGTAACGACGAATGTGTGATTTGAATCTTAGTAGATGGATTAATATGGGTCATGTCCCATCACAGTCAGTTATCACTTACCATCAGGGGAGAATAGAATATATTCTATTTAGATACTGTATAGAATAAATCCAAGGAGATAGCTGGTTGATTATATCTTTGTCAGAGTGCTGTTGTATTTATAAAATTGCTGTTATAAATAATTCGGTTGAAGAAGATAGTGAGAAACTATTAAAGACAGCTAATAAAGTAGCTGTATATTTGAACTTAGGGCTGCATCTTCCAGGGGTTGCAGGTTGTGAAAACCAAATCATAAATCATCCAACTGCTTAATTATCCAAATATTTTAGCCCCTTGTTATACGTGGCATATTGGACTCGTTATTATCCTCATTAGAAGCGAAGCTTAGTTAACATTAATCATCAATGTTTTTTCTATCGTTGTAACACCTAGCAAAAATTATGGCTCTAGATTTAAAAGTTCGTATGGAAGAAACCTCCAAATTTTTTGAATTAAACAACGAGGTGAATCCTGAACTTTACAGATAACAAGCGTGATTCAACAACAATTTCTATCGAAACATTAAAACAGGCATTTATATTTTATTTACAATGCCAAAGGAATTTTAGTACACTCAGAGAAAAATTTGGCTGAAATTGACGAAAGACTAAAAAGGCTTTGTCAGCTCATTATACATAAAAAATTGGTTTGGTGATTTTATTATAAAAGTTGTTTTAAGCAGTTTTGCAAAAGATCCACGGAGATTGCTTATGAATAAGGTACTTAAGTAATTAACAAATGATTTAATTTATTAGTTACTTATTTAAGTACTCTAATAGATACTCATTTTTATTTGTTGAATTAAGTATGTATATGTAAATAGCATGTACAGTTAATTATTGATTTTCTAAAGGGGCGGGGGAGGGGGGCGGGGAGTGCAATTAGCTTTGTAGTAAGGGTATGATAAAAACTATAACGCCTCAACATTTTAAATGGGCAATGTTTTTATTATTATAAATAGAAGAACCGTTTTAGAAGGCGCTAAATGGTAATTGACAAAAGTTATCAGTAATTCAAAGTTATTCTAATGTAGTTATCAATTACATTTTTTTTTTTCATATTGGAATATATAGTTGGCTATTACTTTTGCGTTTAGATTTATATCGTAATTCACTGTTTCTTCTATTATAATATACCGCATTTCTAAACGAAATAAACCTAGCATTTCCATTAAACAACAAAGGGCCGGGTTTTTGTCAACTTTTTTTTATTTATATAATTTTTTTTATTATACAAAAAAGAAATAACTCGTAAAATAGCTTATAAAATAATTGTAAAACCAGCACCGTAGTGCACAGTGCTTTAAGTTGGCAAAAGTAAAAATTACGTAAATATGCATTTAGCAACCAAAGTTACTAGGAAAATTCCAAGAATATAAATAAATAAATATGTATCACATTTATTTTCAATATACGAGTATATGAAATTTTTAATGATACAACTATTAGAGTAGAATTTTAATTTAACCCGGTGGTAAAAATAACACTAAAGATAAAGGACCACAGTAACTCTTAAGTTCATCTTGATACATATATATAGATAGTATCGGAGATGCTTTTGAATCTTATTGTGCCAAGTTAATGTCAAAAAGGCAAATAATGACAATTATAATTATGTGCACGAAAATATTATCCGATGTATTTTATATATTATAATATTATGACCAGTAAACCAGAAGGAAAGTAAGTAAAGACATATCAGAACATTTATAAATAATAAAGTTATGTAGAAAGTACCTCGGCATGGCCCGCGATAAGAAATACTGCGGAAATCACGGTCCATAAAAGCAAGGACGCGAAACATATCCACACTGCAGATCTGTAAGAATACTGAAAAATTGGCGAATGTTTCTGGCGAGACCTATTTCAAAATGACGAATAGTATCTGATAACAAAGAGTAAATCATTCATAAAGCAAGAATTTTCGCGTTGCAGATCCATAACTAAAACTGGTTATGTAACTTGTATATGTTACTTGTAATACTAATGTACGATTAGTATTACAATTACAATTATTATATTCGGGCAAAAACTGTAAGGAATAAAAGTAATTTATTTAATGTATATATGAATTATTATCTGGGCAATCTTTTTTTTCTCACAAGGAGAATATTACCAATTCAACATTATAACAAAGAAACATTACTAATATTCCGGTTAACCACTTCAACTAAGCTGAGATTGCAGGGGTAGGAGATGACAATAGTCGAGTGGTGGATTCGAAACTGCGAACAAAATCATTTTCTCTCTTTCAAATGATAATTTATCAGCATAGACTTATTTAAAGTCATTATTAACAATCCCTGGAAACTGATATCACTTCGATTATTCGATATCAGTATCCAGGGATGACATTTGAATCTTTATTGTGGATGCATGTAGATGTCATGGGCAGCAGTTATTACCTATTATAAGGTGAACTGTATGCTCGTTTGTTACACCTAATATTAGAAAAAAAATATGACATAATTTTTTAATATAAATATTCGAATTTAATTTTTATAGTATTTTCATGTTACATTTATTTTTTTATTTATTTATAAACTTTTGTACAACTAACATATGCACAAAGGTGGACTTAATGCCTAAGGCATTATCTACCAATCAACATTGGGAGGGTTCAGAGAAATCAAAGTAGGGACAGATGAATAATAATTAAGAAAAAAGAAACATACAGTAAATATGTAATTGTCTAAATACTTATACAATTATATATACATATCATTATATATTATCTTAGGAATTTATAATACTAAATAAAATAATAAACATTTACATAAACTATAAAACAAAAATATATACATATTATAAATACAAACATATTTAAAAGTAAATATATATATAAATATATACATAATTATAATCGATGTAGTGAATCTGCTGACGCTACTTCCAACAAATGCTTTCACATTTTAAGTTTAAACTCTAAGCGACTTTTAGCCATTCTGATTTCAATATGTGTAATTAAAATATTTTTTTAACAAACACCTTGACTTTAAAAAGAAGTTTGCTAATGCAAGTAGTAATTGATGATAGGTTTATAAAAAAGGAATACTTACACTTGAAGGGTCCTTTTAGCGTGGATTTTTGCATTTCCACACCCGCAGAGCATTGCCGTCAGCATAAGCGTCATAACCAAAGCACACGTAATAGTGCATGCTGTTAAAAATGAAACCGTATTATGAAGATACTTGCGTATAAGTAATGTAGTGTAATAACTAGAATATCTGTAATAATTTAAAAAACTCAATATAGTTATAAAAAATAAAAAGTGTTAGTGTCAAGGAGATTTATTTTCTTTGAATATGTTGATCGGCATATTATTTAATTTAGTATTGCAGAAATATTAAACGTATTTTTTTTGGAAGAATTTGTACCAAAGTCATGTTTATCCTATAACCTGAATTCATAAAGTGTAAATATATTTTGTTCAATTTATATATATTTGTTCAAATTAAATAATTTTTAAGCCATTAAACCAACGAAACATCTTAAAGTTCTGTCTAAGCTTAACCAAAATTATTTTATATACATACGCAAATACGATCACATTTTCATTTATCATATACACATTTTTTGTTTCTCTATTTATCAGATGTAGCTCCAAAAAAATATGTGTGTTGTGTTTTTATTTTATTAATTAATTAATTTATTCTTTATGTTCCTTAAATAACACGTTTACAAGGGTGGACGTAATGCCCAGTGGCATTCTCTAACAGTTCACACTGTGAGTTTGAAAGAAAATGCTAATTCTCATTTTTCTCATTTCTCTATTTAGGGAACGAGGGAATGTAGAAATTGGAAGTTATCTTTAAGATAAGATGGATAATTTGAATCATGTAATATAGAATAGAGAACAAGCAGAATTCTAAAGCTACGTACACCTTTGTCGAATAGAGAGCCACTTGAATTGTGAACAATAGAAGGATATGTGATCATACTTACGTAAGTTGATTATAGATCTTAAGGAATCAATGAAAAGACGCTCCAACTTATTAAGAAGATTTTGTTATAGATCTAGGTAGCACATGTTACCATAATCTATAACAGGGAGTAAACGAGCATCAGCTTGGTTTAGAAGGGTAATAGGTTTTCAAGACGATAAAGAGAACACAAGGTGGCAACAACTTTACGGCTAATCTCGAAAATCTGTATATCCCAAGTCATTTTATGGTCCATATGCAAACCAAGGTTGACTACAGAATTACTAAAGGGAATCAATATTACGTTATAATAAATGAAAGGGAGGTTTCAATAGTCAACCCTAGCAAGCATCCTATTTTATGTTAAAGGTAACTTCTCATTTCTTTATAGGTGTAAACTCAGTATTAAAATGTAAAATTTATAATACATTTTAAAATAATATTGAAGATAATATTGTAATTTTTATCATATAGCGAAAGATTTCTCTGAGTCAAAGTGAGATATCTTTATTATAAAATGATTAATATTCAAGGTTAAAACTGATGTTGTTGCTTGTCTCAATACTTATTTCAACAGATATGACTGTTAAAAGAAATTAATATTGGCAGGAAGAAAATAAACTTGAATATATCAAATAAATTTTAATATATCAGTTATTAAAATAGAAATCTTATTATTTTATTCTGTCGGAAGATTTGTTTTAGTCCAGTAAAGGTAATGTAATTATAAAAAGTATAATATTAAAGGTTATAACTAAACTCTTGGATTAATCTTGATAATCAAAGTTTACAGATGTTCATGCAGATAACTAGTAAAACTAAAATAATTTGTTTTATTGTCGATGTTTTAAATCTTATATAAATAAAAATAATACTAAAAAAATAACACTGTACGCATCCGTGTTGTATTTCCTTAAAGATTGTAGTTTAAACATCGTACATCAAAAAATAAATTAAAATTTCATCCACATCGCCTCGACTGTGTGCTTAACGCGAAATTTGCTGCCACATACAACTACTCTGTGGAATCAGTTATCAAAATCGATATTTCCGAATCGATACGTCTTAGGGACCTTTAAGAAAAGAGCCTACACTTTTTTAAAGGCCAGCAGCGCATTTGCGACTCCTCTGGTGTTACGAATGTTTCTGGGCAGTGGCGATCACTTACCATGAGTTCAGCTACATCTACTTTATAAAAAATATATAGATACCTACGTCGATATATTTGGATGACAAAATGGAAAGTTAGTTTTAGGACATAGATCTAAAGTCTTGCAAATCATTATAAAGTTGGTATGGGGTGCTTCTGTGTGAAGGTAATGAAGGTAAGATGAATACAGGTATTGATTCAAATATATTGCAGAAGCGATATTCGCTGGGGTAAGATCATCATAGATTGGATCCGCGGTCAGGCAAACGTAGTGTGGGACGCCGTTACGGCCAGATAGAGCTATGATCTACGGAAGACAGAGACAGCCAATGAATGGGTTAAACTGAACATCAGGCTAGGTCTAAAAGCGGACTCCTAGTGGTTGATGATGAAGCTTACAGTGAAAATTTTATAAAGCTTGGGATAACACACACATTTGATTTAAACAGGGATATAGATCCTTGTCATCTGAGCTTTTGCTAGTTTGTAACATATTCGATAAAAAAAAGTAACAAACATTGACAAAAGTCTTATGTGGTTAGCTAACGTTGTGTTAATAATATCAAATAAAATAATATATCTAGTACACCTTGACAATTTGGCTTCTTATGGCTCATGGCTGGACTTATCTCCCTATGTTCAGTAGTTTACGCAATAATGTGTTTATTCATGCGTTCGTTCAATAATTAGAAAATGGATGATATAATTTCTGAATTAAAAAAAAAATAGAGTAAAAATAAAATTTGTCAACCTCGACAATGGTGGAAAGACCCTAAACAAAATGAAAAGTCATAAAGGGCGGATTTAATGCCAAAGGCATTCTCTACCAGTCAAACGAAAGTGTGGTGAGTTATTGTAATAAAAGCAGCAATAGACTAATGAATAAAAAGAAGAGACTAATATAAAATAAACATACATAAGTTCATATATAAATACTATATAATTACGGTAGCAACAAATAATTGTAAATTAATTGAAAGTAAATTTAAAATTTTAGTCTTAGCTCATTTTCAGGCTACCTACGAGCAATACTTGATATTCGAAGGATTGACGGTGACTACAAAACTGTAAGACAAATTTTTGATAGCATTTAAGTCACTATTAAGATGTTTGTGATACTATGTATACTCGATGTGATATGGTACGCGCTATTAATATTAGAAGGGATCAGATTGATATAAATATTAATAAATAAATTAAATAAATACTATTAAAAACGAAGATATTTCCACCGCCTTCGCAAAAATGATCGCGTTATTTTTTCGAGAATTGTTAACGAGAATAGATTTGCCTGGAAAAAGCATATCTATCAGATGAATACGATCTGATAGATATTTTTTTTTACTCAGTGGGCATCCCGCTCGCGATACTAATTAGATAAAGCTGTAGAGATCACTGGACCAACAGCATACACATGCACAAAAAAAATCAGATGAACACGCTGATGATCAAATTGATGATTTCAACGAAAAAAATTATGACAGCATTAATATATACATTTCATGTAAATATAAGATACAGTAATTTATATACCTAACATAAGGATCCATCTCCAAAATTCATATTTCTCTAGTCTGTCGAGGCCCGCTTCAAGTTGCCTGGCAAAGGAATGTAAGCCGGCCGTAAGATACCGCACAATGTCATTCAGAATTCTGGCCGAGCTGTGAACTTTATCTCGTCGAATTTCTAGATCTCGGAGAATACCTGCAAGAATGTTGATATAAATTAAATCGAAAGTTTTTTGTCTATAATAAATTTTAACATTGCTATTGCTTATTGCCTATTGCTTATTATATAATAATTATTATATCAGCGTCAATGCTCCGAGGAGTTTAGTACTGTTATGTTCACCCTGTCGTTAATCGGTCTTCCTTAAAGAGATAACATTGTATCAACGACGTGCTTAAAAAAAAAAATTCCATATTGAAAAATATCATTGTGTGAGATTCGTGTAATAAAGCAAGCACGTTTTTGTCCGGCTGGATGTATTGAAATTGACTAAAGTCTCTTGGCAAGCAACATATACTCGTAGTGACCGCTGTTCTGACATTCCGAATTTCGGAAATTATTTGACGGATTACTTTGTACAAAAGAATAACTACAATCTTGCGTTCAAAATTTAAAAATATTCCTTTATTTATTGATATCAGTAAATTGTTTAACATTTTGTTTGTTTAGAAATACTATCGCACATGGTATTCCAATTACAAAAATTTCATTCCTGCTTTCCAACAAATATTAAATACGAGTAGATGTTTTTGGAAGATCATGCTGTCTTTTTATTTAATTGTCAAGGACTGGTTGTACTCTACTTCGATAATCCGACCTATGATAGGCCAGCCGCCACGTTTCAAGCAGTGATTTTAGAGCGTGAATAGTTTGCAATTTCGATTCCAACCTATATTTTTAAAATAACCGCCGATAAATCGATGTAAATCATATGGGATTACATCTAAGCAAGGTGGTATCCGATACAACACTAACGAGATACAACAATATCAAATATTTAAGATGACATTTTTTTTTTTTTTTATTTATTCTTTACTGCATTAACCTTAACAAACTCACTGAGTTTCAAGAGGTTCACAAAGGACGGCCTTAATGCTTTCTCTACCATTATGTATAAGAATAACTGACTATTACTACTACTATAAAAATATTTTATACTAATTAATAAATAAGAGAAGGAAATACCTAAGAATAGCTAATGCATAGCATAAATATATGGATATTTATAATAAATAAATACATAAGAACGCATACATAAATACAATACAATAAAACAACATTTAGACATGAGGATTTGTTTTTACGATGGTAAAATTTGCAAATGTGACTTATTAGTAAATGTATTTTCTTTAATGGTTTGTTATTATCGTGACAAAAATGATAATACAAATTATAGCTAGAGTTAAGGATAAGGACTTTTGGAAAGAAATACTAATTTGTAATATTCGAGTTTGATCCCCGGTGCCCGATTTGTTAGTTACAATTTACGTGCCGATTTACAGCGTGCTAGGCGATAATGAAAAACATCGTGAGGAAACCTGAATGTCTAAGACAAAAATATTTCATAGACATGTGTAATCCGAAAATCCGCATGTTGGACTATACTCTCTGGAGAGTAGGCCAATGCCCAGCGGGGGGATTTATATATAGGCTGTTAGTTTTAATTTTATGCATTAAACTAAAACATGAATATGAGAAGGCATTTGTTCTTATGATTATTTAAACGCGTTATCTATGGCGCAGTCGTTGAATATTCTATTATTGAACGGTAATCATCTGCTCCTGATCTCGTCAGACTTATGATGGATTATGTTAATGTTCCATGTCGGAATGCTTGACTCAATTAATCATCTATCAACTACTTATTATTATTTACTTATTTTCTTGTTATAATTCTAGGTAATTTAAGGAAATAAATTAAAGTATCATATATATATTTATATATATGATACTTTTTGTAGCAAAACCATAATGTTAAGGGTAAAATTAAGAAATATTTAAAACAGAAACGGTTCAATCACGTCACTGCAAATGCTAAAATACTTATTTTAAGTTAGATATTTTATATACTCGTATAAATTAATATGTACATAGACTCAATAGAACGAACATAGACAGTTAATGTTTTAATATTAAAAATTATTTTTATTGTGTTAAGTGTTTAACACATATTTATGATTTTGAGTGCATTGTGTATTTTTGTCAACTAGCTGTACCACAAGATCAGGCCGCTTCACCTTGCTTGCAAGGATGGTTTCAGATGTCATGGGTCGCAGGAATCTTACCACAACACTTTACACAATTATTTAATTATCTTTCATAAATTAATATACTTAGTCCGGTCATAAGTTCTGTCACATCCTTATTTTATTTAAATACCGTATACTGACCAGAAATGTTTCGATTGGTTTTGTAGAGAAACTTATATTTGATACTTCAAACAATGTTCGAAACCGACATAGCGTATTTCAACAAGTTTCAGCGCTAGCTCATCGGATAGTAAGCAAATATGATATATGGAATCACGACATACCCAACGATAAACCCGTTGGATTTGAATACCTTTAATAAAATTTTATATTACGTTTAACTACCATTGTTTTCATATATATATATGAAACAATGGTATGCATATCAAAGAAGTAAATAAAAAAATACAAATATTTCTAGCAATAGGATTTATATATACATACTGCTATTTTGCTTTTATTTTACGTAGAAATAAAATTCATGATTAGAATTTTTTTCTTTTTATAAAATATATTGCCTCCGGTATCACTTAATTATAGCAAACACATATGTACACAAGGTAGCACTTTATAGTACAAAAAGTAATCTGAAGTATCAAAATCAAAGTCAAAATCTGAAATATTATTGGTCAATTATTATTGTTTTTACTTACTGTCTCTTACTTCCTTGGTTTGTCTTAAAATAACTGAAGGTAGAGAATGGAGTTCTTGCTTTGCAGCCGATATGGCAAATGTCAAGTTGTCAACTCCTAAAGAACGGAGCTCTAACAACTGTTGTTCTTTTAATATCTAAAACGAAAGGGTTGAAAAAAAATATTGTAGCAAATCATAAATAATTGTTGTTGACTAGCTATTCAAACAATTAAATAGTTTTGGAAAAGTGATAAAGAAGAAAATCGTTTCATGGTGCATGACATAGAAGATAATATATAATGACACGTATGATCTTAATTAAGAAGAAAATAAACAGTATCATTACAAACATATAATGATACAATTTATTGTCTTCTTCCTCTATTCTTAAAGATTTGTAACCATGTGAAATAACATGAATACTTCTTTCTTATTGAAATCGGTTAAAAAGAATTCCAGCTCAAAAATTTATTATATATTTTTTTAGTTAGCTTTTACAACTTACGATAGTACATGAAATACACCCCCGCAAGTCACATGTGTGCTGTAATGAGTTGCTAATGGTCACTAATTCAATTAGTGGCATAAAGTATTTACCAGTGAAGAATATGTGTAGAGAATAATATCATGTTACAAAAGAAAGCAAGTATAGATACATTCAATGATTATTATCTTTCTGTTCTCTCAAGCATATATTAACACAGTTAATTAACTTATTCCCAGATTGTTTATAATATATAATTATATATAAAATTTGTACCTTGTTATTGTGTTATTTTAAATTACTTACAAATTAATTGAAATATTACTATTTGATCATTATAGCACAAAACTGTCATTGGCATAAATGTAATGTACTGTTATTTTCATGATTTTCGACGTATATGTTCTAATATATATTTACAGCAGTGTGTCTAATGATAAATAAATAAATAATTTATGCTCGGTCTTGATTAGAAGCAACACATTGAGAAAAACTCATTTCTTCGTAGAAGGTAGATCGATGTAGATGTCTATTGTATGTGGTTCCTATACTATATATTGAATTGTGTACCCTTTAACCTCTTTATTACTATAGAATGATATATAAAAGTTTATTTCTACGAAATGGTTTTTACCGTGTTAAACTTTAGTTTCAGCTCCAGTGAATGTGTGTTAAGGGTATCGCAGAGTGGGGCGTCTTTAGGAGAGCATTGCTTTTTTAAGCTATCTATTTGGCTGGCAAGGTCGTTTATTCGGTCTGATGCGACTGCTGCTAATGTGCCCGCTTTATTACTTATGTTACGGAGGGACACCACTTTCGATGAGAGATCTTCACTTTCTAAAAGTAATGCAAGAAATTGTACAGGTAATTTATGAAATGTAATAGATAACAATATTTTTCATCATGATCTCCAACTTATAAACATCCAACGTTTCCCCCTAGATTGAGTGACGGCCTATGCAGAAAGTTGATGGATGCTGGTGGCTCAGGAATATACTTTGTGGCACGTGGGTTTCTGGTCTTGAGTTCAGCAGTGGTCAAGTGATTGGATGAGATGATAATGATGAGAAAGTTAGTAATTATCTAATGTTTATTTTACATAGCTAAATATAACTTTTTTTTTAGTATTAGTAATTAAATTTTTTGCTTATTGTGTATTACGACCGATAATTTTATTGCAATTTTATGGACAAATATAAGTAAACTTTATATATTAATAAAGTATATCATATAAATATTTTTAATGTGATATTTAATTATTTAAGGTCAAGTACATTGTAATTGTAAGCTTTGTATGTTTGTATTGTATCTAAAGCTTCCATATGTTTTGCTATATAAAACTAAAACTAACCAGCAAAATAATTATTTGCGATCGGTTGGAGCTTTAGTTAAATTTATGCTGTCTCAAGTAATCCTATAATGGTGTTAATCGAATAGGCGTAACACAATGAGTAGGTGGAACGTTTCAATACCTCTCCCAGGACAATTCCGTCTTTCAATAGATACCTGCTATTATATCCGCTAACGAGTCGAGGACGAGATCGATACCGCTCTCTGAAGCAATTGACTGCTGTATTGGCTCGCCCAGAAATGTGTCCACATCTGTTAACAAGTACCAGTGAATTGTATATTGGGAAATACATATATTTTTATTTAATATATAGAAACATTATTATACTTAATGACGTGTAAATTAAAATTACATAAATTGAAAACAATATATTTTCCTATTAAAATAATGCAAGACAAAAATAATAATACTCATAGGAATATTAAACCAAACAGCTGCTTTTCAGTCTACGTTTGACTATGAATCCTCGTGCTACAAGTAAATGATGGTAGTTATTTATAGTAAGGCGCAGTACAGATTGCCTATTCACACTTTCTTGAACACATCTTGAATTTGAAGATAAATATCTTTATAGGTATAAAGTATTAAACAAATTGCAAGTTATCATGCATATTCAAGTTATGGAAGGTAAAGTATAAGATATGAAAAAGATATTGTATGACTATTCCATGGGCTTTATTTTTAGTTTTATTTATTCAATGCCAAGTAGGAAATGAAAAGGTGAAATAAGAAAACTTATTTCTAGTTTCTAGTTTTAGGTTAGATAATTATTGACTTTTAGCATACGGATGAGTAATACTACTAAAGTATCAGTAAATATTTATTATTTCATATTCTTATTTATTTTATGTTATTTTTTATATTTTATATTATGAGTAGCATACTGAAAAGTTAATAACAAATATTTACCTTTTAAACCCGTAGTTGGACAAGTCAGAAAACAACCTTAAATAATATCTGACACTACGCTGCATGCTTTTAAAAATTTATTTATAAAATTTAGAAAAAACATTTGGTACAAAAAATTCGGTAATTAACTTCGTCGTGGTCGAACACGTAACTCCACTTCCTTCTATAATTAGATACTCGTAATCAGGTACGAGTATATTATCAAATAACTCACTAAGATAGCAGTTGAATAGATCTAAGCTCGGTGGACCTACCGTTAGCCATTGAAGAGTCCTACTCCATCGTCGATGGTACCATCTAAGTAGAATTATGTTTTCACCAGAATTAAACTTGAATAATTCAAATCGTTTAGGATTCAAAAATCGGTAAAATATAAGTTGTCTGCTTTTGCATAAAATTTTATAAAATGACTAGCCAAGCTTGTACGGAAGAGGTATATATTAAAAGAAAGCAAATGTACAACTGAATATAATCGTAATATTGTAATTTTGTACCATAACACCAATAGTCAATGTTAAAAATTAGAAGCAAAATTTTATTTCGTTATCTTTTCAAACGACTTCACGTAACAATAAACGGGAAGGTGTTTTCTGTTGGGTAAAATTCAATTCCAAAAGGGTACGCTACCATTATGTAATCCTTTTACCTTTTGAAAACCTTCTACAGAATAGATACAATACGCTTTCCCACGTAAATGAGCGAGCAACTATGAACATATTTATTCACATCGCTAAATAATGTAAACAAAACTTTTTAGTGTACTTCTATACACTACAGAAAAGATCTAGCACCGATGGAGCATGACCCGAAAATAATCACAACTTTACAAAGTACTAGTTAAAATTAGCAATTCAATTTTTCTGTTTCGTATGGTAAATGAAGGGAATTCGTGAATTCTCTCAAGGAAAAAAGGATAATCAAGGATAGCTGCAGTGACCAATTAATCAAGTCGTCCATGGAAAATTAGGAAGTTAGATGTATATGGGAAGTCAAATCACGGTTGGGTATTTGAGGACAAAATAAAATTTTCTATAATCTAAAAATGCGAAATAACGAATGCTCCTGAAAAGCGAATTCTATTACCAAACCTTTATCAGACGAAATATATAAGTACGATTAAATAAGAATGAATTTATGTGTTTTATTATACCTTATTTCTGTATTATATATATATTTTATTGTAATGTATTGTAAGTGTTTATTATAATTACGCGAGAATTGCAACTTAATTTGAGTGTACTAGAAACATTTTAAAATTTAAAACATTTCAAAAGCGTTATATTTCAGTTGTTTAATAAACGTTCCTTCGTGTTTTCAGTTTTAAAATCCGATTTAGAGTATGTACTATATATTAGATGTGAGTAAAATTGAAGGCAATTTTGCTTTCAAGTGACCATCAAAGGTGGTGAAAAATCTGCACTGCTGAAGTGAGAATAGGCAGGTCGTGTATGTATGCAGGTCAGCTGAGTTCATAATGGACTAGGTGCAAGGTTGGCGATAACGATCAGACAGACTCCGTAGGAGATACAAAGAAAGATTTAGATAAATTTTCCGGACATTGAACACTCTAGTTAGAAATATTTGACAAGTTGGATATGCGGAATAACTTGCATTCATGTAACAAATGCAGATATATGAGATACAATGCGTTGTCCGCTTTACATTAATTTTTCATACCTTTTCGCACAACATTGAATTTTATAAGATTTATAAGCAATTGCTCAGTGATCTTTGTCAATAAATACTCACTTTTCAAGTCCTCTTGGTAAGCGTAAAGCACTAAATCAATCGGTGGAACCAGACTGTAATGTAGTTCGCGTGCGGCGACCGCCAACCATGTGGCTATGTCTGCGCAAGCGCAATTGACAACATTACGACTGCTGGCTGCCGCCAAGTGCGATTGTTCATTGCTTAATACCATGGTGCATATAAGAGCGCTGCGAAATGAAAAATTATTGTACTTTGATGCATGGTAAAGGCCTGAGACCACATTTTAAATGTCCTTTTTTAGCATGTTATTACATATCATTCACAGAAATAAAATACACTCAAATTTAACTCAAACCTAAAATAATTTATTTAAAAAAGACTTTTTTTTAAAGTGATATCAGTAAGTTAAATAGTTGAATGTCTATGTTGCTGTTTTCAGTAATTGAAAATCCACATATAATCTCTGCAAATTAAAGAAGCCTGCGAGATCATTCCTGGGAAATGAGGGAGAACTAAAAGATCTGGTTTAAACAGGAATGGTGATTTAAAAAACTATGTCCCATAAGAGATTTTCGATCCATTTGGCCTGATACTTCACATAATGATTGAACATAATATCATACCAAAATAAAACTTTGTGACATGTCCTTTTCTCTTATAGCAGATGTAGTTTATCTAAGTAAGAATATAGAAGAAATTGATAGCAATTGTACCTAAACAAAGTTTTAAAATCAATAATTTTTAGATTTTTTGTGAGGTTTGGTTAAATAAAATATATTATTTCTCTTAGCACTTGTACTTGGTTAGTAAAAAACTCTGTATTAGTTAGTGGTAAGTAGACATTTCATTTAGAACTTCAGTTCTCGGGTGTTGACAACAAACCATTGTCATGAGTTTAGGAAACTGTGTCTTATCTTCTCGACGAAAATAAAATATCTGTTACCTGTATCTGTACCATTGTTTAAAGACAAAGTTTTTAATTAGTACTTATTACCAGTGATGACTTACGGAATAGGTCCTACACAGCTGGCCGTATGGGGCAGGTCAAAGTCTCTCAAGCCACTCAGCGAGCTATCTAAAGGGCTATACTCGATATTTCTCTGCGTAATCGAATACTAAACATCGATATCCGCAGAAAACCTAAGGTAACCAACATAGCTTAAAGTAGTAGTTGAAGTAGCAATGGGCCGACCATGCAGTTCGTAGAACTGGTAACCGATGGGGATAAAGGCTCTCCAGTGGCAACTATTGACCCACGCAGTTCTACACAAGACTGCAGGAAGTCGCTGGATGCAGGTGGCTTAAGATCAGTCTGGGGATGACCATGTTCAATATTGGTCTAGTTATGCGTTTAAATTGTGATGATGGTTATGACAGGGTGTTTCATTGTTACTCTAATTTAGATAAAAAAAGTGACATTAAATTGTAAAATATTTGATACCTAATTGTACAACATATATAATAAAATATAAAATTCCTTGTATTTTAACGGTAGGTATTTCATTAAAAAGCGCATGTCAATTGTTCCCTTGGGCCTTTTTACAGAATGTTCAGTTCGGCCCTTATTATAGGCTTTTTGAACGCTTCCGATATCTTCTTACGGTCTTATTCGCCGAAAAGCTGGGTAAAATGAGAGGTGCGACTTTTCAGATAAGCGCATTAGGTTTTATAAGGATGAACAAATTCTTTTGATATTTTAGTTCTATTTCTCATCGGTTCAGTAAAGTCCTAATACAAATATTTTAGGTTTTCCTTTAAATAAATTTAGTAATAAATGCTTAAATAAAATAAAATTTGATAATAAGCAATGAACTTTTGTAGTATGAATGAAACTATATAGGGCCAGTACGGGTATCAGTAAAGGTATCCATATACATTTAAAATTAATTTTCTGTTAGAAAGTAAACGAAGCCCTGAAATTTGATTTGAAACCATAAGATATATATATATATCTTATGTATATATATAAAGTTGGCGGAAATGTAATACAAATAAAAGGTTATCCTATTTATATATCTTATATATATTAAAATAATAGGTTGTGTATTAAAAAGATTAATTTTTAAAATAGTGTATTGCTCTAAGCTTACCAACATATTATTATGGTGAAAAAAGTTACAAAAACTATTAACTTGTCGCCCCATTTTGAACCGGTGGTCTCAGGAAATAAGGCACCTGTTTCCGTTTCATCGCCGCAACTTGATCTTGTTAGAAGTGATACAATACCCAAAATTATGAGGTACGATGGTATTATTAATGCGATACAGGTGAAGAGCACGATGAATGCCAGAAATGTTGATTCCACTTTAATAGACTGCAAAAAATGCAAATATTGATTATTTTATGATTATATTACGATATACAAGGATTAGGTCAGAAGAAATTACAAAATTTATGACTTTTTACAAATTTAGACACAAATACAGTTATCCATTCATCTAAACCTTAACCAATAATTAAGTAATCAGCTCAGAAATCTCGAAGTTGTAAGGGCATCTATTTAACTTTGGAACTACTTGCAATTTAATTTTTGGAAGAGGGGTAAATAGAGGGGTGAGAATATAATAGTGGGTGGCTTAGAATAGACATGTTTTTGTAATTAAATTATTGTTTTTTTTGTCAGTAGCCGAGTAGCGTACAATGGAGAGGGTGCCGGTTTCCTGACTACGGTAGTGTATAACACCAAGATTATAGAATTTTGGGGCATAAACAGTCATATACCGTTTAGAGTTATCTGTGCTTTACTCACAGTTCCAACTGTGGCGCTAGGTGATGGAAGGGAATGCTATTGCTAGGTATTCTCTCTTACAGAAAAATAAGCCAATCATTTGTTTCTGTATGCTTCTTAGACCACAACATTTTGTTGGATTATCTTATCCTCAAAGTAAAATAACGACCATCGCTTTTTTCAAGATCATAGTTTTATAATCATGTTTCGTCATCTGCCGACATTGTTTGCAATGCTGCTGATTTGAATGACCTAGTTCTCACATAAGCTCCACACATGTAATTTGTCGGTTTTCAGAAATAGCTTTTTCGATAATTGGGCCACTATCTTGCGTAATCGCCGTTAGTGGCCCAGCTATCTTCGCTATGAAGTCCTCCGTCCTAAAAACCGTTGTGCGTGAACAAGGATATTCTTCTAAAGTTCTGGCTAAAAGTTCAAAACATTCTTGTGGCTTTAAATCTTAAGCCATTATGAAAATCACGCCAAGTGAGCTCATTGTTGCGAGAAAATTACTAGCACTATTATAAGCACTAGTTTTATACGGAAAAATACATTAATAAACAATTCAATTTGATAAGTGTTCATTTTAAAATGCATCAGCAAATTATCAGCCTTAGCGATGATGTATATGTTAAATAAGTGAGTAAGGAGTATCTAATTTATGTTCACATAAACTTTTTCATTATACATAAAGTTAAAAGAATAACATGTGTTTTCTAGGTTCGCAGAATTGTGGGGTTAGAGGGAGATGGGATATCTCTTTTAGGTCGTAAAGTGTTCAGTGACTCATAACTAGTGTAAACATGAAGTTTAATTAAGAAGTGTCATTAGTCTTGGAACTGTCGTCGATCATGAAACTCAATCGAGAAGATAGTGCGAAGTATGAAAAAGCACGAGCATCGCGCCGTAATGTAGTTCTTTTCCCAACAAGTAACAAATTCTTATTATTATATTCGGACATACTAAGCTAAAGAAGAAACAATTTGGAGAAATGGTTTAGGTCGGATACAACCATATTTAAATTTTTCATGACCATCTTGGCATGACTATGGTCAAGATGGTCATGCAGAATTGCGGTGCTGAGAATGTTTACGACACTGCAAAAACAACACCACGTGGCAATATTTGCACCTTTGTAATGAATTCAAGGATGGTTAAATTGTTACTGCTGATAAAATTGGGATTCATCATTATGAATCAAAGTCTAAGCAAGGCTCCATGCAGTGACATAAAAAAAGGTGCACCACTCCCCAAAAAGTTTAAAGTATCACAGTTGGCCAGAAAACTCATGGCAACCATCTTTTGGTACTCAAAAATAATCCTATTAATCTTCTAAATTATAATTACAAAGATAGATGTGTATCTATAACCGGATAATACTACGTATCATTTTGGAGCAGTTAAAGGAAGCTATTAAAGAAAAAAGAAAGGGAAAATTAACGAAAGGTCCTACTTCTTCGAGATAATACTCTCGTTCACAAGAGCCGTGTTGCGCTGATTGTCCTGTATTAGGCGGGCTTCGATATTTTCATCACCCAACTCATAGTTTAGACCTGGTTCCTGGTGATTATTACCTGTTCCCAATAATGAACTGCATGGGAAGAAATTTACTAGCAACGAAGTAGTTAAAGACGTAATTTCAGCGTACTTTTAATACTATTATTTATGAAGGTGTACATAAGCTAAATGAAAACTCTAAAAAATGTATTCATCTTACAGGTGTAAGGTATTAATGGTATATTATAGAAGCTCAAGAACCGAACCTTGAATTTCATAGTAAACGCCAACTTCATGTGATTTTCTTGGGATATTTTAAATGAAATTTTAAGTGCTCATAACAATGTGTCCGTAATGCAAATATCCCTAACAAACTTCCTTTGAAATATTATTGAAGCCCGATCAGTCAAATTAGAGCTGCATGGTGTAGTTTGCTCTTATATATTTATTCAAGAGTCTAAATTACAGGGGCATATAACTTAAATAAAAGTCGTTCATATTTAATGGGGCTCATCACCATTAGCCATACATGTCATGTCCTTCTATTAATTGTTCCCGTAAATTGCACATCCAGTCTTGCTACTTTTACATTGCATGCTATCACGTTAATTTATATAATTCTTGTATTAATATGGCTTGGCTATGGGTTTTGTTCATGACAGATGAATATAATAAATTCATACATAATAATATTTTTAATTTCAGTTACTTATTATATTTTTCTTATAATCAATTTCGATTACGACAATTAAAAAAAAAAATTAGATACAATAATACATATTTCCTAAAAAAAAATACATTTTCCACCCTGGAAGTCTGAGAGAATACCTCGCTATAACTAAATCTCCGGATCCTTACACCCACCATATGAAACAATGAAGCGTTGTGGTGTTATTTTACGCTGAATTTCTGTAGTGTTCAAAACTGCGATGTGTGATTCTCTAGCTTATAATACTCTGATAATGTTCAAAGAAGTAGACATGTGTAAGTAATGCATGTGATATACATATAATAATTAATATCAGTGGTATCTTTTCCTATTTTCAGGACCGGAAATGTACTAAAAATTAAAAAGAATTAAAAAGTTAATTTAATACTCATGAAAAATGTAACCATATATTTGATAAGCAGCTTCTCCAGGATAGGCTCCAGGCTATTAGACTAATTAATTAAACTTATTACATAGGGCATGTAATTACCATAATATATCGATACAAATGAAGTATTTTATTCTATTATATATACTTGAATAAAACAATATGTGTGGGTACATCAGAAACAGACTGGTCATAAACCGAGAAATGTCGATGTAATTAGGATGTTTCCTTCAGAAGAAATGAGCTCTATTGTAAATTACTGGACGGATATAACGGATATTTATTCCGACTTATACTCCGAGCATTTATTTAACTCGGAATGCTTTTTAAAGCTTGAGGGATAATTTTTTTTATTTCGTTTATTCTCAAAGTTTATAGTATGTATTTATTTAGATTTAATTGTTATGATGACCGAAGAGAATAGGAATATCTTCAGGGCCTGAAAATCTCCATTCGCTAAAACATCACAGTCAAAGGTCACGGTGCCAAAAGTATATCAATATAGTTTCTCACTAGTCGATACCTCCCCTAACTCGATGTGTTTTCAATGGAAAGATGCAGTGTCAGCGACATTAATCGAACAACCCGAAAATCGCTTAGCGTTTTACTAATGTTATCCTTGGTTCGAATCGAACCCAGAACTGGCAGCCTGCTATTTGTATCATCTAAATTAAAGTTTTGTTTTGGTGTTTCGGGAAATATAAATAAATACTGGGGTTATGTGATATAACTATTCGGTGACCAATGTGAGTATCTTGGAAAGGGCTTTAGAAGCTACAACGGATAGTGTCGGTGCTTTTATGTACTGAGCTAAAGCACGTCTCAGGGGAAGCAGCAGCTTCCATAGAACCTTTGGTGTGATACAGAAACACGGGATCACACTGGCTACACGGGGTGTACGCGGTTTTGCCTCAGAGGCGGCTATTGTTTTTATTGTGTTGTTTTGATTTTTTGTTATGTCACTCATTACATTACTTACGCTTCTTTACGCAATACGCACAATGGAGAATTTATTTTCTAACGTGGTTTTGAAGAAATTAAATGGTGACATCAACGCTCAAGCTCGGGTTGTAATTCACAAGGTGTTCCTGTTTTTAAAAGAATTGAAAACTGACCCCGAGAAAAAGCTTGCCTCAATTTCAATAATAACCGGAGGGCTTGCAGCACTTATTTTTGGAGTTAGTATAGTGACCGTGGATCTAATAAAAACCGAAGAATCACAGGCAGGCAACCCGAATATACCAAGAGCAAATGTTAAGGAGACTGACTGTCACTGATCTACGTAGATAGCTTTGATGTCAGCGTACTAAAATGTACCATTGATTCATTTTATGACAACGGAGAATATCCTTAATGGAAAGAGCAGATATAGTCTGTGCTAGAGTGGACCTTTTACGAAAAGTGGACTTTCTCAGGAAAACAAACGATCAACGGCCACGAGTTTATCTTGATGAGACTTGGGTCAATCAACACCACTCGAGAAAACGCATGTGGCTTGGAACAAATGATGAAGGTTTCAAGAATCAGCCAGTAGGAAAGGGCCAGAGGTTAATCGTGTGTCATGGTGGTTTTGGAAAGACTGGCTTTGTGCCGCAGGCAAAATTTTCAAAGCTGTTAAGTCTAAGGACGCTGACTACCACACTGAAATGAATGGTGATACATATACGGCATGGTTTTCTGATTTATTAAATGTTCTTGAAGAACCTTCTGTAATAGTCATCGATAACGCCAGCTACCACTCCATGCAATTACAAAGGATACCCACACCATCTTCAAAGAAAAGTGACATTCAAGATTGGCTGACAAAGAATGTTTCCTTTCTAGAATGCAGACATAAGGGAAGAATTGTTAAGAAAAGTGAAGGAGAGTAACCAAAAAAAAATATATGCCTAAGATCAGCTGACATATAAAAGAGGTCACGAAGTGATAAGACTGCCTCCATTACCTTAACTAATTAACTTGTGATGGGTAATATACACTTACCCCATCGAACACATCCGGGCTCAAGTCTAAGGAGAAGTTGCTGCAAAAAATCATACATTTAACATTGCTGATGTTGAAATTCTTCTCCACAACGCTATTGATAATGTTACTCAAGAAGACTGGGCTAAATGTGTGAGGCATGCCGAGGAGCTTCAGGATAAGGACTCAAGGAAAACTATTTTAAGAGATCAAGCAACACCTCTTATAATTAACCTACAGGAAGATGACACAGATGGGGAAGACACGGATGAGGACTTTAAGGACTGATAAATATCCCTAGAAAAGATAAAAACGGCTCTTTTCAGGGCCATATTACGACCTATACAGTTTCTCTATGATTACGTTGAAACAAACATTTTATACTTACTTTTAACTATTATTTTCAGATAGCTAAAAATTATTTCTATTAATACTTAACATAATTTAGCATATCGATCGTACCTATCCCGTTATCGATATGCACCTCTACAATTCTTACGTACATCACTACACCTCTCCATAAGTGCGAGCGAGACAGACAGATAAATATGATTTATGACCCGAAGCCTCAGTTCATAATGCTTCGACTATAGTAAACATCGAAGCGACCGCGCTGAGCATAGCTAAGACCGGTCATCACCTCGTCACCGCACCGCCCGGTCAGTTCGGGGTCCTTCCCGTGACTCGCCGACGCCTAATAACAACTAAGAATCGTGTGACACAACCGATACCGATTGGAAATATCCGCGTTTGTATACGCCAACTCCAAAGGGAGATCAAAGAACGTATAAAATAACATAACGACATCGACTGGGGTAATGCTTGAAATTCAATCCTTCGAAAATTAAATATTGGCTCGAATGTCTTCTTGCAGGTAGTCTAGAAATCCAATGCACTCCGTCATTCGCTCCCACAGATTTCAAACACCTGCAAATGGTGGACGCCGACTTGCTACATAGGGCTACGCTACCAGCAGAGGGCGATTAGCTAGGATTGGTGACCGTAGAGAAGATCACAAATATATGAATGAACCACATATGAAATTAGCGTATAGGTATTATATGGAAATTTTTTTAATGAAATTAAAAGTTTAATCAATCGAAGTATGTACCATTATTATCCATGCACTTTCACCATTTTATAGGTAGTTGGAAGCCATAGTATGTGGGAGCGAGAAGCGTTGTCATGAAGCAGCAGTGGGCTAGAGCAATTGACCAGTCTCGGTTGTTTAACGGCTAACCCTTCCATCATGATTTGTAATTGTTGACAATACAGATCTGCCATGATCGTCTGGCTAGATCTCAGGAATCGGTAGTGATCGGTAGTGCCACTGGTGGAACTCATATTCGTAAATAACATTTTATTTCATGTTTTCCATTTTATTAACAGATGTCAAAGAAAAAACAAATGAATCACTAAATTTGAAACACAAATACACAAGTCTATATTTGTACATGGAATTCTTTTTTAATTTAGTTTTTTTAAATTCGATTCGTTAAGATTATTTGAGATCAAAGTGGCCAGTTCGACAAAACGTCAATTTCATATGTAAGGACCTAATATTATTAAGAATACCAAAAAGAGGTCTGCTCCAGGTCCCAACTGGAGCATCAACATAATATGCGAAACGCTCCCGCTACAATCATATGACTCTTGAAGTGAAAATCTTCAACACAATTCTCTTCATATGCTATACTTCCTAGACGCCAGAAAGTATGGCACATGAAGAGACAACCTCTCTAGCAACTATCGCACTATTAGACTTCTCAGCTCAATGGGGAATATTTACGAGAGGATTATCCTTAGGCGATTCAAAAACCATCTCATGCACCCAACAGGCCTACCGCTTAACGGAACATATACTTGCTGGTTTTACTCTATGAGAACGTATAGGAACTGGAGAACTATTCTTCGATGTCGCAAAGGAATTCATCAAAGTCTGGCATAACAATTTCATTCATTAATTGTACTTTCTCAACACACCCGACAAGGTCATTCACTCCATTTGAGCCTTTTTGTCAAATCGCACTTTTCGCTATTACGCAAACGACACGCGCTCTTCAAGTCCCTCAAGGCTCCTGCCTCTCGCCATTACTCTTATCACTTTACACATGTGTCATTCTAACAATTCCGCAGGTCAGTCTCGTGCTTTTTACGACACCGCTTTCTATATTAGTAAAACCTACGGTTGTAGACGCTGGCTCTGGTTACTGCTTGGTTACGAATGCGGCGTTGCGAAAATATGATGTTTATTGGTTTTTTCATCTGTCATTAGTAGTTACATGCAATGTAGATGTTATTCGCGAAAGATTTGATGAAAAATACCCTTTTACTAATAAAGTCATACGGGCTGAAATGCACACCTGTGACATTCATGCAACAATGCTAATGCAAGTGCTGCAACAATGTTATGGTAAATATTGCAGTGATGTACTACTATCGTGTATTACTGTACTTACTATGTATTAGGTCTTTACCTATGAAATTACCGTTCTTCAGTATTGGCCATTTCAAACCAAAAAAAGATTTGTTTTGGTTGTGAATTCTAAATTCAAATTAATTTTGTTTTAAAAACAGGACATTCTTTTTACAAAGCTTTGTATTTTGAATACGTTTGAACATTTTTCGTCATAATGGATACTTTAAAAATTCGTGTAATTATGGAATATGTTACGACGTGGCATTAACGCAGCACAAAGAGCACGTTACAACTACAACGTTTACGGAGAGAAGTTTACAAACGAACGCACAACCCGTTATTGGTTTGCCCGGTTTCATTTTGGAAATTTTGATTTGATAAAAGAACCTCGTGGTCGTCTGGACACTTTGGTCAACAATGATGAATTAAAGGTGATTTTGGAAGCTGATGATACTCAATCTACAGCCGAGCTAGCAGCAGCTTTTGGTGTTAGCATCAATCAAGTCCATTTGCGACAAATTGGCAAGGTAAAAAAGCTTGATAGATGGGTGCCCCACGAACTAAACGATCGTCAGAGCAACGTACGCGTTGAGACCTGCTCACCAGGTACAGAAATTAAAGAATTTTGAACTGAATTGTTATGTGCGACGAAAAGTGGATTCTGTTCGACAATCGAAAGCGCTCAGCAAGTTGGTTAGATCCTGGTTCAGCACCAAAGCAATGCCCTAAACGAAAAATGACCTCTAGGAAGTTGATGGTCACTGTTTGGTGGTCTAGTGCTGGTGTGATTAATCACAGTTTTTTACCAAACGGCATGAGCATTACTGCAGATGTGTACAGTGAAAAACTGAAGACAATGACGAAGAAGCTCGCACATGTGCGAGCTTTGGTCAATCGGTTGTCCCCGCTGCTCCCACAAGACAACGCGCGATTCCATACTGCACAATAGATAGTCTCCTAGCTGCAAGAGCTGGGGTTGGATACTCTCCCTCATCCACTGTACTCACCAGACCTTGCACCCAACGTATATTACTTTTTCCAAAATTTGGACAAGTTTTTAGCGGGAAGAAAATTCAAGAGAGAGGCAGTACAAAATGCCTTTGAAAAGTTTGTTCCTCCCGTACAGCTGATTTTTACAAGGGCATCAATAAACTACCACTGCGTTGGCAAAGATGCATCGATTACATGGGTGAATACTATGAATAACAGAAATAAAAATGTTTGAAAAAAAATACTTTAACTTAATTCATACAAAACGGCAATTTCATAGGTAAAGACCTATTATATAGATATTAGAAATATTGTAAGTAAGAGTAAGTTAAAATTTTAAGTAAGCGACACATATGAATGAAAATCCGTTAACCGGTAAAATCCATTGGCTGGAGTAAACATGTGAGCGATGCTCATTGATGACCCGGGTTAGAGTTCAACAATTGGGTTTGGTATGAAAAACCATTTTTCGTACCCAGCACCTGCGTGAGCGTGAGAACGATTTAAGCTTTTAAAAGAAAACTTAAGTGATGAATCAGAACCACCGAACGACAAGAGAACAAAAATAAAATGAAAGTTTTAGAAAAAATGATGACAACTTAGACTTTCAAAATTTTTGGAAAACGTCGAACAATTTGAACCCCAAATCTGACCTCAAGTGTCAACAGTCTCTAATTTTTAGAATATTGCCGAGGCATTTAAAACTCAATTCACACAGCACATAAGCTGCTGTGTTCGGTTTGAAGCACACGGTCAGATACTCCCGCAAATATTAAAAGGGACTTCATTGCCACCAGAGCTTATTTTCTTCTCAGACACTGCTACCTACATCAAGAGTGTCGAGTTTAAGCGATCGAGATGGAGGGGAGAAATTTTTTAAAACTTAGAACAACCTAAGCTATACTGGTGAGCCTCAGCAACGTGCCTCATATTTTACTGAGTGGTGCCGCTATTAACAGAGTGCATAAATGTAAGCACGAGGACATGGAAAGGGAACGTAGAGTGTTCTCAATCTGCACGAACATTCTCAACGCAGATACTCTTGTCTACACTGTCGCAATTAAAATAACTTTCTTTAAGTCATACTGCATGTATTTCTACTCTGAGGCGCGGTTCGGATATATCCAAAGGGCTTATAACGCTCTACAAATCCAGTAAAATAACGCGTTAAGGTGTTGTCACGGCTGCCACGTTTCTGCAGCGCATCAGCGATGTTTGCTGAAGTACACACCACGCCGCATGGCAAAAGAAATCAGCCTCATTATTATATAGACTTCATGGCAGATTTAATACCATACTGCGCACTCCGTGTGGGCACCAGTCAAACCATTACTGTTAGGTTAGTTATATATGTTAGTGTTATTTATGATGTTTTACTAACATTAGAGGATAAGTACTTATAACAACAATATAGTAACATCAAGAAGTTTTAGATGAGTTATTAAATATCTATCGTAATATATAAAGCGTTAAATAAAAAATATGAGAGCCTTGTCAACTAATTATTGTCAAATAATTTGTAGTGTACTTATTCAATATATAATTTAAGATTCGCAATGGATTTAGTCTGGAAAATTTAGATAAGGGCAACTCGATTTAAGAAATGGCACGCTTGTCGACAATAAAGGCACAAGTATAATACACTTTATTTTAGATTACTAAAGCGTGTTGACCGTGTGATATTTCCAATATTAAGTTTCAGGAAACGATCCTTTTAAAACGTCAATGTCATTGCGTCAGAGACGATCCTTTTAAAAATGTCAATGCCGTAGTAAGGAACATTTTCAAAAGTACTGGCGTCCAAACAAATGCGTCGCATTATATGTACGTGTTGAGGCAGAACTTATGTCTCCAATAGGAATAATTTTGTAATAAACAGGACAGTTTTTATGAACATCAAGTGGTATGTTATCAATAGTAGGTCCTTTAGAAATTAATAACTATTCTTATATTAATTAATATAAATATTTTATGACTTGGTTTTCAGTAACTGTAATTTGAATATAAATACTGTCACAATCTGGTTTCATTGGAGACACGTTTCGATGGGATATGAAAATGCAGGTTTACCAAACGTGCTTTTCAAAAATATATATTTTGTTACCATGTGTATAAAAATCAAATTAAAATTAATGGTTAATATAACATGGTCATGAGGGAAGGTAGCTACAATAGCAATGAGGCAGTCTTAAACAAGGGACAACCAAGTTGTCTGGCAGTAATCTCCGGGAATGTAAATAACACTTACATGGAAAAAACGAATTTGATTATTTTCTAGAACCTGTGGTCGTACTGTTACCCACATTAATTCTATTTATTTTCTAGAGTATTCGGTCCCTTTAAGTTGATCTTGAGTATTAGTAACTTATTTTATATATTATTATTATATAAAATAATATATTATTGTAATATAACTTAAAGACAAATTAACATATATTAAAAATTACACGCATAGTTTGAAATTCAATAATATATAAAAACTTAGCACGATTTAAAAATACAATAAAACTTGATTAATGCATTAGTTTTAGAATATACGGTTCTCGTTATCTTTCTACTATTTAAAGTTTATAAAATAACGGTAATAAATATTAATAAATAGTAACAAGTAATTCCGTGTGATTCGAATTATATTCCAAAAATAGATCGCGCTTATGAAACATGGTCTAAAGAGAGTTTAAATCTCAGTTCCAATTATAAATTATATTTGGGACTTGGATAACAGTTTCGAAAAAAATCAAGCACAATGAAGAAAATGATTGATGGTTAACAAAACTATGTTAAGAAAATTACAATTAAAACAATTTTTAAAATGTCTTATTTACTATTAAAATAAACACTTCATAAAATTCAAAACATAATTTCAGTGCATTTATTCATATGCGTATGCAAAAAGATTTAATTTATTTATAAATATATCTGTTTTTGTAATAATACTGGACCAATATAGTCACATATACATATTTAGGTTTCGCGTTCAGTTTTTCGAGTCCTTGCTACTGTGGATATATTTTTATAAGCGATTTATAATATAATTTTATATTTTTCGCAAAAAAATAAAACGGAAATCAACTTTAGTATTTTCGTTCGATTTATTGATTTAAGTCACATCAAAAAATTGTTGCTGTAACTCCATATCACCTTTCAATCGTGTTTTCTGCGGTCTTTTCACTTTATATCCCTTCGCATTTAATTAATCATGGGCACGGCTTACGGCTATAGGTTTCCCTTGTCACTTTTAGGACTTAATGAGCTCACAGGTGAAATGAGACGTTGTTTCCGATTTCTAACCTAAATAGTAAATTATACACGGTGGATTGTTCTCATATTTCTAGTCATGATAAGTGTGATGTTCGTATCAAAATATACAAACATAGCATTAGATACTCCATATTAAATTAGATTTACTACAACCACTGTTAAAGTGAAAATACTGAACGATAAGGAAATATTTTAACGATATTTTTTTACATTCCTATTCTTTATGTCTTATTGATGCCAGTTATGGTAGAAATAAAACCCACACATAAACAAATTTCATATCCGTACATTATTAACAATAAAATAAGAGTAAAGAGGACATTGTTTAGTTACTTCATGTAAACGTTAGTATTTTGAGTTATTTACTTTTGGGCCGCTATTAAAAGTTCTTATAAATATTTTTAATAAACCGTTATATTCTAATAGGTACATTTAGGTTATTATTGGTATTATTGTCAACAAAAAAATCTCATATCAATCATCAAAATTAAAATTATAAACATAAATAAAGACAAAAAAACTTACTTTAGTTTCCGATTAAAATTGGCAAAATTGTAAATTAAATATAATAGTTCTAAAACACCCGTCAATTATTGCAAGTAAAGACGAAAAGAAATAATCGATTATTAAATATATAAACGAATTTCTTTCCATACATAGTGTACAACACAAACACCAAATTATATTTCAGATTCGAAAACAACGAAGATGACTTCGAGATTCATTGTGATTTGACAATTAAATGCACATGGACACACTAATTATTACGATCAAACCGAATTGAAAATTTGTATGAACATTTATTATATATGTTTAACTTGACGTATGTACATAATTATTAAACATTGTATTGGCTGAATTTATGCCACATATCATCGAAATTTTTTGTATCATACACATAGATTTTGTCATACTTATTGAATTTTATTGATAACGATAACGTGGATTGAACTTAAGCTATTTTTAGTTAAAAGTTAAAGCTTTGAGCTTCCACATCCTTATTGTTGGATATTACGATATATTCCTACTAAATATTATAATGTTTCTTATTCCAGTGGTAAAAATATTTAAAACACTTATATGACTTATTACTGTCTTGATGATGTAAATGACTACAATGAAACTATAGGAGATTTATAGATTATATTTTCTCATACGAATCTCATTAAGGGAAATCCCTGTGTCCAAAACGAAGTTTTACTTAGTTTTGATTAACTTTATTATTATTTTTTTGGTTGAACAATATTGAATTTCCTTAATGAAAACTGGAAGGTTGTTAACGCGTAGGTGTTATAAGTGAATTTGCAGGACCAGTAAATCTTATCGTGAACATTGGACTTAAAATATTTAGAAATTCATTAATGCAATACGCAAAGACAAATTAATTGTATGTTAAGATTTTGTTTTGAAAATTTTTAATCTTATTAAAATTAAAATAATAAGTTAAATTGTTTTTATCGTAAAATAAACGAAGAAATGAGGCAGTGCGTGTTAAATAAGAAAAGAAAAAAATCACACAATAAAATATTGTATCCTCTCTACTTCAAAGTTCTTAAAAGGTATGTTGTCTTGAAAATTATTTTCTTATTAAATGAGGTGATAAGCGTAATGATTGCCAACAAAGTGTAAACCGATTCCAATGAGATGTAAGATTGTATGGCATTTTTACTACAAAAACAAGAACACTAACGCATAAAAATACTATTAGCTACGTATTAGTTTAGTTATTAGTAACATGTTATTAAAGTAAATGATATTCATGAAATAAGGCAAATATTACTTCAATAGTATTTTATATTTATAGTATATATATACCTGAATAAAGGAGAAAGGAAATGTAAATTTTCCCCAAACAATATCCTTGGCAAGACCTAGAAACATTAACAATATAAAAGAAGACTCTTCAAAATATATAACTAACAGAGTTAAATATTTTCAAGGGTACTGCAACACTACAACTTTGTAATAAATTGAAACAGAGTTTTATCATGTTTGGCAATCTTCTGTGAAAATAGAGAAATAACTTTAACTTAGGTTAGAGATAATTATCTTGTTCTAGATATTTCTCAAATTTCAACAAATTTAACATGTTAGATTCAAGGATTGATTTTGCTACTACCATACAATATTGTTTTATAATATTTTACTTACCTAGGGGAAAGTCGAACGGATAAATAAGTGTAAAGAAATCAGCTACAAAAGTAAAAGGATGAAATCCTTCCTCGAGCCTAAACTTCGGTATTAAATAGTTTTGCATTTGAGGCAAACTACTAAATTTTATTTGACTTTGATCCACTTCGTCAAACCACTCTACAGAATTGTTTACTCTCAAGTTATTCTCTGTTACAGGTAAATCTAAAGATTCATTCATCGAGTGTTCATGATGTTTTAGCACTTCCTGTGTCATCGAAAATATTTGATACGTTGTAGACTTTGTAGTCATTGAAGGTGTTGATATTTCATTTGATAAAATCGGTTTATTTGATTTTACTATACTGTCTTCCATTTTGGCGTTTTTCAGGCTATTATACTTTTCTAACCATGCCTTAATGGCAGCTGAATGCGTAGCGTCTGAATCTCTTTTATCCCAAATATTTCCCACAATTCTATTGTTTTGAATTTGTAAATTTTTGGCGATTTCTAATTCTCGTTGGGGTTTGAAATTTATTTTGTTATGTTCTCTATAAGCGGATTCTAAACAATTTTCCCAAATTAAATTTAAAGGCGGTGGTAAAATGATATCTTTTCTATTGGTATTGTCGAAAGGTATTGCTGTCTTATGCGCTGAGGCATCTTTATTCAATACCCTTAATAATTTTATATTTCCTTCATCTAGTTCGTTATATTTTTCTTCAACTGATGTTTTTTCTATTAATGAAATGGGGGAGATTGTCAGGAAATTTTCTTCTTGTACTTTCAGAGACTTTCTCGGAGCGCTCCTAGAAACGCCATTTAAATTGTTTCCGGGGGAGGCCGTGGGCGTCGCTTCCGATGGCGTCCGGATTTGTCGGATTTGCGAGGCAGAAACGATTTTTGTGTTGCCATTTTTTAGCATATTTACCTCGCTGACTGGATTAAATGTCGTATACAATTCTGTTAATTTGGCTCCGTTCGACAGAATAATTAGTATAGTTATAACTAAGATAGTCATTTTTATAATTTAATCGTTTTCACTACACATGAAGAGACACTAACGATAAATGAGTGTTATTAGTTTGCTGTGTAAAAAAAACTGCCCGAAGGTGGGGCATTGAACAGTGGATTTGTAGCACTTAACAGTCTGCCCGACGTTGAAACACAATCGTATGAAGTCGGCCATTTTGTACCTTTACCGGATTATACATAGAGTAATTAGTGTACATTAAATATAAATTTAAGTAAAATATCGATTTATTTTTCTCCAGTTATAATCATCAATCTAGAGTGAAGCTGTAATTACGAAAATTCGAAAGTGACTATGATATGATATAAAGTGAATATGATCTACCAAATATTATTTTATATAATTATTTCTCAAATGTTTCCGTTTCTTCACGATGCTTCAACTGAGCAGACAAAAATGTAAGTTACAATTTCACTGGTGCTGTCACCATCGAACGCAGATTGGTCATGAACAATTTAATTACAGGCAAACGTCCGGATACTGAGCTTATACAAACTAGCTTTATTGTGAATATGTTGGTTGGATCATAAAATAACAGTTTTAAATAGTATATCCCTTTTGCGTTTTTTAGGAAGCCAAAGAAGAAGAAATTAAGTTATATATATATATATATATATATATATGTTATATATTCTGTATGTAATAAAGATTTAAGATAAAGATCTATTATCTCGTTTAAATAATTTGATCAACTTTATTAAATTTTCCATATAATTAATTAAGTTACTGCACATAAAAAAATGTTTTATTTTACTTTCTGTTACTTTAAAATAGCATCAGTTGTTAAATAAATACGTTCATTTATTCGTAAACGGTATCATTACTTTCATAGTAAGATTAAAGCGTGTTAATATTATAAAAAGAGTCTGAAAGAGTTTAGTACACTGTGTCCGCGTCCTCTTTTGAACTGTTGCTGACTATTACATTCAGAGGTAGTGGTGTCCACATTATGAGGAGTGTAAACAGCGAAAAGTAAAAGTAGTAGTATTTACTAATAGTTTAATAGTTTACTTTTATATATACTATTAAGCGCGTACTACACTTATGATTTTTTCATGTGTGTGGCGAAATTTTGCTTGCTTTAAAGCACGAGCGGACTCAGTTGTTGTCAGAGCGAAGACAGCCTGGTGTATAATTAACCCGGGTAAAGGACGTCAATCACCAATCTCACCATGAGAGCTTAAAAATATTCGAAACGAAGTGTATTAAAAAGCTTAAGTTAAAATCGATAAAATCTGAGAGAATGATTTATTTTACATAATAATATTTATTTATTGTTCAATGTACTCATTATTTTGTGATGTATTTTTTATTATCCAGCTTACTTTTGGGTTACAAAAAATTTATCTGGTTATCATCAAAATTGTGAACTAGAAGGACATATTATAGTGGCATACATATCGCAAAGGCTCCCATCACTTATTGTTAAAACATAAACAGTCTGATATTATTTATAGATAAGACCAGAGTATTATTCAGATGTAGGGTCGAAATCTACCAAATAACCTTATATCAATCTAAATAGGCTTATGTAATATTGTATATCATTAAAACTATTTTTTGGTTAAGTAATAACTTATTAATGCCATTTATGTGTGTTATGTGAGTATTATTACCTCGGTGTTCACGCCGCTCGTTTGCTCCCTTTTTTCTATATAAAAAAAAAATATGAATACTCCTTGGGTTATTATTTCATCGTAATGACTTTATGTAATTATTATTTTGCCTTAATTAAATGACACTGTGACGTAAATGGATTATAGCAGACTTTTATAAGTTACTGAGAAAGTGTCATGAAATATAATACCGTCGCTCGACTCACACATCAAGGCTGTTTGCTTTTTAAGGCTTCAATACATGTTAATATAAAGATAGCTAATTGGCTAGTTAACAATTTTCAGCAAATGTATTATATAAATTGTTAATTGTTATATAAAATACTGTTATGCACATTATAGATTAACCTTTGTTTTAAGATTTACTAGTGGCTACATTTTAATATTCTTCATAATTATTGTTTTAAATATACTGGAACTCATTTCCTACTATTTCTTATTGCTTATCTATGGTTAAAGTTTAATGCCTCTGTTTTTGTGGTGACATGAAAGTACTAAATTTACCGATATAAGCCAATGGATGAGAAATCTGAAGTGATAATGGGCCTGCTATAGTGTACATAATGTATGACCGATCCTAGTTTATAATATATGTTACGAAATAAATATCGGAAAGAAAATTACAACTCTGTTACACAATCTGTTAAAACATAAATTATAGTATTTTGATCCCGGATATGATTACCAGCCGAATATCAATATTTGGTTATCATAAATGTTTTGTTTTCGACTCCTAGTGTATTGTATGAATGTCACTTGTCTTTGATACTGCATCTTAGCCTACCTCCAATCTTACTGCTCATGAATATCAGCGGATATGGGAAGGGGATGACGAGTGAGTGCATCTAGTGTTCGTGAGTGCATCATGCGCGGATGTAATATTACTTATTATTAGGTTTGAAATACGATTTATCTAGTTCAGACTCGGACGTCTCAAGTTACTTAAAGAATAAATATAGATCATTGTTCAGGTATTTTTATATTAGGGTTGTTTATGCTACTACTACTATACTGCACTGTGTTATTTTTTTATGTGTATTGGATACCACAGGACATCATCAATACACATTTTTTTATGTAGAGAAAAGGGAGCAAACGAGCGGAGGGTAGCCGAGGTGCTCATCGACGCCCGTGGACAACCGCAACACCAGAGGAACTGCAGATGCGTTGCCGGCCTTTAAGAAAGGAATAGGATGTAAATAATGTAATAAAAGTAACGTAAAAAAGGATATCACTCTTATTTCCATAATAAACGGTGTAAACAAAAAGACTAGAATTTTAATTGTGAAAGATAAGTAGTGAAAGATTATTTTATGTACTGGTTGCTTCTAATGATTCCTCGGTAGGAGTCAGCGCGATAGATTAAATAAATCTCATTTTTAACTTTGTCTTTGGATTTACTTGCGTTTTAAATGCTAGCCTCCTTAGAAAGTTTTTGTTCTATCTGCCTAAGAATTTCTTTGTTGTGTGTGCAATCTCGTCTCTATGTCCAATATACGGCAAACCGAATATCTGGCCCATCAACAGCCTTCTAATAGTGGAGAAATTAGGGGTAAGTGATGGTAAAAAATAAACGGCCACATGCTTCCACTGATGATATACCTCTATAAAGATGTTCTTTGGCTATGAATCCAAATCACTACCCGCTAGGCCAAGTATACTAACTGCCACGACACGTTTGTGAATTCAAGCATATATTAGCGTACATAGTAATATGAGAACTGAAATAACAAGTAGGGTAACTACTTGGTTTCCCGTTAAATACACTCTGGTCACCCAATATTCGTAAGATGGTGTAATTATATACAAAAAAGTTAATTATTTTTAAGTCGCGACGCACTAAAAAGGCTCATTTTACCGGCTTTTTGCAACTTCATTTACTGGCGGAGCTACACTACTCTGGAATTTCTTACCTGTTGTCATATTCCATCCTCTATGGAATTTATTGGTAGCTATTGTATTGTTTTGATGTTTATATATATATATATATATATATATATTATTGTTTATTTGTATATTTTATTATTATAAATTAAATAATTAAAATTTATATATAGTTAATTGCTACACCTATCACAATATCTCACCACACTTGGAGTTGACTGGCAAAGAATGCCTTTGCCAATTAGTTCCCCATTTGTGAACCTTTCAATTTGTTAAGGTTAATATAAAAAAGCCAAAAACTTACGTAAAAAGTCTTGTCTACAAATTGTAGTAATATTTCAGGCAGACCCAATTTTATTGAAGCATTTCATGTAGTAACAACATAAAATCCTAATTTTTTTTTTTTGTTAAACTGCATTAATATTCATTCCTTAAATAAAGGAATATTTTGTATCCAGGTCAATTTATTGAATAAATTTATATGACCATACAACGATTTACATTTAATCAGATTAGATTTTCCACTGAATAAATAACTGTTGTTTCTACTGTATGGGGTAATGATATGTTAAAAATATTCAATGTATGATCTTTAAGAAAGTGTTGAAATGTTTGAATATTCAGTGATTTGCGGAGCACTATTTATATTATAAGGGGTGGCCGGATTTTGCGGAATCTTACGTACAGCATAGAGATTCAATGACACGACTTCCTTGAATTATTCATGATACGTACTGGAAGGTATGTATTCAACACTGCATTTCGTATTGAATTTACTTTCTGCAGGTTTCAAATAAGTTTATCGTATTTTGCTCGCTTTGTATAACTTTTTTGTGTATATTATAAGAGTTCGTATTTATTGTCTACTGTTTAATGATAACGTGTCTAGCATGTTAATTCACGTTGACTTTTCAGTTTGGTATTCCATTAAATTATGGTCCATTCCTGTTTCAGATTTTGTACCTTTCAGTATTTATGTTGCTTGTGATAAATTTGTCTTTGCTCTATATTAATATTTTTAGTATTTTTAGATTTAATTTATTTATGCAATAAATTTGGCACTAAAATTTTCAAAAATCATAAATTAGAATGTGCAAGAAATTTGAATATAACAATCACGAAACCACTTCATGTCTCAAATACTGCTAAACATTCTCGTGAATCTACAAACGAGAAGGTCGGAAAGACCATTTGTCAGTTTACTGAACTACGGCCTTTTCAATCAAAGGTGTCGAAAGGGTTGAAATGTCTTTTCCTTTGACGACAAAATGAGGGCGAGCGCCCGTTAAAACATATATGTGTGTTAAGTCATCATATTCCTTTTCTTTTCGACCAAGGTTTTGCAAGATTTTGTAAGGTAAATTGACTAGACGCAGGTGGGTGAGAAACAGGTCAGCGGGTCTCGGTGGCATGTCATGTTCATGAGTCAACAGGGGCGTATTTAATCCAGCTTATATCTATGTGAAATACTTACGAGTATTTTTGTGCCCACCATAAGACGTTAATGTAATGAATAAAGCCCAAGAACTTTTCTGTCTACTCTCAAATTTATTTTAAATAGTCAATGTCTTGATATGAAAATATTATGCAAAAGGCAATGAAATGAAAAAGTGTACTGTATAAAAATGCAACTTATTAGTATAACGAGTATAAATTTTATGGTCATGAATTTAAAATTTATTAATTGATACAGAACTCGGTATCTTTTAACACATTTATATACGAGCATATTACAAAAAGAATTCTTGGCGGTATCTTTGCCAGAGAACCTGACATCTCAATCCTTGCAATATATGTTATAAATTATGAAATAATAGCAGACATTAAATTTTTTAGCAAAAGACAGAAGTTAAACTATGTTAGTATATGTTAGCTATGTTTAAATAGGCCTTCAGACCAAGAGAACTTTAGATGCAATGACCCTATCAAATTTGAGAATCAATGGAAATTTATTATAACTTAAATTAATATGATAACGCATTTAAATAATTTTAAGACAGAAATCGTAAAACTTTCTTAAAATTATAAGGTTTTCTATTCTCACGATAACATAAAGTAAATTAAATTAAATAACAAATAAAATTAAGAGTACGTCCCTGATAGCACATATTTCTACTAATTACCGCCTCAACTAGGGCGCGCCTTCTATCTCCCTAGGTGACCGACGTCTTGGCCTATTGGCCTCTCGTCTTCATTAATCTTCACGTGTCACGGAAACTGGCGTGTAAGTGTTTTCTTAAGTAAATTATTACTACGTGAAAATCACAGTTTTAAGGTAAATACGTTCACTTTTTTTAAATGAGATAATGCGATATTATGTATATAGGGGCTGACGTTCCAAATGTATTAAATTATCTGAAAAGCTTTTTAAAAAAACGTGGTCCTGATGTCCAAATAATATTCTTCGATTAAAAGTTGTATTACTTTTCAAAAATTTACAAACAAACTCTTACATTTACAAACAATTGAGACTATTTGTAGGTTACACAATAACAGGTTTTCCTTTACTTGGATAAGTGACTAATTAACAAAATAAATCAACTAAATTACAATACGTGGCTTTCAGTATACTTAGTATAATTCAGTAAAAGCTTTATAAATTAATTTATAAAGCTTTTACTCTTTCAAAATAATTAAATTTTACTAAGAGATTTACGAACATCTCTAGAATATGTACATTAATCAACACAGTGAATAAATGTTTTTATATTTTTTTCATGGTGCGATTAAAACTTTACTGTCACTTTAGATGAATAGTACTCAGTAATTTAAACTGTATTCAGTAAAATACATAGAAGATGTAAAGTGAAAAGCATAACAACTTTAGAAGAAATGCTAGAATAAACTTTTATATAATTTTCTTTTATGCTAGTGGATGTAAATTATTTATTAAAATTACGGCAAGTTATTCACAAAATAATATCAGTGCATGAATAAAAAAGTTACTAACTAGTTGCACCCAAAATAATACGTTTTACAGATCTCAGATCAATAAATTGGAAAATGTGGTTAAGATAACACACAAAAAGCAATATCGCCGGTTTGTCTATAATTCAAGAATTACGCACGGTAAAAATCATCGGTCCTAGTTTTTGTTTACATTGAATACGGTAATAATAAGAAAATAATAACCTATTTTACTCAGTAACCATATTTGGAATAGAATACTACTTGTTCCTATATTAGTTAGGAAACATTCTTATAGGCTAAACGATTTTTTACAGAAGCGGAGTAAATTTTAGAAGTTATATACAAGTTTTTAGTGATGTAGCTTCTCTCTTAATTCCAACAATATTATAGCTCTATCTAATAGAATTTTATATCATACTAAGACATTATAATAATTATATGTGTGCGTATGTTTTATGTGGGGTGTAATAACAGAGAATAGGTATGTATGTACCAGTAGCGTGTAAGACATGATTGAACAAAACCAGTCTTTACTTCGAATATCACAGACAGAGTGATATTAGTGCTGCCTTTAATCGGCTCTGGCGATGGAGTAATGGTGGAATTTTCACTTTAGCTTTCCGGACCTAAATCCCTGTTGCTAATGACAGGGCCCATCACTTGTAGTAAGATAATAACGCTCTCTCTCTGCACTCACCAACTTTAGGCTCGTCGGTGAACATGGGCGAAATTCTATAGTGACAGAATTTCTGGCCCTTTATTGAGAAGACTATGTCCCATTAGTATATGTTCTGCAGTAGTATATTTAAAGGTTAAAGATGAAAAATAATGATAACTTTATATTTAGTATCCTTGCTTATTTTAAACATTAATATAATTTTTATTACGAGTATGCTCCCATACTTTCTCTAAAGAGAAGGTCCAGCAGTGGGAAACATAGACTGTTAGTTCACTATTTCTATATAAAATTGGCAGCTTAACGGCGTTGTTAAAATTTAAGAGGCATAACCTATATAAGATTATTACATAAATAGTATTTGGATATTATTTAGAGCAGCTACACATCAAAGCTAATCGCCTAAACTGGATTAATGGCTTGAGCATTTAACAGTATGCGAGATTGACTCAATAGAATCCCCGTATATTTGTAATGGTTAAACTAAAAGCTTAGGCATTTCTATTTTTTGTCATGAGCAGTAATTTCCAAAACTATTATGAAAAGACATCAAAATATTTTATTTAATAATTTCAGTATAATCATAGTCTGCATACGTAGTTTTTTTTTAGATTAGAACAACTGTTTTTTTTTATTACACTGTGAATAACTCAGGTACGCTTCCTAGAATTTCATTTGCTATTTCATACTCATTGATGGTACTGCCATATCAAAACACAGAAATACTGACAAAGCCAAATTGTTTCAGTGTTTTGTTGTACGTAATAAAATAAACTGTCGTTGTTATATTAAACAAGTTACACAGTGTAAACCGTATTGTTATAATAATATTATATATTATAAGACTGTAATTACCAACCGCGAATCAAATTGATTAAAAAATACTAACTACTTAAGTACTCTTAGTACGTTACGACAGATTTTTATTAAGACTTCAGCAGCTTGTATAATATTATTTTATTATATTGGGTGATGATGAGCATATTGTTCACCGGATGGTGTCTATAGACGACAAGTATACCCCATATATCTAGTATAGGATGACCTACAGCTGTAGTGACGACCTACCCAAGTCTGCGCGAAGTCAATGTATACAGGCTCAGTTCGTATTATTTGAGAGTCTTTGGAGGAGGCCTATGTTCTGCAGTGAACTTGTCATCTGCTGGAATTATGATGATGAATAATTCCTGATTGGTCGGTGAAGTTTTAATAGTATATGAAGTTCGCACTATTTACAGTTTTGCAGATATTTACATTGCTTTAATGTACGCTTATAGCTAATTACGTTTTACATCTATTATTGTTTTTATAAAAAATATCGGTCATTGTAATTAATACCGGATCAATTGACTTATCTTACTCTGATTTGTTTCATTAGTCTTTACTCCTATATTCCATTATTTTATTTATCAGAAATCATAATTAGAATTTAATAAATCCTTCCAATTTCCTTTTAATAAAGCCAGAAAAGATAGAGCTTTTCTGGGTCGTACGCCTTGAATGAAAAATTTTGAAATAGCAATTTCATGTGAACACAATAACATTTGTGTAGCTTTTGCTATGTGGGTTTATAGTTATTCCCGAGAGATATTAAACCAATTTTGTGTACTGCTTTACGCATCCTGTCTTGGGAAAACTGGCCTTGTTTTCTTGTATTTCAATCAATATTCTTACTATTTCCCTATAATAAAACATAATGGTCTGGTTATATTTATTTCTGTAATACTCATATTAATAATTTTACAATTATATTAATAATTTTTAAGTAAAGTTTTTAATATACAGGTATAACCGTATTATTAAATATATTGAAACAAACAGCATAATTGAAAATCAAAACAGTTTTAGTTTTTATCCATAATACCAATGAAACACCAAGCTTCAATACAATTTAGTTTTTTATATAATCTGTCAAAAAGAATCTTTCATAAAGATCAGAGTAATCTTGAATCATAAGAGCTGAACTCTGTGTATTCGTTTAAACTGATAAGGTCACAGGTAATGATTTATAAAACAAAACTGTCCTACATACCTACATCTTGGCTTGGGGATCCCGAGGTTAGGCCCTCTCGGGTACCCTCGAGTCAGACGCTCTCATGAAACAAGCCGAGGCTCTCTCTAGGGAGCCCTTGTGCTGGTTACCCATATATAGAGGTCTCGACTGAGTGCCATAAGCGCTCGGTAACCACTCAACCCGGTGAAACTGTAAACGCCCTCGGGCTAACAGCGGCCAACAGCCCCAAAAAACAAAAAATAGCTTGGGGATCAGTCGTTATTTTTGAATCAGAATATAAATAATAATTCGTAATTATTATACTTGTCGATTTGACAGGGATTCAAATTTAGAATCATCAGAATAGAGAATAGTGTTATCAGGTTAAGTGGTCAGTTTAACTTCTCCCAATAAATGACCTCCACTCGTTTTGGTTCCATCCAATGTAAGGTATTAGGTCTTCGCATTTGGAAAATGAAAATATTAAGTTCCAGGTAATTGTCTATCTATTTTTGCATATATGCTACGGGCCTTCCATATTTCATAATTAAAGAACATGCTAAAATTTAAATAAATGTACATACATACAGAAGGAATTATAATGTTTTGAATATATATCAAAAACCAAACTTTTAATTAGCTGTATAAATAATTCAAAACAGTCATTTTATCATTTCAACATGTACTCCTAAGTTGTATAATATAAGAGTTTGTTATAAAAATTAAAGAATGTTCGAAAAGTCTCGCGCCTTAATTAAATAGGTTATGTAAAAGTTTAAAATTAATTATATTATGCTGTGATTACGAATATTATATTATATGTAATATTTTCATAGTTTTACAATACAACACTATGAAAATGTAGTCTTCTATCATAAATAAGCTTTTGCCGTGTGGGCTTAAAAATAAGCCACCCCGTCGCTACTTGTGGGTGTCTTAAAAGCCTAGTATACCTTGTGGCGGAAGTGCGTAAAGAGATGGTGGAATATCGATATCTATTTTCCAGACACAAAAACAGACCGATGACGGGCAGTAGTGTCTAAGATGCAAGATGTCTGCGGTTGCTAACCCGCTCGCTAGGCAAGAAAAGTGACCGAAATTATACCTTCCATGAGCAGAGCTGTAAACGAACGGCCCCTAATCCACGGCGGCTTTGCTGGTCACGGTTTTGTAGCGGTCATTGTAATGGCAGCACAAGGGTGCTAAGAATCTCTGGCTAGGATAAGGCTACCGCTAACGGTGACTGAACCTGACATCATACAACGCACGGACTTTAAGGACCAACAAGAAGTTCACTGTGTTAGAAGTAGATAGAGGAAGTGGCAAATAAGGTACAATGGGATATAATAGGATAATTTGTCCACAAACAAGGTGGGAACAAGATCAAATTTGAATTAACCGTTAACATACAAACAAATTCTGAAGTGAACGGAAATAACACAGAAAGTGAAATTGGAAAAGCCACCATAGTTCCATCAAGAATGAGTTCGACTTCATAATGATGAAGAAACGACAACTGTTCAATGATGTCTCTGTAATCACAAAAATGAAAATTGGCAATGATCTCCGAATGGTAAGTGGCACATTGAAGATTCGAATACAGGTTGGAAAGGATTTGTTTAGTGAAGTGTACGTTCCGTCCGTAAAACTGTCAGTCCGAATTGTATAATCGTTTTCAATGCCTTCGCATCAAACGATTTTAATGCTAAGCTCGTGGAATTAATGTACGAAGTGGTCGCTTCGAGGACATGAACAAAATTTCATTGACGCTATGCTAAACTCAGAAGAAAGGGGAAAATATTCCTCCTTCTTGTTACCTAAGTATTGCTAACTTAAATGAGTCATTTGAGGCTTGAGGCTTTAGTGGCTATGATATATAATTTAATAAAACAACAAAAACTACATATTACCAAGGTTTATAATAAAATTAAGGTGGCGAGGAGTATTCGTGGTGAAGTGGTCTAAGAGTTTTAATAAAAGGTTGCTGTTAAGACGCTCTCGAAAAAACATCCATCATATAATCAACTTATACATTTAAACTATAATTTGGCTTCCTAACTTTAATGTCATCGACGGTCATTTGGGCTATGAATTTGTATGCCAAGCGTATGTGTACTATAATAAAGCCTTTGATTTCATCCAATTTCGAGTGGTGATTCAGTATCGTATTCATTTCCTTTCGTTTATTCCCTTGGGAATTTCATTATTAAATATTAAAATGTATGTACGCTCGTTTATTATTGGTTAAAACGGATTGTAATATAATGAAAACAAATTATATTTTCAAATAGAGTATTATTAAATATGTAGTCATAAGTAAATAATTTTAAAAATAGTGACACATGGCCTTTAAACGATAAATGACCCTAGTGGCATTTCAAACACTAATACTAGGGCATCGCGTGTAGTTGATCATATCAGACCCCATTTTAACCCCTGCTGTTCTGACCTTACCATGTTTCGCCAGAAATATATTCTTTATGATTCCTCGAAATCCTGAAATCTTCAAAATTCTGTTACACATCATTAACAATACGATCCGTTACTACCTTGATTGGCGGATTCCTCAAGAGCAAGAAAGTTCTGTAAAGGGCAAGGGCACTCGCGATGAAGTCATTACACGCGGCGTTATTTTTCTTTATATTTTTGGGATTTCAATACGTCATATTTTTTTCAACTATAAGGTCCTGACATATGAAATTAGCGTAGCGAAAAAGTAATACGTTTTTTTATGTATTATATATTTAATCAAACGAAAAATATATCATTATTATCTACACATTTTCACCATTTTATACGTAGTTCATTGATTCCATTGCTAAAAAATTTTGGTAGTGTGAATCAATAAAATCTTTGCTGCTGCCTGATTGGAATTGAATTTTTTACGACTCGACATTTTTGAAAATGTCGAGTCGTAAAAAGTCGTGAAAAATTCAATTCCAGCCGTACTTTCTTTTACAGTAGCTTCCCCATACACATCATTAATCCTTCGAGTTCCTGCAGAGCTGGTGCTACGGTGGAACTTATATTCGTAAATAACGCGATATTTCAAGCAGTCATATTGTTACCAGAAGGATGTCAAAGATAAACAAATGGCGCGAAAAGAAATGAATCACTAAATTCGAAACACAAATATACAAGCCTAAATTTAAAATACATTTGAATTTGGTATTCCCACCAAACGTCAGATTATTTGAGATCAAAGTGACCAGTTCCACAAAACGCCAATTTCATATGTAAGGACCTAATATCGGTACCACTTTCAAAATATACTTGACATTTTGAATGAGGCACTTCCAGGACTAGAATGTGTGTGATATGTGTAAAGACCGGACGGAGAAGAAAGGAGGTATAGCCAGCAGGCGAATAATTTTCATTCATGGCTTTCATAGCTTGTTGGTTTTTGATTGGATTTCAATATCAGCTCATCTTAAGTTAGTCGTCTGTAAATGTGGGCCCGGCACCTATTGTTAAAAAGCCATACGTTGAAAAGCTAGTTTCAATGATATTGGCGTATACGAATAGTTAAACATGAATATAAAACATCATAATACGTCTAATGGATCTCCTGACTTTGACTTCTAGCGGCCCGAATATTTCGATCCCTGTTTTATGGAAATGGTCGTGGTAAGACTAATAACAGACAAGTGATTCAGGATATTTGTAGCTTTCTGTATTCAACAGAACGTTAAAAAAGTTTTATTACATCTACAGCATCAATACGACTACGTGCGGAAGCATAATTTCGTGTTCATCGGAGAAATATGAACAAAATTACTTACTTTTCCTGTCTATGTATTTCCAGGTTTTATTACAGCTATATCTTCTCTAAATGATTCGGCCTGCTTGTATTAAATTAATAACCATTCTGCTTGCACCATTAAAGAAATGTCACGAACATTTAAGTTTTTCACATTTATTTATAATTGTTAGAACAGCAGTTGTACCATGCTGAAGGTGTAGCCAAGAGAAAAATCTACCACAATCCAGCACGTTTGCTGTAAAATGTGTACAAATTAAAAAAAAAAAAAAATCTGGGCGAGTCATTTGGCCATGCCTTGGCTATGGACATTTCGGAGATATAGAGATATAGTATGTATATAGAGAGTACTCGAATCGCTCTATATATATATGTATATATATATATATATATATATATATACATATATTGTAACGTTCTTTCTAAGTTTTAAGCGCGAGTATAGCTTTTACGGGTGTGACTAAATGTAAAATCACACCTGTTAAACCTTAGGTTTACGTAGTTTCAGTTGTTTATTTCATTTATAGAATGTGTGTGAAACTTGGAACAAAAGTTTCGTATATATATGCTTATTCCTAGGTTTTAAGTATTTTATTAAATTTAAGAATAAAAAAAACCTTTATGTTTATACTTACCATACAGCGGGAACTAAGTATTCGGTTACTGACTTCTAACTTCATCATAACATGCGATTTATAAAATAATTACTATTATTAATACATATATATATATATATATATATATATATATATATAAATATATATGTATATATATATACTTAGTTCCCACGGTATGGTAAGTTTAAACATAAAGGTGTTTTTATTCTTTGATTAAGTAAAGATTGTCCATGTATGGGGACGTTATATTAGCTCGTATCCTCTTAAGACTGTTTTATTAAAACACTCGCACATTCCTCCACGAAGACCTAAATTAATGAGAGCAGTAAGAACTTGATTCACCGTCAATAAGAACACCGAATAAGGTTATTATACGTAAATATGAAATATCTTCGAAATAAATTCTGTTAGGATATGATTGCTCGCACTAGTCTTTCCACAGCTGTTTCGCAAATATTATAATATTTGTGGAGATCATGACTAGAAATAACTTCACGTATTTACTTTACTTATTGGTATATTAGTATAGTATGTACCATATATTTGTATGTATATAAAAATGTGTGTGAAGGCACAACTCTATAAAAAAAAATTACCTGCAAACCTCACAGTGGAAAGAAAAATGTTTGCAAGCGGGAGTTTAGAAGGGTAAATAGAAAAAAAATATATATACGGTATAGGTAAATATCTAAGATTTATTTATATGTACATATTATCAATATATAAGTAAAAACAAATATATTTTATATACAAAGGAAATGGCTATAGGCTGTTTTTATAGTATATATATATATGTATTTACTAGGAGTTAGTAATGCTTCCATCATCCTTATTGATATTTAACCGCGAGTCTTTCGGTCAAAAATAGGGCCAAAAAAAATTGTTTCATAATTATTCTACCCTCACTTAAGTTTTGTTTTTTTTTAAGAAAATGCATCCATTTATCTATTGTTAATTAATACTGTATAATTACGTGAATTGAGGGTGAACATATAATTCTAATTTGGTGCTTCGTGTGCCGATACTGATTGTACGCTTATAATTATGTATTAATAAATAAATAACAAAAAAGCAAACTGTCAGGGCAATCCGAAAATATATCCAACTTTCCTTCGCTTGGTATAGTTTTCGAAGTGTTTACGACCGTGTTTGGAAACAGAAACTACTTATACGTTGTTCTTATACACGTTACACTTTTCTATAAAGGATATATCCTAATTGTAAAAATAACAAGAAGGAACTTGTGTTATCACAGCTCTTTAAATGTATATTAGATTTTCGTATTGATACTTTCCAATTTTATATGAGGCAGTAGATATTTTTAATAAAACCTGGCAAAATACAAAGTGCTATTGGTGAATTATCTTTGCACGGCATAAATATGAATATGAAATTTTCTACTCTGATCTATACTTTCGTCTGAAAAACTTCGATGTATCGGATAAATTTCCGACTCTTATGAGTTTTTGAAGATTGAGTATGATTTATTTATTTAATCTAGGGAAACCAACAAAAGTATTGCTATTCATTAATAAACTATTCTTCAAATTATTGGTTAACAGAACATGCCGAAAAAAATAAGATTGATAAAAAAATATGATGTTTGAAAGGAAACAGTAGTCATTTATAAATCAACAATAGATGGAAAAATTAATAAAAAAATAACATAATATAGTTTAAAAATGATAATCATGAGTATGTTGTTTCTTTTTTTATCTATGTAGGTCCCTGCAAAATATTAGTTAAATAACAAAACGATAACGATCCAATATTTTATTTCTCTAAAAATAATAATATCCTTTCGAACAGAGAAATGTTTCAACAGGTTATAAGTGTAAGGGCAGGGATAATTTGAACCTCAGTTATTATGGTACGACGAATGGCAAGCCTCTCAACTCACTCAACTCAGGTTCGGTGTTACGAGTGCGCTTTGATAGTGTCAGATATATATAGACATTTTTTAGCTCTCTGTTTTGAATTTTCTCTGTCTAGTGCCCTGCTTTATTGTGGGTGAATATTTTATTTACTTTTACTGGTAAAACAAAAATAAAATCCATCGCAAGCTGAACTATTAATAAGGGGGCCATAAAATTATAATCAAATGGTAAAGCATTAACAGAACAGACTACCAAATTTAAATAATGTAGATATGATCACTTTGAATTAATATAACACAATGAATATATAAAATAGGTCAAAAGTGTCTACCACTAATTCTATTACTCTGTACTACTAAATGGAGTGTTACAATTTGTGAAATATTTATGTTTCCCAAACAAAATACGACTCGTTCGGTTTTATTACTCACTGGTTCGTGCCCACCCATTCATCCTCTTTTTTTGACATTTTTGACATTGAATTTATGACATTTTCCTCGTCGAAAATGTAAGTACTAAAAACATAAAACTATTATTATTATATATACTTTATTGTATACCAAAAAGAACATATGTAAAGGAAAAAGAAAAAATAAAAAATAATATGAGTAGGTACTGCTAGGCGGTCTTATCGCTGAATAGCGATCTCTTCTAGACAACCTTTTAAACTTAGTATTTGAGGTAAAGGACAGTGGGAGGTATGTGTATAAAATAATAACTAATAAATGAGCTAAACCAATATATGGATATATAATAACAAAATAGGATAAAAATAAATAGATATGGTAGACATGCATACACTAAATACATGGAAATTATGGTCAAAGATACAGAGTGACAAGTTATTATTTTTTACGTTGGTCTTGTCTTGAGTTTTTGCACGTTTAATTTAATTTAAAACGGAGGGAGACCATTCCTCCGCACATTGAACGTGGTCTTTTTAGGGCAAGGAATTACTTGAGTACTTTTCCAAGCTTCAGGGAATTTAGAGGTAGATATAAATTTATTAAGTATAAGGGTCAATATAGAAGTGACACATTCAAGGATAGGTAATATCATGTTACGAATTACGCTGTCCCCACCCACAGTATTCGATGAGATGGAAAATATGTACTTCTTAACATTACAATCAGTGAAAGGAGAGAAATTAACTGTGGGTAAATAGAGACTACGCACTGAAGAAAGAGTTCTCAGCGTACGATCTTTATCTGAGCCGTCCAAAGTAGTAGACGTTAAATGTTGGGCAGTTCAATATCAACATTATGATAAGGTGAACAAAGGGATGCTTTACCAACTCATTAGCAACAGCTGACCAATCCAGGAGACTAGCGTCTTTATGAAGACGATCTTTGTCCATTTCACCAAAATTACGTTGCAGAAGGATTCTTGATTTTGCCTTAGGAGAACGAACTTTGTATATTATAAATAATAAAATAGTGACTGGCTGTAGTTTTTCACACCGATTTTCTTATTTGAGTAAACATGGGTTAAAATTACTCATGATTATTGAGTGACTATATAAGGCGGTCAAATTTTCTAATAGATCGAATGAAGGGAAATAATCGTTAAGAAGAGACGGACTGTAACAAACGCCAAAAAGAATTTTTGTATGGGATAGTGTAACTTCGATATATCGGCCGCATTAGAAGGAGGAGGTTAAGTGGACAGACTTAAAACAGCAAAGGGAATATAAGAGCGTAGGTAAATCGCCATAACGCCACCCCTCTTTCGAACGCGGTCGTTGCTGACAAGATGGACTCCCGGTATAATAAGTAGGTGGTAAGTTAACTCAGATTCGGAGACAAGAATGGCGTGAATGTTACTGGACTCAAAAGACGCAAGCATGTCGGGATAGTAACCTTTACTTAATTTTGCGTTTAGGTGTATCACATTAAAATTTTTAGAGAATCTGAGACATAGGAATTTAGGGCTTCATTTAGCGGAATAGAGGATATTGTACTGTGAAAGCTAATTTCACTAGATCTATCATCATTTGACGGCAAAGGCAATCACTAGAGTCATCACTAACAATGCTATCTAATAACTCTATATAATGTTCTTTTTGAGAAAATATATATCTTTAAATCTATATTTCTGCTGAAGTACTCATTAATACGAGTACTTATCAACTTGCATACAAACTTTTCAGTATACTATTTTATTTGAAATCAAAAAAATAACGTTTCCACATTAAAAGATTCTGTTGATATTGATGCTGTTAGCCTATGCGGCTCTTACAGCTTCATCGGACACAGGGCTCACGGAACTGAGGGGTCCGTGAGCTGGAGGGTCCGTGAGCTGTGTTTCCACTTTAACGGTTTGCTTTTTCTTTTTATCAAAATAATTTAATTTATCATTTTTAGTATCAATACATTCGTGATATCCGAAAATTAATCATGACATGACAAGCCATTTTGTCAAATAGTGGAAATTTATGAAATGTAACACTGTCCGTTGGTCTCATCAAGATATAAATTAATAAAATCGATGAATAGCAAATCTTTTTCAATTTTTCCTGCTGACGAACGGTTAGTTCATGAAGTATCCATATATTACTGGTCTTGTGGTGGATTATATTAAAACCTGCGCCGCTCATGGTAGCGCATATGTTTACGTATTATAGGATTACGGCTTTAAACAATAAATCAAGTCAAATAAAGCGGAAAATAACGACGATTTCTCATCTTAGATAATAAAACAAATTGAGTTTGAAAGATTTGCCCCGCAACATTATTTACGGAATATGAAATAAAAAACTAAGATTAGAAAAAAAATTAATATACGGTATATAATATATATTTTTTCTAAACAGAAAAATGCTTAGTATGCATAATAGAGCGATTTATAACACCCAGACTTCACGTGTTTTTTCCTGCCCCTCCACTACTGTGTCCCGTATAAGAAGCATGCTTACTACGATGAGTAGAGTAAAAGGGGAGGAACTTTTAAGGTACTCTTAATATAATGGAATAACTGTCCTCAAATCCTCATTTCAGTCATGTTTCAAATATAAGTAGAGCGAACACGGTTGAAACTCTGTCATAAAAAATACTTTCAATTACTTTTGCTTATTCTCGTTACAAAATCGCAATTTATCCTCTTATGTGCACGTATAGTATAACACTCGTGCGAAAAATTTGCAGTGAAATGAGAAAAGCGCTACGAAGCGAAATAAAATGTTACTTTTTTCAACAAGTATTGTATTCGGTAGTTTTATTTGTTACTTGGAAATGAACGGAGCTTACAGGATCTATCATGTCAGATATAGTTAAAAAAATCATCTATATACTAAGTTGTGATGGCAGCGTGACGTGGTCAGAATACTTGGTTCCTTCCTCATCCGAAATACAATATTTGTCATCACAAAGTCTAGATAAAAGGAAAATACGATACAGTTTTAAAATTTACTACTTACTTAACATACAAATGGTTGGTCGTAACGGAGATTCTGACGATTATTTTTAATCTTGGCATTTAATAGACTCTAATTTGCATCTCCGTCATAAAAAATAGCGTGGCTTTTCAGTCTGAAGATGATGATCGACTGCGTTGAGATTAGAGTGCATTCCAATGTTCGATCGATTGTTGTTTGTATCAGCATTCAAGTATTCGTACAAACGCGAGCACCTTCATTCAAAGTAGAAAAATAATATGTTAGTAAATTATTATTACCAACACCTGTGGCCGAAATTCTACCAATTGAGTACTTGTAGTCTTTACGGAAACTTTAATTAAAGTCATGGTTATTTTATAATACAATAAGCTGGGATAATATTAAAATAAGTAAATCATAGTTAATAAAATCATTTGTTTGTAATTGCAACGCAATTGTTTCCCGAAAAGTCAAATTATAGGGCAATCTCACTGGCTACCATTATAGTAAAGTTGAAAGCGTGCTCATATTTAAGAGGCATATCAAAATTTAAAAATATAAAGTTTTAAAACAGATAGCTTTGTAAGTTTTGCTTTTTAAACAGAAAAGTGGGAGAAAAAATATGCTTCTGTAATATTGCCGTGCCATAGAGCATATTTTCCGGGTATAAAATTATACATAACTTAATTTTATGCTATTCAAATAAAATTTTAATGTGATAAATAACCAATCTATATTTTGCTTTAAATTATAAGTTTGGATATTTTATTTCTTTTGTTTCTTTGAGAATCTATCAAAAATACAATTTTAATATGACATTTGACATATAATAACTAAATTATATCCAAACTGACCGTAATACAAAAAGAATAAAAAATAAATCTAACTATTTACGTAATTCAATCAGATCTTGATCAGATAGCTTATGACACGAGGGTCCTTGATTACGTTAATAATTTGTTGTTTTCTTAGATATTCAACTATTATATTGACTAATAAAATTATTATTTATTACAATATTTATATTTGTTCGTATCCATATCCAAAAAAATATCCTATATCCTTGTGTCCTTATCGATTCTTAATAGAAAACCCCAACAAAACATAGCAACAATAGCTCCAACAATTTGTGTTACAACCACTTTAGCTTCAAAGTATATATGATGACCAACTGATAAGGATATGTCAAGTAAATTACCTTTTATAGGCATGTCCTATAAAAGGTCATTTACTTGACATATCCTTTCCAACCCCTAATTAGAGCGTTGTAAACAGGTGCAAAAGTGATGATTAGCAATAACATGTTTTTGGGTCGTATTCCTCGAAAAGATAACATTTGTTTACATTATTCAGAAGCCCAAACATACTTTCATAACTCAAAATGAAAATTATGATCGTGCATGACGCTTGAGTCGATTCTTTTGCGTATTTTTTAATTATATTATTAAATAAGTAATAAATATACGAATGCCATGTTATCAGTGCATTGTAAAGCTTTTGAGATGCGGATTGAGGAACTTAAGATATCTTTGAAAATATTTAAACGAAATTTCGTTATCTTTAATTAATATTCAAGCATAAATGTTTTAAAAACGAAAGAAATGTTTCGACAATTTAGTATTATTTTAAAAGAGGCAATATAATAAATTGTGACAATTTTATAGTAAGGAAGGGTGTGTTGCTTGGACCAACAGATGAACAGGTTATCCTAGATTTTCGTTAATTTTAGCTGATAAAAATCCATAACATAATATGAGATTTCTTGATTTAGTGTAAGATCAATTGTACCATTCCATTACAATTTTCACTATCACATATTTACTATGCTGATAAGTATTTATTTGTAGTTATCATAAATATAAACAAGCAAATATTAGAAAAATACGTTTAAAACACGGTAGACTTTTTTGTCTATCTAGATAGTGTGCATAAACTTCCATTTACTTAACCGCTAACTTATCGATGTCAACAGTAATTTACTAACATTAAGCAAATTCGTAAACAAAAATACTTATTAATTTTATTTATTTTATTTTGTTATTCGGTCAATATAGGTTAATAGGTTGGATTTAACTGGAGGTACAATTAAAGCATTTTTTATACTTGAATATTGGAGTGTTTACTTAAGTTATGGGGACCAAGTACGAACGTAGTTAACGTACTATTACAAGCATTATTTAAAAATAATAATAAGCAATTCAACCAACATTCTAATCGCAAGCCGACGTATTCATCGCTATACTGTTGACATAAATTAATATTAGTGTACAGTAGTTGATGTGATGAGGCCACATCCTGCATTGTAGGAATCCAAAAAGGACACAAAATTCCCTATAACAATTAATTAAATCAATCTTCTTACCCTTTACTAGTTTCCTGTGAAAGCATTTCAACGCATTGACGTTCGTTTCATCTACAATGCGGACCTTTTTTACTGGCCTATTACTAACTACAAAAATGCCAAACTACTTTAAATGGCAGTGTTTTTCTAGCACATTAAGGTTAGCGTATAAAAACAACACCGATTGTGGAAGTAGAAGAATAGTATGGAACACAGTTCTAAGAGTGCTCGTTATCTGGCAACCACACGGAATATCTTTTGACTGAACAATTTAATTTTTTAATTTAGCCTATTCTTCGTGCTCATCAAAACGATTATTCGCAGCGTGGAAATTTGCGCTTTGTTAGGTTTTTTAGAATGCTTTGTGTACATTGTGAATGAATTGGTGTTTTACTAATAGCATCTTTGTTTAACGTACTGCGTAGTTTCAGTTCATAGTCTAATATTTTACTTGATAGATCACAAAAATATTGAATCGGAAGAGTCAAATTATTGATAAAGCTCCGAAGTACAACATTTTCTGTACTTATACAATATTTTTTTTATTGTGCATATGAAAATATTTCTTACCATTTATTTTAATCATGTTGACAATATGGGTTTAATTAATTAAAAACATATTTTTCGGTGCGTTATTAGTTGTCTTTGCCATGAATATTTTAATAACAACATACATAAGAATTCAGTGATGGAAAAATTTGTACTATCACATAAATAGAGGGTTTCAGAGTGAAATTTAATTTAACATATGTAATTTTGATGAATGTATAATGTAATGTGAATGAAAATTGTTTATAATAAACTTAATATTTACGGTGGCGTTTCAAATAAGAAAGAAACAAAAATAAATAAATTTAGACTCTCTTGATTAATAAAAATAAACAATGGATGTTCTTTTCTTATAACCATCATTGATCCCATTGATATTTCGTTTCAGCGGTCTTTTAACTATGCCTATCTTTCTACTGTGGCCGCAGGAAGAAACAGTGAGACCTTCCGACAGGGGGTGTTCAGCTTGTCGGTGTGAGGGGTCCATTTCACATACCTTCGAGACTTTGAAATTTATCTCTTAGACAGGCAGGTTTCTTACATAGCCATGCACTTTTTATTTTAGGTCTTTAATAATATAATCGGTTGCGGCACCTCATTTTGAAATTAAAAGTGTACAGAAATTGAGTTTACGCGGCTATATATTCTTACAATCTATATATTACTTGTTGTTTATATATTATTATTTTATATAGTAGTTATATAAACTCGATAAAATACAAATACATTTTTCTATTAGTTTTCTTAATACTTTATTTTTATTACTGTTTTTAACTAATTCACTTAAAAATCAGTTCATGTAAGAATGTCATATATTATGTGATATTGATCTTAATCAGTATTATTACTGTTAACATTTTTATTAAATGAATTACATTTATCTCATATCTTATGTTCAAAATTCATTTTCATTTGTCCCACTGAAAATGGAGGGATGTAGATAGGAGTCAAAATGGCAACTTTCTAAACTAGTTTTAACTCGCTCTATGATGTAGTGTGACAGCATTTCATTATAGTACTCAAATTTTGTTGCGCAATAAAAAACGGTCATGTGAATCATTGTGAATTTTCATAATATTTGTTAGCATGGTAAATCTTTCAACAAATTCAGTCGGCTGTTTATGCTGAGAGCGAAACAGACCAATATGGTGAACAAACCGGTTCACATGATATAGAAAATTATATAAAAATTGCACTAAATCATTTTTATTATTTAAATAACGTTTTAGAATCAGTATAGAATATTACTTATTATTATTATTACATATTATTTGATTGAGATATAACGATTTTTTTAATGTGTTCAGATACACAAACAATACCTGTTATAAATTCTGGATGAGTAAGGTAATAAAATTAATTTCGACTAACCTTCTTGTCTCCAGAACAGAAAATGTAATATTTTATCGTAGCGTGGCTCTATCACTCGTGGAATTGAAATATATTGAAAATGACCAGCATTTAACTGATTATATGATGTACTAGAGGCTTAATAATTATTAGCTATTCAAAGTACCCTTCCAATTGAGATCATTTTTATTATTTTTATTTTTATTTGTGGAACGAAAATTTGTAATTAACTTAGTACATAGTAATATAACTTGAATAAAATAATAAATTTTAATTACACATTTAAACTGTCATCCCCCAAGAGGACGATATAACCTAATTTAAAATGTATTTTTTAATATATTTAAGTTCGTTTCTAAATGATTCTTGTTCAACTTTAATGTTAGATATTCTTAATTAAACTTTATTTACCACAATTTTATTACTTTCATTTGTAAGACAATATACGTATGAGATAACATATTATTTTGATTACTTATTTTAATTAATGGTAAGTGGAAACCATCAAGTTTATTAGTGTGATAAATTGCGGTAAGAGTTCACCAATAGCGCGATGTGAAAATCAAATAAAATATACTTTATATAACCCTGGTTATATTACCAAGTTCTTGTATGCGCTATGTGAAATATAGGAGAAGCAATCTCTAGTGAACATAATATTATTTGTGTGGCATATATATGTACATAGCTTTATAGTTACTCTCAAGAGATGATAAATCAATTTGTCGACTACTTTATGCACACCGTCTTATTGAAACTGGATTTATCATACTGCTTCTAAATCTATATTCCTATTTCTGCCTTGTAACAAATAAAACTACGTCGTTTGGCTTTTTTGTTTTCCACTAGGCTTGCTAATTCACCTTCAAGTTTTTATCGCAATTCATCATTCAGCAAAATGAATTATTTCAATTTATTAAGTTTTTATGTATATTACAAGCACAATAGCCTTAAGATACGTATATTACAAAACTCACTATAGTACATGCGTTACTATTGAGAGATAAACAATTTAAAATTAATAAAATTAATTCAAAATCATATTAATTTACTGTGAGAAAGAGAATTGAATTATCCGAAATTACTTGTAATACTCTTAAAGGATGAATTGCTTAAATTTAACACCATCGGTTACAAATAGTAGTGTTTACAAAAGAGTTTCAATCAACTTACAGATCAAAGTTAGCACCAGATGTTGACGATTTCAAACTGTTAACATATCTGGGCCCCTTTACCAAAGATAAAGTTATTACTTCATCTGTATACCGATGCCCAATCAAATATATTATTACGTACTTTTTCTTAAATAGCCATGCAGTAATCATTAAACTAATAAAGTTTAAACGAAGTTAGAGCCATGCTGCCAACTAAAATTATCGACAAATTATTCCTTGTATTCCTCATACTATAATGACTTAGTAAGTTAGAACTAGATTAGTAGTAAGTTAAAACTAGTAATAATGCCAGCGTATAGTAGCAGAATAACGTTGCTGTCATGTTAGGGGTGTTATTCTTTCATATGCAAGAAAAAGATAAATAATAATCGAATAGTCTTCTGCTTCGATTACGATTAGTAAAATAAGAATATATTTTTTAAATGTGTAAATAAACTTTTTTTCCTTGTATTTTAACACACAACAATTAGAAAATTATATTAATCAAAACTAATAATTAATCATTAATTTTTCTTTGTATAAGTATGTACGATATTAACCCCAAGAATGACGAATAGGCGTTTTCGAAAAATTACGGTCTTAAAGTATGATAACAGAGTATTTTCTTAATTTATAATAGCTAACCCGTGATTGCACTCACAACGAATGAGAACTTTGTCTGAAAATAGACAGAATAGGTTCACTCTTCCTATATATAGATACTCCAACAAACACACTGACGCATGTAAAGTATTTCATTCTATAACAGTTTATATAAAAACTACACAGCAAAAATTTCGTCGTTTAAAAAAGTATAACTAGTGATGTGAAAATAATATATCTACCCACTTTTATGATTTATAAAAAAAAGCTTAACATAGTGTACTATAGTTGAGTGAAATGTTACAAACAAGCTAACAGAAACACTGTCAGTTGAGGAAAACTAATGCGCACATAATTCAAGTGTAAGTTAACTTACTGAGCTAGTTGTTGAAGTTTTACTGAACATGTAACGCGAATAGTGTTCCCATCTGTCTGGTAACTTTATGTACAGATTTTGCAGAATCCAAGGTATGTTATTATTAGAAAAGTGAAAATAATTTATTAGCATCTTCTACAATTGTCTCGCTTACAATTTTACTAATAAGAGGCGTTTAAAATATATAGGACATTATATAGCAGAATATATTTATAATAAAAACTCGGATGTTATAAACGTCTTATCGAATTACATCTGTAAAACCTCTTTTTTGTTTTTTTTTCGAGCTGATGAGCGCTGTTAGCCCGAGGGCTTTTCAGTTTCACCGGGTTGAGAAGTGACGGACTTATGGCTCTCAGTCGAGATCTCTATTAATGGATAGCCAGCACAAGGGCTCCCGAGAGGAAGCCTCGGCTTGGACCGTTAGTCTGTCCCGCGAGAGCGTCTGACTCGAGGGTGCTCAAGGGGGCCGAACCTCGACTCAGTCAGCTGCTTCTGACTAAAAGCTGTCTCAGTTAATATCACTTTTATTATTATTGGGTATTTGCGCCAGAAACTCCAGCGACGGGGTAAAACCTCGTTGCATCTTCTTAGTTTCTATGAACATAAATAGGTCGAACGCAGAAGGAACACGCCATCACAGAATAATTAACATGTACCATATTTTTTTTAAATAAATTATTTCGTCGATTGATTGATTGATGAAGGGATTTATTATATCTATTAAAGTCTTTAGACAGGTTTAATCAAACATGGTAAAAGGATATTTTCTTTTAATGATTTAGTTCTTTCAGAAAAATCAGAAAATAAAAACGTCTTTTATTAAGAAAAGCCGTTCGAACATTCCGACACGAACGCCGAAATTCATTATGGCAGTGTTGGAAATTCGGTTACCGTGGCTAAATGTCGTATAAACTGAATTTGATATATTTTCAAATATTTTTATATTGTAAAATAATTTATATTGCAATGACTAATACAATAACGACTATCATATTTTTACATTATATAAAATATTTCTTATTTACTCGAGAAATTCCGTGTGTCTTTAGAATAATATTAATTGTATGTTGATAGCATTTTTTAATGCAATTAATTTTTCACATGATTTATACGATAATAGAAAAATGTTATGATAACAAAACACGTTTCAATTTAATTTTGATTTTAAATTAAAAATTTGAAAAATAAATTGATTTATAAAAATGTTAAGTGTACAAAAAAAAAGAGTAAATCAATAACTTGGAAAAATGGAATCTTATTAATGAAGTATAAGCCAGCCTTACCTGACGTAAGCTGAGAAGAAACGATGACAGATATATATCTATATAGGTCCTTTACCTATGAAATTGCCGTGCTTCAGTATTGGCCATTTCAAACCAAAAAAAAGTTTTGATTGTCTGTGAATTTTAAATTCAAATTAATATTGTTTTAAAAACATGACATTCTTTTTTATTTATTGATTAGGTCAGTCTTTTGTTTATTGTTTAGCTTTATATTTTCATTACGTTTGAACATTTTTCGTCATAATGAATACTTTAAAAATTCGTGTAATTATGGAATAAGAGTTCAGTCGTCACATCAACGCGGCACAATGTTCACGGAGATAACTTTACAAACGAACGCACAGCCCGTTATAGGTTTGCCCGGTTCCATTCTGGAAATTTTGATTTGAAAAATCAACCTCGCGGTCGTCCGGACACTTTGGTCAACAATGATGAGTTAAAGGCGATTGTGGAAGCTGATGATACTCAATCTACAACCGAGCAGCTAGATTCTGTTGATGTTGATGCTGTTAGCCTATGCGGCTCTTACAGCTTCATCGGACACAGGGCTCACGTAACTGAGGACGTCCGTGAGCTGGTTATAAACCGTGTTCCCTATTGTGGTTCTCTTACTTACTCAAAGCGCTCATAAACTGAGGGTGTCGCTCTACTCTCTGGTCTCATACCTATCTGATGATGCCACCCAAGTTGCCAGTTCCCTAGCTATCGAGTGATTCTCCCGAGTGGAGAATGGACGGTGATAACTAATGACCATCCGAGGTTTTGGTGTGTGAACCTAGCTTCTGATGGACGCCACCTGTTTTCTTATCAATCGGAAGCTGTGGGCGGTGAGAACCGCCCTGACACGCGGGTGTAGCGAGTGTACGCGGTGTCGCGAAGATTGCGTCGCGCTCGGAGGCGAGGGCGACATGACGAGGTGTTTGAGCTGTGTGTGGGTCCGGGTTCCGTTGAGGACGGACTGGCGTTAGACTCCCCCATGAAGTGGGGGTCGTCGAGGACTTGACGGGGTCGACGGTTCCTAGTTTCCGGGTTCGGTACCGGATTGTAGGTTGCGGCGTTTACCACTAGCGGGTTGGAGTGCAAAAGCGCTTTCTTGAAGAAGCGCTGCGAGATAGATTTGAGGTATTCCAGTATGGTGACGAGATGTAAGTCACTGTGCAGATCGATGTTACGTTGATATGGTTCTGCTCCGTTTGCTATTCTGGTGAAGCGGTTTTGCACCGTAATTGATTTAGTTTGTTTTCGGCTACGAGGGCGAAGACGACGCTGACGTAGGTCATAATTGGTCTTACGCAGGACTTATATAAAAGGAGTTTATGTCTTAGGGACATTTTACTTTTAGCGCAGATGAGCGGGTGAAGCCGGCGGAATGAGGAACGCGGCCTTATTTCTTGCATTTTGGATATGCGGGCGGAAGCTAAGTTTACGGTCAAAGGTGACCCCTAGGTTTCCGACTGTTTCTACCTACGGAATGGGTCGGTCGAAAATCGTGATATGTCCTAGCTTTCTACGACTAGGTACTGGTGCTGTGCAGAATGGGTCGGCTGAGCCTCTCCAGAAGAAGACTGCTGCACTTTTATCAGGGTTAATTTCAATTCTCCATAACCGAAGCCACTCGGCGAGGCGGTTGGCTGCGGCTTGGAGACGAATGGTGATACGGCCCTTGTGTAAGTTTGAATAGTATACTGACCTGCGGATCTTTCGTAATATCACTAGTGTAAAGTGAGAATAAGAGGGAGGAGAGAACGGAGCCCTGGGGATTCCCGCTAGGAGCGGCCGGCTTGAGGAGCGCGTGCCGTCGACTCGATTTCGAAAAGTGCGATTCGACAAGAAGCTTCATATGATGTGCACGAGCCTGTCTGGTACGTTAATTGAGTGAAGTTTATAAATTAAACCGTTGTGCCAGACTTTGTCGAATGCCTTTGCGACATTGAAAAATAGTGCACCAGTACCCATGGGGTTTTTCAAGGTAAGCCCTGCAAGAATGTGTTCCGTTAAACGGAAGGCCTGTTGAACGCAGGAGTGCGTATTCCTAAACCCGAACTGTTCGTCGGGAAGTAATCTATTAGCTAGGACGTGTTCTTTTAGTCGCCTAAGAATAATACCTTGCCCACGGAGTTCAGGAGGTGGATTGGGCGATAACTGTTGGTAAGGCTCCGCGGTTTATGCGGTTTGGGGATCCCGATGACGTCCGCTTCCTTCCAGGCATCCGGGAAGGAGCAGCTGGAGAGGAGCGTGTTGAATATTGCCACTAAGAGGCAGGTAATATTAGCGGGAAGCGCTTTGAGTTTTTTATTGTTAAACCCGTCGGGACCGGGAGCTGACCTCTTTTTGAGGTTTTTTATGATGTTTGTGACCTCGTCGGTGGTGTAACGACGCCATAAGTGTCACGTCGGCGTTCACCTTTCGGAGGTGGTCTTGGTCCGCGGGGGCGTTCGACGGGGAGCATTGGCTCTCTAGACTGTCCGCGAGCTATTCGGCTTTCTCCGTGTCATCGAATGCGAGAGTAGCGTTATCCCGTAAAATTAGAGGGGGCATTTGTGAGATGGTGTCTGCTTTGAGACCCCACGCCACCTGCCAGTAAGCGGTATTCGAAGGCTCGAGGTCTGCTAGCAGGTTGCCCCATTTTTCGTCGTTATAGGATTTTATGCGCTCTTTGACCTTCGTTTGGAGGTGATGCAGTCTAACGCCATTAACGTCTGACGGGTATCTATCATGAAGCTTTGCCGCGCGATTTTTCGACCTTATCAGTCGACGGAGACTCGAGGGAAGGACCCCGAATTGTCTACATCCGAGCTAGCAGCAGCTTTTGATGTTAACATCTAAACAATATTGGTCCATTTGCAACAAATTGGCAAAAATTAAAAAAATATGAAAAAAAAAATACTTTAACTTATTTCATACAAAACAGCAATTTCATAGTTTCTATCTTATTACTAAAGATACAATTTATAATACAATTTTATGTTAAATAAGTGTATTTATAATATTTTACTATAGAATAAATGTTTTTTTTGAATCATAATCCGGGTTTAAACACAATGTGACTTCATTAATACATACGTCAATCATCGACTTTTGTTCAAGGTTATTATAATGTAGAATCTTCTAAATGACATTGTAGATCTCCGGTTTATAACCAATAGGCATAACTAAGTATTTATATAATTTTATTTTTTATTTTTTTAAGCTGGTATTATCCATTCGACATAATTGAAAATATTGTCTATCCATTAAAACAATAGAGGATGAGTTCACGTGAATATTTCAATTCCAATTTATCTTCTTATAAATTAAGCTTGGCCCTATAAAACAAACTGTCAGAGCAATACAAAAGTATATCAAACTTTCTAATTCTACCTTTACTTGGCAAAGTTTCCGATTTGTTTGCAATTGTGGAAAAACAAACTATTTTACGTTTCTTACATACCTTTTCCAAAACTTTTGCCCCTTTGCAAATAAAGCAAACGTGGATAACTACAAATTTTATTTAAAAAATGTTTGGTGTATATATTTAATATTGATTCTGTTACCACATGTCGTGTGAGATGTCCAAGTTATTTTCGATGGTGGTCGAGTTTTATTCTAAGCGCCACAATATTATATTAATAACTGCAATTTGTGTGTACGAAATTCCTGTACTAAGATTATATAATAAAACATGTGAAGTGTGTTTTAACACTTTGTATTATAGATATACTCTTGCTCATATCTGAGTAAGTGCATGATACATGAACATTAAAGCCGTTGGCGTTTTGGCAAATGGTTTTTATGATACACTGAGTTCTATTTAACTAGTCTGGCCATAAATACTGTTACATAACAACTTTTCTTTTTTTCAACTTTTAATTATTTTGAATTTGGAACACGTATATTACTATAAAACTTCTTTCGATTTTGGGCCATTTCACATATTTTTTCGTGTTAATTATCAAATTACAATATGAAATAGGGTGTTGAAGAAAATAGGATTGCAGTGATCGCCTTGCCCAAAGTGGGTATGGAGCCGTCGGTCATATTACAGACACTTCAAAAGCTTGGTATCAGCCGTATGTTCGTATATTGTATCAACAGATACAACAACACTTCCTCTGTCGAAGACCAGAATATATCGGGGCGGCCGCGTGCTGTTAGAACTACAAAGGCTATTAATGCTGTTAAAGCCAGAATTCGTCGAAACCCCATTAGGAAGCAAAAAATCTTATCGCGAGAAATGAAGATTCCCGCTAGGATCCTGTCGCGTATTATAAAACACATAAGCAAAATGATAAAGTGTACGCTCACAGTTCTAAAGAAGCTGCTCAAGTGGTCGGAAAGGTACAACGTGGTCATCATCCTGCGTCAGTGATGGTTTGGTGGGGCGTGTCTTATCAAGGAGTCACAAAACTACATTTTTGTGAAAAAGGAGTGAAAACTTCAGCCAAACTGTATCAAGATATAGTCTTGGACCATGTTGTGAAACCTCTTAGCAATATACTTTTTAAAAATATACCGTGGACTTTCCAGCAGGACTCTGCACCTGGTCACAAGGCACGAACTACCCAAGCCTGGCTTGAAACCAACGTTCCGGACTTTATAAGAGTTGAAGACTGGCCCTCATCTAGCCCAAACCTCAACCCTTTAGACTTCAAATTATTGTCAGTTTTAGAGGGTATGGCCTGCTCTAAACGACACGGTGACATTGAGTCTCTTAAAAAATGTATGGAGCAAGCAGTGGTGAAACAGTGCGTAAATCCATAGATTTGTGGCCAAACAGATTAAAGGCCTGTATAAAGCCAAAGGTGGCCATATTGAATAGAATATCTTTTTTATTTTTTGCTGACTGACTAATAAATATGTAGGTATCAATTTTAATAATATTACATTACTTCATTAAAAATATGCATTTTTATATATAACAGAACTTATAGCCGGACTAGGTATAATAATAGGTCTTTATCTATGAAATTGCCGTTTTGTATGAAATAAGTTAAAGTATTTTTTTTTCAAACTTTTTTATTTCTGTTATTTAAAGTAATCACCCATGTAATCGATGTTTTTTTGCCAACGCGAAGGTAGTTTATTGATGCCCTGGTAAAAATCAGCTGGACGGAAGGCAACAAACTCTTCAAAGGCATTTTGTACTGCCTCTCGGGAATTGAATTTTTTTCCCGTTAAAAAGTTGTCCAAATTTTGGAAAAAGTAATAGTCGGTGGGTGTAAGGTCTGGTAAGTACGGTGGATGAGGGAGAGCTTTAAACCCCAACTCTTGCAGCTTGGAGACATCAATCAAAAAGCTTTTTTTTGGTTTGAAATGGCCAATACTGAAGAACGGCAATTTCATAGGTAAAGACCTAATATTACAACTATTTTCCAAAGTTAACTTGGATTGTAATGGTGTATCAAGATGAGGCTCAATTCATACGTTAGACAAATTGGTGGTTACTGATACTTCAGTACTGTGTCTTATGGTGGGTGTGTGGATCAACTGCGTCTTAAGCGAAGCGAATAAATTATGGTTTAGATTGGTGAGTTTTTGCAAGGTATCGCTGCCGGCCAGGTATCATGTGCATCTTTGGGGTAAAGTGTACGCTGGTTATAGTTGAATTGATATTTATTGCTACTTAGCAACATTGAGTCTTCAAGATTGTCACTTGACTGCGTTAGCTTCAAGTGAGCAGTGGATTTTGGGCTTGATACTCGTGTTGACCTTGTATTCTGTGGTGGTACCAAACCCTTCACTTACATTGCGTTTGCAGTTGTAGCGCGACGGATGCGCGTACGGATGGTTTTATGTATATCAACCGTTACGATGTACACATTCACTGTATCTGGATTTTTTATATTTGTAGACAAGGTGAACTGTGAGTGTCCATATTTCCGTGTCGTATGTCATGACGGGTAAGAGGCATTGTTTAAAAAGTTCTCATAACCCAATAAAACCGAAATATATATTTAATATACTCGATTCCTCTGGAACTTGTTAATAATTTGTTAATTTAAGGTTGTGTGTATCTCACTATATATAAAATTCGCTATATGTAATATAAAATTGTATCCAAATGATAGATAAATCAAAGGAGTGATAATTGTTTTCATAGTGAACGAGACATGCAGTTGTACTACATTTGACAAAATAATAAAATATATTATCCTAAATCATATTAGCTACTGTATTTTCTTCCTCAAATCATTGTTGGGGATATAGATCATTAGTAAGCTAAACAAACGCATATCTATAACGATGCCATAATTCAATATATCTATCATCCAATATTACTTATTACTTGCGATTCCACTACAATTCTCTTTTCGAATAAAGAAATGTTTCAACGCAATAATAATGGCGAGGTTAGGGATAATTTGAACCACAGTTATTATTGGGTCGAGGACTACGGTATTAGGCGAATTACATGCGACCTTATACGTATTATAGGGGAAAATAAGAGTAATATATGTTATTTTTTAAATATTGACTTATTCAAATTATAATACGTACATTAATAAAAAATATAATATATGATATATAAATCAACTTCTTACATTGATTAAAAATTCACACTTATTATAAGAATATTTACCCTAGTTACTTATATTATATCTCTATCAAATAGACACAAAATCCGTTTTCGTTTTTCGTTAAAATGCCTTTTGATAATGACTTATTTGCATCTAAATAAAAATATTGTTTGTTATAATAAAATTACATTATTTGACGTATCATTTTTGTTTGAATTCGTATTAAATTCATAATTTAGTTAGATTAACATTTCAATGTTTGGCGATAAACTATTCAAAACTATCGTCAACAATAAAATAATTTGAGTCTTTTTTTATATTTTCGTTATAAAACATGGGCTAGTAACTTTTAAAGAACATCACATTTATTTCTATACAGATTTATAGTACAAGTTAGGAGTAAATAATATGCGATAAAAACGATACAAAGGATATTCTTTAACAATAGTTCTGATCATTCCACAACGGTTCGCGAGTCTAGGCACCGATACCTATTGTGAAAAAGTATTTGCACAATAAAGACCGGAAAATATTTGATCTTATATTATGTGAGAAAAGAATAGTGTCTCTTTATTTCATAAAAAATATCACTATCCCTATCAGTTTTTATTGACACAATTTATTAATTGAGTATAAGAGTACACTGGGTATATACATACCACGGGGCTCTGAAATGTAGATAGTAAAGGTTCCTGGAAGTGCTTAAGTAGTAATTATTATCTATATGATAACAACTATCCATAAAAATAAACTACTATACAAAGAAACTGTATATTCTATAAATTAACTACTATTGTTTTATTATTATTATTTTGTCCCTATTATTTCATTATGTTTACGTTTAGAGGTTTTTGATTTGTGCCAATTTTTATTTACTTTTCGTATTCATATATAGCGTAAATATTTTAAGTACTCGTAAGTTCATTAAAATATATTTTTTATTTACTTTCAAAAATAATCAAATATATTTTTTTTAAAAACAATGTAATAATAATAATAAAACCTTTACTATACTATACATATTAATCGAAGTCTAAGCGATTTATAAATTATATTCAAAGTTCCGAAAGGACCGATGTAAATCATTTTAATTTTTAACTTCATTTTTAATATAATATATGTGAGATCCGTGATAGGTAAGTGTCTAAGCGCTCGCTTACTACGCTTCATTACGGTACGCAAGCAAACTGAGTTCTATCCCACAAATTGAAGTACTATTTTATCACGTGCTCAGAAACTTTCCACTTGCCAAGGCACTCTAGTACATTTTTTTAAAGGAAGGCCTTTCAAAGTCAACAAATTTTGAAAATTTTATATTCATAGTTTAACAAATTAGTCTTAATAATAAGCTTGGGGCAATTGTGTCATTATTTTTGACTGTCATTCAGCTATGTTATTTAGGGTTATGATTCCAAAGTTTAAATGAAAAAAAATAATAAAAATTAAACACAATAACCATAATAATAAAAATGGTTACAGTTTGACCAAATTTCTAGGTTTTTCTTACATTGCCAATAATTTTCAAACTGCATGGATAGATTTTTTTTCTGATTTTTCTCATGATGGTTACGATCAATCCTGTCACCCCGTTTCGGCTTGACGTTGAGTTCTGGGACACCCTATATAATGAAATATTTCGAAGATACGTATAGTCCTCCAAGCCGCTGTGCTGCGACCCGTGATGAGCTCTATTAACTTCTCCAAAGAGGAGGACGTATACTCAGCAGTGTGATTTATATATAGGCCTCATTTTTATTTATTATTTTTAAATACTCATACAATTATTAATTCAAATATTTATCAAAATGTAGGTGTCTTGAAACAAAACTGCATCATTTTAAGCTTCTAACTGTATTTATTACAAAAACGAACACTTTATTAAATATATACATTAAATATTTAAATAATAATTATAAAATATATATATATATATACATCTGCTACATGTGCAAGCTTTAAACGTTTACGATGCCAACAGAGTTGGCAACCTTTCAACACATATCAAAAATACTTTAAATTGGTATCAGGTTATTCGCGATACCCCCATGTCACTGGCTGGTTGTCTCCAGTCCATACAGATAGAAGCGTCGCTGGAGTTTCTTGCGCCACTTCTCCAGCGCCCACGCATTCCGAAGTGGTGGTACAGATAGCTAATAATAATAGCGATATTAATTTAGATAATCCTCTGTCAGAAACAACTAACCGAGCCGAGGTTCGGCCCTCTCGGGCACCCTCGAGTCAGGCGCTCTCGTAAAACCGGGTAAGGGTCCAAGCCGAGGCTCCCTCTCGGGAGCCCTTGTGCTGGTTACCCAAATATAGAGGTTACATATATCATACATGAATATAACTATTTTATTATTTTATAAATATATATATATAAATATATATATATATATATATATTATATATATATATATTCGCGTTCTCATAATAACTTATATATTACATTGCATTTAAAGTTTCCCAAGGCCGTCCCAACTGTCTTTATTAATTACTTTTTTATAGATGATCCAAATGGTCATCGTTGACAAATTTAACTGAATGTTTAATTAAAGTTTATCTTGCTGCAAATTAATAAGTGAACATTGTTAATGTGCTTATTTCTTGAAAAAAGAAATGTCTTTTTACCTGCACTTGAGAAGAAAAATGAGGAAGAGAGTTCCCAGATATCTAAAGAGCATACATCTTTAAATTGTGTTGGTCCCAAGCAGGCCTTTGTGGAACAATCGTAGAGCTATGATGCAGTTAGTTTCTAGCTGTTACATAAATGGATTGGCTCAACCAAGGAAGGACCACTCATTCAGAGAATGACAACAAGAGAGGTGACAAGGACCGCAGTCATCAATCACCATGAAATGAATTGTCTTCAACCACACAATTCATTTCATTGCCACCGCTAATACTCCAATAAGAGCATTGTGAAATCACGTTGAAGGTTATTTCACAATGCTGTTGCTCGCAGTATGTTTCAAATGAATCACTCAGTGGTAGATCGACAAGTAGTGGTGTTCATGATGTTTAGTAGCTAATAATTGCAAGTGCAAAACTTGCAGGTTACGAGTATTTCTAGGCGCGGGATGGCTTCATCGCCTTTGTGTAATAGTATTCGTATAGGTAATTGATTAGATCAAAATTGTGATGACAAAAAATTATAAATAATTATAAGCTCGCATCTCTTTCTCGGTTGAACTGTCTTACGTGCTTTTAGAGTTTTAACCTTAGATTAGTTTAATTTTAAGTCTATAGCTATAGAAACAATTGCCTACCACTATTTTATTAATTGAATTGAACTGATTATTAATTTCAATTGCTATTTTTAGTCCATTATATACCTTGTAATATCTGTAATAAAATAATGTGCTGCAAAGCAAAATCATTTCGGCCATCCACCCAAAAGCTCGACTGTACAGTTTCATTATTTCATCTGATCGTTATTCTCTGTGTTAACCCAGCCGTGAAGTCGTTACAGGAAACGTGAGTTTTTTGTTATTTTCCTGATTACAAAAATTAATGTTGAGTAAAAAATTTTTTCAGTACGTACATGATATGTATATATAAATATATATCTACATAATGTATATATACTTAACTTCTCTATTGCATCTGTACTATGAATCTGAACACACTAATCGAAGAAAATACGGAACTAGTTTGATACGGTTTTAAATAATGGATCTTTCTTGAAGACAATTTGTCAGTACTATTTATAATTCTAATTTGATACTAGTTCAAGTGTATACAGGCATTTATTCTATTCAAGTTTAGTTAGTTCTATTTTACATTATTTATATTAAAAAGTGTAAACGAAAACAAGAAAAAACCAATAAATAATTACTCAACATTAATTGTGGTATGGGCAGAGGAAAAACATAATAAGAAGCTGACGTTTTCCTGCCGCGTTTCACGGTTTGGTGAGCGCACAAAAAATTATGTTCAGATTGAATAATGAAACTGCTCAGTCGAGTTTTCTGTGCGATTGCGCGATATTGTAACCTTGCAGTATTATTACACTTTGAAAATATGTTACATACACGATTAATACTTGAAGTGATGTAATTGGTGTTTACGAAAAGAAACAATCGTCGGAAAACTTATCACATTCCAAAATAATATTGTTTCTTATCACGACTATGAGTTTTAAAGTAACAATCTAATCAATCAGCTTCGGGAGCGCCCTTTGTACTTTTTAAAAATAAAAAAAACTAAACTTAATTACAAACTAATTTAATTAGCGTGTTGCCATAAATAATGAATGTACAAAACCATCATCTTAAACTAAACAATAAAATGTCTTACTTAACCTACGGGAACAAAATAATGGTCCGTTATGAAAGCACTGCTAGTGAGCTTTTATGCTGACATACGCACAATATATACGGGCCGTGCTTCCATAACTCCTCCCACCTCAAGTGCGAAATTATCGGTAATGTATGGATTTCGATGATTTCGCATACGTAGGAATAAGTGAGATTTATTTTTCCAAATTATTATATTAATACATGTTATGACTAAAATTACATAGAGCAATACAGTTCCTAAAATTCCACTATCAGTGTTCACTAAACTTATACTTTTTACTGATTGACTTTTTAATGAATAGGACAGATGTTTTAAATCGTCCAAATGAAGATTTCATAAATGTGCAGTCTAGTTCCAGTTAATACGAGTTTCCTTAAGTTTTGGTAGAGCTGCAGTCGGAGTTACTCTATATTGTACATTTCTTGAATTAGTTTAATTTTAAGTCTATAGCTATAGAAACAATTGCCTACCACTATTTTATTAATTGAATTGAACTGATTATTAATTTCAATTGCTATTTTTAGTCCATTATATACCTTGTTATATCTGTAATAAAATAATGTGCTGCAAAACAAAATCATTTCGGCCATCCACCCAAAAGCTCGACTGTACAGTTTCATTATTTCATCTGATCGTTATTCTCTGTATTAACCCATCCGTGAAGTCGTTACAGGAAACGTGAGTTTTTTGTTATTTTCCTGATTACAAAAATTAATGTTGAGTAAAAAATTTTGTCAGTACGTACATGATATGTATATATAAATGTTTATCTACATAATGTATATATACTTAACTTCTCTATTGCATCTGTACTATGAATCTGAACACACTAATCGAAGAAAATACGGAACTAGTTTGATACGGTTTTAAATAATGGATCTTTCTTGAAGACAATTTGTCAGTACTATTTATAATTCTAATTTGATACTAGTTCAAGTGTATACAGGCATTTATTCTATTCAAGTTTACTTAGTTCTATTTTACATTATTTATATTAAAAAGTGTAAACGAAAACAAGAAAAAACCAATAAATAATTACTCAACATTAATTATGGTATGGGCAGAGGAAAAACATAATAAGAAGCTGACGTTTTCCTGCCGCGTTTCACGATTTGGTGAGCGCACAGAAAATTATGTTCAGATTGAATAATGAAACTGCTCAGTCGAGTTTTCTGTGCGATTGCGCGATATTGTAACCTTGCAGTATTATTACACTTTGAAAATATGTTACATACACGATTAATACTTGAAGTGATGTAATTGGTGTTTACGAAAAGAAACAATCGTCGGAAAACTTATCACATTCCAAAATAATATTGTTTCTTATCACGACTATGAGTTTTAAAGTAACAATCTAATCAATCAGCTTCGGGAGCGCCTTTGGACTTTTTAAAAATAAAAAAAACTAAACTTAATTACAAACTAATTTAATTAGCGTGTTGCCATAAATAATGAATGTACAAAACAATCATCACAAACTAAACAATAAAATGTCTTACTTAACCTACGGGAACAAAATAATGGTCCGTTATGAAAGCACTGCTAGTGAGCTTTTATGCTGACATACGCACAATATGAACGGGCCGTGCTTCCATAACTCCTCCCACCTCAAGTGCGAAATTATCGGTAATGTATGGATTCCGATGATTTCGCATACGTAGGAATAAGTGAGATTTATTTTTCCAAATTATTATATTAATACATGTTATGACTAAAATTACATAGAGCAATACAGTTCCTAAAATTCCACTATCGGTGTTCACTACACTTATACTTTTTACTGATTGACTTTTTAATGAATAGGACAGATGTTTTAAATCGGCCAAATTAAGATTTCATAAATGTGCAGTCTAGTTCCAGTTAATACGAGTTTCCTTAAGTTTTGGTAGAGCTGCAGTCGGAGTTACTCTATATTGTACATTTCTTGAATTAGTTTGCCTTTTGTGTAATAATTTTTTCCTAAGTAGATACTGCAGGCTTCATTAATATCTAGGATATATGTTACCGCCATATACAGGGCTGGTGTCTAAATCTTTTCAACTTTAGTTATACCAGAAGATCCTACTACCGCCAAGTAGGATATATTTCCCACCAGTGACTTTCGTTCCTATTCACTCCTGCAGCGTCTACCATATGTCAGAGGGAGACAGCCATACAAGGCTAGAAGAAGGTTGACTGTAACGGATGCCATGTTTGAGAAGGAGACAAGTTTGTTCTAATCCGCTGCCGCGAAGTCATCTCTCCAGAGTTTTACCGCTGATATACCTGGATTTCGTGATGAATCCAGGCTTTCGGGTTTATGTATGAAACTAGACCTACTTATCAAGTTACACTGATTTAAAGTGCTGTATAAGAAATAGGAATTGTCATTCGTGTAACCACGCTTGCTTGCCGCGTGGTTAATGTCGTGGTTATTCCAAAAACACGTGGTGCTAACAATATATGTTCCCTTAATTGATTGTCTTTTTACATCATCAGTACATATTTCTGTAAGTAATATGTACTGATGACACAAACGATCTTCCTTAGATAGAAATTGGTTGGCTGCAATCTCCTCACATGGGCTAGCTAATGGCAAATACATGGGACCTTTCACCAAAAGAAGGGATATTTGGGAATGATTACAGTAGTTTTATTTTTAATATTGTCAAAAATAGGTAAGACATAAATTGATCAGATGGATCGATGATCGCTTATATATATATATCAGATGTTATTGTATCAGATATTATTATTTAAAACAAACTTTACTGGGTGCATTCTTGACATCATCCGGAAGGGCGTTCCAAAGGAGCATGGCCTGTACTATGAAAGAACGGAAGAATCCAGTGAAATGGAATGGAACACTTATTGAGGCGAAAGCCCTGCCGAGGTGGTCGTCGCTGTGCCGTTCTCATAGTGACGTCCGTTCTATTTTGCATATGTTTGTTTTGTGTGTTCTGCTGGTTATTAAAATTATTAGAATAAAATTGTCGCGGATGCATGGTGACATTGGTTGATACCCAGGGGGTCTATAACCGAAATGCGGGTGGTATCCGGATTGTTGAGGAACATAATGTTGATTCGCATTGCCGAAATTATGAGATGGGGCTAGTACCATATCGTTCGTCGGTTTATTAGGTGGAATTCCGAAATTAAATTTAGGTGTCTTATTATATAACTTAACCTACGAGGGAACAAAATAATGCTATGTTATGAAAGCACTGAAAGTGAGCTTTTATGCTGACATACGCACAAAGTCTTCGGGCCGTGCTTCCTAACTATTACTATACTATACCTATTACTATAACTATTTTGTACGTAAAGTGTTAGGATACTTTCCTACAAAATGAATTCACGAATAGCCATCAAAAGTGCTAAATTACCTACATTAAATATTTATCATATTAATAGTTACGAGCTGCGGCGTACGTAATCCACTAAGGTCTGACATAAATTTTTCTGTTTCAAATTTTCTTTCATTGTACAATTAAAACAAATTGTTGCAGTTGGTATTAGCATATTACAGATCGAATAAAATGAAATTCTTAGAATGCGATAAGATCGAAGAGAAAGAATAAGATTTGAGTTTGTTGAAAAATTGTTTATCACGCTACGAGAAGTGCAAATTTTAAATGCTTCCATAACTTTTGAGATCTGGCATATTTGAAAACGATTTAATTACCTCGTTAATTTAATAAAACGATACGAACGAAATGAGAAAATGGATGGATGTTATTATAATTTTAAATAATAAAGTTAGAGCTCTGTATAAATTAATTTTGAAATAATTCTTTTAAATATAATTATTTTTCTTTAACTAATAATAATTTAATAGGACAAATTACGACTGACTACCTCAGTACTGTATGTTACTTTTTTATTACCGGCTACCCCTAACAATTTATTTAAAATATTCAAGTTAGTGAACAAAATGCTCTTTAGGTTTTCAATTCTCAGATTTTTGCTGATTTTAATAAATCACTAATAATAGTTATGGGGTCAATAGAATAGTCAACAAGAGTTTGGAATTTTAATATAACTAATCACTTTACTATAATACTAGCGTAAAGTAGTAGCATAGTTGCTGTTTCGTCTGGTGAGCGAAAGTAGCCGAAAATATATATTTTTTTAATTTATTAGTTAATTTTTATAACGTGGACTACTCATATGTATACATTTGTTACGCATACGTATTTGGTAAAAGATATATAATGCTATTTTAATTTAAATTTTTTGTATGCAAATATAAAATGATCATCATTATGTGTGATACCATAATTGTAACTTAAAGGCATAATTTTGGCACCATTATGTGAGACAAAGTGTTTGCTAGCCTCACAATAATTACGTAAATTATAAAGAGGTTTCTAGGTAAATGATATTACTGTTTGCTACTTTATCCAAATATCAGTTTCTTTTTTAAAAGTGATATAAATAGATTTTCGATCGATTACTATATTAAGTTAATAAATAACTTAGGCTTTAATAAAACATGTAGTTCTAAATCTACAAAAGTAGTCAAATAAAGACATCCTTTATCATGATGTCAAATGTGTAAAAGGTGAAATTTTGAGCAAAAAACATTTTACAATCTTTGATCAAAGTTGAACGCGGTAAATAAGAATTGTGCAATATTAGAATTTCGAAGAATCATAACGTTAAGCCGATGTATAAGTTTCATGTTTGAAGTAAACTCGGTGTCGTCGTATCGCAAGTCAAGCAGAAAACTAGGTTCCCAAGATTTTTGTAAATAAAATGGTGCTTCAGGCAATGAAATTATTTTGCAGGCTAAAAATATAGCATATCTTCCATGATAACAGTTTTCTACAGTGGAATTAACTTCTAGCGGTTCGGATTTGTAGCCAATCAAGAGGAGTTAAAAAATTAAGAAGGTGCTAAAGACACAGAACCTAAACAAATCATCTTAAAATAATATAGGAGAATATTAATATAGGAGAATATAATTAGGAATATTAATTTACCTATGAAATTGCCGAAATAAGTTAAAATATTTTTTTTCAAACTTTTTTATTCCTGTTATTCAAAGTAATCACGCATATAATCGATGCATCTTTGCCAACGCTGTTGTAGTTTATTGATGCCCTTCTTGTAAAAATCAGCTGGACAGGAGGCAACAAACTCTTCAAAGGCATTTCGTGCTGCTTCTCGGGAATTGAATTTTTTTCCCGCTAAAAATTTGCCCAAGTTTTGGAAAAAATAATAGTCGGTGGGTGCAAGGTCTGGTTAGTACGGAGGATAAGGGACAGCTTCCAACTCCAACTCTTGCTGCTTGGAGACTGTCTGTCAACGCCCGACCCCATACTGTGCAGTATATATATATATATACATATATATATATACATATATATATATATATATATATATATATATATATGTAATATTTAATATTTAAATAAATCATATAGAAACTAGGAGCATCACCTTGATTTTTGACCGACTTTGACGTGGTTTCTTCATTTTTGGCCCATTTTTAGTGTGTCACTCGCTAGATGTTTCGCAGTTTCGACTTCACCAACGCACGTCTTGTCGACGTTTGACGAATGTAGGGTCATCAGTAACGTTGTCAAGCATCTCGTTTGCGAGCTCTAGTCACCGTTGTTTTAGTATAAAATTCAGGTCTTTTACTCTGACGGTGACTTTTAGGCATACCCAAAATATCACCCAAAATTAACATTACTATTATGTAATTACAGTATAGTATTAAAAGTATATTATACATATGTATGTATATTATATTATAAAATACTGAGTTTTATATCTGAAAGGTGGAGCTCTCGAACGATTTATAATAGTATTGTAAAAAAAATCGTCAAATCCGTCACAATCTCCTGCAAATGACATGGAACGCTTTGACGTATCATCTATAAACGTTTTGAAAACTTAACGGTAAATACGTCAATTTGCACGTGTAAAGCATCGGTTTAAATAACCAATTTATATTTGGTTTATATTAAATCTAAATGTTTATTAATATATAAATAAACATGTACGTATATTTACATGTATCCTCTTAAAATATACATTTTTAGATAATACTATTAAACCCTGCACTCATTAAAGGGAACACAGAGAACCGAAAAATAATGCTCTTATTTTACGGTGGGATTCTGTGAGGGCGTGATAGTTCTCGACCAGTCGGCTAGAGTCGACCTATTCATATTGCAGCCGGAGCCTAGCTGCAGCATGGCTCTACCATTGTTAAAATATTATTATTTCTTTCTTCTTCGTTTGGAATAAAGACACAAAAGCAACCATATCGTTAAACGTAAACGCATAGGTCTATGTCTATAACGAACTACTACGTCTACTAAACTACGAACTACGTCTATGTAATATTTCGAATAAGATATTAATGAGTATTTAGTAAATTATACTAAATTATGATAATAACACGTCTTTCCACTATGGAACTAATGGTTCTTTCTAATATATATGCATTATACATACTTTAATGAACCACGCCTGTGACACAGTTTAACCACATTAGCGACGACTTAGTTACAGGGTTGTGGGGAATAGTAATATGTCGGCATTGTGCATACATTTATTATATTTGTACATACATATATATTTATATATATATATATATAATGTTTATATATAAAGAATTTTATTGAAGGTTCTAGTGAAAACAGGAACGTAGTTCTGATGTCTTTTTTGAAAAAAATATTTCAAAATTAAGGTTGGTATTGAAATTAAAGGTAGAAATAACATAGGTTTATGTAAACAAAAAAATAGAAGCTTTTCCTATCAGATGAGGTAAGAACGTTGGACTTATAAAGATCATAAGTCTAATAGATTTAGATCTACTCGTAATGACGAGTTTCCAGTTTATGAATTCTTAAATGATTTTTGAATTGAATTGTAATTAAATGATTGCCCCAATATATTTTTTCAACTATTTTTGTACTTCAGTGGAACAAAATTTTTTGATACCTATTGCCAATACTTTCGTTTTGTTGTGTTTACTCTGTTGGTTATCGTAAAAAATCATTAAATAGGTTAATTATTGATAAATTTACAACTTTTTATTACTTTAATTTTTTTCAATGACAAAATTAAAGTAATGAAAAGTTATTATACAGTGCAAAAGAATTTACCACGACTCCAACACAGACATTTTTTCACTCACTATCTGTATTTTCTGCACTCAATAACATTAAAGTTACAAGCATGTATTCTAAAGTCAGGACGATTTACTGATACGATACGCGTAATTTATTAGGACGTTAATGTTCGATTCCTGATTTTCTGGAAAATTTTCGATACCAATGTATCTTACCTACTATGAAATGATCTACCAATAAAAACATGTTATTTTATTGTCACATATATATTTGAATGATAATTAAATTAAGAATAAGCATTATTACGTAATCATATTGTTGTACGTTTCGAGATATATTTGAATTTGTTTTAATAGATATATAGAATACGGTTGGCATATTTGCTCATATTTTTTGAGAGGCTCAATTTTTATAATTAAAAATTGTAGGCTTTTTATTTGTTTTATGGCAAATTAAAAGAAATAATATATAAAAGATAATTAAAAAGATAACTTTGATTTAGTTCATTAAAATGAAAGCAGGATCCTTACTAACAGTCATGCAACGGTATGACATTCGATTTCATTAGATATTAATAAAAGAACAACGAACACATTTCGCACATTAGCTTTTGAAATTGTCATAATATCTTAAATTTTTTAGTCCTTGTCTTCAGCGCCTTGTATATGAACAGTGTAGTGTAGTATGAATATTTTTAAAAGTGAAAGGAAAAAAAGTATCTTTGAAAGATATAATGCAGGAATAATGCATTAGCTTTGGCAAGGTTTATATTATTTTCTTGTTGTTTTCAACTTCACATGACACACATTTATTTCTGTATTGAAATAAAAATTGACCATCGTTCAAAAATAAACTTTTCATTTAGAAGATTGATAACTTTTTATAATATACTATCTGTGCCAGGAGGTTGGCCCGCGTGGTAATCAGTTTGTGACTATAAGAGTATCAGTGAAAATCAATATATGAACTAAGTATATCATATAAATTTTGATTGTTAATTTTTTTAACGTGTACATGAAAGGGCTTAGAGCTCCTCTGTTCACAATATTTGACGTAGTGCTATTTTTTATTATCAGAATGTACTGCTTCCCTGGAGTTCATACTATTATAGTGATAAACCAACACTTGTCCATCGATCGATTAAATCAATTTTTAGGTTTGGTTCAATATTAGATCGCCAGAACCATTGGTCGGCTTAATATATTAATAAGCATTCGGCATATTTATCCAGGTGTGATGCTCAAAACCGCAAATCTCCGAATGTCAAAATGAAGAAGAAAGCCTTTAACCGAGCCGCCAAGTCCTTTAAAAAGGAATTAAAAAAAATTTACCTTGATTTCATCAAACATATTGGTACAAAACTTTCTGCCTATTCAACTGGTAGTAGAGCGATTTGGTCTCTTGCTAAAGCGATTGAGGCAAACTTCTGTCGGTCCTCACTGCCCCCGCTGGTTAAGCCTGACGGCTCTCTGGCCCACACGGCAAAAGATAATGCAGACCTCTTTGCAAATCTCTTTGCCCAAAGCTCTCGTCTGGACCCCGGCGATAATATTCCACCTACCTTACCTCACAGTAATAATTCTATGTCAGAGGTACACATAACCAACAAAGAGGTACTCAAGAGGCTGCGCTGTCTAGACGTGAGCAAAGTCAATGGGCCTGACGGTATTCCAGCGATAGTACTCAAGTCTTGTGCTCCCGACTTTTCTCCCGTTTTAACACGACAATACCGTCTCTCTTTAAATACCGGAAATGCGCCTAAGTCCTGAAAGCTCGCGAATGTGCAACCCGTGCCCAAGAAAGGTAGCCGTGCCGATCCTGTCAATTATCCACCAACTTCGAATCCCTCCATTCTTTGTAAGATAATGGAGCGTAAATTGAATGCACGCCCTGTGGCATATCTAGAAAATAATGACATCCTTAGCGACCCACAGTACAGGTTTCGTCGAAATCGGTGAACTGGCGATCTTCTAGTGAACGCCACTCATATCTTTGTTGAGGCTCTCGAGAACAACGGTGAAGCACTAGTTGTCTGACTTGATATTTCGAAGGCCTTTGACAGGGTCTGGCACGATAGATTTAGCAGCAAGCTTCCAGCGTATGGCATCTATCCTGGCTTGATCACCCGGACAGCTGACTTTCTGAAGGAGCGGTCTCTGCGAGTAGTCATAGATGGCTACTCGTCTAAGACAATGGCGAATAACGGATTGGAGTTCCTCAGGGGTCTGTTCTCTCTGCTACTCTGTTTCTGCTGCATATTAATGACCTGCTGAAACCCGGTACCTTGGGGTATGCAGATGTCTGCACAGTTGTAGAGAGTTACCATTTAGGTGCTAATGCCACCAAGGATCAAGTACAGTCCCAAAGACTAGCCTTGGTAGAGCGAATGAGTCTCACATTACAGGACGTTTCCAGTTGGAGCGACGCCAATCTTGTGAGATTCAATGCCACCAAAACACAAGCGTGTCTTTTCTCAGCCAAAAGAAGCCGGCGCACTTTGGCTCCTACCTTCCAAGATCTATCTGGGGAACTCACTGATCGCCTTCAGTTATTGGGAATCGAAATTTCATCGAACCTGAACTATGGACGATTCATCGAATCCAAGGCGAAGATAGCTGCAAAAATACTTGGGGTCATGGTCAAAGTGCAGCGGTATTTCTTTTTTTTTAGCTTTTAACGCTTTACAAAGCTCAAGTTCGGTCGTGTGTAGAATACTGTTGTCACATTTGGGCAGGCGCCGCTAAATGCCATCTCGCAGCTTTGGAATCGGTGGAAAGGCGAACAAAGAGGCTAATTGGTAACGCAGCTGAAAACAATCTGTTCGGTCTTGAGTGTCTTACAGAATGCATTTTGGAGAGTGTGCTCAGGAATTACATGATCTAATTCCCCCATCCCCGTTCCATCAGTATTCGATCACTGCTGGATTTCATCCTTTTGTTGTGAACATCCCTCAAACCCAAACGAAGCGATTTGCTTCGTTTTTCATTATTCGTACAGCAAAGGACTGGAATAGTTTGCTCCCGTCTGTGTTTCCCTCTGTGTGGGTTTTTTCAAGAGTAGAGTGAATAGGCATTTACTGAGCTGTGTGCTTTACCATCCAAGACTGCATTTCCACTTAACATCAGGTGGGATCGTGGTCAAACACTTGCTTAGAAAGAATTTAAAAAGAATATATATATATAACTATCTGCTTCGCGAGGTCTATCACTGATTAACATATCATGGGCTAGAAAGACGTACGATTTGAAAAATGGAAATTTGATGACGTTAACGTTTTTTTGAGGATCAGCAATATATAGCTTATTGCTCTCGAGCAAGCATTAACCGTTAAGTCTGCCCGTTAAGCATGTTATGTTGACATATCAAGCGACTTTCAGTTCCGCGGTCACTTGGAGGGTAAGGCCATATTGGACTCTAAAATACTGGGCGTGCTTAATAAAGCAAGATGGTATTTCATGTTGGCCCACGATGTACAAGTTTACAATGTGCAAGTTCAGCCTCACATAGAATACTGTTCTCATCTCGGCTCATTCCATTTGGTAAACTTGCAAACTTTTTTATTTCTGTTATTCAAAGTAATCACCCATGTAATCGATGCATCTTTGCCAACGCAGTGGTAGTTTATTGATGCCCTTCTTGTAAAAATCAGCTAGACGGGAGGCAACAAAGTCTTCAAAGGCATTTAGTACTCAGGAATTGAATTTTGTTCCCGCTAAACAGTTGTCCAAATTTTGGGAAAAGTAATAGTCGGTGGGTGTAAGGTTTGGTGAGTACGGTGGATGAGGGAGACTTCCAACCCTAACTCTTGCAGCTTGGAAACTGTCTGTTGTGCAGTGTGGGGTCGCGCGTTGTCGTGTACGAGCAGTGGGGACGACCGATTGACCAAAGCTTGTTGCAGATGTGCGAGCTTCTCCATCATTGTCTTCAGTTCTTCCAATACACATTCCCAGTAACGCTCATGCCATTTGGTAAAAAAAATGTGATGAATCACACCGGCACTAGACTACCAAACAGTGACCAACAACTTTCTAGAGATCATTTTTCGTTTAGGGCACTGCTTTGTGCTGAACCTGGATCTAACCAACTTGCTGAACGCTTTCAATTGTCGAACAGAATCCACTTTTAGTCGCTTGTAACAATTCGGTTCAAAATTCTTTCATTTCTGTGCCCGTTGGGCAGCACGAGGCAGGTCTCAACGCGTACGTTGCGCTGGCGATAGTTAAGTTCGTGGGGAATCCATCTATCAAGATTTTTTACCTTGCCAATTTGTCGCAAATGGACCAATTTTTTTGATGTTAACATCAAAAGCTGCTGCTAGCTCGGCTGTAGATTGAGTATCATCAGCATCCACAATCGCCATTTATTCATCATTGTTGACCAGTGTCCGGACGACAACGAGGTTCATTTTTCAAATCAAAATTTCCAGAACGGAACCGGGCAAACCAATGACGGGTTCTGCGTTCGTTTGTAAAGTTCTGTCTATAAAGTATTACGTGCCGTTTGTGCCGCGTTGATGTCACGAAGGAACTCATATTCCATAATTACACGAATTTTTAAAGCATTCATTACGATGAAAAATGTTCAAACGTAATGAAAGCTACAAAGCTAATCTATAAACAAAAGACTAACTTTGTAAAAAGAATGTCATGTTTTTAAAACAAAATTAATTTGAATTTAGAATTTACCAATCAAAAAATGTCCGGTTCCTTCATCGGAAAACAGTGAGCCATGTTACTTTTTTGGATGGCTGGTACACCTAAAGCTATGACTTAAACTGGTAAAAAATTCTCTAGTAAATTATTACGATATTCATATGATAAATTAAACGAAACGAATACATTCATCATTCATAAACTGATGTATTTATTGTCAAAAGAAAAAAAAAAATAAATACCGCATACACTTAATTAAACGTCGTGCTAAACTACAAGATCTCTTGTAGTTTACCGAAAGACAACAACTTTGGGCATCGGGCCAAGTTCAACGAAATCTATTTTCAGTTACAATACTTAGGAAATGAGGCCGCGTTGAAGAAACCTTGTCCTTGTCACAGCTAGATGTTACGATAAAGAGAGTAGCACTCACCCTAACTAACCGAGCTTTTCAAAGTTGAAGTGTGATAGTGCTTAAGATATCGCAAAAACTGAATGCTATAAAAAGTATTAAGATTGATATAAAAAAAATCATAGTGAAGTTATCTGTGGCTGCATTAATCTGAAATATCAAGATGTTATGGCATGTGATGATATCGTTTAATATGTTTTTTACTTAACAAATACAGGTTATTGGTATCCTAACATTTATATGGACTCTGGTCTGTAAGTTGAGGTGTTAGAGATCTGTCACAGAGGGTATCAAGAAATAAAATCTGCTGACCCACATATTTATATATATATATATATATATATATATATATATATATATATATATATATATATATATATATATATATATATATATATATAAATATATTGAAAATGGCCATAAATATTATAAATATATAAACATACAAATGATTTACCAAAGATTGTAATTCACATTCACGTCCTTTAAAGCCTGTAATAATTAATATATACAACTTTGCCGTTGTTTTGTTTGAAAAAATGAATGTCAAGGATCGCAGATCAATTATCGACTTGACTTCCTGTCTAACGTTACGCCAACAAGATTCAATTACAGTTTAATTTAAAAACAAATGTGTGTTTGAATATTTTCTAATATTATCTATCAAAATGGGCTTTGCCTCTGAGGAGATCCATGGTCACATTTATAATTAGATAGAGTATATATAAGACAATAAGAATATATGCATTGATTGCTAAATATAAAATTATCTAAAAACCAACTATAAATTAAAACGAATAATCCCAAATATAGATTTTAAACCTTATTAGTAGTTATTGGATAGTCATCAATAAATATCATCAATAACCTTACTCGGTCCCATTACTAATTTGGGTCGGGGCAGTACGCCATTAACCTAATATGATTCTTTCTATTAATTTCACATCCACTCTTATTACTTTCGTATCTTAAATGTTGCCCTTGAGCTTCAAAGCCTTAAGCATTAAGGTCGCAAATATTGCCGGTGACCTTCCTTCACCATCGTATAGTACTGAAGTAACGATCTCAGATAATTGATCTCCGTACAACACGAACGAGACTGTTAGTATTAATAAACATATCTCTTTATATTTTTAGTTTTATAATTATAAACTTACAAGTAACCTCAAGTAATACTCAAGTGAAATCAAAAAAACTTACGTGGTAGTAGAGGATTATATAAACCATAGTTGTATTTCTATCTTGTATTACTTTTCTATTTGCATTATATCGGGGGGATGGGATGGTGGGCTGTCCTATTACCCGGTCCTTCGCACCGTCGCCCCCACCCTCTGCATCTGAGGTGGAATCGCGGAGGAAGGGGAGTGGACCTAGGGAGGTACACTCCAGTGGGACCCTCGGTTACTCCAGCGGGGGTCACACTGCCGACGCGGCCGCGGGGGTAGAGGTGTGTCGGATTTACTGCCGCTCTTCCTTTCCCTGCGTCCGAACTATGGGCGTCGGTGGAGCCTTAGACCTGATGCGACGCAGGGGTTGGGATTTTTATTACTTTTCGGACCCCATAGCCTCGGGGGGGGGGGTCCACTTTCCACCTACTAAAGAGGTTGAGTAGGAAGGCGCGCTTGTGTGAGGACTGCTTGGGCGGCTGGTGCCGTTGGGGTTGCAAATATGTTCAAAAGCGTTCCTTTGATACGTGATGATGGAGCCAACATTGGGTTTTGTCGGTGCGAGTCCAACATAACCCATCCCTATGTCTACGCATATCCCACGTATGTCTAGGCATTTCGCCATATACAAAAAAAAGGTTTCTTGGTACGTATGGAACGTATGGTTATATATATATATTAGATAATGATGATGTCGTTTCTGAAATAACTATGTTTTATCGTAATATTTCATGAAAGATACGCGTAATTGGTAATAAATGAGGAGAAAAATCACCTCATGGTAAGTAATGACTGCGGCTTTTGATAACTACATCCATCGTCAACAAACATTCACATTGCACATGCGTTGTCACTTCTGAGGACTAAGGTGGAATGCCTCGTTACCTGTATTCGGACCCGAAATCCCTACACTCATCAAACGAAATACCGCTACACGTTATACCCCTGTATCATACTATCTCGCAATTATCATTCACCATCAGGTTCACTATGTTAGTTTGCCATCCTTTATATAATAAAAAAATCAGTTTGCTCTGGGAGAGCGCACCTCAGTCGAGACAAGCCATTTATGATGCAGCAAGAAACAAGCGGCACATTGACTTTTTCGTTGCGTAGAGAATTTATGTCAGCTGTGTGATTAAATGAAATTAAAAATCTAAGTCAAAACCTACAAGATTTCTTTAAATTTATTCAATGTAATGATTCCTGCATGACATCCACACTCGTCCTTGATAAGAAAACATAATTTAGATGCAATCTCGACCCTGAGGATTGAAATTAAATGTATTGTCCCCTATAGTTTAATCTCTACGGTATCTTTCTTACAATAAACAAAAATAATACACTTCCTTCTACTTTCTGTACACTTTTCTTTTCTCGGGTTCGACAGAAGAGAATTCCATAGAAATAGCAGCAGTACCTTTATATTTAGTATTCTGTATGTATATGAATTAATAAATAATAAAAAAAATGTGCACTATTTCTATTTTATAGCTGGTTTACTGCAGCGTCACTCAACTCACTATAAACTAAGGAATTATATTGAAATATATATGAAGAAATATATTAAATGACATAGTTTTAATTTTATGAGTCGCTTTTGTGGAAATTGAATGAATAGCATATAAAAGGTTAAGAAGTCAGTCAACTAAATATATACAGTGTTTACTTAAAACTATAATACGTTATCCTAGTCGGGACAACATCCGTTTTGTGGTCTAGCCACAGTAAATTCGTATTCTACTCGGCACTGGTTATGGCAATGAGTTTCGAGAGAATTAGATACAGGGTTGACTATGAGTAAAAAGTTTACAGTACTACGTAAACTTTTTACTCAAGTTTTTTAGTCAGGAAATTGGATTATAGGGTATTGTTGTGAGTTATTGTTTTTCGATTTTTTATACGCTAACATTTCTAATCCAAGGAAGCTATTCTCTCACTCCCTAGCACATATCAACAAGAAGCTCCACTTGGAAAGTGTATAGCGCTCCTTAAGGACAAATAGGACTCGCCGCCGTGTTTTGAAACAAAAATTAATAAAGTTGCACGATATACAAATATAAAAATATTACAATATATAGTGAAAAAACAAAGGCATTTAGTACAAAATATCATCTCTGTAGCACTGTAGCGTAGTGGCTAAAACCGATTATTATGTTTTTCAATGTGAAAAAGTTTTTAATATTTAATGGCTACATATTGTTATATTTTTAATTATAACACATGTGAATAAATAAAATTTAATCTGAGAAACAATAAATTTAGTTACATACTGGGATATGCGACGACCTATGCAAATTTTGCGGCAGTCAATGAATGAAAGTAGCTTAGAGAGCGTGCTAGGACATCCTAGCACGATTCCCATTACAGAATGATGATGATTACTGGGCTATTAACAAACACAGACAATATTATACTAAATTTCGGTGTCACTTTACATAAAAAGTTTAACTTTATTATATAAACAAGTGAAATTTCCTTATTTGTAATAACAACGTTAGAAGAAAATAAATTCGATGAACATGTAAATAAATCATTGCGGCGGCTGCAATTTTTCACACTCGATGTTGGAAGCGATGTCATTATCGTGGTATAATAAATTTTGAAAAATATTAACGATTTTAAATCTACGATTTTCGATGTCTACTCGTATTAAATTACAGCGGAATATTCTTGACAATGAACATAGCATGGTATCAAGTACTTGTATTAAGACATGTCATTAGTCATTGTCATTAGTCTTTTATCATTTATACTTAAAAAGTCTCTATAAGTCATGTAGAAATTTATTAAGATGCACAAGTCTTTCAAAGAATAGATCTGTTCACAAAAATTAGACTCATTCCCTAAAAAGGCTTTTATCTATAATTTGTAAAAGTATATTATGCTGACTAAATCATTCGCGCATTGGGCGAACATATTATTCATAATAATTGATTAATTTTCGGTAGATTTCAAAAACATTTGGGATAATATAAAGCATTTTTGAATATGAACTCATCGTTTTTTTACAAATTGTGTGATTTAGAAGACAATTTAAAAATAAGGTTTCATTAAACTAACCTCATTATATTCGTTAGCTGAGAAGGTATTTAGATATGACTTTTATTTAACTAATTCTATAATTAGACAATGACAATGATTTAAGTTTACCCTTGCTGAGAAGACTGAAGGTAAGTAGTATCTTCATATAACTTGAGCTAGCTTAGTTTCCTAGAGCATCAGAGTGTGAACCGATCACCGTACACCTTGAACAAATGTTAGCGAGTAACAAAGTTTTGCATGTTAGATTCTAATTAACAGAAACTTATCAGAAAATGTATTAGTTATACGAAGTCATAAGCGCTAGATCGGCAGTTTGTTGGCTTTCTAACGTCTAGAATACCACTCTTTTTAAATCTTTTATCGCAATATGTCGTTGCAACAATTTATATAAAAGAGTAAACATATTACTTCTCCTGGAGAATTTTTTATTCACCATCACCATTACGCAATAGTCCCCCAACTCAGAAAAGTTAATTCAGCAAATCTTTGTTTACACTTGTTTCTTCGCTAAATCCTTTTGTTTGTGCGCACACCTTCAATTCAATAAAGCTTAACAAAAGTAAGTTACAAATAAGTAAAAAATAATGTACTATTTGAATCCAAGGAATGTTTATAGAACCTTTTTTGAAATTTATTTACATTAGGGTAGTAATGAGGTTTAGAATTATACATACTAATGGAAAGCCAGGAAAATTTCAAAAGACAGATTTTATTTATTTATTTACCTTTTGCCATATTTACCTAATACAATATATAATTAATAATATGCATTTTAAAACTACTCCATATTTAAATAAAACAAATAAGTATTGAAATATGGCAGTGGCCGCGGTAAAAGGCATTATTTTATATGGGACATTAGCGATGCGTTGCGATGCCCATTCAGACAGTTATTGATATTTCACAACGCAGCATCAGAATTTAAAAAAAAAAAAATTATATATTATATATAATAATAATAATAATACCTATTCATCAATTATCTTGTATTCTGTAATATACAGGATAGATGTGGTTTGAATACGATTTACAGATGGACATGTATAGCTAAAGACATTCATTTTATGTGTTATGAAATTGATTTACCGCTTCATCTATTAAATTGGCTGTTATTTTTGATACCTTAGTATCATGCCAGTGATTTTATCGATTTTCATTTATTAAAAACGTATAAATTTAGTTGTAATTACATTTAGTAAGTTATAAGTCAAATTAATTAATTTTTAATTTTTTCATGGACTTGGCATTAGAAGTGAACGAGATGAAAAGCTAATTCAATTCTGAAACATCTGAAAAGTCACATAACAATAGCCCTTGACTGAGTAACTGAGGGCGGAAGGCGGGAATGGAAGGATTTCCGATTACTTGTGGGAACTTATCCAGCGTAGAAAGTATCTTAAGATAAAGGTCTTCAGAACAGTGCAGTAAGGAGCGAATACGCCGTGCTTGGTAGGGCCATACAACGTAATTGTCTCCACTACAGAAATACTTTTATCGGGAATATCTGCGATGACATCGAAAGACATGCTAATAGGATGCAAACAGCAGACCTTTTAAATAGTTCGAGTGCTCTCCAAACAATTAACATCAAAATCTTGAATGGTTGGAGACGGTGATAGCAACTTTCTACACGAGCTTGACCAAATCATTGAAAAATGGCATACCTATTGCGAACAATTGAACGCAGATCCTCATGAAACAAATGGAGCCACCACTGATTGGAAGGTGCTAGATTTAAACCTATGACTCTATGATTAACATATTGGTCACATTGCAAGAAAAGATGACAAAACCTCGATAAACTCATTTACACCGGAGAAATAGAAGATAAAAGACCTCAGGGGTGAAGCCCGATGCATTAGTGTAGTCAAATACACACCACACTCGGTACCACAGTAGGTAGATATGGAAACACATTACTTGAAGGAAGGTGTGCTTTGTGTATAAGAAATGTGTTTCCATCTAAAAGAGGTCATGACATTAAGCGTTGAAGTATACGGCGAGAGGAGGAGGAAGTTTTTGAAGGATGGTGTAGATCTTCACGTAGTAACAGATTACAGCAGCATTCCACAACTAGCGGTAAATTATTAAGATAGAGGAGGTTGTCTCTGATATGAGAGATAAGGATTAAGGATAAAAACATCATTCTGAAGCCAGGTTTCTGTGAATAATAGGATATCGCAATATCGACATAAAATATTATATAATTATTAAATAAAATTTTACAATGTGTGCGAAGCCCAGTCACTGTTGGTTAGATCCTTATTATATTCGTTATTACTATTTCAATATACTATTAACTAATTTTTATCATTCAGGTTTAAAATATAAAATAATGAGCATTAATAATTGATTACTTTACTTTGTTTACATACTATGATAACTGAACTTAATAACATATTGCGCCTGTATGAATACAATGTGCATTCATATAAAACGGTGGGAGGTGTTCATTTATATAAATATTCTTCTGATCGCCAGCCACAGCTACGTCTATAGTCGTAGTACTTTTCTTCCTGCGCACAACTGTGAGATTATGTTATTTTATGCGGAGAACGACTTCAACTTGGCGATAATATTTCTGGTTCTTATTTGTACGAGGGATGTGAAAAAGATCTTTATACCTTTTAAATCTTCAAAATGAAATCTAAAATGAAATCAAAAAAAAAAAATCTTACAATCAAGGAAGTTTAAGCACTCGCTTATCTGTGTTCCACGTATAACCGGTAATTCTTTGTCAGGGACCATCATAACGCATTTTTTATACTTTTATTCATAACGTCCTTACATCCCCTTGTGAAAGATACACTGCGTGTTGGCGTATTGTTGTGTTTTTTGTCATTTTTCACACAATCGATACAGTACCATATAGCACCCATTTCAGAAATAAATGCATTATCATCAAGGCGCATGCATGCGTAATGCTACTTTTTGTTACATTTCTTGCATAGTTAATATTTTTTATCGTTGTCGTATGCTGCAGTACCCCAACTGGTCTTAGGCATCGTGATTAGTTCTATTAAATTTATAAATTAAATTTTCCTTATCAGAATTACGTTATATAAGGTTTTTAGTCTTTTACACGTTACTTAGTGGACAGTTTTTAACGCTAAACTATGAAAATCTACTTCTTGCATAAAACCAAAGAATTGGATGACAATTTGGATTAAAAAAATATTTATACTGGTGATATCCCAGACATTTGAGGCATACAGGATGCGTGGCTCTGCCACTGATAATCCATAGGATGTTATTATTCAGGCCCCAATATACGCTTGCAGCTCTGGATATCGATTTAAAGATGGTGGTGGCTTTTGCGTATCTCTTAGTTATGTGCTTTTACTTTTGAGTCGACTGTGAGGCCCAGTACTTATTGGGATCTCCACGCTCTCAAATATTTTTCACGGTGGTGGAAATATAAGTTTCCTGCATAGCGTGGGGTGTGGGAGCCTCGAAGTACATTTATTCGCCGTGCCTCAATTTCATACAGCGTCAAGGGTTTTGGTCAGTATACATTATAGCTCGTCGGTCGTATTTGCTCTCGCTAGTCACTGTCGTCAATTAATGAATGTGTGCCTCCCACTCATTTGTAGATACGAATCCAACTGGATATTCAAAAATATATAGCATTCCGGGCTTATGTGGACTCTACATGAGACCTGAATGATTCCTTTTTGGGCTAGTTGGATTTGCGAAGCGTAGCTTTGCAGATCTGTCAGAGTGGTAACTCTGTCCACCCTCATGATAGAACATAGGTTCTTGGTAGCGAGCTCGGCTAGGATTGCATCATGTGTTATTGTGATATATAAACACTCTCAATATTCAATGACACGATAAGGGTCAATTTGCGTTCCTTTAAATCCTCCTTGATCACCGTCGTGGTATCGTAGATATAGTCGTAATTATATGTATCACTTAACATTTATTTATGCTATACATCTATACATCATACGCTCTGTTTGAATAAAAATACAGTTTTAAAATAATGCAAAACTTGACCCTAAACGGGATGATCCATTTGCTCTGATGCACCAATTTAAAGATGAAATTCCGGACATTAATGAACAGGAAACCAACGGGATTATTTTGATTAAATTTATTACAAAAATCCATTACAAACATATAATTTTAACGAGCTACTCTGATAAACCACTTTAAGACCACACTAACAACCCCTGACGTATTTACAACAAGGCTATTAAGATCAGGCGGACAACCCTTGTTGAAGGAGGTGTGTAGAATTACCCCCCCCCCCCCGAAAGGTATCGCCTTGTCGTGGCGGGGGACTTAGTAACCGTGGCTTGGTCACCCATGGTGAAGCAAAGAGGAACCCAAATGACCGGCCTAAGGCGCTCTATGGCCGGCCCGAGGTGGGCCCGCAAAGAGCTTGCCTCGGTAGTGTTTCGGTGGACTGCTGGGGATGGAAGTGACGGAGCGAGGCCGTCCCTGCCCTTAGCAGCTGAGGCGGAGTCGCGGGGGAAGAGGAGTGTCGGAGTCGGTGTTTCGTTGCCGCTCTCCCTGTCCTCCGCGGCCGAACAACGGTCGGTGGCCACAGACCAGATCCGCCGCAGGGGGCTTGGATCGCTTATTGCTTTCCTGGTCCCATGACCTCTGGGGGGTGAAGTTGTTGGATTTGGAAGGCACGTCCGTGTTCCGGCGCCTAGCCTGGAGAGGTGGGGTGGAGAGGGGGATGTCCCTGGAGGAGGCCAGCGCAGGCGGAGCCACGGATGTGTGCGAAAGCGTTCCCGTGACCCCGTCATACGCGATGATGGAGGAACACCATCGGGTTTTAGCCGGTGCAAATCCGATATAACCCATCCTTGCCCCTGCAGGGGTGGGTATGCGTAGGCATTTTCCCTGGTAAAAAAAAAGGTGTGTAGAACCATTAACTCCGTTTTACATAATAAAAGAACTCCGAAGGTATGAAGAATAATCATTATATATATATATATATATATAGTATTTTTTTATAAATAGGGAGAAAAGACAACTTATTAATATACATCGCTTTTCTGAGCTGTTTCCGAAGGTCGTTACGAATTGTGTCGCGTGAAAGCATGACGATTTCAATCCATTGGTGTTGAGGAGAATATAGCGCCATAGACCACATACGCACAGTAAAGGTCTGTTTGTGGTCATAATATAATGACGACCCAATTACTTCACAAAATCACTCAGAGAGCAATGGAGAAAGTTCAAAAATTATTTCGGAGTTTAATAGTTTTTTTAAAGTATTAGTGTTTAAAAGTTTTAACAAAGGAAGTGACCAGAGAACTAAAGTAATCGCCATAGGCTCTCAAATATATACGCTAAAGTAGCAATGTATGTAAAAATATAGTGCAGATGTTGCATAAGGCGGCTGGCACAAACTAGATGTTTAAACCTAAACATTGGGCTAACATAGAATGTTAATATGCGGTTATATGAGAGAAAAGTGGAGTGGAGTGCCAAATATAGAGTTATCTATACAGTTGAAGCAAGCAATAAGGGCTTCTGCTATAATATTGAATTAAAATAATGTTTGCGTATGCCCAATGGTATTTGATATATTTAAAGAACAACTGCGGTAAAGAGAAGATAAAATACAACAAATTTAACTATAATTCATACTTATATGTCAACTAGTAGCTATTAGGATGACGAAGTGGACAAAATACATAATTATTGAGATACATTATTCAATACGGTAAAAGATAAAGACACTCATAATTCATGATAATATGTAAGAGAGGTCTATGTTAAGCAGTTGACTAATATTAAGTACAGACGTTGATGATAAAACAATTGTTTTTTTTATTTTAGTACTAAAAATTAATTATACACAATTATTTAAGTAAAGATGATGTACAAAGCATTGCAGTTGTATAAAATATAATATATAACAATAATTATTTTATGTGAACAACAACAATTCAAAAGGGAAGGTTCAAAGAATATTTGTTTATTTTGTGTTGTAACATTTAGTTATTACACACAATTGAAAGGTTATTCAATTGTGTGTATTAACTAAATGTTAATAATTAATGTATTTGATTAGGGTGTTTTAATTTTAATATCATATTTATCAATATATAAATTTTAAATAAAATATTTATACGTTTAATTTTGGAAACATATGTACATACATACTATATATCAATATTAATAAAATAGTTATTAGTGGGAATTGCATTAATTTATTTAAGTTCCTTGTAGAAATTCGGGTTTCTACTACCCAAAGACATATAAAAGTAATAAAAAATAATAAAAACTTAAAAGTTTATATTATAATGATAAGGGTTTATCTTATTTACTGCAGAAACTAAATTTTCTTTAAAAAAGCGAAACTCGAACAATGATATCTAAAAACATAGATGAGGTGCTTGCTCATTTACCACCTATTCTATAAAAAAAAAACCGTATTCAATTGTTTGGAGTCAGAACATGCACTGTCGATTACGATCTTGCTGCCACGGTTCGTGAGCAAATTGGTGATTCACTAATATTATTTCTTTCGAAGCCCATGGGTAGGAAATTTCAAAAGAAGCACCTTGTGTTAAACGTAGTCAAAGGCTTTCGCAACGTCCCGAGCAACCTGACGAAAGCCATACTGACAGACCACCATTAGTTGGTACTCGTTTAGGTAACTCAAGACTTGGTTCCTCCATGTTAGATGCATATGGTATGATTCACCCATGCTCAAGGGATAAGCAACAGTTTACAATGCACTAATGTCCTAGAATCCAAGACAAGACGACGCAACACGCCATTATCAGACAAAAATAAACATATTATAATAATCATTTTATTAATAGATTGTTGAAATGTTTTAAATGTATTCATGAGGTATATTTAAATATTTCATAATAATAACAATATGAGCTCATGAATATGTAATTCGTCTTCTAATGAGAACCCTCGTTTTTTGCAACTTTAAATTTTTATATCATTTATGAAAATATTCATCAAGAAAAATGATTTGCAATTATAACTTTTCTTTTTTTTATTAAATCATTGCCGGGTTAATTCGAGGTTCTAACTATGTATTAAAAAGAAATTTGCTTCCGTTTTAAATACATTAACCCCGTAAAGACTACTCTTTAACGGCATATAAACGGCTGAGAGTAAGTGTGATTCGTCTTCTGAGGGAAGAAAAACGGAGGCTCAATTTCGTCCTATCGTCCAAAAACTTAAATTTCAATAAAAATAATAAAAACCGTGAATTGAAAATGTAGTTTATTTTTTATACAGTATAGGCGGCCAACGAGCATGCAGCCCGCCTGATAGTAGGTGATCACCGGCACCCATGAAAATCCACAACTCCAGCGGAGTCACAAATGCGTTGCCGGCTTTTATGGAAGGCTTGGACTCTTTTCTTGAAGGTTATCGGTCGGCCCTGAGTTGTGTCGGTTCAGAAACACCCCTGGTGACAGCTGATTCCATAGAATAGTTGTGCTTGGCAAGAAATTTCGCGTAAAGCGCACAAAGGTGGATTTCCAACAATCGAGATGATGAGGATGTAATTTTGAATTCTATCGTGACGTACAATGTTTAAACTCGAGGGCTGAAATTAATCAATTAATCCGAACAACTTCTCAGAACAATCCCCATGGTAAATTCGGTAAAGAATGCAATGAGATGCAACATCTCTTCGCAACGTTAGTGAATCAAGCCGATTGAAAAGCACCTGGTCCTCAACGATTCGAGCCACTCTCCGTCGAATGCGGTCAAACGGAAAAAGCTGGTACTGGGGTGACCTGACCCAGAGTTGGTACAGTATTCCATGTGAGGCCAAATTTGCGCTTTGTAATGTCGCAAACAGTGAGCCGATATGGAATACTGTCTCGCTATTAAGCACGCAGTTCAATTCAATAAGGTAATTGATAAATGATATTTCGTTATCTTTCATCCAACCAAAGACACGAGTACTAAAAATAGTATAAAATAAAATCAATAAATTAGTATTTTTGTAAGTAAAAGCTAAAGCTTTTGACATCTGCATAATAGATCCTGGTGTTCCCTATGAAAGTCCAAACTACCTATCTCTCTATTCCTATTCCGGTTAGGACATTACGATCCCGAACATGTTCAATGATTTTCATCACTCCTTGGTACCTCCACCCCTAGAGGTGAAAGAGGTAAGGGTGTCTCAGTCCTATTGCAGTTATTTCAGGTTCACTAAGTAATTAATTCATACATACACCATATAAAATACCTGTATACAGTTTTTTAATAATATAGATCATTAATTTGTGGAAGTACTCGTAAGTGGTATAGGAACATATCGACTGTAATTAAAAAAGTTAGTTTTATTAAAGTTAAGATAATATTATACTCCTTAAACAATATTTTTTCTACTTGCGAAACTTCGGTTCACTTCAAGGAAAAACATAAAGTTGACTATGGGGTTTTTCATTATCGTATTAGAAGTTTACCTTAAGTTCATTGCAAGACTTTTTTAGCAGTTTTTAGAACAGTACTAGTGAAGCTGAAACGTTTTAAAAAACAGTCACCGTTTAAGATAAAATAAATTATTTTATTATCATTGTAGATTGAAAAGTATCAAGCACCGATCTTAAAAACCTTGAAACGAAGCCGATTTTAAATCAAACTCGTAAAATATGTCTAGGTAAATTGTCTTGTAAAGGACAGCGAGTTCAATAAAAATTTAAAACCAAATGTTTAAAGCTAGAACCATGATTACATATTTTACTACCACAATGCATCGAATCAAAATAAAATCGGTCTTCCTAAGACAAAAGAAATATTTCACTTATTTATTTTGAAAGAGAATAACAATATTTTTTTAACTTTACATTTTGTCAACTTTTAAACTTATTGATCAAACTAATAAATTTACTATAAAACAATCAATATATTTAGAACAAGTTCATTTGATAAATTAGAATGTGGTGTGATAGTTCACTCACCTTACTTTGAGCATGTGTAAGTTGTAATAATTTCGAAATATTGCAGCCTGATGCATCTGTCTCGTGTGCTCGTCTTAAATTTCTTCGTACGGGTACAGCTAGAACTTATACAAACAGTAAACACTTCTGTGTTTTCATTAAAATATTATATTCATCATATTCGTAATATGATATATTATATATCATATTACGAACTATACTCTAATGATCTAAAAACTTTGTAAAATTTTAATTTCACCTCAATTTTTATATACCCAAAAAAAGTGTTAGGGTCACGCAAAAAGTTTTATGTGAGATAAATATAATAATACAAATACTTAATAAACGAAAATTTAGGTTACAGTACGCAGTATATCTTTATTGATAATTGTTAATATAGTTTAGAAACAGTATAGAAGAATTTTTCAAACTTTTTGTGAAGTTATAATTATGTCAACTTTGAATTCAATTCAGATTTCATAAAACCAAAGTTTAGTAGGAGACTTGTTATTTGTTTATGACTTTGTTTGACACACGAAATTAGTGGTTCATGATCTCATTAATTTCTAGTAAAAAATAGACAGTAATTAAATGGTTTTGTAAAGAGGAGTTCTTTCGGGTTCATGAAATGAGATAAAATTAAAATGACAGTTTTGATTCCTATAAAATTTCATATTTTAATGATTTCTATAGCATAATAATTTGATTTATTGGATGACAACAACATAACTTTAATGCAATTTCAATGTCTTTTTTGAAAATTGCAATAAATAAAATGTTGAAGTTTTTGACTTCGTAATAAGCCTTAAAGTTTTCTTTATAAAATATCACAAAACTATTAGGTCTTTACGTATGAAATTACCGTTCTTCAGTATAGGCCATTTGAAATCAAAAAAAAGTTTTGATTGGCTGTGAATTCTAAATTCAAATTAATTTGGATTTAAAAACATGACATTCTTTTTACAAAGACAGTCTTTTGTTTATTGATTAGCTTTGTATTTTCATTACGTTTGAAAATTTTTCGTCACAATGGATACTTTAAAGATTCGTGTAATTATGGAATATGAGTTCCGTCGTGGCATCAACACGGCAAAAACGGCACTTAACATCAATAACGTTACGGAGAGAACTTTTATTGGGTTTCTCGGTTCCGTTCTGAAAATTTTGATTTAAAAACATGACATTCTTTTTACAAAGACAGTCTTTTGTTTATTGATTAGCTTTGTATTTTCATTACGTTTGAAAATTTTTCGTCACAATGGATACTTTAAAGATTCGTGTAATTATGGAATATGAGTTTCGTCGTGGCATCAACGTGGCACAAACGGCACTTAACATCAATAACGTAAAGGAGAGAACTTTTATTGGGTTTCTCGGTTCCGTTCTGAAAATTTTGATTTGAAAAATGAACCTCGTGGTCGTCCGGACACTTTGGTCAACAATTTTGAATTAAAGGCGATTGTGGAAGCTGATGATACTCAATCTACAGCCGAGCTAGCAGCAGTTTTGGATGCTAACGTCAAAACAATATTGGTCAATGAGCGAAAAATTGGCAAGGTAAAAAAGCTTGATAGATGGGTGCCCCACGAACTTAACGATCGCCATCGCCGATATAATTCATCACAGTTTTCTACTAAACGGCATGAGCATTACTGCAGATGTGTACTGTGAAGAACTGAAGACAATGATGGAGAAGCTCGGACATCTGCAACCAGCTTTGGTCAATTGGTTGTCCCCGCTGCTTCTACACGACAACGCGCGACCCCATACTGCACAACAGACAGTCTCCAAGCTACAAGAGTTGGGGTTGGAAGCTCTCCCTCATCCACCATACTCACCAGACCTTGCACCCACCGACTATTACTTTTCCCAAAATTTAAACAACTTTTTAGCGGGAAAAAATTCAATTCCCGAGAGGCATTACAAAATGCCTTTGAAGACTTTGTTGCCTTCCGTCCATCTGATTTTTACAAGAAGGGCATCAATAAACTGCCACTGTTGGCAAAGATGCATCGTTTACGTGGGTGATTACTTTGAATAACAGAAATAAAAAAGGTTGAAAAAAAAAATACTTTAACTTATTTCATACGAAACGGCAATTTCATAGCACCTAAACCTATTATATAATATTTAATACAAGATAGTCGATTATTATTAAGTAAATAGATAAGGCAAGTGCAATTATATAATAGCAAAACTAATTACACACCCCTTGAGTATCTTAACTAGTTATATATCTCAATGACCTTGCAGCTTACATTACTTGTACATACAGCATAAACAATTATTCCAATACAATGTAGGAAACATTTATACGCAAAAAAACTGATTTAAAATACCGACTTCATAGACTAAAGTTTCCTGGTAAAGATAGGCATTCCATTAATGTGCTCTCTCAGCTTTGTCTCATGTCGATACTGGCGTGGCGGTATAATTTCAGTCTTTTATTTCTTTCGATTTTTAATATATATGTTCGCTTCTAACATTGATTGTGACATTCTAACATCTGTATGTTGATGATCTGCACATGAAATCTCGTATACTTAAATAAAAGGCGAAGGATTTATCTTCGTCATAATATATGTTTGGCGTTTGATTGTAGGAATATAATACGAAAGTGACAATTCATATTTAATGAATGTAAAAATAACTAAAACATGCACCAAATAAAAATAATTTCTCTAAATACATAATATGAAGTTATACTATATTCATTTCGTGGTACTGAAAGTACGTGGAAGTGGTCATACATAAAAAAGTAATTACGATTTATCGAAAATTAAACTCTCTGGGACACGTTAATTTTATTTTGGGAGACTGTCATTTGTTTTTTCGTTGCCCTTTAGAAAATTGTGTGTCGCTATTACAATGAAATTAACGAGTGGAAATTTTCTCTCAATGTAAGAACATTATTATTATTTTCACTACGAAAATTCTTTCTTCTTTTATCGGCAAATCAGAACATTACGTTACAGTATCTCTTGAAAACCATAGGACAGTGACTGCAGGTTATTACGTCAACAATTACTGGACAATTAGGACAACGAATTCGCAGCAATGTCGTCTTTCATATCGATAACGCCTCACAACATTCCGCTAAGATAATGATTTGAAGGCCTCAAATGTGGAATTGATAACGCATTCGCCATACAGCTTGGACTTCACACTATGCGACTTCTTTAATTCTGAAAATTAAACATAAACTTAGAGTTCTACGATTTACAAGCCCGGAAGGGCGGTAAATGTGTTCCACAAAGCCATTGAAGACCACTTCAATGGCTTCGTAGCCTACTGAAGACGTGTCCACTGCTTCATACAAACGTTCCAACGAATATTAAAATACTTCGAAAAACAATAAATGTATCATAAATATAATGTCTGGTTTTATTTAACAAAATCCAGAAACTTTCAGTATGACCTAAGCAAAAGGTTTTATACTATATACATAACTGGTCTCTTAAGAAGTCATAAAGATTAGATAATATGTATTAAAACTTATCAAAGAAGAAATCCAAATGAATCTAAAATATTTATTTAAATGTGTGTCTATGTAAACCATAGCATGAGTCCGTGAAAAAAACACCCGTGAAAGTCATAGTTACTTTTTGTTAACGTAATTTCATCTCCTCAATCTCACCTCTTAGTTTTAAGAGGTGAGAGGTATTTTTTTTATAGAATAGGTGACAAACGAGCATACAGCCCACCCGATGGCACGTGATCACCGCCGCCCATGGACATTCGCAACACCAGAAGAGTCGCAAATACGATGCCGGCCTTTCAAGAAGGTGTAGGCAAATATATATAACTATATCTAAGTGTACATACACTGTGTTACATGTGTTATTTATTTTTAATTATGGATAAAATTTTCTCAATTTTTAAATATCAGTGTTAATACATTTCAGTGAAAACGGTTCTTTGTTTAATTAAAAAATCTTGTAACTGTTTACTCCCAAGTTTAATTACTAGACGTTTTCTGCAGGATCATTTAACTTAAAGATTTCAAACGTGCCTACGTCGATGCTCTAAATTACTTTACCTAACCCAAGGGCTTAAATGCAATGCAGTAAATTAATGTTATTTGTGATAAGTGCACAATAATACAAATCATAACAGTTCACGTTATCAGATACCATTGAAAGAAGTTGCCAAGTTTTAGAACTTGGTTCATACGTTAATGGGACTTTACGAGATAATTAAACGACTGATTAATTGATAAATTCTTTATTGCATCAAAATGTGTGCACAAACGCAAACTTAGTGCTAAATAAGATTTTTGTCCAGCTTACGCTATTTTTAACGGCTGTTCTCAACTCCAAAAGTTAAGAGCCACAGTTAAAAATTAAGTTAAGACAGAACAGTACATAAAAACAACATTATTATCAATTAACAGCCACGTATTTGCTTCAAAAAGTTTTAATACTAATGCGTGTCTGCGTGTGGATTTACATATATAAAGATATAAATAAAATGATAATTAAAGGCAATCACATTGTTTGAGTAAAAAGTCTACAGAAAGAAAGCATACATTCAATGATGTTACAAATGTAGTCTGTAGGTTACATTTACAAGAAGTTTTGAGCGTATCCAATTTTATTCAATTAGGATGTTAAGAAGGTTACAGTATTTCTTCTATAATTAACGTTTTCTAGTAAAACTATTATAAAATAAGCATTTCTTTGCAGTTTATCTTTCGCAGCAGGTATGATTTGCCTCTAGTTGCGCTAAGGTGGTGCATTGAGCCAAGGAATGTTTTTTTCCCTTTGCTGATAATCCTATCGTCACATAATTCATCGTCACCCGTGCTTAAACGCAGAATGTGCAAATTTTCACTGGTCCACTAACTCGTGAGACAAAAGAAAAATCAAATATCCTTGCCTTGCAGTACACGTCTCGACACTGAACCCATGGACCAATTTAAATTACCTTCAGATTGTAGATAAATCACCTCCTCAGAGACAGACAGTGCGGGTTGCGCCGAAATCAGTGGCCTATGGACCTTCTAGTGACTGCCCCACATCTGGAGCCGTTGGAAAAAAGATGATCCACTTGCTGGTTCGCTAGATGTCTCCAAGGCCTTTGTCAGGATCTGGCACGTCGGCGAACTTCCGTCAAATGTCATATCTTCTGGTCCAATCACCTGGTTCAGATGTCAGTGTCAGTTGTATATCACCATTTATGTTTTCGAAACTGAACCAGATTAACAACAATTATCAGTTAACTGGAAATAAAGCTTTCTGTATCATTATATATCTACGTGAGAATATACAAAATAAAAATTGGGAATTCCGTTACGTACGGATTCGGGATTTTAAAGTATCGATATTATAAGACCTTCATCATCATACAAGTTGTGAAAATATCTTAAGGCCCTACGTGCATTTGGCAGTCGTTTTTGGTACAACACAAGTATGTGTATTGAGAAGTGAACATTTTGTAGAACAAATCCCTAGCTATTTAAACATACGTCTTTGAAGTCGGTTAATAGATTTCCAAAAATATATAATTTATTTTATGGATCAGGCCTATGGTCCGAGTATGTGATACTTATTATTAAATTGAATAGGTCAAAGTTTAATAGATACCAAAAATTCAGTTGCGCAAGATATAGATCTATGTCAACGAAAACTATAAATAGTTAACAGTTCTTATTTTATGTATCTTTTTGACATTCAATAAAGTAAATATTTAAGTGCAGGAATCTCACATATCTGAAGTTCCTCAAATAACTAACATCTAGTATATGATTACAAATTTAAAACAAAGGTTACAATGCAATGATCTGATAACGTCAAGTAATCAAAACATCTTTTTCAGTAAAATTTATAATATATAATTTAGAATATACTAATAGTAGTAACTAACTGTTCAAATTCCATAAATTTTTGGCAAAAACTTTAATCACTACGGGGACGTAGTGTAGTAGTAAAGTACATTTATACATATATTATTGCTACAAATTTATATATTTTTTTATATCCTAAATATATTTTCTACTAAACATATTTCCTAATCTAATAAAATTCACTTAATCATAAAATCAGATATTTAAAATGAACATATTCGCTCTTGGAACGATTTGGTAAAATTTTATTGAATTTAACAAAGGAGTGGCTTAATTCATCAATGATTAGAAAAATAAAAAAAAACTTAGACGGATTAATTACTTTAATATTGTAGATAAAACTATTTAAATAATGGTATAGGAACATTAATGAGTTCTTCATATGGAACGACAAGGAAGAACTTTTCTATTGTTGTTATTGCCAACTGAACGGCGTAATCTACTATTGGTTTTCCAAACTCTTCTGCCACTGTTCGCCAGTTCTCGTTCAAGAACATCAGTACTGCATCACCTAAAAGAAATATGGCTATTTTATTACAAAGTTATAAATTAAGTTAGGTATTAGCTTAACTTATAAATAAATAAAGTAATTTAATAGAAGTTCCTGAACTACAATGTTGTTATAGTATACTGGTTAACGAAAACACTATCAGTGTTCTAATCATTACTTTGTTAACAATAACAATTATAAGTTGAACAATCTCTCCTATCTATATTAAATATTAACTAAAATTTCTAGTGCTATAAATTTATTGGATTAATGATGTAATTCAAAATGATGAGGTCCAATCTTCCTGTTCAATTTCACCAACTACAATATTTTCCGTTTACTACCAGATGATATCTAACTGCGTATGATATACGAGTATCATAGTGTCGTAAACTTTAACTTAAACACAGAGGTTGCACCTACCTACCATTCCCTACTCCAATGTAATGGATGATCAGTACGATCGGAGGAAGAGTCCAGATACCGTATCAAAGACACGGTAAATAATACACCCATTATTTTTAGCGCCGAAAATTCAATAACTTGTGGTGCACTAATAATATTGCTTGTCTGAGAATTGAACCCAGAACCAGCAGCACCGCAATCAGGTATTCTAACCACAATAAAAAAATAAATTAAGAGAAGAATATTTTTGGAAAAGTTTTAGTATTCATTTATTCATTACGGTTTTTGAACTTTAAAATTGAATTGTTTCAAGTCACGTTACATGGTATTGACCGAGTGGAATGAAACCAGTTTTATTCTCTTGCTTGCCATGACCTTATTATCTGATTGATTCTTGTGTAATTACTATATAGTGTTAATTTATAATATATTGTATTTCACAAACCTCATCTTTAAACATTTCTTCTTCATAATATTTGTTGGGAAACAATTACGTTAAATGTAACGTTAACTAGAAAACGAAGACAAGACTCTACTCAAGTTAAATACTATATTTATTTCCTATAGTTTTTTCTTAGACGACTATTAAATTAAATAAATAATAGGAAACCTACTTAATTGTTTGCTTTCTTTGAAAAGATTTTTTAAATCGAACTCCATTTTGTCACCATAGTCGAATGTATATTTGTAATTCCTGATACCAAAATGATTTACGCCTTGGTCATCTTTTATATACTTAGTGTTTATGTCCACTTTCATTTTAAGATTTGCTGAAAAATAGAGAACAAACTTTATGGCATTCTAAATTTTAAGTTTTACAACCTACATAAAACTTCAATACTTCTTATTATTTAAACCTTAAGTGGGTTTTTCATAGGATTCGTCATTGGGTTGTAAAAAAGTTACCGCTGGGTATGGGTTTCTCTCACTTAGAAGGCAAGCTCATAATTGATAAATTTCCTTGGTAAATTTGTATTGAATTGATTAAAAATTTAAAAAGTCAAAGTCAAAATAGTAATTCATAGCATACTTGTATAAAAGAAAATATATATGCCTTGAGCATACATAATTTCTTTCATACAAGTTCTTAAACTTACATACCCTCATTGTTTGATAAATATTTCCACTCTTACATATAAAACTTTTTATTCATGCTCAATAAGTTATAGTGGTCCCAAATTTGCAGCAATCGATAAGTGGTGTGCGGATTTGCAATCACAATTAAATCCCATAAACATTGATAATAATGATGACCTCCTGTTTGATTGGGACCACGGTGATATCTTTTGGTTATTACCAGCTGACTATTTCGTGTCGTAAGAACCAAACGTTATATGAGCAAGGTATATTTGTTTTAACACAAATTACAGTGTTTCAATTGGTTCAAGACATTATTAAAGCTTGCCTTGCGATATCGACATGCTGCTATCAACTGATTTGTATTTTACATGACAATCATAAGTACCAATTCAACAACTTGCGAACGGCTAAGGGGCACGAGCATTATAACTAATACTACTGATATATTATTGAAGATTTAATGATAAATCGTATCTTAGAATAATTTTCATATCTTTCTCAGAAATTTTTTGAATAAAATTATTCGATTAATTTTTTTCCGCATTTGAACTAAATACTCACTTAATTTAATCTTTGCGTCACCCTCGCCATTAATGGGGAACAGTAAGATTCTTCCGACGGCATCGTATGTTCCCTTGATGGTCAAGTTACAATGAAATTCTAACACAAAGTGACGTTTCTCGAGCTCCGATCTGCAAATAGGTTTCAGGGTTTAATTTTGTTAACTGATATTTTTACTCGACCTACAGGCATCATTTGATGTATATTTATAATGATCAACTGCAAGTCATAAGGAACGTAAGTTGCGAATAGGCAGCCATACGGTTCTATTTATGTAAAAGAAAACAGTTATCTAACAATCAAATTGGTAGCTTCCGGGGATTCAATGAATAGATTTGGTAGTGACTTAAAACTCCATCCTACCCTATCTACGTGCTATCAATCGAAAAATAATTTTAAAATGAAGTCAAAAGAGACACGCGCATATTTTTATACTTTTTTAATGTCATTTACAAATTAAAATGAGAGAATTAGTATAAAATTCCAAAATATAATATCAGACTCAATGTGCACAATGTAAGTTCTAAAATTAAAGTTTTACTCATAAATTAATTATATTTTGTATAAAACCATTTAAATTAATCACAAAATAATTATCTCACTTTTAAATAACAGTTTCCTATGTATTCAAATTCTAATAGATTCTCTATAAAAATTGACTAAGCTAGATATTTTTTTAAGCGGTGAAGTTACATAGCAGCTGAGAAACAAGCTGTCGCTTAAATGGGTTGTCCCGACCAGGGTCACCACGCTTTCACTAAATACTGCGCTTCATCGTTTCAGGAGATGGGAAACTGGGGACCTTATTACTACATTTCGTCTCAGTCTTCATGGGTTTTAGCACATCTGTATTACAATTCAATACAATGCAACATAGCTGAAAGTTTGGTGGTATGGGCCGAAGAATGCAGTCAAAATTTTATAAGTTAAGTAAAATTACAAAGTTTTGAGTGTATATTATACAGTTAACGCTACATCTATATAACTTCATAAATAAATGTTTATTTTACGAAAAGTACGAAAAGTGTATAAATATTTTTAAAAATCATTCTAAAAACAAGTAAAACTTTAAACAAAACGTGTCAAGTAACCTGAAACCTTGTTTTGTATTGAACAATATAATATATGTAATAAATATAATGATGATTAAAAATATATACTTATAATCATTATCAATACAGTGTCAATACAAATATTACTTATCTATTCCACTAAGAGTTGTTTTGCAAAGGAAATCATAAGAATAGGAATCAATTTTATTATCATTGAAATACTGGGTAATAAAAGTTAATAGTAAAGAAAATGTGGAAGATGAAAAGGTTGGGCTGTTGTTTTAATAACATTTTTTATATGCAAAGAATTTAAGTAACGATCTAGAAATAAGGCACATTCGAGGGTAACATTTTTTATATGCCAATAATTTAAGTAACGATCTGGAAATAAGGCACATTCGAGGGTAACATTTTTATATGCAAAGAATTTAAGTAACGATCTGGAAATAAGGCACATTCGAGGGTAACATTTTTTATATGCAAAGAATTTAAGTAACGATCTGGAAATAAGGCACATTCGAAGGTAATATTTTTTATATGCAAAGAATTTAAGTAACGATCTGGAAATAAGGCACATTCGAGGGTAACATTTTTTATATGCAAATAATTTAAGTAACGATCTGGAAATAAGGCACATTCGAGAGGGTAAATGCGTTAGTTGCCCCACTTGGCAATACGTTTACGATATTATTTATACATGTATAAACTTTTATACAACTAACATATGCACAAAGGCGGACTTAATGCCTAAGGCATTATCTACCAGTCAAATTATATATTTCAATATGAGATAAATAATGTTTTCTTCTGCACTTCTTTTTATGCACGTAAACATAGTTTTATGTATGTAAGTCAATGACTATAACAGTAGCTAATAATGTGCGATTATAAGTAATTTAATAAGAGTAGACGCTGACGCATGTTTCTACATGCAAAATGAATGGGTCGGCTTTATTGAAAAATGGCCACCCTGGCCTCCAGAGAATAACAGCTTAATGCTGTGTGTAATTGTAGAGAGCCGAACAGAATTCTGGAAAACAGAAATCTTGAATCGTTATTGAGGTGTACCTTATGTCATAGGCCGGAGTTATCGTCATCAGGTGAACTGTGTACTCATTCTTCACCCTCTAGTACTATAAAAGGCCTCCGTGTTATATTGACAGAATACAAAATTCAAAATTTCATCCTCGTCATCTCAATGGTTGGCAATCCACCCCTGTCCGCAAAATTTCCTGCCACGCACAATTACTCTGTGGAATTAGTTGTCGCCAGTGGTGTTTCCGAAGCGATACAACTTAGGGACCTTCAAGAAAAGAGCCTACACCTTTCTTAAAAGCCAGCGACGCATTTGCAACTCCTGTGTTGAGGCTATTCATGGGCGGCGGTGATCACTTACCATCAAGTGGGCTGCTTTCGCGTTTGCCAACTATTCTATAAAAAAAAAATTGCTTATTTCCTCTAAAATATCTGAGCATAACACGTGCTTAATGATAGAAATGTTGGAATATCGTACCGGAATATCAACCGTAACCAATTAATTTATTTTCGTAACAACTAAGATATTTACTTACATCACGTTATCAACAATGCATTTCTTGAAGCCACTAACTTTTCCCTTATAGAATGTTACTTTGAGTCCACTCAGTGGGATCGATAGTTTATCTATTGTAAAGGGATCTAGCTGCGGGATACCCAGATGTGGTAGTCCTTTAACGAACTCTGGGATTGCATCTTGTGTCGATTTTACTAAACATTCTCTACTAGTTTCGTTGCATGGATGGATGAAATCGGCTGTAAGTAAATAAAAACAATGAAATACAAAAGACTACTATTATGTATTTTACTCATCAAGAAAAATACAACTGGGCAAGATAAAAAAATCACACAAAATATTATATATATACAAACATTTTATGCTGTAAGAAACTGACGACCTCATAGAATGCTAGCGTAAATATCAGAGAATCCATAGGCTTTATAAATATTTGAGACGCATTTTATCTTACGAGTAGTCTTAAGAAGTGAAGGCGGCTCCTTTTTAACACATAATTGATGTTAGATGAAAGATGTGTTTTCATTACAGATAAAACAATCAGAAAATTATTACGCATCAGGAAGTTGCGATCTTTAAACTATCTAACATTTATTTAAAAATTTTCTATCCATTGTTTTAATGGCTGATGTTATTTCGTATTATAATTAACGCTGTTAATTATTTAGAACTTTTATAACTAAGATCTTGACGGTTCTTATGACCTCGTTTTGCTTAACAATGAGTCCCATATCGTGTACAATGTCAATATTATGTGTGTAAAAATATGGTAAAGAGACAAACATAACTCATAAAATATTTTTACATTGTTAGTTGTGAACATTTAAGAAACCCTTGAATCTATAATATACAACTTTATTCAAATCTATGTTACAGCACCAACCTTTTATGTATCTAAGTTTATGAATATGTATGTACAAATATGTTTATAAATGAATAAACTCCAATGTCTTTTATCTTAATTCTATCATCATTTCATGTAAAATTTATTGGGTTCTAAACATGACAGCGCTTTTACCGGATTCTCCAGGCGCGAATGTTATCGGGTGATTCCTTGGATGTAGGGATCCAAAAAGATTTATATACAACCCAGTTGAGGTCGGAACCTTCAACTGCTAGATTCGAGTTCGTAAGCATTCGAAGTTGGCATGCTACCACTTTTTTTAGAAAATTAGGTATTCTATGTAAAGCGACATGTGTATTATCTGTTAGCGGAGTAGAGTAGATTAAGATACTTTAATTTATGGGTCTTATACTGCCTTATATACGCTTGTACCATTTAAATTATGAAATAATAATTTTAAGGCCAGGTAATAATTATTTTTAATCCTAATCGAATAACAATACTTATAAATACCTATGCAGTCTATTTGAACAATATTTAATTTACTAACTTGAATACACATAGTATAAAAAAATAATAAACATCCTAGATTTGCTTGTCTGTTGTTGATGTTTATTTCCCAGCTCATATAATAAAATATATTTCGTATAATAATTGCAGTTACAATATAGGCGCCTCAAATCAAAGGTCAATAGTAATAATTTCTATCTCATGATTTATGAAGTTAAAAATTGCGTCTTTCTCCTCAAAAAATAATTTGTTATTGTCATTTTTGTTCAGCGATTACGCTTATAGTTTTAAATGGATTTCTTTCTATAAAAGGAATGTCAGTGTTAATATATGTAAGAATCAACTGAAGCAATTGTATAATAGAAATTGTGAAATTTTTATATGGTTGCTTTTGAATTGTATACCAAATGTTTACGAGATAGAACCGTGCTGCAACAAAAGGTTTATTACAGTATATATAGGTAATTCTAAAACAGAATCCTGTATAAATAGTAGTGTTCCTTATAGTGAGCAAAAAAAACTGAGGCACAGATTATTGCCAATGAAGCAGTTAAAAAATGTCCAATGTCACTTTGTGTAATATTCTATAAAAGATGAGCTAGTTGAGAATAGTATCTACCGATAATTTTAATTTTTAAGTTTCGTTGTGTGTCTTTGCTTTCTTACTCTAAAAACTAAATTAATAAATACGTTATTAGTTAAATGGCATAAATCAATTAATAATAACACAAATATGACTTCACATCATATGGAAACAGATACATTTGATAAAAATGAAAGATACTGTAAATATTTACTTTCTTGTGAATAAATCGATTTACTGTTAATTTGGTGTGAATCTAAAGGTTTTCTTTGTGTTTTAATGTTTTTATACTTTCTTATGTTCTTTGGAAATCTCCCCAAGATTTATAATGAACAAAAATTTTAAAAATAAAAATATTTTTATAAAAGAGACCTGTAGAACTATTTTTTATGTATTATGAAATATATATAATATATATAATATGAAGATAAAAAATTAACAAGCAGGAGGAAGAATTTACTTAAGCATAGTAAAAAACATCGCATATCATACAAGTATTGAACCTTGACTGTATACTCCTATCCTGTAAATATCATGAATGTTGCTTAATTTACCAAAGTAAGTTAATTAACATTCTGCTTGGATTCTCATTCTAGTGATCAGAATTTTAGTACTTCCGTCCCTGGAGGGCACAATTCCGGTGTTTACCCGGGATAGCAGCCATGATACCGTATCGAATGCTGTCAGACGTAATACAGGCTTATTATTAATAAATATTTATACCGTTTGATATGTTTTTAAAATATAATATACAAAACCCCAGGTTATACGATATGATGCTAGTTATTCTTATTCGTTCTTTTTATTTATTTTTTGTTTTTTTTATGCACCTAATATTTGCCTATGAAATAAAGATTTTATGACAAAAAATCAGGATAATGCGACTAAGCTATTGAAATGAATCTTTGTTTTTTGATGTATTTTCTGTGAATAACGGAGAGTGGTAGTGGAGTACACAGTCACTTTAATAATAATAAATATATATATATAAAATCCTATAAATATTTAATGTTGTTATACTCACGTGCGAGTTTTGCGTATATTTCTCCACAAAAACTGCATAAAATACACAAGAGGATTGTAGAATAGTTCATGTATAAAATCATTTTGTTATATTTTTTGTTTGTTTGTGTGTAGCAATTTAAAGTAGCTTCACCACTGGGATCGGCGTCAAGAATAACTGCCTTATATCTTCCAAACGAATAGATATTACTGAGCGTTCACAACTGACATTGTACACCGACAACCGGTTCCAAGTTCGGACCTTATCGAAGAATCGTATTTTCAACCACTTAAAATGCTAGACGATTGCAGGCGATATAAGCAATAATATAAAATATGGACGACATATAGCTTGGTATAAACTTAATATAATTTTTTTTTTAATTGTTAACGTTTAACTAAAATTACCATAATTTAGTAATTAATGAAATTAGGTTTTCTTTACCAACATATTTTATACAACAAATTTTAGGGTATGTCCACTAAGATTCAGACAAAAAGATATATACAGTTTCATTTAAAAAAATATTATTTTATTGTAGATGGGTGATAACAATAAAATAAACGGTTTTGCTACACATTTTTAATTAATACTATGTGTACTTTATAATTGGTTTATATTAACATTGAAGCCCCAAAACTTGTTATTTCAGATGTGTTGCCACAATTAAGAAGGAACAAAATTAAATGTCTCGCGTTCCTAACATAGGTTCACAATGAAAAATTGTTATACCTGAGTAAAATTTTTTCATCGTTTAAAAATTAATATTACGCAGCTATTTATTTTACCCTAAAATTTTGTAAAACGAAAATAATATCCAAAGTTATTACTATTTCGCGTTGATTTTAAACTGTAAATAAACTCCATGATATTCCAAGTAGAACAACTCCTATGGGAACGCCTGCAAAGCCTTAAGGGCTGTAGGTGCGAGCTTCGGGGCGCTGTCCCCAAATCCCGGGCATGCACTCAGGGGACAACGTTTCCCCAATCTCTGAGTATTGCGGCTAAGGTAAGGTGTAAGTGTCATAGAACCACATTTTATATTAGATGTTTATAATCTTACTAGCTAATCCCACAGGCGTTGTCCTTCAAATTTTAATGTTTGTTTAACGATCACCAAGATCGGTTTTGAAAATTATATATCGTTCAAATCGTGAACTATGGCTTCAAATCATGGGAAAATCCTTCAGAAAAAAAACTCTTTACTTCCCGAACTTACCTTTTTTCCTAAATGCCTAATGCCTAAGAATGAATGGAATGGATTCTGTAACTGCAGTCACCGGCCGATATTCACGTATATCGTCATGGAGATGATCACATTCACGTCTAAATTGTTTTGAACCACGAATACACAGAACTGCAACATGGGGCTTAATCACCAAATGCCAATCGAAGTCTCCAGCTGCTCTCCTCTTTTTTCGTTGACTTAGGCAACAGGGAAAATTGTAAATCGAAAATTTTGACGAGTTAAATTCTATTTTTTTATTGTTTAATTTAATTATTTTATTAATGTTATACAACAATTAATTTTTTAACTTCGTTACCAAGGACATATGTAAAAATAATATAAAAAAAGGCTTATGCAAAAACTCTTAATTACTTATTTATTTTATATCTTCCATATGACGTAGCATATGCCAAATTAATACCAGGTAAACACAATATATGGAAAAAGAGAAGGTGCAAAATATAATCTATTTTGTTAATATCATCACTATCATAAGTACAATGTCGTAAAATGCATTCGTTAGTAAATCGTTAGGTAGCTAAAACGAAACAAAGTGTTGAGGATCACGAATGTTGATGAAGTTCAATTAGGAAACGATTAACCCCCGAAGGGATCTCGCCTTATCGTGACGGGGGACTTGAAGCTAAGAGGAACCCAAATGCCGGCCTAAGGCGCTCTGAGCCACTCTGTGTGGGTTCGTTGAGTGCGCCTTGGACGCGTGCTGGGGTGAACGTAACGGTAGGAAGGCCGAGGTCGGGGCTCAAGTTCCGGTGCGCCTTACCAAGATGATTGGAGAGGAGGATGTCCTCCCCCCGAGGAAAGGCTGCTTGGTCACCCGGCACAGGTGGAGTCGCCGATGTGTATGAAAGTGTTCCCGTGGCCCTGCCATACGCAACGGAAGAACATCGTGGGGTTTTAGACTTAACCCATGCTTGCCTCCGTCAGGGTGAGTATGCTTAGGGCATTTTCCCACGTATAAAAAAGGAGACGATTATACAATAAAACTCGGCTTACACCGCATTTTAAATTGCCTAAATTCTACAACCAAATTCCTAGCCAAAACATTATGTGGTAAACTAAAACATATTTTTACCAATTATTCGAACTATTTTTTTGTATTTTGTAAACAAAATATGCTGTCTATTATTTTACATTTTTGAGTTCATTACGTAAAGAATTGCTATCTTTGATGTATCCGGTGTCTCATGGTCAGTAGGTTACTATCGTCCTTGTGTTGTAACTTTAATTGAACACTAACGAGAATCATTCTATCTATATATATATGTCTATCTATATATGTCTATCAGTAGTCTTTATTTTAATCATTCTTCTAGGATCAATGATTATGAATATGAATTGCCAGTAAAAGTACTTACAGTAAATACATTGGGACTTGGAGTAACTACTGGTGAAAGAAATTTAGAAGGTAAATAATGCGATGAAGATGCCGGATGTTGATTTGTAAATAGAAGAGATGGCATTTGAACAAACAACTCACCTGATATTAAGTGCGCCATCACTAGCGCCCACGTGAAAAAGTTTAAATGAAAAAATGTAAATAATTAAACTTGGCCTGTCTTGCACGACTGGCTTTTATATCTGTAAAAAAATCATACGGGTGTTGGTAAGTTTAATGTTTTTGTTACGTAAACTTCTGATTATTTAAATTGCTAGTGAAATCGTTTTCAAGTTAATAAAAAAACAATAATAACACTCAACAACATTTCGTCCTTCTTGCACGTGCAGATTTTACCCTTACCTAGCCTGATTATTTATTTTTTATAATATATTTTACAACAATATTCCATTTTCCCCTATTATAACAGAGTTACTGGAACAACAGCTCACGCACAGCATCGCACTACCTGTGCCGGCCGCCCATCGGCAGCCTCTCCTCGGGATATAACATTCTCCTTTCCACCTCTCCTGGCAAGGCACGCAGAAACACGGGCGCACCCTACTTACCAGCTTCTCTCTTAATGGGACCCCATCCGAGTCCTAAACATATACTAAACATAAACAAAGCACTTTAATTCATGTCAATAATGGTCTCTCTAAAGTAGTTCATTGGTTTAATGCTAATAAATGATTACTTTTTTTTATTTATTACGTAATCTAATAGTGACTTACGAACAATTTTGTAAACAACTGATTACAATATATAAAACCAATTCAGGATTACACAATAGCTTAAAATCTATTTAAGAACAGTATTATTTTTATCTGGCAAATTTAGCATCTTTGTGTTTACGTTTGTGATAGAGCCGGTGTGTGCGTCTATGGGTGTTTGAGCGTGTGTGTTTCTTTGAGATAGAGGGGTCTAGTGTATGTGTAAGTTTGTTGGTATATATGTGTATAAGTGTATCTGAATGATTATGAGTATAATAAATAATAAAATACATATTTCCTTGCAAGAAATTGTCTAAACTCAGAAAAAGTGGTAATATTTTGATGGAGCAAGGTCCGGGGAGTATGGTGGTTGTTGGACATTCCAATCGCAGCTCCTCTAATTTAGCGACCATCTGTCGTGAAGTATGGGTCTAACATTGTCATGAAGCAGTAGTGGGCTAGAGCAATTGACCAGTCTCGGTTATTTAACAGCTGCTTCTCCATCATGATTTGAAATTACAATACAGTCATGTCATTATCTGCCTTAATCGTCTGGCCAGATCTTAGGAAGCTGTAGTGTATGACACCACTGGTCACCAAACACACATCAGTACCTATTTCAGAGTCAACTTTTTCTTGGAACAGGATTCGGCTGGTTCTCCTGGGTTCAGCTACTGGGATGAGAGTTTCCGATTGTCGTACAGTATATATTTTTTATCAAAAGTAACGATACGATACAAAATTCTCTTGTAATTGTGGCGGTTGAATAATGTAACGCAGCACTCAATGCGTGTTTGTTAGTGTGCTTCATTTTATTTATGTGGTACCCATTTCTCGAGCTTTTCCAATTTATTACAAGTGAATTAAAATTGTTTTGTCACTCACACCGAAGTCTACCGCTAGTTCTGACGTGGTTTGCGAGAGATCCGCTTCCACGATTGACATTGACACGAAAACATTGGAACAAAAAACATACCGTGCTTTCTTTTACAGCAGCTTCCGCATACACATCATTAACTCTTCGAGCTATTTCTGCGCTGGTGCCACGGTGGAACTCATATTCATAAATAACGCAATATTTCAAGTTTTCCCTTTGACTGTGCCCTTGTTCTAATGATTTCATACCGAAATATTAACACGCTTCCGAGTTTGACTCAAATGATGTGTGATCTGTTAGACTTAAAAACTTTATCATTTATTTTTGTATCGTTTCTAACCTTTGAATAGATCGGCTAAGCGTGGAGACCAGACACTACAGGTGTACTTTAGGATGCTACGCACATAGGAATAGCAATTAGGTATGATTGTTGAAGTCTCTTGATATCTTGATTCTATGTTAAATTACCGTTGTCCCATTTGTATTTTATATTTCAATGTCTACTTCATCCTCACCTTCTTGCACTGGTTGTGGTTGTGAAACTACTTTTGGGAATGTATTTTTTTGTTTTGATTATTGTTCTTTGTTTTATTTAAACAATTTTAGACAAATATACATAAAAAGTGATATGAACCGTTGTGAATAAATCAATTTATAGCGTTATATGTTGTATACAGGCTTTATTTAATTTGTCGCCCACTAATAATATCGTTCAAGTAGGTAATAGACCTCTATTCTATTACCTCTTGACATATTGCATTTAATATCAATTTTGAACATGCGAATAACCTTGTTAGATTTTGTATATGTATAAAATAAATTAAAATAAATTTACATTAAAACGATGTATAGTGTAATTAACTTTTATTACACAATTCATTTACTAATTGCGGTAAGTTTCCATCTTACTATTAACTAATAGGTCATATTTAATGACTCTTTGTGTTAACTTTTTAAATGCAAATTATATATATATATATATATATATATGAAACAGTATGGTATTTCATGTACTTAGATAATAAAAATATTAGTCATGATATTAACATTACTAATATTCCGGTTAACCACACCAACTAAGCTGAAAATGCTTGTTCTAGGAGATGGTCCACGAATTGTTGTTTGCATTTTTTAACGAATTTACATGCGAGTGCTCTAAAGAGTTGTACAGTTTTATTCCTTTAAACTGGAATAAACGTCATACATCATGGCAGAATTCAAAATTTCATACTCATCATCTCATTGGTTGCTCCACCACTGTGCGCTGCACGCGAAATTTCCTGCCACGCACGACTACTCTGTGGAATCAGCTGTGGCCTGCGGTGTTTCCGAACCGATTGGACTTAGGGACCTTCAAGAAAAGACCTTGCACCTTTCTTAAAGGCCGACAACGCATTTGCGACTCCTCTGGTGTTGTGGATGTTTATGGTTGGCGGTAATCACTTACCATCAGGTGAGCTGCTTGCTCGTTCACCATCTATTCTATAAAAAAACACAATACACACTCTGACTCTAAGGGGTCAGATCGTATTGTGTGTGCCCCGTGTTCGAGATACTGCATATTAAGTTTTCACCGATCTCATTGCTCATGCACATCAGAATAGGGGATGACAAGTGAGTTCTCCTGTATTTGTGAGAATGAGTACCGCACTAATATATATTCTACGCTGCTCTCTTAATGTTATCTGGTAACTACCAGAAACTTTAATTAACGTATTCGAAATCCAACCATTAGACTATTGAGTCTAATGGTGGATTTGAATCTACGATCTTAAGTTTCGCAGACCGTACCCCAAACGATTAGGCTATTAACGCTTTTAATATATTATTTAAGAAATTGTAATAATATGGCGTTAGTTTAATTGTTAATAGTAATTAGGTAGTAATTATATATAATTTTACTATATAATTCTAAAATAAAAACAGGCAGCACACTTATTTTTCCCATTTTCCCGGACATTTTCAAGAAACATAACTATGTTACCATTTTCTCAATATTAATATTGATCGTTTTCAACGAGCTAATATGGACGTAAACAAAAGCCATTCCTCTACAAGGAAGATCATATTGAATTTTTATGACAAAGGTTGGTCATATTGGAAAATTGGGAATCACTTGTGATGCTCTAAAGGTAATTAATGCTATCATATATATTTTCAATACAACATCTTCAGTACCGCAAGTTCAATATAACAGAAAACGTACCTAGGAAACCGAGACTTAGAAAAGCAACCCCACGTAAAGGCTTAAGAATGATATTCTTAGCCAGAAAAAACCGTTCAAATAATCAGAGCTTATTTGCTTCGAAGTATTTGGCGCTGGAAGGGTCGCGAGGTGTGTCAGCAAGTTAGAAAACCACTATGTGAGGCCAAAATTAATTGAAAGGATGTATATTAAAGAAAGCAAATATATAAGCTAGATTAGAGATTGCAAAAAAAATATGAACATAGGACTGACTGTGAAAAGTTTTTATATGATTAATTCTGAAGAAAAATAATTTGTGAGAAGTCCTCCGAATAAATTTCTACATTTACTACAGTATTATTTTAGTAATGTACAGAATATAGATAAAATGTATATCGCTGGGGACTTTAATTTAGCCCATATTGATTGGATCGATCCCTCATCCCAAACATACGCCTTGCCATGGGACAGCAACAATGTATTCACTAACACTAGGTCTGTTTTTGTACGCGCTACGCACACTAGACAATATAAATACATTAAAAATAACATGGGACGTATTCTGGACTTATTTTTTTCCAATAATGAAGCGTGTTGTTGCGAACCGGTGCGGATTCCATTGGTATCTATTGATGGTCTTCACCCTCCTTTTCACGTACTTATATCATGGGACCGCCATTGTAAAATAATGAATTCAGGACCAACATTAAAGTTTTGCTATTTAGAAGGAGACTATACAACAATTAACGATAAAATTATTAGTATTGACTGGTTGAACATTTTGCGCGGTTACTCCATAGATACAGCAGTGAGTATCTTTTATGGAAAGTTAAATGAAATCACAAAATGTAACGTATCTTTACGACCTGCGAAATCATCTATGTACCCGACCTGGTTCTCTCGGCCGCTGATTCATATTTTCAAAGACAAAGAAAGGGCTCGGATTAAATGGAAGAAATATAATTCGATAGCACAATATGAAGAATTTTCAATTTTACGCAAAAGATTTAAATCACTTAGAAATTATAGCATATATAGAAATTTAAATTTTGGACGTATATAAAATCTGCAAATAACAAATCAGGTATACCTTCTTGTATAAACTATAATGGCGTAGCAGCTGACAAGCCACAACAAGTTTGTGACTTGTTTGCTGAATTTTTTGGATCTGTATATGAAAGCGATATCGTGTCCAACCCGAAGTCCCCGCCGTTTAGCGAATATTGTAACGTCGTAATATCAGGCTATCACATTTATAAGGACTGCATCATCGCGGCGCTAAAGTCATTAGACATCACGAAAGGTGCTGGTCCTGATGGTCCATACCTTCATTTTTTTTCAATCATTCTGCGGAGTCCATAGCAATCCTATTACACATTTTATATAATAAAAGTCTGCAAGATGGTAAAGTGTGGAAACTAATTTGCTCGTTCTCCTAACTCCAGTATACAAAAGCGGCAACTCGTCCAATATCGTTGCTGTCCACCTTGGCGAAAGTTTTTGAGCGATTGGTGCATAATTATATTTATCCCTTTTTTCATAACATTATCATCGAACAGCAGCACGGTTTCGTTAAAAAACGCTCAACGACAAGTGACTTGGTAATTTTCTCTAACTTTATCTTTGAATCGATGGATCAGCGGCTCCAAGTAGATGCTGTCAGATGATACACAGATTTATGCAAGGCTTCCAACAAGGTGGACCAAGTCATATTACTGCAAAAGCTTGCATACAATGGCATTAGAGGCAACTTGCTTAGATGGTTTTCATCATATGTTAAATACAGGACGCAACAAGTTTTTATTAATGGCTTTACTTCTAAAACTATTAAAGTAACTTCAGGTGTAAGTCAGGGCTCAATTTTGGGGCCTTTGCTTTTTGTTGTTTTTATAAATGATATTGCCCAATGCTTTAAACATACGCACTGTCTTTTATATGCTGACGACCTTAAAGTCTATCGTGCTATCGCATCTGTCGCGGACTGTCTGAAAATGCAAGAGGATCTAAATCGTTTAACAATATACTGTAAAAGCAACAAATTACAATGAAATCTAAATAAATGTAAATTTATAACTTATTAAAAAAAAGTAATAACATTGATAACACATATTCTTTGTGTGATACGCTGTTAGAAAAAGTATTTGTGATAAGAGATCTCGGTGTCTATATGGACTTCAAGCTCAACTATCATGTCCATGTGGATCATATAGTAGGTAAGGCCTTCAAGTTGTGTGGTCTTGTAATGCGTTCCTCTTTTCCTTTCAAGCGACCATCTACATACCTTCTGCTCTATAAGTCGTTAATACGATATCAATTGGAGTATGCCGCGCCGGTCTGGAATCCTTTTTACTTAAATTCTTAAAATCAAATTGAAGCTGTACAGCGCAGTTTTCTATGGTCCATGCATTATCGTTGTTTTCTTTCTAAGTACTCATACAGTTCACTATTGTTAAAATATGATTTGCTCACACTTGTCAGAAGACGCAATCTTCTGGATGTTATGTTGCTGCACAATATCTTACACCATAAATTTAACCGCATGGACCTTACTAGACAAATACAATTACATGTACCTGCCCGATCATGTCACATTCGAGGCACTCGCAAGAATGCTCTGTTTGCACTAAAACGTAGTAAGACGCACGCAGTCGAGCGTGCCCCCTTGTGGAGGGTAATGAGGTTGTACAATGATCATTTCACGGATATTGATCTGATTGCGGCGTCGCCTGCGTCGTTCAGGGGGAGTGTTGTGTGTGCTATGAAGATGTAAGTTAACTTATCATAATCTTATTCATTTTGGTTTGTTTAATTGTGTTATTTTTTTAAATTTGCATTCATTTATTCTGTCTTAACTCAACTTTAATACTTTTATAATCTTTCTTTAGTTTCTTATTACTTTTTACTTAAGTTGTGAATAACGATGTTGGCTACGTAATCACACTGTGTCTGCTATATTATATTATTCATGTAATACATATTATGTAGCTGTTGGTTATTCCAAATAACATAAAATAAATAAAGAATCCAAAGTATTTTTTTAGTATAGACAGGTCGTTGCTGTACATGAAATTTAGCAACAACAGAAGGTGTAGGCTCTTTCCTTAAAGTTTCCATTGTTGTGTCGATTCAAAAATAACGCTGGCGACAATTGATTCCACACAGTATTTGTGCGTAGCAGAATTTTTTTCGTAAAGCATATAGCTATGGATTGCCAATCAACAAGATGAATAGGAAGAAATTTTGTTATCTGTCTTGATGATATTTAAACTTAGCGGATGGAGTTAATCTGAACAACGCTTTAGAACACTTCCCATGGTAAATTTGGTAAAAATCGTATAGCGATGCAACATCTCTTCGTCAATGCCCATGAATTAAGCCGATCGGAAAGTATCTGGTTGTCAACGATTCGCTCCTCGTTCAATCTGGTTAAATGGAAGGATTTGGTACTGCGGTGCACCGGCCCAGAGATGTAAACAGTATTCCATGTGAATAATAATACAATGTGCCAGTAAGCCGCATTGTATTTTTTGCCCACATGAAATACCGTCTTGCTCTAATACGCACGCCAAGTTTTTTAGAGGCCAATTTGGCCTTACCTTTTAAGTGACCGCGGAACTGAGCGTCATTCGATATGCCAAGGATACCGATATATATATATATATATATATATAGATAGTACAAACAAAAAAAAAAATTCTTAAAATTTTCTCTTGTATCAATACAAACAAGTTCGTAAGGTGATGCTAGACTAGCTACTAAGTAGTATTAATCCTAGTATAGACACCGGTCTCTCACAAATATTGTTCATCACTGTGAAATACTGTACTGTACTATATATGTATTTATTCGTCTTAATTTGTCAGAGAATATAATAAACATTACTATTAGTATCTTAAATCTTTGTTGAGTATGGATATGGATGACATGGGCTGCAGTCATCATGTTCCATGAAGTGTTTGCTCATTTTTTTACGCGGTATATAATAGAAGCTTCGCTAGGACCACCTGCCGAAAATAATTTTTGACCGCCACCTACTTAGGAACTTGTTGGGGGTGTTAAATTATTGCTGTTGTGATATGTAAAACCTTTTATTACACTTTATTCAAAACTTATCATACCATTTATACATTTTATGAAATAATATAGCATCTTATAATCTTTAATTATAGCATATGTAATAAATTTGTGGCAGCTCTATGCAAAGCAGTTTTAAATATAAAGATATTTTATTGTTATATTTTCAAAAGTAACCGTTTACAAAGTAAAGCTATATCATTATACTTATAATGTCTTTTGTGTCGACATGCGCACGTCGTTGCTATTTTATAAATTTTCCTGATCAATATCATCACTAAATCTTTATATTGTATGTTCTTTTTTATTAAAAGGTATAAATTGAAAATGTAAACCTGTTTAATTATATTTATTTATATTGCATTAATAAATTATAAGATAGCAATTACCGAGTGAGGAATTTTTAGTAAAATTTATGTAACCTTGGTAAATTTAATCGCCAAACTGTTGTTTCAGTAAGAGTCACAGCCGAGGCACGCCCTCGACGGCCCCGATGACCACCAGGGCCCAATCTCTTAATAAAACACAAAACACGTACATTGCACCCTCAAATCGCCCTCGCCGTCAGCGGGTTGCAAACAAGGTTATTCGCGATACCGCTATGTCACTTTCTCACCAATCAACATTAATAGATAGAAGGGCCTCTGGAGTTTCTTGCGCCACTTCTTCTCCAGCGCCCACGCATTCCGAAGTGATGGTACAGCTAATAATAATAGCGACATTAATTTAGATAATCCTCTGTCAGACGCTCTCGCAAAACGGGGTAACGGTCCAAGCCAAGGTTCCCTCTCGGGAGGCCTTGTGCTGGTTACCCATATATAGAGATCTCGACTGAGTGCCATAAGCGCTCGGTCACCTCTCAACCCGGTGAAACTGTAAAAGCCCTCGGGCCAACAGCGGCCAACAGCTCGAAATAAAAACGCAGCCGATTTTATCCACACATGTGTGTTTGGGTAGAACCGCGGTAGCTTGGTAACAAAGCGCTTGCATGTCAAGATACGCAAGTAAACTTTGTTCGATCTCCGGTGCCGGCACCAATTAAATGCGTTAAATGCGTTAATTATACGTATTTAAGTGCTGCTTTACCACGTTCTCGGCGGTGAAGGAGGACATCGCGAGGAAACATTAATGATTAAAAATAATAAATAAAAAAAATTATTTCGAAAATATGTCGGTCTTCACACATTTCTTCGAAATATTTCCGACTCGTTGTGCAACTGCGTGGTGGACAAATAACAGTGCCAGAGCGTTAACTCTCGAGAGAGTATGCCTGTGTCTTTGCATTGGGATTTTATATATTTAGGCTGTTCCTTTTGTTGTTTGGGTTATCTTTGTGTTCTGGTTTTGAGAAAATAATAAATAATTTATTGTTTTTTTTAATGCACACAACTAGCTTTAAAGACTTTAAAAGCTTTAAATCAGAAAGCTTTATGAAATATTTACTAATGATAGTGGTAAGCTAAGTTAGCTTTTTATTCACACCTTTTCCAAAAAAAATTACGAGTTTGACCTTGGAAAAATCTATAGCTATAAACACAAAAAAGACCATTCATACCCATATATATTCTTTTAGAATGAAACTAGAATCATTTTCACTAATTCGATAAATAAAAAATTCAAGATAAATATCTTTGATATTATAGGATTTCTCCAAAATTCACGTCCAAAATTATTTGTATTCTAGTTTTTAGAAATAACGCAAGTATCATATTTATTCGACGTAAACTAAGTAATTTATTATATATTTAAAAGGCAAAGTGAGCCATATATATGTAGCAGCGGCACAAAACGAAATACGATTACGATGCAGTCGGGTAAGATCACTTTTTGGCATGTTTTTTTGTAATTCTTATTTCAATTGCTAAGAAACATAATTTGAATCTGTGTATTTATTATAAATTTCTCATTATTTCAAGCCCTTCAACCGGCGTTATCTAATGCCACAGCATGAATATTCAGTACTAGGTAATGGTAGGTGAAATGAAAAACCTTCATGTAGATACTAGAGTACTACCTACTAGAGTAGAACCTTCTCGCGAATTAATAAATAAGACCTGAAACTTACCGTTATACACAGGATATGTCCTAAATTAGTCCCCACAACTTAAAAGCGTGGATCGATCAAAAGTGGGATAAATTTAAATTGCTCATTACAGATAAAAAATACTTATATATATAATTGAAGAGAAAGCAAAATGACAAATCAAAAAACAAAAACCTCTTACTAAAAACCTCGCAAGTTTTAGTGAAAAATTTATCATGAACGTTTTAGATCGTATAGTGAATTATCTGACACAGTGATACACTTTTTTAAAATGTAAGTAAATGTTATTTGCAGCAAGATTCTTGATTAATTGTGATAGTCACGAGGCACGAACTATTCGAATCTAGCTCAAAAACAATGTTCTAGACTAAAAATGTGGGACCTGCTCTCGTCCAGAAATTTCATCTCTTAACATCTGGACCCATTTGAGTTAATTGTTGATTGTGGCCAGTACTAGAAGACATGGCCAATTCAAAACGTAGCTCCGACATTGAGTTTCTTCTTCATAAATCTTTAGAGGTAATAGTGGCTCTATTCCTCTTTTTATTTTGAATATTGTTTTATGTAGGGACAAATTTACATTTAACTTTTGTTGTTCGTAATACAACTACAATCATATTTATGTGTTCTATGATATCTTAAGCTATGCAATATAAGTACTAAAATCGTAATATACGTATAAATAAATATGTTACGAAATTTCGTAATAAATTACGCACAATGTGAATCCTAAAATGAGTTCCTCCAACTCAATAACTACCTTAGGCCACACGTGACCTCACTCCCCGTGAAACGTGTGCCATGGACCGAACTTATCTAAAATACGAGTAATAGGCCGTGACTCTCAAGAAGAAGCACTATATTTATATATTCACAATATGTACATGAAAAGAAAAGTGAATTTTGAATAAAATTTGTGAATGATAATAATAAACGTAATAAATGTTACTGAATACCGAACGAAAAATAAATCAAAAGCTTCCTTCATAATTTCTATGTACACTACGTACAAATTATGAAGGAATCCGTTCATTGGTTATAGTTTTGATATTTTTACTAATTAATCAAAGCGGTAGAAACAAAAATTGCAATGATATAGAATACTTTTTAGATATTAACTATCAGAGATGGGTAGGTTTTTCTGATGGATGTTCTATAAATATTAATATTTAGGTATCGGTACATAAAGTAATTCGTCGTAAGGTACTGCGTTGAAAAATTTCTGCGCCGTCTCAATTGTTACGTTCATAGCATAGTCCACAACAGGTTGCCCGAATTCTTCGGTCACTACTCTCCAATTTTCATTCAAAAATCTCAATACTGTATTACCTGAAACATACAACACAAAATGTTTAAAATTACATTTACACTGCAGATATACTTGGGTGGTGAATAAAAATAAATGTATTTTATCAATTAAATTTGCGATCTTGCTCACTGCCCTGTAAAAGCGTTACATTAATCCTATCAAATCTAATGCGATACGTCACAATTACACATAAAACATTCTAAATCGCAGCATAACTCAAGCATAGCGTAAGCAATACTATGATTTGCACAGTAAAAAATTAAAATCAGAGTTCAATTGTTCAGTTGGTTGCCCAATTCTCAGATCTATCCAGATATATGCATCGTGTGTTTTATATCTCTTTGAAATTAGGCCTTGCCCAGACAACTTTGGTCATACTGAATTTTTCTAAACTTTGATAAATAAGACCAAATATTATATTTATGATACATTTATTGTTTTTTAAAGTATATGCTTTATTATAAGTATATACTATTTGCACTTCTTTTCATTCCTTGGAATAATTATGTGAAGGATTCACTCTTTAATACGGATTCCTCTTCTGTCTAGATGGAACGGATTCACCGAGGCTTCCGGGTGGTAAATCATAAACCTCTTAGTTCAACTTCAATTTTCGCATATTATAAGAAGTCGCAAGTTACGACATCAGTACTCTATGGCAGATGCATTATCGGTTCCACATTTGAGACCTTTGAATACGAATTTTTCATCTAAACGAAATGTGTGAACCCGTTATCGTGATGGCATCCTCCATCACCATAATGGGTAGCATTGTTGCGAGGACGCTTTTTGCAAACTTTTTATAACACTCTGGGCAAGCAATTATTTACGTACCAACCTGCAGCCACTGTCCTTTGGCATTCAACTGACGCTGTAATATAATTCCCGATTTTCCAAAAAAGAAGCAATAATCTTCTTGCCAGATCTATGACTTTTCTTAACTTTCGTCAGCCAGTCTTCAAAAGGAAAGACCCACTCGGCCGATTGGCCTTTTCTTTTCGAAAAATCGATTCAGTCTCAGTTTGCTGCATCCAGAGCTTAATGGTGATACCGGAGGTAGTAGTAGGTGATAGGAGACTGGTAGCTTTAACCGTGGAAGTGAATCGGGCAGAAGTTTACGTTTCGCAAGATAATGGACGGACCAATAGGGGACCTCTGTTCTCTTCTCAGATGAAAGCAGATAGCAGTGATAGATGACAACCAGTCTATAGAAGACTTAAAGAGTGATTTGCACACTGCTGCATAAGTGAAAATGTATCATTTGGAGGAGGTTCCTGGATGATGTGGGAGGGCATTTCAAAAGAGACAATAACCGAGTTGGATTTCGTCAAAACTAGCGCCAGATTTCAAGGTTGACGGCAAACCGGTATGCTGAAGCTTCCCGCTAATATTTAAACTCTGACGTCTCACAGTCACCAGCTAATTATAAGTGCCGCCATTTACAATCCCATCGCCAATCATAAACTCATCAGCATGTGAAGGAAGCCGAGGCACGCCCACGACGACTCCAACGACGCATCTACCAGGGTCCAAGCACTTCTTAATACACTACACACGTACATTGCACACTCGTACCGCCTCCGCCGTTGCAAATTATCTTATTATGTCAATATTGCACCCAGAGCTCAAAGCTTAAATATAAGAGAATATTTGTCACACATATATTTTGACAAAGAATAGTAGGATCATTTTTAGTTTTTTAACCAATTTTAATTCTATTTAATGGAAAATTGATTTTTATTTTTGGTTATTGACATACATATGTTATTGCCCAAAAAAAAGTTCAGATCCTTTTTTTAAACGAAAAATAAGTGACACAAGTTTGTTTTTGTTTCTTGTATTGATAGCACGTACATCAGTTTTTGTAGAATATCTAGATTTTAAATCATTAATAATGTGAAAAGCTCATATTTCTTCATAAATATAATTTCAATATAAGTTTCGTTACCCCTAAGCCTAATTTCATAGAACATAAGAGGAAATTACTAAAATAAACGAGTCTCAACGCAAATAATAACATTATTTTTACGAGTCATTTTTAATTTCATTTAATGACGCCCTAGAGCACACATTTAAATAAAGTATAGTCAAGATAAATAAGATATATAGTTACATAACATATATAGTTACATATACAAGGTTGTCGACGCATACAACTATTAAATGCTCAAGCTCGTTACTGGAAAACTAAATGGTGTGCTCAATAGAAAGATCTACGATATCTCTGCGTTGCTAACAGTTATTAATATTTTGTTTAATAAATATGAATGATCTACCAGGTATAGCCGATCTTAGGAACGATAGTTGATAATTATTCATCCTAGGCAACAATTGGTTGTATGTACCAATGTTCTGATACACAAAATATGTCAATATCAAAATCTTTTCAAAAAAACAATCCAATTTCATCTTCTTTGCCCGACAAACCCTGTATATTCTGGTGAACAATATTAATTATGATTTTAGAGGGTTTATTCATTGTCTCATTCATCAGTTTTTTAAATAAATATCTACATTATAGTATGCCAGCAAATCTAGTTCGATTCCCGGTGCTATTACTAATTATCAATTGCAATTTTAGTTAATGAACCGACGATGAAGGATAACGTGAGAAAAACTCCATGACAAATAAATACAACTATATAAGAAAGAAATAAAACATATGAAGGCCGTATATCCGCAGTGGACCCCCGTTGAAAACTATGCTCCAACTCCGTCTCTAGAGAGGAGGCCTACGCCCAGCTGTGAGATCTATTGTATATGTTATTTTACTTCTTATATCGAATCTTGCGTTATATCGAATAATGTTACTATCTGTTGTAGTTGTAGCTTGGCTAGTCGATGGAATACTTAAACCTGAAGCTAGATTTGAACTCTTAATTTGAGTTATCAAATAAAGAAAAAACGTGAGGCTCAACACTAAGGTTCAAAGCTACGATCTCTGAAAATTTAGGTAATAGGTTCGAATCCGCCATTCAACTATCGTGTTAGCGTTCTTTAAAAAAAAACTTTTTGGTTAGTTGTCTGATACTCTGATCGTGGTACGGTACGGTATTCGTCCACATAGTAAATTCAGAATCACCACCCATTTTATTTATAATGGTTGAATGTTTCTGATTTATATAAATACCTATAGTGCTACATTTTACACTACGAGAGTGTAAAATGCAGCACTATATTTTGTTAGTTTAGTTTATTCCAAACAACAAAAGAATACGAATCGATAAAATGTATTAAATCAATACATTGTATTTTAAATTGTTATTTTTAAAGATACTTTTTGAGAAAGTAGAACGCTAAAAGAGATGATAAAGCAAATTGCCGATATGAAAATGTTTACTTGCCTGTTCATTTCTTTCTTATTAAAAGTTATTTCATTATATACTTACTTAATTCAGCATTTCCCTTAAAAAGATTTGTTATCGTGTAATGAATTCTTTCTCCATAATCGAATGTGTATCTGTAGCTTTTAATTCCAAAATGATCCCGCCCATCAGCATCTTTGTAATACTTTGTCTTTATATTCATTTTAATTACGGAGTTTACTGTAATTAGAACATTAAAACATGTTATAGTAAAGATTCCAGTCATAATTTTTTCTTCACGTTACTACTAGTAATAACAAACAGGTATTTGTTACAATTTAGTGAAAGCGAGGACAAGTTCACTGTTTAATTGTCTACAGGACTTTAATATAGTGTATGTCATGCAACAAAGCCAAAATAGGATTCTATTTTGGTTTTTATCGTCAACCAAGTCATAAAATTTGACCCTCAGCACCTTTTTAAATATTACTATTGGACATAGGTGCTTTTTATTATGTACTTAACGATATGAAAATAATAGTATACAGTGCAATTAGTAAAACAATACTACTATTAATTGGACAGTATTAATAAGAACACAAGAATCAGCCCTTCATGTATATATGTATTTGCAGTAACTACGGCTAAGGCTACCCAAACGAAAAGGTACGATTATATTTTATATCCATAAGTCGTGTCATGTAATATCATTAATAAAATGGCTGCTTCTTTTTTCTCCGAAAGGGCTGTTCTTTGACACTATACCGCTAGGAATGTTTATAAGAACTTATTTTAAAATAATAAATAAGATTACAAAATAAGTTTCTTATTTGTTATGCGTAGTAAAAGTGTCTAAAATACGTGACCCATAACATTTACTTCCATCCCTAATTTCAAAGATTATATTCCATCTCGGGCCTTAAGAACCATCTACATCTTGATGATGACATCTCATTGTAAGGGAATGATACTGTTATTGTCATTATAACTATAGATGTAGAGTAGAGATGAAAATAGCACATCGATATTTCATCATGCTAAACAAGCTACTTAATGGCTCAGTTGCTTAGATGTATACTCTTAACGAGTGTTTAGTCGAAAGTTCGAATCCTATTATGATTTTGCATGTTTATAGGAAAATATTTAAGAAATATTATTTTACCACAATTATTGAACAAAAGTTGTTATTAGAAGTCCAGAGTCCGTGATGATTGAAATGTAAAATGTGATTATACCGACACAATACTAAAGTTAACTTAAGTAAAGTTAAAATTTAAGAATCTTTGGAAAGTGGTTTGTTCTAACAATTAAGTACAAAGTGTATACAGGACAAGGGGTGAGTTAACTCTTTTACTTTATCCTCCTCTAAGATCTTGCTACAAAATATATGTAACATATATTCATTTACTTGTAGCTTAAGGCCACGCCCCTGCATATGCTAGACAATAATCTTTCTGGAAACTAGCTGTGGTCAAAGGTTTAGGCAGAGTTCCAGCATAAAACTCTCCTGGCGCCCTTCAACATTTATTTATTTATTTATCTATATACAAATTTTGGATCTTGACCCGATAACCAATATGATCAGATTGTAATGAACAATTCGAACCTAGGATGCCGTCATGCAACATTTAATCTTAAGGTGATTTTTTAAGGTCTCTAAAAAAATTAAAGAACACAATATACCTATTTTTATTTTGGAATCTCCTTCACCATTTATTGGAAAGAGCAATAACCTTCCTACTGCTGTATATTTTCCTTTAATCGTAATATTGCATCGGACTTCTAAGATGAAGACATTTTTCTCAAGGTATGCCCTGTAAAGTTAAATTAAAACATTAATGTTGTTTATTTTTTGACATTATTTGATTAAAATATGAAATCAAATTATTTCTTTTTTGAGATGTATAAAATAAATAATATTTCATACATCTCAAAGGTTTGGCTAAATTGGCAATAGACTGGGAGCCGAATTGGCAACGCCAACCAGACAGACATTGCCGATAATTAGGGAAAATTTTAATGTGTTCTCAAAATTTTGAAAAATTGGCCAAAGAAAGCCAATACAGTTGGCAATACGGTATAAAGGTTTTCGCCCAGTATTGACACAATAACAGGCTATCGAAAAAAAAGCAGTTTAGAATATAATCTATAAACATTTTATGTACTGTATGTTGTATGTGCCATAACAATAACAACAAGGCATTTTAATAAATCACCTTTTTCAAGTTATATTGTTTTCCTTTTTCAATTGTTGCAAAGGAAAATTTAAGATGCATTATTCAAAGGCCATAGATAAATATAGGTTTTTCAGGGTTAAATGTGGTGTTTGTATGTGCCCTAAAGTGGGTACACTGTAAGTTTCGGGAACAAGCCTAAAGCCAACTTATAATAAAAATTATATAAACGCAATAACGCAAATAGAACTCTCTGGGAACATATTATTTTTTTTTAATTTAACACTCATTTGTTTTTTAATTTTGGCGTAATTTAGAAAATTGTGTGTCGCTATTACAATAGTTTAACTCTCTTTTACTGTAGCTTAAGTCAACAAGAGAGTTGCTTCAATTGGCATTTGGTGATTAAGCCTCATATCTAAGCTCATTGTATACCTGACTCTATGAATTTATGTGATGTAAGATGTACGTGAAGATCGGCCGGCGACTTTGATCAGAATCACATTGATACCGTACGGAAACTGATTGGAACTGACAAAAAAAAATTGACAGCAAATTCGTACTGTATTAGGTATTGGTATTAGCCAAGTGCAAAACATTTTGCACGTGCATTTGATAGTTTGAAAGCTTTTCACTTGATCTTTACATAATGTTGGAAACATTTGAAATGTCTGCCATCAAAAGATTGTAGATTTGTGATTGTGATGTGATTTAAAAATGCAAAATACTAGAGGATGAATTATGTATTATGCATTTTCTTCTTGTGGTATCGTGTATATATGTGTGTATATGTGATGCAGCAAATAAATGTAAGTGAACGTAAATGTCAAATACGTTCACTTACGTTTATTTGTTTCAATACGCCATGTGTCCAGCCACATCTCAACTTTCGTTAAGTGAACTTTTAGTTTAGCAGAAGAGGTATTTCGATACGATAAAATATAAACTAAGTAATTACTATTATTATTAATATTATTACTAAGTAAGTACTAAGACTAATACTGCTTTATGTGTGGCAGAATACAAATAATAGTAAAATTAAAACTCAATAACCCACTAGGCTTACGGAATAAATTGTCTTTTTAAAGGCCAAGCATATTAAAATAAATACACATATATAAACAAATAAGATACATATATAAATAAGATACCATAACTATTTCGTTTTACTATCTTATAATTTATGGTCCCTTTTGGTATGCTTACCATACCAAGAGAGAGCTAGATAGATATAGAGAAACCTAGAGAGATATAGTTAGTTTAGTATTTATCAATTAACATAAATCGTTTAAATTGTGTTTGTATGTTAGTGTGCTAAAATATAGCAGAGATCGTATAACATTTTTACCACAAAAGTTTAATACTCATCAGTTACATCGCCTGAAGTTATCATACGTGCAAATTACATAGATTTAAAATTGGATAATTAGTATGCATTTGAAAATTATATTTTTCAATGGATATAAATTAAAAAAAAATATATATAAAATACTTACTCTACATTTAATACTTGACATTTTCTTAAACCTGTTACTTTCCCGCCCAGAAATGTTACCTTTATCCCAGGTAACTGAATAGGAAGCTCATCGATTACGAAGGGATCCAGTGCTGGGACCGCAAGGTGAGGTATGCCCTTAGAAAACTCAGGAATGGCATCTTGCGTGGCTTTGACTAGACAAGCGGATGCGGTATTGTTACAGGGGTGTATGTAGTCCGCTGTGGATATATTAAATTCTTACCTTTATATATATATATTAATTAAAAAAAAAAGATTTCGTGTCGTTTAGATGTTATAATAAATCAATCATCATTAATGTCAATCGTGAAATTAACATACTTTTGATGGGTTATTAAAGTTACAGTGTTTCATTCTTCAGAAATTCAATGATTATCTTTAGTGTTTTGAAAATGATCGTTCATAATTTACCTAGGCTCATATATAAAAGTACAAGTATAATTAATAATAATAAAGCATTGGTATATGTATAACAAGAATTACGCTGTAATTGATGAATTTCAAAGTACTTTGTGGTCTCTTGAAAAAAAACTGGCTTTTGTGTGGTTGGTTTTATAAATAGATATATTGGCTACCATATATATCATAGACCATATTACTTTACTATCTACTGATTCTCTGAGCTATGTCGGTTATCTTCATTCGTTCTACAGGGAGTGCAACATATTTCATAAGTATTTTTTCACTTATTGCAACAGGATACTGCAATATGATGTTTTTAATAACTTAAGAGAGGTTAGGAGAACCAAACGGGCACACAGATTTCTGCGGCTCGATACAAAGACGTTTATCTTCGATAAGGAATCGTTGTATAGATGTGTTGTCACCCCTGAGGACAAAGATTGAATATCTCGTCACCAGCATTAAGGTTTCCAATTTTTTTCACCAGACGAAACATTGAAGCGTATAAACATTATTGTTCCTTTCCGGGCCGAAACTGCAAAAGATAAGTTCTAAAAAATAAGCATGAAAAGGTGTACATTGATTTCGCTATAAAATCAGTACCATTCGTGTCAAGGCTACGAACGTACGAGTTTAAACACGGACACGTAATCACTCCAACCTTTTTAGTAACCTAAAGTAATAATAATATAGAATCTTTTTGATAAAGATTGAGAATTTTTGGATTAACCATTGATGTGTGAAATTAACACAAAAATTAGCTACTTTTGTAGATTATATTATTAGATACATTTATACTTACAATTCAAACAAATGTGTGTGATTCGTAATATTGAAATGAAACATATCTTTAAATCTGAATGTATGAAAAATATACTTTATCGTAATTTACCACAATAGCGATATTGTTAATATTACCTTGTATAAAGGTATAACGAGTATAGCGCTAGTAGGTAAGTCAGTCAACACAGACGCATATTAAGCAATACTAAGCGGATATTTCGGTATTGATACACGCGATCCATTTAAGGTGGATTTTCATGAATTGATTCCATTTATTTTTATATATTATTTATTGGAAAGCATTATGTTTACATATATAGTAGTAACCTTTTCGAAGCTTGTCCTAACTTAACGTACAAAATGTACACTCATCTAATATCAACTTACAATTATATACCATACGTATATATAATTTCTGTCATCTTTTATCACAATCGGGGTAAAGAGATATAGCCTCACATCTAACCTGAAGCTTACTGGATACCTAAGATGGCTAGGGAATCGCTCTAACCATCATCACAGCCTATAGATAGTTCACTACTGAATATAGGCCTCCCCATAGATTGTCGATCACAAATATAAGTGTGTGATTTTTGTATGGAAGATTGGAACTGAGATTGTTACGCTCAAGCCTCTATTATATATTTTCTAATTGTATATCTATTTTATTGTATAGAGTATTATTTTATATATGTAGAGAGATCGTGATCTGAAGTTAAGTGATATGAAATAATGATACAGATGGGTTGTCAACACTGAAAATTTAGAAGAAATGCCTTCTCACCAATAGTCCGATTCTAATTCCAGACTAAACATGGTAGTTATTTTACGCTGATACTCTGTGAAAGCATGATTTCTCCTCGATCAATCCGACTACAGCTACTCCTAATTTTTATTTGTTGCATAGCTCACGGTTAATTAATACAACAATATTTTAATAATTAAACTATTTATTTACTTTAAAGAGTAGTCTAAACAAAACTTGAATATATGAATTCTACATAATTTACTTAGTTTATTACCTATATTTAAAATTTATTGGTTTGAGAAAATGTTTAAACTGCTTAAGTTAACTGTAATTGCCTATATTTTTTGTCTACATTTTATAGGTGATAGTTAGATTGGATGTACGAGAACATTGGAGACAAAGGGATGTAAGTAATATAAATATATACATATAGAAATTCTCAATAGCTTATCGGTCTAAATAGTAACTTCCAGAAAAAAATTAAAAGTTAATATGCGAGTTCAAATGAATGATAGTTAACAGATTCTACATTACATGATAATGTTTTGTCTATACTTGCGACAAGTAGATTTTATAATTATTGTTATTATTATGTATTCGCACTATATTAATTCTATTTGACATAAAACTAAATGTTCAACCGCAAGTTATTTAAATCGTTACTACAGGTTTATGTACACAGTAGCGGACTTGACACAGATAAAAGTATATACATATATACAAAATACTCAGTGTTTAGAACTTGCTTTACTTCATAAATTAAATAAGTTTCTATGGTGATGGCTTAAACACTTTATTCTGGCACAACATTAAACTGGTCATTGTTCGCCATATACTTAACACAATATACGAATATATTTGAAACATATTATAATGGGAATGTATTAACGATTACTTTCTTAAATTACAAACAACATTTTCTATTGTAGATAAGCTTATTTGACCAACAGATTGTTGTTTATTATAAGTAGTGTCATCTTGTCTCTTTGTCAGTGGTAGAACCCCGCTGCTGATAATTTCTGCAGCAATATAAATGGGGTGGTGAGACCGAGGGAGTACCGCACCTTCACAGTTTCGTATGGTGGGTGAGTACAGGGATCCGAGGAAACAAGTAATGAGGTTATTTTTTTCTCTACAGCTTTATCGTGACGGAATAGCGAGCAGAGGGCCCGCTGAGTAGGGAAGAAGGAAGAATGAGGTATTACCATCTCAGCTCTTATATACGCCATACCTTATGCAACACTTGTGCAACCTGAATCTTTGCTAACGATATATGTGAAAGCATATTACTCTCCATATTATAAAATAAAAACAAGTTTTCTATTTCAACATTAATTGTCACTAGTATAATTTAGGCTTTAACTGCTTCCTTCGCAGTTAAAATTTTAGTTTGCTAAACCAAATCAATTATTTAATAATTATTATATATAGCTATAAGAATAGATATACAGATAATAGAATATGTTTTCTTCAACTTATTGTATTGCTTCGGTGAGAATAGCTGCACTATGCAACAAAATCTAGTTGGCAATACCAAGGATGACGACTATTCGTCTTAATTTCCGCATAATAATATATAAAACATTTACATAAAATGAAACCCAAATTTTGGTACAAGACCTTTTCTTAAGTCCGCATCCCCTTAATAGCTAATCCTTAAAAGTAAAATACAGTATATTTTACGAAACCGATTGTCTATTGCCGTAGTAAATTGACACAATTTATCTTTATGGCAAATCATAAGGGAATTACGAATTATCGAATAGACTCATGACAAAATAAACCTTATAAACATCATCATTATAGTTTATCAATATTCCACTGCTGTACATAGGTTATAATAGAATTATAAAGGCTCATATTCTATATGGACACAATTTAAGTTAACACAACTAAGCAAATATAGGTCGAAATCTCAACAATTATTTCATCTTTAATAATAATTTCCAACCCAAATGTAGTTTCACCCCATTTTTATAGACAGCAATTTATTGTGAAATAAACCTTATCTTCACGTAGGATGCGAGAAATGTTTTGTAACTTAAAATACTCAGGCTATTGGTAAAAGATCTAATGATCATTATCACTTTATGCTTATTAGATTAATCTGTACTAAACATAAAATGGATTGGTGTCATAAGTTTATATAAATGGATAACTAGTAAGATTAAGTAAATAGCAAAATTTGTTTCATTTACTTTTACAAATTATTTGCATTTCATTTCAAAGTATAAAAGAAAAAAAGTGAGATGATACGTGTTTGCGCCTATGAAGTTGCAGGTAGTTATAAACATAATTTATAGATAGTTGGAAACACTAGTTTTAATTCTACTTCAATGGGATTATAATGCCAGTTAATTAATTAATCTCTTCCACGAGCTTTATTATACTAGAACGTGAACGTACCTATATCACTAGACGTTTCATCTATAGCACTAGGTGTTTTACTCTCCTACACTATAATATATATATATATATATATATATATATATATATATATGTATTTATATTTCTGTAATACTTCTATAATCTTTTACCTTTCTTTGATATTTAAATGCATGATAATATGACTTAAATTTCAAATACGACTAATGGACAAAATCTGAAACTAGATGTAGTGAAGCTAAATGAAAAATGTTCATAATTTAGAAAAGAATCACTATTTCCATCTCAAAATATATATTTTATATTCATCTGTATACAAAACGAACCAAGACATTAAAGAGAGATTTTCTTATATCATCTTATAATACGCCACACTTTAATTTCTAATATTAGCAAGATTTGTTTAGATTTGATATGCAATTTTTATTTATGAAATGCTTAGTTTTCCCTAATGTTGTCTTTACAAGTATAATTTATTTATTTAAAATGAACAAATATCAGCAAATTTATTATAATTTCATACTTTCAATTATTTTATTTATAAATTAAACAAAAGAAACATTGCAATTACAGTAAGGATTCGATTAACCTACTACATACTTTATACTATAAATCACCTGATTGAATGAAAACTTACGTGCAAGGAGAGCTGTAGAGGAGCTGCCGAAGGCCGCAACTACCGTCAATAAAGTAACATAGACATGTCTGTCACACATCGCGGTTATTATATACACTAAACGGTGGAATAGTGAAAAATTAATATTAATAAAAACAATGCAGCCGTCTATTGGAGACCTACAGACACACTGTCCTATGACCTTCGTGTCTTTCCACAGCTTGTACTTATGTAAATCAAAACGAGTTCTTTCTCATTTTCGGTTGCATAAATACGGATAGCTCTTTGCTAACTTGAAGCCTGCTTTTCACGCAACACCGCTTGCTAATCCGTTCTATAAATGTGTTGGCATCGCGCGACTCATGCAGCGGACTGCCTATGTTTACACGGCCATATACCGGTCGCAGTGTATTAACAAAATCGTTCCTACGTGAAACCACACCTAAACCCCACTTTTTACCGTGACAATGACATTACTGTATTTGTAATATAGTTTTGTTGGAAAATGTTGTGTTCATTTTTATTATTACACTTAATGAAGAAAATGTTAGTGCCTGTGTTAAATGACATTTTATTAAAAATACCAACTATATACATATATGATTTTTATTATTATTATATATTAACAAAATTTGATTTGAGAAGAGAGAAGACTTAAATTTTGAATGTTCTTTCATACCTCAGCCAGGCCCGTGTAAGCCGAGGTTTCCTTTGTAGACCATCCCAACGAGAATAAAACCCAAACCCAAAGGTATAAAAAGCGCATGGTGCTCCTGTTACTCTTCAAGTTTAGGTTTCATCTGATCGAGACAGTGCATATATGTAGTGTTACTTGTGGTAATTCCGAACCGTTACTACTTAGGGACCTTCAAGAAAAGAGCCTACATTTTTCTTAAAGGCCGCCAATGCATCTGCTACTCCTCTGGTGCTGCGGATGTTCATGGGCAGCAGTGATCACTTACCACCTCGTGTGCTGCTTTCTCGTTTGCCACTTATCCTATAAAAAAGTGTCACTTATGGAGTGTGTGTTATATGCTGTATGAAACATTTTTCATCATATCATATCAGCTTTTCAACACTTTACGTGGCACTGCTAGTATAATACTTCAGGCCAATATTTCGGGCCAGTGTTTCGTATATATCTGTATAAAACACTGAAATAGATGTGTGTCATCTGCTGTTGTGTTCACTGATCTCTCACATGCTTTAGAAACTATTTCTAATTGTGGTCTGTCCAATAAATCCTCGAATATATACGAGTGTAGTATATTATTATGAAATATTAACCTTAACAATGTCACATGAAAATAAATAAACGATCACTAATGATCAGCTACTAATTATCTTTTATATATTGTTCTGAATTCTGGAAAATACACAATGAATTTCTATATATATTTTTTTTCATTTCTTAAATTTAAATTTGTTATATCATCATCATCGTGATTGACACAGTTTGTTACAAATCTTTTGCTGATTACTTATTACTTTTTATTGATCTATATTTGGATGGAATAAGAAAACATGTAATGTAGTTAATAGTAGTAAGAGGTCATAGGACTTGATGCGTAGCGAAGCAAATCGGACACAGTGAAACAACGTACTCGTTCGTCAAGTAGAAAATATATATTTAATGCTCCCAAATCAGCAAATGAAACTTCCGGTATTAAATCGATGTCTGTCTATCAGTCTGTTCTTCACAGGTCATGTTTAGACAAAGATTATTAGATTAAACATGAACAGATTTTAGAAAAAGAACTTCTTCAAAACTTGGTTCAAATTTTTTTGTAATATGCTTATGATTGTAAGTACATGAGGTTTATAAAAGGCATTTAAAACTTAAAAATACAGAATGTGTTAAACAAAAATTGTTAAGAACGGACTACTTTAAAACTGGAATTTCTTGTTCATAGAAATAAAATTCTTCTTCAACATATTTTCCTTTTATTAGTATTAACTTGACAGAGGTATTACAAAACAACCATTTATTCTAGAGAGTCCTTTTGACCGACAAACGCAGTGTTAGATGACCCTCATAATATGATGCAATAATCTGCTATGAGTTGCTGTTTGTTATTTTTAATAACCACCTACATATGAACAGCTCCTCGATAAACAGAATAAATCTTTAAAAGAAAAAGAGAAGAGGAGACAGTATTTTTAAACATGAAACAACGATGGATTATAATTCTTACATATTTAAATGTTATGATGATAAATTGTAATATATATTCTAAACGTTTAAATATAATTACTACTTTAACTCCTCATAAGATGTTTATCATCTAATAACACAATTTCCTAGATTTTTCTCAGTCGTTCTTCGAAGTTTGCAATTGGCCCACTTTCCCCTATTCACTATTTCAACATGATCTGAAACTAGTTTGTTAGGTAATGAACGCACTTACTCATACTTAGCGTGTTACAGTGTTATTTATATTGAATCATAGTAATTCATTGATCATATTCTCATTATTAATAAATGAAGTTTCCAAAACTTTTTAAGTTTTTATTAAAATTAGAGAGTAAAACGTGGTGCAGTTAATGCTCAATTTATATCTAACAAAAGTTCTTGATATATGCAAATGGTAGCCTATGTAAAAAGAAGTTCCAAAAATTAAAAAAAAAACAATAAAAAAGAAGATATAATATAATCATGTGTATACATTTCAAACTACAATGCAAGATAAAATAATTGGCTATATATTAAATTCTACATGTCGAATATCATGAACAAAAATAATTTCGCTGAAGATATCGATTAAACCTGGTCATAGCCATCAATCCCGGTCATTGGCTCTTTATAGTTGCTGTAATTTTTTATTAAAAATACTTTAATGTATTTTCTTTGAGATATACTATATATAACAAAAGAAGAAAAAGAGTGCGCAAGGGAAAACAAAACAGCAAAAACAATATGGGAGATTTCAATTCAAACAGATATAGCAGTCACACATAATAGACCTTACATAGTGTACATATATAAAACAGAAAATAAAACTTATTTAATAGATATAACAGTGCTTTCAGACTATCATATAGGAGCGAAGGAGATAGAAAAATTAAGTAAATATCACCTATTGCAAAAGACATAACCCGGTTATGGAAAACACACACACAAGTTATACCAATAGTCATAGGTGCGACAGGTGTAGTTGCAAAGCATACATATATATTGCACACAATTAAACGCATATATAAATAAACACCTTACAAAAACAGGTACCCATTAACACATCAATAATTTTAACAAGTTTTAAGGAAAACCATTTATTAAGAGAGAAACCCTGAGTCTCCCCTTCTTCGAGGCTTAAGGCGGGAGATAGAGGTATAAAATAATAAAAACTGATTTGTAAAAATCGTGCTGAAAAACATTATAATGTAATAACAAATGTGTATACATTAAGAAATATTAAGAATTGAGATTAAGATAAAATGTCACGACGCATTGATGCGTGTTCATGAATTTATACTTGCCCTTGCCTGTCACTAACTTAGTGACAGACTAACCTCTGTATTGCTAATCAGTCTCTTTATGAGTACAATTGTCTGTACCTTGTCCATTATATTTTTGTTTAATTATTAAAATAATAATTATTGAAATACCGCTCTGGTGCACTTTAATTGTTTATACCAATTCTTGCAAACACAAGGATTAAATATAATTACGTAGTTTCACCTATCCCAGTCTTGTTCTTTAAGCTATACTTGCAATCTAATCCTACTGAGATAAATAAACTGTGTCGTGTGTCACTTGTGATCGACGTCTGAGCTAGGTGACGGAGCATGCTATATCGAGTTTTTCATTCAATAACTTGCTGAGTTAAAAGATGAAATTAATGTGGGAAATATAATGCTAATATTTAAGTTATATTTGTATTTATTTTTTGTATTATGTTAGTATTTCTTTTAACAGTTTCTGTACCCAATTAAATAATAATAAAATGATTTTGCATTAATCTTTGTTTCATTAATAACCATTGCTTACGGGCAAAAAAACTCAATGTATAAAAAACAAAAAGAAATTACTTTTGATATATACAACTTAATATTGCTTGTTATTTTCAAATATTTGTGGTTTTATTTTTAGATTAAAAAGATCGAGTTTAATAATAAAAAACAATAAGCCTTTTAATTTAACTAAACCTTATTTTTTTTATTTTTGTTGTATTAGTAATTTATTCGCATTGAATAAGAAAAAAGGTACGTAAATATTGATGGTGGTAAGATATCTAATAAACGTTTTCTATTTCAAACAACTTACATACTTCCACCATTGTTAATGATATAAAAATTGAGGTTTATGTTAATTAGCTGATTATTTAATTAAACCTTATTTTTATTTTTGATGTATTAGCAATTTATTCTCATTGAATAAGTAAAAAGTTACGTAAATATTGACGGTGGTAAGATGTCTAATAAACGTTTTCTATTTCGAACAACTTACATATTTCCACCATTTTTAATGATATAAAAATTGAGATTTATGTAAATTAGTTGATAATTTAATTAAACGTATTTTTTAAAAAAAGCTTAAAAAATCCTCTCCATTCATCGACTTCTTTTTTATATTCTATAAATCTTTAGCTCTTATAAATTTCTCTCTCTACTGGACGCGGTTTTGTAATTTCATAAATTTCTTCGACTAGGACATTTGTTGTTTTAATAGGGAAATCCGATAGACTTATCTATATTATTTTATTTAGCCTCTTTTGCCTGCAAAGATTTTGATCTTATTAGAGACATAAGTAATATAAATTCGTGGGAATACCGGCGTTTATTTGATTAATAACGCCTTTAGTATTTTACGAGCAAAATGCCTAGACGACGCCAATTCTATATAAACTACTTCAATAAATTTTGAGGTGTAAAAAATATATTATACATAAAAAAAATGTTGTTTAGAATTTCACTATCACATAAGAAGAACCCTCTATTTTACTTGACACGATGTTATCTCCTGTACATCAGGATTGACACCAGCATAGTAATTGAAAACAATGGATGATCTGTGAATGGATGTTGTAGGGTATTGAAATCTAAATTTACGATTAAAGTCAAATATTTCATCAAATGATCAAAATCATCAAATACTTGAAAACTTAACTATTTATTTTTATAACAACGTGCTGTATTCAACAACAAGTAAAGAGTAAATAAATAATAAATCGGTTAATTACGAACGAAGCAAAAAATGGAAAATTGTTTTATGATAAAAGATTGGTAAAAGCCGCTGAGAAGGCCTAACGTCGTTAAATAGTCCCAGTTGCCACGTTTGTCTATGTACTTAATGTTAGGGATTAAAGAAATTTATCATCAATAGTGTTTTCGTTCACAAGTCAATAAAAAGCCATTTAACTGCTCCTGAAGCATTAACTTTTTTATAAACTTCCCAGATGGGAGGAACTCGCTGCTGATTGGGAAGTTCAATTTCCTGATATAACATCTTTGAAATTTGTTTCTGAACCTCATGCTTGTGAACGAAAGGTTACTGTTGTAATATAAATTGCATGATATCCAATATAAAACGCTGATCAATATAAAGTACGGTCTCCACTTTATTTCACTGGTAATATTTGAATTATTCAGTCAGTCAAGTTTAAAACTTCCAGAAGGACACAATTTTCTGTTTCCGCTGGTTAATTTCTATCAAATCTTATCAATTCTTAGTATACAATGTAGATTTTTTTTTCTTTTTTATAGTATAGGCGGCAAACAAGCATGTAGTCCAGCTGGTGGTAAGTGATCACAGCCACCCATGAACATCCGCAACACCAGAGGAGTCACATATACGTTGCCATCCTTTAAGGAAAGTGTAAGCTCTTTTCTTGACGGTGCCTTAGTCGTATCGGTTCGGAAACACCGCAGGTGACAGCTGATTCCATAGAGTAGTTGTGCGTGTGTACTTTGCCAACAATCGAGATGTTGAGGATCAAATTTTGAATTCTGTTATGCAGTACGATGTTTAAACTCAGCGGCTGGAATTAATCTGAACAACCCCTCAGAACACTTCCCATGGTAAATTCCGTAAAAAATGCAAAGAGATACAACATCTCTTCGCAACGCCAGTGAATTAAGAATTAATTAATTAAGCGATCAGAAAATATCTGGTCACCAACGAGCCGCTTTCCATTGAATACGGTCAAACGGAGAAGCTGGTATTGGGGTGACCGACCCAGAGAGAACAGTATTCCATGTGTGGCCGACAAGGTAGGAGACAGCACACAGCCTTGTGGAACCTCAGCATTCCCTGGTTTGGAGTAAAACCATGCACTGTCGACTTCGACCTTGATACTACGGTTCGAGAGAAACTGGTGACCCACATGCATAATTTCTCTGGAACCAAACGAAAACTGATTGATAAGACAAAAAAAAATACTTTTGCGCAAATATGCATTGGAATGAGATAAGAGCAAAACCATTTTGCATATGAATTTGAAGGTTCGGAAGCTTTGCACTCGATGGATATCACATAATTTAACAGAAGACCAGAAACGACTGCGTATCATCAAATGATAAGGATAAAACTTTGATGGAGGACAGTCACTAGCTGTCGTAATAGCTGATTAAACTTGGTTGTACTGTTTTGAATTGGAAAGAAATAGCTAGTCTTCAAAATGGATCTTTCCTTTTGAAGCCTTACCGACGAAAGTTAGGAAAAGTGGGACCACTGAAAAGAAAATGGTTGCTTCTTTTTTAGGCAAATCAGGGGATTGTATCACTGTGTAGCTTTTAAACCACCGGGCAGGCCAGTGACTGCAGATTGGTATGTAAACAACTGCTTGCCCTGAGTATTGGAAAAAGTTCGTGAAAAGCGTCCTCGCAGCAACGTCGTCCTTCCACGCAATAACGCGTCCGTACATTTCACTAACATTACAAATGCGTATATCAAGGCCTTAAATGTAGAACAGACGGCGATTTTTTTTAATTATATTATATGTATACACGCCATACAGCCCGGACCTCGCGCCTTGCGACTTTTTTATTCCAAAAGTTAAAGATAAACTTGCCCGGAAGCGGTGGTGAATGTGATTCACGAAACCATTATAAAAGGTGGTGTAGATCGAACTACTTTACATAATGGTTCCAACGAATGAAAAAATATGTAAATAGCACATATTCTACAAAAAACAATAAATTAATATTTTATATAATATCTAGTCTTATTTATCAAAATCCGGAAACTTTCTCCGATCACCAAGCATCAACCATCGCTTTAAGCAGCCAAACCATGAATGATAAAGGTTAGTGCCTACGCTGAATCCTAGGGATACACTAGCTCGCTTCTTCACTGATATTGACTTACACTTGTACAATTTTGTTTGCTGTAACTTTCGTCAACGTTAATTTTTTTACGTCTGAAAAAATATTTCGTGGTTTTTTCTCGCATACTACCGTAACTGAGCCCGGAATTTAATTAAGAAAATGCTGTAATATGATCGAAGTCCCAGGTCTTCATATAGCACTCTTTTAACCGTAGGTCTGTTTGGCCACTCCAGCGGAAAGACTTACATATTTTGTCTGTTGACGGAATTTCGTTGGACACACCCCCGCACTGCTTCGATGACTAACTGCGCTAATGTATTAACCGTACGAAGTCAGCCGCTCCTTTTATCTTCTTTGAAGCTCGAGTCTTCACTAAATCATTTGATTCCACGATAAGCAAACCACAGAGTAAATTAAAAAAATTGCAGAGGTTAATAAATCTCAGTTGGCGCTAAACCTTCATCTTTCTAAATGGAACGTTGTTCTACAAATAAATCAGTTGACTGTATATATGTGGACTGAATTAAGAAGGTCCATGCGAGTTTTGTCTAGTGGTCGATGGTCGTCCTTTACCTCTAAGGGGACCATGGTACGCAGAGGACACAGGAACTACCCTGACTTATATCCTTAGGACTAGACACTTGGACGTAATTTAGTTATGTTTTGAGAAACATCGCTTATAAAACGTGTACTCTTTAGTCGGTTACAAAAAACGGAACCGCCGCTATATGCGGATACGACGTTGCATGGCGAAGGCGTTAGAACTGTTCCTTTTTACTCTAACGAAACCAAATATAGTCAAATTTTGACTAACTGTGAAGAACTTTTTAAAAATACAATTAAAATATGACTCTTTTATTATACAAGAGAGAATATAATTCTGTATGATGGCTGATGACCGACTGCCACTTGCTTAAAGTCTAAAGTACAAAATTGATGACAATGGTATTTTATTGGTACTCCATATCGACGCCGGTACTTGAGGTATTAGTGTTCTGAGTGTCCTGTGTTTAAGAGTTATTGTGTAGGCAGACATATTGGCTCGCTGGGTGGTCCAGGATTTATACTAAACAAACAACATCAATTTATTTATTACTTTGGAAAGTTCCTTATTCAAAATCAATCCAAAAAATTCTGGACAGTATTTGAAATTTAAATAAATACAGGTTGTGACTTATCTATTATTATACACTGTAATATATAACAAAAAAAAATTTAATGCAGATAACCTCTCCGATAACTATAACAGACAAAGCATCACATAAAACTTTTTCGCTCACGTAACAAATCTTCACGGTTACAAGGAAAACCTGTACTGCATTTTTTATTCCGCTTTGTTTGTTAGTGTGTTAATTTTTATATTTTACAACTTTGGATAGATCTATATAAATAACATCACAAGTAATTTAGGTATCATTTTTATTCTTCGCGTTGTAAACATGTCGTATATAACAAAACGTGCAGTAATCATCATTTTTAATTGTTTCATTATTGGTTTGAGTAATTCTGCATTTGGTGAGTAACTTTTTAATCATTTATTTTGTTTATTTTCGTTTAATCATTTCTTTTTTAAGAATTAAAAATATTTTTTAAGTTGATACGCTCACCAAATGCGGTATAAAAGACAATGATTGTCAAAAACAGCTATTCCTAGATACGTTGCACAAAATTGCCGAAACGGGTATACCGGAAATGCAAATACCTCCAATTGATCCCTTTCGTCTGCAAAATGTAACAGTATCAATTTTTAATCTATTTAATTTAACTCTCGTCGATGGAGTGGCTATAGGTGTAAAGAATTGTCTTTTTGGAAAATACGAGTAAGTATTAATAATTATTAAGAGAATAATATAAAAAATATTATATTGGTCAGTATATATATATATATATATATATATATATATATATATGTATAAATGTATATTAAATTGAATTAAACTATAAACCCAAATATTTAGAACATTTAATTTATATATTTAATTAACTTTTATTTATATATAAATTAAATAAATATATTATAATTTAATTTCTATATTTATATCGTATATTACATAATTTGAATACCATCAAGTTAAAAAACAATTAAAAAAACTAAAATGTAAATACATCAAATGTATACATAATTTTAAAGGGATCATTGAGATTTTAAAGTTTATTTAATAGATGTTTACTTTATTGGTATTAATGTTCAGGACTGATATTGAAAAAGGAATTGGAAGCCAAGAGATAACATGTGACATAACAGTCAAAGGGCACTATCTTCTAGACGCCGCGTCACAACTTGTGGAAGGTGTACTGGGAGGATCTGAAATACACGGAGAAGGCAATGGAATATTAAAGATTGGTATAAAAATTACTTATTTGTAAGGAATATTATTTTAATAAATTTAAAAAAATACAAACACATCGGGCGTGTTTTATATTTTTGTATGCCTACAGGTAAATATGTTATAAAATATTATTCATTTGACACCACCGCTCATTTTAGCAAAATACCCCTTATTCTACATTCTATTAATTCTACATATAGATCTATTCTGTTCTAAGAAATATCAAGATTGTATTGTTTTATAATTTTTAAAATTGAGAAAACCAAATAGAAAAATAATAAATTATATACAAACATTTCGATGCATTCAGATTCAATACTGATTATAGTCGTCTCAGAACTCTTCCATTGCAGTAAGATCATGATATCACCTCATCATGGGGCTGTCAATGTTGGTGCGTAGAACTTATCTTCATAGAACACCATTTGAAATGTAAGGTACACAACTCGTGGCACAATTTCAATTTCAATAACGACTTGTGGACAATAAATACGTTAAAAAAATACTTAAATTAATTTATGCAAGTTAATTTTTTGTTCGAAGCAAAATTTATATTAATTTATAACACAGCTACAGCGTTATTTACGGAAAACAAAGGCATAAAGTCCGTATAAAAATAAAGAAACATTATTATACCATCTTATCAGTGGTGCGTGGCTATTTTTTTAATCGTCTTTTCTAATTAAGTTTCCGTAGTTGGTAATAAAGTTATTTAGTATTTAGAGGTAAGTGTTAATTTTTTTGTTTCTTAGATCGTTATCACGGCTCTACACTTTGTGATTCTACAATACCATGCGATTTAACTTTTTTCAATACTTTTGTATGATTTTTATGGAATCAGTGTATATTTTTGTTATTATATATTGCGTCTCTTAACTCTTATATATATAGGCCGTAATATTCTGCCGGCTTTCAAAAACATAAGTTTGAATTTACGAAGTAGAGTCGAATCACAGGTGGAAACTGGGTAATACCATAAAACAGCAACATATTTTTCTTGGCTTTTTCGCTCGCTCTTTGGTTATTCAAAGAATACACATGCCCAATTTGAAGTAATGACTCGTAACAGCTTGCATACCGTGGCTAGATCGTATGGCCGTGAAAAAACATAGAGTATTCACAATTTTTTTCTTAATTGTGGCTTAAAGGCCCAAAAAACTGAAATGGATTGAAAAGTAGATATTGTAACTAAAATGGTTGTAGGGCCGATCAACGCTAGATCTAGAATTAATTATTTTATTATAAAAAGAATGACGTAATATGAATACGGGTTTGTAAAATGAATATGCGATATTGCATCCATTGACATCAAGGCACAAGTTCTGCTATGTTACGCCTCGTGCCGATGTAATGCATGTGCAATAATATCGGAGGAAGGTTCTGATTCAGTGATCATGAAAATTTAAGAAATAGTTATTGTAAAATCTTTAAAAGCATAGATAAATAGTAAAATCTGGTATTTTTACCTGATTCCTCAATCCATCGAGCAATATGCACACAACTTAATACCTTTTATAATGAAAATGGCGTTTTGTCGTTGAGTTGGTGTCGGATGTAAGGATGGAAAATTTTATAATCATTCATACCTGCTTTTTTCTTTCAGAGAAACTTCAATTGGAATTAAAATTTCCTTTTTATGCTGAAAAACTCGACGATGGGGAAATTTATTTAAGGTGTGACTACCAGAAAGTTGATCAGAAATTTGATATTTTGGGTAGAGTTTCTTTTGACGCCGATAACATTTTCTTAGGAAAACAGGACGTCAGTAAGTGTTAATTAACTAGTTTAAATATTTTAATTCTCAAGTATATTCGAAAACCAAACAAAATATATATCATGTGTAGTTTATTTTAAATTCAAGCATTACATTAATTTTGCCTTTTTTTGCCTTTATAATAATATCCAACGCATAAATAATGAGTTCAATATTATACACATATATTACATTTTCTTTTGTAATTAATCTATGCTAAATATTACATTAGTTTTAGAAGTAGATAACAATAAATAAAATAGGAGTTTTTTGGTTTCCTCAATAATTTCTTCAATTAATTTTATTAAATTAAACAAAAGAACTATATCCTTAAATTTGACTCATGCACGTATTTAGAACTCGTTTAACTTAACTTCATGTGTCGACTTATATAAAGTATTTTTTTTAAAAAAGGTTTAAATAAATACCTTTTTATCTTATTCTCCGTTTTAGGACGCTATTGTAGAAATCATAAGGAAGCTCTTGTTTTGAGTTATCGATTTTTTTTAGTATAATTAAATTAACTTAATCCGTACCGCTCAGCTAAGGTTAAGTTAATTTGGTTACCTCGCGTAGTTATAGGATTAGTAACTAACTTTTTGTACATAGACTATATAATTGAACACGGACGTTATAAAATGTGTTACGGTAGCATAACACATTTTATAACGTGTGTACGAGAATATTTTGGGCATTCCAACACACAATTATATGCAAAACAGAGATACATAATTATATTTGTGGTTGTTGATGATAATAGCAAGCTAATCTTCAAAGGCAACTGTAGTTTTTTAATTCGAAATTAAGATCTGTATGTATTAAAGGATCTAAAGATCATAGTCTTCTATTATTATATATTTCTTAATATCTGTATTGTTTCACAAGTTATGGGAGATTACAGTTGAGTGCCTTTATAACTTTTTACCCTACTATTTAACCCTAGTCTCGAATTATCGGAAGATGGCTGTAGTGCGTCCAATCCCAAAAACTCAGATTTGTCCACCTACAGGTCTATTCTCATAATCTCCTTATTCTCCAAAATAATGGAGTCCATTATTAACTTTAACGAACACGAATCACTCCTTTTAAACTTCCTTCCTATCAACTGGTTTCCTGAGTAATTATGCAATTGGGTCACCACCTCTTTCGCGCACTGAAGCAACAAGAACGTAGTAGACGATGAATACTAGGCTAGTCTTCATACTCCTAATTTCTGTACTACAAAGTTGTCTTTTATGTCTCGCCCTGGTCCTTCTGCATAATAATGATAATTAAATATGAATTATTTTTTTCTATGCAGATGATAGCACCGATGATACCTTTAACACCTGATGCCTAAGATTATATTTTTCGGAAACATGTCAAAGATTTCCGTAACAAAATCTGTAGACAATATTTTGTTAAAATAAGTCTAGTTGAGGCTTACTAATTCTAGTCCAATTCAACCCTTAGAAGATAATGAATTTTGTTTTTTTTTGGCGCTACAACTTTTTATGGGACGTGGCCATTTCAACAATGTTTTGCTATTATTTCCGATCCTTGGCTTTCTTTCTCCAGGCGGTAAACTTTCGCATGGCCCTGAGATATTCCTCAATGCTGTCGCTCGATCTCATGTTCGGCCTTCCTCTTGGTCTTTTTTGTTGCGGCTTCTACTTGCTAAATGTGTAAGTGGATACCTTGGGTGCCCTATGGTCTTCCATTACCTCAACGTGTTCTGCCCACCTTAAGTGCTGTGACTGTGTGTGAATATATTGAGCTCGTGATTCATTCGGAGGCGATATTCACTAGTGTCGTCTCCAAGAGGATCAAACACTTTCCTTTCGAAAGTGTTTGGACCGCCTGTTTCTGTTGTTCTTTCAGTGTTAGCGTCAATCCCTGACATCCATAGGTGACTACAGGGCGAATAAAGGGCTAGTATATAGTTATTTTAGATTGCGTGTCAAGGAATTTTTAGCGGAGGAGTTTGCCAACTACGAAGAAGTCTGTTGCTGACCATAATTCGGGCATACACTTCTTCTCGGATATTGTTCCGTCCATATAGTATAGAAGCTAAAAACTTGAAGCTAACTCCTTCAATGGCATCCTCTCCAACAGGGACATTCTGTAATTTCGGCCCTGGTTTGCGAGAACTGGAAGGTATTGAGTTGTGCACGTTAACCATCAGGCCTTATTTAGCTGCTGGCCTTATTTGATTTATGTCGTCACTAATCACGCTGTTCTGAGATCTGCTAAATATGACGATGTCGTCTGCATAGGCTGCTAGCTGACTGGTGGACAATTATAATAATAATAATTTATTTATAATTTTTCATAATATTTGTTACCTACTATACGAGTATTTATGATTCTACATAGTGCACACATACAATGAATGCATATGCCTGTATTAGCATCTAACATCCTTCCAATGACGCAGTAATTTTATTAATTGAGACGTAAGACTATTACACAATACTATTAACTTCCTCAGCTGAAATAAAAAACAGTAAAATTAGTATCTTAGAAGTAAAATTCACGTCCGTATTCCCTGAAGGGGTGGACAGAACCGTGTGATAAGTAATACTAAAAGTGATGGCGATGTCACTTATAGCACATTTAAGTGGGTTACGATAAATTATTTAAGATTAGTTGACAGTTCTTTGACATTCTCCGAACTAACAGCCTCTAATCCCTTAATCGAGTTCCTGGGAAATAAGAAGTTGAGAGGTTTTTTGGCTTTGATTGTGGTTCCCAAAAAAAAAGTAGAACGTAGAATTTATGTCATGTTGAAATGAAAACTATGATATTGATACTCACCATTCAATGGGTTAATTATGTCATGTTTCAGCTGGTCGTTTATCCGATCTGATAACGACTTTGTAGTCATCATTTCACATGCGCTCTAACGCAGTCTTAAGCAGCCTGACCAATGCATGATGTTTATGAAGTAGTTGCTGCAGATCTTGAAGAATTGCTCTTTTCATTATTGTGTTGATCTTATGATGCCGATCAATTTGTTCCTCTTTTCTTCTTTTTCTTCTTTACTTCTGGGCAATATGTAAGTGGCAATATGTAATATGTAAGTCTGCCAATGAAGTAAGAATTTATGCTCTGCATCTTCAAGAGGTTGCAATGTTCCAATTTGATGGTGAATGTGGCCTTGAATCTGTAAATTTGAAAGCGAAGTTACTGATATATAATCAGTTTTTTTTAATGTTAATGTTGTATACAAATACCGAGACAACATTTGAGCTTTTTTTTTATAATTCTTTTTTTTGAGAAAAAAATCAATATTTACTTTCTTCAAATTATCGTCATAAAATACCTAGAATGTCGGATTAAGTCCGTGTTCTTCAAAAATGTCTGCCCCAAATGAAGTCATTTGAAAACAGCCCTTGCAATTTTGAGTGTTCGCTGGAAAGTGTCGTGATTCTGGTGTTTTCCAGGAAACAAGAAATGTAATAGCAATTTCACTTTGCCATTAAGGCAACACAATCCAGGCGTTTCTCCGTGCGATAAGTTCGACGATTTCTCATTCCTAACCTATTCATTTCAAGGACTGCTTCTCTTTGCTCTTGTGATTGAGAGGCACGAAATCGGACCATACTAACGGGGCGCTCCTCTCGTGCGATTTCTCGTTCATCTTCATTGGATTGATTCGCAATGTTCCGAAGCCTAATAGTATTACGGCTTCGTTGGGAAAGATTAGATCTTCTAGGTTGCAGAATTGTTAGTAATAATACTCGTACAACTAATAACACTTGCACAAAACAAACAAATCGACCATGGGTGGTTAGCCCTACGACGAACTTTCCTCTCCTTTCCTTTCCTCCGGGCTTGGGACCGGCAGTGCAATGAGTTTCCACTGCACTACCAGAGTTAGCTCATTTCCTTCCTCATCTCAATAAAACCGGTCTTTAATGAGTGAATTAAGTAAAAGTAATATTTATTGAATTTTTAAAACGAACGGTTTCTCTCCTTGAACAAATTGGATGTATGGGCAACTTCTACGTCAAAAAATGCCGTCTTTAATCAGCTGTAACAGCACGAGTATCTATCCGGTGATAAATCCGTCTTCGACTACCTATTGCATTTGCTAACCCTCTACCGGTGAACAAAGTTACGTTGATAGGTTGCTCCGTTTTGACGAAAAAGAAGGATAATAAAATAAATAAATATACACACAAATAAACAAACACGCTTTCGCATTTATAAAACAAGTAATGTATGTTAAGGCTAAAAAAATATGAAATTACTTTAATCAAATTGTCTGATTCTAATCAATTAGTGACCACGCATATTTATGTACATATAAACATAATTTATCCATACACAATCTATAAATTATAATAATCAATAAATATATACAATCGCACAAAATTTGCTACGTACCAATATTGATTTAAATGTAAATTTAATTTAAAAAATATACATTATTATAATTTAAACAAGTTTGTTTGGAGTCCTTACAACACTGAACGATAAATGCATTGTTTGAAGTGCATAATGAAAGTTTAAGTTTTATGTAGTTAATGATATTCTTGAATGATAAACTTCTAGAACTTAAAATTGCAAATAACAATTTCGTTGATCCGGCACTGGAAATTGATTTTGTTGATCTGAATCATATTATTATTATATTTTTAATATTTATTATTTATTTTCCAGGTGAGGTCGTTGTTGGCTATTTGAACGATAATTGGAAATTTATAATTAAGTCATTTGGACAAACTTTTCTTGACAAAGCCTCTGAATATTATTTCAGTTTAATAGGAGATTTCTTTGATGCTGTCCCAGCGAGATACTATATTACGGAAGACTTAGGGCAGTACCTTAGGGATTAAATGGCCTATATAAATAATTATAGTAATATAAGGAAACATACTTTATTAATTAATGACTCTTATTCACGCATTAAAAACAAACCACTAATAGTTGCTTTTTTGTATATTATATTACAACCATTGTCTATAAATTAATCAATAATTAATTAAATGTTTGTTCTTTATAAAAGTTACTTTTATTTTATTCCCATATTTGACGAAATCTAGGTGTATTACTTTGAACCGGAAAGAAAAATCCAGTCGGCTAAATGAGTCTCTAAGTGTTCAGGTATATAGTGACGGGGTTAAACGTCACTTACATTTTTAGAGTTTAGTACAGAAGAGAGAAGCTAAAAGCACAGTATAAAAAAGTTTATAAGCGAAGTAGAAAGAAACAGATCAGAAAGGCACAATCATACACGAGTCTTTAGAACAAATAAAATAAATTACGTAGGCGCCCTAGATAATGATCATCGTGATCACAAGAGACTTGCCTTTAGTATCAGGTCAACGTTCGGACTGAAGAGCGATAGGCGCACGCAATCCTGTTGAGATACAACCGAACGAAAGCTTTACAGTATATTGTATGTGAGCATTTGTATGCAAAAATAATATACTATGTAGTGTGTACTGGACGTGGACAGGTACAAAAGTCTTTCTTTTTGAAGACTTGTCGACGAAAGTTATAAAAAGTCAAAGCACTGGTAAGAAAATGGTTGCTTCTTTCTCTCATCGCTCGGCACTCGCAGAGAACGGTCGCCTGGCGTCCCACTACGACCCGCCCAAGCTACCTACCCCTAAGCGAGCCACTATAAAATACACCGAGGACTTTTTATTGCTGGTGTTCTATGATCGGATTTAGTTTTCAAGAAAGCACATTGAAAAGGCGCGTGGGTAGTTGCACTAGTGGATACCTCGCGGTGTTTTACTAAGCTGTGTATGGCTAGCCGGACGCCAACCGGAGTACTAAGGAACCTCATCACGGTTCCATTATTCAAGTTACATGCACCAAAGTTCAGTCCACAATTAAACACCTGCGACCACACAAGGCCCCCGGCCCCGACGGTATCTCGGAAGCTGACGTCACAGGGATTCTCAAGCCCTCAAACCATCCAACTGCACTCATCAGCCAATTGGCTTATAAGTCCTAAAGCCTTGGGTAAGGTGTACGAAAGGCTCGTCCTCGCTCATCTTCATGCAGTCCCGAGAACTACCGATCAATGAGTAGTTTGGGTTCCACACCCAATACTCATGCATACATCAAGTGCACCGTATTATGGACTATATCTACGGCAAGTTTATTCATGGCTACCAAATCGGGGTGCTTTTACAGAAGGTGGTGAAAGAGACTTCGACAAGAACTGTGCCAAACGGACTAATATACAAACTGTATGAGCTTGGTTGCCAGATCGACTAATCATACGAGACTTTCACTGAAAAATACCTTTCGATACCGCGTCGAGAGAACACGTTCCGAGGTTCACGCTATTCGAGCCGGAGTATAAACCCATTCTCTACATACTCTACACCAACGACATACCGCGCACTCGCGGCGTAGAGCTAGCCGTTTTCATCGATGACACCGGCCTCTACGTGCCTGGATTCAAACCAACGCCACGTGCAAATACCTCCAATCTGTAGCCAACACCTTAGGGAAATAGTTTCGGAAATAGAGGGTCGAGGTTAACCCCAGCAAAAGTCCAGCCATGTACTTCTCTAAACGCAAAATAAAACGCCGCATCTCCCAACCATAGGCCTATTTGATCTTCCAATCCCGTGGGAAAGTCAAATACTTAGGCGTCACATTAGATAAAAGACACACCTTCGGTCCACATATCAACCGCGCACGGAATTGAAAAGCTTATACCCTAAATACTTTACACCCGTTACAAAAACAAAACTATTCGCTATTCCGTCATGTTAGGCTGGTTCTCACCAATCTATATACATAAATAGATAGAAACGCTGCTGGAGTTTCTTGCGCCACTTCTTCTCTAGCACCTTCATATCCCGAAGTGGTGGTACAGATAGTCTATGATAATCCATAGTCAGAAGCAACTGACCGAGCCGAGGTTTGGCCCTCTCGGGCCCCTAATCGAGTCAAAGTCGAGGCTCCCTCTCAAGAGCCCTTGTACGGGTACCCACTAATAGAGTTGGCCTCGGCTGAGCGCCATAAGCGCTTGGGTACCTCCCAATCTGGTGAAACTGTGAAAACCCTCGGCTAACAGCGATGACCATCAGCCAGAAAAAAAAGAATAATCGCGTTCCAACGAATGGAAAAATGTGTAAATAATAAGGGCATATACTTCGAAAAACAATAAATGTATCATAAATATAATATCTGGTCTTATTTATCAAAACCCAGAAACTTTCCGCTTCTCTATTAGCACTAGGTTAACCCCTGAGACCTGCAGGTATCGATCCCTACAACTATCGACCTATCCTACCTCGAGGTTACCTTCATAATCTGCAATGTTATCGATTGACTGGAGATTTTCTGGTGCATGGTATACACATGTGAAGTGAGGCTGAAGAAAAATATGGGGTATTCTTATCGTCTCATTAGATATCTTGAAGCCCTTCGACAGAGTCTGACACGCTAGCCTTATTGACAAGTGTGCTTCTTCTATGCCTGCGCATGTTAATTACACTCTCCTTTTACTATACTACTGATTGATGGGACGCCAACCTTAAATTATCGACAATTTGCGAATTCGCACCAAGCGGTTCGTCCCTTCATTTATAACGTAGGCAGCTTAAGATTGAAATACTATAAAATTGTCTGTGTTTTATGGCCAATATAATGTAGACAAGGTGATTAGAAATATACACTTTCTAGGCTAACGTATCTTCCACCTGCGGACAAGGTTGCAGCAAAACCTTGGTATATATTGCATAAAAAATAGTGAAGAAACTGTGATTGTAATTGTAAAATGTATTTGTGATCAATGATCCCTGAGATCCTTGAGCGATAAGGTGTTTAAATAAACTAAAACCACGACTCCTTATTGCCACTGTAACAAGAGAGGTACTTCTTTTTTGTGCACAATGGCTAAGTATAACAATTCAGCGAGGTAATACGGCCATGATTCTTGGTATCTTCATGTCTTTTTAATAATTTTAATTATAAATTTATTGTATCTTATCTTGTGCAAATTACTTTATTGTATTTTTATATATTATTCATAAAAATTTAAAGCTGCATCCTTTTTAGTTCGCAAGTTAATATGAAAAGAAAAAATCTTAATCTTAAATTAACTTTACTCTTTTTATTATTTATTTCTAAATGCAAGTTTTATGTTAATGAACAGTTTATTCGATTATAAATAAGCATTACTTATATTCAATGAAAATAATAAGCCTATATTAAGATAAAGTTAAAATCAGAACTATATTTTTATGATTGCAATCAATTGCTATAAAAATATTATAAACAATCAGGTAAACCGTCCCTTTACAAACTGTGCTCGTCTTTGTTCTAGCAGTTTGTTTTTAAGTCGAGTCTTAAGCTATGAAAATTACAAAATTGTAATAAATCTTTTCACGTATTCTTCTAGAGGTAACAAATAAAATTATCAAAAATTCCGAACACCAACCAATAATCGTCGTAAATGAATAAGTACAACTATTTATAGTCATAGTTTGTACTAACATAGCTGTTACTGAGCTATGTCAATACAAATACTATAGTATTAAATACAGTATACTATTGTATAAAAGTTGTACATTCGAAGAGTTCTTTATCCAAGTGCAGGTAGCTCAATTACTGTGCGTGTACTGGGCATACTTATACCTTGAAACGGAACTAATCCACTATAGGAAAAAATAAATAATTGATGTGTTTGGCAGAACCAAAGTATTATCAATTATAACACTCATACCTGATGACTTTTTATTAGGGCTATCAAAATATACTTGTACAGTTTTTTTCGTAATGATTTTATTATTAATTCTATTTTTTGACAGCAATGTCAACGAGAGTTGCCTTGTTTAATATAGCGAGTGTAGGGATCCGGGGAGCCAAATACATATATTCTGTCTCATTCCTCGGGAGTGACAACGCATGTGAATCTTGAAAGTTTGTTAATGTGGCATGTACGTACATCTCATGGATATACAGGATGTCCCATAAGTAGCGGACCAATGGTAGGTTGGTGATAGAGGGGGTCGTTATCTAACGGAAACACTAAACTTTGTTCTCCGACGTCTAATAGTTTTGAAGTCATGACTTTTTTAATAATATCTTGGAATTTTCATACCATCTACGCAAACATTTAAAACTTTTTTTTTTTTTTTAAATTTAAATGACTTAAGAAAACGCATGTCTTTCTCATTAAAATGAAATTCATGTCTAATTTTGGCTAAAACATACAAATTCTTAATTATAAAATGTGCAATGTGATATTTAATAAAACCTGGTGTAAAAAAAATGTATGATGGTCATGTGGAATTTTGTTTTAAAAACATGTACAGTTCTAATGGATTTTAAAAAGATATTACAGTGTAACAGGCATTAAAAAATATAGATTGCTGACCAGAAATTATACGATGCCGACAAGCTTCTTTAATTCCATCCTATGGAGCGATAAGGCATGTTACAAAAGGTTTGGAGTATTTAGCATACTCAATCTTCATCATTGGGCTGTAGTGAATCCCCAAATAGTCCGGGAATCTTTGTTAGATTCAACCACCAGTTTGGAGTCAATTTGTGGGCAGGAATTGTGGATGGCAAAATTGTCAGCTCATTTGAACTCCCGAAGAGGCTGGTTATCTTCAATTTTTAGAAACGACCTAAATCATTTATTAGTCCATGTACCACAATGTAATGTGGTTACAGCATGATGGTGCACCGGCGCAATATTCAAGCCAAGTGATGATTTTTTTTAACAAGTCGTACCCAAATCGATGGATTGGACGATCGCATGGCCACCACGGTCACCCAATCTCAATTCTTTGGTTTATTTTCTGTGGGCATATTTAAAAAAAGTCGTATACTAGACTGTCAGTAACGAAAGTGAATTGGACGAACATTTTATGTAGTTGATAAAGTTGTAAAAAATAACACACGGGCTCTAAGCTTAAAAAGAAAAGCTGAGACACTGTTGGTTGTGCATAAGAGCTAGGGGAAGGCATTTTGAGCACTTGCTGTAATAAATAAATACTTTTCTCTTAAGTAACTACAATTGTTTTATTCGAATACCTGTCGCAAAAATGTGTACACCGATATTAACTTATGATTAAAAATATTTTTTATTTCACTTTAAACCATAGGATTATAAGTTTTGAAATCTGTATGAAAAGTAGATGTTTTTAAAATAAAGTGCCATAAGGATATCATACATATTTTTTTTAACCAAATGTCTCATTCCCTATTTTGTAATTCAGAATTTGCGTAAGTTTAAGGGTCTAATTTTTATTTTGGCCATAATTTCACATAATTTACATTTTAATTAGGAAGACATAGGTTTTCGTATAACTTCTTTAAATAAAAAAAGTTAAGGATATTAGATTATTTAAGTTAAATTTTAAATAATTTTGTACTTAGTCTGCAATTTTCAAAATAATATAAAAAAAACCATAGCATCAAAATAATTAGACATAGGAGAATATAGTAAGGTGTTTACGTTAGATGATCACCCCCTCTATCACCAACATTCTGTTGGTCCACTACTGACGGGACACCTTGTAATATCATCATTTACCGTTCATACCATTGTTTGTCACTCTCCTAGTATCATAAAAAGAAACCTCCAGCTTATTTTTTAAAATTATTATTATTTTTTTCTTTTTAAAATACTTTTATTTAAATTGTTATTATTATCTTTTGAAATAATTTTTAACAATCTTAATTTAAGTTATTTTTTTTGACCAAATTCCGTACATCTTCATAATTATTTTCAGCCCACATACGCAACATTTGTTGTAAATTCACAAAAATGACAGATAAAATATAAATAATTTTCCATTAACTATAACTAATAATGTTTATATAGAAACAAGTTGATATATAAACACGCCTCTATTTAAAGCAGCAAAGTGTTATAAACCGAAAATTAAACCCAAGCTATTGAGTTAGTTTTTTACTTGATAATATAAATTCGTGTTTTTCATTGTTGTTTAATGACTAGCTTTTTGTAGATGCTCGCTATTTTTTTATTTTTCAGTTACAATTTGTCTTATATAAAAGTACGGTGATTGTAACATATATGTTATTTACATACCATCCTAACATTACGTACAATCATGTTTTTACCTACAATGTTTTTATTAATTTTGATTACAACACGTTTAGTGTTCATCGAAACTGCGATTGGTGAGTGCATTTGTCAATAATCTTAAAGACATCGGCAATTTTCAAAATAATATAAAAAACCATAGCATCAAAATAATTAGACATAGGAGAATATAGTAAGGTATTTACGTTAGATGATCACCCCCTCTATCACCAACATTCTGTTGGTCCACTACTGACGGGACACCTTGTAATATCATCATTTACCGTTCATACCATTGTTTGTCACTCTCCTAGTATCATAAAAAGAAACCTCCAGCTTATTTTTTAAAATTATTATTATTTTTTTCTTTTTAAAATACTTTTATTTAAATTGATTATTATTATCTTTTGAAATAATTTTTAACAATTTAAGTTATTTTTTTAGACCAAATTCTGTTCATCTTCATAATTATTTTCAGGCCACATACGCAACATTTGTTGTAAATTCACAAAAATGTAAGATAAAATATAAATAATTTTCTATTAACTATAACTAATAATGTTTATATAGAAACAAGTTGATATATAAACACGCCTATATTTAAAGCAGCAAAGTGTTATAAACCGAAAATTAAACCTAACCTATTGAGTGAGTTTTTTACTTGATAATATAAATTCGTGTTTTTCATTGTTGTTTAATGACTAGCTTTTTGTAGATGCTCGCTATTTTTTTATTTTTCAGTTACAATTTGTCTTATATAAAAGTACGGTGATTGTAACATATATGTTATTTACATACCATCCTAACATTACGTACAATCATGTTTTTACCTACAATGTTTTTATTAATTTTGATTACAACACGTTTAGTGTTCATCGAAACTGCGATTGGTGAGTGCATTTGTCAATAATCTTAAAGACATCGGCAATTTTCAAGTTCCAACTAAAAATATTTTTCATGTTTTCAAATTGATTACTCGTTGCTATAACAATGCTTCACTGCTAGATCTTGTACCATAATTAAGTAAATCATGTTCAATTTTGCCTCCACCTCTGTAATTAACTTTTCATGTCAAAATTAACACTACGATCCTTAACAATTTTGATATGTGTAATACATTTCTTGAAATTAATTGTTTTAACTTTATTTATTTTGTAATATTCATTTTTCATTTCAGTGGATTCATTTAATCAATGCGGCGTAAAAGATAACGAATGCCTAAGGAAGTTTTATCAATCATTAATTAATATATTAGTGAATAAAGGCATGTCAGAACTGGGAATTAAGAAAATTGATCCAATGGAAATAGAACCCACAAACGTATCTCTTCCGGGTATATTTAACGTGACTTTGATAGAGGGAAGCGTCGAGGGTATTAAAAATTGTCTTATCAAGAGTTTTATGTAAGTGAAAGTAGTGTTAGTTCATAATGCGATGGAGGTATATTTACAAATTTTCTTGACAAATTTTCATATTTATACTGGAAAGGAGGGTAGAAAGGAGGAATTAATATAATATAACTGGGATAATACAACTATATAATAGAATAAGATAACTGGATACGCAGAAGCTTGTTTCTGGTTGTAATACGAATATGTAGTCTTTAATAAGTACAACCAAGGACCACCCTCTGGTAGATTCAAAGTATAATAACATCATAACTGTCGTGTTTTACATGTGAGACCAGGAGACTACTTCCATTAAATTAATAGCAAAATCACTTACTTTTTTTTTATTACATTAGAAGTAACAAATGATTACATAGTTCACCGGATGGCAAATGATTCATGGGGCCCATGACATCTACATTCATCATTGACAAGGAGTCATAATGCGTCACCCTTGAGGATTGAAATGGAATGCCTCGTCACCGGTAATAAAGGTCTCCGGATTCCTACAAGATAAAATACAGCAGCATTACGATGGTGTTCTGTGAGGGCGTGGTCCTATTCATTCTGCAGCTACAAACTAACTTCAGTGAACCTGTACCATCTTTTCTTAATAAATAAACTGAAAAGATGTCTTAGAATATCCCCATAAATTAATATATATATACTAAGACATATACAGAAGATATCATAATTTAACTTTGCTATTATAAAATCATATTAATCTATTGATTTAAATACTTTGGCTTGTAAAAAGTAATCTTATTGTTTGAATTAATTATTGACAGATTAACATGTTTCAGTAATGACATGGAAAATGGAAAGGCGATAATTCAGACTTTGTGCGACCGTCTAATAATTCAGGGGCAGTACAAAGTTGACCTAACAGGATCTGTTTTAAAAGCCACAAATATTGGGGACGATTTTCGTGGAGAAGGACACGGAAAAATTACAATGGGTATGTACAAAGAAACTTTTAATCCTCATAATAATAATAAGCATTTTTTAGGTTAAATCACGAACCAACTATTTATGGTATCGCATCTTTTGGTAAGCATCTATGTCACCATAATTAGTTAAATGAAACCTAGTATATTGGTTATCTGTCTACAATTTACCTTTTTATTGGTGCATAAAGTGTTTATCTACTGATGGGCGATAAGCTTTAAATAAAGTAGGAATATCAGATTTTGATTCAAATTATCATTAAATATCTATATAAGTTTTGATTTTGTGGGACAGTGTAAGGAACTCGAAAATCATCTAATCACATCTTGAGAGTTTATTAGAGCTTTTTAGAATTTTTGGATAATGTTTGCCACCGAAATAATGATCTGACTAGAGTAATCAATTCATCTCAAAATAGCTGTACGTATGATAGACTTTTTTACACTATTTTTCTGTCAAGTGTAGCATTTACTTTCGTGTTACAAAAATGCGAATAGTTTTAATCAGTACTAGGATCTTAGTCTTTAGAAAAAATAAGTAAGTCTGACAATTACAAGGACGATGATAATTTTTGTAGTTGTTTAGTGTACTAAAATGTTAAAATTCTATTATAATCATATTCATACAATTTTATTTTATCAGATAAAGCCGAAATTCATATAGAATTCCCATTCCATTTTGAAAAACGTAACGGAGATATTTACTTTAAATTGGAAAAAAACGGCACAAAGTACGATTTCAACGTTTTGGAAAATGTATCATTTGACGCTGAGGATCTCGTTGTTGGTAAACGTGAAACCAGTAAGTTTATATTTTCTATTCATTTTTAATATTTATGTTAGTAAGGTACCTACGCTAAAAATCATTTTAAGTAACTATGTAAGCATTTGCTTAACTTGGGCCACGAATATTACATAAATACAATAACATTCTTCATACAAATTTCGATTGCACAGTTAATCTGATTTAACAGTTTAACATTAATTTGCTATGTGGTTAAGAAATTTTCAGAAGGTATAACTATACAAATTATAATTAATGGAATAAAAGTTATTAAAGACTAAAGACAAGACTGTGTAACGGACTATTCAGTCGAATTACCGGTTTCAAATCGTAGCCTTAGCCAATATTTATAATAATATTTCTGGTATTTTTGGGGAACTTTAAATTGTACTTAATGATCAATGTAAAGATGATTTTATGAGAAAGGTAAAGATGGCTAAAAAGTATAAACTGACAGTGTTGGACAGCAGAACCAAAACATATATCCGATGCTAGTCTATGTGTAGTATACTCAGAAGACATCATTCTAATAAGAAATATCTATAACAGGATTTTAATTTTGATCTATAATATAGCTATAAGTGATAAATATAATTTACAGGTAAGGAGATTATTAAGTATGTGAATGAAAATTGGAAAGCAATGTTTCAGACCTTCGGAAAAGTTTTCTTTGGAAAAGCCATAGACCATGTGCATGTCTTATCAAGTAAATTTTTCGATAATGTATCTGTTAAACATTTCATAAATGAAGACTTATCATCTTATATAAAGTAGACAAGGAATTGTGATGGGGTTAAAATGGTTAATCGGTTGTAAAAACAAAATTAAGATATTCTAATAAACTCTTTGTCAAAATATATACATATATATGTTCAAAAGTCTAAGCTAGTGTGCATATTCTTATTTTTTCAATATAATAAACATAATATTTTAAAATAAAATCTTTTTATTTGATGTATATTTATTGCCCAGAAGCTACAAAGTAAATTATTCTAATATATATTATGTCACCGCATCGAGGATTACTTATACGGGGGAAGTAATTGGCAACATCAATTTCAGATAACACCTTACATTTCGGTACATTAAAGAAATTAAGCAATTTTTTGTAAATGTTTTTTTTTGCACTTATGGCCGCTGTTAGCCCGAGGGCTTTAACAGTTTTACCAGGTTGAGAGGTGACCGAGTGCTCATGGCGCTCAGTTGAGACCTCCATTAATGGGTAGCCAACACAAGGGTACCCCGGCTTGAACCGTTATCCTGTTTCGCGAGAGCGTCTGACTCGAGGCTACCCGAGAGGGCCAAACCTCGGCTCGGTCAGTTGCTTCTGACTAAGGATTATCTATCTCAATTAATACCGTTATTATTATTAACTATCTGTATCACCACTTTGGAATGCGTGGGCGCTGGAGTAGTGGCGCAAGAAACTCCAGCAATGCTTCTATCGTTATTGTCTGGTGCGAACTGGCCTGTAACATGGCAATATCGTATAACCTTGTTTGATCTCCCTAAATAAAAAATAAAAAAAAATTACCGGGAAATATTACCGCAAAATTAGTATGTAGATCCTCAACCAGTTTATAAAGGCAGTGTGTGATCTAAACACATTTTCATTTATTTTTTGGGGTGTAATCGTGACGTTGTTAATTTAAAATATAATGAAATATATATATTTTTATAACTAGTCATTTAATTTAATTTGTCAAATAAATATCAGTAAGTTGGCTGAATATCAGTGAAGAGATATTTAGTTACAGTTTTATTAAATATGTAAAATAAAACATAAGTCTTGGGAACTTCTATCGGTGGTAACCACAAAATTTTTATATATTAGGTCCTGCCTTACATAAGAAATTGAGGTTTTGTCGAACTGGTAACTTTCATCTGAAATAATCTGGCGTTTGGTTAGGAATTCCAAATTTTAATGTATATCAAATTTAGGCTTGTATATTTGTGTTTAGTGCCTCACTTGTTATCGGGCCTTTTTTTACTTTGACATCCCTCTGTGAATGAAATGGAAAAATTTAAAATATCGGGTTATTTACGAATATAAGTTCCTCCGTGGCACCAGCGCTGCAGAAACAGCTCCAAGGATTAATAATGTGTATGGGGAAGTTATTGTAAAAGAAAGCACGGTTTTTGGTTCAATATTTTTGAATTGAAAACCACGTCAGAGTTAGCAGCAGACTTCTGTGTTATTGAAATAATAATTTTAATTAACATGAAAAAAATAGAAAAGCGAAAAAGCTTGAGAAATTGGTACCACATGAATTGAGTGAAGTACACCATCAAACACGCCTTGAATGCTGCGTTACATTACTCAACCGTCACAATAACGACAGATTTTTTAATTGTATCATTACTTGTGGTAAAAATGGATAATATACGACAATCGGAAACGCTCATCACAGTGGTGCTACCCAGGAGAACCAGCCAAATCCCGACCCAAGCGAAAATTAACCCAGAAAACGGTACTAGTGAGTGTTTGGCGGTACAGTGCTGGTGTAATACACTACAGCTTCCTAAAATCTGGCCAGACGATTACGACAGATCGGTATTGTCAACAATTGCAAACCATGATGGAAAAGGTAGTCGTTAAACAACCGAGACTGGTCAATTGGTCTAGTCCACTGCTGCTTCATGACAACGCTAAACCCTATACTTTACGATAGACGGTCGCTAAATTAGAAGAGCTGCGATTGGAATGTCTCCGACACCCACCATACTCCCCGGACCTTGCTCCAATAGATTACCACTGTTTTCGAAATTTGGACAATTTCTTGCAAGGAAAAAAATCAATGCAAAATTTTTTCATTAATGGCCATCAAATTAAGGAACTGCTTATAAAATGTCGAAAATGCAAAGATAATAATGGTACATATTTCGATTCATTAAAATTTATAATTTCATAAAAATAAGTATTTTACTATTTTTACCTCTACTATACTACCAAATTAAAAATGGTGAGATTGAATCAATATTACAAATAGTTTACATAAGTTACATGAGCGCACACACGTAAAACAAAAAGTTCATTTAACAATATAAAAAGATTAAAATTCTAATGCTTACTTAAATTAATTTTAATAGTAATTATATTAGTAATTATAATCTATATTTGAGGTTACGTTTTTGACGTTATTGATTAAAGCGATGATTGATACAAAATAAAAAGCAGGAATTAGCATAATTATATATAAGTATAAAATCTTAGACAATAGATTATCAGTACCATAATTACAGTACAAAAATATTTATTTTGCGCCTTAGACATAATAAACAAATAATTTAATTAACTCGAATGAAATCACAATTGCCACATTATTCGATTCGTCGAGAATCATCATTGATAATTAACAATAAAACTTTGTTACTGTGCGAAATAAAATGAAAGTAAAATCAAATGTTTAAAAAATGCAAATAATTAAGTTGTCTTGCTTTGAGATCTACTTTTGTAATGGAGAAGAAAATGATTAGTTTTTAATGTTCTACTCATTATTTTCAATTACATCTCCTTTGTCAGTATGTGTTACTTTGTTTTTGCCGTTGCAGTTTTGCATGTTCAAGTTTTCCGCGTTTCATATTTTCAACCATATTTATAACTTCGATTTCTTGACTAAAACATAAAAACATATTTTAATATTAAAGCGTCAATAATAATCCTTAATAATAAGTGTTCTGTGAAAAATCTTGGTCTACATATTGAGAACACTTTTAAATGGCGAATACAAGTAACAGAAATCAGCCGCAATGTCACTGCCACATTACAGTCTCTTTATCGTCTAAAGCATTTCCTTCCCATGAAAGCAAAGGTCATGCTTGTCCAAACATTAATATTGCCTATAATTGATTATGCAGATGTGTGTTACCCAGACCTCTCCCTAGAACTTCTTAACAAGCTGGAGCGCCTGTTGAACAACTGCTGTCAACAACTGATCTCAGCTTAATTGGCTTTCCATACAACAAAGGCGCAATTTCAGAATTTTACTTGTTCTCTTCCCCATTTAAAATTATCCGTCATCACCTTCTTATCTTAAAGATAAATTCCAATATCTCTCTTTATCTCATGACAGAACTCTTCGATCTTCGTTTAATAACGAGATCTGTATTCTAACTCACTTTACCGGTTTTCTTGTAATTTCGTTTGCTGTCCAAGCTACACTGCTCTGGAATTCTTTGCCCGATGAAATCAGACAGGTCAGTAATAAAAACAGTTTTAAAAGTTTGGTTTGTGATCACTTATTTGAGTTATCTGGAGTCAAATAAATTTATCATCCACTTATTAAAATTTATTGGTAGCAATCGCTATTGTATTGTGTATGTATATATATATATATATATATATGTTTAATTTATATCTGTATATGTTATGTTGTGTATATATATATTGTGTATTTATACATGTATTATGTATTTAATATCTACATGGGTATGTATTATTATTTGCTTGTATTAGTTATTTTTAGTTTTTTTTTACTTTTTTCTTATTTTATTAATTAGTTTATTGCTACCCATATCTCACCACACCTTGGGTTGACTAGTAGAGAATGCCTTTGGCATTAACTCCGCCCTTTGTGAACTTTGAACTTTATTAAGGTTAATGCAATAAAGAGTAAATAAATAAATAAAAAAATAATCAATTGTTATTTTGAAAATAAATACTTTTCATTGTTATACACATCAAAGTCATCTCGTAATATACCTACTGCTTTTTCTAAATTATACCTCTAAATATATTATAGGAATAATAAGTTTACATGACTACAAAAGCAATATAAAGAATTAGTTGATGTAGTTGAAATACCACACCAAGTGGAAAATACATCATATTAAGGTGACGGCGACGGCGACGAATGTTTGAAGCGACATTACACCGTGTTAGTTGTGGAAGTTCAAATGATTTAAGTACATTTCACTTAAACTTACCAGAAACGCTTTAACCGGTATTTACCTGTTAATTTGGTAAAGTAAAAGTAGCTTATGACCAGGTCCTTTAGAATTTAAATCCACCGTAGAAAAAAAAATGAAATTTATTTCAGATAATACTTTAGCTTTTAGAATTGAACCCAAAAATTTCATTGTTTCTAGCACCAAAAAGAGCTTAGATTTAAACAAAAACCAGGTCATTCGACACAGAAAGTCCCAAATTACGCTTATAACAAATAGCCTTTATCCCCTCTAAATGAAAAAATATTTTCATAAATTTTATTGCAAGTTTTTTTATAACATATTTTGTTTTTAAAACACAATAATTATTTTTAATGTCTACTATAATACGATATTTACTCCTAGTTGAACTGAAACGAATCTTTTTTTAAGTTTTAACATCAAAATTGTATAACGCAATTAAAGTCATCCTAAATGAGTACAACAAAACATTTTGTGCTATTAAAAACACTGACGCAACAGAGCGTGGCAAATGGCCAACTGCCATACAAAGCAGTTAATATAAAGCTTAGAATATCTTTGCAGTTTTATTTTATGTTATTAATTTTAAAGGAAACATAAAAATATCCATAAATTTACACAACAAATATAATTGTACGATACAGAAACCAATGAAGTTTTCACAAATGTTTAGTTCTTACAAACAAAAACACCGTTAATACTATACTATATGTATATACATGTACAATACGTTTTACAAAGGTATTTAACTATACTTCTACTTTTCATAAAAAAATAAATACGTTAAGGATAATATAAGAACTAAATCAAAAACAAGTATTTAAATCATTAGACTAGGCTAACATGTATACTTATTAAGGATGCTATTTCGAAAATCTGAAAATGCCCCGAGGTATTCAGAAAATATTTTTTTTCTGAATTTATGTATCCTTGCCTTTATTGATATTTAGTTGCAAATGACGGTGACCGCAATACTTTATGTTTAATTTTTTTTCCCTAATGCTGGGTGATATTTAACCCCTGATACAATGGATCTAATGAAGCATTGTATTAGAATAAGGAATTGACGAAAATCCTTAAGGACAGAAGACAAGCTGAGACTAAGAGAAAGAGGAATGGCTCGTATAATTATTATAGGACCCTTAGAACTTAAACTTTCAATGAGTATTGTATTTCTGGTAGGTATTTAAGGAAATCTTTTACACTTACACGTTTTTAAAATTGCTTTCGGAATAATAACAACATTAAATAATTTGTGGTTTTGTGGAACAGTATTTAAAATTAATAATGTTATCATGCCAATTTGTTACATATTTGGTATGTGTATTAGAGTAGAGTATTAACGAAAATCATACAAAAGTTCTTACAAAATGAATACAAGAAATGTTATTAGTTAGTAATATGTGTTTCTTCAAGTATTCAGTATAGTGGGAAAATATGTATCGGTTGGAAGTTTTTGGCATCGCGTAAAATATATTAGTGTTTTTTTTAATATATACGTAGCCTAATTTCATAGCGTGCTAATGAGGGTTAATGACTTACAGTCAATTACCCTTTTCATGTCGTATATTATGAATCGGGTATTGTTTTAACCAACCATTAGAATAATATCACAAAGAAGTTTATTTAAGCAGAAATGAGGATAATTATAGTTTGAATAAATTATTTCATAAATGTCGTATTAATTAATCGACTGTCCCATAAAGAGTATAATATTTTTCAAGTATTTATTAGTTTATTTATTTAGCAGGTTCTTTAGCCTAAACGGTCTCATGTAATTTAATATTTTAATATACTAGGTATAAGGTGTTTTACTAATATATCGGGTATGAGGTTATTTACTTATCTACGCCGCACTATGTCGATGTCAGAACATTCCTACAATACATTGCTTCGTAAACAAAACTAGGCATATATATTGGAAGCCAGAGTTGCATCGATACTTTACAAATTTATAAATAAATAACCAGTCTGATAAGATTAATTAAGTTGGTGCAAAAAAAACAATATGCAACTTCAAGTATAATAAGATATTTGGAAAATTGAACTAAATTCTACTTTCAACCGCTTAAGGAGACAATGTAAAAGGCGTGTCTATGTCTATCTATGTTTGTGTTGTTGTGTACGAATGCATGTGCATGTGTGTGCTCTTTTTGTGTGCTGAGTGAAGATGATATTTTTATGATGTTGCCTCATGTGGAAGAACTACTAGTTATTTGTTTAGATTTTTTAAATATAAAATAAGAAAGTTTAGTAGTTTATGTTTTGGTTGGCGTTATCGTAGATTTTTGTTGGTCAATTGGAGAGAGGTAACTCGGAAGTAAGAGATATGTAACACGTTTGAGGTAAGTGACACGTAATCAGATCTACTCTTAAGGGTTTTACGTATTTTTAGTGCTGCCTTGCAGATAAACAACTGTCAGTTTAATAATGGAAAGGCTTTTTAGCATTACTTTAATAATTACTGTTTGAGCCATCTCAATTTCGGTGAAAATGATTTGCCGTCGCCCGGATGTCTGGCTAATTCTCAAGAATAATCCTGTCAGTGATGATAGACTGGTCCAAGTACAGCGTAGCACGGTAATTTTCGTCAGGGCCTACGGTATGTACTTATAATAGGTAACATCCCATCCACAAGACCATACTTAAGCGTGAGTATCAGGTGGATAATCTTGACTACTAGATTGTGTCTATGTACTTAGAGTTCACATGCCTGAGGGACTCTCCAAAATGGCCGTAAGCAAGATGTCGACAGTGCCATCCCTCAGGATGTATTTCAAATAGGTTTCGTTTAAAGGTCAACCGTACCCAGTCAATGGAGGGTACACCCGGGTCCAGATATTGGTCACTCGCTACGACCTTAGTCTTGCTACGACGTCAGTATGGAAGGTAATGATACCTTATCAAAAAGTGTTAGTTGCGGAGGCTGCACACTTCATAGTTATAGCTATGACTATGATTACGTTACTTAAAAGGCAACGGCCACCATGTTTCCGCGATAAGTATAGTTTCATTAGTAACAATCTACAAAAATGCAGGCTATGGCATATCAGAGTTGTGCGGACGTATCTTTCAAGAGTGTCTTGTTCGATTTCAGTTCATATGGATATGCCAAAGAAATATTTCTTTATATGGCCATATCAAGATTCCATTACTTTACGAAAAGTCCTCTTAAAACCTTGGTATATTGTTAATTTTCACGAGACATTAGTTAATTATATATGGGTGTCGTGAGAATTGAGGGCTTCCCGATTACCATCTAAAAGTTACATTTTACAACGTGTTTATACGCAACAAAGGAAAGAAAAAGTAAGTTTGAGCAGACAAGAAGACTATCTACTACTACTAACTATTACTAATATGTTCTCTTGCGTGTCCATGTGTCAGCTTGTGTGGATTTGTGTATATGTGTTTGTGTTAATATATATGTATTTATATTCACACTTATATAGAATGAATAGAAACTCATAAATTAATGTCATTGTCCATGAAGAAACTACGAACTTTTTTGCAGCATTAGGTAAAGATTCCAGGCCAAACGTTTCAATGAAGTCTTACTATCAGTTGCAGAATATGCAATATTCAATTTGAGCGCATTCTATAGCCTATAGAATTTATATGATGATATTGTCCTCTGGTTAATTTTAACCACTGAATATCTCTATAAGATACAATATTATAGAGTTAAAATTATTTGTAGAAATAATCAGATTATAATATCAGGTTCCGTTATTCTAATGTACTCGTAAGGGCAAACCAAATTAAATGTCTGTCATGGAGTTAGGTTCATTTAATAGAGTTTGAAGAAGAAAAAAGTAGATTTCAAAAAGAGCTAATACGTCAGTGGATGTGCGTACAGTGTGAGTGTATATACAAAACCAATAGCTCAGTTATAGTAAATAAAAGTTCGGATGAAATAGAATTTGCAGTTCAAACAGCATTTCAGCATTTTAGGATAATTCATCTGACATTAAGTGACTACTGCAACTTCGGAAACCAAGGTTTATGCTTAAAGAACTTGTCGTAAAATACTATCATATTATATAAGACTTTAATACTAATCATTTGCTGCAGTTGGAGTGAAAACTTGAAACCCCTTGGGCTCATTTGTCAGCTGTAATTTTAAAGTTGTGTATTTAACTGGTCATTAGATTAATTATTTACAAAAGCGTTCCAAAATCTGATCTAATATTGACCGCTTTTATACATCGTAGATTAATTAGCCGACATGGCTTCAACAAGATTTTTACCTGATAGTGCAATAAAACTTCTATTTAATGAATACACATGCGGTATTTTATAACATAAGGCAGTAACATAGAGTGTAATTAACAAAAGTGACCTTAATTATTTAGACATTGACTTTTACGTTGTAATTATACAATTAATTAATTATTCATATTTTTCATATACTACAAAAACAAGAACAAAAACTTAATCATCTATTGTTCCTTACAATTGTGGAGATTATACATTTGTAATTGCTTCAATTTGCAGGTAACGGCTTGCCTATTACGTTGTTATAAAACCGTTAATTTGTTACTATTTTGCTGGACATATACTCTTCTTAACATCACCATATCTTTTGATTTCGGGTATTGAATATCGGTATTACTACAGCTTCTTTCAGAAGATTAATTTACTGTATCATTAATTTTTAATATTTATTTCTCAGAGCTCATAATTTCCGACTATTACTTACAACTGGAATTCCGCAAGTTTTGGGATGCACAATTAAAATATGATGTTGCCGCTTTTTGTTAATATTTAGTATTTTCTCAGCTTCACAATCCCAATGTAGATGAATTTGTCTGTAATGGGTAATTATAGTGTTGTCACTAATCAGGACTATCGAAGTTGAATTATTGGGTGCCTAGTTTTCGTAATTTTTATATGAAATACCAATAGTAGAATCATATCATATCCGTAGCCGTTTATAAAAATTAGTTTTTATGGACAAGTAACGCACATGATGTAAGACTACATGATATCCGATGTGTTTCTTGCAACAAATGACAGTCTCACAAATGAAAAAGTGACCTGTTCCCATAGTACCACTTTCGAATTCCGTAATTGCTTATTATTTTTTTTATTTTGTAAGTGGCCAGTTTCAGAATTCCTGCACGTATAAATAAAAATCAATAGCCATAAGTATGAATGATCATTTCACGATTAGGCTGATTTTGGCAAGTTTGGTTTTGTTCAAAATTATCAGGACAAAATCCACGTAATATTTTTATTATATACATATATATATATATATATATATATAAATACATAATTATTTAATATTGATATGATTCTGCCAATCTGTTGAGAAATTGCTCCCGAACCTTTACCTTAACGCGTAACGATTTGTAACCGCCCTGACTTCAGGAGTGTAAGCTAGAATTATCATTTATAAAAAAATTGCCTTACGCATATTTCTTTCGGCCACCATTTTTACCTCACCTAATGTAATGCAATGATGGGGTCAATCCTTAGCCGCGCGCTAATTAAGTGGCGAACCTGTTGGTCCGAATGCGCGTAATGTCGACAATATAAGAATGGAATTCCACTGACTGGTTGACCGATGATACTTTCGCCATCGGGTAGAGCAGAATTGCGCACACTCTCCGAAATGCATCACGTAGAAAACGGAAAAGTAGGAAACTCTCCGTTGAAGTTCAAGACTTTGTGTTTTTTTCGGAACAAAAAGCCACGATGAAAGAGTTTCGTTTTGCAAAGATAAGACATGCGTTTTCGTAGCATCGAAGCTCTAAGTCTCTTATGGGATCGGATTCAAAGGCTCTACCATGAACTTTCTCTCGGAATGAATGCCCTGCTTACCAGCTTTTGCAGTGGACTTGTCTTTCCACAACCGTGCTAAAACTCATAACAATAAATATAACTTAAGCCAAGAGCATCTTGATATATCCATCTTAATACTAATAGTGGTGGTTATTACAATTGTGTAATAAATTGTGGTATTATATTTTTTATTATGCTTCTAGGGTATTATGCTTTTATATTTTTTATTATATTATGTACTTTTATAGCTTAAAATGGTTGTGATAGGTTCACGACAATAGTTGAATAGCAGTTTCGTACCTACATCTTAATTTTAGCAGAACGTACCCTAAACCAAATTAGTCTTTTGACGCTTCAGACGGTTAACATTAATTTAAATTGGTACTCGTATTGTTGCAGTTTGGTTTTATTTACAGCCTTCAAAAATATTGTAATTAGTAGTATTAAAATGATTGCGCACACACGAACATAAGTGTTCCGTATTTAAGACGGAAAGTGTTTTATATATTGTTATTATTTTATTGTATTATTTATTATATATTAGCTATATTGTATTAGTTGACATTCCTTATCTATGAATAACACAATATCACCGACTTTTCTGGCTATCTTAATTTCTAATTTTGATAATGATATCCTCGATCGATCAACTATTGCGAAACATTTGCGCGAACGAGACCTCTTGCTCGTTATCGCTTTCTTCAGAGTCCAATTCCACTAGGAAACATATTTTTTTTTATTGAAAAGTGGCAAACGAGAAAGCAGCAGAGTAAGTGATCACCGCCGCGCATGAATATCCGCGCCACCAGTCGCCTTTAAAAAAGGTGTAGGCTCATTTTATGAATATCCCTAAGTATAAAATTCGATCTTTTTTATAATTATATATGTGACAAACGAGTAGACAGTTCAGCTGATAATAATTGATAAATGGGATCCTTGGCAACTACATCCACCCTTAATAATGATTGTTTCAATATACACATGCCTAATCACCCCTGAAGTTCAAATCTCAGGGGTGATTAGGCATGTGCAATTACGGGTATCTAGTCATTTAATCTCAAGATTGAATAAATAGATTCCCGTAATTGGGTCGCCGGATCGCTACATTCATCAAACGAAATAAAATTGCGTTAAGCTGCCATTTCACGCTGGTATTCTATGAGGACGAGATCTTCCCCCTTCAAGGTGACCTAACCATATTGCAAGCTGCAGCTAGTTTCCAGTTGATTCTAGTAGTAATACTATATAATGTTATGTATATCTAATTGTTAATTGTTTGACTTATAATTATATTATGAATCGAATTCATCCATTGTTATAGACCAACAAGCTGACTTCCGCTTAATGAAACTTTCTGTAGGAAAACGAATAGCAAATATGCGTAACGCAATAAATATGCCCGGGCGACCATTTTAAGTTTACTTCCGCCTTAAAATTGGCCATCAATGTACAAGCTTTATTGGTTTTGACTAGTTTTAACTGTGAAACTATATGTAGTTCACTGAATAAATGTCTGCTAGAGTATAACTACATTATTTTATTATATATTATTTAGTTTGCGCTCAAAGCTTAAACTAGGTGCATTTTTACGCCCAGACTTGACTATCTCACCCGTTGAAAGTCTATAGATTTCAGTCTCCCTTCATGCTGAGACTTGTAAGCCACTTAATATTCATGTTGTTGCTATGTATATAACGGGAGCCTAACTGAATCAATATGATGGTATACACAACGTACTTGACACCCTAAATAAATTATCAACATCTCACACCTCAGACCATTTTTAAAAATTGGCACAGTTGAAACACCGCAAATAGAGATACATTTGTTTGATGAAATGGCTTTCCAGAGTTTGAATCGATATTACGCATATCCTAATACAAACGGAAACATACTGGACTTTGAATGCGATCTTTTAGATTTTTTTATCTTAATAAGACTGGATTTCGATTCTACACGAGTGGATATTTAAAGATGCCAACAATACCTTCTATGATATCATTTATGAAGCAATTAAAAATTATCTGCCCGTTCCACTGTCTAATAATTATCCTGTTTGGTAAAACAATAATACGCATCTTAAAAGCAAAAAAGTAAGACATATAAGCATTGGAAAATTTATTAAAACGTTCAGAGCACGGTTCAAAAAAAAAGGAGCATGATTGTATAAAAACTATAGACTTCAGCAAAGCATATTACTCTTAATTCTAAATTACTTTCGGAGTTCATATTTAAATAATACCTAATTTATTAACAAAGAAAATAATGCAAAATAAATAATAAAAAATAATATATATATAGCATATTACTCTTTATTGTAAATTACTTTGGGAGTTCATATTTAAATAATACCTTATTTATTAACAAAGTAAATAATACTAAAATAAATAGTAAAAAATAATATATATATAGCATATTACTCTTAATTGTAAATTACTTTGGGAGTTCATATTTAAATAATACCTTATTTATTAACAAAGAAAATAATACTAAAATAAATAATAAATAATAAGTCTTACCAATACTCAATAATATTTATACTACAAAGGATTGCTTTTCAGACTGGCAGTGAAAACTTCATAGGTACTTCGTAGCATAATATGCTCAATACTTAGCTAAAGCGTTCTCAATTTTGCTAACTTAATCACTCCAAGAAGGCCTATTCATAAAAAAGAATTAAACATGAAAATAGAAAACTATAGACCAATATCAATTTTAAACAGTTTCATTAAAGTTGCAGAAATAAAATATATCCATCATTCATCTGAAAATCACTCCAGGAATAAAGAGAAAAAAACTTGGTGTTTATTAGTGGCAGATCAACTATAACTAATAAAGAGGAGGATAAGTAGACGTGATATACATGAATTTCGAAAAGGCCATGATAAAAAAGAAAGAGTGAAGGTCAGAGTAAGGAATATATATCTATAGTAAGTTTCTCCTAGATAAGCATGTTGATTTCATGGTGGGGAAGGCTTTTAAGGGTTTGGGCTTCGTGTAACATATAAGCAAATCTTTTTCAAGTGTACACTGCATGAAATTTTTATATTATGCATACGTTCGTGGTGTTCTTTAATACGAAAGCAGCATTTAGTCACGACATTTTCAAATTTATAAAGTCTGCATTGAGATAATACTTATAATAATATCGATACATAAAATATTTTAGTTATCGATATCGAAAAAATACGACAATTACGAGGGGGGCTGTAAATACCAAAATCAATTAATCACATTATTTGTTTCGTGACGTCAAAAGACCTTTGTTTAAAACAAATGCATACAGTAAAAGTTAACTAAAGTTTCATTATATTTAAGGTTCACAATGACTTCACTAATCATCTGAAAGAAACTGACATATTACTGCACAACAAAGCTACGTTTAACGGAAAATAATTTACGGCAGTAGTAAGTAGCAAGGCACTGTCATAATGACATAACAACGCACACAGATACACTCTCTCGCACGTACACACATAGACACCCATGCACACATGCACATACATAGTTTGTTCTAATAATTTAACATTTTTTTTTGATTATTTACTTTTTATTACTGTATGAAGTCTACTACCATTGTAGTACCTGTGTACGTATATGAGATAAGCATAATTTGGCGGTGTTATGGTGCTACATTTTTAACTATTATTACCTAAGAACAGCTGCTTGATTTTCCAATAAATAGATATATATAATATATAAAGAACTGTTTTCAAGTCTTAAATTGCATAGTTATTATCACTAGTGGTCGCCCAGTGGTCGAAATTCGCAAATACACCCGACCAGCCTCTCGTATCTCCTGAAGCGATTGAGGCTCCAGGACCGGCAGCGCAGGGCTCAAATGCAGAAGACGATGCTCCTCAACACCACTCGCATAGTCTTCAGGTTACTATCCCTTTCGCCTTAACCATCGAACGTTAGGGGAGGCCCTGTCGAGGGATTTATTTTACTGAACATCTAGGTGGAATTGGAAACGAACCTCCAGAACCCATAATAATATTAATCAAAGGAAGAGACATTTTTTATATATATTACTACTGGATAATCAAGTGAATATCAGCAATACAAAATGAGAGGACACACGAAATTACAAAAAAATATATACCGAAAGAGATAATTAGCTCCCACACATGCAGACAATGTCACTGACAACCTGAAACTTACTCCAACCTTACCCAAACTGATGTCACACATCAAAAACCAAATAGTAAATTACATTCATCAAATACTTGCTATAAAATAATGATTTGATTTCATCTAATACTAAACTATATTTCGAATATGTACCAAACCCTATACTGGAGAACGCCAATGTAAATTGTATTACGACCTCGCTATTCTAACAGATAAGATTATTCTTCAATTAAATAATAAAATAAAATTTAATTAAATAATTATTATTCACTACATTAGACCAGATCTTACATTAATAAATAACTTCACAAAAACAATAAATAACTGAACTTGGTAGAAATAGTTTTTGAAATTCACAATAATACATTCTTTATATAGTAGTAGAATAAATACAACATCTTTCAACATTACAAACTTACCTTAACATTATGATCTCTGAATAAGCAAGCTCCCACAAGATAAAGTATTATTCAAATAAGAGTTCATTGAATGAATCTAATCTCGTATAAAAATGAGCTAATTAAATGAATTACTTTCATATTTAAAGACGCCTACACTCTGATAAAGTCCTGCCATTGTTTTATAACAATGATTTTGTGATATACACGGGACAAAGAACATTCTAACATGCATAAAGTGACCATCTGCGTACGGCGTTCAGCGATTAGAAAAGGGCTATCCAACTGTAGAGTAATGCAGGCTAATTATCATGATCTTAGTGTATCATTAAGTTCTGTGTTAAAAAATAAAAAAGTACTTATTACTATATGTTATAATTGAATAGGGGTTTTTTGCAATATGCTTATACTTAAAATCTAGAAAACCAGATAAAAAAAACAAAAAAATACCTATGGCATTCGTTCTAAAATAACGCGGACGGCGGTAACTCCACTATGAATAATATAGAAATAATAATAATTCGAAAACATCTAAATTATGCCGATCGATGACCGATGCAAGTTCATGTAATTTTGAGATTCTTATTTATTCAATAAAACAATTTTTCAGATGTAAATACATATGTTAAATTATAAAAGGGAGAAATAAGAAGTGTTTTAAAATATAAAATTTGGTTAAAACAGCCTATATAAAGAGAAGAAGGATTTATCCTTGGCAGTCATTAAAGAACGGACGTGTTAGGGCCATCAATCTTGAAGATTAACGCACTCGTTTAGTGATTCCGAAAACTGTGAGATGCTGAATAGACTGACAAGTTAAGAGCTTTATATTTTACTCTACATTAAACTTTAAAAATTAAGTTTTATGTATTTATTTTTATTGTTCAGTTCAATCACATAAAAAAATTGGTCTTCTAATAGAACATATGTAAATTGTAATATTTATATTGTTAATTTCTCAGAACAATCAGTTCATTTTTATAGCATAATTGGTTGGGGATTTTTTTTATCGTATTTAAGTTAAAAGTTGCAATAAAAACTGTTTGGTTGTATTGTTTGTATTTGACTGGTTTTGATATCATTAAATGACATTTTAAAAAACGGAAAAATTTAAAGTCAAAACGGTTACCCGCCATTTATCTATTGTTTTTCTGTACGCCAAAATGAGTGAATCTAACGAAGAAACAAAAAAGGGAAAAATGCGACACAAGCGTCGAAAAAAAATTGTAAAGTTTATGGATCTAACGCACTGTCGGCAAGAGTAGCACAAAATTGATTCAAACGTTTTTAGTCCGGGAATTTTGATGTCAAAGATGAAGCTCTCTTTTGATGACCTGACAGATAAAGTAGATGCTATTTTTAAAAAGTTGAGCAAGAACGGTGTGTTAGTAGTTGCGACATAGATCAAGAATTCACGGTTGACCACAAAATAGCTAAAACCCATTTGAAAAAGTATGGAATATACAAAATAGGTCTTAGTTTTGGAGAATCCCTCACTGGGCATCCACGCTCAGACTACCCTATGCAACCTGAGCGTGTATGCTCAGGCTGCCCTCATATTTTGGGGGAAGACAAAATTCCGCTCTACAGCCATCTTGCTAGGGGCAAATGGAGTAAAACGGCTACGCCAGACCATGCCATGCTCGCTGTGGATTTCTGCAATATCAGGGGACTTCATTCCAACCTTAACGCTGTCCACTAACACCTTGAGACGGCGAAGCCGGCTTTGCTTTTTCTTACCTAGACGCAGATATCTTCTCCGCCTGACACCTCATTCCTCTCCTACCCGGGGAACAAATTGGAACACTCGTTTGTGCCGTGGGCTAGAGTGTGTGTATACGTCAGGGATAATATCTGTTCTCTAGGTACGGACCTGTTCATCTTTTGGCGGCGCGTAGACATCGACGACTATCCTCGCGTCTATGCGTGCCTTTATAGGTCCCATAGCGGTAATACCGACACTGATCGACTGATCGACCACGTCCAAATATCTATCTACCTATCTAAATATCTATCTATCTACAGACTCCGTGCAACAACAGATCCCATCTGTAGACATCGTGATACTTGGCAACTTTAACGCTCACCACGCCGAAAGGCTTGGATCTCGTACAATCGATCATGCGGGGAGATCTGTTCATTAATTTGCTTTGGTACATGATCTGACACTACTGGTCACTTCGCCTACGGGGGTTAGAGGCGTGAAGGATCATACACCATCACTGTTGGACCTTGTACCATCGTGTGTGTCATTACAGGTCAGCGGATTGGGACGGAATGCGGTCTTTTTTTGCATCCTAGCCATGGTGGTGGATTTGCTTCTCACTGGATGATCCCAACGCTGTTGCCGATTCTGTCTTTGATGTGGTACTTCAGCGGATGGAACTCTTCAATACATCCTCAATAGTTCCAATCAGGGGCAGCTCTCAGCCTTGGTTTGGTCGCTACTGGATAAATAGAGTTTAAAAGAGTTATGGCAGAAGCAAAGTCTGTGCACATTGCAAAAGGCTAGTTCGTCTCCCTGCATTTTTGTCTCTCGCCAAAGCTGCCCAAGGGAATTTCTGCCAGCCATCTCTTCCACAAAGGAGACGATACCTTGGCCCATTACACATCGGAGAAAGCCGATTTCTTAGGATCTCTTTTTGCGTCCAACTCGACCCTTGACGACAGGATGAACTCGTTAAAGGGACGTGTTAAAGGTATATTCTTGCGAGTGCCTCTACTCTTATTGCCGCAATGCCATAATACATGGCATCCGGCTAAAGGTGCTGGACCTGATAACATCCCGTCACAACTAATTATAGGATGTGCTTATAGCCTGTTAGAACCAATTTGTATATTATTTAAAAGATCGACAAAAGAAGGATATATGCCAAATATTTGGAAATCTGCATTTATTACACCTATTCATAAAAACGGTAACAAAATTAATGTTAAAAATTATCGACCAATTTCTAAATTATGCTTAATTGTAAAAGTTTTTGAAAAAATAATTTTTAAGCAACTGTATGCTACAGTTTCTCATTTTTTAATCGACCAACAGCAAGGCTTTATGCATAATCGGTCTACATTAAATAATATTTTATTATTTAATGACTATGTCACTTTTTTCATATATAAGGGTTCACAAGTGGATGTCATTTTTACAGATTTTACAAAGGCATTTGATCGTATAGACCAGAAAATACTTCTACAAAAATTGCTAGCTGCTTGTATTCATGGCGATTTATATAGGTGGTTTACTTCTTATATTCAAAATAGGTCGCAAGCTGTTGTTATTAATGGATATTCGTCTTCTTGGATCAAAACCCCTTCGGGAGTTCCACAAAGCTCCTTATTGGGCCCTTTATTATTTATAATTTTTATAAAAGACATCAATACTTGTTTTTTAAATTCTCAATTCATACTATATGCAGATGATATGAAAATATTTAAAGAAATTAAAAATTATAATGACTGTAAGCTCATGAAGGCAGATTTACTCAGACTGGAGCAGTATTGTCTATCTAACAAGTTGGATCTTAATGTGTCTAAGTGCTTCGCAATGTCATGTGCACGTAAAGTAAATATCTTTAAATATAATTACCAAATAATTAATCAAAATCTTGTTTCAGTAAAAGAAATTAAAGATTTGGGTGTAGTTCAAGACTCTAAAGTTTTGTATGACAGGCACATCGACTAAATTATTAAAAAAGCAAATAAAGCTCTAGGGTTCATAATAAGGTCTTGCAGAAATTTTGAAAAAAATAAATCCGTAAAAGTACTTTATTGCTCGTATGTGCGGAGTTTTCTCGAGTATTCATCGCAAGTTTGGAATCCTTGCTATGATATTTATATAATTAGAATAGAGGCCATTCAATGAAGGTTTTTAAAATTTTTAGAATTTAAATGTGGAACGAAAAGCAATAATTATGAATCAAAATGTAAAATACACCACTTGTTACCACTGGCAGAAAGACGAAACATAGCTGATATAGTATTCTTATTAAGACTTGCGCAAAACAGAGTAGACAGTCCTTTACTCTTAGATAAATTACAATTTTTTGTACCACAAAAAGCTATTTCACGACGGAAACATCCTGTTTTCTACATACCCTTTCACGCAACAAAATATAGAAAAAACTCATTTTTCTGTCGTGCTTCAAATTTAATTAACAAATACATAGAGCAACATGACTTTGATATCTTTAACTTAAAAACCACCACTATAAAATAAACATTGCCTAGAAATTGGTTTGATACTGTAGCTTAACATACTCTTTTTACTATTTCTTTTTTGCTTCTGTTTATTTGGTTTCTGTTCAAGCAAATGTTGTTGTTTTCTTATCTTTATTATTTTAAATTAAGTCTGTAAACATATATTATAAAAGCATCGCGGTGAAGTGTCTGTACTTATGGGGTCTATTTTTAGATATTTATATGTGAAAACATGTTACTAGCTTATTTATAGTATGTATATAAACCTAAGTTACTTTGTATTTTGCTGTATGTTTTCCAAATAAAATAAAATAAAATAAAAATAAAATTTTATTTGCATTGGCGTCTTATTAGGTTTTATGAAACGCTAGGCTGTATTATAACAACAACTATTTACCCAAGTTGACTTGCATAGTAATGGTGTGGCTCGAAAAGTTACTTCCATTACTCATACGTTAGTCATATTGATTAGCTAGATAGATACTTCAGATATGCGATTGGTGATGGATCTGAGGGTTAGCTGTGCCTCTAGCGAAGCACCTTATGTTTCAGGTTGTTGGCGGATTTTGGTATCGATGCCAGCCAGTTGTAATTTGCGCCCTTGGGGTGTCGCATAACATCCATCTTTTGAGATAAGAATTCAACCCCTGACTAACCAGGTTCCTGTGCTAGTTCGTAAGCAATAACTATTAGAAATATTTAATTTTAAAATAGTTGCAACACAAATTAGTGACGATGCTAGTTTGACCTAGCGAGCGTTTTTTCAACAACTTTCTATCCTATTTCGCAGGATATATTTTATATACATATATATACCGTAAGCATTTACACCAACACAAAGCCACTCACTAACAATCCTACCCTAGTCCAGTGTGATGCATGTGAAATAGAATTGAAAAATGGATTCTCATGTTGTATTTACCTGGAATTATTGAAACAATTAAGCTGCTGAGTTGCATACAGATACGTAGTTACGTACGATACGAATATGGGGCTGTGCATGCTGATTGTACAAAACTAGTTGGGGTCTCCTTAAACGGGTTACTCTGGTTGCCGAAAATGGATTTCACTTCTAGGAGTTGTGGATACGGTGGTTTCATTATACATTCAAAGCGTTGCTTTCAATTCGGATATTGATAGGGGTGGAGTTCGAATTATAATTATTTAGTATTCACTACATTCCTAATTCTTAAATTCAGGTGAGAGCCTTGGCTTAGACCGGATCATATTCAAAACTATCCTTGCTTACATGTATATATATATATATATATATATATATATATATATATATATGTATATTATTGTAAATGTATACATATAACTGGAAATACGGATACTCATGATTGACCTATCTGTTTATCAACACACTATTATTGTTTTTAATATCTAGCACAAAAGCTTAACTCATTTAAACCATTCACTGGCGATGTCATCATGTGTTTTCAAGTAAATTTGTTTCGTAGCACGTACTATTTGCGTAGTTAAAAAGTGATAGTCACTCGCATTTTGCTCTATACTAAAAAATAATACTCAATATAGCCTTTTATTCTCTCCAAGCTAATTAAATAGTAAATCGTGTTAATGGAAATAGATTGACGTAACTTTTATAAAATAGCATGACAAGAAAGTTTCCACGTCTACAATAAAAGCCTTAATGCGGTTCAAAGTATGGGCTTTCTGTCTGAAGAAATAAAGAAAGAAAAACGTAAATGCTTTTACAGGAAACATTTCATACCTTTTTAAAATTAAATTAAATTAAATAAAATAATGAATTTACTCTTAGAGGATTTATCTTTTTAGTCTATTACAGTATCTAGAGTCATATCTTAAAACGGCAAATTAAAACTCGAATAAGGGCACCATGAATTTTGGAAATCAGTAATCCTCGGAAGTCCACCGTAAGATCCTACGTTTAGAATTTGGGTTTAGATGACTTAATTAAAATTTAGCTACCACCTAATTACCACTAACCGGTTACAAAGATGGTTTCTTTTAATTGTTTCTAACCCGTGCCATCGAACATGTGACATCAAACGTGTGTTTAATGAGCTTATGAAATTAATATTAGACTTGGGCTTTCGTAACCATTTTTTATATTCGATGGCGTAGTTATGAAATGTAAACAATCTGTCTGTTACCTGGGCTAGTTCAAATTATTTTATACATAACGACTAGCGTAATTTTTTTTGTATACAGCATATGGAATAGTTATTCTGTTCTTCTTCTACCTCTTCATCTTCCGCTTTCAGTCTAACGTCTCCCCTGGTACGCACTTACGCTCATATGAGCGCACAGTCTATAGGATATCCCGAGGCCCCTTCCAACACAGGAGCGGCATACAAAAATGAATATTTTTTGAGGGTTATGTAAGATTGATTTATATAATATGATAGATTTTCCCCACGGTACCAATTAAAAAAATATGCCAGTAGACAAAATAAAAACAATTTATCAAAAAAGGAAATATGAACCTTGCGCTATTTTATTGCATTTTTTTGGGGAATAAATTGCAATTTTAATCCATTGTTTATGTGAAACGCTTAATTTTAAAATAATATTTTTGTGAAATTTTGAATTACATAATATGTTTTTATCCAATCATACTATTTTACATTATTTACGAATATTTTACATTATTAACATTATATAAGAAGAAGAGAAGAGAAGATAATAGAAGATGAAATTTACTATGGAATTACCTTAGGTTCAAATCCCAGCTATTACCAAGTTTCTTTTTTAAATATAATTATTTAATTAAAATTAATATTATTATTATTACTTAATAAAAATTAATATTAAAAATTTGTTCTTAAATACAAAACAATATTCGTTAAAATTTGTGGATGAACTATTGGCGATAGTCCTACTGGGTAAATTTACATCAAAAAAGTGTGAAATGTATACAGCGCTTGCTATCTCTGTCTACACCAGTTCAAAAAAAAGAAAATGCTTATTAGGTTTCGTAATCATCCAAATTTATCCACAGTTTTTTTTATTATTTATAACAGAATATAAAAAAAATACGTTAAAAAAATTGAAGTGCAATCGAGGGGTACGTAGTAGTAAGTCTTACTTTATTTGAAATCACATAATTTCAACCAAATTAAGTTTCATTATACAGTAGTAGTATTTTCTGTTCAACATTTAAAAAGAGCTTACTTCCTTTTCGCTGACTTTCTATAGACCATTGGTCATTAAACCAGAACAGATTTTGCAGTCTCAGAGGATTCCTTATCTTGCTACATTTAACTTTCATCATGGCAATTTGCATGATGAAAGTTAAATGTAGCAAGAAATATAATTTAAATCTTTCACTTTTCTGATTAAATTAAGTATGTAAAAAATATATATTCCAAGGTAATTTGTCCATTAGTGTATAGATGAAAACTGCTTTTGTAAGTACAATACTATATACAGTCGATTCGAAATTTCAACTTCGCCTACGGGGATTCAAATCGTGGGGGATCATACATCTCTCTTGTTAGACCTCCAACTGACCTCTTATTCGGATAAATCTTGTCTCCTTCGTGCTCGCTTTGGTTTGCAAGTTATGGCCGTGTGTGGCACTACAAGTGCGTGGATTGGGATGGAATTCGGTCTTTTTATATGGGCCTCCTTCCCATGGAGGCCGATTCGCTTCTCGCTAGTTGATCGCAACACTATTGTCGATTCTATCTCCTATGGCATTCAAGGTATAGAATCCTTAATTCCATCCTCAATGGTACCGGGGCAGATAGTGTCACATGCAAAATAAGGTCTAAGCTAGTGTTATTCAGTAATGGAAAAAAAGTCTGTAGATTAAAAAAGAAATTAGGTCCAAGAGGGGACGTAAAACCTTCAAAGTTCAAAAGATAAATTCAGATAGTATCGGGATAAGCAAAATGTCTCTTCTGTCTGTCTCTCTTATCAATCGTATATAATATAAACGTATATTTTTAGTACTGGATGAGAATTACTTATTATGTAACTGTATGTAACTGTAACTGTAATATTATAATGTAACTGAAAACTACGAATATAATTTACTTTAACTTGTGAAAGTGTAAAGACCTCCGTCTTCTTCTCTATCCATTTTCACAGTAGAAATATATTTTACACTAACTGTTACTGTTGGTGTTGGTGTTTGTCACATTTTACTCTAGAATCGTTACGTATATACGTAACAATAGGCCAACTAAGCAAGGTGAAATGAAAAAGTTTTTCAAATTTATATTAATATGGCAACTTTATGTCTCCGGATCTCACACCGGACTCACCACACCAAACACAGCAGCATTATGCTGCTATTTCACGCCGGTATTCTATGAGGGCGAGGTCCTTCCCCGATCAAGCAGACCCATTCATTCTGCAGCTAGAAATAAACCGCAGGGTAATTCTACCACTGGAAAAAAAATCAATCTATCTGTTACTTTAAATTGAATTATGTAACACTGGTTGTGTTTATTAAGATTTTAATTACATGAAACTAATCAAATCACAAATATCGTTGTTACATGCATGAGTGCCAATTACTGGTAGCCAATTCATTTCATATCAGTCCACTGGGGTGACAAAATGTGCATCTTGAGTACTTTGAGCATGGATCTAAGTGTTTATGGGCCAACTTAGAATCAGATGAACTATATTCTCGTTTGTGACCCTGAGTGTAATCAATAAATGCAGACCATATGCCTTTATCAGAAATCGCTAACAGTAGTAATTCAATTCAGTTACTAGTCATTTTAGAAAACATATTGAAAATTTAATAGGCTTTGTGATTGAGTTATAAAAAGTGATATCAAGCCTCAACCTAAGTCTTACCATTAAATTAAATCATAAAGTTGATATTAGTTTAGAGTTTAGGGCCTTATGAATAAAAAGTAGTAGAAATAGATCTCCTGATAGTTTGACATAATTCTTTACTACATTGTACCAATTCTTGTGGCACTATTTTTAAATTACATTAAGCGAATGAGTTTATAAAAATCAAATATTTATGTATATATATATTCAATAATGTGTTTGGATGACATACGTATATCTTTTGAATGTATAATATTTGTTAAAGACTTGCTTTTGATGCATAATAATTCCGTAGTAGCTAGAACTTAGTACTTGCGATCTAGAACCTACGTGCTTATTTGAAATATACTTACTTTACATATAATTCCTATCGTACGGTAACATCAACAATTGCTATTATTTCTTCCGATGTAGGTCTTCACCGTAATATTTTAGACCTAACAAGCTAAAAGTCAAAAATAAATAATGCTTACGATCCCTGCGTACATCAACGGGATAAAGGTTATAACTAAATGAAAACAATTTCATCTTATTTTTCTGTTTCACCTGTACTTGATTTTTGTATTTCCATCCAAAGTGAGCCAATTGAAAGCTCTGTGTCATAAAAACTAATTCCGTATGGTAGTGGATTATTCTCCGTGGGAGCGCGTTCACAAATTTGTACAAAAAAATAACAATTAAACTATTCACGCGTATTAGATTTTTATACAGCCCTTTTAATTATATTAATATGCCATTGGTATATGTTTCCAATCTATTTGGTCCTATTATTAACGGTTTTTTTTTTAATAAGAAAAAGTATTTTCGATATAAGCCCTATTTGGAGTATATTTAATGTACAATAACTCAATCATAATATGTTTAAAAATTGTTTTTAAATTAACTACAGGGTTATTTTTATACTTTCGATTACGACTTTGATACAAAAAAAAACTTAATAAAAAAAAACTAAACAAAATATTTTATAGGATCATAGCCATTAAAGAAGTTTTTTTTTATAGAGAATGTTTTATCACAATATAAAATCATTAGGAAACAGCGTGTCGGTGTAAAATATAAGTTTACACCAACACGCTTCACATTCGGTTCGCTCGGAGTGGATCGGTATTGCGGATGTCGCAGAATTATTTTGCCTCGAGTGAGGAATGTAAAGTTTGGAAAACAGATATTAAATGACTCGAATGATTCTGCGCCCCCATTTGCCAATCCTCTCATATTTTATGGACGATATCGAAGGAAGTCAAAATCTCGGGGCAGTATAAATACTATTCAACTATTTAAACTATTGGGTATGGTTTAAAATGGTAAACATTAACTTTTCTCCTCCACTTACAATGCTTATGATACCGCCAAAATCCATAGCTACTATGAGAACATTTTGAATACTTGTAATACTTCTTTAAAAGACTGTAGGCATAAAATATAGTCTGGTTATGAGCAATATGGTCACTAGATAATATTTGGGGCCTTATAAGCTCAAGTGAAATATATATATTTGTCTACGTAAATTGTTGTTAAAAATATAGAGCTTATTTTACTAAATTTGCCCCTAATTTCTAGTGATTGTAATATCAACGACTTTATTCTTTACTAATAATCTGATAATGTAAAAACTTTTCCTCATAGGCATTATTTTTGGAATACCGCGGTCTAAACGCTCAACGCGCTTTGAATCTAAATAGCTTATAACGGAAACCTTTTTAGTTATAATCCTCAGATGTAACCATTTCAACTTTTTTGTTTTTAGGTTCAGAACAAAAAGTACAAAATGTATTTCGGTATGTAAAATAAGTTTTATAAAAAAATCGAGTGTAACGAAAAAAGTTACAGTAGTTTTACTTTTTCAATCGAAAATGCGTATTGATATTTGGATAATAAAACCGAAGAAGTGAAAAGAACTAGTTTATATATTATAACATATCTGTTACATTATAGCACTCATGCCACAGATGCCGAATACATCCAGATTCTTGTTTGGTTTTTTTTTATTACATTGAGAGTAACAAATGAGCACACAGTTCACGTGAGGGTAAGTGATTCCTGCAGCGTATGATATCTAAATACATCATTGACAAGGAATCATAAAGCAGATGCATTGTCACCCTTGATGACTGGGATGGATTGCCTTATCACCAGTAATAATGGTCTCCGGATCCCTGCACTCACCAGACGAAACACAGCAACACTATGCTGCTATTTTACGCTGATATTCTGTAAGGGCGTGGTGCTACCTCGGTCGAGCTGGCCCATTCATTCTGCAGCTAGAAACAAACTATAGCGTAGCTCTATCACTTGTTCCTCTAAATTCTTATGATCAAGACGATGAAAGTGTCTGGAATGCGATTATAAATTATGTAACGCGCTATTTAGCACGAGTCGCGATGGTGAGCTAGTTTTACGTTAGTACATAATATAAAAAATATTAAGAATTACATGAAATTAAGGTAATCAATCGAGTTTGAAATCTAATACATATTCATTATTGTAAACTAAAAATGAAGGTCGTAAGGATAATGTAATTCAATTAAAGTTAAAGCATTTAATTCCATTAAGTGTCAAAATTAATTTAGATTAAAAGCTTTTATTTTGTATTCATTAAACGGGAACTGCTTACCAATTTGTTTCAGCTTACTTTGTACCATATAATCATAGGAAGTAATATAGTGTACGCTACTCTTGTTTCTACATTGTTTCATGGGATTATTGTATACTTTGAAATAGCGCAACTATAAAAGGTTTGCAAACTCCGTACTACTTATTGACATTATCTGCCAATCAAACCAGACGGCGACGGTGCATTGTTGGAAAACTTACAATTAGAAAAGAAACTTTGAATATAGTATGATTATAGTGACGCAATACTGATACAAAAACTAATAGAAGCATTAATGGGCATGAAATGTAACACTTCATTATCATATTCGTAATCTTTTAATAATCTGTTTCTCTTCAAAAACAATTCATTAATAAATGTAGCCATTTCGAAACTTATAAGTTATATATATATATATATCTAAATATTAACAAGCTTTGAAGTATAATTATATTCCACAAATTTGTACCTTATGAAGCGGAAAGAAGGGAACTTAAGATATGCAGCGTAAAAGCAATTCATGCTTATTGAATTACTTATCTCATTGCCTAAAATAAAATCCTAATTTGAGAATGAATACCAAATGTGACGCTTCGAGTCTTTGACAGTTATAGTCACGACAAGAACTGATGTATTCGATACATCATAGTTAACCCTAGTTAGCGTCAGCTTAAACTATAAAAAGTTTAGGTTTATGGTCAGAAGGAGCGTGGGTAGATGAACCAAAATTTTAACAACAAAAGAAAACTACAAAGTGCCTTGAGGTCTTGCAATAGTATGATTGGTTTGAAATTTAATTTCATGGACTTAAATGGTGTAGGTAAAGTAATAACATGAATAAAGAAAAATAAAATGGTTTTGTTAAAGTAGTAATTAGGATTGTTTGCAATAATAGATTAATCGAGATAAGGATCGTAAAGAGACTACGAGTATATTGTTATTCATGTGATACCATTACCAAACAATTGATCCAAAAAAATATCAGTCACGTAGCGTAAAATTATATATTTGTTTAAATTTTTGCAAATTTAGAATACAGAAATAAAAATACCACATTATTAAGACAGTTTTGGAGTTAGCCAACTGCCGTAATTTGTTTTATTAAAATATGCAATATATACATTTATATACTCATGGCACTGAACAAAGCTTAAACGTTTACAAGCCAATTATTATGAAATTTTCTGAAGAGGACTTTAAAAGCAACGTTTAATTCATCAGCTCCCTACGACATCAATATCTGTATAGTTTCACGAGGCAATAAATGTTAACGCAAAATTACTGACTAGACTTATATTTACAAGTTGATTTCATTTTGGCTTTATTTTAAAATAACTAATATTTTCAGCAACACTGGTCACTATATAGCGACGAAATTACGGCAATGTCTTTTTTATACCTATATATAGTTTACACTAAAACACTCTGAAAAGATATAAATATATTTTTATAAACTATTCTTCATTTATTATCCAAGTTAAATATTTAAAACTCATTCGTACATGATTTCAGGGAGGAGGGAGAATTTCTAAGTTCGATTTAATTTTTCTTTTTTTACTAATTCTTTTTCTATGTAAATAGCTATCAGTGAAGAAGCATTTAGAATATATTAAACTGAAAATAGTAAAATTATAATTGAAGCTTTTGGCGCAACTTGATGGTTAACTCAGATTGTTTTTCGGACGGAAGTAACGTTCAGTAAAATTTATAGTCCGTTGATGCAGTCTCCATAATTATAAAGGCAGAGATTTATTAATTAATTATTATACGCGTAAGTGTTATATACACAAAAATAAATTCTATTTCTATATTGTTCGATATAAAAATAATAATTATTTTATTAAAAATAATAACACTTTTATTTTATTTTTTAAAAGTATGCTAGCATTACTATCTTTCCGGTTAACCACGCCGACTAAGCTGAAATGCATCTGTTTGGAGATGGTTCATGATAATAGTCGACTTCGAGTCATATTCGAACCTACGGCCATAAGTTTCGCTGAAGTACAGTTATTTAAAGCGACACTTAAGGTAAAACTAAACTATACAATTAGGTTATTGACACTTCGAACTAATAACTGAAATAGATATCAACATTTAAAAATATTTGTGATTATAATATTTATTATAATTATATAAATTATTTTCTAATAAGTATATTAAGTTTTACTTCGACCGCACGTTTTTTTTCGTTTTTAATCTCAACGTTCACGGCAAAAGCATTTACGTTTTATCATTCTTTATTTCTTTAGACACAAAGCTTTTACTTAAGCAAGCGCATTAAGGCTTTAATAGGAGGCGTGAAAACGTTCTTGTCATGCCATATCAAAAAAGTAACTTCAATCTATTTCTATTAACATGATTTATATTATATTGGTTTATAAAGAATGAAAAAGTATACCTTGATTTTTTTATGCAAAATGCGGATAAATATTAATATGAATGAATGAAAACATTGAAAGTATTTTACTTAAAATTGACTTCGACATTTACTTGTAAAACTATACAAGCCATGCTTTAATAAAAAAATATGCAGTGACTTATTGTAAATATTTGAAAAGAAAAATAAATAATGTTGATTGACTTTTAGTAAATAGCAACAGATTTGTAGTTGTGTAAGAGAATCTGTTATCCGGATCCCCCGGTTCGAGATGGTAGCGGGTGCTACGCACAGACTGCTGGCCAAATCATGGGACCGAGGGAAGACGTCCACCGCTTCTGCGCGAGGCTCGTACGATGCGTAAGGGGGGGGCCGTCATGGCGAATAGGTTTTACATCCAATGCTGTAGGACTAAAATTGACAACGTCCAGCTGAGGATGAGCTATAAGTCGTATTAAATATCCAACGGTATCGTTTGAGGTGGTGACAATCCTGGCTCGTATTCCTTTTGATTTACTGGCGTTCATGGACGCGACGGTGTACGCCCGGATTCATGTACTACGCCAGAGCGGTGGTGGTGAGCCAGAAGTCGAAGAGAAGAAGGGTGAGAAGAGTCAAGTCGAGGTGGTGAAACGGCAGGAACGACGAACCACGCCGAAACGTGGCGCCTTAGGCTCACCGAGGAATGGTATGCGCGCAAACGCGTCGTCAGAGCATTCCTAGCGATCCTCGAAGCCTGACTGCAGTGACGAGGAGGAAAACTTACTTAGGGACTTACGTGGGTGTTCATAGGGCACGGGTGTTTCAGCGATTACCTGTATAATACCGGTCGCGAGGCCACAGAGAACTGCTTCCATTGTGGTGGCAACGACCAAGACTCCGCATCGTACACGTTCACCGCTTGTCCGACATGGGAAGCTGAGTGGTGACCCTTGATCGACTATATAGGTCGAAACCTGTGACTGCCAGCAGTTGTGTGGGCGATGCTGCACGGGAAATCGACATGAAGAGCCTAGTAGTAGCTTCCTTCTGCGAGATCGTAGTGATCAGAAAGTTGGCAGTCGAGCAGAATCGAGAGAGCGCCTCGTGACGACCCTTCCATGGGTTCCTTCGAGTCAATGATGATCTGAGTAGGGGCTCCTAACGTACCGACCCCGAGGAGAACATTGGCACGAAGTGGTACTGTGTGGTCGTTCTGGGGGTAGCGATAATCTCGCACTCCCCCGAGACAGGCAATCTCAGGAAAGCGAGGAGTGGTAGCGGTTACGTTCCTTACGGAGATCTCGCTAGCGCTGATGGCGACCATTGTGGGGTTTTAGGTGAAATGAATTGTTCACGCGAGGGCGAGTTTGCATAAGCGGAAACACAAAGACATTCAAGTTTTCTCACCTTCCTTTATCCAACGTTACACCTTAGATATAGGCAATAGTTTCAGAGCACGGCTATATTTGAGTACATAAAAACTGTGTAAAAATATAAAACATGAGACATTGACATTATACGAGTAATGTTTTAATGGTAATATATATTGTTATAATACGCTGTTTAAAAAAGGCAAATAAATAAATAAATATAACTCTCAGTTCATTTCAATTCAGTATTAATCGTAATCGATCTGTAAACTCATACATAGTAGTATTTCCAAAACGATACGACTTAGGGACCGATCAGAGCCGATAAAAGCCTACACCTTTCTTAAAGGACGGCAGCCCTGGACTGAGCTGTTCTCTCGTGTTGCGGATGTCTAAGGGCGGTGATAATTACTTACCAGGTGAAGTGTTTCAATGCTAGCCACATATTCTATAAAAAAAATTCGTCGGAAACGATTTCGTCGAACTTCTATTGAAAGAAGTGTATTCGCATATGAAAGAAAAAGTGATGAGTCAGGTACACTATACAAAGAAAGCAAAATATTTTAAGATGTATATTAATGTGGGTTAATTAGTGGTTAATTAATTAATGTAATTCGAGTATCAATTTTATTTATCGAATATTTAATTTTGTGAAAATCTAGAAATGAACCGTTTCGAACCTTAACAGCAAATACAAATAAAATACAGGTATCAAATACCAAATTATTTATTGTTATTGCGTAAAAGGCGGAAAATATTTAAAGAAACCTATTAGAAATCAATTTAGTCATTACAATTGCGATATATGTCTGATACTGTCTGAAAATATCTAATAAAAATGTCAGTATTCTCATATTAAAACAGAGATGTTTACGTTTAATTATCGAGTGTTCTTGTATTGAATTATCTAATGCGATTAGCATATATATAGGTGTACCTATGGAAGTACAGGTACCACGCCGATGGCAACCACAACCCATGTGCTAAATAAGAGATGGTAAGACAATATGAAGTCAAAATTAATGTATGTGAAGGTCTCTATGAACTATAAAATTGGACTTCATGGAGTACCTAGGTGTTATAGGCTTACTCTTACTCATGTCTTAGTAATTTTGTGCATCGTGATTGAGTCGGCTCGGTTGGGGAACAATCTCGCAGACGTGCCTGGGTGAAATTACAAGATAATACTGTTGTTTTGTTCGGCAAATGCAGAGATTAAAGGACCCAATTGCAGATAACGACGTATTCCAGTTTTAAGAGACGAATCTTTGTTGATAATAAATATAGAAGTCATAGACCGTACCTATCACCAGTTCGTTCAACATCCCAATATTATAAAAAAATTGGTCATAATAGAAATTAAAATACACAGACACTCTGGTCTTAAGTATATAAAATAAATTTCACTCTTAGTAAAAACTAAAGTGTATATAATTATTTCGCATTCTTGAATTCTTATAATAAATCCTCATCATCTCTCTAGTAGCGAAGGATGTACCTGCTCCTATCAGCTTAAGGGGCTGTTGTAATGCTATCTGCGTTTCAAGTATACTTAACTACCGTCAAAAAATACCGTCAATAAATTTAACCTGTACAAATGTGTATTTTTTATCATTGAGTACATAAGAATCAAAATCTGTATAAATAAGTCCCTAGGGTTGACATTTATCATTTTCGATCGATACACGTTTTATTTATTTAAGTGGTCATGTTGGTTCAATGGATACGTTCGTTCGTATTACTCTTCCGTAGTGCAATGTAATAAATGCACAATAACATGGAGGAAGATTCTAATGCAGTGTCACAGAATATACACAAAATACACCATCAATTAATTCAGCTTCTAATATTATCTCAGGACTCACTATATATACCCTTTTATCATCAAACAGCATTTCAATTAGATATGACATACATTCTCGGCTAGATATGACAGAACAAGGCAAGGTTTTCCCTCCAGTTTAATTAGATTTTCCTATTAATTATTATTATTATACAAAACTATATAAACTAATAGATATGTAGCCAAGCCTACACTTACATAAATGGGAAACTGGTCATCAAAAGTGTACTTTGTAGAAAAACATCAGGATTTGGGTTAAATTTAATAATAATGCCACTTCCGAGATTAGGCATCGGTGCTTACATATCGCATATTACGTCCTATCTTTCAGGAAATTAAATTCTTACCAACGGGGAACGGCTTTGTTTAAAATTTTATATATTTTATTCTAGAGCCGTGGTAGCTTCGTATTTGAAGACTCTCTTTTTAATTCGTTACATCAAAGCGCGCTCAAGTGATTATAATTCGGATACTAATATTTTTTAAGGAATCTAGAATACTTTTACTGTATAATTTGAATGAGGAAATAGATCTTATAATGAGTACCTGTTCATCGGTCTTCCTTTATTGAAGTCTACATTTATTTGAGTCTAATGATGCAGTCATTTAATTTCCAGGTTTGAAAAGTATTTCCTTTTTTTTTTTTAGGAAACTTGTTATTGTAAATATTCGATTTAATTTAAAAGAATACCCTTAATTAAAGACTAGGTAAGGCTGTAGTATTAAAAATATGACGTTAATAATTTGCAATGTCGTAGCTTATGGTGACGGTATACCTGACCTTACTTCACTTTAAATCTAAATTCAATACTGGATTATCACAATATGCTATTTTATGAGAAAGGCAACAACCAGCAGTCATAACTTATATGGAAGAATACTTAAGATAATGCAGTATTTAAAACAATACAGATGATTTTATTCAATTCCTTCTGTGGATTAGTCAATCAATTAAGCCGTAGATTTACTCAATATTTTCTGAATGAAATTAAATTTTCATACAGTTCATATAATATATTTTAATACCTTGAGCTTTGTGATAAATGGAAATACGTTTCCTTCCTGATAGAGCGCTTCAATTGTGTGTATAAATGAGCATATTATTGTTAAACTTTCTTTCAATAAACAATAATGTTTTATGAAGTGCAAAGGCAGTTCGATATGCATTACCTTAGACGTTTTATCTAGTGTCATTTTCAGAACAAGGTAGTCTGCAACCTGTTCGTAGCGGAATTGAAAGACCACCACCAATATTCCACAGTAGTCCTAGGGACTCTTGTGGACAATCCTGTGTTAAAAAATTCAATTTAATGTATATAAATTTTAATTTAACTATATTTTACTATACAACTTGGCTTATTGCAAAAATTGCTGATTTTGTAAGAATCATACTAAAACATTTGGTAAGCGAATTAGCTTACAGTACAGATGGAAATTAATTTTAAGAATGGCATTCTACTAGGGACGAGCCCAGAACAGCCTCATATGCTCACCACGTAACTGTAACCGGTCAGTGTTTATATTCAGCTTCATTCAGTAGTATTTTCGAGGGATACCGTCGTATCAAGATAAGAGATAAGATATAAGAGATAAGAAGATAAGAGATTTAACACATAGCACATAGCTCACTTCGCATTGCACTTGCAATTAGATCCACAAGGACCAATTTACAAAACCTAACACTCACAATGTATTTTCGAATATTTTTCATTAGCTTGAAGCTAATAATATAATTGCCACAATGCTGGACAATTTAATAAAATATTCATCAATGCAATACCAATGTTCAAGGATATCTATACATATACATAACATATATATATAAATGTATTTTAAGTTTAATTAGAATTAATATAAATGTTATTTGTAAATGTAGTTGGATAAATCTCATTATAACATAAACCCGAGGGTACTTATCAACTACTACGATATAATATTGTATACCCAAATCTCATGATGAAATAAAGACAGCCAGAGAATGATAAGAAAATAATGCTGTTTTAATTTATTCGATATTCACGAGATTTATAATTGAATTGACGACTCAAACGTTATAATTTGTTATAAAAAAACGTAATCTACATAAGAAATACTGTCACAAAATGCTAAATCTCAATAAAATCTAGACGTTCGTAAAATACTTGCCTCCTAACCTAGTTTTGTTTGACGGTTGAGTAGCACATTCGTGATCTTTACTACGAATTACGATTTTATTTCGTCACGCCACAAGAAATACGCCTATAAGATTTTATTCTTTTTCTTTTACATAGTTGTCTAGTTTATGACATTTTTTTATCGGACCACGGTATATATTTAACAAAAGTTGTATTAATACATCGACAACTGTTATATAGTATTGAAGTTCTTAAATATTATACATTTTAAATAAACAAAATTAGTGGTTATAACACCATCACTCTCTAACGTTTCGTAACTCGTAAAGTTTCTAACATTAAGTAAAATCTATTAAGAGAAAAAATTATTATAAAAACTTAAAATTTTTAGAATAAATAGTAATTTGCACTTGTACTTTTGACGTTCCCCCTGTCGTCAAGAGTCTAGTTGGACGCAAAAAGAGAGCCTAAGAAATCAGTTTTCTTCGTTGGATCATGGGCCACGGTGTCGTCTCCTTTGTGCAGAGACGGAAGAGATGGCTGGCAGAAGTTCCCTTGGACAGCTTTAGCGAGAGACCAAAATGCACCGGTTTCCGAAGGGAGACCAACTAGTCTCTCGCTTATTTTACCAATGTGCACAGACTTTGATTCTGCAATAACTCTTTTGAAGGACCTGGAGGGAGAGTTGTGCTTTTTTTAAACAATATGGATTTTGGATCCCGTGACGCCAATGCATCTCCCCAGGCCCGGTAATACTCCTTATAGCGTGACGCTATTTTACAGGAGCGACCAAACCACGGCTGGGATCTGGCCCCGATTGGGACTATTGACGATGGAATAATGAGTTCGATCCCCTGAAGTACCACAACACAACAGAGACCGAATCGGCAACAGCGTTGGGATCATCCAGTGAGAAGCAGATCTGCCCCCATGGGTAGGACGCAAAAAAAGACCGCATTCCGTCCCAATCCATTGTTCTGTAGCGCCATACACGGTAATAACTTTCAAATCGTAATGGGCACGTAAGAGGCACCACACTCCGGATCAAACAATGGTCCGATGAGCCTAGAGGGGCATCAACGGAGACTAGTAGATATGTTATTGGACGGAGTCTATAGCCATTTGGACGTGGTCGTTGAGTTGGTTGGTCAGTGTCGGTATTACCGCTATGGGACCTATAAAGGCACACATAGACGCGGAGATGGTCGTCGCTATCTACGCGCAGCCAAAGGATGGACAGGTCCGTACTTTCAAGACTGCCGAGGCATCGAGAACAGATATTATCTCTGACGTATACACACACTCCGGCCCGCGGCACAAACGAGTGTTCCAAATTGTACCCCGGATAGGAGAGGTATGAGGTGTCAGCCGGAGAAAATATCTGCGTCTCGGTGAGAAAAAGCAAGGCCGGCTTCGTCGTCTCAAGAAGGTAGTGGACGGCGTTAAGGTTGGAATGACGACCCCTGATATTGCAGAAATCCATAGCGAGCGTGGCAGGGTCTGCCGTAGCCTTTTTGTTTCATTTGCCCCTGGCAGGATGACTATAGAACGGAATTTTGCCTTTCCCGAGAATACGTGGGTCATCCTGAGCAAAAACGCTCAGGTTGCATAGGGTAGCCAGAGCGTGGACGCTCAGTGAGGGATTCTCCAAAACTGAAAGTCCTGGTCCTGACCCTCCTGGGGTAAATTTTCCGAAATTACCTTGTTGTTTTAGGGAGGGAAGGAGTGGCCTCCAACTACCTCACTGGACGAAACGCAGAAGTGTATAACATATCTACTTTACACCAGTGTTCTGTGAGGCGGTGGCACTTGCCCGGTTCTTGTAACAACAGAATCTGATGCTAGGCTCTACAGTGACCTCGAGGGAAGCCAGTATCCGACCAAGCTGGGGTATAAAAATTGGTTGCTCTCTCTCAGCCTCGATGTCCACTCGCGACTCGGCAGTCAGATAATGATGAAATGTTCGGATTAAATCAAGAATTCTATACAGCCTCATCATCTCGATGGTTGTCAATCCACCACTGTGCGCTTTACCTGAATTTTCTGCCTCGCACAACTAATCTGTGAAATTAGCTGTCGCCGGCGGTATTTACGAACCGTTACGACTTAGGAACCTTCAAGAAAAGACCGCCTTTCTTAAAAGCCAGCGTCGCTTCTGGGACTCCACTGGTGTTGCGAATTTTCATGGGCAGCGGTGATCACTTGCCATCAGGGGCGGTGCACCTACATGCTCGTTAGCCACCGATTCTATAAAAAAAATGTGAGGGATATATTTTTAAAAGAAATAGGACTATATCGCAGCTTTAGCTTATGTATAGTATATAAAATTCTTGTCTTCAGATCTTAGGTTTAGGGTTCATCGAATCATTTAAATGTTAAAATTTGCCTTCCTTAAAAAAGTACAAAATATTTTAAAACGTAATTTAGCATAATAATAATATCTACTCCGTTTTAATGTATTTTAAAGCTGTATTTATAAAGTAGCTAACAGAAGCGCGCTTTCCGAAATACCATCTCAGTATTTAAGGATGCCCATTCAGTGAATTGATTCCTTATGGAGGATAGGTGTGGGTTTCGTGGACCGCAGGGATTACTTACCATTCATTAAACTGCACGCTCGCTTGACAGCCATTATACCATGTAAAAAAGTCAAGTTTTAATGCTTTCCCATCGTTATATGGAAATGATTGCTAAGAGATATAATAAAATACACTGTTTCTCGTAAACAATTGGTAATTAACATTATGACAGAATAAATTAAATAAAATACCGATTAGAAAAGCCAAAGAATACCGGGTTTTCAAAATTATTCGTATAAAAAATAAAATCTTAAGCAAGCGGATACATGTAATTGACTAAATTCAATAAATCCAGGAACGGAGACAAGTGTAAAATTTATACAAAATATATTGGGGTGATAACCTACTCACTCCCGATATGGCGTGTAGCCAATGCAGTGATATTTCTTGTCCCGATCTTGGCAACAGCGATATTTTCAAATTTTCGGTTCAAATTTATTTTGTTATATAATATTACTATAATGTTCAAAATTCCGTCAAAATACACATGTCCAAATTATCATTATTGATTTTTATTGTTAATCATGTAACGTCTTTTTGTAACTAATATGATAAATGATACGGAACAAAGATTCAAGTTGCATATGCGTTGTTACCTCCGAGGAAAGTCCTCAGTATATCTCAGTGGATAGAATACCTCGTTTACTGTAATTCGCCGGATCCCTATACTTTCCATAAAAAACACTACTATTACTCGCATTCTGCGGGGGTATGATCCTTCCCCGATGGAGCTAGGCTATTTATGTTTCTTTAGAAAATAGCTACCGATTAACAATACCGCTATTATGTTTTTTTATCATTATGTATTACATGATTTTTTGTCATATTTTTATTGAGAATGACAAACTAGAACCTAGACACAGTTAAAAAAGTTTCCTGTGGTACATGGCACCCACATTTGTCACCGCGAAGACTAAATGAGAAGCGTAGTTACCACTACGTAACACTCACCAGTCGAAACACAGCGGTGTTACGGTACTGTTTAACGCTGGTTATGTGTACGCGTGACCTTTTCCTGTTGAGCCGACCCATTCATAGCGCAGCTAGAATGGAACAGCTGTGTAGCACTACTCTTTAAAATGTATGTTACTTGTATTGTCAATTTCTTATCGATGTTGATGAATATTAAGCAATAAATGATACAATTTACAGTTATAGTTAAACAATGGCAGAGCCCCAATACATCTTGTTTTAGCTACCGCATGAAGGGATAGGCTTGGCCGGGAAACGAGTTCACATTCACAAAATATTAGTGTAACATAGGAGAATAACGCCCCTGTGTTTCCTATGATGAGCGACGGTATAGGGAGACCTTATCACAGGCGTCGAGGCATTCTATCTCATTCCTCAGGAGAGACAACGCATGTGTATCTTGAAATATTTTCAAGATACAAGTAGATGTCACGAGCCACAGTCGTCATGTATCGTAATAGGTGAACTGTGTACTAGTTTGTCACCCTTAATATTATAAAAAATTGTAATAAGAAAAAGTATTTATACCGTTCAGAAAATCGTTTCTTTTATTGCCTATTTACATTTAATGTTTTATTGCTTTTTCCTAATCTCTAAGTTTAACGAGAGGGTATTATATCAATTATTTGAGCTGTGTTCTAGAAAGCCATTATAAAATGACAGTATTAGGGACACTAGTTTTCTTCACACACCATACGAACAAACATGCAAACATTTCATTTTTATCAATTAAGTCGTGGCTTCGAAGGATCGGGCCTATGTATCGGTAGTTTAATACGCTACAGTTGCTTTTAATTTACGTCGTAGCTTTACCATATTTAACTTTGTACATTTATTTTACATTCAATTATAGATTTTAAATTATCTGAGGCTACACAAATTAGACAAAAATATTGGTATTTTATATGTATTTGTTACTTTTATTATTAAAACAAACATATAAATATTAGCCTATGTATGTGGGCAACTAATTAAATTTCACGTGTTTACGTGTGTCCTATGTTTGTTCACCTATTGCTCATAATAATATTTAATTTATACAATTTAGGTAGCAGAGTATCGTGAATCGATTAAGTGAATAAAATATGCCAAATAATACTAAGACTAAAAATTAAAGTCAAGTTGTGTGGGGAAACTAAACATAATAACAAAGTTTTCCTGGCACAGAAAACATATCTGGCTAAGAAAATTTTTGTTACATGGCGCTTTACGAATGATGCAAACCTGTTCACTCAAAGTGAAAAAAATCATCTTTTCCCTTCGTATATAGGGGTAAAATTTGTTTACTGTAATCATAATCCGTTTGTAGTGATTTTATTTGGGAAATGTCGGTAATGTCATTCATTATATAATTTGAAGAATGACAAGAGTAAAATTTCTATTTCTCTGGCGATGTTTGCCGATTATAAAATGCAACAGAGTGCAGTGAATTATCGTGCCCTTGCACCTATCCAATCAGTTTGCTGGCATCTGTGTAGATATTTTTGGTCAAAATCAATTTCCTTTTCCTGACTTCCCCTTTAACTTACTAAACGCTTACCATGATTATATCGTGACGTAATAAGCGGCCTATAATAAGAGATGAATGTTCTAGTTCTTTGATAGACATCCGGTGAGGATTATACACAATTGTATAGTATGTATGTATAATCTCGCCTAGTGCAGCGAAATTAAATGCAATCTGTATATTTGAAAATAGTCAATCACTCTGAAAATCACTCAATAAAGATTCCATTACAATTTTATTTATTGGAGAAGGTCAGTAAATAGAAATTCTATTAAACTCACAGTAGACAGACTTAAGTAGTAACGCTATCTACTGCAACTCAGTTAAGTTTTGACAATTGAATTGCCAAAACCCCATAAATTAGGTAAAATTGGACGGAAACTCCCATTGCATTAAAATATTCTTAGCGTTGAACTCTCGAATGTAATCGCATCAACATCATCAATATAAGACAAGCTGTCATTGCAAATAAGTTAGATGCCAATAATTCTAATAGTTTTATAAAATGCAATATTTGTCTTATTATTCGCATGATTGATGCACATCACTTAACTGCTCGTTTCCGTTTTCACCTGATCGATCAATCTTTTATCCACTATAGACAAGCTACTCGAACCGACCAGTCGCTTCTTCTTTTGTTCCTTGTCAAATATCCTAACCAATGAAAATACCCAAATTTTGTCAGCGGCTAAAAACACATTACACTAGTGAACCTTCGTTACATTTAAAACACTGTAAGTAATTTAAACTTTTGTTCGAGTCTATTACGGCGTTTAAATTTTTACTGGTTCGCGGTTGAGATTTAGCCGTTTATCCCTTTAATATACATTTTTGTTTGTTTTGGTTTACGCTTTTAGTAATGATTCTCCGGTAAGAGAACATTTTATCAAGTTCTTCAAGCATGCATACGCAATACGAATTTATCGTAAGTACCGTGTATAATGCATCCATTTTTTCTAGTTAGTTATAGGTTAAAAAGTTAAAGTAAAGTTAAAATATTTATAAATTAAATTTGTTTTTTTATAATTTATTTCTTCCCCAATCAGGGTAAGGAAGGGCGAATACTAAAAGCTAGCAAACATATTAATAATATCCACTTAAAAATCATCGTCAATTTCCTTCCATTGCTCTATAAAAATATCTTTTCCTCATGTACATTATATGCATTTTTCCTTTCACATACTATGAACACCATTGAAATGCATTTGAAATTTAAATGCCATCATGATGTTCATATACAAAATTTTGATAAAAACCCGCTATAAAAAGACATATCACAATCGCCATATATTCTTGTAGTTAACGTAACTTTCTTTGTAACGGTTACATGTCATACAGGAGGTCATATAATGCTTAATAGCCTAAAAAATATTGTCAATTTCAATAATATTCATAATTACCTTTTCTTGCTACAAGTACATACCGGCTCTAGGATTTTTTTTAATAATACAAATATAAAACTGAATAATGGGGAATATTTTTGTGCAAAAGCCTGAAATCATGGAAAGGTTCCAACACCTAAAATTTTTAATTGATGATTAAATGATTTCCCACTTATGCCAGGAACTATATCTCGATAAAATTAACAGACAAGTTGTGACCCTGACCTCTGACTACGTGGGAAGTGGAAAGTCATCCAAAACTATTCCTTGTTATATTTGAAGCGAATGAATTAAATAGCCTCTAGACTTATCTAAGGCGTTTTAGCTCAACGTAAGGTCTCTCTGAAATCAAATACAAAAAGCAGAGCTACTTAATACCTAAGAATTCCCGTGTAATTTTCTGGTTGATTCATTTTTGTTGTTTACTTCAATGTATACTGCATATATTTTATTTTGTCTCGTTGTTACAACAAAAACTACGCAACACAACATATGTAATGTTCCGTAGTTTTAGTCAGCGGCGCTGTTTCAAATAAATAATTTCTTTATTTATTTTCTTTAATCTTATTTTACATAGACAAAGGCGATAATCCTGGTGAGTAGGAAGTCGCTTACGCAAAGTGCTTATACCCGACAAATTGGCTTAAAAAATAACTTACTTTTAGTTCACTTACTACAGTTACCTATATTTCAACATCCGCACCGGAAAAATTACAACTTTAGATTCATAAATAAGGTTTTTAATTGTGAGCCCTATAAAGTAAAGAACTTGAATGTAAGAGACTCATTAAACGTCAAAAACATTAAGCCTAAAAAATCAGTCATGTGTGGTTTTGTGCAAAAAATCGACGTTGGAGTTGTCTACGATATAAAAGGACGGGTCTCATTAAAAAAGTTACATTTTTATTGATTCATAGGTTTAAATTGACTGAAAACATATAAATAAATAGAAATATATGGCATTTTTGTCTTTTTATGCTGAAATATTAAGTCTCATCAGATTTCCCCCAAGGCCTACGGGAAATAAAACTCAGTTTTTCCGTTAGCTGGGACCATGGTGTCGTGTCGGACACCTTGCTTGTTCCCTACGCGCGAGTATGTTTAATGATCGTTTGAAGGCGATACGCAAATAATACAGCTTCGGTTGCCTCGTGTAAATTTAAAAACTGTAAACGTTTTCATTGTAATTCTTAAACTCCTGTATTTTTTTGTAATACATTTGTTGATATCTAAAACAAACACAATATCTACAGGGCCTTTGGGATCACATCGTATGTGAATTTGATTTTTAGTTGTGTCCGACGGCTAAAAAAAGTGGTTTAAAAGTCTCGGGTGCGGGGTAAAATGTTGTCACACACGGCCTGGTCGTAACAGTTATATGTCTATAGTCTGATTGTAAATATAATTAAAATTTCGACGTCGAGACGTCGTGTGCATATAATTTGCTTTTTAGTTTTACTTATCGTATCTTGTTTCATGAGATGATTTGCATAATGAGTCAATTTGTCAAATAACAGTTACTGTTAATTTATATATAAAATATATATAAATGAATGGTAATATATAGATATATATATATTTATATATATATATATATATATATATATATATATATATAAATAACAATTATGTTAAATGTAATGTTAATAGTAAAGTCGATCGTTATATTTCTGAAGTTACTTAAAATAAAAAAAAAACATTACACTGAAGGACCTTAGGAACGAATGATATACGAACATATGTACCAAAATTTTATCATATTGTAACCGAGTTTTTAATGAAGGCCGTCTTTAATTTTAATTATTTAGTCTGCATTCTAATTAGCTGTAATTTAGAATAGGACTTCTCAATATTACATGCATTTTATTTTACTGGATATATATAATATATAGTGATACTACTGATACTACACAGGTCAGACATTTTCCATTAGTATAATAGGTATAGTAAGAAACTATATCCGCGGTATGAAATGGAATTCAAATATTGACATAACACGGTTGAACATTTAAAGTACTGTTTAAACGTTTCTCTATAAATGGATAAAATAAACTTAAGTAAAGGCACACTTAATATGTCAGCTTGATGACATCTCGACATTACCCTCTGGTTTTTCCAGGATAATAAATCTTTACGACAAATGACCTACGGCATTAAGGCGACATCTTTTTCTAGGGTGAGCTCTTAAAACACTATATAATATTCGCCTATTTTAAGCAAAGTATTTAGGATACGTTTAAGATTTACTTTTGTCTTATTCTAAATCTCTTCCGAGCAGGAATCGTGGGTAAATGGATAAATGATGATGTATAATAAAAGGTATCTTACCTAAATTTTCTTCTAATGTAATTCAAAGAGATGGTATACGGCTTTGATAGAAATTCAATATTACTTGCTGCATTAAATTTATTTCCATCTTGAATAAATATTGTTGCATCACCTAGACACACCTTTAGTCTGCGGTCACACCACAGGCGCAATACTAACGTAACTCCTTCTCGGCTATAGAGGGAAAGAATGGCGTCTCACTCCATAGCTACTTTTACCCCCCTGTATTTATTACTTTTCTGTTATTTAATCATAATAAAATAAAAAAGGAGTCATTGGGATCGGACCGCAGTGAACAGATATGTGAGGAAGTGCTGCCTTCTGCCGTTCTGCAAGAAAAGTGCTTTCTCGCTGTACTGATGATGAGAAATGTGTGGCTACTGATATCAAACCATGAGTAATTGACATCCTCTCACATCAGCAACGGCTGTTGTTTATTGTGTGCTTGCTGACGCACTAAGTGACAGCTAGGTACACACCCTAGCGCACTTAAAGCGCAAGTAGGTTTTTATATCAGGGCTAGGCCACTCTTCACCACAGGGTGGGGAACTAGGTAAAACACAATGCCTCAGCATCACAAGTCAGGGGACTAAATGGACGCCCGCAGTATGTAGGTATTCTTTCGAGCTTCGTCCCCCCATAAAAGTGTGAAATACATAGCATTAGAAGTGCCGAGGGTCGCCTTCAATCACTGGACACGGAAACACTGGCTCAGTCAGCGCCCTCTGCGCATTCTTTCTTCTTTTTCTCTTCTTCCTCTTCCTTTATGGAGTAGATCCTTAGTGTAGTCGGGAGTTGCGGCTGCGTTATCAATGATTATGTGGATTTTATATACGTTCGTGTTTTACATTTACTTCTATATTACAACATACTCACAGAATACGTTTAAGTTGTAGTCTAATATGTAGTAACTATACACAGAATACGTGTATATGTTGTAGTCTTATATGTTGTGTTTGTCTCTGTTAATATGATGCTATGCTTTACAGAAGCAAAGTTATAACAATTTTAAAGCGTCAACAAAACTGATATTGACCGCCGTTCTAGTGTAGCGTTGGCTTCAATTACCTTAGGCTCGCACTGCGTCGTAATCTTAATCTTTACATATTAATAGTTGTTTTTAAATTTTCTGTTAAATTACATTGCTGTAATTCGCTTGTTAATTACTACTTCATTAAATACGATTATAACTAACTACCTGTATACAAACTATACCCTTTCTCTAGTTTATTGTTCCCGAAAACATATATCGAGACGAGATATCTATTACAGCAACATTTCACTTTAAAATATTTATCACTTTTTAAAATATTTATCACTTTTTAAAATATTTTTCACTATAATAATATTATTAATTGCGAAATACTTTTTCAGTGGTAGACCATGCTGCAGCTAGTTTCTGACTGCAACATGAAAAAGTCTGCTCTGCCATAGAAGGAGCACAACCTCACAGAATACCAGCGTGAAATTGAAGCGTAACTTATCAAATGTGAGTATACGGAACCGAAGGTCCAATTTTAGGTAGTATGTAGGTGTTCAATTATAATGTCCAAGGGTGAGAACATACATGCATCTTAATTGAGGATGGGTATCATAGGCCACGGTCACCTAGTATGAGGTGAACTAGAGTCCTCCCTATTAATTTATATAAAAAACGTACTAAATAATGTTCTCAGTAAAAGGTAAAATGTTCGTAAGGAAACCAGAAATTTTATCCGGTTGCGGTATCGGCACTTATGCGGAAATAAAGTTACGATTTCCATTCAAGATAATAATGCCCGCTTTACCCCGGAGACAAGCACATTGTACACGTTTTATCTCTGGTGAATTATATTTCGTTTAGAATGTCCGCTTACTTTTGCTGTGTTATATACTTTTCAGTAATTTTACTTGAACTATTGAAATTTTTTTGTCTTAACAAAGAAGTATCTTCCACTATCTACGAGGGCAAAGAAAAACAAAGAACGCTCAAATAGAACTTCAACACACAGAAAAATATTAAATAAAAAACTCAACGCAGTTTTAGCAGCGCATCTTATCGTAGTTTATCAGCCATTATATCGTGGATAAAAGAATTCAGAAACAACGAAACGAAATTTCTATTCAGGTCCGGTGTTTTGATTAAAATTTGTGTCTATTGGCTTCATAAATCTAGCACTTCTTATCGGTTAACTGTTTGCTCGTTTGCACCATATATTATTAAAATATTTCTATAGCTTAAGTTTTTTTAAAACACTTACGTTCGCTAATCACAGTACCTCATCTAAAATCTTTAATATAAAAGTGATCAAAAACTGCAATATTTTATTATTCCTATACGTAATAAATGTTCAAACAAAAATTGATAATTATAGAGAGAAGAATTTATTAGAGGCACATGGAATTTCCTCTCCAATATTTTCACGCGAGGACTTAATTTCTATTAGCTTGAATATTTATCTGTTTACCTCAATTTAACATAATATATCCAAAAATACTGTAAAGACTTATAAATATACTTATTTAAGGATAAAAAGAGAATTATTTATCAAACTTAGTTACGGCTACAATATTTGGGACAATAATGAACAAAATGTACCATTCTCAGAAACATACATAATAATACACTGCAAACTAAAATTATATCATTATAAGTGATGAATAAATTAGTGAAAATAATAAAAACTCATATTGTTTTAGTTGATAAGGAATATTTGGCACCCACATACAGTTGATAAAACAAGACGACTAATTTTTATTTTTAAAAAAATAACTTAACATTTAGTTAACATTGCCTTTCTTCCAGGCAGTTATTTCATACTATATATATATATATATATAATATATATATATACATGTATATATATATATATATATATATATATATACATATATTTAAAAAAACTTAAGCTATAGAAATATTTTAATAATATATGGTGCAAACGAGCAAACAGTTAACCGATAAGAAGTGCTAGATTTATGACGCCAATAGACACATATTTTAATCAAAACACCGGACCTGAATAGAAATTTCGTTTCATTGTTTCTGAATTCTTTTATCCACGATATAATGGCTGATAAACTACGATAAGATGCGCTGCTAAAACTGCGTTGAGTTTTTTATTTAATATTTTTCTGTGTGTTGTAAGTTCTATTTGAGCGTTCTTTGTTTTTCTTTGCCCTCGTAGATAGTGGAAGATACTTCTTTTTTAAGCCAAAAAAATTTCAATAGTTCAAGTAAAATTACTGAAAAGTGTATAACACAGCAAAAGTAAGCGGACATTCTAAACGAAATATAATTCACCAGAGATAAAACGTGTACAATGTGCTTGTCTCCGGGGTAAAGCGGGCGTTATTATCTTGAATGGAAATCGTAACTTTATTTCCGCATAAGTGCCGATACCGCAACCGGATAAAATTTCTGGTTTCCTTACAAACATTTTACCTTTTACTGAGAACATTATTTAGTACGTTTTTTATATAAATTAATAGGGAGGACTCTAGTTCACCTCATACTAGGTGACCGTGGCCTATAATACCCATCCTCAATTAAGATGCATGTATGTTCTCACCCTTGGACATTATAATTGAACACCTACATACTACCTAAAATTGGACCTTCGGTTCCGTATACTCACATTTGATAAGTTACGCTTCAATTTCACGCTGGTATTCTGTGAGGTTGTGCTCCTTCATATATATATATATATTTATATATATAGTATGAAATAACTGCCTGGAAGAAAGGCAATGTTAACTAAATGTAAGTTATTTTTTTAAAAATTCTAATTAGTCGTCTTGTTTTATCAACTGTATGTGGGTGCCAAATATTCCTTATCAACTAAAACAATTTGATATTTTATTATTTTCACTAATTTATTCATAATTTTTAATGATATAATTTCAGTTTGCAGTGTATTATTATGTATTTTTCTGAGAATGGTACATTTTGTTCATTATCGTCTCAAATATTGTAGCCGTAACTAAGTTTGATAAATAATTCTCTTTTTAGTGTGAGCTCTTAAAACACTATATAATATTCGCCTATTTTAAGCAAAGTATTTAGGATACGTTTAAGATTTACTTTTGTCTTATTCTAAATCTCTTCCGAGCAGGAATCGTGGGTAAATGGATGATGATGTATAGTAAAAGGTATCTTACCTAAATTTTCTTCTAATGTAATTCAAAGAGATGGTATACGGCTTTGATAGAAATTCAATATTACTTGCTGCATTAAATTTATTTCCACCTTTAATGAATATTGTTGCATCACCTAGACACACCTTTAGTCTGCGGTCACACCACAGGCGCAATACTAACGTAATACTAGAGTTCATCTCCCTTTACGACTCCTTCTCGGCTATAGAGGAAAAGAATGGCGTCTCACTCCATAGCTACTTTCACCCCCCGGTATTTATTACTTTTCTGTTATTTAATCATAACAAAATAAAAAAGGAGTCATTGGGATCGCACCGCAGTGAACAGATATGTGAGGAAGTGCTGCCTTCTGCCGTTCTGCAAGAAAAAGTGCTTTCTCGCTGTACTGATGATGAGAAGTGTGTGGCTACAGCTATCAAACCATGAGTAATTGACATATTCTTGCATCAACAACGGCTGTTGTTTATTGTGTGCTTGCTGACGCACTAAGTGACAGCTAGGTACACACCCTAGCGCTCTTAAAGCGCAAGTAGGTTTTTATATCAGGCCAGGCCACTCTTCACCACAGGGTGGGGAACTAGGTAAAACACAATGCCTCAGCATCACAAGTCATGGGCCTAAATGGACGCCCGCAGTTACGTAGGTGTTCTTTTGAGCTTCGTCCCCCCATAAAAGTGTCGAATACATAGCATTAGAAGTGCCGAGGGTCGCCTTCAATCACTGGACACGGAAACACTGGCTCAGTCAGCGCCCTCTGCGCAATCTTTCTTCTTTTTTCTCGTCTTCTTCTTCGTCTTCCTTTATGGAGTAGATCCTTAGTGTAGTCGGGAGTCGCGGCTGCGTTATCAATGATTATGCGGATTTTATATACGTTCGTGTTTTATATTTACTTCTATATTACAACATACTCAAAGAATACATGTTTAAGTTGTAGTCTAATATGTCGTAACTATACACAGAATACGTGTATATGTTGTAGCCTTATATGTTGTATTTGTCTGTGTTAATATGATGCTATGCTTTACAGAAGCAAAGTTATAACAATTTTAAATCGTCAACAAAACTGATGTTGACCGCCGTTCTAGTGTAGCGTTGGCTTCAATTTCACGCTGGTATTCTGTGAGGTTGTGCTCCTTCTATGGCAGAGCAGAATTTTTTATGTTGCAGTCAGAAACTAGCTGCAGCATGGTCTACCACTGAAAAAGTATTTCGCACTTAATAATATTATTGTAGTGAAAAGTATTTTAAAAAGTGATAAATATTTTAAAATGAAATGTTGCTGTAATAGATATCTCGTCTCGATATATGTTTACGGGAACGATAAACTAGAGAATGGGTATAGTTTGTATACAGATAGTTAGTTATAATCGTATTTAATGAAGTAGTAATTAACAAGCGAATTACAGCAATGTAATTTAACAGAAAATTTAAAAACATCTATTAATATGTATAGATTAAGATTACGACGCAGACGCAGAACGGCGGTCAATATCAGTTTTGTTGACGCTTTAAAATTGTTATAACTTTGCTTCTGTAAAGCATAGCATCATATTAACAGAGACAAACACAACATATAAGGCTACAACATATACACGTATTCTGTGTATAGTTACAACATATTAGACTACAACTTAAACATGTATTCTGTGAGTATGTTGTAATATAGAAGTAAATGTAAAACACGAACGTATATAAAATCCACATAATCATTGATAACGCAGCCGCAACTCCCGACTACACTAAGGATCTACTCCATAAAGGAAGACGAAGAAGAAGACGAGAAAAAAGAAGAAAGATTGCGCAGAGGGCGCTGACTGAGCCAGTGTTTCCGTGTCCAGTGATTGAAGGCGACCCTCGGCACTTCTAATGCTATGTATTCGACACTTTTATGGGGGGACGAAGCTCAAAAGAACACCTACGTAACTGCGGGCGTCCATTTAGGCCCATGACTTGTGATGCTGAGGCATTGTGTTTTACCTAGTTCCCCACCCTGTGGTGAAGAGTGGCCTGGCCTGATATAAAAACCTACTTGCGCTTTAAGAGCGCTAGGGTGTGTACCTAGCTGTCACTTAGTGCGTCAGCAAGCACACAATAAACAACAGCCGTTGTTGATGCAAGAATATGTCAATTACTCATGGTTTGATAGCTGTAGCCACACACTTCATCATCAGTACAGCGAGAAAGCACTTTTCTTGCAGAACGGCAGAAGGCAGCACTTCCTCACATATCTGTTCACTGCGGTGCGATCCCAATGACTCCTTTTTATTTTGTTATGATTAAATAACAGAAAAGTAATAAATACCGGGGGTGAAAGTAGCTATGGAGTGAGACGCCATTCTTTTCCTCTATAGCCGAGAAGGAGTCGTAAAGGAGATGAACTCTAGTATTACGTTAGTATTGCGCCTGTGGTGTGACCGCAGACTAAAGGTGTGTCTAGGTGATGCAACAATATTCATTAAAGGTGGAAATAAATTTAATGCAGCAAGTAATATTGAATTTCTATCAAAGCCGTATACCATCTCTTTGAATTACATTAGAAGAAAATTTAGGTAAGATACCTTTTACTATACATCATCATCCATTTACCCACGATTCCTGCTCGGAAGAGATTTAGAATAAGACAAAAGTAAATCTTAAACGTATCCTAAATACTTTGCTTAAAATAGGCGAATATTATATAGTGTTTTAAGAGCTCACACTAAAAAGAGAATTATTTATCAAACTTAGTTACGGCTACAATATTTGAGACGATAATGAACAAAATGTACCATTCTCAGAAAAATACATAATAATACACTGCAAACTGAAATTACATCATTAAAAATTATGAATAAATTAGTGATAATAATAAAATATCAAATTGTTTTAGTTGATAAGGAATATTTGGCACCCACATACAGTTGATAAAACAAGACGACTAATTAGAATTTTTAAAAAAATAACTTACATTTAGTTAACATTGCCTTTCTTCCAGGCAGTTATTTCATACTATATATATATACATATATATATATATATATATATATATATATATGTATATATATATTATTATATTGTGATGGTGCTCGGAAAACTCTCCTTATTAAGTTGTAAAGATCCCCTAGAACCCCTCTCTAAGTTGTGATATTCCGAATATCCTCCTGTTAAATTTCATTTCGAATTTGACTTCTAAAAATTTTTTTTTACACAGGTTAAGAATGTTACAATATAAAATACTCCTTTATCATAATTTAACTACAATTCGGCGAAAAGATAAAGCAATTATTTATGTTCGGCTATTTAGCTTTAAAACGTAAATTAAAACAAGGAAATATGATAATGAGGCCTATTTCGACTATGGTGATATCTATCTAATCTTTACCAGATAACAATAACTACGCAGAATATATTATAGTGCCGTAACTATTTGTGCATGCCTGGTGAACGTGCTGCAACTTGCTGAGTTTACTTACCCATATCATATTAAACCATAAATATGCAATAGTATAATAATCTTTTTAGGGATTATCAATTTGGTTAATCTTCTCCGCACTTATTTTATAAATATATGCGTACATAGACGTAACGATGTATCTTTTCGTAGTTCAGAAGAACTTTGTTGTGATATGGTATCATGTCATTGGAAATTAAGACTTTTTCAATTCATGCACTATTATAAATAATATAGGGATAAATTCCTAATTAACCACCGTTAAACACTTAATATTTTTAATCATGATTTAAAATTACAAGTCAAGAATTAAAAACAAATTAAATAATAATAAAAGATAAGAAATAACAGGGTCATTCAAAATGTACCTAAAAAAATTTAATCCTTCCAGAATAATATGTAAATGATCATCTTTTCCATGAAAGCAATAAAAATGATATATAGGCCAATCTATAAAACAGATCGTTGAATTAGGGACTTTTTCTTGTGACTATTGAAATACTACCTCATTTCTACCTGTGTACCTCATTTCTCTGTATAAGTTGTTAATAGTTACTATAAATATTTAAATAATTACTTGAATGATGTAATTGAGCCTTGTGTTTACGTTATAATAAAAATTAATTATTAAAATATGTTTTGAAATCAAACTTAAACACTGCTCTGCCGGTCGATTGGTTCGACGAGTAGTAGTCTTAACATAGTCTCGAAGCATTGATCGTGCAACGTTCATAAGGTAAGGTATAAATTCAAAAATATCAAAAATAATGGAAATAACAAACTAGTGGCAAAATCACTCAGTGAATGATTATTCCCATACTTCCTGCAATTTCCCGATTTGTGGCGCAAAGCGTATGTTCGGCCTCTTGCAAAATGTTCTAATCCAACTCTCCCCACCCACTATCGTCTTATTTCTATTATACCTTTTCTTTCTAGGGTGTCTTACATTCCGGCTTTAGACCTGGTCATAGTACCACCACCGCTCTCCTAAAAGTGACTGGCGATATTGGGGCGGCCATGGAGGACACCAAAGTCACAATTATGGTTCTTGTTGATTTTTCGAATGCCTTCAATACTGTATACGAAATCCTTTTAGCCATCCTCTCCCATTCTTTGGTTTCTGATGAAGTACTGGATTGGTTTTCTTCCTATCTTCGAGGGCGCCATCAATCAGTAAGAGTTAATGACTTAGCATCAAGCTGGCTCGAACTCTCTACGGTGTCCCTCAAGGCGATATTCTTTCTCCTATTTTGTTTTCTGTTTTTATTTACCACATTACTCATAATCTTCGATGTGCGTATCTTCTTTATGCTGATGACTTGCAACTATATGCTCATAAATCCATCGATGGTCTTTCCCAAGCCATCTATAACATTAACCAGGATTTAATTGACATTATAAGTTGGTCGGATAGGTTTAGTCTATCTGTTAATCAATCCAAATGCCAATCAATAGTGGTTGGGAGCTCTCGCATTATTGGTGAAATTAATTTGGCCAGTCTTCCACCCATATTGTTTGATAGAACTCTTATCCCAATCAGCCATAATGTTAAAAATGTAGGTTTAATTATTGACGGTACACTGAGCTCGAGAGACCAGGTTGCTAGAGTCAGTGAAAGGGTAACTAGTGTTCTTAGGTATCTCTATAGACTCAAAAACTTTCAACTGATAAAAACTAAAGTAATGCTCGTGAAGGCCTTGATTTTCCCCCTCATCGACTATGGTGACATGTGTAATTTGACCTGATTTGCAGATCAACTCAACAAACTCGACCGGCTTCTAAATAACTGCATTTGATTCGTTTTCAATCTCTGTAAGTACGACCATGTTTCGTTCTACCGGTCTCAATTAAAGTGGCTAACTATTCGCCAGCGCGACGCTCTTTAAGAGCATTGACCACTCTTTTCTCCTTCTTGTAGTCTCCTGCAATTTATTTGTCTTCACACTTCCAGTAACTTAATACAGTCAACAATAAGAACTTGCTCATCGCATAATCGTCTTCTTCTATCTCCTCTTCATCGTACAGAGTTTATGCACTCTTCTTTCTTTGTCCAATCTATTCTTCTGTGGAATGAGCTACCTCTTGGAGTCAGACTGGCTGAGAATCGTTTTGTGTTTAAAAGGAAAGGGCGTGAGTATGTCTTGAATAAACTGTCAGCAGATTAATAACATCATATTATAAAGTATATATTATATATATAATAATATATTTATTTATTGTATTATATATTATAAAGTATATTAATTTAGGTACCCTATATATTTATTGTATACATATATATATTTTTTTAAGTATATTTAGTATATTATTAGAAAATATATATTACATTATTTTTATATTATATCTGCACCTACCCTAACTTCTCAATACCACCCTCAGGTGAAGAGAAAATGCTTTTAGCATTAAGTCCACCTATGTTATTTACTTTGTGAATGAAGTTTAAAATAAATAAATAAATAAAATTAGTATAAGTGTGAACCCCGCACCTAACATAACAGAATGTTACGACAAGCAAATGTATGAGTGCTTCGCTGGACATATAAAGTGCAACTACTTTTACTACGTCTCTCCGATGATTTATGTGCACGCATTAATGGTAAAAGTAAAGATAATCTTTTTTGGGAAGTCGAAAGCATTAATTTAAAACGAACTTTTGTGATAAAATTTGGAGAAGACAAATTTAACCTATTGGTAAATGACTTAATGTATTTAATTATATATTATAAGTATTTGTTGTTCTATTACACTATAACATGCATTATTTATACCAACCATTTATTCTTCCTTCTACTCTATCCATCCTACGGTTGCTTAGAAGAGATTGCACCAAGCATTAAGGTTACTCCTTGTTATTGTATAATGTGAAAAAACGTTTTTATTAGCGGTATTTATTGGGTGCGTATGTGGTAACACTAAAGATTTAAAAAAAATAACTCTTGGTTTCCGGCTTTTATATGCGTTAAACGTACTGCACCTTGATAACCCTACACTTTTTTACTTTTTTTTTGTGTGTGAACATTGCTGTTGGTCCAGAGAACTCTACAGCTTTATCTAATTAGACTCGCGAGTGGGAGGCCCGCTGAGTAGGGAGACAACGACGATGCTGGAAGCTGGCGAGGATACTGCTGCTGCACCACCGCTGCTATCCGACAGTGTGTAGGATTATGTTGATGGAACATCATCCATCAACATAATCCTTCACACTTGATAACATCTGGTATACCAATGATATATGAATTCAAACCGACCAGTAATAATTCGTTATATAGAAGGCTGAATTAATACATAATAGTTATTTCAGTGTATTTTCAAGAGATACATTTTGAAAAACAATAACATGTCTATCATATTAATGTTAATGATATTTTTATTATCACTGTGTCTTTTTACGCCGATACTCATTGTCATGTTTGAGGTGCCCACTGCCTAGCTATATACGTAGATAGTAAAGGTACTGGGAGAAATATATGAGTGGTTTCAATAATTTTATATGTAAAGCTTTTATAACGTCATTGTCGAGCGAAGACTAAAAATAAATAGTTCGTTAAAAAAATATAAATATGCAGCCAACTTAAAAAATAATTATAAAATTATATGCTGTATTTTTAATTAATTACAATTTTGTTAATTACGAAATTTCCTTATTTTTATCTCGCTTTACATTGGTTTCTCCATTCGACTTCTGGCGAACTGAGTATTAATTTAATTATATATATTTTAAGTTCATAGAGAGACCTTCACACAAATTCAGTTTTGCTTCATAAGTATTAAATTAGGTTATCTTAATATGGGACTTTCATTAAGCAAACAGCCAATAATACTTCAAGTATTCGTTTCACTAAGCAGTATTTAATGTTTTATTTCAAAACAAAAAACACTCGGTTTACTCAGCACTAGATAGAGGTGTGCAAAAGTGCCTTTGCGCCTTCCGCTTACTTCAAGGATAATGGACAAGGACGTGCCCTTTCAGTGTGCTGGTGCAGCGTAGCAAAGTGTAGAAAGTGTTAGTAAATTTCATTGTGCTTTCGAGTTTTGTGACTCTACCTTGCTCGATATCCGCCATACGGATTGGACTACAACCGTGAGTAACCGACATCCTTTCGTCTCAGTGGGGCTGTTTGTTTTGTATGCTGTGACACTAGGTACGCACTTTAGTGCACCTAAAAGGCTCTGTTGTTGTGTGAGTCATATTAAAGATCACCAGGCTACTCCTCACCGTAAGGCGAGGGGACCATATCTTCGGAAGCCTCTAAGGCCCATGCAAATTCAGTTTGGGCCGATGTACAAAACCATGACGGTCACGTATGCTAAAGTAAGGAGGCAGCTAAATCAAAGATACGCCTAGCGGAGTTGGGCATCTAGACAGTCCGCTAAAACGGGCAGTGACTGAAGGTCTCGTATTGGAGATCTGTGGTCCTGATTGCAGCCCGAAGGCGGACCGGCTGGTGGCGAAAATTCGCGAGGTCCTCTCAGAACTGAACGTCCGTATCAGTCATCTCATCAAATCGGACGACGTTCGACTGAGAGAACTTGACGAGGCCGTCAGCCCGCGAGAGGTCATGGTAGCGGTGGTCAATGCTCGAGGTGCTCGGTGGACGACATCAAGGTCGGGGAAGTCAAGATTAAAATTGCCAGCGTACAGAGTACTTGGGTTTGAATGCGTCTGTCCGCCTGAGGCAGGTGAACTGATGTGATTTTGATGTTATCGCCTCCGATTTCCCGCCGAGATATCCTTATCACGCAGGACCTCATAGAGCATTAAGGTTAAAAGTTCCATCACGCTGTCTTCCCCAAGAGGCAGAGTATCTTTTCCAGATTTCTTCTACTATGACAAAAGAAAAAACCTGAAGTCCTCTACATAGCACTAATTATAAATATCATTCTAGTGGTCGAAGACATAGAGATGCTACACAAACTCACTTTGGATCACAGACCTATGTTACTCAAGCTGGACCAGTTGGCGAGTGAGGTCTCTCAGACAGAAATCATTGTGGACTGGCATATTCTAGAGCTCAAACATGGAGTCATGACCACCTAAAATTAGATAAAGAGATGAACGAGATCGGCTCAGCTGACAAACTTGCGGATCCCGGATCTACGAGCCCGGAATTCGATGAAGCTGTAAGTGCCGCATGGGCTACCATCAACCAGGCTCTAGATCATTGTTTTATTCTATGAAAGGTTACAAGAATACAGTGCAAAATTTACTTTAAATACCGCCAACAGAGCTAAACCAATGTTGGTAATAATAATACATTGCTATTGTCTCTTCATTTAATTTTAATATAATTATGTAAGTAAAGTAATTGCTATTTATGTTAAAAATAACTTCAAATTTTTGTATACAGGTATATGGATACACAGGAATATTCCATCGTAAATTTAGTAACAATATGACATATACATACCTATTCTTTTATCTGTGTATCGTATTTGAACCGTTAGCGATGTATGACATGTAAACAACATTTGACACGGTCTGGTTAGCTTGAATGGCAAAAACGTTATTTATGAAGAAAAACTTTTTCAAAGAGATGGAGAGCTAGACTGTTTGAAGTTTAGTCAGAATAATATCACAGTAAATATTATAATATTTTCTATGTAATTTTTGGACATAAATATATAACTGTTATTTAAGAATTTTGAACCGTTTTGAGCCGAGTAACCTATATGTTAAATGCTTGATAAAACATTTGATATAAAACAACATTCTTTAATATTCAGTCGTAAAAGCTTGTAAATTTAGAATGAATAATTTAATTTTGCAATGAATTCATCAACAGAGAGTCAAGCTATTACAGTCGGAAATTACTAGACTGTTTAAATTAATTGTACTGATTTTATCGCTAAAAATAAACGCGAAAAAATCCTTTTTATTCCTTTCAATCGAAGTGTAGTATTTTCGTAAAAACAAGAAATCATTAAATGTAGATTAAATTATCGACCAATTCAAAGAAATTGAATCTAACATTCTCGGACAGTTTAAGTTTGCAGGTAATTAACTTAATAAGCACTATATTGTTTGTGTCATACTAAGAACTTACTAAGTAGGAATCTTTTAATATAGAACCAAAGTTGGTGCTGTAAATCAGTAATTTGTTTTCTGTACTCATTTTTAATTCAGCTGGAAACGAAACATAGAACCTATGGCTTATGTATTCATACAACCAGCAAGGTACGGAACCACCGTACATTGTAATAATTACTACAAAGATAACAACTGATTATCTTTAGTCTTACCAGGTCCTATTTTAACTTCAGGTGTAATGTCTTTTTTTCCATTCTTTACCCTCCCTAATAATTACCTTATAATTTTTACACAATCCATCCATCCTCATTACATGCCCAAACCTTATATTATTACACTGTGACTTCTCAACTTATGCGTCACTGATGCATACTTTAAACTTGTAGTAGTATAATGAACTAATTTAACAGTGGTAGAGCTCCGCTGCAACTAGTTTCTAGCTAGAGTAGGGCAGCCCGACCGGGGACCACACCCTCACTGGATACCAGTGGATACCAGTACAACGAACTGTATCGTATGTTGAGTGTAAGTAGCGAGTGACCTAATTATAGTAGGTAACGATGGATTCCATCTCAGTCCAGGGGTAACCACGTCATTTGCGTCTTGAATGTATGTTGAGGGTGAATTTAGGTGTTTATGGGATTTTTATTTAGATCACCTTTAGTAAAGTAAGTCATCACTTACCTTAAGGTGATCTATGTGCCAGTTTATCACAATAGTTTCATTAAAAATGCTTTAACCAGTACAAATATATTTGCCAATAGATAATTAGACAAAACATAAATAGATATTTAAAATATTCCCAATGTCATTTTCTATATTGGAATAATTTAAATACATTTTTGAATACTTCTCGCTTAAAATAGTTTTGTTTATATGAATGTCTACTAAGTGTTTAGTCATAGTACCCATTATTTCATATTTGATTGGACAGTCAATATGCTGTTAATGTTCGAAAATGCTTCGAAGAACTTTTAAGGGAATTTTAAAAGCCAAAGAAGATGCCATCTTATGTGTCTCAGTGACTACTGGTCTAGGCTTTGTGGTGTTGATTGTTTTTGTGCCCTTTGGCTTTTTCTTATGTACACGAGTATAAAAGAGCACTGAATCAACATAAAATCCGTCTGCTACGTGTGCTCAAGGAGTTTCATGATGTTATTACAATAACATAAAAATTAAATTTTATGCTACTGTTACATATAGTAATAATAATAATAAAGTTTATTTGCTGTAATCCTATATATAATTTCAGCTCTGTCTGGCCCCCACACTAGGCTAAGCTTGCCCTATGGGAGTGGACACTTTGTCGATTTCCAAGTATTTGCGGTACTTTGTAGCAAAGAAGAATATTACTTTAAGGAATAATTGTTAATTAAATTAAATTAAGACAAAAATTACACGAAAGTTACAAAATAATCAACGTAACGTTAGCCCAAGCCCGGCTCTTACAGCTTCATCGGACACAGGGCTTACGGAACTGAGGGGTCCGTGAGCTGGCTAATAAAACAATTTAAATGAAAGAAAAAAAAACTATGTGAGAGTGTATATGTATGTGTATGACTTGTGCGTGGGAGTGTGTGTGAGTATGGAGTGTGTATAGGTGTGTGTGCGTGTGTAAGTGCGAGCAACAATCGACAACTATTGATCTCATATCGATATGAAGCGATCAGATTTTTCCTATTTTTCAGCGACTAGATCTTCTGATTCATAGGTAGATTGCAGGTCCAGTACAACAGTGACGCGGAAAGAATCTTTTTCGTCTCTTTAACAGATTTATTTTTAAGGTCAATTATTTTTTATTTTTTTATTTATACCTATAATGAAAGAATAATCATTATATTGTAATATCAACAGTTTTAAATTTCTCTGTGTAAAACAACATATCTATAGTCTGTATCATAAAACATATATTTCGTATAAAGAAATGCAATTGCTTAAATTTCTCGTAAACACTGCCACCAACATTTTGTATTGTAACCTAGTTTGGTTATATTATTACCCATTCTTACGCTAAAATGCGTCACTCATATGTATTTCCTGCCCTTCGTACGTGTCAGAACACGGATAATATTATGGAAGAAATTGTAACGTGTGAATATTTTTCCTATTTCTTGCATTCAAAATTTTCTTATATTGTAATATGTTAGAGTCATGGTTTAAGCTAAATACAAGCCTTCCTTTGTCTATATAAGCCTTTTACCCAAAAGTATTATTGCTTTTACATTGGTTTCCAGCTCACTAAAAATACACTACTAGGTATATATATATATATATATATATATATATATTAAGAAGGTTGCTTGTGAATAATTTAAAGATAATATAATTTAAAAAGGCATTTAGTATTTTTTAACTTTAGCTCACTGGACTAAAAATATGAATAAAATTTTCAATTCGCGTAGACATTGAACTAAGAATGTTTGTTCGCATTCTTTTAATATATATTTAATAAATGCTTATTTATTTTTGTTAAGATAGAATACCATATGTACAATGAGACTGGTAAAATGATAGTTGGCTGGTCATGTATGCGTAACGATTTTTTTCAATATCGCCGCAAGTGCCTGAGATCTATTCGACGTAATTTGTCACCATTTGACTGCCCTAGATGGAAATTTTGGATACAACGATTAAAAAATTATGGTGGTGATAGATATGTCGCGAAGTTTGTAAAAATGAACAGTTATATAAGTTCGTGCTTTGTTGAAAATAAATACCTCGGCATTTAGAAAAGAGAGAAGCAGCTAGCGCATATCAGCATACCGCATTTATTCAGATAGTATGAGGAGTTCATTCTTCTTGAGTCGCACCCTATGAAAATGGTTTGGATATTTATGAGGAAATGCCATCAATATAAAGATGCCGTGTCGAGATAATTTATTATTAATGTTAATATGATTATATTGCGAAAAGCTCCGATAGCCAAGTTCAATAAAGAGATATTTGAATAAAACAGGCAGTTCGTTCCTATTTAATTACAATCTTATTCTGAAGGACGTTTGTGTTTAATCATTTATTGATTCTTAAAGTAACATTAGTGTGCTCATTATTCAATTTCAAGAAATAGTTCAATGTTCCCGAACTAATTCTGATCGGAGTATTATCCCTTTTTTGGGACCCTATACTACATTTTGGGTATGGGACTTGTGCGTTGTAAAGTTATCAGCACTTAGACTTACGCATGAATAATGGTAATAACAATCACAAGATTTTCGGGAGCAGGTAATCCTATCAGCAGACTTTAAAGTCACATTACATAAAGCAAAAAACAATTCTACCCGAACAGCGACAGATAGGTAGCACTGGTGCATAAAATACCTTCTGCTTCTTTTACTCGTGACGGATGCCTCAAACATACGCACCGCAGTTTTATGGCAGAAATTACTATATTACTGTAAGCAGATAACGATATTAAGACAAATCATAGAGATTGTTATTGCACTAACTTAGCGTTAAACTTTTTTGTAGTATAGAAACACGTCCGCTCACTACAATGTCCTGTAAATTATACACAAAAATCAAGAAAATAGAAATTTTAAATAAAGTTATGAAAAGTTTTTTAAATAAATTAGTTTAAAGACTAGACTATTGAATTATTTTCGTAACTTTATAAAATATTTCCTGCAAAAGATATGCAGTAACTTCCATGATACTGCAATCATTTCTTATCCACATTTGAAAGCACTTTCTTCCTTTTCGTTGACTTTCTATACAAGATTGGTGATTAAAGTAACAAATTTTGCAGTCTTAGGGGTTCGTTATCTTGCTACATTGAACTTCCATCTTACTAATTCAAATTGAATTCTTCCACTATAACATAATAATGGCCTTTATATATTTTCTACATTATTTTGTTCCAAAATGAGACAACAAAAAACGCAGTGGAACAAAAAATAGGTAAGATAGAAATATTGTACGATTGTTCAACAAACTTAATCGTGGCGTGTAATTGAAAATATACACGCAAGTAAGGAATAATATCAACAGCAGAAATTTAACAGTGGTAGGGCCACGCTACAAGGACCATGTCCTCACATAATGTCAACGTAAAATAGTATCATGACATGTGATTCGTAATGTGTAATCCAAGGACCCAATTATAGGTATCTCAGTTGTCAGTGGTGACAACGCATAAACATTAGAAAAGGACAGTCTGGAGGCAAAATAACAATTACGAGTAGTTTCTTGAAATTTGTGATTTTGAAATTTTAAAGAATTGCTCTGCTAGTAGTTGATTGCCTTGTGATTAAAACGTCGGGGTCGCAATTTGTAGGTTTGGATTTCAATGATTGTACCAATGAGTTATTTTATTTAGAGTTACCAACTATATAAATATTACAAATGATTATTTTTGGTGTAGGGAGAACAAACTGTATAACATTACTTTTACCGAAATAATCTAATTTATCGATCCCACCGATTACGTAACTTTCAAAGTAATTTCGTGTAAAATACGAGTGTTTATTTGTTGTATTCCATATAGTTTTATGTGAAAACTGAAAACTCAATCAATGATAATGCTGAATGATATCGTAGTATTCAGACGTGATAATCCATTTGTATTTTTACTTTTCATTGAATAGATATCGGTGATATGGACTACTGCACTATATTATACGGAAAACTGTGTGCTGGTTTGAGTGTACATACAAAGTTGTGTCATTCGACGCTCAGCAGTCGCCGAGAACGGTCGCCCGGCTCCCCGCCACGATCGTCCCGAGCTACCTGCCCCCGAGCAAGCCACCTGCGCACCCATTGTTCCGAGAACAATACACCGAGCAATTTTTATTGCTGTTGCTATTGTGATCGGAATTTAGTTTCCAAGAAAGCTATTGTAAAGCCACCTGGGTGGTTATACTAGTGGATACCTTGCGGTGTTAACTAAGCTAGTGTAGGGCAAGCCCCGTACGCCCACGGTTCCCCTTCTGGGAAACGCAAGATAGCGGAAGGAGTCAACGTAAACTTGGCCTTGGGTAGTGCCCTAGCCAAGGTTGACCAACCCGCTAGACTTATAATTGTCTCACGCGTATTTTTAGTTAGCTCTAAGCACACACCCAAATGCACAAATAAGATTGGCACTTGGACGCACTAGGGCTACACAACTAGGCACACATCCTCCCTGCCTATACCCGGCAGGGAGGGAAGTAGGCTACTCACCCCGGCACCCCACCGGAGGCCACACATCCCGCGTAATAGTAGTAATATTATTAATAATTTGTGTACAATGGAGAATCCAACAATGGATTTCCTTGTACACTTGGTCAGCTGCCTGAAGAGTAAACACCCCGATGTCTTCGAAGACATTATAAAAGAGCAACCCCTACCGGAGGGGCAAAAATCACCCTCAAGGTCCTCCTCAAGGGCCTCTGCCTCATCGTCCTCCTCGGTCTCCGAAATGGAGCTAGATAGCCCTTCGTCCCCCGAGGACCTCCCGCAAGACACCAGCAACTTCACGCTGGTGGAAAAGAAGCGAAAAAAGCGAGCTTCACCCGCCCCGACGCCGCCACCCAAGGCGAAAAAACGGGAAAGAGATGTCCCCTCTCCCCGGCCATCAACATCTGTGGCCCAACCCCATGGCACCCTCTGCAGCCTCACAGCAAGCCCCGCCGCTCCTCAGCGCGCCACTACTGGCTCCCCAAACTTCGGCTGTCTCACAGCCATCGAACGCCCGCCGCCTGTCTTCATACAGGCACAAGATAAATGGCCGATTGTCGTATCGGCCCTTTCCAATCGCTACAAATATCAAGCGATCCCCACCGCTGTAGGCATTAAACTGCAGCTAGAAACCACGGATGACCATAGAGCGGTCACCCGCTACTTACAAGACAAAGGTGTATTCTTTCACACCTACACCCTGGCAGAAGAGCGCCAACTTAGAGTGGTTATTAAAACCTTCCGCGGAAATCCCCGCAGACCTCATCAAAGAGGATCTCCAGGCTCAGAATTTACCCGTCCTATCCGTGCATAGGATGTACAGTGGGCATAACAAAAGCCATTCAACATGGTAATTGTGGCCCTCGAAAGGTCCGAGGCAGGAAGCAGGTATTTAACCTGAAAACGTGCTGCCACCTTTCTGGGCTCACAATAGAGCGCCCTCATAAAAATGGCCCTCCGGGCCAGTGCCACAAATGCCAGTTATATGGCCACTCTGCTCGCAACTGCTTCGGGAAACCCAGATGCGTAAAGTGGTGACCATGGCACCACCGACTGTCCGAGACCCAAGGACAAGGCCCTTTTGGCTGCTTTCGGGCCCCCCGCATGTGTCCTGTGCAACTCAGAGGGACACACAGCCAATTACCTTGGCTGCCCAAAGGCTCCCAAGCCGAAACGCCCGGCACTTAAAGTCGCACCTAAGGTAGCTACACCGATCGCCGCTCCCGCACCTATTCTCGCTCCTGTTCGTCCTCTACGTCCCGTATGGAAAACTCCTACTGGCGTAGTGACCGTCGCTCAACCGGTTGAGCAGCCCCCTCCATCAGCCGGACGGCCGCTTAACGAAAGCGACCTCGACCTTGTGTGCCGTTTTCAACGGCGCCGACGTCACAGCCCTTGCAAAAGCCCTAAGGGACTCCAATGGCAAGCCCGAAATCAGGATTGCTGCCACAATGCGCTACCAACATGTAGTGTCAGCCATCGTCAATTTTCAAGCATAGAGGGCCTTTATAACGGCAGAGTAAAACCGCGTTCCCTTAACGTCGCATTTTTTAACGCGAACGGTATTAATAATCAACGCGACGAAATCTTCAATTTTGTTCGCGATCACCAAGTCGACGTGCTCCTAGTGCAAGAGACATTCCTCAAACCGCACACTCGCAATCCCAACATCGCGAATTATAACATCATTAGAATGATAGAACTTCCGCCGCTAATGGCGGAACTCTCATCTACTATAAAGTCCTTGCACTGCGTGCCCGTCGATACGCCAACCCTAACCTTCCTAGAAGCCTCGGTCTGTCAGCTAGCCATGACCGGCCACGCCCCCATCACAATCGCGTCCGTCTACCTGCCTTGCAGACGTGACGCACAAGTATTACGAAGCGACTTCGTGGCGCTCCTTTCCTTGAAACTCAGTCATTTTGGCAGGAGATTTCAATAGCAAGCACACTCGGTGGAATGCAACTAAAATCAACCCCCGGGGTTGGCTTTAGACTCGCTAAGCGACGCACTCGACTTCGACGTCGTAGCGCCTACTACGCCTACCCATTTTCCATACATATTGGGTCACGCACCGGACGTGCTTGATATTGCCATCTGTAAGAACATCAATCTCGCCTTCCAAGGCATAGAGGTAATCCATGAGCTCGCTTCCGATCATCGCCCCGTTCTTCTTCGGTTAGGGCCCTCCGCCCCAATCTCACCCTCCACCAAAACCATTGTAGACTGGCACCGACTCAGGAACGCCCTGAGGGAAGAAACATCACCGCACCTAGATGCTATTCCTAGGAACATATCTTCAGTCAACGACACGAACCTCGCAGTTCATGCCCTCACTAGGCACATACAGACCGTAATCGTGGATTGTTCGAAGCAGGTTCCCTCGGTGGAAGACCACCGATGGACCCTGCCAAACGACATAAAGGACCTAATGAGGCGCAAGAATGCGGCGACTCGTGCCCACGACTTATATGCCACTGAAAGTAACCGGCTGGTGCTACGTACCCTTCAGCGTGAAGTCCGGTCACGCATAGCCCAGTACAGGAACGATCGGTGGGATAATCACTTCTCCAATATCGAACCTTCCCACCTCGCCTTCTGGCGACTTCTCAAATCCCTAAAAGGGGGCAACGCCCAAACAATGCCTCCCTTAGCGCGTCCTAATAAACCACCCGCCTTCTTAGACGAAGAGAAAGCCGAATGTCTGGCTGACAATCTCGAGCTCCAATGCTCACCGAGCACCCTACCGATCGACGCCGCTCACCTTGAAATGGTTAACAGCGAGGTCGACCGGAGGAGTAAGGAACCACCTCGCGATTCCGTCACTCAAGTTACATGCACCGAAGTTGAGTCCATAATTAAAAACCTGCGACCACGCAAGGCTCCCGGCCCCGACGGTATCACCAACAAGGTGATGAAACTCCTACCCATGTCCATTTTACACCTACTGGTGATAATCTACAACGCGGCCACATCCAAAGGCACCTTCCCGAACACCTGGAAGGAAGCCGATGTCATAGGGATTCTCAAGCCCTCAAAACATCCAACCGATCCATCAGCCTATCGACCCATACGCCTACTCAAAGTCTTGGGTAAGGTATATGAAAGGCTCATCCTCACCCGCCTCAAGGACTTCATGCTGTCCCGAGGGCTGCCAATCAATGAGCAGTTCGGGTTTCGCACCCAACACTCATGCACACATCAAGTGCACCGCATCACGGAGCACATCCTCAGTAAATTTCTTCAGGGCTACCAAACTGGGGCACTTTTTCTCGACGTGGCGAAAGCTTTCGACAAGGTCTGGCACAACGGGCTCATATACAAACTATATGAGCTCGGTGTGCCAGATCGACTCGTACTTATCATACGAGATTTTCTCCGAAATCGAACCTTTCGTTACCGCGTCGAGGGAACGCGCCCGAGGTTCACCCCATTTGTGCCGGAGTACCACAAGGCTCTGTCCTAGGTCCTACTTTATACACACTCTACACCAACGACATACCGTGCACTCGCGGTGTAGAGCTAGCCCTTTCGCCGACGACACCGGCCTCTACGTGTCTGGATTTAAACCAGACGCTATTTGTAAACGCCTCCAATCTGCAGCCAACACCTTAGGGAAATGGTTTCGAAATGGAGGATCGAGGTTAACCCACCAAAAGTGCAGCCATTTACTTCTCTCGGCGCAACAAAACGCCGCATCTCCAAACTATAGAGTTATTTGATCGTCCAATCCCCTGGGAAAAGACAGTCAAATACTTAGGCGTCACATTAGATGAAAGACTCACCTTCGGTCCGCATGTCAACCGCGTACGCAATCGAGCAGCGTTCGTCCTAGGTCGTTTGCACCCGTTACTTAATAAAAATAGCAAAATGTCCCTGCGTAATAAAATTACACTTTACAAAGCGTGCATCCGACCCATAATGACATACGCAAGGCCCGTCTTTGCGCATGTCTCCCCGCGTCACATTCACCGACTTCAGGTAATACAAAATCGTTTCATGCGCAAGGCCACCGGTGCGCCGTGGTTCTTGCGTAACGAAAATCTACACATAGATCTTGAGCTGCCGACCATAGCTCAGTACCTGAAGCAGGCTTCTCGCCGATATTTCGACTCTGCCGTCACACACCGAAACCCTTTGATTGTAAGTCCCGCCACTTACAATCCCATCGCGAATCACAGATTTACCCGCGTCCGTAGGAGACCGAGGCACGCCCTCGACGACCCTGACGACGCAACCACCAGGGCCCAAGCCCTTCATAAAACACAACACACAAACATTGCACCCTCATATCGCCCCCGCCGACGGCGAGGGCGTCGCAAACAAAGTTATTCGCGATACCGCCATGTCACTGGCCGGTTCTCTCCAGTCCATACAGATAGAAGCGTTGCTGGAGTTTCTTGCGCCACTTCTTCTCCAGCGCCCACGCATTCTGAAGTGGTAGTACAGGTAGTTAATAATAATAGTGATATTAATTAAGATAATCCTCTGTCAGAAGCAACTGACCGAGCCGAGGTTCAGCCCTCTTGGGCACCCTCGAGTCAGACGCTCTCGCGAAACAAGGTAACGGTCCAAGCCGAGGCTCCTCTCGGGAGCCCTTGCGCTGGTTACCCATATATAGAGGTCTCGACTGAGAGCCATAAGCGCTCGGTCACCTCTCAACCCGGTGAAACTGTAAAAGCCCTGGGGCTAACAGCGGCCAACAGTCCGAAAAAAAAAAAAAAAAGAAAAAAAAAAATACAAAGTTGTATATTGTCATAAAAAACATTATAGAGAGTACTTTATCACAAGAATATTAGCTGCTATAAATAACCCGATCGCTACAAAAGAGCTTATCATCGTAGATATACAAAAGGAACTAATATTAACACAGCTTCTTCAAAAGCTCTTTCATGGCCTTGTATGTACGCATAAGGAGTCAGCCTAAGGATATAAAAACAATTTAGCGGTCTAAGCTCAGCTTTATAACCGCTACAATGTTGGAAAGGATGTCTTATCAACCTTTAAAGAACTTGCCACAATAAGATGTTATATTTTGCATACTGCATGTTATACTTTGCAGTATTAGATGAACTATTAATATTTAACTAACCTACATTATTTATATAATCTTCAATTTGCAAACAAAAATTGCAAACATCTTATTTTTATAAAAAAAGGATACAATGGGCGGGCTTAACGCCTTTTGGCTTTCCTAAATATTAACAAATTATATGTAACATATATAATATACATAATAATAATTAAAATACATATATCATACATACATAAATACATATATAAATACACTGAACAATAAATATCATATAATATGGACCTTAATTATATAATACAAATAGATAATATGAATAAATGGATATAAATAATTAAATAACATTATTTATGTTGAGGCGTCGTAGTACCTTTCGATTTTAGGCGTTTATACTCTTTTTGTGACTTCCTTCTAGCATTGTGGTGACCTAGAGCACCCCGAAAAAATATAATATTTTTTATATTGTTTTGGGGGGCTCTAATGTAATAAAAATAAATATTTGCGCATATGTTATATGATGTTATTCTAAAATAATGGTCCTCCCACAGTCGAGCATATCTGTTCATACTACAGCTACATAGTTTTTATACATTAAATACAACTTAACTCTCCACTGTAAACTGTTTGAAAGATTTACTACGTTTTTCTTTTCTTATTAAATTCGCATGAAAAATAGTAATTTTTAAAAATTTTGATGTCACTTGTACTTCATAGCAATTTTTTTTTGAAAAAGATCGAAGTTAAACGAAAATACTTTAATTTTTAACATACTGTACTATATGTTTTTTCAATATAGTACTTACTATATCGCAGCGACAACTAAAAAGAAAACAGTTAATTGGACCTTCCTTTCATCTCATATTTTGGGTCTTCTTTAAGTACGTAATAATAATAATAAGTAACAGATTCCATGCAGACATCGTACCCTTTAGACATGCTTAAGAGTTTGAGTAAACTCCAATTCTCTTTCAGACCATCACGGAAGCAATAAAATAACATCTCTCATGATTCTCATGGAGAGAAAAAAGGACATCATATGTATCATTATATCTTCACACTTTTCTGTCTCAGTTATCCTAAAAAAAGGAGTCAAAAAGTAACCAGTGATCTGATTCACTGGCTTAGGACAAAACTTAGGATAAGAAAATTGAGCGTTTGCGAAAATAGTACAAGATTAAAATAAGATAAAATGGGCTGTGAATCCTATAAAACGTCGGAACCAGACAAAGTTTATTCTGCATTTCTTCGGGAGAGGTAAGGTGATTTATCTACCGAAACACGGAGTGGTGAACAATGCTGAAGTAAGATTTTATAGATCAATCAGCCTAACATCGGTTATACTTAACGCATTAGAAAAGATGAACACTGAGGAGAAACCCTTTCACTCTTCTTCTTGGCTATATTCCATCATGGCGCATAAAACATCGTAACCGTACCGCTTGACTTATTTAGAGATCAATTGCTTCTTGAAAATACTCCATCAAAATATAATAAATTTTAGCCATCATCGATGCAATATTTCTCACGATACACATAGAAATAGTTTTTCAGCTAATCTGACTCGATAGACGGGCTGCTCTCCCTCCAGAAATAAATGCAATAATTGCATGATTGTAGAAGACACTTGATTTGAACACCAGATCAATCTATGTACATTCTTAGCGGCAATTAAAGCTCTAGACTCGTCGAAAAACCCTCATAAACATATATAGGGCCAAAGTATCGTACCGTCAAAACGGTGACTACAAACCGGTGATTTCTACAAGTGGCCAAGAATATTCAAAGGAAGATATTTACTTATGTGTTATTTAGGTATTGTAAAGAGAAAGTTGAAATCGCTCGAAAAAACAACGCTCTTTCTAGAAAAATGTTCTGGGGATAGTCTATCTCCACGCTACTGAAATCAACATTGGTGATCATTAAGTAACTGCGTTTAAAAAGGGATGTGTACAGAAGATCTGGAGAGGTTGAAGTGCTTCCGGGTACCAACAGAGATGAACAAGATGGGATAACATTTTGGAACTAATGTTAAATTATTTCGGATATTATTGATGTGAAGATTCAGTGATTTGACTTATTTATGGGAGTTACGCCTTTATAATATTTGACGTAAATGCAAATAGGCGAATGGTCATATTTTACTGTAACCTATAGATATTAACGCTTTTAAAATAAAGTAAAACTTAAAACTTACGTCAACTTAAAAACATTTTAACTTTAACTTAAAACATACGTCATTTAATTAGATGAATATATCAAATTTAATGAATATATACTTGATAATACATTATTATTACTTAATTAATATATGGTTTAAATATTTAAATGTATAGCAACTAACGTATCAATAAAGCTTTCATAATAGCTTTAATGCTTCTAAATCAAAAACGCACACGCTTTAAAGTTAATTCAGCTTTTCTAGTTTAAGCACAGCTTGATTGAAAGTTAATTGTGTAATCTGCAGTGTGAACAATTTGCGATGAACATTATGAAACTGTTCTCGATGTGGCTTAGTGAACCAATTACAATTTTTCCTTGCTAATAATATTAATTAAAAAATCAGAAATCACAACTCGACGAAGCTTTATAGCATTTTCCGATTTTAAAGACAATGATGTATTCGTGGACATACACGAGTTTATTTCGAGAAGAAAATAATCAAAAGCTAAGTATTATGATTAATAATTTGTAAACAGAGAGGGGAACTTCAAGTGATCGAAAGAGCTGTATGACTTGGAAGTATTACACAAATTTTGTGTTCTTACTATAGTGAATGCGAACAAGAAGCGATGAGAAGAATGGCGATATCAGGTGGAAAGATACAACTGGAACCGTCTTCCTAACAACTCAAAATCAGAGTGGCACACGATCGAGTGGCCGGGCGCGAGTGGCACAGGTTACACGCAGTGATCACATTCCCCAGTCGTGTGGAAACGATCGAGAAGAATATATAACTCCATATTAAATTAATAATTATTAGAGTGAAAGGAAGAATAAAAACAAATCATTACACCCATCCGCTCGACATATATAATAAAATGAGATGTTAAGAATATTTTTAATTTATGTTACATTCTGAAATTTACATACTTAGATTAATTGGAATCTATGTAGTATATTTACTTGAGTCGTTAGCTGTGGAGATGTAAACAAAATTTGACACGGTCTGGTTAGCTTTTGTGGCAATAACCTTATTTCAGAATAAAGACTATTTAACAGAGATAAATTTTTGTGTTTAGGTAAGGGCAGATTATACCGAATATATTTTTGAGTAAAATATTTTGTAGACTAAATATTGAAATTAACTTGAAAAACGAAAATAAATTCTTATAATACAGTTTATTTTCGATTATATATTTTTATATTATATTATATTTTTTATATTCGTTTACATGGTCAAATTGCTGTACCAAGTGTTTCTCGGCATGATTTTATCATTGCTTCAATCAGACTAAAACCTTCACGTTACCTACCTGATGGTGTATTTGACCTATTACTGTGTTTTACAAAACTAATCAACTAAAACAAACTGCTCAAAAATAAATACATCAAAACTGGTCTTATAATATAACCGCAGTGTTTATAGTTGATAATAAAATATCTATTCTCAACAAAGCTATTCTCAATTTGTACACATGCGCTACCGCACAGGGTTAAGATGAAAATCCATTCTGCTCCATGGATGAGTGTCGACATGACGGCGGCAATGATGCGGCGAAATCGCACTTTTCGTAAATTTTAATGAAAACGTACCGACGAAAATTGCTCCTTGTATAATTTGTATAATCTATTGAGTAACAGATGCAATCAGATGATACTAAATGCTAAGCGCTGATATATTCATGACAATGTATATGAATCTTCCTATGTATGTAAATCTGGAAACATGGAAGAACTATGTCCAGCAGTGGACCATGGATAAGCTGTGATGATATAGACGAAGTACACAAGGAAAACCAATATAGATACATCTGACTCTCATCTATTGTCGACTACAAATAAAGTTGACGTTAATGAATATGAATTATAAAATAAAAGTTATTGAATTTGAATAAGTAAATTTATTTTATCATATAATTTTTAAACAACATCTATCTTGTCCATAACGGCTAATAGAATTGAGTACACGAGTAGCGCAACAAAATCTCATCTACTTTCATGTGATATCTAGTTTACTGTAAATTTTATTACAGCATTGAAGATTTTATTACTTCCATCACAGTAGAAGATGTCGCAGTAGTCTCATTTTTTAAGTATGGCATTGTGCTTTAAATTTTATATAGACTTTATATCGACAAACAATTAGGTTTAAAAGTCTCCACGGCGACACCACATACGATGGCCAGACACACATACATACAATCTTTACTGGGTAATTTAAATGTCAATACATATATTCCCCACAAAGATATATATAAATTGACGGTCAAACGTAGAATTAAATAGATTGTAGACTCACGCCTTAGTAATAAACTAACTTTGCACGAATAAGTCAGCTCGAATTGAGTAGCACCGTGCTTAGCACTAAACATTGAAGACATAATTTAAATCGTCGATATTGGTTTTAGTTTTAGGAAAGAAGTCTTTAAGTTATACCAGTGCATGAATCAATCACATCACCAGATAAACTGTTTTCTTGTTTGTAACCCATACTATTAGAAGAAAATTATATTATATATCTACTTATTGACTATTGTAACAGATATGCAAACAATAAATTTATTTATTATAGTCATGCTATAAATTGCGTGCATTAAATTGCATAATCTTATGACAGCACTGACATAATTTCATTTCAAATATGTAAAGATAGAGAGAAGATAGATAGTCATTAAACATTTGTTTTAAATATTAGTGCGACAGAGCTAATTTAAGCGACTAAAGAATCATTTGGATTGTTTATCTTTTAACTATAAAGTTATTAAAAGAAAAAAAAGCGATTTGCAATCTAGCGATAATGATAATTATCTATTTACGGATTCTTACATAATACAAAATATTTGTACATTTAGCTCCGAGAAATATGAATGAAGCTTTGCTGCTCGTATATCTATTTAAGCAGACAGGTTAAAAAACGTAGGACTTTATTCATTGATATAATTGCAATAATATGTATTCCCCGTATTCGCCCACCACAACTTACACATAAGTTTTAATTTATAACACTCAAATCTAATTAATACAAATTCTGAACTATAAAATAATTTCTCTTTACGTACTTTAGATTTTCTGCGATGAAACTTTTGGGTCGTCTCAACGGTCTTTAGAATAGTTTCTAGTACATGTTAATAATTAGAAGTTATACCTTATCTTTTGGATTTTCATGGAGGACATAAAAGTATAATTTTAGAACCTTTTTCTTTGGAATTATGCAAATAGTTCCTCAGACTTCCCGCAGTAACTTTTCATCAAATGTTTATAACGGTATAAATAAATTAAATTCTAGTATTAGTATCCCAGCAAGTTATTAAACTAAAATAATTCTATTTCGTTTACAAAATATTTCAGCCAATTTGCATACATATTGAAACTACATTATTACTATAATTAAAGAATGCCAATTTTTAAATTCTACATTTATTTTATTTTTAAAGTAATAGCGATAGATTGAAAAATGTTATGATCGTCTTAAACTTGTCATCAGAGAATAGAATTAAAGCTTATTTATTTTAACTGAACCTAACCTCGTTTAACTATGAAATACATTTAATAATAAACAATCCTTTAAGTAACATACAAATTAAAATTATATCGACCAATTATTATATATAATAAATAAATAATTATTTTTTAGTCACCAAAGTTGACAAACATACACACAGTTCACCCAAAAGAAAGTGATGTTTGCAATCCATAAACATATCTATCCTCACTATAAATTCAAGACGCATATAAGTTATCAATCCTAAGTATTAAGATGGAATGCCTCGCTACCAATTACTAGGTCCACCTACACTGACCAAACGAAATATACCAGCGTTTTGCTGCTATTTTATGCTGGGCTGCTGTGAGGACGTAGTTTTTCTCATGTCGAGTCAACTCATGCTGCAATTAACAACAAGCTCAATACATAAAATGTCAATGACGCTTGCTTTATTTTTTTTTACTCATTTTCTCGGATCGCCTATGGAAGGTGCCACCATTTTTCGAACGTGTCGTAGTGCCAGTGCTAGTTTAGTCACAAAACCGTGATTAACCAACATCCTCTGACCCCAAAGGCCGCTATTGTTTTATTGTCTGCTGTCGCACTAGACTAGGTACACACTCTAGAACACCATAAGGGCAGATTCGTCCTCGCCAACCGCCAACCTGCGGTAATGACCGCGCCTCAAGCTATACAAACACCAACACCACCTGCGGAGCGCAAAATTAAACCCTTTCCGTCTATTATACTCCAGGAGAAGTCCAAGTGGTCAAGCCTATCCAAATGGCCGCATCAACTGCCCCAGGGCGCAAACAAGGTCACAAATAATTAGAATCAACCCAACAAAGGCCAATATTACCGCCATTTGGCTAGAAATTCTTTCCAGCGAGGTCCGTATATCTATCACGGAACAAAACCATACTAGAATGAGACATCAGTACACTACACACACATCCCGCTAGTTCCCACCACAGTATCCACATCTTAGCAGGCGACCTAAATAGTAAACGCACCATCTGGCACTCAACCAGGGAAAATGCAAACGACAAGTCACTCTAAGACCTGATGAGGCCATATAACTTCGACATATCCTCTATACACAGAACTGAATAGCTTAAGTCCTCAATATAGCAAATTCAAAAATATCTCCCAAGCGGTCGGCTCAATAGACACGCTCCACAAAATCGCATCGGACCACAGATCGTTGTTACTCCAGCTGGGTCAGTCGGCTGGTGAGGTTCCTCAGACCAAAACCATTGTGTACTGGCGTACTCTCGACATCAAATTAGGAGCCACGACCACCCAGCATTAGATGTAATACCTAACGAGGTCGATCCACCCGACAAAGCCTTTTGGGCGATGGACTTACTGTCAGCACGCCGCAACTTCCAAGAATCGAAAAGGACAGTCCTCGAATTGCCTTATCGGTTAGGGGTTCTTTTCGCGACTCTCAAGCCATTGATAACGATGGCTCCTAAAAATAAATTGTAATAATAATGTAAATAACTGTATTTATGTTTCTTTTGGACATAAATAAAAAATAAACAACATAAAACCTTAACCTAAAAAGAAATATATTTCCTATATTGGCTTTTACTAACAAAAGTAATCGCTAATCTACAAAAAAAAGTAGGTCAAAACTATCATAAAAATATTACTTGGTGATTAAACAGGCCGATTGCGATGAACTGGAAAACAAATTCTATCGGGTATATTAACCAGCCAAAGAGAAAATATGACTAAGAACTAAAAAAGGATATTACAATTCGATTATCAATAAACATAATATTTAACCGCTTGAACGTTTTTTATTTGTGCCAAACGTGCACGCGATTAAGTTGATGTTATTACCGGGAAGTATGTTTCACTATATCCATTGCAAGTATTGATAATGTCAAGATAAGGCTGCATTCTGTTAATTAAACTGGCCTTCTTTTTTTGTATCATATTCTTCATAGTTTGTCAAATAACGCAACATATCAATATTTATATATTCGCCTTTAAAAGATTACTAGCGTTAAAATAAAAAATATGGTGCCAAAATAAACATGATATTCATAATAACATTTCCGTATTTCGTGTAATAGGTGTAATGGGATCCATAAGGCATTCCGTCTCCGTCCTCATGGGTGACAATGCATCTGCATCTTGAATCTTGGTTGAATAAGTACGGATATAAGTGTCTTAATCATTAATTTTGTTTCAAATATTTTATTGAATTATAGGCAATAATTGAATAAATATTTTGACCCCTAATAGGTTTTTTTCATTAAAATGGAATGTAGTAGTAAAGTTTTTTAAAAAATATTTTTATTTTGTATATTTTGTTGATTATGTATATTGTATACTGTGTAATTTATATAATACTATAAGTTATAACATTTTACGTACTGCCTTTGTCGCGAGACTGACCTGCACATCTGTTGGTATGTGTGAAGTAAAAATACTACATAACTATTCACTAGCCCGTTGACTTTTACTTGGTGATAACTCTTATATCTTGCCCTGATTTGACGAAAAAAGGAGCAAGGTTTTTTTTTGCCGGTACTCCAATTTTTCTTAACTTTCGTTGGCAAGTACAGGTATTTAAAAGGAAAGCCCAATCTACCAACTGGATTTTTGCTTCTCATTCCAAGCAGTACAGTCAGGTTTCGTCATCATTTTTGATCTTAAATAATTAGCTTTGTTTAATTAATTTTCATTCGTTCTCCTTCATTAGCCCCCAGAGTCACTTTATATTTGATACTCATATTAAATTTCACAAAAGGACAATGGCGCACTCCCATTGATAATATTAGTAACCTTACCCTGAAGCTATAAGTGTAATATCCCGAAAAAGTTTTAAAAATATTTATCATTTGTATCAGAATAAAACGTAAAGAGCTGTCAATAAATAATCCGTCCGGTACGTACTCATTATTAACTGTAAATGACAGTATTATAATGACAACAAAGGAGAACCTAATAAGGTTCCGGTAATCCTTTATGATTATATAATAACCATAATGGATTACACCAATAGCACCAACACACTAATATACACTCAACGTAAAGCATGTTTTATAGTTCAATGAACTAATTACTAGAATTAAGGATTTTTAACAGAGTTTAGTAATGCCAAAATTTATGACTAAACTTTATTGCCCAATAAAATGGCTCAAAGAGTCTTAAAATTGGCTATAATAAGAGATTAATGCTTTAAAAGAAATATACTGTCATTTTTTTAAATGTATTTAGTTATGTAAATAGTACATTGGGTATTGCAAAAAATATTTAGAACCCATATCAGAAACTCGATACAATAACAATTATTATTTACGTACCTAACCTTGTTGGAAAAAGACTATTACGACCTATGACGAAAAATTTTATTTACGCTATGAATATATTTGCCCCTACAAATTATAATTAGTTATAAAACCTTCACGTAAGCATAACGCCATAATAAATTATAAAATACACAAAATAAGAATAATAATAATGGCAACAAAAAACATACTCACGTACACGCATAATAATATTGATGTTCCGATGTTGTGGTATCCACATACTAACTATAGTTACATGTGATATATAAGTGTGGCGCATCGAAACTTAAGAATAAAAATATAACCAAGTTTTGTAACGTGTGATGTAAGATTCTCCCTTCCCCCGTTTGTCTGTCATCTCACACTATCGTGGATATATTTATGGAGGACCTTGAGTCTAAAGTATTTTATACGTCTCCAGTAAATTTAATATTCTGCATGCGGTATGCACTTACACAATTTTTTCATCTGATAAAGTATTTTTTAGTTTACCTTAATAAAACACACTATTCAAAATGAACTTAAAGCCAATTAACTCTTTCACTCCCATGTATTAGTAATTTATTACATATATACATGTATTAGTAATTTGAAATCCTAATAACGTCGTAGGTATGGAACCCGCGATCTTCGCGAATTATCGCGAACCAGATGATAGGATCTCCTACCATCTGCTAATACAAGCTTTTTGAGCTTAGTTGTTGTGTTCACTATAGAAATATTTATTATCCGTCCCAAAAATATTTAATGACTAATCGAATGATGTAAAACTTTAAAATTTTGAAGGGAACAAAATATTAATATATGTATTAAAACGTAACTCCCACTATAGACAATTACATATTATACGGATGCAAGTTATAATATTATTGATTGCTTTAATTAAAATTTATGATTTTAGCCTGCCCCGATTTATACGCATTAGAAGAATTATACGTTTTATTCTGTGTATCTGTATTGCGTGTAATAAAATCTATCATGCTGACAACTATGCCGGTGATGTTATTTAGAGATATGGTCTAATATAAGACTTCTTTCATCAAATTCTCTAACGTAATGTGAACAACTTTTCTTTGGGGATTATGAATACTTTTGGGCATTTTAACTCACAATAACTCACAACATCAAAGTAAACCACGCTTTGACAGCAATTGATAGATGACATTTAAAGCTACTGTTGCCATCAGATGAAATTAGTTCTTTTAGTGTTCCACAACATGGCGAAGTTTATGAGTTTTATTGTCAGGCTTTATGTTTTATTAATGGAAAAATGTCACCGACTGATATTTATTTATTTGTATTTTATTTACACACAAAATATACAAAAGACAGATTAATCTATTACGGTTTCACTGCGCTAATGTTCTCAGTTCTCTACTAATTTAGATTCAAATTATGGTAATTATTTAAATGTTTATCGTAATTCTGTCACGTTGTCAGAATCTTATTTATTCGAAGCGAGGAAAAGAAGAAAATTCCATTTTCCATCTTACACTGTATGTTGTAACTCATAAAATTTTAAGTTTATTACTTTCGTACTTAATTCTTTTAAACTAATGTTTTCAAGTAATACATAAGACCAAAAATCACTTCATTAATCAATTTTTACAAATTTATAGCTTTTATTTTAACTTTTCAATTCCCGACGTTCCGAGTGTTTTGCGTCTCGAAGGGATTGAAGTGGCTGACGTCTTGATGTGATAGTTAACCCGAACTACCGTCAGCTTATCATTAAATAAACTTATAAAAGAAATAGTTTTGTTCTATGTACCAATTTTAAATTCCATATTAAAATTTCCGTAGTCCGTTAGTTTGTTCTAAAGAAGTTTTTTATTTCACTATTAATCACGACGATGCGTTGATTGATTGATACAGTTTTGACAGGCAAGTAATTGAATTGCGGTTAGGTACGGTCAAATAAAAGTTTGGAGAAGTAAGGGTATCAACAACTTTTTATCACAGTTATAAGCAATAGTTATTTTGATATCACGATTGGCACACTGCAGATTCTCATCTACATCAATAACTTACTTAATTTGAAAGTTTTATTGTGATTCAAGTCACCTCATTAATTCCCATTATTAGGTTCTTAATAAAACTTATGGTCAGATTTTTTTACATTTTAACATTTTCGAACCGTTTAGCTTCTACTAGAATAAGAATACGTTTAATATTCTGCGAGATTATTATATCATTGTTTCAAAAGGCACAAGATTCGCTACACTCAAATAAGTTTTATTTAATTTTAAAGCTTAAAATTCTGTACAACTTTATATTTTTTATGTATATTTAACAATCCGAAAACCGGTTAAAAATTTATATAGAACTGGTAGAATATGCGTGTGAAGATGCGTAGACCTGATTATACCAGAATTATTTTTCACTTAATATTGATTGTTCTGTAGTAATTTTATCGTGATATCTTTTTTATTGCATATTTTAAACTTCCTGATAAAGACATCACAATTCGTCTAAGGAAAAATCTTTACAAATATTAAAAATACCCTAATATTATCATTATATTTCAATAAACTCGCGTTAAGCAGGTTCATGACCGAAATATTTTTATAATAAGTCGTTTATTAAATACTATTAATAAAATTTTATAAAATATGTTATATATATAGGGTATTGTAAAAATATTAAAATGAACTAGGAATTCTAATTTACTTATCTTTTTTCAACAAAAAAGGTGATCTGTATTATAATATCTGGTCACCACGCATCGGTCCAAGATCCCAGCATATTAGTTGCAAACACAAGAGCATGATTTGCAACGAATATGCTGGGATAGTTTTTAGCTTTAAATATATTGATATGCGAGTATACTAGCGTAACGCACGATGTTAACACTGTATATGAACTTTCTTGAGATTATATTAATAAATAGAGTGAAAATATGTATATTTTTATTTACTTTTTATTGCATTAACCTTAACAAAGTTAAAGGTTCACGAAGAGAGGACTTAATGGTAAAGGCACCAGTGAACCCAAGGTGTAGTGAGATGTTGCGATAGCTGTATATGCCTATGTTAATGTTCTAGTTTTTATCTGAAGATAATGGTCTACATAGGCACTTACTACTTATTGCATAACAATATATTTGGACATATTTGTTTAAAATAAGATTTCTTTTAATTTATTCAATCCATCATCGAGATCACCTCATGATGACATGATTTTGACTTTGACTTAACTCATCGGCAAGTCAAGATCAGGACGCACTTCTTTGTAACGAATATACTCTCACTCTCTGTAGTTTATTAATTACGAAGATAAATAAACTTGTATGGTTTTCACCAACAAAAAAACAATTTAAAAATAAAAATTTAATAAGTTATTTTAAAAATTCAATTTGATACTGTTATTATTATTATTGTTATTACATTGAGAGTAAAAAACGAGCATACAGTTCACCAATTGATTTCTGCGGCCCATCATATCCACATTCATCCTTGACAAGGAATCATAATGGAAATGCGTGGTCACCAGTAATAAAGGTCTCCAGATCCCTGCAGTCACCAGAAAAAATACAGGAACATTATGCTGCTATTTTACTCTAGATTCTGTGACGGCTTGGTCCTACCCCGGTCGAGCTGACCCATTCATTCTGCAACTAGAAACAAAATGCAGTGTAGCTCTACCACTGTCAAAATATTTTAAAACATGACAAATGTTTAAACATATATTTATTAATAATTTAAATATAATACAAAATTAAAAGTTTCAGAGTTGTTTTCGACTCAACTTCGCTATCTCAGCTGTAATGACGATGATGTTGGTCTGTTGACGTTTATTCATAGATATTAGCTTGGACTTCATCGCCATCTAGTATTACTATTAGGTGAGATCTGTAATAATACAAATATGCGTTTCCTCTAATATAAGTCCCCGCTTGATAAAACCTTTTTCAATTATATCTCACATTACAGTTTATAATATTTTAGGATGGCCAGGGCTTAATATATTTAACGTTGTTTTCTTGTATATCTAAAATCTTTATAAATAATAACATACTTTATAAACTTAAGCATATTTCACGAGCAACAGAAAGTTCCTAAGCATGTTTCTTTTTCTGATATAATTTATTTTTGATGAAATTCTTGATGAACGAAATTGAGTTGGGAAAAGTTTTAATTTGATAACTTCCAGCATTGCATTTACCTTTGAATCGCATGACTTATTAAAAATGTGATAAAAGTTATGCCGAAGGTATTAATTTTATACGATTAGACTATTTACATAATTATGAAGAAGTTATATTTTATAAATAAATTGCCACTTTACATATTAATCACAACTTGTTCGCCAAAGACATTATGCTATTTAATGCCTTCCTAATACAGCCATTGGCAGGGTATTAAACGCGTTGCCTGAATTTAATATATACTCGCCCACGAATTAAACTTCATTGAGTATACACTATAAGGCGTGATACGTTGGTAGTATCCGCGAGGCATTTGTATTAACTCAGAAACATTAGGCGCCAGTTTTAACCGTACCCTGCAGGGTAAACGACACCGCCTTGTCTCCAAACGTTAGAGGCTTTAAAAGACTGCTAAGTCAATTCCCTAAATCATCTAGTGAGCCGAGACTAAGGAGCGGTGGGTTGCATTCTATTGTTGATACGTAACAATACAATTTAACATACAATTGTATAACACAAATATAAATATATATGTAATATATAATATACCCTGCCGGCCAAAAGTTTAAGACCGCACATAAACAACATAATTATCCATAAATTGCAATAAAATCCCATAGGATAAATAAGGGAAATGCACATATGCATATTCTATTGTTAGTATAGAATATTGAAAGAAGTCATTCTTTTGTTTACTTACAAGTTATTGGGCAATAAACATGGATTGTTTTCAAACAACGACAAACGCTGCGCTAGAGCCAGGTGGTAGAGTTGTAATAATATTTTTATAATGTCCTCATTACTTATTACTTTGCTTTTGTTACGTATTGGTCAATAATTAGGATTATTTAGCAGTTTTCAAGATCGTCCACGCTCGGGAACGCCGAGACCTACCACGTCTAGTGAAGATAATTTCATTGTTGTTACCAGCAAGCAAAATAGACGTTTAACAGCACCAGAAATCTGCGTCGAAGTGAACAAAACCCGAGTTAAACTTTTATTATTGACTACAGTAAAAGGGCGATTGAGAGATGCGAAGTTGTATGGTCGCGTTGCCGTTCGATAACTTCTGCTAAGGCCGAATAACAAGAAAAAATGGATGCAGTGGGCTCTTGCCCATCGACATTGGACTGAAGAAGATTTTAAAAAAGTGCTTTGAACCGATGAATCGAAGTTTGAACTATTCGGTTCAAAACGTAGAATTTACGTGCGACGCAGTGCCCAAGAAAAGATGATCAGTCAATTTGTGTAGTCCCAACAATCAAGCATGGTGGGGGCTCAATGATGGTCTGGGCTTGCTTCTCTATCCGAGGAACTGGCGATTTGATTAAAATTGAAGGAATTTTGAAAAAGGAACAGTACAAAAACATTTTAGAACAAAATGCGGTTTCTTCCGGGTTGCGATTAATTGGATATGGATTCATTTTCCAACAAGATAATGATCCAAAGCAAGGGAAGTTTCCAAGGGAAGTTTCGCCACTGCTTGCTACAAAGATTTTTTAAGAGACTCAATGTCGCCGTGTCGTTTAGAGTAGGCCATATCCTCTAAAACTGACCATAATTTGAGTTGTTGGTAATTTGATAAGGAACACGAAAAAATATGTGAAATGGCGCAAAATCGAAAGAAGTTTTTAAAATAATATACGTGTTCCAAATTCAAAATAATTAAAAAGTTAAAAAAAAATAAAAGTTCTTATATAACAGTAGTTATGGCCAGACTAATTATATATATATATATATATATATGTATTTATATTTCCTAGACATGCGTGATTATCTCTATACAAAATGTGACGGTTATGAAGAAATCCACCAAATTAGATCATGGTCTTTGTTCAGTTTTCCACGTATACTTATATAGTGGGACGGTTTAATTACATTCTATTTCATAATAGAATTAGAATGACATAAAGACGTTCAATTATCAAAATAAACATGAAGACACAAATTGTAAAATAATATTCTCACGTCAAATAAAAATAAACACAATGACTACCGTGATAATAACGGTATTCTGAAAAGTACACAAGAATGAAACATGAGACCAGAGCGTAAGAATAGGTAATAATATAAGCAAACTTCGTTGTTGGCAAGAATATGTATTTTAGTGTATTGTCATGGAGAATAACTTTAGATAACTTTATTGTATAACTATATTGCAACTAATGTGCTTTTATTTCGTGTAGTGATATATACTCGTAATATTAATAATTTCACCTATTAGGAATGACAAATCAAAAAATATATAAACATTAATAAATTTTATGTGTTGACTGACTATCATCCATGATGAACCAAGCATTTATTTCCGTATATTTCATATTTTTTTGTTATTAATTTTGTTATCTTCAAAAGTGTTCCCCCCCTCCTGGGAGAGAGATAGGATAATGTGGATTTTTTAACAACCTAAACCCTTCTGGTAGTCATTCTCACTGCATTGGGAGGGGTTCCGGGACGTCCTACGGAACACACCGGTGCCCCTCTGCATAGTGCCTAAGCACGTCCCTGGGGAGGCTAAGCCTCCCCTAGCACCCTCGCAGCGCTATGGCACCTGGAGACCATTTCAATTTGTCGTCCTGCCTAAGTTCCCTTACCCGGATGGTCAGAGCCCGCACTCTGATCGTCCCAGAATCCGAAGTTACCTTTTAGATGCCTTCTACGACAGCCAGGGTACTTTACCTATTCTATAAGCCCAGGACTAAAAGCTGAGATGTTTCGAAACTAAGATGCTAAAATTTTTTAGTTTAAGTTTAAGTAATTTGTTTTTTTCTATAAGATCATATGTATCATCATATAAACTAGAAAAAATAAGAAAGCAATATAGTAATTTAAATGCGTTGCATTAGCTTCTAACACAAAACTAAATGAAGCGTCAATAGCCTGGTTTAGGTTACGGCCTGCAAAATTTAAGGTCTTAGATTTGAATCCGCTATTACACTATTGTCGTGAACCATCTCCCAGCACAAGCATTTTCAGCTTAGTTGGAGTGGTTTACCGGAATATTAGTAATGCTAATATAATTGATAAAATTGTATTTTTTAAAAAAAAAATAATAAAATAGATAAAAAGAAAGAAAAAGGAAATGGCAAAGTACACTTAAGCTAAGAACATTTACGTTACCAACATGCATGCATGTACTTTGGTAATTAAATGATAAATAAATTGATTGATTTTCAGTATAGGACGACTAGATAAGGTACTATATTATGGTCTTATGTAATCTAGAAAATTATAAATTTGAATTGGGTACTCGACTACACATGTTATACTAAAATTGTAATTAAATAAGAATTTTATGTTTTTAATCAATAGCTACTCGACTTAACACATTCATCACAAGTAACAAAAAGGCCACAGGATACAAGTTTGGAAGCTTTATAAATTGTGGAGAGAAAACGCGTAGAGCACAAAAGCTCTGCGAGTACTTTACGAGGTTATACCTAGCGTGGCTCTCTCATCCGTGAAACTTGAATGCCAATAGGGCTTTCCTGGAGTAAGCGGCTAGATTGGAACTCTGATGAGTTTGTAGTTGCGAGACCACTAATAAGATGGAGGTTGATAAAGCCATTACCCGGTCTGGAATCAAGTAGGTTTTAGAGATTTTTCTAATTACATCTAATAAAAATTCCTACCTTTGCACTAAAGCACCAAATATTAACAATCAATCGTATTTAGAGGTGGATGTATGAAATAAAATAAATATCATCCCAAAACTTGGGCATCAGTCTCCCACATTAGCTTTTAACACAAAACTAACATCTAAAATAACTAAACAAATTACTACAATCCCTGACTTGCGGATTGCGTCAAACAATGGTATAAGTTCACATGCATTAAACTTACAAATACTAATAACATGATGCTATATCTAAAAATATTGATAATCGTAATAATAAAAACACTTACGTTCATCGTGTGCTAAACACACCATTTCATCAGTCATTAATCATTAGTCAATAATAATAAAGATATTAATTTAAATAATCCATAGTTAGAAGCAACTGATTGAGCCGAGGTTCGGCCCTCTCGGGCACCGTCGAGTCAGTAGCTCTCGCGCAACGGGGTAACTGTCCAAGCTGAAGGTCTCTACCTCTCGGTAACCCTTGTGCTGGTTACCCACTAATAGAGGTCTCGGCTGAGCACCATAAGCCCTCGGGCTAACAGCGGACATCAGCCCGAAAAATGGAAAAGAAAACACCATTTCATAAGGAGAGTTTTCTGAGTGGAATCAAATGATAAAATAAAGTGTTCATTCTTTTGTGGCATATATTCAGCATTAATAAAGAACCAAAACGTAATAGGAATCTTTCAAAAATAATATTATCGTTCACTAAAGTAAAAAATAAGTAAATAAAAAAAAGTGAACTGTAAATAAAAAAATGAATGCAGGAAATGGGTTTCTATTTCAAACTTTTTCAAACACAAAGCGAATACTTTCAAGCGCAATAAGGCTTTTGTATCGAATAACACTTTGTTCTTATGACTTTTAAAAAAAATATAATATTAATTTATTTCAACTAAACTAATTCATTGCTATACTCGTATAAAATTATATCTATCTCTACACCTCAGCGTAACTATAGTCTTTTGGTTTTAACTAACTACGATTCTGGATTCGATTCCAGCCGCGTTAATATTTGTAAAACTGAGACGGCTAGTTTTTAGGTTGTTGTGTAAGTCACGTCCGTCAGGATTGAGTATGTTTTATAGTTTAAAAAAAAGTGGCTATCTATGTCTACCCTGATCGGGATGAAAGTGAATTTGATTATTCCGTCGTACATCGTACATATTTAGCAAGTATGTTTTTATTTCCACTAGAAAATAATTAATAAGTTTTGTTTAATTCGAGCTTTTTTACATCATTCAGCAAATTGCACTTTAAAAAAAATTATACCATAACGACAAACAAAACATTGTACTTCATATATACTTAGATATAAAAAAATATAATATTAATTTATTTCAACTAAACTAATTCATTGCTATACTCGTATAAAATTATATCTATCTCTACACCTCAGCGTAACTATAGTCTTTTGGTTTTAACTAACTACGATTCTGGATTCGATTCCAGCCGCGTTAATATTTGTAAAACTGAGACGGCTAGTTTTTAGGTTGTTGTGTAAGTCACGTCCGTCAGGATTGAGTATGTTTTATAGTTTAAAAAAAAGTGGCTATCTATGTCTACCCTGATCGGGATGAAAGTGAATTTGATTATTCCGTCGTACATCGTACATATTTAGCAAGTATGTTTTTATTTCCACTAGAAAATAATTAATAAGTTTTGTTTAATTCGAGCTTTTTTACATCATTCAGCAAATTGCACTTTAAAAAAAATTATACCATAACGACAAACAAAACATTGTACTTCATATATACTTAGATATAAAAAAAATATAAAAATAAAATAATATGCTGTGCTGCCTACGTGCGTGCATTTCAAAGGCTCCAGAAGAACGCCAGGAGGATGCTTGTCTTCAGAAGTTTGTTGAGCTAGAACCGTATTTATTTTATGAAAAGATAGATACGCTGACAATATCACGTAAATTATTTTTGTGATAGTTACATGTACCGTATTAATCAAAATATTTTTTTAATTTTTCATCTTAGAAAAAAGTTGTTAACGAATGACATAAAACGAACAGCTTTTGTTATAATCTAAGGTATAGTAATTTACTTTTAAACCTAGCTCCTAATTCAGACGCAAGTCCGCCGGTCATTTGTCGTTAAGATTTATGGCTGTGGAAAACCGGACAGTTATGTCGCAAAGTCAGCAAACTGACATATTGGGGTTTCTTAATAAATTTATTTTTAACTATTCACTTTAAGTAAACATCATAGTGTAAAACATTTTATGTTAAATATTTCGTTCTTTTATTACAAATTATCAAGATCCATCTTAAAATATTAAGTACAAAGCTAATTATTAAAGAGACAAGTAAAACAACAGTATAGTACATAAATCCTACTACTTTGCACAAAGATCAACCCTAGGATAACGGTTCCGCTCTGCGGATTGGTGGACTTCACATGGTTGAATTTTTTTTTATTTATTTCTTATATATCCAGGTTTCCTCACGATGTTCACCTTTACCGCCGAGTAGGTTATAAATCAGTACTTAAAATTATCAATTGACAAACTGATTGGTGCCGGCACCAATTGACAATTTGATTTTAGTTTGGTCACAGTTTGGTTCCGTACCGTGAATTAAAAGCAAGCGCTTATACACTGTGCCAACAGGTCTCAAAGCCAATTAATCATAGCTAAATATTGGATAAAGCAAATATTAAACAAGAGTGACAACGCATATTTATTATAATTCCTCTTCGAAGATAAATGCTACTATCGTGTCACATACCAATTTCATAAAAAACATTTCCTGGCTAAAATGTCGCGTCCTTGTTAGTGCATGCATACCTATATGTCGTGTCAGTAAATAAACTTTTCAATTTATCACCTATACGATAAAAATGTGTTAAATATATATATTTTAAATTAATTATACTTAGATATAGACTAATAGTACATAAAAGACATGTAATAATGAACACCACATGTATTAGACATATATGGATATATATATATATATATACATATATATATATATATATTTATCTATTATATCCGCTTCCGAGCACGTGTTAACTCAAACAAGAGAGTCACATAAAGTCATATCCAAAAGTAACACTTATAAACCGAACTAATAGGCATAGGCCTGTTCACCACCGACCACGTGGTATATCATAAAAATGGCACCGCCTAAAATATTCTTAAACCTAAACTTCGTCTTTAATAAAATATGTTTATGGTAAAAATAAAAAATATTAGAATCGGCCCCAATAATGCCTCGTGTGGTTAGTTTAATCACTTGCCTTTGTGGTTTAGAATTGAAACTCGTAAAATGTTGAAACTGTATATTTTGAATAAAGAACAAGGAAATGGTATTTATTAGATTTGCGGATTTCAATGTTTAAAGCGTACCGCGTTGCTTGATATCATCATCCGTAATCCGCAAAGTATTAAAAATGTAGCGTTTTAACTACTTTGATTCTGACATTAATGACGTTCATGTCGTTTATCCCAATCACACTGAAGCAAAAAGATAGCAAATGCTATCCATATTTCTAAATTCTACAATCATAGACATGAAAATTACTTTTTGTTCATATTTTAATAATTTTACGATTATTGAGTCACTTGTTCATATTTGACCTGAAAGCTGATGCTGTCAGGACTGCGTGGTAATATTTTTCTTTCTAAGTAATTTTAAACTTACTGCAGCCTTTCCAAGAAAGCCCTAATAGCCTTGTTTTATTGGTGGATGCCTATCTCAAATTTAATTTTGTGTTATTTTCATACACTTTCTGAAATATTGAGTAAGAAATTTAAATAAAATTTGCAGTAAAAGACATAAAATAAAGATCCAAAGAAATTTTATCGGACTACAGTACCTTAAGCACGTACACTTCAATATCGTGACGATTTTCATTCAAGATAATAGCGTCTGATTTACCCTGAAAAGCACAACGTCTCCGTTTTATATCCGGTAAATTATTACATATTCTGGTGGACAGCTTAGTCCACTCATAGGCATAATATATTTTTAGTAACATTTTTACGGCAATATACAGATATATTTTTCCTTCACTGCAGCTGGTATCTGTGCTGAATCATCATTTGTTTATAATATAGTTAATATGTTCATCAGGAATACGTGAAATTAAATATTTTCATTTACCTAGCTAGGTGCATGAAAATTTAAATATCTTAGCTATCTTTAGCTTCTAAAATTATTTAAATTGGAGAAATAAATAATTATAATAATCGTGCAGCAATCGAAAGCTACGTTTTTAAAAATAAAATCTGTCTTTCTATTTTGATACAGAACTATCGGTATATAGATATTTGTGATAAAGGAATTTTTGATATAACTCTGTTTACTCTGTTCACTATTCTAACGCTTTCAATAAAACAAGCTGAGCAAACAAGAGCAAAACAGACTAGTCATGACGCTGAAAATTGTGTTTATTTTCTGAAAACTGTTGTACTTACTAAAATATAGAAATTATAAATAAGTACAAGTTACTATTTTTCTTTCTTCAATTAAAATACATGAGTTTCAGTTTTTATAGCCTTAAAACCATTAAAAGTTATCAGAACAAATTTATTTTATTCAAATACACAGAATTAATTAATTGATTATACTCATATTAAGTAAATATCTTCGCAAAGAATAATTTTGAAACAAAAGCAAACTTTTTCCAACTCTTAAATACACGAGTGCAAACAGCGATCAACGCTTTACGCTTTCTCAACCAACATTCAGTTACCGCAAAACCGTCACGGGTGGAAAAGTATTTTTTTTCTTAAGTCTTTATTTAACAAGCTTGGTCGCACTGCGAACACGTCGCTCTATGGAGCAGCTTCAATTTAGAAATCAAAAAACTATCTTAGTTTTAAGCCAAATTTGACTTATATGTACAATAACAGAGCATCATTTGGAAGTGGGCGTGACAAGATGTTACTGTTCCCTAAAGACAAATAATTAATATTTTTCAGTGATTCTTCTTGATATTTTTGTCTTTTTCTTAATTATAGCTTTTCTATCTTGTTGGCTTTCAACGAATTTTTATTTTCGAAATCATTTATCGGTGACTACAGTACGTCTATTCAATTAAGTTGCTTCAAATTGCAGTGATGTTGCTTTTTTTTGAGATTATATTGAGTGTAACAAACGACCATACAGTTCACCTGCGGTCCTATGACATCTACTTTCATCCTTGATAAGGAATCATAATGCAGATGCGTTGTCTCCCTTGAGGACCGAGATGGAATGCCTCGTCACTAGTTATAAAGGTCTCCGATTGCCTACACTCACCAGACGAAACACAGCAGCATTACGCTGGTATTCTGTGAGGGCGTTGTCCTACCCCGGTCAAGCTGCTGAGAATTCTGCAGTTAGAAACAAACTGCAGCGTAGCTCTACCATTTAATATTACAAAAGTGTTTCCAATATGTTGTACCTAATTTTCATGTACGGTAATTTCACTTACAACATCAAAGCCATCCACAATAGATAATCTAGATCTTTTATTATATATGTCATATGTCCTAAAGGTGCACAATGCAACACTGCTATAATCTTGCTAATTTCCATGGTTCGAACCAACACCACTTTTTGTCATATTTTTACAAAACGCCGAAAGAAGAAAGCAAAATTTATAAAAAAAACTTTACACTAACTTCACAAACTATAATTTATTGCAATAATATTCGTTTTGTTTTTCATTAGCTACTAGGGAATATAGTAGTTACGAATTTTAAACAGTAGTAAATATTAAAATAATAGGAAATAAAAACAAGACTACTTAAAGGTTAGGGGAAAGAACACATGACACGAAATATATCATTTTTGTTTCTTTCTGAATAACGTCTTAATGATCCTTTTCTTCCTATGACAGCAATAAAAAAGATCTATAGAGCAATCTATTCAACAGATCCTTGATTTACGACTTTTTCCTTGTGCCTATTTTATATCTCGTTTTTCCGTAAAAACTATTCAGTTACTAGGAAATACTACTATTTATGAAGTTAACTAGCACTTTTAACTTTTACGTAGTTTTCGGGTGAATAGGCAAACTAAATGATCAATATTCAATTGTAAGGTAATTATTTTATAACACTTTTTTACAATAAAATTATTAATAAAAACCTATTGCCTCGCTATACTTATTACTATATACTGTAGATTCGGCTTTATCGTAGAAACTTATTCTGTTGCCAGTTGGGTGCACTGCGGTGCATGTCATACTTACGAGTAAAACATTTTTGCCTTGTCTATTATGAGAAGTGTTCTGAGGAGATTTTCAGGTTAATTTTAGCTCTTGAATTCAAAGTTGCATACTATTCATCTCTATTGTAGAATATCCACCAGTGCGCGGACCTTCATCAAAAGAGTGCGCCTTTCTTTTTGTTTTTTGATGTAAATAAGGGCTGTGATGAAATGGTCCAGGTGAGCTGCTTGCTCGTCATATTATATATGGATGTTTGTACGGTGAATAAAATAAACCAGAAACCGTATAACTTTCTGGTGATTAAACGATCCATCTTAGTCCTGATGGATGATATCTGTAATATGGTTCATACTAATGTAATAATACATAATGATGTTACATACCAACACCACACATTGAAATATAAAAATAATGTAATTATATGATCAAAATTTACATCAATATGTTAACGGTACTGCAAATAAATTTATTTTATTTACAGATAATGTTAACGTCAGCATTTTACTTATTATTTGGCGTTCTTCTAGTGAACATTAGAACAGGCCTCTTCTAAGTATTCTTGACCCTCTACTTCCAACGTCTTTCCACTCAAAGCTTTCGACGCTCCATCTAGCCAGAACTACTTAAAACCAATAAAGTATACTACTATATTTCACATATAAAAACTATAGAAAATAAGAGATCGTGAAGCATATATTAAACACTAATCATCTTTAAAAAACAATGTACCGAAATAAATGTTGAACGAAATATTTATATATCCTAATCATGACGATATTATTAAATTTATTTCATCAAAAATAAAAATTCCGAAATAAGTTTAGAATTACTTTTTTAACCTAAGGAATTTATTAATTATATAATATTTATACGTTACCAAAATTACAACTTAGAAAATTAAGATCTCTAAACTCGTAATACACGAGAATGTGAAACTTTCATTTCTCTTATTAACATTTCGAAACGTTAATTGATTGATAAATATGTATAAATTTTTTTTAAACATCATCGCGTCAATAAATAAATATTTATAAACCAATGTATTTATAAACTCCTATACTTATAACATATTTTTCAACATAAAAGAACAATGCTAACCACTGATTGTCAATATGTTATTTATTTCTTTATAACTTTCATTACAATGTATAGATCCTTTCTTACGGGTACTACCGAAAAGAAAATTTTAGATATTTATTAAAAAATTACAATTTCTTTTTTTACACTTTAGCCGTTTCAAGCCTTTTATTCTATACTAAGATTTTCAAATACTAGTAAATGAACAGGGAGGACTCAATCACTTTGAATTCGGTACGGTAACACAATAACTACTGAAAATAAAAAAGCGATAGAGTAGTTGGGCCGCAACACTGAAAAGGATATTTCATAGTAGAACTTCGTGAAACTTGTCAGCTGGATTTTATATTGAGATTTATTTAATAAAAAATTTAAAAGATAGTGTATCTGTACACATTTCCGTTTTACATAAATCTTCTCATCTTAAAGTAATAAGTATATGGAAAAGGATAAAGTTCACCAAATAGAACGGCCGCAAGATATTAAAAAATAAGTCACGTCTTCTTTGCCAATTGGAGTAAACAGAGATAATAATGCTGTCCGTATTTTAAGTTACACTTGGTAATTTCAAACAATGAGAGGCACATGCGCCCCCCTTCAATATACCCTGGTACATGTATGTAAGAAAATAATAGTTTATTTTGTTACATACATGTACCAGGTTAGTAATGTCTTAGTAGTAGTTTAGTAAAGAAGTATTTATTAGTAAATGTTACTTTACCGATATGTTTTATTTTGATATTTCTCTATATTTCGACGTAATAAAATAAGTTTTATTACTACATAAATTATTTCGAATATACGAGAAATTATAATAGAAGAATGGCTTATTAATCCCTGCACTAGGTTAGAAATCTGTCTTGCAAGGATCCTTCCGTGTTATCCAATACTACATAAGAGTAAAGTAAGTTGTCCACGCTAGATCATAATAAAAAAAATTAAGAAAAGGCAGAAGTGGTCAATAAGTATTCAATAGTGAGTGTGTTTTATGGGTGTGTTTATATGTTTCTATGTATATTTGTGAAATAGAGTTTGATTGGGAGTGTTTGATGTTTATGAAATCATGCGGATATTTAAGTAAGTGATATATTGTGTAATGTCGAGTATACTAGTAAGATATATGGTTCAGATATCACCGGTTGGAATCAGCCAGAATGACACTACTCACATTAAGCAAAAAATCTTCATTAATTAACAATACAGAAAAATACGGCGTAGTTTATTTCACGGTTTGTTTCTTATTTGTTATGAAGAGACCCTTGACAATTGAGAGCTAGAAATACTATTATACGAGAGATTAATATTTCTCTTACAAACCAAACTAAACAGTTGTAAGCGGGGGAAGTATTTTTACTTTTTATTTCACTTTTTAAAACAGTAGCTTAATTGTACCGTGTTTGTAAATATTATAACGAGTAACAAGACATTCAATGCTGGAAGGCGGAATTATGGATTATCATTTGTTGCCATCGACATCCCTATATACTAAGACTATATTCAATGATTTCGTTATATCAATAATTCTATACACTTATGTTTTTTAAACAAACACCTTTCTTCTTATTCCAGATAGTCAATCCCCGAAAGGTAAGTAGGTACAACGGTTCTTACACAGTATATATATCAATGTTTCAACCACCTTTGCAATGTCTGGATAGTTAATAATCTATAAACACATATCTGATTTTGTTTATTGACTATTTATTTATTAAACTGTATTTTTCAAAGATTTTTATATTTATTTTCGGTAATGACCAACTGTACAACAATTGGTGATAAAACTATGGAGAAACAGATAAATTGCTTTATACTATAACACATACTAATCTGTTTATATAATTAATAAGATATTGGTTGACTAGCAAATGATCTAACAAACTACACGATGTTGGCATGCAAGTTACGTACATAAGTATCGTTTGACCGTATAACTTGGAGCAGTATACATACGATCTTCGTCTCAACAATTCCTATCTATCGGCTGCCAGGAAAAAATATTTTTCAAAGTTGCTAAAGTTTAAATCAAAATTATTTCACTACTATTGATGTCGTATTATTTTTGCCTTAAGCAGCAGGCAAAAATAGTGTATAAAATTCGTCTCAAAAAAGAAAAATTTTCTTACTAAAAGATTAAGCTCCAAATATAAAAATAAATTTAGATACATTATGTTTTCTTAAATTATTATAACTTGAATATATAATTATTACTTTTCCTCTGATCTAAAACTTCAATATGACATAAATATAAAGAACAAATAATACAGACATTAGAAATAGTTTTCTTTTTGCTTCAAGTGAGTTTTTGATACTTTATTATTAAAAGGATTGATCAAAGTTGTGTATGTGTATAAATGCTCAACATATATTGAGCATTAAAAATGACAAGGGCTTGACCTAAGATCACGATTAATTTAAGGGTCCAATCGGATCATTTGTCACTAGGCTTTAAAAAGAAGCGCAGAATTCACCGGAAAAGAACTAATAACACACTCTTTTCTTCTTACATATCACTTGCTATCACAATAGAGGATTATTTCACAACGATATTTTGAACGTGCTTAGTTTTTTGTTTTTCTATCTTTCTAATTTCTGATACCAAGCGCTTTACGAAAATTAAACTAAACCTCACGTGATTCCCATATAATGATTTGGTGTAATACTTATCACAGCTTTATTGTTCAGAATTACTCAGAATAGTAATCTAAATAACAAAAAAATATTTCTCGGCTAATCGTCATTATTTGTTGTTTCTTTAGAAATTATAAGTAACATTAAGAAAAATAATTATTAGTGTATCAATTAGATTCATCATTGTGTTTCACAAATTAATTTTAGATTATATTTCATTAAACCAAGATTATTTTATTATGTATAAATACACAATGAATGAATCGGATTAAATAGACTAATTAGATATGTTAAGCTGTGTGTGGCAAAATTTTTGTTATTGTCTTCTGATGATATCTATAATATATAATAAAATAAATAAAACATTCTAAAAAACAAAATTAACGTAACATAAAATGAAGGTAATTTAAAGTGCTGTCAAAGTTGCCTTTTGTGCAACATATTTAATCCTAGAAGGATTTAATATGCTCCACAATTAATTTACGTGTCATTATTAGATTGCTGCAACCCACAAAAGTTTCGTTTATACGAGGGGTGTTTAATGTATTCTCGGTATAGGCATGAAAGAATAAGCAGAAAATAGTGAATAAAATGTATTTTTCAATATAGTCTCCCTTCACTTCAATAAAATATTTATTCCTTGTCTGAAAAATGTTCATCAATTGTTGCTCTCAACTCTTCATCATCGAAAGAATTCTTACCTCGAAGATTTCTTGAGATTGGGGAACAGAAAGTAAACACTAGTGGCTGTAGGGTGGATGATTGATTTCTACTAATCCGCGATCATGCACAGCAAGCCTTGGCAACGCGCCCTTTGTGAACCAGCGTGTTGTCGTGAAGAAGCAAGACACCTGCGTTCAAATTTCCACATCGCTAGTGCTTCCTTAAAATTACGTAGGGTGTTTGTGTAAGATAGTATATATAATAGGCAGTAATATTTTTTTTGTGTGCTCAGTCAGATTCCCTTAGAATCCCAAAACACTATGGCCATGAGGTTTCCAGCGGATGGGGTGACTTTAAACTTCTTTGATGGGTGTGTTCAATTTTTATTCCACTGCATGGACTTTTGCTTGCTCTTAGTATCATAGTGATGAACCCACGTTTCATCACCGATAACGATTCGGTTGAAAATACTATATGAAGAAGTGTACGTAAAAAATAGAAGTTAGTTCATAAAATGTTTTTTTTTAAAAAATCTATACATATTTGAACTTAATATTCTAAGCATGATTTTGTTGATTGCAACCTTGACTTATTTAAAACATACAAAAAACTACTTCAGAAATACAAATCAGACGTCAGACTACAATAACCAAGACGCGTACTAGTCATACGCGCCTATATAAATATTTGCCTGCCTTTATGATATCGTAATTTTTGAAAAAAAACAGCTTTTAAATAAAAAGCTATTTATTATAAATTATTTTATGAGCAGCTCAATATAAATTCAATATTAAACTTATGAATTAGTTAAGTTGCTATATAATGCGAATTTATTTGCGCGTTTGCAACTCCTTTTGTGTTGCGGATATTCATAGGCGGCAGTGTTCACTTACCATCAGGTGGGCTGCTTGCTCGTTTGCCACCTATTCTATAAAAAAAAATAAAAGACGAATATGCTACGCCGGCGTCAAGTTTATGAGATATTAAAAAAATAATAACTTCACGAGTGCAATCCGCATAGCTTTCAATGTGGGAATCTATCCCATCCCCCGTTTCTCGTATTTAAAAATGAAACCACATACTTACGTCGCACTTCGAATGGACAGCATGCATAGTCTTAATAATTTAAGATGATAATTAATAATCAAGCTGAGTAGGCAACAGGCGTATTAACTTCAAAGCTATTTAACGTTTTATATAGCTTATCATTTTGGAACTTGCAAAATATAAAATATGAATAACCATACTTTGAATTAATAATATATTTATAATATTATGCATAAAATTAAAATAATTTAGAGTCACAGTGCAGTTATTAAGTGTGCTAAGTTAGGTATAGAAATAGATTTAATAGAAAGTAATCACTCGTACCAATTGCTCACTTACCATCAGGTAAACTGTTTGCTTGTTTGTTGCCCCTTATCGTCAAAAACTAAAATATGAACTATTTACCAATTATAATATATAATTTAATTAACTTTCATTTCTTCTTACATAACAAGAAAGTTTGGTAATTTTAACGTATCGTAAGCCTCATAAATAACATAAGATAATAAGAGTCGATAAAAAGTAGATTGACCTCCACTCCAACTAATTTACTCGTAGTAAATATGTTACAAAAACAAAAACTTTGCCGTATAATACAAGTAAATGATACAAATACTAAACAATTAATATAATCATAAATTTAGCCCATGTTAAGTCCACTGTTAAATAAGCTAACAATGCTCTCTGACAAGACAAGACCCTGCCTTTGAGTTGCCACAGACTTATTTTGTTATATACTTTATTATAACAAAATAAGTCTGTGCTGCTAATTCATACAATATCTAAAATTTCATGAAACTTTATATTGTGATTTACTCGGATATACGTGGGTGGCACTGAAAGTTTTTGGAACAGGCCAGTTAGAAACATTGGCAAAGACGACTTCTTTTAAATTACGATAGAACTCTTTGGTTACCTTATGATATATTGCATTTATTTTTCATTTGTTTCTGTGAATTGACGGAAATTCCAAAAGTATTGTCACTCCTCAAAATGATTTTACGCGAGAAAATTTTTGGTTCATGATTTATTACGATTTTCGTTATGGCCATAATCAACAACAAAGCTATGATAGACTTCGATTGGCGTTTAATTATAAAGCACCATCTCGCGCCACTGTTTACAATTGGTTTAATGAGTATAAGCGTGGGCGTAGCAAACACTGATAATATGCGTGAGGGAATTCCTTCAACAGCGACATTTGAAGATAGCATCAATGCTGCAGATGCGGGCATGTTTAGGCATTGGTATATGCCCAATACAAAAAAAGATTTCACGAACATTGAGACGTCAGAAAGCTTTGCACCAGATGGATTCCCCTTACTTTAACCGAAGACCAGCAATGCTTTCGTGTGTACTAGTGTTGCAAAATGTTAGAAAACTTCAACGAAGGTGACTCGAATGCTGTATTTAACATCTTCACAGGTGATGAACTCGAAACCAAAAGACAATCTGCTCAGTGGGTGTTTCCTTTTTAGGATCGGCCAACTAAGGTAAAGAAGGAAAGAAGTCAAGGAAAAAAGATAATTGACCCGTTCTTTGGTCAGAAAGGTCTTTTCGTGACAGTTGTGCTAGAAGATGGAAGGGCAGTTACTGCAGACTGGTATGTTAATTGTTGGTTACCTGTTGTCTTGGAAAATGTTCAACAGCAGCGCCCTCCTAGCAGAATCCTCTTTCAGGATCCTGCTTTTAGGGTGCAGATCCTCCCATGACAACACTTCAGCTCACTCCGCAAGACGAACAATTGAATATTTAACTATGGCAGGTGAGATAATGAGTCATCCACCATTTAGTCCTGACTGAGTGCTCTGCGACTTTCATTTATTTTCAAGAACCATACTTTCTACATTGAGCCGATTTTTATTTACTAAAGACTTTCAGTGTTACCTAGATATCATTTCTTCGATCTTTGTCTTTAGGTTCCACGGATAAACTATGTAAATAAAATTGTTGAACATTATATTTTTATAATATTTTTTATATATATTTAATAATGAAATATACATTTATTCATGACGACCACACTAGTAATATAAATAAAGGAAATAAAGTCATTGCCGGGCATAAAATTTAAAATGGAACCTTATTCCCCACGTCTACGTTGATGGAAGTAATAAAAACCTCTACATTGCAATAAAATTTCCAATAAACTAGATATCACATGAGAGTAAATAAGACTTCATTACACTACTCCCGATTTTTATAACGCTTCATAGATAATATCTAAGGCATGATTATTTAAAATACAAAATTATGGGATATGTTTATAACACATTTAAGAAACCAAACTTTTCGCCCCGGCAGCTGTTAGTAATTGAAATTAAGTACAATAAATCTAATTATTTTTAATAATACTTAAGTCCAGTAACATTAACACCTATAATACTGATTTTCTTGTTTACATTATTTCTATCGTTAGAAGGTTGTTTTTTTACTATTTTGTCAATGATTTTGATTTTGATTTTTTTTTATAACATTGACTGTAACTAACGAGCACATAATTCACCTAATGGTATGATGGTATGGTACGTATAAACACTCTATTTTGGCGGCGAAGTTATGTAAACAAGAAAATCAGTATTTGTGTTAATGTTACTTGACTTAAGTATTATTAAAAATAATTTGATTTATTGTCCTTAATTTCAATTATTAATTTCAACACAAAGGTGTGATCTAATACACTTCTAAACTAAAGAATTAAATTATAAATATTATAAAATAATCCCGTGGTATGGTTTTTGTTATAAAAAGGCAAAGAACGGCGTTCATTAATCCACGATTACTTTTACGACTTACGACCGCTGTCTTTCGTTGTAGATACTTTTAAGTCTACTCATAAATACATAGTGATCATAGAACTTTAACGCAAAAAATTATAATAAATATACTATTTAAAATAGTCTAACAGCAGTTGGAGAAAGGTATTAATGAAAGTAAGTATAAAGAAGTATCGTACAATTTAAAATCATCTACTACATAGGCCATTAGCTGTAAGCGCATCAAGCTTAGCAACCATGAAAGTTTGAACAATTCCATTGTTCTGGGATAAGCGCCTCAACGATCATTAATAATATTAACTTGTATTTAATCGGTATTATTTTTCTATGACTTTGTTATATAATAAATCTGTTATATAATAAAATTCATACATTATTATTTTGACAATGACCACCAACCAATAACCAATAGCGGGACCGTAAACTTAAAGGAAGATTTTTATATTTTTTTTATTACATATATATATATATATATATATATATATAAATGATGTGAAAAGAAAACTGACAAATTAATAACCTATCTATATTATATACTTAAACAATGTTTCAACTAACTGGTATATCTTCCTTCACAGTCGCTCGTAATACGAGCGTTTATTTTGTTTACAGCCAAACATTACCGTCAAAAGTCAAAGACAGTTTAAGTTCCTTTATATTGATATAAAATGTATAAAACTTAAAACATTACGAACAATAGAATGAACTAAATATTTAACACGCACATAAAGACGGCTTTTTCGAACACAGCGTTTCTAAATTTTAATTTAACAAGGGATACGGAGGAGAAAAGTGGCCAATAGAAGGATTTTTAATTAATAAATTAACCTTAATAACAACGGTCAAAGAAATTCTTCATTTCACACATCTTAATTGCATCATGCAATATAATTGCTTGTCAGTGAATAAATATTTAAACATTTTCACACCATTCATTATCTTCATGTGTCATGTTATTTAACTTGACTGGAATTTATAAAGTAAGAAGCACTATGCGATATTCGTAATATGAGACTGCAATTTTTACGAAGTAAGGCAGGCAAACCTATTTTACCACACATGATTGAAAACTGTGAATGTTGCATCAACAAAACACAGATAAGTGGTCTGTCCTAAGGGAAAACCCTCCTTACTAGTAATTGGGTCTTAGGTATCCATTACATACTATACAAAATTAAATAACGTTTATTTACTATTTCGTGCTGGTACTGGTGTCGGGATTGAAACATGTATGGACCTAAACATTGATAAAAATAAAGTAGCGTTGTACGAGGAGTAAGTAAGCACACCCAAAAACGAAAATAACAACGATATACAAGTGGGAGTAAAACATAATTATAAGGTTAAATTAAGAATATAAGCGTTAAATGAAAGTACGAATTCAAAATAAACGGAGTCTAGTACTGGGATTATCAATATATTTGTCATATGATCCCAATCATATGAGACTTGTGTCTAATAATAGACTACTTATAGACTGGTATAAGAAGTGATCATTGTATACCAGTACTATGATTAGCTATTATGCCTGTCACAAATCGATCAAATTTAAAACTTTAAGGGCCCACGATGAGCCCAGACGTCATTCTTTAGCAGAAAATCCGCAGTGTTGAGAGAATGTGACATTTTAAAACGCTACAAATAAATAAAGTACATCCACTCTGAAGAAACTATTACACGTACGTTAAATCAGAAGGGGCGTGGCGTGTGCCCTAAATAACTTCGGAGCATAATATATTTTATCGTAGCTTATTCAAATTCTTTGCCATTTTGTTTTTCTATAATATATATTTAATTATAATATATATATATATATATATATATATATATATATATATATATATATATATATATATATATATATATATATTGCCCCTTGGCCAGATGCGATTAATTGCGCAAGACAGCTGGTAGTAACTTATTGCGTTATGCAGATAATTGGGTAAATAGCGCTGCTTGGCCAGCAGTATACTATTACTATCTGATGTTTATTGGTAGAAAACGAAATAAAATACAAAGAGAGCATGAGCCTATTTATTGTAACTTATCCCAGCTGGCAAGACCAGCCTGGCAGATACTTAAAATTGAATCCATACATTTATCAACAAGCTGGTGATGCTAGGTGGCTACGTGGAGCTAGTGTAACTCAATTCCCGTGATAGCCTCAGCGGTCGATACATACAATGCTCCCAGCTAAGAGTGGTACGCCGCAATTGGTAGACCCAACGTGACGAGCCTTAGCAGTTTTCCGATGGCGGACACAGATATCTAATTCTTCCAAGATGATTCGCTGAGGAGCTGAAGTCGATACTTTGAAATCTAATTATCGTTATGTCTTAAACTTAGATCCTAGTGTTCGTTATATTAATACATAGTGTAAAGATGTGGATCGTGCTCGTTTATAGAGTTAATGGCATGAGAAAGATTGCCTAGCCCGTGCGATATTATCTTTGGAGAGTGAACGTAATTAGCATAACTCCTGGTTATGCGATTAGACAACCTTGTTCAAACCCACTTGTTCAACATTAAATTTGATCTCACTGCGACTTGAAGTCAGTGCATTCATATTACATTGACATTGCGAATTTCGGGTATGATGTGTACAGAATCTGATAAGTTTTCCAAGATATGCAAAATTTCTACACATATCTGATATGACTATTAATTATTATATATGAATTGTTTTACACGTGGAATGAAAATCCGCAAATACAAACAATCGTAACTACTGTCGTCAATTCAAATATTTACTTATCGAAGTATAAATGTTTCAATAGTAACCAGTTCGAGCATAATAGTGCATCTGTTTAAAATAAAAGATATTTATGATTTATTTATTTTATAATAAATACAATAAAATAATTATGTTATGTTGTAAAAATGCTTTATTTATTACGCTGCTTAATTGTTTATGCATCTAGTTGGAAAGAATAGGTTGTGTTTAATATGGGAACATCATTTCTGAAATAGTTCACATTATAAGTTATTAATATTCATCACATGTTCGTCTCTCAGCCCACCGAGATATATATGTATATGCTTTAAGTAAAATCTCCTTACATTACCCGATCAAAGGGAAACGTCTTCAAGATTCAATAACATTATTACAATTTGTAAACTTAAAGTTGGACAGGAAATCAAGAAATTGTCAAGTTAGTCCTACCCTTAACGTTAATAGTGATAATGTTAAGACGATCAATACATCATTTAGTTTATACCTTGTAATGACGAATAGTCCAACTAACGTGCTTTTGGTAATCCTGGATCACAAGCCTCATTTCTTCTAATGGCTGCGCTAATTATATGTAGTTTGGTGTTACTCGGGACATTCTGTATTTTTAAAACCTAAAATTTAATTTAAGCCCATAGGAGTATCGTATCATTTTCCAAACATCGTTTTATAAACTGTTATTAATTGCCTTTTAGCTTTGTATTTTATTGAAGCTGAAAACAAATCTTTGAATAAAACTCAATCAGGACCTTATTCAAGAATCATGATGACTGGAAAAAATCAGGCCGTATGGCTCCGTCGTAAAATATGCTATCGTTTTATTTAATTTGGTGGGTTTCTATCTGTGTACACTCAATTCTGAAACTGAACGGAAATTGATGAGGTGATATTACTTTTAGATATTTTTTGCCAGTTCATTCCTAAGACCAGCTTCAAAGAAAAAGAATATCTTTTACCATCCTGTATATCAAACATAATATTTGTTATCGAACACATGCTTCTAGCCTCAAACAAGGTTAATAGCTATTTTAGTATTTTAAACATGAGTGGTTGGGATATTAGCCTCTGATCGGCATATTAGTATGCATGGCTCAAAATCGGCAAGAAAATTTACGAGCTTCGGGTAAATGAATTACTAGATTTTAGTAATAATTTCTGTTGCTTGTGGGCCATGGTAGCTTGTGTCTAAGTGCTTGCTTTTAACTTCACAGGAACAACAATGATATTATTAAATGCAATTTTAAGTGCTTATTTACCACGTGCTCGGCGATAAAATAAAACATCGCGTGGAAAACTTTTTATAGAGATAAATAAAAACAAACACATTTCTCAAGACATGTGAAGTCCAGACTTGACGTCGAAGAGAGGAGGCCTAAACCCAGCAATAGGTTTTATGTAATATATGCTGACTTTACTTTTTTTTACTTAACTTTTTATAATTATAAAGCACTATGTTTAAAATTATATTTACACCATACTAGCACTTATGCTAAGAGCAGATTTTTAAGGTAAGACACGTATTAACATAAACTGATAGTGTTCAGAAAATGGTCTGTTATATTTCCCATTTATATTTACGGAATAGTAATGAGAAACTGATTTGCATTTAATATTCTATCCCTTACACCTGCTAAGCTTAAGTATGGTTTTATTATTTTGCTTTGTACAAACAAAGTTTAAAAACCCATAATAAAACTTGGAGTTAATTTGATTCCGTTTATTCGCAGTGTTACGATAAATGATGAAATATTTATAATAAATAACATTAAAATCTATTTATAACCACACAGTAAATATAATAGAGGTACCTGAATTTTCAAACTAAAAAACTTTGATCGTGAAATTATTTACTAAATTGAACTATGAAAAACACAAATAATAAAAACATAAGCATAAATTAAGAATGCTATTTAAAAGAGTCCTTTTAAAAGTTCCTTAAATTGAAAGTGTATACTCTTACGTATCCAAGTTAAATGTGTGAACACGCAAATTTTAGGTATCCCGATGTTAGAAGGATTCAATGCATCACGATGAGCAGTCTCAATAATATGTCACCTCCTGTATGTGTACGATGTACATGTAAAATCGCCTCCTCCTATCTAACCCTATCCTATCCTAATGTTGATTCTGTTGCTAATAGCAAAAACTGCCGTTTATATTAGGTCTTTACCTATGAAATTGCCGTTCTTCAGTATTGGTCATTTCAGACCAAAAATAGTTTTGATTGGCTGTGAATTCTAAATTCAAATTAATTTTGTTTTAAAAACATGACATTCTTTTTACAAAGTCAGACTTTTGTTTATTGATTAGCTTTGTATTTTCATTACGTTTGAACATTTTTCGTCATAATGGATACTTTATAAATTCGTGTTATTATAGAATATGAGTTCCGTCGTGGCATCAATGCGGCACAAACGGCACGTAACATCAACAACGTCGTAAACGAGAGAACTTTACAAACGACCGCACAACCCGTTATTGGTTTGCCCGGTTCCGTTCTGGAAATTTTGCTTTGAAAAATTAACCTCGTGGTCGTCCGGACACTTTGGTCAACAATGATGAATTAAAGGCGATTGTGGAAGCTGATGATACTCAATCTACAGCCGAGCTAGCAGCAGCCCTTGGTGTTAACATCAAAACAATATTCATCCATTTGCGAGAAATTGGCATGGTAAAAAAGCTTGATAGATGGGTGCCCCACGAACTTAACGATCGCCAGCGCAATGTACGCGTTGACATCTGCCTCGCGCTGCTCAACAGGCACAGAATTGAAAGAATTTTGAACCGAATTGTTGTGACGAAAAGTGGATTCCGTTCGATAATCGAAAGCGCTCAGCAAGTTGGTTAGATCCTGGTTCAGTACCAAAGCAATGCCCTAAACGAAAATGACCTATAGAAAGTTGATGGTCACTGTTTGGTGGTCTAGTGCCGGTGTCACAGTTTTTTACCAAACGGCATGAGCATTACTGCATATGTGTACTATGAAGAACTGAAGACAATAATGGAGAAGCTCGCACATCTGCAGCCAACTTTGGTCAATCGGTCGCTCCCCTGCTCCTACACGAGAACGCGCGACCCCATACTGCACAACAGACAGTCTCCAAGCTGCAAAAGTTGGGGTTGGAAGCTCTCCTTCATCCACCGTACTCATCAGACCTTGCACCCACCGACTATTACTTTTTCCTTATTAATTTGGACAATTTTTTAGCGGGGAAAAAATTCAATTCCCGAGAGGCAGTACAAAATGCCTTTGAAGAGTTTGTTGCTGTCGTCCAGCTGATTTTTCCAAAAGGGCATCAATAAACTACCACTGCGTTGTCAAAGATGCATCGATTACATGGGTGATTACTTTGAATAACAGAAATAAAACAGTTTGAAAAAAAAATACTTGAACTTATTTCATACAAAACGGCTATTTCATAGGTAAAGACCTATTACTAATGTATATATAATTAAATATTTTAAATAAAACATTTAAAATTTTTACCTCTTTAAATAATCCAGAAAAATAGAAATAGGCTCTCAATACAATATTTTCTATTACAACTAATATTAACAAACAAATTTGGGAAAATCTTACGCTGGTACTGGAAGATGATACTGAACAGGATATTAGACGCGTCCCCGTGACATTTTCAGCCTCTTATGCCAGGACTGGAAATTTTTCCGTATAATAAATAATCCATACACGCACAACGGATAAACGTTCGAGCCGTTTTGTAGTTCGTACTCGCTGTTTTATTTTCTTAGAAAAGGGTCTTGTGATCGGCCTTGTCAATTTTTTTTGGAAAATTCGTACACACTGCGTCGAATTGAATGCTTTTGTACGTATTGTGAAATAAATAATAGGGTAACATAATCAATTAGACATAGTTAACTTATCTTAATAAAACCATGTTGTTGGGTTATAATGAATTCATGCAACATATAATCTTCTATATTCTATACTTCATTCAAGATATATATTTCAAAAAGCTTAATTAAAGCGCAATTATTGGATATAGGCTGTAATTTTTAATGTTATTTTTTGTTTCCAAATATTAACTGATTTCCATTTGGATGATTAATTTTTTTTTATAAATTTTAGAGGTGATTAACTAGCGTCAAGAAGATCGAACATGTGTAGGCATCCCAGGGCACTTAACTAGACTGCCTTCGAAAAACTAAATAAATTTAATGTTAAGAAACAAGACAGCACCATATTAAAAATAATATACAAATACCTCATAATCATATAATTTATCATATTTTCATCAACCCCAATTTTTTATTATAAAAATTTATAGTACAGAGTATGAAATGACTGCCGGAGTATATGTACATGTATATATAGGTTTAATAGGTGACACATGAAAGTGGCTTTGGAGTACATTATTTGGCTCAGTGTAGAAAGAGCTGAGTGTAAATTCTCGAGGCAAGTGTGCTAGTAATTTAACCCAATCAATGTCACTATGCTTCATGTTAATTAACCAGTAGTTGCTTTTAAGAAAATTTGATATATGCCCCTTACATATAGCGACTTAAAGTATAGAAATTCGAAACGGGGTTGTTCAATTGATCTATATTAGGGAATATTATTGTAGAATACATCCTTTATGGTATAAATATTTAATATTCTACTAGATTGAGGTTTGACATGAATACATATCATCTACAACCTTAAAGAGTATTCGTATATTATACACAGCCATTTTAAACTTTAAAAGAAGTAACAAATAATATTTTGAAGGAGTAAGTTGTTAATTGTTATTTCTAATGCTCCTCGTACAATTTTTCTTTATTTCTCATATTTTATTGTATAATATTGTTTGTTGATTTCATTGATAATATATAATCATATACTATATATTGAATCGTTAGATTATCTGACATGATCTAATTAGCTTGTTTGGCAATAAACGTTTTTTATGATATATTTAGGCTCGGTTATAGGCAGTTAGAAACAGGCAAGCACAGAGGCACTATCTAGTTATGGCCATCCTTAATCCAAGCTGAAGCATATATAGGTATATGTTCGAAAAAGTAAATGAAGTTTCTGGCTCATCCTAACCTAACAATTTTGTTATCTTGACGGGAAAGACGATACCAATACTCTAATTAAATTCTGGTGAGGTGAAAAACTAAGGTGTCACCAACTACTCACAAAACAAATCCTTCTTTCTTTCTTCTTTCTTTCTTCTCACTTTCGCAAAACCCCATTTTTACTAAATGATACTTTATCACATTAAATAACGAAAAAAGTTCAGTTCTACCAAGGGTGCTAATTAAGACAAAAGACTGGAGACGTCGTCAGTTAGTAGATTTATGTTTAAGCTTGATTTATGGGTATCTTTTGGCATACAGTAAAATATCTTTATAAATTTAATAAAAGTCGTTTTTATCCGAAGAATTCAAGCACAAAGCTTATGAACATGGTAATCTTTAAAATGTATAGTGGCTATGTGGTTTTTCCCAGTCCATTTCCTATTCCAATTTAACCAATTTCAATGTTTGTCTTAGGGATCGAGGAGGGTACGGATCGACTTCCATTGGTGTCAAAACCATAGTGGAGAAGGACGGAGAGTGAAAACTGACCTCTTATAAAAACAACATTCAGAAATTCTGATGATGGTACAGTGGCACACTTCTGGTGACAGTTCCAATGTCGTGAGAAGTTTCCGCATTCCCATGGATGCCAGATCACATGTGCAGGGAACAGCGAACGGTGCATCATTCGCATCGGCCACTTCCAACGTGTTTTTTTTAAATAGTGGGGAAATGCCTGTGTAAACACGGCCCAACTAAAACCCTAAAAGCTCTGAACCCTCCCCAATAGGAAGCAGGGCGAGACATCTCAGATATGATTTTATCCCTTTTCTTATTATGGGTATTTATAAAGTTGAACCTTGTTAATGTGAAGTAATATGTAGACATAAAATGAACGATTCTCAAGATTATATAGTGTAATATATTCAACATATAAAACCTCACAATTAAACTTACGTCTGTGGAGAAAACGTTCAATATCAGCGATAAGTTTTTAATAAAAAGGTTTTGTAACTTTTTTATGAACATATATTATAATATATTATTGGGAGTAAATCGAAGATCTATTTTAATCGCAAGAGTATTATTTTCAAGTCAAAAAGTAGTTTCTCAGATGTCTAGTTTTGAAATCCAACAACAGCCTTTTAGATTTAAATTACTACTCTTTCAGAGTAAAAGCTGAGAAATTCGTTTTTCTTCCTAGCAATATTTTTTACAATAAAACCGAGCAAGAATTGCTTGAAGCACGTCTTGGAATAGGTACAGGAAAGTAAAACTAAATAAGTTATCTTACATAAATGTTGACTGATTCTAAGGAACACAGGAAGTACTTCGTTTATGCTTGAATAGTACAACAAATGATGTGATTACGACGTTAACTTGATATTGAAATATAATCATTTCCTATATTTATTAACTTCTAAAGATAGAAGGTAGTCCCTGTCACGGTGACTGCGGCCCATGACTTTTATATCCATCAATATGACTCATCAGTATGTCTTATATCGTCTAACATGTAATATGTTAGTGGTCCCTTAAACTACCTACGTACTTAAAATAGGTATTATAATTACAACTCTCGTTTATTCCAATTAATATAAAGAAATCGCAATCTAAGACTAAAACTTAGTTAAGCAGCTGACACGAAAAGGTCTTACGACATACAAGGAGGGTTTCCTACAAAGGTAAATCTGAATTTGGATCCTTTACTTAGATGCCTAGTAAGGTAAAAAAGAAAAATCATTATTTAGCTTAAAGTTAGTAGGTTAATAAATATTAAAAAAAAAAATATTCCAAAGATAAGTTTTTAATAAAAAGGTTTTGTAACTTTTTATGAACATATATTATAATATATTATTGGGAGTAAATCGAAGATCTATTTTAATCGCAAGAGTATTATTTTCAAGTCAAAAAGTAGTTTCTCAGATGTCTAGTTTTGAAATCCAACAACAGCCTTTTAGATTTAAATTACTACTCTTTCAGAGTAAAAGCTGAGAAATTCGTTTTTCTTCCTAGCAATATTTTTTACAATAAAACCGAGCAAGAATTGCTTGAAGCACGTCTTGGAATAGGTACAGGAAAGTAAAACTAAATAAGTTATCTTACATAAATGTTGACTGATTATAAGGAACACAGGAAGTACTTCGTTTATGCTTGAATAGTACAACAAATGATGTGATTACGACGTTAACTTGATATTGAAATATAATCATTTGCCATATTTATTAACTTCTAAAGATAGAAGGTAGTCCCTGTCACGGTGACTGCGGCCCATGACTTTTATATCCATCAATATGACTCATCAGTATGTCTTATATCGCCTAACATGTAATATGTTAGTGGTCGCTTAAACTACCTACGTACTTAAAATAGGTATTATAATTACCACTCTCGTTTATTCCAATTAATATAAAGGAATCGCAATCTAAGACTAATACTTAGTTAAGCAGCTGACACGAAAAGGTCTTACGACATACAAGGAGGGTTTCCTACAAAGGTAAATCTGAATTTGGATCCTTTACTTAGATGCCTAGTAAGGTAAAAAAGAAAAATCATTATTTAGCTTAAAGTTAGTAGGTTAATAAATATTAAAAAAAAAATATTCCAAAGATAAGTTTTAAGAGGTTTTCTTTTTGTGAAGAGTCAATCGCTAATCAGGTGTGTGCCAGTAATCGTAGAAGATAAACATTAACATTATTAACAAAATTAGTGTTTTTTCATATTTTATTTACAAAAATAAATAATCAAAAGACCCGCTCGTGTTAACTATCAACAGCACATAACGACGTCAAACATCTTAGTGTGCCGTGACTATAAGTGGAAAAAACTTATCATTGGAAATTTATAAAAGTTATATTTTAAAGCGATAAAGTCCATAAGCAATAAAATAAAAATATTTTAAAAATTATATTGTTTAATTAAAAGAAAAATTACCTGAATTTACTGAAGAAGATCTGTTTTTTTTATTTCTCTTTATTTGTATAACAAGGTATGTTTCAGCTACTTTCCAGTTATGATTTATGGAACATGAATGTATCGGCTCGATCGAGAAAGGTCATAATCTCAGAAATCCCGAGTGTGTATACAGATACAAAAAAAAATATCTTTAAAATTAAAATTTAAAGTTTTGAAATATATATAGATATATATTTCAATAATTTAAATTTTAAGTTTTAAGATATTTTTTTTCCGCTTATTTACAATTTAGGCGCTACACCTACCACAATGTCTCACCACGCCATAGGCTGAGTGATAAGGAATGCGTAAGGCATTCTCTACCAGTGTTTCAGGCATTAAGTCCGCCCTTTGTATCCCTTTTTGTAAGGTGTGACCAATAAATATTAAATTAATAAATAAAATAAAAATAGAGTTACGGGAGTAATTGCAAATCACATTTGATTTCAGTCCTCAGAGTTGGACATATAAATATTATTTAAAGAAAAATAATAAGACTTATACTGCTGCAACATTAAGCCGTCTGTAAAGGAGACCTACCATACATTCAGCAGTTTTTATATTACTGTAGTAACATTTGGATTAAAAACAAATTTTATGACCCGGAAATAGGTTACTACGGTGTTAATAGTCTGAATTTCGAGTTTTAGCTGATTTTATCTGTACCAATAAGTCGTAATTGTTATAAATAGTAAAGAAGGTATTGTTAAGGAATCTCTTGTGTAAATTATAGAAGGTACAAATTAAGAATTAATATATTTCAACACTTCAATCACTAGTACGATATTTTATTACAAACTAATAAATACCAATCAAGATTTACACGAAAATTTTAATTTTAATATGGGAACTAAAATAAACGAGATTATACTTGATCCAATGTATTTTTACATAAATCATATCTTAATTATTTATACAGAATTGTTCAATTCTGAGTATCTTTTTTAGACAAACTTCTTTGGCTCCAAAATATACGAAGAACAGTTACTTATACAAATACGTTCGTAATAATGTTTACTAGCACATTTTGTTTGAATTACAATAGGGTACTTTAATTGAATAAGACACTATAAAATCTATAAAAGGCGAAAGTAAGGATTAAAATAATTATAATTAAATTTAAGTATTTGCGTTAACTTACATAGCCTTATTTAATGTTATTCACAATTTTAGTTTATACACATAATAATAATATTGTAACAAAAAAAATTAACTTTCTTTAACAACACATATTATTCTACAAAATAATATTGATAGACATAAATCCAATTATTGCACTTCTAATCTTACAAATATTTACAAACTATTACAAATATACAAAAATTAACTACTATAAATTTAGTTTATTACAAAAAACGTTAAAATGGCAACATTATTCCATTTCTTTAGGTGGAAAATAAAACGTCATTCAGTATATAAATTATTGTTTATAAACTTTGCAAAATTCTAACCAAACAAAATAGCTATCAGTAGTTATTTTTGAAAACCTTGTAATATTGTGGTAGTAAATATTAAATTACAAAAAATAAACCCAAATTTAATGGTCCAGATACTTATAGCAATAACTTTTAAATTTCTAGACTCTGAAACACATTCACTTTTCTACTTATTATAACCACTATATTTCGTCTCTCTATTACAGAAGTTCTAAATAAACAACATTCACGCGTCTGTCAAAAGTCACCCTCGGAAGTCATCGTGTTAATGTTATTTCAGTATCACTTGAACTCCTTGAACTTTCCCTAATCACATCTAGTTCTCTATTAGACAGAGAAGAATGTCGCGAAAATTTTTGCGTACTAATATATTCACTTTTTTCTTCAACATCTTCGGGTGATGATCCATTGTTATAGTCTTTGTCATCATCAGAATCATTATCAACCACTTCATTTACTTCCACTTTTAACAAATTATGATTGTCTTTTGCTCCGTACATATTAAAATTTCGTTCATGGCTAAGACTACGTATCCTATCAAGATTGTGTTCTAAGTTTTGTATGTTGTCATTTCCTTTACATGATGCATCTTTAAACTTCCACTTGACACTTGTATTAAAATGTTCGACTCCTGGATACATACTTATACTATTGCTTCTATGTCCGAACACCGGACAGTTCGGAAAATCTCACAATTCTGAATGTCTACCATTACATATTTTATGTAAATTTCCTTCATCTAAACTTAAATTGGATCGAGAACGGCCACACTCAAATTCGGAGTTTGGTCGAAATTGGCAGATATCTGAGTTCTTCATTCTACACTGACGTGAACAAGATTCTATTTGAAATGCTGAACGGTCAAAATGTCTATATTCCGCTGGTCCATACTCATCAAAATATCTAGGATCATGCTTACAGCTTTTATTGGGACACCCTTTAAATGATCCAGTACATCGAAGTACATCTCTCTGACAAGCTTTTTGTATAGCATGCAAAGAAGTTGATGATACCGTGCGCTCTAAGATTTCACCCCAATATTTTTCTCCTAAACCTTCAAATTCACTCTTTGAATGTAATCCATCTGACGTTATTGAAGAACCACAGCATCCTCTAGATTTCTCGTACACAGTAAAAGTCTTTTTTCTACGGCAGCAAACCTGAGGGCCAAAGTTAAATGATTTACAAATTTGTCAACAAACAAAAGCAATCACACAATATTACTTACGTAATACTGAACTAAGTCATTGCTGATTCTTCTGAAATGGCTATTTAGGAGCCAGTAGAGAAAAGGATTCCAAAAACTGTTACTTAAAGCTAGCCAAGTTACGATGAAATCCAGCGATGGTGGTACCTGTGGAATGAAATTGTTCATAATAAATATAAAATGAAATTGAAAACAATTTAAATAGATTCCTAGTTCCTTCTTACTTTACATCCAGTACATGCTGCAACCACTTCTTTAATTGTAGCCGGTGTGACCATAACAATGAAACCTAAGGACATCGCTGCCATTGTACGAGAAGTACTGACACTGTGAGGTCGAATTGGGGCTTGAATTTGCTAAAAAATATTTAAGTATTATTTTTATTTGTATTTATTAGTTTAATGTTTAAATGTGGAAATAAAGACTTTATCGACTTTATTTAACAGTTGCATATTAAGATGCTTATAATGCATATTAACTCTTCCATATCCTTAATTCCAGTCCTTAATTCGTAAGTGAGTTAGAAATTTGTTAAAAAAAGAATACACTACAAAACATATATATTTATAAATTAGGCTATAGAATTTCTCCTTATAATATGAATGCACTTAATATCGTATTTAAACTTAAATCATAAAATTACAGTAATTCTTACAACTGTTTCCAATTCTCCATGGGTACTTTTGGGACATGTCACTGGTATTCCATTAGGTCTCGCTGGTTCTTGATCACATTTATTTCTCGTTTTACTCACGTGAAATCCTGATCCATAGCAGTACATCAGTGCCATGGTTGTTGGGAAATAATAGGCACAACAAGATAATATTCTACAATAAAAATCAAAGTTCTCGTAAAATCTATATAACTATACAACCATAGCGATTGCATAATATTTATACAGACAATAGCACTAAAGTTATTTTGGATCTTACCTAAAAGCTACTCTACTGTGAAATACGTCACAAGCCATCAAACCAGTAGAATTGAAGTAATATCCAGACCTAGGTAGGACCATAATCGCAAACAAGGATACTGATAAGATCCAAGTTATACTTATAACTAATACGCAACCCTGCAACAATAAGATAAATGATTATATTCATTATCAAATAATAAATATAAACTTTTCTGCACATAACAGGCAATCCTGACTCATATCAATAAATATACTATTAAATTAAAATAAAGAAAACCATCAAGAAATACCATTTTTTAATAGATAAGACCCGAAAAATATAATCAGTTTAAAAACATCTTGTTAAGTTTCATTACAAATCACAGGTTATTTTGTCTTTTTTATTAAAGAACAAAGCTTGATTATTATAACTTAGGTTTATGTCTTTATAATATATTTCCATCAATTTCCTTACAAAATACGAGAAATTAAGTTATTGAGCCATAAAATTTCGTTTCGTGTGATATTTATTGAATGTATGTAAAAGTATACAACCTACCTTTTTACTTGAGTGCTTCTGATAGGTATTTGGATGAAGCAAGTATAAATACCTATCTATTGCCATACAAACTAAAATAATGGCACTCTGTTGGCTAACAGCGCCACGTAATAATGCCTGTAATTGTAAAGTACATGATTAAAAACAAAACTTATATTACGATAAATATAAAACATATTTACCATTTATAATGTAACTCTTTCTTTAATTAAAAAAAATCCTGCATACAACTACTGTATTACCAATCCTGTAATTACTGACAAGGACTCGGTTTTGCATTGAATAAATAAAAGACTTGGTCATAGCTATATGATGATAACTTGATTATACTTTAACTTGAAACAAATTAATTTGACCCATTACTTTTCATTTGGCAATTTTTATATATATATATAAATTCTCCTATTCTAAATATTCCATATTCTCAGATAAATATTCCTAAAATATAGGACGCTAGTTCAAAAATTATTTAAAATAATTTATTTTTAAATTTTATTTATTATTGTAAGTTTGCTTTAGAATTTTCACATTTTGATTACGGATAAACGAAATTAATTATGAGGCAACGACAACGCGACAGCCTTATTGGCAGATAAGGCACGAAGTCAAAGAATTTGAAACTTGGCCGGCCTTGTACATTTTCTGCTCGATCACTAAATGAGTCATTAGCCAACGAGGCCAAAAAGACATAATCGCTTAAGTTTTAGTTATAGCGTTGCCTGCCAATGGCATGCCACAGCGTTATTAATGACCAGCAATTTAGTAATACAACACTATTTCCTATTCATATTTTAAGTCAAAAAGCGAGAAGGATGATTTTCAGGATATCAATCACAACTCCTACTTCTAGTTGTTACCGGGTGACAAACGAGTACAAAGTTAGCCTGATATGATTCTGAAGTCAAAATTCTGGCGCTACATCCATCCTCAACAGCTCGAAGCTCATGTGTCGATATCTCTGAAGACTTAAATGAATGTCTCCTTACTTATAATTGGGCCCCGAATCTCCACTCTCATATGAAACTCTGCAGTGTTTTGCTGCTATTTCGCACTGATATTCTCTGAGATCGTGATTGTCTTGTCGAGTCGACATGTTGCAGCTAGAATTAGCTGCAGCATGGCTTTACCACTGTTAAAATGTTTACCACACTGCACTATATTATAGTTGCAAATATAGAACTAATTCATCGTCATATTTCTTACTCAATATAGAGTATATGCGATAAGATTGGAGGAAGTTTCCATCGCAGTCTTAAAGTCGCATGAAAAGTTCAAACATTTGTTAGTGTGCCAATAACTATGTTCAAGTGAATCCACAGAACTAGAAGTAGTTACTAATTAGATTATTAATATGTTTAGTTATCGAAATGAATATATACTCTAGTACTGTTTTAGTTTATGTTTTCTTTATCACCTCTTCAAATATAACTTTTCCCCAGAAGTAACTTTACTCATTTTCTCGTCGCCTTTCTAATATTATTTCTAAAGTTTAGCTAACTTAAAATGGATAAACAACAATCACGAAGTAAAGCAACGGCGAATTACTTTCTAATAATTTACAAACAAAATTTACAAAAGACAAGGATTTCACAACAATAACTGTGTTTAAAGATAAACAAAAAAGGTAAAAATAATGGAATCTTTGAAAATTTAAGGACATAAACTAAATTTATAGCTTAATTTTTTTTTACTATTTTACATTTTAATAACGACGACTGTTCGTTCATGTGATGGTAGTATTTATTTCACATATAACAGAGCTAATCTACTATTTTCCGTTACTATTCCTTGGAAGCGAGTACATTCTCAGTTCTATACAATCTTTTCTAATAAATTGTATTTGAAAGTGTGTGTGCCCGAGTGTTGAAGTACGTGTTACGCTAGATATTTCGTGTGTAATATACTCGTGGATACGTCTGATGATGTAGGTATCTCATCTCTGTTTACGTGCATAACGATATAACGTGAATAACGAGCATACAGTTGATAAGTGGTAAGTGATTCCTGCGGCCCTTGGTAACAATACTCACCTACGATAAGGAATCAAAATGCAGATGCATCGTCACCCCCGAGTACTAAGATAGAATGCCTCGTCACAAGTTGTAAGAATTTCCGGATCTCTCAACTCACCAGACGAGACACAACTGTGATATGGTGCTATTTTGCGCTGATATTATGTGAGGGCGTGGTCGGTCCGACCCATTCATACTGCAGCTTGGCTATCGTCACTCTTAACTTTTAAACGGTTTATAAAAACATTTCTTAATAAATGTCAAAAGTAAATAAAACTAAAAACTTGTATCCTGTTAATATACTTCGTTATGTTTGAATGAGGAAACTAAAAATTCAACTTTTACTCACCTGTATTTGGCAAAATATTTCACCGTAAGGCCAGCACTTGTATAATGCAGGTAGAAGTGCCACAGGAGCAATAAGAATGCCAGTAAACAAATCGTTCAATGCCAGTGATGTTAAAAGGTATCTTGGCTATAAAAAAATCAATTGGTTATAATTTAATAATACAAAAAGATAAAACGACTGTAAAAGTACCAACCTGATTATCAATATATTTAATATAACGACGGCTATTTAACACACAAATAAGCACTAGATTAGCGAAAACGATTCCCATAGATAACGTAAATATAAATAAGGCTTTTAGAATATCTGCGGGCGCTGGGAAAGTTGAAGGCCAAACTTTTCCATTCAGCCAACATGAGCTATTAGACAGAGATGGCGCTACTAGCAATGCGCCTTTGGTCGAGTCAAACATAGTCGGCGCCTGCAAATAGCAGCGCTATGTTCTTTTAAATAAGACATTTAGATCATTTGAAAAGCAACTTCACTTCCTTCAGATTTATGCATTTGTTTTTTTTTTAATGCAGAAACGTCATCTTCTTATTATGATGTATGTACAAACTACATGTTCATATTCTCGCAATATGTTTTTCTTGCGTCCTTCAATTTAAATTTTGAAAATAGTCCCTCATATCTGTAACAAAAACATTGATATAACATATTACGTATGAGCTACTGAAATAAATAAAATAACAATTGTTCGTAAATTAGGCCGGACCGATGACGTAAAACGAGTACACAATTAACCCTTAAGCTTACTATTGGGTGAATTGTTATTGTTTATTGTATTATAACTGCCGACGAAAGATACTCACCCGTAATCACTTCCAATTACGAATCTAGGTACGGATAGGTGCATGGAAAGATTTGTTGCATATATTTTGGTCTCCAAGTCTCATCACGACAGATTATGTTGATAACATACCAACTTTGGTGAAAGCACAGTACTTTTAAGACACGGGCTATAACCGTTTTGCAGAATACAATTTTTTTTTGTGTATTTTATTTCTACTCGTAAATATCATAATCCTAAGATCGCGTATCACTCATCAAAATTTTGTCGTTAATCATTATCTGTACTTACAATCCTATTCATTTAATCGGATAATCTATTAATTTGAATTGATGTCCATGAGACTCGCCACTACAGTTAATTCCTACAGTTTTAGAATATCGAATTACCAATATAGATTTGTCATCAATTATCTAATTATAGAAGCAGAAGCAGGCAAATTTGTAATTTGTGTGATAATGTAAGATTGATACAACATAATATAGAACCTGTCTTTATTGACTATTTTATAGTACCGAATCCACTTATAGAGTGAACAATGTTTTATTGACAATAAAATGTTTATAAAAAAGTATAAGTAAAAAAATAATTTCAAAACCTTAATTAAACTCTGTTTTAAATAAATACATTTTGGGTATCACGATAAAATAATATATAGTATATTATAATAAAAATCAGTCTCTCGTGTAGTTTGACTAGTGGATTATATTTAAAAGCCTTTTATAACTACTATTTCAACATTGAAAGTAATTCCCACTATAATTTACACTACTACTTGCCCGAAATACATATGCTGGATCTAGTGTACTAATTCACATTCCATGTTTTACTTAAACATAATCGTTACTGCCAGCACTCAGTCATAAAACATAAGATAATTCTAACTCAAAACTGATTAAAGTATTAATACAATATCTTTATAGAAATTTCACTATATGAGATCGTAATGCTACCCACTAACATGCAACCAACACCTAACTCACAACCTATAGGTCATGGGTACAAAATATACGGTCTGGTATTAAACGTTTATCAAATTTTACATACAATGAATCATGGCGTTACATTTATATCACTGTAAATTCTATGGTAGTAGGAGCTGTGACACCAAGAGCGTAATATTATCTTAAATTCTTTCCACGTGATATCGCATAAAGTAAACATCATCTTATAGACTCTTTTTTTTATTACATATTTTTTTATTTTTTGGCAAATTTCCATATGTACCGCATATTTTTTTAATTTGTAACACTGGAACCATCGAGAAAAACTTCCAATCCCTAAACATAGGTATTCGTAAATAATTCCCATAGTTCTTGGCAGCTAAGCTTCCCCTAGCTGAGTAATTTCGTCGACCGAACAACTTATGGCATAAACTCAATTTGTTTGTCTGCCGCTTTGCCATTGTAAGGTAAGATAAGAAACCGGGAAGTGCGGTTTCTTAACTCTCTCTCTCTCTTTTATTTATTATTCTTTATGATTAAATTCTGTATGGATCCAAAAACATTTAGTGTTTTATTTTGGGTTTGTAATTTGTATTTTGAAGGAGATACAGTAGCAGTTATGAGTGGAGGGTCACTTAGAAATAGTATACAACGATAGTAAAATGTAAAGAAATCCATGTCGATTTTATTACGTAATGCCATATCACGTATGAAACTTAAAAGCTCCAGGCAAAAGTTACACAAATCTAGCCATCTCTTTCCATTCCAATCTACATTAAATTCGAGGGTTAAAGTTTATTTTTAGATTAATTTAAATTAAATTGAAGTGCTAGTAAAATAACAAAGGCAAACTTAAATAATACTTAAAATGGTAGTAGTTGAATATTGATGTTTGAAGGCTAAAATACCACATGCCTATTCATCAAAACCAAATGAACACGCCAAGTAGTATATGCGATTTGGGTCAGGGATATATTGTTCTATTAATTTGCAACATGAACTTGGCAGAAACGCCAGATCCTCTAAAGCGTTCCCATGCCAATGTTGCTACCGAACAGAATATAAATACTTTCAGCGCTTTCTTATATGCTTTTGACATATATACTTTATCAATATTGAAGTACAAGAAATAAGTCTAAATTTCTTAATCCCATAACACATATAAAATCAAAGATTATATAATTTTGTTTTTCCCCTCAATATTTATAAATTTTATGTTTACTTTAAAATCTTTCATAGACGGATAACGATAAAACGACAATACCATTCTATTGCTAAGTAGTATTGTAATATGAATAAATTTATTTTCTGTTATTTTTTAAAAGGTATGCTGTAACTACTGCCCGAATATCATGCTCGAAAAATGCCAGCGCAAAATAGCTTGTGGTGTTTCAAGCGATGATCAAAGAAATTTACTGATCCAATTACCGTTAACAAGGTATCCAACTTCATCCATCCTCAAACCTTGAGTCCTTATTACAGATGTAAGGATGTAGGGAGAACTAACAATCAGGCGAACTTAGTTGTTCTGACCTTAATTAGACAAATCCACCTTTTTTTTAAAAAATAACATAATATTTTTGTTGGTATATTGGAAAATGATTTTATATATTGATAAAATTAACGTATATAAGGTTACTTAATTGTATCGATTCTCACAACCAAAACATTATCATACTATCTGACACTAATGTGTAAAAAAATTCTAAGAGATTCCGAGGTCACGAAGCCGTTGCTTATAAATGCACGAAGAATTGGGTCGAAGCCAACAAAATATGCTATGACTAGGAGTGACCCTAAGAATATAAATGCATAATTATCATAAGATATGGTATGATAAATAACTGCGATATGAATAGGCCGTTTCAACTAGGGAAGAATCACGCCCACACAGAATGTTAGCATGACAATACTGCTATGTTTCGTGTAAGGAGGCGTGCAGGGGATCTAATGACCCTGATACAGGAAATTATGTTATATTCTCTCAGGTCTCAGGGGGTCACATGTGCATTTTGAATTTTTGTTGAGGATGTATGAGATGTCATGCGTTGCAGTCGTCACTTACCATCAGATAAACTGTCTGCCCTTTGTCACTTCTAATATTACAAAAAAAAACATTTTTATGAAGTGCAACTTTTATCTGTACATAAATCGACGCCCGTTGCAAAGTTCCAACTAATATCGCTCTTTCGTGGAATGGACAAATAGTAGTTGTGGTATACTCAAATAGTACGACAATAAAAACTACGCCATTTAAATTAAGTTACGAGCGAAAGTTGAATACTGTTTTAACGTAAAATTTTTCCCTGCTACAAAAAAAAGATATGGATGTGTGTTTTGTTAATTTATTTTATCTTATTATCTCTATTTATCATTATACCTAATTTTTTCTCAGATCAAAATATCATATCAGAATTCATGATATTGATAAAATTGAACGCTTAGATTTTGAATTCACTTGGTTACTTTTTCACTTTCACTTTGATTCACTTCAATTGGTTATTAAAATCTCTCTGACAATTTATGCACTTTTGAATTTTTTGTAACCATAGAAAAAACAGGTGGCTAAGTCTTTCTAAGATGTATCTATAATGACCTTTCAGAACCCTGTGGCTACGCTTTAACCTCGAAGCCAATATTTTGGAAGCAAAAATAAATGTATCTGACATTTATTTTCCACAAGGTCTGGACCGACGTAAAAAAATTTTATACAAGGTATTTATTTTATTACAAAAAATTGTGCCGTGTCTTTTATAAGACAACTTAACAAAACCATTCCTCTTGTGCTCACTCTTTATTACATTTAATAAAAAAAAATACGCATTAAAATGAACTAAAAAGAAATATTAACTTAACAAATTAATAAAGGTATGTCATGTCATATACGATCTAAATAAAAATAGTAATACTAAGCAAGATATTATTAAGAAAACTATACGCTATATAGTTACGGCTATACTGGGGAAGGATCTTGTATACTGAATATTTACCTACGTAAAATTGTGGGTTAGCACTATTGTGTTTTATCTGATGAATTAATGAAACCAGACACCTTAAAGGTGATAAGGCAATCCATTTATACATATCTCAGAGAAGACATTATAACGAACATGTACTACAGTTTCCTTCGTTGTTACTTTTTCAAAAAATGACATAAAGGGAAATGCAATTTATAGTGCAGTCGATTTCAGCATTTAAATTAACTGCTTTAGTTTCACGCTGGAGCAAACAAAGTTATTAATTATTATGATCACTGACGAATTCTAGATACTGTCCCTAATTAGATTTATGTATACGTGATTTTAATTAGTAACAACAATGCTAATAATATCAAGCTCAGATCTACCGCGCAAGGACCACGCCCACATGGAATACCATGGTGAAATAGTAGCATAACGTTACTATGTTTCGTGTCGAGAGTGCTGTTTTCCGGGCACTCAATTACCCAAGTAACTAGACATACCATCTCAGTCATCAATGGTGACAACGCATGTACACCTTGAATCTTTATTATGCCCTCCAATCATCACTTACCATAAAGCTTTATATATTATTTTCTTGTTAGAAAGACATACTTGCATATAGTAAGTAGCTTATAGTAAGTAATTCCTGGCATATACTGGTCATAAGTTATATGCAAGTGTGCAATTTTTGCTTCACTCATCGTACAAACACGGCAGCATTAGTCTTGTAATTGGGATTGTTCTAACGCATTTGAGATGGTCCATTTGTGATGCAAAGAGCTTTCAATTGCAGCCTTCCACGTAGAGCTGTAGCTCATGAGAGCGGTGGAAACTCAGAATAAAAGCACTCTGTTTTAATAAAACGTACGTGAACAAATCGAATTTGATCCTCGGTGCGGGCAACAGTGAAATTGTTAATTAAAATTTTAAGTCCCGAGTTACCACGTGCTCGGCGGTGAAGGAAAACTTCGTAAGGATATTTGTATGTCTAAGAAATTAATTTAAAAAAAAATATTTTGAATATATGTCCACACTTGACGAACACTAGTCCGCCAATCTGCAGTGGAGCTGAGTGGTGGACTACGCTCCACTCGCGATACACCCCCTCTGGGGGAGTAGCTTATGCCTAGTAGAGGGATTTATATATGTATATAGGCCATTACTTTATTTATTTATTTTACCACGTTTTATGGGATACCAGTCTACGGCTTAAACACTCTTATAGACAGCAGAGGTTTAGTAAATTAATCATTGCTTCAAAGGTAAAGTTTAGAAAATATTTTTGTTTTAAAGTATGTTCAAGAAATGTTCTCAATATTAATTTTTTCCTGTATAATAATATTATTTTAAGGGAGATCTGTAAAATTTCTCACAATGGGCAATATGATCATTTTAAGTCTATAAAAAGACCCTGTAACTGCCATTCCACCCGTCATAGGTGATACATATTTTATGATGATACACATTATCCTGTCCATCTACAGCATTTCAACCATGGTGTCTTTTACTGATCATTACCGATGATGTCAATTGCGCAGAAAATATTATAATACTGCAAGGGGCCTCCCAGAAACCAAAAATTTCTTTTGCACATATGTACGGCCTTTCACCTGGGACTTGGACCCAGGGGCCGTGACACAGGTGACTCAGCTACTCCAACTAATACAAAACTGGGCTCAAAAGAAAAAAATGCTGTGTTCCATATTTGAAATTTTACACAGTACATTTATTTTCAACCTGAGTAGTCGTTAGTTTACATTGACGAATGGTCACATATCTAAGACATCTTAAAAGATGAGCGTCTTGTGGATAGTAAAAAGGTTAATATAACGGAAATGTAGAACAGTTTCAGTTTATTTTACTTTTTTATTTATATTAAAATTATACTCGTTAAAAAGTGATCGAGCGCTTATGGCGCTCTGCCCTTGATTAGTGGGTAACCATCATAAAGGCTGTCGATAGGGAGCCTCGGCTTGGACCGTTACCTTGTTGCGCGTGCTATCTGTGTTGACTGGTGAGAACATTGCGATATTGCGAATAATTATGTTTGTTTGTAGTGTTGTATTTTTTTTTATTACATTGAGAATAACAAACGAGCACTCAGTTTACCTGATGGTAAGTGATTTATGCCGCCCATGGCACCTACATTCATCCTTGACAAGGAATCATAATGCAGATGCGTGACACCCTTGAGGACTGAGATAGAATGCCTCGTCACTAGTTTATTACTAGGTGTTTGTGTATAGTGTTTTATGGAGAACTTGGGCCCTAGTAGTCAAGTCATGGGGATCGTCGAGTCGTGGGTGCTTCGGTCTCTTTCGGACGCAGGTGAAGTTGTGATTCGTGATGGGATTGTATGTGACGACACTTACAATCAGAAGGTAAGGATGTGTGATGGCAGAGCGGAAGTATCGGCGGGAAGCATGCTTCAGGTACAGAGTTATGGTCCGGATCTATGTGTAGATTTTCATTACGCAAGAACCACGACGCACCAGTAGCCTTGCGCATGAATCGATTTTAAATTTTACCTGAAGTCCGTGAATGAAATGCGGGGGTAAGACAGGGCTTGCGTATGTCATTATGGTTCGGATGCAAGTCTTGTAAAGTGTTATTTTATAACGTAGAGACATTTTGCAATTTTTGCAAACGACCTAGGGTGAACCTGCCCGATTCATATGCGATTGATGAAATGAGTCTTTTATCTAATGTGACTCCTACGTATTTGACTGTCTTTTCCCAGGGGATTGGACGATCGAATAGCTCTATGGTTGGTAGATTAGGCGTTTTGATGCGCTGAGAGAAGAACATGGCTGGTTGACGTCGATCCTACATTTCCGAAACGTGTACGTGGTATGTCGTTGGTGTAGAGTGTGTAGAGAATGGGACCTAGGACTGAGCTTAGTGGCACTCAGGCTCGAATGGCATGAACCTCGGAACGTGTTCCCTTGACGCACGGTATTGAAAGGTTTGAGTGCGGAAAAAGTCTTGTGTAATTAAAGCGAGTCGAACTGGCTCACCGAGCTCATACATTTTGTAGCCCGTTGTGCCAGACCTTGTCGAATGCTTTCGCTACGTTGAGGAGAAGCACCCCGGTTTGCTAGCCCCGAATAATTCTGCTCTAGATGTGTTCTGTAATGCGGTGCACTTGATGGGTACATGAGTGCTGAGTGCAAGATGTAGGAGAGTGCAGTAGGGTACTTTGAGGGCTTGAGCATCCCTATGACATCCGTTTTCTTCCAGGGGTTCGGGAAGGTCCTTTGTGCATGGCCGCGTTATAGATTATCACCAGTAGGTGTAAAATGGATATGGGTAGGTTGGTTTAATAACCTTGTTGGTGAAACCGTAGGGCCTAGGGGCCTTGCAGGGTTGCAGGTTTTTAATTCTAGGCTTAATTTCGGTGTATGTAACTTGAGTAACGGAATCGCTAGGTGGTTCCTTAGACCTCGCTGTCAACCATTGTATGATGAGCGGAGTCAATCTGTAGGGTGCTTGGTGAGCAATGAAGCTCGAGATTATCAGCCAGATATTCGGCTTTCTCTTCATTTAGGAAGGCGGGCGGTTTGTCTGGACGTGCTAAGGGAGGCACTGTATGGGCGGATGGGAAGGTTCGCTTGTGGAGAAGTCTCTATCCTATGGTATTATTATAGGCTATGCTTGATCGGACTTCACGCTGAAGGGAACTTAGCATCAGCCGGTTACTCTCTGTGGGATATAATATCGTTTGGCAGGGTTCATCGGTGGCCAGCCACCGTGGGAGGTTCCCACGAGTAATCCTCGACGACTGTCAGGATATACCTAGTGAGAGCATAAGCTGCGAGATCCGTGTCGTTGACTGAAGAGATGTTGTTAAGAACGGCATCTAGGTGAAGTGATGTAGCTTCTGGTTTCTGAGTTAGTGTCAGTCAATTATAACCTTGGTCGAAGGTGAGGTTGGGGCGGAGGGCCCTAACCGAAAAAGAACGGGACGGTGGTCAGAAACGAGATTCGTAGATAAGCTCTATCCCTGCAAGAAGATCAACCTCGACTTCCAGTCGAGGTTGATCTTCTTGCACATAGCAATATCAAGCATATTTGATGCGTGACCCAGTGTATATAGGAATGGGTTGGCGTAATCAGTACTACGACGTCCAAGTACGAACGACGTACGAAGTTGACAATGGCTGACACTACATGTTGATAGCGTATTGTGGCGCTAATTCTGACTTCAGGTTTGCCATTGGAGTCCCTTAGGGCCTTCGCGAGGGCTGAGATGTCAGCGCCATTGAAATCGGTGGCGGCGAAGTGACCCACTAAGGGCTTATCTTTCTGCTTGGGGCCTTTGGGCAGTTAAAGTAATAGTCATCTATGCTGCACAGGACACGCTTGACTTGACTTCGTTTAAGATGTCTTGAAAGACATTGGGGTATCCTTTTCAGGCAACTGATGAAATGTATGGGTTTTACAATGTACATTTATTTTCTAGAGTTTATTCCTACTTCCCTCCCCGTCGGGTATAGGCAGGGAAGATGTATGCCTAGGTGTGTAGCCCTACTGCATCGCAAAAACACCAGCAATAAAAATTACTCGATCTATTGTTCTCGAAACAATATAAGCGCAGGTGGCTCGCTTGGGGTAGCTAGGGTAGGCCGTGGTGGGGCGCCAGGTGACCGTGCACGGCCAGTGTTGAGGGATGAGTGAATGAAAACTCCTTGGTAAACAGGAAAACCCGCGATCACCAAGTTGTGTGTGCTTCTGAGTCACAGAACAGTGATTAATAGTAATTACTATCTTTTAAAATAAAATTAATATTCTATTACTATTCGTTTAATTTAATTTTATTCAACATTTGCGTACTCAAATTACTGGCGTAACTTGCTGTTTTTTTATGTTAAAAGAATCGGACCCAGATCAGACCCTATTATTGTCAATTAAGTATTATAAAGAAAAAATACTTACTTTGATTCTTAGATCAACTTGAAACTCTTCTTTCCTTTCACGCTCACTCGTCACCTCTAGAGTGGTAGGTAAGGATTGCGAATGCGAATGAAATTTTGTTCGATCACAACACACCTTGACTTTTCCGCAACGATACATATACAAGTATATGCTTGACGATTATGGTAACCTTTAACTTGTCCCTTTTGCATTATATATTTAACATTCGTAAACCTTACCTAATTCATTGTTCTCATTTAATTGAAAGTTCAAACTTTTAAAAATTCTAACTTGGCGCTTCTTTTTCAGAGCATCATTTTATCATACTGATTATATTTTAATAAAAAATTAATATATACTAGCATACTCCGTTACTTTGTTAAGTAAAAAGTTGGTCAACACAGGCAACGCCGTAAAGTTATTATGCTATTACTATATTTTATTACCCGCTTATATACTATATAAGTTATAAAAATTGTAGGATGTTTTTAATATCCGTTTAACGGTAATAAAAAAAATCTGTAAGATATCTATAAAAGTCAGAGTTAACACTTTTTTATGAAATTTATTCGTAAAAATTTAACTCAAATGTAGCATAAATAAATTATTCTGTATAAACCATTTTTCGGAATATATTTTAAATTATCGTAAATAGTCCACTTTCAAAATCGCCTCGACTTAGATTATTTTTACACTTTTTGGATGTCAGATTTAGATACATATTATAATGTCTATGGCTTTATTTGAACAATGAGATCTCAGAAAGTTTCAGATGCAGTGTAAGTGTTATATTATACAACACGCTTAGCCTCGACAATCAAGATTTTAGAAAATAAAAAAATCTGTATTCATTTTACCACATAGCATGATTTTTTTTTTTTAGCACGTGTGTACTCTAAAGAAAGTGCCATCGATTTCGTTTATTCCCTTTTAGGTGTTGTCTGAAAAGTTTTAAGTCAAGATAAATTCATCATACTTTTCTCAGGTTCAATTACTAAATATGCGCCGGGACTGTACGTCATTTGCTTCCTTTCATCTGTCTTTTCCATTAAAATAATATCTACTCCAAATAGTTTCATATCAGTTCACATTAGTAGAAATATAAATAGAAAATGAATTAAGAATATGAGGTGTTAGTTAACACTGTTGAAATGTTCAACTGCTAAATTTATTTGAATATTAATGAATGTTATATTGTTAAGACTTTTTCACTAGATGAAACGATGAACTACAAAGGTTTAATGTAGGAGGTCGGAAAAAAGTTTTATAAAAAAAATTGCGAAGGTTTATTAGTAACAGAAACGATGGACTAACATAATAATCATTATATCATATAAACCAAGATAAATGTAAAGTTTTCAAACTAAGGAATTATAAATATTTTACGTTTTTTTTTACGATTACGATTTACTATCATACATACGACTTAACAGTAAGTACATACTAAAAGCATTAATCTAATCTTATTATTTTGTCAGGCTAAAAATATTTCCAGATGAATAATTGTAGGTATGTAGCTTTATACATCTTTTATAATATCTATTAGATTAGATAGATGGATGATAGTGGGTCGATATCGGTTCCCCAGGGGTCGACTTAAACGTAAACTGATTTTGGGGATCGACGAGGTCTACAAATCGACCCCTATTAATTAACACAAGTTTTATTTGACTAGCTTATTTAAGAGTTTGACTATATAATTATATAATTTGTGTTAAATGCACCTTGTAATAAGAATGACTAATATTTTAGTAGGAAGTACCATTGTTGTACTTTTAAAAAATTGAATAGGTCGATAAGCCTAAAAGTTCATGCATGCAAAGTAAGATAATGTATTCGAGCATACAAGTCTATCAGGCACGTTTTGTCTCACTCTGTAATTGACGCATATACGCGATTTAAAACGAACAAAATCATGATCAAGTTCAAGTCCAAACATAGCTCCTCATATTTTACTATATAACAAGCTCGCACTTCGGTTAAAAGTTTATTTGCGTTTTGAAATTCTTTGGAGAGCTTGAATGATCACACTCATCTACTAATTTATTTCAAGAGCATACAAAGTGATTTCATAGCTAAATAAAGTTAATAACCTATTCAATTCAACTAATTTCACAAGGAATTGACGAGAGTGGTCGCGTCGTGGAAAACATTTTATGCAATTTCTTACAGATCAACAGATTCTCTCTACAGTTGGATGAGTCTACATTACTAACTGAGTCCTAGATTACATCAGTCTTTACAATATGTTATATAAATTCTGTCAACCAGATTCGAAGCAATTTTTTGAATTCTCGGACATTTGCTCAGCTATGTGAGTCGAGGTCTTAACTCGGTCACTGAAGGTGCTGGCTACCAAGATGCTCGTGCTTAGCAAGATTTTCAGTAATTTTTGAATCTGCTTGAGAGAGAAATTGAAAGAAAATCTCAACAATTGTAAAACAGATATTTATAACCTCACTCATATCTTTTGTATGTAGAAAAAAGTATATTTGCAGCTGAAGGGTGACGATCTCATATTGATTAAAACAAAATCAATAATATCGGCCTTTGTGGGTAAACTCATCCTTTATAAACAAAATTTAAGCAGAATGGAATGTTCGCAGTTGATGCTTTAAGACGATTTTATTTTATCATATGTCAATCATCACTTGACGCATTACACAAGTATTTTACTACGAGGTTTGAGGATCTCTTAAATTTACAAATTGCTCTATGGATAATAAATCCGTACAATACCAAAGCCAATGTGATAATGCAAGAAGAGTTGATTACCATCACCATAGATGATGAGGGATCCGGGAACCCTATTACAGGTAATGAGGCTTTCTAGGTATTCTGGGGACTGAAATAGCCAGGGGTAATAACGCATGTCAATCAGTGTTAAGATGGATGATGATCTGCAGTCATCACTTAACATCGGGTAGTATGTATGCTCGTTTTTCACCTTCGATTATAAAAATGCAAAAGTTTGTTGAACTATTTTTATTTATTTATTATTCACACTAATAAATAAATTTCACTCCATTAAGATTCACTTCATTTTGTACAAAAATTAATTGGTTCTGCATTTATTTTATGATTTATGGAATAACAAGATAGCATAAGACAGCGTACATGTAACATAAGTATATTCACAACCTGTCACAACACTATGAACTTGAGTTAATTAAAAGGAGAGACACCACATTTCGTAATAGAGTGCACATGTTGAAAGTATACATCAAAGCAAGAGCTGAGATTGTTATGTAAAGTAAAGGTCACACTAAATGTGCCAGAATTATAAATAGAACTCACACAAATATAAATAATATTACTTAATATTAAATGTTTATTGTACTTTTACTAAAAGAGTTTATTACCTACACGTTAAGGAAAAGGATAGTTGCTACAATCGGTAGACTAAATTAATTATATAAATGATGCAATTTTTTTATGGAATAAATATTATAAGACAACCAACTGTGAATTTAAAATATATAAATAATCATCCTATATAAAAACAAACATACTAGTACTTTAAAAACTGAGTATGCATAACGTTTTAGAAATCTAACAAACGTTTATCAAAAACTTTATCTTGTATAAACAACAATATATATAATATATCTTTATTCACGTATTATTTTTAAATTAGAGAATACAGAGAAACATTCAGGTTCTGATGATATGTAATTCCTGCAACGTGTGAAAATCATATTCATACCCGAGAAATCATAATATAGATGGGTTATCTCCCTTGAGGATTCATCTAGTCGTCAGCGTACCGATACTGGTGCTTTGAATTCGAAGGCCAATACTTGGTGGCCATCGTGCTATAAATATACCTTGTTGGATCTATGTATGTTTTAAAATCACCCTTGTTAATTAAACCAAACCTTAATTGTTCTGAACAAGAGTAATTATAAATGTAAATTAAAGAAAACAACGCAAAATAAAAATAATCAAGTCCAAAGTTTGTCGACATTTAATGAGAAGAAAAAATAGACTTAGACCCCTTTTAGACTTGTAAATCATTAACCCTAAGCTTATCTTTCCACTTTTCATCAGTTCCATATTTGAGATGAACACGCATTCGTTATCTTTGCAGAATGTGCGGACGCGTTATCGTGATGAAGGACATTACTGAGAGGATGCTTTTCACGAACTAAATTCTCTGAACCACGAACACACCGACGTGTGACATGGGGCTTCATCATCAAATGCCAATTATCGCTAACAACTTTTTTGTTGACTTAAGCCACAGCAAAAATCGTAAAAAATTATTGAGTGAAAATGTTCACTAGTTAAATTCATTGTAATAGCGACACACAATTTTCTAAAGGATGCCACAAAAAATTATTCATAAATTAAAAAGTAACATGTCGCAGAGAGTTCCTTTTTCGAATTCTCTAATTACTTTTTTTTATTGTAAATGGCCATTTCCAGAAACATTCAGTATGGCCGACGTACGTTTAAGAACTTATGAATATATCCAATCAAAAAATATTTGATATTGCTTTGTTTTAAATCAAATATATAAATGAACTCTAACGCCCATTCTGGCATATTCGGGGCCTCATCACCGGAATCTAATTTTAGAAATCAAAAATTTATAACTACATTATTTTCATTTAATAGGACATTTTAAAAAATCAAGAAAAAAGAAAAATGACTTTGGGGCGACTCGTGCTTGACATAATTTGGTCGAAACAGAAAATCATTAGGACAGTGTAAATATGCCGTCCGTGTATACCTTTATATTCATTTATTCGTAATAGTTATGTTTTTGAAAATAGTAATGCCACCAAAGAATAAAGTAACAGTGTATATTTCTAAATCTTTTTAGTAAACAAAACTCTAACTACTCATTAACTTCATTACCGTTCAGCGTCGTCACCGGGACTGAGATATGCATTGGCGTTATAATTTTTAATTTTTATTGAGACTATTACAAGCATATATTGCGCCGCGTGATCCCAGTTCTAAGCAACATCTAACTAGATACTTTTCCAAGTTAGGATAATTTATTGTAATCGCACCCTTGCCTGTTGGATTGTCAATCGCATTGGTAATCGCCCAAAAACCCACCAAAAAAACCATGGCTAGATATTTAAAGGACGGCGTCGTCGAAATTGTTGTATAGCCAAAGTTGAAAGGCTGTTTCATAATGGCAATGTTTTTATGGCGGAATCATTAGCTCACGATTCAACGGTCCATTATTTGAACCCCAGCTGCCATGTAGTACCGAATTTTTTTTTGTATCCAATTTAATACGATAAGCATCTTCTGATATGAATAATAAATTTCCTATAGAGGACATATTCTTGCTATTTTCTTACGAATTTTAATATATACACTTAAATGCAAAGTTTTTGGTAAAATCTTTAAGATCGTTTGTAAGTGGATGTTTTGTTCTGCCTGAATCGATATTTTATTTTGTTGTTGAATGTGAATTTCCACCTCTTTTAATTTCTTTCAAATGCTATACACGGAGTTTAATACTAATGCAAAATTGAGAAATTGAAATTGAGAGATGAATTTTTCAAGTAAAATAGTGTATTTTCTACAAATTATTAGGTATTGAAAATGTTGTTGTACGGTTAGGGAAAGTTTTTAAAACAAAGGAGAAACATTATGGATTTAAAAATACTCTATCAAAAAAATTAAAAAAATGGATAGGACTAAGTTGCCACCCAAATCTTACCACTTATTTAAATCGAGACTGTGATAACTACCGAAATTGTTATTACTACTACTTTACTTTATTATTAGATACGAACGAGATTAGAGTTTTATACATAAGAATTTGATAAATAGAAAATTATTGAAACATTCCAGTAACACCCGAACCCAAAACTGGTAAATTGCAATACTGACGTCCCAGCCACTAAGTTGTTTACCCTTATTTCTCTACAAACAATTATATGATAAAAAAAAATTACAATGTAAACGAGATTTTATTGTGTTAGTATCACATCTTTATATATTCTAGTTCGGAATCCCTAAATCGGGCAGAAAGTTCACGCTCAGACTGAGAATCACTTTAATCTATGTAATTCTAATCTGATAAATTACAGGCAGGCGGATTGAGCTGACAACCATGGCTAAATTGGTTGGCTACTACTGACGAAATCCGGACGACATTGCTCAAATTTTTAAAGTAAGAAATTTAATTCAAAATTTCAGCCATTTCAATAATCACTACAAAGTACAAAACAGAATTCCCCCGTTACAACTCTCTGTCTGTGCGCGTGTTGAAACCTATTGAACAGATTTCGTCCAAGATTTTAGTTATAGGCGAAGACGTTTTGTATGTATTTATAACAAACTTGTATATTATTGATCTTTGAGTTATATTGGCCTGAGGTTCAAATTTTAAAAAAAATAGTAACTTCTGATTATTCCATGTCAGATACTAAATTAATAATTAATACGTTAAAGCAAAAAGTCAATGTGGCAATCACGTGGGCCATTGGTAAAAGTAACTAGCAATTGACTTTATCTCACCGACTTTTAATTCCCGCCAATGCGAATATTATTGCAACAATATATGTAAAAAAGATTAATTAAAGATTAATCAGACTAATCCTTTGATAACTAAAAACGAATTTATTTATTGAATTCTCACACATTTTGGCCACCATATTCAGTAAGAATTTGTGAAACAGACATGAAATGGCACATGCTACAAGCCGTTAGTTCGACTACCTAGTTCCTAAGCTTTCACGGCTTAAAACAGACCGTATACAATTTTTTATTTACAGTTATTGAATAATAACTAGATTTTCAGACAAAAAATAAGTGTAAAAATATCGCTACATTTCGAGTCTTTAAATTGGTTACCCGTTTGTATGAAAGCGTAATAATAACAATTCAATTTGTCGGCACTGATTTCAGAAAATCACAGTAAACACTCTCACAATACAATTTTCGTCCAATAAAAGCGTAACGTAAATTAATTTAAAAAAGCCACATGATAAGCCTAGTAAGAAAAATTCTCATTTCAAATTCTTTAATAACTATCGGTCATGTGTTATGTGTATATTACTATAATTAATGTAAATTACAAATATGACTGAAATAAAAAAAAAGATAAACCTTCGACCTTTTTCTTCAATTTTAAATTACCACAGTAGGAATTATTGAATAATTGTTAAAATCGTTCAACAATCTTGACATATAGAATCAGGTCGCAACAAAGTCATGCTATGTGATATGACTAATAATTTTCTTTTTATGTACATAATTTGAATGTGAAATTATTTTATAAATATTATCCAATAATCCAATTTAACAAGGAAAATCCCAGTTAAAAACGCATAAGTGAAAATACATAATAAAAAAAACTAAATAAACTTTTATTGCTGAGTACAGGAAAATCTATCACAAATTGCATATTTACAATAAAATTTAACAAATATGACTATGACTAGGAATATAAAACTTTTTATATAAAGATAGTTAGCATAGGCCTTCTCTCTTGACGGGATATCGGAGCAAAGTCTGCCTCCGCTGCCGATTGACGGACTTTACATGCCTTCGAAATATATATTTTTATTTCTTAGCATGCAGTATCCTCATTTTGGTTATGTAATCATAAATAGCACTTAAAATGCAATTCACAATATCATTCACGCCAGTGCCGAGTATAGAGCCCACACTCGTGTACCGTGAATAAAAAACGATCATCCGGACTCCAAGCTACAACGACTATTGCACATTTTTTTAATTTATTATTACAAAAACATCTATAATGAAGACCTACTAAGTAACGCTTAATCGTTCTCATTTATCATCGCTCTGGAAGTGAGAAGAGGGCAATAAGAACTATATTATTACTTTGTTTACCCGTTGAAGAGTATTTTGCAAAGGAAGGAATAGGTATTTGGGTAAGATAGTGAGACTTGAACATATAAATATTTTATTTTGTCTTAACAAAGAAACGTGTTAGTATTATGCCATTAAAAAGTTTTCGTACACCGCAATGAATTTCTAGCAGCATCATTTTTAGCCAATCTAACGACTTACCGTTTTATCGCCCTATTCCAAATAATCAGAAATAGATAGAAATCTCTATCGGTGAAGTTTTCAGTAAATCTTTAAACTATAAGGTAAACCCTTTTTTGTAAAAGACTCAGAGACGTCTTCGTGAAAAACGTAATAATATAAACATTTTAATAGAAAATTAAATATACACCATAAAACCTAGTTTTATTAGAGCAGGCGTAGTATTGTGTTTAGTAAAAATCGGGTTTATTATTAGTAAATATATTGTCTTCTGAGAATTCTATACATAATTCAGTGTTTCGTAACATATTCTTTGAGTATAATATAGATATATGCTCGACAACTGGCATGCTTGTTAGGTCTATTGTCTAAGGATTCCAGTTTGGCTTAATGCATTGCCGTCCATCAATCTGAATACATTATTGTCAACCAAACCTTATGCACAATCGCAGGAATTCGTTTTTGAGCGCCAATATGCCAAACATAAGTGTCCTGTGATCTCCAAGGACTATTGTAACAAAAGAATATCTCTATAAATATAGAGACCATAACAGGAGACCCAATAGTACAATCTTAGTGCCTTGGGAGTAAAGGAATTGCGTGGGACGCGGTATTCGTAGATAAATCGTCACATTTTAGGAGTACCTATATCAAGGGGTGGCTTCGGAGGCAATCGAAATAGCTAAAAGGCGCAAATCAAAATCAAAATCATTCACGGTCGAGACGGTGGATCCGTGGGGTCTGGATCTCGGTCGAAAAAGTTTATATAAGAACTAAATGCTTCAAATCGCCATTGCTGCTGGTGACAATAGAGCTGTTTCTTCTGCCCTCTTTCTTCTTCTGTTTGTTTCCTCTCTCAAAGGTTAAGTATAACAATTCAGGGAGGAAAGGCAACCAGCTTTCTTGGTAACCTACATTTACTTTACTTTCTAGGCTATTGTAACGTTTTATGTTTTATAAATAAATGTTATCTATTTGTATATAATATCAATAAGACAAGACGGACTTATTTAGTATGTAGTAATTTTTTATGTATAAATGATAAATAAAGATATATATTTTATATTATATTAGGGGTGACACATGAAAATAGATGTAGCATGACTCTACCACTGTATTTCATATCATGAATAACTTTCTTTATTACATAAAATTATTTTATAATGCGATAATTTCCGTTTTCTATTTCATAGGATCGCGGATCGCATTCATTATTGTCGCGCTTCATTATTCAAACAAACGAAAGAAGAATAACAGAAAAAAAACACAAAGATATTTCGTGACTGCAATAATTTAATCTTTGACAAGTAGACTTGTTTCCATCAAAGGCTTTATTTCCTTTTATCATTTCGTCCAAAATTATTTTAAGACGAACCTTTCACGCAAAGTGCTGTGAGCTAGAGAAAAGTTAAATCAATTATTTGGTTACGGGTGAAATATAATTGTCAATTGTTGAAGTAGCGAACTTGTGATATTGCTATATATTGAAGTAATAACCGATACTATTATAGTAGTTGTAATTTTATCCTTTTCCGAACCACCAATTATATATCAGATAAGGTTTGCGTAAGTTTTCGTTTATCTCAAGTAATTTTGAGATACATAAAATATTTGCTTTTCATGTAAAAAAAAAGGTTCTATGTACTGAATTACAAAAACAAATAGACTTTCCTGAAAGAAAAAAAAGGATGTTTCAATTAAAGAAAACACCAACAAGTCGTTGAAGTAGACTCATAAATACACACATCCTTAAAAATTGACTAACTAAACCAATTATTGTTATTTTTATTGTTTTGTTATTAATAATTAAACATGCATGCGTCGACATTAATGAAATTGTTTTATTTAAATAATAATGTTTATATCTTTTTCGTAACAATACGGGTGGCAAGGGATGAAAGAAATAGCTTAACCAAAGTAAATCAAATTTATGTACGATTCTGTCTCCACCGAATGACTACAAATCGCGCAGAAAATGGTGTCATAAAAATTATACGGATCAAATAGATATAATCTTTTATAAAATCGATTAAAAAGGATTTTATTTAATATTATAGAATATAATGATCTAATCAACTATTTTATATTATAATTGTAATAAAAACTATTTATATATTTAAAGTTCGAAAATCTATTTAACTTAATAAATAGAATCCTAAAACCCAATTATTACACACGAATTTTGAACATGAAAATATTAAAAAGCATTATTTTTGCAACAACTATGATAAGAAAAGTAAGCAAGTAAAAAGGTATTATATTTAAAAAGAAAAACTATGAATTATATCATCTGTTGGTGAAATCCTTTTTCTATTAGGATTATTTTAATATAATTATAAAGCAAACAAAACCTACAAAAGTTTGTTAAAATTAATTTAATAAGAAGGGTAAGTAAATTAAATATACTTCTTACTTATGCTTCTGTTGAAAGTTAGTGATGATATAACAATGGGTATGAAGTATTATTTTATTTAAGAACATTGTATTTAATTTATTGACAAAATAAAAAACCGCACTATACCATCTATTAAATGATCCGAGGCAATTAAGTAACTAAGACGAAAAATCAATTAGAAATGAGTATCATATCACTTACCACACACATCAGTCAATTCTGTCAACATTCGTTAACGGATCATCGGAACGATTTTATCACAAAAAGAAACCCTAATTGTGTAACTAAATTAATTTATTCTTCAAGTAAAGAAAGGCACACACAAAAAATAATATACTAAAAACATCGAATATTTATTTCGTATCGAGTGAAAGGTCGGGGAGGAAAATACGGAAATACGACCTCCAGCTTCCACGTCTGAAACAGGACTGAAATACATGTAATATTTGTTGGCTCTCTCTGCGGACAGCAAACCACTGAGGGATGATAAAATGCGCCAGTACTCGCGATAGGCATTTTACAAACCTTAAAATATATCTATTTATCTTTTAATATTATAACAAATCATCCAGTAATTTGACCAGAATTATCATTAACTGCAGTTGTTTATAGCATTATCGTAGTGTTATAAAACGAACAAATGTGAGATTTGAAAGCATGCCAAGATATAAATTCGCTGCTGTGTATATAAAATATCTAGTGTATTTAATATATAAAAACTAGGTATATATTTTGTAAACGGAAGAGTTATATTTTTAGATTAACTGATAAGTAATTTAATTTTTTAAATTAAGTGATGTTTTCTTCAAACGAATAGATTTCCCGTTCTTCCACGCTTTTATCGTAACCGCCAGCAGATTGTGAATGGACACAGAAACTTTATTGAACTAAATGATTTAAAATAACGTATAAATCATATTTGAAGAATCATTTAGCTTCAGGCAATACTCATACTAATATGAATATAATGACTATTTGTAAACCGACACTCTTTTATGATTTGCTTTTCTACGTAACGTTTTGATTTAAACTCTGTATGATTTAAAAGAATAACATTTATCATATCATAGTCATGATGTGTTTTTATTATGTATATTTACTTTATATGTAATTTTCTAATGTTGGAAACGTCAATAACCTTAAGTATGGCTATAATACCTTAATGACTTAAGGTACGGTCTGCTAAACTTAAGGTAGGTTCGAACCGCTATTTGGCTATAGTCGTGATTTTTTTTTTCGTGCTGATAGCCGCTGTTAGCCCGAGGGCTTTTACAGTTTAGCCGGATTGAGAGGTGACCGAGCGCTTATGGCGCTCAGTAGAGATCTCTATTAGTGGGTAACCAGCACAAGGGCTCCCAAGAGGGAGCCTCGGCTTGGGGCGGTATGAGGGTGCAATGTACGTGCGTAGTGTTTTATGAAGGGCTTGCGCCCTGGTGGTCACGTCATCGGGGTGGTCGAGGGCGTGCCTCGGTCTCCTTCGGACGCGGATGTATCTATGATTCGAGATGAGATTGTAAGTGGCGGCACTTACAATCAAGGGGTTTGGGTGTGTGGCGGCAGAGTCGAAATATCGGCGGGAAGCCTGCTTCAGGTACTGAGCTATGGTTGGCAGCTCTACGTGTAGATTTTCATTACGCAAGAACCATGGAGCACCGGTGGCCTTGCGCATGAAACGATTTTGTATTACCTGAAGTCGGTGATCATATTCACGCGTATTCGCGGAAAGGCATGCTCAAAGACGGGGCTTGTGTATGTCATTATGGGTCGAATGCACGCTTTGTAGAGTTGTAATTTTATTACGCAGGGACATTTTGCTATTTTTATATAGAGTAACCGGTGTAAACGGCGAACGCTGCTCAATTCCGTACGCGGTTGATATGCGGACCGAAGGTGAATCTTTCATCTAACGCCTAAGTATTTAACTGTCTTTTCCCAGGGATTGGATGATTAACTAACTCTATAGTCGGGAGATGAGGCCTTTCGTTACGCTGAGAGAAGTACATGGCTGCACTTTTGGTGGGGTTAACCTCGATCCTCCATTTCCGAAGCCATTTTCCTAAGGTGTACGCTGTTGCGTTTGCAAATAGTGTCTGGTTTTAATCCAGATACGTAGAGGCTGGTGTCATCGGCGAAAAGAGCTACACACTCGCTCTACACTGCGAGTGCGCGGTATGTCGTAGGTGTAGAATGTGTATAAAATGGGACCTAGGACGGAGCCCTGTGGTACTCCAGCACAAATGGGCCAAACCTCGGAACGACGTTCCCTCGACGCGGTACCGAACATGCAATTGTGAAGAAAATCTCGTACGATTAGTACGAGTCGATCAGGTACACCAAGCTTATACAGTATGAATATGAGCCCGTTGTGCCAGACCTTGTCGAAAGATTTCACCATGTTGAGGAAAAGTGCCTCAGTTTAGTAGCCCCGAAGGAATTTACTGAGAATGTGCTCCGATGATGAATGAATGATGCGATGCACTTGATGTGTGCATGAGTGTTGGGTGCGAAACCCGAACTACTCATTGATTGGTAGCCCTCGGGGCAGCATGAAGTCCTTGAGGCGGGCGAGGATAAGCCTTTCATGTATCTTACCCAAGACTTTAAGTAGGTTGTGGGTCGATAGGCTGATGAATCGGTTGGGTGTTTGGTGGCGTTGGCACGTTGTGCGAACCCACCGGTTATGTCGCATGTTCGGCGGATGGAGATAGCGGAGCACGTCCACAAGGAAACAATAGTGCCTAGCCGGGAGCCTTGCGTGGTCGCAGGTTTTTAATTATAGACTCAACTTCGGTGCATGTCACTTGAGTAACGGAATCACGTGGTGATGCCTTACTCCTCTAGTTGATTTCACTGTCACCCATTGGAAGGTGAGCGGCGTCGATCGGTAGGGTGCTTGGTGAGCATTGGAACTCGAGATTGTCAGCCAGACATTTCTCTTCGTCTAAGAAGGCGGGTGGTTTATTGGGACGCGCTAAGGGAGGCATTGCTTGCGCAGTGCCTCCTTTTAGGGACTTGGGAAATCGCGAAGACAAGATGAGACGGATCGATGTTGGATAGGTGATTATCCCACTGATCGTTCCTGTACTGGGCTATGCGTGATCGAACTTCACGCTCAAGGGTACGTAGTACCAGCCGATTACTTTCAGTGGGATATGTCATGGGCACGAGTCGCCGCATTCTTACGTCTCATTAGCTTCTTTATGTCGTTTGGCAGGATCCATCGGTGGTCATTTTCCGAGGGAACCCGCCTCGAACAATCCTTGACGACGGTCTTGATGTACCTAGTGGCATGAACTGCGAGGTTTGTGTCGTTGACTGAAGATATGTTCCTAGGAATAGCATCTAGGTGCGGTGATGTGTACAGTCGTGAATCACCATCTTCTAATACAAGCATTTTATGCTAAGTTGGCGTAGTTACCCCGACTGTTAGTAATATTAATAACATTCTCTAAAAAAAATTCAGAAAACTGTGAATGGAGTTTTTAATTAAAACCAAATCATAAATACAATAAACAATCTTGACTAATACAATCCATCCCATAATACTCGTATTATGAAATTATTGAAATTAAATGTGAACTTAATCTTTATAAGACAACGTAGAGAGATGTTCTTTTGTTTTATTAACCCAAGTGCTCATTCTTGCACCTCAATATATCGCCCTTGATCTTTGCATTACAAAGAACCTGATCTCAATGGAACTATTGTCTTAGGAAGTACCTTACGACATTGGCCTTGGCTTAAAAGCACTAGAAATCTTTGTTTGGCGCTTAAAATTTACAAAGATAAAGTACTGCTTTGATAGCGACAACCGTCATATCAGCATGTCGTATGGTGTGTTACAAAGTGGCTTTAATAGGTAGATATCATAAAATATTTTTTATGAATAGCATCCAACAGTATTATATATAATCACTGTATTCATGATTATTAGTAGCAAAAATTATCCTGAAAGGATTATTAGAAATATATTTATATTCTTAAACAGAACATTCTACTCGTATATGGAAGGAAATATTTTGGTTCCACATTAATATTCTATCCATGCTTGCAATTGATGATTGCAAAAATTTATTTTCACTTTTTTCGAAACTTTTTGTATTACCCATTGGTAGACCGAGTTTAAACATGGTCTCACCGTTAATAATGGGCGAAGTTTAAACAGTTTAAAACTGAACTGTCGGTATTTGGGTTGAATATAAATTTCGCGGCTTCTAGTTGTCATTCCAAATGTAAGACGTATTTTGCAAGTAGTATTAAGAGGCGTTTTGTAAATCCAGACCATAATTACTTATTGAATATAAGTCATTAATGAACATTACCAGCACAATATAAATATTGTACGTAACTTTTCAGTAAATACGTAATAAACTAAACAACTATTCCAATTCCATTATATATTGGGGCAAGTTGTCTGTCTGTCTGAATACTCATAACATAAAAACCATTTTGACATTTCCTTTTATTGCCTTACTTCATTGTCAAACGCCTACAGAAATAACGTATCATCACGTTTCTGTTGAAGAAACTTGATTGCAGATATATACAGTAGAATCTCACTAATCCGGCACTATTAAAAACCATAGGGTGCCGAGTTATCGGTACATTCGGAACACTGGATTGTATAGAAAAAACCATTATATATAAAACAAATTCATAAAGGACAAATTCATTTCATAAAGGGAATGCAATGTGTTCATGTTCTACACGTTTTTTTATAGCTCTCGTTTTAAACTTATCATTTACTGAGGTCTATTTTTGTGCAACTGTGACGGATTATTGGACGTGTCGGTCTATTGAAATGGTGAATTAGTAATATTCTACTGTATATCTAAATAGAGACTAAGTATATAACACATAATAATTTTTTAACTACAGAACTAGTTATTTATTGTATCAGTATCTGTATTAGTTACATATACCTTACCTTTTATTTAAAATCTCGCTTATAATTTAAAAAATATATATTTTTACTACCAGTGCATGCTTTTTGTACTAGTAATAGCAGTATAGTAGTTTTTTCAGTTTAATTACATGTACCAGCGTATGTAGTTCACATGAATGATGTCATTTAAATTTCATTCATAATCAATGCCTTTACTATATTTTTTTATAAATTGCTAACTAATATATATATATAAACTACACAAAACAAAATAGGGCCCACCATGTTTTATAAATGAATTTTACAGATTCTTTTTCTTTTTTCGGTTTTTATGACTAGGAATGAATAAATTAAGGTTTTTGAAAGTATGTGAACATTAACAAGAGTAGGTTTTGACAATTTTATGGAATTTAGTCAAAATTTACAGTTTTTAGGAAAGTTTACAGAAATTATTGATTTAAGTAAAGTTTGATTTTGATTTTTATTATTGACTAAATCAATGAGTTTGATGGTGCTTAATAGCGAGTAGGTCCTCCTCTGTTCCGTATGCACTCTCTGAATCTATCTGGAACATTTTCAATCAAGTGGGTGATGTTTTCCTCGGGTATTCGCTCCCAACACAATTTTAGTGCGTTTATGAGCTCTTGTCGATTATTCACATTACTGAAGTTTGATTTGAGCCTTCTTTTCAATTGGTCCCATAAATGTTCGATGGGGTTAAGATCGGGACTCATGGCCGGCCACGGTAAAACCGTAATATTGGCTTCAGAGAGAGCTCTCTGGGTTGTTCGCGCTGTATGTGGGCGAGCATTGTCTTGCATAAAGACAAAATTTTCACCCACTCTTTGTGAAAATGGGATGACATGGGGCCGAATTATTCGATCGACATACCGGAAGGCAGTTATGGAGCCTTCTTCCAGAATTACCTGCTCAGTTTTACCGAGCAAGCTTATTCCAGCCCATGCCATAACATTTGGACTTTCAAAACGATCCGTTTCATGTATGCAAGGTTCTGAAAAACGTTCTGCACACGTGCACTCGACGATCATCGCTGAAAAACTTCACTTTACTTTCGTCCGTAAAGAGTACATTTCTCCTGTTGTCCATTGTACACTCCGCATGCTCGCGAGCAAACCCCTAACGTGCTGCATGATGCGCTCTTGTCAATTTTAGACGAATAACACGAGATCTGGAACGTTGTCCGTCTGCATGGAGCCGATTTCGAATGGTTTGATCACTAATTCGTGTGCCAGTCGATGGCCGCAGTCGATTTTGTAAGACGCGGGCGGGAATCGTACGCTCTCGACGTGCAGTCAATCTCATATACCGGTCTTCCTAGACTGTTGTAGCTCGCTCTCTTCCTGACCCAGATCTCTTCGCGACACTACCTGTCTCTAGAAAGCGTTCCCACGCGTTTCGAATAGCTCGTCGCGACACACCAAGACGTCTTGCCACTGATCTCTGAGATTCTCCGTCCTGAAGCATTAACACTGCTCTTGTTGCTGTTTCCACATCCATATGACGCCGAGAACCAGGCATAATGATCGCGAGTAACACCGAAATCAAGTCAAAATTAAAAAAGTAGACGTGCGACTATAATTTTTTTCACAATGTGACTGAGGGTACAAGTGACTGAGAATCAGCGTAATAAGTAAGTAATTAGAGTAATAAACGTTTATTGGAGTACTTCACTTTTTTTTGTCTACTCACCATTGAATTCCTGACTTGAAACATTGATAACGTTAGATAAACATGTCAACAATACTTAGAAATGTTTAACTTCACTATTTACTACCCAACAATTTTTTTTAGACGAAATTCGAGATTAACTTACAGTGGGCCCTATTTTGTTTTTGAGTAGTTTATATATATATATATATATATATATATATATATATATATATATATAAATATATATATATATATATATATTATATATTAGTTTATATATATATATATATATATATATATATATATATTAGTTAGCAATTTTTTCATAGTTTACCTGATAGAGATTTTTGCCTATCAAAAATAGATGTAGGTTATATCTATTTTTGATAAGGAAATATACATATACCAAATCACCTCTAAGAACTAAACGAAATCACTCCTTTGTCTTTTTTATCATTGGGTATCTCCCCACTGTACGAAAGAGCAATGTACTAAACTAGTATTTTAGCTAAAACCTTAGTCTTCGAAGTGGAGCAATCGTAAATATTTAATACGATAAGCAATGTGGGTGTATGCAAGTATTTATTTAAATTAATTGAGCTAAAGAAAATAAGATGAAGCATTATTTTGATGACTCGTAATTCCATTTATATCTGAAACACTATCCATTTCACGTTGATTAATGAGAGTTGCCACCTTTACCCCATCGGTGAGATTTAAAAAAATTATGATCTATTATTTACACAGACAATCCACGCTTCTGTTATATTTGTGTTCAATAAAAAATAAAAGATCTATTTCCAAGGATAAATTCAAATAGAAATCATTAAGGCTGATTTGAAACCGAACTCTTCTATTAGACGTAGTATTATTTACAATATTATGGTTCTCTGAAAGATTAACATCACTTCACATACATCAGGAGAACTATATGTCAGCGTATAATAATATATAAAAAACTAATCATTAAAACAAGAAGTTATCAATATTTGAGAACGACACATTCCCAGAACATTATATAGGTATGTGAGTTAAATATTTTATATAATATTCCTGTTCTTAAAATATTGTTCTTTGCAGAGAAGATATTTGGAACTCCCAGTCTGTGCAACAGTTCAAAGAAATCTCAAATCTGAAGATCAACAAGCAGATTAACTCGTTAATGGTTCATGAATTTATTATCACGATTTTCGCTGCTTTGCCTCCAATTGATAAATGAGTCTACGTCTCTGAATTTTGATTTATTATAATGAAGTAACTGAATTTCGATAAACTGTTTAATTTTATTCATTTATGAAATGAACATGAATAAATAATGCTGTGCAAAATTTAGCCCCGAATTTTGAATTTATTTATTTCTGTGAATTTGTAAAATATTTAAAAACATAAATATTTATAAATTACAATAATAATTACAAACTTCTCTCATGTTTTAAAAGTAACATTTATCAAAAGAAAATCTATCCAGCACCTCCTTTAACGACCGACGAAGACGCAGCATGAATGAGTCGGCTAGGCAGGAGAGAATATACCACACCAATATCACGACCTTTCAGAATACGGAGAAACTATACTATGTCACACTGAAAGTCTTTAGAAAATAAAAAACGGTTAAATGTTGAAAGTTGTGTGAAAGAAATGAAAGTTGCCGATACTTTTATTGTTTTTCGAAGTAGTCTCCGTTCCTCTCTACACATCTTCGCATTCGATGGAATCACTGAGAAAAGCAGTGGGCCCATTCTTCCTCAGGGGTCATTTCTATGGCACTTCTTTTCGAACGCACTCACCGCATCTTCAGGGCTCTAAAGCGAATACCTCGAAGTTTATCTTTGGTTCTTGGGAATAAATGAAAGTCGCAGGGCGCTAAGTCAGGATTATAAATCGGATGACTAGTTATCTCGACACCTGACATAGTTAAATATTCAATTGTTCGAATGCACTGAAGCTATATCGTGCTGAAGGAGGATCCTGCTTTGAGAGCGCTGGTCCAACATTTTCCAAGACAACAGGGAAACAATAATTAACATACCAGTCTGCAGTAACTGTATGGAAGAGCAGTTCAGAAGGACTTTCAGCACGACTGTCGCGAAATGACCTTTCCGACCAAAGAACGAGGCTATCATCTTTTTTCCTTGACTTCTTCCTTTATTTAACTTAGTTGGCCCATCCTAAAAAGGAAACTCTCGTCTTTTGGTTTCGGGTTCGTAGCAATATATCCAACGTTAACCACCTGTGAAGTTGTCAAATATTATATATTATATATAAGTATTCGAGTCATCTCTGTTGAGCTTTTATAAGATTTCGCCACACCAGATCATGCGAAGGCGTTTCTGGTGTTCGGTCAAAGTATGGGGAATCCATCTGGTACAAATCTTCCTGAAGCCTAAATATTAGCGTAATATATTTTGTATTGACTCATAGCAAGGCCTAAGCTTCCCCGCATCTTCTGGTAGGTCACTTTCATCTTCCTCTATCACTGATGGCACCTTCAGATGTCGCGGTCTGTAGGACGTACCTCACGCGGATCATCACTGGGACTGCTATGTGCACGCTTAAACTCATTAAACCAGTTATAAAAAGTAGCGCGAGATAGGGCTTCACAATTAAATACCAATCTTCAAAGCTAAGACTCCAGCTTTATTGTTGATTGAGACCATCGTAACAACGAAAATCTTAATAAATGATGAACTGAAAAGTTTCTCGTGTTAAATTCACACAAAAACAAATGACAAATGAATGCAATATATCACATTAGGTTGCCAAAGAGTTCTATAATCGAAATTTAAAAGAAGTTTTCGTTGTCAATGTTTCTAACTGGCCGGTTCAAAAACTTTATATAATATAATATAATATATATATAAGGAGAAACGAGCATTTCCAGAAAATAATATAAAATCACGATTTTTAATATATAGACGAGAGAAGTAAGCTCTTTCTTGTAGGTCCCAGAGTATTGGTTTAAAATTATCGCTGGAAACAGCTGATTCCACAAACTGACACATAAGGCACAGGCATAAGGGAAATACTCTCAAAAGTTTGTTTGCATTTAACCGAATCTGGGTATCAATTAGCTTTTTAACACGCTTCACTATTGAATCTAAACTTGCATGTTGATATTTTTTAGTACTTGCCCAAATTACAGCACAGTTCGTAAAAGCAGTATTCCACACACATCCGAACTTGTGGCTTAATGAGCGTCAAGTGAAGTAGTGACATACCTTTTCAAGAACTACTTGCTTCCTTATAGCAGTGTTTGCCCGAAACTCAATGAATTACCCAAAATTAATATGTGAAGACGAGATCTCAACTCGTAATAACTGAAGGCGTTTGACGTATTGCATAGATAGGTGTATTCTGGTCACTTTGGCCCCTTTCATGTCGTAAGATTGTCTCAAATATTAAATTGTATAGAGATCTACAATCTACTTGCCGAGTCTACGCCAATACCGTGAACCGTGGTTCTATTAAAATATTCTGGAAATATAATCAAAAATGTTAAAAGATTTAGGATGAGCGACCACGTTCTCAAAATATCGGTAGCAAGTCCTTGGTACGAGGTCTAGTTCTAAATTTGATAGAGCTATGTTGCAGCTTACTTATAGTTACAGTATGAATGAGTCGATTTGATCGGGGAATCATGTACCAAGGGGTGACAACGCTGTGATGGGCAATAGTCACTACTTACCATCAGGTAAACTGTGCTCGTTTATTACACTAAATATAATAAAAAAGTAATTGGGAAAAATTCTGTCTATTATTCACGAATACATGATATATTGTGTTGTTACTTTTATGAAAAATCTCAGATACCCTTTTTGAGTTACTCCACGATGTATTACGTCCCGCCGGATTTCGAATTCGATTTTCGCCCTACGGTGATATCTTCTGGTGGTATCAGATAACATGCACTACGCAGAATATTTTGTAGTGCCGTAAACACTACCCTAGCACACACTTACCTTGCTGTCTCCTTCCATATTTCGATGCAATGCATGTACTAAGGTTCAGATGCATAAGACACGGGACATACACAGAACACCCAGACCAGACAACCAAAAATTCGTGATGTACAAATATTGTTCCTTGCCTGAAAATTGAACCCAGAACCTACGACGTAGCATCCAGTTACTCTAACCACTATACCACGTAGTAGTCAAACTTACTTAAAAGTGACTAACATGAAATCCTATTGAAGAGTCTAGAGACCTATGCCTTCATTTCATCAAAACTCAAGTAGTAATAATATTTAGAAATTCGTCATCGCCGCTATCATATTCGGAAAATATTCTATCTATTTTATCGTTGTGCGACTGTACATATGTTATGTAGTGTAATTATAAGAAATAACTAACTGTATTATTATATTTAACAAAAGTTAATTAAAGAATTTAAATCTTTACATTAGACAAGCACATTTTTGTCACCGCTATTCAGGCTTACCAAGTCTGAAGTCCTTTATATATTCAGCGGTATTATGTGACATTATGTCATCCATCCATCTGTATGTCAGTTACAGTTTCGTTTATCTGTTTACCTTATCTAAGGATGTATGTGTTTATGTACTGTATAAAATAATAATTATTATAATTACACAAAGGGGAAGACGCAAATGTTTGTATTATAATTGTTATATTTTCATGTTGAATTGCGTTGTACGTAATTGGTTTAACTGCAAATTGCCATTGGAAATTTTCCGATGTAATAATTATGACGTGAGAATGAGGGCATATTAATGTTTTTTTCTTAGGATATTATTTAAGCACCCAACAATTCAGTATTGATTATAGGCTTTCTATTTGTTCTTTTCTACTCAGTATTCGTAGGAAAAAGCATAATGCTTCTCTCCCACTCCTCCCTAATTCTCCTTTGCATCTCGTACAAGGTAACCTGGAATCTCAGAGCACACCTTTCCATCTCCACATAGACAATGTTCCCCGTTGATTTCGTTACCCGGAGGCCATGGGAAACAAGAAAGCTTGAAAGTCAACCTGCGAGCATCCAAAGTGGGCGCAGTAAGTTTACCTGGATCGGGCACTTTGAGCTGTCTTTAAGTAGCCTTCATCATGGCCGACGATAAGATAGGAATGGCCCATTCGGGGGAAAGGCATCTCCTAGCACAAGTATGAGAATTGGAGAGGTTAACCGGAATGTAAGTAATGCAGTAAAAATTAATTTAATCCCATAGTGTTTTTTTCATTTCCAACCAACCTCTTGGGCCATCGGAGGCAGTGAGAGCTCCGACTGCGGTGCCCCATGATATCGACTGTATAATTCTCTTCTATCACCTTTGCCATCTGTGCAAGCCCGACAGAGCACTCTCGTTTAGTTCAAGGAAATACAATTTGAAATTTTGTAAAATATTATCTACTATATAACAATATAATATACTATCAAATAAAAAGCGAGGGCCTGGCTGTATGGCGGATGTGTTATCAGTTACATATTTGAGGCTTTCAAATACGCATTCGTTATCTTAGCGGAATGTGCAGACGCCTTATCGTGGTGAAGGACGACATCGTTCCGCTTTTCGGGAACGTTTTCTAAACTCTGTGAAAACAATTGTTTACGTACAGATCACTGACCTTTAGTTTTCAAAGGACACTGTAATGTAATGTCCTAATTTGCCGAAAACAGCAGCATCCATATTCCAACATTCACGTACATCGTCATGAAGATGATCTTAATTCTCCAACAATTGCACAGAGCTTCGAGATGGGGCTTCATCACCAAATGCCAATTGAAGTCTCTGGCAACTCTCTTGTTGTCTTAAAGCCACGAAATTACACGAAATACTTTTAAAATAATTTTTAAAAATACATCAATTATAAAAATACTGATTTGTTTTAGTCAGTCTCGCAAATTAATAAGCGATATGTTGCCAGAGAGTTCCATTTTCTCATTTTGTAATTACATTTTTATTGTAATTGGGAGTTCCAGAAACTTTCAGTATGCCCTTCAATATATTGTTTTCTACTATAAATTATATCTTAAGACATTTCTAGAGAAAAATGTTTGATAAGAAAGTATAAAAGATAGATAAAATGACCATGTTCGTAATATCAAGAATTCACTTAGGAAAAGAGATATCTTCTAAATAAAAAGATAAAGATAGTGCTTGCACAAACTTGTAATATTATAAATGATTAACAATAACATGAATTTATTTAACTAGAGTTAATAGTAAATGGCGCTCTAAGCTTTAAAGGAAACTTTACCCAAATTATTCGTTTAAAAAAATTAGCTCCTTTGACTAAATAATTTAAATTTTCGAAAAGGTATAACTATCCGACGAACGAACACACCGCAATAATTTTGTCTTAAATTGCCCCCTTGACAACTACATCAAGAACGTTATGCTGCACCTTAAAATTAGATGCAGCTCGTAGTAGGTCGGCACGATGTAGAGAAACCACACTTCAATATAATATCAGCGTAAAATAGTTGCTTAGCACTTTTTTTGTCTGATGAGGGAAGGAACGGTAAGGGTGACGAGGCATACCATCTTTGTCCTTAGAAATGCCACCCATCAACACTGCAATAATGATGATGACAGTGCAGAGGATCAAAGTTGGATGTAAATATCAAGAGGAATGCAGAAATTCATCACCACCTGGGGAACTACATGCTTGCGTATCACAGTAAATTTAAAAAATAAGTATATTGCCATAAGTAATACATTATTTTTTTTCACCTGACATATTAAATGCAACAAATATTATTCAATGCAATATAAGAGCGCAATTAAACATGCAAGTTAAGCTTATTACGCTAATAAGACTCGCAATTAATTAAGAAAATAGAATGTCACTTAGTACAATAATCGAATGTGACAGAAACCTTTAGTGTCGTATAATCTTATTAATAAACCTCCATTAGTTTCACTAGCATATCGATGTCGCAAAGGGTGATCAATAGCGAATATAGCAGACTTATTTTGTGTCACACATCGCTCATAAGAAAGCTCTCTAGTGTGAATATAGCGGACGTCATACTTTTTGTCACACATCACTCATAAGGTAGCTTTCAAGTATGAATATTGACATTATATACGGAGAAGAGGAGGGGAGGAAAGCGGTTTTGTGGTCGTTATGACCCGTTATAATGCGAAGGTAGAACATCGTGGGGTTAATGTCGGTACAAATAGGACATAACGTACGAGGACAAATATTCATTAGGCATTTCCGCACGTTAAAATATGAATATGTACGTTATGAGTTGAAATAATGCAATATGCGCTGGAATTAAACGAAGAATTAATAAATGTTATGCTAATGTAATCATATGCTTAACATACATTGCTTATACAAATTTGGACTCCGTCTGTCACTTCACACAACAACAGTCTGACTCAGACAGTCAGACTTTAAATCCCATTTACCAACTATCAAAATCGAAACTCGTGTTCATTTTACGTAAAGGAATTATTTGTTTTCCAATAGTTTTCATTGAATATTATTTTTGTAACAATAAAAACATTGTGTGTAAACACTAAATGTAAAATTAAATTTCTAAATAGCCTTTAGAGATTCAAAATTAAATACATAAAATAAATAATAATTAATCTTGTCTTCTTACCACTCTTCTCGCCGTCCTGTACCTATTGTTATATTATAGTTTGCTGGTATTGGTATTGTTATTTATTAGACACAAAATATTCAGTATATAATGAATAGAGAAATACACTACAGATACAAAACATAAACAGCAGTTACCAAGGCAGACGACTTGAATCACGGACAGTTGTGAATCCCAGGGTAGTCGTAGGCATATCGTAAGATCGATATGGTATAATAGATTACACGCTACTTTTCAAATCTCAGTGGACTGGTATAGTAAATACATACAATTAAAAACAAATGCAAAAAATTAATGTCTGCCATCTTTTTTGACATGACGTAGACTTGACTTCGTTTCACGTGAACAGCTCTTAAAATTATAACACTACGGAATCAGAGGTCTAGTGTATAACTAATGAATACCATTAATAATGGTTTGAAGTGCCAATTTTCCCGATATATAGTATTAACTACGAAAATTATTAATTTAAGTGTTTGTATTTCTAGTTAATAACGTATATTTATATAGATTTGCTGATAGTAAAAGACAGTGATTTAACCTTCGATTAAAAATAAAATTTAACGTATGTAACTGAACAGAGTATTAACAAAATTTACGGACAAATGATTCAATTTGTGGGAATCCCCTTTAAGAGCCTTATAACATATTAATGTGACAGCAATTTCTGTGTGCCTCTAATTACCGCTCATAAAAGATGCGTAACTACATGGTGTACAGAATATAAAGCCTGCGATAAATTTCATGTAATCATTTAATTTTGTAAGTATTTAAAAAATAAGCACATTATTACTAATATACGAATACTTTAAATATTATTATGATATTAATATTTATTATTTGACCAAGATAATCCAGATGACAATGAAGATAATTGCAATGGACCAGGGAGTCAAGGAATATTATTCGAGACAATGGTAATATTTATTAATATCTTATTCGTGTATCGTGTTTATTTTTAAGCTTATTAACTCTGTGCACATACCCACTGCCATTAGTTTTCCACCCACAGAAGAGTTTTCTACGTTTCTAAATTGCAAAAGGTTGGTTACTTTTATATTAACCTATTACAACTACTAGGGTTACTAGGGTTAATAGGTATATTGTAAATTTCATCAACAACGATGTTTAAACTCACTTACACAAAATTAAGATAAATTAACAATACAATTTAAGATCATCATTTAAAATAGTGTTCTATATCAATCTTTTATATACGCTTATTTTTCCAAAAAATTGATAATAAGTATCTGAACCTATGATCGTGAGTTTAGCATATGCCATTGCCTATGAAATATTAATGAAATAAAAGTATACGCATGTATTATCAAGTTGTTTATATAGAAATACTTGCCTAAATTATCACATAAATTCCACAGCGGTTATAAATTAATAAAAAAAGTATACCGTAATAATATAACAGGTTGACATAATAAACTTTGCGAGTAAATATATATTTATTATCGTTATATATCAGCAATATCGCCAATCGGCACTTTCGACATAAAACTGACAAGGCTTTTAAATATCTTTTTCGCTGTTGCCTGTATAATTGGACCACCGAATTCTTGAGTTATTTCCTTCCAGTTTTCGTTCACGAAAAGAAGCAATGGGTCACCTAAAACAAATAAAAGTTGTTATTCAAATGATGTTCAATTTTCTACAACTAAAATTGGAATGTATTTAAAATTTATTAAGCCTACATCGCTCCTCCGAGCCGCATAGTTGGTGTTATTTTATTAAGAATCAATGCTTGACTAAGCATAAAGCTGCTATTTTACGCTAGTATTTTGTGGAATCGTCGTTCGTCCATACATGGAAGTGTCGACCAGTTAGTAGCATTATACAACTGCCATATAAAATACATTGAGGTGCTCATGTCTCTAGCACCATATTGTACCAACCTAGGCGCAGATTTATGACATACTCTACAGTGAAGCAGACGCAAAGAAACAATCCACAATATATCACAGATATAGATATTTATATTATAACAACTAGTGAAAAGTAGGAGTTACTCACTTAGTTCTTTGTTTCCATTAAACAAATTCGTTAAATTGAAATTTACGCCCTCTTTTACATCGAATTCAACAGTAAATGACTTTGGTACTGCATACTCCTTATTTTCCTTTATCTCCAAGTTATAGTTGAGGATCAAACGAATTTCCAAATGTCCTGTAAAAATTTTTATGTTTACCTTTGTATTGCAATAATTGATCAGTTTTCACAAGTATTTGACGATTCCTCAGATCCGATAAAGTGATGAAAAATGAGTTTATTTAAGCTTATTTCAAGCTTTTTTCTGTGTAACTGACAACTTTTATAATATCAAATTGTATCCCTATGGTCACAATTAGGGTAATAATTCATTATTAATATAACTTATGATTGATTTACTAAAATTATATATAAATTACTTTCAACAAAATGAAATTAAAGAAAGATTTTGTTCATTACATCACTTTAGCTATTTAGAAACTTATACATTTTTTGACATATTGAAAAATCCAAAAAAAAATCCGATGTATTTTACATAATATGTTTCTGATATTGTGACATATGTTACATTATTAAACAGATTATATTATATCATCTCGAAAAACAAAAGAAAAACAAACAAACTCGATCTCAAACTATATATATATTATTAAGTTATTATCAGATTCACTTACTCAATTTAAGTTTCATTTGCCCATCTCCGGTAATGGGCAAGATAAGTATGCGGCCATCAGCGGTATAATGACCCTTAATGTTGCAGTCTAAATAATAAACTATATCTATTTTCTTGTTTTTAAGATCCCATCTAAAACACATGCGTGGATATAATCAATGATAAAAATCTCGTGAGAAGTTATATAATATTTAGAGAATTTAATACAATAATAAAGTATGTTCTAAGTAAGTAGGTTCTAGTTACTAGGTTAGTATGATGTATTCGGCGAACAAACAGATGCTAGAATTAAAACAGCTTATTTTCTCCATCGATGGTATTTTTTGCATGTGGCAGCTGCAGCCATAACTGTGCTACTAATGTGCTCAAAATGTCAAAATAAATTATTATTAATTTAATAAAACATCAATTATTTGAAAATCTCTTTTTAAAATCGTTTTAAGCCGTTCTCTGACAGATATAGCCCTCCGCCCTCAAATAAGCTACAGACTTGAACTTCAAGATAAAAAAAAGAAGAGAAGAATGAGTGCCTAGAATACACATATAAAAAACATATAAACTCGCCAATCATCATTATCATCGTCATCATCACAATAGTAAACTGCTGAATGGGTCATCTTGACCGGGGTAGTATCACGCCCTCACAGGATACCAGCAACATAATGTTTTGTCTGGTGAGTGAAAGAATCCGGCGATCTTTATTACTGGTGACGAGGCATTTCATCTCAGTCCTCGAGGGTGACAACGCTTCTGCATTATGATTCCTAGGATGAATGTAGACGTCATGGCCTGCAGGAATCACTTACCATCAGGAGAACTGTGTGCTTGTTTGTTACTGTCAAAGTATTAAAAAAAAAAAATACTCCTCGTTTGTCACTAATACTATTATAAAAAAAAATCAGGACCATATGACCATTTATTGTAAATTAAAAATAATAATTAGAAAAAACTCACTTAACATCATCTATAATGGAATTCTTCAATCCCTTAATGCGACCGTCCTTTAAACCAAATTTAAGGCCCGCCAACTCAAATTTGATTTCATCCATTTCCATTACATCCAAGACCTCAACACCGAATTCGGGCATTCCAGCCATAAAAATAGGCATGGCTTTTTGAAAGGCTGGTATCATACATGATGAATCTTCCAGTTTACATTTTTCTACTGGTAAAACTGTTTAAAAATAAAACGTTCGAAGATATATTATAATAATACCTTATGGACAATATATAATATAAGTCCGAAATTATTTCCGGCTATTGCCTGTAGCTGTAATAAAAGTACACGTGATGCACCTCGATAACTAACTAATAGGAATAACGACGGACAGAACGACAAAGGAAAATCTAATAATTAAACACATCAAAAAAGTTTGCGTTCAAAATTTATAAATTTTACTTTTAAGCATTTCTTGTTTGTTTAAAAATATATCAATAAAACAAAATAATCGTTAAACTTCTCATGTTTTTTATATAAAAATGAACTCTATGCTTTTTGACGCTGATTCTTATTTCTACCAACAAAGATATTTTAGTTGGTGTAGTATGTAACGTGGAACGTTGTTACTGTTTTTAATATCACAATGTCGTGAGGATTATCGGTAGTTTTGCGAGGAAGAACAATAACTTTGTGTGAAGAAGTTTACTCTTCGAGAGCGCACAGAGTATTTATCAATCAATCCTGCATAGTAACCACGTTATGGAGGTACTAGGGTACGGTTAAATTGACTGATAGACCTCGTAGTGTCGTCCCTCCTGTTCTACTCCGTTCAGAAGCATTATATCAGCCTGCTGACTGGCCATGATACTAGAGTCACAACACCACTCAAATGAGATCACAATTCCAAGCCGCTATCGGACGTGAAATTAGCTCTTACACCGGAAATGCGGAATTGCTTAAACCAGTTTGGATTACAAGCAATGAAGTCCAGAACGTACCTCTGAGCACGACAAAGACGACAACAGATAACAATGGGCAAACCATCATCAAAGTAATGAAGACGAGGACGAAGAAAAGTGGGAAAATTTTCTCACCCAGATAATCGACGTGTCCGTGTCGCGAGAAAGCCTGGAGAGTCGAGAAGACAAAGAACTGCCACTGGAACCTTCTAGCAAGGCGGCAATTCAGTCTCGTTATAGGGTAGAATAATGATTGAAGCTAGAACACATTTCATACCATTCCGTGACGGCAAATTTGTACAAAACGGCCATCGTAAAAAAATTGTGTTTGTTTGATAATACGCCTATACGCACATCGAGTTGTACGAGTGAACTCCACTTTTCGAGAGTAAAAACTCTTACGATTAGATTGGCTGGCCGGATCGCCTAACTTAAATCCGATCGAAACGATCACCCATGGGATGCTCTTAAAGGAGCTATTTGGAATCGCCAGCCACCCACATATACCGTATCATAGATCAGAGGAGCCATAAAATAATCAGACAGACTACCGCACGAACTACTGGATGACTTGATTATCAGCATACCTAGGAAGATTTCCGTATTTGTTCGAGGTAGAAAGCTTTTCTTTAAGCTAATTTTTTTATTAAATTGCTTTTATCAAGCATCCGTCTTGTTCAAATAAATTCAAACAAACATTTTTTATATAGGATTGTTTGGCTTCATTTTATTTAAGAACGTAAAATAATATTAATTTATTTTATATTTTTATTTAAATTGATTATAATAATAACCTCCTGGTCGATTACGACCACAGCGACTATAAGCGAAAACAGAGCAACTCATTCCTCTTCTTCTTCTCTAGTCAACATAAGTAGAGAGTGATTGTGCCATAAGACTCATATACTGAAATCTAAACCCTACATATTACTTTCAATGGGATGCAAATATTGCATCTGCTTCAAGCAGAATATTAGATTATCTATAACGCGAATACGAAAAGGAGTCTGTGTTTTCTTTTTTTTCATACGTGATGATTTTTTTAATATGAAGATGTAATACTTTCGCTATTTAGTTGTATTTTAAATTTGCTGTACAATCCATCGTTATCGTGTCTCTTAGTAATCTTCATATAAATCTTCTAGTAATCGTATAATATGGTGACAATATTTAAAATTCATCATAAAAGATATTAATAACAAATGTAATCTCTTGCATGTTTTTTCTATATTGCTATTTATATTTTTGTTTGTTTGTTTACTATAGAATTTAAATAAATTACAAAAAGTATCTAAAATCGTCTTGTCGCATTAATGAAACTTTTTATACCAAATTTTGTTAAAGATATGTGTAGAATTAATGGCTCAACTAAGTAAAATCGAGCAAAACCCACGCTCTCAGAGAACAACAGCGTGAAATAAAACGATAAAGATGCTGTGTTTTCAGTGCAGAGATTCGAAAAACGTATGTCCACTTTAAATATTTGTTATTTTTACATATTGTACTTAATATTTATAAAATAAATATTTCTAACCTGCAGAAATGGCTATCCTCAATAAAAGGATCTTGAACACAATTATTATTTTTAGCATTTTTACACCGTCTTGATAAGTTCCGTAATAAATGCTATAGAGAGCTGTACTGTCGAGAAACATACCGCGCTAGTGAATTTATACAGACTCCGAGGTGACATGATATAAAAACCAAAACGACTATAAGGACAAATATCATTACAATAAGGTCTATAATAATAGATAATACTAATTACATAATAGTCATAGTAACATACTATAACTATTTTTTCAACTATTACGGGACTATTAAGAAGATTAAATAATAGACTACCAAGTAGTAACTACTTAAGTATAAGATGGATAAGACCACCTGCAAGCTAAACTTCTAGATTTAAATAAAGCATTATTTAAATCTAGAAGTTTAACTCACACTGTTTTCTTGATGTATGTTAGATTACAATATATTATATAATAAAGTACTTGTGTGTTTTACAAAACCTTAATAAGGGCCTATACACAAAATCAGTATAATGAAGGTTAACCACGTGCTAAATATAACCGGTTTACTACATTTTTGTTGTTTGCATGTGTGACAGTCACACGTATTTTTTTTTAATTATAGCAGGTTTTAAGATATATCAGGATTTAAGATTATGAGTGATAAATAAGATAAATGATCTTAAACACATCCATCCATTTCTGAAATGACAATACCTAGATGCTTTGCCACAAAAAACGACAAAGCAGCATTCCTGAGAAAGCAAGATGTTGAGTTTTCAATAACATTCACTCATAGTACGAACTGCAGTAGCAAGCAGTTAGCATGTAACGTAAATAAAAGTAACATTTAGCAGTGTTACACAATACATTGGGCTACCCAGTTATGCTAATGAATTGATTTGATTGATTAATTCATGCATGGAATTTCCAGTTTCATACGAATTGCATATAAAGTGTAAAATATAAAAAACAATTTTGGGGTCATAATAGCAAACGGAATTTAAATCGGACAGTGAAGTTTATAGTAGTTTTATAGTGGTGGAGCTACACTGCAGTTTGTTTCTAGCTGCAGAATGAATGGCTCAACTCGACCGGGAGGATACTAAGACCACGCCCTCATAGAATACCAGCGTAAATTAGCAGCATAATGCTACTGTGTATAGGCTGGTGAGTTCAGGGACCCGGAGACTTTTATTACTGGTGACGAGGCAGTCCATCTCAGTCTCCAAGGGTAATAACGCATCTGCATTATGATTTCTTGTCAAGGATGAATGTAGATGTCATGGGCCGCAAGAATCACTTGCTATCAAGTGAAGGTGTTCGTTTACTACTCTAAATATAATTTTAAAAATATTGGAAACAAAAATAGCAGGACAGCAAAAAACGTTATGTATTACTGATATTGGTTTCCCTCGGGTATAAGAGTGTATAATCACGTCCAAGATTTGAATAGAAGTTAGCGTAATACATTTATAGATGCTAAGTTCACGTTGTGATCTGATCAGATAATATCCACAACTTACGTCGCGATGATATTTGACTTATTGTGTTTTCCTTTTCTTGTCCATATTACAACATAACGTGGCGATAAGTTAATTTTAATTATACAACCTTTTTTTGATCGTTTATTCAAATTGTAGAAAATTGTGATGATGTCTCCATGGGCTGTTTTGGTTGCAGGTCCGAAGCCTCAACCTTCACAGGATAATATTGAATTAGATTAATCAAGCCAAGAATGAATAGCCATTTCTTAAACTAACATGATTGTCGTCTTAGACTTTAGACCTAGAATCAACTTGATTTCTAAGACGAGGATAAAAACATTACGCAATAAAGCTTATTAGATATGTTTTATTCAACTCTAACAGATATTCATTATTATAACAACCAGGGATTAAAAGGATTTAATTGTTTTATTTTTTAACCGGTCTTCAATACACCAAGATGACTATTTTACAATAATAAACAACTAAGTGTAAATACACATAGTACTATAATTATTTAATATATAATTATTACATATAATACTCGAATCATTATATTTATTGCACTCACAGAATTTCCACAGCTACTGCAACATTTAATTTTCATGGCAAGTATTATTATGTTTTAATGTGACTATTACTGTCCTTTGAACAAAACAAGTTATAAAACTTTATGCCACAGAACGTCAGAATTTTCACTTGACTATGTTTATTTCTTTGTTCGTTCCACCGCGCATTTTCAACGTGACTTGACTTTATAACAACCCACTCCACATACATAGACACGAGTCTTTTATTATTTTCAAGTAACTCTTTTGAAATAAGTTTTTCGGTCACATGGGGCATGTTTTAATATAATTAGTTGTAAACGACTGATCATAGGAACAGACGAGGAGCTTCTTATATAAGTCCACAAAAATTTCCATTAATAAAATAGAGAACATTTAATTAGAAAAACAGAAGATAATAATAAGATGAAAAATATAAAATAAAAAAAATTATATATTTTTTTATTTTATATTCTTTAAAATATTTATATATTTTATATAAGGGATAAAAATATGAGAGAGCATCTATATATGTATCTATTATGGGAGTTACGTGTATACTTATTATGAGATCAATACCTGACAGATACCAGATACGAAGTTTATTGAATGCTGAGAAATCGTAATTTTTTAGTCTTATAACGTATAATTTGATGACCCTTTTTAACAAACTTTCGATATCTACTATTTCATTCTATTCTACGATTTTACTATATTTTATTCTGTTTTTATATTTTGTGTTTTATGATTTAAATACTAACATTATTCAAACAGTAATGTTCTCGCACTTTACAATTGTGTATGGTTTAAGTTATAGCCATAAGTAATAATAATAGTATGAGTAAAAATAATAATAAAACAGTTTATTGCCACATAAAATAGAAAAAGAAACATCTTAACGAATATTATACACTGGGCGAACGGAGGTGACCTTTTGCCGACATGGGATTTCATTCCCACGTAGCGCTGATTTTCAGCCACTCCCACCTCCCTTATTTGTAATGCGGGAGTCGTGAGAATTGAGAGATCCTATCATCATCACCATCTAAAAGTTACATTTTACAAAATGTTTATACGCAACAAAGGAAAATTAAAATAAGTTTCAGCAGCCAAGAAGACTATCTACTAAAACCAACTGTAACGTCTAAATATGTTTTCTCTTGCATGTGTTAGTAGCTAGGTAGTTTGTTCTGTAGGTAGTTTTTCTTAGTTGTAGGTGTGTTTCTGTACATAGGCAGTTTTTTTTAAAACAATTTTTTGGTGTTATTAACTTTGTTTAAGAATAAAAGTCTTTCAAATTTGTATTTTTCCAGTAGGCATGTTTCATATTCTCTGCAGATTTATATATAGCTTTGAATCTCATAATACTTAGTTTATTTAGGAGGCAAGTTGTTCCATATAGTTTTGCTACAGAAAATGACTCGACTTGATATACGGATAGTGTTATGCCTTAAACTTTGCAAGAAATACTTAGAAAAGTAAAAAAAATATATAAATTAAGTAAAAATAAATAACGGGAAAACCAAAAATGTCTGCGAGTGAGCATCTAATTGTGTGACGAGTAAATATATTGCGTGTTATTAATGATATATGTTTTTAATGTTTTTAATGTTTTTACTGTTTGTGTTTAGTGTATTAAAATGATGTTGGGTATGGGGATTTTTCCAGTAGTTTAATTATTATGTTAAACTTTCACATAACTATAATATGTTATAAGTCAACCTTGATTTAGGATAGGGTTTGGTGCAAATTTTCAGTAGCATCGTACTCCAGTTTTTATAACCACGCAAACAATTTTAATTTGCACTTGCTTTTAGGAAGAGAAGGAATTCTAGGGTAAACGCCATATTTAACCATATTTGATATAGAAAAGCAGAACAAAAATCTTTACGAATGTGGCATACCAATTTTAATTTGCACTTGCTTTTAGGAAGAGAAGGAATTTTAGGGTAAACCTCATATTTAACCTTATTTGACATAGAAAAGCAGAACAAAAATCTTTACGAATGTGGCATACCATAACAAATAAACAGCTCATTGCATACATTTTCCTTGATACTATCGCCTTGCTGTATTATTATCCTCCACTTAAACATGTACCGTATATTATCATAAATAATATGTTGTTACTTAATAAGAAAAAAACAAAATTAACAGGGGTAGATATAAATAGTTGGTACTGCTAATTAAATACCCTATTGGAATAATACCCAGTCCATATGTTATATATAACACGAAAATAAATGTATCATATTTTGTTAGGAAGATTAACGTTTAAATTATTAACTTTTTTATTATTTGGCAATTAACTAATTTATTATTATTATTAAAGACCAACATACGGTTAAAGATTGTTTACAATAATAATTAAATTGGCAGAAAATATAGCACATACTATTAGGAAGATTTTAATTATATCTCCTACGAAATGCTTTAATATTGTATAACAACAATTTTAGAACAACGCCAGCAAAATTTGATAAGTCAAATGTTTATACACAGACTAGAAAGTTAATAACATTTAGAGGGTCCAATTACTTGGGTACTTTGTGTAGAAATTATGTAATAAATGTCATGTGTGAATTTCATTTATTGTTTACCAAACGTTATCAAAATGTAGATAATTCCATACAATTTTAGAATATTGCTTTAAAAAAAGACGCTCTTTCAGATTATTCCGTTTTAGATTTCAGGGATTTGGTACTGAAGTTTTACTTGAAGCTTGGTGGCAAGCCACCTGTCGTGGAGATTAGGGCTAATCCAATCTTGGGAGAGACCTATTACTTCCAATAGTCTATTTAAGGAAATAATGATATAAGTATAGTAAGTCCTTAAGTTGATTAAAATGTTTTATACAATTATTGACTATATTATATTTTTAACTATATTATGATTAAAAATATTCTAAACTTTGCATAGTATTACGCCCAACGTTCGAACCCCGTTTCCAGTGCGCCTTGCCTGGAGTGGAGCAGAGATATAAGACTACATGAGGGTTCCTGTAGAACTGTGTTATAAAGCATGCCGTGGAGTCGGTTCGGTGCGACATAATCCGTCCTAGCCGGCGTAAGCGTGAGTATGCTTATGGAATTTCCCCAGACATAAAAAAATATTAAGTAGTTAGTCTATATGGGCGCGTTTGGCTCATCTTAAAAAGTTTGCCAAATTTCGAAAAGAAAAGTTCATACACCTATTTTTAGACCCCACTGCTCGGATAACGTCTTGTAATGGTTTAGTTTAATTTAATTACCAATTAATTAATGTTTTGTTGTGTAATCTAGCACACAACAATTATTTCCAATCTTAATAACTAAATGGCTGCATATTTGTGCGTCGCTTTCCGGTTTTTTATATATGTTAAAAAAATTATATTAAGGGTGACAAAATAATACCTATATACACCCTTAGCAAACATTTAATATGCACTTGCAATTTCACCCCTCAGGACTGCAATGAAAAGCCTGGCAGCTTGGAAAGATTATTGTTTTATTAACCAGTAACTGGTTAGTAATATAATTTAACTTATGATCAGCTTATATCTCGACTCTTTTTAAAAAGTTTTAGAAATATTTCCATTATAAATTAATTCTTGTACACATCTTATTTTTAATTAAAGTTTGTGTTGTTGATTTTACAGAAGTCACTTTATCGACGCCGCTAGCAAAACTTCCTGGCGGTAACTAGAAAATCTCGTTAACTTAGTTCCTTCCGTAGCTAATCAACTAACCGTTTCGCCTTGTGTTTACACGCAAGGTAAATAAAACTTGTTCTGTCTTGTGCTGTTCAATTTATATCCAAAATGTTAAATATAAGATGTAAATTAGGAATTTATTTATTCACCATAGTAATATTTTAAAGGATTTTTTTCTTTACGTAATCCTGTTGACATATTTCACATATTTGTTTTATATGTTTGTATTGTTGTATTACGTATTGTGGCCGTATGGCGTGTTGTTTTGAGTACATGGCTGGGTTCGACTCTCAGGTGACGTACAATAATTGTATATCATATGTCATAGGTTTTCGGGTCTGGGTGTGTTATATGTAGGTTCCGAGCCCCTGACGCTGATTCTCAACGTTATTCTGATTTAATTGCACACGTATCATATCGGAATAGGAAAGGGAACAAGCGAACGAGTGCCTCTGCGAATGCTTACTTCTATATGCTTAATATATGGTAATAACCAGAATATAATATCACCTTTATCTAAATCGACCACAAGAGCATCATCATTATATAGTACATCTTTCATTTAGGTGTTACTATTTATTTTTAAAATTGGTGCAAAAACACGTTCATTACTATTTTACTGCAGTATTCTGTGTAATCATTGACCTTCTTCAGTTGTACGATACTTCGTTCTAAAAATTAAAACGATGAAAGAAAAATCGTAAACATATCGAGTAGTAATTTAATCCATCTCTGACAAATCTACTATTAATTTTGGAACGTATTCACTACATATATATATATATATATATATATATATATATATATATATATATATATATATATATATATATATATATATATATATATAAATATATATAGTTCATATTACCAATATATACATATTTGTTCAAGAAATGGAGTAAATTATCATTATAGGCAAACTATAGGTATATGAAGCTTACAAAGTCTTTACATTAGTTTCCAAAATTTACGCATATAGTCAAGCGGATGCGACGGGGGACTTCGTAATCGTGATAGTTACAGTATCGCTGTATATATATTTAAAATCGGTTATATAATATGTTATGATTACAGGGTGTCAAAGGCGTCTTGTTCTGTTCTTGATCATTACATCCGCATTCCTCGTCTAAAACTAATCATAGTGCTACAATAAGAAGTCAGATACGTTGTCACACCTAAGCACTAAGATGGAATGTAACTTGTTATTTGCTCCAGTTTCTTTCTTTCATCGGACAAAATATAGTAACATTATTCGTGCTACTCGTTTACAATTTCCCGCCGATATTTCGACTCTGCCGTCACACACTCTAACCCCTTGATTGTAAGTGCCGCCACTTACAATCCCATCGCGAATCACAGATTCACCCGCGTCCGAAGGAGACCGAGGCACGCTCTCGATGACCCCGACGACGTGACTACCAGGGCCCAAGCCCTTCATAAAACACAACACACGTACATTGCACCCTCACATCGCCCCCGCCGACGGCGAGGGCGTCACAAACAAGGATATTCGCGATACCACCATGTCACTGGTCGGTTCTCTCCAGTCCATACAGATAGAAGCGTCGCTGGAGTTTCTTGCGCCACTTCTTCTCCAGCGCCCACGCATTCCGAAGTGGTGGTACAGATAGCTAATAATCATAGCGAATTTAAAGAATCCTCTGTCAGAAGCAACTGACCGAGCCGAGGTTCGGCCCTCTCGGGCACCCTCGAGTCAGACGCTCTCGCGAAACAAGGTAACGGTCCAAGCCGAGGCTCCCTCTCGGGAGCCCTTGTGCTGGTTACCTATATATAGAGGTCTCGACTGAGTGCCATTAGCGCTCGGTCACCTCTCAACCCGGTGAAACTGTAAAAGCCCTCGGGCTAACAGTGGCCTTCAGCCCGAAAAAAAAAAAAAAAAAAATCGTTTACAATTAGTTTATGACTGCATCGCGACTCTACCACGTAAAAAATGCATACACATGTTCAATGTGGGATCATTCCATTTTGAGGCACGCCTCAGATTAATTAATTCATTCGAGACTTCAACAACTATGTTATCGTGATAACTCTAAGTTACCATGGTAACTCAGTGGGCGGAATCTGGTCGGTCTATAGTACATGAACAGCCACAATGCAGTCCCCCGTGTCATGATCAATCTACGCGAGTGGCCTCAATCCAATCCCTCGGGTCAGGATCAATGAAATTGTAACCTGAAATTTTAATTACCAAGTTACCGCGTAGTAGGGTTGAAAGGAAATATCCTGATAAACGAAATATGGATTTTTATATCCTACTGAGGTATTATTTATAATTTTACTCGTCAATTGGCCCTTCTAACGTTACTTAAATCTGCAAGTTATAAAAGTAGATGTCACATATTTGCGAGATTAAAACAAATCCAACTTTGAATTAATAAAATTGATTTTGACTGGTATGTGTGAAACGTACATGATAAATGGAAGATATACATATATTCAAAGAAATATTATTTAATTAAATATTGATATATTTTATTTATTTAAATAATAATTAATTTTCAAAACAAAATGATATGTAGTTACAAATACATTAAAACCTAACTACTTTATCGAATAGCCCTGTTGCTCTTGGTAGATAACCATCTTTCTTGTGGGGTTTCATTCTTCTTTATGGGTTTCTTTGTAGAATTGTTATAATCACCTTTTGAACGAGAAATGAACCTCTTAACACCAGCGGCAATGGTTTCTTAACCTTAAATAGATTCCACCCACTGACATGTGTCTGCTTGACGAGTCCCCACGGGTCGATTAAATAATTCATTTGTTGAACTTGGAGTCATTTGCTACAATTAGCATAGAAACGAGTTTCAACCGAAGTCACAAGTCGAAACTGAAATGAAATTCAGATTATGTCGAGATTGAAAAGACCGTGCCTTATGCTCATCTCTGGGGATTAAATTTTCTACACGATAGAACTTATTCATTGTACAGATAACCTAGAGTATATGTAAATATGAATTAGGTAAACCCTAGTTGCGTTCATCATTTTCATTTCCGTCGTCATAAAAAAGTTGCAGAAAAGTAAAATAGAAGCTTAGTAATTTTATCAGATTTCCATTATCAAAGTACGTATACGCATGATCTAAATTTTGTTTTGTTGTGTGTGTGATGATGTTAATGTTTTAAAAATATGTTTTTTTTTTTTTAATCAGGATCGATTTTGTTTCCGTCCCATCATCAATGGTGTCATTAGTACTATCATGTGTCTTCGTTTTCGGAAGCGTTCTCCTAATACCCTGTATTTATATATATATATATATATATATATATATATATATATATATATATATATATATATATGATAAAAACTAAATGAGCATGTAATACAAACAAAAATGTTAAAAGTGTTGAAATGAGATACCAATTACATCTCAGCATAAAAATCAAAGGTGACTCTCGAACCAAAACGATTATCTCACACTTTAAGTAAATAATAAGGTTTATACCGGAGGCAGTTCTACTTTTCAGTCATGTGAATGTCATATTCTAGCCGAACTTGATAAAGAAAGACGTCGATAAATAAAATGGCTTCGATCTCCTACTTCTTTATTTTAACCATTATTTTCGCCCTTATGTGCTAGCTCACTGTACATGCTGAATATTTTTTATAAGGTGTCGCACGTGAATAAAATATGCTGGTGAATAAATAATAGTGTGTTTACTATACCCAGTATACATGTTAGCATTCTCGTATTTTTTCCATCAAATATCAAGTTAGCACGTGTATTCAATTAAAATTAAGGAATTAAAATAAAACTTTATGACTAGCTCTAATCTTGACATTGCGTTTCAATCTTTCCTAAAATAATTGTACAATATGTATGGTAAATTCAATTTATAATTTTATTTATTAAATGGAATTATTATTGTAATTCCTTCATTTCACATTGTTTTTCTCGTTACTAAATGTCTCTGTATAAAATAAAGTGGATAAATAATTTTATTTTCGAATTTCAATTAGGTATATATTTTGCTAAGAAAAATATCTCATTTAAAAGAGAGAATTACATGGGTTTCCATACTCGCAAATGTGATAAAATAGAGCCCACTTGATCAGCGGATTGATCTCCTTCACAGCTTTGTTTATTTTAGATTTGGGACATTTGACATTTCATGCAACTATTTGATATTTGATATCGCAATGTATAGATCTACTCTTTTTATTTAATATTTATTTATGGAGAGACATTGTGGTAGGTGTAGTGCCTACATTGTAAATAAGAATATATATATATATATATATATACACACTAACATATACATACCATATAGAGGGGCCTACATATATATATATATATATATATATATATATATATATATATATATATATATATATATATACAAATAAAAGCAATACGTAATAAACATAATTAAACATACAATGACAAGAGTAATTTACGATATTAATTAGCATCAGATGTCAAAAAGTGTTCGCGTACCAGTGTTTTAAAAGACTCTTTTTCAAAATCAAAATCGACTATCTGCGTATAGTCAAAACTACTTGTCATTGTCTCGTAACTCTCTATTTCGAAGGCAAGTAGAACAGAATGAAGATAGCTACATGTGGAAAACAATGGTAGATATATAAGCAATAGCTAATATTTAAAAATAATTGTTGGTATTCAAATTCATGAACCCGCGGAAGAGTTATAGACTGACCTATCCAAATAATATATATATAATGTAATATAAGAATATCTACAACGATAACAAAAAATCAAAATCGACTGTGTCTGCGTATAGTCATAGCTACATGTCACTGTCTCGTAACTCTCTATTTCGAAGGCAAGTAGAACAGAATGAAGATAGCTACATGTGGAAAACAATGGTAGATATATAATCAATAGCTAATATTTAAAAATAATTGCTGGTATTTAAATTCATGAAACCGCTGGGAAGAGTTATAGATTGGCCTATCCAAATAATACATGTAATATAAGGATATCTACAACGAAAGGATAAAAAACCTCTCTTAGTCTAGATGCCCCACGATGAAAAGAGAACGATAGAATTATCGCGTATAATTCCATCGTACTCTCCAAAATAATTACTATTTAGATTATATTAATTATTATGTATTTTGGCCTGCCGCCCGCAGAGTTCAAATCTGCGAATTGTTATTTTGCATCACCGGCCCAAATGTTGTTAGTATTCCACACAAGGTCTGGAGTGTGCTTGTAGTGAAACAAAATCTTTCCCTAAAGACTAACAGCTTCCGTAAATCTTGTATCTTAGATCAAAGTCAAGATTCGAAGAGATCTCAACTTCTTATAACTATCTTTCGATCTTAAAGTTCGTCTTATGGTTTAATATGTACATGGATGTAATATTTATTCTCGATGATGGTTCGTTTTTAGCCATCATAACTTAAAATAAATGTCCTAATGCTGGTAATTTAGTTTTCAGATCTTTAAACAGCAACAATGTGGTACTTCTTACATTGGCATTTTGTAAGATTTTGGTTCTTCTTGATTTATTGGTCTGATGACGTTCCTCGAAAATTGTTAGCTGTTAATAATAAATAATTGCGTGTAATGTGTATAAAAAACCTTAATAGAAATAAGGAAGTCATTTGGTTAAGGAAATTGTGCCAAGTCGTCAAGCCAAAGGAAATTACAATTTCTAAACGATTTAAAATTAAATGCAAGTATCGAATGGAGGACGTCTCCACGGCAAATCTAACTACTATTTCATTTCCGCACAATATTTTACTGAACGGCTTCGAATAAAAATATATTTCATAAATAAGTAAATAATAAAACTAGAATAGAGCAAATAGAAATCAGCGTTAAGCCATGACTCCTTAAACGAAGAACAAACTAAATTTGTTTAAGCCTAAACAGGTATTCGTTAACGAAACCTTATTATGCAAAATGTAAGCGTGTACGCTGTCGTGGTAAGTCCTGTACTTCACAGTTAAAAACACTAGACGTGTCAGAAGATTTTTTTTTATATTATCTGAGGAGTTATTGCTCGTTTGCAACTGTTCACGTGATCGATGGTGATTCCTGGGGGCCGTGGTTAAGGTTAAGGTGCGAGAAGTTAATGGATGTAGGCGGCTTAGTATCATGTTTCGTGGCAGTCTGTGGACGAAGGACTATGTTCAACGTTGGTGTAGCGATGGGTTGAGCTGATGATGTTGACTGCGAAAGTCATGTGATGCCCGAGAATTTAAATGGCATGCCTCATCACCGGTAATAAAGTCTCCGGTTCTTTCACTTACCAGACAGCGACTATTTTATGAAAACTTGGTTTTTCCCTGATAACCGACATATGCTATACGGCTACCATACTCAAATATTACTACTATATTCAATTACTATACCTTTTTCAAAATATTGTAAATAAACAATTGGCACTATTAAAATTTACCAATGAAATGGCATGCTTCCGAAAGACTTGTATTTTAGACTCCGTAAAAAGAGTTAAGAATCAAATTCCGGTATACCGTTTATTGAGACGGTAAAGTCGTAACTGTGTCGTCAAGCACGCATAGTTTGTGAAAAGGGGTGATGTTGGGAATTTCGAAGATGGTAGAGCATCAGCTTTTGTTATTGCATGAATAAGCCGGCTGGACCGGGTAAGTACAAGGGGAGGGGTACACTTCACAAAATACCGGTGTACCCCTCCCCTGACAACATGGTAGCGATATTTTCAAAAAATCTACCCAAAGGGTTACCGGGACCATTGGTGTTTGGAGAATACCTCACTGGGCATCCACGCTCAGGCTACCTGGGAGCTCCCCAAAGGGTTCTCGCTATGTCGTGGCGGGTGGGTTAAGAGGAACCAAAACGGCCGGCCTAAGGCCCTCTTTGGCCGACTTGGGCAAGCCGCTCCGAACATACATCCATCCATCCTTTGGCTGCGCGTAGACAGCGACGATCAATCCCGTGATACCGACTCATCGAGCACGTCCAAACGACTACAGATTCCGTGCAACAGATCCCATCTGCAAAGATCGTGATCCTCGGCGACTTTAACGCCAACCACACCGAATGCTTGGATAGCGTACAACACATCTGTTCACGACTTTGCATTGACATATGAACTGACAGAACAGGACCAATCTTGTATTGGGTCAAGACTTTGGTAAACTATGTCTCCGATTTGAGCCGACAAAATCTAGTCCAATTTAACTCTACGACGACACAAGTCGCATCTCCTAATTTTGAAAACATCTAGTAGTAGAATTCTTGGCATATCGAGTGACGTTCGGTTATGCGGTCACCCCAGGGGCAACCTAGTATCAGCTTCTTACATTTGACCGCATTCATCGAAGAGCGGTTCGAATCGTTTATAATCAAGTACTTTCCTATTGGCTTTTTACTAATCAAAAATCGTAGAATTTATTTTATGAAGTGTTTGTAATAGAACTAGCTTATTATCCGACTAAGTATAATATAGGAGGTATATATTCAGCACATTTTTCTGCTCTTTTCTATCTGATAGAGCTTTCGCCCATCAGCCCCTGACATCTATGGTTCTTAGACCCACTTCCATCCACCCCAAAGTGTTTCAATAATAAAATAATATCAAAGATAGATTTTATTTGAATATAAACTAGAATTCATCTTGTTTAATTGGTCACATTTTTCACACTAAATCCTTATAAAATAACACAAATGAGCTTTAAAATTGTATAGAAGTGGAAGATAATGCAATTGCAAAATTATTATCCACTTCTTTACCATTTCAACACATGACTTAAACCTGAATAATATTTTTTACGCCAGCACTTTTTTTTTGAATATTTAATAACTTCGTAGAACACAGTGTTGTAAATAAGCAGATAAAAATACAAAGTTTATTTTAACAATGCAATAGAATAAAAATCAAAACTTTTAATATCTAGAAAATTTAAAGTGCTAATACATAGATTGTATGTGTTGTCAATTAGTAAAATATTAAACATTAATACTAGTATTAAGAACTCGATGAAAAAATTACTGTTTTGAACTAAGTACTTACGATATGGATACATAAAATATTAGAAATATTCCTTATCCTTATTCTAAAGCTTTATAAATTCGTATGCAATTACAACGTTCCCGACTTTTAACATAAAAATTGATTTACGATTATGGTTAACAGGTCAAAAGTAAAATGTTGTAAATAGATAAATAAGATATGACAATATTGTTACTATATGTATACTGTATACTTAAGTCTCCACGGTTTAATATGCAACAAAAAATATATACTGGGTATAAGGAGATAAAACGAAGACAGACGATAGTACTAATGACACCTTTGATGATGGGAAGGAAAAAAAATTGATCCTGATTAAAAAAAAATCTAATTTTTAAAACGTTTTATTAGCATTATTTACGCGCCATCATGTTAGTACAGCTAAATGAAAGGATAGTTTCATAAAAAATACATTACTTTACTAAAAAAAAAACCAGCAATGAAACACAAAATCAAAATCAGCTGATGCTCGGAACGTTTTTTTTCCGTCCCATCATTAAAGGTGTCATTAGTACTATAGTCTGTCTTCGTTTTCGGAAGCAGTATATCCTATATAATATACATATATAAAAAAAAACAGATTTATCATAATTATAAAATATCATAATTATAATCAATAACTGTTTATGATAATTATCGTAAAACATTTAAAATCATAAAGAAAACATTTCCTGGATATTAAGATAAGAGATAGAAGCTAATACTTTAAACATTGGTTTAATTTTACATCACCTCTAATCGAATAGATGCCTCGAAGGATGTAAATACGACTACATCGTCTAAAACCATCACTACGTAAAATCTATCAGTTATAACTGAATTACGCTTCTCTTCTAGAGTATATCCAACGACTAATTCACAAACAACCTAACTTATCATAAAGATCATGAGATACAATGCGAAAGAAAAAAATCAGTCGGAATAATTACTAAATAGCTTTGATATAAAAAAAAAAAAACAAAATTATACAGTTGCTATCATATTTATCACGAGAAAGAGCCACAAACGGTCACATTTTCTAATCGACTAAACACAAATCCAACCTTAAATATCTTAAAGTGGTAAATAAACCATCCTTTAAAAAAAAAATACATTACTTAAATTTTAAAGTTGTATATGTGAAGCAGATTAAAACGGCTCCTTTGTTTTGGTATACCAATGTAAAAGATAACCTTACTTCACCTAATTCCTTATATATATAATTAAGTACCACACAAAAAAATCTGAGAAAACAACCACATCTACAACCACAAACATAATAAATAAACCTTAAACGGTAGGTTATGCAAGACATTGCTGGCAAGGGTGAAATATATAAATTCTAACGTAGTAACAAAATATTAAATGGCTACAAAGAAAAAGATTTGTTGCACCAATCTACCCACATTGAGGCTGTACATTAGAATACAAAAATATTTTTACATATAATGATTTCAGTCCGTTGGTATTGTAAGACAAATTATTTAATTATCGCATTTTAATTTTGCTACTTATTGCATTATTTCGATTTTTGCCCGTAAAATTGATAAGGGAGCATCAGGTCCTAAAAACTAGTAATGTGCCCGTTAAAACTTAAACCATTCCTCAATGGAATGACAATGCATTTCATCATATTGTTATTCGTTGCCAGTAGATTGGTTTTTTGGTTGATATTTATTATTCCCTTTCTAGGAAATAATTAATGATACAATTTTTTTTTAAATGAAAACAACCGAACATTTCGTTAGTAATGTTCGTGACTCAAACATAATACTAGAACCATTAGAATCGTCAATAGCCTAATGGTTTGAGGTACGGTCTGCGATACTTAGGTCGTAGGTTCGAATCCAATATTTAGGCTATTGTCCGTGTACCATCCTCTAGCACAAGCATTTTCAGCTTAGTTGGAGTGGTTAACCGGAATATTATTAATGTTAATAGCATGACTAAAATTATTTTTAAAAAACAAAAATAAATAAATAATAACTCTTCTGTTGTGGTTAAAGTAACAATAAATAAATAGATAAATATTTTTTTTGGCTATATATATATATGTATATATATATATATATATATTAAATAAAATAAAAGTATATATTTAGTTTTACTAAATAATACTTAATAGCTAGTCTGTCCAAAAGCATTTTCATTCAACTGGTCAATTTTTAAGAACTCTAATTCGTCGACGTACATTTCAAGTAAACGCTTTATCGGTTGTCAAAACAAAAACAAATTAGTGGATCTAATATTACTTCAATTAATTTTGCAGTATTTATGTTACCTCTTGTTCTACCAAGGCCGCTTGAGACAAAGAAATTTGCTGTGACCTCGGCAAAGGTTTCATAATTAACATTTTTATACAGGGCGCCAGCAAATAAACCAAAACACCTAAAGCTATCATTGATATGACGAAAAGTGTCCATTGTGCAGCTTTAATTGAAATGGCTGCATCAGACATGGGTTCTATTAATTTGCATCGTACAAGGAGCGAGGAAGACGTATTATAGGGTCCAGAGATACGTGCACGTGGGCCGCAGTTTGATGTCTGCCAGCCAATCCACCCAGCCGACCTATTGAATACAACCTAAAAATGAAAATAAACGAACACTTACATAAAATATTCATTAATTCAATATATGAAAAAAACAAAAAATGTTCGGTATGAAAATAAACGCAAGCTGATTTTCGAGTTTCAGACCAACCATCATACGAACAAGACCTGGCTGTATGGACTAAAGTCCTTTGCCTTTCCCATTAGGGATAAATTAATATCATCATCATCATCAGCAAGATGATTTTCGCACGTTTTACACCTCTTGAAGAAAGAGAAGTCAAACATGATCTTTAATGGACATGCGTTATGCGTTACGATATATATATCGTATTTTAAAATTTAAAGGTTTAACGGTTTAATGAATAAAAGGGCTTCTGCATTTTTGCCCATCATCGTTATGTTTCCATATTTTCGTGGAAGAGTATGTTACAATAATGTTTACTATTAGTATTGATGTGATCGTGTTTCTTGTGAGATTCATGAGTTTAATAAAACATATAAAGTGGTGGGTAACTTCAAAGGAGATTTTAACTTCTTATATTTTTTTAATATTATGAAATTAAATTAAATTTATAATATTATGCATGACAAACGAGGTCCCTATTCACGTCGTGGTGGGTGGGGCCCACGATATCCACTACGTGATAGAGACAAGAACATAAAAAACATTTAACAGTTTTAAGCAGTATAAAAGACACATTGCATATTTTTTCAAGAACTTAATCGATTAGAAACCTTTTATTTTTTGTTGAACGAATGTGATAATATGGTTAAACAAAAAGTAAAACATTAAATTCTTTTTACCTGAAATCCCTCCATTGCAGTATATCCCAGCACAGTTTCTTTACCACCCGCCTCTAGTCCCAGCTTGTAGCAAAACTCGGAAACGATTCCACTTTCAACGCTGTTGTTGCGTGCGGTTACTACACGCATGTAATTCTGATAAATTAACAACATGATTTACAGAAAAATTACAAAAAAAAAAAAAAGAAAGACAATGACTTGACTTCCGACAAATTTGGCAATAATTCTCAATAACGATAACGATGACGTAAACAAAAAAAACTAATACTAATTAGCAGTAAACTTTTACGCTATTTACAAAATTGTTATAATTAAAATTCAGGACCAGACTCTAATCGAATCGAACTTGAGTCATTTAACAGTGGTCTTTAAATATTGCTAAATAGTTTTATCGTGACAAACTCTTGAGGCTAACTATAAAAACAATTATAACATCCCGCAGTGTTTTCAGTCCCCGTTTCGCATTCTTGCCTAACCAAATGTAACATATTTATCGAAATCAAATTAATTTAAACTCGATATAGAATGAACAAAAAATAGTACCACAGGTGGTATTTCCAATGTGAAGTATTGATTTTCTGCATCAGCGTCGAGCAAGTCTATCCCCAGCCATGGTAGTGACCACTGTTGAGGTTCGGGCCAACATGCAGCCTAGAAACGCACAAAAATATAATTCAACAAATTTGTTAAATGACAGCGTAGTGTATTGTTATTGTAATATTATTTCAAACACAAAAATCCTTTTCAGGTGCGTCAGTATTTTTAAAAGGAAACCCGAATTTACTGCTATGACCCAAGTGGTAGGTGTCTCCAAACAGAGATAGAGTTACCTCTAGACTTGAATATCTTTAGAGACATTAATGACTGCTGCATGAATAAATCAGCTCCGCCAAATAAGGACCCTTACATACTATCACAAAAAAGCAGCATAACCCTTCTGTTAGCGAATGCAACATTCTATCTCAGTCCTCAAGGGTATAGCGGGGGATAACGTATGTGAAGTTTGAATCATGATTATGTATGAATACATTTGTTTATACTGTGTTCTTGTATGTCACATTGAGTATCATAGAAAAGGTAATTTTGAATCTTAATTATGGATGGATATATTGGTTTATACTGTGTTCTCGTTTGTCACGTTTAGTATCACAGAAAAGGTAATTTTGAATCTTAATTATGGATGGATATATTTGTTTATACCGTGTTCTCGTTTGTCACGTTTAGTATGACAGAAAAGGTAATTTTGAATCTTAATTATGGATGGATATATTTGTTTATACTGTGTTCTCGTTTGTCACGTTTAGTATCACAGAAAAGGTAATTTTGAATCTTAATTATGGATGGATATATTTGTTTATACTGTGTTCTCGTTTGTCACGTTTAGTATCACAGAAAAGGTAATTTTGAATCTTAATTATGGATGGATATATTTGTTTATACCGTGTTCTCGTTTGTCACGTTTAGTATGACAGAAAAGGTAATTTTGAATCTTAATTATGGATGGATATATTTGTTTATACTGTGTTCTCGTTTGTCACGTTTAATTATGACAGAAAAGGTAATTTTGAATCTTAATTATGGATGGATATATTTGTTTATACTGTGTTCTCGTTTGTCACGTTTAGTATGACAGAAAAGGTAATTTTGAATCTTAATTATGGATGGATATATTTGTTTATACCGTGTTCTCGTTTGTCACGTTTAGTATGACAGAAAAGGTAATTTTGAATCTTAATTATGGATGGATATATTTGTTTATACTGTGTTCTCGTTTGTCACGTTTAGTATGACAGTAAAGGTAATTTTGAATCTTAATTATGGATGGATATATTTGTTTATACTGTGTTCTCGTTTGTCACGTTTAGTATCACAGAAAAGGTAATTTAACGCTACTAATTTCACATTGTAAATTGGTGTGCTCCATGAAACTACATATACAGGTATTAGTTTATATTTGACAATGTTCTTCTTTCACCTATCCTATACAGTAACGTTGTTTTGAATTTCAAAACATCGTTACTGTATACGATACGTACTAATAGGGAACTTCCAATAGTGCGTACTTATATAATCAAACACGTGGACCAAAGTAATGCAAAGGAGTCATTTAAATTGTAACTCGTTATCAATTGAATTGTATACCTGTTTAAATCCTATACCTAAAACATTCCACTAACAGAATGTACTGTCAGTAAATTCGATTATAGCGTCGACATGTGCTTTGTGGGAAGGCGATGGATGCGGAAAACTCAGGATCATGCTTTATGGCAACCCACAAAGGGGGGGAGGGGGACTGATGTTCGGGAGTGTACTATTGATAGGCTCTAATAATAATAATAATGGTGACGATGAAGATGTACAACTGAATCTCATTAAAATGTGTTAAAGAAAACTACTCACTTCACCGTGATACCAGAATTCGTCCAATATTAATATGTTGCTGGTTTGTGCTGCATTCCTGAGATCGCTCACCACCTTAGTACAGAAACATACTATTATATATGCGTAATCTAAGGTTACATAGGAAAATAAACGAATCGAAAAAAAAACAATGAAACTTTCATTAATAAATAACCATAATTTAAGGCAAGGAAAATATATAAATCATAATCATTGTGATTTATTCAGTTATTAAACTGAAACTTATCACTTTATAATATTTAATATAATATAATAATTAAAAAAAACTAAAATTAACTGCAAAAACATAAAGACATAATTTTAAGATTTTCGTTTTTCTTATGGCTGATGGCCACTGTTAACCAGAGGGCTTAAAGAGCCTGGTTGAAAGGTGGCCCGAGCGCTTAGGGCACTCAGCCAAAACCTTTATCTGTGGGTAACCAGCACAATGGTTCCAGTGAGGGAGCCTCGGCTTGGACCGATACACTATGCGCGAAAGCGACCGACTCGAACCTCGTTTCTACTCGACTATTGAACGGATTTTGATGAAGTTTTCAAGTTTGGTTCACATATTTAAATCTTAAATGTGTTTAATACTGCTAACACTGAGTGAGACATATAGGTAACTATAGCAACGACTACGAAATCTAGTTGATGGGCAAAATCTAGATAATAGTGTCACCCTCTTAGTCAGTTTCACCCACCCTGACACTAACTGCGCAGGGCGTTTTATTAAACCGTAAGCATTTGCGCAAACAGAGGCACTCGTTGTAGCCGTCCGTAATCCCATGTAATAAGATCTGTGATGGTACAGATGGCGTAGTGGCTAGAAATATCCCACTGATAAGTCGCGGGTCCTGAGCTCGATTTCCACCTGATGATATGTGTATATAATAAACTGTTGGTTTTTGAATCTAGATATGTTGGCATCTATGAACGTTCCTCCAATTTTAGATTATTAAATAACGTAACACACAAACCTGCCTAAATAAGTCGTCGGGTAGTCTTATATTAGTCGTACCACTGTCTACAATACTTTTTTGTTCATTTAGTCTTTGACATAGTTCTTCATTAATTTCAAAGAACATATTACTATGAGCCATGGACTTAGAACCATTCTCAGTTGTTGACACATTTGATGCCAATGAAGATACAGTTGATGATGAGAGTGCTCGAATTGATAAAGCCCCCACCACAAACCACCTTTTACGAAGTACGGGGGTACGATATATTCGTCTTTCAACTTTTATTGTTCCTTGGTCATCTGTAAGAAACAAAATCAAAAACTCCTTTACCCTGCAGTCTTTGGAATGCCCTATCCCCAAATATACACACAGCAAGTAATAAAGATTCATTTAAGCAGTAGGTCAAGTATCTTTACCTAATATTGGAGCAGTAATTATATATATATTTTTTATAATAATATTATATTGTATGCATTAGTTTGACATTAAGTTATCAGACATTAGTGCAATTATATGTATGTGTTGTTTATATCTGTATCTCTATATATATTATATACATGTCGTCGTTGGAACTACACGCAAGTGTGAATAATAACCCCGGAACAATGTTTGCCCGACACTATTCCGATTTTACCCCGGACGTGTCTGCCGCCCTCAAGCAGCATTAAAATTACAATACACTCGGTCAGGGCGGATTAACAGTAGATGATGAAGAACCAATGCTTCAAGTTCGCCTAAAGCAGTTTAACTTCGACAGGCATGCGCCGGAGGCGTGGAACAAAAGAGTGGTGGTTTTTTACTTCAAGAAAGGCGATAATGACCTCTTGAAAAATTATATGCCGATTTCCATTCTGAGTCGCGTATATGTACTTATGTTTTCGAGGGTCACTACGAATCGTCTCGCTTCCAGCCTCCCCAACAGCGGGGTTCCGAGAAGGCTTTCGTATTATAAAACACATAAACACTCTTCAGCAGATTATACAGAAGACCGAAGAATATAATCAGTCACTTTGCCTGGCGTATATCGACTATGCGAAAGCCATTTTTTCGTAGAAATTTGAGCGGTACCAAATTGGCTGTCGGTATACAGAAATACTGAGGTGTTTGTACAGCAAGGCTATTTGATTACAGTCCAGTAGTACGAAACTTATCCAGCTACAAAAACGTGTTAGACAAGGTGATGTCATATCCCCGAAACTCTTTACTGCTGTATTGGATGATGTTTTTAAGCTACCGGACTGGCAAGGAGCAACTAGCACAAGCATTTGCCATTAGTTGAAGTAGTTAGTTGGTGGCTATGTTAGTAATATTAAGAGCATTGCTAGCATTCTTAAAAAAATCTGTGATGTGACTATAATAAATTATGTAAAAATTTGTAACTTACCTAATATTTTTAAATTACCATAATGTGTTGCATTGGTAGGGCCCCGCACTCCACAAAGTTTTAATTCAAAAGAAATTGGTTTATTCATCATTTTGTCTACAGAGTCCAACCAGGATCCTACTATTATATTATCACCCCACGCTCCTACTGGCAAGTAAGCCAAACCGAGGAGGCCCTGAAGATAAATCATAGATTTTATTTATAATAACATAATCAAGCAACTTGAACAACTATCAGTTTTTAAGAATGGTCTACAATTTGCTTCATTGAACCTTACAAAAATGTAGAAAAGAAAAAATTTAAATGAATGATTTGACAAGGAACCTCCCTAAGAATGTGACAATATTCCCCTAGTTGATTATAGTCATAGGATCATTTATCTGCTTTATATTACTGAGATGATACAGTTCCAATTGTAGAAGATGTCTCAATATGGTAGAAACTGCCACCAACTTAATCCTGAAATGCAAGGTAGTTGCAGCAGAAAACACTAGCCAAGGTGGCTTCAGTAAATCTGTGAATGTCCCAAGAGACTTGTGTCTCTGGCAGGAGCTGGGCTGACAGAAGCGAGCCAATGTATTGAGGCTAAAAATCAATAATGAATCACAATGCAGATGCATTGTCACCCCTGAGGACTAAGATGGAATCCTCCTCGAAAGCCTCATCACCCTTAATAAAGATCTCCGGATCCTTAGACTCACCAGATGAAACAGCAGTATTATACTACTACTTTACACTGGAATTCTATGAGGGTGTTTCTTCATCAGTCAAGCTGACCCATTCAAGCTGCAGGCTACCACTGTTATTCATGCACATAATGACCAACTATGGAAAAAGGAACCATCAGACTTTTACTTATCTGTATGGTCACTGATTTATTTAACTTACCATACAAAACACAGCAACTCAATGCTATTATGTTAGACTTCTTTGGGGTATCTAGTATGTAAATTCTCTAACTTACCTGCCATCCTGAACCATTCATAAAGAACTTATGACTTTTGGTAATTAGTGCAATGTCACATCTAACTTCAGGCAACATTGGCAATGAAGAAAATTTAACATAATCTGACACCAGCTTGCCTATCCATGTTCCTTGTGAGTACTTGGCTTGCACCTAGAAAATATTATAAAAAGTTTTTGCTTTAGATATGAAATTAACCAACTTTTCAATCAATCTTGGTATAGAGAGTCTGAGTTCAATTTTAAAAATTGTATATTTATAAGTCTTTAATATATATCTTTAATAATTTTTATACATAATGAGTTAATTAAAATTTGCCTTATATAGACATCATAAAAGTGTAGTGTTTAAATAAAACCAACCTCTTGTCCACTTTCAAAAACACTAGTTGAATTTTTTAAATGAAAATATTTGTCTGTACCAGGTTGTGGGTATGATGCAATTGCTAATGTAGCACTTCCTGTATCGACTATCACATTCAACTGAAATAAAAGTTACAATTTTTTTAATAAATTATCAACTATACTAGGTGTTTCTCGATGAAACCAATAAATATTAGGTAATTTTAAAAGATTATTTTTTTTTTATTTAAAAAAAAAAGATGCCAAACATATTTAAATACCTTATATGATTATGTCCACAAGCAATCCTTTTATAAAATAAAACTTTATTTTATTTTAAGTTTTATATTTTTTTTTTATATTAATTATAAAGAATTTACTTATATAGCAAAAAGTTTCATTTTTGGGAAAGATATATAATCAAAGTGTAAAGATTTTAAATTTATAGTGATTTTTATAATAATAAGCACTCTATGCTCATGCCTCTATAATATCCTTTGTCCCTACTTTAAAATGTCTTCTGTGTAAGTATTTTTGTATAATGTGATCAAACAACATTAACAATTTTAAATTTTTGGAAAAAATAAATAAAAACCTAATGTTCACTTTATGTGAATTGCTCAGCAATGACCTTCCGCTTCTAACTTATGTCATTTACTTGGTGAAGTATGTGTTTTTATGATTTTCCATGCTAAATATATGACTTCAACAAAATACTTTATATTTCTCATAATTGGATTGTTTCCAAAAAATTATGCTATTTAAGTAAAATTATGGTTAGGATTTATATTATTTAATATTAAATAAAAAAAGTTCTAATTTTTTTTAAATTTCCAAATATTTTACTTGTTTGTATTTAAAATTATTAGGAATTATTTAGTTTAGTACAATTTTACATTGCTATGCCCTTGCAGGGTAACATGTACCTTTGTCAGTAGTTGATCAACATACCTAGAGTAACTGTATGGGTAAGCAATAAAGAATGAGATATTATTAGGGCAAAAACAACTATATCGAAAAAGGTTACAATAGGAAAGGTTATGAGTTTCCATTTTATATAACTTTAAGTAACTTAAAGACAAAAATTTTGTGTATTACCTTTTGACTAGGGTCTCCTATAGTTATTTCTATAGAATAAGCTTGACCAGCTTTTCCAAAAAGATTATACTCTTCAGCAGACCGTTTATTGAATACAACAAACAAAATCAAATTCAAAATAAAAATACGCGACATACAAAACATTTTATACCATACCAATTTTATTGGAATTGAATTATAGACTAAATTAAGGCACTCGACTAGACTTTAAACAGTAATAAAAAAAATATTTTGTTTTGCTTCTTCATCCATTAGTGTATTGACTGTCTAACATAATTAATGCCCGGGAGCTAATGATGATGATATTAATTTATCCCTAATGGGAAAGGCAAAGAACTTTAGTCCATACAGCCAGGTCTTGTTCGTATGATGGTTGGTCTGAAAACAGGCCCGGGAGCGTGACGGCTGACATCTGTTAGACAAAGAGCATTTTTAATTTATGTAATTTATACTTTTTCAGAAAAGCCAATGTACTTTTTTATTTATTATTATGTATAAATCATTCCGATAATTAAAATAATTTCTCAAATAATTCAACTCGTAGTTACGATTGCTCGTTTTAATTAGTTAATTTTCATTTACATTTTTTTGTAAAATGTGATCTTTTTTTTGCTAAGAATTTCTATGAAGATAGTGCTATGCGAAAGTCACGATGCGTTCCATAATTTTAAGTTCACTACAATTGGTACTTATATCTATACTACCAACTAGGTATAAAACCCCATCAAAATAATTCAATTTTAAAAATTATGTAAATTGTAAAATAAATGAATCATTGATTCATTTATTTGACATGATTGATCACTTGATCAATCAAATTCCCGCATAAACTAGCTTAGATGAAGTTAATATCACCAGATTTCCATATAGTAGGAAAAATATGCTGTCACTTAAATTTTTTTTAAAAAGGATATGCAAAAGTAATTAAATGCTAGCCGTATATTTCAGGAATAGAGCAATACTATAACGGAGATTTTATTGTATATCGTTTTTTTATGTGGTTGTAAGCTGTGTGATGTGTAAGGCCTTTGCCCTTACTAATATATTTTACAAAAATAAAAAAAAACTAGATTTAAATCCTAATTCTGTACGGTTTTGTTTAAAAAAATAATAAAATGAGTTTGTGGGTTGATAAACACAGACCTAAAGATTTAATGAAATTAGATTATCACAGGGATCAAGCATCAAGGTTAAAAAATTTAGTTCAGCAAAGCGACTTTCCTCATCTTCTAGTGTACGGGCCTTCGGGGGCCGGAAAAAAAACAAGAATTATGTGTTTATTAAGAGAACTTTACGGCTCGGGAGCTGAACGTTTGAGACAAGAAACTATGCATTTCACTACACCATCAAATAAGAAAATAGAAATAATGACTGTAAGCAGCAATTATCATATTGAGGTTAACCCAACTGATGTAGGAATACACGATCGTGTTGTTATTATGGACTTGGTAAAAAATGTAGCACAGACACATCAGATTGATTCTACAGGGCAGCGTGAGTTCAAAGTGGTTATACTAAATGAAGTCGATGATCTCACTAAAGATGCTCAGCACGCATTACGTCGTACAATGGAGAAATACGTTGCTACATGCCGCCTAATTCTAATCGCTAACTCTATATCACGAGTCATTCCTGCTATAAGATCACGTTGCCTTACTATAAGAGTTCCTGCTCCAACAGAAAATGAAATAGCTACCGTCTTACATACAGTTTGCAAAAAGGAAGGGTTAAGCTTGCCTTCTGAATTAGCTATGCGCATTGCCAAAGTGGCGGACAGAAATTTACGTAGAGCATTACTTATGTGTGAAGCATGTAAAGTACAACAGTATCCATTTACTCCTGATCAAAAAGTTCCAGAACCTGATTGGCAGCAAGTAATTAAAGAAACTGCTTCCATGATTTTATCAGAACAATCTCCAAAGAAACTTGGTGAAGTTCGACAGAAATTATATGAATTAATAATACATGGCATTCCTCCCGATATGATTTTTGCTGGACTCCTATGTGAATTAGTTTGTAATTGTGATATGTCAATGAAATGTCAGGTGGCAAGCCATGCAGCAGAGTATGAACATAGAATGAGACTTGGCAATAAACCAATATTTCACCTTGAGGCCTTTGTTGCCAAATTTATGGCAATATATAAAAAATTTGTAGAAGAATCTCTTGGTGATGCTTTTTAATTTCTACTTTTTAAGGCATAAATGATCAGAAAATTATTTTACTTTTTTAATTTTATGCAACGGTTATATCTCATCATGATCATCATTTCATCCCATCATTAGTCCACTGCTGAATATAGGCCTCCCTCACACTGCTACTGCCTTCCACACAGAGTACTATCCTGAACCTCCTGCATCTACTTCTGACAGACTTACATAAATCATCACCATCTAGTTGAGGGTTGTCCTACACTGCAATGGCCACTATAAAGTTGCCACTTGAGAAACATTATTTCCCATTGGTTATCAGTTCTATGAGGCATACGGCAGGCCCATTGCCAATTGTTGTTTTTATTTATTACAAAATAATTTCTTCATATGTGGCTTCGTTTCAAAGAAAAATTTACAGTTTTGTCTTGCTTGTCATAGTTTACTGTTGAACTTATTAATAGCTTATTTGTACCTGTTAGCTATTGAGCATATTGGTAATTACAATGAATGAATGAAAAGTTTGCATTTTGTGCATGTCAAACTTTTTTTTGAATTATTATTATCTCCCATTTTCAACTGTCAATTTAGTACTAGAATATGTTTATGGTGACAGTTATTACCAAAATAAAATTACAGCTGTTCTTTTATAGGGTAGGATTGTAATGATTCTCACACTAGTGGAAGTATGTACCAAAAAAAAATATGATACAAAAGTATTTTTATTTTCTTATGGCAGTTAAAATCATTGTTTAATAAAATTATACATTAGTTACAGGTTTTTATTATATTAGATGTTTTAATCATACTTATAGTAGTTTCTAGCTGGTACTCTACTTGCAAATAATCTAAAGTTATCTACTACAGAATGCATTAGTGCTATCACAACTTCATTAGATAAGAGATCCAGTATTGATTGCTTCTCCTGCAGCACTTGTTCAATTATTCTTGCATCTTCATTATCTAAAATATAAAAAAACAATTACATAATTAAATAAAAACTTATATATATATATGTTTCTAATTGCATATTCATGTTACTGAAATGTGCCACACAGGCTCGCCTGGGCAGCATTTCATAATTTATGTAAATACTATTGACTGCTGGATTTCTTATTATTTGTTATATTGGATAGATGTGTTAAGTCAACCCTGCAGGTTTTGTGATGATCACAAATGTGGGTTTGCAGATTTTGTGTTTTCTCTAAATATTGATTTGAATTATATATGAAATATTTTAACATTTATTTTTCATCTTTGATCATTTTTTATAGATTCTTTATAGTAATTGTTTGTTATCGAATGAATTCTTACCTAGTTTGCCAACCTAATCAAAAAAACGTACAAGATACCGATCCTTATATGCGGTGAATGTTTAATTAAAGCAAATTACGTTTTTTCGAATTTCGGTTATATATATATGCATTTCTTAATATATTACATCCGTTTTATTTCATTCATGTTATTTTTTATTCGGTATGTATGTGATACACTATAGTACTATATACTTTTCTATAGTATCGTAGTATATTTACGTTTCATTTCCTGTACAAGTGACTGTACTTACTGTCGACGTTACTATGATCGCTTTTAGCTAAGAGGAAATGAATATAAGACGGCAATTTCAAAAAATAAAAAAAGGCATCGTAAACGTCACCAGCACAGGATGAAGACAGTAACAATTTGTATTATACAGAATAGAAACCAGGATCCGTGATTCAGAGCCCAAGCAGTGCTCGGAGTACCACTAACCTACGCGGCTATCCGCTTAGTTTTTTTTAAGACTAATAAAATGTAATTGATTATTAATAGTTGTCAATGAGGAGTCGCATGGGTATTATTATAACTAAACTAATACTATAATAATAAACTATAAACACATGATTTATGTTCTCTCCGGTCGCTAATTATTGAAACAAAGATAAATGAATTAATTGATTGGTGATAAAAATGGAGCGTCATACGTATGGCAAATAGGGCAATGGTTTGTCGCAAAATTATAAAAGCGTCCTCACTTTCTCATTAGTCAGCAGTAACTTCTATTTTTATAATTTAAAAAGCTTTTTATGTAAATAACTAGTAGAACAGTAAAATTTATTTCCCTTGAAATATGTCAATTATATAAACATGACGTGGCAGTTACAAAGAACATCAAACTAATGATATGCTAATAAAATAGTACAGTAATATCGCTGTGTTTCGAATGGTTGTAACAACCGGAGATCTGAATATTATAAATATGACATTTGTAGCTAAGTTAAGATGTGAGTGCCATCTTTACTCTTTTATTTTTGTTTTTCGTAGTAGAGCCGTCTAAAGATATGTTTAGCATAAAAAGTAGCAGTATATATATATTATGTTACGCGACTTTAGTAACCCTTTGATTGTAAGTGCCGCCACTTACAATCCCATCGCGAATCCCAGATTCAGCCGCATCCGAAGGAGACCGAAACACTACCCACGTACATTGCACCCTCATACCGACCCCGCCGACGGCGAGGTCGGTCGTAAACAAGGTTATTCGCGATACCGCCATGTCACAGGCCGGATCTCTCCAGTCCATACAGATAGAAGTGTCGCTGGAGTTTCGAGGGTGTTTAATAGAGGCCTCGACTGAGTGCCATAATAAATTAGCCCTCGGGCTAACAGCGGCCATCAGCCCGAAAATAATAAAATAAAAAAGTGAGTTCACTACTCTACTTTCTACTGTATATATATATATATATATATATATATATATATATACAGTACAGATTGGATTTATATATTAATAAACAATCTGTGGCGAATCCTAACAAGATTACAATTTCACTTATCTACTTTATTATTCGTTCAATTAGCAGACTTAGATACAAGAGCAAATAAAGTAAAGAAATTACTCCGAAATTCGCATTCGTATTTCTATATTCGCTTTATCTACGTGCAAAATTAATGTACGAAAGCGACAGAGCACCTGAAATCTGCTGAGGGTGATTAGGCAAAAGTGTAATAAGCCGTTTCTCACTATCGGTGACAGATCCGAAATGATAAATGGGGATTGCTGTGGCGTAGTCTGTCGACGCCGGAGCCGGGAGAAATAGAAACTTTTTTGGGATTAGTTATTACCTCGAACCGAGTCTCAGCTCTCAGCCATTAGTAACTAAGCGTGACACTCACGTGTGTAGAAAATAATGGCTTTTCGCTGTAGCAATATACCAGTGTTGGTAATTAACTACAAATATAGAGAAAATGTCACCAAAAGAATTGAGTAGGTACAGGTTATAAGAGAAAGGTGTTGACCTTATTTTATCAAGTATTACTGAATCATATGCTATGGGTAGGAGCTAACAATTTATGTTATATTTGTACTTTTTATTTTAACTTAATTAAATTTTCACGGTTATATATTTTTCTTTTGATATTGCTTCAGATATTTTTATAGACCTATGTGTAAGATTATTTATTTATTTTGTAACATTGTTTAATTTGCCTTATTGGAAAATATATAAAAAATTTTTGGATGTATTTTTTTAAAATTCAGATGTCACATGTCAAAGATGTAAATCGTAATAAATAAAGCAATGCGTTAGCAAAATAATCATCGCTACCTTTAAGTAAGTTAAAGGGGCGGTTTTTGCTTTAATGATTTGCTTCTTGTTTTTGCGAGTATGTTTATGGCTGGTTTACACCAGCATATATGGTATAAACCATACTTTCTCCATTCACTACTTTAACGAGCGATTTTCTCACGAGTCACTGATCAATATCAGCGATAACTTTTTTGATCCATAAAAAGATAAAGTATAAGGTACACATGACCGAAAAATGCTTGATTTTTTTTAATAAAGTTGTAATTTAGATTTTTCGCAGTTTTGTCATTGGTGTACGGTTCATATACGAGCATAAAGTAAAAATAAAATGTAGGTAAAATCGTTCTATATCGTTGATCAAAGATAGAGTCGCTGGTCTACGTCCACAACATAACAAATTTTAGCACTACTCCTGGTTTTTAATAGTAATAAATAGTTTTCTCTCAAAACACTAAAAATACAATAAATATCTTTAGAATCGGTTAAATACGACATTAAACATGAAAAATTATGCAATAAGCTCAGCATTTGCCTGCTTTTTAGCCTTTTAGACCTTTTCGATATATCTATCATTATGTTAAAAGCAACAAATGCATTTATTTAATTAAAGACAAAATTAAGTTATATATTCTACTTGTTGCGCGGGAGGTTTACACGGATCTATTAGTAATAAGTTAGAAAGGATTTTTGACAGGTGGCCACCGAATTGTATAATCTTCCAATATTTGTATTAATAGTTGTATATTTGGGTAGGACTTATGGACCACCAGAGCCTCAACGAGTGTCTGGGTGAACTCTCTTTATTGTGGGCTAACATGAAATGTCAAGATTTCTCCTTGAAATTTCATGTTAGCCCTTATGGAAAAGAGTATTTTTTTTTATTTAGGTGTGTATCAAAAACAAAATTAGTGTCGAAGAGAATAAGAAGAGAAAGTGCTGATTCGCTTTGGTGAGCCTATTGTAGGGCATGCGGTAGCTGATCAATATGCTTAAAATATGTTAGTATGACCTTCTACCAGCAAAGATACCTGTTACTCGCACTTATCCTAAATACCCAGATTTATATATTTTTTTCAGTATTGTTTGTGAAACAACTAGCATGACGAAAGTGACGTATTCACGGATATTACATCACCCAGGATTTTTGTTAATTTAGTAAATAATCCTGCACACTCTTACCCTAAGGTATTTAGTTACAGCATCGAACATTGTACTAAATGATGTGTCCAACTTTATGTAAAAAAATAACTACGGAAACGCCTCCATACATGTCAAATTCAAATTTAAGTTTAAAATTATTCCCTTAAAGGAAATGTTTTTTTATATTCTTGTCTGTCTTATTTGGACACCATTTCCTTGTAACGAAAATGATTAAGTATTTATACATAAAAAAATAATTCAATATGAATGGTGTGGTAAAATTTAATTATATTAAAAAGTATACCACACCATATCACCAAATAAACATAGATACAGATACACAAGAAATATAGTTACTATACATTTTACCTTACCCTATCAATATCACCTTACGAATATCAAAGATTAATCACAAAGAAAATATATTTGTATTACGCGTAGCTTTGTTTGAGAATATAATGGGACAAAAAGTTAATTGTATTTGATGAAAAGGAAAATATTTTATGACAGTTATTTTATAAAAACAATAGAATTCCAAATTTTTGGATTATCGATATCGAGTTTTGTATATACATACATATTTTTTCTATTAAGTAATAATAGTTCTACGATAAATAATAAAAAACAGAACCACTTTTCTTTCACCTGCGTTAAATTAATTTTGCATTAAAGTATCATAAAAAGATTATTCAAAAATCAGCGGGATCGTGTTTTTTAACTTTAAACTTCTTTTCTTCTTCCGTTATCTTGATTGCTGTAGGTCGTGTGCGTCTTGTTATGTTTTAACCGATTTGCTGACAAGTTGCTTCCATTGTACTCTATCCTCCGCTTTTTTTAGGCCAATTGGTATAGATCCCGTAATAGTTTTGATTTGGTCGAACCAACGTGTAGGTGACCTCCCCCGTAACCTTTTACCCTCGACCTTACCAATTACTATCAGTTTATCACGGCTATCTAGTTGTCTCCAGGCAATGTGACTAAAGTTGCTGAGGACTCGTTGGTAACAGATAGTTGACAGTCTGATCATGATCTTTAGTTGGTTGAGAATGAAATGAATGGAATCCAGGTTTCGTCAACTGTCACGATATTATTGACAGCCAATGACTGTCCTCTATTAAAGTAGTCCACACGTAGTCCTTTCTGGTCTTCCGTTAAATCATGAAGTATCCAGTCAGTGCACAGCTGATAGTTTTGGGTACGGTCTAAAAACTAAACGTCGTATATACGAATCCACCATTCGACTATTGACCTCGGACAAGTAATTTAGCTTAGTTAAGGGGATTAGTAATGATAATACATTCTTTTTTTTTTTTTAAAATGTAAATGAATTAGTTTTTTATACGATTTTTTATTAAGCACATTATATGTTACATTTCTTATCATACCAGGTATATGGATATTGATATATAATATTAATTCACTTGTGAAAAAATATATCACTAGTATATTTTACCGCTTTTCTGCCGACTCGGAATAAAACGTCGGGGCTTTAGGACGTTAAACGCTTAATTTAGGGAATGTAATTTAAAAGTAAAATGATGGCCAATTGGCCGTTGGACACGCATTAACCCAAGTACGGTGCTGTAGCTGGGGTCTTATATATGAACGAAATTTATCCGTACTAATTTTCAAATGTTTATAACGTCGAGTCAGAAATGGAATACCGAGAAAGGCAACGTGGGACTTTGGAAAAAAGAAACACTATGTTTGTTTCTTATTTAGGTATTGCACCTGGAAGCATTTAGTGAAAATTTGTAAATAAAACAAAATAATATGGCATATAAAAATAAACTTATTTTTATATGCCATATTATTTATTGCTTTGGCAATAACAGAAAAGTTAAGAAACAAGATTAAGCATCATTGCATCAGGTTTTGTGTCAATTATTGCAGTTGCACATAATATTATCACAAAATAATGCTAATGTGTTTAACAATGTTGCATAATGCAATCTTAATCTATGCTATTATAAGAGTTTAACTGATCTATGTCTGTACGTTGAAGATAATTTTAAAAATTAAACTGGGATTGAGTAAGAGTATTTCGTGATGGCTGAATCGAAATTTCTGATTTTTAATTCTTTTTCTTGACTTATTTTGATACTATATGTATGTTAAATTTAGATATACATATGTTATGCAATGATGCATTGAGTACTGAGACTGATATAAATTGGGATTTATATTTATCAAGCGCTAGGTAGGAGTGGCTTTTGAATAATCTATTTTTTTATATTTATAATCAATAAACGTTTAATTTTTTTATTATCATTTTTAAAGTAATTTTACTACACAGGAACGGTAGAATTAGAATATAGAAGTAGAATTTCAACAGTTTACAACATATTTGTGTTATACCTATTGACGAGTTCGTATCAAATTATTTAATTAAGTACTCATGTAAACTTAAGGTGTACAATTGATTGGTTTATGTTTTTTGTAAGAGTTGTATTGTTATCTTTATCTTGTTCGTTACAATAGTTGTTCATTATTATAATTGCTGACATGTATGACCTTACATACTATATTATACTTTTCTATGTAATCAATTAGTTTTCTCTTTTTCCTTAAAACTAAGGATGACAATGAAGCACTTGATGGTTTGTGATGACTGCGTTCCATAAAGACCTAATCCCTTCTCAAAAACAATTTAAGATATACATGAATTGTCCAATTCTAAGGACTCAGATGGAAGACGGAGGTCTTACGGAGATCTCGTTTCCAGCAATTGGGTCTTTGTTGTAAATAACCTACACTCATTATAGAAAACACATTAACGTTATGGTGTTATTTTACGTAGGTATTCTGTTAGGTTGGAAATATTTGTTGAAAACTCATTAGGTACTGACTATCACATGGCGCTTTTTTGTAATTACTGGCTTATCAATGTAGTAAAATCATGTATCAGATATATAAAAATACTTTTGGCGATTTTTATGACAATCACAGTTATGCACTAAGTGGTAAATTGTCCTATCAGACACGATATATATCTATTTTGTAGCACGTCTATTTTATTATAAAATTAGTATTTGAGTGTCACAAGTAATATATCATATATTAATATATGATATTTAATATATTATATATATCATATAACATTTATTAAAATAGCAATACATTATTATTTACTACGGGTTGCACTCTGTTTGCCAACGAAATAAGCTTTGGCCATCAATTGATGTCGAAAAATTCATCCAAATAAGCTTAAACCTAAATCTACTCGCTATTAATGATGAATAGCAACAATAATGCGTGACAGTTTCACCAGACCTTCGGCTAAGAGTGGCGAGTATGAGAAAATCTTTCATAAAGTATAATTTTTTGATGGTGTATTCTGCTGAGTTTAAGAAGACTGTAGAACATGACGCATTATGATAATCTTATAATGATAACCTTAGTGCAGTTCTTACCTGGTTGCAAGAAAAAAGTTGGTACTCGCGTATTTCTCACCACTATGCGCTCCGGACCAATGATTATGTAGTCGTCATTAGTGAAGCTGCGTTGCCCACTCCAGGTGTATGTTATGTTGCTCTCTACATCCTCTGAAATTTTATTTGTGTTGCATAAAAAAATCGTGATGCTCCGTTATTTTTGACGGCCACATATGTTAGTTTCTGACTGTATCTGGCTACCGATTGACAGATATTGAGTCAGCCAAGTTTCCTAATATGACATGTTGATAACTCTTCGTACTGGAGTTTTACTGGAATGATAGAAAGTAACCGAGATCTTCTAACTACGGAGATTACTGGTGAGGAGGCTAACTCCTGACGATTGATAACGAATGAATGTGGGTATCATTGACAGCAATAATCAAATATCATCAGGCAAATTGTGTTTATTTGTCACCCCTAATATGATAAAATAAAATTATATAACTAAAACTGCATCGCGGTACATAAAACAGGTTATCTTTGTCCCCCCTTAAAATCGTAAAATAAAACTATATCTCCGGTGCTCTTAGTGCATAAAAGAATTGCATGTTTGTTACCCTTAATATCCTTAGCTGTGTACTGCATCGGGATGTATGTATAAAAGAAGCAGTATATATAGCGCATCTTCAACGTTGTGCTAATACTTTGGGAATAAAAAGTAGGAATTTTATTTGTACCGGAAAAATACAATGATGAACACCAGTAATATTTTACGTAATATTAACTTCCACGTTATTAATTTCCATCATTAATTTAAAGCGGTATTAGCTGCCAGTACAAGTTCAGATTTGGTGTGACTTTTAATTATTAGAGTTTGTATTATCCGCGAATAAGATAAATTTATTTAGGGTACTTTGATAAGTTGATATAGACCAAAAATAATTGTAATACGGACCTCGATAATGAATTATAATTCAGCTGCTTTCCCTGAGGTCTAGGATAGCTCCGGCTTTTATCTTTTGAGAGACAAAATCCATTCCACGGAGTTAACATCACATCACTATTTTTTGCTGGTATCCCAGAAAGGATGATTCTCCGCCCTTTGACCTTATCTATTCATCGGCTATAGCTAGTCGGTGTCTATTAAGTACCTTTTAAACCAGTAGCCATATTACGTTTAATATTTATATTTATAAATTATCATCCAAAATATATCATCAAACCAATATCAATCACTGGATATAAATAATATATTATTTAATTATTCTGCAACCAATATCTGTACTACACTAGGATTACTGGTGTTCATTACCAGATGAGGAAGACGAATGAGACAATTAGATAGAAGTGCTTCTTGCACTTCTTAGTAGTAGGGTATCAAGCAGTTATTTTAGTTATTAAAGGTTTTGATACTATAATTAGTATTATTATTTTTTACTTATATTTACTTTACTAATTTTACTTTACTAATTGTAATAAAAATGAATAATTATCCCTCATGAAATTTGTGAACAATGAGAAATGTAAACAGAATACTTCCCGGGATTGTTAGAGTAACCTACATTTGAAACACTTCCAACTCAAGGAGATAAGGAATGATGTAGCTAATTAAAGTAATGTACTCTCGTAAGTAAAGGGTGACGTTCTAAGCGTATCGCCCTCAATTCCTTTAGCTAATGGATAATAAGATATTTATAATGAAGTAAGTAGACTATACTGTTCTTTATATCTAATTTTCATGTGAATAGATAAACATACTTAGTGACAATGTTCAAAATAATGAGATTGGTAATAGTAAAGACTTGAGTTGAGACATTTTTCGCAAGTTTAAACGGCGCCAATGAACGGAAAAATGAGAAGGACAAATCCGAGGTGATTAAAGACGTAACGTTACGAGAAAAGTGCGTTAAAATGTGAATATGAAGGATCCTAAGATATTATTTAATATATATATTTTAAAATCTCTTTAAATTTACAAAAGCTTTTTTCCAATCGTAATGAAAGTATATGTATCTCTTATGAAATTTATGAACAATGAGAAATGTAAATGGATTCTCCATTAAAGGAAAGCGATGACAGGTAATTATTGGTATTCCATCTTAGTTATCAGGGGTGACGCATTTGTATCTGGATCATTCTGATGTGGGATGTAGCAGCCTATGCATTCCAGTGACCATCAGGTAAATTGTATACCGTACGTTTTTCACTCAAATTCCTTCAAATTGTTATTTCTTACTGCATTTTTTTTATTTATGTTTGTTTCTACATATCTTACTTACCTTGCTTTCACTGGTGCGATTTTTGTTTCATTTTTATTATTAAGGAAATGGTTTATGTTTACATAATTAATTTGTGGAGTGGGGTAATAGAATAACTTAATAGCGAATTATAAGCGTTAATGTTGGGAAAGTGAGAATTGAGGGCAGTGTACGTTTTTTGCAGAATTTAATTGAAAGGACGGTCGTATAAGTCGAAATACGTTTTAAAGTAGTTATAAAGTTATTCAAGCGACAATAATCCATACATAAAGTTGGCGCTAATTAATTAAAGTTTATCGAAGCAGGAAATGAGGGAGTTTTGACTTTATCTGCCGTATTTATTGTTTAAGCCTAAGTTACTTTATAGGTTTTGGTTTTTTTGACATACTGATGAACGTTAATTTTAAACAAAGTAGTAGTATACAGGTAAGTAAATAATATTTGCTAAATCGTTCTATTAACAATAATAGCTAAAAGTTTTTAATTAATAAAAAGAGCTTTTACATACTAAAATACTAAATATTTATACATGTATTGAAATCCACATTTAATATAAATATTTTTCGTTTGAGTAAAAAATATATTTTAGATTAAACAGACGGTATTTGTTTGTATTAATTTGGTTGTGAAATGTTTAACAAACATTTGAACTTTACTGTATGGTTACTAAATACATACATCAAATTTACAAAAAATACCTGAATTAAAAATTTTAGTAAATATATTTCTGTACACAACCAGCATTTGGTATGCAAGATTGTTAATGTATACGTATAAACCTTTTTCGAAATATTATATATTATAATTATATATAATTTTATAGACATATTAGACTTAAACCTTAAGGTACAAAAAAAATATTTATGAAAATCTTACATAAGTATTATATTATATTTTATACCAGTATGAATGAATTATTCAGCTTAGGTACTAAGACTTCAGTTCTATAATCTAATTATGGGTTCTAATGAAAATTCTAATAAAAATCTTAAACCCATAACTATTAATATTTTTTAACATAATATTTTTAATAAAATCTTCATAATATCATTTATTATCATTTTTATGATATTAGGGTGACCAGCGAGCACACAGATCACCTATGGTAAGTAATTCTTACGGCCCATAACTTTCCATTCTGAGGACTTTGATGGAATGCCTCGTCACCAGTAATAAAGTCTACGGTATTTTTCTTTCAAATATAACACAGTACCGCTATCATATTCCGGTCGGGTCACCCCAACTGCGGCGTGACTCTCCCAAACCTCCTTGGTATATTACCGTTATTAATAGGGTACCATATTGCATTTGGACTTAAAGAAATGTGAATAGTGGAAGACATAGTTATCCATATTTGCTTTTAAATTTAGAACACATTCTATTATTATAAATAATAAATTTAAAGTATACTTACGCATATCCATTGTTATGTAAGCCATAAAAGGGTTCGTACTCTGCGCCATGTTCATTGTTAGCTCACCCGTGACATGAAGGTCGCTGAGAAATCTAATTCCATTTTTACCGCCAGCCATATTTAATCTGATACGAACAAAGACAAAGACGGTCATCAATGGCTTTTGTAACGGGTATTTCCCGTTTCCGCACAATTTCGATAGCTTCAAACAAGCAATAGTTCCTTGTGAGATTACAGTTGGTATGGTTGAAAATTTATTAAAGAAATATATATATATATATATATATATATATATATATATATATATATATATATATATATATATATATATATATATTCTTTTATCTTTAATAAATTTTCAACCGTACCAACTGTAATCTCACAAGGAAATATATATATACATCTTGTCATCAATATATATATATATATATATATATATATATATATATATATAAACATCTTGCTTATTATCACCCTTAAGGACTGAGGTTGCTCCTTACCAGTAATTGGATCCTCGGGTCTCTACACGCACCATGTGAAACGCTGGTTTTATGTTGGGACGTGGTCTAGCGCACCCTTTCATGTAGCTACAAGCTGCAGCATGGCTTTGCTTTTGTATGTATTTCTCACTTACAATTGACAAATATTGGTTGATAGTAACCTAGTGATATTTATTTATTACTTTTTTATTTGCACAAGTAAACCAAACAATGTTATACGGACTAAATGCCAAAAGGCATTCTCTACCAGTCTACTCTGTGTTATACTTACTATATATCTGACTCGATCGTGCAGCGTTGGTATGCGAATTCTACTGGCTTGCGCCAATATTTTTTTTTTTTAAATTCTTAACGTATAAAAAAGCTTTTGATTATAAAATTGCGGATGTATAGGCTCGCTCACCATCTCTTTTTTTTTTACATTAAGGCTGACAAGCAAGCACACAGTTCATCTGATAGTACGTAATGACTCTAGTCCAGAAACACCTACTGAATATAGGTCTTCAATAAAGATTCACAATGCACACGTTTTGCACTCACGTCTACTAAGATTGAATTCCTAGTTACCAGTAACTGGGACTCTACACTCGCCAAACGTAACACAGCAGCCTTATGCTGCCACCATTTCACGGTAGTATTGTATAAAATCGTCCATCTTTATCAGTAGAGCCCCCTCATTAATGCTGCTTCTAGATACAAGCTGCAATATGGCTCTGCTATAATATTTTACTACTGGTAACTTAAGTAAGTAGTCACGAACCAAACTTTTAATACTGATATTATTATTATTAGTACTGATATTCCTGATGATATTGTAGGCTTATCAAGGGCTTAATAAGCACTACGTGAGAAGTAATTCGATTTCGCTATTTCTTCTATTTAAATTACTGTCGGGCTTAAAATCAACAACAATAATATGAAGCATACATATAATATTATAATACAGAATAATATAAACAAAATAAAGCCCCGAGGTCGAACTCTGTTTGTTCTTGTGTAGGGATACTGACTACCACGGCTTTCTAGTGAACATTTTTGTTGCCACGTATAGTGTTAAACTTAAACATTGTTTGGAAAACTGCATATAGAAGAACAAAATATTTTAAGATATCAATAGTTGAGCCACGTGGCTGGACTTCGACTCCTATATATAAGAGACCCATGCAATACCATGCCCAGCATATATAGGCTGTTAATTTGCTTTTTACTTCTATATTTAGCTCAGTCAAAAAATTACGTGTGCCGTTATTCATACTTCATATACTATCCAAAATTAACTAAACGAGTTACAAATTAGTTACAGATATTCGATTCTCTGAATATTCCATAGTAAATGGTATTACATGTGTCAATCATATAAAGGAAATCATTCTATTAGGGTTAGGTCCTTTGGCACTGTAAGTGCATCAAAGGTTTGGAAATTACTTCCAGATTTACTACAAGTACTCGTATCTTTAGAATACATCATCATGTTCGAATAGACATGTAGATAATAATTGATATAGAAATAATTTAAAACAAATTTATGTTATTGTATTTATGGACCCAACATAATGGATATTAGTTGTGGGGAATAGAGGAACAAATTCTAATTACCTAAATTTATGTTAATAATGAACTAATTAATAATACATTCTGTTGTCTAGGGATTTTTATAAAAGGCTACTAACAAAGCTAAAGTTAAATATTTTCTACGTATTAATTAGTAATTTTAAATATAATAAACGTATTCAAACAATAAGACCTAATTACAAACAATTAAATAACGGAATTAAAAGCGTAAAATGACAAAATATAAAACGTTAACAAGACAACCGGCTGGCGGCTGTCCTAAACGAGAACGGTTCCGGTGAAATAAAGTATTTTGCTTAAGGGACAGAAAATTGAATTAAATATTCAAAGCATCTGAGACTCGAATACGTTTTTATTAAGATTTTCCCGGACCCGAAATTTTCCGCGCACCAGCGTCAATGTATCTTTTTAGAGGCGTTATTTTGTAAACGGGAGGAAGGGATTAAAATAAAACGCTCTTTCAAGTCGAAATGTAAATTTTTCTGCTTCTGCACATTATTCGATTATTTTGTATTGGCTCCTTAGAATGAATCACGAAGCATACGATTCATAATAAATCGATTGCTTCATCATGACAGTCGGCTGTCTGACTTCGTGGTCATAGTAGCTGGTTTCTGTGTCACTGTTCCTGTTCTCCAATCACAACCGAAACTAATATTTGTGTAATGCATCAACTATTAATTTTCGGTTTTGGTGTTCTTGTTACATCACTACATCCGAACCTTTCTTTATATATACGAGTATGTAATTCTACGCGGACAGACTTAAAACAAATATAATGCAAAAAAGTCTCAAGGACTATAATCCTTGAAACTTTTCTTTTATATTCAACGCTTAATAATATTTCGGACATTTACATCCACCGCGGCCATGTAACAAAGAATCTATTTCTTTGTTATGTGGCCCTCAGTTTGTGTGACATGTTACTTAACGTTACGTCATTGTACTTTGGCTTACAAAAAAATTACTTTCAAGCTAGAGTAACTAGGGTAACCAAAGTAAAATGTGGAGTTATTAGGAATATAAATTATATTCACATAATCACAAGAATAATGTTTGAACCTAACTATAATATATATGTATATATATAGGTATATATATATACTTATATATATACACTATACTATATATTATACTATATATAACTTTAAATTTCTTAATGCTCTCCGTGTCCGGTAGTCCAGATCCTTACTTCCCAAAGTGGTCCGGGACCCCCAGGGGTTCAAGGGAGACACGACGGGAGTGTACGTTGATGTGACAAAACAATGGGGGTTCACAATTCGTAAGCGGGGGTCCACGAAAATGTATTTGCTTTCGATAGTTGAAGAACTAAAATGTTGGCTTGACTTCATCTATCAATGTAGGCAGATAATATTTTAAGAAACTGTTAAAACTTGCATATTCCATATTCAATACAGCGTGTGCACACTTGCAAACTGCGCCGCCGAAAACTATTAAGTCGTAGTTGGAACTCCAACCAAGCCGCAAAGCAAATTTCCATTAGATCTAATCTTCACAATTTTTGTCAAGTTTTGGGAATATGGTAGAAATATACCGGAACCAGCAAAATTTTGAAAGTGGTCTATGAGAAAAAAGTCTGGGACATTTTGGTCTAGATAAACGTCGTTATTTGTTGTGTTAAGTCGACAAATAGATTTGGACTCGACATGTTCTAATTGTTACCAGACAACGTTAATTGTATACAACATAAAGATAGTGAATCATACGGTACCATATTGAATTTATTTTTATCTATGAAGCTATTATTTTTATCTATGGTGGATCTAGGTGTCATAAGCCTCAAGGGTCAATTACCATCAGGAGAATATGGGCTCGTTACTCACCTTTTACCATATAAAAGATGCACTCGTCATCTTTTTCCCTTGTAGTGCAAGATGTGCCATCAGATGTACTGACGCCCAAGGCAAGTCTGCAGTAAGTCGATGGATGCAGGTACTTTATATTATTAATTATATATATTATAATACTTGACGTATTTTATATTATGTTGAAACGATATTATATACTTACATAACAACCTATAATTAATTATATATACTTGTATATAAATGTGTATATATAGTATGTATATACATATATATATATATATATATATATATATATATATATATATATATATATATATACCCTAAAACAGGTACGAGGCGTCCCATCAAATGTACAATGCATGTGAATCATGTAACTTAGTTGAGGATAACTGTAAAAGTCACAGGCTAGGTAATATGTATGGCAGTGATCATTTATCGAACTATCGGTTCGTGTAACTACCCCTATTATTATAAATATACCTAATTAAGTACCTTCTTTCTGCTAACTTGGTCCATCTGGCGCCGGTAACGTTGATCTTTCGGAGTAGAAGGGACACTTGTTGTTCTGGAAAGGCGACAACTACGCTGTTGATTTGTGCTGGATCAATCGGTTGCATCCCCATGTGCCCGGAGTCCATTAGAAAGAAGAAGGTCCGCAGTCCACGTCGGAGGCAAGGTATGTCGTCGGCTCTACATGCTGGGAATGGTAAAGGTGCAGGAGCTGCACAAAAATACTAAATATTTAAACTCAAAAAAATAAATTACATACACAACAACATTAATCAAATATATCGCTTTCCCGACTGTTGCATGAAAACTCTTGAGAGAAGGACTCCATTATTACAAAACAGAATACTTTGCTGATTGCTGCCACCCATAAACATCCGCAACACCAGAGGAGTCGTAGATGCGTTGCCGACCTTTAAGAAAAGTGTAGGCTCTTGTCTTGAAGGTCCCCAAGTAGTATCGGTTCGGAAATGATGTAATAAAAAAATGCTGGCTACTAGTGATTCCACAAAGTGGTTGCGTGTGCCAGAAAATTTCCCGTAAAGCGCACATTGGTGGATTACCAGCCATCAAGAGGATAAAGTTTTAAATTCTGTCGTGATGTACAATGTTCAAACTCAGCGGCACAAAAGAATACGAAAAAATCCTCAGAACACTCCACATGGTAAATTCGACAAAAATGCATAGAGATGCAACGTCTCTTCGCGAATCCAGTGAATCTAGCCTATCAGAAAACCAACACAGTGGGCCGACATGACATACTGTCTTGCTCTATTAATTACGTCCAGTTACTAGCGCGGTTATGGGCCTTACTCTCCAAGTGACAGCGGAACCGAACGTATGTCAACGGCAAGGATTCTAATACTAGCTGAAGTAACAAGGGGAGTGTTTTCAAAATTAGGAGATGCGACAAAGGGATTCTTTTAAACGGTAAACGCGCAAACTTGTGTCTTCGTAGGGTTAAATTGGACTAGATTTTATCGGTTCCAATCTGAGACTTAATTTAAAAAAATTCAATCTCACACAAAAGTTTGTTCCGGGACTTAATGACGCATTCCCGAGAAATATTTGCGCGGCCAGTATATAACGCATCCCCCGTGCAATATCGTCCACATAGCCATGAATATTATTAATTTGCAACATGTCATTGATGTACGGAAGAAACAAGGTAGGAGATAGCATGCAGGCGTAGAGAATTCCAGCATTTGCTGGTTTGGAGCCGATGGAAGCCGTACTGGTGGTCGCTAATTAGCTAATGTTCTTCTAGGTACCTCATGAGTTGGCAGTTTTCAATAGATTCCATTATTTCCGAGAAAAAGGGGACATAGGCCTTTACTTGGACGGATATGAGCGATCACCTTTTTTAGGGATAGGGTGCACCAAAGCTGTCTTCCAGCAGTTCGGGTCGACCTCTAAGGAGTAGGAGTGCTGAAAGAGGCGCGTAGTAACCGACGCCAACTCTGAAGCACACGTCCTCAGCACAATTGGAGGAATTACATCAGGCCCCCTCAACTTGTGGATGTACAGGAAGGAAAATGTTTTGTGTGAAGTGTGTGTTCATTGACGAAATGAACGATTGCAGAAATCGCACATTTGTCATGGAGCTCTCACACCGCAAGATGTTCGGCGGTGAGTTCCGTGTGAGTGAAGAGTCGAGTTCGACGCAAAAAGAGAGCCTAAGAAATTTGCTTTTTCCTTTGCAGTATAGGCCAGCATGTCATCTCCTTTGTGCAGAGATGGAACAGATGGCTGACAGGAATTCCCTTGGATAGTTTTGGTGAGAGAATAAAATGCCCGTGCATTCCCGAAGGAAGGCCTCTTGCCAATTTTGCTAATGTGCATTTTGCCTAAGCAATAAGTGATTTGATGGACCTGGAGGCATAATATTACTTTTTTTTAAAGAAAGTCGATTTTATATCCCGTGTCTGCCCAGCCCAGGTAATACTTCAGCTAATAAAGTGACACTATTTTGCAGGAGCGACCAAACCAAGGCTAGAATCTGCCTTCGATGGGCACCTTTGAGGATGGAATGAATAATCCCATCCCTTGACAGACTACATCGGAGACAGAATCAGCAATAGCATTGGGATCATTTAGTGAGAAACAAATCCGTCCCCATAGGTAGAATGCAAAAAGATTGCATGCAATATTTGTCCAGATGAGAGATCAGTAGAAGGCCAGACCTCATCATATGTCAAAGAAAAGTTGTAAGCTGGTCTCCCCGCATGATCGCATGTACGCGATCCGAGCCTTACGGCGTGGTGAGCGTTAAAGTCCCCGAGTATCACGATCTCCGCGAATGGTATCTTGTTGTTGTAGTTATTTGGACTTGGTTGAAGAGTCAGTATCGGTAATACGCGCAGCCAAAGGATGGACAGGTCCGTATCATTTTTGCCCCAAGCGGGATGACTGTAGAGTAGAATTTTGCCCCCTAGAATACGCGTGGCAGCCTAAACATCTCAGGTGGTAACAGGTTAACAGTGGTAGAGCTACACTGCAGTTTGTTTCTAGCAGCAGAATGGACCACGCCCTCACAGAATACCAGTGTAAAATAGCAGCATAATGTTGCTGTGTTTCGTCTGGTGAGTCTAGGGATCTGGAGACCTTTATTACTAGTGACGAGGAATTCTTCAAGGGAGACAACCACTCTGCATTATGATTCCTTGTCAAGGATGAATGAAGATGTCATGGGCTGCAGGAATCACTTACCGTCAGGTGAACTGTGTGCACGCCTATTACTCTTAATGTAATAAAAAAAAAGGTTGCATAGGATAGCCTGAATTTATATGCTCAGTGAGGGATTCTTCAAAACTGACAGGTCTGGTACTCTCCTGAGGAAGATTTTTAAAAATTGCGCTACCTTGTTATTTGGGGAGGGGTGCACTTCGGCTACCTCACTCACCGGACGTAACGTAGAAGTGTATGACACAACTACTTTACGTTGGTTTCTGTAAGGCGGTGGTACTTCCCTGGTCGGCCCAGCCCAATCATGCAATAATAAAAGCTGATGCTTGGCTCTAAAACCATAAAAGCCATTCGAACCTTATATTTATAGGAGGTCCCTCAGGGGGGGGATTCTTCAAGGCTCCTTCATCATTGCTCTGTGTGAAGTGAGATGACTCTCCCATTCCAGGGACAGTCATCTCACTTTCACCTTGCATTTTAATAATGCGAGAAACCTTCTTAACGAGAAAACAACACCAGATCTGCGCAAAAAGCAAATTCTCCAAAGCTGCCCTGCAAAGTTCAAACCCATACAGGTACTCTAACACATTACATTAGGATATCAGCCTAGTCGTAGAGAAGTATTAGCGTAATATTTGCATAGTGAGCTGTATCTTTCCACTATAACAGCATACTTCCAAACCTTATCGCAGCAATTCTTCCAGAGAGCTCTGTCTCACTCCACCCCTTAGTGGTAAATGCAACAACCTACCAACCGGAAACAGATTCTTTGAATTGGAGTCTTAGGACACTTCACGCCTTGGGTGACTACATCTTTTTAAATGTTTCAGAGAGTAGCACTTGACAGTACATAAAAAATCCCTTATAACTAGCTCCCGAATCCGCGAGTCCAAAGTTTGATGAAGCTGAAAGAGCCGCATAGGCTATGAGCGCTTACATTAACAAGAACCTAGGCTATCTCGTCTTATAATCATATAATTTTAGAAATTTCATATGCCATTAATGTTTTCCTATTTCAAAGTTTAATCAATACAGACTCAAAAAAAATATCTTTATAAATTTAATGTTATAAAAATCTACTTAATAATTAAGAAGTGCCTTACCTTTACCCTACCTTTTTTAAGGATTCTATTGGAAATAGTTGATCAGACAATTTCATAAGATGACAAAAACATAATTAATTTCTGAAAGACTATGTTACTAGTCTAATAAACTGAAATTTGTCTGAAGCTGAATAACTCTATGTTAATTAATTGTGGTATCAACGTTACAGTAAAGGTCATAAAAGCAGTAGCTACTTAACGACTTCCACTCTAGGATGTCGAAGGTATATTTGTTCGTTAATTAATTACGTTTGTTAACATTGAATTTTACTTTTCGACTTGAAGGAGCTATCCCGTATCTATTTTTATAATGTCTTATGTATTCTGTCTTTAATTATTCTAATGAAATATATATTATTTTATTTCAATATAGATCGGTGAAAGTCTAACTACGATTAAGCGGTGGGTTCAAATATCGTGGACCTGATTTTTAACACAAAATGTTCACGTTTTTGACTGGTATACGGCGACAGGCTTAGCATTGTCACGTTTGGATATTGGTGAGGGTATTATGATACTCAAGGTGACAAATGAACACTCTGTTCATCTTACATCCATTGTCAATAAAAATTCAAGGTATGTTATGATATGTGACATTGTCACCCCTGCTGACTGAAATAAGATGCCTCGTTACTACTTATTTCTGCTATAGTAACCGGAGACGCAATTGGATCTGCAGTTCGCTACGACGTACTTGTACTCTCGGTTTATTTCGACCATGGTAATGCCTTCTGGTTATTGCCAGATGAAAACATCTGTGAGGAATATAGTGTCGTAAACATTTGCGCAAACACATTCACTCATTATCTCCTTCCCTACTGCGATGATACGTGCAATAAGTATGAACGTAAAAGTTTTTCAAACAATCGGATAAAGCTATGTTATTGGTTGGATTTGATGATTAGATTTATAGATACTGGGCAGAAATACGAATACATTATCAATAATATTTGTTTGCTTTATACATCATATTCCTTAATATTTGACGAAAGATTTCCTTTTATGACTGAATTATTATTTAACTAAGCTTTCATGACGTTTATCCTAGTCGTGGTAAACAGAAATAGCAGGTGCTATCAACGTCTCACATTGAACCTATAATGTGCTATCATGATAATTCGAGAAAAAGACTAGAAGTGTTATATACAGTAAAGAAAAGAAAGCTGGAATACTTAGGCCACATAATGAGAAATACAAAATACGAACTGCAGCTCATAATACAAGGCAAGATCCAAGGAAAGTGAAGTGTAGGTCGAAGAAGAACATCCTGGCTCAAAAACCTACACCAGTGGTTCGAAAACAGCACCCGTTCGCTTTTTAGAGCCGCGGTGTCAAGGGTTCAAGTTGCCCTAATGATCGCCGAACTTCGAAAGAAGATGGCACTTTAAGAAGAAGATGATGATTCTATCGCTGTCCACCAAGCACAAATGTTAGCAATTGCTTTTCTACGTAAGAATCAGAACTTTTTTTTTCGCGCTGATTGCCACTGTTAGCCAGAGGGCTTTTACAGTTTCGCCGGGTTTAAGAATTAGAACGTAAACTCAAGTTGGTATACGAATTTATACAAGACTATCATATTATAAGTATCTTTGCTATTAGATTACCGCTCATCATCATCATAACAGCCTATCAGTCGATTACCTGTGGAATTTTATAGATCGTCGTTCCATTTGATGGGGGGTTAACCTACACTTCAATCACTAGTCCGCCGTCGAAAACACACCAGAACCTTTCTTCCCGGCTATCGTTTCTGCTATGGTCTACAGTCACTTCAGTTTGCCGGTTCTTTAAGCTATGGCGATCCCAATAAGTCTTTAATCAGTGCGAGTTGCTGCTTACATACGTTTTATTTTATTCCAATTTAAATTTACATAACTCAGTAAATCTAAACAATAATTGAATGGAATTAAAATTGAAGAATTTGTGTGTTGAAGTTGTGAAATCTGATACACAGTTACCGGATGACAGCATGCAACATTCACTAGCCGTAACCTTTGATATTTATATTTAGTAATACTAAAAGAGCGAGTGAGAGCTGTTGTGTATATCTCCGATATTACTTCACTATTATAATTAATAATATTTACCGTTAGTAAAAATCAATATTAATGACGAATAACGTACAAATACAATTATTAATGGTACAAATTGGTAATATCCAATTTTAAAATAACGTTTTATTGGTTTAATCGGTTTAGATAATAACTTTTTCCTTTTTAAATCTTTATACACAAACTCAGAAAAAATTTCAGGCCGTTTCGCTGGGAAATATTGGAGTTAAATCTACTAAAATATAATTTTTTTTTAAAAAAGGAAGGGTGGCTGTGCTCTTCATTACTAATATTTCGGTTAACTATTCAAATTAAGAGTAAAAAGTAAGCGAAAAGGAGATGTTTCACGACAATAGATGAATGGCATATTGGCATGACCAAACGATCTTTAATTTCGCAGATCGTAACGTAAACCATTTGTTTATTGACCCTACAATGTTATTTTATAATGTTAAAAAGCAATAGATTTTTTTCAGAAACTATAAAATTATATTGTAAATATAAAATATTTATTATTAACTAATGAAATACGGTATCAATTAAAAACTTATGTATATTACTGTTAACTCGCCTTCAAGGAGTGGCAGTTACAACAAACAATTGGGAGTGGCCTATGTCCAATAATTATATTTCTTTGACCTCGCAATTGACACACTTTCATCTTGTCTCATCGTCAAGGAAGGATATTGTCACAGTGATCATTTTCCATCAGGGAATTACATCAATATAATAAATATTTATTAATATATATTTATCTATATTAATTAAATATATCTTTATACATGTATTATAGAGTTAAAAATCCATTCCAATGTTAACTTTGCAGAGACACGAGAAGTCGTGTTGGTAAACTTCGAGAAATTTTGTCTATACCTAAATAAATCCAACAACAAACGTCAAAATCACGTTTTCACGGAGGATTTTATTTGAGGAAGATAAGAGGGAAACTTGAGTGTGTGCGTTCTTTATGTTATAAAATTAATAAGATTTTGGGTCTCAGCTCACACGCAAGAGCCGGATTTCGCCTCACTTGTATCAACGATAACGTAACCTATTTTCTGTATACATTCGTATATTTAGGGCCAGCGATATGTTCTATTTTGTATATTTTTGTTGCAATGCATATCTGTAATTAAAATCAAGAAAATATAATTGATTAATAATGTACACAAGTATTCAAAAATAATTATGCATCATTAAATAACTATAATTTATGACACAATGAGGATTTTTTTTGTATGAGTATTGCTGTTGGTCCAGAGACCTCTACAGCTTTATCTAATTAGACTCGAGAGAGGGGGGCCCGCTGAGACAATGAGGAGTTATTTTCACTGTGTATGTAAAATATGTCATATTTTGCAATTATACTTTTTGCAATTAGGTTTGCATCTGACGGTACACACTATAACTTCTTTTCCAATACCATTCACAACTATCTTAAATAAACGCAGTTTTGCTGTGTTTCGTCTCATGAGTAAAATTAAGCGTAGACTTAATCAATTTCTAAGGGGTGATAACACTATAAGAAATGTAGGTTTTATGGGCCGTATGAATTACTTACCATCCGGTTAATTGTGTACGATTGTCATTGTCTAATTTTCATAATAAAATTGTAAGGTCTCTGACAGATAAACAAAAATCTTAAGCATGACCGATCTTATACTTTAACAGGTGAAGTGTTACAATAACCAGCTCCTCTGCAATTTATTAGTATAGAATAGAATATGATAGTCAAAAAAAAATATAAAATTTAAAAAGTTTATGCCAAAAATTATAAGATTGTATATAGTATATTTCATTAAAAAAAACCAATTAAACTGTACTATTACGATATCATCTTTCTACAAAATGAAAAATTCACAATAACTTAAATCATCTAGATTCCAAGCGTAAATGACGATTAATCCAAAACATACCCATTCTAAATTTATAAACAGTAAAACAACGTGCACATATTTTACTGTGACCCTTTTTTAACTCCCGTAGAATAAAAGATTTACGCACGTACCGACTGATTTGACCTTTGTGTCTGAGTTTAAACTACAATTCTTGTTCTTTTTAACTTTTAAAAATCGTGTAACTTTTTTTTATTACATCGAGAGTAACAAACGAGCATACAGTTCACCTGATGGTAAGTGATTCCTGCGGCCCGTGACCGTCCTCATCCTTGACCCTTGTCATATGCACCGCATTTACATCATGATTCCTTGAATGAAAATGCATATGCGGTGTCACTCTTGAGTATTGAGTTGTTGTTGTTGTGTAGTTTCGATTTTATTATATATGTCATGCTTAACATATGGGATAAGAAAATAATGACGCAGTGTAACTGACTCATTATAATCATCCTAACCTTTAATTTGACCACTGGTGTACGTATATCTATGATTAAGTCAATAGCCTAATGGTTTAGGGTGCGGTCTGCCAAACTTAGGGTCGTGTGTTCGAATCCGCTTTTCAATCATTGTAGTGAGCCATCTCCTAGTACAAGCATTTAAGCGTAGTTGGAGTGATTAATGGAAATGTTAGTAATAAAAGCACTCCAAGAAATCTTTTAAAAAAAATACCAAGAGCACGCTCCGGAGGAAAGAATCACATATCGTCGTTTCATTTAATTTCCTACACTGCGTGTATTGCAATTTTTATACCATGAAATATATCTTGCACAGTCGACATAGTTTCCTTGTAAACCAACAAATGCATGAAATTTGGTATATTTCTTCAGATGCCCGATAGACTAACATATTGAACATATGGTCATATGTATTACGCTCATACTTAACTTCATAATCTCCTTTTATACAAGGAAATTTAAATTTATTTGTTATCTGACTTCACAGTTAAGAAAAAGACAAAAATATCCGTTTGCTGCATAGAGGTTCAAATAGAAAATACATACAGAAAATTAGTCGACATTATAAATGGATTTCCTGCCTTTGAAGCATTGAAGATTATATAATGTTTAAACGCTTCTAGATTTTTTTTTATTACTATTTTGTTTTGCCCTGTTTTGGTACTCACGATTATATTAATATAAATATTTTTAATTGCTCTTGTCTTTGACAATAGACTAACATATTGAACATATAGTCATATGTATTACGCTCATACTTAACTTCAGAATCTCCTATTATAAAAGGAAATTTATATTTATTTGTTATCTGACTTCACAGTTAACAAAAAGACAAAAATATCCGTTTGCCTGCATGCATAGAGGTTCAAATGGAAAATACATAAAGAAAATTTGTCTACATTACAAATGGATTTCCTGCCTTTGAAGCATTGAAGATTATATAACGTTTAAAAGCTTCTAGATTTTTTTTTTATTATTATTTTGTTTTGCCCTGTATTGGTACTCACGATTGTATTTATATAAATATTTTTAATTGCTCTTATCTTTGACAATAGACTAACATATTATATTTTGTCCAAACGAAGAAAAGCCATCGTTTGCAGTAGTGGATTTAGTTTTAATCATTCCTATGTTAATAAATATTTATGTTACCTTTTCGAATAACAAAATAAATAAAATTATAAAAAATTTGTTCACTGTCCAAAAAAAATACTGTAAAATGAAGTTGTTTGGATATATCTACTTGAGCTATGAAGAAACTGAAGCTTTGCTTATTATAATTTACTACATACACATCCTCTTACACATACACACATTCATTTGATATAATACACACAAACAGGTACAGTTTTTAAAACACGCTCAGAAAACTTTCATTCTATATATTATATATTTCCAAACAAACATGTTATCTTTCCAGGTATGATTTGTTAATTAAACTATGAAGAAACTGAAGCTTTGCTTATTATAGTTTACTATTTACACTCCCTCTTACACATGCACACATTCATTTGATACAATACACACAAACAGGTACAGTTTTTAAAACACGCCCAGAAAACTTTCATTCTATATATTATATATTTCCAAACAAACATGTTATCTTTCCAGGTATGATTTGTTAATTAAACTATGAAGAAACTGAAGCTTTGCTTATTATAATTTACTACATACACATCCTCTTACACATACACACATTCATTTGATATAATACACACAAACAGGTACAGTTTTTAAAACACGCTTCACTTTCAATCTATATATTATATATTTCCAAACAAACATGTTATCTATCCACGTATGATTAGTTAAATCCTTATTTTGTTACAATTTATATTAGCTTGTTACATATATACTAAGAAAAAGCAATGAGATATGAAATACAGATTGCATATTTTTTATCTCCTAGTACTATCTAGTTCAGACCCGGATGCCTCGACTTACTTAAATAATAAATATAGATCATAGTTCAGGTATTTTTATTTTAGAATTGTTTATGTAAATTAGAGAAATAAATTATTATTATTACATTAAACATGTCATTACGGAAAATATATATTTTTTTCTAATTTAGCTCCACTGCCTTACTACGGCCTTAGAGATATAACAACGACAAGTAATATATGTGTAAATATTTTTAATATTAAATGAACAATAATGTTGCTAAACTACTAATCGAAAATTTATATTGTTCATTAAGAACAAAATAACGAAGTAAAAGAAGTTTTATTTATCTAATAAGATCGTGGGTCCTTAACGAACAAGTTTATCTTTATTAATTTATAATGATATATAATAAATGAAAAGTAAGGAAGAGTAGAGGTAGTAGTAGAGTTCCCAATCAGGAAGTGTGAATATAACTTATAAAACATGCTATTTATAATGTATATATTACATTATAAAATCACGTAATAAATGTCAATTCCGCAAACAATATAATTTAACAATTAAAAACACAAAACCGATAGAAAATTTAAAATAATATTCATTTATCAAATAGAATATAAAAATAATTATTTCTTTTCAACTGAGTATATAAATACTCATTGTGTCTGCGCTGATAAAATTCCATAAAGTACAGTTATAAATATCTATAAAATTTGTGAATATACAACTTATTTCGTCTTAAAATATAGAAAAAAGATTAAGTTCTATATAAAATTAAATTACTGTTAGAACGTATATTTTAACGGAAAATATTATTTAAATACTAAAACGACATTGTTTCTATAGGACCCAAAAAAATGCTGGGAGTAAATTCTTGTAATGGTATGAATGGATATGAGGACGTTTATAACACATTCAGCCTTTTTCATGAATTTTAAATATCTAGAATGAAATGTAGGTTTATTCATACAGATTACACATTTTTCCACAAAACAGCACTTGTAAATTTTTTTAATGAATATGAATATAAAATAATTATGAATTAATTCTTTACTTACTAGGTTCAAAATTGTTTTTGAAATTAAACTGCCCACCACAAGTTTCGATTTTGCATAATATAGCGAGAGAAACGAGCAACAAGCGTATGCAATTCAATAACATCTTGACAGAACTAAAAGTTTAAGAAAAAGACCGGTTATTCCAACAGTTATAGTACTACTATTTTTATAAAAAAGAAAGAACTGCAACCTTGATTTAATTTACTATAACTTCTATGACTCAGAACTTAAACGTGTGTTCTCAGGGCATCTTTACCGTGCGCGTGAAATGTGTTTGCTTAATCAATTACTGACCATGTTGCATGCAATTTATGAGCTGAAATCAACCTGGATCCGGTTGATTTCTGGGATCAATGTATGGACTGCAATCATCACTTACCTTCGGGTTACTTACCCTTACTATTTGCTCGTTTGCCACTATTTTGGTAAAATAAATAGTGTAAGGTTGAGATAGTGTGTAGGAACACAGAACAGGCATATAACATGCCCAGAATGCAGAAATATTGTCTATCTACTCTACTCTACTCCACGCCACACTACGAATATGTTGTCGCTTCTCTGGTCTTTATGTTTTTATTAAAGGAAACATAACCTTTTATTAACACATAATCTAATTAAGTAATGCCTTCATATTGCTTTGCTTATTTTGTTATTTATCAACAAAATTCTATTTTTAGTTTGCCCTGATGAATCGGTATCAGGTACGAAAATTGAGGAGGGGCTTGACAGTTCTGGCAAAATGCCCGCAAGGGCAATGACCGAATTAAACAGGCGTTTTTAAATAAAGGGTCAGTTGATAGGATGATGATATCCAGTCCACCTCTTTGATTTATAGTTAACCGTTAACCCCACTTATCTCAGTCGTCTTATTGCGTATACCTTATTAAGGATAATTATTAAAATAAAATAGTGAAGATGGACTGATGGAACTAGACGAAACTTCATCGAACCTTCTGGCAAATATATTGAACGTGATAGAGCTACTAACTGTATCTAGAAAATAATTTTCTACCTGTCATCTCAGTTGAAAACATGTGGTCAGTTGCGGAAGTATTGTGCTCTTACCAGCCAAATAAAATCCGGAAAAAATACTACCGTCTCAGATAGTGGGTAAGAGCAAACTAAAATATAATACAATACCTTGAAAAAAAGCAATTCATCTTAGTCCTCAGATGTAACAAAGGATCTTAATCTCGACTCGCCTTTCAAGATGGATTTATAGTATCAATGACAATAGTCATAACATTAGTTGCAGGATGTATCGCTTGGAGGTGTGGTTGCCGAATAGAGAGCATAAAAGTTGACGGGATGTAGCGGTAAGTAAACATCAAGTGAAATTCTGGGAACGAGTTGAAATCATAAGTCAAAATAAATATAAGTACTAAAATTAATTAAAACTAGAGCTCACTTCTAATGTTAATAAATAATAATAATAAAATAAACATACATAACTACATTTATTATTAATGCTGTACATAACATAATGTGACCTCTATTGTATAACGACGTCTCTATAAATCCATTACAAAGAAAAAGTATACAACTAAAAATGTTACAGTATATTTTATAAATTGTATTTTCTATTCATAATATTGATAAAGAGCATACAATGTCAGCGTATTCAACACATGGACGGGCGGCATTTTTGTAAAGGAAGTTTTGTTATACAAAAAAATACGAACTAGGACCAACATATGACGTGTCAAAACGGATTACCTCATGACGATAGCTTAATCGTCCTACCTATTTCAAACGTATGATACATAAATATTATTATTATTATTATTTATAACGCTCTTACGAGCTGTGGCATTGCGAATATTATTATTATTATTATTTATAACGAGCTGTGGCGTTGCGTTATAAAGGTATATTCACATCCACTAGTTCACCATATTCTTTTATTTTTTGAGACGGGTTAAATTAAAAAAAACGTTCATACGAATTTGCGAAATGATTTCTACGATGTTATATTGTTCTTTATAATATCAATAAAGAATCTCGAAGGTAAATGTTATTCTTTACAATATATGAGTTAGGTTCTTTTTTTGCATAGCAGGATCAAACTGTAAGTCATTTACAATTAATATATTTTTTCTGCTTTAGTATGATATCATTTATTCATTTACGTGTAGTATATGTTTAAATGATATTATACTAAGCAATCATACTATGGAAATTTAACTCTATGTCAGATTTATACAAACTGTACATAAACTTAACTCTCGAGATTATTATTAAAATATCTTAAAGACTTTAATCTTCATATACTGTGGTATATGATGATATATAAAGTTCAAAATGTAAATAGACTAAATATAAAATTATAGAACCTATGGCCCTTTTAGTACAATCCAAAATATACTTTTTGGGCTAGAGTTCCATCGGCACCCTAGCTTGATGAATCACACTAGTAGGGTAGGATCACGGCTAAATGTCGAGTGAGGCGCTATTAATGCGGTTATATCTGACAATACTAACTCAGGTTTATAGCTGTGCATTGTTATGGACGTAATGAAATAAATAATTACATACTTATATAATTATTTAAGTAATTGTTCTTATACTTATATAGGTGTTTTCTTTTAGGATTTTAAGAATACATGTGGATTCGCAAGTTCTGTTCAGTAGGCAAGAGTTAATTAGTTAAAAAGTTACGATGTTAGCAAAAGGACCCTGAATACAATAATTAATGTTTTCATAAATTCAAAATTAGCTTAAAGTTTTTATGCACTGTAAAGTAAATTGCCTGTGGTAATTCCTGGAATATAGGATAAAGAGGTCACGACCCCGATCATCCCTCAAGGACCACTCACTTGCAGAACGTCAGAGTTAAATATAAGTATTGTGTTGCTGTGCATTGGGGGATAAGAGTAATTAACAGCTATATCTTAATTCTTGTTAAGAACAGCAATATTTTAAAAAGTTTCAGATACCTTATCACTCTAAGCTGGTATTTTTCAGGTCAAAAATTTCTACTGTACTATATGCAACATATATAAAATTTTGATATCGTACATACTAAATTGTAATATTGTGGTATTTAAGCCTGTTAAAAGTAACATTATTTATGAACTCAGACGAATGAAATCTCAAAAAAAATGCATGAAATCACAGACAACAGAACCGCAAAAAGTTTTTACTTTTAATTTCCTGCCAGTATATATTTTTATCATAATTACTCTTAATAAACATCATTCTTTATTTGCAGCTATTGAATAATATAATAATTGGCGTAAATTATAAACCAAATGTGCATAACCTTATTATTCGTACATAAATATTTAAATAAATCCTTTGTTTTATTATGAATAAAAACCAAACTTACGTGCGTTGTAATTATTTTGATACTTAAACTGTCCATCACTTAGTTGAATTTCGTAAAACAAGTAAAGCATAAGGATGAAGAAACGTTTGCAATTGAGTATCATCACGGCAAAACTAATAACGTAAGAAAAAGACGAGCCGTTCCCGCCACTTTTATACATACTGAGATTCGACTTTTTTTTCAAAAAGAAGGTGTACTTATATAACATACAAATAAATATACTTTATCGTTAAGGCTATAAGTTTGAATATTGACTGCACCTTTTGCTAATGCCAATCAATAATTTACATTTGATGTTGCGTGTAAGTTACATTTGAATTTATTGTTCACTTCTTTGTCGTACCTATTGATTTATAAACCCATTGTAGGGCAAACATCACATAATTGTTATGTCTTATTATGTCAATGTCACAATACATCTATTGTTGATTTTTTGCTGTGTTTTGCAATTAGAAATGAGCTCCTTTGTTTTTTCAAATATGTTTACAGAAATACTAAGTAAATTGAGCGGAATTAATGCAGAAATGTGAACGTATTAGTATTTGTAATATTAGAGGTGTCAAATATAGTTTACTTTATTATTACTGATGTCTGGGAACTATGACATTCATATCGAATCTCTCCGAGGGTCGGTATTTGGATCCCTACACTCACGATAAGCGTGGTCAGCTCATTCATGTTGCAGCTGGTTTAGTAACTGACTACCGCTCAAAAATTCAATTTCCATGTAGAAGATCTATTAGACCACTTTATTCCGGGAAGTAATGGCGGCTATAATATAGTCTTATTATCTCAGACCCGACAAAATACTATATCGAACTATAACCACGAATATATATATGTATAGAATTAAATATATATATATATATATATATATATATATATATTTATATATCTATTTATATCTATCATAATGGGTATAAAATATGTCGTCCATATAAAACCTCCGAAACAACCCCATAAATTGCTGAATTAGCAGTTGTTTAACATTTTACAAGCTAATCTCTTAGCCTGATCTTGTTCCATGAACTTTACCTAGTGCCCATAAACTTTTAGTGAATTATAGTGTATTAATCAAATTTAATAGCATGATTTTAAAAACTCACTGGTATTTATGATCTTGTTTTTAATACCGCGAAATAAAGTTTTTTAATGGTAGGAGCCAAATTGTTTCACAGAAACTGACTGTGCTGACTTGACCCCAGGTCTTCGCGGAAGGTATGGGAGCACGGGATACAAGAGTGTTCACATGGTGAAAACACCGAAGATCTCATTACTGGTAATAAAGCAGAAAAGCCATAACATTTGTGATGTATAAAATGTATCATATAATGAAGGCAGCATTAATAACTAAGATGTCGTACAAATGGCCTGTGGTAAAAAGGGTGTAGTAAGAATTTAATTAAATATAGAAGCACTCACTATTCTTAAACATATAAATGTGTCAACGGCGAAGCGACGATACGGTTACAATGGAATAGATAATTTATAATACATTAAAAACCGAAAACCAAACGAGTAACTTGCATTAATGTTTCCTTTGACTATTGTAAAGAACTTGCTGCAAATCTGAGAGAAAAGACAATATATAGGGGTTGTAGTTTATCATTACGAAGATACATAGATTACTATGCGTTTTTTCATTCCAAATCATTTTATATATAAAAAAAGGAAAAAAATAAAACGGAAACCAAGCTTATTAAAAAGTTTGAATCTCGAAGATTAATCATCAAAATAATAAAAAATAAACAACAGGCGAGATCAGTTTATTCAACCCAGTTGTCTATTTATTATAGGATAGGGTTTCTTCTTCTTTTATAAAACTATCGCTATCGAGCGCATAGTTCACTTGATAGGAAGTGATTACTATTACCCATAAACGCCTTCAATCATCCTTAACAATGTTTTCAAAAAAAATTAATTTTAAAAATGTACACGCTGTTACCCCTATAAACGATAAACGATGTCTAGTTGCCGGTATATGAGGTCTCTGGTTACCTACGAAACCCGCCATATAAAACACAGTTGCGTTAGGCTGTTACTTCACACTGATGTTTTTGAAAATGTTTTCTTTCTCCGGTATAACCAACCCACTCATACTTCAGCTAAAAATTAGTTTCAGCGCGGATACTTTGTTTCAGAAGTTGACGTTACCTTTACTTGAGTTATACAATGGATAAGAAATGTGATAATTAAAACAAACTTAAAACACTTATTCGATACACTCTTAAAATGTTTCGATTGGTCGTTTTTTCTATTTTCTAAGCTATTGATGCGAAATATAATAAAAAACTTTGCATGGGCAAATGTTGCACAGGGAGTTTTTGGGCAGTACATATATTAGAGTTACTACTGCTTGAGAAGTACACTGTCGGTTTTAGCCGCAAAGGTCCTAAGAAGAAAATAATATATTATTAATGACACTGCTTTACTTTTAGTTGAAAAACTATCTTCAATATTAAATTGGTTTACAAAATTTTCGTCACTAAATAGGCGAAAAAGAACCATTAAACCATGGATAACTCTAGGTGTACTCAGATGTATACGTCAAAGAAACCGTCTCCATCAAAAAGTAAGAAAGGATCCTGAAAATAACATTTTACTAGTAATCTATAAACGATATAAAAGTTTTTGTAATTCGCTATTAAGGCAACTCAAAACAAAATATGTTATGAACATAAATAGGTATGATTACCCTTCTTAAAAATGCAAAAAGTAACAAAGAAAAATTGAAAGCTATTAGAACAATCACAAACCAAGATAAATAATAAAATAGTGCTCCAGTGTATGTGCTGCTAAACAAGTCCGACGTAAACCCTGATGCAGTCATTTAGCAAACGAAATTATTACGGAAAATTTGGAAACTACTTCATTCAATTTTAGTGCATAGTGTTGTAAATTCTTGTGTATTAATTTCACCCGACGAGATAGAAATAGAATCTATTATTATGAATCTCAAAAATGATAGCGCAGTAGGTTGGGACACTATTTCTACAAGTTCATAAAATTACAAAAAAATATTATAGTTCCACCTTTAACAAAACTTTTTAGTACGTGCTTTTAGCAGGGTACATTTCCAAAGGTTTTTAAAAGATTGTTTATAACACCAACGCATATAACTAAACAATAGCGCACGGGATTGTTTAAATATTTACCGATCTATTTCTGTTCTACTTTCACTTTCTAAAATCTTGGAAAAACTACTAAAACACGTTTAACCAAGTTCTTGGACTGTAATAACGTTCTATCTGATAGTCAATACGGTTTTCGATCAGGGAAAAGCACTGAAAATGCTGTAAGTGAGTTAGTTAATTACGTAGCCAATAAATTAGACGATAAAGTGAAGGTGGGCATTCGTGGTGTTGCACATTCCATCTTTAAAGATTTCCTTTGTGATCGGGTTCAAAGAGTAAAGATCGGGAGTGTTATTAGCACTGATACACCAATCACTTATGGTGTTCCACAGGGCAACACTCTTTCGAGTCTCTTTTTGATCTATGTCAGATGCATTTATTAAACTGAAATATTTACTCTCCATGAAATATAATGGCAGTGTATATTTATAAAATATACACTACCTACACTATATTTCATGGAGAGATTTGGGACAAGGTACGTATAAGTTCTGAGTCTGGACTTCATAAGGTGAACTGTTGGCTAAGACTTAATTTATTAACTCGTCAAAAATATCATTTATTCAATTCACCATCAAAGAAAGTCATATGCAACATCTGGCACTTAAGACACACTCTTGCGAATTGGTAAAAGATCAGGGGTGCTCATTCTACCAGCTGAGAAAAGTTGTTAACCAAAAATACCTACGCGTCATCTTAGATGAGAAAGTTAACTGGCGTGTTCATGTAAAATTAACAACATATAGAATTAGGAAGCTCATTTGGGTCTTTAAGCAATTAAGACATGTGGCTGATTTTGACACACTACGCAATTTTTATTTCGCACTCGCACTATCAGTGCATTAGTGTCTGGGAAACTATCATCATCCAACTTGAAAGAAACCAAAGATCTCTACTTAAAACAATAACATTCAAACCATATAGGTTCCCTACTCAAACACTATACAAGAACCAAGTGCTTACTATTAGACAGTTGTACATTCTACAAGTCATAAGTCGACATCATCTTACTACTACTTACAATAAACATTTACAAAAAGGGAAACGTACAACAGTTAATGTTTTAACACCTACAACATTTCGTACCTCCTTTGCCAAACGACAGCAAAGTTATCTCAGTACATATCTATATAATAAGGTGAACAAAATATTAAATTTCTATCCGTTTTCTTACATTTGTAAGGTCAAAATTAAAACTTGGCTTAAAACCTTACAAACGGAGCAGTTATTGCAAACAATTTTTACATAAACAAACATTATAGATATTAAAACATTGGCATATCTTCCCAAATTCACACGCACGCTAACACTTAAAAACATGCATATACACACACAAACCCGCACACATAAACACACACAGTGTTTGTATTTTGTATCAGTGTATGTTTTAGTGTTAGTTTTTAGTGAATAATGTTTGCTACCTGATTGTGTCTGTCAGTGTAGTCTGTCTGTGTGCAAGCGCCTGTGATGTGCTGAATTGTTTCTGATTGTATGTGTTACTTGCGGCATTTATCGTTAGTGACTGAAGGGTCTTTAATTATATATTTTCTGCAGTTCTTAGTGTTAATTATCTGGTTGTGTATCGCAATTATGAATCCCTCAGTTTCTGGAAATAAATTACCTATTTTAAGTCATTTATTAGACGCTAAAGTGTTGATATTATTATTATTATTTTTATTATTATTAATAAACGCAAGAACCCAAGGAAAACTTTAGCGCGAGTTATTGGGTGGAAAACTTTCTGAATATTGAACAAGTATTTTCTATTATGCTTTCTTTTATTTACCCAAATGCTACATATTCAATAAAACTAATTTTACGGAGTTTTTTGTTTTTTTTTAGTTAGTATCGAGTGCTTTACAATACTTGCGGCCAGAGGGGAGATTTACTGTTTGAAGTTATTATTAACCACACTCCTGTCAGCTTTCTATTATTTATGTTTGGTCCAATATAACTAAAAGAAGCCCACAGTATCTTGAGGTCTTGCAGAGGTATGACGAGTGGTCTGACTTGGGCATAATTTTAATTATTCACAGGATTCCAAGCCAATGTTTAAATTCAACTATCTTTTCTAAAAATTGGGGTGTTATTTTAATTTCAATAGATCAATTAATTAGATTAATTAACTAGAGAAATGTTTAAAGAATCTGTCAAATGTGTTTTAAACCTCAAATTGTTTAAACATTTAGCTAATTTGAAACGCGAAAAGATTAAGACGCACTAAGTAATCTACATTCTGTGACAATAATTTTGATTGATCACAACGTTATATATTAAATAATATATATAATATAAAAGATGCGATAAATCACAAACTCTCGAAAATCAACATCGATTGACAAGGATGATTTGCGAGGCTGAGGCGAGTACGTTATATGAGAACTTGGCGATAGTTATACATAGTATGGGTTCACTGGCAATCCAGGTGATCGTCTATTACAAACCCGGGCAGGATAGCGTAGCACAGCGAGGGTGTTAAGGCTCATCGTAGAGGGGAACAGGGGCCCCAGAAACCTAATTGTCTTAATGCACTGACGATGGCCACCGATAGTTTATAGTGGTTGTATCCACTGAACCCTGTCTTACCCCCGTAAGCAAGGTATCTTTATAATAATTCTCCCCTATACCAAATAATAAGGCGTAAATAGTACGTGCTCACAATCGTCCTGCATACGGTAGCAGTATTTCCTGGCGCCGGCTGCCTTCACTTCAGAACTCACTACAGTGCAATTCTACACTCGCAATATAAGATGCGATGTTGGATTTAATTTTTTTTTTAATTTAAAAAAGTTTAAAGTAGTTCGTGAAAATCAAAAATTAAAACAAATTCACTGCTACATCCTATTCGAACGCAAGACCACGAGTGAAGTCCGAGATTCTGGACATTAGGCTATTTATTTCTGACATAATCAGTTTTACGAGTAGCTGAATATTTATTTTATTTTAATGACAATTTCCTTCAATAATACATTTTTTAAACCATGTATATGTGTATATCTATTTTGGTTCAGCCAATTTCGTGTACTAACAATATGTAAAAGCTTGTCAATATTTCAAATTACCTTTGTTTGTTATAAATTAACTGCCTAAAATTAAATCAAGTCAATTAAATGTTTCAATGAATTTCATAAACTAATATATAATTAACACTACACATGAGTATTAATAGTAATTACGTAAGTGATTATTCAAGTTAAAATTCGATTTAGCAAGTTGCCGGTCAGAATGGCTTATTATACACGTCTCGCAACGTTCAAATTTGAATTACGGTGAAATAGATTGCTTTATGATCAGAGAAGGGTTCGGGAGTAATCTCAGAACTGACGTATACAAAGTATTTTACGTCTTATATATTTTTTTTCTTCTTTTTTACTGCAATAAAGTAGGATTGTTCCCGGGTTGTTTGGCGATAAAAGTTTTTTAAATCATTTACATAACTTATTACACCCCAAAAGTTAGTAGTATATATTCCTTAATCCGTTCAGTTTTAGAGTTCATACGTAACAACAAACCTTCTACAGATAGATCGCTAATCAATAGTTGATCCCAACAAATTCTTAAAAAAGATCTTAAGAAGTTTTTAGGACTTTAAGAAGAATAAATGAATAGGATGCCTACATTAATTATATGTTTTTTTCTCATCTCTCTATACTCATAAAGATATTGTGTTCTGTAAAGTCTTATAAGAGCCTTCCGCTAAGCGGCCAATTACATTAATTTTTTAATTATTTTATTTTGCTACAGAAACATTCACGAAATATGATAAGTCTTCCAAATTACGTCTTTAACCGTACTGGAATATGTTGTCAACTTTTTAAAATGCCTTCTAAAAGAAGACAAGCGATTCAAGTGAAATAATTTTCTAAAATTATTCTTTATCTACAAGAAAAATATCAATAGATAAAGCACGAAGACATGTATTGATGAACTCTTAACATAATATATACACTGTGTTTGTTTTAATTAATTTTAATGATCTAAATTAAGACAAATCTATTATAAATATTCCTTAGTGTTAAATTTTGGTTTTATATAATTTGTTATGCCTTTGTCGTTATAATAAGCAATCCTATTTCATAACGTGGGTGCTGTTGTAGGCTACTATGGGAGACGCCACACATAACTAGTGTCCTCCGATAGGTGATTAAATAATGATCTCAATATTTTCACATTTTAAGCAGTCGGAGGTGTTTTAAAAACTGAATCAAATCAACATCAAAGCGGTTATCAACCACATCTCTATTCGTGGCAATTAAGTGCGGTTTCCAGTCCTTGGTCGCTATGCTAGTCCTGGCTCTGATAGCTGGTAGTCTGGTAGTAAGCCTATCGTTTCAGGGAGTACTAAGAATGGAGGATGGAGGCGGCTGTCTGCTGCGTCGCGGTTCCTAGGTTAGATTGCCAGCCCAGGAACAATATTTTTGCTTTACAAATTGGTTTTCTAGAATTGATGTTTTGTATATAGCCGTGTCCCTTGCACTGCATCTGAATCTTCTTCCGTTCTAATTGTATATGTTTAATATCGGATTAGGTTATTAGGAAAAAGCATATAATATTTAAAGCTGTATAAAAAAAATATATAAAAAAAAAAATAACATTAATATAAATGAGTTCATAGACACTATTGCTGATTTCACTACGTTTTGTGTGGTCCAAGGCACGACACACATCTAAGCAAAAGACAATGGCGTCTGCGTGAAATATGAACAAAATAAATTTGTGATTCTCAGAATACATGAGCCTCTATTCAGACACATATTACTTTTATTTTATTTTTTTAAGTAACATCGTAGAGAGCAAAGATCGCCGTTTGCTTCCGCCGCAATTACATAAATATATGTACCACTTTCCGCGTTTACAACTTTTTACAGTGAAGTGATCCTATGTGTCAATATAGACTAATATAAACTTTAGAGCAGCCGCAGATGACAAAGGCCGGCTAGTAAGTCTAAATCCTCTTCCGAATACACCTTCTCTGCCATTTAGTATATACTTTTTCTTTATATTTTGACCTCTTGTTATATAACGTTATCAGGTTTTATATCTTTGACATACTGTATATATACGACAGATAAATGGCTCCTTACATAATGGCGCGATAGCAGCATACTTTGTAGACACAAGTGGTAACAATATTGCTTATATTATGTTTTTTCCTTGTATTTTTAGCAAATAATCTTTTATTTATTATATCTTTTATTATTTATTATTGTACAAAAGAAAGAAAGAGTGAAAATTCAAAAGATCTCTGATGAAATTGTCAGAATTCTACCAGTATTTAACGGTGCATGAATAAGCGCCAGTTAAATATTTTTTTCACAGATTTGAGTATATATAAAGCAATTATATGGGGTCCAATGAACAAAATTTATACGTAGGCTCATAGTCGACGAGGCAGCGCTAAATTATATAAAATGTATGGATATTCTAGTTATAAATCACTGCTATCATATTTACCAAATAATATAGCTATGTTAAAATTCAATTCAAACAATTTTAAAATAAGTGCCTAACAGGCTATAGGCTATCTGAATTAAAGACCAAAACAGTTAGTTTTGAAATTATACAATAAATATACTTGATTCTTTCTATACTACGATTCCTACATGATAGAGGTGCCCTCTATCATGTAGGAATCGTAGTTCATCGTCTTATAATTCCTTATAAGACGATAAACTACGATTCCTACATGATATTATTCCTGTATGATATTCCTACTGATATTTTGTCTTCTCAAAAAAATTATTCAATTTGAATTATTTAATATATGTTATAAAATTATAAGATATATAATATTAAGACTAGTCTCTATGAACTATAATGTTCTCAACCTCACCTGACTTTATATGATTTAGTTTCTAATTTCAAAATAATATATTTTAAATGATTTCTTTGAAATTATAATAATGTCATAAATAAGTTGCAGCTTTAACAGACACCTTTATACATTAAATTCTCCGCTCTCCTAAAAATAATTAAATCACCGTCTTTACCATTTTTTAACTGTAACAATATTCACAAATTATACATTTACACTGTCGATTCTAGGTACGATGGATTAATAGGAAGTGACAACCTAGATGCAAAAATGAATTGCGAAACAAGGAGTTAAAACTAAAACAACCATAATACCTATAACAGATAGTAAGTCTAATGTTTTTGTTATCTGTTCACATCAGAGTAAAACAAACAACAAACTAAATAATGTATCCTAAATTTTCTGACTGGCCAACCGTAAGAAAAAAAGAATTACTACGTTCCATATCCAAAATAATTTCGATCAAAATTGAAAACGATTTCAATCTAATTTATAAAAGAAGTTATGGATTTACAATTTGTTATACGCTTAAAGTAATGAATACAGTTTATATTTTAGCGGAGGAACGCTTTAATCTTTGTCAAACTCGTATCGTCTCGTATCGTATTCGTGTTTTGTATATTTGTTAAAATACGATTGGTATTATAAGAAATCATTATAATAAATGAAAGAAATATAAATGTTTAAAACTAAAATTGAATCAAACATATTACATGTATTGCATATATATTTACCTTTTTGATATCGCAGTAAATTTTTGAAAGTTGCACTTTAAATATATTTAATACATTCTTCCGTCTATTCATTGACTTGCCTAAATACATTATTTAGAACAAACTCTTTTGTTATGGTAAAAAAACGAGTTTTCCGAATCTTTTATATATATTTTTTTTATAAAAGATTCAATTTGTATTATTATCTATTCTAGATATTAATTTGTATGAAATCGATTTTTGGTGTTATTGTAATGTAAGGGTATGGTATATGAATTATTGTTTCGATAAAACCATACATGTGTCTATATTTCTAGTTAAAGTTTACACTATCCCAAGATTCAATATTCAAGAATAAAAATCTATCCACTCTATAATTATTTTTTATATATATATATATATATATATATATATACTATATTTATGTTTCTATAATATTTAAGGTATAGACTTTGATATGTATGCTTAATTCACTTTGAAAAGTAACTATGTATTACTTGTTTTAACGGACCAACTGTCCATTGTCTGTTTAATTGGTAAAGTGTGCTTTTCTCTCGAAATACTGATTCGTTTCTTTGCGAATTCTGTTGTCTAATATTATATAATATAGTACGTCTAACATGTGCATATCCGCTTGTCGGCGATAAAATAATCATTTATATAAATTATATATATCTTTAATTAATATCTACTCCTTCATTTTGTTTTTTTTTGTAGTTTCACGACATGCGTTTGAAAAGTCCATCTATGTCTGGTTGTTAACAACAGGTTCGAGATTTCTTCAATGTTTATTTTGAATTATTTTAATCATAACAAAATATTTCTAAAAAAAAAACAAGACAAAAGACAGGGTGAGATGATTAAAATAATGATCAATCTCAATTTCTAAACAATAATTTGTAAATATACCGCCTAAATTCAAAACATTAACTAAATCCATTAAAGCCACCTCTATCATGACAGGAGCAGGGTAACGAATTTATTTCACTTCTCTTTCAGTTAATATTAATTTGGCGATACTATAACGTTTTTTAATTTACTTTGCTTCATTCATACTAAATGCAATATATTAAAGCGATAACGTCAACTCCAGTTTTACAGAACCAAAAAAAACGTGAATGCAACCCACTTCGTATTGTTATAAGATAAAACCTAAGCAACCGATTTTATATTTTTTTTTCAACATTTTTGAAGAAAGAAGCTTTATCCGCTTTAATTCTTCTAATTCTAATTATTAAATATAGATGCTTTCGAAAATATTAGTTCATGGGTATGTTTTACATCCATGCATTAACCGAGGTTAGTTAAGTCAACTTAAGTACATCGATTATCTGATTTGTTTCGATATTCTGCTTAATTAGCCTTCTAATTAATGAATGGGTTTGGAAATTTTATCGTTTTATATAATTTAACATACTGCCTTTTTTAACTAGTGTACCTGTCATCTTTGACTTCATTACTGTTTCACTATATTTAGGGTGTACCTAAATTATGTATTGTTTAATAACCGTAAAGTCTAAAACTTGACTTTGTTGTTATAAAATATTTAAATATCTTTTTATAGGAGAATCACTATTAATCTAAAATTATTGATTAATAATGGTAGTTATTAAAATTCTCAAAAAATGTATAAACTATGATTAAAATCTTTGTTTTCCCAAGGTAGTGAGAGAAGCACTATCCAGAGCACTATCCATTAAATGAAGATTATTGATTATCAAACGTAAAGGGGATTGAGTAATCGCCGTGTACCAGGCATAAATATTAACAGTTAACTTTTATTTGGATGAAATAATATGAAAAACGTAAATTTTGTTTCACACTAGGCTATCACAGTATTCTTTGTGTTATTTATGTAATTAAAAAATATCGTCTTCGCTGTTTTGATGAGTTGAGATGAGTTTTCTTCCTTATCATCATTAATATCAGTCTATCGCTAAACAGGACCAACCTTCATATATTACCACGAAGAATGATTCTGGGGCACCTGCTATCATTGATTTCTAGTAAATTGCACCTTCATTAACCAACTACTACATTTGACAATTCTAGATTTAACTCGAGAATATATACCAATTCGACATAGTCTCCTTATCATAGATTATCCGCAGTGTAGTAAAACTTTGATAACAATTAAAACTTATGTAAATCAAGAGTGCAAGGTTTAAAATACGTTCCAGATGATAGCTATTTTAAGAAAACTAGTTTAGTAGTACTTTTTTAATTGTATTGTATTTAACGCACATTATATAGTATCGGAAAATAGATAGCAAAGAAAACCACCTTAGTTCTAGAAACAATTTTTATTCCTGCATAATATTTAGATGCAGACAATAATAACTGTTTAAAATCTCTACTCTTGTACACTTGTAAAAAATGGTATTAATTTTTTATTAAAATATGTTGCATATTGCATAATATGCAAATAATAATTAAGTTATAAAATAAATAAAATTAAGAATTAATAGTCTCATATTAATTGTTGGACACGCAGCTTTTTTATTGATGAGGAACCTTAATCGCTTAGTTGATCATTATCCGATGGTAGCTTGTGAGTTGCTTACGACTACCTAAGCCTGTTCTAATTTTTAGCCACAGCTATCAACAAAATCCGAAAGCCAATATTGTTTTAGGATGTAAGTGGTGTATTCAAAATAATAATGATCTTTAAAATCCATTACGGTATAGGTGTTGTACGAAATTGTAATGCACTGCGCACAGCGAAGGAACAATGGCCTTTAGCATAATGGACGCTAAAAGGCTTTTACTTTAAATGTTTCGGTGCAGATATTGGAATTGTTATCTATTGATATTATTTTTTATATATTATGAGCAAATATTAGATAATTTTTATTTATAATAAATATAAAAGTAGTAGGCTGAACCAATGTCAAAAGCTGGATCCTAGTCGGTTCGACTTTACTCAATATCACATACAAAAAGTTCCATTTGGGAGCATCCAAGTTACCTGCTTGTCGCGGCGCGGGGGCTTAGGAGTCCAAGCTCGAGACTATTCCGACTTGAAAGCTATAACGGTGGGCTAGTCCATAATGGACTTTCCAGGTAAGGTCACTGATTGTATATCCCCCGAACCACCACCCCATCTCCCGTGCGGATCCGACACTCCTCTTCCCTCACGGCCCCAGCGCGGCTGCATCAGCAGTGCGACCCCCGCTTGAGATGCGGAGCATAGTGTCTCCCTCCCTCGGCGATTCCGCCGCTGTTGCCATCTCCCCGACTCCACTTCGGCTGTGAATGGCACGGAAGATTGTCCCTCGCATCGGTACCTCCGAACCCCGACACGTTTCCCAGGTGTGCTCCACCTGAGCTCACCCGGAGTGGCCTCCTCGAGCCGGCCTTAGACGTCTTAGGTTCAACCGCGGGGAAGTACCCGCGGCTTTGCGCTCTAGGGTGATGATCATGTATGGTATTTTAGTGCGTCCACTGTACATACGGTAGACGGAGAGACCTGGGATATCCTTGGAGGAGAGGAGGTCTATCGTGACCTCCTCGGCGGGGAGGATCGGGGGATTTCTTTGGGTAGGTTCTTGAGAATCACTGAGTTGTATGTCTTCATCTAGTGTGCAGGTGTGGGAGTACACACCATTGTTTTGGAGAAATCTGGTAACTACCCTATGGGCATCGGAAGTTTCCAACATAACCTGTTGCCCCCGAGTGGCGGGTGCTTTTCCCGTCACGTAAAAATAAAAGCCCTATTAGACGATTCCGGTTATTGCGCCAGTTCATTGCACTATCGGGCGTGCGCCATGTGCGATAAGTACATTTACACGGGACTGGATTTACGAACATCCCGACCTTCTACGCACAATAATAGACCTTAATCATGAATTATTTAAACTTTAATTAAAGAAAGATTTTGACAGAGTTGTGAGACAAGATCTCTATATATAAATATTACTAAAGTGCGTTTGTTACTCACAAAATAGAGCGAATGAAGGCCGCACCCGTAGGTCACCAATTGCGTCGTGTGCAAATCATGTCGTGTTCAAGCATGGCCAGTTTTTACAGGGCTCGAGCATTTTGCAGGCGATGTGTAAAAAAAGTGGAACTTACTCTACGTTCTCTTACATGTTTTATACGTGGAAATACGTAATGGAATGTATGTACCCAGACAGGATAATATTAATATTTTGAGAGCATTCATCCTTGGTTATTCAGAAGACTGGTACTCTGATAACTATGCTATGAATTTATCTCAAAAAATAACTCTAGGTGATACTCATTGGTTTATCATAGGTCCTGAAGATCCCAGAGTTCACTAGATTGTCAGTTCACCCACACCATGCAGCTGTCACAACTTCTTTGTATTTTTAATAATCTACATGGTTTTTCGTTTATTACTCAACGTTATAAATGAATTATAAATCTTAACCATATCATTAAATGAGTGCCATGAAATATGCATTCGATACGCATAAACATTCGATTTGTTACCGGGGGAAGATAATATTTTAACAACATCTCTATCTGCGAACTGAATTAACATTACTCACCTAAGTGAAGAGAATTCAGTTTTGATAATAAAACACTTCTGAGAAGGAATGTCATGTCATAATGGATTCTAATGTACTCGTGGATCATACAAAGAAAATTACAACACGAAAGTGTCACTTCTTATCTGTTTCTCTCGAATGGAAGATTTTCTTTATTTGGCATTTTTGCATTTGAGATGATAGAGAAAAAGACATAAAGACAGAACTAAATGAAAACTAAAATCCGATAATTTAAAGAATGACTGTTTAAAAACTCATTGATGAAGTAAGATGTCCAAACGAGATCTTGGAAAAAAAAATATAATACCTTACCACAAAGAGTTTACTTTCACTTTCAGAATTTGTGGAGAAATAAGCTTAACACTATAAGTTTAGGTTTACTTCTAATATTTATTATGTATATATAAATATTAGAAGTAAATAGTATAAATTGAATAAATATTTTGTCGAATATACAAAATGTATTGTAATGATCTTGTAAGAACATGTATTTGAAAGAATCCCTCAGAAAAACTCAAGCTCTTAGGTTAAAGGGAGCACGTATGGATTTTTTATAAGAATTATATATGGAGTACTACTACTACTCTATCAAGAAAGTACCCAGGAAAATATCAATAAACAACACAAAATGTTAATTATTCATCCAAATTTATTTGACCAACTTCTTTGCTCCTTTAGAAACGATACACCTACGCCAACGAATAATCCAATCAAAAAAACTTATAAATGCTGTTTCCGGAATTAAGTTCAGTTCTCGCTGCGAATTCTCCTTTACGTCCTGTACCGAACTCTAACAGGAGCCACGAAGTAGTAATTTGAGTTTAGGAAAAAGAAAGAAGTCGGCTTGAGCCTCTGGTGAATAAAGTGGTGGCTCAATGGTATTTCTTGAGTTTTTGGTCAAAAATTCGTTCAAATTGATGGCCTTGTGCGATGGCGTATTATCGTGTTGCAAAATCCAAGAATTTTCTTTCCACAAATCTGGCCTTTTTCGTCGAATTTGCTCTCTTAAACGCCGCATAACGCTCAAATAATCATCTATTATCAAATAACAATCAATCAATCATTCTTTATTTACTGTTTCACCTTCCGGTCAGAAGACTTAACTTCCGAGTGAGTCAAAGAAAACTGGCAACTGGAACTGGACTGGTGACACTTCGAAGCTAGTTTGCATGTCAAACTCGTAAACCCACGTCTCGTCACCAATATCAATACGTTCCATGAATGTTGAAATGGGAATTTTCGTTCTAGCATGTCCTCAGCGAATCTTATGCGATTGAGTTTTGAAGAAAATTCAGGTCTTTTAGGACTAGCCGAGCGGCAACATGTTTTTGAGTCATCATTTAAAATGGTACGGATCGACTCGTGAGACACAGACAGTTCGGCGGCTATCTTTTGGTTACCTTGATGGCCTACTAGAGCGAGGCAAATCTTCCATCACATTTCGACCGCTTTTGAACGTTTTGTACCACTCTTCTGCGAGTTTTTTTTCATAAAGTCGATTCACGGTAAGCCTTCTGTAACATTTACAGTGACTCAGACTACGAAATTCCATTGGTGATGCACAATTTTACACAAACTCTTCGTTCGATATTTTTTGGCCATTATGAAATTCGCAATACACACTACATATTATAAAACTAAAAACAGCACTGCATCAAAATAACAGATACAACTCAAACTCCGCGTCAAAATGGTAAACCGTTGTGCCAATTTAACAACAAAAATAATTATTTTGGAACTATAAACAAATCATCTATTCCCGATACTTATTTGACTGAATGTATAGGAGTTTTGAATCCCAGTATCTACTAAAAATACTCGATCTCCACTATTTAAAATTTCGTTATTTATATGCAAACTGAACTATTGTTTCTTGATATTTGGTATGGTAAATTAGTCATACAAATTTAGTCTTTTTTATAGATTTGTAGCAAATAACAACTGTTGAAAACTTTTGGAACATAATGCATTTATTCTTAACAACTTATCACTGAGGTATAATCAGCTAAGAATACATCTACTAAATAGTACATGTTAGTATAACTTAAGGCCAATAAAAATCCCATTTTCTGTACAATTTTAAATAATAGAATATATATGAAAAATAAATATATAAATATAAAATAAAAAGTTTTAAGCATATATTAAATCTGGCGCTAAGTACACTCCGACTGCTGTGGTATCCTTTACGCCCACCATCTGCTAATTTTGCGATCGGTTAACGAACCTTCGATGAAGCCCGTCTGGGGATTACTGAATAGACGACTAATGCATAACAACACACATTGTATCAGACAGTGTACTTTATGTTGGCGTTCATTATATAAACATAATAAAAAATAAAACACCTACCTCTGTTCTTTTTTTAATTATATTGAGAGTAACAAACGAGCACACAGTTCACCCAATGGTTAGTGATTCCTGGGGCCCATGACCTCTACATTCATTCTTGACAAGGTAATGTAGATTCGTTGTCACCCTTGAGGACTGAAATGGAATGCTTCGTCACCAGTAATAAAGAACCCCACACAGCAGCAGCATTATGCTGCTATTTTATCCTGGTATTATGTGATGGCGTGGTCCTACTTCGGTTGAGCTGACCTATACATTCTGCAGCTCGTTCTCAACGGAGATTCAAGATGCATATTTTTTGGCACTCCTGAGGACTGAGATGGATACCTTATTTCCTGCAATCATGTCTACGAAGTTGACCACGAGGTGCAGTGAATCCTATTACTTCTATAGGTAACAATAGTTTTATTAGGCGCAAAATATAGAATTTCCACATGGCTTTCAATATGCGCGGACGTGGCACATGCGTTTAACCACTCTATTCTCATTTTATATAAAATATAAACGCTTAGCCATTTCAAATACATTAAAGTGACGTGGCCCATCTTGCTACATCATAATAATATGTTTAAATTTCAGTAGAAAGACGCCCGCGCTTCGTGTCTTTTATATATGTTTTAGGCTATGTTGCTATTTTAGGCTACATAAGGCTGTAAGGTATTTGTTGAGGGCGTGGAACATTCCGGTCAAGACAACTTATTCATATCGCAACTAAATACTGGCAAAATGTGACTCTATCACTATTTAAAATTATATCGTCAAATTTATTAAATGAAAACGGATTTAGAATATTCTTGTAAAATACGTATCATGTAAAATGGCCTGCTTGAATCAGTTTCTCGATAAATTACTACAAATATTCTGTACCATATTAAAATAATGCATATCAAGTATGTATATCAAGTATTTGGTTGTTAACAATGACGTCAAAAACAGGCAAGAATAAAATATTATATCATTTACGAAGCACATTTCGAAGGACTGAATAAATTGACACTTTAAAAATGCCTGTGGTTGGTTCATTGACATTACGCAAAAATGTTTATCACTCCCGAAGAATCATTTTACACTGTGTTGACTTTGTAATGCAAATACATTTAAAGTTAAACCTGTCCGGTACTTCAAAAACAATAGTTGATTTTCGTAAAGTATACTTACATAGGTGCCGGTTGCTTGAAGTAATTTAATTTAAAGTTTGAGAAATAAATGTTGTTACTAAAGAGAAATATTTATTGTAGAATGGATCCCTAATTATAGCAGAAACGGGATGGTATGAGAATAAAATAATGTACGTTCCTTTATTCTAGCTATCCGAAGCGAGTTTCCGTTAAAAGTGGATTAATAACTAAAACTCAGAAGATCATGCCACAATTTACGTTTTGGGATAATAAATGTAAGCAAGAGTCGATAGTAATACGTTTTAGTTGAAGCAATTCAAAAGCTTTGTTATATTCTATTCTTAACTTTATTATTTATATTATTTATTATATGATTTTTTTAAAAAATATAGTTATATATATATTATATATTGCATTCTTCTTTGGTTGTGATCTTACTGCTATTTGTACTCCTAAATTACTTTTATATAAAATTTATTGTACTGTGTATATGTATGTAATGTTGCATATGTATTTTAATAATCTGAATTTTAGAGTAAAAATTATTTTTTAATGCAAACAAGAATAATTAAAAAAAAGAGGTGTAAGTAACTAGCAGACAGCTCACCGAATGGTAAGTGATCTCTGCGGCCTATGATATCTCCGGCCCATGTCATTTTTCCTTGATTACGAATAAAAATACAGATGCATTGTCACCCTAAAGATTTGAATGGAATACAACGTAAGCAAAAATAATTTTTATTCCATTCATCATGCCAACGAGTTGGCTCGACCTGCTATTTTACGACACCAAATATAAAAAGAGAAGCTTATCAGTTTGCTGTGGTCTGACCCTTCGGCGAATCATAGCAGAAGACCAGTTTGAAATAGCGGAATAGCGCTGATTTGTCTTCTGTTTAGTGAGTGAGAAGAACTGAAGACTGGTAACATGTGTTTACATCTAAGTCCTCATGGGCAACATGCCTCTTGTCTCTTCCTTCAGGGTGAAAATGGTTGAATGTTGACCTCACTACCCGTTAGATTAACTGTGTGCTTGCTGAATGTGTTAATGGATATGTAACATACAAAATAAGGTTATATGACTTTCATTTTTTATTTAAATATATTGATATAATGTATTGTAAACATAATACAAACTGTTACCACGTGTATCTTATCTATGTTAATGGTTTTGTTTTCAGTGATAAATCTCGACGGCTGTTAACAAAACAATGTAGAAATGAGATGCGATAGATGCTAAGTTTATACGAAGTACATTAATCTGTAGCTTGCCATAAATTCCGGTAACGTGATCGAATAAAATATATAATTGTCAATGCAAAAAGAATAATAAGTAATTCTTCCTACATTGCTTTAACAAAATTTATATATCTTGGAAAAAATCTTCTGCCGGTAGAAATTTTGCAGCCGCTCTTATGTTATGAACGACGGTCACATATGCTTTTTCCACTATTTTACAGATAGTCTTTACTTGAAATTCTTCACGTTTCTTTTCATATTTTTCTCTCCATTCCTTAACAATTTCATCTGCAAAATGTATAAGAAAAATTAGAGTGGACAGATTCAGATGCAGTGTCAGGGTCACGGGACATACATACACAACCAGATCACACCCAAAACTCACCCAGATGCGAAAAACAAAAATTTTTGATGCACATATATTGTGCCTCGACTGTGTATCGAGCCCAGTACCCGCGAAGCAGCAACCAGGTATTCTAATGTAGTGGACATTACGACTATAAAGCATATATAACATGTATGTAGAAATTCTTTATTATGGTTACTCCTAAGTACTCATAGTAGTATAATACCTTACAACTATGTCCCCACATGTAACAGTGCACTTGCGTCTTAATTCATTATTAAATATGGATGTACTAGTTATGGGACGCTGGGATAATGAACTGTGTGTAGGATTTATTACTCTTAATCTATAAATATCCTTGAATCCATTAGAACATTGAAAGTAACCATTTTATAAATAATAATAATAAGTTTGAGTGAAAGAGAATAAACATTTTTTTAAGTAATTAAAATTATGTATTTAACATTATCATCTAAAAGTTACCTTTTCGCAAAACTTGCATGAGATCGTCACTTAGAGATATCGCTGGTTTGTCCACAATATTGCATGTTATTGTTTCGGGAAGAACTTCAAAATGTCGAACCCCTTTTTCATTTGTCTTTAAATCGTAATTGTAATTAGCAGTCGCAAATGTTGCTGGAAAATCAAGTTCAGCTTTAGATTTCCAAGATATTATTTAGAATAGCATAATCACTAATTAGATGGCGTAGTCATCTACCAAATCAAGGTATTTTATAATAATTGTACGAAGTTATTGCAAAATTAGATCTGAGAAATAAAAAAAAACAGACATAAGCTTTCAAATAAGGTTCATTACTTAGTTCATTGTTATAAAATTATAATTTAAGTATGATTTTACGAGTTACGCAATTATAAGATATTCCCATTTTGCACACCTAAGCACTCCCTTCATCTCTTCGGTTTCGGCTACTTTTAATATTAACGTACACACAGTTACGTTGAAGCTGTTTATAGCTGCAGCAGAAATGATTCGGCTTAACCGAAGAGGTACATTTTCACAGAATACCAGCGTCAAGCTAAGCGTTGCTGTGTTTCGTCTGGTGAGTTAAAGAAACCAGAGACCACGTGCTCGTGTATAACCCCTAATATGATCTACTTTCTCAAAATAAAAATAGATAAAAAATGTGAGAACTTTTATAGCCTTTTTAGGGCTATTTAAAGGTGTCGTGATGAAAAAGTGAATACATTCTGTTCGTTAAATCTTTTATTTTAATTAATTAAAGATCTATTTGATGTTATTTGTAACAATTTTGAGTACAACAGAACTGTCATAACTACTTACGTTTTTCCAACTGCATATATGAGATTTAAATTGTATGTGTTTATGTTTACACCACCTACCAGCATATCACACTCGCATAAGCATGCAAAAAATATAGTGTCACAACTCAAAAAGATTACAACTGCACTGTACAATCTGAAAGAATGCTTCTCCAAAAGGATGGCAGAGCTAGAAGCGCAGTTACACTCTAGCGGAGCGGTCAAAGACTCAGTAGCAAATATGGCAGAGAAGTTCCAGACCTTACGGGAACATATGTTTTCCATACTCGGTCTGCTCCATAAGCAGATTAAGAAATACTTCCCCCTATTATTAAGACCAGGCATCGTCAAAAGATTCTCAACTTCCTGGGGGTTGCAGAAGCCGAGCGGGGGGACTGAAAGGTTGCTATACTCAGAATAGTCCATAAGGCTATTTGTATCATGAGTTGTCATAGGACTGAAATAACCACTTTAGCTCATTGCTAGGTAATTCTTGTGACATTTGAAAGTGTTAATTCCAAGTCAGTAGTGCGGTGGGCCAAGTCCAGGCTATAAGGAACTTCTGTTTCGAAAGAGTTTTTGACAAAGATCAAGCTGTCTGCAGGTCTCAGGATGGTACTATAGTGGTGAAAGCTGACACAAACATTGTATATATGCTCGTATATTATATTTGTTTAGATTTTTATGTTTATTGCTATATTATTTTATATTAATTTATTTATTATACAACAATATTATTAAATTTATAAATTTTATAATGATATATGATGATTTTTTCCAATTAGCCTACGAATCTGGTACCTTCCTCTAACGATGACGTTCATGCTATCCTGATATCAGAGAGTTGGTTCAATCTTCATTTTCTTTCGACCATCCACTTTCTAGCTTCACGCTGATACCCAATGATCGTGTCGATAGGTGAGCGGGTGTTGCCTATTGAGGCAGTGAATTCCCATTTAAAGTATTGCGTTCTCTTCTCTACATTGTTCCGTATCCGGAGTTCCTTTTTCTTGAAGTTATTGTAATATAATAATATTTTTATTTGGAACATAAAAGGCATACAGGTACAAATACTTAGTACAAACTCGCTGCTATTAACGCCCATCTCCAGAGTATTAAGTACAAAGTTCCATATTTATTTAAACAAGAAACAAATTGTATGTAATACAGTTTTTAAAATAATTTATGTCGACAAATAGCTTGTGGGTGTATGTGTGTGTAGGAGTATGTGCAGTTCTGAGTACGAGTAAGAGGGGGGAGAATAGGTACGCAGGTATCTTCAACATTGTACTTTTAATAAACCTTCTGGAAATTCATAGGAAAGGGTTTGTAGCCATTTAGTAATGAGTGCCTTACATTGTTGTAGTGATACTATTTATCTACTCTATCTATATTTGCAATATCTTATTTACTTTATTGTACAAAAAAGGAAGTTGAAGTGACGTCTAGCGAACTCAGTTTTATAAGCTGCCATGGTGTAAACCCTGTCATGTCTTCGCTGTGTTTTAAATAGTGGGAGGAACCAAATCAGTTGGTGTCTTCTATTGTTGACACCCTTTTGTTGACTATTTTTATCATTATCATATATCCAGTCTTCAATCAGTTTTGGGGTCGAAAAACTCGGATACCATTTACTTCTCTGCTGAGAACAAGAATATAATATTTTCCATTAAATCCATCAACATGTGGGCAGATATAATATGAGCCGTCGAAATAGTCTAGGATGTAGAGAATCGTCTATTCCTACTAACTTTTCACCCGTCCAAGACCAAAATAACGATTATGTAATCCTTCATTTTTTTCCTTATTGACTACGGCGATATGTGCTATGATGACCTGAATACTTCTTTCTTCTTTTGAACGCCTCTTTGATCTTAATAAACTCTTTATCTTAATTAATTGATCGCCTTCTAAATAACTGCATTTGACCCATCTATAATCTTCGAAAGTGTGACCACTACTTATCGTTCTCAATTATAGTGGCCATTTGTATCACTCCTATTTTTTTACTATTATAATACCTTGGGTCCACCTTGATAAAAACTTTCGCTCGACCACCATATATCTATCTCTGTGTCCCTCTGATAACTTCGACTTTATCCACTCCTCCTTCTTTGTTCAATCCGTTCTTCTATATGAAGTATGTATACTTGGTATAAATATGTATATTAACATATACATAAATATGTATGTATGTATATATGTATAAGTCATATCTGTATTTTATAATTACGTATATATTGTTTATTTTATAATTAATATAATAATATTTTAATCGCGACATAAAGTTTTTAACCATATACTCATCTCTGCATATCCCTAAGGTTGACTGGTAGAGAATCACTAAGACTTAATGGTCCACCTTAATATAACATTTTCGTTTAACTTTTAATAAATGTTTTTTAAAAGTATAAAAATCAGGTTGCAGGTCAGATTTATAGATTACCTCCAGGGACCCTGGACCCCGGTTTCAAAGATCCTTTCCAAAAAGGATCATCAAAGCCGGTATATATTTTTTTTGTTACATCGATAATAACAAGCGAGCACATAGTTCAACTGATGGCAAATGAGTCCTACGGCCCATGACATCTACATTCATCCTTGACAAGGAATCATAATGCAGATGCGTTCTCACCCTTGAGGATTGAGATGGAATGCCTCGGCACCAATAATAAAGATTCCTGGATCCCTACACTCACCAGACAAAACACAGCAGCATTATGCTGCTATTTTACGCTGGTATTCTGTGAGGGCGTGGTCGAGCTGACCCATTCATTCTGCAGCTAGAAACAAACAACAGTGTAGCTCCACTCAAACTCTGACACAAAAAAAAATACTTTAAATAAAAAGTTATATACAAACCTATAAAGTTATGAAAATTGTAATAAATGTAAAATTTTTGTATTTTTTCCGAAATATACATTTATTGGAAAGCGGTAAGAAACAAAATAAACTTACTTGTTTTAGCTGTGTATGTACCAGAGAAAGACTTCGACTTTTGAGGGGCTTTTATAGTTATGTCACCGACTATATTTAAATCAACGTTCAATTTAAGTACTACAGATTGTGTATTTTTGTCCATCCTAAAACACAAAATAAAATCAAAACATTTAACGGAATCAAGGCAGTAACGCAGTAAAATTACACTTTTGGTTAATAAAACTTACTGAAAGTTGGATATTTTCTGGTTCCTTAATCCCGATATGTTTAAATTTTTAAAATGAACGGACAAAGTGCCATCTTCGGTTACTACGTAATCCAAAGATGATATAATTAAAGGATCAATAGCTTTTATATCGGCGTTTGGAATACCCTTACAGGTTTTTTCTAAAAACTGCTCCGTTGACTTGCTTAGGCATTCAATATCCTTTATCTTACAAGATCTTAAGAGTGAACCTGTTAACAGATAATATTTGAAAATAAATCGCACTTACTCCCTTACGTACAGATTCTTATCGTATCACATTAATATAATTTGATATACTCATATGTCTAACATTATATAGTCTACAGCAATTTAAAGGTCCATTGCAAACTATATATAACCTTTAAATAACAAAAAAGGAAATTAATATTTCTTCCGTAAAACATATAATATTCTCCGTACAAATGGTTAAACGGTATTTGTGTTCAATTCCACTCTATAGGTATGTATATGTACACTGTTTTAATGAAACTTTTATTAACACAATCAAGCTCCAATATAAAGGCCAAAGAGTCAATGTCACTTTGATCAGAGAACACCTATTTGCTTCTTATTAATTTTTAGTATTGTATGACATTGTAACTTATATTAGTTCATTTTAGATAATTAAATAACATATATATATATATATATATATATATATATATATATATATATATATATATATATACGTATAACGTGTTAAATAAACAAAATCTACACACGCACTGCAAAGTTACTAAAAAGTTATAATTTTTATTTTATTTAAAAAATCATTTCGCTATTTTTATTTGAAATCAATTATTAATTTCTAATACGTACCTCCATTAGAGAATGCACTGGCAGAAAATACTAGTAACAGAAACACTTCCCAAATATTCATCGTGCACTCAACGAAATTGTTTTGTAACTGATGATAACTAAACACTTTTGCTTGTACTCGTAAGATTTATCTCTTCTGCTTATGACGGAAACGCTGTATCAGTGCAAACATAAAATATATCCAAAAAGAAAGAATTGGGATGCATAGGTCAGAAATTATCAGTACTGCCCATAAGATGTTCTCGTCTCGGGGTAAATAATAGGAATGATAAATATATTCTTTAGTGTTGTATAAATAGATAATTAAATATAATTGCGTTCACAAGTGTAGTATTATTCCTTACTAATTAAGTTTATAACCAAACTAAATTGCGTTGGTGTAAATGCTACTCTGCGGTTAATGTTGTTTGAATTATTATATTTTTTAATGATACATTTGATTTTATTTTGCCTCCGAGCCGCACCACCTATATATTAGTCTCAGTTCCCTCTGCCACAACGCTATGAAAGAAATATGAGTTAATAAATAAAAACCTATGTTACAGAACTCTGAAAATCTATGAAAAATCTATTCGGTACAACGGGTAATACACAATAACAAAACAATAAGAGACAAAACTCTGCAAACTGATGTTAGGTTTTATGTCCTTTAAGTTGGTTGTTTATAAAATATAAACAATGTATCAGTTCTATCAGTTACCTTTTTATAATAGACAAATTGGAACTTGTAACATAGCAAGTAATATTCATAACATCTAAATCTTATTCTTTAAACTGCTACACTACATAATATATAATGTATACATTTTTGCGTTTTAAAACATATAGTACAAACAAAAATTAAACGTCCTTTTATCTTGCCTGAGATCTAACACGTCCGACAAAAAGCAAACTTTTAGATATTTTCAAACAAGTCTGTGAACTAAGAAACTAACTAAAAGTATAAAATGTTTTCCCAATTAAATGTAAAAATTCTTTTCTATATTAATTTTGTGAATTTTCTTTTAAATTGCAAGTAAGCTTTGTAGTTCTTTTTTTTACAGTACTTTTAAAAGATTACTTTATCAATTTAATCTATTATCTTAAGGGTACATATATAATTGAAAATTATGTAAAAATAGGCTTTGATGTAAGTTGTAACGATTACGGGATAAACAACGTTGAAATTAAAATAAAACTACAAGGACAAATGATCCAAAGACGAAACGGGCGAACGTTTTCAAAGAGTTTTAGCATACAATAAGATTCAGCGCCACCCTTTCTTGTAATGTGTGTGAGACACTGGAGATCCAATTATCGTTAAGGAGGCATTCCGTTATAGTCTTCATAAGTGAATCGCATCTATACCTTGAACTTTTATTGAAGATCCACAATTATCGCTAACAACCCCTCGTGCTCGTTGTATATCCTGATTTATTAATTTTTAGAACCAACGCAAATGTATCTAGATCATTTGTCATTAACGTCGTATATCGAGAGGTGAGCAACTCTAAGGTCTTTTTAATATCTCGCGGCAATCTTTTCATTTTCCAAAATTCATTTTACGCGATAATATTTTTTGTTTTCTTATATCATATTTATGAAAAAGCGGCAAGTTGATCGTAATTTCTTATACAATAAGCCGCATTCCAAAATGGATTTAAAGAAAAAAAAGATTTTTTAAAATTGCTACACCATTTATAGCCAGACAAGTTTTATTTTAGTTACTTGATTAAATGAAAATGAAAAATGAATGTTCATTTATTATTTTATGATTGTCTAGATTATAAAAAAAATGTTTATATGTAGAATTATTGATTAATAAAGGCAATAAACAACTAATTAAATACTAATAAAAAATGCTAGTTAATTATTAATTGAATGCCTTAGATTGACACGAGCAGCATACCTATATACTAATATATACAGTGATCAGATAATTAAAGACTAGAGGTGATTTAGTTACATATAACTTGTTTGATAGTATTAACACCATTTTAATAAAATTAAGAAGAAAGACAATAAAGACTTGTATTTAGCAATAATTGAGACTTTTATATGCAGTCTGTTGACCACCCAATAAAATACAGTAGCAATGTTTCATGTTCTCAATTGAAAGTTTAAATAAGGGGCCCTCTTATTTTTCCCTAAATTTTACGAAAAAAATCGAAGTTGCGATTCCTCTACAAGGCAGGTCACTGAATTTTTATGACTAAGTTTGGTCATATATGCAAACTTCATAATTGCCAAACTCCAAATCACTTGTGATGCTCTACAGATATGGTAATGACTGCTATCAAGCATTTCAAGAAGTCTAACACAACAGACAACTTAGAAATACTTAAGATTGATATTGTTAGTCAATAAAGAACCGTTCAAAGGATCAGAGCTTATTCGTTTGAAAGTATTTGGTGCTGGAGAGTCGAGCGGATTATTAGCAAGAACTATTAGAAAGCGAATATGTGAGGCAAACTTATTTGGAAGAAGATCTGATAACGAACGCAAATACTAAAGCTAGATTAGAGTTAAAAAAATATATGAACATGAGACTGAACGTGATTGGAAAAATGTATTATTTTCGGATGAAACAAAAATGAATATGATCAATTCTAACATAAAACAGTATGTGAGACGGCCTCCGGATAAAGAAATGAATCCAAAGTACACAATGAAAACAGTCAAACATTCAGGATAGAATATCAAAGTTTGGGCCTGTTTCTTCCGACATGATATTGGACCTATAAGACAAATTGTAGGCAATATGGATAAATTCCAGTACAAGAATATTTTAGAGGCAACTATGTTACCCTGTACAGAGGAAAGTATGCCGGTAGTTTGGACTTTCAAACAAGACAATGATCAAAAATAAATAGCAACAGTGGTTAAAGACTTTCTACGGAGCCAATCCATAACGATCTTAGATTGGCCCCTGTACAGTCCCGACATCCACCCTATTGTAAATTTTTGGTAGCATGTGACGAAAATGGTGGCCACAAAATGTATAACTTAACGTTTATCAATTATATATGGCTATTAAAGAAACAGGAGCAAATTCCAATATCAACTTGCAACATATTAATCTCTTCAATGCCAAAGCGATGTCGGGATATTATAACTATTAAAGGATATGCTACAATTTATTGATAACTTTATATAAAGTCTTTCATAAATGTCTACAATCAATTATAATAAACTTCATTTTAACATTTTTTTTGTTAGTGTGTCATTAATTAGTTGGCCAATACTTTGTTCAATTCATCCAGCTTGAAATATAGACGCCTCAATTCTATTGAAAATATTTTTAATATTTATCTCGCAATGCATACACAAATTATTTCAATGTTATTGCAAGTTCCTATTATATAAAAATAAAAATAAATAGTCTCACGTAACATTATGTCTTTAATTATGTGACCACCACTGTATGTACATATAGCAAAGGATTACTGGTGGGTGTATTAAACTGAGATAAATACTTATAACGAGTTTTAACACAGGAGCTTGTAAATAAGAGTTCGATAAATAATAATAGTAGTAATTATATATAAATAACATCCAATTATCACTACGAAATGAACATTAGTAATGTTATATTTTATTAGTCGCGTCCAACGATCCAACCAACTAATACAATATAATTCGGGTATGGTATATATAAATATTTAAGTAAAAAGAGCGTCTTCACAGAAGGGAAACGTGACGAAAACTGCATGTCTAGTAAATAATTTAAATATATAATATATATATATATATATATATATATATATATATATATTTCTTTACTTTTAAGTATAACAAGAATTTGGGTGTTTTTTCAAGAGCAGAGTGAATAGGCATTTACTGAGCTAGTGCGCCTTACCATCCAGGACATTTAACATCAGGTGGGATCGTGGTGAAGCACTTGCTTAGAAAGTTAAAAAAAAATTAAATTGATGGAATGTATTGAATTTTATTTTTACATTTGTAACTTATTATAGGTAAAAATGTAGATGTGTTCATCATCAAACTAAATTTAATTTAATTTATGTTAGATAGTAAAACGAAATAAATTTGGGGCATTGGCATAATTTTATTTTGATACAAATATATGTATAGTTTCATGTACTAACCACTGAGGCGAGAAGCAGTTTCACAGTTGTGCTCTCCGAGATATAAAGTGGAACTGAATTAGAGTTAATAAAGAGCAATCATGAATATTAACCTGTTCATATATATTGAGGGAAAAACATTTTAAGAATGTAATCATTTAAATCCATACAATGGGTCAGACCATTAGTTAAAAGTGAAATGCGTGTATTATTATTTTAGGGAAAATGTGATCACTGTCTCAGTTTCTGATATTCATACAAGGGATGAAATTGGGTACATGAGTACCTCGGTGGTGGATACGTCAGCAGGGTTTTGTAGTGTATATATTACAATATATTATAACAATATGCTATTGGCTGCGAAAAAAGTGATTTAAAGATCATATGGTGAAAAATTCTTGTTATATTTGCTTACATGCCTGTAAAGGAAAATTGCATATTTGCCCGAGATCACCAAGTGATTGCAGGAGATTTATGCCATTGTAAGTAATGTCGTTTCACAATCATCTTAGTAAGCGATTCGGCAACCGGGTACAGTTTTACTTTAGTATCACGTCATGGCATTAGAAGTAGGTTTGTTTTTTTTTATTGTTGGGGGCAAAAGAGCACAAAATTCATCATCATCATAATCAAGGGTGGCCAAATTTTCTGAACTTAAAATCTACATTTTATCATAAAAGTATGCCGCGATCGACTTGTTGTCATGGGCGTAGTCTAAGGGGGAAGAAGGGGTGTGAAATGCATGCTATGTGTATACATTATGTTTCAGTTTAAGGTGCACTCCAGCGAGGTATGGGTAGATACACCGGTAGATCGACTTGTTGGCCATCCCTGATCCTTATCAACATTTCAGCCTACAACTGCTGAACATACGCACAGTTCACTTGATGGTAAATAATTACAGCGACCCATGATATCGATATCCATTTTTAATAGTGGTAAAGTTACACTGCAGTTTGTTTCTAGCTGCAGAATGAATGGGTGAGCTCGACTGATGCTGGAATACCAGCGTGAAATAGCAGCATAATGTTGCTGTTTCGTCTGCTGGCGAGAGCAGGGATCCGGTAAACTATATAACTGGTGAGAAGGCATTCCATCTCAGTCCTAAAGGGTGTCAATGCATCTGCATTATGATTCCTTGTCAAAGATGAATGTAAATATCATGGGCCGCAGGAATCACTTGCTATGAGGTGAACTGTGTTCTCGTTTGTTACTCTCGATATTATAAAAAAAATATGTACAACTATAATATAACATAATCTATCCTTAATTATTGTAATTATTGTATATGCTTAAATGCAAAAGTCTAACCAGTGCGTGTTGCCAGTGCTGATTTATGGTACTTTACTTTTTTTTATTTTACCTTAAACCCCTAGTTCAATCTATACTCTAATACTCTACTGATATCCCAATTTACCATTGATATTGGTCGAATTTTCGTGCCATAATTAAAAAATTCAAATTCTTCCAATAGATCATAAAATAACGGAAGTGTGTTAAGTGACCATCAAGTCGATTTTTAAGCAGACTTCCGAAGAGATTATAAACACCTGCTCTATTATTGTTGTTAGAAAAATACGTCGGTAGTTATATTTGTTGAACATGTCTACAGTTATGTTTGTTAAAATTTATGAAACCATAGTTTTCATTTAATGAATAGAATCAGGTACCATCAGGACCCAGGTATTCTAAGGAGTGTGAGTCATAGTCTAAATATTACGTTAAAACAACGCATTGAATGCCCCCCTAGTTTCAATCTCGCCGGGGCGAAACGAAAGCACTTCTCAACGCTGACACCCTCCAAAGTTAATTAACTTTATACAATTTGATTTGATATTGCCCAATCATTTGGGAAAAAGTTTAATCTTAGTTTATTCTTAACGCTTTATCGAAAACAATTGTTGTACTAATACATTTACTGACATCTTTGAAATAAAATCTATTTTAAGCTACCGTCTCTTTGTTCAGCTTTTAGTTGTGACGTTACATATAATACCTTCGTCAACGACGAAAAAGCGTTTATTGTGCGGTTATATCGAGCAGTGTAGCTGTCCATTTCATTGATATTTTGTTGTGCTTAATATATTGGTGTTCATATAGTCATTATTACAACTTAATTATAGAATTGACAGTGGTAGAGCTACACTGCAGTTTGTTTCTAGCAGTAGAATGAATGGGTCAGCTCAACCGGGGTAGGACCAAGCCCTCACAGAATACCAGCGTAAAATAGCAGCATAATGCTGCTGCTGTGTGGGGTTCTTTATTACTGGTGACGAGGCATTCCATCTCAGTCCTCAATGCGTTATCAGCATTGCATTATTATTCTTTGTAGATGTCATGGGCCGCAGGAATCACTAACCATCCATCACGTGAACTGTGAGCTCGTTTGTTACTCTCAATGTAGTTAAAAAAACAAACTACGCTACTACTATACTTAAACAGTATAAACTTGAAAACTGTCTTTTGATGTAAACTAAAGAATTTTATTGCAGTTCTTAAAGAAAATAGATCGGTAACAAAGAAAAAGTGCTCGAGTACACGAGCGTCTTTTCAACTATTGTTGGATGACGCTGGAAAGTATTCTGGTAAATAGCAGCGGAAGAGGATACATAATAGTTCTTACAACAATTTTAACTGGCTTCACCGAGACGAAAGATTTTTGCTTTAGACGTACAACTTGGTTGAAATAACTGTGGGTTCCAATGGAATGCCGTACTCCTCAGGACGCATTTAGGACGCATATTTTTTTGCTTTAGTTTAAAACTTTTTTAAAATATACTTATCGATAAGTAATGTTGGGAATAAATTGATTAAAATAATTAAGCTATATTATAATTCAGTAAATATGATTCTTTGAATATACTCCAATAACCAACCAGTCAATATGCGTATATTTTTGATTTATGGAAGAAATTCATACACAATTTTACTACAACTGTACAATATCCAGTCCATATAGATAGTAGCGTCGCTGGAATTTCTTGCGCCACTTCTTCTCTAGCGCTCATGCATTCCGAAGTGGTGGAACACGTAGTTAATAATAACAGCGATATTAATTCAGATAATCTTCTGTCAGAAGCAACTGACGGCCCTTTCGGGCACCCTCGAGTTAGAAGCTCTCGCGAAACAGGGTAACTGTCCAAGCCGAGGCTCTCGAGAGAGCCCTTGTGCTGGTTACCCATATATACAGGTCTCGACTGAGTGCCATAAGCGCTCAGTCACCTCTCAATCCGCAATATATCCGAATAGGTGGCAAAATAGCAAACTGCTCACCTGATGGTAAATGATAACCACCGCCCGTGGACATCCGCAATACCAAAAGTGTCTCAGATGAGCTGCCAGCCTTTAAGAAAGATGTAGGCTCGTTTTTTTGAAAGGTCCTTAAGTCATATGGCTTCGGAAATACCGTCAGCGACCGCTGATTCCACAGAATAGTTGTGCGTGGCAGATAATTTCGCGTAAAGCGCCCAGTGGTGGATTACCAACCATTGAGATGATGAGGATGAAATTTTGAATTTTTGATCTATCGATGTTTAAACTCAACGACTGGAATTAATCTGAACGACCCCTCAGAACACTCCCCATGGTAAATTCGATGTAAAATGCATAAAGATGCAAAACATCTTGGCAATGCCAGTGAATTAAGCCGATCGGAAAGTACCAGGTTATCAACGATACTGAGGTGCCCCAGCCCTGAGATGAGAACAGTATTACATGTGAGGACGAACTTACGCTTTGTAAAGTTGCACCCAGTGGGCCTACATGAAATACTGTCTTATTCTATTAAACGCGCCCAGTTTTTAGAGGCCAATTTGGTCTTACTCTCCAAGTGACTGCGGGACAGAACATATGTCAACGCCAAGGATTCCGATGGGTACTAGAAGTAGCAAGGGGAAAGTTTTCAAAATTAGGAAATGTGACAAAAGGATTCTTTTTAGCGGTAAGCAAACAAACGCAAACAGTTGTTAATGTGGGTTTAAATTGGACGAGATTTTGACGGCCCCAATCGGAGACTTTGTTTAACTAAATCTCGACCTCAGACACGAGTTTGTTCCGGCGCTCATTGATGTTTTCCCAAGAAACATTGGCGCGGCCAGTGTTTAATGATCCCCTGTGTTGTCATCCGCATACGAGTAGCAATGAATGTTATTAATTTGAAACATGTCATTGATATGCAGAAGAAACAAGGTTGGAGATAGCACAAGGCCCTGTGAAACACCAGAATTCACTGGTTTGGAGTCGAAGCATGCACCGTCGACTACGACCTTTATGCTACAGTTTGTGAGAAAACTGGTGACCCACTTTGCATAATAAAATGGAATTTTATGTGCAATTGTAATAGATTCTAAAACAAAGAAGATATTAATGATATGAAATAAACATTAGGAATAAAGAAGCAGTTTTAAAATAAAAAAAAATAGAAGTGGTTTTTTTCCCAATGTTCTTAATTTCTTACCCAACGTTTGACTAAAAAGGCTTTATTGTGACCTCATATTGAGCGACGACGTAGGTAGGAAAGACATCTATATGGTGTCTGTTCACTTTTGCAGATCCGTATTGACACATCGGTCGGGAAATACATTGCAAATCGAAAGTTCCACCCCCAGCCGTGGGCATTATAAATTAACAAGTAAAGCGCTTAGTGCGGGATGATATACATGATGTTTGCACCAATTTGTATGTAGTTTTAGTAACGAGATAAGCGTTTTGAGATAAGCTTGAGCTAATAAAAAATATATGTAAATTTTTAATGAGCTCATCGCGCTTCTCCGTCATATATGTTTGCGAGTACGAAATAGCAGATAGAATTAATAATAATCATATATAGCTATATATTATTATTATTTGAAGATTAATGTATTAAACGCCTAGTAATATGTGATTAGCAATTCTAACAACTTACTTTACTTTCAAATAATAAATGTTTTTAATATCTTCTGCGGTTTGTTTAGGTAATAATATACATAACAATTAGACATACTATATTCCGCTGACGTACCACAATATGATCATGCTCAGAGAGAAATGGACGTATTGCTAGGTACAAAAAAGGTTTCCGATATAGCCCAAAGAATCGGTAAAGCAGCAAAGATCTACTCAGGAGCTCGTCATATCGATAACTGTTGTTGTCTGTAAATGGTGCATTGATCTATGCAGTTTTGTCGATTGTCGATAAATGCAGGAGATTAAAATCGTAAAAATATTATACGTTATAATTAAAATAGGAAAGTTTGCTACCAGTGGTACAGGGTTATAGCAATCGTAATAAGGAAAACCCTTGTGAAGATATCATTTACCTTAACTTTAAACTGTGAAAATCATTACTTTTTTTCATTCTCTTTTACACTCATTTAATAAAACTTAAGCCGTACGAAGAAGTGGGTCGGTAACCATGTAATCTAAACTTATTTATTTGTTAGATATATATTCACCAAATAGAGCAAAGTGAAAGGAGCAAAGGATAAAAGCAAATCCCGCCATCGGAAGGGATTAGTATTTGTTGAGGAGAAAGAGATGGAACATAAATAAATAATAACTCGTATTAAGTAAATTCATTTTCACCAAATATTTTTTTATAGGATTATAAACAATTCTTATTGTTAATACTAACTACTAACTACTAACTAGTGCTAGACAAACGACCTGCGTTACCTCTCGATTTTTACTTTACTTATATACTTATAGGTAAGGGCGTACTTAATGCTAAAGGCTCACTCTATCAGTCATCCTAAGGCGTGGTGAGATATTGTGATCCCAAGTTATTATTTATAATTAGTATTAACAGTTACACATTATATAAAAAACGTTATGCAATACAAGAAACAAATACAATTACATGTACCTGCCCGATCATGTCATATTCGAGGCACTCGCAAAAATGCTCTGTTTGCACTAAAACGATGTAAGACGCACGCAGGCGAGCGTGTTCCGTTGTGGAGGGTAATGAGTACAATGATCATTTCACGGATATTGATCTGTTTGCGGCGTCGCCTGCGTCGTTCAGGGGGAATGTTGTGTGTGCTATGAAGATGTAAGTGAACTTATCATAATCTTATTCATCTTGGTTAGTTTAATTGTATTAAATTCTTAAATTTGTATTCATTTATTCTGTCTTAACTCAACTTTAATACTTTTATAATATTGTTTTATTTACTTTCTTATTGCTTTTTACTTAAGTTGTGAACAACGACGTTGGCTACGTAATCACACTGTGTCTGCTATAATATATTATTGATGTAATAGATAGAAGTAGTGTATACATATTATGTAGCTATTGGTTATTCCAAATAAAAAAAAAATAAAAAAAAGAAACAAATTAAACAAGTGTAACACTCAAACATTTCACACACTTCAAAATTTAACAAACTAGAATGATTCTCATCCAAAGAAGTACTAAAGAAAATAGTATTATATCACACTTAAAAGTTACAAGAGCAATGGGCCGGATGGTATTTCAAACGAAAAAATAAAATTGGGCAAGGTTCTACTAGAGACTCCTTTAACTACATTATTGAATAATATACTTTATAATAAGGAAATACCCAAGGAATGGATCACAACCTAACGGACACAATTTGACATAGCTTTGTATAAAACCTACCGATATGCAGGCTATAACCTATCAGTTCACAACTGAACATTTATAATTTATTCTCCTTATGTTTTGAACATCACCTTGTAATATAGCACTTGCACTAAACGGCCTAGCGACGGGAAGAAGACGGCCTTAGAAAACTTTTTAATAACCTATCATGCCCTGATTTGTTGTTAAAGAATTCATAGAGAATATGAGGAATATTCACATTCCTTACTAAATATGTTCATTTCGATATATACAGACTCTTGCTCAAGTTTCATACGTAATATCATAGACATTCCTAAACTTCCCACTTATTAATTCTGTTCTTTTTATCTAGTGTTTTAATAAAGGATTTATTTTTAAGGGTATTCTAAAACGTTGTTCTTAAATAAGAAGCCCACTGTTACGCTGCCTACTGCTATGTGACCAGTCCATCATTGAACTTCGAAAACAGTACATAGATGCGGCTCAGAAGAGAAATCCATTCAAGGGTTTTCACGAGGGCGTTATTGCCTTTCTTGAAGATCAACACCACCGCACTTTTGCTCCACGCCACCACGGCGTACCACCGTTATAGATGATGGAAGTAAATACCTTATGGAGAACTTGAATATTTGGTTCTCCATCAGTTTTTAGAAGCTTTGCTAATAACGAACAAATATTGCTCTTGGGTTAATACTCACACCACTTCGTTGGCAGGCTTCAATTTATTAAGCTGGCTTTGTTCAATAGGCAGACGTCTGGCAAGGACTTTGGAGGCTTGGTTCCACTCTCAATACGAGCTGCAATGAAGTTGCGTCTTGCCTCGTAGATTTGGAGGTCTACCTCATCAATTGTCTATAGACTGAGGTATCAGTTGAAGATTGCAGCTTCGACTCACGTCTTATTACCATGAGATTTAGAGTGTGACCGGAGAGTTTTTGGGTTCTATTTTTGCGGTGGTTCTTGCAAAATTACACTCCTAGTGCATGGACAGTTTCCACGAGTTTCACGTTAATATCGTCACCCGTATCACAATTGTAGGCATTGGAAGTGATAACGGGTGTCAGATTCAGATTCAGGATTTCACCAGACGAGACCATTGCAACTTAATGTTAAGGTTCAATGTACCGCTTACCATTCAATGATCATTGCCGGTTTTCACTCTCGTGATCACAGATCATTGACGAGCTACCGTTTTGTCATCCTGATTAAGTCAATTTCGTTTTTGGTTGAACCATCAGGGCTAATCCACGTCCACTTTCTGTGGCGCAGCAGTAAGAGCTATCCTTTTCTAAAGCCATCTATTGCCTTAGGTTCCGTTCCCCTATCTCAACATTACCCAGTCCCAGCTTATCGTCTTTCCTTTTGCTTAGTTGTATGTTGCATAAGTCTTATTCTCTGTGATTTTGTATTGTTTCTAATTTCTTTCGTGATTTTTTTATGCAAATTTTAGATTAAATTAACTTAAAGTAAAGTAAACTTAATTGAATTAAAATCTTAAATTTATAGTTAAGTATGGCCCTAGTAGCAAATGCAATTTGTAGTTAAGAAATAAATGACAAAACAACTACAAAGTAAATTACCTCCTTTGTATTAAAACTGTGTAAAAAATTATTCAATTCTGTCAAAAAATAAGCATTGCAGTTTCCCGATCCTTAGCGTCAACTTCATAATTGCTTTTGAAGTATAAATTGCTTGGCAAGTTGATAGCCAAGTCATTTCAAGTTAAGATTGAATGTGTCAAGATCGTTTGGCTAACTTGATATTATTACAATATAACATGAGTTTTAGGATAAACCCGCAATCTCTGATTACCTTCCAGGGTAACAAGTGTTTACTTTCGACAAGCACACAGCTTACTCGATAATAAGTGTAGATTGCAGCCCACGACACTCACAACACTCTCAATTTAGATTCTAGATATGCAAGCATTACCTGAGCAACACCTAAGATATGAGAGTGAATGCCTTGTTACCTGTAGTTGTTTCCCTACACTTAGCATAAGAAAACGAAATGTAATAATTCTATTCCACGATGTCATTGTGCAACGACCTGGTCCTTCCTCGGGAGAGTAGACACATCCATGTTGTAGCTTTAAACTAGCCGCATTAACCACCTTAAACGGAGTAATAATCACGTGCTTTATAAAACAGCTTTGACTCTATCTTTTAATAAAGTCAAAAGAGGTTTTTACATGGAATTACGAACTTTCTTCACGTTACTAGTTTTAAAATAAACCAATCCTTATCTTTGTTATTTGGCTTCGAATTCTACTTTTGGCAACACTGTAGGAGCTTCTTAAGACTTTGTATGCATTTTAAACTGAAAACAACCTAATAAATATGCCGTAGTTTAACAATGGAATGTACATGCAATATTTAAGAAAATGTTATCTCTCTGTAACACGGTATTTTTTTTTGTTGCCTATAATAAGGTAAAATACTTCTTTTACATATAAATGCTAAGAATAATTTATGTTTGATAATCTAAATAAATAAAAGGTATTAGAGAAGTGCAAGTGTATGAGATGACTACATCTATTTATTTATTTCCACAAGTATTATAAAATGTATCACAAAATTTGCCTTGTTCACCCTTTATTTCGACTGCCACAATATTGAAAATCCTCGGCGTAAACTTTTCGTTTGAATCTAAAATTCTCAAACTTTAATTGATCAGTCCAGAGGTCCTTTTTCCAATCTGCAGGTGTCCAATTCTAGTGATTGTTGTCTTGGTTTTACGCATTTTATTAACAATACACAGAGGTATAAAATAAGATTAGGCTATATTAGTATTTAGATATTCAGGTGTATGTATATTGTTTTATATATGTATATATAGACTGCCTGGTATAGAATGCCTTTAGCATTAAGTCCCCCCTCTGTTAACCTTTAACTTTGTAAAGGTTTATTTATTTATTAATTTAACTTGGAGACAAACAGAAACAAAACATAAAATAAAAAATACAAAATATAGAATATAAAACTATTTACAATTATTCCCTTTAAAATGCCTCACTGCAAACATATTTGGTATCTTATATTCTTTCGCCTGTTAATGAAATAAAGAGTAAATAAATAAATATATATGTTAGTATGTGTGAAATCTTCAATAGATCCTTCGGAAGATATATATTTGTCACACACACGTATAAACAACATTTACATCTGAACTATTATACGAAAGAAGATTCTTAATGCACGAAAGGTCATTCCATTTTGAATTTGAATTTTAGAACAAAGGAAACAAAGAACTAAGTAATATTTTCCCATTTTTAAAGTAATAACAGAATATAAAATATTGTGCTTATAATAAATTAACTGACATATGATTTGAACATGTAAACGAATTGAAATGTTGTGTTTACATTTATTATTTCATACACTAATTATGTATTAGAACTATGCATAAAAGTGAGGGTTGTTAAACATTTTAAAGAAGTAATTGTAATAATGGCAAGATCTACGTACAACTTTGTGGGATATCGTCGACTACAATGCTTTAAGAGATTTTTTTATTGATCCTCAGTAATGTATTTGGTTAATTTCAATAGTTTTCAGTAATAGTAAAATAAAATCAAACTTTACGGTTTAATACGCAAATGAGATTATTTAAGCAATGAATTAAATTGAATTCGACGTAACTCAGGATTTAACAAATAACCCTAAGGGCACGGGGTATTATATATATTTATTGTGAAAAGGTTTCAATTTCGGTTTGTTTGACTTACTTTTCACTAAATACTCGTTCATATTTTTGAAATAGTTAACAAGAAGGTCCTGTTCATAACGTAATGGTTAAGAAATGGTATTAGGTTTTATTGAATGTAATTATAATAAGCGATTCACACTATTCTTGGAATGGAGTCACCCATTTGTTAAGTGAAGTTATCAAATTTGGATCAGTCACAACGCCTTCTCGCAGACTTGCATATGTCGTCGCTCCATCTAGTTGGGGGTCGACTTATATATATATATATATTATTAACCAATACGAGGTTGCCACTCGATAATCTTTTTTCCCTATCGGTTGTCGGTCCTACGAGCTATATGGTCGACCCGTTGCCACTTCAGCTTACTGATTTTTTGAGCTATGTTGGTTATCTTAGGTCTGCAGATATAAGTTTTTCGATTCCACACAGAAACACCAAGCAAAATGCTCACTGATCACTTTAAGCTTCCTCATACGGCCACCAGTGAACGACGTCGCAGATCCGTAGGTACATCACTGGCAACACAAACAGAATGAATACTTTTGTCATAAAGCATTGAGGTATATTTGACGAGAACATATGCAGCAGTCTCCCAAATGCTACCCATCCAATTTGGATCTGTCGATTGCCTTCTGGGTGGAAGTTGCCGGAATATTTGCCCTAGGAAAACATTACAACTTCGTGCGTAGTGCTCTCAACAATAACGGAAATAGATGTCATGTTATGTCACATGGACCTTAGACGTGATCTTAGTCGTATTCGATCTTAGGATGAACATGAACATCCTAAGATCTACCATATTTTTTGAGGTCATCGAGTGTCCTTAGAGCCACAAAGACATTATTGAACAGTTTCCGTTTGGTAGTCGCTAATAATAAAGTTAATTTAGTTTTTGGTTAAACCGTCGCAGTTAATCCAGGACCACTTTCTGTGACTCTTCATTGCAATTATTCCTGGAAATTAAAGTTGGATAAGCCCAACTTTAACATCACCTACTTATTAAACGGCTTCTATGGGTTTCTACTAGAGTCTCCCGACAGTAAGTATTATTCTCATTAAGTAGCCATTTGGAAACAATTTTTCTAGACACTTTCTCATTTTCAAATGTACACTCATTGGTTTGTATAACAACTGCTCTAAGGAGTATTACTACTATTTTCCTAGCGGCATTTAAAGACTTCCCTTAAGAAGACTATTGCCAGTGTTTTAAATCTTGGTTTAGACAAATCAACGGATGTATGACAATTTTTTATTGCAACTATAATAATTTGCGACGTGGCGGCACACCCAAGTATCATCCTGTGTCGTTCTTTCGAAGTTGTAAGAGTGGCCTGTAAGAAATGATAGAACAGTTTTGTTGCTTCTAACGAATATAAATAACTATAATATGAAAAATATGTATCGATAAGTTTCATTTGTCATTTAATAATCATTTATTATTGAATAGAAACCGGAGACCAAATTACTGATTACGAAGCATCCGCTCCGTCTGAGTCTTCAAGGTTGTGCCCCTAAAATCTTTGATAAAGATGGATGTAGGTATATATCGTTTGGATGACCTGATAATAGTATCACTTACTATTAGGACATCCAAATTTGCTGACTTATTTTCATAGTATTTAGTACATACTAAAATACTTTAAAATAATCCAGTCAATTTCGATCAAAGCCTCTATTTATTTTCCAGGAATGTTAACTGTGCAGTACATTTAACAAGCATTTTTAGACTTCGGTAGTTTCAATTTGCATGGCATAAATATTGGCCCCGGCTGATATTCAAACCCGTGCTAGGATCGAATGACTCAGTAACCAAAAATTTTGACTACTCAGTTAGCAATCGATATATAAAAATGTAAAAATATAGAAAATATAATAAAGTTAACTTATAGTTAATTCCGAGTGGTTCATTGACAATAAAACAATTTTGAGTTTATTATCATTGTAAAAAATACTTCCAGTGTGAAATTACATGTCGTCTTCTAAGATTGACGACATAACAGTTCAGACTCTTTCTCGCTGAGGACAGAATCAAAAGATTTTTATCCGACCATAAGAAATCACAAACGAAATTGCTTAGGTGAATGTCTTTTGCATATCTAAATTGTTGTGTTGTCATGAAATAAGATTGATTAACATGCGCAAAGGAATTTAATATATATCTTTTACATTTTTTTCATGTTATTAGATGATAAAAATCCTTTAATAAAATACATTTATTTTATTCAATTGTAACATTAGTCTTTTAGTATACTATTTTGTTAAGCATTTTTGACGTTTTGTTATTATTTCCACTGAGCAATATATAGAAGTGATGAATTTCATTTCATTTATAGTTGTCTCACTATTTACAAAATTATGTATATTTTATGAACTTTTAACATCATGCGTCATAATGACTTGCCATCTCGGTCCAATATGGAGAATTGTTGTCCTCGCTCAATTGCTCGCTTGAAAACTCACTTCGTCACTCTCAATCTTCAACTCAGAGAAGAGTACGGCCATTCACTTTTGGAGAGGTGCGCTTAAATCTCTCTCTAGACTAGTCCATTGACCGTCCCGATCCCGTCTTCGATCGCGGCGAAAACGCTATAACACCACGTACACTAGATACACACGCGTTCCAGGGTGGTACTCCGGCCCTTGTTTACAAAAACAAATGATGACCGTCCGAAGTTAGGTATATACACCTACCCTTGGATGGTAAGTAGAAATCATCACAATTTGGTTATTGATGATATCTCGTACGACGTTCATTCTTTTCGTATATAAAAATAAAAGAACAAAATTAGTCACCACGGTACTAAAGACGATATAGGTCAGCAGTCTGTCATTCAGCTGCAGTACGGGTTGATGTACATAAATGTATCTATGAGACATTTTTTAATCATTTCTTTGACATGTAGGTTGCCTCGGAAATTTTTATTACACCGTTGATGATGATGATGATATTAATTTATCCCTAATGGAAAAGGCAAAAGACTTTAGTCCATACAGCCAGGTCTTGTTCGTATGATGGTTGGTCAGAAATTCCTACACCGTTGAGTGTACACTAAATCAGCACTAAACGCCAATACAAATATAAATGCCGGCATCGAGGATCGTATTCGGATGATAGCGTATTTAAAGCGAAATTAAGAGAGAAGCGAGATCGTAAGCTGAGCTGCTTGACCTTTTGTTGGTGGTAAATGTTTAATGTTGGTTCGCCAGAAGGCAATAATTCATTATAGTATTTATAGTATTCATTTACTTTAAAGCGAGGTTCTTGGTGGAGATTATCGGTAGTTAAGCAATTAGTCATAAAGTCCCTTATTTGATAAGAAACAAGTCCTTGGAGTGGATACTAATTTTAATCAGTCCTGAGTAAACAGATGAGGTTAATTTAATATATATATATGTACTTAAAATGTAAATAAAATGATAAAACCCGATATTACAATATTACCTGAATTAAATTGTAACATAAAATAAAAAATATTTATTAGGTTCAAACCTACTTGTGTATACTCCAATGAATAAAACAACCTCTTTTTGTATTTTTAAGAAATATGAAAATACTAATCAACATAAAATATTTTGTATTGTTTATATTAGTCCCTTAATTTCCGTAAATTTTGCTACATTTTTAAATTGTCGCCGTGGACGCAGTCGTTGAGTGAGTTTAGGTTATGTTAAAATGATATTAAAGGGTGATATTTAAAAAGAAGAAAGTACTTACACACTCTCCACTTTTAAAGATATCAAGTAGTCCCTTATATTCACTTTCATTTATTGCATAAGATAGTTACAAAATCAGAACGACAACAAAAACGCAACGAATGGAGATCATTGTCAGATACAAGCCACGCAGTTGCGAACTACGCGTAAAATATAGTTCAATAGAACATGTTATGCGGGCATTGGATTGATAAATTTCTTTCGTCAGAAGAAATAACAAGATCTAAATGCTCAAAGCTTACTTATCTGTACAATTTATATATATATATATATATATATTTGTGTGTCGTCTAACGAAAAGTATTTTTACCTAGAAAAAATTTCTTCGGATGATTAGCATTATCTACAATTTTTTTATCCTATGATTGGATTAAATTTTACATCCATTCAAGCTAAAGAATGAAAATATAAATTACGTTGTAACTTTTGATGGTCTCGATATTATGCCACATTACCTATTTTCCCCGGTGAATGGGTACTAATTCTAATTGCAAGTTTTATTTTTTTTAATTTTGGATAAATAATGAACAAATGTAATAAAGGGGATAGAAATAGATATCCAATCCTCAAAATATTTACATAGCTGGTAAAAAATTTAAGCTATTTAATTGTATCTGGTTTTAGTATTATATTTGTGCCTGTTTACATAGGCTTCCTATTTGAATACTTACTTATGAGATACTACGTCATATATCATTTTCGGAACAGAACGTACGCGGTTGAAACAATGCCATGAGATTTTGTTAATTTATGCTTGGTATAAATCGTCGATTACACACATAAGTGCTACAGGTGTTCAGTGTATCCAAACGTGTACCGTGACAATTTAAAAGTAAATTTAGATTTTGTTTATCGTTTGTTATTAATTGTCTGCACATAATACTATAACAGCGAACTGTACTATATTTTAAGAAGCTTATATGTAAGCAATAACTAAATGATATCTCCATTAATGCATGTGCATTAAGATTGGGGGAAGCTTCGGGTACGGTGACGGGAGATATGTATATATCACACACCAAGGCCAATTATTTGTAATGCACAAATTTTGTTCTTCAGCTGGGACTCGAATTCGCGACGCAGCAGTCAGGATACGCCATTACTACGCCACGAGGCTGTCAAAATTACTAAATTCGTTGATTGTTATTTCATTATCGATCCTCAAAAATCATTTTGGGTAATAGCTTTTTAGTCTTAACAGGTTTATATATAATTTGAATGGCCTCCCTTTTGAGGAGGAACTGTCTCTTTGAAAACAAAAAATATTTTTTTACGACAGGTTCAAACGAAAAATATTTTTTGTTTCACACGAAAAGTGGAAAAATTTTACGGAAAAGTTAAAAGAAAATGTTAAGAAATCTGAAAGGATCTTTGTTTTATTGTTTCCTTGACTTTTTGTCAAATATTTCTGTATAACTGTTTTAAAGTTATTATTTTAAAAGTTAATGTATAATTTTGTAATGATGTAACTATATATATAAGGATTTACAAAATAAATAGTGAATCGGATAAATAAATAAATAATAATGGTGCGCAAATGAGGAGTTACGACACAAAGAAGGGATCTTGTTTCATACGGCGGGAAATGCCTTATGCATACCCGCCGCACCCACGGGAAAGAGAAATGGTATGGACTCGCATCGAAAAATTTACGATGTTTTTTAATTGAATACGGCATGGGCACAAGAATGTTCGGTAGCCTATTAAAAGCTCTGTAAGTAGATACTTAGCTTATTAATATCGTCAGTGATTGATGTTGACTGTGCTCGAAATAAAAAAACCAGGACTTTGTCATTATTGTATTTTTAATATTAATGAGTTCATTACATTAATGTTACACATATTGACATTTAATTATGACTTATTTTAATCATGACAATTTTTCAGTACACCTACGAAAACTTTTAAAAATAGAAGCATAACTAATGTTGCGGTAATTCATTATCTGAAGGGCATTTAAGTGGTGACAATTTTGAATTCATTCTCTTCTATCATATGGTACATTTTGCTGATTAATGACCGTTAGTTTAGAATCTAGATAAAGTTCAATGACATTGTCGGTAGAAAAGAGGCTTCGAATTGATTGTGGCAATAGAGGAATGTTACAACGATAACTAGATAAAAAATAGCGGGTTAACATCCAACCCTTTGTTTTCTTTTCATTTCTTTTTTCGGCTTATATTCTACTTATCTTGGCATTAGGCACAAAATCTATACATTATTCTATAACCTTATACTATTTATATTTTATATTTCCTGTCTCCATTAAAATAATAATTCTATTGAACACACATTTACACCTTTGAAATTAATCACGCAAACATTATTCTGACAGATACAAGTAATTCTGATGTCTCATTCCAGTTGCATTGTTACTACCGAGTTCATGATTAATGTACAAATTAAGCGATAGTCCATCTCTTATACAAAATCTGACGATGATTGTGTCGCATTTTATAAGTAATTTATATATCAAGTTTTTTTTTATTTGAAGATGCAAGGAATTTTACAGTTATATATATACCTCAATGCATCCTTGATTCCATGCTAAATATAGACCTTTTCTTTTGTTGCAAACATGCTATTAGCCTTCACAGGAGCAGGGTATTGACCTCCACTTCCACAGTCAAGGCGCACAGGAGCACATATTGCACCTTTTTACACTGGCCCCATCGCAATGAGGGAAAGGGACCTTCGAGTTCCCCACACAGAGGCCACGGGAGCAGGGAAAGCGAGCTCTTGAAAGCGTCGTCCTACTCGGCCCCTTGGTATTCTTACAAGTTGTATTTTATTTTATTAAATTTAATTAATTTGAATCTGCTATTCGTATATGTAGACACAATTAAGTTGTGACGTCATAGAAGAAGATTTTAGAAATCTCGATATGTACTACTAGCTACTGACTTACTTGCGGCTGTAGAGATTTGTGTAAAAATAATGGTATATTTAAAACACAGAGCAAAAAATTTCTACTAATTTCATTAATCTTAAAATTTGATTAAAATTATACACTTATGAAAATTACTATGAAACTTACTAAATTATATTAACTTGAATAATACCACCAAATTAATTCTGTAAAGTTAATATTTAATACTCTTCTCGTATTTTCAGTGCATTTAGGAATTATTGTACGTTCAGTCAGTCACGTACAGCGAGGAAACGCGCAATAAATCACTTTCGTATGTTACCATTGTAATTGATCCGGTGAAAAAATTGAAATTAATCATACATAGGAAGCATTATTATTATTATCTTATTTGCGACAAGGACAAATAATGGTCTAAGTTGATAATGAAAAATAAAGTGACATTAAAATACTAACAAATCTTAAATTTAATCATTGTATTCATTACAATAGAATATAAGAAATCGAAATGGCGCAAGTTTCGTTTAATCCAAACCAAATTGGGTATTTTTTTTGTTACGAATGATATTATATTTTGAATTTTATAATAGAATTATAAAATATGTAGAATTTGGTTTTATATAAATAAGCTTCAGGTTAACCCCTGTGTACTTTAGTCGCGATATGAATAATAAGGACTTGCTCACTATTCAGCTTAAAAGCGAGTAACAGGATTAGTGATTAAACATAATGTATAAAGATCCGCGGGTATGAAAATAGTAAGTTTAAAATATTTTATAAGTATACAAGTTAAGTCATATTCAGAGACAGATTCGAATAATGAATAATAAATGGTCGACTTTCGATACTGTGTAAGAAGAGATTAACAATAACTTAAAACGTTTTGCTATTAAGATTATGAGTAAGTTCGTTTATAAACACTCAAAACCTTAATTATAGATCAGAGTCGGTCGGCGAAAGATGACTTAACATAATAATACTAATTTGGCGTCTCTGTGTCCTATAGCGTGTAAACTTTTTATGGACGCGCTTAAACTTATAGCTTAGTGAATAGTGAGTTTTTAATATATTAGGGGTCGTAAATGAACCCACATTTCATCTGATGTAAGCGGTGACATCTATATCCATCCTCATAAAAATTCAAGATGCACATGCATTATAACCCCTGAGGTTTTAAGAGCCTAATTTACAGAGCGTATTTTTTCCGCTTTCCAAGGGGAACGTTTCCGGAAGAACTGGCAAGAAAGTCACGGGTTAATTTTTCTTAAAATGTCAACTTTTTTACAATTATGTTTGAAATAGTTTATTGAAATATTATATTAGTAGTCAATTTGTTTGCATCTGTCCTGCACAGAACGAGCTATAGTCCCATGGATTTATCATTTAGGTATTCATTAACTGTAATAGCCTTTTCATTTTTAATGGTCGTTTGTAAATGATTAAACGTGAATGATAAAATGGTTCAAATTTTAGCCCATACTCAGCAAAAAATGAAGGTATCGCCCCATAAATCTTTTACATTTTTATTGAATTGAATTGCAAATTTTTAAATGTGTACAAATATAAGCCTTTTAGCAGAATTTTGCTTAAGTTAATCATATAGCGGATAAAGATTCCCACTAGTCTTTAGGTATATGCACCTTTTTTTTCCAGTAGCTTTCTTTCTGGGATTTGGTCATGGAAGAAAATGCTTTTAAATTGCTATGAATTATATTTTTTGGGGACATTTTTTTTCCATCGCCACCTTGTTGTTCAATAAAATAAATGAATAAAATACTGTAAATATATGATAAAACAAATATATACAATGCACTTACTATCAGGTGAACTGTGTGCTCGTTACTCTCAATAAAATAAAAAAACAAATTATAGCTTTCAGTTATCACATTATCACGTATTTTTATTATTTTCATAGTTACTTATATTCTATATTATATTATATTTATCAAGGCCACGTGGCATGACTTAGCATGTCTTCCGAGTGGAGCTTAGCGGGCCTTAGTGAATTCGTTAAGGAACAAAATATGTGCGAAACAATTGTTTGAAACTCGCTTGTCATTTTGAATCAGTGATTTTTATATTTGTCAAATTTGTGACACTAAATCGGACCCTTGAATTTTTTTAAATAACGTGTTGAATGAATTCTAATGGTAAAAAAATGTAGCTCTATGTAGAAGATATTTAGATTAATTGTTATTATAAATTAAATTACACTTGGCCTAGTTTAGATGTATCGGTGCGTTCTGTAGCAGAGCCTGAAGTACCAAGAATGGAAGCCTACAGGGTTTTAGGGGATACAAATTCTACATAACCCTGGCACCCCTGCCTCCTTGCCTCAGGGAGGGGTTATGAAGATTTCCCCTCCGTTCCCATAATACCTAGTTTAGATACTAGTAGTCCCGGCGAATAATACACGCAATACTTGTTGTTATAACATTTTTTTTTCACACTAGTCTTTAGGTATATGCACCTTTTTTTTCCAGTAGCTTTCTTTCTGGGATTTGGTCATGGAAGAAAATGCTTTTAAATTGCTATGAATTATATTTTTTGGGGACATTTTTTTTCCATCGCCACCTTGTTGTTCAATAAAATAAATGAATAAAATACTGTAAATATATGATAAAACAAATATATACAATGCAATATAATACATATATAAATACCAACCAGATGGGAATCCCCCGACAGGGGAGTCCAAACGGTTGAGGGTTAGAGCGAAATGGAGAGAAACTTGCGGACTATACTAGCAGTGTCGAGGAGCACCGCCTTCTACATTTAAGCCCGGAGTTGCCCGCCCCGGAGTCCCAAACGCCTCAAGTAATTCGAGAGGCTGGTTGGGATTAACCTGTTTGCAGATACGACTATAGGAATAATTTCAGCCGTCATACCAACCCACATGTTAGTCACTTCGTGCGCCAGGTCCAGATATATATTTTTGTCTGTTTCGGCTTTCACGAGAACATCATATGGGATTATGATTTCGACCAATTAATAATATTATTATTATTAATTTATTATATAACTATATATTATGTGTATGTTGTATGTATGTCCCGAGATAAGATCGGAGAAAGGTTCAAGGACATAGAACGAGTAACTGCCACTGAGTTTGCGCAAATGCCAGGTTATTTGGCCAATTGTTAAACCATTAATTGTCTGTCAACATGTCAAAGCCTAATAATGTGCGAAGATAATATTGATTTACCAAAGTTTATTAATTAATCATAGGGCAGTAGAATTATTGGTATTAGTATGTCTCTAGTATTATTCTACAGCGATGTGGCTAAGCGTTATATATTGCTAATTATTTATGTTAGAAGTATGAACAGGAAAGTTTGTAACCAACAGGCATTGGATCTGTCACTAATTATGGTCAATTAACATATGATGCATTCAGAAAAGTGATAAACCTTATTTTATAACAGAAAAAGAGCCGAGCCGAAAAGGAATAACTTAAATTGTTTAAATACTAATAATTGTGTATCTCGTTTTTTGGAAATACTCAAAGTTTAGAAAGAATATCATGTCTTCTTAAAAAAGTTTTCGTATAGACGCAAGAATGTCTATTGAGCAATTGACAACTTTTTTATTCCGAATAAGAATGTCTTTACAACTACTAATAGGTATTAGTACAAATTGTAAGATTTAATAAATTTTTTTTACTTTTCATAGCACCTATTGCGGAAGGTGATTCTATTTTGATTATCTTTTCGTTTAAATAATTACATTGTCGTCTCAAACCTCAGGTTTGAGGAATATGTCGATTACAAACAAATATGTCTGCTTTTTATAAATACTTCAAATTTCAAACAATAACAAAGTTCTCTTGATTATGATTAATTTAGAAATTATTACTATAAACAAACCGACGGATGTTTACTCTAAAATGACTCCGCAATACATGGAACTTATCACTGCGGCTACTGGAGTCAAAAATTTTGGATAATAATATTCAACAACCTATCCGTGTGTTATCAAAAATGAAATAAACGTAAAATGTGTAAACATTAAATTTATGTCATGTTCGTTAATAAATTTTACATCGAAATTATCGGGCGAAATTTGGAGCAGTTATGCATTACGATGATATTTTAGGCACGAGAATCTCTATACAAGCATAAGCTATAAAATTTTGTTTTGTAGAATACATAAATGAGATTAGTGTAAATAAATAAAAAATATTAAGTTTTCAAATAATTCTTAATAAAGCCCTTTATTGTAATATTAAATGTATGGCATCATATATACATAAGCGTGCGGTTAATTGATGGATGCAGGATGTAACAAAGGCTTTCCATGTGCACCAATGGACTCATAATGGTGTGAGATGATGTGGTCGTGTAGCTATATTTGTTTTAAAAATCGCTAATTTTTATGAAATTAGGGTGACGAATGAACGGCTGCGTCAACTTAGTTTAAATTAATTCCTTGAATTCTCAGTATAGCGATTACAAGAAATAAAAGTTCACATGTGTTATCAATACTCACGACATAAGGATGAATGTATCGTTACAAATAAATGTTATCAAGTCACATAAAATACTGCGTTTTAAAACAAATATTAGAAGTAGTAGTATATATAAAACCAATACCTTCGTGTTCTTGTACTAACTTGTATGCTCGGAAATCGATTAACTAGCATTTCGCACTCTTTTATTCATCTTCTACAGCCACGTCAGAGAAGAATCAGTTAAAAAACTATAAGACAATTTGTTATCACATCTTTGACAGCTTAGAAAACATTTATACATGGCTGCTACAAGCTCGGTATACGTTCGGCAGCAGTGTAGCTGCTTTGTTGCCTACAGAATCATTCGCCGAAAACATCGTAGTATCCATAACCAAGAATTATCATAATTGTTTATAGAACATAGACAATTTTGTGTGCATTATAATTACTTATTCTTATATTAGGCGCCTAGGCCCTATTCTTAATAATAGTTATAAATAGATTATTTAATTACGCATCTCAGCTAATGCACATATACACTGCAGGCCAAAAGTTTTAGACCACCTTAGTTAAAGTAGGAAAATAAAGTAAAACTGCAATAAAATATTAAATATTTAATTAACCTGTTTAATCATCTAATAGAACATTGATTGACAAACAATATACTTTAAAAGCGTGAAGAAATATTAACAGTCCATGCAAAAAAGTCTATACTTAGCTAAATTGATTTTTCATCAAAATATTCCTTTACATTTTATGACTTTTTTCACAAGTCTCGGCATACGGGCAATCAATTTGTTAATGGTAACTTGTTATATATTGTTCTAAATTTCATATAAAGTATTCCACATTTCTTCTCAAGAGGATGGGCCACGATTACGGCGGTTCCTATCAAGGCTCTGAGGAGGCCAACCCATGTTTTTTAACACCCCTTGTGCCTCTTTCTCTTCTAAATATCCTCTACATAATTTTGAGCTATGCTTTGGATCATTATCTTGTTGGAAAATGAAATCCATCTCCAATTAATCGTAACCCAGAAGAAACGGCATTTTGTTCTAAAATGTTTTTGTACTGTTCCTTTTGCAAAATTCCTTCAATTTTAATCAAATCGCCAGTTCCTTGGCTAGAGAAGCAACCCCAGACCATTATTGAGCCATGCTTGATTGTTGGGACTACACAATCTGACATCATCTTTTCTTGGACACTGCGTCGAACGTAAATTCTACGTTTTGAACCGAATAGTTCAAACTCGGATTCATCGGTCCTAAGCACTTTTTTAAAATCTTCTTCAGTCCAATCTCGATGGGCTAGAGCCCACTGCATCTTGTTTTGCGGCCTTAGCAGAGATTTTCGAATGGCAACGTGACCATACAACTTCGCATTTCTCAGTCGCCGTTTTACTGTAGTCAATAATAAAGGTGTAACTAGGGTTTTGTTTACTTCAACGCGGATTTCTGGTTCTTGCGCAGCGTTTGTCGGTGTTTGAAAACAATAGATGTTTATTGTCCAATAACTTTAAAGTAAACAAAATAATGATTTCTTTAAATATTCAATACTAACAATAGAATATGCAGATGTACATTTATTTTATTACAATTGATGGACAATTATGTTGTTTATGTGCGGTCTTAAACTTTTGGCCGGCAGGTAGTATATGTATCTTTTAAAATAAATTTAATATCTTTGAAAGTGTTCTTTTGGTTATCATGCCTTGCTTGTCAATTACAAGTTCCAATTACAATTTAATTACAATTTTCATTTTAATCTCTAAAATCTAATTGTCATCATATTAATGTTATATACATATACATTATGAACATATAAATAAGTGGAGTCTTGAAGTAACATTTATGACTTAAAAGTTCCTATTATCATAATTTATATATTTATTTATTGGTACACATACATTCAAGATACATATATAGCGTATTTTACAACAAGCTTAGAAATTTTTCCTGAATTGCGCGACTTTTTTTTGTTGAAAAGTTTTTTTATCAAACAACGCTTTGAAACATGATAGCATTCGTTGAGTTACCAATAACACTATAAATAAAAATAAATATCGTAGTGGTTATTTTCGACAACTGGTGTTAAGGTCCATTTATAGGTCGGTGGTCGATAATGTCGCCTTTATTTTAACATTATCCTACACACGGGATACATTTTTAATAAAAAAGAGTTTACAAAATATTTCTCGTGTGCTATGTAATTAATGTGAATTATTTCGAAAACTATTTGAAACGGGTTAATTATAGTTATTTTTACAAAAACGATCATCATTTCATACCCATGGTGAAGATGACGACCGGGGAAAGCATAGGAAATCAGTATGTATAAAAAGCTCCACGTTAATGTCTCGTCGATTTATTGGAACTAAACTAACTTTTAAAAGTGGTAGAGGTACGCTGAAGATTTTACTAACTGCATCATGAATTGCTCATCCGGAAAAGGATCACACTCTCACAGAAGGACGACGCGAAAGAGGAAAATAACGGTTTGTTTCGTTTAGTAAATGTAGGGAACCAGTGACCCAATTACGGTTGAAGCATTGCCTCTCATCCCTCAGGGATGGCAATACATGGGCATCTTGAACCGTTGTTGAGGAATGATAGTGGTATTAATGGGTTGCAATCATTACTCACTATCAGAAAAAAATGCATGGTCTTTTATCACATATTTGAGATATTTTTTTATTAATATAAGAATAAAATCAGACCTCAGCGACAAAACAAACCTTCAAATTATATTGCATTGATATTACGTTGGTTTCTATATGCCGCAGTCATTTCAATAGAATAATTACCGAATGTATTTTGAATACTTTTGCTTATTTTAACCTTTTTTTTAACCAATTGAATAGTTATTTGAGACATAATATTTCGCAGTGATTTTTTTTAAGTATTCATGTAACTATAACTGACATAAAGAACACTGGGGTCCTTAGATATTTTAAGCGAAATAGTACTTTTTGCATGTACTTCGCAGGGATTACATTTCACATAATTACGGTCTTTAATAATGATGATGGTAAATGGACGAGTACTAGTGGTAAAAGGGTCAACTTACAAGGCAACCACATTTCAAAATTAATTCCACATTTGGCAGAATATTTTAAGACATTCAATAATTGACTGATCTTAATATTTTATATTATATTAAAAAAATTAATAGTGTTTGAATATCAAGGTTAGTGGTAAATTTTTTAATTACTAGCAACGTGTTTTTTCATTTGTTAAATAATATATCTTCTTGCTTTAATATTGCAAAGTAACGAAAATAATGTTGAGTCTAACAAGAAACCCTAAAATTCTCATAAATTGAAATAACTATCGGAAAAATAAATTAACTCGACGAGATCTTTCATGTCAATGAGAAATTACACATAAATATTGTACAGCTTGTTACCGCTCAGTGTAATAATTGTTAGATGTCACTGTTACAAAATATAGGTATATCTTCAAATCAACCCACATTCCGGACATAAGGAGGACATAGGTCCACTAATAAATAGTCAATTACATCAAAACCGAGACTGAACAATAATATAAAAAGTCATATTGCCTTGTGTTGGTGTAGGTTACCCACTAGTAAAGGTCTCGGCTGAGTGCCCTAAGTGTTCGGCCACTTTTCCACACGGTGAAGCTGTAAAAGTCCACGGACTCATACTACCACGTCATAAAAAAAATATATACAAATATATTTTGTATGCAAGTTTCCCTGACGATATAATTGGCTGAACTTGATTTTTTTTCCATTGATATTATTAATTAATATTTTAAATATCTTGCATTATATTTATTTATACTTAAATAAACCTACAAACAATTATAATTATACGATATATATTTATATTTGTTGATTGTTGGCAAGATGATCTAATAAATTCAATTTTTATTTATTAGATCTTGAGAATTTGATGTTTTATTATAGAAGCATTGTTACTAATGGGTGCGTGATTAGTGTTTACACTGTAGTTGCCATTGCAAACTAGATTATAGTCCGTGGTGTATAGACAATCAGAGGATGATTGTAAGTAGAGGTCCATAGTTTAGTTTGTTATGTTAAATTATTATTTCTAAGTTAAATTCATATTTAAAATTGACTGACTTACTGCGTGAGGTTATTGAAATTTTCTGGAACTGGAAATTTATTTTTTTCAAAAAAAAAAAAAAAGAACTGACAAAAACATCGTGTCCGCAAATTCGTACTGTATGCATAGGAATAAACCAAGTGTAAAACATTGCACGTTTGCATTTACCACATGATTTACCGAAAGATCAATGGAGTACAGTTATTGACTGTCTATAATATTGTTACAGTTGACGAAACCTGGGTGTACTGCTTTGAACCGGAAAGAAAAGTCCAGTCAGTGGAATGGGTATTTCGACTTGCCGGCGAAAGTAAAGAAACGTAGGAATACCGGCAAGGAAATGGTTGCTTCATTTTCCGCGAAATCAGAAAATTGCAGTGTCGCTTGAAAACCAAAGGACAGTGACTGTAGATTGATACGTAAACAATTGCTTGCCAAGAGTGTAAGAAAAAGATCACGAAAAGCGTCCTTGCTGCAATGTCATTCTTCACCACGATAATGCGTTTGCACACTCCGCTAAAATAACGAATACTTATTTGAAGACCTCAAATGTGGAACTGATAGCCCGGACCTTGCACCTTACGTCTTTTCATTTCCAAAAATTAGAAAGAAACTTAGAGGTACACAATTTAGAAGCCTGGAAGCGGCGGTCAATATATTCTACGAACCATTTGAACGACCATAGAAAAGATTTCTACTGAAGACTGGATCCACTGCTTAATATAATGGCCCATGGCAATGCAAAAATGGGTAAATAGTGTCTTTAAATTGGTCATATATTTCGAAAAACAATAAATATATCATAAATATAATATCTGGTCTTGTTTATCCAGAGATATTCATTGTGACCTTATCTCTATCTATCTTTATATGTGGAATTTCAAGAACATAATTAGTCAAACCTTAAATTTGCTTTAGTTTTATTCGTATGTAACTATTTTTACTTTTTTTCATATATTATTAAATATATATTTATATATGAATTGTAGGGATATATATATTTAGGAAGCCTCCTAATTTATAATATAAATTAAACTAATCATGTCGTGCGAAATTTAGTGCCAAATACCGACCCTGTTCAAACACTTGGTCTGGTGATGCTGTAATTGTTGCGTCAATCCACAAGTTGTCAGTCAATATTATGGTGAATTACCCTTAAAGGGGAAATGCAGAGATCGACTGACTATAAGATCCAGAGAAGTTTATAAGAGCGATAAGTGTTCCTTAATAAATCTGGGTTGAAATTAACTATAATACAGATGTGGGTAGTCAGATCTAAAGATATCGAGAGCACTCTCAAAGTATTAAAGTAGTCTAGAGAAGGAGAACAATAAACTATCCTCAGAACAACCCTAGTTCCCTTGACATTAATTTCCAATAACAAGAACTAAGAATTAGCTAAGTAGTCGGACGGAGTAGCTAAGAGACTATTGAAACAAATTTTCTAAATTTGGGAGGTGATAAAAACAAGACATCAAAGGGAAATTTAAATAAGTTTCTGGCACTAAAATGGTATGGCAAGATTCTTCAGTCTGAAAAATGACTTTGAATGATTTGAGCAATAAATGCATTGAAAAAGTTACCTTAATATAAAATTTAAACTTTTTAAAATTTAAATTTAAATCTGTTATATCAGAACAAGGGGCAAACGATCCATCTGTATCACGAGCTGTAAACAAAGGATTCATCGCATATAATACATATAAAATATTTTTATATAAATACAATCTCAAATATAAAATTATACGCTATTTGTAATGTATAAATATAATCGAATCTAAAACTAAAACCTCATACAAGCAAGACCAATGCTTGTATGATCAATGTAATTTTTTTTTTTTTTTTCGGGCTGATGGCCGCTGTTAGCCCGAGGGCTTTTACAGTTTCGCCGGGTTGAGTGGTGACCGAGCGCTTATGGATCTCAGTCGAGACCTTTATATATGGGTAACCAGCGCAAGGGCTCCCGAGAGGGAGCCTCGGCTTGGACCGTTACCTTGTTTCGCGAGAGCGTCTGACTCAAGGGTGCCCGAGAGGGCCGAACCTCGGCTCGGTCAGTTGCTTCTGACAGAGGATTATCTTAATTAATATCACTATTATTATTAACTACCTATAGCACCACTTCAGAATGCGTAAGCGCTGGAGAAGAACCAATGTAAGAACTTACACTATGCATCATCCTAACAGTTGACAGGTTTTATGAATGCATTTGTTGGCAATAATATTAATATTAATATTAAATTCACTTGTGACTTATGTGCTACTATTAACATTAAATTTATAGTAGCACATAAGTCACAAAGCAGATAAACATGTACGGTTTATAAAGGTATAAAATATATTGATAGACGTAATTAAAGTGTGATCTAAATTAGAACTGGCCCGTCATTTTGTTGTGTTACGTGGGTGCATGGGTTATAAAGCTATATTTATAATTTATGGACATCAGCCACGGGAATTAATATTATAAATCACTTTTGATTGAGTGCTATGAAATAATAATTATTTGAAAGGTCCATTACTTTCAATTGTACAGTAAACTTAAAAATAACAAAAAAATTTGATGAAAATTGTAGTTGTAAAAGTGAAGTTATAAGCAAATTTCTTAATGTTTCCTACGTTGACATTTCAAGGATGTCAAAACTAAATTTCAAATTACAAAATCAAGTTATAGAAGGTATTATATAAATATATATATATATATATATTGACCTTCCTTGTTTAATTTATTTTATTTATTATGTTACTTTATCATTACATAAGCACCTGCTTCATCTCTTGTTACTTGCAGGGTTGGCTGTTCGAGTTTAATTCTAAGCATTAAGTTCGCCTATTGTTTGCCTTTTTTATGTCTTTGCTACAATAAACAAATGTTTATTAGCTATCCTGTTTTACACTATACCTAACTTAGTTTCGTATTCGAGAAGGGTTTTCCCGGTGTTTCTGATAGAAAGAGATTTTTTATAGTTTTGCTCATAGTCGTTTCTTACGATGTACGATGAGTACCAACAGTGTAGTGCCCACTGCGTCTTGAGTGTTTTTTTTGTCGAATCTTTCATGCCATAAATTTGTAATTTTAAAATCTTCTAATATTTAGTTTGGTGAAGACGCATTATTTGAAACTTTCAGAGTACAATAGAGTCAGTATAAGTGTATGGTTTAAAAGCGGTTTACGGATAGAACCCACTTAGCGTTCAGAAAGATACTGCTTCAGTCCTTTTACTATAAACTTGTGTTCATGACAGGTCCGTGAAGTTCAATTAATTTTCTGAGTTAATGTCGATATCATTCTAAATCCACTTTCCAATAGATTAGTTATAAAAGATGACCAGATTTTGACTTACTTCTAGTTCCCTTTGTGGATTTATTTTATTTATATTATGATGATATATTATTATGTTACTCCTTGCTATTTTATAATTCATATATATAATATACTATTTTTAACATAAAACGATTAATATATTTTAAATACAATAAACACTGTCTGAATATTTTCAGTGTCAAGAGAATTGGGTTACATTAGAAAATTCGGAATCTACATTGCTTTTCTACTTCTACTACATTTTTACTACATTCTACATTATTTTTAAAATACTTTGCCAAATTTTGAAATTTTTTAAGAGACCATTCGAGGACTTATCTCTTCAGATTTCAGAGTGTAGGTCTTTATATATATTGTACTTATAACGCCTAATAGTTTTCTTATGAAGTTCCACTCTGCCATAGTACATTGGTATCACAATACTACAACAAATTATCAATGAGTCGCACTCATCTATCTTGTGGTCACAAACGCTTAGAAACTGTATATTGTAAGTTATATTTGTAATTATGGTTTATCTTGTAAACTCTGTTTTATATCAATTATTGTTCTGACTTATTGTTATTTTGTCTCTTGTATGTATAAAATAATGTTAATTGTCACTTTGAAGGTATAAAAACAGAACAAAAGTCACCTAAAGCTTGGGGGCCTGAAATTCGCATTCATTCTCGATAAGGAAACACTTCTAACTAACTACAAATAACAAATAATATATGAGAGTAAACAATGTCAAAAGTCAATTGTCAGTCTCTTAGGGGTTTAGAAGTAGAACCATGATTCAATAAATTATAAGCTAAAAATGCTAAGGCGTTAAGTAGCATCTGCTGAAAGAGAACTGAAAAAAATTGCCTATGCCTCCAGGGTCATCACCGTTTATGTGTTCAGCTTAAGCAGCAACCTGCTTATGGTCAAGCTTATGTTTCTAGCTTTAGGAATAATAATATCAACTAACAAGCCATACCACGGAATCGCCTAAATTTAATATAATTTTATATATAGGATATTCTTATAAGTTCACAGAAATAAAGTATGAATGTAGTAATGTACTATATGACGCCTGATTGCAGATACAATAGACTGTTAGATACAATCCAACGATCGTTAATTTAAAATTTTATTAATATTGAGAAAATTTTAAATAGTATTTATCAAAATATTTTTTACATACTCCGTATTAATATAACGTTATAATTATACTTGTATAGATTTATTGTTAATCGGCGGCTAAACTGACATGGACTTAACATTGGATTTCACCATCTATCGAATACCCCAAAATAACTGTTCATAAGGTTGTTTAGTTTATAATTAATATACTAGAGTTAATCCCAGACATAGCCTTAGTCGACGTGTCTGTTAGCCTAGCGGCGAGGACAACGCTTATCATAATAAAATCCGTGAACTTATAACCGCAGTGGTGCATATTAATAAATTTCCGTCCAGCGAAGGGATTAACGAAGCTCAATGCAATTAGCTATTTAAATCTATTAGGTTTAGGATCAAAGACAGGAGATCTTAGTTATATTTATTGAAATAAGACAGATAAAGCAAGTGTAATTAACATTTATTATAAATTGAACAAGATAATTAATAATGCGAGATGATGCTACAAGCGGCCCAAGTTACAAACGGCATATTAAAACAGACAGTTTTTATAACTAAGTACGATTTGTTCGTTAGACTCTCTTATATGTATTGTTGTACTTCAGACAAGACAAACAAAGACAAAAAAAACTTGGTGACGAGGGAATCCTGCAGCTCATAACATCCAGAATCATTTCGATAAAACTTTTATGCGAATGAATTGTCGCCATAATTTTATCCCGGTCGAGCCTAACTATTATACAATTTTTATATAACGTGTTATGTAAGAAATCTATACATCTGTAATTTTAAATTAATAAGATAAGACAAAAATGTACTTTTAATATAATAAAGTGTTGTTGTTAACACCTTGCCGACTAATTTCCATGAATAGAATGATATGATAGAAGACGATGAACTACATGTTCATATAATATGGTAAAAGTGGGTAAATTATTGTGTAATTATAGTGACTTTTTATTTTTATATGAACTAATTTAATTTTATATTGTTTTTGAGATGCAGGACCTAGAAACTTGAATCAAAAACATATTATTATTATTATTACATAGTATTAAGAACAACAGAGCGATTTTTTCACTCAACGAATTAAAATGAAATATTCTCACTGCTACTGCTCAGCTCTTTTTATAATTAAGGCTTGATAAAACACTTATCGCGCGATGGAAATGAGTTTAGTGGATTTTAATAGAAGCGAAATCTAAAGAGACAAACAGAATTTTCCAAAATTTTTACCTGATTTATTCAAAGATATTATAGTGTACCAGTATGAAAATACAGAAATATATTCAATATATAACCAATTGTCTTGTTACAGATTTATATATTGAAAAAAATATTCTACGCCTTAAATTTCTTCATGTGAAAAGCGAATACTTGAAAAGAAATAATATTATTTCTAAGTGGATATCTGAATAAAATTGCTTTAAGTTCTTCAGACGTTCTGTTTAATAGAACCGAAAGTTTCATATTCAAAATTTATGAAATTTTACGACTATTCCAAGAAATATTTTCCTATGGTTCCCTACAGTCACTATATCTTTAGGGGTCATTACTTTTATTATCGTGTATTGTTGTAGTGGGGATAGATTAGAATGAAAAAATGGTTAAAGAAATAACGACGATCGAAGAGGATAAACCGCGTGTTGATCCAATTATCTGTACACATTACCTCATTCTGCATTCAGCATGAAAGTTGGTGCCGCACAAACATAGTAGATATGTTAAGAACGGTTTCCTAATCGTAGCTGCTAGAATGGAATGGAATGTTCACTCCCCTTTAGTCATAATCTAAAGCATATTACTTGTGTTCCATAATGAATTTCGACAGTAGAAATGAAATTAAAATTGCATATGCAAAAGATGTTAACCATCTGTTTCATGCAAAGTTAAGAACGGAAATATGTAGCTAAATTAAACAATTAAGAAAGTAACATAAAATTTTAAAACTGAACTTTAGTTCTGTATTTATACAACAAATAAAAAAAATTAGAAATACAATTTTTTTTTTTTAATTATTATAATTTTTATAATTATTTTATTTTTCTTTCTATTTATCTTAAAATAAATCACAATACCATTTGGTGGCCTCGTTATAGTTTATGACCCCATTGAGCTGATCAATATTAGAATAATCCTTTATATTGTTTTTGAGATGCAGGACCTAGAAACTTGAATCAAAACATATTATTATTATTATTATTACATAGTATTAAGAACAACAGAGCGATTTTTCACTCAACGAATTAAAATGAAATATTCTCACTGCTACTGCTCAGCTCTTTTTATAATTAAGGCTTGATAAAACATTTATCGCGCGATGCAAATGAGTTTAGTGGATTTTAATAGAAGCGAAATCTAAAGAGACAAACAGAATTTTCCAAAATTTTTACCTGATTTATTCAAAGATATTATAGTGTACCAGTATGAAAATACAGAAATATATTCAGATTAACACGTAAAAACTATTGTCATTTTTTTATCTTTCTTATGAATATAAATTTATATATAATCATTAATATACTATACTATCCATAATCATATCACATAATCCCTACGAGATTTAAATAAATTCTATTTACTAACAATTTTATTACTGCGAATGTTTAAAAGTCAACCACAGTAAAGCCAGTTATCCTAATCCTTAGCTTTTGGCGCAAAATATCCTTTATATGGGAATCGTTTATTTGAGTAAAAATTACTCTAATTTTAATATGACTTCTGACTGGTATTCAATATTATTAAATAAATTAAATTTCGACAATTTTATGCCATGGTATCCATTTAGTCGGTTGTGTTGTTAATGTAATAAATAATTAAGGATACCTTATCTCCAAATTATCCTTTCCATCTCCTTTTTCTCCATATATCCCAATCTCTTTGTTTTGTCCAAGACTGTTATGCTTTTATCCTCTCGTACATCCAATGATTTAATCACAATGTATTACATTATTCAATTTCACTTACGAGATTTAAATAAATTCTATTTACTAACAATTTTATTACTGCGAATGTTTAAAAGTCAACCACAGTAAAGCCAGTTATCCTAATCCTTAGCTTTTGGCGCAAAATATCCTTTATATGGGAATCGTTTATTTGAGTAAAAATTACTCTAATTTTAATATGACTTCTGACTGGTATTCAATATTATTAAATAAATTAAATTTCGACAATTTTATGCCATGGTATCCATTTAGTCGGTTGTGTTGTTAATGTAATAAATAATTAAGGATACCTTATCTCCAAATTATCCTTTCCATCTCCTTTTCTCCATATATCCCAATCTCTTTGTTTTGTCCAAGACTGTTATGCTTTTATCCTCTCGTACATCCAATGATTTAATCACAATGTATTACATTATTCAATTTCACTTACGAGATTTAAATAAATTCTATTTACTAACAATTTTATTACTGCGAATGTTTAAAAGTCAACCACAGTAAAGCCAGTTATCCTAATCCTTAGCTTTTGGCGCAAAATATCCTTTATATGGGAATCGTTTATTTGAGTAAAAATTACTCTAATTTTAATATGACTTCTGACTGGTATTCAATATTATTAAATAAATTAAATTTCGACAATTTTATGCCATGGTATCCATTTAGTCGGTTGTGTTGTTAATGTATCAAAATAATGATATTAATCTTATTATCAGTGTAATAAAAATATATTTTACACTTCGTTTACTCTAACGTTATACTTTATTTACTCCAATCTTATACTTCTATACTCTGAGAAAACATTACGCAATTTCATTGTCCTTGTTGTTAACAGATGGTATATAGGTACTTAATTTAACGTATGTAAGTTACATACGAGTAGGTATTCTGCACTGCACTATCGATATTGCGTTAATGATATTGCTCTTTAATATGTGATGAGTATTAATGATTGGCAGTGTCGTAATCATCGTCATCATTTTAGCCTATCACCATTCCACTGCTGAACATAGGCTTCATCTTTCCGCAGACTTGTTAAGGTCGTCACTCCATGTAGTGGAATGTTTTACTACGCTACGATGACTCGAGAACCTTTCTTCCCCATCGGTTATCGGTTCTACGGGCTACATGCCAGCCCATTGCCACTTCAGTTTATTGATACTTTTAGCTGTGTCGGTTACCTTAGTTCTGCGGATATTGGAAGTGCAATATATAAGTATTTCTTAGCGTTTGTTATAAAAATAAAATGGTCACAAGTAATAAGACATAACAATACGAAATATATTGAGATTAACACGTAAACACTATTGTCATTTTTTTATCTTTCTTATGAATATAAATTTATATATAATCATTAATATACTATACTATACATAATCATATCACATAATCCCTACGAGATTTAAATAAATTCTATTTACTAACAATTTTATTACTGCGAATGTTTAAAAGTCAACCACAGTAAAGCCAGTTATACTAATCCTTAGCTTTTGGCGCAAAATATCCTTTATATGGGAATCGTTTATTTGAGTAAAAATTACTCTAATTTTAATATGACTTCTGACTGGTATTCAATATTATTAAATAAATTAAATTTCGACAATTTTATGCCATGGTATCAATTTAGTCGGTTGTGTTGTTAATGTAATAATTAAGGATACCTTATCTCCAAATTATCCTTTCCATCTCCTTTTTCTCCATATATCCCAATCTCTTTGTTTTATCCAAGATTGTTATGCTTTTATCCTCTCGTACATCCAATGATTTAATCACAATGTATTACATTATTCAATTTCACTTACGACATTTAGTGTTAGATGCGATTGATGGAATTATGGTAGTATCTTAATAGGTAAGCTTCTACTCAAATACATTTACAGGAGCGACCAAACTAAGGTTGGGATCTGCTCCCGATCGGGACTATTGAGGATGGAATAAAGAGTTCCCACCCCTGAAGTACCACATCAGTGGTCGAAACAGCGTTGGGATCATCCAGTGAGAAGCAAATCCGTCCCAATGCAAAAAAAGACCGCATTCCGTCCCATTCTGTTGACCTGTAGTGCCCCACATGGCGATAATCTGCAAATCGTAATCGGCAGGTGAGAGGCACCACACTCCGGATCAAACAATGGTCCGATGAACTTAGATGGACATCAACAGGCACTAGATAGTTATGCGGATGAGAGGTCAGTAGAAGGTCCAACAGGAAAGGTGTATAATCCCCCACATCTAGAACCCTCGTAGGCGAAGTGACCAGTTGTGTCAGATCATATACCAAAAAAAGTCATGGACAGATCTCCCCGCATGATTGGTAGAACGCGGTCCAAGCCATTTGGCGTGGTGAGCGTTAAAGTCACCAAGTATAACGATCTATGCAGATGGGATCTGTTGTTGGACGGAGTCTGTAGCCATTTGGACATGGTCGATGAGTCGGTCAGTGTCGGTATTACCGCTATGGAACCTATAAAGCCACGCATAGATGCGAGGATGGTCGTCGCTGTCTACGCGCAGCCTGGACAGGTCCGTACCTTCAAGACTGCCGAAGCGTCGAGAACAGAGAGACAGATTTTCCTACCTCACTCACCGGACGAAACGCAGTAGTGTATGACACATCTACTTTACGCCAGTGTTCTGTGAGGCGGTGGTACTTCCCCGGTCGAGCCAGCCCATTCGTGCAACAACAGAAGCTGATGCTTGGTTCTACCACCTACAAAAAGTAAGAGCGATCGAAACTTTATTTCCATAACCTATCGACAATATTTTGAGCAAGCTATTGGTGACAAACAAAGAACTAATGCAGTGCATGGCGCCCTTATTGCGACTTTGTGCATTTCACTTTGAACTTAACTTACTTTACTATTTTGATCAATCTTCTCATAAATTTTAAAATATAAAACACAATTAGAAGGAGTAAACATTATCTATTACTAAAATGAACCACCTAAATACAAGACTATTAACTGTTACAAATATTGTATTTTTCAAAAGTAATAGTTTTATAAAAAAAATACGTCACGTTCTTTATCTATTACACTGTTGTCAACGTTATCGTTAGGTCGGTCTTTAAGCGTTTTGGGGAATTACAACGATTTCGCACATATTGATATCAGTTGTTCTATTTTTGCTTATTTTTCGTTTGTTATCTGCTAGCGTTTCGATGTAAGCAATTGAGTGAACTCAAATAAAATAGGCGTATATTAAATAATCATGAATAAAGAAAATTTGCCTTAAATTGCACTTTCTATTTGCAGATTTGCAAATGTTGAATTGTGTATCGAGTTTTAAATTGTCTTATTACATTGTATGTTATGTGTTTGTGTATGCTTCTGGTCGAGATTGGTCTCGATTGGGTCCGAGCATATGTATTTGTTGAAGGCGTTTCGATAGTAAGAATTTAACAACAACATGATAGATATTCAAAGTAAATGGTTCAATAGGTAAAAAATTACAACTATGTATTACTTCTTTCTCTTAATATTAATATCTTTGTAAGATTGGGAAGCATCTTTTCAAGCTTGGCGTTCGAAGAAATTAAAAGTTAAGATAGTATGATGATAAAAGCAAAACAAAAGCGTTTATGCCAAAAAATAACAATCTAAAGAAATAGACATTGAAATCATTTCTAGTGTAGAAATTCCAGATTGCAGAACAAAACATTAGAATTGCATAAAAATATTGGTTTTGATAGACAGTCTCGACTCAGTCAATAGACAGTGTTTTTTCATATTTTATTTTGGAAATATTTTTCTAGTTCCTAGTGATTCTTTATGAAATAGAGACCACAAAATATTTGCATTTAAAATTTTCCTATTTCTAATTAATATCACAGTCACATCGTCATATTTTTTTATTATATTATATATCGATTTTAAATATTTAAGAATAACAATGTGAAAATAAGAGCTTATTAGTAGTGAAGTTACAACTTTATGCTTTTAGTTTATAACGTCATAAACATTTACCTAATTTAATTTACAGCCCAACTTTCTTGTTCTCGGGCACTAGGCTCTTATACAATAATATTAACTTAAAATACTTTGAAAATACGTATGATTTAAAATCTTTATATTGGGTCACTAACTTTTTCTTGGATCCATTCAGTCACGACCGAAAATGGTAAATAACCTCAAATATATTGCTACCTCCTTTGCGTTTGCAAAGACTTGGAAAACCATTTAAATATTTTGTACTTCCTCTATCTATTCCTCCCTCTATCTTTCTCTATATATCTATAATAAAATATTCTAAAACTATGTTACGGTTACTACACGCCTTTGTTACGAGTTTGGAAGCTATAGATTACTATACTAACTATTCTCTATTAACTTAGAATATTCCAGCTGTTTCTTTACTCTGATTGTCTTGTAGAATTCATTCCAGAACATGGGTATTTTGTAAGGCATAGGTGTGGCACTTGTTAGTAGCCTCTTTTGTAATTTATCACCAAGGTTAAGCACTTTCTGTACTATCTATTATAGATGATAAATTTCACTAGTATATTGGATAGTACAGAGACATTATTTTAGGTAAATACGTAAATAAGTACGTACGTACGTATGTTTGTTCAATGAGATCCACTGGATATGATGTTGTGGAGTTTCCGGTTTCCAGATTATTTAATAATACTGAAAAGACATTACTCTCTCGGCCTCGTTCAAAATAAATATCGTAAGAACTTAATTTTGTTGTATAGATTTTTTTTTATTACGTTGAGAGTAACAAACGAGCACAAAGTTTACCTGATGGTAAGTGATTCCTACAAGGAATCATAATGCAGATGCGTTGTCACCCTTGAGTACTGTGATAGTATGCCTCGACACCAATAATAAAGGTCTCCGGATCCCTGCACTCACTATGTATTGGTATTCTGTGAGGGCGTGGTCCTAACCCGGTCGAACTGACCCATTCATTCTGCAGCTAGAAACAAACTGCAGTGTAGCTCTACCACTGTCAAAATAGTGTACTAACTAATAGTGTAAACACTAATTGATATATACCACCTAGATACAATATGAGGTAAGGTTTAAAAATTAAAACGCATAATTTCTTTAAATCATGCTAATAAAATATATCTCTATTCTAAACTATAACGATATTTTGATAACATAATATTTAAAGAAGAAAAATAGAAGCTGGTTTTAAGAGGATTACTTTAATATAGGTAAGAAATGCTGTAAAAAAAGTGTTAAGCATAAACTTTTAAGGAATGAAATTTTGAGTCGTATGGTAATTTTCCAGTAACTTGTAAAAAAATATTTAAAAAGAGCAAAAGTAGGGACTTTAAAGGTAAAATATTTTTTATGGCAATTAACAAACCACTTTATCTGATTCGTTAATGAATATTATAAATGTGCGTCAACGTAAAAAATACGATTTAAGTACTTTCCGGGTTCTATGCGATAAACTATAAAATCTGTAAGTACGCTATAAGTGCAATTAAAATATTTTTTTAGTATTTATATTAATAATATTATAAACCAACGTTTTCGTAACAATTCCTACTAAACTTATACGAATAATTATAAAAATATTTAAATAAAAATTGGTGTTTCGCAAATGGAAGAAAGTTGTTATAACGCAAATTTAAAAACAAAATTGGTATAGCGATTATTATTACAATACAAAGTCATAATAACAATTATACATTATATTGTTATTATAACTTTATACACAATCATTTTTTTCCGTGTAGGCATAGGCCAGGCTTTCTTTATTAAACATATGATTCATGGTAAGTATTTTTTATAAATACGACCGAGCCACTTTAAGAAAGTTTTTCTTCAAATAATAACCCTTTCGCTTAGGGCAGATAGCTGTTACAATTTTTTACATCAGACGTCATTCTTTTATGATCGCTGTATCTTCTTCGTCTTTTCATCTTCAATGGCCGTCTTTGAGAAATACTCACTTATTTTTAAAATTGTTTCTGACCATTTTTTCACATTTAACTCTTCCTTTGTAGCCTTTCCATTTTATACTGAAACTTTTATCTTAATATGACTCTCATCTTTATGACAAGCTAATAATATGACATAAGCCTTATAGTCCAAACTGACTTTATAAAAGGAGTAGGAGAATCTATTGCGACATTCATATACTGAAAGTAGTGAATTGTGTTTTTTTCTTATTAAACATATAATGATGATGAATATATGATATGGATTTGGATAAATATTTTTCACTAAGGAAGGAAACAAAGCTTTGGTATGAAAAAGAAGCGCCATTTAAAATGGCATATTATAACATTAATGGCCACTTTTATGGCCAATTGCATTATATAATTAAGACTTTCAAGAATTATTAGAAGCTATGGAAGATTTTGTCATCATGCAAACACCGAAGCTGAGTCTATAATTAAAAATCCATTCTACACCTACTGATAATAATCTATAGCACAGCTACGTATGTCCAAAGGCACCTTTCCGAACACCTGGAAGGAAGCCGGCGTCATAGGGATTCATAAGCCTTCGAATCACTCAACCGATCCATCGGCCTTACAATCCATACGCCTACCCATCAATAAGCAGTTAAGGTTTCGCACCCAACACTCATGCCCACATCAAGTGCACCGCATCACAGAGTACATTCACAGTCAATTCATTCGAGGCTACCAAACCAGGGCACTCTTCCACATCATGGTGAAAGCGTTCGGCAAGGTCTGGTACAACGGGCTCATATACAAACTATATGAGCCCGGTGTGACAGATCGCCTCGTACTAATCATACGAGACTTTCTCCGAAATCGGACCTTTTGTTACCGCATCGAGGGGATGCGCTCCAAGGTTGACCCCATTCGTGCCGGAGTACCACAAGGCGCCATGGTGAGTCCCATTTTCTACACACTCTTCACCAACCGTACAATATACCGCGCACTCGTAGTGTAGAGCTGGCCCTCTTCGCTGATGATACCGGCCTCTATACGTCTGGATTCAAACGAGACGCTTTTGTAAACGCCTCCATTCTGCAGCCAACACCTTAGGGAAATGGTTTCAGAAATGGAGATTGAGGTGAGAATTGAGGTTGACCCCATACTTCATATACATTATGTATAAAGGCGGACTTAATGCCTTAGGCATTCTCTACCAGTCAACCTTAGGATGAAAATGCAGAGATGAAATGAGGTAGGTGTATGCTTAAAGAACTTGCCGAAAAATACTAGTATATTATATAAACAAACAATATATGCGTAATTATAAAATTCATACATAACTAGACATATATAACAAATAAAAATATACATACATATATATGATATAAATATATATATATATATATATAGAGATATATATATATATATATATAAATATTTATATAGATATATATATATATATATATATATATATATATATATATATATATATATAAATACGTAATCATTCAATCTTAAGATGGTTCTGCCAATCTGTTGAGAAAGTGCTCCGAACCTTTACCTTAAACGCGTAACGATTTGTAGCCGCCCTGACTTCAAGAGGGAGAGCATCCCAGAGAATAACAGATTGAACAAAGAAGGAGGATTGGATAAAGTCGGAGTTCCATCACACCTCACCTTCGGTCCGCATATCAAATGTATACAGAATCGAGCAGCGTTCGCCCTTGGTCGTTTGCACACGTTACTTAATAAAAATAGCAAAATGTGACTATTTAATAAAATTACACTATACAAAGCGGGTCGGATGCAACTCATAATGACATACGCAAGCCCCATCTTTGCACATGCCTCCCCACGTCTCACTTGCCGACTTCAGGTAATTCAAAATCGTTTCATGCGCAAGGCCACCGGTGCACCGTGATTCTTGCGTAATGAAAATCTACACATAAATCTTGAGCTGCCGACTATCTGCCGTCATACAACCAAACCACTTGATTGCAAATACCGCCACTTACTTAATCCCATCGCAAATCAACAGAATCAAAATCAGAATCAACGGCGTTCGACGGAGACCGAGGCACGCCCTCGAAGACCCTGACGATGTGACCACCAGGGACCAAACCTCATACCGCCTGTGGTCTAGCATAGTAAAAAGAATATATGTATATAAAATAACTAGGTAATTGCATAGTACCATAATGATGTTTGTTTTGTATAGAATGAAATATAAATATTTTTTGACATAACAGAGCCCTTCTCATGAATTACTTTAACTTGTATAAGTGTTTGAACATGTGGTTTCAACCGCACTTAAAAATCAACTTATACCGTACTTAAACACTTGTAACCGAGAGGTTATAAGTTTTTAAGCACGAATATGAGAATATTCACGTATTGATTCAAGTGCTCACAAGAATGTGAGAATCTTTGTAAAGTGGCATTCCTACTCTAACTTTGTTGAAACTATAATTAATATATAAGCCTGTAAAAATGTTGCTATAAGTGAGTTGTAAGCTATGAGTTGATCGCGTGTACACCTACTTATATTTACTTATTTTTAATTTCTCCGTATCATGCCTGTTCTTTTTATTGTGTTTACAAATAGTAATAATAAACTTTAAACTATTCAATGATACTGTTGTTTCTATAGCTACGACCACATCTCACTAAATCGCCCCCGCCGACGGCAAAGGCGTCGCAAACAAGGTTATTTACGATACGGCCATGTCACATGTTTTTACCAGATACTAATGATAGAAGCGTCGCTGGAGTTTCTTGCGCCACTTCTTCTCCAACGCCCATGCATTCCAAAGTGGTGATACAGATAGTTAATAATAATATCGATATTAATTGAGATAATTCTTAGTCAGAAGCAGCTGATCCAGGAGCCGAGCCAAGGCCTTCTCGGGCACCCTCCAGTCACGACACTCTCACGAAGCAGGGTAACGGTCCAAGTGCTGGTTACCCACTAATAGAGGTCTCGACTGAGAACCATAACCACACGGTCACCTCTGAACCCGGTGAAACTGTAAAGCCTTCGGGTTAACAGTGACCATCAGACCGGAAAAAAAGGCGGGATTAGTCATCGTTAGTCTGTGCGGTGGTGCGTTGGCGATTATAATTGAACCATGATTGTAATTGCCATTATTGATTATTGTAGTCTTCTAACGCTTAATAGTTATCGAGATGAATCTTAATAATGTTGAATAAAGCTTAATATTTTTCTCTATTTTTTAACAGGTCATTATCATACATTGTAAGAATGTTTCTGCATTGAATATCTTCTATACATCGTTAGACATTTGTAACTTAGTGTTTATACATATAACAATAAAAGCACTAAGGGACGCATACTGAAATTTTAAATATTACTATAAATATATGTCACGAGGAGAGGGAGATGGAGCGATATTATGAAAAGTAGAATAGAAAAGGAATTTTTAATTTTCTAAATAGGGGTAACTCGTGGATGAATAAAAATACAAACGGTAGTTACGCAGTTCTTTATCATTATTGACAATAATCAACATTTTTTTATCCTTAATAGAGTAAGAAAATAATATTTATTATTCTGCTTTTAGTTCACCAATATGGAACATAAAGTTTGTGTTCCAAATAACTATGATTATATTAATATAGCGAGAGGTTCTTAACGAGGAGAGGAAACCTGCATACTTATAAGGGCAAATAAATTCACAAAATGGAGTGGAGTGTTTCAACCAGATAACGAAATTCAAAACGAGATAGATAGTCGAATCAATATTAGAATAAAAATACGAGCAATTTGGATTACACAAAAGAAAAATATTTAATTTTAACTTATTAATTTAAAGGTTCAAATATTTTGAATCGCACTATTTTTTAATACAATATTAATTCGTCTATCGAAGACCATAAAAGAACGTGGCCACTAAGTGCTATTAGAACCAGGCCGGCTGTGACCGCTGTCATAATCGCAATTCGACGAAACCCTATGAGGAAAAAAAACATAACTTTGTGAAATGAAGATTCCTGTTAGGGTCCTAACTCAAAGAACTAATAAATAAGACATGAAGCCAGGTTCTTACCGTAGATAGAGAGATACCGTAGTAGTAAATATCAGATACACAGAATATGTCCTAAATCAATTATGGTTAAGCGAATGGATCAATCAAAATTCTTGCTGTCTCAATATGCTAGTGGAAGAAACAGAAATGTGCTCTATATATGAAAAAATTAACAAGAGCACTTCAACAAGCAAAACTACATGTTGTATGCCAACAACGCTGTAGACTCGCAACTTGGACATGTTAAGTAAGGTATCAAGCGAGGCTTTGCTCCTGGTATACAAGGCACGAACAACTTAAATCTCAGGAATAATGTTTTGTACTTCATAAGGGCTGAAGACCAGTTTTCAGCAATGAGCCAGCCCCTTGTCTAGTTCAGATCTGAATCCGTTGGAATACAATTAGTAGCAAGTACTATTCAAAACATTACTCCAACATTGAGTCCCTCAAAAATGTTTAGAAATAGCAGCGCATACACTCCCGCTGGATACATCCATACAATAATCCATACAAAAATGGCCAGAGAAATTAAAGATCTGTATCCAAACTAAGGGCGGCCACTTTGTATAAACTGTTTTGCCGCTTAGATTTCCATAAACATGTTCGGAAATAAGTACAATATTAATAAATATGTACACAAATTATAATATATTACTAAACGTTTTTCATTAAAAAAAGATAACTAATAAAACTTATTTTTTATAAAAAAAGGTTTAAATAGTTACAGAACTTATAGCCATACTAGATGTAAACAGTTAATATAAGAATAATATGGAATGAGATTTCTGAACATTTCTGAAGGCTTACACGAACGATATGAATATACCTAAAAAAATTGTGTACAAAGTGAGAAGGGGTAATACATTTTTTTGTAAATACCTTTTCATTTCGCTACATGGAAAATATTTCTATTTGTATTTGGGTTTTCCTTAAAAAATAAAATATACACTTATGAAAAATTCCTTTTCTAAGTAAAGCTCAGGAAGGACAAACATAGAATGGTTTCTTCCGCTCCTGGAAACAACCAGTTCCGACTTTGGCCTTACCATAAACCATGATAAAACGAAAATGATGGTAGTGGATCGTAAGACTAACAATTGACCCGATTTACTTGAAATAGCTAAGTGTGAAGTTGTCCAGAGTTACATCTACCTGGGATCCACAATCACAAATACTGGAAGTTGCCAAGAAGAAATCAAAAGACGCTGAACCATGACACGATCAGCTGTGGAAAAACTCACGAAGATATTGAAAGATCGCCCTATAACTAAAAACACCGAGGTTCGCCTAATGAAATGCTTAATAGTTCCTATCTTCTTGTATGGAGCAGAAACATGGACGATCCATCAAAGAAATCCAAAAAAGAAGATTGATGCCCTTGAGATGTGGTGCTGGAGGCGCTTGCTGAGGATAAAATGAACTGCTCACTGCACTAACTTTTCTATTCTATAAGATCTTAACATCAAACAAAGGCTTTCGTCGATTGTGCAAGTGCGAATCATTACGAATTTAGGTGTATCATCCCCAACGAAAGCTCCTTGGAACGTTTAGTGGTACAAGAAAGAGTAGAAGGACAACGTTCTCGCTGCCGATCACCCACAAGATGGACAGACCTTATTTAATCATCTACGAAGCGTTCCCATAATTAATGTTCACGCAGTGTCATGAATAGAGAGATGGAACTCTTGCAAAAGCTGCAACCAATGTACCAGAAGATCCATGACCACGGCCACTCCGCCAGGGCCGTACGAGTAAGAAGAAGAAGCAAAGGATTAGAGCTCATGCTTTTCCACTCATTTTAGCAAAACATTATAAATATGCATAGATTTCGCTATATTTATATAAGTTTTCTATAACCTTTTATATATATTATTGTACTTTTGTAGTGTGTATTTACAATCTAAGTTAAAGCCAGAGCCAGAGCATTGCATCAGGGTTCTACATTTGAGGTTCTGCACTTGAGCAATTTTACTTAATGAATGCTTAAATTGACTTACCACAAAGTTAAGAGTAATTAAACAACTTGTGTAATCTGAGAAATAAATTAGTAGTATTTAGGTAATACTGTAATTTTCTTAATATAATACCTAAATTCCAATTTGGATTTCGTACGGGTCATGGAACAGAAACTGCACTTCTACATGTTACAGACGATTTGACGGAGGCTCCCGATATGGGACTAAGTAGCATAATGGTATTACTCGACTACTCTCGGGCATTTGACTGTTTGCAGTTCGAATTACTTTTAGCTACGTTAGACTTCTATCGATTTTCAAAGAACACGTGTCAGTGGTTCCTGACATTTCTCACGAATAGAGAACAAATGGTGATAACTGATGACTAGAAAGGTAAAAAGACGTGGTCCTCCTGAAGATCTGCTCAACGTGGCGTGCCTTAAGGTTCTTTACTCAGCCCAGTCCTATTCACAATTTTCACATCAGAATTACCTAGGCATATAAAATCTTGTAGATATCTTTTACATGCAGATAATATGCAACTACACCATTCATTTGATAGCAAAAACACGCAAGAAGCTATAAAAAAAATTAACGATGATCTTAGTGATATTTATACCTTGTCTTAACCCTTGACTACCTACCATACATTATACACACATAACCTCCTCAACTCACAAACTGTCATACGTCTATGAGACCAACGAGTAAAATGATTCTATATTTCAAAATGTAGTAATTATTGTTATGTTTTTAATTAAAAGCCAGTTTAAGAACATAATAAACTTTTTAATAGAAAAAAAAGGCACTTTAAAAACAACATTTTTTTTATTTATCTCTATTAATATAAATCTACCCGTTTTTATGCTTACAAAACACATTTGGTAAATTAGATACCCGACAACAATGACAGAGTAGAAACTTTTATTCATTCTTTTTTTAATTATTTATGAACTAGAAAACGAAAATAAAATAAGAAATATTTAATAAAACCATAATTTTAACAAAATTGCAAAGCCTAAACTTTAAGCTTTTCTCGACAGCGAATGCACAACTTGTTTGAGCATTCAAGGCAAATTGGTGCTTTGCATTTGAAACACATATATTGTGTTTTCTTTGTATAATGGCAAGTTGTACAATTTTTTCCGACCAGCAATCTTTGTTCTGCATTGCTGCTAAATGAAGTGGGGTTCTCGTTAATCTGCGTCAAATGGCGTTCCTCACGTCACGTTGCTGTTTATTGTTGCTTACGCAACAATAAATACTGCCAAAGGCCATCTGCGAGTGCGACGACTTGTCGAGTAATTCGAGCACCTTTGGTCGAGTAAATCCACTCCAATTTTACTTTGGTTATAAAAGAGTTTAACTTATTTCGATAAGCTGGTTTTACGCCTTCTCTTTCCTGCACTATATTATGTCAGGTCAGGTACACTCGAAGATAAATCACTATGTAAGAGGGAATTTTCCTGATTTTCCTCCTCAGTTGGCAATTCACATTCTGAATCCGATTCACAACTTCCTTCTAAAACATCATGCTGTCCTATATCAGCCTCCACATCACTACATTCATCGTTAGGTATATTTTCTGCGTCGGACAGATCTTGTTCCAACCATCGCTCAATATTCTTCATTAGAATTCATTTTTAACTTATACAAAAAAAAATATCTCTCAAACTCACGTAACCACCTGACAGAAGTCTCTCAGACTTAAAGTAGTAGTTTTTTACTCACCTGAGACAAGCGCACGCACATCCGGAGTCGACAAGCGATTAAGTGGCACTGAGGGACGTGGGGAAAAGGTACAGGAACGCACAAGTTCGTACATGACTCGAGCGCAATAATATTCATGATTTTATGTGCAACAGGATCTGTGAGACGTATGGTAGGTGGTTAAGGATTAAAATAACTCTCTGGTTCTAAATCCGAGTAAGTCACAAATGTTATTTTTAGGCACTAAAAACTAAATAAGAAAAATATCACATCTGAAAGATAAAATAAAAATCGATAATGTTGTTCTGGAACAGGTAGCCTCTGTACATAACCTTGGTCTTATTTTAGACGGGGAACAAAAATATGTTGAAAATATAAATAATAAAATTAGAACTTTGCTTTTATCAAACTAAAATCGCTGTATAAACCGTACATTAAAGAGGAGCTACGTGTACTTTTGTATGAATCACTGGTTCTCTTACTTAACATGAGTACTAGGAGGGAGCTTCTCTACGCTTGTGCTGTACATAGAGCGATATGGAACAAAAAACCGGAATACCTATTTGAAAAACTTTTCTGGATTACATTACTCATAGAAGTCTTCTGAAGATTCCAAAACATAAAACATCACGTTATAGAGGTTGTTTCAAATTTGCTGCAGCAAGAATATGGAATGACTTGCCTCCTCCTCTGAGAAATAAACTAAGCATTGTAAGATTTAAAGCTATATACAAATCTGCATTACTAAAATGGCAACTTGCTGCAGAGAATATGTAACATGCCTACTGGAAATATACGAATCCGAAAGACTTTTTTCTACTCAACCATCATAACCCGAAAAAGCAAAAATCGCACATATACACCTACAGAATATATACATACTAAACTACACATAAATTAACACAAACACATACACACAAACCCACATACACATCCAAGAGAACATATTACTAATAGTTAATAGTAGATAGTCTTCTTGTCTACTCAAACTTACTTTTTCCTTTCCTTTGTTGCATATAAATCCACATACAATCTAATGGGGACGGTTTGTTACAGTTACTGCTTTCTCTCACTGATCCTCAAAAAAACGTATGATATTTATTTAGGTCGATGATTCCTGCAATTCATAATACTGATATCTATTCTTAATGAGGATTCAAGACACAGATGCATGATTAATCTTTTGCAAAAACAAACAACTGTAAAAGTAATTTTCTTGTGGAGCCTTTATATTGCCATTACCTATACGACCATAAATCAAATTAGGAATGTTATAAGGAAGTATTTTGCGGGAAAAGGTATTAAATTCTTCCCTGCTTGAAAATATGCTAACAAATAGATACCTTATTTTGTTTTTTCTTTTTACTGTTACGATAAAGCTAAGATACAATATTTATATCGGCTTTAAAAATGAGATAATCTTCGATGGCTGTTTTATTTATTTCACATAGTAAGGAATTACTAAATGATGGATTGCTGTAAAAAATATTGTCCTCATAGAAGGTATTCACTGGAATACTTAAGTTATTCAAAGAAAGGCAAAAAATAATTGGACACAGTGATAGATATTGAAAAATTTACTTAGTTTCATGTTTTGCAAAGAATTCTTTATTTTTATGCACTGATATAAAAATAAATTGTATTTTGATCACTATCATAATACCACATTTTAACGACATGAAATAATGACAAAAAAACAATGAGTATTATCTTGTAAAAGTGAAAATAAACAATTATCAGTATTTTCAATAACATTATGTGGAATACACAGCTCACCTGATAGTAACTGTTGACTGCAGCCCATAAACACTTACATCCATCCTCAATAAAGATTCAAGATGAATATGCATTGTCATTGCTTAGAACTGTAATGGAATGTGTCGCTACCAGTAATTCTGGGTACATAAACTTGTCGAACTAATGAGAAGAAGCTGTTTATATCAACAAAATAAATTGTAGTAAATCGGAATCGCATAGACAACGGATATATACTAATTAAGATACATAGAAATGTAATAGTTGCGAAAATATTTAAAAACTTTGATTAAACACTTCTGCGCATGGCTTCACATAGTATCGTATCTAGAAAGATCATAAGGAATAATCAATATTCATTATTCTGGTTACAAATATGTAGTACGGAAGGCGAACTAAAGACACTAATTCCTTCCACAAGAAACCTTATTATAACAAAAGATTACAGAGCCTACGTTCAGTCATATTTCGTCGTGCCGCCATTGTGATTTTCATTATTCTCTCTATCCCTACATTAGCTTCACATTCGGCCAGCTTAGTTTAATTTCTGGCCTCAGATATATTATCCATACCATTCACATTATCCTTCTATATTCGTCCTTTCCAAACAAACCTTTTTCCCGTGTTTCTACTGATATAAAATATAAACCTTTATTTTGAAAAATCCAAAACCATTACAACAGTGCAAATTAGAGTATAAAACTGCAACACAGAAATTTTAACACCTGTATTAGTAATTTTAACAATAAAATAATATATATCAAAGTTCAACTTCATTTCGCATAGCACTTTAAAGTTTTATTTAAATCTCTTATACATATTTTTTTATAAATTGTGTTACGCAATTCACACTTAAAATAAATATAACATAAAATTTAATATTTACAAACACGGATAGACAGAGGACGGATACCCATGCACTCCTAGCGGACTGTTCTTAGCGGTGGTCTCTCAAGGCTTCGACCTCTTACCATTGCTCTTCTCACTTTACACAATTGACATTCCAACAGAGCCGTAGGTCAGTCTCGTGCTTTTCACGGATTTTCATATATACGTACAAAAAACAAAGGCAGTATAACTATGTCTTAATTCCGCAGCCAATTGTCTTAAGTGGTCGCGAAAGTGGAGAATAAATATAAATATAAAGAAGAGTGCCGCCACTACTTTTAGAAAGGCTCCAAATCTCTCTCTAGACCAGTACCTACTCGCTGGCAGCTAGGAGAGATCACAATCTTCGACTGCCCCTTTCCGTGGGTTAAATAGGTCAACTACTTAGGGGTACCGTTGACCACAAACTCACTTCCACCTCACATATTTAGAATGTGAGAAACAAGACCGCCTTCGTTAAGAGCGAAGGTCATTCGCTAATTAGCACGAACAGTAAAATGTTGCTAAGAAACAAACTCAACACACTAGAATCGTCCGTTTTATGGGGCGGTTCGATGACCGTCCGAACCTTGGACGACAAACAGAAATCACCACTCACTCCTACTCCGGAGAATTCTCAAATAGCTTAAACCTTTGGTGGTAAGTAAAGTCACAGACAGAAAACGTTCAAGAGTGTAGCGCTTCAAAGTAAGTAAGAAATCTTAAATATAACTAGCTCCGAGTCTACTGAAGCTGTGAGAGCCGCATGAGCTAACAGCGTCAACATCAACAAGAATCCTGAAAACAATCAATCAAAGGATGAAGGTAAAAGTAACGCGTCATTTAATACAAACCAATTTTTAAACAGAGGCCCGTTTGTTAAGATGTTTCTTATTATTATTTATTTTATTATTCTAAACTCTATTATTTTGTTGGTGTCTTGGAGGCCTTGAAGCAGCATGACTATCTGCTTGCGATAGCTCTTAAAGCGTATTTTGAAAACCTTTGTTATTGAGAAATTCTTTTATTTGCCATAAAACGGTTGCAAGATTTATGCGCTTTTTGTATGGCATTTTAATGTAATAAAAATATAACAAATAGACTAATAAACGAAACAAGAAAAATGAGTATTTCTTCTATCTTAAAAGTCAATAAATCTAATTCAAAAAGCACTCTGGTGCTAATGTCAAAAAATAATCTTAAACAACAGAACCATTACGAAAAACTATACATAAGAAACCAAAAGCGGTCAATTTTAAAGGAAAAAGAAGATTGATATTAATGATTGATTGATTAATCTTTAAAATTTGTAATGATTAACCCAAAACCACAAAATAAATCAAATATAACGAAATAGATAGAGTGCACACTATTGAGTAATGCGCGGGCTGACGACGGGTGACATGCACGAGTATATTTCGAAAATCATAAAGAATCTTAGCGATATTTTTAAAAAATATTAAGTGTTAAGCGAATATACAATTTTCCGGTATAAAATCAAAGTTTTCCCAGGTGAACTGTAGCGCCGCACCTATTAGTCTACCCTCTAACTTAGGCATTATTAAGTCCGTATACTTTTTATACATTATAAAAGAATAACATTTTTTCTCCGGGAGACATTCTGTTGGAATAAAAGTATCAAGTGTTACGTCCTAGCCCACTTAATAACTTTGAGCAAAGATTTGTTGTTATATTGTTACATTGCATTGTAATTCGTTCAATGTACGTTTTCAAATTGATTCCGATAAGAATTTGTTCGAGAAAATTAAATATCCTATCTAGATTAATAGTAATTTATGTTTCATTACTCTTACATATACATCTACGCTTTAATCGATCCAGACCTCCAACATATCTGTGAAAAAATTATATCCATTTGTTAATTCGTTTCGACTTAAAGGAAATAGAACCACATGAATAAAAAATATAAATTATACGTGTATAAATAAAAGATTCATAATGAACACATATATGGGTCCCCGGTTTCCTACACAACTATACTAGAATCGACAATGTTATGCTGCTATTTCAAGCTGGTATTATGTCAACATGATTCTTCCTGATCAAACTGACATAATCATGCTGCAGCTAGAAACGCTAGAAGATTTTATTTTAAATATGTAGCCAAGAAATTAAGTAAAAAAAAGTATTAAAACTTACTTTTTTAAAATACCTAATGTTTATTAATACTGTATAAAAGAATGTTGCACTAAGATGGGATACTGCTATAAGTATTTAGGACTATCTAACTACCAACGAACACAGTCCGCCAATCCGCATTGGAGCCGCATAGTGGACTATGCTAACACCTAACAAAGAGGAGGCCTGTGCCCAGCAGTGGGATTTATGTATATAAACATATTTATGTCAATTAAGTTTCCTACGTAATTGTAAGTAAAAAAAATCATGTATTTCGTAATATGAATTAACAGTTACTTTAATATTTCAATACATATGCAAGTCACGTCATATAATCGTTTTCCATTCATCTAATCTATTGCTTCCTGCAACGTCCAGCACCGAAAGATATATTTGCAATGGTAAGTAAAATTTAAAAGCATTCGTTATTGTGAACTATCTGAATTGAGCCCCGATACAACATGTTATGGCTGCGTAACATCAAAATAAAAGTAAATAAAATAATAATATTAAGTTTATTTGCCTTAAAACAGATGAAAATAAAAAAATATATTGAATTGCAAGAATTTTGTAATGCATAAATCGTGTTTTTAGTACGCTAGCCCCTAAATAATATTACTGTGCTAGAAACTTTGAGTTGCCTTGCATTATAGATTATATTATAATCCAAATAAAGAACTTTACTAATTTAAATCTATATTATATATATCTAATCATTAGATATTATATTGATAGAAAACAATTAATAAATACAAAAAAACAAAAAAATAAATAAATAAAAATAAAATAAAAATAAAAATAAAATAAATAAATGACATCTGCAAAATATGTAGTTTATGTGCGGGGAGTAAGTTCAAAGATCTAGTTACAAGAATCTACACCCATACAATCTTGTATATTTAAATACCCGATTCTAACATCCTGTCCGTGTTCTGATCCATGACAAAGTACTGATAGCGTACGCGATCCTTCTTGCAAGGTTTGCGCTGTATTGCATGTTCTCCGTGATGAATGAGACATATTTCATTTTATTTCAATGTTATTTTGTTTTTATTTTATGTTATATTTTTCTTTTGTAACTAAGATGGCAAAAAATTATACTATCGCTTATCGTTTTTACATGCAAATGCATTATTTAATTATATTATTTACATTATTTAATTATAAGTACGTTAATTAAATAATATTATTGCTATGATTATCATTTCTACCTGATGACATGTTATTCAATTATAAGGTTATATGATTAAGCTCTGCAAAGTTATATTTACCAAGATGGAAATTCTCGGTCATGATATTCAGCAGCGTTCACTTGTTTGTTTAATTAATGTGACATGTTTACCATTAAATATGTTTAAAATTTGTATGTAAATTTTAAATATAATTTATACAGATTTACAAAACTATCGTATCGTCAAAAGGCAAGTATAATGCATACTGTAGTAATATTACATATTGATATTAAGTCTGTCTTCATGTACAATATTTATTTTAAAGGGCTTATAGTCATACAAATTATCGTAATATTGTGATAGTATGTTATAGTATTTTTTTTCCAACATAAAAGCACTGTTTTAAAATTAAAAACATTCTCATTAACTATTCCAACTAAGCTTATTTGCTTGTGCTAGTAGACCATAATAAAGATTTGATATTATATTGTGCTATTGTAATTCCATCAACTTACTTATTCAAATATTACTCCGTTAAGAATTGATTCGACATATAATTCTTAATAGTTCAAATGAGTTTTTATATAATTTCCATGTTATAGTGACAGAACAATTTTTTTTATTTACTTGAATGGCGTACGACTTCTAAAAAATATCTATTTTTGTGACACAAACTCTCTTCAAACATTTACCGAAGGTGACTTTCTTGTGTTCAATGTACTCAAAATATTTTTAAATTTATAACACTTTATTTCAATACTAAATCCCATTAAATTCACAATGGGAGCAGGGAGCATTAAATTGAAGTGCGGCCAGTGAATGTTACAAATAATCTAAAGCGAAGTCATTCGAAGGGTTAGGGTGATATTGACATTTGGCTCAGAAAATTAATCGTACTTCAGAAACCTGTCATGCGCACTAGTTTATTGTAAAAGGACTTAAGCAGCATATTTCTCAGCCCTGAGTGGGATATTCAATCCCTTATCCACTTTTAAGGAAAACACTTAAACTGATTGTATTATAACCGTAATACTTCGACTAATACAGTGGTTATCACATAATTAAAGATACTCGAGGTATATTATGTTAACTGCGATTTTTGGTTCTTTATTTTTATTTTGAATACAATAGGAACTTGCAACAATATTTAAATCATTTGTGTAGGCATTATCAGATAAATACACTCGTGAGCAAAAAAATTCACACAAGTGTCATGCACGAGGTTGAATGTCTTCAAAGAATTAATTGAGACCTGCATATTAATTTTATTTTTGAATTATTAAAGCTGTATGTTTGGCTTCTAAATAATGTAAACAATTGTTACCTTTTGCAATAATACGTACCCAAAAACATGTTGTTATTGTTAATCACCAGTTTTGCACCTGTATATAATAGCGCTAATTAGGGGTTGTCATGCCCCATAAAAGGTCATGTCCCTGACCTACTTTTATCAGTTAGTCGTCAAACGTCAACGTTATCTCATATTATTAAAATCAAACAAGTGGACACATCTATTGAAGAAGTGACTCAAGCGGTTGTCCTATCGGAACAAGGCCAGAGACAGCGAGAAGCATCTCGTGTGTTAAACATGAGCCAGTCTGCTGTGTCCAAAATTTACCAACGATACCAAAAGAGTGGTAGCTTTAATCGAAGAAGTGGATCTAGCAGAAGAAGGTGCACATCAAAGAGGGATGAGAAATGAGGGAACAGAAGCTCAGAGAAACGCGAGGAGTGGCTGTTAGCGGTTGGACAGCCAGAAGAAGACTAAGGGTGGCTAACCTGATTCCAAAAAGGCCGGCTACTGGCCCTAAGTTTACCCCAGCTCATCGAGCAACTCGACTACGTTTCGTAACGTTTCTATAACGATCTTCCTCCTTGTATTAATGAATGAATGTATTTAAAAAAAATATGGGAAACATGATTTAGAGCCAGAATAAACAGGACTTTTTAAATTGTGTACAAACGAGTTGCCACGTTACCTTTGTATAAATAATATACTTAGAAGATTTGTCCTATATTAAGAAAATATAAAATATTTATTTGAAATCCCTTTGTTTTCCTCGTAGTCAATTATAACCACAACTATATCTTCTGTTTAATACCAGATGACATCAACTGCGTAGTATATATTATTCTGCAGTAAGCATTTAGACGAAAATCGAGGCACCCACACGTCATAAATATTGGAGTATGTTGATGGAGTATCAAAAATTTGGGATATAAATAAAATCCAAACCAAAAACCAAATACTGTTTCTCGGCTGTAAATCGGCGCGGCAAGCATCTACTGTCGTTTAACAAATAATTCTGTCATACATATGTGTAATTAATTTAATCCCTCATTTTATCCGGCTATTAAACTATGAAATTTTGATATTATAATACACATTATTTTACAAAGAAATGTAACATTCATTACATCCCAATTTCGACCAATATAACAATAGGAAACTCTAGCAGTCTACAAGTTAATCATAGCAATCATTAGCACGCAGCTATTGTTCGGTAATGAACACATTACCGAATGATGTGTAACGATTCTATGTTAGTTTGTGACTGAAATAAAAAGCCAATGTAGTAAATTTGTATTTATATGTTAAAAACATAAACGCACTAAGTACATGAATTACATTTGAATTTGAAAATTATTCATGGTTAATGGGTATAATGTTCAGTAGATTGGAATCGTATAATTGGAGCCGCTATAATAAAAGATGTAATAAATTTTCATACGTACAAATTCACACTCAAATATACATTGAAACTCACACCATTTTTAGACCACATACATGGATGAACACCGACGAGCTTAACAAGACATGAAGAGCTTGTTTGTGAATCAAAGGAGTCAATGATCAGAGATATGCTATGCTATGAGAAAATGTTGGTATGCGGAAAATAAAAAAGGTTATTTAACGATAAAAATATCATTTTCTTTAAAAAAGACAAATACACATATACAACAATACAAATATATATACACAAATACCATGGGAAAATATATATCAGATGTTATTTGCCTTCAAATAATGTTGTCGAAGAAGAGTTTTAAAAGAAAGCATGGCATAGGCGTAATCGACATAACTCAAAGGATTAGTGAACTGAAGTGGAACTGGACCAGCCATATAGTTCGTAGAACCGATAACCGACGTGGAAGTTAAGTTCTCGTACCGGCTATCGCAGCGTAGGACAACCCCCACTAGATAGAGTGACGGACCTATCTGCGCTAAATCAATGAATGTGGGTGGCTCAGGATCGTCTATAACCTATTTTGAGCAGTAGACTAGTGATGGGCTGAAATGATGATGATGAATAAATTATAATACATATACGTTTTCACCCCGTAGAACTAACCTAGAATGTAAGTCACTATAGTCGACGCATTATGAACTGAGGCTTCGGGTCATAAATCATATTTATCTGTCTGTCTCGCTCGCACTTACAGGTCTTATGGAGAGGTGTAGTGATGTGTGTAAGAATTGCAGAGGTTCATATCGATAACGGGATAGGTACGACCGATTAAAAAGCTAAATTTTGTTAAGTATTAATTAATTTAATAACTATCGCTATCTGAAAATAAAAGTTTTTAATTTGTAAGATAAAATGTTTATTTCGACGTAATCATAGAGAAACTGTATAGATCGTAGTGTGTCCCTGAAAAGGGCCGTTTTTATCTTTTCTAGGGATCACGCATCGACCCCGTGTTCGCAAGTATCGATAACGTGTTGCATTGCGTGCACATTCCTATTGTCAGTGACATTTATTGCCCGACGACTCAGTTTAAAATGCGTCGACTATAGTAATAAGGATTTCGATCTCTTTCATTTTAACCTTTACTGCGTTAACGAATCGAAACTTCAATCGTTCGAAAAATTAAGCAATAAATAATTTATTACCGCCATTCGGTACGAACACTTCGCAGCTGTTTTATGAAAATGAGGACTCATAAAAGATATTAGACTTTATAAAAGATATTGGCGCTTTTCTAAAATTTCCATACACCTGGACTTAATTGAAAAATATTCATTTCTACTTATTATCAATCATCATTGATGTTACTGATAAATTGTAAGTATGTTCTTAAAATTTATATGGCTGAACGTACTTTAAAATTAGCAAGTTATACAAGAAAAGTATATCATATATTTTATATATCAGTTTTTTTAGTATCAGAAAGTACATGCCTATAGCTTTTATTTTTGCTAAGTCAAAAAATTGTTATTGAATCATTCTAACATACAGCTCTTGTTGTAACAAAATTCAACTGATGAAATAAGCATTTATATAATTGCTGGACTTTCACGCAATTACGGGTAACACTTCAAAGGAAACAGGGTAGGCGTCTAAAAATTTTACTTACATGTTACGAGAGTTATGAAAACTATAATCAGATTTTTTTCGTTTTTAAGTTTCAGACAGATATTATTACTGCAATATTTTTTTGAATTTGGAATAAGTCAACTTAGGAGCTAGTCAACTAGAGAAGCTTGTGCTTGGGAGTTGTTTGTAGTGAAGCATAAGTATTTACCATAGTATTTGGAATGAGTCAACTTGGGAGCAGTTGCTTGTAGTGAAGCATAAATATTTACCATAGTCGAAATAGTTGTGACGTGCAATGTAAAGTGAAAATAAGGGCACAATAAAAATTATACGTAAAAAGGAGAGATGTTTTTCGTGCGAAAATTTAATACACAATAATAGCAATATTCTATCCTTTTAAAAATGTAACGACATGTGTTAAGCGGACGAAACAGAATTTAGATGCTGAATCCCTCGTACTGAGATTGAAGTCCCAAGAGCGGTTAGCGGTGAGCTCAAGTTCACTTTAATATGTTGATTTCATACAATACATGACATTCTTACAATAAAAAAAAACATGTAGAAGCGGTCAAATAAAGTTGTATTATCAAGAGAACTGCGGTGTAAATAAGTATTCGGTACCGTACACTGTGGTGTGTTGTTGTTTTGTAATTGTTGCTGGAATAACTCCATAAAAGAAATATAAAATATTAACATATTATATTTTTAGAAATACTCACTTATTTATATCTTGAGTTTCATAATTTTGATAAAGAATGTATAAGTCGATGAAATATGTGCTTTTCTATTTCTTTCTATTAATCTGATCACTTTTATATTATAAGTTAAAACATCACACCCATTACCAATGGAAAAGGCACAATGCAGTTTTAGCTGCAGAATGATAGATCGGTTTGCCAGGGCCCGATCGGTTTGACCATAATGGATGCGGAGACCCTTATCACAAGTAGGTGATGAGGCTTTCCATCTTCGTCCTTAGTGGCAACACTACATCTATTATGATTTCTTATCAAGAATGTACGTGGGTATCATGAACCGCAGGAATCACTTACTAGGATAACTGTGTGCTTATCAAAAAATCAGTATATCTATCTTTTTTAACAATAATATAAATTACTTACTCTATATACTACTGCTACCCGCGGCAACCTATTTCTTTTAATAAAAGAAAACTGAAAGAGAAATTGAAAAAGCCTAGCTACTACCTGGAGGCAGTACTGGCGCTTTAGGGAAATAATGAAAAACAAACAGATAAAAGAAGCTTCTAATGAAAATGGACCGTACATGTTTGCAGATTACATAACGACAGTAACAAGCTTTTGGTCCATCAAAAGGGATAACCGAGTGGACCACAAAGTAGAATAGGAGGAAAACCAAAGGCAAGATGACAGGATACATTTTTGCATTGAATACATTTACTCTGGACGAGCAAAGAAATAGTCTAAATAAGTATCAGCAAAAAATTATAGTTAGAGAAATTAACATTTTTAAATTCAATAAACTATTATTCATTATGAAAAACCACCAAATTATTAATTAATAGTAATCTTCTAACCAATAATTTTAATATGTGCTTACGTAATGGCAGTAGAAATTTAGGAAACTTTAGAATAAAAATATCGCGACAGCTATAAATAACTACAGCTACTATATTACAGATTAGTCAGCTCGAGCTGGAACGAATTACGATTTCACCGTACACCATTGTATAATAGTATCTCAATGCGTTTAGTCGTTCGTATCGGTATGTGAATGAACCCGGAGACCTATAGGTGATGCTATCCATCTTAGGCTTCACGGCTGGCAATGTATGCATAATGCTAATAATAATTTATGCATACTGCTCATAATGCTAATAATAATTTACGCATAATGCTCATGTTGGTAATAATAATTTATGCATAATGCTCATAATGCTAATAATAATTTATGCATAATGCTCATAATGCTAATAATAATTTAAGCATAATGCTCATAATGCTAATAATAATTTATGCATAATGCTCATAATGCTAATAATAATTTATGCATAATACTCATAAAGCTAATAATAATTACTGCATAATGCTCATAATGCTAATAATAATTTAAGCATAATGCTCATAATGCTAATAATAATTTATGCATAATACTCATAAAGCTAATAATAATTACTGCATAATGCTCATAATGCTAATAATAATTTATGCATAATACTCATAAAGCTAATAATAATTACTGCATAATGCTCATAATGCTAATAATAATTTAAGCATAATGCTAATAATTTATGCATAATACTCATAAAGCTAATAATAATTACTGCATAATGCTCATAATGCTAATAATAATTTTGCATAATGCTCATAATGCTAATAATAATTTATGCATAATGCTCATAATGCTAATAATAATTTATGCATAATGCTCATAATTCAAAGATCAAACCATATTAGCCTTCTTCCTAATAATATTTTTAAATATTTGCGAATTAAAATATAACTAGAAGTTGCGAATTTGTCTCGCATATATCTTTTCTCGAGAACAATCTGTGTAATATGGGAAGTATTGTGTATAATTAAGCTTTAAAAATTCATAACGTAAGTAACACAAGAACTGCTTTTAGTTCCAGCATCACTGAAGTTTGTATTTTTAATGGCCGCTATACCACGAACACAGTAATGAGGGAAAATATTGTAAGGAAAGTTTCATTTTTACAGAGTGAGCAGTGCTTCATATCAAAAGGGCTATTGCTTCGAGGGTGTAGATACGTCTCTGCTTGTTAATTTTAAGACTCTTTCCGATACTGAGAAATATTGTTACTTGAATATTTCACAAAACATGGTTATCGATGTGGGCTCCATAAGACAGTCGGTTCACGAAAAGGTTTTTCGCGCTTGACAAGTGTTTGATAGCCTTTTGTCGGATACGAATAAAACGCAAATAACAGTTGGGTTTTGCCTGTTTTATTAACTTTTTTCTCACAAGTTAGTTTTAAAAAACTGTGTAGTTGTGGAATTATTGTTTTATAATCGGTTCTTAATATTTGCAAAATTTATATTAAAATATTCAGACATTTTTATCACTGAGGTTATTAACAGAGGTTCCCAGACTTTTTTTCTCATAGAGCACTTTCAAAATTTAGCCAGTACCGGTGGACCCCCAGCAGCTATATTTCTGCCATATTCCCAAAACTCGACAAAGAATGCGGAATATGCAAGTTTTTACAAGTAACATCTGTCCACATTGATAGGTGAAGTCAAACCAACATTTCAGTTCTTCACTATCTAAAGCAAATTAATTTTCGTGGACCCCCGCTTAGGAATTGTGATTTTCGTCACGCCAACGTAGACCCCTGTCGAGACTCCCGTGGACTTGGAAACTAAGGCTCTATTACATTCACACATACATACATACAAGTCAAGCTAGTAAAATAGGGGTTTAAACAACATAAACCACATAAAACCTCGTGTTATGATATAAAGGGCTAACCTTTCTATCCTTAGACAAGAGCACTTTCAATATCCCGTAGTACAGAATACATCCGACTAGGAGAACATATGTATAGGGAAAGAACTGAGGTACCGCAAGGTTCTATAAGACAGTCACTCGCTTAGTATCACAAGATTAAGGCTGAAAGTATAATAGATATATAAGACAGGCAATATTTATAATGAAATCAAATAAAACTAAATTGAAGCAACACACTACATATGAGTAGGTAGTAGAACTGATTAAAGAGTGATATGGATATTTTTATGTCAGGACAGAATTATAAATTGTAAATGCCCAATGTTAACATGTGCTGTATGTATAACAATGATAAAAAATAGAGTTTTTGTTTAAGTTAAGAAAGCGCTAAAAAAACCGTAGTTAACATGTCTGAGGGACACATCAGGGCGGTGGCAAGCTGGACAGATGTCGACGGTGCCGTCCTTCAGGATGTATCTCGATAGCTGTTGAACTTAATAACCTCTTCCTGTATCGCACAGACAAAACCCTGTTTCCCCGAAAAGGTCACTGCAACGTAGCCAGTGAAGGGAGGCAACGGTGTGTACCAATGGTTTGTTAAGAGCTTTGTATTATTAAAATATTTTATCAAATAATGAACAATTTAATTCTTTATTATTATTACCATGTCGCCGCTTCATAACGATTGCGCTGCTTTGTAATGTCATAACAAAGTGCGCTATACTATGTCGTATCTATACAAAACAAACATTCTCGACAAAGATTTCAAGATTTAGGTCGTATCACCCCAAAAGGCTAAGATGAAGTAACGTATTAGTACCTCATTAACATAAACTCAAAAGTCCCTGGGGGCTCTTCTGAGTTCATGTTAATTTTATTATTATTTAAAGCAATATATAGCCAGAAAAATGTTTATTTGTAGTAAGTACCGCAAAATAATGTTGACAAGTGATCTTATGATCCTATCAATTGATTTCATTAACTTTATATACAAATACATCAAATTTTGTACACGTCAATAATTGTTCAATTTTTTTTGTTTTTAGACTGGCGACTAGCACCAAGAATGTTTACTAACTCATGCTGCCTTTATTCACACGTATGCAAAGAAGTTATGGCTCCACGTTGCTCTTTTCGAAATAAATAAATATATATATATATATATATATATATATATATATATATATATATATTATATATATATATATATATATATATATTATATATATATATATATATTATATATATATATATATTAGATAACATATAAACGTTGACATAATTTAAATGAACGGTAAAACAAAATTAAAAACAAAAAAGAATGTTATATTCAATTTTTTAATTTTTTAACGCAATTTTGGGCTAAAGCAAGTTATGTAAAGTAAGCTTACGTAAAAACTAATATAGAAATCTATAATATAAACATAATACATATACAAATATATGGAAAATCGATTGATGTTCAAGACGAGCTTTAGGCAGTCTGTGGTCCAAGATGATAATGATGACGGCGATGAAGGGCAAAATAAATATTTGTATAATATATATATAAATATTTATTCTAATCTAAGTAACACACATACAGCGTATGATATTAGTGCCAACATAGCATTCCTACATTGTGTTAAGATTACAGCAAGTTCGACACCTTTTGATCCCAATGACTTGTAATGACAATTAAAACAAATGGCTGAGACCGTATTACGGTTATTTAGATAACATAGTATATCAAATGTAATATATGACTTAATAAAGCTGAAGTATGATATCTGATTTAGTATCCAGTCTCTCTTGAGGCTTCAAACAATCTGTTAAAGGTAGTTATTATATTTCCAATTAAGTTTATATCATAGAATTTTATTTGATTTAGAAAGTAACAGATTTATGTTTATTTCTTTACTTCGATTCGCTGTTAAAAAGTAATTTTAAATAAAAAGGGCGTAGGTAGATGATACCTTCGACCTGTAAATAACGAATATAATTAAAAGTTGTACTAACGGCCTTTCATTGTTATGATTATTTTCGTTATTTGTTTACAAGTATTGAAAATAAAAAATCAAAACTTTAGAACAAAAGCTATTCATTCAATATATCCATTAAAAGTAGACGTATATTTTAAGATAAGGATATTCTAAATATAGGGTATTAGGAGACCGCTCACAAAAACGAAGACAGACGATGATACTAACGACAGTTTCGCCCGTGCGTTCGTTGATCCTAGCATCAGCTGTTTTGGATTTTGTGTTTCATTGCTGGTTTTTTTATAGTAAAGAAATATATTTTTTATGAAACTATCGTTTCATTTAGCTGTACTAACAGGATTCAGCGTAAATAATGCTAATAAATCATTTTAAAAATATGATTTTTTTTAATCAGGATCGACTTTTTTTCCTTCCCATCATCAAAGGTGTCATTTGTACTATCATCTGTCTTCGTTTTGGGAAGCGGTCTCCTAATACCCAGTATAAGGGTACTGAATTATTAATAGATTTTGACATTCGTACGTTTACATTTGCATTATTCAGTTTTATATGCCAAGCTTCAGGTACTCGTAATATCCATATTTTAATTCATAAGTAATCTTGCGTGGTTCAATATTTCATTACGTAACCTTTTTTTATCCGTCAGGAAATATCGTAGCGCGAGTATGGCGCTCATGGGGACGAGGATGAGTTATATCGGACACGGACCGACTAAAATCTGTGGGCTTTTCATTGTGATATGTCGTGGGTTCTACGTGGGCCTGGGTCTCATAACGGCAGGGCCGTAAGCGTACACACCCGCATTCCTTGGTGACCGTGAGGCGTCTGAGAACAACGGTTGATCACTTCCTGTTTCAGTAGACGCAAGAAGGGTACAAATAAGTACTAGCCATTCTTGTAAGCTCATGGTATATTACTTAACACTCTCTGTGAATAGTTGTAAGCGGTTTCTTAACAGGGCTTAATGCCGCAATTCCTCAGGGGTCTGTTCTCTCTGCAACTCTATGTTTGCACTTTGGATTCAGTGGTGAGGTATGGTAAAACACTAACTGTTGATAACTATTTATTTAAAACCAATCGTAAAAATCTCGACCTCAGGCGTAGAGTGGCTAACCTTTTGGTATACTCCAAGATACATTTTAAAGAGTGAGTGTTAGAATTACAATTTAATTAATTCATCCTTGTTCCACCATTAAACAAACAGTCAGATTTCGGCACACCTTAGCCATTATCAGGCCTATATCTTCGCCAGATCGATGAGAATTGAGCTCCTAGACCGACGTCCTCCGCATACTTCAATACGAGCTGCTTTTCAATGATTACGAACAGTCATAGACACTATATTAAAATAATAGTACACATGTATTGCCTATTTGTACGGAATCTCAGAAATAAATATTTATATATACTATATAGTGATTTGAGGTATTACCTAGAGTGCTTATCAGGTGTCTAAGTATAGAAGAATCACTCTTGTAGTTACGAAGGGGTTATGAAATATAAAGGATATCACAATAGAGACACCAATATACATATTAGAAATACTCGTATATTGTGTAGCATATTTAAGTTGGAGTTGGATTAGGAGCCACATCCACTTGAGCTCTGTAAGAGATGTTATAATCCGAGGTTTTTGAGAATGTTAATATAAGATACATTTTCAAGAGTAAGGTGGGAGGGGACACAGGAGTTCAAAGAGATGATAAAAAGTATGAAATGTGCATTTTTTTTTAAATAAAAATATTAAATGCGGTTAAATAATAAAAAATACTTTATTTAAGATATGCTCCGTTTTGCTGGGAACCGTTGATCGAGCCATTTTTTGCCAAAGCGATTGAATTTTGCGCTCGATGTGGATAATGCGACCGAGTCTACCCGTGAGATTTGCCTTTTTTTTCGTTTGCGAATCATTTCAGTCCAACAATGCTTGCAATTCCACATCTTTGTATTTATTTGCATATTTCCCACGAAGTCACCACTTTTAAAACACCGGAAAAATCGTTCACATGTATATTTCGATAGTACAAGTTAGTTCACCATAAGCTTCTCAAAAGTAATCGATATGATTCAGTAGCAGTTTTCTTCAAATGGAAACCAAAATTAATACTGTCCACGTGTGCTCATTGTTGGGTATAAATTACGACATATTGAACACAACAAATCAACACTATGCACATACTTATCCAATTTATAACTAATGCGCTTCTGACTCTTGTTGGTAACACAACAAAATGGCGCATTGTCTTCATAGCAGTAATTAAGAAACAGTTGTAACGTTATAAATAATCTTTTATTATTTTTTACTTTCATATCGGTATTATTTTTGTAAAGCATAGAAACTCATTTTTGATATTGATCAAAATGTGTATATAAGTTTTTGAAAAATATAATGTTAGTAAAGTATCTAGGTTTATTGTCCGCATTCCACTGCGTAATGGTGCAATATTATGAATGTTATAATCAACCATGATTCAACATTGCTAACAACTATTGCATATTTCCTCGCCTTTAAAAAGTTTAAAAATTATTTGCACAACTACAAATATCACTATCAAAAGTACCTTAAAATCTATTATAAATTGCTATACCAATATATATATATAATGTATTTAAAATAAAAATGCCCAGTTTATTTAAACCTTGTCAAATATTTGCAGAATAAATATCATTTTATATTGATAACGCGTTTCATTCCTGTGAACAACACAACAGCGTTATTGTCCACTAATATTCCGGGAAAAGGTAGTTCATACCTCGTAAAGTAGAATTATTTGTGGTAAATCCATATTTGTGTGTTGTGGTATAACCAGTACGTAGTTATATCACGTAGTGTTTCTCGAATTTATTATTTCGGGTCTATAAATCTATAATGATTAAACAGTTGTTAAAGATGTCTGAATGTAATTCACGACATTATTCGAAGCTCAAGTTTCTTTTTCCTTATCTATCCCACATCAAATTGGTCATTCGAGCAAAGATACGATGATTTACGAATGACGGGTTATAATTTTGTTATTGCTTCAATTTCTTAAGCAAATCGATGTCCACTTTCATAAACATACCTCGTGGGTAGACGTAGACATATGAATACCGATGGATTGACTTCAAAAATGAGTAGCGGGAAACTGTACTATAACGCCCAGGCCAACATATAAACAACACATAGATATAGGTTTCAGTATTTGTGGTTTTGACTCACGTGTATTGTTTTGAAATCTTCTTCTGATCTTTTCGACTAGATGACATCTTGTCATGTCATGTCGAATCTTGGACAGGAAATACAAGATGACAACATTTATTTATCTCTCTATACTATTTATCTCTCACTATTTGGCGGTCTTGACATGATCCGGTAATAATCAAAATAAATTAACACTTAAAACCGAGAAAGAGTGAGTCAACTTCATAATTTATCTTCAGTTTTGCACTACAGAGCTCAACTACGCATCTGGAATACAAATTATGGAAAAGGCTCAATTACTTAGTTACCAATACATATCTCTTTTCTTTTTTAATTTTAAGAAGGTTTTTTGAACATCGCAGTTGCAATTAGTGACAAACGATAATTTTTCCAATCCAATGACATCGTAATAAATTATATTAAATATATATATATATATATATACATATATATATACATATATATATTTATATATAATAATACTTATATAACATAAATAATATTTTTAGTGATCGTAAAATATCTCTTTAAATCTATGGATTTACAATTTTACTTTGAGTTTCGTCCGTGACGTTAATTTTGTTTTTAATAATTTTAATAGGAAAGGGTTTGTTGAAATATATGAAGAAAATTGTACAAAATTGGAACTTATAATGTCTAAGTACCTATCTAAATAAATTTTGAGAAAATAATTTTCGCAAAGGCCATGTTAAAAATAATTTTACTTCAAATTAAAATTTTCATCAGAAATAACTAATATTCACTTCAGTTGTAGTCCCTTGCTGTACATTTATTAAAAAAAAAACGGTTTTTTCCTGCAGTCTCAATTCGTCGATTAGAAACTAGCTGCAGCGAGAGTACCAAAATATTGCTAAAACATTTATGGTAAGTGACCTTATTTCTGTTTTAGTAACTACTACTAACACAGAAATATAACATTAACACATCAGTATAGCTTAGAAAAACTAAGAATCGTGTCGGAGTCAAGGAAATGATCCTAGCATGTTGTAAATCAGGACGGTCATTTCCAGTTAGTATCCATTCATAAAATTCCATATTATCGCCCATCTGCTAATTGTATCGAAAGACACTAAATATATATATACATATGTTATATTAGCCTGTTAAAAATATAAAACTGGCAGATTGTTGTCAATTAGTTATGTGCGAAAATACCCATTACACGTAACGAGGATTTCATCTCAGCGACAACGCATGCGCATATTGAATCTAAGTTGAGTATGGATGTAGGATTAAACAGTGTTAGAGCTACACTGCAATTCGTTTCTAACTGCAGAATGAATAGGTCAACTCGTCCTGGGTACTGACCACGCCCTCACAGAATACCGACATGAAATAGCAGCATAACGCTGTTGAGTTTCGTCTGGTGATCGAAGGGATCCGGAGACCTTTATTACTGGTGACAAGGAATTCTATCTCAGTCCTCAAGGGTGACAACGCATCTGCACAGGAATCACTTAAAATCAGTTGAACTGTGTGCTCGTTTGCAATTCTCAATGTTATAAAAAAAACAAAAAGTAGATGTCGAGAGCCATAGTCATCACTCACCATGTGGTTAACTGTGTGCTCGTTTGTCTCCTTAACAATGTCTCCAAAACTTAAAGAAAAAAAAATGTATGTACGAACCGGTTAGACCGGGGAAGGATTCCGCACTTACAAAATATAAGAGTGAAATAGCAACATAATGCTGCTATGTTTTAATGGTGACGTATACCATCTCAGTCACTTCAGAAGTATGAAAAAAACATATCAGGCCATGCTCACTAATTCTCGTACTCCGCGTAGTTAACTTACTTGTTAGATCAATCATTCGTTTGGTTCATTGATATGCTTAATATAATAATTTTCTACTCTTATTAAATATACTCATTATAGACATAAAAATCCGACGGAAGAAATCAAAAAAATTGTATACCCACCAATTTTTTTGTTACCATCGAAATTATATTTATAGCAAATGGAACGATGGTGGAAATTCAGTTCCTGTATTATTTAGGAATTAATGTAGTATTCCAGCTACATTATAGTTCTGTTGGTATTGATTTGATGATTGATTGAAAGTACTAGAAGTTTGCAATTAAAACTGTGGCACCTGATGGCAAAGGATGACTGCGGCCAGTAAAAGGAAGCGATTCGCATAAAATATAAGAAAGACTCTAAATATAGATGCATTGTCATTCCTGAGGATTAAGATGGAGTGACTCGTTACAAGCAATTGGGTTTCTGTACGAATCGTACGAAAGCTGCTAGCATTATGCTACTATCTCCAACTCATTTATGCTCCAGTTGGAATCTGCAGCATGACTCTAAAAATATATAGCGTTTCATTATTTTTAATAGAATATATCCAATAGATTAGTTATTAACATCCGACTGCTGAGTCCGAATCCAAAACATCTTATCAAATCCAAAATCAGATGCTGCCAAGAAATTATGTCGACTAGTCTCCATCAATCAGTAGTGCTCTAGATCATTTATCTTGGTATCTAGTAAAGTAGTATCTACCCATGTAGTATCTATACATATGTATATGTTGGCATTTTTTGTTTCATTTAAGGAACGATCCACATGTCCTTTAGTATAAAAGCACCGATTTAGATTAAGATTAAAAAAGATCTCCTTAAGTTATTTTCCATCAAAAATTTAAATTCTATTTCATAATCTTATTGGTGCTGGCACCGGAACTTAGTTTGCTCACGTACCGCGATATTATAAAACGTCCCGTACCCCGTCCACAGGGAATTAGGGAGTATCTTTTTTTTCAGAATAGGTGGCAAAATTAACAACCATTATCTGATGAAAAGTGATTACTGCCGCCCATTACCATCAGCAAAACCATAGGAGGCAAAGGTAAAGGACCTTTAAAATTTTAATTTTTTTAAAAAAGTAAAAACTCTTTTTTGGAAAGCTTCTTTTTTTTTTTATTACATTGAGAGTAACTAACGGGCTCACAGTTCACCTAACCGTAAATGATTCCTGCGTCCCATGACATCTACATTTATCTTTGACAAGGAAGCATAATGCAGATGCGTTGCAACCTTTGAGGATAGAGTAATAAGTTCTATCGCTAAATTGCGCTAAAGTCGAATCGGTTCAGAAATTAAGTTATTCGAATCGGAAGAGATTCCAAAGAGTAGTCGTTGTAGATAACTTCATGTCAAGCACAAAGTGGTGAATTGCCAAACATCATGATGATGAGGATGACATTTTGAATTCTATCGTGATGTAAGGTGTTTAAACTCAGCAGCTGGTATTAAATATTAATTGGAGTGGGCTTACTGGTTTTCGTCATCAAATATAATAGTTTAGTATTGTTTTTATTAAAGACAAATTCTTTGAAATGTAGAAAAAGAACATCTCAAGAGTAGTTAATTTAATAATGATGTATGAAAGAGGTAAACAGATATTGCTATCCAAGTTTCACCTTGATTTAATTCAATTGGTAAATGTCATGATAAAAAATATTGTAAAAGTAAGAATATACATAAATGTTGCAATGTTATACAATATGGTTATAGGTCATATATTGCAGTGTTCGTTGATATCCCTTTCAAATTGTATTATGCATGAATATCATCGAGAACGTAATACCTTGGCAAATTTATTCGAATAAGCCATAATATAATTATAATATCATTTCCTGTTGAGAGTACAATCAGAAATAATTTCATTACTGTTCTTGATTATCAAAGTTGATTTCATAAGGGTTGTAACATAATAATGGGCTAGATTTATTATGTTTCATTTAGTATACAATACAGTACCATTTTAGTATAATTACTATAATGGTAAATAATTAAAAAACACAATGCCACATCCAGGGTTGAGTAGGTATCGCATTGATCTACATTAGTATCGGTCAAAAGCACTCACAACAGACATATTTCTTTTGTATTCCAAATTCTAGTTTGTAACGCCGCATTCGAGGTCGCATGGATATAAATATTTGTACTCGAAAATCGCGTCCTCCCAAAGACTTCATATGTTCATGATGATATCGACTAATATAAATCGCATCACAAATTATTTCAATGCGTCAATAGCCTAATGGTTTAGGGTACGGTCTGCGAAACGTAAGGTCGTAGGTTCGAATCCACCAATAGACTATTGTCGTGAACCATCTCACAGCACAAGCATTTTCAACTTAGTTAACTTAGGTTAAACGGAATTAGAAATGTTAACAGCATTGCTGTTATTTAAAAAAAAATGATACGGTAGTCTTATCGGGAGGCACAGGAATACCGATGCGCATTACATCTGACTGAAGAAGAGGATAATGAATGAGTGCTTTAGTGTTTGCGCGTATACTTAAGGCGCTTTTATATATCTAGTGCAGTTCATTTTATCTATTAAAAATCAAAAGATAATACCGTGACAAAATCAACTGAAAAGACATCATATTTCCAATGTACAATACAATTTATAAGTTGAGACCAAAGCTCCAAATAGTATATATATATTTAATATTAAGGATCTTTTTTATATACCTAAAGATAGTCAAATAAGGCGATGGTTTATGTCCTTAGTTTTAATAGATTAATAAAAATAAAACCTTGATTAAAAACAAATTATAGATTAATATAACAAATTGAACCCATTCATAAAGTTAAATCCGAGTGGCTAAGCGTGGTGACGACGGCCAATACCTTTCATGGTCTACGAGGTTTATTTATGTTCAAAGAGGACTTTAATAGATTAATATCACGATCAAGTATTTACTCAAAATAATACAATTATATAGGTCGAATTGGTTAATGCAGCAATTGTTCTGTATTATAAATATTAGATGAAATAGCAGCATGACGCTGCTGTTTTTCTTTTGATGAATGTAGTTGTTTTTTTTATAGTATAGGTGGCAAACTACCATGCAGCCCACCAAGTAAGTGATCACCACTGCCCATGAACATTCGCAATACCAAAGGCGTCGCAAATGCTTTGCCGACCTTGGAAGCCAGCTTAGGAAGGTGTAGGTCCTTTTCCTAAAGGTCCCTAAGTCGTATTGGTTCGAAAACACCGCTAGCGATTGCTGATTCCACAGAGTAGTTGTGCGTGACAGGAAATGTCACTAAAGCGCACAGTGGTGGATTGCCAATCATCGAGATGATGAGGGTGAAATTAATAATTCTGTCTTGATGTTCGATGTTTAAACTTAGCGGCTGGAATTAAGCCGAACAACGCCTAAGAACACTCCCCATGGTAAATTCGGTAAAAAATGCAAAGAGATGCAACATCTCTTCGCAACGCCATTGAATCAAGCCGATTGGAAATTACCTGGTAATCAATGATTCGAGCTGCTCTCCGTTGAATGCGATCAAACGGAAGAAGCTGGTAGTGGGGTGCCCCGGCCCAGAGATTAGAACAGTATTCCATGTGAGGCCGAACTTGCGCTTTGTAAAGCTGCACACAGTGGGCCGACATGAAATACCGTCTCGCTCTATTAAGCGAGCTCAGTGTTTTAGAGGTCAATTTGACCTTATCCTCCTAGTGACCGCGGAACTGTGGTAGCTAGGGAGTGTTTTGAAAATAAGGAGATGCGACAAAGGGAATCTTTTAGCGGTACGCGTAAACTTGTGCCTTCGTGGGGTTAAATTAGACTAGATTTAGTCGGCCCCAATCTGAAACTTTGTTTAACAGAGTCTCGACTTCAGACACGAGTATGTTCCGTAACTCTTTTTTATTTATTTATAATAAGAGTACATAACACTTTAATTACAAAAAATAACATTCAAAAAACCACAGAGGTTTGTCGAGAATGTTACTTTACAATAATACTTACAATAACAATGTTGAGCAATACATGCAAGTACCTACATTAATAACTAAAAATATAATACACTGAAGTTCATAATTTACATACGCAGAAGTAAAGGTGGGTAGAAAGAGCACCTATGCATTCAATGCATGTACAGGTTGTTCAAGAAATGAGATTTTAATTTTTGCTTTATGTTTTAAACTGTGATGCTCAATGAATGAAAGATACATCCATAACATTAATAATGCGTGGTATGAGATACGGAGTGGTTCTTTCACTATAAATATTAGTTGCTGCGATAGTGACCAATTTTCCTTTAGTTTTGAACCGTGTTTGGAAATGATGGTTTATTTTGTTTTGTCTCTTATTAAAGAAATGTTCTTTTATGTTGCTGTAGGTGGTTTTAGTGTGAACAGGAAGTACTTTAAAATATCTGAATAATGCCGACTCATCGTTATGTTTAAATTGTTCTTTTACTTTAGATGGGACAATCATTTTTAAAATTCTAATTTGCTAGTTAAGTATAGAGTTGAGATGTGTTTTAAAAGTTCTGCCATAGCTAGTTATACCGTAGCCAATAACGGAATCAACGAGAGCGTTATATAACACGAGTTTAACCTTAAAGGGTATTCTATCTTTAATAATATATAGTACGCTTAGGAAAGCTCTAAGTTTTTGACATACATTAGTGATTTGATTTTCATGAGCTACAAGGTATGCGTCAGAGTTAAGTTGACCCTTGTTGTACGGCGAGCGAATATGGACGAGTTTCGTTTTTTTAGCATTTAGCACTAGTCCATTATCATGACACCACTTATTAATGTTTTCGAAGTCTGCTTGCACTTTGACCAGAGCAATAATAAAATCACCATTAGCAATGAGCAGACAAGTGTCATCCGCGTATTGGTAAGAAGTGGACCAGCGAAGCACACCATTCATATCATTGTCATATGCAATAAGTGAAGAGGACCAAGGACAGAACCTTGGGCTGTTCCTTCTTTAACTGGTAAAGTTTTACTGCTGATATCCTTAACATTAACGCAGTATGTCCTATTTTGCAGGTAATTCTGGCACCATTTTAGTAATGGACCTCGCACACCAGTATTATGTAGTTTAGTAATAAGTGTGATATGGTTTAAGGTATCAAATGCTATAATATAAATTGAGATAACAGAGAAGTTGTACTTTTATTAGGCGTCCATAAAATCATGAATTTATGCGCTATATTTCTCAACAATTTTATTAATAGAAGGTAGTAAAGTAATCGGACGATAATTTGAGACATCATCATGCCTCCCCAGACCAGTGTTGAAACGATTATTTACTAAATTAGCAATAGTAATGGGTATTTTATTACTGATCTTCTTGATGTCTAGAATTTTAAATCCGTCTAAACCCGGGGCCTTAAAAGTATTTAGAGAATTTATGATTTTGTTTATATTTTTTGAAGTTGCCTTTTAATTCCCTTTTAATACTTACATCCACGGAATTTATATAATCCCTTATATAAATTCCGTAAAATGTCCTATTATAAAAGAAGGGGTGTTTTACAAGATGTCAATATAGATTTAACTGAGCTTTGGGATTCATCAGCAAATTTATTGGCGATGTTTAATACAGGTAAGTTGTGCTTATTGAATGCTTTTACAATTATTTCATCAATAGATTTGGTAACTCTTCCACAAATTGTGTTCACTATTTGCCACATTTTTTTAGGGTTAGTATAGTTACGTTTAATGGCAATATTGTAGTACTTTTTCTACATTTCTAAAATATTCAACAATTTTATTTATTTTTTTGCGTGATTTGTTGTATTGCAACCTTAAGCATTTGTTAGTTGGATCTGATTTCCATACTCGAAATAATTTATCCCTTGCATCCAACATATATGAAATATGTTTGTTAATCCATGGGTGTCTAGAACGTACGTCGTACTTATTATCTTTAGTTTAGAAAGCGCATTCTTGAATTTAGATTTGATGAACTCGTGTATATGAATTGGGCAGCTCATATTATTTCTGAGAGACCAATCCACCTTATTTAATTCTTTATATAAAATTCCACTATGATAATAGCATATATTGTATCTTTTGGTACCACCCTGTATATGATCTAGCCCACTTTTGCAAGCGATTAATTCGACGCGGTGATCCACCAGTACAGTATCGACAGCCGCAGAGTATGCAGATATTGTAGATATAGAGAGATAGAGAGCCTTGCCAAGACGTGGTGAATACATGATTTAGTTACCGTATCACTTCGTTGTACGGTATCAGATGCAGTCAGATACTCCCCACTCAAAACCGTGTTCGGACAACATATTTGAGTACAAATCCCAATAGGAAGAGCGTGTTTTGAGGTCAATGTTTATATCACCAAGTAATATCATATCAGTGGAGTAATATTTGTTTATATGTTAAGTTAACTCGGTGATAAATATAAGTTTGTTTGTGGAAGGTGGCCTATAGATTGCGCACACGGTTATCGAACTATTGTATGATGTTACGAAAGTACCTGTACTCGTTTCAAATGAGTGGGTTTTTTATGGACTGCGTTGAGAATTTTAAGTAGTTTTTAACGTACATAATTATACCACCCCCTTTCCTATTGTTTCGTAACTGTGTGTACATTCCATAGTCTGGAATTTGCAAAAGGTAACATATGGCTTGAGATATACCCGCTTCTATTACAATAATTATATCTGGCATTAAGATTGAAGAATCTATCAGACAAAGTAACTTAGAAAAGTTTTTAAATGGGTGAACGTATGTTAACGTGAATACAAAATATATAAATTTTTTGATTATAGATGTTTGTGACAAAGGAGTTGACTGAGTTACAATTTTTAATTTCTATGATATTATTAGACATAACTTGCAGCCAATTTTATAAGATATAATTTACTTAGTATGGTAATAGTTTAACAAAGTGATTCAATGTCAGAGGGGAGCGTATTATGTTCACCTGTTTAGAGTCTTCATCCTTTTTGGCGTCTATGCTCATTGACGTTTTCTCGAAAGATTGTGTATTGGACTGTGTATTCTCCCTAAAATCAAATAAAAGCAAGGCTGGCTTCGCCGTCTTGAGATGGTAGTGAACGGCGTTAAGGTTGGAATGAAGTTGGTATCAGGGAATATTGCAGGGAAATCAACAGCGAGCGTGGCAGAGTGTGCCGTATGATTTAGCTCCGTTAGCCCCCGGCAGGATGGCTGTAGAGTGGAATATTGCCCCTACCCCAGAATACGTGGGGCAGCCTGAGCATACACACTAAGGTTGCATAGGGTAGCCTGAGCGTGGACGCCCAGTGAGGGAGGAAGGAGGGGGGAGGGGGTTCGAGCTACTTCACTCACCGGACTAAACACAAAAGTGTATGACACATCTACTTTACGCCAGTGTTCTATGAGGCGATTGTACTTCCCCGGTGGAGCCGACCCACTCGTGCAACAACAAAAGCTGATGTTCGGCCCTACCACCTAGGGATACCATGTAGTGATCCGAGTAACCAATTACAGGTAACGTGATAGCAAGATCAATACTAATGTGTAACTTGAATATGTGTTGTGCATTTAAGTAGATGTCACGGGTTGAAGTTATCACTATAAACTATAAGAAAAAACATCACACATTTTTCATATAATATAGCTAAAAAGCTAGATAAAAATTACGTCACCAACGTTTTTTCAGATGTCTTATATTCATTCATTACATTATTGTAGCGTATATTTACCATTTCAGTCTACGCCGTTTAACTTCGAATCGAGATTTCAAAAGTATATTGTTTAAAAATAAAATATGGCCTATTTTATAAAGAGATAATGCGGCTTTTAATTATTGAAACGATTTTCAGAATTAGTTAAACATATTCACTGATTAACGCCTACAAATAAAAACTAATATTAGTACAAAACATGAATTTATCATATAGCCAGCATCAATATCAATTTAATAGTTAAATTATACATACATGATTGTCCATTCAGTGCATAAAGCTGTAATGTGCGATGATATGATAATATCCTTGTTCAGCACCCTTTAATGGTAATTACAATCCAGCAACGCATTGATAAGGCTATATTACGGTTATTTAGATAAAGTATGATCCTCCAAGTTACAAATGACGTGACAAAGCAAGCGAACGACGTGTAATGATTGTAAATAGCAAAGACATTATTTAGTATTAAGACAATCTTACTCATCTTCAGTCGCGCTAATGGCTTTAAACAAATTGAAACACAACCGGTAAGCGATGTTGAGGAACATTCTATCCATTTATGATATGTATTATACTTGATATTTTTTGAGTTGTATAATAAAACATAGTATTGTATAAATTTAAATTATGTAGTCAATGGTTTTATTTTAACAAATTGTTTTTTTTTGTTAATACACTTTCTATAACGATAAGTACGTCTTATCTATTAAATAATATATTCGGTGGGACCTACATCGATTATACGATATCTGTTTCAACGGTCAGTTGATATTTCACTAGTAATGGTAGAGCAGTCATCAATTCGTTTGTCACCCCAGTAATATTTAAAAAAATTAAAAGATGTAGTCTATTTTAATTTTTTCGAGCTCATAAAATAGCATACAAATTGTATAGTTTTCCGTTGAAATTTAGCAGTCTAAATAATATATTTTATGTCTCTATATACCAGAAATACATTATAAAAATGCATAAAAAATATTTGCGTACAATTCAGTGTAATTCAATGAGAAAGATAACATCCATTTTAAAAAGAAATTCATTTCTGCACACAATAACAATAATTTGCTAAAAATTACCTGTCCATTCGTAGAAGTTTGTTTTTCTGCTTATATGTAATCGTATCCAGTGGAAATGTCATGTTTTAAAGTGATAGTCAACAACGAAAATGCTTTACCACCCTTAGGTTGAAAGTTGTTTGCACATCATGAAACTACAAAGTCTATTTTCGCTTAAGATGAGATGTGACAGTAAATACCTCTGTCACCACTTCATTTGAACTTAGAGCTGTTATGTCATTTCATGCATAATAATTGATAAAGCACATACTACCGTGTAATCCACGATATTATATGAAATATTATTTGCTGTTGCATCTTGTTCTAGTTTAGCGTATTGTTTGAGTCATATTATTAAAAGACGATATTAGAACAATTAAATGAAATGAAATTAAAAATATATAATAATAATTATAAGTTGAAAGAATTATACAATAAACCGACCTTCCTTAGTTTAAATTCAGGTCTATAATTAAAAATATATTATAGGTAACATCGTAATTATAAGTTGAACGAATTATACAATAAACCGACCTTCCTTCCTTTAAATTCAGGTCTATAATTAGTAGCATAAAAGTGGAAACATTTTCTGATGAATGATAACAGAATATTGAATTGTTAATACGTATTTCCGCCATTTCCTTAAAATATTTTTGAATGGTTTCTAACAAGGTTCTAACAAATATTAAAACCCCATAGTTTCAGTGACATCTATATTATATAAATAGAAAAATAACGTCTACTTCTTTAGAAGAAAGATTAAAACAAGACGCACATTAAACTTTTGCTTTGATTGACTTACAGTCAACCAATTGTGTTCATTTAATTAATAAATAAAAGCTTTAGTGAAGTTTTAATTTACTGGAAGTTGTTTTCAAAAATGGTAAAGCAATTATATGGTCGAGTAAGAGAGAAAATGGAACAAAAATTGCGAAAGGAATTTTCCACAGTGGAAAAACGCTGCGGTTAGGCAAATAATATTGATGTATTGTGCATCGAAATTATTAAATTTTATAATGTGGCTCTCGGTAAATTACTTACGACTGTAAAAACTATGTAAAACCTATTTCTTCTAACACATTTCAACTTATCATCAGTACTTTATATTATATTTATAAGATTTGCACAATGTGTAAAGACCACTCGGAACACTGTCATGATCACATCAGCTAGTATCGGAATCCTTGGCGTTGACATATCGACCGACGATCAGTTCCGCGGTCACTTGTAGGGTAAGGCTAAACTGAACTGTAAAAACTTGGCATGCTTAATAGAGCAGGATAGTATTTCATGCGTCAACAAAATAAATTATGCCACTGCACAGTAAAGCACCTGTCATTAACTATCTTTACAGTTAGTCTAAGTTACCGAAAGTCGAAAGCCGCGGTATAAACTTTCAGCAAATTTCGAACTTATCGATGAGAAATATAGCAAGCAATAAATAAACTATTAATTATGCATACGCAGGCAGAAACGCACAAATAATAAATCGCTAATAAACTGAACATAATGGTAAAGCGAGACGGAAAAAAGAGAAGAATGAAAAGACATCACGTAGTGCCCCCACCCTGTTGACGCTAATGATGACGATAATAATGCTTAATAAACTGGGATTTCAGTAGAAGTTTCCAATTCATAGATAATACGGATAGACACATCAAATGTACACAATTTTCAACTAGTTCCGTTCCGGTTTTTTTCCAGATCCTTATAATAAAAAACACTCGCTAATATTTGTAAGTCTTACCTAATGCTTACTTATGCTAATTATAATTCGCTTAAAACTGGCTAAGTCGCGCCTTCGCGTGAAACTAACTCTCACTTCACCAGTTAATAATTTAAACGCCTACATAATTCTAATAGCAAGTTATATTTTACTACTTAACAATGTACATTACAAGTACTACTTAACAATGCACGTTACAAGTACTACTACTAACAATTGCTAATTCATAGAAATTACCACAATATAACAATTAAAGGTCATAAGCATCACATTAAAGTAATTGCAGTCGATGGATGCAGGTGGCTCGGGATTGTAATTCGTGACAATCTACGGAAAAGACTGCATGAAGTCTATTTTAAACTAATTCTTCTATAAAAAAATATAAGAAGGTTTTGAAGTTTCGGATATCTCGAGCTACAAAATATTGTTTAAAAAGGTCAACTTTTTAGTTTATTTGAAATCAATTAATTTTTTTAACTTTTTTTTTAATGGGCCGTTGTCATCAATTACCATCAGTGTGCTCATTTGTCACTAATAATATTAAATAAAATACAAATATAAATATATTGTGCGTATCTATGCTTATATAAGTACTTAGGTATTAGGTATGTAGTCTAGTTAGCGGTAATAACCTATATTACTATGTCAGCCCGCCTGCATCCATATATATGCCACCATGCTTTTGGTTCACTGTGTGTTCCAATACGAAATGTCCAACTTCTCTATTGCATCAGCTACTTCAGTTTGGCTTGAAGTTATGGAGACTGTTAAGTTATCCTATACAGGTAAATGTTCTTATTTCGGATTATATTATCGCGATGTTTTCCTTACTACCAGAACACGAAGTAGAATAGTTTTCAAAATTGCAATTAACAAATTGATGTACGCCCCGTGAACAGAACACATTTGCTCTCTTTGTCTTAGTTATTAAAGACACTCATCAAGAAAATCCCTTTTTTCATCGATAAGCTTGCAGCTCTTCATTTAGCACTATTTCAACCGTAATTCTGTTCAACCCCAACTGAAATGCTAAAATTTAATTGCTTTCGGACAGGATTTCGTTAGATTCGCGCCCGCACTACATTGATGACAGCTAGTGCCCTAACTGTACGAGGTCAGCCGATCCTTTTACGGTCTTCGAAACTAAAAAGAAAAAAAAAGAACTACTCTTCTACTAAATCTTATAATAATTTACTACTTCTTTACTAAATCGTTTAATAGTACGATAAACAAACCTCGGTGACTGCACCGATGAAGCGTAACAGCCACTACTCTGTGTTCCTTTTGCACTCCATTTATTTAAATACAATCAATTTACTTTAAGAACGCACGAAAGTTCCTTATTCAATATTAATCCAAATTTTTTGCCAGTATTCCAAATTTAAATAATATAAGGCTGTGACAGAACTAAGGCCCGACTAGTTAACTGATCATTAACAAGCAGAAGAAAATAAAAATTGAATTCGAACTCCAGGACCAGATACTCGGTTCAGGCACGGAGTATTTAAAACGTTAAATTAATAAAAACAATTCAAATCAACTGTATAAACGAGTAAGTTTACGCAGAATCAAAACTGAGTTTCGTCCAGGTAAAACGGACGTCAGTATGGACGTTTAGTTACTTATTACGGTCGACCAATTAATCTGATTATATTAAAAAACTGTTTTGATAATGTTTGTAATTTGCCATAAATGTCATTGATAATGGTTCTATTTTAAGAGACAGATTTCATCACAACAAATAAAGTAACTGTTTTATATTGCGTAATGTTGATGCATTTCATATGTTTAAATACGATATCGATTTATCCAGATTCTGTTGATGTTGATGCTGTTATATGCGGCTCTTACAGCTTCATCGGACATAGGGCTCACGGAACTAAGGGGTCCGTGAGCTTATATCGATTTAAACAATCTTTGTCTGTTTTTAAATCAGTGTTTTTTAATTAAATTGATGAAAATATCAAAATGTTTTATTGACCTTCTGCATCCTTACTTAGTCTATGAATGTAGCCCAGATATCAATGAGGGTTTGTCTGAGAGTATAGTTCATTGGATCTAAAACAGACAAATAAGGTAAATACCATTTTTCTACATGGCTAATGTTAGTGATATCATAAACTGCTGCAGAACAAATTGAGCTAAGCTGGACACGTGGCCCGAATGAATTATTTATTTATTTATTAGAATTATAAAAGGTACATGATAATCTTAGGATAACACAGTGTCCTACAAAACTGTAAGCAAACAGTTTGACTGTAGGATAGCGGAAGGATAAAACAAATAAATTAAAATAGAGTGCACTTAGTATACAATGTAGTTTAAGGTAACGTATCTATTAGATGTTTCTTAAGTATTTTTTAAAATTCGAATTTGGTCTTCTCATCCCTAATACCTGCCGGCAAACCATTAAGTACATAAGGTACACATTTTCTGACGGTTCTGTCACCATATACACTGTATACACTCATATTTATACTATATTTACCTGCAGTCATTGCTCGGGTGTTGTAGGTATTACATATATTTATTAATACTGAACTATGCTCACGATTGTTAACTGCTAGCAAATATATATGTTTGAGACTAACCGGTAGTATTTTACATATTTTAAATAGTTTATAGTAGTCTCGTTTATATATTAATTTAGTTTTTTGATCTACAAGTAATTTAACAAATCTTATTTGAATATTCTCAAGTTTGAAAACATGGGTTTTATGTGTGAGTCCATAGCAATCGAGGGCATAATCAAGTATTGACTCCACTAATGAATCATAAAGTAATTTTTATGTCTCTTTAGGAACTCTATAGCTAAGATGGTAAAATTTACCAAGAATAAGTTTATTATATAAAAGATCAATATGTTCAACCCAAGAGAAGTTTTCATCTATTTTTACACCTAAATATGTTGTATATTTAACTCGTTGTATTGGTTTGCAAATACAGTTAACTGAGTTATTATTATAGCAGTCAAAAGAATGTGCAACTAGTCATGGAGGTGACTCTGTTAAAGGTAAGTAAGGGGAAGAACTATTCCATTGTCGTGAGACCATTTGACAACGGCGTCAACATCTTGTTGCACAAGGCGACAAGTCCTGAACCTTGTGGCACACCTAACCATTTTCTTATCACTTAGCTTGTCGCCTATCTTCACCCTATAGGAGCGTCAATTGAGGTAGTCTCTAAACCAATCGTTAAGAGGCTTCCCCACTCGATATTAGTATAGTTTCAGTATTGCATTCATTAACGTGTTTGTCTCGAGGTTATTAAATGCTTTTTTTAAAGTCGAAAAATATAGTTACTACTAAAAATAAAATATAAAAATATAGTAACTGAGTAATTTGTTTAGTCATTTAAATTTATGTTGATTTCATCTGTGAAATAAGACAATAATGTGTTTGTACTTTCCATTTTTGAAAACCATGTTGTGACTGTAATATAATACTATTGGTCTGTAAGTAATTACCAACTTGATTTACTATAATTATTTCTATAATCTTGTCTATACTCGATAATATTGCTATTGGCCTATAGTTTGAAAATATTTTGCGATTACCTTTTTTATGGATGGGACGAATTATTGCTTCTTTAACTTGATTTGAAAATTGAATGAAGCGTTCTGATCCAATATAACACCTGTACGCTCAATCAATGTAACAACTCAATTAAAACCTGCCGCGCAGCAAACCAAAACAAAGTGACATGACAAAACAAGTCATTAATGACTAGTCAGACAGATAATGACCTCAAACGAAGGGAGTTTGAAGGAAAGCAAGATAATTTTGTCCACCAGTGGGGCACTGTAGGATGATTAATAATAAAAGTAATAAAGTATGGCAATTGTAATGTATCATCATAACGATTACTAACACGCGGTTGACACTCAAGAACCTTTCTCCCCCATTGGATATTGGTTCTACAAGCTATGTGGCTGGCCCTTCTGAGCCAGCTCACTGATCTTTGAGTAGTCATCGACCTTCGTTTTAATGCTCTAACTCTAATGGATATTCTACACGTTACTAATTCTGTAATGCATAGAATCACTTTGCTTTTGTGATTTATTAGCCAACACCACACAGTATAAATATAATAACATAAATGAGACTAACCTAGTAGAGTATCCTTTATTTATATTTTATATAAAGTATATATTAGTGGTACATAGTTTAGAAATATTTTAACCCCGTTTGATGTTTCACCTGTCGTAAAAGATTAAGTGTTTAATTACTCACGGATCATTAAATATGGATAATTTTAAGTGTGTTAAAGCATGATAGCTTTGTGTAACGATTAAATACCATAATGATACATATTGAATAGTTTTATTGTACATAATGTAACTTTATTATTATGTAAATTGTAAAATAAAGTAAACGTAACTGGGCTCGATAATAAATGTTACATATTAATTTTAAAATTATACTTAGGTCATACTGAAAGTTTCTGGATTTTGATGAATAAGACGAGGTATTACATGTATAATTCATTTATTATTTTACGAAGAATATTACTTCACTATATAATGTAAGACTGGATGCAGTGCTTCGTACAATGATTCCATTGAATGCAAAAATGCATCCAGTCTTCAGTAGGGACCTCTTCAATGGCTTCATGGAACGCATTCGCCGCCTTCGCTTCCGGGCTTGTAAAACGTAAACCTCTAAGCTTTCTGTAATTTTCGGTCCGGGCTGTATGGCGGATGCGTCAAAAGTCCAAATTTGAGGCCTTCAAATATGCATTTGTTAACTGAGCGGAATGTGCTGAAGCGTTATTGGGGTTCAGGACGACATTACTGCGACGTTGTTATTCGAGAACTTTTTCTTACACTCTGGGCAAGCAATAGTTTACGTATCCATCTGCAGTCACGTCTTTGGTTTCCAAGCAACATTTTAATGTTTTAATTTGACAAAAGAGGAAACATTTTCTTGTCGGAGTTACCACATTTTTTAACGTCCGCAAGTCTTCAAAAGGAAAGACCCATGTCGACTAGCTTTTTCTTTCCGGTTACAAGTAGTGCAACCAGATTTCGTCACCAATTACGATATTATAGACAGCCAATGACTGTAGTCCATTAAACTTTTTATCATTTTACGGCACCACTCGACACGCAGTCGTTTCTAATCTGCCGTTAAATCAAGTGGAAACCTTCCAGAACTTTAGATGCACATGCAAAATGTTTGACACTTGGCTCATTCCAATGCCTAATACAGTTGTCGGACGGTATTAATATTAGAACCTTTAACCGCAGTCACTGGCCGACCTTCACGTGTCTCTTCATGGAGGTAATCACGTCCACGTTTAAATTCCTTAAACTACAAATACACAGAGCTGTGACAGATTTCATCACCAAAGGAAAAACTCTGGGAACTCGCTTGTTGATTTAATCCACGAAAATCGTATAAAATCATTAAGCATACATTTTAAAAAGTTAAATTCACTGCAACAGCGACACACAATTTTCTAAAGGACGCTACGATGAAAAACCAAATGACAATCTCGCAAATTAAAAAGTAACATGTTTCCAGAGAGTTGCATTTTTAAATTCCGTAATTGCCAGTTCGAAAAACTTTCAGTATGCCTCATGTTCACTTCAGCTCATTTCAGCCCCATGTATTGTCAATATGTACTTCAGTTAGTATTAGACTAAAAGATTTCAAATTAAAATATTTCAAATTGATATATTTATTAATGGTTTTTATTAATGATATAATGAATATCATACATTTTAATCACCAGAACAGACAGTCGTAAATCCACTATAAACACTTCGATAATATAAGGTCGACTAGATCACGTGCATAACTGTTGGCAGTAATATATAAAGATTTCTATTAGTATTTCTACAATATAGAGTCTGTTTAGCAACACGCGGTGGTCAATATGTTCTTTTTTTTAACTAAATATTCGCTTTATGCTTTGTATGCATAGGTTTACATTTTTCTTACAGAAACAGTAAATAGTACTTTAGCACGTTTCTTGTGAGTTTTTTTATTAATTTAAGATATAATTAAAAGTGTGTTTATTAATTATAAATAAACAATTTAAGCAAAAAAATCTATTTAAAAATATCACCTACAGTCGTTAATGCATTTATCCAATATATCTTCTCACATCTCTTAAACAACATGTCGTAGCTTAATTAATGACGTATTAGATAACGCATATTGCTGCTTCCCGCGGTTCAAGTAATACTTGTTATCTATATGACGTCACATCGAATAAAATATGGCATATATTTAAATATTTAGAAGGTGACGTTTATTGGCGATGTTATAATGATGATTTTATGCGAGAGAAATATATTTTTATTATACACAATATACTAAAAGCACGGACAAGCGTACGGCCATCGAACCATGACTAGACGTGAAAAATCCACAACACAAGTGACAATACAAATAATAATTCTACTTATGGTAAGTAACAGTCGCTGTACTTTAAGTTATTTTAAAAATAAGTAATTTGTCAAATAGTTGTCAATGGTTTTCAAAGTCTTTTAATAAAAATTGTACATAGTTTCTATTGGTAAAAAATAATAACAATAACGAAATCAAGTAAAGTAAACTCAAGAAGATTATGTCATTTTCAATATGGTAGAACAAAAAGCTATTCAAGAAACATGCTATATAACTAATACGTTGGTAACGGTAAGGAATCAGTTTTGCAGATATCGGCCTTAAATAGCAGAATATTGTGTGTTCACGTATCCATGGGGTTAATAATATATGGATCTATAAGGTATAAATTAATCACACTCGGCTAACATGTATGGCCTTTACATATATCTTTTTATTTAAACCTTTATTGTTGCAAACAAAGGATTAGGGTAGGTCTTAATCTTACGTTCGCATAAACTTGTAAAATAGTCTCTCAGTTCTTTCTTCTTTATTCTTTATTACGTCGCGCTGACGTCCTAACGTTGTCTTTTTTATCAGCTATTTAAGTTATTTAGTTTGTTTATGAGTTAAAGTATGTATTTTTCCCTTGTTCAGTTGTATACTTTGATATGTATTATACAAGACAAAGACTATTACAATCACCAACATAAACCAACACACTTTTTTTTTACAGAATAGGTGGCAAACAATCAAGCAACTCACCTGATGATAAGTGATTACCATCACCCATGGACATCCAGCAGACCAGAGGAGTCGTGGATGCGTTGCCGGCCTTTAAGAAAGGTGTAGGTCTATAGGTCTTTCTTGAAGGTCCCTAAGTCGGAAATATCGTATATAATATAGAAAATATCGTATATATATATATATATACGATATTTATATAGATTCTATATATATATATATATATAGGTAGTTTAGAAATACCACTGGCGACAGCTGATTTCACAGACTAGATGTTTGTGGCAGGAAATTGTAAAAAGGGGAAAACACTGTCGTGAACGATTCAAACCACACTTCACAATACGATCAAATGGAAAGCGCTGGTACAGTGGTACCCCCTACCCAGAAATGTGAGCAGTATTCCATTCGTAAGCCAAAGTGAAGGAAAGTTATACATGGTGGGACGACACTCCAAGTGACTGCAGAACTTAATGTCACACGATACGTCAAGAGAATCCGATACTAGCTGAAGTAACAAGCGGGGTGTTTTCAATATTAGGAGATACGATAAAGGGGTTGTGCTTAGTGGTAAATGCGCAAACTTGTCAATTTGAGACGTTTAAGAAAATGTCGACTTTAGACACAAGTTTGTTCCGGCTCTCATTGCCGTTTTCCAGAGAAATATTGGCGCCGCCAGTGTATAACGCATCCCATGTGCTCTCATCCGCATAACTACGATTGTTATTTACAACATGTCGTGTCATTTTGAGACGTTTAAGAAAATGTCGACTTTAGACACAAGTTTGTTCCGGCTCTCATTGCCGTTTTCCAGATAAATATTGGCGCCGCCAGTGTATAACGTATCCCCTGTGCTCTCATCCGCATAACTATGAATGTTATTAATAACATGTCATAATTTCTCGGGGAGCTATAGGAAGGAACCTTCAAAAAAACCACTTTGTGACAAACCCGGCCAGTGCTCGATGAGTCAAATAGACCAGAAAGTCACCAGCTGAGCGATCCCGAAGGAAGCTGTACTGGCGGTCGCTAATTAGCTCGTGTTCCTCTAGGTACCTCATAATCTGGCAATTTACAATCGATTCCATTATTTTAGAAAAAGGGCCTTATAGCTATAGGCACCTTTTGTAAGGATCGGGTCCACCAACACTGTCCTCCCGCAGGTCGGGACGACGCCTAACGAGTTGGAGTATGGAAAAATACGCGTAAGAACCTCACTACCTCATCTACCGGACGACTCTTTACAAAACGCTATACCTAAATGGCTATACCTAAGAAGATTAAGCCAGTAATATATAATTCTCTACTAAAATCACATACTGAGTACTTAATAGAAACCTGGGGATCAGCAGCATCAACCAATTTATTGTCGTTACAATGAACACAGAATAAAATTATAAAGGTATTATATCATTTCGACTACCGAACCCCAACTAAAGAACTATACGCCAAAACAAAATTATAACTTATAACTAAATTTAGAACTTGTACTCTTATAATGAATATAAAAAACAACAATAAATTCGAAAAAAGGTATAACAAACGTAACAAACACTAACTAACTAACTATGGAAATAAAACTATTTTGTTTGAAGGCATTCAAACGTTTAACACACTGCCGGACGAGATCAAGAATTGTAACGGTATGAATATTTTCAAAAACAAACTCAAATCACATATTATTGCCAAAATATAACAATCGCTTCTCAATTATATTAACTTCAATTATGTTTAATTTAATTTCTAAAGTTTTTACATTACTCTCATTGTAAGTGAAAATTTGTGTTTCTTATGAGAAATAAAGATTTTTAACCACAAACGCAAAAATGTGTAACACATTTACTTTACGCCGGTATTCAGTCAAGCAGTGGTACATCCCCGTTCGAGCCAGCTTATTCATGCAACAACAAAAGCATCTATACTTGTACTTGATACTTGGCTCTACCACCTTCAAAAATCTTAATGTAATATAATTTTTTTTTCATAACATATTCAATAATATAACATATTTTTGTCATAAAAATTGAATAAAATTTACGTTAAAGTTAACCTAACTGAAGCATCAAAGTAAATAACACGAGACTGTCAAAGTATAGTAGTAACATTCTGTACAGAATGTCAATTAGCGAGTGTACGCGTGTTATGTAGGTTAGTTAGCGCAGGTCCGGACTATTGGAATTGATGAATTAATTTAACGCATATTTGTACGCTTAATGCGATAACATATGCACACCCTATGGAAATAACAACGGAATGCCCTTTATACACCATTGAATTAACGCTTATTATCTTACTATATAATACCAACGATACATACATATATACGTTTGACCAACTTTTTTCGTTATTTTTTAAATCTGTCTTTAAATCGTCGTGTCTAACAGATAAAAATAGATGTAAATGATATACCGGATACAAATCACACTTGTAATACAGATTTTCAGATAAATATAAATATGAGTAGTGATCTAATAATTTCAATTTATGTAGCTTAGACGTTTCTAAATGACCTGGAATAGACAATAACCCGCCGCATTACCTTTCGAGTATCGCCGAGTCTCACCGATCTTTGAAAGTGGAAATAAGTGGTAAAACTAATGTTATTACCGAAATTACCGCCCCATATAATAATAACCAAAAACTAACCTAATCTAACATGTCAACGCTTTAACGCGTCTAACACGTCTACGCATAATATAATGTAAAAGCATGGAAAACGTTGCTTCACATAACTTTTTTTATCACTGCGTTGATATACATACGTTTTAAGGGTTTAGATGAAAAGAATCAAATATATAGTGTACATACCGATTTCCGCCAAGCTTTTGATAGAATAGATAATAAGTATTTATTGGATAAGCTTCTTTACAATGGCATACGCTGTAATTCATTGCATTGGTTTAAACCTTATATAAATAACAGAACACGAAATTTTTCCTGCAGTACCTTAATAATCCAGAGTAGTACCATAAAATTAACAAATATAAAAGGCAATTGGGCCTCTTTTACTTGATTTGAATTTTTTTATTCGAGACATTTATAATTGATTTACTCATTATGTATGTACCTATATACTATATTTCTGTACATTACAACTGTACGCACTGTATTTCTTACATACATCTCTACAAATTTTTCGACCGTTGCTCATGTGCATTTTTAAAAAAAATAATATAATGCACTTGAGTCTTTCTGGAAATTTATTTTAAATATAACTATAGTATGCGTTGTATAAAATAATTAAGCAAGAGTATACCTTCGAGTTAGTGCAATATTCATTCATGGCCGTGTTATAATGAATTTGATTGTATCCCTTTAATTAACAGATTATATGATCAAATTCTCATCAAAACGCTTTGCCGCAATCCCTGTCCACAATTTGCAACTGCCCCGTTTTGTTAACACTAGGGCCCTCTATATCAATTAATTAACACCATCAATGTTCATTTTAACACAATCAATCTTGCGGAAAATACGAGGTGATGATTTAAAAAATGGTACTTGAAAACTCGTTACCATCACAAGACTCCGCTCTTAATAACTAGTTTGTAAGTTATTTTTAAAACCTGTACCTTGTTAAACGGTGTTGATGTGAATATATTGTTATATTTTGTTATTTATTTTTGTTTTATTATTATATTAATACTGTGTGTTTTTACAGTGGTAGAGCTACGCTGCAGTTTGTTTCAAGCTGCAGAATGAATGGGTCAGCTCGACCGAAATATCTTGAATAAGAAGCTTTTACGGTGATAACAATCTATATATTGCAATCAAAGTGCAGCAATATAAGCAAATAAAAATTAAAATATAAATTCACTCAAACCATTTCGTCTAGAAAATAAGTGATCTTTGTTTTTGTCTACTTATTATTTTTAAATGAAATCAAAATATTAATACGCATATTAAAAAGAACCTTGAATGAAATGAGTATTGCTATAAAACAAGCAATCCTTATTCATATTTTCTTGCAAAAGCTCGACATACATTCAACATACACATTTTGTTTTTTTTTTTTATTTATAGAATAAAGGGAGCAAACGAGCGGCGGGAACACCGAGTTGCCCATGGACAACCGCAACACCAGAAGAACTAGCAGATGCGTTGCCTACCTTTAAGAAAGGAATAGGCTCGCTTCTTGAAGGACCCTAAGTCGTACTGGTTTGGAAAAACCGCTGAGTACAGACCGTTCCACAAGGCAGCTGTGCGGGGCAGAAAAATCTGTTCACATTCACAACGTGTTATTTTTTTCTATTATACGCCATAGTTACATTCGATAGGTAATATAATATAAATAAATATAATGAAATAGTTTTGGAATTGAAACTCCAAGATACTCGTACACGTGTCCATGGGTAGTGATGAGCTGCGCCATTCACCGGTGGTAGGTTTTGGCGGCTGGTTTTTGATTATCACTTATCGAAATAAGCTATGCCACTAAGTGATTTACATCGTATTCCGGCGTGATGTCTGATGAAACCATAGAGGATGGGTCAGAACAGAGAAGAGCACAATCACCTTCGCACTTTGTGTACGTTCGCAATTACATCTGTTACCAGCGTCTCCATCATCTTGAGCACCTGACTTTTTCGACTATTTGGCTAATGGTCGACACAGACATCGAAAATATCAAACTGGATCTTATAATCGTAGTAAGGTTGCGTTCAGGCTGCACAATGGATGTGTTGTACATATTTCGTGTTGATACATATCATTGCGGCAAGTGGATGAGTCACATCTAGAGCATTCTAGAAAGATCGATCACGGAACATATATAAAAATGTTCTGGGTGGTGACGGGGCCATTCTGAGTTCTTTCGGGCTACAGCACGCTACAACGACTAGGGATAAGTGGTACAATCTCCTTTAAATTACGGACATTGACTACTCTAAGTGATTGAATACTGTATACTGAAGATAAATCTGTACACGGAGCTTCGTTCTTTTATTCCAAATAGGATATAGAACGTAACAATATGATTTCCCAGTAACCTATAATTCACATGTTTATTAAGAAAATGTCATAAGGGCAACTTAAACTGTTTTTAGTATATTTATACACTAATTTAAAATTGACGATAAAATCGTATACACTTATCAGTATAAGTCATGTAAAGCATTAAACGTTGGCTTTATTTTAAACAATATTATTTCTTTCAAATGATAGATTTATGATTTTTAGTGCTCTGTTTAACTTCGCCCCCTAAGAATAAAAGGTCAGTTAATAAAACTAAATCGAATCCATTGCATAAGTAATGAGATCTAAAATGATTCTTTTTGTCTGAAGGCCATTAAACACAATGGTAAACATAAATTCACATTGTGGCTTAAGCCATAACTGCTTCGGTTCACGGGCAGGTTAATGACCGCTGTGATTTTGAGACTTTATAACATATGTAAAATTATTCATGCGTATGTTATAGCACGTGTTGTCTCGTAAAGGTTTTTCAATGTAAGTAAATACGAGCATCATTCATCTGTATCAATTACTGCTTGAACTGGTAAAGTTATCTTAGAAATAAATGGTACATCCTTTAACGACCTAATGCTAAAGAATATCTGTCAACAATTGATTATCCAATTTATTACGATATTCAATATTAAGTTGTTTAAATTTTAAGCAATATATTAATTTCAATATAATTTTATTTTAAGAAACCTAGGAGTGAAAAACATGCACACTCTTCTCCCGACTGTACAGCCAGTAAACACTAAATTATTTCTTCAAATACACTTTTCATAGAATCTCATCCCATCGTCATCATATAATACCAGTGTGAAATAATTTTATAGCACTGTTTTATTTGAGAGACCCAAAGATCAATTCTTGGTAGGGATACATTCAATTTCTCAGGCGTGTATAATTTAAAATTCTCATAAAACCCTTAAGAACCCCACTTAAGAAGATGAATTATGCAATCAGTCCTCTGATAGGATATCATCATCCGCAGTTTTTCAAAATGTTAAATTATTTTATAAGCAATTTCGTATTCCCTTATTAAAATGGCGGTTATTTCTGATTTACTATGTCATTCAGCAAATAAACACGATCAAGTATGGCGTAAAATATTACAACACGAAAATCACATACACATATTAATTTGTATTTAATATCTGTCAATATGGTTAACTCAACCATACTTTTCGTGATCAGTACCAATATGACTTTGAACTGAAAATATCACGTAATAACAAGTATAATATATACCCGTATATATTACATATTTATAATTGTTTATATATGTACCTTAACATTTAAAAAGGAATCAAGAAGAGGCTGACGCTTGTGTGGCCTTAGTGGCCAGAGCTACTGCATGGCGGGATTTGGGTTAGATTCCTCGAAGTACTTTCTAATGCAACAAAAAATATTGATTTTAAATTGAGATCTTCTTCTGAATTGTCCTCAGGATCTGCTGAGTGCATCCGACCTTTAAACCGTGTCTAGGCGAGTTTGAATAATGTACGTCGTAGTCGACACTGTTTTCCACATTTTCATCCAATCATATCATTTGCACATTAAAAGACTTATGGCACTTTGATATATCTTCGTTAGATATTATACAAATCCTACGAAGGTGATAAGTTTGGGAATCTTGACCGCACAGACATCATCAAAAATATTGGAAAAGTTGAAGAGTGAAATTTATTAAACTTTTCTTATATTATATATTTTGTTACACAATGAAAATACACTGCACACCGATAAAGTGATAGCTACACCTACTTTCTAGCTGTTAGTAGAGGTAGAGCCCTGGAGGTCCATTTACATGAAACAAAAATTCCATCTCAGTGCTCAGGGATGATAATGTATGTATTTACATCTTAAATATTGGTTGATGATGGATGTAAATGTGCCAGAAGTGTAAATTATAAGTAGTAGTGACAAGATTGATTACCTCTTGAAGCGAGCTTTTATAAAAATTTTAGTAGCCATCGAAGAAGGTTAGTCAGTTTTTACCCTACCTCAAGTGCAATAATACGCGATTGTGCATTGATTGACTTGATTGTGATTGCGTTCACCCCGATCTGTTACCCCCCTCTAAAATAAATTATAACATACTTGAAACATTGACTCTAAGAAATTTGCAATCTGCGATCATAATTTAGATTAGCATCAGCACACCTCCGTCGAAGAGGCACAGTCCTCGAAAGAGAACACCGACTCCTACTAAGGATTATTCGTGAGGCTATTGTAATTAAATAACATACTAATTTAGATAGAAACGATTTATGAATTGTTCGACTAGCATCGAATTAAATAACTACAAAAATAAAGCCCAAACCCGACACACAACTGCAAGACCTCATAACATTGTGACCTCTGCCTACGTAGATCGTAGTAGCGGACAATACATATGTTTATGTGTATAACTAGTCTGGCCATAAATACTGTTACATAAAAATAAAAAAAATACATGCAGGTGACATCACAAAAAGCTAAAGAGTTCATTGTCTCACTAAGGGCGTCTACAGTTTCCTGAGCAGTGCCAAGAGCCAACTCCTGGTTGTTCAACTTCAAGCCACATTTGTTCTAGAGAAGACGTAGCATGTTTCTGTACCCTTGTAATGATTCCCTGTCTTATCTAGCTTCTTTTAGCTAGCCATTGATGTATAAAATAAAAGAAAATGGTATTGTGGTCTGTATAGTTGTCAAGTGTAAAGTTGTGTTAATGTGAGATGTATTAGTGTACTTATTTGTGTTATAAGAGTTTCATATATACATTTTAGAAGATAATTATATTCATATAGGCACAAAGCAGATATATAATAATTTAAGTTAACAAAAAAGGGGCAGTACACGAGATCAAACATCAATTTTCCCAAAAACCCTAGATAAGTCCGCTTCAGTACGCAAGCAGTGTCGTGGTTTTCCTTGATCCTGACGTGCGAAGACTTTTCCTTCTCGTGTCCATAAGTATTTAAATTGTATGAATATATTTTCTTATAATTTTAATATTGACCGCTTTCGATAATTCTCCAATTTTATATTTTAATCGAATAAATAACGATATTAAAAATGAAATAGCTATTGCGATATATTTATTGGTGGCCTGGGTGGTAACTGCAAAATACTAATTGACTTTTAGTGTGTATTCCGTGTAATGAGCGTCTTTTTATATCCTTACAGAGTGTGCACATCGGTGAACAAATTTTACAGGGTCACTGTAAGGCGATATGCTTTTGTTGAAGTTATATTATTTGTGTGTTGAAATAAATAAACACTTACTATCTATTGATATGTAACTAGTTCATCGACATTACAAAATAGGGAAATACTTTTACTATTCTTATTCTAACAACACATACACACAATACACAACGTTTTAACTAACTTTAATTACTAATATTCCGGTTAAGCACTTCAACCAAGTTGAATATTCTTGTGCTAATAGATGGTTCACGACATTAGTCGAATGGTGGATTCGAACTTACGACCTTAAGTTTCGCACACGGTACTCTAAACAATTACACTATTGACGCTTAATTAATTAAAAAGTAATAAATTTAATTCTAGGGACGAGTTATATACAAAGTTTGTAGTTATATATGGTTACATTTAATATTTGTTTACAGATTGAGATATTTATGAAGATGTAAGATAACTGAAAACCAAACAAAGTAACCATTTTAAGGGATTTTTTTATATGTGTACAAAAGTGTATTTTATAAATTGAATGTCAAAATACCATGCAGTGTTCAAAAAAAAACAATATTTTCTAGGGATTTTTGTTTCATTCATGTTTTGATAAAGCATATGTTTCAATGAAAAATGTTACAAAATACAAATACCTGAGATATGAGAAATGAGCTTCAATAAAAGATCTATAGAAATATGAGAGTACACCTTGTTGATTACCATTAACAGGCTTTTTGCGATATAACGTATGTGTAACAAAAAAAACCAGTACGTATTCAAATATACATTAATTTTAACTTTGGACTTGATTCTGTCTGGTAAGTTCTCAAGTATGTAAGTAGTTTCAAGGTGAATTGAAAGATAATGTCAAAGGTAAAAAAATATTGTTTACAAGTAAAATTTGGAGTTTCCCGCAAGAATTAACATTAAAATTATTCATACAAATTATATAATTAAAATGTTTGCACGCATAATTTAGTAAAGTTATGCTAAATCACGTCAGAAGTAGACAAATTAAGAGGTTCTTTAACATTTGAAATAATTAAGACTATTTTACAACTTTTTAGTAACAGACAATTGTGATTACTTTTTAAATATATTCAAGTCATGAATCGAATCGATATAAAATAATTTGTAAATATAACTTTTATATATTTGTTAATATAAATATTTTAAAATAAAAATGTTTACAAACAAAAATTTTAATTTCCTGCAAAATTAAAACAAATATTGTTCAAGCACTAATTATATACTTTATTAACATACTTTGAAAATATATAATTTATTAAAGTAATTTATTCTGAATCACTTCCGAAGTACAAACCACCACGCCCTCACAGGATAAGCTTAAAAGAGCGGCGTCGCTGTTGTGTTTCATATTGCATTCCTCAGGGACGTCGTATGTGTGTCCTGAAACTTTGTTGGGGAGCTACAATCTCCTTTTACCAGTATGTGAACTTCGTACCGATTTTCCATCCCTAATATTATAATATATCATTTTTCTTATATAATTTCAACTATATATAATATTATATAGATACGACTTAACTTCAAAACGACCTTTATTTGAAGTTGGTTAAAATGTTATCTTGTTTGTGACGTTGAGTTTTACGCTAAAAGGTAGAAATAAATTTTGCTTTTGCAGCCTAAATATTTGTGTAATAATAAATAATAAGCTAAATATTTGTGTAACATGTGGGTTTTTAGGAAAACTAGAACAGACAAATTCTTTGATGTATAATTTCAGCAAATTTTTAGACATAATAGAGGATAGTTGAGTCGCATAGCACGCTTTTTTATAGAATAGATGGTAAATGACCGAGGTAAGTGGATGGTAAATGACCATCGCCGTCCACGAATAGACGCACCATCAGAAAAGTCACAGCTACCTTGCCGTCCATTAAGAAAGGCAACATAACTTCAAAATAACATCAAAATTTTCCTTTACAATTATTTTTAAGAGTTTTTTTATTTATTTGTACAGAAATTAGTTCTTAAGTCAATTAAGCCCGAAGCCAAACCGGCCGCCCCCCTCCTCTTTCGACAGTGTATAACAAAAGAAGAGAATGGCATGGCCTGGAACTATAGTATTTTCCGTAAAGCCTTCAACGGCGCACGCGATGCTAGATGGAATAACAGTTAATTATTACACTAAGTTTGTTTAGAAACTCTATTGCATTATTAATAATAGATTTGGTAATAACTTCTAAGGTGACTTAATATTCAGACTGTATTGCTTATAACTTCTAAGGTGACTTAATATTTGTATTGCTTTGAATTTTAAAACAGGAAGATATAAATTGGTAAGTTATTATGAATAGATTGACGTGTTTGAAATCCGTGATTAAATAACAAGATTTGAAAAATTCTAGGATAATTATAATTGTCTTAATAAACTCATTATATAGTTCTTAAAATAAATTAAGTAAGTTAATCTTTATAGTAAAAAGTGTTAGTAGTTAAAACTACATCCCTGTAGTAGAAAAAATAACAGAATTAATATTTCGTTATGTTTTGTTACTTCATGTTAAATACATTTTTTTAAAGTTAGCAAGCAAGGCATCAGTTAGCCACGACTACATACTACTAATGTTTTTTTTTTATTACGGAGAACGTGTTTCTATTATGTAACATTTTTATTCTATGTATTTAGTTGTGGTGAAAAAAAAAATAATTAAAAAAATTACAAATAATATTTACAATTAAATGATATTAAATAAAAATATAAAAAAGAAACAACTCATGTGTTTATACAATATTACCTATTAGTTTAGTAGTTTTTATATCACTTGACATTAAATTCAAATTCACCATTCCTATTGTGTTTTAGATTACAACAGAACCAACATTAAGGTAATCAATCATGCATTGTTTAGTCATTTACGAAAATATAGGCAAAAAAAACACGTTAAATGACTGCAAAAACAATACTATTACATTACAGCTTATAAAAGTTTATCTTAAATCATACATTTAGTCCTGGAGTTACTTAATCATATTCCTATTATTAAGTTTTAGGTAAAGGCTCTAAGGTGGTCCGTTGTACGCATGCATAATGGAATTTTATAGTCATTAAATATTCATTCACTCGTTACGCGTAAAGCCCGGTGACGCATATAAATAATTTATAACAACGAAGCTTGAAAAATAATAAGACTATATTAATAAAAATGTGTTTAGATGGGAAACCTTACGATATAACTTTGAAAGTTTGTTTTGAAGACATTGAGAAGCATATACCATTGCTAATATGAATAGAAATAAACATTTAGCAAATAAAATTTGTTACGTTTTATATTACGTGATAATCTTAATATTACCATGAGTAATTAAAATATAATAGGTAAAGGTAATTTTAAAATAAACACATTATTAACTATTTGTTTACATTGTTATAAGCTAAATGCTTGTCATAAAAAAGTAAAAAAGTTAACGTTTGATGTTTCTCATTTGTACATTTTGTAATAATTACAAGAGAAAGTTACGTTATAACGATGTTATTGCGATGTTTGACGCAATCTAAGTTAATACTTCGCTCCAAGACAATTTGCTAGCAACTATCCGGTTTACTAACACGAAAATATATCAACGTGTAATCAAAATTTAAAATACAAATTAATGCATTATGAAAACTTGAATAAATATGTAAATATTGCAAAAACGTGAATTTTCACCCATTTATATTATCAAAGATCCTACACCTACATTCAACATATCTACGTAGCTAGCTAATCGTATATAGACGTAATATGTTTCCTGTATAAACAACACAATTAAAGTATAATAATATAATTCTACACTTATGTGTGACATTAAAAACTGTGCAATACTCAAGTGGACAGATTTTGAATAAATCTGAAGGCCACACAATATTTTTGTCATTAATGCAGAAATTAAACTCATAGTTATGCATTAACAAATTGACCGTTGGCCTACCAAAAGTGACATCAAATCGTGAATTGAATGGTTTGGTTGAGTGAGAAGATACAAGCTATTTTCTGAGTACATTAGATTTATTTACTTTGATATTGATTTATCGTGCGCATTTAACAATTATTACTCATAATTTCTTACTTTTAGATTTTACTAAATTATTCGTTACTTGTTACAGAACAAATGAAGCAGTTTTTGGTCTTCATTTCGGTAGCAGTACTTGTTACGCAAGTGTTTACAGTAAGTATCTCATTTTCTGAGTATAACTCTTGCACTGTGAGGAAAACCTTGTCGTCTATTTTGACTTAAAAAGCTATCTTAAAAAGTCTGCAAATGTTAGCATATCATTAACGTCACTTGTCCAATAAAAACTACTTTTGAATATGTAAGTAAATATGAAACCTATCTCATGCTATGTTATAATACTTTTTACAAATAGCAACGGCAGTTACATCCAGTTTGAAGTAGTGTATTTCATACTGGACGTGAAAGGAATACAAGCATTATGTAATTCATAACTTCCATTTAAGTATCTTTATAAAAAAAAACAATAAGGAAATAAATTCTGCACTGACCTTTAAATTCAATTAAAAAGTAAAACGCATAAGTATGTATATATATGTACAGTGTATATACACATACATAAAATGAGGACTATAAAGGTGTACATTTACTTATTCCGTTTTAACCGATTTAAAACTCACTCTAATCTAATAAAAACATGATATATTGTTTTCAAGAATGATCTATAAAAATTATTATTATTATTAAGTGTCATATTTATTTGTAACTACGACTGGTTACTACATAAAATACTATAAAATAAAATAAAAATATAATTAATCAATATATACAGTACATTAAAAAAACAGATATAAGGATCGACTAGACGAGACTCCTTGGACAGAAGATTCAAAGCGGTCAAAGTTTCAAAGTTCAGGCGAAAAGGGAGAGAAAACGGCGGTCGATACGGGCTGTATCAAAGAGCACCACCTTCTAAATTTGCTCCTTTTCTTTCCATATGGTCTCAGTCGCAGTTGCTTTCTACCTGCCATTGCTAAACGCTTTGTCACATGCTACAACGTCCGTATGGAAGGCACTACCCGATCTCGTCAGATTATTATCATTATATATACTTTACTGAAAACCATTAAAAAGAATTAAACAAATCAACCAAACACACAAGACTTAAAAAGTAGGTACAATACAATGGCGGTAATCTTTAACTTCCACATATACAAAATTAATAGGTATAATCCGTCTCATTTTTATTTTATTAAATTTTTATCCTTGAAGCTTCGGTTTGTCAGCTAGTATGACTGGTCACTCACCTAGTACCATAGCGTCACTCTATCTCCCTTGCAGACCAGATACACAAATTCTAGGTAGCGACTTCGAAGCTGTTTTACCTCTAGGAGGGGCAGTCAATCTCGCCGGATTGTACTTTATTGCTCGAGACAGGTACCAGTGGTGAATGATAACCGCTCGGGCCCCCCCTAATGATATCAAGGACCTATCGAGGTGCAAGAACGCAGCAACCCATGCTCATGACTTGCATCCCACCGAAAGTAATCAGATAACTCTACGTCTACTCCCTGAAGCATGAGGTTGAAACACGCTTAGAGGAATCTGGAAACGATCGTTGGGATAATCATCTCGGTAATTTCAAACCCTCTCATCTCGCCTTCTGCCGACTTCCCAAGGCTTCCAGAGGAGGCTCAGACCAAAGAATGCCCCGTTAGAACACCCCAACCATCCGCCAGGTTTTCTGCATGAAGAAAAAGCAGAATATCTAGATGACAGTCTCAAGCATCAATGCTCCCCGAGCAACTTGCCAGTCGACACCGAGCACTTTCGTATGGTCGACATAAAGGTTGATAGGAGGCCATACAACCGCTTCGCGATTCTATCACGCCGGTCATGCACACTGAAGTTGAGTCCATCATCAAAAACTTGCGACCACACAAATTCCCTGGATCTGATAGTATCACAAATAAGGTAAACAAACTCCTACGAGACACCATCATAAACATCATAGTCCTGATCTACAACGCAGCAATCACTAAAAGAAAGTTTCTGAACACCACGCACGATGCACGCCCTCGATGACACCGACGGAGCAACCACTAGGGCCCAAGCCCTGCTCAAAACACTACACACTGACATTGCACCAGCTTACCGCCCCCACCTATGTCGAGGGCGTCGCAAACAGCGTGATTCGTGTTACCGTCATATTTCATGCCAGTTTTCACCAATTTGTTTTCATTTTTTTTTTATTTTCGTGCTAAAGCGGGCTAACTTTGGAATGCGTGGGCGCTGGAGAAGAAGTGGCGCAAGAAACTCTAGCGACGCTTCTATCATTATTGCCTGGGCTGTGACATGGCGGTATCGCGAATAACCTTGTTTTGAACCGCCGTCGCCGTTGTTGGGGGCGGTATGAGGGTGCTATGTACGTGTGTAGAGTTTTATGAAGAGCTTTGACCCTAGTGGTCACATCGTCGGGGTCGTCGAGGGCGTGCCTCGGTCTCTTTCGGACGTGGGTGAATCTATGATTCGCGATGGGATTGTAAGTGGCTGCACTTACAATCAAGGGGTTTGGGAGTGTGACGGGAGACTTGAAATATCGGCGTAAGCCTGCTTCAGAGATTGAGCTATGGTCGGCAGCTCAATATCTATGTGTAGATTTTCATCAGGAACCACGCATCGGTGGCCTTGCGCATGAAACGATTTTGAATTACTTGAAGTTGGTGAATGAGACGCGGGAGGCATGCGCAAAGATGGGGCTTGCGTATGTCATTATGGGTTGGATGCACGCTTTGTATAGTATTATTTTATTACGCAGGGGCATTTTGCTATTTTTATTGAGTAACGGGAGCAAACGAACTAGGGTGAAGGGCGGTTGATTAGAGGACTGAAGCTGAGTCTTTCATCTAATGTGACGCATAAGTATTTGACTAAGTATGTGATGTGTTTTTACCAGGGGATTGGGCGATGAAATAGCTCTAGGGTTGGGAGATACGTCGTTTTATTGCGTCGAGAAAAATACACCCATTCCGAAACCATTTCCCTAAGGTGTTGGCTGCGGATTGGAGGCGTTTATAGATAGCATCTGGTTTGTCCAGATCCAGACGCGTAGAGGCTGGTGTCATCGGCGAAGAGGGCTAGCTCTACACCGCGGGTGCGCGGTGTGTCGTTGATGTAGAGTGTGTAGTGAATGGGACCAAGAACGGACCCTTGTGGTACTCTAGTTCGAATGAACCTCGAAACATGTTCCCTCGACGCGGAACTGAAAGGTTCGATTGCAGAGAAAGTCTCGCATGATTAGTACTACTCGATTTGGCCCACCGAGCTCCTATAGTTTGTATATGAGCCCGTTGTGCAAGACCTTGTCGAATACTTTCACTACGTCGAGGAAAAGCGCCCTGGTTTGGTTGCCCTAAATTAATTTACTGTGAATGTGCTACGTGATACGGTGCACTAGATGTGGGCATGAGTGTTGGGTGCGAAACCTGAACTGCTCATTGATGGATAGCCCTCGAGACAATATGCAGTCCTTGATTCGGGCGAGGATGATACTTTCGTACATCTTACCCGGGGCTTCGAGTAAGCTTATGGGTCGATAGGCTGATGGGTGTTTCGAGGGCTTGAGATTCCCGATGACGTAGAATTCCTTCCAGGTATTCGGGAAGGTGTCACCAGTAGGTGTAGAATGGACGTGGGTAGGAGTTTGATCACCTTATTGGTGATACCATCGGGACCGAGGGCCTTACGTGGCCGCAGATTTTTAATTAAAGACTCAACTTCAGTGCATGTAACTTGAGTAACGGAATCGCGAGGTAGTTCCTTAGTCCTTCGGTCGACCTCGCTGACAATCATTGCAAGGTGAGCGGCGTCGATCGGTAGGGTACTCGGTGACCATTGAAGCTCGAGATCGTCAGCCAGGGTAACGGTCCAAGCCGAGGCTCCTTCTCGGGAACCCTTGTGCTGGTAACCCATTAATAAAGGTCTCGGCTGAGTGCCCTCGACCACTTTTCGACCTAGTGAGTGAAGTTGTAAAAGCCCTCAGGCTAATAGTATCATAAAAAACGATCACGAAATAAATTGGTTAGCCATTAAGTATAAAAAGATTAAGTAGCCAAAGTAATTTCTTAATTGGAGTGAATAACGAAGCCCCAGATGTCCGAACCGAGCATCAAGACGGACGGCAGGCCTTCATCCTTTCGTTGTGGATATTCCAATGAGTTCATCGTTTTTAACACAAAGAAGAGTGGTGAAGAAGAAAGTGGTGGAATAATTTTCTTGCGGCAGTCTTTCCCACCGTGTATAATGTGGATGTCTGAAAAAACTGAATAGGCATATGATGATCTAGAGCACTAAACTTATACTATAAACTTTTACAATGCCAATTAACATTATGTGGGATTGTAGACAAGCAATGGCGCATGTATTTAAAAACAACATAAAAAAACAGTTATCGTTTTTTTTCAATTTTGTGAGTTGTTATGAGTATGTCATGTTATGAAATGTATTTACTAACATATAACAACACACAATGGCGGTCTGGTTGCGGGTCGCATTACCGCACACCTTTAAGAATCTATTTTTCTATAATAGTTAATCTGTTTGTCTTAGGAAATAATTTTTCCAAGAAAAAATTTAATTTTACATAATTTTATGTTTAATATGACCAACTTGATGTATACCCGGAGATGATAGATTGCACCTCTATTAATCATTTATCAATGCGCAATTATACGTATAATTAGTTTCCTTATTGTTTTAATCCTCATTGTAAAGAAAAATTTCGCATAAAAACTACTTACGTTGCCTAAATATATATTAAGGTCGGGTGTTAAATAAGTTTAATGTCATTAATATATAATGTATTTACATTATTATTATATTAAATCTAATAACCTTCTCATAATAATATAACAATTGAATCACAAACAATCATCATTGCCGTTCGACGTTTTACTGATGAATGGTTTCCTTACTAAAGAGTATTAAGCGTAGTTTGATACGCGGTTCCTATGCCAATTAGACGCACAACTTCTCCACCGCAATTCTGATAATTAGGAGTTTAAACTTTGAATATTATTTCATTGAAGCATCACATCATGAATGTTAAGGCAATACGGTCTGGAACCATTTTTTAGCCATTACTTTAACTGGTTAAATGGGTAAGTGGACACGGAAAATTATCCAGCACATATTTTAATGTATTTTCTTTTACAGGCTCCGCAATTGATAAGCTTTACTGATGGTAAATTGGGAGTTAACTTTGGAGGCTACCATGCTGCAGTGGGCTTAGGAGGGCTATTGGGTATGTTAAATGAATTAAATAGTTATCTTTTCTCTTCCTTACCTTATTATTGTTTTCTTCATAAATCTGTAGTAGAAGAGTGGTAGAGCTACACTACAGTTTGTTTCTAGCTACAGCATGGATAGGCTGTCCTGACCAGGGAAGGGCCACGCCCTCATATAATACGAGCGTAAAATAGCAGCATAGCGCGGCTGTGTTAAGTTTAGGGTCTCTGATTACTCTTATTACTAATGACGAGGCAATTCGTCTTATATTCTGATCGGTGACAGCGTATCTGCATATTTATTACTATCAAGCATGAATGTGGGTGTCATAGTCCGCAGTTAACACCTACCAACGAATGTACTGTATGATTGTTTTTCACCGTCAATACTATGAAAAAATCCACAGCACCCAACTACTAGGCCTCAAGAGGCCAGCGCATTTTTGTCTTGACCAACACTTATTACCCTTTAAGGGAAGTTGTAGTTTTATATCTTGTATTAATTTCCATTGTATAGATATCCGATCAGTATAGGTGAGGTGAATACTAACAGTTCTATAATTACGCAGTGGCATTGACAACTCTAGTGTTGCCCTCTATCACCAACTACCGACATGGTGTTTATATAAGTTACTGTTTAACGTTATATAAATGGATTGAATTGATATATTAATGTAGAAAATTCAATATTATTCTCATTTTAATTATAAGAACTACAAGAGGCTTTCTCGTTATAATAAATATAAAAATATTTCTACGTGATGGAATTCGATGTAATATCGTAGACTTTATTTTAACGAGAAAATCCATCTTAATTAGAAACAGCAATGTTGTTCGATTAGCGAAGATGAAAAATGTGATGTACAGTTTTTCAGTTTTCGGAAAAATACGTAATTAATAATATATAAAGTATTTATCTTTAAATATATGACATTACTTAACCTTTGTATTTCGGGTAAGATCAAGGATTCAATGTTCAGTAAATCTTCTGGTTATTTTTTTATTAGTTTAAAGTGCATTGATATTCTTGGATAAAATGAGTTCTCTATCGATTATTTTTATATTGTTTTAATAATAAATTATAGTATAATTTACTTTAATAATTATGTATATAACATTTAAATGTATACGCAATAAGTAAATCGCTAGAAGTATTATTTTTTCTCCAAAATTAAGTAAGCTAAGCATATGTATGTTGAAAATTCTTGTATTTTAATATTCAATTCCAACATGATATACTATCAATGTCCAATTTTTGTTTCCTACACACATATAGCATTCTATTTGATAGGAAGAAATATGATAGATTAATTATTTAATTTTAAAACCTGTTTACCAAGGTAACTAAAACCTGTTTATGAAATGATTTAAACGCCTTTATTATTGTTTCCGGAATTTACATATATCGGATATAATGGGTCCGATGGACAGGTTAGGAACACGATACTTATAGGTTCAATAATTTATGATTTTCGTTGTTGCGGTTATTAACGTGAGCTGTGGTACATTCGTATACGCAGTACCGACAACTTTATAAACAGAAGGCACTGGCGTTTCTGGGAATTAACGATTCTTCGCTGATTGAACTAAATCATTCGTGATTCAAACATTTGAAACCTGTAGTATTCCGCCACCACGCAACATAAAAAAGATTTCTTTTTAATAGCAATTTTATCCTTATAGTGTGCCTTCGTCATTTTGTATTAGCTAATGTAAACGTTACTAAACTTGAACAAAATAGAAAGAATTTTGTTGAGCATTAAATCAGAATATAAGATGAATATTTTTGTTATTATTTTTTATTATTCCTCTGTAATAATTATACCATTCATTGAAATAAAAAATTGCTAGATGTTTTCTGCTATTTTAATTGGTAACTTTATTTAAACTTTAATACACTTTTATAAACACTACTCGCAATTAATCATTAGACTATTAAAATTAAGGAATTCGTGCACGAACTTAAACTTTAAAAGATTATTTCATATATAATTCAAGTAGTTATTTCAGTGAAAATTTTCTGATCACCCTGATAAAACCAGTTTAAATAAAATATATATATTTTTTAGGAAACGGAGCAGGCGGTGGTCTTTTTGCTGAAGCTGGTACACCCCATGGTCAATCTGCAAAAGCTGGATTAGGCGGTGCAGTCAACCCTAATGGTGGAACAGCAGGTAATACGTCTAAAATATACATGTAACAAGATATTCTTTTCCAGAGCTAAAAAAAGTGCAAACTCCGGTTTTTTAATTAAAAATAATAATTACATTTATTTTAATATGTATATATTATTTCGTATATATGTATATAAACATTCGTATCTATACTTCGGTATGTGGAGGCATAAGTCTGGCAAACTGTTTGTCTTGGATATTTGTGGATGAATATATAAATCTTAGGTTAAATAAAAGCAATTTTAAAATGGAAGGGAAGATAAAAATGAGTGGATTTTTTTCCTTGAATAATGTTTCTAATTGCCCAATGAGATTTATCATTTGTTAGTATATTACTTTAATTTGGAGAGTATTGATTTTTATTTATACAGTTAAAATGTATCTTTAGGCGGTCTTTATGCTGGGGCTACTGCTGGCGGAAATGTTAGGGCAGCCGCTGGTCTGGCAGGTGGTGTCAATAGCGAAGGTACATCAGGTGGAACTGGCTTTGCAGCAGCTCAAGCAGGAAATAGTTTCTCTTCATCTAGTCTGGTAGGTGATAACTATGAAATAGAAAAAAGAAGAATCCAAGAAAGGCAAAGGAGAAGGCAATTAAAAAAAGAAAGACGCGATCAAGAAAAGAGACTTGAATACTTGATCAGTGGCAAATATGTATAATTTTGTGCGGTGTAATTGTGTTTTAACTCGTCTAACTTGGTATATTAACGCTTACAAATTTACGCACGATAAACGCGTATATGTACGTTCATCTATTGGCACACATTTGTTTATACTTTATTATTAAAATGGAATATGGTATACTAAAAGGTTGTTAATTTATTTATTAATGTAACTTATTTGCCTCAGTGTGATTGGTAATAAGCGCTAAGCAAGGTAACAACACATTTTATAAGCATGAATAGACTTAAGTTTCTCTTCCAAATTTACTTAAGCACGCATCTTATGGTCTTGAAGGTTTTAATGCACATATGCATGTACTATTAAATGGTTTTATTCAAAATTATTTTATGCTTATTATAATATTTTTAACCGTAGTTTCAGTCTGGAAAAGATCCTTCTACTTCACCTGCTCTCGTAGGGCAAAATATAAAGGATAACCTTCCCAACAGAAGTTTTAATCAAAATGTACAATATGAATTAAAATCAGAAGATACAAATGAATTAAAACCTGTAGGAGAAAATATAAAAGTTAAAAATTTTGCACCAGTAAATAGTGGGATAACAAACATTGCCCCAAATAAAGATGTAAGTAAGGAATTGAAACTTATAGAACGATTTTCTTTCAATAAAATAAAATACCGTTTTTAAATGTGTTCTCATAATACATTATTAATGAATCGAATTTTACTAAAAATTTATTTATCTTTGTTCGGTAATTATTGATAATGCTACGATACAGTTAATTTTTAGCTGTAGCAAGAATGAGATAGTTAAGGGATGGACCAGGTCCTACACGAGCATAGCGCAGTCATGTTTCTTATGGCAAGCGTAGGGAACGTGGGACGTAGTTACGGGTTATTACGGTTTAATTGCTCAACTATTTGAATCTTTGTTGGAAAGAGATGAACGATATACCAACATTAAGTAAACTGGAAATAATAACAAAACTTTTTATTTTACCTTCACATATTTACACTACACATTTAATACTAAAGGTTTATTTCTTATTTCGTTATTAACAAGCATACGTTTGCATTAATTATGTGTATTTTGTTTAGCATAAAAGTGCCTATTTTCAGGTAGAAAAACAATTTGACGAAGAAAAAGAAATCAGTGTTACGCATTATGAGCCAAACAGAAATCAACTTGATAAAACTGCCTACATCGGTGGGTTTGCTGGAACTACATCTGACAATGGACAAAATTTACGTGAAATAATACACAAACGATATGACATTGGAAATGAAAATATTAACGAGGATGGTTCCACTCAGCCTGAAATTAAATCAGTAGATCAGATTTCTTATAGAAAGGAGGTTAACATTGGAAGGAATCCACATTTTTTCGAAGACATTTTTAATGTTAGTCTAAAACTACAAGTTTATTTTTAGTTGTTGATAAAAAAATAATCCATTATATATTTTAATATTATATATCCTATAAATATTAATCCATTATTATTATTTTTAGATACCTATTGCAGCACTGCAAGCAGTAAGGACATTACTAACAAATACAGCTGAAAATACTAGTGTATCCTTACAGAAGTCAGGTTCTTTTCAAGCAGGTGGTTACTTTTAAGTTAAAAAAACCAAAATTTTAGTTAAGAAATATGATAAGATAAATAAAAACTTTGTTAAAGGTTTCAAGTATATTTCCTTTTAAAAATTGATCACTTTAAGTAAAATGGCATTAACAATACAAAATTGCGTAATGCACTGAAATTAAATTAACATTTGAAAAAAGTATATGCCTAAAATTTTTAATAAGTTTTAAAGCATATAAATGAGTCTAATCTAAGTAAAAATGTATTAAAATATTTAGTAATTTCCCAATTAACTAAAGTATAATATAATACAATTTTTTTCATTAAATAAATTTAGGTTCATTTTAATTTTATTCAGAAACAGAATCAATTTCACCGAAACACGCCTCTCCATCTTCAGTTAAATCATCTGATACGCAAATCTCGGTAAAGACACCGAATGCGTCTCAATTGCTCGATGACATATTAGCAGTAAGTTAATGTTGCATGGCTTTCCTTTGTATCATACATACGCCCTTTTTTTACTTATCATTTTTTTAAATACTAATATCATCATCATTGAATCATTGATCATCCTATTAAATTATTTCGTTATCACTAATTCAACAAATTTAGTTGTACCTGTATACTATTTTATTAATTCGTTAAGTAAACCTTGCTATATTTTGCCTCGTAATAACAACATATAAAAATATAGTATACTTTTAAAATACGTTTCACCAGGTGTTGCAAGTATATGTTAAATTAAAATGATTATATGAATTTAAACAATTTCACTAATGAAATAAACACGTGTGTAAATATTCAATTTATTTTTCTAGATTCCCATTAACACACTTGGAGCAGTGAATAAATTTTTAGACAACAACGTTCCCGTAAGAAAAAGGGTACGGGAAATTTATAGTTTTTTATTTTAATCGTGAAGATTTTATTGTAAATGATGGCAATATACTTATATTAAATTTTATGATAATAGAACTATAAATTTAAAATTTCTGTTAATTTTATTATTACAGATAACAGTAGAAAATGGAGATCAACCTATAAGATTTAATGGTCGTCATGCAAGAAGAAGAGCACTCAAAAAAGAAATAATAGAACAAAAGAGTGCCAACTTAAACTCCAATTCTGAAACAAATAATTAAAGCTCATGTGTAATAAGTACAAAAATTAATATCAATTAGTAATCGCTTTATAGGTGACGTGATAATATTAATAATAATGTTTGATAATAATTTTGATTCTTTCTCTTAATGTGTTAACTTTTATATCAATAATAATTATTATAATAGAATATTCTCAAGAATAAATTATAATAATATTACTATCGATACTATTAAATAGAATAATTTATATTATTGATAGTTAGGTGGTCTCTAATATCAACACACTCTATTTTTGTTCGAACTATGAACATGATTTAAAATAATCTATCAAATAAATATTCATGATAATATAAGAAGGAATAGTACCTATAAAAGTCTCCAATGCTGGGGAAAAAAGGCCGAAAATATATGCGAAAAAACAACAGCAATAAGCTAGTATCTGTTATTGATTGTTATTTATAACACATAATTGATGATCGAAAGAATATACAAATAATAGGCCAATGATCAATTGTGGACCTATCTAATTCTTATAATAGAAGGAAGTTCTAATTTATAAGTAGTTGTACGGTCGTAAACTTTTAGATCGCATATTAGGCATTATTTTTATAGAATAGATGGCAAACGAGAAAGCAGCTTACCCGATGGTAAGTGATTACCGTCGCCTATGAACATCCGCGACACCAGAGGAGTCGCTAATGCGTTGCTGGCCTGTAAAAAAGGTGTAGGCTCTTTCCTTGAAGGTCTCTAAGTCGTATCAGTTCGTAAACACTGTTGGCGACTGCTAATTCCACAAAGTGCGTAGCAGGAAATTACGTGTAAAGCGCACAGTGGTGGATTGCCAATCATCAAGATGATGAGGATGAGATTTTCAAATCTATCGTGGTGTACGATGTTTAAACAACTCCTTAGAACACTCCACATGTTAAATTCGGTAAAAATGCAAAGAGATGCAACATCTCATTGCAACGCCAGTGTATCAAGACTATCGGAAAGTACCTGGTCATCAATGATTCTAGCCGCTCTCCGTTGAATGCGGTCAAACGAAAGAAGTTGATACTGGGGTACCCCGGCGGAGAGGTGAGAACAGCGTACAGTGGGCCGACATGAATACTGTCTTGCTCTATTAAGTACACCCAGTTTTTATAGGCCAATTTGGCCTTACCCTCCAAGTAACCGCGGAACTGAACGTCACTCGATATGTCAACGCCGAGAATTTCGATGCTAGCTGAGGTAGCAAGTGGAGTATTTTCATAATAAGGTGATGTGACAAAGGGATTCAGACGCAAAAATAGAGCCTAAAAATACGCTTTGTCATGGGCCAGCGTACCCATTTGCGCTGAGACGGAAGAAATGGCTGACAGAAATTCTCTTGGACAGCTTTGGCGAGAGACCAAATTGAGAAACGAACTAGTCTCTCGCCAATTTTGCCAATGTGATCAGACTTTGCTTCTGAAATAACTCTTTTGTAGTTCCTGGAGGCAGAGTTCAACTATACTTTGTTATTGTGTAGATGTGCTGTTGTGTTGTTGGCATGTCAACAACGTCAACATACAAAAATATTGTTAATTAGTTGGGTTTATATTATTCAAGGAGGTTACTTTTGCGTTTAATGTATACATATTACAAGAGTACAAAGTTTCTATTCTATAGCGACCCCACATATCACGACGACATATCCAATTTTCCGAGCCCAGTCGCAAGTAGTCAGCACAATGCCTCACTGAACAGTGTCATCCATTATGCACTAGCCTCGTATTCCTGTAAGCATATATACTATATTGCAGTCACTATTATTTCTGATATTGTCTGCAGTCTGTCTGTATGTGTTTGTGTTAATGCATATGAAAAAAAAACTTTATATACAAAATTTACAACTTTTTAGTATCTCCATCACAATAAATAATGTTCTTATTAGAAATGGTGACATGCAACTTAAGTAAAACTTTTCCCATAAAATTTAAAGTTAAGATATGTTGGCATCGTGGCCGTTTTCAGTCATCGCAAATCGATTTGCTACATCTGCTCCGTATAATTTTGTCAAATAATTTGAAATGCTACTTAAGAAGTTTATTTACAAGATCTTTGGGAGCTTATCTTGTATACTATTATACAAATAATGATATCTACACAACCCTAGTTTAAACTTACACTTATAAACTTTAAATAACTAGAAGAATAATAAAAAAACGTATCAATGTGCCGTGATTCTTGTGAGTGTTCTTAAATCTAACGGAATAAATACAACAATGTTGCGGATTTTTAATATCAATGAATACGTACTAGTACATACATACATATGTTTGTTAGATAAAAGACCAGTCTTATACAAATAGTATTATTTTTTATAGTCATATTTGCATAAGACTACAACATCCAAACATGATTTAGCTCTATTGAGAGGAGTTTATGGCAGGAAGAAGACCATGAAAAGCTACTATGTCTAAGTAGGAGTTACTGTCAGAGTTAGTTCCTATCAAATCAATATTTACATAAACAGTTACAATAATATTTTTAGAATCACGGTTGAACTCAAAGACAAGAGTGGAAATATATTATCTGGTTTACGTTAAGCGACTCATTCGAACTACTGACTAACAGATAATAATCGATTAGTAAGATAGCAACAGTTTTCCTCGTATCTTACTAGATGATATTATTATTACCTAAAAACAAATACCCGGACAAACATTTGTCTGTCAGAAAAGAGATAAATTAACATTTCATTAAAAAAACAGTTTTAAGCCTTCCGCAAGGCTTTGTTTTGTAAAGAATACAAGAAATACTATTGACATTACAAAAATTCCGGTTAACTACTTAAACCAAACAAGCTTAAAATGTTTGTGCTATGAGATAGTTCACGACCCACGTTTATTGGGAGCAGCAGCTGCTTCAAAGTGGTTGCTACCCAAACTTGCGGTGCCTGATATGAGTTACCGTCGACTTTATCTTTTTTTTATAGAATCTAGGGGTGGTGCAGTATACGGTGTTATACGAGGTGCCGATACGGGTCTTGACGGCAAGAACCATCGCCTACATAGACGATCTCAGAAGGTGATGGCTGTCGGAGCCATACCGCACTGTCGCCTACGAAGCGGCGTTCTTTTTGGCAGATTACCTTCCGTGGAATCTAAAGGCAGTTTCAAGCGTTCATATATCAAAAACACTTGGAGCTCCAGTTTAGGGGAGAGAAACTGCCTCCAAGGGTATGGAAATCGTGGAGGTTCCACTTTTAACAGTCACTGCTCGAAAGGTGAAAGGAAAAACGGGCTCACACTAGGGCAGCAGCAGGCTGTTCATTCTGTTCTTGAAGATGTACAGGCGAAAAGACTCACTGATCTTCCAGCTCATACAGGTGCTATCAGAGCACGGATACTTCGATAAATAAATTCTGTGCCACATAGCCTGAAGTGACCCGATAACCGTGTGTCACCAAAGTGGTTGTGAGGAGGACACGGCGCAGCACATGCTAGAGAAGTGCCTTACTTAGGCTGAACTCTACCGAGACCTCACCGCAGTACTACAAGATGACCTCGCTACCACTCTTTATTAAGGCTATGGTTGAAAGCGAGAGGTTGCAGATTACCGGTGTCGCGTTATAAGAACAATTGTTGCAGAAGGAGGCTGCTGGGAGAGAGAGGTGAACTGATCTCCCAATATGAGCCAGAGAGCAGGAGGAGCAGGCAGTTGACACGGGAGTCATCTGTAGCCATGCGTGCTCATACATAATGAGAAGTACATACATACATAGTGAGTAGAGAGCTCCAGTTCCACCCCATTAACAAGAAGTGGCCCGCAACGCCAAGGATGTGCGGTGGTGTGCGAAAACGTTCTCATAGTTCCGATCCAGTACGCCGAGTGGCACATCGTGGGGTTTTAGTCGTTAGAATTTTGATATAAAAAATCCCGCATTGGAGGGGTCTTTAAGAGATTATGAGGTAATATTAGAATATAAAAAAAAGAGATGGTTCATAAAAGTGGCGGATCCGAACCTTAAGTTTCGCAGATCGTACCCTAAACCATAAGGCTTATTGACGCTTCGAGAGCTTGGAAAGCTGATCCAATGCAGGGGCGAAAAAGAAGATAGGTCACAGTATTTTTTATGTTTATTGAGTTTGACAGTGGTAGAGCTACACTGCAGTTTATTTTCTGGCTACAGAATGAATGGTCAACCAGGTAGACCCACGCCCTCACAGAATACAAGTGTGTAATAGCAGCATAATATTGCTGTGTTTTGTCTGGTGAGTGCAGGTATCCGATGGTGGCAAGGCGTTACATCTCAGTCCTCAAAGATGAATATCGTATGTAACCATTGTAGTTGTGACGAGGATTCGGCGCAGCATACGCTGGAAGAGTGCACAGCTTGAGCTAAACTGCGCTGGGACTACGGTAGTGAGCGAAAACGTTCCCGTAGTCCCGACCAAGGGTGTCGAGAAGAACACCGTGGGGTTTTAGCCGGTAGGAGTCCGGCATATCCCTTCCAACGCCCCCGTGTCTGAGGGGTATTCATGAGGATTTCCCCTACAAATAAATAAAAGGTTTAGATTTAGTAACTTAAATATTTATCTACAACCAACCTCAACCTAACCTAAATCTAACTTAAAAGTGACCTAGACCTAGACTAAAACTAAACCTAACTTCAACCGAACCTAAACCTTACCTAAACCTGACCTTAACCTAACTTAAACCTAACTTCACTAAAACAGTTAAGGAATTTCATTAAATTACTTACTTTTTAGGGAAATCACCCCTCACAGTTATTATTTTCACATAGTAACTTAGGGATTTGATAAAATCTCCGTTTTCATCATGGGGGCATAAATATATATTTTGTTTCCATGTGTTATAAACATAATATCTATTATCGAATACTTTTAAGATAAATTCTTCTTTAGTCTTGATATATATATAAAGTACATTAATAAAATTGAAGCAATTTTATTAGTGTAAAGTTGAATACCGCTTAGGGTCCGCTAAGCGTTAAGCTTGAATTATGTTCAAAAGCATCTGTCATACTTCCCATGAATGTTGTTTGGTAATGTTTTTAATAATTTATGAACGGAACAGGTATTACATTTATCTAAAGAAATTATAGAATAAAAACTTTCAAAAAAATTAAGATCATTAAAATGACTAATGGTTGTATCATATTTTTATTATTAAAGTTATTATAAAAAATAAAGTAATAGATAATTTTAACATTTGATTTCTAACAGGTAGTACTTAATACAGCTGAAACTAAAAGCTGGTTGTAGCATCAATAAACCAATACGAACGACGACGAAGGTAGAACAACGCTTTCATATAATATAAAAGATGTTAACGGAAAATAGCCACTTGTAGTAGTCTAAAGTGATATTTAATAATAATAAAACATGAGAATATACTGCATTATTAGACTATTAAAATAAAATACTGCGATATACCTATAATTGCAGTATATATCAGAAAATATCTTTTAAAAAGAGTGACCTGCGTCTTTTGCCTTCTCAGGACAGCCTACTAATTTGGAACCAACATTAGATTCATTTCATTGTACGCAAATGCTTACTAAGGCCTAAATAAATATATTTAAGTTGAGACTGGAGTCCTATAATTTTAGATGAAACCATGATACAAAACAGATGTAGAAGACGCTTAGATATAAACACTGAATTCTGCACCTGTATTCTGTACTGATTTTTGTTTTGTTCAAATTAGTAGAAAATTTATTAAACCTGAACTAAAACTAAAATTAAGTTCACTTCCGCCATATATATCTGTTGCTCCATGATTTAGGGGCGCAGTCCTTCTGGTGTTTGTTAATAAGAGAGTATAGCTTAGGAATGTGAGAAAAAGAAATGTTGCCACTAGGATGCCTTTTTTCCCTATTCGTTAATACACCTATTAGCATTGTGACATCGAATTACTAATACTTTATTTTAGTTAATAATTGATATTAATTGCAAGTCCCTTCATTACTACTTAAATATTGATGGACAAAAAAAGCATAATTCGTAATACACGTTCACTGGTAAAATAGTAAGAATAATATTGTTCCGTTGGAAAATTTTAAACGTACAACCAGTTGTACTATAAAAAAGATACAACAGATGGGTTTCGTTTAATTGCATATAGTGGCGTTAATCAATTCGCCCGCTTGCCAGTAACAGCGTTTAAAATAAAAAGCGCACGTGTTTAAATTTTCAGCTGTAAATGTTTTAATGGGAGACCCTTGTTATTACACATTTTATAGATTTATTTTTCAAGTAATATATTATTTCAAACTAACCAAAATTTGACGTCATAACCATAACCATTAACACGTATTATCTTTAGCAACTTTTATAAAAATTAGCCCCACAATTAATTGATAGTGTTGGTACGAAGTGGTGAATTTGGCTAAATACCTGAGCCGTGGAAACAATTCACAAAATAATGACGTATATGTACATGATTTTTACATAGGAAGTGACGCAAACTCGGGGAGCTATGACTTTCTAAGAGACATTTTATGTTACTCCCCATGGGTGACCATGTCCCCATCTGTTGAATTCAGAATGCACGGTATCATCGATAGAACCGTAGCACATAACAATTGACTGCTACGCCAAAATCTCATATGAATTGCTCACGACGCCACGGGAGTATTATTATTACTGAAAACATATAATAGCAAAATAACAATAAATTGATGATATAGTAATGCATTTTTACCCAATAGAACGTTTTTCTTACTATAAGTCACGGGTGACCGCCGTGGCGATTGCTAACAGCAAATTAAAACAGAACTTCGTTTATTTCAACAAGCTATTCGCTTTCGTTATTTCATCGTAAGCAAAAAAATCCAGAATAACTTGTTGAATCGTCTAGAAAAAACTATGTAAAAATATATTGCTGAAACGTGTAGACGATCAACTTTTCAGCAATATATTTTTTATTATAGTGCACACTTCTAACTTTTAAATTATATGATTATAAAGCAGCACATACTACTTTTATAGCGTGTGTATTAGTAGATTACGTCCTCAAACGAATAGATGCAAACACTGAATATTTTTCGAGTGTATCTAAGAAGTCCTCATCGGAAGACTCGTCTGGAAATGATCAGAAGACGTAATACTCCACATATCGCCTACGTTAAGGTGTCGCCGAGTGAAATTGGATACCGAGGATAAAGTAAATATCAAATATGAATATGAATATATTATAGATCATAACTAATGATCAAACAATATAATACAAACAGCGGCAAATGTAATTCCATTTGTAAAATCCAAAACTGCTGTACATATCGAGTGATCAGCCACACTTACGGAAGAAATGTTACAAATTACAACTACATAAAAAGTGTACCTGGCACGTAAATTTTGCAGAAATTGTTACAAAAAACGAAAGCCTACCCAGATTACATCAATGAGCCGTATTTATGTAAGGGTATTATTTATTTCAAAGTATCTTCTATTTATCGGTCATCAAAATGCACAAACTTTCAATTATCATTAATTTTTTTCAATTGTAAAAAGTTCAACCCCTCTGGTCACCAGTGTCCACCGTGGGGTTACAGGAGAAACCATGGCGAGTCATATACAACCGTGGTAATCAAAGTATTAAAATCAGTTAAGCTGTATACTTGTTTGTGTCCCTCGCGTTCATCTAAAAGAATATGTCAATCTCCTGGTTCTAGTATTACTGATTAGGCTCTTGTACGTTACTAAACTAAGAGAAAGATGGGCAGTTTAGGTTTCAGATGCTTAAATAAAATTCGTGTTCCAATAGCCCCGCGTGTATTTAGGTGGGGAAGGGGGATCCTCCATATTTTTGGTTTTGTTTGCCAGACAGCTCAAATAACTTCAAAATTAAAGTGTTTTCAAAGATTAAACTCTTATCTTTGCTTTATTCAGTATCAGGTAACCAAACTCAATGATTCCCGCCAACAACAAATTTTTAACTACCAAATCATTTTGATATGTCCAACGGATATCATCGCCAGCAACGATTTACGAAAATACGGGGAGTATTTTCATCGCATCAAGCCATTTTTTAATAAAAAAATATTGGTTTTCCATAAAATGTGTGTACGTGCTTCAATAAATTAAAGCACAAAATATCCGCGTGTCAAATTTAACAACGTTGTGCTAACGCCCTTGATCGACCATATAAAAAAGACACATCTACAACTCTGAAAATGTCTGAAATCTTTACAAATATATATATATATATATATATATATATATGTGTATATATATATATATACATATATATATGTATATGTGTATATATATATATATGTGTGTGTATATATATATATAAATATATGTTTAGTATTTAAGTTCGATTATTTTTCATAATACTGTGCAATTTTATTTAGTTTTTTTCATAATGCAGATTATCTTTTTTATTATAAAATAATAAATAAGCTCCAATGCATCGAGTGTTTATTTGTAATCCTATTGAATGCGTTAAATTATCAGTTAAGAATTTCCACTAAGGAACCCTCAACAAAAATGAACATAATGTGTTATGATTTTGACGGCGTTAGCAATGCAATAACACAAAATAATACTTTTCAAGCGGTCATTAAAAAAACCAAACATGTCTTTATTTTCACACACTTAACAACTAGTTCCACTCAAGATTTCGGTAATCTTAACACTGCATCACAATGCATTAGTCTTTATTGGTGTTCTAAGATTACCCAGGCGTAAAAAAGCGTATATGTGGTCAGCTGGTATTTACTCATTGCGGGTATCATAAGTTCAAATAGGCCCTTAAGTTGGGTCCATTTCCGGGCTGGTAAACGGTTGTTAGTACGTTCTTGGAGTGCTAAAATTGCGGTTCAGTGATATTTGTGAAAATGCATTTTTGCCGAGAGACGATTTATATGTCAAATATATATATTCAACAAATTTATGTATACAATGGTTCCATGACGTTTATGATCAAAATACCACACTCACCAGACGAAACAGCAGCATGTAGGTGATATTTTCATCTGATATTCTGTGACGGTGAGGTCCCGTCTAGCTGACCCTTTCATTCTGGAGCTAAACACAAACTGCAACGTACTCAACTCTATCAGTCTTTAATGTAAATGTGTTACCACCCCTGAGTAATATAAAAGTTATCTGTAATACGGTCTACGGTTTCTTGCAGTCAGTTCAAGTTATCCGTAGCACGTAGGTCACCTTGCCCGGCGTAGCAAGATTGATCCGAGGAATAAAATTTGTGCTAATGTGGTTTTTGGGCAGATTCTTTATGCATTCCGTTTTTTCAAGTAAATTTACAACATAATATATAATGTATATAATGTTATTACATATATATCTTAATATGTATCATAAAATTTAATGAAGAAAAAAAAGTTTGGATGTACTGTCAACAGTACTTTTTTAACTACCTCTGATCTTATTACACTAGCATAAAGGAAGACGAGTGCCCTTCTCTTCTGGTAAGAACAAGATGATAACACCGTGTTGGAAATTATTTTTTAAAGTTGGAATAAGTCAGTCACTCGAGGTAGGATCATGGCTTTTCAGCTTACAAGCATAAAACAGCTTTAGGTTGCTGTATTTCTTCTGGTGAGTGAGTGATGGGTATACCTAATTACTGACAACGAGGTTTATTTCACTTAATCCTCAGAATGATAGCGCATCTACACGTTTCTTTGTCGACAATTATATAGACATTAAGCGCAAGGATTACTTATCGCCTAGTACAATGTGCCCGCGTTGTCACCATTGAGTATTTTTAGTTTAGTAAAAAATAAAGCATTATATGATATTATACCTATATGCCTATAAGTTTAGTTGCACATAAACATAATGCAAAGAAATATGGCTTATGCTAAAACTTAAGGTAAAGATTTTACGAAAAGTTTAAGACGTCTCTTACATATATAATGTACATAAGGCATCATTAGTTTCTGTACTGAAGTAACAAACGTAGCAACTATAAGAGCGAAGTGCAAATGATTCCTCAATTACTAAGAATGAAAGTTACGTATAATTTAACACTTTTTAAACTTAATTTGTTATTTTATTTATTTATTTTTAGCTAATTTGTACCTAAGGAACTTAAAATTGTTTCTCCTAAGTCTCCTTAGCAGAAACAATTTTAAGTTTTCTTATTAGACGTGAACGTCCCCATTATTCTTATAATTGAAAGGCCAATTGCCAACTGAAATACCAGAGAATCTCTCAACTAAAATTGCTTTTTTAATTATTATTATTAACAGACAATGAGCATGGGATTATTTTATCTCCAAAAAGCCGCCAATAAAACGGTTATTTGAAAAATTTGCACCTCAATTTGATGGCCAGGCGAGTAAGTGAGCACATTTCCTACTAGTATTTTCATGTGCTCATGATTCTCTTTTCATAGACTGGGTAGGAAAGAAAGAAATGAGAAAGAAATTTTAGGTGCCATCTGTTAATCGCCACACAACCGTTACTAAGGCCTTTTATGCATCCACCGTTTCCGCCTGATTTATTTAAAGAGGTTTTTGAGAGAGATTATTTATTTTGAGAAAATTTTGATCAACAATTTTAAAGCCGTTTAAAATTATTTGATCGTAAGCATGCACTTACGTAGCTAATAGACCGCATAACGAACAACATATGTTTCTTTATACCAATACTTCATTGCCGACGAGGATCGTAAAAACTGCGGTCATTTCAAATTGTGCATAATGGACAAATTTAAATTTTCAATCGGAATATGGAGGGAATTTAAAATAAGGTCCTGACCTTATTTTAAATTCCCTCCATATTTTGGTTGGACATTGTTAATGGAACATAAGGAAATGTATTTTAAGCATTTCCAAATGTACTTTTAATTTTTTATCATTGAGCTATATATTGTTGGAAAGTGTCACAACACATTTGCGTCATTATAAATTTACATCGGTTATTAACGATTTATATAACGGATGGTACACTATAATAGTATGAACATATCACTAATATTTCGCATCTTATTTGTCATATGAAATCATGTTCTGAGAAAATCGTGAATGAAGTTTATGCCTTAAAAGGAACATAAGAAGAGTACATAATTAATAATTTCTTACTTACTTATTTATAAGCTTACAATAAACACATGAAACAGTTGTTTATGATGGTATATGATATCGTAAGATCAATATTTCCTTGTACATATCTCTTTTATGCTTATTAATTTTTATATGATATAAAATATAAAAGTGTATATGTGTATATATATCATGGATAATAAAAATAAACTAATGGTACTGGAAAACATGTAATAATGAACAACATTTATGACCTTGGGTTGTCAATATACTTATTTTTAATTTTTTTATTTATAGGTAAACCTCTTTAGAGAAACCTTTAGGTTAAGGAGTAGTATTTATGTATTGAAAATGGGAGAGCATGTTGTGCCTATTTACTTACATCCTTTTGCAGCCGAATCCTCTTAGCTCCTTTGAAAATGAAGAATATAATTTCATAATGTAGAAAATAATTAAATATTCTTATAAAAGCGTAGGGTTTTGGTTGAAACGATTGGAAGAAAAGAACAATTATATTAGTAAAATCATTTTATTTACACCTTTACAGCTATACTTATTGTACTAACTTAAACAATACATTTTATCATAAACTGAGTGCACAATAAATGCTCAAGTTACTAATTGTTAACCTTTGCTTAAATAATTTGTGATCAGACATGACCAAGACATATATATGCAATATATAATTCTTACAGTAGGTGTATGAAATTGAGCCGCAGATCGATTTATTCTTTCATCAGACATAACACTCGATGCAACAACTATGTTTCGACTTCTTGATGCATCATTTCGCGTTTGCTCCGCCGTTGACATGCTGCTAACTTCTGGCGTATCGCATGTTTGTGGCTTCATATAAAAAGAAACACTTATAATTTCAAATACATTACTTTGAAAGTTAGTGACAAACATCCAGTTAAATATGTACCTGTGGTTGAGTGTGGTTGTGGTTCGTACACCGTGGTGAGTAATGCGCTAGGCAGGCGGCATAAGCTATTGCATGCGGTATATAACTTTGTTCCACAACACCCGCGAATAAAATTGTCGCCATAGGCCCTATAAGTAATGTTTTCATTAGCATATTTAATTTTTTGCGAATTCAATTTAATCAGAAGTCGGATGTCAGTGCTGCATCACTAAAATTATTATTTAAATTTCTAGCAATCAAGTGCTAGCTAACAAAAAATAAGTATTGTATTTTATTTATTTATTTATAAACTTTTGTACAACTAACATATGCACAAAGGCGGACTTAATGCCTAAGGCATTATCTACCAGTCAACCTTGGGGGGGTTCAGAGAAATCAAGGTAGGGACAGAAGAACAATAATAAAGAAAAAAGAGACATACAGTACATCTAAATGTATGTACAATTATATATACATATCATTATATATTATCTTAGGAATTTATAATACTAAGTAAAATAATAGATATTTATATACAGTTATATACATTAACTATAAAACAAAAAAATATACATATTATAAATACAAACATATCTAAAAGTGAATATATATATAAATATATACATAATTATTATCGATGTAGTGAATCTGCTGACACTACTTCCAACAAATGCTTTCGAATTTTTCGTTTAAACTCTAAGCGACTTTTAGCAATTCTGATTTGGGAAGGTAGTATTTGAGTATATAATACGAAAAATTGTATTTACAAGTCACATTACATTCTAGATATGTGATCATATTGAGGATGCGCTGTCACCTGAGAACTAATATGGAATGCCTCGTCACCAGCAGTAAGCTCTCTGGTATCTTTCACTCGCCAGACAAATACAGTACCGTCAAGCTACTATTTCACTCAGGTATTACCTATTCGTACTATAACTACTTTATAGCTGTGGCATCAGTGTACCACCAAAAATGCAGATGCATTTTATCTCCAGCGAGTAAAAATAAACTGCCTCATTGAAAGCCACCTCTAATATGGTCTCAACTTTCTTTTGCAAACATGCAAGCGCTAAGCTGCTATTTTACGAACGCATTCTGTGAAAGAATTGTCTTATTCATTCTATTCAACAGTTAGTTTTTAGCTACAGTGTATTATAATTGTGTACAGTGCTCGAGCACTGCTATAAATTGACCAAAAAGTAAGGCTTATGCAGGCATTTAAAAAGATGATTAGTGCAAATTAATTACGCTCTTATTAAAAAGTTTACAACACTTTTTGCAGCAATCGTATTTATACATTCTGATGAAAAACTTATAGAAATCAAATGCATCTTAATTTAGTTATTACGACATAACGAAACAGAGATGCTAATAAATTTGATTTTATCATTAGGTCCGCTTCTTATACCCTTGTTAGGTTTATACAGTAACATTTAAATAATTACGGTAATGAAATTACGGTATTGAATTCACAGCATAGACCTTTCTTACCTAAAGCGTAAATGGGTACATCTTCTCCGCCGTGCGTAGCCCACTGTCTGGGAACCGCAGCGGCATGTACTGCGTCAGTAGGTATGGAATTGTTACTATTTATTGGTATCGATCGTGGCTCAGAATGACCAGGACCGGTACCATACAATAGTGTTGTATACTGTAGACCGTCAATATCAGATACATCGGGGTCAGCGCCTTCAAAAAAAATATTTCGTTGAATTTTACTTAAAATAGATCCCGTCAGTCATTTGTATGTTTTGGTCATTTACTGACTATAGAAAAGTAAATGTATGTATATATTGTTTTATTACTGTATATAAAAAAGGAGTACCTAAAACTGGATGACCTCTCGGTGTTGCTTGTCCTCCAAAGGTCATGACATGACCATGATCGGCTGTGACTACGACTAAAGTTTCTGCGGGATTCACCCGTTCTAATGCTGTCAAAAGTGCCGTTTCCATCTCTAATGTCTCATCAAGAGCTCTGTACGGATTGTTATAGTGATGAGCGTGGTCTATCCTTCCTCCTAGAAAAAAAACAATTAGACTCATGAACAATATTCCAATTGCAAAAACGATGTAATCTAATTAATGCTCAATGATAGAAAAGAAAATTGTATGTCTGATTTCAATAGCTTCTTCAAATTACCTTCAATAAGCAGAAAAAATCCTTTTTCATTTTTCATTAATATGGACAAAGCAGTCCTTGTCATATCGGCTAGTGAAGGATCATTTGTTTTTCTCGAGCTCGTTGCTATTTTATCCTCTGTGATTGCCCTTCTTTCTACGTTAAATTCCATGTGAGAATACTCAAATAAACCTGTTGGTAAATAAGGAATCATACTTCAATAATCGGTTCCATTTCATTCAAATACTTCAGAAACAGTAAAAAATGAAAAATAAAACAAAAATAACATTGTTTAAAATAAACACAAAGTTCTCTCATTATTTACTGACATTACCTATAGAGTTAAATTTAAACTTTGTAGCGTGAAACCCGCATGGAAATACGTTTGGTATATTTATTTTGATGATTTGTTATATACATTTTCACTTATTACTGCATATTTAACATACCTAGTATACTACGATAGGACTAAAGCTCTCTTTACTATGGCTCTTTACCTTATTAGGAAACGATACCTTGAAAATTTTACCTCATGGTATGTAACGAATGATTTTGTAACCTTAAGTACTCATACTTAAATTTATTGTGTCCAGCAATGTGAAATTTTCGTAGCAGTCGAATGAAAACTGTTGAAACTTTGTGGATGTTTATTCAATAAAAACAGAATTAAATATTTTTAATACGCACGTTACGCAAATAATCTTTAAAAACAAATACGAATACGATTGATTTGAATTAGTCTTTAAATGTGGCGAAAAGAAATAGGTATATAATTAAAAAGGTATGTAAAATAGATACCTAATAAATAATCTGTATTACGGGAGTCGATTTTAGTCAACTGTTCTCGTGAATAAATATATTGAGCTCGTAATCTTCTCTTCTTTTTTTCTCTAACCCAATCCTCAGCTAAATTACGTCCATCTAATCTCCTTCCTTCACGATTATCATGTTCAGGGTCTGCAGTAACTGTGGGTAAAAAGTGTCTCCTTCCGCCTCCCATGATGACCTTCGTAAATTAAATAAATTTTAGGCAAATTAACATAATCTTTAATTATACTTATTTTTAAAATTCTTTATCATACACGAGCTTGGAAATACTCGTATAAACTCATATATCTAAAAAAAATAAAAGAAAATATATTGCTTGATTGTTTTCATTTTTCATAAAAAATAATTTTCATAAACATATTTGCTTTTATCGAAACGCAGCAATCAAGGCTCTCGACCCACTTGCATATGTCCAGTTTTATAATTCAGACTTATAATAATCACATCATCATCATTCAATAATTTTAAATATATAAAAATCTCTTCACTTTTCTCGCCTTTAGCATAAAATTAGTTTGTACGTCAACCAACCCTTGACCTTGTTGACAGTCCCGTTTCAATCCAGTTTTATCATACGGAATATATTCTTCATCTATAGACCCATAATTACTTTCCTGTAACGCTTAGCTTGTTATTGAATATATAGCTTTAAATAACAAGTTTTACGCAAATAACTCTTATATTATATTAAGTATAAGAACAACCGTTGCAACATGTGATGATATGGGTATAGTTAATAAAGGATATGGTCAAAAAAGGTAATGGTTTGTGCAATTTTTGTGGTAATACCTAGAATACTTCTTACTTTCTAGATCAGCATAATGGGCGTAATTAATTAGTAAGAATATCTTGAGAAATCTTTATCCAAATTTCTAGATTAGACGATTGTATTACAAGAATAACACAACATACAAGAGTAACATAAAAAACTCCTCTATTCATCCAATAAAATACTTACATTTATACTTTTTCCAGGTTCATTTTCCACCAGCTGTATAGCAATATCTTTACAATCGCGTCGTATAGTTGGTGGAACACGGCTATCATCTTCCCAATAACGGGATGGTGCATGCGCATATAAAGCTGCAGGAGTTGCATGGGTTATTCTTGCCGTCGTAACAATGCCACTAGATTTTCCTAAAATATAACATATTTTTTTGTAGTTACCTTTTGTGCACTAGAAGATTTTTTTATTATTATTATTTACCTGAGCTGTGAGCCCAATCTATTAACGATGTCACTTTTGAACTGATAGCGGAAGCGCAATTATTAAACCTTCCTCCTGCATCAAGACCTAAAGTTTCATATCGAGCTTTTACTCCACAAAGAAGAGCAGTAGCACACGCTGATGATTCTCCAGTTTGTGCATCAATATTATATGTCTGTGGGAAAATTTTTATAATAAATTTATAACACGTGATATAAAAACTTTTTGATTTATTTAATTAACAATATCTAATTAACTATTAGTAACTTATTTTATTTATTTAGAAATAAAAACTATTATCGAACAAGGTTTTTAAATTACCTTAGCCAAAGCAACTGCCGGAAATGTATCCCAGACTAAATCTGTATCTTCTCCAGATAGCCCTTTTCGTTGCCCTCTTAAAATTCTCGCAGCGGTTGTAGTGGTAAGACTCATACCGTCGCCGACGACTAGGATAATGTTTCTTGTAAAGAATGTATACTATTAATTTGTATGTCAGTGGTAGAATATTAGAGGTAGGTTGTTAGGTTAAGGAGTCACGTCGCAGGTTGTTTCTAATTGTGGTTTAAACGAATTGTATTATATTATTATGCAGGGATGAAATTTTATATTTAAAAATGCCTATAAACAGCCGATGATTCAGTAGGAATAATGTATTTCCGTGAACACTGATGAATTTAATATCACAGTTGATATCAGTAACCGTAATATTAAACACACTTAATAAGAGGATAGACAATAACAGGAACGCTACTTGAACATACTATTTTAAAATGGTTATTATTTGAAACTTCGAAAATATCATTAAAAAAACGCATATGCTGACACAAAACTATATCAATCAATAGCTTAAGAAATGATGATGACGAGAAAGGAACCACACCTCACAATTAGACAAATTATTTTTATAAAATATGGAGGGATGAGAAACATGCACAGTTAATGATAAAAGATCAATCCAGCCGTCATTGGCTGTTTGGCGTTGAAAACAGCCAATGACGGCTGCATTGATTGCTTGTTATTCTATATAAATCCAAATTCGAGACGCATGTGCAAAGCGTTGTTATCTCAAAAGACTGATATTATACATAACATTCACCATCCGAAACAGAGCAGCGCTTAGTTAGGCAGCCCGTGATCCTTCTCCGATCATACGGATCCATTCAACTAAAAACTAGCCGCAGTGAAGCAAAATTTGGTGTTTATTTAGGTAATTATCGATAGATTATATTTGTGTTGAACAATAAAACCAGAAGGTAAGTTAAAAAGAAAAGAAATTGTAATTGAATACATACTTTGCTATAGGCTTATTTTCAGTAGCGTATTGCAAACGCTTTTGAAGCGTTTGCTCTGCTTGAGAATACCAATAATGGCGATCTGTAGAAAAATTATATTATTACCATATATATAATTTTTCGTATAGGATATTAAGATTAATGAAAACGAAAATACAAATCACATTTAAAAATACAAATATAAATTATGAAATCTGGAAAAGACAGGAACAAAACTATTGGAAACCAATTGTCATAAAAGTTAATTAAAATATATGCGGTCGTCCTTCGTGGTGATCTATGAGTTAACCTTTGTTCAACGGTGAACTAACAATGGCATAAGATGATGATGAAGTGTAAATACTGTTGTATATAATCTCGCTTTCGTATTTATTTATTTAAACTTTATTGGTTACTCCTTACAAAAAGTGATACAAAGGGCGGACTTAATGCCTTAAGGCATTCTCTACCAGTCAACTCGTGGCGTGGAGAGATATTGTGGTAGGTGTAGTTGTAGTAATGTAGTAGCCTACATTGTAAATAAGAGAAAAATTAAAACTTAAAATTTATAGTGTATATATATATATATATATATACATATATATATATATATATATATATATACATATATATATATATATATATATATATATATATATATATATATATATACATATATACATACACACACATACATACATACACAAATATATATAAATATATAATGCAACTTGAAAATATAAATAGCAAATTACCATACGTTTCTTCAGATTGTTGTGGCGTCCGAAGGAGAGCCCCGTTACTGATCGTGGAAACCATGATTACAACACAACACCAAGTACTCATGGTTGACAAGACGCATTAGTATTGTGGTGGTTTTACTTTCAGCAAAACCGTTATGAGCTATGTTTGTATCCGTTGTTATGTTACCTGTAACAATGTTCTTACTTGAAAATTAATCGTTTTAATTGATTTTATCCAACTGTTCTCTTTTTATTTCTCAGTATATCCTAAACCTTATTGTACTTGAAGAATTACTCACATATTATGGGCGAATTATTGCTATGCCCTAACAAGATGACGCCTAATAGTATGATTACTCGTATAAGTAAGAGTATAGTTTTACCAATATTGAAATGTGGAGATCTGATGACTTTAAGTGCCTTAATATATCATTTGTCCATTAATAATCGACTGCGATTTGAGCAAGAACATGTATTAACTAGTTTTTAGCAATCAAAAGACCTAAAATATTCGGTAATAAAGTTTCATCGAAATTCAAGAGTCTCACCGCAAGGCTCTACAGAGCACTGATGCGAAATCCCTATTGTTGATCTATGAGAAGATCGTTACCTCCTCGGTTTATCATTAATATTCAATAGAAGCTTCCTACACAGTGAACAAAGGTACATTGTATTAAACATAGATTATTGAGAACCGTGTAATAGAGCTCAGACATTTTGTATCGTAAAACAATTATACTTTAATAAATAAATATCTAATTTAATAATAAAATCCTACTCATATTTAGTGTGTATACGAATTCAATACTATTTATACAGTATAAATTTCTCATATATATTGTGGCCTAGATTTTCCTGATTAGTCTACGATACGTGAAACTACGCGATTCTAATTTCACAATATACCGGGAAAGTGAGGCAATTGGATATTGTAGTTGTACATTTTCCTCATTCTCATGATTCAGGACGTACGATTTTATAAAACATTCTTATTTCATATAAGTGTTCCTTTTATACCAGTTGTAAATTGTTATCATACTTTTATTGCAAAAGAAACTCCAAGATTTCTTTTTGTTCACATATCGTCCATCCTTATTACGCTAGATACGTTATATGGATGGACGATATTATTATTACCTCATTCTTTTGATACAGACGAAACTTTGTTTTTTATGAATAAAGAGTGACATTTATTTTTATTATTATTATTACATTAAGAATAACAAACGAGCACACAGTTCACCTGGTGGTAAGTGATTCCTGCCGCTCATGACATTAACATTCATACATGACAAGGAATCAAAATGATTGCATGTCATGATGCATGATGCATATGCAGATGCGTTCTACCCCTTGAGGACTGAGACGGAATACCTCATCACCAGTAATAAAGGTCTCCGGATCCCTACACCAGACGAAACACAGCAACATTATGTGCTATTTTGGGCTGGTATTCTGTGAGGGCGTGGTCCTAATCCGGTTGAGCTGACCGGATTCATCCTGCAGCTAGAAAGAAACTGCAGTGTAGCTCTACTACTACACACTTTCTTCAAAGGAAACAACTGAAAGGAATGGTTAGAATGATGACACATTGAGATAAACATTTTCATACTGTGGAAAGTAATAACTTGAAATGGTCCGTGGTGAGCCACGCACGGACAAGCTCCAAGCCCACTACGAGGTAAATATTTTTTTTCTTCAACCTTCTGCCAACTTAAATAACTCATTATAAAATTGGTGTTGCATGGTCAGCAGACGTTTTTTAGTTCAAGGAAAATAAATAAAAAAATTTATTACCGTAAAAAAAATTGTTTTTGCCCATTATCGTTTCCCAATCCTCTTTTGAATCAATTTATTTATTATTATTTTGGACAATCTAAATCTATAAAATAAAATAAAGTGATGATGTATTATATAAAATGCTATTTATATTACTAGTATAATTAATATATAACGAAAGTGTAAGAATTGACTTGAATATTATATAATAATTATTAGAAATATTTGTTTATTTAACTATTCACGGATATACACGAAGATAATATAGCAATTTTACAGAGGAAGTAATAGCTGTAAACAAATGAATTAGATGACTTTTTTATTCTCAAACAAATCAAAAAACCCAAAACAACCACACTCACCCAATTGCGCAAACGTTCATCTGCAGAATATAGACACATACTAACACGTACATTAACACAAATATACACACACAAATCAATACAAGCAGCACACACATTAACATGCTTACATACATTATCACCATATTAATGGTTACACTTTCTAGTTCTTACTCAATCTTGTGTTTATAAACACGCTTTTAATTTTTACTTTGTACACCTTTACGTACCGTTTTAATTTTTTTGTTAGGTAAACCCTAACTCTCACAACTTTGATGTAACATCTTAGGGAGATGTGCGTGGCTGCAACCCAGCTCTATATGGAAGTATAGATATAGATAGAGTTATATGTAATAACTATAAGACTTAGACTATTTCTAGTTCAGCTTAACAATGTTGGTGCCATGGCGCAGCTAGTTTTTTGCTATAGCACGAATAGTCGGCTCAACTGAGGTAGAACTACCTCTAGTACTACATTGAGGTGTGCCCACAATGACAATGCTCTCAACGTCTCGGTTTTATATATCGACCATACAAATAATTTTACTATTCGTAACAAAGTATATTGTCATTCAATTATCTTTAATAATAAATTGTTTGTTGATGGATTAACAATATTATCTTAAGATACTTGTAATAACATTTAAGTAAATATATGTTGTGTAAAGGTTTTTATTTATTTATCTGAGTTATACATAAGAGATAATCTGAAGATGGTTGGCATGGTTTTAGTAAAAAATTACACATAGAGAAAACACTGCTCATGCGAAGTGTACAGTAGTCACACTAACAGAATGTATTATATAGGGCCGTCTATAAAATACAAACGCACCTACTAATACATGTCACATTTAATATCCAAATATTTTACAAAAAAGTTTACGAAACTATATTAATACCAGTTGATCGGCTTTAAAAGAACAAAAATCAATAACTACAATTAATGAACACGTATTGTTATTACGAAATTAAATCAAGCAGAACTAATATTTGATATGAGAATTCAATAACTCGAAGTTATTGGCAACCGAACCTAATTTTAATTAAAGGCGATTGTATATAACAAAGGTTTGTACATAAGTTTTTATAAGGTAGAGCCTAAGAGCGAAACACTCCTTGATGCATATGTTACTGAAACATATATTTTTTAATATTACAAGATGACAAACGGGCACACAGTTCAGCCGATGGAGAGTGGTAACCGTGGTCCATGACTTTGTTGTAAATTTGTCTAGTAGATGATAATTAGGTAAAAGATCAACATCCATCATGATGTAGTAGTCTACATTGTCAGGGTGAGCCTGATGAGCACGTTATGTTAGGTCAATATTTGATACATTAAGAGTTCTGCGAAATAATGTTCCTTGTAATGTAACTTAATAATAAAAAAAACGTAATGAAAGGCATTTCCACAATATAGTCAATATTGTGGAAATGTATTTCAGCGTTAAAAGAAAATTACTAGAGCTACTACAAACTAAGTTGTAAGAGGTTTCGGTCTTAGAAATATAATTATTTTATTGAGATTGTCTCAAGACCATTACTTCTTATTACATTCATTATTTCTTCAAAGCTGAAAGCATCTGAGATAAGTTTGTGTAAATGTTAGAATGATTTACTTTTCTGCGAAATCATTTTAAAAACTACAGATGTTCACTGCTTTTGCATTACCATATTGTATAATATTTTTATTCATTCTAAAAAAAGGAAAAATATTTAGAAATTATTTTCTATGCATCTATTTATATATGCATGTGTGTAACATACATATTCATACATCTAAAACAAGAATTAAATCTCTTGCGATAGTAGTCGATAGGGTGCCAATAAAAGTATTTCTAACGTCCAAGGGCTGCCAAATCGCAAACCATAAAAAAAGTATTTTGCAAATTCGCTAAATCAGGTAGTGACTTCATTCTTACATTTTGGTGTTCTTTTAAACTTTGAAATAAGTTTGGTTATGGTAAGTTTTATTTTGTTTGATAAAGTACTGTCATATACCGTGAAATACCCTAGAGATATAGAAATACCCTGGCTAACTTAATTTAGAATGATTTTGATTCAAAACAAATGGTTGGTAAACGCATTTCACTGAACCATTGGCTATTAACAGCGTGTTAATATAGGAATTAAGCAAATATAGTTTATATATATATAAATATATATATATATATATATATATATATATATATATATATATATATGTATATATATATATATATATATATATAAACTTTTATATTTCTCTTTTGTGTACTGTTTGTCTTAGTTTGTGACTTAATATTTCTTTCCGTTACACAACTTGAACACAAAAACTTCTTGAGATACACACGTCCTCAGAAGACGCAAGATGCCAACATGACATTCTCGCGCGAAGATTAAATTCTTGCTGTTTAATTTAACTGCAGTGAAACATTGAAATGACGTGCAATTTTCATAATATAAGACGTACGTAACATAAACATTTTTTCATTTCTTACAGCATATTTTAACACATAACATTTTTTTTCTGTTGTCGGTAACTGGTATTAAAAAAATGTTCAAACGGTGGGTTACAAATTTTTAACTGATTATGTCGGCGCTAAGAAGTTTTGAGCACTAACATTAGTTCAAGATTATTTTTCTTTTAGATATTTATCAGACATCAGATTATTTTTTGTTATTACTCATAATCTCGAACTGATTTTAACAATACAATATGATAAAACGTGGAACTTATCGTTAACTTTTCTTGAAACAGTAACGCAATTTTCTAATGCAATTGTTAACCGTTCAATTATTAGATTTAGATTAATATATAAGATCTACGATGTGATTATGCAAAAGTGTACCATGTTTGATTTATATGACGTAATTGTTATGCGCTTGCAGTATTACAAATCTTGCTCTCTTGACTTACGCTTGTTGCAGGTCGTTGCATATTTATTTCATATTTTAAATCGACATCACTTCTGATAAAAGTTTCTTCGTTCTAGGGGCTACGGAGACGGCAATTCTCATTAATTCCCTTCGAAATAAAATCAAAAATGAGGATATCTGCTGAATAAAAATTCAAAATCAGCCTGAAGGAATAACATTTTGAAGTGCTAATAGGCAGGCCCGTTCGTTAAATCGATAACCAAAAGATTTTCGAAATGCAACTTTGTTTTCACTAACAAAGTTTGGGCCTCTTATCTAATTTTATCTTATTCGTGGGGCCGGAACTCTGTTGGTACTAAATAGCATTGCATCACTTTCACAGATCGTTTTAGTATCGTGTGTATACGATCTTACTCAATGTATACAAATATTGATCTGACCATATGAGACGACGCATCCTAATAATAATTGTTATCTTGCTCGGGTTACTATTCCAGAACCATACCTTTTCCTATTTGTTCCATTGTTTAACCAGTGTATGCATAATAAGTTATTTAGATATTCTTTATTTGCGAAAATAAAACAAACAATGTACAAAAAGGTGGACTTAATTCCAAAAGATATTCGCTACCAGCTTACCTTTGGGTTGAGCAGAGAATATATTGTTGATGCAAGAAAAAACTTAAACGTAAGGTAAAAGACGTGTAGTACAAGTATTTAGAATTAATACTTATCTTCACTATTGATAATTTTATTTTTTTATTTTATTTTATTTGGAAAACATACAGCAAAATACAAAATAACTTAGGTTTATATACATACTATAAATAAGCTAGTAACATGTTTTCACATATAAATATCTAAAAATAGACCCCATAAGTACAGACACTTCACCGCGATGCTTTTATAATATATATATATACAGACTTAATTTAAAATAATAAAGAAAACAACAACATTTGCTTGAACAGAAAACAAATAAACAGAAACAAAAAATAAATAGTAAAAAGAGTATGTTAAGCTACAGTATCAAACCAATTTCTAGTCAATGTTTTTTTTATAGTGGTGATTTTTGAGTTAAAGATATCAAAGTCATGTTGTTCTATGTATTTGTTAATTAAATTTGAAGCACGACAGAAAAATGAATTTTTTCTATATTTTGTCGCGTGAAAGGGTATGTAGAAAACAGGATGTTTCCGTCGTGAAATAGCTTTTTGTGGTACAAAAAATTGTAATTTATCTAAGAGTAAAGGACTGTCTACTCTGTTTTGCGCAAGTCTTAGTAAGAATACTATATCAGCTATGTTTCGTCTTTCTGCCAGTGGTAACAAGTGGTGTATTTTACATTTTGATTCATAATTATTGCTTTTCGTTCCACATTTAAAATCTAAAAATTTTAAAACCTTTTGAATGGCCTCTATTCTAATTATATAAATATCATAGCAAGGATTCCAAAGTTGCGATGAGTACTCGAGAAGACTCCGCACATACGAGCAATAAAGTACTTTAATGGATTTATTTTTTTCAAAATTCCTGCAAGACCTTATTATGAACCCGAGAGCTTTATTTGCTTTTTTAATAATATAGTCGATGTGCCTGTCATACAAAACTTTGGAGTCTTGAACTACACCCAAATCTTTAATTTCTTTTACTGAAACAAGATTTTGATTCATTATTTGGTAATTATATTTAAAGATATTTACTTTACGTGTACATGACATTGCGAAGCACTTAGATACATTAAGATCCAACTTGTTAGATAGACAATACTGCTCCAGTCTGAGTAAATCTGCCTGCATGAGCTTACAGTCGTTATAATTTTTAATTTCTTTTACTGAAACAAGATTTTGATTCATTATTTGGTAATTATATTTAAAGATATTTACTTTACGTGTACATGACATTGCGAAGCACTTAGATACATTAAGATCCAACTTGTTAGATAGACAATACTGCTCCAGTCTGAGTAAATCTGCCTGCATGAGCTTACAGTCGTTATAATTTTTAATTTCTTTGAATATTTTCATATCATCTGCATATAGTATGAATTGAGAATTTAAAAAACAAGTATTGATGTCGTTTATAAAAATTATAAATAATAAAGGGCCCAATAAGGAGCCTTGTGGAACTCGAGGGGATTTTGGTCCAAGAAGACGAATATCCATTAATAACAACAGCTTGCGACCTATTTTGAATATAAGAAGTAAACCACCTATATAAATCGCCATGAATACCAGCAGCTAGCAATTTTTTTAGAAGTATTTTATGGTCTATACGATCAAATGCCTTTGTAAAATCTGTAAAATAGCATCCACTTGTGAACCCTTATCCATGAAAAAAGTGACGTAGTCATTAAATAATAAAAGATTACTTAATGTAGACCGATTTTGCATAAAGCCATGCTGTTGGTCGATTAAAAAATGAGAAACTGTAGCATAAAGTTGCTTAAAAATTATTTTTTCAAAAACTTTTGCAATTAGGCATAATTTAGAAATTGGTCGATAATTTTTAACATTATTTTTGTTACCGTTTTTATGAATAGGTGTAATAAATGCAGATTTCCAAATATTTGGCATATATCCTTCTTTTGTCGATCTTTTAAATAATATACAAATTGGTTCTAACAGGCTATAAGCACATCCTATAATTAGTTGTGACGAGATGTTATCAGGTCCAGCACCTTTAGTCAGGTCCAACGTTTTTAGTAATCTTAATACTTCATTTGAATCAATCTCAATATTACTAATATATTTGGAGGCTATAACTTTATCACACTTTGGTGTACCTTGAACGATGGCTGAGGATGGTAAAAAGGTGGACTGAAAGTACGAAGAAAATAAATTACAAATGTCTTCACCTGATTCGGCTACAACATTTTCGTAAATTATTTGGGAGGGTAAAGTGTGAGAAGACTTAGAGATAGACTTAACATATGACCAAAATCTTTTAGGAGTATGAACAAGAGATTCTTCGGTTTGCTTTATATATGCTTGAAAACATTCCTCCTCTAACCGTTTTGACCGATCTCTTAACAACATAAAAGTAATCTTATCTTGTAAGTTGCCATATATCTTAAATTTTTTATGATATTTTACTTTTTCTTTTAGTACTTTTCTAAGTGATGAACTATACCATACAGGATAATCTTTAGATGATGTTAATTTATGGGGTATGAACTTGTCACGAGCTTCGTACAGTTTCGTGTAGAAGAAATTCACGGCATCTTCCAATGGTTTCTCATGTAGACAAATATTCCATGGAATGTTTTGAGAAACGATGTTATCTTATCGTAATCCCCGGAAGCATATAGGTATTTGATTCTACCTTTTGTGTTAAGTACACAGATTGGTAAAACTTCAATTTCAATTAATAAAGATTTGTGATGTTTGTCTTCAGAGACCAATGGATCGGTGCAAGAGGATACTTTTAGATCTTCTGTGGTTAAAATGTAATCTAAAATTCTGTTTTTAACATTGCAATTATCGTTCATTTGAATTAAATTACACTGCATCAGCGTATCCAAAAAGTTAGTCTGGGCTTCACCAGTTAATCCTAATGGTTCAAGAATATTATTCTGCTTACACCAGCCGATATTGGGAAGATTAAAGTCTCCCATAATTATAAATTTATCGTTTGGACATGAACTTACTATAGAGAATAATTTGTCCGAGAAGTTGTTTAGTTGAGCTTGCAACGAAAAACCCATATTTTCGTCACATAGGTATAGGGTACATATATGTAACTTATACGTGCTTTGATTATTTTTCATAGATAGGGTAATCCAAAGGTCTTCGGCAGAAGAATGCCAGTCGGTGCGAGGAATAGCAGGGATGGACTTGCGCGTGGCTAAAGAACTCCACCTCCTTTAGTCTGTTTCGTTGATAAGTAATCGCGGTCGCGACGCCAAACCGTATACCTGTCATCAAAAGCTCTTGGTCTTTAATCCCTTCACATAGCCAAGTCTCTGTTAGTGATATAATATCATAGTTATTTAGATTTACTTTTCTCTTAATTATACTCGTTTTTGTGCGCAGCCCTCGAACATTCTGATAATAAACGTTAAGTTGGTGAGGCATTTTCACAGATATGACGATAACTGTTTAAAATGAGCTAATAATGTTAAGAAAAGTAAATTGTAACAATTCACATTGAACCTTGAATACAGCCAAAATATGTGACAAATAATTAACTTTGGTTTTATACATGAATATACGTTGTTTTTTTCTTGATATATTAAACACAAGTAAACTCGATACAACATACTTGCAGCGTAATTTATGCATTACATCAACTATATTAAACTATAACAATATACAAAATAAAAAATAACATTTGTAAATTATAAGATGTTTATATGTAACTACGAGTATGTGTTTGAGACTTGCTTTAGAGAGATTTTTGTAAAATTTTAAAAAGTAACTACATTTATTATCGAACAATAATGAACGATATGAATAAAACTCGAATTGGTTTGTAAATCGTGTAATACTTGACTTAGTGCGAATATACGAAGCAATAACAAATTTGACACTACATATTTGCACTGTAATTTGTACGTTGACTCAAACAGAATAGAATATAATATGCATTGGTCCAAATACTCACTTGCTGTTAATATTCCTTTGAACAATACTTTATGAATAAAATAGCTTAAGACAATGTAGGTAAATATAAACTTTGTGAACGTGACTGACACGGTTCTCAAACTGTAGTAATATTGTTTAAAACACGTTGTTTTAACATTAACTATGAGAAATGAAAATATTTTTTATATGATATACTACCCGGTTTAAACTATATTTTCCAGATCTTTTCTGATTTTATAAAAAATATTTTTGAATTATCATTTTCCTGATAAATATCTTACAGTGTTTAACCCAGATAAATTTAAAATTATGTTCTTTCGCTAGTGACTTGGTTTTAGACAACAAATTTTTATTATAGGTGGTTAAATGATCGTTGACGTAAACGGGTCCTTTTCACTATATCCCAAAGAAAGTAAGTACAACTGCCGGTTTTTACGAGCTGCAGCCACAAAGTCTTCTTTTAAGTAGCGGTTATTGAAAGATATCACTATGGGTTTCAAGGTTGTTGGAAGGCGAGTAGGTGTTCTAGCTATGTAGTTTATGTCCTCCTTTCTTATATTTAAATTAATGACACTGCTTATTTTAAAAGCAATTTCGTAAAGATTTTCATTCTTTTTCAGAGGAATACCTTTTATTTCTACATTATTTAATCTGGCCCATTGATCACTCTTGTGAACCTCATCGTTTAACCTTTCTACTTCTGATTGTAATGCTGGCACCACGTTAGCAACATGTTCAATTTGAGTAATGCGGGTTTCTAATTTTTTAGTAACAGAGGTAAACTTCCCTATGGCATCATGCGCCATCTCCAGTGAACATTTCAGATGTCTTATTTCTTCTTTTATCTCCCTTATGTCTTCCGTTAAACCTTGTAGTGGTGCTAATCGGGCAGTAATTTTTTTCAATTCTTCTTGAACACTAAACTCTTGAGCCGATTTGTTCTTTGTTGAAACTTGAATTGGTGACGTATTGCTCTTGCATTTTGGACAGCGCCAGGTGTTTTTCCGTTCTCCGAGCTTTCGGTACCCAGCTTCCGTTATCCCCGAACATTGAAAATCAAGCAAACGATTGCAATTGCTACAAAATACACCATCTCTAAATTTCGAATTACATTCAGCACATGTATTCATTTTAAATGAAAAAATGAGTAACGTTTGAGAATCTCAGTAAAAACTGCGTTGATGCTACACAAACGTCAAGTACCGATGAGGACTAATGCGAGTAATGAGAGTACTATCAATAAAGTTGTATGTAGCTAAATGGGTGACTTACTACAATACAAATTGTTGTGTGTTGTTGTCTGATAACACTTTAGGTATTTTAAATAGATAGATATTATAAAACAAAATAATCACTACTCCTACATAACATTATGTTCCTGACTAGCCACTTAAATTAAGCTTTACTAGTTGTAGTTCCAAAAAATTATGGTATGCGGGGTTAAAGAATAATAATATAAAAATCCAGTTTTACAAAAAGACACGTGAAGTGCAAAACTATCCGAAGTGCGAAGACAGCGTTCGTGAGAGTCACCCTGATATTGAAATTTGCATTTCAAATATTAAAGGGCAAATGGATCGTGCAAGATAGTGTATAGTATATATACTAAGTGCCCTGATATATCTAGGATAGGTAAGTTTAAATTGAGAACATCATGAGGATAACACTGTCACAGTCATTTACTTATATAAACCAAAATGAGTCGTATACAATTGATGAGAAGATGGTCTAATTTGCTTAAAAATTATTTTTATCTTAGTTACTTATCTATGACACCAATTTATACCAGAAAGTAAATCTGTTATAGCGGCTGTGCAGGCCTCAATAATATTAGTAACGAGTCCTCTACTGTACTTCCTCGTAAGTCTAGTCTTGCCTCTACTAAATGCGATGCAAGCCGAAGATAGCTGCAAAAAAACTTGGGATCCTGGACAAACTGAAGAAAATTTCTCTGCGGGGCAGCTTTAACGCTCTATAAAGCTCGACTCCGGTCGTGTGCAGAATACTGTTGTCACATTTGGGCAGGCGCCGCTAAATGCGCTTTGGTCTCTGTGGAAAGGCGGGCTAAGAGGCTAATTGGTGACGCAGATGAAACCAATCTGCTCAGTCTTGAACACGGGCATAATGTGGCTATCCTTGCAGTGTTTTACAGAATGCATTTTGGAGAGTGTGCTCAGGAATTACATGATCTAATTCCCCCATCCCCGTTCCACCATCGGACCTCACGACGCACTGCTGGATTTCATCCTTTTGTTGTGAACATCCCTCAAACCCGAACGAAGCGCTCTGCTTCGTCTTTTATTATTCGTACAGCAAAGGACTGGAATAGTTTGCCCGCGTCTTTCTTTCCCTCCGATTACATTGTGGGTGTTTTCAAGAGTAGAGTGAATAAGTATTTACTGAGCTAGTGTGTCTTACCATCACCCAGGACTGCATTTCCGCTTAACATCAGGTGGGATCGTGGTGAAGCACTTGCTTTAAAAGTATAAAAAAAATAAAACCGTAGGTTTCTGCAAAGTCGATGAATGCTGTTGACTCAAGATTCCTACGTTATTTGTAAGGGAGTAACGCTGACCTAAACCGAAGTTTATATTTAAATTTCAAGGCATTTGTTATAGTTCATCTGTTACTAGTATCACCCATTTGTTAAATTTGTTAAGATCTTTTACATTTTATTATAATTAATTTTAATTTAGGCGTAGCAACATACTAAACTTCAAAAGGGTTATGTAAGTAAGTAATTAGAGGAGATATTATAATTAATTAAATGTAAAATTTATTTATATGCTTAAGATTTTAATAACTCCAAAATAGCATAGGCATCAATAGCCTATAGTCAAAAGCCTAAGGTTTAGGGTACGGTCTGCAAAACTTAGGGTCGTAGGTTTTAATCCCCAGATCGGTCATTGTCATAAACCATCTCCTAGCACCAGCATTTCAGCTTAGTTGAGTGCTAAACGGGAATGTTATATTATTACCATATATATATAAACTACTCCTACATAACATTATGTTCCTGACTAGCCACTTAAATTAAGCTTTACTAGTTGTACAAATATACATGCACCTAGTATATTTGTACATTCCAAAAAATTATGGTATGCGGGGTTAAGGAATAATAATATAAAAATCCAGTTTTACAAAAAGACACGTGAAGTGCAAAACTATCCGAAGTGCGAAGACAGCGTTCGTGAGAGTCACCCTGATATTGAAATTTGCATTTCAAATATTAAAGGGCAAATGGATCGTGCAAGATAGTGTATAGTTTATATACTAAGTGCCCTGATATATCTAGGATAGGTAAGTTTAAATTGAGAACATCATGAGGATAACACAGTCACTTACTTATATAAACCATAAATGAGTCGTATACAATTGACGAGAAGATGGTCCAATTTGCTTAAAAATTCTTTTTATCTTAGTTACTTATCTATGATACCAATTTATACCAGAAAGTAAATCTGTTATAGCGGCTGTGCAGGCCTCAATATTATTTGTAATGAGTCCTTTACTGTACTTCCTCGTAAGTCTAGTCTTGCCTCTACTAAATGCGATGCAAGCCGAAGATAGCTGCAAAAAAACTTGGGATCCTGGTCAAAGTGAAGAAAATTTCTCTGCGGGGCAGCTTTAACGCTCTATAAAGGTCGAGTCCGGTCGTGTGTAGAATACTGTTGTCACATTTGGGCAGGCGCCGCTAAATGCCATCTCGCAGCTTTGGACTGGATGGAAAGGCGGGCTAAGAGGCTAATTGGTGACGCAGATGAAACCAATCTGCTCAGTCTTGAACACGGGCATAATGTGGCTATCCTTGCAGTGTTTTACAGAATGCATTTTGGAGAGTGTGCTCAGGAATTACATGATCTAATTCCCCCATCCCCGTTCCACCATCGGACCTCACGACGCACTGCTGGATTTCATCCTTTGTTGTGAACCTCCTCAAACCTGAACGAAGCGCTCTGCTTCGTCTTTTATTATTCGTACAGCAAAGGACTGGAATAGTTTGCCCGCGTCTTTCTTTCCCTCCGATTACATTGTGGGTGTTTTCAAGAGTAGAGTGAATAAGTATTTACTGAGCTAGTGTGTCTTACCATCACCCAGGACTGCATTTCCGCTTAACATCAGGTGGGATCGTGGTGAAGCACTTGCTTTAAAAGTATAAAAAAAATAAAACCGTAGGTTTCTGCAAAGTCGATGAATGCTGTTGACTCAAGATTCCTACGTTATTTGTAAGGGAGTAACGCTGACCTAAACCGAAGTTTATATTTAAATTTCAAGGCATTTGTTATAGTTCATCTGTTACTAGTATCACCCATTTGTTAAATTTGTTAAGATCTTTTACATTTTATTATAAATAAATTTTAATTTAGGCGTAGCAACATACTAAACTTCAAAAAAGGGTTATGTAAGTAAGTAATTAGAGGAGATATTATAATTAATTAAATGTAAAATTTATTTATATGCTTAAGATTTTAATAACTCCAAAATAGCATAGGCATCAACAGCCTATAGTCAAAAGCCTAAGGTTTAGGGTACGGTCTGCAAAACTTAGGGTCGTAGGTTTTAATCCCCCAATCGGTCATTGTCATAAACCATCTCCTAGCACCAGCATTTCAGCTTAGTTGGAGTGCTAAACGGGAATGTTATATTACCGCTAGCAATCTTTTTAAAAAAAAATAGGCATGGAGCTACAATAACGCGAAATAGACAAAAGATGACGTAAATATTTAAAAATATTTTCTAAATAGATTCAATTGAAGTATTGAAAACAATATATTTTATACCAAGGAATTAAATGTATGATATAAATATTATCACGAAACTCTATTCTTATTTTCTTACTTTTTAATTATTTATAATTAAATAATTATTTAAACGTTTTTTCAAAACAATATTTTAATAGACTCCTCTTTCCACAACAACCTATGAATTTATTTACTTAACATAAAGTAATTGTAATACTATTTGTTTGTTAAGTATGAGTAAGAATGTTCCAGAACAAATAAATTGGCGATTTTTACAAAAATAGATAAAAGGTCGTAATAGTAATCGTAATTTCTCGGTCATAGCGCAACCTTAGAAGAAATATACGTGGTACAGAACATCGACATGAATGACATTTTTTCCTTTGTTTGTAATAAAGTTACAAAGTGGAATTTTTGTTACATTTTTTATGGTGATTACTTACTTATTTGACATCATATTTGTTTATAATTGCGAAATGCTTTTTTGTACGTTTAGCATGTTATGTAGTATTCCACTGTTTTATCATGGAAAACAGCATCACTGGGGCTTTTTGGCTTTTTCTTGCATAGAAATTCGTAAAGAAAAAAAATCCTGGTCCTGAGTAAAAGATTTTGGACTCCGTTTCATTAAATTTCATAATATGATAGCAATATACATAAGTACATTTTTGGCATATTGTGTTTACATATCGCGGGTGGCCCTTATATGTGAGCATATCATAATATCGGATTAAAGAAATCATAGCAAAGATCTGCATCTACGCAGTTTTAAACTACAAACGGCTTTAAGCTGCATCGTGACACTTAGGTTTTTTATTTATGATTTTGTTATAGTTAACATAACAACGCATTTAATCGCAATAACTGACAAATGAAATTAAAGGCTTCAAAACATTTATTTTGGTTGTTTATTCTTTTTTATCAACTACACCATAATTGCTATTAGAAATTAATATGTTATTTCTATCCGATATAGTATACGATTGTTTTTGTTTTGATAACCACATCAAAGCTGCTTTGAAAACTGATGACATGCTATGAGATGCTAATGTCTTTTCGCCTTGTAATATTTGATATAACAAAATATTATAATACTAATTGTTTGTACATTACGTAACTATGTATCGTTATCTACTTTCCTCGAGTCCAGTCGGAAAATGTCTGATTTATTAAAGACAACATCTTGATCTGAAAACAGCTTTAAAAACGTGTCGTTAAGTTCTACCGCCTGTACTTAAGCCTTATTGCCCAGAATATTTGTTGGCATTAGTGTAAATAAAACGTCTAGCTGGTGTAGTATATATTATATAAGTGAAGTTCATAGGAGGGGGAGGGGATCAGAAGAAACGGAGAAATAGACTCAATTGAGATAACATTAAAACATAACCTGTAAACAACCTAATTTCAACATAAAGCGCAATTTGACCACATGATCATGTCACTGTAAGAGAGTGCATTATTAGTTTAAAACCGTTTGCAATGGCATCATCATAAGCAGCGTTAGTATCTATATGATATATAGGTGCGTGGAATAAATTATACACCCATTAAGGTCGAAGCTTTAAATAAGCTATAACACATTTCTTAAGAGAACTAAGTATTGTAATGGTCCTTTTAATTTTAAAAGCTCCGTAAAACATTCAGCAATATAGTTTTCTTTTTATTAAAGTATAAAACCACTACAAAAATAAATTTCCAAAACGAACTCATTGCGAAATTTAATTATAATTACCAAAGGAAAAAAATTCATTTGTTTTTTCTACGACGTACAAGGATCAAAGATATTGGTCTTAATTGCACTCCTGCATTCTTTTTCGTAATTAACATTAAGATAATCCCGTGTTCTTTTTAATTTCCTAATAAGAGTTGAAAAGCCTACATTATTTCAACTTATGTCAAACGATCACAATTTTAAAGACTTCGTTGCAAAATAAGAGTACAATATAGACACATACAACTATATTCCTAAATAAACTTAGTAACACATAACATATTTAGCAATAATTAGCATGTAGCGTTCGGATTTCCGAACGACACTTTTGAACACGGAAGGGCTGTCAAAGAATAAAAACAAGAAAAACGGAGCAACGTTTTTACAGACAGATTTAATTGATTCTGGAATTCTAATTTGGTCTTCCAGGGTACAACAGAGATTAACACATTTTATACTACATCACCATCCCCCCAACCATAAGCATAACAGAACAGAAAATTGATAATTATGATCAATCAAATATTTTTAATAGCATAAAATATGTCGTTAGACCTTTAGTATATACACTTTTTTGTTAAAATTTCGCAAAATAAAAATATCTACTAATAGCACTAAAAATATGTTCATATTTTAAGGAATTAAGTGTGTGCATAAAGTATTACAATATTTTTGGTATCTTAAAAAATACTGATAGTAATCCATATATTTTATAAAAACTTCTACCATTTAATGTATTTTAATTATGTTTGGAGAAATGAATTATTCACCTTCATCTTATACAAAGAATCCACTTATATAATAGTTATATAAATAAATCTAGATTCTTACTCGATCATCTCGATTGTCGAAAACAAATAGTCTGGCATTGATCACTTATCATCAGATGAACTGCTTGCCTGTTTATTACTCATACTTACCTAATTAACAAAAACGCAGGACCCGAACTTTTGAAAAAAAATAATTTGTAATAAACGTTATATAAATATTTCTACGGTCGGTATTGCCCGAACGCTTGTTTTGTTTTGTTCGAAAAATGTTTGTATATTTAACGGAACAAAAGTGGGAAGTCTCTTAATAAGTCATTAAAATGACAGAAGATAATTAAAATGGTTTGAAATGCCGGTAATGACACAAAATGTAACAAAAACCCAATATTTAAAATAAAATAAAAATATTTAAAAAATTACGATCCACGAAAATTATTCTGTAAGATATTGAACATTATTGCGAGCCAATATAATCCGCATTTAAAAATAATTAATATCTGACCACAATCCATAACACTCTTATTGGCTGTAATTAGTGAAAGTTATTACAGTATTACAAATTTTACATATGCTTATAGTATATTTTAAGAATGGTAATAAACATTTTAGTAACTTAAATCCACGTTAAGATATCTAGATCTTATATGCGTGTTCAAAATAGCTCCATGAATAAGTCCAGCTACTGTAAGAAGCGCCTATTTCTCGTAGTACTTTCAAAGGCTTCGGTGATTTAAAGATTTGTCGCCTGTGTAATTTTTGTCATTTTCTTGTTTTCCCAGGTTTCACAACTTCCTGAGATGACTACACAATCCCATGATCCCGAAGCCACTCCACCACTACTTTCACCACAATATCTTAGACTGTCTGCTGCTGGTGTAACGTCTTTTGTGTTCCATAACGTGTGACAAGGTGCGTACAATATTAATTGGATGGAAAACGTGAAGAAAGGGGGAACAAGCCGTGTCGTTACCTAGGGCATCGCTGTGCCCTTTTATCCATATATAGTGTTGCTCACATCTAAAGCAACTTGTTGAATTTCATAACTTCGAACAAAAATAATGGTATATACATATATACTAAAAACACACAAGAATTTCTTTAGGGTGATCCTAACAATCCTACAATAAAATTATCTCATTTTGATGATTACATTAACCGCATATCATTGTTGCGACGTTCGAGATGGATGGGCCTGCCCGTCCTTTTATCGAAGTTTATTAAAAAGAGACAAACATGTTCATGTGAACGTGATGGTATGTGATATCTACGATCCATAGATTATATATGCGGTTAAAAATTTGAAAATCAAGTTGAAATATCGCATAACACGTTACTGGATCTTTAACACAAACTATAACAGTTTTTATATTTTACCCTGTTACTCTGAAAAGTCATCCGAGCAAGTCATTCCCTTACTACATTATTAAAATGTGGCTCTTCCAGGTATATGACCGTGACAATATAAATATAATTAAAGGCCTGACAGTGAATGTCAAGTATGTTGTTGCTGCCCAGTGATTTTACATATTACATACATTCCCAAATATTACCTCTTAAGATACTTTTATGATAGATACGGATTATATTTTTATAGGACTTGTATTATAACATTCCTAAATATTACCTCTTAAGATACTATTGTGATAAATATGGATTATATTTTTATAGGACTTGTATTATTACATTCCCAAATATTACATCTTAAGATACTTTTATGATAGATATGGATTACATAAAAATACCTGAGATAGAGATAATACCTGCATTTCAGGAATCGATGTCTTGTCCGTTTTATTGACATAACGAAACTCGTAGAGAATAATTAAAACCCTGCACGTATATGTGTTTACGTACTTGCATTTTGTGTGAAGGCCTGTATGTTTCTATTGATGATGCAAATTAGCACAACGATTACTTTATATTCATCTTTGAAAGAGAATTATAATGCAGAAGCGTTACTACCCTTGACGACTAAACTGTAACCAGAGGAAGCACAGCAGCGTTGTTGACCAATTGTTTGACTATGATATATGTGTCGGAATTACGCCAATGTTATGTCTTAATATATATACTATACACGACTTATAAGTCTACACATAGAAAAAGCTCTTGTAATTGTTTAAATTTATTACAATTTATATGTAATAACATTAAATTTTCGCCAACTGCGCAATGATATAAATCCTGCAGTTTGTATGATAAGTGTCGCAAATAAATATACAACATAGAGACATTCATCTTTAACATCCTACACACAAAGTAATGCTTAAACGATAAGCTGCGACAAAGGCTTCTGTACTGTATCCACCCGCATTTGAAAAACCTATATAGTTCAATTCAGTACAAGATAAAGTATTCCATAGAAATATTGTAAACTGTTAAGACGTAATTTCACTTCGGATGTTAAAAAATAATAGTGGTATTCTTAATATTTACACTCCTTAAAGATATTAATTAGGTTAGGCTTACCAATTTTGACCAAGTTCTTAAGGCGACGATAAAGGAAATAATTTCCTTCAATGTTCTTTTAATAGACAGTAAAGAAATTTGTTACTTTAAATTTAAATTTCTAAAAAAATAAAAAGTATTAATTTAGAGTTGCACTTTCTATCGTTTGCTAAAGTAGGGACACGCATCATACAAATATATGATGCGTGTGCCGTAATGACTTTTACGACACCCACGAAAATATTCGTTCGGCGATTCTTTACACACGGTGACCTTATAATTAAGGTGTTATTTTGATGTTTCTTGAATCAAAAAGGGTAGATACTTTATATTGTTGTACATATACAATGCTAAAAAAGCAATAATATCAACGAAAAATATAATAATTTATTATAACAAATTTTAGGTTATGTATTTCCATTCCTCCAATAAATTCGTAATTTATAAGTCGTAATATTACAGAACTTTACTACGCTTATTACAAATTACCCAGCAATTGTTGAAATTTTATATGGAAAATAAAAAAAAACCATGTCACCTGACGTATTCTTAAAACATTTTGAGATAAACAATTTAAAACAATTCTTACTAAAACAAAACAAAAAAATATATGTACAGTAACAGTACATATTCTTGTGCTAATGTACTAGGAAAGCTGGGCGCATTTCACCGCTGAATTATTAAACTCAACCTTATAGCGAGAAAAGAATTATCCCTCTTGTCAGCAGCGACAATGATGAGTCGTGGCTTTAGTGATATCAAAAACTTTACCCGAAAAACGCATCATCTCGACCTAAAATAAATGGATGATATTTTTTTTCATTTATTTGTAACGGCTGAATATTTTTTCTGCTACTATATCCTTAACATATTTATCTAGGTGTTAATGCACTAACAAACACCATTTGTCATTTGTTATTTAACTCAAGTGACTTAAGTTTCTCTTAAATGATAATCGTTCACCACAAAATTTAAATTGACAATAGTTTTGAATATTTAATAAACGAATTTTGGACATAATTTTGTAAATAAAAACTATAATATCAAAGGTGATCTTTCAAATTATTTACACGAACAACGAAAAAATATTTTTCATTTATTTTATCATATATAATGAAAGTTCGATTCCGTTGATAGTTTTACATTTTACTCTTTTTAATTATTAAGAATACTTACACACAGCCAATTTTTATCTCCGTTTTGTAATAACAAGTTTCTCCTCAAATATTTTGAAGCACAAATCACGCATTAAGTTATATTTTGTAAAGTATTGTTTGCACCATCTTTTGAAATAAGTAATATTCCGAACTTATTTATGAATTTTTGTTTAATTTTTCCATTCACACAAAATATTAAACAAGCTATTTAAATTTCTCGTTCACCGATCAAACTCACTATTAAATATGACACATTCGTCTTTTAAAATCACTTGTAATAATATCAGCTAATAAAACTAAAGTACAGGACCGTATTCAACCAGCTCCCAGATTACACTGTTTAAAGAGAAGCCCATTTTAGGACGCATGCGTCAACACTTGATACGAAATACAAGTTGGGGATATGTGAACAATTCTCAATAATAGAATGATTTATATAGTTTTACTTCATATATACCACCCAGTGTTATCTATTCCATTTTTAAAAATATGTGCTACTATTTAGCTCGGATAATAAAGCTCATTTATTACCCCTTACCTTTGTCATTGTTTGATTTTATCTATCCTTCTACAATAGTTAGGGTTATGTTTAATGGTTTTCCATTATAAAAATTATTCGGCTCGCTTTAAATATATTTTAACTTGTATCATTAACTCTAGATTAACAATTTTTTCTGATTTACAGGTTTACGTAATTAAGCTATCAAACTAAGATATGGATTTTAACATATGAGTGATAAGTAATTAATGAAGGACCTTACTGAAATCAAGAGCAGTTCCTATATTACTTAATTTTATATAAATGTATATATAATGCGAAAATTATTCATAAATACATTATATAATCCTTATTTATCGCCATTATAAATAATCTCCTTCATGAAGTTACCAAGGATTTAAAAAAAAGTCAATCATTGCTTCTGTTGTTGTGATTGCGATATATATGTATAATCGTTCCACTATCTGTGTCTAATAACATTTGCCTAAGTTATTTTTGCGAATATATAGGACTATTGTAATCTACGTATGTCCCTGACTATCCCTTCATTTGTCCTAATATTTTTTTAACATTTTAGATATCAAAAGGACGTTTTGCGTAATCATTATTAAATAACATTATAAAAACATTTTCGAAATCGATATCATGGGAATCTGCATTATCAAAACCTATTTCTATTGGTAGTGCTATAAATTGTTAATACAATAATTTGTATGCATGTAAAATAATTAAGTACCTTCATTTATTCGTTATTAACCACTTCACTGGAGTCCTAAGATATTTTGTATAGAACACCCTAAAAGCTAAGATATAGAGCTAAAGAGCGAATTACTTCCTACATTCTATCTAAAAGATTAACTACCGTCAAATAATAGGTTGAACAGATGAAATTTATTACGTATTTACTTTTGAATACATATTTAGTATTATAGTAATTTTGTGACTAGCGCTAGGTAAATATAATTCATATATGATTCTATGACAAAAATCTAAGTTACATTCCTTATGTGTTACTTTAAGCCTTCGAGCTCTATGGCAAATACATTCCTCGGTCCCATTCGCTGAAGTTCTGTTAACTAATTTCTGGAGTTCCGCATACGAGAAGTTATTGCGTCTCTCATTTTTTAACTAAATACTATAATAATTGCTATGTAACCAAAGCCTGGGAATTTTGGTTGATTACCTAGCAATCTCTTGGCTATTCCGTTATGTGGAAAAGGCAAAATATCGTAGGGTTTTAGAGTTAAACATAACCCTTCCTTGGCACCGCGTGGATGCGTATATATAAGGCATTTCCCCACATATTAATAAAAAAGGTGATTGATGTGTTTTAAATGCTTTCAATAAGATCAAGAAAAATGAATGTAGGATTTTTTTTTACACCGTGTCTATTTTAACACCCTATATTTTTTTCTCTTTATTTGGATAAACAAACAATGACACAATAATAAATTGGTATCAATGGCTTACCTCATTTTTTTGCACGAAAAAGGTAAACATGCTAAAATTTATGCTGTTCTTTGACAGCTAGAATATATGTATGATGATTCATGATTCATTTGCTGTATACGGATAAACGTGGCTGAAATTCAGAACTTTGGAACTTCTTGTCCACCCCAAAACACTTATTATATGATTTTACATTTTATTTATAAATAAAAAAAACTAGGAACTTCAAACAAATAAATCAATTTCTTTAATGGATAATCAACGTAAAGGTACGCATAATTCCATTTTGAAGCTTCGTAATTCCGTTGTAGTTGGCATTTCATGGCGAGAAGGTATTTTGTATAATTTTCCTGCTATTATGTGACCAAATTTTAACATAGCCTTAAAATAATTAGAATAAAAAAAGTAATTACAACTTATTACTTACAAACAACTATGTGAATGATTATAAGAAAGTTTAAAATATGTACCATTTTTGCGGGTAACGGTAATGCCGGTCGTACATAGACTGAAGGACAAGCTAATAAAATTGACAAGGAAACGTGCATTATTAATACATCGAATGGTCTGTAAGAGTTGATCATATCTGTAACAATATATAATGATGAATATTTAACAAAGAATATTATTTATTTATTTGATAGGACTACTGCAATATGATTGGAAAACGAAGATCGATCAGCTCCATGGTTCAACCAAGAACGATATAGTCTTCACTATCAAGTGTGATGTGTTGATGATTAACGCCTCTGTGATTACTGGAGTAATAACCAGCAGTGAACTCCAAATTTTTAGAAGTATACATTAACCAAACCAAAGAGAGACTAATATTTCGATATATTGTTTGTTGTCGAACAATCGGACCGCGAATTCAGCGATGGAGTCAACCATAAGGTTAGCTGCCATGACTTCGTTCTGAGCGCAGTGGGCAGCCACCTCACTTTCAGAACTTTTTCCTTTTCAAAATTCTGTTATGCCTGCTCAGATTAATGCGTGGCGAAGGCCTCATAGGACATTTGGGAGCAAACATATGTTTTATAACTCATTAGATTCGCACGAATTGGCAACTTAGATTAAATAACCAGAAACAGTCCAGGCAGACCTGGCCCATCATTATCCATTCGAAGGCTTGCGCTTGCAGCTGAAGGAGACGCATCCTAAGTGTTTGGACAATAATGACGCATGTCACGTAGCTCATCACACATTAAACCATTCAGAGAGCAAGTTTTTCCGATGCAAAGACGTGAAATGTTGGTGGCGTATAACTCCAGTAGCTTCTGCCTGAGTGGGGATGGTCCTTTGTTAAACACCATGGCACAGGCTTCCGTCGTAACGCCTTGTCGGCCCCACGACAAAGACGAAAAGTTAAGACCCGACAATCCGTATTAGTGTGGAGGCATCGAGGTTCGTTCTAAAAACTTGTAAAGCAAAGTGCAGTGCCACAATCTGTCGAAGGATCTCCACATCCAAGAAGACCTCTGCACACGATGCGACCTAAATTATACTCAGTACGACGCCATGAAAGAAAGGTGCGCATCCATAAACCGGAGTTTGCCGCTTGTGAACCTCGAACTATCAAAAACTGCCTATTTTCACCTTGTACTACCACTCAAACCAGATGAAATGTCTACCATTGTCACCTTTAATAAGACGCAAGACTCAAGAGATTTCTTAATATCTTGTAGACTGCTTAGAAACCAATTCAATACGTCACTAACTTTGTGTACTTTTTAGACATTTTTGCTACAACCGGCGAACCACCTACTGAAACTAGCGACGGTAAAAATAGCAGAAGTTAGTCACGCATATATGCTTATAGATAATATATAAATATTGTCCATGATGGATTGATCGATGATTAATTACATTTTAAAACAAAACTAAGTGCAAATATTTTTTCATAAACTCAATGTCAAGAATATTTGTATAAAAGAAAAAGCGAACAACAATTACCTGGATAAATTCTCCCTAAATGCGTATCTGTACTAGAGAAAATAGTTTTTGCAACAGGATAAAAACTTTCAGCTATTTCCCAAAGTTTAATAATATCTTTATTCTTTTCACCTTCCACAAAAATTAAAATTGTGTCACCGGTATCTAATGAAAATCCAGTAATTAGGTTTTCCGTCCTTGCCTTTATCAAAATCTTTCGATTGATCTCTGCTACACTTTCTAATATATTACGTGCTGCTTGTCGTTGTTTAACGAAGCAATATAAACGAGAAAAACAGTTTCTAGATATATGAATTTCACATCCCAGTAAACCAATAGCTACTTCAATCATCATGTGCGCCTGTAATACGATATATGGCTGAAAACCACTAGTGGACTTCAAGGGCCTTACTGCATTGATATAATTTGTACAATCACCCTTCATATCTGTTATTAATGCTTGTTTAGGGTATAAAGAGAACTCTCTAGATATTAGTTTGTTCGGTCCTTTAGACAATTCTTGAACGTCGATTCGAGTACATGCTATAAGCACATCTTGTTCTTGTTTATCAATGTTGAAAGAAACTACTGGCATAGTGCCAAATTCATCGTTAAAGAATTTAGGATGGTTCACCAATTTTGTATCTTCCTTTATTCCACGCAACTGAAAAAAAATCGTATAATTTATATATTGCAATTACGTATCGAGTTGACGTTAAAATTTGCTCTATTAATTAAGCGAAATTAAAATCTTAAATCGTTTTAAATAGAATTATTTAAACTCTAGTTCATATTTTTTGCGACACGAATCAATATGATTCTTCCATTTTCTAAGTCTAATAATACAAGCAACAAAAACAAAAGTGCTATAACTTGTAAATAATAATAGTATTTATAAGATATCAACCTGCTTCCCCAGCATGAATTGAATAAGCAAGTATTGCAGGAAATACATTTTTTTATTGATTTCTTGGATTTTCCTTTATCATGCAATGGCCTAAATTACTGATTATAAAGCAAAAGGTAATCGGAACTGTTGATTAATGCGTGCGCTTTTTATTCTGTTTGCAGGGATAAGGTATAAGAACGCGACGTGTATAAGACTAACTACTACTACTATCTAACTAGTCAATCAATTAAACCAATATTCACATTTGTACCTGTATTTCAAAACAATTATCCATTAAAACATAAAATACTTCATGAAGTATTGAATTTTCAATTGGGATTACGTGGTGGTCATTAAATTGAATAGCAGTATCTGTCTTCAACACTTTTGGTTCAGAATCATGTTCTACTGTACCCACTTTCCAACGTGTATATATTCGTAAAAATCTAATCAAACCATAAATGTTAAAATTACTTTTTCAATAATTTATATTTATTTATAGTCAATTGCAAGCTATTATATTTCTTGGGAAGACATGCATCATAGTTAAAGTTACAGATTAGTAAGATATATTATAAAAAGTTCATTTAATTAAGTGCTCAAAAACTTTAATAGTCCCCATATATAATAACAAATTTGTTGTTACAACTGTTAACTAGATGAACAATATATCTGTACACTTAGCTAGCAAGCCTCCATAATATATACCCATATAAATTATCTTGCAATTTGGAATTTTTTTAATTCAGAACAACGTAATCGGCTCACGAATATTAAATCATATAGATTCTATTTCTTAAGCATATACCTATTATATACTTAAGAAATAGATTTTAATCTATAGATATCATTTATTACTTATAGATTAAAATCATAACTTTATTAATGTGTAGATAAATATACGTAACCCGGCTTTATGAAGTTCATCCACAGGTACGCCCGTCACACTGTTAATGATAACGAACATTATAGGTGAATCGTCCTGTGCTGGTAAATTACTACTGCTCATAACTGCTAAAATACGACGCTGAGAAGTTGAATAATTTCCAAATTCTACGAAACGATTTATTCTTCCAGAACCTGAAATTTCAATATTATTCTTCTACATTCGATACATGTCAAATAAGAAACATGCCATTAAATATGAAACTAGGAGGAGTATATAAATTAGTTAAGAAAATAATAAGAAAGCAACAAAAATATTTTCTAACTAATAACTATAACTCTAATATTTCACTCAACGTCATTTGGTTATCTCCCAATTTCATTTTAATTAAAAAAGTTGCAGAAAACGTCTGTCATGCATAAAGATGGCGTCTCGCGGTGAATCCTTTATTTATCTGAATAAATTCTGTTTATACTTGGTTTATATAATTAATATTTGTTTAATTATATAATTACATAATAGTTTATATATTTATATCAGATAAATATATAAACGCATATTATTTTTAAAATAAATATAAAATATAAATATAGCAAAATAATCTAAAAACTTAAGTTCTCATAAATTCTTATGCTTTTTTTAAACTTAAATCATATAATAAATTCACACTACAAACTATACTAAACGATACACCAAGAGGTCTCAGACGGAATGCTTCATCGCCAAGTAATAAAGGTCTTCCGATCTCTATATTCATTAGACGCAACACAACAACCTTATGGCGCTGTTTTGCGCTGGTATACTGAAAAGTTGTTTTTCCAATCGAGCCAACCCATTTCCGTTTCAACCAGTCGGCGGTATACATAATTCTTCTTTGTGATCCAAACGCCCGAGGACACCATAATTTGTTCGTCGCGTCTGGTAATGACATAATAACGTAAGAACTTAATGGCATTTGCTTAGTGCGTATTACTTTTCCTTTTCGGGTCTAACAGAAGTTAGATCATTTTCTTTTTAATTGTACACCCTAAAATATAAATATTAATATCGCACTGTACTATATGCTGTAATGTACTTTCTATGATGCCTTTTTAGGATGTATCCCTAACCAAGAGCTATAAGAACGCATTCTCTCCATCTTGGATGCTTTAAGGCACCGTGGACAATTAAGTTAGCTGCTTCTAATATCACAAAACTCTTGCACTATGGAGCTTTCATTATTATTAACTCTCTTTAGAGTGCTCGGACTTGTCGCTCCAGTGTTCCGGTTTCGGTCTAATATTTTTAGAGTTAGATGTTACTAAATGTTTATATTATTCTTACATAATTATTAAAACTTATTTAATTATATCTAATCACATTTAAGCTGTATACAAAAACATAAAATTATATAGTATCGTAGTATACGTGTAGATATTATTATAGTTAATATTAATTTACTACCAAATATCAACATCATTTCTTTAAATAACAATAATAATGTTCTACGTATGTTTATTAACAATAATAATTATTATCAAAGCCTAAGCATATAAAAACCAAAAGTTATTACCAGCTAGAATTGCGTCTCCACTTAACTTTAGCTTATATGTGCTTCCTGTCTCAGTTGGAGCCTTTTTTCCTTTATCTTTGAGATTTGAGAGTTCTCTATTGTCTTCGATATTATTATTTAAATTATAATTTGATGATAAAATTGATTCTTTTATGTAAGCTAAAATCGTGTCTTGATGCCGCACATCTGTTATATTATAGAATTACTGATATATTTGATTATCATTAGTACTTCAAACTTTGACATAGTAGTGATTAGTCGTAATTTTGAACGAACTGTAGCACGAGTAAATCAGCTCGACCGTAAAAGGACTATAATTTTCGTATTGCAATCGGAAAATAGAAGGATATAATCACAGGTTGCGTCTGGTAAAAGAAAAAAATCGGACTACTCATTAATAGTGACGACACATTTCATATCAGTACATAGGGAGAATAAAAAAATGAATTTGTTTATTCATAAGAAAACTAACATTATGGCATACAATTAAACATTGGTGTTATGAGACGTATGAATCATTTATACACAAAGGGAACTTTGTGTGAGCCCTGGTATATTGAGCTATGGATTAGATTAGCTTCGGTTGGATGTGATCTAGATGTGTGAAAGGATTATTGTAATAATTGGTCTTCGAGCATATCGTGATAGTTTCTTTTTCTTTAGTACATGTAACTTAATTGTGTAAATAAAAGCCTCTAATAGTGGAGTACAGTTTCATTTACTGATAAGTGAAAAAGTGACTTCAAAACTAAATAAATATTACTTATGAAATGATCTCTAATAAACTTAATTCAAACCTGATACTGGCTGCGGATTATCAAAAGGCCCGTCCAAATATGATGCTGGAATGAATTTCAATACCTTGCTCCATATAATTTCTATAATGGATGGTATGATATTATCATTCTGCTTCTCCAATATCTTTGCGAAGTAACGAAATTCACCGAATTCCAGAGGTGGCATATGTATAACAAAATTTCTATCATTTTTCGCGCTACGCAGACAATACGGAAAAATTAAAAATAATTTTTATAAAAAGCTAAATATGTACTATGAAAACACGTTTTATTCTTACGCAGAATTGAATGATGCTGTTCCTATCGTTGGTGTAATAATGACTTCATGATGACGAAATTCTTCGACCTTCACAGGTAATTTATGACGTATAGTGAAAACCATCCAATATTTGTTTAAAAATTGCCAAGCCCTCACCCAACCGTATTTATTTCCACACCATATCTTTAATAAAATGTTATTTAAGACTTTAAGAAATTTAACAAATTGTCTTGAAATAATACATTAATATAAAAATTATCTTGGTGATAATCAATAAAAGTATTAAAAATACAATGAAATAAAAAAACAAGTTGTAACGTCAAAAATACGGGTTTATTTTATCGTATTTCAATTGAGCCCATCTTTACTGCATTACTGAACATAAATTCTTTCTTAGGATAGCCATAAAGCCCAGTCCTGACTCCCTGAATCCACTAAAAACCTCTATATACAGTTCAGGTCAATGTTAAATATTCTGTTATATCATATGCTGGAGTGCTGAGGCTTTTTTAGCATAAGATTTCTTACTACTCAATAAATTACTACACTAAGCCAAACACATCTTAAATATAACAAAAATATTTGTGAAACTATGTATATACTGCTATGTACATAAAAATGCATTAAATTATATTGAGATCATATATATTGGATATAATAATAATATAGATTTATTAATAATAGACTAAGAAAACTAAAACATAATTATTCTAATTTTATAAATAGTAATCCAGATACACACTTTACCAGCATTTGGCCATATAAGAACGTCTAAATCGTACATATAACCGGGATATAAAATATATTGAATCTTAAGTCCTTGGTTGCATAATCCTAATTCCATCCAATCTGTATTGTTATTATCATTAAATTCGTTATTTTCATTTAGCACTTCCACAGCAAAAGTGAGTGTAAAACAGCTATCCATCTTTAAAAGTTAGTTTACATCACTCAATTAACAGTTTGTTCATATAGAGAATTCTGAGTAATCTAAACCTAAAATTAAAAAATAGGATTGCGTTCATTTAATCCAAATATTCGTTTTTTATTTTATTACCTTGAAAGTAACAAACGGCCACACAGTTTATTTGATGGTAAGTGATTCCTGCGGCCCATGACATCTGCATTCATCCTTGACAAGAAATCATAATGCAGATGCGTGAAGGGTGACTCCCTTGAGGATTGAGATGGAATGCCTCATACCAGTAATAAAGGTCTCCGGATCCCAACACTCACCACAGCAGCATTAATGCTGATATTTTACGCTGGTATCCTGCGGGGTAGGACCACTCGGTCCGGTCGAGCTGACTCAATACATTTTAATAGAATTAGTTATCGTTTAAGTAAGGCTGGTAAACGAGTGACACACAAACAGACGACCTTCCTTTTCTTCTAGCTAAAAGTAATAAAATTGTAATATACGTCTTTGCTGCACAATTTAAAGTATACTCGGGTTAATCAGTCAGTGGGTACTGCGGTTTGTTTCTAGCTGCAGTATGAATGAGTCAACTCGACCGGACCGAGTGGTCCTACCCCGTTTTAATTAGGTGGTAAATCAATAAATAGCATACTTATGAAAATCAGTAGTCATTTTCTTACCGTTGTTTCATTAAACATAATATGTATTTTAATCAATGACTTTGATGTAATGGTGACATATATATCTTTTTTAAACCTGCGGCCAAAGAGGATCTAATCACTAGTTCAATATTTGGTGAATACTTTTACTACTAAGGACTAATATTCAAATCACGATCAACTATTACTAAAATTCATCGTGCTGCTATCAAGGTAGAGAAATCTGTACCACATAAAACAGAAATGCACGTTGCTATACGAAACACAAACCACAAAGGATGCCAAATAAGTATCAAGCCCCGTGAAATGAAAACCCAAACCCAAACAAAGTGAATGCTGTGTAGTGTAAATAAAGGAAAATAAAAACGTTAATTTAAGGCACCTAAAACGTAAAACAAAAGAAATCTCTCCATATTTAAATTTATTTCAATTAATTTCAGAACCTGGAGACTAAAATGATATTAAGTGTAGTGCCACCTAAGGGACCTAACGTAAAAAGTGCGGCTATGACAAATGTAGCGCCTTGTGACTTCGTGGATTTAATTCCTTTGTGTCATAATATATTGTTAATGCTTAAAAACAAAAAATTGTTTTATATTTTAGGTTACAAATAAATATTTTTCTTTCAAATCAAAATTCAGATTAAAATCTAACATATTTTACATCAGGAAATACTGCCTTGACTCCCAGGCTCGCCGCCACTCCAGCTCCAGCTCCCTAACAAACCCGCAAGCATGCGAGACCCTAAGCCAGGAATGCCGCGCAAGCAAGTCGCCCCTATCTTAAAGTTGAACCCTTCCCCGGTGCAACCTGCCACTCCAATGCAGTTTACACCCTCCCAACCTCAGGGTATGCAAAACCCAATCACATATTTTGAAAATTTTATAAGTTTACTTGATCGAATCGCCCTGGAGCACCTTACCAACATGGGGATCCGCTTCCAGCAGTCCAAGAGCCCGTTCGAGATGCTGCAGATCACTGCAGAGTACATGGGCACCATTCGCTCCTTCTGTGCATTCCAAAATGGCCCAATGCCCAGCCGGGCTACCCCCTAACACGGTCTCTCAATTGCTAACTCACCTAAAAGTAGAGTCGAACCCCGCTCTCTGACTGTCTCGTATATCAACGCGGACGGACTCAGGTCTCAAAAAGATGAAGTAGCGATCCATTTAAAAGAACACAACATTGACGTTATGCTAGTGCAAGAAACCTTCTCGAAACCTGGCCACCGCGATCCCAGGATCGCAAATCACAAAATCATCCGTGGTGACAAGCTGACCGCCCCCAAAGGCGGCACCCTGGTCTACTAAGAAAGGTGCTTGCACTGCGTACCGCTCAAGGTTCCGCGATTAACGAACATCGAAGCTACCGCGTGTAGGGTGGCTATGGCTGGTCATAGCCCGATAGTTATGGCTTCGGTTTATCTATCACTGACAAAAACCGTTCTGCCAATGCTCCCCATCAAACGTCTCCGCGGACCCCGACCACCTTCGCAAGGTGGACGTCGAAGTGTCAATTAGGGCAGCGTTACCACCAGCGGGTGAACCGTTAGAACCTGTGATGAGGTCACAGACAACCTCAATAAAAGGCCAGCTCCCGGTCCCAACGGGATTAACAATAAAATACTCAAAACGTTTCCCGCTAATATTATCTACCTCCTAGTGGCAATATTCAACACGCTCCTCACGAGCTGCTGCGGACGTCATCGGGATTGCCAAACAGCACAAACCGCGGAATATTCCCAGCAGTTATCGCCCAATCAGCCTCCTAAGCTCCGTGGGTAAGGTATACGAGAGGATTATTCTTAGGCAACTAAAAGAACACGTCCTAGCAAATAGATTACTTCCCGACAAATAGTTCAGATTTAGGAATACGCACTCTTGCATTCAACAGGCTTTCCGCTTCAGGGAACATATTCTTGCAGGGCTCCGTTCTCTCTCCCTAAATATTCTCACTTTACACAAGTGATATTCCAAAAGATCCGCAGGTCAGTCTCGCGCTTTTCGCGGACGATACCGTCCTATATTATTCAAACGTACACAAGGGCTGTATCACCATTCATCTCCAAGACGCAGCCAATCGCCTCGCCGATTGGTTTCGGTTATGGAGAATCAAAATTAACCCGGACAACAGTGCAGCAGTCTTCTTCTGAATAGGCTCAGCCAATCCATTCTGCACGGCATCAGTACCTAGCCGCAGTAAACTAGGACAAATCACGATCTTCGACCGACCCATTCCATGGGTAGAATCGGTCAAAAACCTAAAGGTCACCTTTGACCGAAAACTCAGCTTCCGCCCGCAAATAAAAAATGTGAGGAATAAGGCCGCGTCCGTCATGAGCCAGCTCATTTGCACCAATAGTAAAATGTCCCTAAGACATAAACTCCAGCTATATACGTCCTGCGTAAGACCAATTATGGTATACGCCAGCGTCGTCTTCGCCCACGTAGCCGCGAACAAATTAAACCTTCTCCTGTGTTATTCTGTAAAAAAATTAACTTTGTATATCGTATTAGTTCCGTATCATTAAAATTAAAATATTAGAGGTATTAAATTAAAATATCAAACATCCTGGACATGGTTTTGTCGGGGTTATAATAGTGCGCCTTCCTGTTGTACTTACTACTTCCATAAATACCAGACTATTACCAGAGACCCTTTTTTTAATGAAGACTAGCAGTGCTATATTTACTAACATTCCAGTTAACCAATCAAACTAAGCTTTAATGCGTTTACGACAATATTGAAATGGTGGATTCAGATCTACGACCCTAAGTTTGGCAGCCCGTATCTATAATATTAAATCTATAATGTAATATTGACCATGTTTTGTATTGGTATATTCATTTTATTGGCCTATCAAAGGAGGGTTAATAAGAATTTACCACAATAAAAGCCCAGGGCTCGATGTACTGCATAATTATAAATTTGTGTATATGTAATTACTACAATACAATTTTAAATTTGATGGTATTGCATTTGTTTATATCTTTTGTCATAAAATTAATTTTGATGATAAGTGTGGTCCCTATGGTTGCAATAGCCCTATCGTCACACGCACAATTGAAACGAGTCGAAGAAACAATTCAGACAGTATAACGTCGAATATTAAAAACTTGTAACTAATGTGCCTCCTTGGTAGTAAAGTTTATCCTTCGTCGGTGGAGCCGACCCTTTCATACCAATGCTAAAATCAAACTCCAACGAGGTTCTTTTAATCTTTAGGTGGCCTGGCCATTGGCCGAGGTACGTATTATATCAGAATAGGGAAGGAGACAACGAGTGAGTGCATCTTTGTTCAGTTATCAGTTGATGTCACCTGATTCAAAACGAAAACAAAAAGTTGTCTTCATCATTAGTGCAACCCATTTTTTTTGGCAAATAATGAACTGATATTATTAATACTTTCTTTTATTTACATTTGATAGAAATCTTCTATTCTATACGATACTACTACTAATTTATTAGGTGTAATAAATGACCAGGTTTTTATTCATTTTATTAAAACTGTCGGCAACGTAATCAAATACCCGTTCATCATTTTTATCTATTCGTTTCAATTTGGAAATATGAGCATCAAAATTCGTCCATAACGAGTTGTTTGCAAAATCGAATGAAAATTATATTTGAATATTGGTTTTGACAAATGTAACGAGTAATTACTAATTTAAAGCTTCCACAGTAATCATATTTATAGATATAACGTCCTTTGTGGATAGATTAGAAACAACACTTATAACCTAAATGTATAATTTAATGGTATGATAACACTTAATTAAGATTTAGTTTATATGTATGTATTTTTTTAAGAAAAATTTATTTAACTGATTCCAAACGTACTAGTACTAAAATGAAACTAAGACACTATTGTGCGTTCGCTGTAATTCCATAATATGCAAGCTTTATGAATTCCAATTTCGGTATCGCACCGCAGAAAGTTTCAATTTCAATTTTAAGTCATGATTTATGACGTACTCGGTAGCATAGGAAAACATTGTGAGAGAACACTTCTGAGAAACAAAAATTAAATAATTTCAAACCCATGTGAATTTATATTGGGGATGTTGATTTAAAACCTATTCTTCTATGACTGAATTTACTATCACAAAAAATAGAAGGGTTAAGCTAATTAAACGTGTTTTTACGTATATACCTTAATACTACTAATAAGACATTCCATCTTGGTACTCGTAGGTGACAACGATTCTATATTATGATTAGTCAAGGGCCACAGTAGTTATTTACCGACAAAAATTGTGTGCACATATTATCCTATATTATCATTACACATGCGGATTGATATTAACTGTCAGACCGGACAGGATATATATATATATACATACATAGCTCCAGTACTAATATGCTAACTTTAACAAATTTAAAAGCATTGCAACATCTACTAAAATCAGATCAATCAAAGAATCAAAAAGTTTTGTGAACTCTATTTAAAAGTGTGGGTTCTTCTTCGCTATACCGTGGGTGACCAATCCACTTTTAGTAATCTACTTAATTAATGTTAATACGTAAACAATAAAATCTCAACACTTAATTTTTATGATATGCAACACCGTTTATTCTAATCTTAATCTCGGTCAGAATTATCATCAGCACGCTACAAACGAAACATCGTAGTAATCAAAAACGAATTAAACCTTATTCACGTATTTTGGAGGGTTTTTTCACTATCTAGAAATTACTTCAATGTTGACGACGGACTGTGTACAGTTTGAATTACGCATTGGTATTTGAAACATCCCTAACATGAGTTAAGACTAATGCTAATCAGTGTGACGGTGGGATATATTTATCTATATTTTAAATACACATCAGGCATGTTTTCTGTCTACTTTGTAGTACTGAATACAATTGGAAATCTTTTCCTAAATAAGTTAAGTCTTTGCACATATTTTACTATTTAAATTCTCCTTTCTTGTCTATGTGGCACAAAAAATATAATGGCCTTCTATTATGGAGTTACCTACATAGCCCTGCTGCGGACAAGAAAAGCTTTAACGATTAGTCTTTACGGTGACAATGCGCTAAAGCTAAGAAATTTATTAAGCTTTCAAATGGAACACGGCAATGTCAGAGACAAATTATTGTAGAAATAAGACCGATGAATATCCTATATAAAACATTCGTGATTTGTTTCAAACATGAACATTGAAGTCTAAAATAAACAAGATTAAAATTTAATAAAAACTAGAAGTATTATGAAAAAGTCACTCACTTTCATATATTACATAATTTACTACAATCTAGTGTATATCGACAAGTTTATTCATTTTGGGAACTAACTTGTTAAGAGTATCTGGTATCTTTTTCTAATACTAATGACAAAAAAATGCGAGTGCTTATTATTTATCAAAAGGATTATTATGTGTCAGAGCATAACAGCCTGGAGGGCTAAAGGTTGGGCTTCGGGGTTGTCTACTTTACCCGGGTTTATACACGGGGCAACTACACAATCCTTGATCCACACATTGGAGTAAGGATGTGTACGTATACTTACATACTTACGACAGTACATACATCACATCACGATAAGAAGCCGCTTTTCGGACAGAGTAATGTACCACAATTAGTGATTGTAGTTGAGGAAATCTCGTGGCCGTCCGAGACCTCGATACTTTGCTCGAGTTAATACCTTGATGGCAGAAGGGAGTTCTCTTTTAGCTTCAGTTGGTGAGCTAACTACTTTTCTATTGAGTGTACTCGTTGTCTCACAATGGCACCGCACGAGATCCTTGTCTAATATTATTATCTTCATTTATACCAGTTTCCATCAATATTTCTACAATGTAAGCGATGATAAAAGAAAATGTTTTACTTTTTTTTTTTTTTTATAGCATTAAGAGTAACAAACAAGCACACAGTTCACGTGATGGTAAGTGATTCCTGCGGTCCATGACATCTACATTCATCCTTGACAAGAAATCATAATGCAGATGCGTTGTCACCCTTGAGGACTGAGATGGAATGCCTCGTCTCCAGTAATAGGTATCCGGATCCCTGCACTCACCAGACGAAACACAGCAGCGTTAAGCTGCTATTTTACACTGGTATTCTGTGAGGGCGTGGTCCTACCCCGGTCGAGCTGACCCATTCATTCTGCAGCTAGAAACAAACTGCAGTGTAGCTCTACCACATTAAATGTCATAGACTGGATCGTGCTCATCGTTAAGTTGGATTACTTTCGACGTTAGAATTTAAGCTTTATCATTCGTGGAATCAGCCGAGCAATAAATTATTTCTGCATTCGACGATTATTATCGGCTATACTTTGTTGCGAAAGAGTATTAAAGAATATTCCACTATAGGTAGGCGCATTTTATAAGAAAGAAAATTAAATAATAGAAAAATCATGTTTGGGAAGGTCAAAAGGAGAAACAAAAAAAAATCAACAATTTAAAGTATAGTATTTGGAAAAGTATGCGTGGCATTTTAAGGCATTAACGAGTGAATAAATGATTCTGCAATATATGGAAGAAAAGAAAATATGACGTTTTAGAAAGAAAATTATTAAAATCAGCCAAAATATCAATCACCAACTTTGGACGATTATTAATTATTATCTTTCTTTATTGACTTTTTTTTATTGCGTTAATTTATGTAAATTGATATATTTTTTCTAACTTCGAACTATTTAAGTTTCATGGCCTGGCCAAAGGTTTATGGTAATACATTTTAATCATTTTGTAATTATAGTGATTTTTAATGTCTATCATAGTCAAGAATACTGCACCTTATCTTATTTTAAATAAATTATAAATTTAGAGAAAACTAAAATATTACATTTGAAAAGGACTTACGGCAGGAGCGACCCATTGAAGTGATCACTACATAATTTTTAAAAATGTCGAAATTTAATATTGGAAAATGCTCAGCTAAATTAAACAACTCTGAGAAATTGTAGGAATATGGAGAACTGATATGACAATTTTTAAAATTCTCCATGATTATCTTAGCATAGCACAACACAACAATACTGATCCGTGGAACTGAAACTGGATACTATTCTTGGGTTGGGTTGGGAAATATGGTATACTTTTAATATGGTAGATAATTATGATGTACTGGGTCAAATTTTTACAGAAGATGAAAGTTGGGTTCATCATTATGAAACCGAGTACAGACAAGACTCGATGCAGCAGCATAAAAAAATACTTTAATTAAAAACGGTGGTCACCACCAACGCTCGCGAGGGGTCGCGGGATCTCCGTAAGGATCGCAACCGCAACCCCCCTGCGCTTCACTGGGTTAGCTCGTCCCGGGGGCGTCCGTGAAGATCGCACCCCCAGAACCCTCGCGGAACTATCACGACGACACGGTACCACGTCGTGCCGTCGTCCTCCTCGGGGTCACTCATACTGGACGTCGGAGCCCCCACTCCGATCGTCTGCGACCCCTAGGGTCTCGTTTACGGTCCGGGTACACTAATAGGAGGGCCGTGACGAGCCTCGTCTTCGAGCAGGATCGGTCCTCTCTCTATCCCGCTCGGCAGCCTCCTTTTGGACCATTACGGTCTCGCAGAACGATTCCCCGCGCAGCATCGCCGACACGACTGCTGGCAGGGACAGGTTCCGTCCTATGTGACCGACCAAGACCCGCCGCTCGGCTTCCCACGCCAGGCAAGCAGCGAGCGGGTGCGATGCGGAGTCTTGGTCGTTGCCGCCACAGTAGAAGTAATTCACCGTCGCCTCGCGACCGATCTTACACTGGTAATCACCAAATCAAATCAAGCAACCGTGCCCGGTGATCACCTTCGTAAGTCTGTAGGTGAATCTTCCTCCTCGTCGCTGCATCCAGGCTTCGAAGACCGGCAGGAATGCATCGACGACGCGTTTGCGTGAGGGCGGGTATGCGTAGACGATTCCCCACGAAAAAAAATAATAAAAAAAAGGTTGCCATGAGTTACATACAGAAACCAGTGATGTAACTCAACCTTTTTTTTTTTACATGGGGAAATGCCTACGCATACCCACCCCGCACGCAAGGGTGGGTTATGTCGGACTCGCACCGACTAAAACACCGTGGTGTTCCTCCATCGTCGCGTATGGCGGGGTCACGGGAACGCTTTCGCACACATCCGCGACCCCGCCTGCGCCGGCCGACCAAACGGCCCCTTCTCCGGGGGAGGACATCTCCCTCTCCACCCGTCTCAAGCAACGCTCGCCGGAACACGGACGCGCCTTCCAACTCGGCCTCCTCTGTAGGTGGGAAGCGGACTCCCCCGAGTCCGCCCCCAGAGGCCATGGGGGCCAGGAAAGCCCCAGCCCCCTGCGGCGGATCTGGTGATAGGTTCCGCCGCCGACCAATGTTCGGCCGTGGAGGACAGGGAGAGTGGCGGGAACAACCAACACTCCACTGAACCCGCGGCCCCACCACGGCCGCATCAGCGGTTCGACGCCCGCGTGAGTCGCGGAGGATAGGGAGATACACTACCCTCCCTCCGCGACTCCGTCTCGGATGCGGAGGATGGGGGCGACGATGCGCGGTACCGGTCTTGACAGTCCCCGCACCGCCACCCCATTCCCCCGACCCCGCCTCGGCTGCGGATGGTGCGTAGGACGGCCTCGCTCCGTCCATCCGCTCCCCGCAGCCCACCGACACGCATCCGGGCGAGCTCAGCTCTAACTAGCCCGGAGCGGCCTCCTCGGGCCGGCCTTAGAGCGCCTTAGGCCGGCCGATTGGGTTCCTCTTAGCTTCACCGTGGCTAACTCCAAACCACGGTTACTAAGCCCCCCCGCTACGACAAAGCGAGAACTCTTCGGGGGTAACTCATGGCAACCTAACCTACCCAGGAAAGTCTTTTGGGACTTAAAAGGAATCCTATTAATCGAAAGATCAAGGTGTTTCTATAAACGAAGAATACTAGGCATAAATTCAGGAGCTGTTAAAAAAAAAAAAAAGCTATTGAAGAAAAACGAAGGAGAAAACTAACAAAAGGGTGTCCTGCTTCTTCAGGACAATGCTCCAGTCTACAAAAGTCGTGTTGCGGTGGCTGCCCTGCATAAGGTGGGCTTCGTTATTTGATTCGCCCTCGTTAAGCTCAAAGACATGACAAGACGCTGCACTAAGCGAATAACTGACGCTTCATATCTCTATCTCCTAGGGATTCTGCATACGATCTATCCGAGATGTATTTCTTATATATATATATATATATATACATATTTTTGGTAATAGTATAAGAATGTAGATAATTTAAAAAAATTACTAATATTAATAATCAGCTGGTCAAATGAAATAAGATAGAATATTTTTTTTTTCTAACATAAGGTATTAAAATTTCATTTATACAATACACTTGTAATACAATTACTACAATTTACAATGTTTTTCCCTAACATAAAATAACATAAATGCTCTATTGACATTTCTTTTATACAATACTAATCTGCTTATGTAAGTTCAGACAGTGTCAAGCGTCATTTAACACGCTACGTCTGGTACAGAATCAGAACTTCTTATAAGTTTATTTTTCTTCATTAATTCCTTTGGTGCTTTGTTCCATGTGAACGGTTCAGTTTGCTTTTAATAACACTAAACTTACTTTTTTATCTTACATTTTTATTTTTTTAAATTTACTTAGTTAAATTTAAAAAAATCAAAAATCAAAAATGATTATAATACGTTGTATCACGAAAATGTACGTAAATTTTTCTAATACCTTAAAATGTCTATCCCTTCCGACACAAAATTATATTAAAAATAAAAAATATGATTATAATTATTGCATTTATCTCTACAGTCTAGTATCGTCTGACTATTGGAAATTGTGCATGGTTATATATAGTGACAGACCCTAAATATAAATATCATTAAATATCGACATTTACTTTGGAAACCAAGTTTGAAATTAAGAAATCTAAACAATATTATAGAATATAATGATAAAATAATAATTGTATATAGGTTGCACATCATATATTAAAATAATAGAATTATTTGTATAGATAGGTACATCAGAAGAAGTGAGATTAGAATTTCTTCTAGATTTTCAGACAAAGACAAAAGAAAACAAATGACAAAAGTTCTCAAAAAATTATGCAATTAAGATTTGTTTTCACATTGGTAGTTTATTTTCTTCCTACGTAATCGGAAGGAATATGCAATTAAAAACTAATCAAAATGAATACTTTTATTTTCATATGTTGCTCAAAAAAATATTACGACCCTTACGTTTGCTAACGTTACGTATCAGATACCCTTGTGGCTACCGTTAGATATTGCGGCGTATTCGTACGATTTGGGGTATTCATGATGCTGCATCACTTATGCCTACTGCCATTTTCAATTGTGAATTTTGTAAAAATCCCGTCCCATCAAAATTTTTCTCTCGTACATTTTGTATAAACGTTGGAACTCTACTATCATGCAAAAAGACTGATTCAGATGTCAGTGCTTTTTATGCTTAAAATTACAAGTAGTGTAGTATTTACATTGGTGTTAGTCAAAAGTATTTTCGGGAAACGATTATACCAGTAAAATTTATAAATAATTTTTAAATAATTACGTCTATATTCAAGAATTAGAACCGTTTTAGAAAACTGCACACAATTATGGCGAACTTTTTGTAATAAAAATACCATGAAACCATGTGGCCGGCAAACATAAAAGAATACAGTTCTGCAACTAGATAATAATATTAAGAGAAACTTTAGCAAAGACATTGAGAAAGGCCGGAACTATTATTTGGTAGTACAATACAATAGAGAATATACGCATTTGAAATATCCTAGGAGCGTTAAGACACAAATCATAAAATGGAGAAAATTGGTAATTTTGGAATAACGCGGATCTCAACAGAGGAACAGCTGGTTGACTTCTGATCAAAAAAGAAATATGCTCAAGAGTCAAAGCTCTTATAGGAAAAGTTCATAGTGCTTCAATCATTATTTGCATCATCCCGCATCATTAATAATTTTGTGGCGGATGCCCTATCCTTCAGTCAAAGTTTATGATGAGGTTATATTGGATCCCTGTGCTACACTTTTCAAAAAAGCCGTGGACTTTCCGGATGGACACTACACATATTAGGTTAAAATATGATATATTTATTTAGTGCATACTATAACATTTAAGTAATAGTTTAATGCTAGTTATTTTCACACCATGGGTTGACTGGTAGAAAATGCCAATAGACATTAAGTCCACCCTTTTTAACTTTTTGTTAAAGGTAAATGCAATAAAGTATAAATAAATAAAATAAAAAAATAAATATATGTAAGGAATTAGAATAGTAGAATTTTTTGTGATATTGTTTAAATTGCACTATTTTAATTAAGTTATTTCTTAATATACATACGTAAATACCACATAAGCAATAATATTGAACACTAAATACACTTTCCTATGAGAAACATCAAAGGGTTGCCATTTATTATTAACCCTTTAATTAGATTATGAGTTAGAATTGGAGGTTGTATACTAAAATTATATTTGGTCTGTTAAAACGATGCTGCTCACGTACAATTTTCACCAGTACTAAAATGAATTACTCTAATTCATATTAATTGAGGTACTGTTTACAATTTCGGGAATTAATTTTCTTGCGAATATTATGGACAAAAATAGACTTCGCTACTTTTTGACTTATCTGTTAGTTCTATTGCAAATCCAACCAAATTTTCTTGCCCAACATCCGGATAAATAGCGATATCTAAATTTGAATAATACAACAATATCATCTAAAAGAATGTCCCAGAAATATAAATAAATAATTTATGAAGATTTGCAAATATAATATATTGAAGGCAATTGTGAAGATTCACTAACATTGTAGCTTCATAAAGGGCATGAAATTTACATACCACAAAAAACACTCAATTTATTAAAAATGATCCTTAAATAAGTGCTGAAATAAAATGCCTGTTATTCACGCAGTTGTTTGTACTGCACATACCCATAGTTGACAATGTGAAGATGATTTATTGTCACAAACCACAATGGAAAATTACGTCCACGCTTTTATATAGAAATTGTGTCATTGAAATAACATGTGGAGAACTCCATAAGACTAAACATGTTTAATGGTAGAGACAACAAAATATTTTTTTTAAAATTAATAAGCTTTAAGCTTTTGTAATCTTGCTTAGGTAACAATCTTGATGAGAGTGTTAATTTTGTTGTTGTTGTTGTTGTTATATTTACTTATTTACTTACAGTACAAAGTTTGTTCGTATGTTGTTCGGCTTGCTAGTTGTTATAGAAGTAAAACCATTGAAACTTAAGTTAACTTATATAAATATTGACATACAAAAATACAAAAAGAATTAATAAAAATACAAACAAAGCTAAATTAGAATCGTATATAAATATATCTTACATAAACAAAAATATTTCATGTATTACAAAGATGCCGTGATAACAAAATTGTTAAGTAGAAATAAGTTATAAGCTTTAGAATTGGCTCAATAAAAGAAATTTAAGAGTTTATAAGTAAAATAGGTAGTTGATAATAGAAATTATAATAACCAGTAAATATAAAAAAACATCTAAAATAAAGAATCCGTAAGAATAAGTTATAAGACTCCAAACTTATAAATAACGTTTACAATGTAACTTTATGATTTGCCAAAGGTGTCAGGAGATGACGTTACGTATCTGATACTACGAACGCCAAAATGTTTATTATTTATCTAAGTATCTTGTGAGCGGATTGCAGAGGATGACCATCATGACTATTTTATTTCATTTAAATTTGAAATACGAAGGACAATCTTTCTTAAATTTATTCCACATTGTCTGCTAGAAACTTTGTTATTATTCACAAAATCTATACCAAGCTTATTTGTTAAGCTAACAAACTCGATAGAATAGAGCAAAAACAGAATCTAACAAATAATCTCAAAATATGTACATATCTTCATCTTTTCCTTCTATTTATTAATTATAACTGTTTGTTTTGTTTGGTCGGTCAGCTCGTTAGGAGAGCTTGATCAAGTCTGTAGTGCACTGGTAACTTGATATTGATGAGTGGATAAAAAGAAAGACAATTAAATTACCTAGAACATATAAGTCTATTGCCCTGAAATAATAAAATAAAAACGGTCGTAGTAATACCTATTTCCAAGAACCTTTTACCTTTTAAATTTAGATTCACAACGCGATAAACAATAAGGCCGTACTTATCTTATTATTATAGTTTTGTAAGTTATGGACTTTGTATCGAGTAAATAATTTTCTGCACTAGAACATTTATACATTGTATAAATGTTATGTACATTTATATATACATAATTATTTGGAGTCATTCGATTTATCTTAAAGTGCAATTAAGTCTAACCAATTAATCTGATTAAATATACTTGAACACGAATACTTTAATGATATTGACTAGGCGGAGTATGAAATTAATATAATAAATATAATCAATTAAGATTGGTTTCCACGTTTTCAGTAATTATAAATCTAGTTTTTATAATTCTCCTGTAAGCATCGCAGTTACATTATTCTACTTCTTAACAGTAATACAACATCGCCCATGTTGCTTGTTTTAACTGAAAAATTATAAGCAATAGAGGACCTTTACAGAATACCACGGTGAAATAGCAGTATAATATTATTTCGATAGTGAGTCGATCACTTCCGTCTAAGTCCTCGAGTATGAGAATGAAGTTGACTCGCCCGGGGAAGAACCGCGCTCGTGTACCTATATTGTCTGCGTAAAACAGTGTTATACTGTTACCGCTTTCATGTGGGAAGTAAAAGGAACCAGAGAATGTTATGAGTAAAGAATCTTAGTCGTGAGAGGTTTTAGGCATCCGCCTCCTGATTTTGTAAAAAAACATGATCCTTAGGTGTCAAGCCGATATTTCTGAATATTTCTATAATTAAGAACGGTACGTGCCCATTAGTTCTACTTCAAAAAATTGTCTTGATATTACCTAGCAGGAGTTTTAAATTGCATGATTCATAGATGGTTCATTCGCCTTCGATTTGTACGATAGAAAATCTTCGGACGTAATGCTTACGTACATGTCTTAAGAATAAAGTAAACAAAAATATAGTATCCAAAATGATAACCAAATTAAATAATTAAAAGATTCCAGAAAGACCAACACTCTAGAATTAGCTTGTCACATAAAATTATTGCTTTTGACTTATTAATAATAAACTATTTAAAATAATAAATTTCAACCGAAGATCGCCAGATACATGTTGTTTTGCTATAAGTTAACGAGGAAGCAATACACGTTGGCAAAAATTCTTTCAAAAAAATTTTATAAGTATTTCCTTTACCCACAGAAATATTTTTTAACTGACAAAGAATTTCTATTCGTCGAGACAATCTGCCCATCGACATAAAATAATTGTTCTAAAGTGCGCACATTTATAATGAAATATGTAAAATATTCTGAATTATTTTGATTTTCATCCTTTTAAACTTTTTATTTTATCTAGTAGAAGCTATGAGCTTTAATTCTATCATAATTACAAACAGAGGAGGTTTTGAGTTGTCATTAATACTCTTCACTAACTTTAATTAGATTACTATTTCCTACCGTGTAATCGTGGAGAGAAGTCACCTGGTTCATTAGGTGAAATATCTAAACAATCAACAACAATCTGATCGACCGGGGAAGGGCCTAGCTCTTACAATCTCTATGAATTGATTCCATTGTAGCGTGTTCTTAACAAAATCTAAACTGTTGGTCCGAATATTATCGAATTATCCGAAAGCATAATCGAAAAAAAAGAAATATTTTTTACTTACGGTAATTTACTAACGATTACTGTATTAGAGAGAGTATTTTCATACAGAGGTGAAGTCCTATTCTTAGACTGTGTTTAAACAAAAAGGTGAAATATACAGTTGCTTACGTGACCATTTTTCATTCGTTTGATAATTTTTATAAATTCTTAATACAAAAATTAGCCAGATTTATTTTTGGCATACTAATAAGCAAACGTATATTCATATTTTCATACCTACTAATAATTCAAACGTCAAAGTAGTGATGGAATGTGGAAGTTAAATATGAAACAAAAATATAAATAATCAACAATATATATTTAAATACATTAAGACCAGAAGCAAGTGAAAAGAATATTGTTACATATTACCATAAAATTAATTTCACTTTTCTTGTACTATTCTAGCTGTTACAACAAAAGGTTTTACTGACGATTGTGGTTAAATATTCCATTTGCAACAGGCAGAGCTAAACATTTAGTCTTCATATAAAAAAGGACTATAGGGTCTATGAATTTATGAACAGATCTAACAGAGCAGTCTCGCTTTCACATGACTTTCGCCCAATTACCATCGTACGATCGAGATGCACGTGCTAGTTTCCCATATATATAAACCGGTTAGAAAAAGGTTTTTTTTTTTATTTGAAAAATTACTGACGCCATGTTACTGTGACGTTCAACAGAATAAATATTTAATTATATTCTGCAGGCATTTTGTTGTTGTCACGTCTTTCATTATAATAAAAGTCGTGAATACATTTAACTATGACGAAAAGAAAACAAAGTATTGTATTATTGAATAATCGCCATACTCAGTGCATTGCAAAATGGATACTCTTACAAGCAGCAGGAGCAGGCTGTCTCTGTCATCAGCTATAGATTAAATATTTACGGTTGTAAGTATAGAACAAATATGAATAGACTACAAACTAGAATTATAAAAATAATTATTCCCTCTTAAAATGAAAAGAAATAAGTACACATTTCAAAAAATCCTTAACGCCATGTGTGGCACTACCATTTTTTCCATCTCTGCATTTTGTTTTAATTCTTAGGTTCTCATTTTGTGGCCAACTCGACTCTTGACGACGGAAGAATTCACCGCTAACCATTTTGCGGTGTGAGATTATTCCTGATGTCCAATTTCTGTAGAAGTTAGTGCGAATAGCACTTCTCTCCCTGGAGACACACCAACAAGCACAACAAGCACAACCACAAGTCGCGTGGGCCTGAGTAAATCCCTTCCAGCACCGATTCTTACTTGCCTTTTTGGCAGTCCTACTCGTCACTACCCGAACTCCTGGAAGATAGCCTTGGAGCATTCAATCCCATTAAAAGGTGATCGCTTGGATCCAACCAACAACAGTGTTCGGATTAATTCAAATTTAGCATTTACAAATTGGCAATCCACCACTGTGCGCTTTTCTGCCACGTACAACTATACTATACTGTACTAAACTAAAGTATCTGTTAAAGCAACTGCCACCGTCGTATTTCCGAATCGATGAACTGATACGATTAAGGGATCGTCAAGTAAAGAGCCGCAGATGCGTTGCGTCTTCTCTAGTGTTATGGATATTCATGGGCAGCGGTGATCAGGTGGACTGTTTGCTCGTTTGCTACCTGTACTATAAAAAAAAATACTTGTCACACAGTGATTCTTTCCACTACACCAGTCTATGTCAGACAACAACAAACCATTAACATAATATTTTAAAATTCAATAGTACGCCTATATAACTGATTGATCAATAAAATTAAATTCCAAAGACGCTTTCCATCAATTTTAAATTGAACAACGTTCTTGTTGTTATTTTTATACATATATTTCATTTAATATATGTACTTATAAAAAAATTACAATGTTCCACAATACTTTTGGCATAGTTTGACTACAGAATAAAAACCAAAGTTACATATTAGTATTTAGACTTACTTACACACTGATACATCTTTACGTATTACAAACAATTATAGAAATATTAAGAAATATTTCGAGTTAGTAATTTATAAAGTTTTGTCTTCATAATAATTACTTACCCCGAGGACGTCGAATTTACCTGCAGATACGGTCACGCTCATATATGATAAGAGTGCTCGTAGCTACTATGGCTGTTTAAAATAATTATGTTAACAAGAAAAAAAAATTAAATCTTAAACCAGTTTTAAAAATCTTAGTAAGATCAACTTTTGTATGTTACTTTCTATCTATATAATCTAAGTCCACAGCAATCAAGGGCATTACTTAAAATATAATTCACCGGAAATTTACTTTACTACTACTCTATTCGTTTTATCAATGGAATTAATTACCTTGTTTATCAATTAATTTATCTGCTCCTGAAATATTTATACCCTTCTTTTTATACTTTTTTTGAGTACACTTGTTTTAAGAAATGAATGAAATGGTCTTCCTCTTGTATATTTAACGAAACGAGGGTTGTTATCAGAACTAATTAAAAAAAATATTACATATTATTATTTTATTGAAGTACACTTATTTTCAAGAAATCAGCGAGGTGGACTTCATCAAATATGTACAATATATTTAATGCCAACAACGACTTACGGTGAGTTATTTCCTTTCACCTTAAGCCCCAGTGAAAGGAATATGATATTTAAATTGACCAGGAAATGATGAACGGAAAGGCCGTCTCGGTAATCGTTAAATAATGTACATATTATAATCTCTTGGAATAAAAATGTTGTTTTTAAAAAGGATTATCTGCCTTACGTAGCAGGCAAAACGTTTATTATTTTCAAACTATATATACAAATTAAAATCTCCAGTACCTTATTGAAAATTAAACAAAGAGGAACGCAACAAGCAAAACAAAAGAAAAGCTGGGGAATTTTCTGTTTACTTCTGCATTGGGCTAAGCTTTATGCCTTTTTAATTTCAGTTATACTTTTTTATTTCGACTTATTCTTTGATATTGTTAACATGAAGAAAAAAAAGAGCGATGGGCAATCTTTGGAAACTGGTACTATCATACGCGTGATACTCTACAGACCAAATGTGTGATTTTCATTTTGTGGTCTAGTTATCGTATCGCCACGGAGCTTCACAGTGTGAGATCGCTATCAAGAGGATGCCGAATCTTATATCAATGCATATAGTGCAAAGACTCGGACCATCAGCTGTTAGCTAGCGACCAAACGCTCAGGCAAAAGTTGCAAAAAGTCAGTATTCATTCTCGGAACGATGTCAATAATAGGCAAAAATGTTATTAACTAAGTCTCAACTCATTAACGTGGATTGGCGAATAAAACGTGTTGGAGGATTCCAGAAAAGTCGTCTCTAGAATTCACAAATCTTTTGAACAATGCAGGACAATATATTTTTCACACTTACTATCAAGCGAACTGTATTGGTATGGGCAGGAATTCTAAATGGCGCGCGAACAAAGAATATTTGAATAAGGTGCAGTGTGACCACCAAAATTACTGTGATGGGACAGCAATTATAGCTCATGCGGGATAAGGACCTTTCACCCACGGTGTGGCTAGTATTGGCTATTCTTCGGGCACATAACATTTTGTGTAATATTGATCTTTTCCGGTACTTTCTTAACAGAGTAGTAAAACTGGTACACGCAATTAATATTGTGTGTCTTTTAGTATCTGATAAGTGAGTCTAATAGTATTGACAAGTGATAACCTAATGCAATTTTTTTTTAATGCTTCTATACGATTCAATAATACCTAATTTATGAGGAAAACTACATATCTAAGAAATAAATTTAAAAAGTAGTGTTTCGAAGACAGTTAGGATTCAATAGTTTTAGTTGAGTTCATCAAAATTAAGGTAATAGCCATACAACTATATAAACATAAATTACGCTAAAGCCATTCAAAATGGCCTGAAGAACAAAAACCGGTTGTTGTCTGAATACGAGGTGCGTCTTGAAGATGGTGGAAAAGCAAATACTAGAACCGTCACAGGTGAGAGGAAGGTAAATGAACTCCCCCACTCAAGTGACATATAACGTATTATGATGGGCAACTCATCTGGTGATATCATTAAGGTGGCAAGTTATAATTTTTCATCAGAAACTTTCAATTTAGTGGAGTCGAATAGTGAATCAATAGCAGGTAAGAAAGCAATGGCAGCAACGCGTCTAGGCACGTTTCCGGGCTTCTTTGCCGTACGTAGACGAAACCAAGCGAGAAGCCAAAGCTACTCGGACGGAGCCTTTAACGGATCTGCACTGACGATCTAATTAGTTCTTTCAGTCATGTTTTACTTTCTCATAAAGCAAATATAGTATATATTTTGTACTAGAACAAGTTCTAGCCAGGAATTTACACAAAGCATATAGTTTATGCTGTCAAATTAGATTGTAACTGTTTAAATAACTTTTCTGGATAAAACCTTTGAAAATAAAAACTTGACCGCACTTCTCTGAATTTCAATTATTTTCATGCTCCGTAGCATTTTGAGGAGCGCCTTTTGTACAACAAGTAAAACTAAGTTTCACTATTTGTACACCAAAATATAATACCTACTAACGAGCAGCAACTACTTAGTTTATTCTTATATTTATTTATATTATTTTTTTTAAAGATTTTTCAATTCCATTCAGGATTAAGTTAACATTTAAAAATTAGAGTAATCTTTGACCATAGTTCCTATGTGATACAAAAGTAAATTCTCGTTAATCAGATCTGCATTTGGGAGAAGCATGACTAGATTAACACTCAATAGCTAGTTCACAAATTGCAAATGATTCTGTTGTTTTAAATAATTAAATTGGAGAATAAAAGATTTTGGAACGGCATGTCAATTATAAAACCATACCATAGGTGATGCTTTATGATGCTTTTCTACCACAGAAACACACATCTCAAATACATTTAGTTTGGTGAATGAGAAATTCCGGAGATCTAACTTGTGTTAAATTTTTAAAGATACTCAATTCAAACTACAAGAAAAAACTGTGGGTATTGAGTACAAAGTTGCAAAGTTAAACTGAAAAAAATTACAAAGGTGAAGAACGTGATAAAATATCTAAGGTATAATTTACAAACGACTCTATTAGAAAAATATTATTTTGTGTTATCTTTAAAAGAATTAATGCTACATCTAAAATAGGAGATTGAACAAATAATGAACAAAGTCTTTGTAAAATCAATTTTCCTAAAACGGAACAATAAAAAAATCTTACAGCTTCCAGATTTCGTTCATTACTGTCACTCCATAAAGGAAAATATTCTTTATTGATATTATCATATTAAATTATGCTGTAATTGTTTTTAGGTAACTACGTCAACAATGTTAACAAATGACTTTACTAAAGTGTTGTATGACGTAGTGTGATGCTTTGTGGCATCATCAGCCTTTCAGGTTATCGAAGAAGCGTTTCTATGTATGTGTTGAAACGTATATTTGAACTTTCCAATTGTTCTACAAGAGAATGTCTAGATTCTGTTGATGTTAATGCTCTTAGTCTATGCAGCTCTTACAGCTTTATCGAATACAGGGCTCACTGAGCAGAGGTCAGTGAGCTAAACAAGAGAATCCTTTGATTTCGTTTACAATAGTTGGCAGTACAAATCTCTTTTTGTTACCTACAATTTTAGACCATTTTTATTTTCCTTCTTCTCAAGCAATATTTACTTATAAACTTATTTTACTTACATTTTTTTACTTTATTACTTTCTTTAGTTTATTTTACTGCTATACATGTATTGATTTCGTATATTATACTTTAACATTTACTAATTTAACATATTTAATTGCTTTATTATCATTTACTTTATGATTTCGGATTTTCACTGTTTTTACGATCCTCTTTGTAAAACACATAAATTAGTTTTCATGTCCATCTAAAAACCGTAAAATACCTTTTATAATAATTTAAAATCTTTATTACAACTTATTACTTAAACTTTAAACATATGTTCCGTTGTCATATGATGCGATGAACGGAAATTTAAACATGTAAATTTTGTTGATATTTTCATTGTAACTTATATTCGCAGTAGCTTGGAATGAAATCATATTTGTCAGCCCTGGAGGACTCAAAACCACTTATTTTCGAAGCTGATTTCAATATGACATATTCGAAGCCAAAATACAATTTTCGATATAAATTGCGAAGTGAGTTCGAGAAGCACTACTTTTCTAATCGGTTTCTAAAAAATAGTTAAAAATACCAATTAGATGGAGTTTGTATTTATTATTAAAACAATATATGGTTACACTGTAATCACTTAAAAACTAAAATTATTATAAATTCTTTATGGCATAGTACCAAGACCGGAACTGAATTTGCTCGCTGAATTGCTATAATTAGCTAAAAAAAAAGGAACTAGCAATCTTATCACCAACGGTAATAACAAGTTGTGATTTTATTTCTTTCAGTATTTACTTTATCGAAATCTACGAATGGTCTCAACCATAATTACGACAAATATAAAATCTTTACTTAAAGATTAACCTGTCCCTGTAATCTGATTGAGATATGCCTGTGTCGACTGAGGTTTCTGGAAAAGCAGAATAACTCTGAAGAACCAACAATATCAAATTTGTTGATTGGCTAATTTCAAAGAAACAGTTTCTGAGCGTAAAATTACCAATTTAACTATTAAACTTGGCAAGACAAATCTTATCAACTTGAGAGACAACTTTGTCAAGCGATGGACTGCGTACTATAAAATATGAAACTTGGTTATCCTATAAAATTACACATGGATTATTATATTATATATATGTACATATATATTATATTCCCATTATTTCGCTTTAAATAGAATTAAAAAAAAATCAACTGTTAGATTTAAACTGAAAAAATTCCCTACTTTTCTAAAAACTTACCAGATAGCATAACGTGAAGAATAATTATTAACACTAACAAGATAATCAATATCAATCAGTAATCATTAACACTACCAAGACGGAGAAATATCCGCAGATAGTCAATAGGCATTTGATTTAACCCCACTGTCTACTTTCTGATCGTGTCCTCGTATATACTCATGGATATTATTATAAAAATAGGAAAAAAAGGCAATAAATAGTTATGCAAAATATAATGTTATTTAAAAAAAACTATGCACAGTAAAAATTTTATGTTAAAAATTTTACTGTGTATAGTATAATAATTACTAAAGAATTTCAAACAGTTTGCTGTTAATACTTGCAATAAAACTCAACTCACTTTAAGAGGGAAATTGGAAAAAAACTTACAAGTACAATAGTGTGCAAAATTGGAAAATGACCGATGCAAATATTTTAGCGTTGATTACGATTATTTCTGAAAAGGGGATTTGATAAAGTAATATAAAAAACTTATAAGCTTAAAAACAGTGAAAGATTCACAATTAACCTAAACCTAAATAGTCTTCTTATTACTTGAAAATTAAGAGTGACAGGCACAAAGTTCTGTCTTTGTTCTTAAACAGGTGAGGATGTGAGAGTGAAAAGAGAACAATATTCAAATTAAATTAAGTAATCACTGTAGTCATTTACATTTATTATCCACAATATACCTTAAAGACTGGTCGCATGATATGACATGTCAACAAAGAAACACTGTTTATTTATAGAAATGGTGATAAAGAAGCAAGCATCTCACCTGATAGTAAGTGATCACCACTGCTAATGAACCAACCTTTAAGAAAGATGTAGCCTCTTTACTTAAAGGTCCCTACGTCGTATCGGTTCAGAAACACGGAACTGAACGTCACTGGATATGTCAAAGTTAAGGATTCCGATAATAGCTGAAGTAATAAGGCGTGTTGTCAAAATTTGGAGATACGACTAAAGGGTAACTTGTATCTGTGTAGGTTTATATTGGACTAGATTTTGTCAGTTTCAATCTGAGACTTTGTTTAATAAAATCTCGACCTCAGAAACAAGTTTGTTCCGGCTAGTAAATGTATTCCCGAGAAATATACACGCAGCCAGAGTACAGCGCATCCCATGTGCATTCCGTTCACATAGCAATGAATGTTGTTGTTGAATTTATGTATACATTTGCAGCATGTCAATAATATGCAGAAGAGGCAAGGTTGGAAATAGCACATAGCCTTGAGGGAAATCAGCATTCACTGGAGCATGTCTGACAACTGTTGGAGCATGCACCATCGATTACGCCCTTGATGCTACGGTTCGTGATAAAACTGGTAACCCAATTGCATAATGCTTCGGGAAGCAATAGGAAGGAAGCTTCGAAAGACGCGCTTGTGCCAAGTCCGATAGAACGCCTTCGCTACGACATTTACGCTACGACAGCTTACAATGGATTCCATATATTCGAAAACTAGGGAGTAATGGCAATAGGCGTGTAATTGGATGGATCTGAGCGATCACCTTTTTTAGGGATTGGGGGCATCAAAGCTGTCTTTCAGCAGTTCGGGACTACGCCAAAAGAATAGGAGTACAGAAAAAGACTCGTAAGAAAAGATGCCAACTCTGAAGCACAAGTCCTCATTCCCTTGAGCGCTTTGGAGGTTTCGCGAGAGACCAAAATACACAGGATCCTGAAGGCAGGCGAACTAGTCTCTCACTGATACTGCCAATGTCCGACTTTACCTCTGCAATAACTCTTTTGAAGGACCTTGGAGTAGAAATTAATCGTTTTTGAGAAAATTTTGGACATTTTTCATCTTAAGATTGATTTACGTTTTCTGTACTTATTAACTTTAGCTTGTTTATCATATGTTCTTTTCTATACAGCTCTATAACTTTAGCTTCTAACCTTTTGTACCCTTACGTTAGTGTATTTTGTCTAGTAGAAACCGATAACCTGATTACCAAAGCATTGCATCTTAATCTACATACTTTAAGATTTTATCTTAGTCAATATATATTCGTTTGTCAACTATTAACAATAAGATTCAGGAGCTTGGTCTTCTACTTCCAACAACTGAATTAAGTTTGTTGTATTTTTTACAATGCTAAAATTATGCAAGTCTATTATAAAGGTGTATAAATTATAAGTAAACCATTCTAAGATATTTTCTTTGGCTATTAACGTCTTAGATCACTTGGATTTGAGAAGTCTTTTAACTTTAAGAGTTGAGAGAAATTTCATTTTTAAAGTTCTATTTAAATTCTTATCTGAGTCAGTAACTATATTTTTAGAAAAGTTATTCGAAGATAAAAATGGAAAAACTACTTTAAAAACAGTCTCAAATTGATATGTTATTTTTTTTTTAAATGTAATTCTTTTTACTGTCTGCGCTTGCTTAAACTTGGGGCTAATCCCCGTTACCTGGATGTACACTTTTCGAGCCTCATCTTCGGTAAGAATGTTATACTATCAAAGATTGTCCCATATTTACAATATTAATTTGATCAAAATATAAACAAGCATTTCAAGAATACAGAATCGCTCTTCAGCGCCATTATTGCTATATTTTTTGTCTATTTACTTAAGAGGTAAACAGGTAAGTTAGAAAATGGTTTCATACGTCAATATGTGTTGACATTAAAATTCTAGAACAAAACTATTTAAATAAAATAAATAAAGACCTTTTTTATTATATTTTGGTAGTCATGATATCATAGAAAAAAAAAATACGACAGTAATTTAACGTTGGCTGTAATAGCAGTACAGTATTATTAATCCTAATCATGTAATATTTGCTTCGTTCTTTTTAAACATATAAGTGGTATACAATATAACTTTGTTAACACACATTATCTAAAGCTTTTTAGGCTTTCAAATTTAACTAACCTTTAACAAGCATAAGCGCCTATTTTACATGGTCGTTCTCGGCCAAAGTTAAATACCAGACAACCCGTTAACAATCGTACCTTTTTAAGACTTACCATTGTTACATTTTAAATTAAAGTATAATTTTATATTAAAGTATTTCTCTCTCAAACAGTAATAAAATATATAATATAAGGATATATAGGTTACAAAATATTTATTTAAAAAAATAAGTATTTTTATTTTATTATAATTCAAAATAAACAAAATTATTAAATGAAAAATTTGTTTTATTTTTTTAATACTTTGGTTTATTCAGGACTTTTTACTTTTAATACTTAGCAAGTTGTTCAGTTACGTATTGGTTAGTAAATAAGTGCTACAGAAAAGTAAGATCAACAAGATAAGAGATTTTATAAAAATAAATATTTGAATAGATTCAGTTGTAGGGAAGTTTTATTCTGTCTAGTATGTTCTAGTATGGACCAGTTCCAAAGAACTTTGTTCGTATGGCCTATTCATGAGCTTTTAGGATCAATGTAGTAATAGCCAAACCGGCCAATATTTTACTTAATTAGGAACTAAGTAAGCTTCCCCCATTAATATGTGAGCACACAACCCGCAACGACTCGAGCATTTGTATCTTAATATAATTATTTACTTTTACAATTAACGTTTCCTCATGCAATATAAACCATTTTAGATTAGATTTAAGTTACTAGTAGGTACTGTTTCGTTGCCAATACGAGAAGGTATTGTTTTTAAAATATCAGCGCAAAATTTAGATCAAAATTTAGATTAGTGTCTGAATTCTGAAGTATATTATAGTGTTATAATTCAATAGTAAGCACTACATTTTTACAATGTTTGTTATAAGACCAAAAATTCATTTATTTTTATTCCTCCTCTCTTATTTTATTATACAAATGCTATATTTAACTATTGTACCCTGTATATAAAGACACCTCATATGTTAATATCCATCAAGCTGTTTAAGCAAATTGACTGTGTCAAAGAAATATATACAGACATATGTAAACTCGAAAAACATTAACCTTAGTGGGTAAATATAAAATTGATTAAAAAGTAACTGTACTAGCCTATGATAAACCTTTAAACAAACACTCATAATGATTAAGTATATAAAGATATATAGATAGATTAAGTAATATACTTACTAAAATGTACAATTATATTTTTATAAAAAAAAATATTCAACTAACTTCTCACTGGATATGTAATTTAAATCAATCCTTGTAACTAGAGGAGCACATGGTGGACACAATTACGTTTTATTATAAATCGCGAAAAGCTTGGTCGGTGAAAGCGAATTCTAATTGGATCTGAATGGCTTTGCAGAAAGCACTAATTTACTTGAGAGCTTGAGAGAAAATAATGAAATTGGGTCCAATAAATGTTTGAAGAAATGAATACGCATTGTAAAAGGAACATGATGTTGATGAATGGAAACAAAATACAAGCAGCACAAAAAACTATAACTATATAAATTTTTGTATTGTACTAAGTTAGCGAAAATATAAAGGTTCACTTATATAGCTTACAAATGCAACTAGGATCTGTAATTCAGTACATTAATACGGTTCATATGTTATTACCAGATGAAATAAATTACGCAGATTTTTTTATATTGAATATTTTTTATGTTGCTATTATTAGCTAAATAATATTTAATAAAGCTGATAGCCGCTGATAGAGCTTTTACAGTTTCACGGGGTTGAGAGGTGACCGAGCTTTTGGCGCTCAGTCGAGACCTCTATTAGTGGGTAACCAGCACAAGGGCTCCCGAGGGGGAGCCTCGACTTGAAGCGTTATCCTGAGCCTATTATTTAGCGTAAGGCAAATATACGTTACACATTTACGTCAAATTAAATACGAGAAACATTAAGACTGTTTTTTATACGTTCAGCAACTTGTGTATATAATATTTCTTTATTTAAACATATTCTATCCATATCGAGTATTTTCGATATAATATTCGTTTTCATATTTTCCTATGAGTCTGTCGACGTTCATTCGACAAAGACAACGTCGTAGCTCGGCCCAAGATATTAACTAATTTCGACCACCAGAATTATTAAGATTTCATTACATTAACTTTTTATTTATATAAATAAACGTTTATATGTTTTTCCTTGGGTCTATATTATTGTGATAAAAGGTTTAATTACTTTATATATTTGATTATTTTAAAATAATTAAATAAAAAACATTAGTTAAATACAAAACATTATAAAAATATAAAATAATTGAAACTTATTCATTGGCCGTATAATTGCAACGACAACTTAATATGCATATCGTATTTATTAAAATAACAAATATTATTGAAGTAAAAATAACTCGTATACACATAGGTCCCGTTGCTGGGCATAGGCCTTAAGAATGATTAATATCAGCCATAGTATTTGAGTTTTCAGGCTACCCTTTAATGACATGATAGGCAAGAATTCGATTCCCTGTGGTTTTTCGATCGAGTGAGTACGGTGGATGAGGGAGAGCTTCCAACCCCAACTCTTGCAGCTTGGAGACTGTCTGCTGTGCAGTATGGGGTCGCGCATTGTTATGTAGGAGCAGCGGAGACGACCGATTAACCAAAGCTGGTTGCAAATATGCGAATGTCTCCATTATTGTCTTCAGTTTTGCACAGAACATATCCGCAGTTTGGTGAAAAAACTGTGATGAATCGCCAGTGTGATTTGACTAGACCACTAAACCATCAACCATCAACTTTCTAGAGGTCAGTTTTCATTTAGGGCATTGCTTTTGTGCTGAACCGGGATCTAACCAACTTGCTGAGCGCACTCGATTGTCGAACAGAATCCACTTTTCGTCACCCGTTGCTGCTGCTAGATCGGCTATAGATTGAGTATCATCAGCTTCCACAATCGCCTTTAATTCATCATTGTTGACCAAAGTCTACGGAATCAGTCTACTTCGGCATTCGTTTATAAAGTTCTCTCAGTAAACGTTGTTGATGTTGCGTGCCATTTGTGCCGCGTTGATGCCACGACAGAACTTATTTCTATAATTACACGTATCCATTATGACGATAAATGTTCAAACGTGTTGAAAATACAAAGCTAATCAATAAAAAAAGACTGACTTTGTAAAAAGAATGTCATGATTTTTGAATTTGGAATTCACAGCCAATCAAAACTTTTTTTTAGTTTGAAATGGCTAATTCAATATTTGAAACGGCAATTTCATAGTTAAAGACCTAATATATTATAATCATATTAATAAATGTTGTATCCTGCCTGTTAAAAGGACATAAAAGATTTAAACTCTAGAGAGATTTGTATTAACCTCGATTAAATATGTCTATTCAGTTTATAACCAGTGGTCTCATCAACTTGTATTATGTAGAGCTTCCGCAATATTTATAAATTACTTTTAAATTTATTATCAATAATATATTTAAACTCAAGTTGTAGTGACACTGTTTTTGACTATGTAATATTATCGCTAGATTGCAATAAACATCAAATATAATATCTATTTGCTTTAACACAAACAACAATTAACTTAGATATACAACTAAAGAACATTTTATTTTTAACAAATGTATGAAGAAAATAAGTACTTCATGAAATTACACTATATTCTTATTTACTAAGTGGAAGAGCCTATTTAAAAATATTTTGTAGAAATATGATGATTTCATTTTATTAAAATGTTTTTTTACATAACATTTTGAATCATAATATTAAAATAAACTACGTTTGTCTCATTGCTTCCTAAAGGCAAGTGGAAATAGATCACTCATTTAGATACTCCAAAACCAATTTAAATTTAACCAAATTTAAATTGTTTTTTTTTATTATTATTACTTATATCAGTTTCATATTTATATCAGTATCAGGCAAAGGAAACAAACGTCAAATCCCACTCAAATTTTATTTCAAATAATTTATTTCACATATTTCATTTGAAATACTTAATTCATATTTTATTTCACAAATTTTATTTTAAATAATTTATTTCATATTTTTATTTCAAATAATTTATTTCAAATACATTTATTTCAAATACTTTATTTCATATATTTAATTTCAAATAATTTATTTCAAATACTTTATTTCAAATACTTTATTTCATATATTTTATTTTAAATATTTTATTTCAAATATTTTATTTCCTATATTTTATTTCAAATATTTTATTCTAAATACTTATTTCATATTTTGTATTTCAAATACTTTATTTCATATTTTTTATTTCATTCAGGCATATAGGTTAACAAACTATACTTACCTTGCATTATACCACTACGGTACCATTTTTGATGATCATAATTAAAGCTCCCACTATATAGCTAATAGAGTACAGTACAGTCCCAACTATATAATAATAATATTAAAATTCTTCAATTTTATATAGACTAAAGTATATTTTAATTTTTACACAGTATCATACATCATTGGTTTAGACATGATCAAAGGGATGTCTATAACACCTAAATTGTACTAAACATATTCGATCATACTGAAAGATAATCTCTATATAACTCTTAGATGCCATAGAATAGTGGTACATATGAAAGGTCCATTTAAACCCTTTTTATAAAACGTTTATACAATTGAAGTCCATACTATATTATTAAAATAAACAGTGTTCCGGCATAACTTGACGGTAACCCATTTTTCTAACAAAAATATAGTATTTCTTGAATATATGATATATTATGTACACATGTCTTATTCGACAACATTATTTAGAGGCAAATATATCTGACATATATTTTTCCCATTGAATTTGTGTTTATGTATTTGTATACTTGTAAAAGTATTTATGTGGTTGTATATGTATACATATTTTTATGCATATGTACTTACGTGTATTTGTAAGAAAATGTGTTTAAATATAGGAGATAACTTTTTATTTTTACGGCTACCACATTTTCTCAAACTCAACTCACCCAGCAGTTATGCCGCCCTACTACACCTTCATTTAAAACGGTTTAAGTGAATAAATAAATATAAATTGTCAGACGTTATACATTATTACGCGTTTATATTATAACTTTTTCTAAAAGATATATATGATATTTTTATAAAGACTGGATTGTTGTATTAATGAAATATACAAAATTGAGCTAACTAAAAACTCCCTGCAAAGCAATCCTAGCTGCAATTGTGTTATTTACTACATTTTTAGTAAAAACAAAAATCCTGTTGCCGATTCTGTCTCTGATGTGGTACTTCAGGGGACGGTACTCTTTATTCCATCCTCAGTTGTGCTCATCATAGGTCCCAGCCCTAGTTTCATCGCTCCTGCAAAATAGCCTCACGCCTTAAGCAGGAGTGTTACCGGGCCTGGATATCGACATCACAATGCAAAACCGGTATTTTTAAAAGTACAACTCTGCCTCAATGCTGATGTTCCACAAGGCTGTGTGCTTGTTGTTGGCTGTTGCACCAACCTTGTTTCTTCTGTTCTGTTCTTGTTACATCACAACCTGGCCGTGCCAATATTTTTCGGAAAAATGAGTACCGTAAGAAACTTGTGTCTGAGGTCTTGTTAAACATTCGTCGATGTTTAACAAGTGTGTTTAAACAAAGTCTCAGATTGGGAACGACAAAATCTACTCCAATTTAACCCGTTTCACGTTTACCGTTTAAAAGAACCCCTTTGCGGCACTTCCTTATTTTGAAAACACTCACTACTTTCAGTTTGGCGGTCACTTGGAGGGTAAGACCCAAATTGTTATTATCGTATTTCCAAACTAATACGACTTAGTGACCCTCGAGAAAAGAGCCTACACGTTTCTTAAAGGCTGGCAGCGTGTCTGCAACTCCTCTGATGTTGCGGATGTCAACAGGCTGCGGTACCTACCATCAGGTAAGCTGCTTGCTCATTTCTATTCATAAAAAAAAAAAAAATTATTGTTTGTGGGGTATTTAATATTTTAATAATACTTGTAGAACATTTTTGCAATCGCAATTTTGTGCTTGGCGGTAAAATGAAACAATGAGAAAACATGCATGTCTAAAAAAGAATTTAAAAAAATATTTCGAAGACATGTGCACTAGTCAGAGAGTCAGAGGACTACACCCTAATACCCTCACTAGAACGGAGGCTTATGCCCTTATGCTGCAGCAGGATTTATATATATAGGCTGTTACTTTAATTCTTTTACTTGAATATAAACTAATAAGCTATATTTAAATGTCTTAAAATTTTATACAATAATAATATAATTTACAGTATAATTGTAAAGGAGATGGTTCTGTTTAAATACGAATACGTTGCCTCCTCAGTAATTGTTAAGAAAGCTGTACGTTCACGACAATATACAAAAGAAAGTCGCTAACCTCGAGAATTATAGGGTTTCGAAGGCATAAAATTTCTCTATACCCCATATACATAGCGACCCACTTGCATAAATCTGTTTTTATTTGACCTCGTTGTTGCTACTGCGTGTTCAAACACATTGATGTATGTGTTTGCCCTTATAAATATTAAATAAATAAAACAAGCTTAGATGTTCCAAAAACGATTAAATAAGAATAAATAATAGGTCTTTGCCTAAGAAATTGGCGTTTTGTATGATATAAGTAATAGTATTTTTTTTTCAAACTTTCTTATTTCTGTTATTCAAAGTAATCATGTAATCGATGCATCTTTGCCAAGGCAGTGGTAGTTTATTGATGCTCTTCTTGTAAAAATCAGCTGGACGGGAGGCAACAAACTCTTCAAAGGCATTTTGTGCTGCTGGGAATTGATTTTTTTTTCCCGCTTAAAAGTTCTCTAAATTTTGGAAAAAGTAATAGTCGGTGGGTGCAAGGTCTGGTGATTACGGTGGATGAGGGAGAGCTTCCAATCCCAACTCTTGCAGCTTGGAGACTGTCTGTTATGCAGATCGATAAGTTGGTGAGGGTGCCTCATCTATCTAGCTTTTTTTACCTTGCCAATTTGTCGCAAATTGACCAATATTGTTTTGATGTTAACATCAAAAGCTGGCTCGGCTGTAGATTGAGTATCATCAGCATCCACAATCGCCTTTAATTCATCGTTGTTGACCAAAGTGTCCGGACGACCACAAGGTTCATTTTTCAAATCAAAATTTCCAGATCGGAACCGGGCAAAGCAATAACGGGTTGTGCGTTCGTTTGTTAAGTTGTCTTCATAAACGTTGTTGATGTTAAGTGCTGTTTGTGCCGCGTTGATGCCACGGCGGAACTCATATTCTATAATTAGACGAATTTATTTATAGTATCCATTATGGAGAAAAATATTCAAACGTAATGAAAATACAAAGCAAATCAATAAACAAAAGACTGACTCTGTAAAAAGAATGTCATGTTTTTAAAACAAAATTAATTTGAATTTAGAATTCACAGCCAATCAGTACTTTTTTTTGGTTTGAAATGGCCAATACTGAAGAACGGCAATTTCATAGGTGCCTAATATATATAGAATAAAAACAAGATATTTTATATGCCGTTTTTGATGCAAAACTTGCTTTTGCAGACTATATAGACAAAGTTTCTACAAAGTACAAAGATAAAATAAGATTAGAAATAGAAGAGATTAATTAAAACAAAAATTACAAACAGCTTTGATAATTTTATAGTATATAGTATATAACTAAATTTACATTACGCTAGAAATAATAAAAAGGTAAAGATAATATACCAATACCAATTTTCAACCTGAGTTTTTTGTGCCCTAACATTGCTTACTTTGGATACAATGGACGTAAAAGGTTTCGTCTGAAATCCTGAACGCTGCAGCGTAGTGTACTACTTACTTATTTACTTGACCATCTGGTGGTTTGTACCACTTTGTGGCTTGAGGTTGTTGAAAGTGTTGAAAAGAAAGGTCCTTTGTAGTATAATAAACGCACGCATATACTTAATTTGGTTTTATTTTATTATAAAGGGTTGTTTTATTTTTCTATAATCGTATATTTTCGGTAACCACAATTTAAAAAAAAAAAGGTCCTTTTTAATATTTTTCAATGTATCATTACAAAACTGACATTAAATCAAACACAACTAGACACGACAACGGCGGAAGCAGTTTTTTTTTTAATAAATTCCATTATGTACGCCATATCTAAATCTAAGACAGGCAGGTATAGTATGTTACGTCAATGTGATTATATATAATATATTATATATAATATATTATAGATAGTGATTAGTGGGAAAATAAAGCAATAGAATTTAACATGCCATTTAGAAACACCCGTATGGGCAAACACCTTATTTGTAGTAATAAGTTTTTCCCAATTTATTTATTTTTATTTAGAAACGAGAACTCAGTTCACCTGTTGGTATGAGGTATTTTAATAAATTTCTCATGCCTTTTCCACCTCGCGAACTGTAGTTATCCATAGGCAACGACATAAATATAGTGCATATGTTTTTTTTTAATTAAAGCGACACTAACAGTTGCAATTACCATTTCTTTGATGCTATCATCGGTGATCGAGCTCAGTTTGCTAGGCTACTATTTAAATGAAAGGGAGGTCGCGAACATTGAGCTACCACGACTCATCAGAGAATATATTATATTTTTACCCCCTGTCTACAGTCACTAGCATAAACATTAAGATCAATTTATTCTATATAATTTACCAAATGCGAAAATTCGTATTTGGTAGATATTTTATATTCCATCATATGTAAAGAATATTTTAGCTACGGGGAATCATGAACAAGGCTTTCGATAAAATTTTATATGATGTCTTTTCGTGTAATTTTTCTTGTCTATACACACTCCATAAAAGTTTACGTGTTATTTTTATTTGTTACGTACAAAATAATGGAGAACGCATGTTATATAAAAATACATTTTATATTTTTTTGTACGTAAATTCATTTGTTACATTTGAACCGATAATGATTCTAAAAACTTTATCCATACATAAAGAGTCGTTTCCTTTTCATTTAAGTATAATTCTTACCTCTCAATGATATACATTTGTATTGATACTCAAAAGTTTTAAATAAATTATGTGTAGTATCCCAATAATCATAGATCCTCTGTGCAAAATGTGAACAACCTTCAGTTGTTCCTTTACGTGAGAAGTACCCGTTATATGTATGATTCCTTCAGAATCAGACACCTTTCCCTTACAATTCCCTCTCTTCTCCTTTACTAAAATCCTTACCCTTCCTAATCCCAAACCAACCTTAAAAAAATAAACTTTACCTTTTGTGAAGCTATAAAGTATGTAGCTAAATATATATAGCTATAATTTAAATATATTAAAATTATTTCATACGAGTGTGTGGACGTTAAACAAAAATGTAAATACGAGAGATATAACTTGAAAATAACTTAAAACATTAACAATCTTTTCTTTATTAAGTGTATATTTATTGGTTACCCGTTACAAATATTAACATAGTTCAATTGATGTTTAATGTTTCTCACTATTTCCGCATACAACGGAGAGCGACTCGAATCGTCGTCGACCGAGCTCTCACCGATCGACTGGATTCTCTGACCCTGCGGAGGGACGTCAGTGCCCTCTGTATCTTTTATCGTATATACCACGGGGAGTGCTCCGAAGAGCTGTTTGGAACGATTCCTGCCGCCGAGTTCCGTTATCGGACGACACGATAGACCACCAGATTCCATTCTCACCACGTGGATGGCTGGCATTCCTCTACTGTGCGTTTCTCGCGGAATTTTCTGCCCCGCACAGTTGCTTTGTGGAACGGTCTGTCCTCGGCGTCATTGAAAATGGAAAGATATGTAATTGAGAATGTTTTATTAAATGAATATATGTCAAAGTAATTTTATAATAGTTTCTTCACATTTAAAGATATTAGTGTAATTTAAGAATATGATTTACTTTATAAAACTTTATAAAAAAATGTATTTCAATTCTCTCCACAAACAGCATAACTTAATGGTTATTCAAAAATAGTTTGTGGTATCTGTTGCTCCTACTAAGGTGCACTTGTATTAAGTTGTTATATTCTTATATATATTGAGTGTGAGTCTTGTCTATTGAACTGGTCCAGACAATTGGCAAAATATAGCCAGGTCAAAAACTAAAAAACATCTGAATATATTAGAACGCAGTATAACTGACGTTAATTTCATTTAATTTGTGCATATCACGAGCAAAAAATCATAAATCAAATACCTAATAAAAAAGCATGGTGGAAACAATACATTTAAGGTAGAATTTGTTTACTAGATATTTCATTGATTTTTTTTTCTGGTTTAAATTAAATTTTAAAATCGGTACCATAAAGCCGTGTCGCAGCTGGAAATCATTAGCAAATATTTTTGTACCATTTATATCTATGTTAAGAATTAAAAAAATCTAAAAGTGCAAGAAGTATTCTATTATTATCTATTTATTGTTTAGCTAATGTAGCTTCCAACATTCTGTTGTGCTATCGCCAGTGGATGCCAGTAATGATTTCCAGTTGTAGCAATTGCGCGTGAAAAGGATACCTTCTTTTTACGGACTTGTACAAATTTAAATTAATATATTATTCAATGTTTCTTAAAGGCCAACGGAACAGAATTTTTGTTATTATTACATTTAGAGTAAAAAACGAGCACATAGTTCACCTGGTGACAAGTGATTCTCGCGGCCAATGAGATCTAAATTCATCCTTGACAAGGATAATACAGATGCCTTTCACCCTTGAGGACTGAGATGGAACCCGACATTGTTAACATTTGACGTTTTTAACTATTGTAATAAATTTATCTTAGTTAAATAAAATATACATGCCCTCACCAATCCACCCGAGCTGTAAGTATTATGGGTAAAGCAATATATATATACACAATAGATAGCAGATTACCGTAACAAGAGAGTATATTAGAAAATTTTGCATAAGAACAATATTTTATTATTTATTTATTGTGTATGTACACAAAGTTATTATACAAGAAAACTAAAATAAGAGAAGTATGTACAAATCTCGATGTTGGTCATATCACCGGAATTAAGAAACAGGGTATTAACAAAGTATAGAGAATAACAAATAAATACAAGAATATAATATAAACATTATTAAATGTATTTATTTTAACCGAAGTACTTAACTTTATTTAACCGTAATTGGTCAGTGTCTAAGAGCTATCTTTTAGTTGACGGTACACGAGCAAGCCGAGCCCGATCTTCGGTGCATGAACATGATTAATTGCAATTTTAAGATATGATTTACCACGTTTCGGATTCGGATGTTTGTTGAGTATACTCTAACATGGAGGATGTCTACGCCCTATATATATATATATATATATAAATATATATATATAGGCTGTAAGTTAACCTTACTTATTTTAACCTACGTTTTATTTATGGACAGAACTCCTAAAAGATCAAGAAATTATTTACCCTTTTAACGGGATTTCTCATGAGACTGAGTTATTTAAGATAAAAGGGTTGTAGGTTGAAGTAATTTTGAAAATGGCCTGTATGTGAAAACCTTCACTTTTAAACATAATAATTTGTATATATGTATATAATATAATTTGTACTCTTTAAAGCATATTTATAAAATTATTTATTATTAATATTAATAGGTTAAAATAAGAGCTTTGCATGTGAAATATATATAAAATCTTTTAAAATCGTCTATGAAATTGTAATGTCTGTCTAATATCAGTGGCTTGGTTATAATTTTCCAACTCGTTAGGTAACTAAACCAGTATTTTATTGAGGACAAAATAGTTCAATACAATACTACTTCTCTTTATAATATATAGTGAAATAGTACTGTAGAAAGACATACAGAGATAGATTTATTTATTTTTATCACGAAAATATGTAATAATTAAATATAAAATTTTAAAATATAAACATTTTTAGAAATGTTTATATAAATGTGTATATAAAGTTAAGTAGTATTGTAGAAAGGAAAAAAATAACCAATTTACAAAAGTGGAACAAATAATGGTGTGATGTCGTTTCTTTTATCGTTACGGAGATTGCGCCGTTAAGTTTTATAGTGAAGTGTCCGAGTAGGTATTTTTGCTGAGTATTTTCTATCATTTATTTTTACTAGTGTCCAAATTTAATACAACGCAATAATTTTCATCATATACATAGGATAATCATGTTTTTTAAGTCAGATTTGTCAGTAACTGTTATTGGTAGATTGATTAAATTCTTCAGATTGAATAATTCTCTTGCACCAAATTTTGTGTATAAAGGTGAACTTAATGCTATATGGCATTTTCTCCCAGCTATCTTTGGTGGTTGAGTGCAGGTTGGTGGTATTAATAGTCCAGACTTCTAAACATAGGCCTCCCCCATAGATTACCACAAAGCACGAACCTGACCCTATGGATGAAGATATCCATCGACTTCCATACTTACATCGGTGGTTGCTCCACTTTGACTCCTACACTGCGACTTGAAAGGAAAAATTGAAATTGAACGAAAATGAGAAAATCAGAAGAATTTGATTGATAGGAAGTGGGATAAAGAATACCTGTAATCAAACTGCAGGAAATTATCCAGAGAATAAAACGTTTAAAATGTAAATGGTTGTTAGAAGTACAGATATCAAGAATAGGAATTATCACATAATGGCTATCGCAAACAACAACTATGTTAGATAACCATATAAATTATAATCTATGTGACTATCTCTTTAGGCACGGGCTCAAAAACAAAACAAAAAGAAGCATATAAGGGTAAATGTTTGGACATGAAATTTTAAAAATATATCTCACAAGAAATATGTATCATAAAATAATAAAACACTTTAATAAATAAAAATAAAGTATCTTACAAATTATATGACTTAACTAGACTAAGATAATAACTACAAAATATTAAAATAAAACCATTAAACTAAATAATTTACTAATCTATTTACGTTGAAATGATAATTACTAAGAACTGAGAAAGGTTAAAACTTTTAATTTTATATAATTACAAATGGATGTATAAAATTTATTAAATAAATAAAACTAAATCTATTCTAGTTATTAATAAAATAAAACTACACGAAAAGTGTTCTTCATATATTCAGGCTCGTTGAACGATGAATCGTGTTCTATGTATAGTTATTTACCTGGGTCATCTCTTACTTAGTTCAAATTGTTGTAATAACGGATCATAAGTCATGGCGAAGAACTTTTTGTCACTGTTAAATGATACGTATTTTAGGAAATAAGTTTTGTATCTAAAAAGGGCGTTACCACAAGGTAAAAACTATTTAATTTTCGTAATATACAATTAATAATTACTAATATTTTATAATAAAATTAGGTAAAATGTTCAAAAACGATTAAACACCCACCGCGTATTACCTATCACAAAACTCAAATCCGATATAAGATGAACATTTCACTCATCAAAGCCAAAAGTAACTTAAAAACTACTTTATAACTGCCTCACGGTTAATTTAACTCCCGCCTAGCCCATCATTTCACATTCGCGGATTACAGACTGCCCGACTGACTAAATACATATTTAAGAAAAATTTAAATCGAAACGAAACAATTAATGAATGGCCCATGAAAATAAACAATTTGAACGATGATTACTTACTTATTAAAGGTTAAATCGGCGTTTTTAATTTTTATCTAATAATATTCTCAAGGCAACGAGAAATTATCTTGTCATAAAAGCCTTTTTAACAACTTTGTACCAAATAAATATAATTCGTCAATTTGTTGCTGCGTTGCCTAATTTTTCAATAAGAATTTCCCTGACAGAATTTCATATTTTCAAGGGAAAAAAGTAGCCCTTATTATTTTCTAGCCCGCCAACAGATTTGAAAAATGTATTATTATTTTCCAATCTTCTCAACATTTTCTTAAATAAACGATCGTTTGTTTCAACAGCTGTCTGTCATTAAAATTTCATTATCTCACTTTGTGTCATCATACTGTAAGATATATTATACTCGAGTTAATTTTGCTGCTTTTATTTAGTTATAAAATTTATTTACTTAATTGGAATGAATAACTTAAATAAACTAATACACATGAAGTCTAATTTGCCAGTTACCGGAATTATTCCGGTTATTAACAACTATTTTATTTTAAAAGTATTTATGGCCTATATTCTAAGGTCTAAGGTACGCAATACAAGACAACGCCTTTTTGTGAGTAACAGCCTGTAGTCCCAGTCTTGACTCTTCAAGTCAATAGTGATATTGCAGGTCTCTTCCCTAGAGGATATGTAAGCATACTTCGACCCTACGCCCCGCAGAGCAATTGTTAGTTTAAGTAGGATGTTTGAAGATATGAGAAATACATCTAACAATAAAACTATTTATTATAAATCTATAATGCGACATGAATGGGTTGGGTCGACCAGGGAAGGACTACAGCCACGCATAATACTAGCGTGAAACAGCAGCAAAACACTTATGTGTCTTATCTTATGGTGACTGTGGGGATTCCGGAATTCAAATACAGGTGACGAGGCATTCCAGCTTAGTGTTCAAGGGTGATGGCAACTCATGTATATCTTGAGTTTCCGGAAGATGGATGTAGTTATCTTGTTTATGATATAAATAATAAAAGCTTTTGAAAATGTTTTCGTTTTGATTTGATTCCTAGTAAATCAATTAATTGATTTAATTTTTAAGCTATTTTAGAGCCATTACAATCTCGTTCAAAGTAACGTTCGATTACTTTTGGATTCGTTTTGCTCTCGGATCGTTACTACTTATGTAATGCTTTCGTTTGGTTTCAACTTCAATGCCTACAACTGTCAACAAACGCAAGGTTCTGGCAATATCGTGTCGTCTGAATAGAGATTATCCCAGACTTTCAAAACGTCGTTTCGGTCTACTGCTTTCCAATACAGGTAGTATTAGAAACAGTATTCTAAATCTTGTCAGTACGTTTTAAGATACATTTTTATAACTTTGCCTAGTAACTGGCATATCAGTTGTAGGCTGACTAAAAGCAGACCAAGATTCTCACCATGATATTTTCTGTATAAAATTGTGCCTTTACCGAGCTTGCTGTATTTACTGAATGTGTCTTACTATTCTCAACGAGTAACAGTTTGATCACTGAGAAATAATATATATATACATATATATTTATTAAAATCATAATTACTTAACATAACATTAACCCATTACTATAAGAAAATATTGAATACCCATCTAATTAAACAATTTAAATACGCGTAGAGGAAAATTTACTCTCTACCGTACGCACGAGTTACGCTTCGAAGATATATGCTATATAAAAACCTCTGCAACCAGATTTACCTCATCAATCGCTTATCAGAAATTGACCTGTACACACTTCCAAAAATTGCATTCAATATTTTGATGCAACTATGGATACTACGCCTGCAGAAGTTAAGTTGTTGCCTCACTGCAACAAGGACTTGGCGAGCAATCGCTACCCAGCTCAATTTAAGCCAGTTTAATTTAGGCCAACCAGCCGCGCCCTCAATTTGCTCGAAATCATAATTGGAGTATTGATAATTGATTGAGTCAGTACTGTTCACCGTTAAGTGTAATGTGTGTCTACACGGCAGTGACAGGGGAGGCAGGATCTGCAGACGTCCTAGCAATTTGTGCAGTGATTCTTTGCCGAAACAGCTAAAGTTGTTGTTTCCGTGCCTGGGGAAGGCAGCGGAAAGGGGCTAACAGCTGATTGATACATTACTGACATTATTCAAGACAATGTGATTCTAAATCAACGCTCGTGGTCTCACGTTGCTAATCCAGCCCCTATGTCCATAAAGCTGTGTTGTTAAGAAGTGGGGTGGATGCAGCACCAGATGCCATCAAAAAAATAATATTCGCGTAGCGATCTGCATTACAAGCAAAAATACGCTTTGACACTGTATTTTTGCTCAAAATGATGATATTGCCTAAATATTCATTATAAACTCAAAATGGGTAGGTTCAGACGCAGACGCATCTTGCATCTACGTGTTCCTCTGTGTTTTTTATGCATTTTAATACATCCTGCGCGGTTAATGTCATTTCTTAATAACCTTCGAATGCCTTTGTGGACGACCAGAATATATGATCTAATCAAGATTCAAACGCGACGTTACCCCTGATGACGGAGATGGAATTGGCCGTTTCCAATAAAGAACATGGTATGGCTAAACTGTTATTTGATTCAGGTTTTCTGTGAGGTACCATCATCGGTGAAGAATAGCTGCACAACGCTACTGAGTTGGTGGAGATGGTGATATCCTCCTGATCGATTTCAACCACGGAGATATCTTCTAGTTATTGCCAGATAACATCAACTGCGCAGTATATTTTATAGTGTCGCGAGTATTTGCGCAAACGCTGAGAAACTCGCTCGACGTCCCCTTACCTCCATGTCCTTCCTGGTCCAATGTAATATATGTGCAATAAGATCAAATGAAATTTCAGGTCCAAAAATCAACAATTTGTGATGTGCAAATATTGGTCCTCGACTAGGAATCGAATCCAGGACCCGTGACACAGCAGCTAAATACTAGAACTGCTTCGCGGCCGTCGTATAATATCTTACGGTAAGTATTAACTGCCACTCGAGAACCATTCGTGATGGGAACCCATGTATATGATACCCATGTGATGTGAACCTAAAAAAAAAAGAACGTAGCCCCTACTATATACGATACTAATTGGGCTTCTCACTGATGTAGTATCAATTCATTATATATAATTTAATTGTAATTACTATTAAATGGATTACTACAGTTTACAAATAGACAATTATGGTTTCCTAAAAAAAAACAGTAAGCTTTATGATTATAAAATCAAATTTCAGCATAACAAAACTAGCTAACTCCTTTTACAATTACTACTAAATAAACCACAGACATACTTATATCGACAATCAACCTCTAAAATGACGTTCAGGTCATCTCATAACAAAATAATATATCTAAACAGAAGGTGAAAAACAATAACAATGATTTAAACTTATTAGTTCTTACAGTTCGGCCATCCTAATAAAGGATTTCGAACCCCTTACGTTTAATTAACTTGACTTTAATAATTAATACCTCATTGTTAAGGGCAAATTGAACATCTTTCTGATTTGTAACTTGTAATTTTGAACATGTGTCTTGATTTCATAAATCAAAATTTCGCAATAAATTTAAGTTTTTTTTGTTTAATTGCTATCAATTCAGATAAATAAGTGTGATTTGTGATCAATTGTGGTTAAGCCTAATTATCACATCATGTATCCCTGATACATGAAAAAATATCACGTCTTTATTGTTGTTTGCTAACTACGTGACTTAATCAGTATTATTTATGTTTGCTCATTTAACTTACATTTTATGCCAGAGTAGTCCCGATGATGAAATAATATAAATTCTCAAGGTATAGTAATAGTCTATATCATATATATTCGTATATATCTTAAGAACTCTTTCGGAACTGACACACTTGGGTATGTCACAAAAAGTTAGTCTATAGTCCCGCAAAGCTAGCTAGCATAGTCAATGATGACGCGAGCATGAAACAATCGGTTCGCGACGTGATTTTTACAAGGTGCTTAACATTTTCGTTGGATGTGAATGAAGCCAGCATATGTAACGCTTGGATCTTGCCTGCACTCATATTAACCTTTGGCATACTCAACGCCCTGGGCAGAAAAGTCTGCATAACTATGGCTTCCCACAGGATACACTATCTGAGATCGTCGGTAATGTAGCTTTGCTTACCGCTGACAGCGTCCTAACCATGCATAGCCCAGATGCCATTATGCCTCCGTAACTACTTTCTGACGATATAGAGTGATGCCGTTCACGATGACGTCGTAACCTATGTAAAAAAGTGCCCCTCTATTCTCACCCAGTGAGTAATAGCAGGAATCCAGATCGTCATTTAACGTGAGGCTATATGAAAGAGAAGGAGCTCCATGGGAGATACTACTAGGCTAAGTCTTTACGAGCAGTTACCACGGCACGGGGATTAGATATCGTTACCTACCGCGCGGCGGGCATTTTTCATATTTCATTTATCCCATAGAGTTGCTGGACATATCATGCGATTTATTACGCGAGACGCTGATCTTGGATACTCAGGAAATCGGCAATTTATTGTATATACTGACAGCAGTGATACAGACATTGGTAGAATACTCTCGCAGAAACAAAAATGATGTGGTTTCTGCTAATTTCAGCAAAGCACTATCGAATGCCAGAAATTAGTGTGTGATGGGAAAAGAATTTCTAACTGGTATTATAATAGCACTTCTACAAATTTCTTCTGAGGAAACTTTTCCATCTCCGTATAGACAATGCAATATTGAAGTGGCTGCTAAGAAAATAAAAATTGCTCTGGCATATTATAAATGGTTATTTACGATTGTCTAAAGCGTAAAATCGAATGGTTAAATTAATTAGTTCATCTAATTGATTATTTGTTTGAGGTTGATCATAAAGGTAAAAATTATTCAAAATTATTTACATATTATTTTATTAAATTATTTATAATATAATATTAATTTAAATATTTTTATGTTATAAAAAAAAATTATTATAAAAACTTGCAATTTGAAGGACCTAGACTATTTTACCATCATCATAATTAGGGCCAACTAAAAACTGGTCTACTATGCAATTCTATATTCCGATTTCTAGTTCGGTAAAATCTATCCAGGTCCTGTACCCACTATGTGTCTGTGTGAGACAATAATTCCTTCAGAAATAACGTAATACAAAAACATTCATTATCTATTTATTAAGTTAATAAAATAATTAAGTCTTCGCTTTTAATTTCTAATTGAGTCAAGTCCTAATTGCAACTTAACTGAATTAATCGTAAATACAGCGCTGTTTTGTGTCTTTACTCGAGACCATAGTGAACCGTGAAGAACACTAATCGAATTTTAATGACGACATAGTACGAAAATAAAAGGACTGGCTTTCTTTAGAACCGAGAAATTTGTAAAACGGAAAATATTTATTCCTTTTCAAGTAATACAATTTAATTGAAATAAGTTTTAGTAACCACAATTTTAAGGATTATACTATATTCTTTTTAATATTTTAAACATAATAATGTCTAGAGGCATATGTTACATTCTGAGTAACTATTCTTCATTAATTTTGTGAAGATGACAGTAACTTTCTAGTTGCTTTATGATTGGATCAGCTCGACCGGGAAAGGATCACTCCCTCAAATAATACTAGAGTAAAATAGCAGCATAACCTAACCAGCTCACGGACCCCTCAATTCCTTGAGCCCTGAGTCCGATGAAGCTTTAAGAGCCGCATAAGCTAACCGCATCAAGATCAACAGAATCTAGGGAGCAGCATAACCCTACTATGTTTCAAATGGTGAGTGTTGGGATCAAGGGACCTAATTACAGATAACCTAATTACAGATGACGAGGCATTCTCAAATACCTCAGGGTGACAACTTATGTACATCTTTATTGAGTATCGATGTAGATGCTACGGGCTGCAATCATCACCCATAATCAGGTGGACTGTGTGCTCATTTGTCACCCCTAATATTATTAAAAGAAATAACAGTTGAACTGAGATGTTTTTGATAATTATTTTTATTTCATATTTCATGAAATTATAAAGTAAGATGAAAAAGTGGTATTTTGTCATGATAACGAGGGCGCTAAGCTAACATTTTAAGTAGGACTTTTGAACTGTCAAACAGCTACTATGTTGTAAAACGTGCCTAACTATAATATAAAATTTTATTTAAAGCAATTTTTCTACTATTTTCCTAATTAATAGGTTATTATATGATAATCTACTTTCATTGCGTTCTACATATTACGTTTAAAATCCTTAATAATTTTTTTTATTCTATTGAAGGAGACAAACGAGCATATTTCACTTGATTCCAGCGATCCATGACACCCACGTTGATTATAGATAATGTATCATAATGCAGATGCATTGGCACCCTTGAAGATGAAGTGAAACAGCACATGAAAATAGTATATTATGGTAAATGTACATACGAATAGATATAATTAAATTACTACGAGAACTGTAGTGGATATTTTATTTTAACAATTTTCGTATGACTTACAGCTAATACTTAAGCAAACCAATAACAAAATTAACACTGAAGGCCAATTTTAACTCTACACAAATAGTAAAAAGAAGGAGAGTAAATAGATAGAGGTACAAAATAAAATTTGTGGTAGTGTACAAAATAAAAGATAGATGAGGTTCTGCATTTAAAAGTTTTTATTGAAGCATATTAAATTTAACTTTCTTTTAATTTGAAAAAATCAAATCAACCTGGGAAGGTGATGTGATATTTACTCTACGCAAAGCAAGATTGGAGGTTGTAGACCTGCCTCCTAAGTGTATTCCTTTTGAAGTGTGAACAACTGTTCTTCACTTTAAAATGATTTAAGCGAAAGATATAGTTGATCGTGAATGATTTTAATATTTTATCAAAAATACATAGCATATTGGCCTGTAGTTAAAAATTAGGTTCGTTGGACCGTTTTTAATTAATTGGCGTAACAAGAGCACTTTTCCAAATGCTAGGAACAAGTTCCCTCAGCGAGTGATCGCCTAAATAATAATAGGGGCATAGTTAATCTTTAGGTGCAGCTAACAATGAACAATAGGGGAATACGATCAGGCGCTACTGTTTTTTTTAAATCCAAGTGTTTTATAATTTTCAGAATATTCGTTTTCATTTTATTTCTGTATAGCTTATGTTAGAAGGTAGTATTGTAGAATAATCTATTAGTTGAGAATCAGAAGAGGTCGAAGAAGAATTATTAAGAAAATTAGAATGTGAATCTTGACCACACATTTCACAAATATTATCCCCTTGATCAGACGCATGAACGCCGAGTACAAGAGTCAATACAGCGGGATATGAGTTAGTGTTGTTTCTTGTCTTAACGTTGGACCGATAGGCGCTTGGATTGATTTTAATGTTATTCTCAATATTAAGCAAATATTGATCATAAATTTCCGTTTCCATAACTCTGGTTCTATTCCTTAGTAAAACAAATGACTCAAAATTAAACTTAGGTTACGTTACCATACTTTTTACCTTGAAACTTAAATTTCTCTTTAAGTACTTATATAAAAGGTGTTTTATACCATAGAGGATACTTGCGACCAGGTGTGTCAAGTTAAGATGGGGATTTGTAACTTAACTCACTAAGCACACTGTAAAAGAAATCAACGGACTGTTCAATAGTTCTACTATTAAATTCATCAGACCACATAACTTTATCAATACATGAATTAATCAAATCATAATATTGTAGTGATATAGTAGTGTAATTATCTAAACTGTACACAGAAGACAAAGCGAGCATATCATATTAACACAGTAGCAAGTAAATTCAATAATTTATATAATTTGTGATTCCGATAATAAATACACATTTTTTTTATATGATAATATTGGAATAAATTATATTCTGATGCCAAAGCTCTTATTTCGGGAGAATTTTTATGTTGACATGAAAGCTTTTATTCTGAAGATAAATTATGGTTACGTTCGATTAAATTTAGATAACCATAGTAGCTGAAAATCTATAACTTTCATGGAACATTTGTAACCAAAGGTATAATTCCTTGTTTAATTACATCGTTTATAATAGATTGTTGAGTCTATAAATAAAATTATTAAAATGAACATAATGTTACTTATTCTTTCATTGGAGTTGATTAAAAAAAAACGTAGTATGTATGTTATATTATATCAATTATAATGCCGAAAGTTTATGCGCAAAGCTCAGACACACACAAGATCCTCACTTGTCCTTTCCTTCTCAATCCAATCCTATATACGAGTTATATAGAGGGAACTTTGGTGCAACAAAACTTATATGCGGTAAGACATAAGACGGCAAAGTAGTATTAGTATTTTATCCAAATACTATTAATGTTACTTGAAACCAGTACTCAAAACAACCCTCTTGTCTAACTACTAAGGTGAGAGGTGATTAAGAATGAAGAAACATAACTAAAATGACCAAGAATTGTTTTGTTGTGACAAGTCCGTTCTTTAAGTAAAAAGAATAATTAATTTCCTATTAAAATGCGTAGTATTTCAAATTACTTTTTCTCCTTTATCTTTAATTAATGTTTTACAGTTCAGAACCCTCTAAATTATGTTCATTATTAAATCCTAAATTTACCTAGTATTACTTTTAATTCATAAGAAATTTTACAAAATACACTTTTACAAATATATATATATATATATATGGTACTAAAGACTTGTATTTAGCAATACTACAGATATTTCGGATTTTAAATAAATCACTAACTTTCAAATATGCTGACAGTTTAATGTTTTATGTTTAAAGTACATATATTTAAATTTAAAAAACAGACTACTTATTTTTTCCAATTTCCTGGGCATTTTTAAGATACGCGTCTAAAGCAGAAACTAGCTTTTCTATCTCAATATTAATATCATTTGCAAAGACCTACATTATATACACATACACAAGAAAAATAAAAGTTGCTATTCAACAAGGAAAATAATTCTGATTTTTTATGGCAATATAGAAAATAAACTTATGCAAAATCTAGAGTGACTTGTGATTCTCTAAAGATATGGTAATGCTATGAAGCATTTCAAGAAGTTAAACACAACATAAATGGTAAACATACATACCTAGAAAAACAACCCAATGTGAAAACTCAAAAATAATATTGTTTGACAAAAAAGAACCGTTCAAAGGATCAGAGCTTATTCGTTTGGATGTATGTATTTAGTTCTGGAGGGTCGAGAAGAGTGTCAGCAAGAACAATTAGAAGGTTATGGATTAGTTTATTTAGGATTATGTGAGGCAATCATTTGACAGAATACCTCGTAAAGTACCACTTTCAAAGAAAGCAAATATTAAAGTTCAATTACAGTTTATAAAAAAAATTAACATTGAACTGAACATGAGTGGGAAAATGTACTATTTTCGGATAAAACATAAATAATATGATCAATTCGGACAGAAAACAATATAAAGTAAGACGTCCTCAGAATAAAATAATGGATCGAAAGTATACGAAGAACAGTCAAATATGGAGGAGGGAATATCAAAGTTAGGGGTGGTTTTTCCGGACATGGTGTTGGAACTGTAGACAAATCGTAGGCAATATGGATAAATTTCAGTACAAGAATATTTTAGAGGCAACTATGTTACCTTATGTAGAAAAACGTTTGCCGGTGGTTTGGACCGTCCAACAAAGCAAAACACACAACAACAGTGGTTAAGGATTTTCTACGGAGCAACGACCTTAAATTGGTTCCAACATCAACCGTATTGAAAATTTGTTGCACCATGTGAAGAAACTAGAACTTTCATCAACTTTATATGGCTTTTAAAGAAACGTGGGAGCAAATTCCAATATCAACTTACCCTTATACCCTATTCCATGCTAAAGCGATGTCGGGCTATTGTTTGTGCTAAATGCTATTATTACATGTGTTATATTATTATTATATTATTATAAACAAATGGTCATGCGACAAAATATTGACAACTTTACAAGTCTTTAAAAAATGTCTAAAATTTATTATAATAAAATTTATTTTAATATTTATTACAATATTTTTTTCTTCGTTACATAGTTAGTGTGAACTTGAATGGCCATATCTTTGTTCAATTCATACAGCTTGAAATATAGTTAAGCAGAATTAAAATGTAGGACGACTTTTTTTCAACTTTATTGAAACTATTTCTAATATTTATCTCAAACTGGCTACACAAAATATTCAAATATTGTTGCAAGTTCCTAGTATGTATTAAAAATCAAAATAAATAATCAAAAATCTCAGTTATACATAATATCCCTTGAGTCTCTTCAATTATGTGTCCACCATTGTATATACAAACACATATATATATATATATTTATATATGTATACCGGCGCTACGCAGCTATTTATGCTAGTTTAGTGTGAAGTCTTTAGATTCGAGCCAATTCATTCGCTAAATTTATTTTCACTTTAAACTTTTAAGGTATAGCAAATAAACTAGGTGTTTATACAGCTCTTTCCCAGGAATTTATTTTCTGTCTACAAAAGCAGTTGCTTACAAAGCAATAAACAAAGTCAGGGGTTTGTTGTTTATTGCTTTGTATAAGAAATTCGCTAGTTTCCCAGAAAGACATAATGCTATCAACTTCAACTTTTTTACCCAATTTAATGATGTGGCAAGTCCGACATCCTAGCCACGAAGCCACTTCTTAAGTAATGTGTTGTATTTTACAATTTAAATAGAGCAAATTATAAAGTCTAATTATTTTAATTTTGTTACGAATAAAATTATATAATTAAATATAATATTGTTAAGAACTATAAATCCCGCATTATCAAAGTTATATAAAAACACGGTACATTTTTATAGACCTAGCGACAAAAAAACACAGTGGTAGAGTTTCGCTGCAGTTTGTTTCTAGCTGCAGCATTAATGGTTAAGCTCGACCGGGGTAGACCCACGCCCACCCGGAATACCAATGTAAAATAGCAGCATAATGCTGTTGTGTTTCGTCTTGTGAGTGTAGGGATCTGGAGACCTTACGGCCCATAGACATCTACATCCGTCCTTAGAAACGATTACGACATTATTAGTATCAGTTACCAATATCAGTTAATATCTCGAGTCGTTATGTGTAGCAAACCACACGTTCGGGCAGATTATCAGACCCATGATTGCACAGTCACTGGCGTGATTAACATCGCACAACTCACACACTTTTTAGGAGGGAGAGGCCTTAGTGGCGTTGTTATAGAGATTCTTTAAGAGAAGAAAACTTCAAAATTAAACCCGGAATGAAATCTGAGTAAGGCACATGTAAAGTTAAGATTAGACTCCGTATCTATCGTACCTTTTGTCGCAAAACATGAGTTACGGGGAGTGGTAGTCACAGGTGATATACCCGCATGTATAGATGTGTGCGGGCATCAAAGGAGCACTCTTTAAGGATCCTTCATAGGCTCAGTGATCAGTTTCCACCTGGTATAGATTCACCCTGAAATCGATGTGTTCCTTTGGGATAGAAAGTTATTATTTTTATGGCTCCTGACCAGCCACTTATATTTAGCTACCGATTATACATTATTGGCGAGCTTGCGTCGTCCATATCATTGTCGTCGTCTTGGTAAGCATAGCATTAGGAAATTAAACGAAATGTTTACTGCATTTCTACTACAAAAATGTTTTTACCAGTACTTACTTTAAAGAAAAGTTTCCTGAAAACATCAACGTTCTGGCCATTGGTTCTAATGAGGTCTACATTCTGACATAATATATTCGTGAAAGAGAGAGAAACACTCCAAACGCGAACCTACCACAGTGCTACCAGGATTAGTTTGCTGAACATAGAGAGCAGTCCTTGCTCGATTAAAAGCGACACGTTTTTTACACGAAATTGTCTATTTAACCATTGTCCTAAAACACGTGATGACCCCACTTAACTAATTTAAATCACATCTAACTTTCCAGTAAACTCTCTCAATCTTATCCAGACTTGAGCTGTGTTTATTCAGACATAAGAAACTGGCCATTAGACTTATTATTAAAAAGACACCGACACTTAAAAAGCCGAAGGTAATATACGACCATATAACTACCAACCATCGCCAACTCAAACGTTTGGTAGACCAATACACCAATCTCTTTTCACAACCACTAGATATCATACCATCTATATTAATTATACATGCAATCCAAAATCCTGGGGTGAATTAGATGATCTGCCCACCCCCGAAATAACTTCACCTGTTAAGCAATTGTATAATACAAGTTCTGACAGTGATGGCATCCATGATGAAATTATTAAACTACCTACCTACGCTACCTATTCTAGAAAATCTGAGACGCGGGATGCATACCATGGGATAGAGTTAGCTTTTGACAATGAACAACAGGATATCCATATACATACGAAGACTGAAGGAAACTGACACAACTTGTCTCTCCCGAAATCCTGTGACGTTGGCTATGATTAACATTCTCGCACTCAATGCAAATATTGATATACCTATAGAAAAAGCAACGAACTTGCCCGCGTAGCTCTGTACAAGATTTTGGCACGATAAACATCTTACCACAAAAACTAGAACGATCGTGTATCAGACGGACATCTTAAGCATACTCTTTACGGAGTCGAGATCTGGACGACACTGGCTCAACAATTTATACATGTATTCGTGACATCTTAGACATTTGACATCATGAGTTAAGCATTTGGCATCATTATTTGGAAAGATAGTCATAAATGAGAGGGTCCTTAAGATTGCTGTCTTCCCGATTTTACGCTTTGCTAAATCAAAGACGTCTAAGGCCCTGCCACCTTCACGAATGCCACCTTCTGCCAGGTCTTCTGCGGTATTTCATTTAAGGTGTACTAGCCCCGCATGCAAAAAGAGATGAAGAGAGGCAATTTGGCAGAGGAATTTCTATATCAGTTTGTAGCTTAAAAGCATTCATATAGTAGGTATGTTATATGAATGATTTTAAACTACAAACTGATTTTTGAAAACGATATGTTTAAATTTTTCACTGGCCATAAATGTAGACCACCTTTATAAGCTTTAACAAGGCAGGAGCAAAATCGAATTGAACAGAAATGAAAAAAAGCTAAACAAATCCTCTAATAAAATCATATAAGCTCACATGAACATGCTTAATTTTTCCTTTACTCTTTATGATTTTTATCCGAGTTTATGATTTTTATTTGAGCCACAGTTCTAATCAAAAAAACTAGAAAAATGACTTGGATAAATTTTGTGAACAAAGAGGTAGATTATTAGTGCTAGTCCTTGCAAAGTCTCCGATAAATTCTTATTTAAAAAATAGATTACAAAATACTGAAATAACCTACATTTTATAAACAGAGCAAAATAGATGTGATATCCAATCATAGAAATATCACTTATTATGAGAATACTTTTATTTAACATTATCGCTTGGGTGGAAAGCAAACATTTGGTTTTTAACCTAAGTAGAACAAAGTGTGTCATTTTATTGAATGCAAACATAATGTCACTACTAAAAATAACAACCAAATTATAAACCCAGTTGAGGAGATACATTTTTTGGTGGAGCTTTGAATTTCCGTGTGAATAGCTTTCAGTGCGCTGGTATCTTACACTGGGAGAATGCAACCATTTACGAAAGCCTGAATTCCGTTCTCAAAAGAAAAGTGCTCGAGCAAAGTTTGATTCTAAATAGCACAAAAGTTGTAAACCCCCATTCTGAGGCTACCTTCAATGTATATCTTTCAAGCGTGTATCTTTGTAAAAATCCATCAAAATCTCATTCAATACTGAATCACGCGCCATCAACGTAAGACATGTAATAAAATAAATATAATTGATACCTATAAATCCCGAACCCAATTTTTTTCTAATACGTATTTATTTGACTTTCTATCTACGAATTATTTATCTACAAACCAACCTTAATAATATTATAACATACCCTCAATAACTAACTTAATTAGTTTAACTTTTACCAATTGTTTTTTTTTCTACTTTGATATTTTTTACGTACAGTCACAGCATATTGGTACAGTCATGCCGTAGCCCTCTACCACGTACCAGTTGTAGCACAAATATTGTAATAAAAAATATATGCAATCAAATTTTCCAGAATACAAGTAATAATAAAATAGTAGTTTTGCACTACTGTGTTTAATCTGGTGTGTAAATGAAACTGGTGACGAGGCGCTCCACCTTAGTTTGTAGGAATAACGACGCATCTGCATTATGAAACATTCCCGAGAATCACTGTGAATGTCATGGACTGCAAGAATCACTTTCCATCAAGGGAACTGCACCTAATTTCATACAAACATAAATATCTTTATAAGTAGTTCCACTTTAAAACTATTTTCGAGCGACACTACATAAGCTATGACTCTAACAAAAGGAGAATATGCCAATTAAAAATTGAATGAATCGCTTTCTCATAATATGATTTCATAAAAGAGTTTGATCGCTTTCTACTTTTTATGACCATTAAGAATATCCTCTATTAAACATAGCTAGCATTGTCACCTAGTATTTTATTAGCGTCCTTAAATAAATCTTGAAGACAAAAAGCTTTTAAAGATGTAGGGAAACTAAAAAGTAATGAAATATATGTATTTCTAAAATTATTTACAACCCACATCGTACAGTCACAATATATCAAATAATCAAAGTTTTTGTATGAAACTAAGCGTTTGTAAAATTACAAAGAACTTCAGCAATAAATTAACCGTGGTGAATGTTTGTTAAAATCTCGGAGACTCCTGTCACAAGAAGTCAGATTATAGATTAAACTTTGTATGTCTTGTATTTTGTTATAAGCAATTCTTGTCTGAATGTACCCTCAATAAAAGTTTATGCCTTAACTTCTGTACCAAGTGCGGGCAATAACCTTTAATATTACTCATACTCACACACACAGAATACTCTTTGCATGAACTCTAAAAAGTGTATTTGATTACTACTATTATTATTGTTTTTTATATAAATTATATTTAATCAACATTTGTACTTTAACGTTCAAGTGGAAATCAGCCCAGATAAATGTAAGAAATGTCATAAAAAATGTAAAACACCTTTTAATTTAGTCCTGGTGAAGATTATCCTTTGTTCACTTAATAAAATTCTCAATTTCTGAGACTTAATAATATTTGAGCCCAATCGCGGGCACAGCGAATTCAAGATGTTATTTATATTCTTTGACAATAATTTATTATTTGTCATTACTTTTTATTTGTTTGAAAATATTATAAATGCGGAAATAAAATTAAACGATGAAACTCAATTGACTAAACGATAGCTGCCTATTAAAGCGATCAGAAAGCTCAGAATCAATTTTATTTCAACTGTAGAGTCGATTTTGATTCACGATGAAGGAATTTTGTCGGTTATTATACGAGATTCATTACAAATCTTAAGGTAACTTTGTTTTTTGGCTTAGTTTATAATAAATAAATTCTGTCTCTAAATACGAATAGTACAGTGCAACTTATTCACGAGTACCGATTTGGAATAAAAGGTGCTTCAAGTACAGATTTTAATCGCAGTAAACCAAATACAGTATATATAGTAGTCAATGTACATAATTCACAGCAGCAGTCGTATTACTTATGTAATATAGATCGTCAGAACACAGAATGGGCTGGACGTCGCTCCGGTAGCGTTTATACGTACGTAGTGTTCGATTTTTCTGGTATGGTCCAAATATAGTAGCCACACGCCGCAATTCGGCAAACATTTGAAAAAGAAAAAAGACACGAAACACGTAAACAAATACATAATGTGACCTAAATTCAGCCTCATCTATATGATTGTAAGGTTCGATTTTGAATTTTTCTTTGATAATTTCCAAATCTTTCTTGAGATATTATATAGTATATAGGGGTATCAGTTTACAAAAGCGTCATTAATAGTCTAGTAGTTAGATAGTCAAATAGCTTAAACTCGAACCATCTCCTAACACAACCATTATTAGCTTAATTTACGTGGTTAACTTGAATATTAGTTTATAGCATTGCTACCAATACCCTTTTAGGAAAAATGGTTTTTTTATATCTCTTGTCTGCAGTAATATTATGTTCGCTATTGCGTGAACTTTTAGGTACAAATTAGTTTGACTTAAAATCGCAAAATTATTAATATTGGTCAAAATCTTCAAGGTGATATCGTCACGACTAAACTCGCGATGTATTAAACGTAATTCGAATTAGATTGGGAAATATCATATTTCTTTTTTTGGAATCATACGTAGTGAATCGTTAACACGTGCTATTGTATTGCTTACACTTCGTAACGTTGTAGACGTCATAAACTCTAGGAATCTCATGGATATCAATGCACAAATAACGTGAAACCTTTTATTTTCGTTTCCATATTTATATTAGAATAATCAAATAACGTTTTACAGATCAAATCGGTTTGATAGGGTTTACCCTATAGGCTATAGATATATATCGTATCATCTTTGAAACATAATAAGCTCAAAACGAAATGCGAATAGTATTTATTGCTACTTCCCTGATAAGAGTGAGCTTGAGACGTTGTTGAATCTCCACTTGAATTTGTTTATTTCAATATCATTTTGAAACTGGAAATAAAGTTAAACTAATAAGAATGAACATTTTTGAGCATACAGCGTTAGTAAAACAGAAAATATTTATATCCATGTGTAGCAACAGAATGTAGAGTTAATTTGTACCAAAAACATGAAATCCGGTCTCTTCAATGGCATTTATTCATACACATTTTATACACCATAAACCAAATTTAAGTTGTAAATCAATTATCAAAAATAATAATAACCAAGTGTTATAAAAAAGAGCAAATATTGTACACGATATCATATTAGACATAGCACAAAGGGTTGTTCCAATACACTAAACTCTTATTATGTTGTATGCCTCACAAAAACACTGAAAAAGGCATTCCGGAATTAGTTTTTAATTGCAATTTGAATGGGTCGACCAGGAACACTCCCGCAGAGAATACCAGTGTGTATATTTACGCGTATTATCAAAAACAGCAGCAGAACGCTTCTGTGCTGTGTGAGTAGGGATCCGGAGGCCCAATTACAGTTAAAGAGATTTTTCATCTCAGTTCTCAAAGTTGATAACATATGTGTCATATGTATAAAAGATGTCATGGGCCACAGTTATCACTTACCGTAAGATGAACTGTGCGTTCGTTTCCCATCCCTGATATTATTGAAAAAATATAAAATTCGTTGACTATTTTCATTATGTACAAAAAGTTTGCTATAAATCAGTTGAGCCGTTTTTAGCCTACCCAGGAATACGATTGAAAAGCGTAAACAACGCTTCGTATCTTCTTAATGCTTTCTTCGCGTTATAATAATTTATCAGGCTTTATTTTAATAAATTTGCTGTCTTCAATACCAATGCATGAAATTAGTTGAACACAGATTTGTTTTAATTCAATTTATCATGAATAAAAATGGAATTTAAGCACCATTTCAGCATCTATATACAGACATGCGTTTAAAACTGTGAATTAATCTTATATCCTATATGATATATTAATAAGTTAACAATATAAAATATTCCTGTTTTACAGATTTTAATTTATTTTAAACACTTAAATACGAAAGTAAAATTGTTTGGACATAGCGTCATACAACAAGTTATAAAAGAAAAAAAAATCCTCTCATCTCAAACGATCCTTTCAAGCAATTCTTTTCATTTCTTTTTAAAAATAGTACGAAAGCTCAAGAAAAATTTTATTCATGATATTACAATTTTTTTTTATCTTTATACCCACTTTAATATTGATCTCCGAATTTTAGTAACGCCTACACTGCTTATTAGGTTATAAATTATTGTATAAAATGTTCTCAAAAACTCGGACGATCTCGGCTCTGGGTGTGTAATTAACTATTTCGCACCGACGATACTCTAACCAAATTCTTACTATCTCCGTGGGATATCGTTGGGATTTAATCGGTGCGATTACCACATAACCCGTCCTAGCCCCCGAGAGGGTGGGTATGCATTAAATATTAACCAACGTAAAAAAAAAATGGTAGTGTCCGTTTCCATACCATTTCTCTCGCCAAACGTTAAACTCTTTGTTTTTAAAATAAATTTACTCCTTCTTGGAGTAAATGATGAGCATATTATATTTTACATATGCGTTCTTATATACATTGCATCTTAAACAATTATATATATCAAGTCAATCAATTACATATATTAGCAGAATCATTATTGTTAGACAGTAGCTTAACAATTAATCTGTGGTTTTTCACTTGGGCACAATTTTTTTAACAAGGGCCCAACAATCGCCATCATTGTTACCCATTTATATACCCATTATCATAAAATAATAAACTATTCACCCATTGGACTTGCATAATAACTAAGATGTCGGACTGTATACATATTTGAATTTATGTTAAAATTATTTTCCATATTCTTAATTATTAAACCCTGATCACCCTTAAACAAACCGAAGTCAATTTAACAAGATCAAACAAGACTGTTCTACGTTAAATAGGGCGAAAATGTTATGACAATCTTCAGACAGACAGTATTGGCACTCCACAATAACGGAGTTCATTCTAACGAACCCAATCTCAGAAATCTAAGTAAATCATGTCGGTTAGTAAATGTTCAGATACAATGCTAAAAATCGAATCAAGTCATTCGTCTTAGTAGCTCAATACTCTGACCTCTAGGCCATCAGCCGTAATAGTAAACCTAATACGTACAAAGTTTATAACATTACAATAAAAAATTAATTCACAACAAATAAAGTTTTGAATTTCGGTCGATTTTGTTATAAAACACACATAAAAGATGATTTCTAATGACGAGATATTTTAGACATCACAAAGTTTGCCTATAAATTTTATCTTTTATGAGACGCTGTTATCATGGAGATTATTATAAATTGACTTGCATAAAATTCAGGGGAAATTATGTGAAATATTGTATTATCCCATGTTCCTCATTTAACAGTTACTAGCGGCAGAATGAATGAGTCGGGTGGAAAAAGGACCACGCCCTCACAAAAAACCACAGTAAAATAAATTACGACGACGCATTTACATTATGATTTCTTATCGAATGTGGTTTTCATGGGCCGTAGGAACAACTTACCATCAGGTGAACCATGAGCTCATGGTTTTTCATTTCTAATCCTATATACAATTAAAAAACTTACGCGAAAACCCTTAGATGATTTTAAATTATGTGTACTACGGTAACGGGTATAAAGATTGCGAAATAAAATATGCGAATTAATTTAAACTTTAAAGGCTCATAAATTATGTACTTATTTAGATATTTTATTTCAGAACGATCTTATCTTTCACCTCCAGCTCGGTTTATACAGAGCATACAACATGCCCATATCCATTTCGACTTTATTGCCCCACGGAAATAAAATAGTTCGAAAACTTCGATCTCAATTTAAAAACAGGTGGAGTTCTTAATTTCAGATCTAAGGTAACAAGAGAAGAAGAATCTTGAACAGACTGTGTAGACAATCATCATCAATCAATGGTTGTCAAATGCCTGTAGTAGAGCTACACTGCAGTTTATTTCAAGCTACAGAATAAATGGGTCAGCTCGACCGAGGTAGGACCCCTCCCTCACAGAATACCAGCGCTAAATAGCAGCACAATGTTGCTTTTTCGTCTGGTGAGTGTAGGGATCCGGAGACCTTTGTAACCGGTGATGAGGCATTCCATCTCTGTCCTCAAGGGTGACGACGATTCCGCATTATGATTCCTTGTCACGAATCATTTACCATCAAATGAACTGTGTGTACGTTTGGTAATCTCAATGAAATAATATATTGAACTATACGACGACCTCGAATCGTGCGTTGGACCGACGGATCACCATTCTAAGTTACTTCTATTCAAAAGTAATGATATGAAAAACGTTCTTAATTGCCAATTGATATTTATGGTTATTTATCAAAGTGAGCTCACCTCTAATCTCAAAGTTTCAGTGCTCCTTGTAATAAATTTATTACATACCGCTCTTTATTATTTAAATGACTTAATTTTGCACTTAAATCTATTGCTAGAAATCTTTCAGTTATGAAATGAAATTGAAACAGGCATTGCTTATATAAATTAAAAAGGAAAATGATATCGTACTTCATTGACGTTTAGTTCTCATAGCAACTAAACATATTTTCAATCGACCCATTTATTTTACATTTAGAGTTCTCTTTCCCACTAAATAAGACTTTACCGTCCATTGTTTTCAATTTGTGTGGCTATCGATTCTGGTTTACAGTAGATTTTGTGGTGGATGGCTCTTTGGGTGTGGTTCTTTTTATTCGGCCCAGTTATTGATTATTAAAACTAAATTAGACTAAAAGAGAGTATACTTAGGTTACATAAATTGATTTAAACAAATTACTAGTAATGCTTATGGTATAAATCGTTAATTTGGATTAATTAATACAACTTAAAATTATTTTAAATTTAAATAGGAATTTGCTGTTGCTAGTTTAATTTTAAAACCTTATTACTTTATGCACTCAAGTGGAACAACAAAAAACAGACAGAAGGATGGAAGAGAAATGAGAACTTCAAACCGACCTTAGATGTTGTACCAGACGTTTCAGTGTGTAATGGCGCTTGACATAGTCTCGACTTTACATAAGCAACTAAGTAGTTTCTATAAAAATGTTAGAGAGCTAAAGGAATTTTTGTAATGGTAAAACAAAATCACCAAAGTGAAAATGCTTTTTCATTTATTAAACAAATACAGTTTCAAATTATAAGGATCAAAGCCGATTAGCAAATTCTTATAAAAATAATCTCATAAAGCTTATCGATGTTGGCTAGTCAAAACAACTTAGCGAGTTTTTATATACTTTCTGTTATTATTCTTATTGCAGTAGGAACATAATGATTATATAAAATGAAAGCATATTATACGACATAGTACATAATTAAATTATTTTTATTTTAAAGAGTATAATTTTTTTAATAAAGAAAACATTTTTTTCATAACAAACAAGTTACAATAGTTAATTGATTTGAATAATATTTTAATATCAATAAAAATAATTGTACGTAATTTCAAAAATGAGCATTTTGAACTCTACTGAACTTGTCGATGGATAATATTCAGTTATGTAGAACATTTGTATTCAAGAACATAAGCTAGTCATTCTTGCGAACTATTTGACCTGGATTTTGAGAAATTCATAATTTATAGCGCATATGATAAATACATTATTTCTCAATTACTTACTTAAATTATTTTGTGAGTGTTATTTACTTAAATTATTTAATATATGAAAAAATACAGTTAATGCAAAAGAAATGCTGTAATATATTTTTTAAATAAAAATAAAAATAATATCTATTTGCTTAAATGAAGGAATTGCAATCCTTTGCAAGGTTTCCTTTCACAGCTGAGTAAAAGGGAATTGGATCACTGGCTTAAGAGAGAGTAAACTTGAATTGAAATCTAATAAGCTAAGGTAACTCACTCAAAGGCAATCGACGCTTACCAACAGATTGTAATCAAGTAATTTTCTATTATATCTTATTCAAAATATGCGTACAAAGTTTTAACGTATACGTAGTAAGTTTTACAATACAACGAGGAATATCAGTATTTTAAAGTTCAATTACAGTGGCCCTTATTACAATATTTGTCAACAATTATTTATTATTTAAAGTTATTTATTGGTTTGTTGATATGACTTTAATTTAAACGTGAATCTTAGAAATTTGAATATGCCACGAATTTTATAGTGTTGTTATTTTATTTAAATTTGCAAATAGCATATTAAAATAGAGAGCAAAAAAGAAAGTACGTATATAAAAAAAAGAAAACTTCTAAAACAAATGTAATAGCAGATAGAAAATACAGTCCTAATTCTCTTTTAAATGGTAGAAGATTAAATAAGTAGAAGAAATAGGTTATATCGATGATAAAAATATATTATATCGTTGATTATAATATTGTTTCGTGTGATTGAATTGATTTTAGAAACTAAACTGAGTTTTTCTGAATATTCAAGACCGTTTATAAAAGGGAAGCGCTTAAACTAGAGCTTACTGGATATAATACAGTATTTATCCAAAGACAATTGGACGCATGGTAAATGCGAATGAAAATTTAAAGCAGCGCACCATTAATATCGCGCTCGTTATCATAACCGTTCTCATTACTCTTTGAAATGTAGGTGTATTGTCAGCAGTTTGCTCTGCTTTCTTTGTAATAGCACTTTGGTTTCATGCGTATTCATAGAGGCTCATTCAACAATGAATTTAATCATTCATCTAATTTGTAATTTCTAAAGGCCTACTTATTTATTTACTTCTAGTTAGTTTTTCTTTTTTTTATCTAACTATTCGTAGAAATATATCCAATATAATCCAATCACTTGAAAATAGTTTCTAATATATAAATATTAAACGGAACTAGCCAACATTCCTAAGCAAACACTATTTACAAGATACAAGATTCTTACAATGGTTAAACATGAAGCTTATGTTAGTAAAAATAATTGTACTGCTAAACTGCTGATGGAAGCCTTTATATAAATGTATCCTGTGGAACCTGCATGTGCAACTTCTGAATTCCGTCAAACTGATAAAAGGCACGCTAAGCATACCAAGCACACTATAAACGTTGTTTTACGATAAATGGAACGTGTTTCATACAAGGCAACTTCATGACAGGATCTATAATCAACTTTATATTTTGATACGTGGTCATTTCCAAGGACTAAGTTGTGGTCTTCGTCATTATACTTAGATACCCATTTTTACTCAATTATTACACATAGTATAAAAGTGCCCAAATGCTACAATACTATTACGTATGATTATATATGAATACTGTTTATTTTGAGGACTTTAACAATAAAATTTCACGTGTTATTTCGTTTATTGTCGACATAATTAATGCTTTGTTTGTAGGCATCAGTTATCCTCCTTTATAAATGAGGAAACTGCGTTAACGGAGTATATACATAATTGAATGATGCTTCCGTCTGTAAAAGATCTAGGTCAAGCTCAAGCTACTCCAGAAGAAATTTAACTTCATAAATGTAATGAAAATACTTGTTTAAACATTATCATAATAAGATATTAGGGTTTACTTGAACAGTCTCATCAAAGTGATCATATAACTTAAGGAAAAAAGATTTGTGAAGTAACAATGGTACGTTAAACTATTGTAAAGCCACGCTGCAGTTTGTTTCTAGCATTAATAGGTCGGCTCAACCGAGGAAGGGCCACTGCCTCACAGAATACCAGCGTAAAATAGCAGCGACTGGTGAGCGTTAGAGTGCTTCTTACGATTCCTTGTCAAAGATGAATGATGTTGATGAATGTGGAATTGGCCGCTGGCGTAATTTACCAGCAGGTGCAAATTTTTTAATTCTAGATACAATAAAAACAGTGATAAATGCTAATGATGATCAAGAAATTACTTCGGATAGATTTTCTTATACACTTATAAATTATATAATACGTAAATTACTATCAAGGTTATTTCTTCTATGAATACAGGTAGACAGAGTTTTCGAGCACTGCGAATTGACGAACTTATCTTAAAATTATTTTTAACACAGGAATCCTTACTGTATTTTCCATCACAGCCGAGCATGGTGAGCGTGGTAAATCAGCACATAAAATTGTAATTTACAATTTCATTGGGACCGTTATCGCACTCGGTTTGTTCGCATACTAACTTTATTTCTAAATGTCATATAAGCCATCTTATTTCCAAACTAAAATTGTATTCGTATAGCTAAAGGCGCACCACAAGGAAACCGTTACAACATTTCGCCTAATGGAAAATTGAGATATGCCCATAACAAATGTTAATTTTCGTAATTCTTGTTGCATGAATATATCATGTCACCTTTTCAATAAAAGTTACATTGTAATATCAAGTTTCAAGACTTTCTCGGAAACAATTAAAATAAATGGTAGGCAATTATTGGTTTTCTATTGTAAGTTTATTTAGTAGCGCCCTTTCACTTGAGAAACCATACACACAGACGGTGTTTGAAAATAAACGTGTTTCTGGAAAGTATTGTCAATACAATACAAAACCAACGGTAGATATTTTAATTAAATTTATGTGTGTTATGGTTTATCACAAAATAGAAGACCTACAATACAATAAGAAACTACGTGTAAAAATATTGTCATAGATATACTCGTAGATAGCGGAAAATATTCAATAACAACATACCCGCATCGGCTTTGATGTACGGACGTAATTTAAGAGATTTGTTCATTTAAATGGCAAAAATTTTAGTTACTTTTATTTGACAAGTTTAAAATATATTTTTTTATACATTAAATTTATATTATTCTTCTTGCCACCAAATATTTCAACCAACTGAGTATTATCTAGAACAGGGAATAAGTGGTGATTCCTTCTTGCCGTCCAAGGGTAGGAGTGCGAAACTAGTCGAAACTAGCCTGCTGTCGAAAACTGGGGCGGTGAGAACCGTGTGGACGTGGAATCCGAGGGGTTTGGTTCCGGTTCGTAGGCTGCTGCATTTACCACTAGCGGGTTAGAGCGGGAGCATGCTCTCGAAGCCCTGCGATAAAATTTGGAAGAAATTCGGTATAGTAAGAAGATATAGTATGTACGTCACTTAGCAGACCGATATCGTGCTGATAGCACTCTGCTTCAGTTACTAATTTAATAAGAGAAATGAAGTGGTAGAAGCAGGTAGTGCAGGGATATGATCCTTGCCGGGGTGGCTTAGACGAATTCACGCTGGCATAAACCATTTCTGGTTTTATGCAGGAAGTGTATAACGGAATTTCTTCCTTAAGGACATTTTAAGTGTTTTTTTTTTACGGGCTGATGGCTGCTATTAGCCCGAGGGCTTTTACAGTTTCACCGGGTTGAAAGGTGACCGAGCGCTTATGGCACTCAGTCGAAACCACTATATATGGGCACACGGGCTCACAAGGGCTCCCGAGAGGGACCCACGGCTTGGACCGTGGCTGACCGACCCTGTTTCGCGAGAGCGTCTGACTCGAGGTCCCGTAAGGGCCGAACCTCGGCTCGGTTAGTTGCTTCTGACAGAGGATTATTTAAGGTAATATCGCTATTTATTATTAGCTATCTGTATCCACCACTTCACGGAATGCGTGGGCGCTGGAGAAGTGGCGCAAGAAATTCCAGCGACGCTTCTATCTGTATGTACTGGAGAGAACCGGACATAATGAAATTACGTGTGGAGAGAGATTGTTAAATTAATAATCAATATTATAAATCATGGAAGACAACAATTAAAGTCCGGTTTCTTTATTAGTACTTGTTTCTTAATAATAGTAATATATATAAAAAATATGTTTGAACTATGTTAAGACTTAATAACTAACAGTGACTTGGTCTGTCACATTAAAGGGCAGTCCGACCGTACGGCCACCGTGCGCATAATGGTGTTGGAGCTGCCACGATACTTGCGTATAAAGCTAATTTCTTTCACGATACGGCGTCAAATACGTCAGTGTGTGCTTCAGCCAAAAAGAACTGACGCTTTATGATTATTTTTAATGAACCAGTGGCAAACGATCAAACAGCTCACCTGATGGTAAGTGATTACCGCCTCCCATCGACATCCCCAACACCAGAGGAGTCGCAGATGCGCTGCCAGCCCTTATTTGCAAATAAAGGGTGTCTCAGAATGTTTTTCTATTTTAGATGTTAAATAAAAAACAAAATATCAATTAAATCTCGTTTTATTTAATGTTAATTTAAAGAGCAATTCTTTAAGTTTATTTATGAAAAACAACCGTTTGCAAATGCGCACCATTAATTTGTTCACACTCATTTAACCTGGAGCTAAAATTTTCAAAAACTCGCTGGAGCAACGCTCTTGGAATAGAGTTGATTTCTTCAGTGATTCTTTTCTTCAAAACATTCAGGTTGGGTGGCAATGTATTGTAAACTTTGCTATTTAGGTAGCCACATAGGAAGAAATCAGCAGGCGTTAAATCAGGGCTCCTCGGTGGCCAATTGATGTCTCCTCGGCGACTTATCACTCTTCCAGGGAATAAATCGTGAAGACCAGCTAATGAGTCATTTGTAATATGAGAAGTGGCACCATCTTGCTGGAAAAAGGTGTTGCGGTTGTAGCCCTTCTGGTTTTGCATTTCTGTAGCCAAAAAAGTCCGAATCATATGGCAATATCGGTCAGAATTAACGATCTGAGTTCGACCTCGGTCATCCTCAAAAAAATAAGGACCGATAATTCCTTGACTTGATATGATAGCCCAAACAACTTTTGGCGAGTGCAAGGGCTTCTGATGCAGTTCTAACGGATTCTCGGAAGCCCAGTATCTGCAATTTTGCCTATTCACATGACCGTTGATGTGAAAATTCGATTCGTCGGAGAACTAGATGTTATTGAAACTCCTAAAACGGTTTTTCATTGTCAGACGATTTGTCCGGCATTGTATTCCCAGTCTCTTCAAACTTGCACACCCAATGCTTAATTAAATTGGCACTTGGCACATGTCTTAAGGTTTTTAAATAAAAATGTGTCCTGTAGAGACGACGAACAACAGTGTAGGAATCGTTATTTTTCTCACGCGCTCACGCAAAACGCGCTGTAATCCCGTGAAACGATTCATGGCTACTAAACTTTACAAGCCGGCCAAGCGTTTGAGTCCACTCCCCTCCCCCTGCTACCTGCGGTTGGCGCGGATTGGCCAATTTAAAAACGAAAATCATTCTGAGACACTCTTTATTATAACAGTTTATGTAACAAAGGTGTGAGGTAGTGTAAGATGTTGGAATCAGATAACAATGGAGGATTGTTAGTACCTCGCTTTCACAGAATACCAGCATTAATAGTAGCATAACACTGCCGTTTCGTATGGAGAGTTCAAAGATCCGGAGACCCATAATAGGCGACGAGACATCCTATGCTCCTCTTTGGTGCAACGCATATTATTTATTATACCTAAACTTGTGGGTGTCATAGGTCATAGATAGAAGGTGCCCTACAGGGCAGAACCTTGGCTCGGTCAGTTGTTTCTGACCATGATGCTTCGAGAGATTTCAAATTGTGGTGGTAATCCCCACCAGTGCACCGTGGTTCTTGCATAACGAAAATCTACACATAGATCTTGAGCTGCCGACTATAGCAGTACCTGAAGCAGGCTTCCCGCCAATATTTCGACTCTGCCGGCACACACTCTAACCCCTTTATTATAAGTACCGCCACTTACAATCCCATCGAGAAATACAGATTCACCCGCATCCGAAGGAGACCGAGCACGCCCTCGACTACCCCGACGACGCGGTCACCAGGGCCCAAGCCCTTCATAAAACACAACACACGTTCATGGCACCCTCATATCGCCTCCGCCGACGACTAGGGCGTCGTAAACAAGGCCATTCGCGGTACCACCATGTATGATATACCTGCAGGCTAAAAGTATAAGACCACAATAAAGTAAAACTCCAATAAAATAGTAAATGTTTAATTAACCTGTTGAATCATCATCAATTATATAATAGAACACTGATTGACAAACTATACTTTAAAAGCGTAAAGAAATATTAACAGTCCATGCAAAAAAAGGCTATAGTTAGCTAAACTGATTTTTCATCAAAAAATCCTCCTTTACATTTTATTACTTTTTTCACAAGTTTCGGCATACGGACAATCAATTTGTTAATGGTGCCTTGTGATATATTGTTCCAAATTTCGCATAAAACATTCCACATTTCTTCTCGCTAGGATGGGCCACGATTACGGACGTTCCTATCAAGTTCTTCCCACAAAAGATCAATGGGATTGAGATCCGGACACTGAGGAGGCCAATCCATGTTTGTCATCAACACCCCTTGTGCCTCTTTCTCTTCTAAATATCCTCTACATAATTTAGAGCTATGCTTTGGATTATTATCTTTTGAAACCATCTCCAATTAATCGCAACCCGGAAGAGACGGCATTTTGTTCTAAAATGTTTTTGTACTGTTCCTTCAAAATTCCTTCAATTTTAACGAAATCACCAGTTCCTTGGCTAGAGAAGCAACCCCAGACCATAATTGAGCCACCATCATGCTCGCCATGCTTGTTCGGACTACACAATCTGACATCATCTTTTCTTGGGCACGTCGAACGTAAATTCTACGTTTTGAACCGAATAGTCAAACTTGGATTCATCAGTCCAAAGCACTTTTTTAAAATCTTCTTTACTCCAATCTCGATGGGCAAGAACCCACTGCATCCGTTTTTACTTGTTTTGCGGCCTTAGCAGAGGTTCTCGCTTCGTCGTGGCGGGGGCGCTTAGTAACCGTGGCTTGGTCACCCATGGTGAAGCTAAGAGGAACCCAAATGGCCGGCCTAAAGCGCTCTGTGGCCGACCCCGGAAGCGTGTCGGTGGACTGCTGGGGGTGGAAGTGACGGAGCGAGGCCGTCTTCGCCGCCCTCAGTAGCCGAAGTGGAGTCGTTGAGGGAGAGGAGTGTCGGTGTGTCGTTGCCGCTGCCCTGACCTCCGCGGCTGGACATGGTGCTTTCCTGGCCCCCATGGCCTCTGGGGGCGGACTCGGGGTAGTCCGCTTCCCACCTACAGAGGAGGCCGAGTTCGAAGGCGCGTCCATGTTCCGGCGCGCCTTGCCTGGAGAGGTGGAAAGGGGTTTGTCTTCCCCCTGGAGGAGGGGCCGGTTTGTCGGCTGGCGCAGGTGGAGTCGCGGATTTGTGTGAAAGCGTTCCCGTGACCCCACCATACGCGACGAAGTTGGAACACCATGGGGTTTTAGGCGTTGCGAGTCCGACATAACCCATCCTTGCCCCCGCAGGGGTGGGTATGCGTTCCCTATGTAAAAAAAAGTTTTCGAACGGCAACGCGACCATACAACTTCGCATCTCTCAGTCGCCGTTTTACTGTAGTCAACATTATAAAAAATATTATTACGACTCTACCAGCCCGCTCTAGGGCAGCGTTTGTCGGTGGTTGAAAACAATAGATGTTTACTGTCCAATAACTTGAAACTAACAAAAGAACGTTTTAAAGAAAGTTCTTTAAATATTCGATACTAACAATAGAATATGCAGATGTGCTTTTATTTTATTTATCCTATGGGATTTTATTACAATTAGATACATTGGATAATTATGTTGTTTATGTTCGGTCGTAAACTTTTGGCCGGCAGGGCATATGTATATGCGTCGTATGTATGTATGTGGTAATTACGTATGGAACAGTACACTGCGGTTTGCTCATTTTTACGAATTACCGACGATGAAACAAGATAGAGTTTAGTTATCATTCCACTGGATTATGTTGATATTCATAGCATAATTCCGTCACTCATGCCTTATAACATTTATTAATACTCATTATGCTAAGACCTATACTACACTTATAAATATTTAATCTTATTATCATAATTTTATTAAATTATTCTTTTTTTTTAATTATAATAATATTAAAATTCTTTCTACTGTGAATTTTATTCATTAGATATTTAATATTTAGTAGAAATAGCAGTTTGTTTTAAAAAAAATATTTTCGATATTGATGTTTTTAATTTCCTTCCTAGTTTGCAAATAAAATCCTGATCTGATGTGTGTGATACTTTCGAAATCGATTAATGTTTACGACTATAAAAATATTCATATTCAGTATCAAATTACTTGAAGTAAGAGTATTAATTTCTTGAAAACGTTGTCTTAAGCAAATGGTCTTTGCGTTCAGTGACATCTGAAAATTTTCAATCAAAAATTCAATAATCCTTTAATATAGACACGGCAGAATAAATGATTTTTTTCTTCTAGTAGTAGTTCAGTAAAAACGTTAGACTGGCAAACAAATACTTCAAATAATTATTCCTCTGATTGTCACCTAAATGAAGATACGAAACAATATCATAGTACATTATTATAATTATTTATTTCCGTATTCCCATTTATTTGTCAGAATTGTAATGAGCGAGTTATTTGAAAACATGCGCGAATTTTAACATTCATTGGAAAGAAATTAATACGTCCATATTTAAATTTATTTAACATTAATCAAACGTTTAGCTATAATATGGTAGAATATGGAAGGAAGGGAAATGTTCCATTTTAAATGCGAAACGATGCTACATATCAATGTTATTAAAAAGAATTGCTTTGTTTTTGTCGTATTCGCATTAGCTATAGACGTATGAAACATTACATCTGTTATTATGCTGTCAAGGTGTGAAGATAAAAGAAAACTCAATTCTACCATGATTTCAGTTTATTGCTCTTGAACATGACACAATGTAACGAGAATACAATTTTGTTTATCACAGAATTTTGTAAGATGAGTAAAAAGTATAAACAATCCGTTATTACGGTAATGTGCGCCAAAAAGATTTAAAGATTTAAATGAACTTACTCCAAGTTCACGCATTTAAAATTTTTGGCAACCTTTACATACAGTTATATTAGGTTATCAAAAATTTATAATTTTATAATTTATATAATAGGTCTGTGTTTGTGTGTTTGATAAGATATCGTGGGTGAACATAAACTATGAATTCCATCTATGGTGATTGCTTCCTTTAAGGTAGGGATGACTGGCGCTGGTGTTGAAGTGTCGCTCGGAAGCACAAACCCAGTCTTCCATATGCTTTACATCCTTAGTTCCCAAAGTGGTCCAGGACCACCAGGGGTCTGCGGGAGACTCGACGGGGTTCTACGTTAGCGTGACAAAAAAAATAGGGGTTCACAATTGAGTTCACGTAAGCGGGGGTCCACGAAGTAGTGAACTTCGATACTTCGTCACTTTCGATAGTGAAGAGCTAATCTGTTGGCTTGACTTCACCTATCAATGTAGTCAGATAATATTTAAAGAAGCTCAGCGACTGTTACTTGTAAAAACTTGCATATTCCATATTCAGTACAACGTGTCGAGACTTGCAAAGCACCGCCAAAAACTTTTAATTCGTGGTTGGAACTCAGCCGCAATGCAAATTTCCATAGTAAGATCTAATGTACACATTTTTGTTTTCAGTCCATACAGATAGAAGCGTCGCTGGAGTTTCTTGCGCCACTTCTTCTCCAGCGCCCACGCATTCCGAAGTGGTGGTACAGATAGCTAATAATCATAGCGAATTTAAAGAATCCTCTGTCAGAAGCAACTGACCGAGCCGAGGTTCGGCCCTCTCGGGCACCCTCGAGTCAGACGCTCTCGCGAAACAAGGTAACAGTCCAAGCCGAGGCTCCCTCTCGGGAGCCCTGGTGCTGGTTACATATATATAGAGGTCTCGACTGAGTGCCATTAGCGCTCGGTCACCTCTCAACCCGGTGAAACTGTAAAAGCCCTCGGGCTAACAGTGGCCTTCAGCCCGAAAAAAAAAAAACATTTTTGTCGAGTTTTGGGAATATGGTAGAAATGTAGCTGCAAGTGGTCCACCGGAACCAGCTAAATTTTGAAAATGGGTCTATGAGAAAAAACGTGTGGGAACCTCTGCTCTACATCAATGAAATACCGTTTCAGGACGCTGTTTAGAACTCGGCCAAACCGCCGACACAATGGCATCTACATGTCTGTATTGACATTATCTGTAAATACCCCAATCCTCAGCTACTGAACCTAGGAAACTGGTTCCGGTAATAAATCTGCAACCGTTTATGCAACCTATTGATACAACTATATCAACCGAGTTAGGAACCGCCCCTTTACTAAGTGTCCCTCCGTATTAAGACAACACGTAAAAATTCAACCAAATGTAAAATTACCAAAATCACTTGCTGCGCGGTGCTGCGGTTCTTGCACAATAAAAATCTCTATATCGACTTCTCAACATAGCTCAGTATCTGATGTTGGTTCCCCAACAATATTTATATTCTGCTCTCCTCGGTTAAGTTAATTGATTAAAATATAGAGATAAAAATAAAGAAATTGATCTTATGAAACGTAAACCATGTACATACATAGATATCTTTAATATTCATTATTAGTTCAAAAAAAATTAAGAAGATTAGATATCTACTGTTACGTCACAGTAATAAGAATAACAGATGGCAGCACTAACCTAATTGACGCAGTTACAATTGTAATAGAATAAGGTTATCACGCATGTCTTGCTAATTCGATAAGTTTAAATCCACGCCGATTCCATTGAATTCTTGTGCCGTTTTGGTGTGTGTTTCCAGTTGAACATTTAGAATAAACTGTTTAACTAAAGTTTTGTCGGGTAACGGAGGCATATATGGCTACAAGAAGGATAGTTTGGACCTCAACTTTCATGGGCCTGGCGAGGAATGTTAACGCAGTTAGATATCACAAACCATAAGTCTAGGGTCACGGCGAAGCCAAAAAGTGATCCAATAGAATATGTTTCTTGTACCAAAAAGTAGGAGAAATCAATTACTTGCCATCAATCTTTCATTTTTTCCTTATCCGATTCATTTATCATTAAGGGTTCCGAAATGAACGACCAATTTACACTAACTTTTTACTTACCGTTACAAAACTTGTTGTCCATGAACTCCGTATCCACGTTTCTATATCATTAACCAATTGGTAGCTCACCCTCACAGTACAGTTTTAAATTCTTTACCAGTAGAAAAACGGCAAAATTTCTTAGATAAAATATAAGAATTGATTCCCCCTACACCTAAAATATAAAAAATACGTCTATCTATACGTATATCTAAAGTATTCAAAGATTCGTCAATAATCATCCTTTCCTTAAAATTCCTTCTCGTAGATGAATGATGTAGGCCCAGCCTGCTCAGTTATACTATTCTGCAGAGCCCGGCGACCAGATCGAGTTGAATCCATTTGAGGTACCCATTCTATCCCGTCTATGGCCGTATAATTATAATTCTGAACGTGATTAGTGCTGACAAGGAAAGGTGACTCCTACCTCTACCACGGTCCCGGCTGCGGCCGATTTTGCTAATTTGACGTAAATTTGCAGGGGGTACTTGATCTTCTGGGTCAGAACTAATAGCGCGTAACTCAAAATCATCATCACTGTCAAGTTCAGCACTTTCAGATTCACATTCCGATTGATCTTCCTTTGGCTTGTTTTTTTGACTCCGATTGAGGTTTTGCAATAAATTAAGTATTTGGTCCTTTCAGTCTTCGAGACATTAAAACACTGAATTAATCACAATATTCGAAATAATACGTACAATACGAAGCAAGTACCTCTAACAACTAACAAATAAAAGCAAGCAATTAAAATGTTTACGAAAGTACCCACAAATTACAAATAAACAGTGTTTAAATTATAGCAGCTAAATGACCGCCGACAAACACTTTAAACAGTAAACAAAATTACTATTTTGATATTGTTTTCTTTAAATTCTATTCGTAATAATTAAAGTCAATCAAAAAATTCAAAAATATCTTTAAGCTTGGTCAAAAAGTTTTGGAATAAACCATTGTAAATTGATTATCCGGTGATGATCTTGATGATATTAATTTATCCCTAATGGAAAGGCAAAGGACTTTAGTCCATACAGCCAGGTCTTGTTCGTATGATGGTTGTCTGAAACCTGAAAATCCGGTCAAATGACTGCTTCCGTCTTTCTAGTGTTAAATATATTGGATTACCAACGTCATCTTCGTTCAGCCATTCAACGTTTCGTCCCCTAGACATATACGCTGCTATACACGTTGGGTGAATTTTACGAACACTTTTTTAGAATCAACAATCCTTCCTAAATATATTTATTTCAAAAGATAATTCGCAGATTTTTGCGAGATATGATTACACATTAATACAAATACTTAAGAAATACAGTATACCATAACAAAAGTAACAAAATAGTATTTAATATTTAAATTATAAGTATTGTGTCGATATTTTTTATTATACATATTTTTAAGATTTATAATATTCCCCGATCCTTTGGCCAGCATAAGTAAAAATACATGCTTAAACCTGCATACGTTAATACTTTAATGCCCCCTATATGAATATGTTAAAATGATGAAAAATAGAAAAAAATGCAATTATAAGAATAGAAACCTCTAAATTATGTATATTAATGAAACAATTAAAATGCCTATATATTATTAAACTATATGTATACTATATGCAAGCTATAATTTGTCATTTGGTGGGAAAATGAAAGCCTTGGCTGTATAGACTAGCCCTTAGCCTTTGCCAGTTGAAAAAAATAAAAACATAACAATAAAATAATTCATTTAGAAATATATAGAATATTAAAATATGCTCTTTGATACGACAACTAATAAACATTGTCTTATTTTCAGTTCATAAATTACCAAAACGTCGGAAATTAAATAAATTTTAATGCATATAGTATTATAATTCCTCATAATTTTAATATAAAAATTACTTTTTGTTTTACTCATTATATAAGTACATTCTATAAAATCTAAACTGAAAGATGACTTTTAAACACGGAAACCGATATTTGTCAAGTTAAGCACGTTTGGCACGTTTACACGTACACAGAATTGTAAGTATATAATACCCAAAATAAAACCTTAAACATATACGAATTTCCTCTTAGACAACAAATCTTAATCGAAATATTTATATAATATAACCATTTCTTTTTAGACGCTGGGCCTAACTTGGTGTCAAGAATAACAATAAAAATAATTTTCTAGTTCACTGAAGTATAATCGTAACCATAAAATGAACCTACTTCAAAGGACACATTGTTTTCTGCGAACAGAATTGTAAGTATGCATAATATGATAGTTTAATATAATGTGTTTATTTTTTCTCCTTTACATAAATAAATTAATCTTATTACTGATGATGTTTTTCAATAAATAATGTACTATATATATATATATATATATATATATATATATATATATATATATATATATATATATATATATATATATATATATATATTCATTGTTTAATAGTCTATATTTTATAAAACATAAATAGTCTAAAAGTAAAACTAAGTAGTTGTTAGGTACTAGGTGGGCATCGGCATTCTTCTGGTTATTATATATGTATTATATATTTTCATAAATGCAGACATACTCAACTTACACATTTTTACTTGGCTGAAAATTAAACAGGATGTGAGAAGCTGCAGTGGGTCTCTAATCACTATGCCATACAACCATAACATATTCTTGTTTAACAGCAGGTGAGAGAATATAATGCAAAATATTATAATATGTTGATTGAATAGCCAACATATACACAAGGCTGCCAGCCTCAGTGTTCACAAGACATGTTTTGAAGAGTGTGAATTACATAACTTATTTCATCCAAATTTTCTTTCCATTATCATGCATCAAGAGATATATATGATAACCAACTCCAATTTTACCCTTTCATAGTTTACTTGTATGGTAACTTGTAACCATAATATATTTATAGGTACAAATAAATCAATAAAAGAAGACCATGTCATATTATTCCATTTTACTTACAATGCACCATACTCAACATATTTTTCTGTTAAGGATATTTATTTATATATATAAGGATATATTGGTGTTAATGGTTAGAATCATAATTTACCAAACATTAGGTGTGGTTGTCAATTGTAACCCTACTCATACAATCTTTGATTTTAACCATAACATTTACTAAAATATTATTTAAATACTTTTAGGGTTGTTACCTACCAAAAATGTCAAATATTTGGATCTACCTGCAATGTTCAGCAGAATCAACGACAAACACAGACAACTGTTGACTCCACAGATGTGACCCACCATGAACAACTTTTGAAGGACTGGTGGGATGAACAGGGAGCAATCAAACCTCTTCATAGCATGAATTTAATAAGGTATAAACTTATTCAACTTATATTAATAGAAGAATACAACACAAATCTACAAAGATATTAATAATTTTTCATCATCACTTTTCACAAAATAAATGTAACATTGGTAATGTTATTGCATATATTAATAAATAGTAATATTTATTAAAATCAAGGATGCAATTTGAATGCTTGTAATTGTAATAGAAGGATTGTAACTTTTGCTTACCCCTTATAAGAGCTGTGGTAGGTTAGCTTCTTGGGTACTGGAAAAATTAAAAACCAAACCAAGTTCTATTCCTTTGACAGCACCAATGAAATTATAAATAGCAGTTTTAAGTGCTGATTTTTTTTGATTAAGGATAAGCAATATGAGTTCTTTTTTTAAATATGATAAAAATCCATATAAAGATGTGAAAACAGCATTGCAGCCATGTGGCTGACTATGCTCTAATACCCTGTCTAAATAGGAGGCCTGTCCTGAGTTGTGGGACCTAAAATATAAATAGGCTATACCTTACTAGTCTCTTACATAGTTTTTAATTCATAATATAATTCATCTGCAGCATGCTTACCTTGGAATAATAGGAAGATCAAGATATATAGCTATAGAATAAAATTTTAATTACTGATTCTTGTAGTACTTCAGCTGACATGCAATAGAAGAGATTTTAATTTTGATACTGCACATTCTAATCCAGTGTTATTCTCATTGAATTAATTTATCTAAATCTCTTCTTTATACATATTAAACTTTACTATGATAGGGGGACATACTACAACTAGTTTCTAACTGACATGAATGTATCAGTTGAACAGAGGAAAGACCACACCCTCGTAAATTACTAACATAAAAGAACAACATTATGCTCCTGTGTTTAGTATGGGGAATGTATCGGGGACACAATTACACATAATGAGGCTTTCCATACACTTACACCTCGGGAATGTCAACTTTCTTGAGAATGAATGATGTCATGGGCCACTGTCACTTATCTTGAGAACTATGTGCATTTTCACTACTATCTCATTTGTCATCCCATTATAATAAAATAAAAAATGTTTTTGTAAGTTTGTTAAAATCAAAAAATTGTTGATTAAGTCCAATATGGTTTGGATGACTAAAAATTGGATGTAATATTTTTTTTTTTGAAAAATATTAGTTTTGATTGTAGAAGCAATTTTAAGATTTAAAAGAAAATAAAATATGATGAAAAAAGCAGTAACAACATAATTGCCTAAATATTATAATTCATAATAACAGATTTGATAGGCTATGTATTAAATTATTTCAGGATACCATTTGTAAGAGATGGTTTAGTGCAATGTTCACCTGATGAAAGAGATGCCACACCATTGAGAAATAAAAAAATATTGGATGTTGGATGTGGAGGGGGTATACTATCTGAGGTTGGAATCATACTTTTTAACAAACTGATATTTAAGATGTCTTAAAATATTGCTTATAACATAAAAAAAACTAAATTTTGGAAATATTATATAGTATAGCTATATAATAAGTAAAAAATTTTAATAGAAAAAGTTAAAAATATTAATCTGCATGAGTCATAAAAATTTTAATATTTAGACAGGTTGATTATCTATTCGTGGAAAACTTAATGTATGTATGTGAAAAAAGTAACTACTGATTTTCTCCCGTGGGTGTTGACTCAACAATTAAAATTTATCTCAATCTAGGTAGGCAATTCCATATGCGGCTATTGCAAAAAATGTTACCACTAAAATTAAATAGAATTCTTTTTCTTCTTTCATTACCTTCATTACTCAAGGTCGTGCCTGTCTCAATACGCTTAAACCTATTTACTAACAAGTGACTTCAACTGCGCTCTATCCTCCACTTATTTTAGGGCTGTTGGAATAGAGTTCCATTAAAGTTTTGATTTGGTCGGTCTTTCTTTTTATTTGACTTTTACCCTCAATCTTAACCATTACAACCATTTTATCCAGGATACTTGGTTGTCTCCAGGCAATGTGACCAAAGTAGCTGAGGACTTGTTGGTAACTGGTTGTAGATAGTCTGGTTGTGATCTGTTCATTCCCAAAGTTTTAGTGTTGGTTCATTGAATATGTGCAAAGCTTTATACCTTTTTTGGCTTCTATTAGTGAATATATTACTATGAAAAATAGTATCCCTAAATAATATTAGCAAACATATAAAAAATTTGCAATGTGTTCTAAGTGTGCACATTCGCTGGCTGAAGACTGCCCATAATTATTTTCTATTCTGAAACCTGGGAAAACAAAGACAATCTGGTACATTGGGTAAATCATGATATTTAATTAATATTATGTATATCATATATTTTCATAAAAAGGCTGAGTGACTAAGGTCTAGAATTCATTGAAGAAGCTTCTAAAATATTATCAAGATATATGAATATTTTTAAATACAAAGAAACTACCCCATATTAATATATTTTTATTTATAATTCTAATACCACAGTAAAAATATTCTTATTTATTCTGGTTGTGCATTCTGAGCGTGGCAGTAGCCCTGACAAATACAAATTGGTATGACATGTACTATGAATAATTTTAAAAGAAATAAGCTATTTGAGGTTAAATTTCAATCACTATTAGGTAAAGCCGCTTACATAAAAACATAAAATAGTTATTAGATATTTTAATAATACATAATTTAATAATAATAGTTTATTGTACATTATACTACTTGTGACTTTATTTTTTAGGGTTTGGCAAGAATAGGAGCAACAGTGACTGGCATAGATGCAGGCAAAGATTTAATTAAATTAGCCTCGATGCACAGTAACATGAATCCAAAGTTAGCAAACAATCTGCCAACATATCTTTGCACAAGCATTGAGGTATGTAAATTTCTCTATTTAGCTATTTTTTATGTAATAAATTGTGATAGTGCAAATCGTTTTATCCCTGACGATTATTTCAGGAGCACTGCCAAGAACGGAAAAATTACTATGATGCAGTGGTAGCTTCTGAAGTTATAGAGCATGTTTATAATAAAGAATTGTTTGTAAAAGCATGTGTTGAAACACTAAAACCGGGTGGAAAGATATTCTTCACGACACCAAACAGATCTAGAGCCACGCAGATATTAGGCATATTTTTTGCTGAATATGTCTTGAATGTGATACCTCGAGGCACCCACCAATATGATAAATTTATGACGGCACCTGAACTTGCATTTTTATTGGAAAGAAGTAAGTATATATATTATATAGTAATGTTGCTTTTTTTCTTGTTGATGGTTGCTGTTTGCCCAAGAGCTTTTACAGTTTCACCGAGTTGAATCTTGTTTTTCATTTTTTGACTGACTCCTGAATACAGTAAATTACGTTTCAATAAATAACTTTAATTTCATTAATTCATCAATATGGATTAAACCCAGCATACTCGCATAATAAACTACTCGGAAGCGGATATAAACTTGGCGACATATTTTTTTATTTTTGTATTACCCTCATCAAATAATATTAACATATTTTACATAGTTTCTTACATTATTTTTTACGCATTTTTTTACAGATAATTGCCATGTGGAATTGACGTATGGATTAGTTTATTACCCATTCACTAATAGATGGGAATTAACAAAGTCGCAACTCCTTGTGTTCGCAATGCAAGCGAAGAAGTTGACGTGATCGTTGTTTTTTTAAAAAAAATTAAAACAACTGTAAAATGCAGCATGCAAATGTAACATGCTTGGAATAATATGAATAAATTTAGCATTTAAGACTTTAAATTCATTCTCAAATTTTTACCCATGACAGTTTTTTTACATTTACCTCTTCAATTATTTAAAATAATTTTATTTGTCTTATTTCACTCATTCATTAAGCGTAAAAATATTCCAACTAAAATACATGGAAATAAGTGTTTGACGACAATAAATTGTTATCTCGAAATCAACCTTTTTATGCTTCAAATTTTGCGCAATAGCTAGAGTAACATATATGTTGCAACATATGTATGTTATTTGATACTGTGATCTAATCCGTCTGCTAAGTGTAGGTATGACAATTCTGCCCAACTTTCTATTGGTATTGGAGCATTGACTTCACTTATTGGTCGTGAAGCAATATCACCACCACCTATTTATACATTTGTAAATTAAGTCTTATTTACCATGGACAAGATGTTGCATCATATCAGATAAAAATAAATTACTTAAACTTTAATTAGTATGGAAAAAACCTTATTAATGTTAACTAGTATAAATAAGCTTTAAGCTACCTCGTCCCATTAGATAGGCAATCAAACAGCAACGCAGAAAAAAGTTACCATAACCTTTGCAGCCGACTTTACAATATTGGGTATTTTCACCGGACATTCCCTTTTTATATAAAGTTTACAATGGTAGAGACTTTATTCGGACTTGAGATCGTATTGGCGAACACGTCCGCAATTAACGTTCTCACTAACGAGTCGATAAGTTATTGCTAATCTAAGACAACGATTTTTTTTTGTTTTATATTATTAAAATATAATACAAATTAATATTTTATTTGAAAAAATTATATGAAATGGTGGTATATTATGATGAAATATGGTAAATGACATTCAAATCGCTTACTTCCTTATGCTTGTACGTGGTAAAGCCATGCTGCAGTCACTTCTAACTACAACATTAATGTGACGACTCGACAGGGGAAGGTCCACGCCCTCATAGATTGTCGTACTACCACTATAACTGACAACACTGCTGTGTTTGCTATGGTGAGAGTAGAGATCCGAGGACCAATTAAAACCATTCCATCTCGGTCTTCAGAAGCGATAACGAGTGTACCGTGAATCTTTGTTGAGGATCAGAATCTTCAGGAGAGCTGTACGTCATAACGAATATTGTATAAAAATAATCCTGTCATTTTACATTAAAAAAAATCTTTTCTTCATTTTATAATGTTGTAACATTAATTATTGTTATACATAATTAATAACCTTTGAACTTTATATTTTTTTTTACTCGGCCTACGCAGGTTATATTAACAAATTTATTTTAAAAACATCGAAATTAAAGTAAAATGCTATATTTTTGAACTAAAAAATTCGCTTATAGTGGAGCCTTACTTCACCATGGCGCTTTACGAGTTTAACTTTAGCACGCCATGGAAGTTGCGCTCCCAAGGCTTACAAAAATTCGGTAGTATGGTAATGAACAGAAACATAATAGAACATAAATTGGTCGTTAGATGACCGGGGACGACGAAGTATACAGAATTTAGACACGCACAGCTAACGAAGGATCGAGACTAAAGGGTCTAAGACAATCACATTTATATTCATTATACTAAGTTATTTATGCTATATATGTATAATGCTAATATATACATATATAGAAATTAATATTTTTGGCAGAATAAAAAAATAATATTTTGATGTAATTATGTCTTGTTTATTAATTGTATTAAAAAAAATCTATTACTTTTGCTATTTACAAAAGAAATACATACATGCAGTATAAATTTAAACGCACTTACATATGTAAGTGGTTTCTACCATAGCATATTTCCTAACACAAAAATAAATAAATAAATTGAGTAAGCACTGAAAGGAGTATTATATATTCGTCTATGAAGTGTCTTGCGTCCAAATGTCAAAGACTTTTTATTAGAATAAAGCACAAAACTACAAAAAATTATGATATATTTCAGCTGTAACAAAGATGTCCTTTATAAATATTTTTAAGGGACCTAGCAAATTGTTTAAGAAGGATGTTATTTCATTCTTAGTAATACATCGTCACGATTTAGGAAGTAAGTTGATATATCCGTAGTATAATTATTGCCCGCTTTGACACCGAACTCCTTTGTTTTAACATTTTGTTACGGTCGATCATCCTTCCATCTTGCCTTGTTTAATGTTTAATTATCAAAGGTCTTCGATAAGGCGTATAGCGATCACAAAATTTTATTTATTTATTTAATCTTTATTTCCATTTAAAATTAAAGATTCACAAAGGGTGCACTTATTTTTCAAGGGATTCTTTACCAGTCTACCCATGGTGTACTAATAAATAAAAAGGGAAGGCTAATTATATAAAAACATATGAATAATCAATAATTCATATTATTTCCGAGACTTGTTTTCACCATTTAAAGGTATAATCAACAAGTAGCCCGAAATTATGTACGATGGACTGCTAGTCGGTCCAAAACGAGATGACCAACTGAATAGCATTGAAGTTATAAATTAGCTTGATAAATCCGCTATGAAGATTCTATATGGGAAATTGGACATACAGCTGCATATCACCAGCGTACAGATGGTCTGCGCAATATATATTAGATGTCTGATCAAGTTTAATATATATACTCATATTCTCAAATTTAATAATCATAATTGATTGAAAAAAATATAGGAGAAAGTACACTGCCTTGCGGCACGCTAGTGTTTGCATCGGCCAAAGCTAAGGCATTGTGCCCTTTAATTAAGTAATTACTAATCTGTTAACCAAGCAGGCCAATTACGGGAAATCTTTCCTTCTCAGTACTAAGCAAAAAAATAACCCACTTGACTGAATGAAATAATCTTATAAAAAGTTTGGTATACGGGTAGTGCGATCTATTTTAGTCCATAACTGTCAGAAAGTAAACTATCATTGTATACCTAATCGTATTTAGTAAAAACTACTACTGTACTGTATTTTAAATATAGTTTAATTACTAATTTGTATTCTCTTCAGTAATCGAACAAAGACTTCGTTATGTAGCTGTAAGACCAACGGCGTCAGTGTCAAAATTAAGAGAAAAAATATGGTATCTACTCGATCTACCCGACTATTGTGACGAAATAATAATTCTTAAGTCAAACGACGAGAAAGAAATACCTTTGTGTGCTCTGTGCCGCGGTAACGATCCACAGCATCCTTACATTTTAGAAGTCTGGCTTACAGATCATCGAACACAAAGTAAGTTTATGCTTTAGGATGCAAATGTGTAGTTGTAGATACGCAAGCTAAAGCTATTAAGAGGCAACACCACCTTCCTTTTTACCCAATGATATGCTATGCTACAAGTAGTTTAGGGAAAGTTAGGCCTGCACAGAACACTATCGTGAAATCACAGCATAATGCAACAATCATGAAGAGTATTTTTTTTAGAATAATATTAGCGACTCTATTAACATTACTAATCTTAACTCCGCTTACCACATCTTACCGCTTAACCACTTCAACTAAGCTGAAAATGCTTGTGCGTGCTAGGATGGTACACGTCAATAACCTATTGGTTTATGGTATGGTCTGTGAAGCTTAAGCTCGTAGATTCGGATACACCATTCGAACTTACGTTTGAAATGAACTGTGCATAGTGTTTATTGATGTCACAATGGTACCGACATCAAGGGAAGGAAGGGCGGGGAAGTGGAAGGAACGTGCATTCTAGCGTGGTGTAACCGCTTGTAATTTATTAGAAGCAAATGAGTTAAACCTGATATTTACAAAAACAGGCGGGCAGGAAAAGTAAAACAAGCAAAGTATGAAATGTATGCCGGAATCTACAAATTTAGATCTGGCTCGGTTTATGTAGAAGCTTCGTTATATACCATTTTAATCTTGGTCTCCGGCTAAATTCGTATATGTTATGTAATTTATGTTTATGTATGCTGTTAGTTGAGCAACTTCCGCTTCGATAGTAAGTACATTTTTAGTTAAACTTTTATGAAAATAATCAAATCAAACATTGCAAAAATGCAATCAAATAAGCCACTAACACACAGGTCCGTTTGCGAAGTAATCACTGTCTAAATGCTATGCGACGCCGAGACTCCTCTACGATTTGTCCCTATCTCCAAAACATATAGTATCAAGACTTATTTTGTGTTCCAGTTTTGACCACAGTAAATAATATGTTAACAATGGGTTACAACGAATCAAATTCAAAAGAAAGTCGGCAGCCTATGTTAGAAAATATACACGAAGAGGAACAGCAAAATAATCCAGGTAAGTCTTCATAAATAATATAAATTGCTTCCAATGTATTAACAAATTTTTAACAGATTTTAGTATAAGTATAGTTTAGTATTAGATAGTAATTATTTGTGAGATTAGCACAAAGCCTCCCGTATATAATATGTATATATACACTGCCGGCCAAAAGTTTAAGATCACCTTACTTAAAGTAGGAAAATAAAGAAAAACTCCAATAAAATATTAAATGTTTAATTAGCCTGTTTAATCATCTAATAGAACATTGATTGACAAACAATATACTTTAAAAGCGTAAAGAAATATTAACAGTCCATGCAAAAAAAAGGCTATAGTTAGCTGAACTGATTTTTCATCAAAAAATCCTCCTTTACATTTTATGACTTTTTCACAAGTCTCGGCATAGGGGCAATCAATTTGTTAATGGTGTCTTGTGATATATTGTTCCAAATGTCGCATAAAGCATTCCACATTTCTTCTCGCGAGGATGGGCCACGATTATGGACGTTCCTATCAAGCTCTTCCCACAAAAGTTCAATGGGATTGAGATCCGGGATCTGAGGTCAAATCATGTTGTTTTAACACCCCTTGTGCCTATTTCTCTTCTAAATATCCTCTACATCATTTTGGGCTTAGCTTTGCATCATTATCTTGTTGGAAAATAAATCCTTCTCCAATTAATCGCAACCCGGAAGAAATGGCATTTTGTTCTAAAATTTTTTGTACTCTTTCAAAATTGCTCCTTTTTCAAAATTCTTTCAATTTTAATCAAATCGCCAGTTCCTTGGCTAGAGAAGCAACCCCAGGCCATATTTGAGCCACCACCATGCTTGATTGTTGGGACTACACAACCTGACATCATCTTTTTTTGGGCACTGCGACGAAAGTACATTCTACGTTTTGAACCGAATAATTCAAACTTGGATTCATCGGTCCAAAGGACTTTTTTAAAATCTTCTTCAGTCCAATCTCGATGGGCAAGAGCCCACTGCATCCGTTTTTTCTTGTTTTGCGGCCTTAGCAGAGGTTTTCGAACGGCAACGCGACCATACAACTTCCCATCTCTCAGTCGCCGTTTTACTGTAGTCAATGAGAAAGGTTTAACTCGGGTTTTGTTTACATCAACGCGGATTTCTGGTGCTGTTAAGCGTCTATTTCGCTTGCTGGTAACAACAATGAAATTATTTTCACTAGACGTGGAAGCTCTCGGCCTTTCCGAGCGTGGACGATCTTGAAAACTGCCTGTCTCCCTGTATCGAGTTATTGTGCCATGAACACAAGTCTTCGATAACTTCAGTTGTGAAGCAATCTCACGTTCGGATTTTTGCCTTATGTATATGTATATTTTTGCCTTATGTATATGTATATTTTTGCCTTATGTATATGTATATTTTTGCCTTATGTATATGTATTATGTATATTGATTATGTAAAACACCGATGGCAGAACGTACTTCACTGTTAATTTCTCGAGCCTTTCCATTTAATGACGTCTTCACTGTTTCTACAGTGACTCTACCACAAGTTTAGACTAATTGAGATTGTTTGTGAACAAACCCAAGCAAACTCTGGTAATAATAAGTCAGAAACACGTGTTAAATAATCCTAATTATTGAACAATACGTAACAAAAGCAAAGTAATTGAGATGTGTAGATGTGTAATTGAAATGAGAACATTATAAAAATATTATTACGACTGTACCAGCTGGCTCTAGCGCAACGTTTGTCGGTGTTTGCAAGCAATGGATGTTTATTGTCCAATAACTTGAAAGTAAACAAAAGAATGACTTCTTTAAATATTCGATACTAACAATAGAATATGCAGATGTGCATTTCTTTTATTTATCGTATGGGATTTTATTACAATTGATGGATAATTATGTTGTTTATGTGCGGTAAACTTTAGGCCGGCAGGGTACATATATATGTATATATATATATATATAATATTATCCATTAAAACTTGATAAATATAATTTATTAAATACAATATTATTGACTTCAGATTAGTGTTTTCAATGTTCTATTTACAGAAATCCTGCAGAAAATTGCTGATACTACGGGAATAATGGATAAAAATCAACTAAATAACATTTTACACCCAGATCACAAAAGATCTGAACTTTCATATACGGTCTCTAATTCGTCCTTATTTTTTAAAATTCCCGGGAGAAACAGCGCCGATAATTTTGCTTGCATTTTACTTAAAATACAAAACGATCTGTCCACGCTCAGTAAAAAACTTTCACAATTGGAAAAGAAAATAAATTTTTAATGTATTGCCAATATATATTGTAAAATTGTTTTGGATTATTTGGCGAATAAAACATTTTTAAACACAAAATCTCGTATAATTCTCGAATCAGTATACAAGTAACTAAATAAATATTTAACTAACATTGCATAGCCTTTTCGTTAAGTCATTTAAGCCTCATTAATATCCACATCAAGATTTAGATTTGCCATAATCGTCACGCCATAGATAATACATAATAACTGGAGATCACGCTTAGCAGACTCATTGGCGAGATACCTTCCTTCTTAAAAACCATTATTACTCTGAATATTTTAGGGCTAATAAATGATACTTACTTCATTGTGATATTATGTAGGGTAAGTGCTATAGCAATTGGAGCCTCATGACATAATAAATTGAAACAAGTTTATGAATGAAAAAGTCAAAGTATTCCTCTATCATCCGACTTTCGTTTTAGTTCAGAAAATTAGACTTAGATGGCGCTACACTAGGATACATATATTTAAATTTGACTACCCAATGTTTTCTAGAGTTTTTGAAATGTTTAAAATTTAAGTAATGAAAAATAACTATATTTTTTTAAGTTCACAGAGTATATTGACTAGGAGACTATATAATAAATTTTATTATATTAAAAACAATAAAAGAGCGTAAAGTATAAAAATATAATATTCCGAAACCCAAACAGTTTTCCACAGGTATTGTAGGCCTAAATTCCCATACATACATTCTCAGGAGGAAGGAAAACCTGTCTTTATATGAATGAAAAATGTAAATGATCAAGAAAGAAAAAGTGTATATATCCATATGAACTTTTTTATAGAGGTTAGAAGATTATTAATGTATGTGATTATACTTCAGTTCATTATTCCGCTATCTGTGGAAGGCATCGAGATTTACTGATGATCCTTAAGACAAAATGGAATATGTTGGCTTAAAATTTTTATTTATATTATGCACAAAGATCAATTTTGTGCATAAACTATTGTATATAAGTATGTTACCATTGTTTTGTAATTATAATTAATTTAATAAATATAAAACATTGCTAAAATCTAATAAAAATATTTACAACTACCTACTTAATGTAAAAATATCGACTAGGAATTCGGTTTTATCAAAAATTTCCATCACTTACAATAATAATTTAATAAATAGTAATATAATTTTTAATAAACATTATTAGAATTTATTTAAAATTATCAAAAAATAAATCAAATATAAAAGCAGACTACACAATAAATATTTTTGGTAATCTCAGACCATTTAATTCTTACATGCACATATTGTTATATAAAATAATAGTATTAACTGTACATAACAACTTTTTCTCTTAATTTAAGAAAAACATTGTAGATATATAGCACCAATAGAGACCAGATGTATTTCGTGTTAAGGTATTGTCTTCTCAGTGATGAATTTTCTTTCTGGAACAAAAATTCCAAAGTATAATCATAATATAATTAAATATATAATATATACTAACATAATCATACATGAAAATATAATTGTAATTATATGAATAAAATTATTTAATTAATATAAAATTAGTTTTGTATTTATCAATCAGCATCATCAAGCAACATTTTTGGTACAACACGGTCAATGTCAATTGCACCAGACAGCTTGCAGTCATACAAATCTATAGGTCCCGATTGGGAATCAAACCCAGGACCCACGTCTAGTGAAGATAATTTGTTAATACCAGCAAGCGAAATAGACGCCTTGAAGTAAACAAAACCCGAGTTAAACCTTTATCATTGACTACAGTAAAACGGCGACTGAGAGATGCGAAGTTGTATGGTCGCGTTGCCGTTCGAAAACCTCTGCTAAGGCCGCAAAACAAGAAAAAACGGATGCAGTGGGCTCTTGCCCATCGAGATTGGACTGAAGAAGATTTTAAAAAAAGTGCTTTGGACAGATGAATCCAAGTTTGAACTATTCAAAACGTAGAATGTACTTTCGTCGCAGTGCCCAAAAAAAGATGATGTCAGGTTGTGTAGTCCCAACAATCAAGCATGGTGGTGGCTCAAATATGGCCTGGGGTTGCTTCTCTAGCCAAGGAACTGATAAAATAGAAAGAATTTTGAAAAAGGAGCAGTACAAAAACATTTTAGAACAAAATGCTGTTTCTTCCGGGGTGCAATTAATTGGAGATGGATTAATTTTCCAACAAGATAATGATCCAAAGCACAGCTCAGAATTATGTTGAGGATATTTTAAAGAGAAAGAGGCACAAGGGGTGTTAAAAAACATGGTTTGGCCTCCTGAGAGCCTGGATCTCAATCCCATTGAATTTTTGTGGGAAGAGCTTGATAGGAACGTCCGTAATCGTGGCCCATCCTCACGAGTGTGGAATGCTTTATGCGAGATTTGGAACAATATATCACAAGACTCCATTAACAAATTGATTGCCCATATGCTGAGACTTATGAAAAAGTCATAAAATGTAAGGGAGGAATTTTTGATGAAAAATCAGTTTAGCTAGCTATATCCTTTTTTACATGGACTGTTAATATTTTTTTAACGCTTTTAAAGTATATTGTCAATCAATGTTCTATTAGATGATTAAACAGGTTAATTAAACATTTAATATTTTATTGGAGTTTTACTTTATTTTCCTATTTTAATTAAGGTGGTCTTAAACTTTTGGCCTGCACTGTATATAGTAATAGGTTGAATAATATAATGTAATATATTATTCAACCTTTATAAATACCTCTATTATTTTAAATGTCGACAGCAATAATTATTATTAACAACAATGAAGTTATATTTTTAACCAACACCAATAACCCATATTAAAAGCAGTTTTTCTTTAGTTTAACACTGACTCACCTTATATTCAAGCTGGTAAATGCTCTTTGTGCAACATTTAGTCATCACCATAAAGCCACACATCCTTTCCTGCATTCCTAATGCATATTCAATGCTACGGATTAAATCATTTGTCTTCAAAACCAGAAGAGCCTCACGATTCACATGCTCTAAGCATTGAGTTACATGATGTAAGAAATTTGGTAACTCATTTTGAAATGTTGATTTCTGAAAGATATAAAACAAGTTTTATCTGTGAAACTTTATACATACATACTATGTTTTAATATTCACTAAGAAATTTAATTGAGAGTGCCATCAAACAGTGCAATTTTGTGGCTGTGGTATTAACCAAACTTTGTTCATTAGAATAAAGTTTGATTGATAAATAAGATCAAAAGGTACACTCTTTAGCAATAAAACCAAATAAAAATATAGAAATTATATACAAATTTAGCACACACAGCATATTAAAATGTTTTTAGTTCCTTCCAAAGAAATAAAAATATTGCATAATACAATTAGCAATACTAAATAGTGTTAATAACTATCAAGTAACTACTCTTAAACTTGTAAAATTTAACTGGATAAGTAATGCTCATAAAATATTTAAAGGGAAACCCAGTTATTGTTTATTCTACTCAAAAATATTCTTGTCCAAATGATAAAGTGACAGGAACAATTTATGTTAAATTTACTTGAGTGAATATTTTAGTATGGAACAATATGAGAATTATCAAGAAAGTAGCAAAAAATGCAAACAATAAATATGATTTTCAATTCACTTTTAATTCATGATGCGTAAAACATAAGTAACCAAGTCCACTGCCCAACCCCAGCACTAAAGAAATTATTTTTGTCTTTTGGCATGTCTAAGTAATAAATGAACAAAAGAAAATGAAGTCCACAAAACCACAATAGAGCCACATGGTGGACTATGTTTTTTACAACCTCTCTGGAGGCTAAAGCACAGTCGTGGGATTTATATAAATGGATTCATAAATTTAAGATTTATATGTATAACACTAGACTCCAAACTTGACAGGGGAAATACCACACTCTCACAATATCAACACTCATCTTTTCATCATAGTTCTTAAGGTTAACCACACACCTACTTTTAATTGAGGATAGATATGGGACAATCATTAAAGTGGGTCCTTGTTATTAAATTACCATATAAGAAAAACTACAAACCTCTTGAGAAGAAGGCTTGGTTCTATCAATACCCTTTAAAATAACATCCCATGGTCTCCCAGTTACCATACAGGCAAATAAACCATACAGATCTTTGGGTATACCAAGTTCCTCTGCATGGGTTTTCATTTCATCTCTATCTCTTCCAATTATTGATAACCATAATTTTGAATAATGGTATCGAAATTTCTCTGAGAGTTGCTGTAATCATAGGATACAATTACATTAAATAAATACATTTATAATACTGATCATTTTGCAGCTGATCAGCTGATATTAATGAAAATACTGAATGTAAAAATATAACATGTAATTTTAAGAAAAAACTAGTTTCACTTTACTATTTGAAGAACAATAATATACAACTTACAGCATACAAACCGTGATCCAGCAAGTACACAGTAACATCTTTATCTCCTGGCTCTTTCTTAACGAGGATATTTCCAGGATGTGGATCACTATGCACAAACCCACTTACGAAAATCATGTGTGAATATAAATCACCAAGTTTTAAACATAGATTATATCTGTCAATTTTGTTTTCCTAAAATATATAGAAATTACGAATTAACATAAATTATTTTTTGTTATTTAAAATTTTGTTAATTACCTAATTACTTACATCAATATATTTGACATCATTTACTTGTCCACCATTTACATACTCCATGACCAATACCCTCTCTGTGCTATAATCCCAAAATATTTTAGGTACTTTCAACCACTTGTAATCCCCAAACAGAGCAGACACTCTCTCTGCATTTTTACCTTCTTGCAAAAAATCCAATTCCTTGGTTATATTCTTCTTTGTTTCATCAACTAACCATTGCATTTGGAAGTCAGGAAATACTTTGGACATTGTATTAATGATGAGCTCAATCCATTTAAGGTCAATTTTTGTATTTTTTCTAACAAAATGGTGTTGAACTTTAACAGCTACTTCGGTTCCATCTTTCAATTTAGCCCTATGTACTTGTGCGAGAGATGCTGTTCCAAGTGGTTCATTGTCAAATTCAATAAACAATTCATTGGGCTATAAAAAAAACAAAAATTAAGTATTTTTTATAAAACCATATTTAACAAATAAAGATATACTTACATCCTGTTTTAAATCTTCTTTTATAACCTTGAAAAGTTCTTCAATTGTGTTTCTAGGAGCATCTTTATGCAAAACACGCATTGTCATCACATATTCAGTAGGCAACAGGTAGTCGAGCGCACCTACGTGTTGCCCGACTTTTATGTACACACCTTTATTTGTTCGGCATAATTCAAGCAATTTCTCGGCACCAATTTGATGGGCTTCACTTTTGGCTTGAAAGTACTCTTTTGAGCTTTTATCCCAATCCTTGCTATATAACATTGACTTATAAGTCCTCCCTATATCTACAGCTGTATATGCTGCCCTCATAAGCCTTACGATAGCCAAAGAATCATAATCAGTATCATGGTATTTCATAGCAACTACAGCACCACCAACTGCTACACCGCCACATAATCCGTATCTCACAAATCGTGAAACATTTCTGTAAGCCATTTCGATAAGAATATTTACAACTTTACATTACATCACATTTTAATCCCTTTAAAACTCATCAACTCGACTGTGTAACAATTTTCGAATTACGTTTACTATAACAAGAACTGCAAAGTAGTTTGACAATTTGACATTTAAACGCCAAGGGTATTTAGGATATTCCGATATAAGTAAATACGAACAATTACTCGATATTCCTGATTCGATATCAACTGCTTTTATTACTGAATCTTTATTACTCGAATATTTACTCGGTGTTCAATACAAATTGTATCGTGTATTTTCCGACTACTTATCGTACCGTCTAAAACAAATAGAGTCGAACTTTTTTTTTTTTATTAAGGAGAACATGTTTCTATTATGTAAAAATTATTCTATGTATTTTAGTTGTGGTGAAAATAAATAAATAAATAAATAAATAAATAAATTGCTTCTATTGAATTAATCCACACTAACACAAATATGCCCCATACCTTTTGCTTTTTCACTAACCATACACAAAAGGAAAAACGTTCGTATCAAGATTCACCTACAAGTACTTTGTCTCCTTTTTTGTAAACTTCAACAGAGTCATCTCAAGATATTTTTCCTGTTAACTTAATTTTATAAAAAATATCGATATACATAAATGTCGACACTTTAAAGCAACTTATGTACCTATGTACTTAGTATGGAAAAATCCTCTGATTACCTCAATGTGTAAGTATTGGAACATACAACTATATACAGCTACAGGGAAGTGTATTTATACTTTTTGCTTACGACCTACGGCCACAAGATATGTAAATATCGAACTTAATTTACGTAACCCACAAGTAATATCTGACAAAATAATCACCTTTTTTAGCCAAAGAAATCAATACGGCATAACAAATATTTAAACTGTGACGCCATCTAGTTCAATAATTGTTTTTAAACGCAGTCACATGACTACAACAAATAGTGACATTTATTGTTCGTGGTTTTATTTTTTAAAACAAGTTTAACCTATTTTTCTATTTCATAACAACAGTAATAAGTAAAATAACCATACAAATGATATGTTTTATAGATTATTTCAGTGGCTTTCTAGACACCGCCACCGGGCGAATGCTATTTAGATGTAGGGTTTTTGAATACTAGTATGCACTTTTTAATTCCATGGTCTGTAAAAATTATATGGTTATTACAATACATTTATATTATAGATATCTATATATATATAGTTCTGTAACGTATGTAATACTTATTACACCCATGGAATTATTTCTGTCAATATTAACACGTGACTCTAAGCGTCGCAATCCTTTTTATATAGGGTATTGATAATACTGGGCTGTTATTAATGCACAATTATAAATAGACAGATTTCTAACTAACCCTGGATGGGCACAACTATTAAACTAAAAAGCGGGTTATAATGTGTCTGTATTATTAAACACTGATTCCATTTACTTTGCTGCTTAAAGAGGTTTAATCTAAAGAATGTTTTGAATTTTAAAATTTGCAATGTATATAGTGTTAAATTCTAAGGTTAAATTAATATCTTCACACGTTATTCTCAAACAAAATTCTGATGTTATCGAATATATTTGAAGAACCATAGAGTACCAAAAATTTTAAAGAAGAACTTTTAACTACTTTTAAAACAAAGCTTTTATCATTTTAAAATAATAATAATAGTGATAATGGTTCAAGTGATCAACCGAGAGTGTTATTGAGTTATATTCTAGTGTCCAGATTCTGTTGATGTTGATGCTGTTAGCCTATGCGGCTCTTACAGCTTCGTCGGACACAGTTCTTTTATCACTTATTTATTATGTTTTACGAAACGCAAGCCTTTTCTGATAATTTTAATACTGACGTCAATAAAATTTATTTATTATATATATCAATAGTACAAACTTTAATAATATTGACATACCAGTAACGTAATCCATACTTTTCAATTTATAATTTTTTGACGACTAAATATAAAACGCATAAACGCGTTTTATATTTAGTCATTTCGTCTTATATATTTTATTACTTGTCTAGCAACACCAATCACTCCATCTTTCTTTCGTTTGTGTTCCGTTTCCGTTGACAGATCTTTTTAGGTTTGATCTCTAAAAATGAAGGCGAAAGGAGAGGTAAGCAATTTTATAAAAAGTATGTTTATATTGCAAGAAGTGTAGAATCGCCTAGCAGGTTGGAAATCAAGTGTTAATTGGTGTTATAAATGAAAAAAATGTATTAAACCTATGGAAACGCCAAATGTCTGATACACGTTGCCTCGCCGCTCGTTTTTGTTGTCATAATTTTAACATATTATATATTAAATATTTTTAACATACATCAATATGACATAATTAATTCAATAATACCCGTAATATTCTTGAGATAACTGCCAGGTTTTAATTAAAGTAAAGCATTATTGGAATTTGTAGGTTAAGTAGGGCATGTCATTTTGTCGTTAGATGATGGGGTAAAGATAACAATTATGTATTACATGATGTTTTTATTAATATATTTTAATTATGTATGGAAGATGTAATTTTAATCTTTTTGATTTTTAGTTGAAGGAATACGAAGTCATCGGGCGCAAGCTGCCATCTGACAACGAGCCTAAGCCCCCGCTGTACAAAATGAGAATTTTCTCCCCGGATCCCATCGTTGCGAAGTCTCGATTTTGGTACTTCTTACGACAACTGAAGAAGTTTAAGAAGACCACTGGAGAAATTGTCTCCATGAAGGTAAACTCATATATTTGGTGAATATTCTCGTTATAGCTACCTAATTAATTACTTATTTCAACCTAAATAAAATCCACAACTAAAGAAATATATTTATATTATCTAAGGTCAGCTGGACTTTACTGTCGTAAAGTGATCATTCTAATGATTATTACATATATATAAAAGTTGAGCAAGTTTCAAAGGACTGTATTGTGATCTAGTAGAAAGATAATTTTAAGGATTCCAGTGTAAAATGCCAATTTAATTTAATTAAACTAAATTGGCATTTTAATTTTATTTTTTTAATATATATTATATGAACTTTGTATGTTAACAATGGAAGTATATTTTATATAATTTCATATTACAAACACTGATGTACTATGAACTTCTGGCCAAATATAGCATATAAATATCAGTGGAATCTCTATAACTTGAATGTCATGGGAAATGCAATTGATGTGTTGTGACTGAAATGATAATTTATTTTTAAATGAAAAAATGATTTTAAAATCCCATTAATGGATTAAATTTAAATGTTAAAATCAAGTCATTAAATAAGAGGAGGTTGAGAGATACTGTTATAATTTTAGGAGACCAAAAGTCAAATTATGAAAATTGCTTTAATTTCTATTTTACAAAATCCCTTCAGTATCCCAAAGAACTAACTAGTGATAATCTTCCTGGCTGTTAGTGACACCTTAGGAGGTGCTTTACCTTTTTTGTGCTAATGGATATATTTCTACTTTTTCTTCAGTTTCATAGTGTTGAACCACATTTTCATCTATTTGTTTCATAAAATCATGTGTTCTCACGCACACATGATTAATTTGTGCAAGTTAAACATTTCATGCAACCATTTCACTTTGTCATTTCTGAAGAGGTATGAGCAGAGGATCTAATTGAAAGAAAGAAAGAAAATTCTTCAAAGATCCTCTGGGATTAAAACAGAATATTTCCTCACCAGTATTTACATTTGTGGTTGGTTACTCTCTGTCAGATTATGTTGACCAATTCCTGCTATAGCCAATTATTTGATGCCGATGGATGGGTCTAAAATATGTTCAGTCAATTCCATTTCCAATTTGTTTTAATTTCAGGAAATTCCTGAAAAGAGTCCAATTAAGATCAAGAACTTTGGTATTTGGCTGCGCTATGAGTCTCGTTCCGGTGTCCACAATATGTACCGCGAGTACCGTGACCTGAGCGTCGGTGGTGCAGTGACAAAATGCTACCGTGATATGGGTGCCAGACACAGAGCACGTGCTCATTCTATACAGGTATATATATTTATTAGAAATAAATAAAAACTAATTTCTTTGATTTTCAATAACTTCATTTAGGTAAGTTTTGAACTGAGAAGAAAAATACATAATACTGTCAGTTTTTAACTGTATAAAAAATGTGCGCTGGGACTAAGTATACTCCACATGATAGAAATGGTATTAGTAGGTGTAAATGGTGAATGAATAGTTTTTAACTCCCAATAATTGTTGAGAAATTATTAAGGGCTTAATTTACGGTTCAAAATTATTTACAGTATATATTAAGATTGATTGAGCTGAGAAAAGACTCAAAAGAATGTAGTTCTCTTTTTTTAGAAGAGGTGAAAAACAAGCAGACCCTAATGGTTAGTAATGCCTGCAGCCCATGACTATCATATTCGTCTGGGATGAAGAAAATCTAGGAAGGTGTATCTGTCCCTCTGGGGTTTAGTTCAAATATGTTGTCAGTTATCTCAGGTCTCCTGTCACCACATGAAACTGTGGCACTAAACTATTTAATCCTAGTATCTTATTTCAAAGAGTGAAAAAATTTAATAAATAAATATAATATAATTTGTAGCTTTGTCTACTTATTGATGCTACAGCTATGTTGTAAATGCTGTGTGACAGGTAACTGCTCAATATTAGGTTGATTTGAGTTAAGATTACAAATGTATGAGTATTTGTGTAAATTGTTTGTGGCAATATATACAGCACTTCTTGTGGCTATCAAAACTTGCAATTATACCGTCATGATCTGTTCTGTTAAAATAAACTTAACAATTTAGAGCAATTTACACACATCTTAGTCATGAAAAAATAGTTATAGTATATTGTTGTAGACATCAAATTTATTTACATGTTATAAGTAAAGTTTATGATGAAGTCTAATTAGGTACATAATAAAACAAGGTTCTTTTAGTTTCACTTTTTTGTTACTTTTCAAAATGTGAATTTAATTTTATATTCATTCTTTTAAGTATTATAAAAGAATGAATATTAGATCAACTGCATCTTACAATTTCAAAATTAACAATCTTTATCTATAAATTTTTCTCACTGACCTTAATTTAAGAATACAAAGTGTAAATAAAAAAGAATTAAATTATTGTCCCACTGCACTATAATCAATTCTTCCATAATATATCAACAATATAGTAAATTCTTTATATTTAAATTACAGATCATTAAAGTGGAAGTAATCAAAGCGTCTGCATGCCGTCGGCCACAAGTGAAACAATTCCACAACAGTGGCATCAAGTTCCCACTACCTAAGCGAGTCCACCACCACAAGCGTCTCAACACTTTTGCATACAAGAGGCCTAGCACATACTTCTTGTAATTTTATTGTATGAAAATATAATAAAAACCATGTAATGTGGGAAAAGAATTGCTTTTTATTAAATCAAATATAAGATAAATAACAAGTAATGGTTAGTTACCAAAGGATATACTTAGTACATTAAAAACAATATCTATGTTTATGCCTATACTGAGCATTAATTTAATTATATGTTGTTATTTGGTAATAGTCAATTAATTAATATTTCTTATTACATTTTGTTGAAAACTATTGTTACATTTCTGTGCTTAATGCTTAAATCATTATGAGTATAACAGATTTTGTATGTGCATGTCAGTTTAGCAGTTGTTATTTGCTTGCCATAGAATAACAAAGTGTGGGAGATGACTCGGCTGATTTATTCTATTAGAATATAAATTATTTTGCTGCAAGTGTAGACTGGGATCGCTGCTACCCTGCATAACCTGTTAAACTGAGTATAATCCTGAACCACCCAGACTTGAATTGGTTGTCACTCTATCTAGAGGTGTCCTTCACAGCAATGGCCAATATGTGGTTGACACTGCTATGAGCTATGTGGCTTTAGTTCTTATGCGGGTGTCCTCATTTAGTATTTGGTCACTCGCTGAGTATTTTCGAGCTTCCTCATACTCCCACGGCCAGCAGTGAAGGACCATGTTTCAGTTATGTAGGTCACTACTGGTAATGCACTGATTCCAAGTCTTGCCTTTCAACATTGGTGGATCTGAGCAGTTGTGGGAGTGACTTATGGTATATTATTTCAATTAGCTGTCTATGAAAAAAAAAATTAAGGAATAATATTTAGCATTTTTAAGCTTTATTGTTTAATTTAATAATTTGTCGTGCTTGTTGAAATTAAACAGCCTAAAGTTTAATTATTACAGAATCATTTTTATTTGTAAAGTTCTGTGTATTCTGTTATAACAATTTTACTTACCAAAATCGTGTGATGGCCTTCTTCACAGCCGATTTGAAACTTTAAGAATACGTCGAAGCATACGTAAGAATCGTATTAAGTCGAATACGGTCTATTGTATGTGTTACACGTAGCGTACGCGTATTATCCTTTTTCTATATATATCTTTTTCCGTTAGTTCAATTAAGTAAAGTTGAGTATGCCATTTTTCCAATACAATAACAGTATACTGATATGGTATCGTTGCGTTATTTGGACATAGTAATGACGAACACGTGCTTAAAATTTAATAACGATTACCATGCTATATAATAACCGTATTACGAATTCCAATTATTGGGCGATGATTTAAATTATGTTGAACGTAGGAATGGTACATTAAAATGACGCTTAAGTTACAAATATAGATACATTTTAACCTATTCAATAACTGCAAATTATTATGGAGGAATTCTGTAAATGCCGCAACTGAAGCGAAAATATAGTCGCCTAATGCCAGGGGCGTTTGTAAAGCAGCAAAATGGCCACGGAAATCAAACTAAATTGACACCAGTCTGAATAATACCGCAATTACAACGACAATTTGTGTGAAAATTTTGAACATTGTAAAAATTTATTCAATTTCAGTATAGGTATATAAAAAGCATTCCGTATCGATAACTCATTGTATAATAGTCATGAATTGCATTTGGCATCACCAAACATGGTTGGCAGAGTGGCATTACCATGGTTTTCTGAAGTATTTAGTTAACTATGAGAATGTACTTGTTGTTTTTTACAGATTTGGTGCCGACTCATTCATGTTACAACTAGAAACTTGTTGTAACGTGGCTCTACCATGTAATTCTTGCCTTTATCACAAAGAATCCTCATCAAGTTTTCGATTTTTAAATATTGTTCAGTATTTTCAAATGCTAGATCTTGATCTTGTTTTGTTCCAAGCTCGTGTCACGAATACGAGAAGAAGAAAGAGTGTCCGATGTAATGCATGTGGAAGATCGGGGAAATGTTTACATGCAGTATCAAGGACCCGGAAAATACATACAACTCACCTAGACCCGAAAACCAACCTGTGACACATTGCAGACCGGTTACACAATATTGATACATATTTAAATTAAGAAAATAAATATTTTTATCATATTAAATCACAGAAACATATACAACGCAGAAAAAAGCGTCGCTTTATACGACGACGACTATCAAAGATGAGATCAACTAAAAAAATATCGTTTGTCATCGTTATTTGGTAAAATTCTACATCAACATTTTTAAGTCACACGGTTGGTCCGAAAATCGATTATAATTTTTATATGGGTTAATAGATATTTAAATGAATCACCATGACTTGGCAAAACACTGATTGTAGACAAACATATATATTTTTTTATACAATAGGTGGTGAACAAGCTAGCGGCACATCTGATGGTAAGTGATTACTGCCGCCCATGGACACCCGCAATACCAGAGGAGTCGCAGATGCGCTGCCGGCCTTTAAGAAAGATGTAGGCTCTTTAGGATTTTCAAGAAAGTATCCTAACTAAGGACCTCTACGATGACGTATCTGTACGGAAATACTGGTGACAGCTGATTCCACAGAGTAGTTGTGCGTGGCAGAAAATTTCGCGTATAGCGCACAATGATGGATTGCCAACCATCAAGATGATGAGGATGAAATTTTGAATTCTGTCGTAATGTACGATGTTAAAGCTCAGAGACTGGAATTAATCCGGACAACTCCTCAGCTATATGCTGCACAGTTTAATAAATTGTTGTAATATGTGAAATGTTGTTAATGAAGGAAATTATGAAGGATTTTCGTAAACAGCTAGCTGAACAGACAGACGTCCTGTTAAAATTTCAAAAAAATTGTTGGTGATCCGTTTTGTGCATTTTTAAAATGATGCATCGTTCGAACAGTGAGGATATGGTCTTGAGTTCATACAAAAATCCCTTAAGAAAAAGGACTTTTATTCAATTTTTTCATATTTATTTATGTATTTATCTTACTACAACATCGTATATCTCACACAGTAATATTACAAAAGAAACTTATCTGATACATACGACAACATGTTAGTACACAACACTGGCAATTTAAACTTTATACATATATATAAATAAATGAAATGAGAAGAAAAACAGACAGAAAAACAAAGGCCAATGTTCCACTATTTAAATATTGTTTAAATACCGAGTAATTTCTTCTTTGAGCTGAACAATGCTATCGTGGATGATATCCACATTCGTATTTACTTTTACCAGCTTGTTATAGAGAGAACATGTTCTTACTAAAGGGGATTATAGGCCAAGGTTTGTTTTGGTCAGAGGAGTGAAAAATAATTTTCCATCCTTTCGGTTATTAGTTCGCGGTATTAAAAATGTCAAACTTACAAATAGATGGCTACATTGGAGTGAATTATGGAGGAGTTTGTGAAGGAAACAAAGATCCAAAGTAACTCTCCTATTACTCAGAGAAGTCATCCCAAAGTGAGCCAACCTATCACTATATGGGTTTCTATGTGAGAAACCGTTACAATTTAATGCCAAGTGGCGAGTTCAAGCGCGTTGGATACTCTCAATCCGTTGTGATTGAGTCTTGTAAGTAAAAAGGCTTCCAGGTCACACTAGCGTATTCGAGATGGCTGCATAATATATTTTTGTGGTGTAGACAGAAGAGAAATATTTTGCAAATAAGTTTGCAGTATCTTCACCAGATTGCGCCGTTAAGTTTTCCAGAAGCATTTCAGCAGGGATTGTAGAAAGTCTGTCCTTTTTATTTTTTATATAGCTCCATAGAAGCTGAGGGTTCTTAGAGGATTCAATGGTTCTTTTGTAGCTTTTAAAACATTGATCATAAAGTTTGTGGCAGCGTCTCCTATGCAATTGGAATTCGATTTCATCCCGTGGATTTTGGATTTTACGATAGCGTTTGTAAGTTTTATCCTTTTCCTTAAATAGTTTTATAAGCTCATGACCTCCTATATGCTCATATTTAGAAACTAAATAAACTCTAAGCCAGTAAAATCGTTATGTCAATCATACAAAAACACCTTTTCAAGTAATTCTCAAACGTTTGATTTAAACATACAGACCATTACTTCGTAAAGTTAAGATCTGCCAAAGGATTTAACTTTATATATTTATATATAGATTTTGTGTCCAAAAAACTTGCGATATTTAGATAATAATCATAGTTGTTATTTTATTACATTGAGTGTAACATACGAGCACATGACATCAACATTCATCTTTCACAAGGAATCATAATGCAGATGCGTTGTCACCCTTGAGGACTGAGATGGAATGCCTCGTCACCAGTAATCAAGCAATACATTCGTGGTGTGGTCCTACCACGGTCGAGCTGACCCATTCATACTGCACCTAGAAACAAAATGCAGTGTAGCTCTACCACCATAAAGTGGAAATAAGAAACATTTTAGCACTGCAATTACTATGGTAAGGTCGAGAACGAATGAACACGTTGGCTGGAGATAGGCCGCGCTTGTATAAATACATTGTCGAAAGTGATAATTCCGGCATGCGAGCGACGACTGCGCTACCGCACGTATTGTGTTTGTTTTAACTGTTTTTTTTCCGGTGTCGTCACTTGCCAAAATCTCCATATATTTTTTATTTTATTTGGTGATTTTATATAAATATATAGGAGCTTAAAACAAGATTAATCTTTCAGCTGGTCAGTGAAAGTTTTTGAGCGGTTGTAAATGGAATAAAAAATCTTTAAAGGTAATAGCTTTTTGTGTCCAATTAAAAATTTAAAACAAAATATATTTATTTAAAGTATAACTAAGTTACTCTTCTAATCAAACAATATATACAATATAATTATGATCACCCTATCACTTCTTGATTATCTTAAAGAAATTAATTAAATAAAACAAGAAACGAGTTGTATTTCGAAGATATATTGCGACTATAGATGTATGAATGATGTTTTATGGTAATAAATAATTAGCACTATATAATAAGTCTTCACTAGTTTTCTTTAGTATTTTTTTTTACAATAAACGGCGTTGAAATCATAGCGGATTAGGATACGATAGTAGTATAAAACAAAGCCTAACCAAACTACTAAATGTAACTCAGTATTTTTGATTTCGAATTTTAAGGCAAGAGTTTCCGTATTTATGATGTTGTGTTATTTGATTTGTCTGAAATCTGAACTCGAACGTCTGAAATCTTCGCGCCTTAGTATAGAAAATCAATCTGTTCTGCAGGTGGATTAAGATATCATATCTTATTTGGTTTTACTATGTATTCATTAAAACTCATTTACAGTACATTTGTAATTAATAAAAAAAAACTAACTTCCGCCCGCAACTTCGTTCGCGTAAAGAAAGGACCCTTCTAGACTATAATCTATGTCCGTGCTACATTTCATCCATACAAAAGTCCAAACTTTCGCATTTATGTTATTAGTGAAATGATGAATATGATTTATTATATAACAAAAATTATATAAAAAAAGTACAAACAAAAACACTAGACTTATGTGCCGCGACCTTTAGTAAGAATTTAATATTACAAATTGTCACTTAATACGACTATATCCATTTTTCAATTGTCAGTATGACATTGGAAAAAGATAACTATTTGTTTAGACTGACAAAACAGACGTGCGAGCAGCACAACTTTATTCATAGTTATTGGATCGTTTTCTGTACGATTAACAAAGCGACCCTTAGTTAATATTAAAATACCAAAGATATATTAATTACTATTGCAAGCTAGTTCTGATTCGGAATAATAATAATACAACAATGCGTTCAGGGCGTTGTTGGGGCTGCCTCGGTTCTGTAGCGCGTCGGGGATGTTCGCCGAGGCACGAGTCGATTGTTTCTATACGACCATGCGGAAACGGTGCACATCCCTGTATCGTCGGGTCCAGGTCAGCCCGAACAGCATCCTGAGGGTATTAGCAGACCGTTATGACTGTTAGTACTTGAACCATTGTGCCATGGTTCACTTACTGACTAATAAATAAATAAATAATTAATAATAATAACCTCATAGGTAAATAAATTTAATGCTTTTAATTGACATTTTAACTATATTTAACAATTAATAATTTTATAATCTTAGTGGAGCAGACCTAATTGTTTATTGTTATTCTTTGTTTGTTTTATTTTATGTTTTTGTCTATATGTGTTGTGTATTAATTGTAATTTATTTAAATGTATAAATGTATTAATGGGTCACTGTTATCCGATAGTAAATGAATTGAATTGAATAAAACGTAGCTCCTAGATTTTAATTACAAAAAATTATAAAATAGACATATATTTATTGACAACGACTCTTTAAACAATATTTGTAAAATCCTTGTCATCTGAATTAAGTATGTTACAGAGATCTGTGTCTTCTCAATCAGATCCAAATCGCAGGCAAATGTTATAGGTAGTAAGCTTATGCGTTATAAAATTAATCTATATATATATATATATATATAGATGGAATACACATATATACTGAAATTGAATATATCTTTACAGATGTTCAAAATTGTAACACTCATCGTCGTTGTGGTTGCTGTATGCTTCGGACTGGTGTCGTACATTCAGCATGTGCCTGATCCACCAAATTTCGATCTTCAAAAGTGGTGGGGGAATGGACCGAAAATTTCAGACGATGAATCGATTAGACCTTTCAAAATAGAGTTTAACGACACGGTAATTGTATATATATCCGCTTATAGTTTGTTTCTTACAATTGAATTTCCGCGCATTGATTCCGTACCAAAAAAAAGTAAAAGTAAAGAAAATTACTATATATATGTGAATTGTTAAAGTTTTCTGACACTTAGTTTATGAAGTAAGGATCTTGAGATTTATGCTTTGCAAGAAGTATAATGGTATGAAATTTGTTTTTTTTTGTATATGTTACAAATTTAGAACCCTTATTACAATTGTTATATACACTAACTTTGGTAACTAATAGATTATTATCAAATGACATTAATTTTGTTTTTAAAAACAGTCTACCCACGGATGAGGACAAAGATGGAATGCTTTACTACCCGTATTTGGATCTAATTTCAAATTTGCGTCCTATATAAAGTGTTTTTCGTAGAGAGTATGTACTACTAGGTACGGGTCAAATTCAAAGCCTGGACATTTGAATTAAAAAATAATTTGTTGCTCCATGTTCTGAATACGGCAAAAAAAATTACATATAAGTTTTGCTTATTCAGAACATGGAGTATAAATATATAAGATTTGTGATTACAGATGATAGAAGATCTAAAGACAAGAATAAAAAATAGGCGTCGATTAACAAGACCATTAGACGGTATAAAGTCTGAATACGGCATAAATACTATTTATTTAGAAAAAATTATGGATTACTGGGTTGATAAGTATGATTTTAAAGAGAGAGCCAATAGTTTGAATAATTTTCCTCGATTCAAGACGCGCATACAAGGATTGGATCTACATTTCATTAGGGTGAAACCAAAAATGAAGGAAGTGAAAACGTTACCTATTTTGATGTTACACGGATGGCCAAGTTCGTCGAAGGAGTTCGTAAAGGTTATCCCTATGTTATCGAACCAAAGAAATGGATACGATTTTGTATTCGAAGTTATTGCTGTCGATCTACCTGGGTTTGGTTTTTCAGAGGTAAATTATTTGTTTAATGAAAACATTTTGCAGACATTATTAAATTACAGACCGTTCATACATTCTTTCTGACGATCCAAAGAAAATATGACAGCAGTGTAGGATTTATTGAGCCGAAAATTTTCGGACAAACGTAGACGCATTTACTAGTCGAGCCCATCTCCATTCCGATGTAGGGCTTGTAAAATAAGATTGGGGAAGGGTTCAGATGTAGTGTCAGAAACACAGGAAGATACATACAACACCAACAATTTTTAATTTTCAAACATTGCTCTATGACTGGGAGAGAAACAAACGACTCATTTATAAAATAAAATATGTGATAGTAGTATGGGTAAGACAGGAAGAATGTTTCTGACGCATTGAAGACAGAATTGTAGTAGCAAACATAGCAACATAACGCTGTGTTTGGTCTGGTGAGTGTAGGGATCCGGACACCCTTATAATACTGGTTATGATTCCTTTTCAAGGATTAATGGCCGTAGGAATCACTTGTCATCAAAAATAATAATAATAGAGGATTATGGTATCGGTTCGAGATCATTAATTTAGATCATCGCGGTAATTGAATTTAAAAGGAAAAAGCTGATTCTATCGTGTTCATACTAGATCAGTAATTTCTTGTTAAAAATAGATTAGATATGTTAAACATATTTAAAAAATAAGTCAAATATAAGACGCATAGTCTTAAATATCCCATATAGGTATATAAATATTCAAACATCCCATGAGAAAAACACTCCTTTCATATTGTAAATAGCAAAACTTAAAATATATTGGGAAATTCACCAGAATACGCTGATATACATCTTTTTTTTTTTACTTTTAAAAACCCGTTAATATGTCTTAAAGCTAGACATATAGTATTGCGGCTCATGTACATTATTACATGTTGATTACATTAAATATTTATATCAAATCCATTTGGTTAGCGCACGTGATAAAGCTCTCTCAATCAATTAATTTATTTCTTTTAATCAATTAATTTCTTTATCAATTCAAATATAACAATATTACATATTTTTTTATATCGTACAATTCGTATTATTCACATAAGTATATTAGTCTATGTGGACCATTTTAATATCTATACTAAGTTTCGTTTGTCCAGATAATTCTAAGATTCAATTAATAACTATAAATTTAGTGACTTACCTAATCGACAACTAAATATATTTAATGCAATTAGGAAATTTAGGCTCAGACTACGGCTTTGGAATAACAGTGTAAAAAACAGTGTGTTTATCCAATTAATAATTCCATGAAATTCAGGGCACCAATAAACCTGGCCTAAATCCAGTTCAAATTGGTATAATGATGAGGAATCTCATGCGACGACTGGGATTTAATCAATTCTACATTCAAGCGGGTGATTGGGGTTCCCAAACTGCCTCTCATATGATCACCTTATTTCCTCAAGATATATTAGGGTGAGTATTAAATATTTCGAACATATTTTTGAATTTACGAGCTGTAGTAAGAAATTAGTTGAGGTGTTTATGAAATGGTTCGAACAGGAAAGGATCACGCTCTAAGTACCAACGTAATATCTCCATATCGCTTCTAAGTTCCGCCTGGTGAGTGAGAGTAACCGGAGAACAAACTACGGGTAAGGCAGCATTGTAAATTAGGCATGGCAAAGCAACTTCTGCTTCACCCGTTCTCCGGAATGGGATGAAGGTGTCATGGGTCGCAGTGATCATTAATAAAAGGTAAACTGTGTTGAGATTTCTCATGAAACTGATAAAAAAAGGGAGGAAGACTCAATCGATCGTTCTATGTATTGTTTTTATTTATTTTCATATTATGTATTTCTTCTGAACACAATATAAGATTAAGTTCTGTAAATGTTATAATAAAATAATTCTCCTGACATGACCTACTTAAATGATGATAATTTATGAATTATTCAGTAAACAGGGTTATTATTGTAATTTGTGTTGGTATTTTTAAGATTAGTTAGCAAGTATGTCTCTGGTAAAGTGATGATCTGAGCGTCAAATTTAATTATGATATTGTTAAGGAAATTAGGATTAAGCCATCAAAGAACGATGGGGTGACGTAGCTCCATGTCTAGTCGATTTAGCTTACTGCACTTCAGAAACTCTATTACGGACAAAATTATAAAGTCAGTTGCAGTTCAGAGAAATTTAAACAAGCACAATCTTTGAGTCACACCATAAAAATTATATACCAAATTGAAGAGTAACGGACTTTTGAACCTAATAAAAAGTTATAAACCCAATAAAACTCCACACAACACAATTCCAACGAGACTATGGAGGACTGGCAAAAACCTAGCTGATAAATGATGAAATAATAGGTTTTGTTGTTTTATTTAAAGGAATTACTTGATTCGATTAGATTTTCATTCGAAATAGAGTCCAAGAATAACCCAAGTGTTTTGCTAAGATATCATTAGTCAGAATTTTAGTATACTTATCATGGATATGCATTATAAAGACGTACGTATTCATATGTTTGAAATACAATGCGCATTCACATTCATGTTTGAACTTAGAACTTATATAAAAAATTTCGTAGAGTTCGAGCGTTGTACCGTGGTAGTTACGATATAGGTAGTTTCTAGCTACATCGTACATGTCAAATGGAAAAAAAAGGCTTCACTGAATACAAGTGTTAAATAGTAGGTACTAATGCTGCTGTGTTACCGTACGAGTCTTTCCATGTTAGTGGCAGAGGAGACAATGCAAGTGCATCTTGTCTCTCTGTTCAACACAGATGTAGTTGTTTATGTCATCATTTCCCATCATATTAACCGTGAACTCGTTTGTTAATCTAAAAAAAATAATTTACCTTTTCTTTAGATATATTATATATATTCTTCTATGTAAAAGCTCTAAGTAAAACCATTTCACTCTTGTACTGAATAATAAATTCAAAGATGTATCACATATAATTAGGAGTGGAGTTTATTTTTTTAATCTTTGAGAGTGACAAACACGAACGCAGTTAACCTGATGGTAATTGATTCCTGCGGCCCATGACATCTACATTCATCCTAGACAAGGAATCATAATGCAGATGCGTTGTAACCCTTGAGGCCTGAAATGGAATGCCTCGTCACCAGTAATAAAGTTCTCCGGATCCCAACACTCACCAGACGAAACACAGCAGCATTATGCTGCTATTACACGCTGGTATTGTATGGTCTTACCCCGGTCGAAATGACCTCCTCCTGTATCCATGTGATGTCATCCTGCAGCTAGAAACAAAACTGCAGTGTAGCTCTACCACTGCTGTTGTTTGTAAGTGTAATTTTCTAATTTACTTTAAATCTATCCAAATACCATCATGTATCGAATCACATACCGTAACGTGGTGTATCTGTGTGTTCGTATAATTTCTTAATTTAGATGTCATCATACATTTTATAGGTGTGGGCTTAACTGATACCCCAACTGGTATGGCGGCTTACGTAATAGAAAAAATGGGCGTATGCAGTAACAAAGATCAAACTAATACTATCCACGGGGGCATAGAGAACTTAGAAATAGACGATGTGTTAGATACTCTCACTATACTATGGGTGAACAACTGCATTGTAACTTCCATGAGAATCTACGCAACGGGATTCACTGCAAAAGAAGTTACGATAGTTCAGAAGTAAGTTTTAATAAACGTTTATATGTTTTTATTACCCTGGGGCCTTTGTATTTCGATTTTACAAACATGACAGGAAGTACATTATTGACCTCCTATAAAGGTGTGATGTAGAGGTGGAAGGGAGAGGTTTATTTCAGATTTGCTTGGCCTGACTTGACCTTGTTGACTCAATGAAAATGAAGGTCTCGTTAAGCGAACCTGACCACTCACCATTTCGTTAATACACGTGTATTTGTGTGTAAAATGTATATATTTTTATGTAATTAAAAGCACACAAATTTAACTATAAATACATATACATATCATAAAATTTCTCAAAGTAAAAAAAATTCTACTATCTTTAAATTTTTCCAGCATACCAACAGAAGTGCCTACTGCCGGTATCAACTTTTTACATGAGGGTTTCTACCAGCCGGATTGGATAGTCCGTGATAAATTCCAAAATTTAGTCCGTTCAACCACCTTGAATTTCGGCGGCCATTTTGCTGCTTTACAAACGCCCCAGGAACTAGTCGATGATGTTTTTTTTTTAGTCGTTGATCGTTATTTAATAAATAATACCTGTAAATAAGATTTGTGACTAATAATATAATATTTAGAACTCGTTGATTTTATGTATAATGTTATCGAACCCTTTCATTTTTAAATTTAATTGTTATTTTACATTCAAAAAGGTTCTCTTACATAATTAGGATTTGTTGATGTAATAAAGAGACAAAAAATTTTAACTTTTATATATTGTTTTTACTGAAATAAAATAAATTTCTATTTAGGTATTTTTGGCGACTTTTGTGTCAGACTAAGTTAAAATTTAGTTTCTTTAATAATTTATGTCACGGGCACTGGTCACTGTGGCCATTCGTAATATATTTTGACATCTGTTAAAGCATTTAATATAAAAGATAGCTTTATTAAATGGGAAGTCGAAAGAAGCATTTTTGGAATATTTTGTGGCACAGTGATAGAGCTACGCTGCAGTTTGTTTCTAGACGCTAAATGAATGGGTCAGTCCGCCTTCACAGAATATCAGCGAAAAATGGCAGCTGTGTTTCGTCTGGTGAGTGTAGGAATCCGGAGACCTTTATTAGTGGCGGTGAAACATTCCATCTCAGATCCTCAAGGGTGGCAACGCATCTGCATTATGATTCCTTGTCAAGGATGAATGTAGATGTCATGGGCCGCAGGAATCGCTTACTATCAGGTGAACTGTGTGCTCTTTTGTTACTCTGAATGTAATAAAAAACATTTTTTTTTGAAGATGTGTCGTTCTGAGAGTCCAGTTAAAGCTGCTGAAGATAAAATGAAAGCCAAAAATTATAGATAAATTGATTGATACGAACCACAATGTATGAATGTGTAGTGAGATCGTTGACTTCATAACTCCGTTCATAACGTTTCGTAACCTATAACTCGTTTTCTTAAATCTTGACAGCGCTCATTTTATATTTTCATCGAAAACAGGTGACACTATCTGTTTGGTAAGATTTCATCGTTTCTAACAGACAATGACGATCGTTACAAATACCCAGAGGCGGCTTTACCTATAGTGCAGGTTGTGGTTGCATACGGGCTCATCGGTGTTAGGGGGGCGCCGGTCTCGGCACTTTCAAAATGACCGATCAGCTGATCGAGCTAGTATGAAAATAATGCTACATGGGCTAGAGACGCCTTTGACTATATCCGATCACCACTACTCTTTATATTCTTCAGATCTGCCAACTACGGATTATAACTTTTCCGGTCTTCACCAATTTTTTTTAAACGGCAAAACCTTAACTTAAAATGAGGCTGTCAATAATAACTTGAATCTGTTTTCTGCTAGCAAAGAGCAGCCTGGTTTAAATAACTTGGCATCAGACCAAAATAGGGAATAGTATATAAATCCATAAAACATTTATGTAATATAAAATAGTCTTTCATTCACCGAAGATAATTTTCTTATATGCTTTGGTTATCACAAAGCATATAATGCAATCAAAATTATTCCTAATTTTTGCAATTTTGAAGATAAAGGAACCACACCATGTACAGGGTAATTGCAATTACTTGTGAAGTTATTACTAAATTTGTACTAGTGGCTTTCTGTTGACCTTTTAAGATTTGTGTAATTGAACCACCAATAAAATGGTATAAGTTTCGCATCTACGGTTCGTGTACTAGTTTTATCTGGTCTGGTTTTCACGTATTAAAGATTTTAATACATTACTTAGTTACCTAGGTCAAGGTTCCTTTTTTCGTATTGGTATATTTAATTGATATACAAGGTGGCTTTGGGTCTTGATAGGTAGACGACTAGATTAAAACTTAGCTATTCCGGGATGTTTCGGACGTAGCTTTGATGGGAAGAGAAGAAAAACCGGATTATTTTTTGCAGCCCGCTTTCAAGCAGCCGTTGATTAGGTATATCGGGTTTTGTTTACACAAGCGATCGAGGTGGACCTGTCGCTGACCTGATCCTCGGCCGGGTTGGATGTACCTGTTCTATGATTTTGCCGATTCAATGACACAGGAAGCGAGTGTAAGGTTAAGAAGTCAAGTGGTGATTTCTATTGTTGCATATGGTCTTATCCCAATTTCCCTTCAATTCCAATAATTTATTCAGAGGTATACAACCCGTTTTTAAATATTAGTAGTAATTTCATAAAAAGTTATTAGGCTGTTACGAAACATGATGAATGTTGTGGAATAAATAGAAAGAGTGCATTTAATGTAAGTGCCGTCTTATGGACAATTGTCAATATATTGCAAAATCTCCAAAAGTTAGTATGGCTCTTACTTTTTGGTTAGGTAAATAAAAGGCCGCTGTTAAAAACTTCATATTTTATTTTGCTTTGAAGCTTGCAATAAAAATATAATTCAATAGATTATTATTATTCAATTATATTATATTATTATTATACAATTCATCAAAGAGACAACTCTAATATCATCGATTACATTAACCGCTTTGATTTTTACATTGGTTTATTTGACAAACGGAAAAATCTTTAATAGAATGGAAGCAAAGTTCAAAAAGCAAAAATGTATTCATAAAAAACTTTTAATTTGATATCTTATTTAAATCTAAGAGTATTTTAGATTTTATTAAAATAATCTAAAATAAACCAAAGCAATATGTTTTTTGTTTTCATATATTTACGAAACATTTATAATAATAATAATATATTTATTTTCAAGCTTGTTAGTATTAGTAGTTATCTTGTTTATAAAATAAGTTTAAAAATACGTTATATAAACTTAAATTAAATAATGTGTTTCTAATCACTATTGAATTCTGGATCAGAACTACTTCTGATCAACGAATATAAAAAAAAATCTTTCTGTGTGTTGCTATTGCAATTAAATGCTATAAAATGTGTGCTGATTTGCTAAGTCCATTAGTATAGGTTTAGTATAGTATATCTATAGTACTAATATGTAAGTAATCAGTACATTGCACCCTGTAGTTTTACACACATTCCACACACGAATTTTAATACACTAATAAACAGTACATTAAAGTATACGTATTCAAGCGTTTTTAAGCTACTCTTTAAAACCATTTACAATGTTTTTGAAGAATTTCTGACACAAATTATCAGCTTATTGTGCATCGAATTAATATCTATATTTTTAGTAAAACACTATTAAATACGTAATTAAAGTTCTAACCCCAAAAATCTTATGAAGATATTTTAGTTTTAAGGAAACGTGCTAGTTTGTTATTCTCAATGTAATAAAAAAAATAACAATGGTGAAGAGAGTTATTCGGACATCTTTCAATAAATGGTAATTTAATTTTAAATATATTCATATTATTAAAAATTGTATACTTTAGATCTTTTCTATTACTTTATCCAATACTTTAATAATGAATATAATGTTATATAATAAGATTCAAGATGCACTTGGCTCGTCCACCCTAAGGTCCGAGATGGAATAACGTTCAATCAGTTCTGGACGGATCCCTATACTCACTCTATTTCATTTATTATTGTATCGTACTGGTATTCTGTGAGAGCATGAACTTATCACGGTTAAGTTGGCCATTCATGCAATAGCTAATAACAAACTATATCGTGGCTCGGCGACATAAAAATGTGGGATAAGCATAATCAGTTTAAGTTACTAGTAAACAAAATATGTTAATGGACATATTTCGTAATTATAATAAAAGTAATATGGTCATTGGAAACGTATGCAACTTTGAGAATAAAGCACTATAACTTTCTTTTAATTTTATTAGGGGAGAAAACGAGGTTCGCAGCGCACTCGATGGTAAGTTATTCCCGGGATTCTTTGCTTTATAACACACCCGAAAACTAAGATGGAATGCCTCGTCACCAATAAAAAGTTCACATGCTTCTTTTACTCCTCAAACGGAATACAGTAGGCCTAAGCTACTATTATACTCTGATATTCTGAGAAAGTGGCCTGCTCCGCTCAAGAATACTTATTTGTGCTTCATAAAAATAGATTTCATGTGCCATGTTTCTATAAGAAGTAATTTTGTTTCAACACAAGCATGAACTTTTAAATATCCATATCTTTTAAAGACCGGCGGCTTAGAATAGCATCACCCCCACTCTTCCCGTGGGTGTCGTAGGAGGGACTAAGAGACTATACTATGATATGCCAAAAGTCACATGCTTATTTGAGCAATGGCAAGTAACTGCATTCCCTGCCTCCATCAGTCGTGTCGGTCACCCGATCCATTGATACTAAGAGGTTTGGGAACGAGAGAGTGGATTTACAGGAGCGCAACTGTTTGTTCACTATACTATATCATCACGCGCAGATGACCCTTGCGAAGTTAAATGGACTCCGAGACCAAAGTCCTGCAGCGATGGAGTGTCGGTGGTTGGATTTTGGACTTGATGTTTCCGGGTCTTAGTCGGCACTCTGCACGAAGGCGGTCAGACGATAGTGGTCTCTCCTTGGACTCGACAGAGGCGGAGGACAAGTTCGGCAGCACGTCTGATGGTAAAGCAGCCCTATTCAGGATCGCTCTGCATTCCCCAGCCCGGGGAAGGGCCTAGAAAAGGTGGTCTAAACATAGTCCGTCTCACCTCTCACCCAGACGACAAACCACGGGCGTCTGGTCATCGATCATACGCGGTCGAAATAAGAAACAGAAAGGTGTAAATATATGTATTGGTGCATGGAACGTACAAACTTTCTTGGATGCTGTTATCAACCTATGTCCTGAGAGAAAGACCGCTCTCATTGCTAGAGAGCTGGGTCGATACAATATTGACAATTAGCGAGACTCATCTTATGCCCACTATCCCAGTGGGCAGCTTTGTGAGCAACAAGGTGGATAAACCTATTACTGGCATGGAAAACTTACCTGCGAAAGGGCGTCAAGTGGAGTTGGTTTTGCCATTACTAATGGACTAGCAAGATCGCTACAAGAACTGCCCGTGGGAGTAAGTGATCGCGTAATGACACTTCGGCTTCAAATATCATCGACCAAGTACCTCCATCTTGTCAGCGTATATGCTCCCACATTACCCTCGTCGGATGTAGACAAGTGTAGGTTTTATCAAGAACTCCGTCATGTAAGGAGACTTCAATGCCCGGGTAGGAGCAGAATTTAGGGTTTGGAGAGTCGCCATGGTGTCGGAAGTTGTAATGCTAAAGGCATAGATCTTTTGACACTATGTGCATAGTTCGACCTGTGTATTACGAACACCTACTTTCGACTGTAAATATACGACCGTGAAAAATATAAGACCTCGGTGATGCAACCTAGATCCAAGCACTGGCACCTCATGGACTACGTCATCGTCTGTAAGAAATACATTAAAGATGTCTTAATCACAAGAGCCATGAGAGGTGCCCAGGGTTGGACGGATCATCATCGCCTAATCCGATCAAAACTTAAAATTACTTTAAAAACTCCACGTAGAGCATGCCATAAGTCTCCTATTAGCCTTGACTTGACCTGAAAAAGGTCGCTCATAGGCTTCTAAAAGCAAAAGTTCGCTAGCGGAAGGATAGTTGGTGGGCCGATCGAGCTAGCAAGCTACAGCATTTTGCTGACACTAATCAGATGGGCAGGTTCTTTGACAGGATTCAGTCAGTCTTCGGCCCAAAGTGCAGGAAAACGGCACCAATCTATTCGCGTGACAGAGCAAAAAGAAGTGTTAGCTCGCTGGGCGGAATACTTTAATGACGTAGCTTACGTAGACTCTCTGAATAGCCGGCCCATAGCAGATGATCTTGCTCTCGCACCAGACTTTAGTGAGTATATAACAGCAGTGAGAAAAATTTTAAAACAATAAGACCCCAGGATCAGCCAGCCTTCCATCTGTAATTGACCTTGAAAAGGCTTTCGACCGCGTACCACGCGAAGCTCTATGGCTTTATCTGCAAAAATCTGGTTGTCCTGGGATATTCGTGAACTTAATCAGGCAGCTCCATGATAACATGATGGCCAAAGAGGTCCTCTATGCCGACGACGTGTGTCTGATGGCCGATAGTGTGGAGGCACTTTAATCTTATGTGGCCGCTGTGCAGCAGTCTTGCCGTAGATTTGGTTTGGTTATCAGCATCTCCAAGACCTAGGTGCTTAAGCAACCATCTCGTAGTGGCGTAGCAGATACTTCAGACATAACTGTTGATGGAAAGCCCTTAACGGAAGTGTCTTCTTTTAAATACCTTGGCAGCCAAATCACGAAATATAATAGACTCGATGTAGAAATTCCATCTAGGATAGCAAAAGCTGCTGCTGCTTTTGGCCGACTGAAGCATCGTGTTCGGGGATCTAAAGCTGCAGACTAAGTTGTCGGTGTACAGAGCTATTCTTGCGATACTTTTGTGGATTGTACAGACGCGACATCCGTTTATTGGACAAATTTCATCTGCGAGGTCTACGCACTGTTCTGCGAATAAAGTGGCAGGATCGTATTCCCAACACGGAAGTTCTTCGTCGCTGCAAAATGTCCGGCATAGAGGCATTGCTTTTGAAAGGTCAGTTAAGATGGTGCGGGCATGTTTGGCGTATGGACGACTGCAGACTGCCAAAAGCAGTTTTATATTCCGAGCTCTCAGCCGAAAAACGCAATCGCGGCGGGCAGTACCTACGTTACAAGGACGTTCTCAAGCGCCATCTATCTGCCTGTAATATACAGACCGACAGGTGGAAGGGCTTTGCTTCATTGCGGCCAGAGTGGCGCTCTCGCGTCAAAACAGGTGTGAAAGATTTTGAAAAGACCCGTCTCATTGACCTAGACGCTAAACGCCACGAACGGAAATCTCGCCCCAAGCCCTCCTACAACTACACCTACAATGACACTGGTCAGCTATATTGTACCACTTGCGACAGGGTATTCAAGAACAAGTTCGGCTTCGCAAGCCATATCAGGACTCATGCCCGAAACTAGTTCATCATAGTAGTAGGGTCATCGGTCACGGTGTGGACAACTATATATTTTAAAGATAAGATAAAAGTTAAAAGATACTGAAACGATAAAATATCGCGAATATTTATAATTTTTATGACATTTATCGACAAACATCTGTGACCTGGAGGCGTAAGTGTAAAGGAAGTATAAATACCCATATTCGGTCCACTGCGCATTGGCGGACTTCACATATCATACAAATATTTTTTCTCATTTTATTTCTTAGACAGGTTGTGTGATTTGTAGTCCAAAAGAAATCCAAACTTCTCACTTTAATATTTCATACCTTTATCCGTTTCACTGTTGGGTAGGCGTTTTACTAATTAAAGTAAACCATCCTTTTATAAGAAAAAAGCCTATCCATGCCTCTACATAATAGCCATAGCTCGGATTCCTTCGGATAGACGTAACAAACACAGAAACAAAGATAAAATGGTATTTTCATTAAATGATTGAACTTATCGGAATCTATAACAAGAATATAGATTTTTTTAACTTAACCTATCTGAACATGACTTTTTTTAATTGTACAATTATTTACCTGAATAAGCCTCTCAAAACGCACAGAACGAACAATATCTTATGTATTTTTCATTTTCCAGTTAAATACTTTTATGCAAACCCAACGCTGCGCGATGCGAAGTCCGTCGTCCACTTATTAGACAGCGAGTGGCGTGTGCGTTCAATTTTGTAATAACATTGGATAGATTACAATGGGAAGATTGGATTGTAAATAAGGAGTGAAATTGACGGTTCAAATTATTTAACGCCATTAAAAAAACGAGTATTTTTTATGTTTCGTTCAACAGAAAACTAGTGAAATTAATTTACTGTAAAATTTAAGTCTCTTTCAGTTGTTCAGTTGTTCAACAATGGACAAATTGTTTGTAGTTAGTGTGTCGAATGAACGCTCAGTTTAAATTATGTCGGGCATTAACAAAAAATGCATTCTTAAATTTTGCTATTACAAAATGCAACGGTTTAACATCCCAAAACCTTCAAAGCCAATTTGGCCGCGGCCCGCTTTGCTTGGAATTTGTTGTTTCCTATGCCGTACACTGTATGCTGGCGACCATCTTTGGTAAATGTGATCGGTACCATTACTTTTGGAATTTCTCCTTTTGTTAATTTATGGGACCTGTAATAAAGGGGGCACACTTTTAGGATTATATAAAATAAACGTATCACATTCATTCACTACTCTCATTACTGACTGGGCAGCTTAGGCATCAAACTGCGTTTGGAGTACGGCCCTGACGCACCTGTCACGTCAACGTAGTAGGTATAAGTTGCGGCAAATATGTCTAGCGCTGACCGTTAATGCGCAGAAGTCGAAAATAAGGTATCCTCCCCAGGGGAGTCCAAGGGAGCGCGGGCGGCAATGCGTAAGCGCTTATTGGCTGTCTAGTCGTACTCTGGCCCGCGCACCGTTACGACATCCCGCTCGCTTCTGGTTTCGGCTATCAAAAGTTTTTTCTAGTTCTTTTTAAAATAAAAATTGTCACACTTTTATTTTTATGAAAAGTGGTACACTGATGTAATGTAAATTCTGTACATTTGTAATTAATAAAAAAAATCTACTAACTACCGCCCGCAATTTCATCGGTGTAAAAAAGAAGCCTTAAAGACTATAATCTATGTTAGTGCTAAATTTCATCCACACAAATATCCAAACTTTCGCGTTTATGATATTAGTGAGATGATGATGATGATTTATTATATATCTAGCTTAGACATAAAAAGTACAAACAAAAACACTTTGTTCGTAATCAATTTGTAGAATGAACAATTGCGTTCGCGACAGTACCCATGTGCAGCTATCCCCTCCACGTTTCGTTCACCGCTAGACTTACGTGCCGCGACCTATATATTTATATGTAAATCGTCGCTTTTATCTAGTGAGGTGCCGTTGCTACGTCACGTCAGCAAATACGAGGTTATCAGTCCACAAAACTTTTGTTCCTGTCCTTAATCACTATGCTTACGGATCTTTTATCGCAGGTGTCCTTGCCATCGATTCTATCGTGGGGAGAAACAAAGCACTCTCCGTAGCTCGCTGAGTAACTTCCAGCTTGCTTATAGGAATAGTAGTGAAGAATCAATTTAGTTTACCTAAATATTTGGTTTTTTTATCAGCTACGCTCCAGTTCATAGTTGTTCATAGATGCAGAATGAACGTATCAGCTCGACTGGGGTAGGATCACGCACCTCACAGAATAGCAACGTAAAATAGCGGCATAATGCAGCTGTGTTACGTACGGTGAGTGTATAGATCGGGAGACTTTTACTGGTGACGAGGAGTTCCATTTCAGTCCTCAGGGGTGACAACGCATCTGCATTATGATTAATTGTCAAGTATGAATGTAGATGACATGGGCCGCAGGAATCACTTGCCATCAGGTGAACTAGAAATAAGAATCAGAGGCATTTTTAATTAATTTTAATTACACCCACATTAATCATTGATAAGGAATTATAATGCGGAAGCGTTGTCAACTTTGAAGAGAGATATAATTCTATGACACTCATTATGTATCCAGATTATTACTTTCGCTAGATGAAACATAGTAGATCTAAGCTACTAAGTTACGCTGGAATTTCGGAAAACATGGTTGTACCAGACCGAGTCAAACTATTCGTGCTATAGCTAGTGCATGACTGCGGCGTGACTCTACCACGTATAAATAATAGTTCTGTATAAATTTAGCTTGTAGGCCTACGGTATAAATTACAGAGCCAAGGTGTTCTGGTGTGTAATTGTGTTGTATCACACTCACTGCGTCCAAACCTTCGTCTTATCTTATTGCGTGCGAAAAGAGACTAATTCTGTGTGTTGCGCAGATATTTACGGCACTTTAATGTAACAAGAAATAAGTTTCATCTGATAACAATCATAGATGACTCGGTTGTAACTAAACAGAAAGCTAATGGCCGCATATTTTTCTATAAGTACTGTACCGGACATCAAATTTATAAGATTTTAAGAATAAAATATTTTAATGTTACTATCGGATCATAATGTTTATTTATCATGAGGTAACTCGTACTAGCAACATTCAATTCATCTTCACTCTTGGTACTATCATCAATCGTCTCGTTAATGTACGTATTACTTCGTCTGAACTATTTTTGTTTTATGACCTATCTCAAATTTGGAGAAGATTTATAGAAAAAAAATATTTTAATGTTACTATCGAATCATAATTTTTATTTATCGTTGAGATAACTCGTACTAGCAACATTCAATTCATCTTCACTTTCGGTACTAACATCAATAGTCTCGTTAACGTACTTATTACTTTCGTCTGTACTATTGTTGTTTTATAACCTATCTCAAATTTAGAGAAAATTTATAGAAAAAATATATTTTAATGTTACTATCGAATCATAATTTTTATTTATCGTTGAGATAACTCGTACTAGCAACATTCAATTCATCTTCACTCTTGGTACTATCATCAATCGTCTCGTTAACGTACTTATTACTTCGTCTGTACTATTGTTGTTTTATAACCTATCTCAAATTTAGAAGATTTATAGAAAAAAATATTTTAATGTTACTATCGGATCATAATGTTTATTTATCATGAGGTAACTCGTACTAGCAACATTCAATTCATCTTCACTTTCGGTACTATCAAGCGTCTCGTTAATGTGCGTATTACTTCGTCTGAACTATTTTTGTTTTATGACCTATCTCAAATTTAGAGAAGATTTATAGAAAAAAAAAATTTTAATGTTACTATCGAATCATAATTTTTATTTATCGTTGAGATAACTCGTACTAGCAACATTCAATTCATCTTCACTTTCGGTACTATCAAGCGTCTCGTTAATGTGCGTATTACTTCGTCTGAACTATTTTTGTTTTATGACCTATCTCAAATTTAGAGAAGATTTATAGAAAAAAAAAATTTTAATGGTACTATCGAATCATAATTTTTATTTATTGTTGAGATAACTCGTACTAGCAACATTCAATTCATCTTCACTCTCGGTACTAACATCAATCGTCTCGTTAACGTACTTATTACTTTCGTCTGTACTATTGTTGTTTTATAACCTATCTCAAATTTAGAGAAGATTTATAGAAAAAAAATATTTTAATGTTACCTTCGGTGCATAAGACGCAGCCAAATGAGTTGATTTTTATATGTAAAAAGGTCCGTCTCATAGTCCGAAAAATACGGTACTCGTAATTTTGTATTGTAACTGCTCTAGTTTGTGATATGGCAAACAAGCTACACGGTTCACCTGTATGATGAGACGCATGACACACGCAGTCATCCTCGACTAGAAATCATGCTTCGTTATCAGTAATAATATTTCCGTCCGATTTCATTCTTTCACGAAGTGCTCAGTTTCTATTTTACGTTGGTTTTTGGAAAGCGTGTTTCTATCCCGGTCGAGTCGACCTAAGCGTATCAACAAGCTACGGACACGGCACCTCGACGTAGTGCTGCAGTGTGTGCTCAAACACGTAAATAAATAGTTAACAGAAAAACTAACATACCCAAACTGAGGACACGCGTAAATCATTTCCCTAATCACCCGTACTGGCTGAAGGGGTATCCGTTTGGAGAAGTTGTCAATCTCTTTGTGCATAATCTTGTATACCACGGACCAGACGGTCTCCAGATTGCCACCGCTGTCGAGATATATCGCACCCACTAACGATTCGAAAATGTCGCTGAGTGTCTGCGGAAAATTAAATACAATATTAAAAATAAACATTTACTTGTAATAATGTTTTTTAGTAATACCATTCTTTCATATTTACAACATAATACATTTATGTTCGTTTCACGATGAAATTTATTTCAAAACAATTAAAATGGCTCTGGATTAAGTCTTGGACAAGTTTTATTCACGTGAACATTTTTTTTGTGTGTGAGTATTGTTGTTGGTCCAGATACCTCTACAGCTTTATCTAATTTGACTCGCAAGCGGGAGGCCCGCTCAGTAGGGAGAGACAACGACGATGCTGCAGAGCTGGTGCGGAGACCACTGCACTCCGACCCCTGTGGACGAAGAACGCCGACGACAACAGAGGGGGGGCGATAATACGATTCGAGAGCCCCTCATAATGAGGTACCAAAACCTCGACTCGAACTATAAGCGTTATATCTCATACAGACATAAGAACTAAGTTTTTATGATAGTAAAAACAATATTTTATGCCGATGGAGCTGTCACGACACAGCTGTGCGTCAGAGACTTGTTTAGCGCGTACTACGTGAGTACGTCCAGAGCGCACTTACGTGTTTGCTATGTAGAACACTAAATAATCATAAACATTTCCCCTTTGTTAATGTTTACATAGACAATAGCATTAATATATCCGGTAAACTTAACTTACCTTCGGCACCTCTACGTATTCGGCGATCTGGCATTCGCCCTCTTCAATTAGATAGAGCACATCTTCTACAATCTCATGGTCTCTTTGTTCTTGATGTTCAACAAAAGCTAATACAGCTTTGTCTAGTGCGGGATTCAGCTGTGAACAAAGGTACCTGAAACATACATTAGCTCTTTACATTCTCTGTAAAATCTGTATATGTATATATATATACATATCTATATATATATATATATATATATATATAGATATAATATAGGAATAAAGTATATTTTGATTTCATTTGCATTTAAATATAGGTTCATTCCGTTCGTTGGTATTGCTGCTGGTTTTGTTTATTTTTTTGGTCTTTTTTTTTTACGAAAAAACAAATTCCTATTCAATGTAGGCGAACACAGCACTTTAAAATGCCTTGCGATGGTATGGAATTCAATTATCATGATGAATAAGAGAAGGTTTATGAATGCTAAACGAATACTTACTTGTGCAGTCCCAATTTCACGACATACGCAGCGAATGTAACATTGTTGACCAACGCTGACCTCAAGTCGGTCAAATCGCCCGGCTTGAAGTCTTTGCACGTCTCGAATATATATGACGTTATCAGGAAGTCGAGGATTGCGTCTCCGAGGAACTCAAGCCGTTCATACGAGCGTGTTTGACGGTTACGTATGTACGATGCATGTGACAGGGCCTGGTAATTCGCAAAATAAAGAAGAATCCACTTGTATCGCTGGCCGCCTGTGGCTTTTGACTCATTAATAAGTTACAAATATATACAAAGTTTGCCTAATGTTAAATGTAAGTAACCGATTCATTGGTTGGAGGTGACAAACATTATTCTCTATGAGGAACCAAAATGCCGTGTTGAAACCTAACAAAAAAATACATGAACAATTCACATGTGCTAATTTAGTTCGACGACCGAAACTGGTAACATTTTGTGTTACAAGTTTTCTAAACAAGGCCAACAGATATTGTATGTACAACAATATATATTACTCGCCGGTACTACTATTACAAATAGTACTATGCGGACCAGGCCTAATCTATAACATATCTTAATATATTAGTCTCTGCCAGGAGGATAATCTATGACGCACTTAAAAAATCTTATAAAATAACAATATTTATCTACTTGTCTATTTGTGTCGAGTACACTTTCGGTTTTCTTTGAGTTTTGAATTTGCATATGTTATTTGTTTGTCATGTTACAATTCTTTATATCTCTTTTCCTATTTGCATATGTTTATTACGCATAGTAATATTGTACTGTATTTCACACTTCATAGGTTTTACGAGAATATCCCATAGACACCTAAAATATATAATAAAAATAATTATATTCTACATGTCTACAAATGTGGACTATATTTTTAGATATGTTATTATGCGCATATATCTTTTTTCCTATCTGTATATATATATATATAGATATAATATAGGAATAAAGTATATTTTGATTTCATTTGCATTTAAATATAGGTTCATTCCGTTCGTTGGTATTGCTGCTGGTTTTGTTTATTTTTTTGGTCTTTTTTTTTTACGAAAAAACAAATTCCTATTCAATGTAGGCGAACACAGCACTTTAAAATGCCTTGCGATGGTATGGAATTCAATTATCATGATGAATAAGAGAAGGTTTATGAATGCTAAACGAATACTTACTTGTGCAGTCCCAATTTCACGACATACGCAGCGAATGTAACATTGTTGACCAACGCTGACCTCAAGTCGGTCAAATCGCCCGGCTTGAAGTCTTTGCACGTCTCGAATATATATGACGTTATCAGGAAGTCGAGGATTGCGTCTCCGAGGAACTCAAGCCGTTCATACGAGCGTGTTTGACGGTTACGTATGTACGATGCATGTGACAGGGCCTGGTAATTCGCAAAATAAAGAAGAATGCACTTGTATCGCTGGCCGCCTGTGGCTTTTTCTCATTAATAAGTTACAAATATATACAAAGTTTGCCTAATGTTAAATGTAAGTAACCGATTCATTGATTGGAGGTGACAAACATTATTCTCTATGAGGAACCAAAATGCCGTGTTGAAACCTAACAAAAAAATACATGAACAATTCACATGTGCTAATTTAGTTCGACGACCGAAACTGGTAACATTTTGTGTTACAAGTTTTCTAAACAAGGCCAACAGATATTGTATGTACAACAATATATATTACTCGCCGGTACTACTATTACAAATAGTACTATGCGGACCAGGCCTAATCTATAACATATCTTAATATATTATTAGTCTCTGCCAGGAGGATAATCTATGACGCACTTAAAAAATCTTATAAAATAACAATATTTATCTACTTGTCTATTTGTGTCGAGTACACTTTCGGTTTTCTTTGAGTTTTGAATTTGCATATGTTATTTGTTTGTCATGTTACAATTCTTTATATCTCTTTTCCTATTTGCATATGTTTATTACGCATAGTAATATTGTACTGTATTTCACACTTCATAGGTTTTACGAGAATATCCCATAGACACCTAAAATATATAATAAAAATAATTATATTCTACATGTCTACAAATGTGGACTATATTTTTAGATATGTTATTATGCGCATATATCTTTTTTCCTATCTGTATATATATAAATTTGTCGGTGCATTGGAAGTTGTCTTGACAAAAATCGGGTTTTAATTGATTCTCATAATTTGTAATTTCTAAACGGAACAGAGTTGTCACTCTGACGTAACGCCGAACTCTGGAGAGGCGGCCATTTTTGGGGAGCGTGAGAAATTAAGGAGTTGAAGAGTGAGCGCGCACGCATCCACGTGTTCGGCGGACGTCATAATATCTGTCACATATTGTTTCATTAATCTTGTATAATATTTATTTTAATTGTTATATTGCCAAAGTTAATTATTATAGCAGTGTAAACATAAAGCGGCCATATTTTATTAGAACTATCCTCTCCTCACCCGATAACCCACGCCATAGTGTAAAATCAGTTACCCACATAGTAAAATGGAAAGTCACTCTAATAGGGGCGAAGTCCCTTCAAATTAATTAATTTCACTCAGCTCAATTTCTTATTGTAAATAAACACAATATTCTCATAACATTGTGTTTTATGCCAAAGGTAATTTAAGGTCTTACAACCGTCACTATTTAGCGTGTAGACCATATATGGGCAACAATCGGCCCGCTGAAAGATATGGTCCCGCCCGCGGAGTCATTTTGAAAAAACCCAATTAAAAAAATATTACATTAGGTACTTACACTTACGGGATTGGCAGTGAGGCGGCAAACATCAAATCCTTTGATGTTTGCCGCCTCACTCTGATAATCGCCGTCACTCGGCTTGCATGATCAAATTCTTTGAGGTATGCCGCCTCACGTGCTCACGGACACTTCAAAAGATTTATTGCTTCTCAATTATCCTAAACTAGTTTATTCCAGATTATTCCTTCATTTTGCCTATATAAGCGGGTGGAAGTTTGGCCCTCAACATGTCAAAGGTTGCCCATACCTGGTGTAGACCATACTAAGGAATTTGATTTCATTCATTATATAGAAACGGAGAACTTGAGCAAAGAGTAAAAGGAGCGACCTACCTCGTACGATTGGAACACGAGGAGTGCGGGCGCAAATTAGAAATGTTTGTCATTCAGTTGGGTTTAAGCAGAATTAGGGCTAAAAATTGAAGAATATGAATGAACTGAGAAAAATGAAAGGGCCTGAAAAGGGCTCGAGAGGGCTTTACCGCGGGATAAAAATGTCACGCATTTTCTTTTCAGACTACAAAAATTGAACCTTAAAGAAAATTACAACAAACAAAATGATAAAACGTATACCCACAAAAGTGAAAATTGCGAGCATGCGTATCCCAAGGATGGTTGTGCATGAAACCACCACACCGAAGCCTGAGGCGTTTTCTGTGAAAAGGTATGAAAACTAGGGCTGTTGTCTATAGTTCACTCTACGAGACAACGACACAAAAAAAAACGAGCTCCAACTGACTGAATGGTGGTGTGATTAACCGTTTCAATATCTATCAGTAAAAAGATTTTTTTATACACAGTAAGACTCAAATATTAGTGTAATTTGTATGACACTTTGAATTTAACTTTGAGATAAGTTTCAGGACTTTTCGTCTCGCCTCTCTGCGCAGATAAGGGAAACACTGTGATAATAATGGATACCCCGCTAGTTCTTTTCGCATAGATCGTACCAAAAATTATTTTATTCAATGAATTAAGCTTACCTCTAACAAAATCGCTGGATCTCTGAATGTATAATTCAAAATCCCTTGTATATCTGCTCGAGTGTGATTAAGAAGAAAGTCGATATCATTTATTGTTGTCTTCTGCAGCGTTAGCACGGTAGGTATTGATTTATGAAGGAGAGAAGCCAAGCAATCCTATAAGAAAAAAGTAAATTATTAACCTATAAAATGTATTAAACCCATAGAGGTCACGGTCACTATAAATTAGCGAACGTCACATGATTTCTAAATATTTTCAAATTATTATTCAAACATTTAGAATTCCTTCACTGTCGAGCTCGTGATTAATCATACATTTACAATTGTGTAATGTATAATTTCATTGGTGCCAGCTGAATCCAGTTGATTCGATTTCAGGTTGCTCGCATGGCCTCACGATGGTGAGCTCGACAGGGTCCATTGTCCACTTGGAGTTAAGGAACCGTGTAAGAATATGAGAACGCGCTCGTGCTCCGGCCGTTATGACTTGAGAGGAGCGGAGAAATTCCTCCTTGCAGAGGGGCCTGCCAACCGTGACCCCATCAATGCCTCTGGACGCAGCCGGCATTGATGGGGTCACGGTTGTGTGCGAGGGATACCTTGGACCTGTCGTATGCAGCGAATGTGGAACATAGTCGGTTTTAGCTCGTGCAAATCCGACATAACCAGTCCTTCCCATCACGAGGACCCGCCCTCGCGCATTAAGTACTTTCCTACGTACAAAGTCATAAACTCGACAGGGGCTAAGCCCTCACAGAACACCAGAATACGAAACAGCATAACGCTGCAGTGCTTCGTATGGTGTGCGTTGGGAACTGGTGACACAATTACATTTCATCTCAGTCCTTAGGTGTGAGCAAGCATTTGTATCTTGAATTTTTGTTGAGGAGGTATTGAGGTAATGAGAGACAATCAAGAGATTTGATCTCTGCCTCCTTTTTTGAAATATACATATTTGGTTATTGTATATGACATTGTATATTGTAAATTGGCAATATTTTGTATTATGTAAATATTTATAATTGAACAGTTGTAGAGCTACACTGCAGTTTGTTTCTAGCTGCAGAATGAATGGGTCAGCTCGACCGGGTTTGGACCACGCTAAACAGCTGCTGTTTCGTATGGGAGTGCGATAGGGATCCGGAGACCTTTATTACTGGTGACTAGCATTCCATCTCAGTGCTCAAGGGTGACAACGCATGTGTATTATGATTCCTTGTCATGAACAATGAATAGATGAATGTAGATGTCAAGGGGCCGCAGGAATCACTTTCAATCCTGGATTTGGAATTGGGTGCTCGTTTGTTACTCTCAATGTAATAAAAAAAATACCTTTGCAGGTATAATATTCAGCCACTCCAGAACTTTGATAGCACCCAAGATGCCTCCGTGCAAGAGATAGGTGCCTATTATGGATTCCACACAATCCGCCACAGCCTGAAAATGTATAAAAAAAGTTTTAAATTTACACATACATTGGTTTAGTTAACCTTCCGTCTTAGTAGAGATTTTTAGACAAGATTGTTTTGGTACGCACAGAAGAGGAACTAATTTTCTCAAGGAAAACCAAAGTAAAATGTTTTTTTATTTAATGATATTAACGAATAAGTACAATGAGATTTAAAAGCACGAATAACCTTTTGACAACTTTCTGAAAGTAAGAACAGAAGCAGTAAGAACACCCAGGCCCGAAAATCTTCAATTTTGTGATAATCAAATATTTTTAAATAGTCGACAGGCACGGCAACCATATACTTCTCTACCAATTGCGACACGCAGAACTATGGTAATGATGAATGTGGGAGATCGAAAGAAGAGTTGAGTGTGTTAATTGTATGAAAGATGGTATCCGAGTATGTAGTAATAGTGGCATTGGATTTCCAAGGAACAGGAAACAGACATAAATGGAAGCATATGGAGGTCCTGCCTCGACAGCAGTTGGAAATGGCGCACAAATACTACAGCCTAATAATAATATAAAAAAAAACTAATTTACCTTATCGTGAATCACCTGCGCCTGTACATAGCATTGCATGGAGTTCTGAGCACCCCACTCCGGTTCCTTCTCGGCCGCACCGTCGCATTCGGTGTACCGCTTTTGTATCTGAGTCCTGCTATCACTGGATAATACGCCACTCAGCGCTTCCTCCAGCGGGAATTGCATGCCGAACAGGAACGATGGCCTGATCTGGAAATATTACATCTATTAAATAGTTTCTCACGACCGTGTGGTTGAGTTGACCGTCTACGGTTGCCGATTTACCGAGTCCTGGATTCGATTCTCAGTCGTACCTTTGCACGACACGTTATCAGTATCGGGGAAATCACCGTACGCGTCTTCTATTAATTGTTACATACAAGATATCACATTCGCTATTTGCGAATTCTTTGACGATAGGTTCACATTTCTAATAACATGTAATTTAAGTAACAAATCCTTTCCTTTAAATAGTAAGTAAGTACTAAATTCAAATGTTTTTATGTAATTTCTTTGTTTGACAGAAATATATATAAAAATAAAGATCCAAGTCAAGTCAAAAAAACTCAAAAGGTTATAATATTATTTGTTATATAAATTAAAAAATTAAATGAAAAAAAAAACACGTTGGAAACTAAAGACATATTGTGAAGGTATATTATTGTAAAACAAATACAAGAAAGTTCCCGCTGGGGTTATTTCGCCGGTTCTTTCCAGGTGTGGCTTTCTTTTTTCCACCTGGTATTTTAACAATCAATAATTATTCTTAGACTTAGTTTGATTTGATACGATATAAAAAGGGTGACAATTAAGCAAGCACACAGTTCAACTAATGGTAAGTAATGTCTTCGGACCATAATCGTTTACAATAAAGATTTAAGATGCATTGTCATCTCGCTATTAGAAAGCGGGGCAATTAAGGCAGGTATAGGTATGGACCTTCCCGGCTTCCGAGCCGACCTATTCATGCTATAGCTAAAAACAAGCTGTAGTGCTCATGTAGTTAATAGTGGTACAGCTGCACTGCAGATTGTTTCTAGGTGCAGAATGAATTGATCAGATCGACCGGGGTAGGACCACGCCCTCACCAGCCGGCGTAAAATAGCAGCATAATGCTGCTGCGTTTCGTCTCGCGAGTGTAGAGGTACGGAGACCATGATGAGGCATACCATCTCAGTCCACAAGGGCGACAACGCTTCTGCATTATGATTCGTTGTCATGGATGAATGTAGATGTCATGGGCCACAGGAATCACTTGACATCAGATGAACTGTGCGCTTGTTTGTGTCAATAGAATAAAAAAAAAGATGGAAGTGGAAATTGTGCGCGGACGGATAGTCGGTAGCATAGCGGCGAAGCGATACGGAGTGCGAGGGGGTTCGCAACGTTAGACTGTCGACAGTGGTATCGGGATCGACCGTTATCTGATCCGTATTCCGAGTGTAGGGTACCGGAGGCCAACTTCCTGGTAACCAACTAGTCATTGAGGCAGTCCATCTCACTCCTCAGGAGTAGAAGTGTATTAATTATACTATGTTAATCAAATAATATAAATAATTATTTACATGAAACATGTCCACTCCCTCACAGAATACCAGCGTAAAATAGCAGCATAACGCTGGTGTGTTTCGTCTGGTGAGTGCAGGTATCCGGAGACCTTTATAACTGGTGATGAGTCATTCCATCTCAGGCCTCAAGGGTGACAACGCGTCTGCATTATGATTCCTTGTCAAGGATGAATGTAGATGTCAGGGGCCGCAGGCATCACTTGCCAGCAGGTGGACTGTGTGCTCGTTTGTTACTCTCAATGTAATAAAAAAAAAAGAATATTTATATCGCGTGTCGTTTGTGTAGTTACGTGTGTGTACTTTAATAAAAAAAGATATCTGCACAATGTCCTTCAACGTTTCGTTATCTTGTATTTATGTATTTATCTGAATATCGATTTTTACAATCAAATTAAAAATATTATAGAATCTAGTCGATATATACGAAGTGTTATATTTATTTTTCCAAGTAATTAATGAACTTAAAACACATCTACAGAATATTTTATATTAGCTTCACTTATAGTTCAAAATAATATTCTTCTCAACAATTCCCTTGAAGAAACCCTCACAAAGCAGTGTTGCGTCAGCAAGGCATCATATATCATGTCAGAGATTTTGTGTCGAATGCTTATTTTCAAACCGAAACTTATCGGTTTAAGGGGAAGACCTACTCACGACTGTCGTCGTACATATCTAAAAGTGTAAATTATTGATGACCACTTCATCAACAATTACAATTCAACTTGGATTAAATGCCAAAGGCTCTCTGCCGGGCTATTATTATTTTTTGTAAGTACCAAACAGGTAAGTAATTGATGACAGCGAGTGATTCTTAATTATTGTGTTCCGCAGACGGCATTGAATTGTTCTCAATGTTGCGGATATAGGTACGTTTCATTGTGTAAGGCCCATACATACCCATATCAGACCCGTAATCCAACTACTATATGTGACACACATTGATCCTCGGCGGGGAATCGAACCTAAGGCCCGCCGCGACGCAGTAGCTAGGTACTTTAAACTATTACTTCAGAGACCACGACCTATAAAATTCTTTATTTACTTATATACGTTAACTAACTTTGGAACCCGCAATTAATCATGTACTACATAAACATCCAGTAAAAATACAAAAAACTTAAATTATCGCTTACACTGCAATTATAATTCCCCATCCTATTTAAAATAAGGTGCTTCATATGCACTTCATAGCCTTCTCTAGTGACACGTCGAGAAATATTGCATTGATTCTTTTGATTGACCTTCTATCAAAAATGAAATCGGTACGGCGTAATATTCCGGCATATTTTCCAATAATATCTACTAAAACTACGGAAAGCATTTAAGTGACGATCTATCCCACTTAATGAATATTACGAAGGCTCTGATATAGACGTATTTAACACACCCAAGTGGGCACTTCGGTCATAATTTTTTCTCTAATTGTAACGTAAAAAAATCTCCCATTTTGATTATTTGCATCAAATGTAGCATTTAAATGCTAAACTAATATTTTTTTCTTAAGTCGCTTGCGTATTTTAATAAATATACATAATTTTTTTTTCACACATTATATTGTAAACAAACATTTATATGCACGAAGACCTTTTGGCTAATTTTCTCAGTTATTTATCACGTAGTATATTATATGTCGATCTTCCTTTCAATAAATTAATAAATAAAAGCTACAAAATCTACTTCGTAATTAAAGTATGTAGTACAAATTAGTAAAATTAAATTTTAACGTAACAATTACGATACACGAGTAAGGTCAAGGACGAATTACAAGTTGGTAGGAGATAGGCAGCGCTAGTATCAATACATCATCGAAATTCATAATTCCGACATGCGACGCCGGCGCAGGCGCACGTACCGTGTGTTTTTAATCTGGTGTCTTCACTTGCCAAAATCGCCGTATGTTGTTTCACTTTCGACTTTACCGGCAGTGCATTACTAATTTTTACCAGAGGTGTCTGTGGATTTTTACTTGTCAGTGTTGTCGAATATTAAATAATGTCCTAATTCCATTTTTATTCAGTATTTTTTTTAAATAGTATATAGCTACAAAAGATTTTCAAGTTATTTAGTAATTTATTGTAGGTCTGTTACCAATTATCATTAAACACACAGGAGCTTAAAATAAGATTAATATTTCAGCTTGTCAGTGAAACTTTTTGTGCAGTTGTAAATCGCGACCGAAATTTGAAAATCAAAAACAATAGTTTATCATAGGCAAGAGCGGAATAAAAAAAAGCTTTAAAGGTAATTGCATAATGTCTCATTAGTAAGTGAAAAATAACCGAAAATGCAACAGGAAACAACCTAGTGTTAAACAAACTTGTTATTTAGCACGCGTTAACTAATGAAAAAATATGACAAGGTAAGGGAAACTAGAGGTGGTAATTTCAATTACAAATTCTAATAAATTTTTCCTTAAAATTTACCTATTTTTACTATTTTAAATACTACCTAAAAGAGAAGTGGACCATTTTAGTTATGTTCGTAATTTTAATAATTATTTAGTATATTACTATTCACTATAACCATAACAAAGTTACAAATAAGTCAAGAAAGTAACTAAACGAGTCGTAATTACAAGTTATTCGTATGTGGCGACATATGTCGGGGTTTTTTTATAAGTTGATTAATAACTCGGTATCATTGTACAAGTCTTCTGTTCGTTTTCTTACAACATATTTGTTTAACAATAACCTCTATACGAAGAAATAATAAGAAAACAAATGGATATAGGCTTAGCCATTTACTTGATGTATCTCGGTGATTTCCATTCCCCGTATTTTTAAATAGCTAGAAAATGGGTGGTAAGCTTAAAAATAATTGTCGTATGACTGATTGAATCTTGAGAGTTTGAAGTACAGGGTATTCCTCTCTCTTTCTGTCCGTAATATATTTTGCCGTGTTTTTTATCGTTTAATCATCATTAGTGAGATGATTATTGATATTACACGATAGTTAGCGATTTGCGCATGACGGCTTTGCTTATCCGAAGGCTAAAATAAATAAGATAAAGAATTTAATTCCATTTTTTTTATTTATATTTGGTATAGCCATGTCACATCTCTCTTGATTGTCTAATTAAAAATCTAGATTCTAGATGTATAGCACATAGATCGCATCGTCTGGGGACAGACCGTGAAGGACATATAATACTAGAGTATTCTAGAACACTATTATATAACATAACACTAGTTTACTAGTAGACCTTCGTCTGGTGTAAATAAAATAAAACGGGATCTTATTACTAATATTACGAGGCTTCATCTTCAGTGATTACAATGGTTAAATCATTATTCCTCATCGAAGATCAATATGACGAATTTATGTCGGGTGAACTGCGCTCGTTAGTTTGTCACCTTTTAATTTCATAAAAATGCACACATTGAATTCATTATCGTTACATCGATATGTAGGTGTTAGTTTGATGAGACACATAATTGAACTACGTACAATTCATGATTTCATTTGTAAAGTTCCCTTTACGTGTTTAGCTTTAATTTTTGTTACATTTAAATACTGTCAAACAATGTCCATGAATATGGATATCTTTATGTACATACATTGCATGCACGAGAATGATCCATTGGAGTAAGTTCATTTTCAAAGTATTTTACCAAAAAATTATTAGTCAAAATATCGTTATATAACAATTTAAGTATGTAGATTAAATAAAATATCAGTGACTTAGTTCTTTTTATAAACGTAAAAATGACAATTGAGCCGAAATCTCACATAAAAACGAAGCGGCTTCTTGTGTAAAGAATCTCCCTTTAGCAGAGGTGTGGCTCGGCTCTATCACGTAAAAAGGCGCGCTACGTGTGTCTAGTGAATTAATGAAGACAAGGACGTGTTACTGCTTATATGAAAGAACACTATATGTATGCAAATATTATACCGTGTGTCTGACACTGCATTTGAACTGTCTGACACTGCATCTGAACTGTCTGACACTGCATCTGACTGACAGACACGGCATCGGAACTATTAGACACTGCATCTGAACTATCCGACACTGCATCTTATCTGCCTGACACTGCTTCTGAACTGTCTGACATTGTATCTGAACTGTCTGACACTGCATCTGAACTGTCTGACACTGCATCTGACTGACAGACACGGCATCGGAACTATAGGACACTGCATCTGAACTATCCGACACTGCATCTTATCTGCCTGACACTGCTTCTGAACTGTCTGACATTGTATCTGAACTGTCTGACACGGCATCTGAACTGTTAGACACTGCATCTGATCTGTCTGACACTGCATCTTAATAATAAATTCCACTTCAAACTATTCATAAGCATGAAAAATACAATTGTATACCATTATGATTTTGTAAAATGTTTGTTAATTGGCAAAGAACTTGACGAATTAGTTAATGTTTATTATATTACACTAAAAATATATGTATTATCAATACACGAATTTGGCGGTGAATAGAAATAAACCTTTATGGTAGCCGCGGTGGTCACGCTGCAGTTACCTGTCGCACGAATAGATCAGTTTGACCTTGGTGAGGACCACGTTTTCCGGAATACCAGAGTGCGACAAACCCCTAATAGACCCCGAAGACCTACATATGTACGTTTACGAAAAATGGATCATGGTCGTGTTTTGTGACAGGAGAGGGCTTTGTATGATAAGCTACGTTTTTTTACGAAACTTAGGGTGATAAACACAACTAAACCGAAGTCCTCGTTACAATTTGTCTCACGCCAAGAAACAACAAGAGTATAAACATCTCACAGTTAAAAATTACTTAGGCAAAACATAATAATTCCATTCTAACAACCAATTTTGACTTAAATTCATGACCGTTATCATAAGTTTATTATGTATGGAATGAGTTTTGTATACGTATAATGATTCTTTTTCTTCCAGATGTTCAAAATTTTCACACTAATCGTTGTCTCGTTTGCGGTATCATTCGGTCTGGCGACATACATCCTGCATGAGCCTGATCCACCAAATCTAGACCTCCAAAAGTGGTGGGGGAATGTACCAAAATCTGCAGAAGATGAGACAATAAGAACATTCAAAGTCGAGTTTAACGACACGGTAACTGTTATCTATAATATATCCTCTTAAAGTAATCAGATTCGTGATACAAGCGAAAATCCCACGTATGGATCAGACCAGAAAATGTGCAAAATTTTCTATTGTCACCTCAGTACTTTTTAGTACATTCAAAGTTAGATAACTAATGACTATCCCGAGCAGTAGACCCGATAAGGATATCCGATTGTCATATATGAAGTTTTGTACCTAATATTATCCTAATGGCTATCAAACGTTAACGGGAAGGCGATTGATACAGGTCGTACTTAAGATCGTACTCTATGGCAGTCTGTGTTATGTTTAGCAGTGGAGTAGTGATGGGCTGAAATGATATTGATGATTTCAACTGACAATGTTGTTTTATAAAAAAAACCTGTAGGAACCTATAGCGTTTTTGATGGCTTTGTGATACCCATTGAAGACTTATCAATGTCTCATTAGCAGTACAATAACTACCCAATATACCCAATACCCATATATACCCAATACCCATATATACCCAATGATTTATTTACAAATTTCCATGTTATAGAAAAAACTAGTTAGTATAAATATTTCAAGATATTCTAGTTTAACATAAAATAGTAAATGTAGACTTTATTATTACAGATGATAGAAGATCTAAAGACAAGAATAAAAAATAGGCGACCACTGACAAGACCGTTAGAAGGTATAAAGTCGGAATACGGAATGAATACCATTTATTTAGAAAGATTAATGAATTACTGGGTTGATAAGTATGATTTTAAAGAGAGAGCTAATCGTTTGAATAATTTCCCTCGATACAAGACCCGCATACAAGGATTGGATCTACATTTCATTAGGGTTAAACCAAATATAAAGGGAGTGAAAACGTTACCTCTTTTGATGTTACACGGATGGCCAAGTTCGTCGAAGGAGTTCGTAAAGGTTATCCCTATGTTAACGAACAAAAGAAATGGATACGATTTTGTATTCGAAATTATTGCTCCGGATCTACCTGGGTTTGGTTTTTCAGAGGTAAATTATTTGTTTAAGTAGTTTTGATGGCAATGTAGGTTTTATTTTCACCACAAAATTATCAAAACCAGTAAATTATTTGTTTAATGAAAACATTTTGCAGACATTATTAAATTACAGACCGTTCATACATTCTTTCTGACGATCCAAAGAAAATATGACAGCAGTGTAGGCTTTATTTTAATCATTTATCATATTATTGAGCCGTAAATTTTCGGACAAACGTAGACTGGGAGAGAAACAAACGACTCATTTATAAAATAAAACATATGATAGTAGTATGGGTAAGACAGGAAGAATGTTTCTGACGCATTGAAGACAAAATTTTATTAAATTATTTGTTTAAGTACACCTCCTTACAATTTCAAAGAAGGACGTATCGTGCGTTATCGTGGTGAAGAACGACATTGCTGCCAGGACGCTTGTCGCGATTTTTTTTTTTAACATTGTGGGTAAGCAATTATTCACGTACCAATATGCAGTCACTGTACTTTGGTTTTCAAGTGACAGTGTAATGTAATGGAATTTCTATTCTGCTAACTGGCTTTTTCTTTCCCGTTCAAAGTAGTGCACACCCAGGTAAACACAAGTTTCGTCATCTGTCTCGATATTATAAACAGCTAATGAGTGTCAACCTTTTTTTTCCTGGTCTTTCGTTAAATCGTGCAGTCATCATAAGCAGTGCATCGAGTGCAAGGCTTCCGAATCTTGAGATGCATATTTTGCACACAACTTCTTGCATGTTTTGCACGTGGCTCATGCCAATGCCAATACAGTACGGATTTGCTGACAAGTATTTTTTTTGTCAGTTTCCAGTACCCAGAGAGTTCCATTTTCGAATTCTGCAATTGCTTTTCCATTTTGTATTACCTTTTTAATATAATCCTATAGTATCTACCTAAGAAATTGGAAACAGAGCAAGCTACAACAAAATCGGTTCAAAGATATGGACTGCTAATTGTTACAAGTTTTTTTTTACATCTGTGTTATCGGACCTTCACTACCCACACCTGACAAAATACGAATTTATACTTAAAAACAGATACATCACATCATTATAGCCGAGGCATAATGATCGAATAGATTTCGCGCCAATTGATTTAATTGTAATTGATGTATGATTTTGAATCGTGTATTATTTAAATATTTATTTTATTTTATTCTTTGTTTGAACATGATGACAAATATTTAAATGTAGATGTTGCAACACGAACAAAAAAAAAATATTTGTGTTCGAAATTAGAAGACACGAATCACAACTAACTAATCACAACCTATTTTTTTTATTACAATTTATTATGCGTACATTAATATGCGTACTTGACTTCGATTCCTACGCCATGCGATTCTCTTACGATACACATAGAAATGGTTCTAGAAATAAAATATGAACATCGTTATCGACCTCTTAATTGGCCATCAGCATAAGTCTGGCTTTTGATGATTTAAAACACGTGTAAAGTTGTTTACATTCTATTCATACGATTAAAACGTGTCAGACCAATGTAAACACAAGTTGCTCATATTCCTATTCGAATGTCCCATAAATTAAAACTATTCCCTCTTCCTCTTTCTCAAAACCCTATATTTGTCCGTCTAGTGGTCCGGGTAAATAGCTAACCTAGTCCACAATTTTAATTTCAATAAGCAACTGTTTTTAAATATATTTTAATCTCTTTTGAAATCTAGAATTTACTAAGATAACAGGTATTACTGAATTACGAATAAATTAATACCACACATATTTATATACTAACTAATCCGACAGACTTTGTCGTTTCCAAATTTCGATAATATATTTTGTAATCGTTTTGTGAAAATTAAGCCACTCGAATCGTGAGTTATGGTTTTGAAATCATAGAAAATCCACATGGAAAAAAAAAGAACTTTATACCATAATATGCCAATTTTCCGGGGCAACGTTTTCAATTTTTGTTTCATTAAAACCTAATTCGGAGTATTTTGAACATTTTGCAAGATATGCCAAAATTCATTCATTCATTCTTTCTCAAGTTATGCATGCGCTTACCAATGAACAAAATTTAATTTTTATTTATATAGAAGATTATATGAAGAAGTTTAGATGATTTTATTATTTTTAATCTTTACAATAAAGGTTTTAAACATTTGGGCTTTTGCGTTTTAAGTCCTGTTAATAATCAAAGATTTATTACAAACGTTTATCGATTGCAATCATGGTCTCGTTAGCCCATATATTACATATATATTTTTGGTGTATACAGCACAACGAAAAGTTTAGAAGTAATGTTAATTACATGATTATTATTGTTTATTATATTCAGAAAAGATAGGTCTAATTTTTATATATTTTATTTATTCCGAGACATTACCAAATCTACAAGTATATTTAAGGAAATAAAATAAAATAAGTACAGGGTTCACCAATCATATTGCAGACTGTGGCTTCGTTATCAGTAGATAATAAACTCAAGATTTGAAAACATGATTAATAACGCAAAACAGTGTTTCATAAAATTATTATTATAATTAATAATCTCATCGAAATTCAGGGAACCAATAAACCTGGCCTAAATCCAGTGCAAATTGGTATAATGATGAGGAATCTCATGCGACGACTGGGCTTTAATCAATTCTACATTCAAGCGGGTGATTGGGGTTCCCAGACTGCCACCCATATGGTCACCTTATTTCCTCAAGATATATTAGGGTGAGTATTAAATATTTATATTGGTATACGAAGTATGCCGTTATTGTCTTAGATGTTACAGCTGAATGTCAGTGTCCTGGGCCATGGCCCAAAGCAGGGACGCAACGCAATAAAAAGTTATTGTCACCCAAATGTCCACCAAATGAGTCAATAAATGTTTCATTTGATTAATCGACTGGGTGACTAGAATAGCATAAGCTGGAGGCATGTGACCCAAGTGCAAATAATTAATCAAAAACAATTTTAGGTACCTAGTGTATCACGTGTGTGCTTTTACTGCACACGTCTTTCCCGTTTATGACATTAAAGGTCGATGCCATACGAAGTAATAACGAACAGACGTATTACTTCAGTACTGGTTCGCAAAGTGCATAGTTATGCCCTTACATACATGTTTACGTATCTCTCGGCAAGTTTAATTTTAACAATTTTCATTAATAAAATAGCACATATCTTAAAATATAATATTATTCTTTTCATGTTATAGATTTCATACAAACATGCCGTTATCTTCGCGACCTATTAGTTTTCTAAAAGTTTTGGTCGGATCATTGATCCCGACTTTAGCAGTTGAAGCCAAACATGTCAACAGAATATATCCGTTAACAAAACTCTTCTCGTATATTTTGAGAGAAAGCGGGTACTACCATATGCAAGCCACGAAACCAGATACCATCGGTACGTATTGTTTACCCGCAAATAAGTATTATGAAAATGTATTTTGGTTAACATGTAATTTCGACAATCATGTTTCTTATCTGAAATCTTGCTGGATCAGTGAAAGGTACACTTTTCATTTTCGAAATAAAGCAATTCAATAAGCATTCACGTCTAAACGATTGAACATTTCACTTAAGAATTTTTTCTTGGTTTAATTTATTTGGTTGATTTAAGTTTTTTGCTTCGGTTTCATAACGCTGCAGTTACTTTATTACTACGGTTTGAATGAGTCGGCTCACTAGAGAAGGACCACCCGTCTCACAGAATACCAGCATAACATTTCTATGTGCGGGGTATGATACGGGGTATTCCATCTCAGTCCTCAGAGGAATCTTGAATCTTTGTTGAGGGTGGATGGAAACCCGCTACGGGTTTATGAGACACAGTCTCAGGAGAGAAAATTACAATTCGGTGACATTTTTGGCACTGGTAAAGACTGGTACTCTAAGAAAAACTTCACTGACAGAAATAAATACAAAAATATAATGGTTTGGGGAAAAAGATTTTCGTATTTTATATACAAATTCAAGATATGTATTATCATACTTTATTTAAATTTTATTATAACATATGTGCCATTTTGTTCGATAACTTGTAATTTAGTAGTTTTGGTAGTGACATAATTCCATTGTTGTAGAAAATTTTGGGACTTACGATCAAAAAATTGCTGTACGTAGACAGTCCTCTCTTCGATAATCGTAGGGTCCAAGGTCTGAACTATATGATGGATGCATTAACACTTCCAAACCAAGCTTTCTCAATAAACGCGACCTTATTGCGAGATAATCCAGCATATTTTTCACGCGTTCAGTATGACAAATACTTTTCATCACGAGTGGTCAATCTTTTCAAAAACAGTTCGGTTTCACTACGTTTCAATGGAAAATCGCAAATGAGTACACGATGCATTGTTTCCTCAGTGAGCTCGTGTGGCACAAAATATCTAGCTTTTTGTACATCGAGACTTGAACCAATTTTGTGCATCTGTTAGTATAATCTCCTAATTGAAATGTATTTTCCTATCATGTCATTTATAGGTGTGGGGCTAACAGACTCCCCAACGGGTATGGCAGCTTATATTATAGAAAAAATGGGCGTATGCAGTAATAGAGATCAAACTAATACTATCCATGGAGGAATCGAGAACTTAGAAATAGACGATGTGTTGGATACTGTCACTATACTATGGGTGAACAACTGCATCGTGACTTCCATGAGAATCTACGCAGAGGGATCAACTGGAAAAGATATTAAGATAGTTCACAAGTAAGTAAAGTTCTGGCGGCCCCACATTGATTTAGTGAAAACATATCATTATATTTTTAAAGAGAAAAATATGCAATGACCATAAACGTTACATCTACCACCTCGCCTGGTAACATAATAATCAAATTCTGCTAGGAATGAAGATCGTAAAAAAAGAGCAAAACGGTTCCAATAGCATCAACGACAACATTCAAAATGTAATTAATGTTTGGAATTATGATTTTTAAGATCCGTGATAGCTTTTAGTTTGAGCGTTGCCAAAACCCTGCGATAGCATTTGTCCTACACCACATTAATCCGCTCAATTAGAATTGTTGCATAGAATAGATTAGCATTGGATAATTTTAGAAAATACCCAACCCAACACACTGATAAATCCAAATATATTACACGACTAAGATTGCACAAAAACTTTGTAACGAAATAAATTAAGCGACTTCTACCTACAATTAGCTACAATAATAATGTATTAGGAAATGTAGGTCCCGATTATGTTTGTTAATCTTTTTTTAACTTACTTTCAGTTCCTTCTACCAGTTTTTATGTCTACCAATGACATTTTTTAAATGTGTGAAGTTACAGCACCTTGATTGATGTATCATTTCAATCTCATTCAAAGGTTAAAAATTATCTATAAATAGGAAAATCCTTTTTATTGTCACTTTATAATTGGTATTTTGGAGCTTATTTTGTTCCGAAACAGACGCGCCAAATTAGTTTAGATCTTATTCAGAAAAAAGCTACTATCGTTGTGACGATTTCCCGTATAGATTCCGTAATCTTTGATAAACAGTATTATTTACTTTATTTACTTTAATAAGGTGAAGAACTAAGAAATATCCCTAGAATAGATAAAAACGGCCCTTTTTTACACACATTACGATCTATACAGTTTCTCTATGATTACGTCGAAACAAACATTTTATCTTACAAAATAAAAACAGATTTCTATACGATGTGCTGAGCGTGTTTGTGCTTGCGGATTTCGACAGTAGCACGATAAAAATGGTTAAATTTTAAAAATCCTGAAGATCTTATATTGTTCCAGCATACCAACAAAAGTCCCAACTGCCGCTATCAAGTTTTTATACGAAGTTCTCTACCAGCCAGATTGGATACTCCGAGACAAATTTCACAATTTAGTCCGTTCAACGACCTTGGATTTCGGTGGCCATTTTGCTGCTTTACAAACTCCCCAAGCATTAGGCGACGATGTTTTCGCTTCGGTTGCGACCTTTATGGAATTCCATCAGAATAACTCGCACAATCATTGAATTGGGTTTGTTACTTATAGATCAAGTTGGTGTTCCATTCTGACGCTCAACATAATTTAAATCATCACCCAATAATTGGAATATGCATTTAATACTTTTCCTGTTACAACTCCTAAATATATAACGATAAGGTCTTCTATTGACTAGATTAGTTTGCAAACGACTGATGTTCATACGTTAAGAAATAAATGCCTTGTGAATTACAAGTGCAAGGAGACAAGACAATAGTTTCACTAGATTTTCGTTACTCAGTTTTTTTTATTCGCATGGGCAATCATTTATATACTGTATTGCATTTTTTTTAATATTGTGAACTTATTTATTTAATGTGTATATATATTTATATGTTATGTGATAAATGAACAAATAAAAATATTATATAAATGTGACAATGGCTTTGAAAATAATCAATAACTCGTATCGTGGCCATGTGCCACTTTTTTCATTAATTAAAGAAAAACACATTTTGGGTCTTTTATCCATCCCATCCTTTCATCCTAATCGATGTAGACATAAACGGGCACTATATCCAAGAGGAATAAAAAAGGAGTTAAATGTTGCTGCTTTCTAGCTGCAGAATGATTGGATCAGCTCGATCGGGGTCCGTAGGCGTGGTCCTACCTCACAGAATACCAGCGTGAAATAGCAGCATAATGCTGCTGTGTTTTGTATGGTGAGTGCAGGGATCCGGAGACCTTTATTACTGATGACGAGGCATTCCATCTCAGTCTTTAAGGGTAAATACGCATCTGCATTATGATTTCTTGTCAAGGATGAATGTAGATGTCATGGGCCGTAAGATCACTTACCAACGGTGAACTGTGTGCTCGTTCGTCAGTTTTAATGTAATAAAAAAAATCACAATAATTATAGTAAAAAAAAGTTATAAGAAAAATATATTTATCAAATTTAGTACTAGTCGAAATAATATTCAAAACGGTTTAGGTAATGTGACATTACTTATAAATAATATGGAATATCAAACTTGAAGAATGAAAAAACTATTTGTGTTCACAATGTCTCAATTTAATGATTTAGAACACCAGCCATTAGATAAAAATAAGTGCAATAATGAAATCAGGAACTATACCAGATATTTTTTGTCACTACACAAAAGAAATGACCCTATGAGCATTATCTCATACCTGTATAGTTTTTATCAAGGTACTTGAACGTAAGACCACTGACTCCGTCCCAAGGGAAAGGAAACGATGTCGCGGTAGACTGAGATAAAAATAGAAAGATAAGTTTAACTTGTTTATAAAAGGTTGGTGACATACAGCTTTCAGTAGATAAGTGAAGGAATGTAATCAGTCCTTTCCCTAGCGGTGGGACAATACGGGTTGAGTGTAATATCATAATATGCCTCCTAAGGAAAAGCTCTAGTCTAAGGAAACGTCTCGGAACTATTAAAAATTATTAACAATATATTTTGTTTATTTAATTTTATTTATTTTAATTATTAATAATTATAATTATATACTTGATAAATTGACTACCTACTGAAATGCCATTTATTTTACCAATACACAGAAGAAAAAAAGAAAACCACACAACCATTGTAGAGAAAATTGTGTTCGCTTCTTAAAATAACGTTTATACTAGAAAATTGCATTTGTTATCATTATAAATTTCATATTCATTTATCTTTTCATTTTTCTTTTCATATTATTTTATGCTTACATATTTTATAATTAAATGACACTATTATGTTTTTATTTATAATACCAATTAGTACCAGTTAAGTAATTAATAAGTTTTCATTAAAAACTTATTAATTACTTTATAATACAGATTATAAAGCCAAGCCCACAAAAACAAAATTTATAACATGTCATGGCAATATTGAACTTGCATAGTATATGGTAAGTGATCTAAACAACTAATAAATGAATAAATGATCTAAACAACTAATAGTAAATAAAATTTCTGTTTTTATTTTTGTATTTTTCACTTACTTGTTTATTTTCGATGAAGTCTTTGACTTCTTTAGGAGCAAAAAAACCTGGTACAACGAAATCGCTCTTTGGACTGAAGCCGTCAACTTTCATGCGTCCGCCCAAATGCAGCTTTTCGGCAGCGTAATAGAGATTTCTAAAATATGAAACGGTACAAATATTCTAACAAAATATAAATAGTAATATACAAATATTATTATATATAAGTAGGTGGTTATAGGCTGCAGTCATCACTTTCTAGGATTTGAGGAATGAAAGGGACAGCTCGACTGGGGTAGGACCACGCCCTCACAGAATATCAGCGTGAAATAACTGTATAATGTATTAAAGTATTTCGTCTGGTGAGTGTAGGGATCCGGAGGACTTTATTACTGGTGACGAGTTATTCCATCTCAGTCCTTAAGGGTGACAACGCATCTGCATTATAACTCCTTGTCTAGGATGAATGTAGATGTCCTGGGCCGCAGGAACAACTTGCCATCAGGTGAACTTGAACCTTGCTCGTTTGTTACTCTCAATGATATAACATAAAAAAGTGTACTACCGCATAATGCTACCGCAGTGTTGGCTCAGTACAGATGTGAAATAGCGACTTACAAAAAAGCTTATTCTATTACACATACCTGTTGCCGATAAGGCGGCCTTTTATATTCGTAAGTTGTCCTTCATTCAACATGGGGAATTTGTGGAACAAATATAAGCTTGCTGCATACTTGAGGAACGAATCACCCAATGTCTCTGTTCGTTCCAAGTTGAATGCGTCGTTTGATTTGATTATAGTTAGGGCTGTCAGTATATCCCTTAGTTCCGGACCTCGCCCGATTGGACGCTTAGATAATATGTGTATCTTCTCGTTATATCTGTAATAGAAGGTTAACCAAAGTCACATTTCATAATAAGGTTCCTCTAAACATAGTAGTAATAAGGTGAGAAACTTTGTTATTATTGTCTTGTAGCTTTGTATTTTGCTTGCTAAATTAATTATGTATAATATTTTAATAGAAATATTGAAAAAAAAATCCTCCAGTTACCTCCTCTCACCATACGAAACATAGCAGTGTTATCCGTCTATTTCGTGATGGTATTCTGTGAGGGCGTGCTGCCCCTTACCCGGTCGAGCCGAAGCGTTTATGCTCTGCAGCTAAATTTAAGCTACAACGTGGCTCTATAAAATACACCAAAAATATAATGAGATTGTATTTCTGGTGTATTAATTATTGAAAAGGTATTAAAATTAATAAATGAAAAGTAAGTAATATAATAAAATGATTGTGATGTACTGTACATTCACAATGCTGTAGATAATTAGAAAAAAAAAGTGAAATGTTACATTATCGGTGGCGGTAGGATTGCGGCCGAGGTGTTCAGCACAGTACTCGATACGAATGGAGCAATTAAATTATCGGGCACGGTGAACATCGAGCTGGTGATGAATTCATCGTAGCATTCTATGTCCATCACCGTCACCGTGGACAGGTTACGCTCAATATCGATCGGCTCTGAGCATTCCTGTCGAATAAAAGTTTTCATTTCAATAATTAAATTAAAGGGGAGGGTAGTTACTACCTGCAAGAATTAACTTGAGACTTCGCTCGGATGACGTAAAGGCGAGGTACAGACAAATATCGTCTATTTTTCGTTTTTTTTTTATGGTTAATTGTATTGATCTTATAATAGTGTTGTGTATAATTTATTATAGTAACATAATTAATTAAAAGAATATTTAAAAGTTTTTTTACATACTTAAACTATTTACCTATAGATTTTTTTAGGTTATTTATAGATTGTATTCCAGATAATTCGCAGTCCATGTCACTGTCATTGTCTGTACAGTTGCTGTCACAATCTAAATCACTCTCGTATCCTAATTGAATGATTAGTTTCTGTTCGTGTGTTTCTTGGATTCGATCTTTTACCCAATATTCTCTGCGTAATATATCTACGTGATTGACCTCCTTTTTCCAGTCATCAGGTGTAATCGATGCAATTGCATCAATTACACTTTTGCAAACGAAACCAAACGCACGTACGTTAATTGTGAGATTGCTAACGGTACTGACTCGTCGATTGCGAGAGCGGTAAGAAAGGTGTGGTTCGGAAGGGGAGCGCGCATTCCGCTCAGGTCTCAAGTTAACTCTTGCGGGTTATAACAGTCTATGAGTAGTTAATCAAGCATCATACAACAACAGGGTGCGTATACATATAAATCTCTTTAACTTAAAATCGCAGCAACTAGTAATTAAGATTAAATTAATTAAAAAGTTACAATAAACATAATTTACCTCCCATGGGTACTCCTTATTGATCTTTTGTTTTTGTAGCTGATAGACGCTATCTTTCATTGAGATTATTTTCAGAGGTTTGCGAGCCGCCTCATCTATCGGATTATTTATCCTAAAACAAGAAGAAACTTTACAGTAATGTACGAAATTTATAGTTTATTATATTTATTGCGGCTTTTATGTTACCTTATTGTTATATAATATCAAGCAGTAAAATAATAGTAATAAATATATTACTGCTTGATCAAAAAATAAATAAAGACTATATTTCTCACCTGAGCTTATTTATTCCTAAATGTAACAAATACGCCTATCACCAAACAAATATTGGGCATTTATCCTATCGGAATCATACGCACAAAAAAACCGCTTGCTAACCAGTGTTGACACCAAAGTGTTAGAACAAACTAATTGAAAGACGCAATCTCGACGGAACAAGATAATTTTGGAACGTTTCGATCTACTATGGCTTACTGGTTTAATTTTTTTAATTTATAAACAACGTTGAAGATTTCAAAGCTCAGCTGGCTTGTATTAATGAGTGCGTATAGTTCATATATTGTGGGATAGCTTAGAAATCTATATAATATATCTAGACACAATATTACTATGAGTAAAGATACCTCTAGGTAATGGTGCTTACCCAGAACCATAAAAAGAAATCTCTAATGAGCAACCATCCAAATCGAATAATTCGTGTATGTCAAATTGTTTAATTTTTTATGAAGGTTATTCCGCCACTTTACACAAAGGATTTTTAAATTGTGTTTGATTAAAGATAGTTTTTTTTTTATTAAGGATGTACTTAAATGTCAGATATAAGTAAGAATTGAGACATATTTGTAGTTTAAAATACCTGTCAATAGTGTTCTTTAGAGCACCTTCATCCCCGGGGCATTCTACTTGCGATAAAAGCGACTTCATTGCTACTTGTAGGTCGACTTCTAACGGGAGCCATTTCTCGTCTGGTGAAAAAGGAATTAATGATTTAATACGTTACACAGTTGTAAAAATCAATAAGTCGTGGACATTAGATATAAACCATGTATAGATAAATACTTTATATACACATATACTATACTATTTTCAAATTCGATACTAGTTGCACGTAGTGTTTGTCCGTCATACGCATACATCGTATACGTCACTATAGTCGACGCATTTTAAACTGAGTCGTCGGGCAATAAATGTCACTTACAGTAATAATGTACACGCAATTCAACCCGTTATCGATACTTAGCTACCTGCGCAAGCGGGGTCGATGCGTCATCCCTAGAAAAGATAAAAACGGCCCTCTGCAGGGCAACATAACGATCTATACAGTTTTTTATTATTACGTCGAAAAAAACATTTTATCTTAAAAATTAAAAACTTTTATTTTGAGATAGCGAAAAATTATTCCTATTTATACTTAATATAATTTAGCATATAAATTGTACTTATCCCGTTATCGATATGCACCTCTACAATTCTTACGCACATCACTACACCTCTCCATAAGACCTGTAAGTGCGAGCGAGTCAGACAGATAAATATGATTTATGACCCAAAGCCTCAGTTCATAATGCGTCGACTATAGTGAAGTCACATTGCGCAAGTTTGTCTTACGAATATTAGGGTACGGTCTGCGAAATTTAAGGTTGCAGGTTCCAATCCGCCATTTGACAATTGTCGTGAACCATCTCCTAGCACAAACATTTTCAGCTTAGTTGGAGTGGCTTATTAACAGCGAAACTGTCTCAAAAATTAAAAATACTAAACATAATAATCAATCCCACCAAAACAAACCGCTCCTTTTGCGGTGGGCCGCGGCCGCCGTTGACGGCACTTTGATTATTTACTCGGTATCAGCGTATTTTTTATGAAACTATCGTTTCATTTAGCTGTACTAACACGATGGCATAACACGGAGCGTAAATAATGCTAATAAAACGTTTTGAAAATATGATTTTTTTTCCGTCCCATCATCAAAGGTGTCATTAGTACTATCGTCTGTCTTCGTTTTCGGAAGTTGTCTTCTAAGTATTAGGCATTAGGTTATTGAAGATTGTAATACTCCAAAGAGTCACCTACAAATCTGTCATGTTGGTTGGTAAGGGTTATTTGTCCGAATTATATCAACAATATGAACATTTGGAAGGCATCTAGAATATTGCTTGCTGGTCGAAACTATTTATAGAATGCCTTACGAACAGCGATCAAATGTATATGATATTTTACCTTTTGCGAATATCACTGGTCCGTAGTTCGTGCCTGCAGCAATTTTTATGAAAGTATATTTTACCTTTTGCTAATATCACTAGTCCGTAGTTCGTGCCTGCAGCAAATTATATGAAAGTATATTTTACCTTATGCTAATATCACTGGTCCGTAGTTCGTGCCTGCAGCAATTTATATGAAAGTATATTTTACCTTTTGCTAATATCACTGGTCCGTAGTTCGTGCCTGCAGCAATTTATATGAAAGTATATTTTACCTTTTGCTAATATCACTGGTCCGTAGTTCATGCCTGCAGCAATTTATATGAAAGTATATTTTACCTTTTGCTCATATCACTGGTCCGTAGTTCGTGCCTGCAGCAATTTATATGAAAGTATATTTTACCTTATGCTAATATCACTGGTCCGTAGTTCGTGCCTGCAGCAATTTATATGAAAGTATATTTTACCTATTGCTAATATCACTGGTCCGTAGTTCGTGCCTGCAGCAATTTATATGAAAGTATATTTTACCTTTTGCTAATATCACTGGTCCGTAGTTCGTTCCTGCAGCAATTTCAACGCGCAGTTCCTCTGCTATCAGCAACATAAATACCCTGTAAGTTTAATATCTTATGTTATTTATTTCGCTAAGTGCAAAACCATAAGATTAGCTAACCAATTTTGATGTTAATAAAATTAGGCGTTACTATAAAAAATATCGTAACTAAACGAATATTAATAAAAACCCTGCATATAAAAAAAATGTTTCAAAGACATGCAAAGGTCTCCAATACCGCAGCGACTACGTTCAAATATCTCCTATAGATACAACATAGTGGGCGGTGTACCGTAAAGCTGTTTCAATGACAGTTCGAACAGTTATTCGTGTTTAATTCTATAGTTTACAGCCTCAGTTCCCAAAGTGGTCCACGGGAGACTCGACGGGGGTCTACGTTTGCGTGACAAAAAAATTGGGGTTCACATTTCGTAAGCGGGAGTCCACGAAAGTTGACTTGCTTTCGATAGTGAAGAACTAAAATGTTAGCTTGACTTCATCTATCAATGTAGGCAGATAATATTTTAAGAATCTCAGCGACTGTTGTAAAAATTTGCATTTTCAATATACATTACAACGTGTACAACGTTTTTGTAGTTTTGGGAATAAGGTAGGAATGTAGCTGTAGGGAGTCCACCGGAACCGGTTAAATTTTGAAAGGGGTCTATGGAAAAAGTCTGGGAACCTCTGGTTTACAGTTATATTAACTGAAATGCATAGATCAACTGTGCAGTTAAATCGTGATCTCTGGTTTAATCGTGATAATTCTCCTGATCGAATTCTACCACAGCGATATCTTTTAGTTATCATAAGATTACATCAACTGTGCAAGTGTGCAACATATATTTATGTCCTATTAGGACTTGTGTAAACACACAGAGGCGCACTCAGGTCGTCGCCTTCTATAATCTAATGTTTAATAAGATCGGGGAAAGGGTTTAAATGCATTGTCGGCATATATTTAATAAAAATCCGCACCCGAAAATCAAAAATTTCTAATAAACAAATATTATTCCAGATCCGGAGACCCTTATATTACTGATTTCAACGCCATCCAGTCCATTCATTCCATCTCAGTCCTTAAGGGTGACAACGCATTTGCATTATGATTCCTTGTCAAGAATGAATTTTGATGTCATGGGCCGCAGGAATCACTTGCCATCAAGCGAACTGTTTACTACGCCGAGCGGCCATCTAACTGAATGCGGTGTGCTTGTTTGTTACTCTCAATTTAATTTAAAAAAAATACTCGGGTGGGAACCGGGAAGCAATTACTCCGCCAGGCGACTTAACGTGTATAGCCCGCATTAAACACGGTTAAGCCAGTGGATTAGAAAGGGTATATTTAGAATATCCAGAAAGCACTAATAGAATTGGCGGTCGGCCTTAGATTCTGCTAACTGTTTAGTATGGGGGATAACTCTTGAAATGAAAGTGATTTTTCGCCATTAAATTTACATAAATAGAACCCAGAACCTTAGCTTAGTAGTACCAGACCAGCAATGAAAGGGAATATATTACCTGTGTATTATACTCGGCAGGACGGTAGCCTTGTACCATAAGACGCCGGGAAAATCGTATTTGATGCAAAATTCCGGTATGAAGATTTCGCTGAAAACTTTTGGCTTGTCGTCGCCTTGAACCGCGGATACTAGCTTCCGTTGTTTCTCTGTGAAAGCGTTTATGGTCGCCGATCTTGGCATAAGACAGTTCATTCGCGAGCTAATGTTACGAACCTGTAAAAGAAAATGTCATCTAATTATAATACATTAGTAGTACAACGCTGCACCTACAAATCAGATGTAGCATCAGGTTAATTCGACCGGAAAGCACCAATTTATCTTTTATTAAACACCGGAAAAAAATAGCAGCTTAACGTGTTTCGCCTGCCGAGTATCATAACTCGAAGTCTTAAGGCTAACTCTTTAAGTCATTAAGTTTCTAACTCTGTTGGTAAACAAGGTATCGCCATTTCTATCCGACTGTGGCTAGGTGACACCATTAACCAATAAGTAAACTGTCCTTTATCTCTACCCAATATCATCAGGACAGAATTCAAAATTTCATTTCTCATCATCTAGATGGTTGGTCAATCCACCATTGTGTGCGTCACACGAAATTCCCTGCCACGCACTACAACTATGTGGAATCAGCTGTCGCCAACGGTGTTTTCGAACCGAAACGACTTAGGGACCTTCAAGAAAAGAGCCTTTCTTACACCTTTCTTAAAGGCGATAGGGAGAATTTAGGATAATACATGCTGTCTTCTTTTATATTTTAACATGTACTCTTTAACCCACGAGGAGCTTACCAAACGTAACAGGGAATGTAAGCCTATCGTCAAGTGGTGTATAAATGCTAGTAAGTGATTTTTTTCATGTAAGAATGCGCCAACCGAAAATGTATTGGTAAAATGCTTAAGGTCACAAAAGTGCCATCGTCTTATTAAATATTTATAATTTACAATTAAATAAAGCACTTATCACCCATCATTATATAAAAACAAATATAATTGCCTAAAAACTCACCTCGAGCATCGGTTGATACTTGTTACCTTCGACTTCCAAGTTGTACTTGCCCAAATAATAGTCCGCATACGTCGAAAATGTATTGGACAAAAAGTATGACTTCGGGTTCATATATTCCATCACGTCTGACACGATATATCTGAATTATGTATTATATATGTTATTGAACGTTATTTTTTTAATTTGATTATGGCGATGATGAGCGTCCCTAACTAACAGCCACGTCGAGACCAATGTAACGAATGCAACAGAGTAATATAATTAAAAATATAACTAAGTAACCATTTCTTAAGTCGATCCCATTGCAATTACACTATAATTTAAGACAAATAAATAAATAATTACACTCAGACGTTCAATGTTAAATTAATTAAAGTGTGTAACAAACTCCTTAGATTTTATATTCTAAAAATTTCAAGTCCAAATACAGTAAGAATCCGTGGTAGTTTAGCGCCTAGGTGTTCGCTTTTAACACTAAACCAGTCAAATTGATTGTTTTCAAACTTTTGTAAAACTTACAGATTTTTAAACGTTATAATACTGTTATCAAACTATATAACAATTGTTAGAATATGCATATAATATTTTCTTCACTCTTTACTTCTTTTACTTCTCTTTTCCAAGAAATAAATATTGTGTCCTACCTACTGCGGTCGGTCAATATGACCGGTGGAGAAAATATTTTACATTGCCTCAGAGAAAAAGTTATCTCAGAGTCGGTTTCAATTTGAAAAGAGTAGACAATAGCGTTTCTAATGCATTTTTTTTTACAATTGTTTATTTGAAGGAGATAATATATAGAAATATAACGGACATTGAAGACAGAAGAGTTTTCAGGATATGATGAACAAGAAATTTCTGGGAATGATAAAAACATGAAATCAGATAAAGAGCGAAAGTGAATTGGAATCAGAAAGTGAAGAGGAGAATATTATAAATAAGCGTCCAGGACAGAAAAGGAAGAGACTTTTGATATCCGAAAGTGAGACAGATTTAGAGGATCAACGCATCGAAACTACTGCTGTAGGAACAGTCTGGGAAGTAAGAAACGGAAGTCCCAAACCTGGCAGGTTACCAGTGCATAATATTTTTAGGGATATGTCAGGGCCAACAGGATGTGCTAAACGACATATAACGAAAGAATAAACGACGACGGCATTTACTCTTATCATTGATTAACGTATAATGCATCATATTATAAAATGTACGGAGGAAAATGCACTCAGGATGTTGGGGACTAAGTGGGAGACAAATACAACGAAACCAGATGCATTTCATTTATTTCTTTGCTATATGCTCGCGGCGCATATGAGGCGAAAATTTTGGGTATCTCATATTTGTGGAATAAAAATTAGGGACTAGCTTTTCTTTCAAAAACAATGAACCGAAACCACTTTACTGAAATAATGAAGCTTATACGATTTGATGAGAAGAGCTAAAGAAGCCAGCGTTTACAAACCAATAAATTTGCTATGATATCTACAATATGGGGTCGATTTATTGAGAATTCACAAAATTGTTATAAACCTGACGCGTATATTGATGTCGATGAGCAGTTGTTTCCGTCGAAGACTAGGTGTAGATTTATTGACACAGTATATGCCAAACAATCCAGACAAATTTGGAATAAAGTTCTGGCTGGCGTGTGACCTAAATAGTAAGTATATAATAAATGGGTAATTAAATTATTCCATTCCACTTGGGGGAGTTCGTTGTTCTAAAGCTGATGGATCCTTTTACAGGAATGCGGAAGGAACGTAACAACAGATAAATTTTTCACGAGTGTATCATTAGCCAAGAAATTACTTGCAAAAAAAAACTACAATTGTTTGAACAATTCATGGAAACAAAAGAGAGTTGGCAAAGTTAGGCAAAGAGAGAAAAGATAAAATGGCTAGATTTTCAAGGAAAGCAAATTGTATATATCAAATTACATTACTCTTACAGTGTATAAATGGAAGCCGAAAAAAAATGCTTGTACGTCCCAAACATGAATCAATAAAAATAGAAAAAAAAAAACAAACGTATATTCGAAACTGTTAAATTTTATAATAGTACAAAATTTGGTGTGGATGTGGCAGAGCAGATGGCAAGAAAATACAGTGTGAAGTCGAAAAGTTGTAGGTGGGCCACTTCCGGTATTTTTCAACATTTTGGACCATTTTGCAATAAATGCCTGGATTTTGTTTAAAGAAACGACGAGTGAATACATTTCGAGGGAGGATTTTTTGTTGCTTCGGAACTAGGCGATGTATATAAAAAATCTCAAGATAAAAGAATAATAAAATCGATAACTTTTTTAATTAAAGATCAATTCGACCACGCGCGGCAGTAATGGGTATACAAGAATTGTCGGTAGGTTTAGTGTTAATTTTACGGTACTCGAGCAAAACTAGTTCAATATGGATAGTGCATTAAAAGCAAAAAAGGGGTTGCTATTAAACACCATTCCTAACAAAGTAGGATTATAGCAAATATAAGGTGATGTAAAACACACTCAAAAAAAAAACAAAAACATGTGAAGCGAAGTGACGAACTTTATTATAAATACTCTTTAATATTTATATATACTCTTTACGAAATATACCAAAGTTCGCAAGTCCCTTTACTGACTGTTTTTGTATGCCTAAATATGAAACAGTCTATCCTATCCTTGTTCAATTAATAATTTGTTTAAAAATTAAAAGTTTATTTTATGAAATTTTAGATATAAAAAAAAAACGTTTAGCTGAAATATTATTGTACTCTAGGAAACTGGTAAATAAGGAAATAATGAGTAACAACAAAAATATTTGGATAAGATTTACCTGTCTGGAAATATGGTGGCGCGATACCATGGCGTAACAACTTTATATAGGTAGTCTTCTCTAGTTACTCGCAGCGATTTGCGTTCCTGAAAAGTGTAAAAAAAAAGTCCATTTTAAACCAAAAGTAAAATCGAATTATGTACTACGTTACTAAAATCCATGTTACAGCTAATCAATCAATGGGTCGAAGCAAACAGGAAAGGATGACCTCAAATACCATTGTTGTGAAATAGCATCAAATGAAAGTCTCAGATTAGATAGGCCGAGAAAATCTAGTCCAATTTAACCCTACTAAAACACAAGGGAATCTTTTTAGTGGAAAACGCGCAAATTACCTAATTTTCAAAACACTCCCCATGCTGCTTTAGCTAGTATTTGAATCCTTGGCATTGAAATTTTCAATGACCATTACTAACATTCCGGTTAACCATTCCAACTAAGCTGATAATGTTTGTGGTAGGATATGGATATACAATCGTCTATTGGCGGATTCGAACCTCCGACCCTAAACCATTAGCCTATTGATAATTAATATGTTTTATTTAAATAAATACGTTTTATTTAATAGTAAATAGAGCCCAAACCCCGTAATGACATGCAAATAATTCGAAAAGAACTTAGAACGTAAATAGCCTATATATGGATAAGCGATTGAGTGACCTTTCAATATTCGGCCGATAATCATAAATACATCAGGTTATTATAAAAATACGAAGAATGTTTTATAAAAAAAATGATTTAAAGATCAGCTTGACATTTGTACAACGTTAACAAAAATAATACCTTTCTAATAATTTCACGCTGGTATCCAGAGACCGTGGTCCTACCCTAGTTATTCTGCAGTTAGAAACAAACTGCAGTGTAACTCTACGACTGTGAAAAATGATGAATACTATATTCCTAAAATTACTAACCTCTGTGGACGGTACCGTAACAGGAGGTATAAACTTATACTGCTGGATCACTTCCCAGTCGATATCATATCCATTGTCAACTTTAACAGGAACCACATATAGACTATTTTTGGTACCGTCGAAAACAAGGAACTTTTTGGCGACTTCAAGCACTTGATCGAATAAGAAAAAGTGAAATCTGGAATTATATATTATATTTAAGATTTTTTCTTCGGATAGTATTATTATGTAATGAAAATAAGGTGACAAAATTAATTAATTAATTATTGAAATTATGGTGGAAAAAAAGCAAGGAACACAGTTGCCAACGTGATGGTATGTTATATTAGCGGCCAATCAACACCCAAATTCATCCTCAATGAGCATTTAAGATGCTGTGCTTTGCCACTTGGAAGTATCATTTACTAACAATGTTAAAATTATCACAATTTAATTTTATTTATCCCATTATTTCATTTAGTACTACGCTCGACAACTATTGCCGAAACGACAGCTTTTTTTTCTTGATATGTGATGTGGAAAAGATTTTTAATCCTTTCGAGGACCGCTCGGAGTTAGGCGTATACAATATGATACGACAACATATTGTTTATTCCTAAGAAGCAAACATATTCTACAAAAGCTGATTGTACACGCTATCAATACGAGACACAAAAACAAACTTGTGACACCTATTTTTCGTTTTAAACAATTGGTGGGCTTTGGCAATGCTGTTGCCCAAGAATTGTTATTATATATTGAAGGTTTTGTTATTGTATATTGAATAAAACTCCGCAAATAATAATCCATTTGCCATTAAATAAATTTAAAGTTTTGGTTAAAAACAAATTAATCAAAAAATCTTACAAGTTTTAGTCAGAATATTTATCTGACAAATATGCTTCGATTTAAGCTTTGAACTCTGACTTCAATACAAGACAACTCTTAAACATTTTGTAAATTATTAATTAAAAAATAAGAATAAAAGGAGCAACTAGTCTAGTTTCTTCTCTCAACTTCCGAAGCGGTGGTCGTATTATCCTATCTTGACGATTCAAAAGTGTTTTGTATTAGTCTAATTGAATAAAGCCTCGTTTGATTGGTTTGTATCTTTGTCTTCTTCTTTGTATCTACGAATCTTACGTCTACATAACCCTCTTCAGTTTGCGAGACCTCACCAAATAAATAAATGCTGGCTTCGTTCTTTTTTCTCCTAAAATAAAACCCCAAACCACATCGATCCGTGTCGCACGACTTGACAAACCTCTACCTTGCATGCAATAACGTATTGTTATTTGTTTTCGGTATTTATTTTATTATCATATGATTCGAATACATTTACATGAATATATGCCTTTTATATTTTTTAGTGTTACGCCGTGGCTAGTTTTTGTTTCATGAATGGATCTGCTCGACTGGGGAAGGACCACGCCCTCATACCAGTATGAAATAGCAGCATGGCACCATAGACGGTGATTGCATTTCATTTCAGTCTTCAGGGTGATAACGAATGAATATATCATTGACAGTTATTTTCTTATTAGGTTAACTCTAAGCTCGTTTGTCGCCCCTAATAAAAATAAAATTGAATGATCTTGTGCTCGTCGTACCATTTCCAAAAGTGTTTATTTAATCTACTGTTTTTATTACTTCTATTAAAAACATTTGATGATATATATCTGATCTGATCAATTGACGATATATTATGTAAACATAAAAGACCCATTGAGACAAAAAAAAAATTAAAAAAGGGCAAGGAAAATGACTTACTCTTTTATACACTGGAACAAAGCCAAATCAAATTGAATCTTGGCGTAGTTAATTTTAATAGAAACCATCACTTCGCCGACCGTTAGGAACATTGGAAAGTCGCATAGCTTTGGCAATGGGTTAGTAGTCAGGAATCCGTAGCTCTCTCCTTTTTGAAGAAATTTGTACAGGGCTCTTTCACGGGAATCTTTTGGTTCTTCGAAATTACATTTCATATCGATGACATGAAGGTAAAAAGTTTTTTGGTCATTCTTCCAATTATTAGGGCCGTTTAGAGCCTTCGGATACTAAAACAAAATTATATTTCTTTTTAATAATATTTTATTAGTAGTACAAGATTTAACATGAAATTTAAATATCTTTATTATTTATTTTATATATAATATACTTTCCAATATAAGTCTGGTGAAAATCTAAACTACATCTGCAAGTGATGAAAGTATGTCATCTCTTCTCTAGTCTGATATAGTGCATTTGCAAACAAAAATTGTGTAGTGTGTGATACGTGACATATTGGTATATAACACGCAGGGCCGAAAGTAAACAATTTATGATGCACAAATCTTATTTCTAGGCTAGAATTTGAACCCAACATCCCCCCTCAACAAAGCAGTCGGAAACTTTGACTAGACTCCACTATACCCGGCCATAACTTGTAAGCCCGACGTTGGTTTCTTATGCTATTATCAATCTCCCAGGGTGGCGATGGCCTAAAACCTGTTACCCTAAATCTGTCATCAACTAGCGCATCGCATTCTATGGGAGTGTGAGAGTGCATTATGTTTAATTCCTTGCATTGTGTAAGTGACATTAGAGTTTATTACACTATACAGACATCGTGTCGACAAGGGCAAATTTTCGTGCGTTCAGGACGGACTATTTGTTATCTGTGTAACAGGAGCCAATAAAAATAACTGATGTAAGTAAAAACTTTGCAGGCTACTATGATTATACTATAAATCGATAGACATTTATTAATGTTTATATATATATATATATATATATATATATATATGATGGATGCACGGGTGTTTGCCCGCCTTCGTCTTCCCCAGGAGGAAGCCGAGCCCCTGGATACGGGCGAGGTGCGAAGGTAGGAGCGCAGACGGGCGTTACGGCTGTGGCGCGAGAGGCTCCAAGAGTCTCGTTTCTCGCGCCAGCGCACGGTCAGCGCGCTCTTGCCGAGCTTCGAAGCCTGGCGTCGTGCGGGGCAATAGGTGCACGTCACCTTTCGACTGACGCAGGTACTCACCGGGCTCGGGTGTTTCGGTGAGTACCTGAACAGGATTGGACTTTGGCGGGGACCGGGATTCCGCACAGCATATGCTCGCCGAGTGCCCCGCGTCGGATCCCTCGCGTGGGAGTAGTCAACTGCTGCCAACACCAGAGGTTTGGGTGTTGCTTGTTGCATATACGAGAGAGCATTTTAAAATTCGCGGAATGAGGGACAAGGAATAAAAGAAGAAAAAATAAAAAAAAGCAGGACACTTTTTGTTATTATAGTTTTCCCCTTTTTTCATAATGATGAAAATTGGACACCATCCTTCTCTTCACTACCAAGGCCCAAAAACGCACGGGAACATACCACGCGCTGTTATTTTTGTACCGGCGTGAGCATTCTCGGCACCCATCTTCCTCTGACCTTAGTCATACCAAGATGGTCATAATTTTTTTTTTTAATGTATCACAGGCCGAACATTTCTCCAAGCTGTTTCTTCTTAAGCAGAGCATCTTCATGATCTCAATTATTCTATATCATCTATATTAATTTTTCGCCTTTTTAATAATTTCTGGAGTAGTCTCTGCAATAGTCCTTTCCAGCCGTGGGTCGTCTTCAAGCAGCAACTACCTGCCTTGCTTTAATAAATTGTAAATCATCGTCTATCGCGGACAAGAATAGCGAAAAACCGATATGTCTTCCATTATGGTTTACTTGATTACGGCGTGACACTCGATGTTTTTCATATTTCACATTTTCTTCCGGATTGATTTGCTTGTTACACAATTATATTAAAACTTCATATTTATACTCACTATGAGTCGCTGAACACGTAAACCTAAAAGAGATATTTCATCCCTCTCCAACCCCACCATTCTGCGAACTTAAAAACGCACACTCTTACTATTTCATGATATTATTCCGGTATTCGCGTACGAGCCAATCTATGCACGCTACACCTAAAACATAACTATGATATCAACTAAAGCATAGGAACGTAGAGGTTTATAATTTTAAATTCATCAACAAAATCCAAAAATTTATATTTTAAATTAATCAACAAAATCCAAAAAGTTATATATTTATACTAAAGGGCGCTCTTTATTCGCAGACTGTTGAGAGTCATCAAATGTAATTTGTGTTATGCTCTCAGCGGAATAAACAATGTCAAAGGGATCGTCACTTGTCGCTGCTTCCCTCAAAAGCATATAAAGATCAACGATATCTTACCACTTTCGCGTGCTTGCGTACTCGCTTCTTAGTACCGACCCCGGGGATATTGTCCATTTCATCATCGCCATCTTTGTTCCACGGCCAGTTGAGAAAGCATTGCTTTATATCGATCTCCTCAAAATTAACATTACTGCAAGAAGAGAAATTGAAAATAAACTTCCTAGTATTTAACACCAGTCAGGGTAGACGGACGTAGCAACTTTTTGTTGGAGCATTTTATAAGGCACGAAAATATCACGGACTGATCCTATCACGGTAGACCTTTTCAAAGTTTTACGATAGGGGTATCTGGCTCCTTCGTAGTTAGCCCTGGTTTCGATTCCAAGCCTAGGAACAACATTTCTATATAATGAATTGTTAGTTTCCGGGTTTGTATGTGTTATATGTATGGTTCCCACGAATGCCTTGTCCACGGCACTATAATATATCCTACGAAATATGTGTAAACAATAAAAGGTATCGGGTAACATTCTACATTGAGCCGTTATTTGTTTTCTAAAGACTTTCAGTGCGACATAGGGTATCACCGTTGTCGTATGCGCAATGATATTTTATAATACACCAGTGTAAAATATAAATGAATATTTTTAAATGAATATTTATATTAAGATCGGATGAATATTTTTCACCTCATGTTGGATGTCAACATTAATGCAAATCATTCCTGATTGTCAGATGCTTATATCTATAGATGGTTGATGATGACACTGTAAAAGAATGGTAAAACTTACAAAGACTAATAAAAAAAACGTACATACCCATAAGACTTGGGCAATAACGTGTTAGAATCTAACTCCCCGGCTTGATGCAACTTTATGCAAGCGTTTAAGGCGGCAGAACGCTTGGCAGATTTCAAATCCGTCATTGGTAGACCCTAAAAACAGCATATTAAAACTTTAATACCACGTAACAACTACAAAAAATAATGCACGATAAAGGATACAAATGAAAAGGGTATAAAGTGTTTGTAAATGTAAAAAAAAATAATATGTTTTAAATTATAATTACAGAACAGTTCACAGATTACACAAGTGGTAGAGCTACACTGGCAATTTGTTTCTAGCTGCAATGATCAACTCGACTGGGGTAGGACCACGCCCTCACGAAATACCAGCATAATGTTGCGGTTTCGTCTGGTGAGTATAGGGATTCGGAGACCTTTATTACTGGTGACGAGGCATTAAATCTCGGTCCTTAAGGGTGAACAGTGCATCTGTATTATAATTTCTTGTCAAGGGTGAATGTAGATGCACTTACCAACAAGTGAACTGTGTGCTCGTTTAGTACTATGAATGTAATAAAAAAAAACAAGAGAATTACATTACACGATAGTTAACGAGTGATCGAAGTATCCGAATATTTGGCGTCTTCATGATTTAAGGTCGTAGACTCGATTCGAATTTGTGTCGATCAAGATCTCCTAGCATGAGCGCACTTATGTTGCTAATTACATTCCTTACATTCTTGATTAGTCATATTTTACTTTAGACAAAAAAAATAGTTATATTAGGTGACATATTTGCACACAATTCACGTGACCGTAATCGATGACAGCGGACCCATGACATCCTACATCCCACCTGACCAAAAATTCAAATTGTACATGAGTTGTCCACCCCTGAGGAATGAGTGAATACCTATAACAGGGTAACCCTGGATATCCATAGGATACACAGCATCGTCATACTGCGATTTCAGACTATTCAGCCCTATATTCTTTCCCCGGTCGAGCCGATCTATTCGTAGTGCTCCAGCAAAGTGATTCTACCGCTCTTGGATATCTGACAATTTGTCTAATCTAATCGGATAGGTGTCCATTCATCCAACAACAGTGGGTAAAGGACAAATAAATGCCTTTATATGTGTGCTTCTGGCCATTTCTGGTAACAACGCTATAGCTATTTTGAGCAACTTCGTGTGAAGGCATTTTCCTTCACTGATGAATGATGAAGTCGTTAATATAAAACGTGAGTTAACAGTTTATGAACTCATGCATAATTAGGTGGTATCGAATGTATCATGTTTTCACAAAAAAATGATGTGTAAATACCTTTATCGGCTCCTTAACGGGGCAAGCAATGGGCATTAATACGGTTATAGTAACATGATTGTGAATTTCACTTTTTTCCTGAATCCACATTGGTGTTATTAGAGTGAATTGATCGTGCGGGAGCACAGAGCAATATCGGTTTAGTAAGCTGATAGCCGACACAGCGAATAGACGATCTGTGGTACAAACAAACGGTGATATAATTACCGTTTACATGGAATCAATGATTGAAAATCGCAACGGTTGAGCAAACAAACATATTGGTTATATCATTATTTTGATAATTTGGTTACAGTTTAATAGTTATTAGTTAAATTTAAGTAGTATATTCCGTAATATTTATAAGTTAAAACAATGCATTCGATATAATATAACTTGCTGTATATAACGCGTAATATTTTACACATTTTATTTTATTTAAGGAATCTGTTAGATACCTATTGTGGATTCGAAATTAGATATTTTAAAACGCTTCCAATTGTGCCATGTACACTTTACACATGAAATATGTTTCAGAAACATTCGTTTCCTGTGAATGTATTGGACTGTCTGCACATTACCAAACATATTTTTTGGTAATGTTCAGACGGAATTTTGACTCGGTGAGGGTGACGCAAACAGGTCATACTAAACATTTGAGTGTAAGTGATTGCTGAGTGAAGTGGCTGTTTATCCTCAACAAAGATTTCACAAGCCTCATGCTGTAATTGTTTCTCCCGTTTTCCACACTACCATACGAAACACAACAGCGTTATTTGAGACTTGTCAATGAGACCCTGATCGAGCCGTCACTTACTAAACTAGTTACAACATGGCTCCACCAATTTTTAATTGATGGAGCCATGTCAGAGATTAAAACAGGTTGACTACACCTCTTCACAAAGAAACAAATTACGTTTCTATTGGAGTAGTTTCGAAATAATATAATCTTATTGTTAAAAGCGTATCATTTAATGTTTTTGGTGATAAGTCTCACATGATAATTTAGTGTCGAAAATAATTATACTCACTATTTTCTGTTACGTAGGGAGGTATTTCTTTATCTTGGTATAAGTTTTTTTTTATGTCTCCCCCCGTTGGTGTATCTCTTTTATCCGTTTTGCCAGTTAACACCTGTAATTAAATGAAATTTATAAACTTTTGTCTTACAACTTTTTGAAATGTCTATTAAACAGGTAATTTATTAATGCAATATTCAGCAGATGCTCGGTACTCATTTCTTCAAACCCGAAGGCAAAAGCTGAATACAATATACGATATTTCAACTTTTTCCAACGCAATTGATCAAAACGATATTTGAATATGGTAACACTTTTCAAGAATGTAAAAAAAAACTAATAATAAAATTATCTGCCTATTTGTTCACACAGTGTTACACCCTTTGTTACAGTTCGAGGGTGGCTATTTTTAAGAAAAAAATTAAAAATCTCAGCAACGGTGACACTTTTAATGAGGTTATTTTTTTGTCTGGTAAGGTGACCCGTTATCCTATCTTCCCCTTAAGTTTGTCTACAAAACAAAAGTGGTTCAATTTAAATTAAAATTTTATTAAAGTTATACAAAATTCCTACTCTCCCTGATTTTGAATACAGGCCTTCAACCTCCGAGGCCAACCAACGATCGCAGCACGCACAACTTTCGTAACTAAATCAGCCATTGCTGTAATTAGGGATTCTTTGAGAAACTCCAAATTTTGATGAGGTTTGGAGTAGAATTTTTTTTTACAAATGTTATATTTTGTAACCTATGGATTACAAAATATAACAGTTGAAGAAACAAGAAGGTGGGAGAGGGCTCATAACTTTAATTGTAGCACTGCCATATTTAATACCCTTGTCCCTGAATCTGAGTGAATGCATCCGTTTCTACAAATGCTCACTCATATAACCTGTGCGGTTGATGTCATATCACCCACAAGATATCACGGTATCAAAATCAACCAGGACATCAAATCAATCTTAATCTAAAATTGAGCTCCTACGTTTTTCATGTGGAAGTGTCGAAGACAAGCCAACACAGTTAATTAGGTACTTAACATTTTGGGCATAGAAACCTGATCTAATTTGACAAAGGTTTTAAAAACATGAATGCGTTGTGGTTTGTTGTATATTTTTATATTATGAACCAAAATAGCAAACATTGGGTCTATCATACTTTATACACACTTCAAAATACCGATGTAGCAATTTGTTATTGTTTCACGGTGATACACAATAAAAAGTTGAATAGGGTTGCTGTAATTATCTAAAATATTACATTTTACCTCTTTAATGTATTGTTCAACTATTTGAAACTCTTTGTAATATTTCATAAATTTCATTTCGCTGCTTTCCTCTATCAAAATTACAAAAGATGATGAAGTGTCCCTTGCGCGGCCTGAAATAAAAGATGATGCTGGTCTTACTAATTTTAATCTATAAATTACGAGGTATTAGGTGTATTCTATTTATTTCCTTTCTATTAGAGTGCATTTTATAAAATAGATAATATAAAATACACAAACACACCATATAATACAATAAATAGATAATAAAATATAAAATAGATTTAAATAAAACTAAAACACACATGTCGGCCGAAACTTATTCAAATATATCTCTGTAAGCCGCTTTCAATTGATGCAGTCATTGAGATTAGCATGCACAAACGTTCAGACAAACAGGCGACAAGTCTATTTACGATTTTATTATATGTATATAAAATTATGTTTTAGAACATTTTTAAGAAGCCATTATCGCCTCACTCGTTACTCGCGCGGTGATAATTCTAAATGTCCTAGGTTCTAGAAATCATTAATACAGTACCTTTGCTCTGAATGTATGACCGGTACTCCATTGGTGGGTCGAATCGCAACACCAAAAGACATTGGGGAATGTCAATCCCTTCTTCAATGATACTTGTGGAGATGAGGCAATTGAGGTCTCTAAAAAGGAAATTATTAAAAAATAATTTCAAATAAAAATATTGCCAATAGAATTAATTGGATAACAGTTCGCATTAGTTGCGAAAGCAGACAGGAAAACATAACAACTGCTAGAAAAAGTAGATCAACGATTGCTTTTCTTTTGATTGTTTTTATTGTAATTTATATGTACATTATACAGTGAGAGCTCGTTTCCGATCATCGCCTCGTTCTTCTTCCTACCTATTGAGGACCTAATGAGGCGCAAGAATGCGGCGACTCGTGCCCACGACTTATATCCCATTGAAAATAACCGGCTGGTGCTACGTACCCTTCAGCGTGAGGTAAAAGATAAAACTCCTACCCATGTCAATTTTACACCTACTAGCCTATCTACAACGCGGCCATATCCAAAGGTACCTTCCCGAACACCTGGAAGGAAGCCGACGTCATGGGGATTTTCAAGTCCTCGAAACACTCAACAGATCCATCAGCCTATCGGACCACAAGGTTAAAGGCTCGTCCTCGCCTGCCTAAAGGACTTCATGCTGTCCCTAGGGCTACCAATCAATGAGCAGTTTGGGTTTCGCTCTCAACACTCATGTACACATCACGCGCACCGCACACATTCTCAGTAAATTCCTACGGGGCTACCGAACCGGGGCACTCTTCCTCGACGTGGCAAAAGCGTTGGAAAAGGTCTGGCACAACCAGCTCATATACAAACTATATGAGCTCGGTGAGCTAGATCGACTCGTACTAATCATTCGAGACTTTCTCCGAAATCGGACCTTTCGATACCGCTTCGAGGGAACGCATTCCGAGGTTCACGCCATTCATGCCGGAGTACCATAAGGCTCCGTCATAGGTCCCATTTTATACACACTCTACGGAGTAGACCTTGCCCTTTTCGCTGATGACACCGGCCTCATGTTTCTGGATTCAAACCAGACGCTATTGTAAACGCTAAAATCTGCAACCAACACTTTAGGAAAATGGTTTCGGAAATGAAGGATCGAGGTTAACCCCACCAAAAATGCAGCCATGTATAATTTTTTTAATAAGGTAATATTTAATTTCAATTGCTCCATTTTAAGAGCATGTTCTTCTCTTGCCCATTCGTGAACCACAGCCATTTGTTCTAGTTTTAATTTATTTTCTGCTCTCAAACAGTCCATTAAAACAATGTCCCTGTCTTTTATTATGCCTGATTCAACTTTTTTACAACAACGGAACGTGAACGTTTCGTTCGTGAACGAACGAAAAAATAAATATAAAAATAAATATATATATATTTATTTTTATATTTTTTTTTTCATTTAATATATTACCTGATATTGCTATAATTTTGCGTATATTCAAACAGAATACGATTATTTTAACTAAATATTGTTAAAAACTCTAAACAAAACCCAAATAAAATAACGTATTTCTGTAATTCAATGACATTTTAGTTTGACGAAGTGCGTTCCGAAATGTTGATAATAATTACAACGAAAAAGTCCCTTATTTTTATAAAATTCAGGTACTACTTAAAAGTCCTTGCACTGCGTGCCCGTCGATACGCCAACCCTAACCTTCCTAGAAGCCTCGGTCTGTCAGCTAGCCATGACCGGCCACGCCCCCATCACAATCGCGTCCGTCTACCTACCTTGCAGACGTGACGCACAAGTATTACGAAGCGACTTCGTGGCGCTCCTTTCCCTTGGAAACTCAGTCATTTTGGCAGGAGATTTCAATAGCAAGCACACTCGGTGGAATGCAACTAAAATCAACCCCCGGGGGTTGGCTTTAGACTCGCTAAGCGACGCACTCGACTTCGACGCCGTAGCGCCAACTACGCCTACCCATTTTCCATACATATTGGGTCACGCACCGGACGTGCTTGATATTGCCATCTGTAAGAACATCAATCTCGCCTTCCAAGGCATAGAGGTAATCCATGAGCTCGCTTCCGATCATCGCCCCGTTCTTCTTCGGTTAGGGCCCTCCGCCCCAACCTCACCCTCCACCAAAACCATTGTAGACTGGCACCGACTCAGGAACGCCCTGAGGGAAGCCACATCACCGCACCTAGATGCTATTCCTAGGAACATATCTTCAGTCAACGACACGAACCTCGCAGTTCATGCCCTCACTAGGCACATCCAGACCGTAATCGTGGATTGTTCGAGGCAGGTTCCCTCGGTGGAAGACCACCGATGGACCCTGCCAAACGACATAAAGGACCTAATGAGGCGCAAGAATGCGGCGACTCGTGCCCACGACTTATATCCCACTGAAAGTAACCGGCTGGTGCTACGTACCCTTCAGCGTGAAGTCCGATCACGCATAGCCCAGTATAGGAACGATCGGTGGGATAATCACCTCTCCAACATCGAACCTTCCCATCTCGCCTACTGGCGACCTCCCAAATCCTTAAAAGGGGGCACCGCCCAAACAATGCCTCCCTTAGCGCGTCCTAATAAACCACCCGCCTTCTTAGACGAAGAGAAAGCCGAATGTCTGGCTGACAATCTTGAGCTCCAATGCTCACCGAGCACCCTACCGATCGACGCCGCTCACCTTGAAATGGTTAACAGCGAGGTCGACCGGAGGAGTAAGGAACCACCTCGCGATTCCGTCACTCAAGTTACATGCACCGAAGTTGAGTCCATAATTAAAACCTGCGACCACGCAAGGCTCCGGCCCCGACGGTATCACCAACAAGGTGATGAAACTCCTACCCATGTCCATTTTACACCTACTGGTGATAATCTACAACGCGGCCATATCCAAAGGCACCTTCCCGAACACCTGGAAGGAAGCCGATGTCATAGGGATTCTCAAGCCCTCAAAACATCCAACCGATCCATCAGCCTATCGACCCATAAGCCTACTCAAAGTCTTGGGTAAGGTATATGAAAGGCTCATCCTCACCCGCCTCAAGGACTTCATGCTGTCCCGAGGGCTGCCAATCAATGAGCAGTTCGGGTTTCGCACCCAACACTCATGCACACATCAAGTGCACCGCATCACGGAGCACATCCTCAGTAAATTTCTTCAGGGCTACCAAACTGGGGCACTTTTTCTCGAAAGCTTTCGACAAGGTCTGGCACAACGGGCTCATATACAAACTATATGAGCTCGGTGTGCCTGATCGACTCGTACTTATCATACGAGATTTTCTCCGAAATCGAACCTTTCGTTACCGCGTCGAGGGAACGCGCTCCGAGGTTCACCCCATTTGTGCCGGAGTACCACAAGGCTCTGTCCTAGGTCCTACTTTATACACACTCTACACCAACGACATACCGCGCACTCGCGGTGTAGAGCTAGCCCTTTTCGCCGATGACACCGGCCTCTACGTGTCTGGATTTAAACCAGACGCTATTTGTAAACGCCTCCAATCTGCAGCCAACACCTTAGGGAAATGGTTTCGGAAATGGAGGATCGAGGTTAACCCCACCAAAAGTGCAGCCATTTACTTCTCTCGGAGCAACAAAACGCCGCATCTCCAAACTATAGAGTTATTTGATCGTCCAATCCCCTGGGAAAAGACAGTCAAATACTGAGGCGTCACATTAGATGAAAGACTCACCTTCGGTCCGCATGTCAACCGCGTACGGAATCGAGCAGCGTTCGTCCTAGGTCGTTTGCACCCGTTACTTAATAAAAATAGCAAAATGTCCCTGCGTAATAAAATTACACTTTACAAAGCGTGCATCCGACCCATAATGACATACGCAAGCCCCGTCTTTGCGCATGCCTCCCGCGTCACATTCACCGACTTCAGGTAATACAAAATCGTTTCATGCGCAAGGCCACCGGTGCGCCGTGGTTCTTGCGTAACGAAAATCTACACATAGATCTTGAGCTGCCGACCATAGCTCAGTACCTGAAGCAGGCTTCTCGCCGATATTTCGACTCTGCCGTCACACACCGAAACCCTTTGATTGTAAGTGCCGCCACTTACAATCCCATCGCGAATCACAGATTTACCCGCGTCCGTAGGAGACCGAGGCACGCCCTCGACGACCCTGACGACGTAACCACCAGGGCCCAAGCCCTTCATAAAACACAACACACAAACATTGCACCCTCATATCGCCCCCGCCGACGGCGAGGGCGTCGCAAACAAAGTTATTCGCGATACCGCCATGTCACTGGCCGGTTCTCTCCAGTCCATACAGATAGAAACGTTGCTGGAGTTTCTTGCGCCACTTCTTCTCCAGCGCCCACGCATTCTGAAGTGGTGGTACAGGTAGTTAATAATAATAGTGATATTAATTAAGTTAATCCTCTGTCAGAAGCAACTGACCGAGCCGAGGTTCGGCCCTCTTGGGCACCCTCGAGTCAGACGCTCTCGCGAAACAGGGTAACGGTCCAAGCCGAGGCTCCCTCTCGGGAGCCCTTGCGCTGGTTACCCATATATAGAGGTCTCGACTGAGAGCCATTAGCGCTCGGTCACCTCTCAACCCGGTGAAACTGTAAAAGCCCTGGGGCTAACAGCGGCCATCAGCCCGAAAAAAAAAAAGGTACTACTTCTAAATAAAATTAATTGAAAATTAGTAAACATTAGTTTTATACATGATTAATATTATAAAATCCAATAATAACAATAATTTTATGACAATGTTTGTCATCGTGATGCGAAAGTCAAATGTATCTGACGGAGTTTCGGAACGTTTTTTTGTTGGGGTTGTCCATTAAGAAAAACAATCTTGTATAGGAAGTGAATAGTTATGCAAGATATATACAATCTGTAGTAGTCAAAACGTTGCGTTAATGTTATACAGTCTCAAGTACAATGAATAACTACACAGCCGTTAAACAAATGTTTATAATTTTTTTATTAGTAAGGCCATAAATATATAAATCCAACAAGATAAGGCTAGAAGTCACTAATGAAAAATATGCAAACCTCATAACAAGGTACTAGGGTACAACGAACGATGAAAGTGAACATTCTTTTATTACTAACTTACAAGAGAGATTTTATTTTTATCTACGAAGCACTTGAAACTGTCACAGCCTTAAATTATTACTTACTTATTGTGAAATTTTAGTAGTGCTTGTTGACTTAATTTCTTTGTGTAGTATTCCTCCCTTGTGTTATTGTACGGGTTAACATTTAAACCAACGATGAAATCGTGTTTCAAAAAGCCAAACTCTTCCGGATTCACCTCAGTTACATGCTTTAACAAGTTATAGAGAACTTTCGCAGTGAACCTTTTCTTTACAAATATGATAGCAGATAATGGTTTTCTTATTCGATTTACTGTCAGTAGAGCTGAAATTTAGATATAAATCATAAATCATTGACACAATCCTTGAAAAACAATCAACATATTGACATTTCTTATTAATGCACGACAGCTTTGGTCAGTGGGGGTGTTGAAAGGGTGATTTTTTAGCACTGATGTTTTGATTGGACTATAGACCTCATGATTGACAGCACATTTGTATTTTGTATCATTATCTAGAATGAATGTGTCGTACACCGAAAACATCACATGCCATGGACTATACGCTCTTTATGTATCCTAATCTATGATATCCAGCAATAATATGTCTACACAGATTTGTCTATAAAAATCTTACCATCCGTATGAAAGATGTCGGGGTTATATTCTTTCAATATATTTAAAAGTAGGATTACTTTCGGTGATGAGTGTTTGACGATTTTTTCAAATCCAGTTTCAGATCTCATTGCATTATGTAGAACCATTCTGACCCTGATATAAAAGAGAGACAATTTTTTTTAATAAAACATTTATATATATATATATATATATATATATATATATATATATATATATGTATATAAATATATATATACACAGGGTAGTAGAAGACCGTTTCCGAAAACAAAGACAGACGATAGTACTAATGACACCTTTGATGATGGGACGGAAAAAAATCGATCCTGATTAAAAAAAACATATTTTTAAAACGTTTTATTAGCATTATTTACGCTCCATCATGTTAGTACAATTAATGAAACGATAGTTTCATAAAAAATACATTACTTTACTAAAAACAAACCAGCAATGAATCACAAATTAAAAACAGCTGATGCTCGGATCAACGCACGGGCGAAACTGTCTCAAAAACTAAAAATACTAAACATAATAATCAATCTCGCCAAAACAAACTGCTCCTTTTGCGGTGGGTCGCAGCCGCCGTTGACGGCACTTTGATAATTTTCGAGGTATCAGCGTTGCGCCGACGCCGCGCCCGGGCGTTCGTTAATCCGAGCATCAGCTGTTTTTGATTTTGTTTCATTGCTGGTTTTTTTTTAATAATGTATTTTTTATGAAACTATCGTTTCATTTAGCTGTACTAACATGATGGAGCGTAAAAAATGCTACTAAAACGATTTAAAAATATGATTTTTTTTAATCAGGATCGATTTTTTTCCGTCCCATCATCAAATGTGTTATTAGTACTATCGTCTTAGCTTTCGGAAGCGGTCTCCTAATACCCTGTATATAAAATACTGTTTGTTTTTTTAAGTGCCTGAAGATGGGAGTGCGTATTTTGAACCCACCGATATTTATTGGTTGTTGATTCGTGTAAATACAGAGTTAGTCATTCAACGTTCCCTTTCAAGTACGACGTAATTCATGTGTTGTGCAATAAGCTCGAAAGATATTTGATCTCACGCATAGTGTCAACGGTAGACCCGTGAGCCAAAAATTTATATTGACTAGTATTTTTTTTAATACATTGAGAGTAACAAACGAACACACAGATCACCCGACGGTAAGTTATTACTGCGGCCCATGACATCTACATTCATCCTTGTTAAGAAATCATAATGTAGATGCGTTTTTACTCTTGAGAACTGAGAAGGAATGCCTTGTTGCCAGTAAGAAAGGTCTCCAGATCCCTACACTCACCAGACGGAACACAGCAGCATTGCATAACATGCTGCTATTTCACGCTGGTATTCTACGAGTGCGCGGTCCTACCCCCGTCGAGCCCCATTCATTCTTCGCTAGGAACAAACTGCAGTGTAGCTCTACCACTGTTGAGTTCCACGGCTGATGACAATCGAACCTATGTCTCGTGATTCAAAGGTCAGGCACACTGACTATTAAACGTGTGCGCCAACAAACATACACTAATAAAATCATCTGTGCACTACACGTTGTAGTTGGATCAGAGGATATTTACGAAAGAGCACAAATGATTGGTTCCTTGGTTGGAATTTGACACATGAATTGTGAAACATTGTAGCACATTGTATGTCAGAACGGTTGCATATAATTTAATGTAACGCGAGAGACGTGATTTTGATTCCCACAGTACTGATTCAAGACGCGCTTGGCGGTAAGGGAAAACATTGTTAGAAAACTTACATTAAATATAATATTTTGAAGGCACGATAAGTTCGCCAATACGTGAAAGTATCTAGTGAGGACCTCGTTGAAGTTGGAGCAGTAGTAGAGTCCAGTTGCAGCCATTTTTTTGATGGAGCATGATTGGGTTAACCCGGCCAGGGAAGAAGCACACCATCACAAAATGCCAACGTGAAATAGCAAAAAACCCTTCGCATGGAATTTTAGGGTTAAAAAGATCTGTTAATTGGTAAATAAGAATTCCATATCATGTCCTCATGGGTATTGCGCGAGTATTTTTTAATTTTTGTTAGAAATGGATGACCATAAAATGAATTGGGTGTTCTAAAAAAAACTAATTTGTGTTCTTGACTTATGTCTGAAGATAAAACACACATTAACTAATATATATTTAACACATTATTTTTACATTAAAATCTTTAATAATTGACACTGACTACTTAAATTTAACAAACTGACGAATTCTGTATAATTCTCGATTACGAAATCAAAACATTTACTCAAAATTTGAGTACCATTTCAGTATTCATCCGACAGATTCACAATTGATAATATCAAATACTCACTCAACAAGATGTGTTATTGTGAATTTATATATCAATTCTTCTTCTGAAATTAACGCTCTCCGTTTTAATTGTTCTAATAGAATTATATAAGCTAGAACACTTATATTGCCACCATAAATTCCTAATTCTTGTATAAACTCTATAATTGACGTTATCATGTTTATAAGAAGTTTTATGATCTGAAAAGTAAGATAAATATGTTACTCACACAGCTAATGGCAATTCCCCCAATGTTTAGAATTTTAACCTTTCAAATTTTACTATGGTATATAAAAGCTTTGAGTTTACGAAATTGAGAAATGTTTTTGAATATGCTGTATCGATGACGAAACGGTGATAGTTGATTATACAAAGTGGTCTTGTGGGAGTGTGTGTGTGATAATGATATCGGACACAACAGTTTTACCTTTTTAGGGTCAGATGTTATATCCACTTGTCCCTTCTGCAATTTCACGTCTCTGTTCTTCACGATTCGTGGCAATCGAACTAAGGTAACTAGGCTCTGTAGTTCTTTTAGAAGCACGATAGCCTCTTCGGCGGTGCTTGTTATCTTATATGATTCATATGTCTTTACCAGCTCGTAAGGCATTGTAGAATAACTAAAATAAAATAAATGAACAAATATAATAGAGATAGACGGGTAATTTTTAGTGAAGAACATCGTAAGCGCCAGATATGATATGCCGGTCTAGTCAACTAATTACAATTATCGCTAGAAACAATCTGCCAAGTCGATGTACCACTGTAAAAATATATAAGTTAGAAATGTATATTTTAGCTCAAAACAACAAGTTCATAACGAGCTCGTTACTTTCAGTCTACAGTCCTTTACAATATGTTCAAATACCTAATATTTAGATTAATTAAAATTTGTCAATTTAGTTTCCAAACTCTTTTCTTTAAAAAAAAAACAAAAAAGGATAATCGAAGTAGATGTTTATGGACTGCAGTCATCACTTACGAACAGGTGAACAGTTTGTCAGTTTCAGTTTGAAAAAAGGAAAAAAAAATACATTATACCTTAACACTTCTCCAAGTTCGTTCACTGTAGCAATTGTTGCATGAAATGTTGTTTCCAATTTCCACAAGTTCTCTTCAACTTTAGGTAGATTCACGTTAGCATTTAATAGTGTTGCTGTCAAACCTAAAATAAAAAATAAAACTAAATACCAGTGTGACCAAAAACGAAACGTCTAAATTGGACGCCATGAAATCAAAATTACTACCGTTTAGTGCCGTTGATATTAAATTTCAGGTGTAACATTTATTTATTACTTTGACGATGATGCACTGTAGGTCTTAACCACAATAATAAGCGCCGCAGTCAGGACATAGTGATAGACCTACAGTGCAGTGTGTTTCTAGCTGCAGAATGAATGGGTCAGCTCGACCGGGGTCTCACGCCCTCACAGAATACCAGCACCGGCGTTAAATAGCAGCATAATGCTGCTGTGTTTCTTCTGGTGATGTTTAGGGATCCGGATACCTTCATTACTGGTGACGACGCTTTCCGCATCAGTCCTCAAGGATAATAACACACCTGCATTACGATTCCTTGTGATTCCAAGGATGAATGTAGATGTCGTGGGTAGCAGGAATCACTTGCCATCAGCTGAACTGTATGCTCGTTTGTTACTCCCAATGCAATAAAAAAAAACTGTCAAGCAAACGCGACAGCTCTGTCTTTATTAAATAAATATCTTTGTATACTGCAATGTATTTAATTGATAAAGGATCAATCATGATATATTTTTATAGTTACGACAGTATACGGGCTCGTAACGGTATTATTTTACCTTTATACACTCACACTTATATGATCACGGTCTGTAAGTGTGTGTTGTATTGTGTAATGACGTAGATAGGAGAAACATTTGAGAGTTGCCATAGTTTAAATGGTCAAAATATTAACCATATGGGCGTTTAGGCCTTGGTTTTACGATTTGAACAATGTTTTGTCAAAGCATTGGAACAACATAATTTTCCTACAGATTGTCGGTACACATGTACTTTATTGAGGTTATTCATAATAAATCGGATAGTAATAATCATAATAAAAGATAGCAATTAATGAATTTTACGCTGGTATACTGTGAGAGCGTGGTCCTTCCTCGGTCAAGATAAATTATCAATGTCGTAGCTAGGAATTAGCTGATGCGTGGCTCTATCGTTCTCTTAAAAGAATATTTAAAACATATCTTTTTTGTGTGCCACGCTGTGCAGTAGTGAGGCCCACGTCGCCTGTTTGTTAGGGAATATCATAAAATTATGGGTGGTACTGCGAAACTGGCTCGGATCAAAACTGGAAAAGTTTCGAGCCTTTAAGATAAAAGACACTTAATTTTACAGTGCTATCAAAAGATTACACGGAACATATTACTCCTGGGTTCTTCCTCTGTCCATTACGACGTTAAAAAAGTAGGCTCAACAGTGAGAATATTTTGATTCAGAATTCCTAATCGCCATAGAATTTGATATTGTTGTATCGCAGACGTCCTTTGCGTGAGAAAATGTTACCGCTACCACTTTCCGCCCTTCACTCTTCTCAAAATCGAATTAAAAGAGGGTTGAATAGTAAGAAAAAGATCCACGCGCCCCGTTTCGTATAACCTAACTATCATATGCTTTGTCACATTAAACCAGTGGTAGTACCACGTTGGCGATTGATTCTAGCTGCACCACGAACGAGTCGAACCAACCCAAAGTAACAGCGTGAAGTAGCAGCTTGACGCTTTTTATTTCGTACAGTAGTACGCGTGTGTATGTTGAATCTTTTATGAGGGAGCACGTAGATGTCATGAGCCGTGCAGTCATCACTTGTCAGGTGAAATATGGGCTCGTTTGTCACTCCTAATATTATAAAAGAATAATCTTTTAGACACAGTGTATTTAACAATACCATTGTAACCTAGAGAATATATGGGAACAAAATGACGTGTTTTGTCTTTTTTTCCTAAAGAAATACGTCTCCTTTATTGGTAAATTTTAATAAAACTCTAAATTGGATGTGCTTAGGATATCTTAACAATTTTATCTAAAAAAACTTACTAAAGATTGGAGGCTGTTATTTTTTATTACTTACCAAGCACTCTAGGTTGAGTATCCTGAGAACAGTCTTCAAAATGTTTCATTATTATCCGCATAGGGTGGTCGTCTATGGCGTGGTGGCATTCATCAAAAATTAAAAGATTTATGTCACTAATATTTATGTAATTGTGTGTCAGCATGTCGCAAAGGATTTGACTTGTCATTACGATTACCTGTGACAAAATGTTATAATGATAAAACTTAAGGACATTGGATCGAATCCACCATTCGTGTCGTGACATTGTCGTCTAGCACAAATATTTAAGCTTAGTAGTTGTCTAACGGAAATGTTAGTAAAGCCATTGATATAATAGCACAAATTCATCCGTGAACAAAAAATTTCGACCCACGTCGTACGATTGCGATCATTTTTTCTTTTTATAGAAAAAAGGGAGCAAACGAGTGGAACACCGAGGTGCTCATAGACGCCGATCATGGACAACCGCAACACCAGAGAAATGGCCTTTAAGAAAGTGATAGGCTCGCTTGTTGAAGGACCGTAAGTCGTACCGGTCTGGAAAAACCGGCGAGGACAGACCGTTCCACAAGGCAGCTGTGCTGGACAAAAAACACCCAGATGTTCACCTGTTTCGGTGTCTTCAGAATTCTTTAGGTTGTGTTAGGTTAACATCAAGAGAGGACTGTATAACTACTTGTTGCAGTATTGATCAGAAGTCCCAATTAAATCTTTTTAAAATCTGCAGCAAAGGGTCACTACCTACAAAATGGCAACAAGTTATCTAACAAAATGGTACATATATACTGTAATCAAATTTAAATAAACTATAACAAAAAATATCTTGAATTTGTATATAAAATACAAAATACTTTTTCCCTAACCCGTTATATACACATACCATTTATTAAATGATCTACCTGAATATACTTTATTGATGTTCATTTCTCATTGGTGGATGTGCATCTATACCTGAGATACTTCCTTCTTGAGTAGTTTCCTAGAGTTGATCTGTTTGATGAGGTATCTGTAGCCACTTAGTTACCAGCTTGTGAGTGTGATTTCTGCGTTGTCCAATCTTGGTTTGCAGGAGATACAGTAAGTGAGTAAGAGTGAAGGGTTCATATATATAAAGAATATTATATTTACCTGGTTCTGGCTTAGTTCTTCATCCCATTTCTCTTTTTTCCATAAATCTATTCTATCTTCACCACTATAACCAGCTACACTTTTAACAGGACATAAATCTCTGATACATTTTGCCTAAAAAGAAACAATATAATTCAATTAATGATATCATTTATACTGCATTATAAAATGTTACTACAACCTGTCATAACCTATAACTTAACTTTTCACTGAAGCTACAAGAGGATGAGAATAACATACACTCCAGTTTAAATTGATAAGGAAATGTGCACACATGTGTTACTAGATATATTTAACACCTTTATATCAATATCACTTGTTTGTAAATAACATAATCATGATTGTCTATACAGGTTTTCTCTATAGATTGCTATGTAGCACGTAATTAAGTGACATCACATACACATCCATCAAATTGTCAATGTTTAGGTTTATGATTATTTTATTATCCATTGACTTTTGAAATCTGACTTTGGTCAATTGGTTGTTGGTGAGGGATCATCCTAGACAGTTTGTCAATACGAAGTTGTTGCCCCTCAATCTCTTGCCTCAGACTATACTTGGTGTTTCTCTGCATTAGTAACAAACACATCCCAAATTACAATTAAGGTGACCAATATAACTCAAAGAATCAGTATGTTGATATAACAAGAACATTTAAACTTGTAATCTGTCTTCATCAATCATTAGAGGTGGCATCGAAAATACATATTTAAATTATTTGGAGCCCAATCTATGCAATTTATAAAGCTAAAATTGGAAATGTACACAGAAGTCCCTGTGATTACTATTAAAATTGCTTAACTACATATTATGTACTTCCATTGTCAAATATATTTTTGTATTGTATCTGTTAAGTAGATGACTCAAAAGATAAATAGATCTTAGAATGTGGATTAGATGTGGATTTTTTGATTCTGGTGGTCTCGAACAAGGTAAATAAAAGTGGTATCCACTTTTCTCCCTACATAACATGTAGAGCATAGGATGTGGTGAAATGTTTGTAAATGTATTTATAAATATTGTTATATAGACAAAAATATATTATTAGACAAAAATCAAATAAATGGAACACATTGGTACTGTTGCTAGTAGTTATGCATTTTAATCCTACTTGCTAATGAATAAAAAACTTCAAAAGGATGTTTTAGATAAATAGATATTTTTACCAGCAAGGTAAAAACAATACTAAGTGCAAAATATGGTAACAGCAAGATAGTATGTATTTCTTTTAACAGATTTTTTATGGTAGACCTACACTGCAGTTTGCTTCATGCTGCAGAGTTAATGGGTCAGCTCAATCAGGGTAGGACTACGCCTTCACGGAATACCAGCATAAAATGGCAGCATAATGCTGCTGTGTTTCATCTGGTGAGTGGAGGGATCCAGAGACCTTTACTACTGGTGATGGGGCATTCCATCTCAGTCCTCAAGGAAGACAATGCATCTGCATTATGATTCTTTGTCAAGGATGAATGTAGATGTCATGGGCTGCAGGAATCACTTACCATCAGGTGAACTGTGTGCTCATTTGTCACTCTCAATGTAATAAAGAAAAAAAGCACTCTTGTCATATAAATAAAAGATATTTACAGATATTACAGTATGATTTCAAATTTGACTGGATAAAAAGATTTTTTAGTAGTACTGTGTCCTTAATAACCTCTAGTTTCACCAGAATATACTCAGAGAGAGGCTAATAGGATAATGCCAACTTTGTACTGATCTATTTCATCCTTATATTTATTATTATTGTACTGAACTAATCTATTTCTTTCCTTACTGGATATATGTTTAGAATGTGGATGTCAAATCTATATAATACTTTATTTAAGTATATACCAACTATATAGTCTTAATAACCGAAAGACATAACTTTGTTATTCCGTTACCTGTTGTTTGACCAATGGTACTGTGTTGACAAGAAAAAATGTTCTTTTTGCTCCTTGACCCCAGATTCCATGTAAGCTCTTTCTAAACCTTGTGATAAGACGAATTGCTATAAAGGTTTTTCCTGAACCTTAAAAAAGTTACATTGTATTTTAGAAAGCACATATTCTTGAGAAATATATGACATTATTATATATATTATACAGATCCTTATTTGCCTTCATAGCAGTCAGAAAAACTGATTTCTGAGTTGTGGGTCCTATGTTCGACTTTATGTAGTTCAACACAAATTATTGGTATTCAGAGCCAGGTGAAGTCTACCATATATTTACCATCCTAAACAATATATCTGAACCTTCTTCTCAATCTTATTGCCCATGTATTAAATCAGAATATAAAATTAGAGGACAAGTGAATGACTCTATGTTCAAAAATATATTGTCTGGGAACTGCCAGAAAATACAGCTGTGGTTGTAATGATCCCACAATTATACCCTTATTACATTATGTAAATATATTATAATAGATTTATTTTTTAACAAAAAGCTCCCTTATGGAATATTTTTTTTACCAATGAAGTTTAAATACTTACCAGTTGGTAAATAAATTATTGTATTTTTCTTAATGGCTACTTCCTCAAGGTGTGTTTGATATGACCTGGATATTAGACCACCCTCTTCAAGCATTTCATCCATTTTTATTTTGTAACACCTTCATTGAAAGTGAAAATTATTGAAAAAACAAATAAAACATACTTCAAGATTCAAATGGTACAATAGAACTTATATGATTTCATATATTAATAAAATACATTGAATAAAACTATTTCTAACAGATTTTAAAAAACATATAGCAGACTTGGCATTCTATGAAGTCTACAGTCTAAGTTCATATTTGTATGAAATCTACAATTAAATCTGATTTGATAAGCTACAAATCCTTACAAATGAATACCAATTTCTACTTATAACTGATTCACAAAACTATGGTAATTAAAAAACATCTTAATTTCAGTAGAAGACATGGCTGGGAACTGTCATTTCACTGAAACACATTCACATTTCACATTTACCATGGAAATTATGGTATATAAAATATGTTAAAATTCAACACAGTAAAATTAATTTTTTTGAGCATATAATGCGATTAAAAATTCAAAAATATTATTCATTTTTTATAGATATTCCTATTAAAATTTAAAATAAAGACAACAATGCACTTCAATACTTTGAAAAAGTTTTTCTGTCTATATTTTTTATATCAATCGCCAGGATATACTGAAACCAGGTTATTAATAAAAAATAAATAGATAGGAAAATATTTAAAAGAAAATAAATACTGATTGAATGACAATCAAGAATGTTGGATTAAAATAAGTCTTAATCTGCACTAAATGGGCCTGTGAAGAAACAAATTTAAGACGCACGCAAAATTGCGATAATTTATTGATAATGATAATATATTGTAATCATATGGGGGATTATAATTGGCAAATTAATGGATGAGGCACAATTTCAGAACTGAAATTTTAATTTGATGCACTTTATTGACTTGAAATTATGATGCAATGTCCGTATATTGAAACTTGATAGTTTGTAATATATAAACGTTAAGGACTTAATACTTATATCGTTCGGACATCGGAGGATCGGACAAAGTACTTATATCGTTATATATTTATTTAGAAGCAATATAAATGTGAGAGGGTAGTGATACATATACGTAAGTAAAATTTGTCTAAGGGAAGGTGAACTTTACATTCCTGTAGTAACGTGTAGAAATTTTTTATCACTTTATTTGTTTATATAACGTTGTACACTAATTGAAAGTATTTTTTGCTTACCAGAAATTCCAACGGTGAAGAAGTTTATTTATATACAATTATTATTGGCAAATAAAATATTGTTTTCTTTTCAATATACAAGCCTCAATATTAAAATGGAAATAAACACCGGCACAAAAACTGTTATATATTATTCAGTGTTGCCAACACCGTATTCGGAAATAGAGCTAAAAGGATACAAAAAAAAAGCTAAAAAGTCCTTGAGTTATCGTATGTTGCCATTGTACCTATTTTTTTTAATATATCTTTCGGCAATTCGTAGTTGTGGCAGCATTTTTTGACTCGTCATAATCCTAACCTAATAGTCAGAATCGCATTGATGTTGTCATTTTTAAGTCTGTTTCGGGATTTGTTCTTGACAATATTAAGATGACTAGCCTTTGCAATGTCTTTTCAATTTCAGCGTTAGACCAACGCAAGGCAATCATTGAAAGTGCGAAAGAACACAATTTTTTGAAAGGATTAATGTCAGCCGCATCTTTGTATAATGAAACTTCAGACCAAAATGATATTGTATTATTCTTCTTTCGGCATCAGGGTGATGGTATTCCATTGAGTTTCTACTTTATTGATGAAATCATTATCATGACCCATTTCCTGCATCCGTGGTGTAATGTTCTCTTTAACCTGTTTTAAAGTATTTGAAACTGATAATTGATTCACATTTAACAAATTGCAGTAGTTGTCTTTGTCTAAGCTGTTTAATAATGCCTATCGTAAAATGTACGCATTTATGAATTGCATTTCGTCTTTTGAAAATCTATTTGTATTTGAGATCTCTTTAAGCTTGTTTTCTACTCTGAATCCTAAATAAGGATGTGGAACCAAGAAAAAAAATTCTGGGGTTGCGAACTTTTCTTCAATAACAATTCTCGTTTAATAATTAACTAGGATCTATATTATTGGATTGGAAAATTTTCACAAGATTTTGCAACTGTTCTAAAACGGTAATTGTAAAGAGTTTCTGCGGCTTAACATTTTTCAGAATTTCTTGTGAGGTTAAAATGTAGTTTTAATTCTGTCCATTGTCCCAACACTTTTTAACTGCTGGTTCTATTGAAAGCCATCTTGTGGCACAGGCTTTAATGGTTCTTCATCATTGATTGTTAAATAAATATTTCTGAACTCATTAAGTCTATTTAAAGATTTACTATATATACTTATTATTATTCTAATTTTGAAACCAATTATAAATCTCCTCAACTAAATATTCTAAATGTCCTGGTAAGTATTCGGCAGAAGCATGAGAAAGACACTGCGAGTTGGATTGAATAAGAAAAGCACTTAATCATAATAAGATGAGGTACATCCGTTTTCAATTTCTGGTACACTCCATTGTGTACTCGCCTCATAACACTCGATGCTCAGCAGTAGCCGAGAACGGTTGCCCGGCGCCCCGCCGCGACCCTCCCGAGCTACCTGCCCCCGAGCAAGCCACCTGTTCACCCATTGTTAACAATACACCGAGCAATTTTTATTGTGGGTGCTATTGTGATCGGAAATTAGTTTCCGAGAAAGATTGTTGTAAAGCCACCTGGGTGGTTACAGTAGTGGATACCTTGCGGTGATAACTAAGCTAGTGTAGGGCTAGCCCCGTACTCCCGCGGTTTCCCTTCTGGGAAACGCGAAACCGGAAGGAGTCGATGCAAAACTTGGCAACACTTGGGTAGTGCCCTAGCCAAGTTGGACCAACCCGCTGGACTTATAATAGTCCCACGCGTAGTTTTAGTTAGCTCTAAGCACACACTCAAGTGCACAAACAAGACTGGCACTTGGACGCACTAGGGCTACACAACTAGGCAGACATCCTCCCTGCCTATACCCGGCAGGGAGGGAAGTAGGCTATTCACGCCGGCATCCCACCGGTAGCCACACTTCCCACAAATAAAGTAGGAAAAAAAAATTAAATAAAAAAAATGAACAGAGTGCACAATGGAGGACTCTTTCTCAGAGTCGTTGCTGCACTTCATCAACATACTAAAAAATAAATACCCCGATGTCTTCCAGGACATAATTAAAGGAAGACTGCTCCCAGATAGACCTTCCTCAAGGGCCTCCTCCATATCCTGCACTTCATCCGCAGTCTCCGAAATGGAGCTGGATAACGCCGCATCCCCTAAGGATCCCCAAGCCAAAGACACCAGCGATTTCATGCTGGTTGAGAAAAAAAGAAAAAAGCGGACTCACGCGCCCCGACGCCGCCTCCTAAGGCGAAAAAACGGGAAATAAAGGCCCCCTCTCCCCAGCCATCCACGTCGGCCCTGCCCCAGGGCCCCCTCACAGCTGCCCCTCAGCAAGCCCCCACCGGTCCACAGCGCGAGCGCGTAGCTGGCTCAAAGCAACCTTCGGCTGTCTCACAGCCATCGAACCGCCCGGCCCTATCCAATCGCTACAAATATCAAGCGATCCCCACCGGTGTAGGTATTAAACTGCAGCTAGAAACCACGGACGGCCATAGAGCAGTAACCCGCTTCTTGCAAGACAGAGGTGTTTTCTTTCACACCTACACCTTGGCGGAAGAGCGCCAACTCAGAGTAGTTATTAAAAACCTCCCGCGGGTAATCCCCGCTGATCTGATCAAAGAGGACCTTCAGGCCCAGAATCTCCCAGTTCTATCTGTGCATACGATGTACAGTGGCTATAATAAAAAACCATTCAACATGCTGATTGTGGCCCTCGAAAGATCCGAGGCCGGGAAGCAGGTATTTAACCTGCTGCCACCTCTCTGGGCTGACTATAGAGCGCCCATATAAAAACGGCCGTCCGGGCCAGTGCCACAAATGCCAATTATATGGCCACTCAGCTCGCAATTGCTTCGGCAAACCCAGATGCGTCAAGTACCTGGGTGACCATGGCACCACCGACTGTCCGAAACCCAAGGACAGGGCCCTTCTGGCCACTTTCGGGCACCCGCATGTGTCCTGTGCAAACACAGAGGGACACACAGCCAATTACCTTGGCTGCCCAAAAGCCCCCAAGCCGAATTGTCCGGCACTAAAAATCGCGCCCAAAGTCGCTACCCTGACCGCCGCCCCCGCGGCAATTCTCACTCCTGTCCGACCTCTACGCCCCGCATGGCATACGCCTATCGGCGTAGCGACCGTTGCTCAACCGGTTGAGTAGCCTCCTTTTTTTTTTTTTTTTTACATGGGGAATGCCTACGCATACCTGCGGGGGCAAGGATGGGTTATGTTGGACTCCAACCGACTAAAACCCCATGGTGTTCCACCTTCGTCGCGTATGGCAGGGTCACGGGAACGCTTTCGCACACATCCGCGACAGCGCCTGCGCCGGCTGACCAGACGGCCCCTTCTCACATTTCCCTCTCTACCCCGCTAAGCAAGGCGCGCCGGAACACGGACGCGCCTTCCAACTCGGCCTCCTCTGTAGGTGGGAAGCGGACTCCCCCGAGTCCGCCCCCCAGAGGCCATGGGGGCCAGGAAAGCCCCAGCCCCCTGCGGCGGATCTGGTCTTAGGCTCCGCCGCCGACCAATGTTCGGCCGCGGAGGACAGGGAGAGCGGCGGGAACAACCAACACTCCACTGAACCCGCGGCCCCACCACGGTCGCATCAGCGGTGCGACCCCTGTTTGAGTCGCGGAGGATAGGGAGATACACTACCCTCCCTCGAGCGTGATGGGGGCGACGATGCGTGGTACCGGTCTTGACAGTCCCCGCACCGCCACCCCATTCCCCCGACTCCGCCTCGGCTGCGGATGATGCGTAGCACGGCGTCGCTCCATCCATCCGCTCCCCGCAGCCCACCGACACGCATACGGGGCGAGCTCAGGTCTAACTCGCCCGGAGCGGCCTCCTCGAGCCGGCCTTAGAGCGCCTTAGGCCGGCCGATTGGGTTCCTCTTAGCTTCACCGTGGCTAACTCGTGGTATGTAGTTAGCCACGGTGAATCTAATTACTAAGCCGGTTAGCGAAAGCGACCTCGACCTAGTGTGTCGCTTCGCCGCGGTCTTCAATGGCGCCGACGTCTCAGCCCTTGCAAAAGCCTTAAGGGATTCCAATGGCAAGCCAGAAGTCAGGATTGCCGCCACAATGCGCTACCAACATGTAGCCATCGTCAACTTTCAAGCATAGAGTGCCTTTACAACGGCAGAGTAAAACCGCGTTCCCTTAACGTCGCATTTTTTAACGCGAACGGTATTAACAATCAACGCGACGAAATCTTTAACTTCGTTCGCGATCACCATATCGACGTGCTCCTAGTGCAAAAGACATTCCTCAAACCGCACACTCGCAATCCCAATATTGCGAATTATAACATCATAAGGAATGATAGAACATCTGCCGCTAATGGCGGAACTCTCATCTACTACAAAAAGTCGTTGCACTGCGTGCCCGTCGATACGCCAACCCTAACCTTCCTAGAAGCCTCGGTCTGTCAGCTAGCCATGACCGGCCATGCCCCCATCACAATCGCGTCCGTCTATCATGCGTCGCTTCGTAATACTTGTGCGTCATCTGCCTTGCAGACGTGACGCACAAGTATTACGAAGCGACTTCGTGGCACTCCTTTCCCTTGGAAACTCAGTCATTTTGGCACGAGATTTCAATAGCAAGCACACTCGGTGGAATGCAACTAAAATCAACCCCCGGTGGTTGGCTTTAGACTCGCTAAACGACGCACTCGACTTCCACGTCGTAGCGCCTACTACGCCTACCCATTTTCCATACATATTGGGTCAAGCACCGGATGTGCTTGATATTGCCATCTGTAAGAACATCAACCTCGCCTTCCAAGGGATAGACGTAATCCACGAGCTCGCTTCCGATCATTGCCCCGTTCTTCTTCGGTTAGGGCCCTCCGCCCCAACCTCACCCTCCACCAAAACCATAGTAGACTGGCACCGACTCAGGAACGACCTGAAAGAAGCCACATCACCACACCTAGATGCTATTCCTAGGAACATATCTTCAGTCCACGACACGAACCTCGCAGTTCATGCCCTCACTAGGCACATCCAGACAGTCGTCGAGGATTGTTCGAGGCGGGTTCCCTCGGTGGAAGACCACCGATGGACCCTGCCAAGCGACATAAAGGACATAATGAGGCGCAAGAATGCGGCGACTCATGACCATGACTTATATCCCACTGAAAGTAACCGGCTGGTGCTACGTACCCTTCGGCGTGAAGTCCGGTCACGCATAGCCCAGTATAGGAACGATCGGTGGGATAATCACCTCTCCAATATCGAACCTTCCCATCTCGCCTTCTGGCGACTTCCCAAATCCCTAAAATGGGGCACCGCCCAAACAATGCCTCCCTTAGCGCGTCCTAATAAATCGCCCGCCTTCTAAGACGAAGAGAAAGCCGAATGTTTGGCTGACAATCTGGAGCTCCAATGCTCACCGAGCACCCTACCGATCGACGCCGATCTCACCTTGCAATGATTGACAGCGAGGTCGACCGGAGGAGTAAGGAACCACCTCGCGATTCCGTTACCCAAGTCACATGCACCGAAGTTGAGTCCATAATTAAAAACCTGCGACCACGCAAGTCCCCCGGCCCCGATTTTAAGGCAGAAGTAAAATATACCGCTAGCACATATTTTTTAACTGCGGTGTATTTAGTTCGATGGAGTTTAATTTCGCTTTTGAATTCTTTTTTGCACAAAACTCCGAGATAATCAACCGGCAAACTAGAAGTACGAGCAGCCATGAATAATGATAAATAAGCTTCATTTGATCTCTGTGTATTGTCAAACTTGGGTTTAGGTTGGAAGACCAATTTTTATTGTCGTGATGGAAATGGTTCTGCTGCTTTAATATGTTTTTTGCAGCTAATGTTTCAACAGATCATTTTCGCATTTAATTCACATCGACAATAGCTACTATATGCTTAAGTTTTGTTGCTGCTTACTTCTTTCAACCAACCTTGAAATGCAGTTTCAAAAAGCCATTCTTCTAGGAATTTTTGTGTGTGTGGCTTACTCGATGACATTTTCTACGTTATACCTTTCTATATAAATACGATTCAAGTAATAATAAAATAATAAATAATAATAATACATAAGCTGCGGACACTAATGAACAAAATCAACGAACAAAAGATATAATACAGTCGCGTTAACTCCCAAAGATTACTTTAGGATTTCATGGAATTCCCCGCGGCTCGCGACTATCATTCATTGACAATAGACAAAGAGTACGTAGTAATGGCTGCGTTAATTTTTTTTATAAAAGATTAGGATATACATACGTCAATAGACGAGTAAACAATGGATGAGAAAATTATATTATTATATTTTATTGTAAGAAAAACAGCTAAAATTCTGTAAAAAAAGAGCTTTGGAGCCAAATACGATTTTTTGAAGCTCATTGTAAATAGAGCTGAATTCAGCTCTAAAAGAGCGAAATCGGCAACACTGATATTAATCCATTTCTGCAAATGCATCATGTATTTTATATGGCTATGACACTTTAATAATACATGCTAACAAAAAAAAATCCTAATGGACTTATAGACGTAGATTAATAAAAATATTCCAAAATGCAAGTTCAAAATGATCTTTAGATCCTCAAATTCTTACCTCTGAAATACCTAGTAGCTCTATTTGTAATGTATTTTATTGTAATAGCAAACAGCTATAAAATTAAGAGGCAAATACCACAGCTTACACATTAAAAGCTTTTAATACTTTTACTCTTCACTATTCATCCTTATTTTTAAGTCATTATGTGTTTTAAAACCTTACGTTAACAAACGAAGAATAAAAAAATACTCTTCTTCTTCTACTACTTCACTTTCTTTTCAGATAAACTTAATTTCCCTAGAAAATTGCAAATTTCTGTTAATGAAACATTACATGTAGAGATACAACCTGTTTCGTTTTATATCTTATAGAAACCTCTAAAGCACGACACAAATGCTAAACTTTTTAAAAAATACTTTTGTAATTAAAATTTTAAGTTAATTTTATCGATTTAAGCTGTTATATTTTGTATTCGTTTCAGAAATTGTTTATGAACTATAATATATGATAGTCAAACCAGCGTAAAATGCGTGAAATGAAATTTCTATACTTATATACATAATAATCTGAAAATCCAGTTCTTTCCCAAATATAAAGGGTATATGTATTTTCTAGTTGATCTTTAGGACGATTGATACGTGGGACATTTGTATTTGCCCGTACCCTTTATTTCGATCAGGGGGAAATTAGGTTGTTATTTTTATCGGAATTAGTAATTTACTTCAGAGATACTTTTAGTCTTGCATAAATAAAAAATAAAGTGCCTTTTTGAGTATATATTTATAATTTACTTATTTTCTAATAATAGAATAAGATTTACAACAATTACACTTTAAAGATAAATAGAACATAAATAAAAATTAAATTTCCCAAATTATAATCAATCATTTTATTTCTCAATGCTCAATATTTTTAGGGCTATAAAGCACTCATGCAGGTCATGGAGGACTGGAGGACTGAGTGTTTAATTTTATAATTTTTATATTTATAATACACGTCACTTATGGGAACAATAGTAAGACGAAGTAACACAGCATTAAAAGCCTTCTATCAACAGAGGCCATCGGCCTGAAAAAATAAAATTCATTGACGTCTCAGTAGAGTTAAAATAACTACCTTATTTAAGTAAAATCTATGGCTCAAACATCGGACTCAATTTCTGTCAGGGTGACAGATCACAGATAATTAAATGCGAGTATGCTTTACGGAATTTTACATGTTTGTACTCATTTACCGTTTTATATAATTCTTTTTGTTATACTTTTTGTGAATGTAGCTTCTCCTGGAGGTAATAATGTTTATTGTACCTAATAGTAAATAAATTTTACGAATTTCTTGAATTAAATGAAATGAAATTTGAAATGTTGGTTATAATATTTATTTTCATTTATTATTTAATTTCTATTTAATCTTATATATTACAGCTAATGACTTGCATTTCAATGATGGTGCATCGATTGCCGACGTTATTGCAGGAGATGTGTTTTTTGAAATTATTGATCCACCTGAGTTAGGCTACTCGTATCGAATCAGACCAGCAAAGGATTTTGGTGCAACTTTTGTAAGTTTTATTAATGATATATGTTTATCTAAAATACAATTTAAAATGTTACATAAAACTAGCTAAACTGATGTTATAGAAAAGTTAATTTTATAAATGCCAATTGAGATAATCTTTCTGCAATTTTTATAAATAAGTTTACTAATTTTAGAATGGGAGCGTCCTATTTCAAAATACACGCCTTGTCCCTACATTACCATTGCATAGTTGTGGAGATATTGTAAACACTGAAGAAGTTTTTGGACACATTGCATTATCTGAAAGAGGGTAAGATCTCAATTTTTGTACATATGTATATATTGGTGGCCCTGTGTGAATATTGTCGTATGGAAGAAAGGTATATAATACCTTTTGTTTGTATTATCAAATATACATATACAAACATGGTAATGCATTTTGCCATCACAAATAATCTAGTCTTATAATGTGTGCAATGCTTATGTATGCTAATGAACAGTCCATGTACGAAATTTCCAAAAAGGCTAGCTACGCCATACCCAAAAATGTAAAATGATATAAAGCCACTATATGACACAATTTGTGTACCACCAGCTTGGGAGTGATTAATAAAATTAAATCCTAAACCAAATACACTACTGCATTACCTAAAGACATTGAGCTCTTTCCGCATAGATTCCCATCATTCCTAAATTTTAATTTTAGAATATGATGGTAGCCTGAAATGACTATGACAACAGGATCTCAAATGCTATAGTTCTCCCCATAAGTGGTATAAAACACTAGAAATATTGAGAATTAAACAGTTATACTATTACAGAGAGTGCTCATTTGTATACAAGACAGTCATAGCCCAGCAAGCAGGAGCTCGAGCCATAATCATTACTGAGTCAATAGACAAATGGGATGATTCATTAGATCACCTTATAGAAATGGTGGATGATAAGTAAGTATAGTTTCCATTTTTTTTAAGATGTACTTAGTCTCAGTAAGAACTCTACATTCTATTTGACTATAAATTCATAGATTGGTATGCACTTTATGACCATTTGTCAATTGTCATTGTCATACAAACACTTGCATCTAAATTTTTACCCATACTATTGACTATAGGAAGATCTATGTATGTTAGTATGGTTGCTAATCTATTGCCATATATATTATGAAATTCATTATTCCATTACACACTTTATCATATGTAAAACGAAAAGTTTGACTTGCGAAGAAAATTAAATGAAGATCATCAAAGAGAACATTCACTATTTATATATTAACCTGAATATTGGGATAGTGATAAATATTTCATTTTTTTTTTGGTTATATTGTACCATAAAGATGTATAATTTTAATAAATAAAACATAATTACTACTATCTCTTATAGTATAACATATATAATGTTCATTAATTTATAAAACTGTGATTGCAAAAATTGTTTTTTTTTTAAATAAAATAATACAAAAAGTCGAAATCTGACCTTTATAGGGTGGTTGAGTTCAAGTTTAGTTAAGGAAAGTTAAGTACTGAAAAAGTTAACCATTAAGGACCTAATGGTTAACTTTTTCAGTACTTAGAGGGATAGTTCCTGTTATACATGTATTATGTTCCTGTGTGTTCTTAATGAGGAATTAGTCACAATTAAATTTTCTACAAAGTTGGTGTTTTTTCCCGATTGACTAGTTTATTCATTGATAAGGTTTATGAACCAGTTCTGAAATTTGGTATTTATAGTTGGACCCGCCTTCGTACATATAACACATCCCCTCATAGTTCACTGACTGCAAATTACCAATGAATGCAATAAAAAATATGTAAATATAATTTTGTAATTTTATCATTAACTATTTGAGTGTAACGCACTAGGAAACTTTGTATATAATTATTTAGTGTGGTGTATCTGATTGGAGGGTTGTTGTCATTATCAATAATTAAAATCATATTTTGTTTTAAAAGAGATTGAATTCATCTTATGTAGTATAAATCAACGAGCATTATGGAGTTAATGCTATTTTCACTTTTAGTTAATTAAATAGATAAATATTCTAAATTACAAGATAATATAAGGAGTAAAAGAATATTTGATTTTATATTTCAGAATGGATTTAGATGTGAACATACCAGCAGCCTTCCTCCTAGGACGGAGCGGGGCAACAATACTCAGAACATTGAAAAGACTACATAAAAAATATGCTTTAATTAATTTACCAGTTAATATGACTCATATACCTATAAGCAAAATTAATCAACCACCGTGGATATCATGGTAGTTTATTTTTAAGGTAAAAAATAAAAAATGTTATTGTAAATTTTGGGTGGCATTATGTTCTTTTTTTGTTTGTTATATTCAAATTTTGTTATTGTTTACAAGTATGGTTTTAAAATTATTATACTTGTTGTATATTAGTGTTTTTGCAACAAAGTGGTGCCCTCTTTATTTATAAATGTTGAGAAACTATTAGCAACTTAATATTACCATATAGTTCTAAAAGAAATAATGAACACAAAAGACAGATTAAAGAAGATTAGTTTAAGTATCAACAAATGAAATAACCTGTGATGTTGTATGAAGTTTATGTTTTTAAATGAAATGGATTAGTTTATAACTGAGATATATCTATAAATTAGGCCATAAACATTATACAATCATGATCATAGTTTTAAAGGGGTGGTAAATAATATTGTTTGAATAATTTCTTCCAATTTTAACTATGCAACAGTAATGTGAGATATTTCTCAGCTTAGTGAAAATAATATTTTTACATTATTTTCACTATAGTCAAAACAGTACAGATTCATCAGAATAAAATGCAGTGTTAAAATCACCATAAATTTAAAGTTAAATAATAGTAACTTATTGGAACAATCAATATTATTTTGAAATATATTTGAGTTTACAATTTTTTTTGCATAACTAAAAGAACAAAATTATTGAAATAATGCTTATTCTACTACTAATTAGCATACCTAAACAATATTTGTCGAATTATTTCTGATTGATTAATATTTACATGAAAAATTAAAACTTTGGTATAATTTTTTGAAAATTAACATTAGGTTTTTTTTCTCCGAACTTTATAACGCGCCATTAATAAATAAAATGAACTAATAAAATATTTCAGTATAACATAACTTCCGTAGAGTATCAATGTTTTCAATTTTTAACTATTGATAATCATCAAAACACTTCACTTTTAGGTACAGCGCTTTATTTATGCTCTTCATCCAGATGGGTGAATGCAGTGCAAAACAACTAGTACCTTAGACGCTGTTGCCAGTTGCGCAGAACTGGTTACTCCGGTCGGGTGGGACATTCTTGCCATTTTCCTTGTCAGTCATGATATCGGTGGAATCGACACATACTCGTGCACTTCCACTTTACGGTGATAAAATGGATAATATACATCATGATTTTCTTTACCTTCTTTTATCTTTGATCGAATTAAATTACTTTTATACACTGACGTGTCCCTGATATGCATTTATTACCCTACATTTAGAAGTCATTACTCTTTACGAATTAAAAATTGCCTAGCTGACTATCGTGAATGCACTTGTAATGTAACTAAATACTGTGACAAAAACTTTTTTTCAAATTTTTAATTATTTTGAATTTGGAACATGTATAATATTTTAAAAACTTCTTTTGATTTTGTGCCATTTCACATATTTTTTCGTGTTCATTATCAAATTACAATATGGATTGGATTGTTAAAGAAAATAGGATTGCAGTGATCGCTTTGCACAAAGTGGGTATGGAGCCGTCGGTCATATTGCAGACACTTCAAAAGCTTGGTATTGTACTATTTATTCGAATATCGTACCATCAACAGATACAACAACACTTCATTTGTCGAAGACCAGAAAAGATCGGGAATGCTATTAAAGCCAGTATTCGTCGAAACCCCATTAGGAAGCAAAAAATCTTATCGCGAGAAATGAAAATTCCCGCCAGGACTCTATCGCGTATTATAAAACAAGACCTGAAGCTCGGTGCTTAACGTCGATATACAGGACATGCCCTAAAATCAATCTTTACAATTAAAGATAGTGGATCGATCAAATGCGATTTTCATTTATTCCCAAGAGCCAAAGATAAACTGCGAGATATTCGCTTTACGAGACCTGAAGATGCGGTCGAAAAAGGTTGTAAATGCCATAGAAAAGACTCCTAAGGAAGAATGGGCTCACTGCTTTTGTCAGTGTTTCCATCGAATGCGAAGATGCATAGAGAGGAACGGAGACTACTTCGAAAAACAATAAAAGTGTCGGCAACTTTATACATTGTGCCGTTTTTTTATTTTATATACCCTTATATGTCAACGGCAGTCGAGCCACGCTGCAGCAAGTTAGTGGCCGTAAGATGAATGAGTTTTCTCGCTCGGGGAAAGACCATGCCAGCGAGAATAATCTAGGACCCAATTACAGGTAGTGACCCAGTACGAGTGGTGATAATGCATGTGCATCCTAAAACTTTATTGACGATTTATGTATGTGTTATTCATAGCTGTAGATTGTGATATACAGCTAAGGACTGGAGTAGCTAGCGTGTTACAAGTTTTCTGTATTTTTTGCAATTAATCTTATCGGAATCCACGTTAGTTTTTGAGTCTGGAGTCCTTGTCTCAATCACCGCTACCTGTACTTATTATATACAGGTGTTATTAAGAATACTTATCTATCTTACTATATCCAAACTATATTACCATTGCACTTTATATAAATAAATAAATCTTTATTTGCAAGGATATGGTTTACAATAAGATGTTCATATAGTTAGAGTTTCACATATTCTGCTTAAAAGCGTGCAAATCTTATAACTAGTACCTAATGTTACAATTATCTATTACAATTATATAGACATAAGCTCGTTTCAGACATACTACTACAATACCAAAATTTAATTTTTATAAAACATATTTTTTATTTTTCATTTATATTATAATACATTTTTGAAATAAGCCAGGTATATAATTAGTTTTTGAAAATGTTCCCCGTTAGATCTATAATGTGCTTTGGAAGTCTATTAAATATTGACACTGCCATACAATATGCATTACTACTACAGAGCTTTATCCGCTGTCTTGGTATGCAGAGTTTATTTGGACGTCTAGAACTTTTAGTGGCTATTTCGCTTTTTTGTTAAAATACAATGCACATGTCAAATATATATTGGCACGGAAAAGGAAGTATATTATATTATTTAAATAATGGTTTACAGTTATCTAGGCGGTTGGCTACACATATAGCTCTATGCATTTTTTTGGGCACGAAAAACATGAATAGAATCGATAGAATTTCCCCATATGATTATACCATACTTGATTATGGAAGCTACGTATCCGTGATATGCTAATAAGGCAGCATCTATGGACACCGTTTTTGCTATATTTCCGAGTACATATACAAATTTTTGCATTTTTAAACATAAACTATGCACGTGCTCTTTCCAAGTACATTGTTGGTCTATAATTATACCCAGAAACTTAGTGGAGTATACTTCTTCTATTAAAGTGTTATGATATGATAGTTTTAGAGAGTCACGTGTGCTACTGTGTGCTAGGAATTGCAATATTTTTGTCTTATTAGCATTGATTGTCAAGTTTTTCATTCTAGCCATTGTATAGTTCTTTCTAAGGTCTTATTTACTTCAGATTCATAGTCTACTGTTTTATTATTTTCTATAGGTATGGTGGTATCATCCGCAAATAGTATACATTTGTGTTTTATTGCATTTGGGATATCGTTTATGTAGCTTAAAAAAAGTAACGGGCCTAGTATTGAACTTTGGGGTATACCGTAGGCGTTATATAAGAAAGAAGATTTGTGAATCTACCTAAAGTTTCATAAGTTTCCACACATTGGTAACGATTAGAAAGATAACTCCTCATCCAATCCTGTGCAACGCCCCTGATGCTCTGCTCATATAATACGTCGGGAAGCATATTATGTGAAACAAAATCAAATGCTTTTGTAAGATCTAAGAAAATTGCAGTAATAGGAGTCTTATTATTAAAACATTCAGTAACTGTTTTTATGAGAGAGAAACATGCGTGCGTTGTTGATCTATTTTTCCTAAAACCAAAATGTTCATTTGTAAATACGTTAGTAGCGACAAAAAAATTATAAATCCGCTCGTACATGACTTTTTCAAATATTTTTGATATGACTGGTATGAGAGTTATCGGCCTGTAGTTACTTAGATCAGTTTTATTACCTTTCTTATATATCGGCTTAATAACCGAGTATTTAAGGGGAGTTGGGAACACTCCTTCGGTAAGGGATAAATTTATAATGTGAGTTAACGGTATTGCTGTATATTTTCTACACGCCTTTAATATTTTAGTACTAATATCATCATATCCAGTTGAGTTTTAGAAATGCAGTCAGCGGCAAGGTTACAAATGTCTAGAAATTTAAGTGAAAAATTCAATTTAAAATGGCACAATCGCGTGTCGTCGTAACATGCAATCCAGATATTAACAAATTATCGTTTTACAAGCAAAGTTTTATCACACTAGCAAATCTACACCTAAAGCGTTTAATGTTTTTCGAATACGGTCACAGTTTCCGGAAACAAATGCTAAGTGCTCTGTTTATATTAAAAGCTTATATGATCATTCTTTTGTATAAAGAAAGATAGCACTGCTATTAACATTTCTAACATTCCGGTTAACTATTCTATATCTATAGCTTAAAATACTTGTGCTAGAAGATGGTTCACGTCATTAGTCAAATAGTGGATTCCAGCCTACGTAGGTGCATTTTTAAGTTCACTGAATGGTGGTGTTGTATGGTCGGTTGTATGAGGGAAGATAGCTAGAAATATGGAAAAAATCCAATATCGCGCCGTAATCAAGTACCTTATCGGACAAGGGAAGTCTTTTCAAACCTGTTGGAAGAGGTATCGTTGGCTTACGGGGACTCTTGTTTCGGGAAAACGATGTTTTCAAGAGGCGCCATGTTTTTAAGCAGAACAGGGCATCACTTGAAGAAGAATCACGGCCGGGGCGGCACAATGAAGTGGCGACTCCAGAAATTCTTGAATAAGTTGAAAAATTAATATAAGAAGCTCGACTAAAGAAGAAACAACTCTGAGAATTGGTTGGACTATCTACTAGGGCCCTTTTTAAAATTCTTCATGATCATCTTGGTATGACAAAGGTCGACGTAAGCTGAGGATGCCCATACCGCCACTAAAACAGCACGTGGAATGTTCCCGTACGTTTTTGGATCTTTGTAAAAAAGAAGAGGATGGTATATAGTATATATGTGATCGTTCAAATTATTAGTGGAGATGAAACTTGAGTTCATCATAATGAACCCGAGCCCAAGCAAGATTCCATGCAGTGAAATATAAAAAAGGTGCACCACCCTCCAAAAAGTTTAAGGTGTCACAGTCTGCTGGAAAACTTATGGCAACCGTCTTTTGGAATTCGGAAGGAATTTTAATAATCGTTTACAAAGATAAAGGTGTTTCTATCACCGAAAAATATACACGCATCAACCGAAGGAAGTTATGGGAACCTGTTAAAGAAGGGGAAAGCTAACGAAAGGTGTGTGTTTACAAGAGTCGTGTTGAGCTGGCTGACCTATATAAGGTGGGCTTCGATATTTACCTTATAGTCCAGAACTGATTTCCAGTGATTATTACTTGTTCCCAAAAATTGAAAATGAAGAATGAAGGTGGTCTGATGCGTTCTTATGCGTCTTTTCCGGTACTCCAACTCTTAAGGCGTTCCTGAACTGCTGGAAGACTGACTGCTTTTGTGACCCTACATGTGACATCCCTAAAAACGTGATCGTTCAGATTCTTCAAACTACAGGCATATTGCTATTACGCACTTGTTCTCTAAAATAATGCATTTCCTTATAAACTGTCAGCTCATGGGGTATATAGAATAACACTAGCTAATTAGCGTCGGCCAGTACGGACTTTATGGTCTATTTGACTCATCGATGGGCTTATTTGGAAGCCCTTCGCTCGGCTTTGGGACAAAGCGTAAAGCGTTTGAGTCGTAAAATAACAACTGCGTAAAACTTGAGCTTATTGCGTCTCCGTATAGTCAGAAAACGATTAATGCTATAATTTCAAATTGAATAAGTCGACTTTTTGTTTCTATCTTCTACATAATTTTTTTCGATTATGAAGCGATCAAATTCGTGTGTCAAAAAAAAATAAATTTTGTTTTCTGTTTTATTTAAATTATTTTATTTATTTCTCATAAAGTCTTCATCAAAAAAAATTTTTGATCTGTTGCTGTCAATTAGAAAAAGCCTGTTCAATTTAATAGTGAGCAATGAAGTGAAGACATCTTACCCGTGGTAGGTCTCCCTAAATACCTTTAAAAGTCAATAAAGCATGCGCACAAGTATAAAAATGTAACTGTAGCACGAGCGCATTATTCCAGCGGATACGCTTGGCATTTTACGCATAATTAGTTTTATGATACCTAAAGCTTAAGGTCCTTGGTTTTTTAAGATTGTTTTGCTTTCATTCGTTGTATTAGGTTAATACAATCGACGTAGCAATGGCTAATGAACCGGCCCCGCTGCTCGGAGAACTGATAAAAATAGAGGAAGATAGGTTCACGAGTACTTTGCTTTGGAAACCCCAGCGTACGATGCTCTAGGTAACAAACTATGCAAGATTGAAGTAATATAGACATGTCTGAAGCATGCCTCAGCTTTAAATTAAATATAAAGCACGAATAGTTCGGTTCGACCAGGGTGACCTGGACCAAGTTTGCACTGAAAAGCAGTGTAAAATACCAGTTATGTGCCGTCTTAACCTGTCCAAAAATGAAAAAAAAAACGGAGAGAGGCTTTATTAACCACCTTAGTCTTCAAAGATTATTATCTCATTATAATTCCTAATTAAGTATAAATGTAGGTGTCAGGCTCCGTAAGAACCAATAAATATCAGGTGAACGTGTGCTCGCTTATCAACCCCAAAACTCATGATAAAGTAAGGGAGGGAAGGGAAGGGCATGGTTTGTTATACTGTAAGAGATAGATTACAACCACAACCAACCCAACAACAACAACCTTTCACTACACGCCATTATGAAATGTATTATAACAATAAAGTTGTAATCCTCTTTTTTTATTTTTTTTCGGGCTGATGGCCGCTGTTAGGCCGACGGCTTTTACAGTTTCACCGGGTTGAGAGGTGACCGAGCGCTTATGGCACTCAATCGAGACCTCTATAGTATATGGGCAACCAGCACAAGGTCTCTCGAGTTCCCAAGGGAGCCTCGGCTTGGACCGTAACCCTGTTTCGCGAGAGCGTCTGTCTCGAGGGTGCCCGAGAGAGCCAAACCTCGGCTCGGTCAGTTGCTTCTAACAGAGGATTATCTAAATTAATATCGCTATTATTATAAACTGCCTGTACCACCACTTCGGAATGAGTGGGCGCTAGAGAAGAAGTGGCGCAAGAAACTCCAGCGACGATTCTATCTGTATGGACTGGAGAGAGCCGGCCAGTGACATGGCGGTATCGCGAATAACCTTGTTTGCGACGCACTCGCTGTGGTTGTAACCCTCTTTTTATTGTTATTAATGGCAGTTATTATTCGTTTAATCGTAACTACCGACATTATAACGACGTCTAGTGACGATTACAATAGCTTAAACGAAATAGAATATAGATTTAATATGTACTCGACTACAATCCGTAAGGAACAGAATATACTACGTTACAGAATGATGATCTACCATGAACCAATGAAATGATGATGAATTATATACTATAATTTTAAGAATGCCAGACTTAAAATCAAAGTATATAGTGGCCAAATAATGGAGCATAATTGATGGAAACGAATTCTTAATTTAGTAGACTTAATGTTTGGTAGGTGTAATGCCTTATCTATGAGCCGGATCGAAATGTCACAGGCGGAGGCTGAGAAAGAATATTATTTTTAATTTATTTTTTATTTAATCTTTGTCCATAAAAAAATCCCTATAGAAAAAAGAACCGAACCGAATTCACCAATTTTTCGGGCAATTTTTTTTAAAAAACTTTTTTTTACATTAAAACTGCGACGGTCGAACGAAACACTGTTATCATCATTTTAAAAAATAACGAACAGCATTTAAATTTAATTTATATACATAGAGATATTAAAATTTATTTATTTAATTAGCACATCCTATTAAAACACAAAATGTATGCTGTTTCTGATTAAAACGCGCATACATACTAAAATAGTAAGTCGTCGTAAAAATAATACAAAACAGTAACAAACATAACTACTGTAAACTCGGATCATGCAAACCAGGGAAATGTTAAATAAATCACTTTTGCAATCGGATCGGATCGGGTTGCGTCGCTTTCGGACAACACTACTAACACAAGATTATACGCCCGGCTACTACACTCACAATTATCCCACTCACGCTAATAACGCAACGTTTTTATTCGCACTTACATTATCGCAGTAACCGTTTTAAATACGATTCACTAATTCTTTAATAATAAGGGATATACTTCAAGAGAAACTACATCTTAAATGATATATTGTTCCATAAATAAAAGCCCAATATTTAAAAGTTGAGAGACAAAGTTTGTAGATCAGATGGATATTTAGTTAAATGGACATATGTTCCCATTCATTGTCTTTTTCAATAACTTAGTTGGCTTGTTACACGTTTAGGTTATTAAGATTTATTGATATTATCAAGAAACGTATGTATGGGGTAAAATAAATCATAAGTTTAGAGCAGGGATGGCTTTTTTTCTGGGCTGATGGCCACTGGTAGCCCGAGGGTTTTTACAGTTTCACGGTTTTTACATTTTACAGGTCACAAATGTGACCTAGCGCTTAGGGCGCTCAGTTGAGACCTTTATTAGTGGGCAACCAGCACAAGGGCTCCCGAGAAGGAGCCTCGGCTTGGACCGTTACCCTGTTGCGCGAGAGCGATTGTCTCGAGGGTGCCCGAGAGGGCCGAACCTCGGCTCGTTCAGTTGCTAATAACGGATAAAACGGAATGGCCCATATAATCTCCGGGACTTTTTCGTCAATTGAAAACATTTCGTTTCAAATTGCGATAATAACATACAATTTTAAGTCGGAAACAAAATCAAGAATATCATTAAAAAGTCTAAAATATCATAAAAAATCTGAAAGTTATAACAACAAATCTTCCAGTTGCCTTTATCCATTTATTTTTTATATGGTTTTACGTCTGTTGTTTAGTAACTATAAAAATATGTTTTATTTTCATAATAATATATATAAGAAAAATAAAATCGGTAGACTGTTTATTTTTATTTTTTTTTATTTAAACTATATTATTCACATCTTACAAAAATGACCACAAAGGGCGGACTTAATGCCTATATGGCACTCTCTACTAATTAACCTGTGGTGTGAAGAGAATTGTGTTACGTGCGGTGCGGTGCATCTGCTGTAAAAAAAGTTATAATAAAAACTATAAACAATTCTCCTGATAGAAACAATATTACATATATACATAATGAAACATATAACAAACAATGACAAGATAACAGAAAGAAACAAATTATACAAATACTAAATATTGTGCAAACAACGACAAGAGTAAATTACCATATTAGTTATAAAAATACTACCTTACGTAGTGCTCCCATACCAGCGTTTTAAAATAGAGCTTATTCGATACTGTTATATCTACGGACTGCCGACAAAATCTGTGATCGTAAGGCGGTATAGACCGTACGGCTGACTTCAGTGACCTGTATGTCCCAGTTCATTTTAATGTCTATATATGGATATGTCATTCATTAATATTCATTTTACTTATTTATAGTTAATTGCATTTACTTTTAACAAAAAAAATATTTACCAAGGGCGGACTTAACGTCTATTTGCATTCTCTGCCAGTTAACCCAAGGTGTAGTGGGATAATGTCATAGGAAACTATAACAAAATCATAAAATAGATACGTATTACATATTAAACCAAAATATATATAAACATAAGCATATTTTGTTTACGTTTATATATTATTTGATTATAATACATTACAGTAATTAATGTTTAAATAGTAATAATATATTTATATTATTATTTTATATTAGCATATTTGTAGTAAAATATATAAATACACATAAATACATATACTCGTGCAGTCGAGATTCGATTCGAGTCAGTTGCTCTCGCGCAACAGGATAACGGTCCAAGCCAAGGCTCTCGGGAACCCTTGTGCTGGTTACCCACTTAAAAGGTCTCGGCTTAGCCCTCGCAACCATCGAATTAATCACCAAATACGAATAAGCCATTTGCAAACCGACGAATTAGAGATAGAGCTAACTGGGTAATAGATCAGCAGCGATGAAAACTTCGTAATCGTTTTTCGAGATGTGTGACGTACAGCCTTAACGTTGACCGGCTTGGATTGGTGCCAATTTATGACTGATAAATTAGAAGAAAGGGAGAAAAAAACACGTTTATGATGTACTATCAAATAGTTTATGGCAAGTGAAGCAACGAGGCTGTTTAACCATGATACTATAGTGGTTGGTGCTAGGTGCTTTGAAGATGAGCCGTCTCCAAAGAAATGTTGCCATGAACGAGACACTAAGAAATTAATGCCTAATTTTTCTGCAAGACAAGACACATTGGACGCTAGAGGATTAAGAGGGTAGTTAACTCCGTGTGACATTTTGTGACCCAAAAGTGATGTCAGCTTCGTGTGACACGCGGGCGAAGTTAGGAAGCCGGCATCTTCTCGGTTGTTCGGAACGACATTTCTACCGGAACCCTGACCTCACAATTTTAGACTAGACCTTGTAATTATTACCTCTGTCCAAAACTTAAATATTAAAAAAGATGACCCTGGGTGCTTATAACTTTGAAATCTCTAGAGTCTAAGGAAGATTGGTATAGTTCATTAAGGATGTGATAATCCTTATTTAATCTAAATTTCGAATATTGGCCAGAGATGTTTAGATTGATTTTGAATAAGGAACTTTTGCGCCGTCTTAAAATAAAAAATTATTACCATTTAAAAAGAAATAGTGGAGGCAAAAGGTCGACAGTAGGTAGTCGTGGTTATTGCGTTTCATATATTATTTACGCGTCATCCAAGAATTATAAACTACGGGAAACTGTTAAAAACAACTCGAGGTTAAAGTACTAACAAACTATTTAGAGAAGATTTGAACTTTGAAGACTGTAAAAGGAGTAACTGAACTCGTACGGTGAAGACACCAGCTCTCATCGAAGCAGTACGAATCCAACGAAATGACGTCTGCATGTAAAAAATGTTAGCCCTTCAGTTGGAGTTAGAGCAGAACTACAGTTAGAAGAGTGCAAAATCAAGACCTTGGATTCCAAGCTTATCGACAAAACATAGGGCATTTTCTTAACGGACGTCTGAAAAAACTAAAGCTTGAGAGCAAGGATCTCTCAAGCTTTAGTTTTTTGTATAGATAGACTAATGTCTAGCGTAATGGCTATACAAATATATGACGAAATTATTTTTTTGAGACAAAAAAATCTTTAAAGAAAACTGCATACAAAAAAAATGATAAAGTGTACACCCATAACAGTGAAGAAGCGTATCCTGATGATCCAGCGTGGGCATTATCCTTAATTTTGCATGGTTTGGCTTAGAGTCTCATTATGCAGCCCTAACCGAGGTGTTTTACTGTTACAAAATATTGTCCTTACAAACGTTGTGGATCCTCTTTCTCAAACATTGTTTCAAAATCGACACTGAGTATTCCAACCCAGACTCAGCTCCTGCTTATGTTGATGATCCTGATTTGGAGGAGAGAGCCTCCGCTAAATCTCACCAGAATATGGAGTCTCTTTCAGCATTCCTGATTAAAGTAGTGACTGATAGACATGAACGTTGTGCATGCTGCGATCGATAACTGGTCTCGTAGGTTCAAAATCAAAGAGAAAATTTTGACTAACTTTATTAAAAAAATTATTTACGTAAATCTTTTCATAAACTTATAGACCATTGTTTTTATATATACTCGTATATGTATACAAACATCAAAAGTAGTTAAATTTATCTAATAAAGTGTTTGCGACAGAACGTATGACCCGACTCGGAATGCTATTCAAGGTGAATACTTTGAAAAGATCGATACACCGTGTTTGTATAGCAAGGCTATGACGTTAGTCCGAGCAGAGTCCAGAAGTATGAAATCTGCAAAATGATAGAATACAGGTGATGTGGTATTCCTTCTATAGTATGTCGTATTAAGTATAGATATGTTCTTCACAGTTAAGTGGGCAGTGAGGTGTTATTGATGAATTAAAATTAAAACATTTAAAGATCTCTTTTGCAATTAATAAAAATATAGTATGCTATAATTAGGATTTGCATTAGTTTTAATGAAAAGATCTCTTGGTTCATTGTTGTTAGATGAGTGCAATTGAACTGTACAAAACAGTAACCTACGCTCAGTTGATTCAGATTTTAAAGTACATGTTGGTACATTAACAAACGCACGAGAAAAACAATTAATTCTTTGTTATAAAATCTACAATATATGAATACGTTTGTGTTAGTAGAAACCATATAAATAGTTTGCATGATATTTCTAGAATACATAATTTTTGATTCTTGTTAAAATTAAATATCAATTTAAAGGACAAATTACAGATAATTTAAAGACAATTGTATTCCAACGTTGAAAATTTAAAGTATTTATTATTCTATTATTTATATATATTTGATAACCGTTTTGCTACAATAATTTAAATATCTTTCTTAAGTCTATGTACCTAAAGTAAGAAAAGAAATTAAAAAGACTGCTATCGATTGTGAACGGCTACTTGGCACAACACATGCGGGTTGATTGCGTATGCGCATAGATATGTGTTAAATGAAATGACTTGCTTAAGTAGGCTCGAATAGAGGATATTAAAGAATTGTGATGTAACGGAAGTAGCATTTATACCCTGTGTTTTAGATTGATATCTAAGAAAGGTTTCCGTTCATATTTATAAATCTTTTTAATGAAGTTAGGTTGATAATAAGCTTAACTTACGGTAAGTGATTTCAACAACTAATTATAATCCACATGCAACGTTGTTACATATTACCCTTAATGTCTAAATTTTATTTTATTACATTGAGAGTAACAAACGAGCATACTGTTAAGCTTATGGTAAGTGGTTCCTGCAGCCCATGAGATCTATATTCATCCTTAATAAGGAATCATAATGCAAATGCATTGTCACCTATGATAAAGATTGATGATTTGATTGAATGATTGATCCCTAAACCCACCAGACTAAACACAGATGCATTATGCGGCTAAGGGCGGGTCCCACCCAGGTCGAGCTGGCCCATTTATTCTGCAGCTAGAAACAAACTGCAGTGTAGTTCTAAAATAGATTGCCTCTTTGCCAGTAATCGGATCTCCGGTTTCTTTCCTTCACTATAAAAAGCGCAGCAAACCTATTCGGTTAGTATGGTAGAATACTACCATATTCTCTGAAAATGTGGTCTACATATGCCATTGAATCGGTTGAACCATGTTTCTATCGTAAAAAGTTTGGCCCTTAATAACAATGTTATGTTGCCAAGATATATTGAACTAATTTGATGAAAGAAATAGAAATGTGCTAAAATCAAGCATTCTTTTTAGTCTTCAGTTTATATATCTTTGTAAAGAACAAATTGAGAAGAATTGTACGAGCTAGAGTTACGCCGAAGTCATTAATTTGATGTAGCACGAATAGGTTGGGTCAACTGGGGTGGGGCCAAGCTTTGTGGAATACCAGTGTAAAATAGTAGTTTCATGCTGTTGTGTGGTGAAAACAACAAACCGACGACTTAATTACTGATGACGTAAGGTGTTCCAACTTATTTGTTGGGAGTGATAATGCATTTGCATTATTGCTCCTGATCGAAGATGAATGACATAGTGAATTGTGTGCTCGTTTGGTACTCGTATAAAATGAGATTTAAGTAGCTATGTAAAATTTTCTCTAAAAAAAAATATAACTTACGAAAAAGCTCGTTCATAAATCGGGGAGTACATTTTCTGAATGATAAGCATTTACAGAAAGATTTGGTCTTCACAATTGTGAATAGAGTTGTAAGTAGTTCGACATAACCAGATGTCTTGTACTATATATCATTATTTCTATATCGACTCAGAAGGTAACAAGGTTTTACCTAATATATACAGTTGTAGTTTTACATTATTTAACTGTATCACGCTCTAATATTCTCGGAGTTTAAATGGCATACAACAATGGCTGCTGTCACGCTCGTCGATTTCTCTACTGCGAACAATGTTTATGTATAAAAAACGGTTCCCGCTTGAGCGGTCAAGCATGACGGACATGGCGTGTGCGCCGTGCTCTATGCGCGCCATCTTGGATGTGCGGATTGAATTGCGCGCGCGCTGTTTGAGATTGCATGGTTTTTTTATGACCCATATAGTGATAATAAAAGGACCATATATATACATAGGCATAAACACAAGATATAATTTACTATTAATATTTATGTATCCTACAGTTGGATGATACATAAATGTTAATAGTAATTTTACATTTACTATAAATTATTAAGAATTAAATTACAGTAAATGTAATTATATGTTAATTTTGTGTGTATTTAACTATTTTTGTCTTACAAAAATTTGTTCGCCTATGAAAGCAGATTACGTGAACGTAACAATTTGTATGAAACTTGAATAAATAAATATATTATTAATTTTACATTGTCGGCCGCGTGGCCTTGCAACAGAATATCTTGGTGTTGAGTAGAAGCTGCTGGATTCAATCGCAGCCGGCATGTGTTACACACTAATACTCATATTTAATATACATAAAACGTATAATTATAACTATTAGATCAGATTTGTAATATGTCCCCTGTCAATTAGGTATTACGGATTAGAGTAGGTGAAGACGAGACGAATGACTTCGTGATTACCCAAATTATTACTGCAAAGTTGATCATCAGATAACATATGAAGATGTCACCGTGGTCGTGTATCGTAATCACTATTATATCGATGATGCGTTTACGCTATAGTACTTATTCGCATTTATTAGCTCAGCGATCTATGGAGCATAACCATTATTCTCGGCATTCATATCAGAGCAGAACGATGGTTACCGATATAGTCCAAGAGATCTGCAAGGTAAAGTTCCTATGGCCAGCTAAACACGGATATAGCTAGCAGATTACATTACGATTGGTGTACGACCAGACTTTGTTTTGTGGCAATCGATAACGGATTACTAGTGTATACTCACTAGTGGAGTAATGATGAGTTGAAATTATAATTATGGTTTATCTTACGTTCCGAGATATATAACAAGGATCTTAGTTACGCCATCAGTAACCTAATGAAGTATCCTTATTAATCCAACGTTCTTCGTTCAATATTAATAGATAGGTCTCGGAATTATAGAAGACATGTCCAAATATTGGAATTTGTGAAATTGTATTTTGTGGAAATGATAAGCTTTTTCTTTTTATATATAAGTACAATTAAATTAAACTAGCATAATTTTTTTATAACATTATAAACAGTTGTTGTACTGTAAATTATGTTAATGGATAGTTATAAGTGATGACCACGCTCGACTGCTTTAACAGTTATATGCTGGGTATCGTATAAAATGCGTGATTTAACTGAAAAAATATCTTTTTCTATTATATATCTTATTATTTACTTCTTCTTACAGTATCCTACTAACTATCAACCTTTAGAGAGAGAATATCGTGGATGATCGGTAAATTTCGGTTTTCAGTAATGTTCTATCACACAATCAAAACTTAATTTCATGCGATACAGCAGGGCGATAGTCTTTTAAGCGTTCGCAATATGTATTACTTTCGTTTACATAGCGTGGAAGGCTGTATTTTATACTAAATATGAAATAGAGTCTTTCATTTCTTTAGCCATTCCGTAAACTCAACTAAACATTTCTTTGGTTTCACAACTATTTGGTTTTCCACTCACATGAGAAGATTGATTCGCAAATCGGATTATTTTAAAGTATTTTATGATTAAGACATACTAGAATTATCTCCTTTGTCAAGGAGTCAGGTCAAATATATCAACCGTTTTAGGGTGAGGATTTGCTATAAAAGATGTATGTTACTAAACGTCTGGCATTGAAGCTGTTGCTAAAACTGCGAGTGTGTCTTTCCGGTCGATTTTGACACCAGTCATATTATTATTTCGATCTTCTGATTACTACCAGATGAAATCAACAGCACAAAATATGTTATACGACCGTAGGAATTTGTGTTAACAAAGATACATTTATATATTGTCTCCTTCGCTTGTTTGATTTAATGCGTGTGCACTACGATCGGAGAAGACTTCCGGTACAAGAATACTGGACATGCATTCATCAAGCCTAGTCTCGAAAACCTACAAATTGTAATACTTTATGTGATTTTTCTTCGGCTGGGAATAGGATTCAGGACACGTTGCAACTAAGTACTCTATCGACTCTTCCAAGTAACGTGCTTTTATAATAAGAGTACAAATAAGACGACTAGTTCCGTATACATATATTTATTGTTTACATTGCATACCTTAACAATTTTTTTATTTCTTATTCGTTTAAATTATGAAAATAAACTATTATCTACGACTAGTAATGCCTCCACTTTCTTGCGTTCAAACCACGTTTCCAGAAGTAAATAAAGTGTTGAAAGGTACAAAAATATTTGTATTATATTGAAATTGCAAGGGCTTCTTAAGAACTGCGTAGTCAAGAAATAATAAAAAAATATATGTAAGTAAATTCATATACTCTAGGTTTATTAAATAATCTCTACGAATGCGAGAATAGTTCTTAGCCGATGGGCACTTGTTACAGTTACTTTCATTCCATTAATTATTTTTTAATAAGTACATTTTCCACCAATACAATTACCAGTATAAATATATGTTTGCTTATCTCTCTCTCTCCCTAGCTTGTATCCCATATGGTGGTGGGGTCAGCTTTCCTTATCTTTCTCCTCCACTTCGCTCTGTCCTCGACATCCCTGTCCGAGACTTGGCAGTCACGCATATCTTTGAGCATATATTTCCATCTTGTTTTTAGTCTGCCCATGGATCTGTGACCGGGAAGGGAAAGATGCAGTGTCAAGTTTTCGACGTAGTCCGGAGGCCTCCTTTTTACGTGGCCATACCATCGCAGCCTACTCTCCTGCATCTTATCAGCAATGTCGCGAACACCGAGGCTGCCTCGCACGTACTCGTTGCGGATCTTATCGAGCCTGGTTACACCACACATCCACCTTAGCATCTTCATTTCAGCAACTTGAATAGTATGCACGTTCTTTTGGGTCACGGCCCATGTTTCGCTGCCGTACATGAGGACTGGTCTTATCATATATGTTTGCTTATAACTTCTATTATTTAAGTCGACCACGTGGCGTAGTCTGCGTCGCGTGTCCTGGCCGATACGTTTATACGATTCCCAGCCGTGGGACAATATTTGTGTATTACAGTACAAATTGTTTTCTGGCTTGGATGTGTTGTATTTATTTCCCGTGTACTTGTCATTGTTTCTGGGATTTCATTCTATCTTATATGAGATTAGGGAAGGGGACGACAAGTGAGTGCGACACTATAATAATTCATATCTTGCGCCGTTGATGTCATCTGATAATAACCATAAATAATTTAAAAATAAGATAAAAAGAAGAGATCTCCGTGGTCGAAATCAACCAGGAGCACATCATCACTATTGTTGTTATAATGTAAATACTGACTGTTTAGGTTGCACTTAAATGATAATAGTGGTAAGTAGCTTCTGACACAAGAACCTAGATCTCAATAGTACTAATTGTTTTCGGTAGCACGCAAGGATGTTTGAGTCAGATTTCTAATTGTTTCGCTTAGCAGCTACAAAGGCTCAAGGCTGTTCTTAATTTCCAGTAAACAATGGCCGGCGATTTGGATTAACAATGGTTGTTACATAGCTGTCGTTTTTGGCATTTGATTCTGCATAGTTTACGTGATTGTTTTAAAATGATTTATTTGTTCTCTCGCATATTTTTAATGTTAAATGACAAAATAATTTAATCATTAATATATATAATTATAATTTATATATAACATAGAATTATTTTTTATTTTTATTACTATATAACTTTTGTTTTATCTGGAAATATTTGTCGCAAACACTTTATTAAATAAATAATATGGTTTTTGATGTTTGTGAAATATAATTGTAATGTGATATATATGTATATATATATATATATGTATATATATATATATATATATATATATATATATATATACCTACGAGGTCGGTCATCGATTGAATCATGAACAACGCTCATGTCTATATCAGCCACTACTTGAATCAGGAATGCTTTGTGAGATTCCAAATTCACGTGAGGTTTAGCGCAGGCTTTCTCCTCCAAATGTTGGCATACAGTAACCCAACGGTTATACGTCTGGAGAGACATTCGACGTGCCTGATGAGGTCGTTTTCATTGTCGAATAGCTAGTTTTACGTACTTGTTGCCCGATAAGCAGTAGATTTTCGAACATTGTTTGAGAAAGAGGTTCCACAATGTTTGTAAGACCGATATTTTGATACACAACAGCACTGGTTTTCATACCTTTTACACAGATAAGCACCTAAATTAGGCCTGATTTAAGAATCTAAGCCTAACCATAAAGTATTCATACCCGCGCTCCTTTGACAACTGGTGCTTTAACCGTACGAAGTCGGACGCTCTTTTTAAGGTCTTCCAAGATCGAACCTTCACCAAATCTTTTGATAGTACAATAAACAAAACTCAGAGTTAATTTTAAATATTGCAAAAGCTTCTAATTCTCGATTGGCATGTAACCGCAACCATCTACTCATTTTTACATGTTTTTATATATAATATAAATTATACCAGAGCCTTGGGTCGCGTTTGTAAATATGTAATCGTATATTTAATTCATGACAGATTCCTGAAAAAAGCAAGCTTTTTAAGCGTCGTCAACTGGAAGTGTGCTTTAATTTTAGCTTTTTTTTTGGGCTGCTGTTAGCCAAGGCTTTTACAGTTTCACCAGGTTGAAAGATGAAGTGAGATGCTTATGGCACTCAGCCGAGACCTCTATTAGTTGATAATCAGCACAACGGTTTCCGAAAAGAAGATCCGGCTTTGACGATTACCCTGTTACGCAATAGCGACTGACACGAGGGTGTCTTAGAGGGCCGAACCTCAGTTACTTCTGACTGTGGATAATCTAAATAGTAAACAACTATATTATTATTGAATATCTGTACCACCTCTTTGGAATGCGTAGGCGTTGGAGAAGAAGTGGCGCAAGAAATTCCAGCGGCACTTCTATCGATGTTGACGCGTGGGGATCGTCCTGTGTCACAGCGGTATCGCGAATAATTCTGTATGCGTAAGAGTGTTTTATGGAGGGCTTGGCCCTTATAAGTTTAGTTTTTAATCTCTTTAAACTTGATAACTTTAAGTATTTGGGCACATCGGCATAGTGTACATATGTCAAAGAGATTGTAACCTGAAAATAAAAAGTTGATTAAAGACTTAAAAATACATAGCCGTAAAAAGATCACATAAATTTGACCTAAATTTTGTGGCGCTATCTAGGTTTTGACCAGAAAACAAGGAAAATTATATAATATAGGTATGGTAAAATGATATTTATATAGGCAAGTATAATAAAAATATTATTTATTTTTATTATACTTGCCTATATAAATATCATTATTATATTATTTAATTTGCTTCTAACAAAAATGCAATAAGTACTGTCTAGGCGTCTATTAACTAAATATTGTTTACATTTCTATAAGTGTTAGCACGGACATAGCTAAGCCTATATAAGGCTATGGTGATACTGCTTAAGCCTTATGTCTTAAATAGTATTACATAACGATATAAGGTTAAACAAAATAACAGTACATCACGAGTTAAGGTCAGCGCAGACCGACAGAATGGCAGTGAAGCGACTAATTTATTAACAATAAAATATTAACTTAATTTTAATTTTGCTTTGTCTATCAGTGTAGTTCCTGTTAGATAAGGATTTAGAAAATTCCTTAAATAAGGCTGATTGTGAATATTTTCTTTTATCACAATATCAGACGCCCTAACACTTTCAACTGTAGGGAGAACATTTTCGATTTGACTCATGCATCATTATTACTCAACTATCATTTGTTGGGCATAAGATTTTCCTCTTATTTACTATAGTTGTCTCTTACAAAAAAGGTTGGGTAGACAAAGTGACAGATACACTAGGTGCCAAATTCTCCACCACCATGAGGAGTAGTTGTTTAAGAGACGTGAAGTGCCTTTGTTATATACACAGCCAATGTTATCTTATTGATCCGATGGAATAAAATGAGATGAAAGCTTGGGTTGAGTGTCAGCTAGAAGTAACATTGTTGCAACATATATATGTACAAATAGATCTGAAATTGAAAAATTAATGAATGCTCTTATTGAGTATCAGCGAGAAATAACATTGTTGAAACATCTGACAGATAGTATTGAGTTATCCAAGAAATATTTCTGCCGTAATTGATATGGAGAAAGTAATTTTTTTTCTACCTATGCATACTGATTAGTAAATATAAGAACGAAATATTTAATATATTGTTTGTGATATACTGAGAAAATGTCTATCAGATAATAATCATTCTGTGACCTTCGAAATATCGTCTACAGTGGTTTAGGTCTCCTAGAGACTTGCTTTGTTGGTTTTGTTTGGGCTATATTCTGCTTCCTGTGAACATGTGAATACAAAAATATAACATTTTGACCTTACACTTGCTTTGAATCTATTATCTGAGTCAATAGGCTCGGACGTTGACAGATGAGGTATGAGAACTACAATATCACATTAAATGGAGATGGAAAATAATATATGGTGATTTACGAAATTCAAAGCCCTGCCCAGTTTTGAATATTACAATCATACATTCTTGGTTCCGTATCATTGCTGATTTACAAAGAGGGATTTATTGCTCTCGACACAGACAATTTTGATACTCTATATGAAGATGCCACTGACAAGAAAAATTAAATGAACCACATAGTTTAATTATTTGGCTTCACTTCTGTAACAATCCAATATCATTTTTTTTCTGACACACGACAAAGTGCACTAACCAAATGCACTATCACCATTGAGGGGTAAGTTAGAATATCTCTTTACAAATGATCAGTACTTTTCATTATTTTACTAAGAATAGAAAACGTAAGACTGTGGGGTATAACCGTAATGTACAGGCGATAAGACAGAGAAGGATTAGAGATTATATAATATCTGTAGACCACATCATAGATCAAAGAAAAACATAAATTCCATTACCTGCGTTAGAAAATGGAACTTAATCCACTCACGCTCCCTTAAGTTGACCACTAAATCTTAGTGTTATAACATTCATTACACTGCACACATCTGACAATTAATAACAAGGGCAAGAGTTACTTAATTTATTTTTAAACTTAAATAATAAATCAAAATCCCAAGTAATGTTTACGTACATTGCACCCTCATACCAAACAAATTCGCAAACAAGGTTATTCGCGATACCACCATGTCACAGGCCGGTTCTCTCCAGACAATAATGATAGAAGCGCTGGTTTCTTGCGTCACTTCTTCTCAAGCACCCACGCATTCCGAAGTAGTGGTACAGATAGCTAATAATAATAGCGATAATTATTTAGATAATCTTTAGTCAGAGGCAACTGACCGACGGCCCTCTCGGGCACCCGCTCTCGCGAAACAGGGTAACGGTCCAAGCCGAGGTTCCCTCGCGGGAGCCCTTGTGCTGGTTACCCACTAATAGAGGTCTCGACTGAGTACCATAAGCGCTCGGTCACCTCTCAACTTGGTGAACTGTAAAATCACTAGAGCTAACAGCGGCAATCAGTGCAAAAAAAAAGCGGGACTTATTTCTACCAGCAACACTACCCATTATTAACACAACGATGACGACTGTTCTACTAGTGGAGCGACAAAAAGTCTTAGATTACGGGTAGTCAATGGTTGATGGTTGCAGAGAATTGCTTTGTAGCAAATAAGAAATGAAGAAACTGGGATGCCAAGAACGTAGTAATCGGCACTTGACGAATGGCCTTAGTTTTCTTGAAGAATTCGTTGTACGGTTTAAAATAAAGATATTATTAATCATAATTAAAGCGAAAATTCAACCTTCTTAATAGAAATTCTACAATAGATTCTGCATAGACCAAATTCTTTTTTCGGTTTTTTGAAAGATGGCGCAAAAATGGCCGAAATTCGTCATTTTTGAGCATCTTTATGTAAAACAAATTAAACATTATTTATAACTCTAAGTGACAATTGTTCTATATATATGTCAAGTTACCTTATCGTGTTGTATAAAATAGTAAAACTCATCGTATATATCAACACACCGGTTCCCAAACATGGTACGAGTCATTAACTTTATTCTGTTTATGTATTCATAGCGTGTTAATTACTGTTTCTGCTGCAACAAAGGTTCGCAGTTGGCCTATGATCGTATGCTCATGTGTTAGTTGAAATGTTATCTAATTTTATTTATTTTTGCATTGTATTTGTGTATACAAAAGATAATTTACTTTGCAAGTTACAAAACTTTGTTTCTTTATTTTTGGTGTCAATGATTGACAGTGTTTGGTGATCGCTTTTACATGGTAATATTTGTAAGAGAAGAAATTCTACATACAGACATGCGATAAATAAAAGTGATAAGTTTGTTCTTCGATGTCAGCGCAAAATTGAAAGACTATGATAACGTTTATTTTTAAATTATGTATATTTTCTTCACTGGCGTCCTTTGGAATTTATATAATTAAATAAATGGCTAGATTCCTGGAAAACAATATTGAAGCTGATGGCCTTACTAAGAACAATTATTTAATATAACATCTTACCGTCTTCGTCTTATATTCAATGTTGAATTAGTGGATATAAAGTATAAAATGTAACGCGCGCTTCTAGTGAAGCATTCATAACCTTTTAAACTGTTTGGATATGAAGCACTGTTTTATCGACTTTACCTTTACGCAACTTGTCAAAACAGGGGGTCGAGTGCGCATGTGCGAGAAACATGACAACTCCGACTCTCTGACACCTCCACGCTTTCTATTGCGAATAAATACAGTATTCTCAAAACACACCAAAACACTACCAATATTAGATATAAAAGTGTTGTATTTAGCCAGTTTTGAGTGATAAAACTATTTTATTAAGTGTTTTATGGATTTATATCGGCATTAACTAACCTAAACCCCGGCAGCCGCCTTAACTTGAACAAATTAATTTTATTGAATAATGCAGTGTTCACTTTGCATTTGGATCATTTTATGTAAAACATGAGTGTAAAATACAAAGAGAAGATTGTCATGAACATAAAATATATAAACAACGAAGCAAAATATGAATACATTTTATAACTGCGCTACGTGCAAAGAAGCTATTCTATAGTAAAAATAGTTAAGATTTAAGGAAGGTCGGAATTAAATACATATCATTCTTGTGCCTGAAGATTTTTATCGTATTTACAAAATTATTTTCACTTAGATGAAATATCATGGTGCAACTGTGTTTTTCTTAACCTTATAAATACTGCTAAGATATCAACACCGAAAAGAAAGCTGGTAAGTACCTTTACACTAAGTATAATTTATATCGAATATTACTTTTAAATGTGTATATAAGAAATATATATATTTTTTTAATATATGTTAACACACGTGCGTGACATAAGATTGTAAGATGTTGACATTTTCTTAGCGTGATACTATTTACGTTTATTTTTCATTTGGTATTCGGTGGGAATCTTCAAAAGATACCATACCATGCCTTTTATATTACCTAATATTCATTACAAACTAATGTGAGTGAGATAAATCGAAGCGTTTTACCTTTTTTGTGCCAGGTTTAAATATTAAGTATTTGTTCGAAGATAACAGTAAAAGTTCACCAATGTAGTCATACTGTCCAATCTGTTTTAATTATAACTCTTATATCTGTTTAAATAATAAAGATAATGTCATAATTATAATTTCAGCCCATTACTAGTCCACTGCTGAACATAGGTCTCTTATCCACAGACTGCCACAGGATGCGATCCTGAGTTACTTTCCTCCATTGACTTCCCGCAGCCTTGCTAAGTCGTCACTCAATCTAGTGGGAGATCGTCCAACGCTGCGATAGCCGATATGAGGTTGCTACTCGAGAACATTTCTTCCCTATCAGTTATAGGTTCTACAAGCAATAGGTCGGCCCAATGCTTATTGATCCTTTGAACTATGTACGTCGGTTACTTTAGTTCAGCGGATATCCACGTTTCTTATTCAATCAGGCAGAGAAACACCGGGCATACCCTTCTCTACAGCTCGCTGAGTGACTTTGATCTACCTCATATGGCCAACAGTGAAGGACCACGTCTCAGATCCGTAGCTCATCACTAGCAACGCGCACTGTTTAGAAAATGTTGTCTTTAAACATTGAGGTATATTCAACGAGAAGATGCGGCAGTTTCTCGAACGGTGCCTATCCGAGTTGATTTTGTATTTGTCGTAGTTAAACATACTAATCAAAATCTTCGAGCGAAGTACTGCCAACAGCAACAGGTATAGGTGTGACATAGATGTTAGACATGATCTACGACTTGTCAGTGTTAAGACCCCTTACGGGAGACGTTATGGTCTTTGAGCATAAAGCTAAAGTCCCTCAGTAATTCTGCTATGAGTCAACATGTATATCGTCGGCAAGTCGAAGGTGGACGATGTACTCACCATTGATGTTAATACCAGTAAATGTAGGATTTATTAAAGGTGATAAACGCACACACATTTCATCTGATGGTGACTTATCCATGACATCTACATCTATCCTCAACAAAATTTCGGGATGCACATACGCTGTTATCCCTGATTGAGATGGCATGCCTCGTTACCTGTAATTGTATCCTCGGGCAAGGTTTAAATAGTCTCTTCTATATAGACATAGCCGCTTAGTGATGCTGTTTTGTGTGTCGTGAAGAAATCGGACTTCCTATTATTATACCTATTACTGTTAACACACAACAAAAACAAGGTATACCATCTTAGTCCTGAGGGGTGATTTTTTTCGTCATTCATCATCTTGAAACGTTTTGCTCAATACTCGATATAAAGGTTTCAATGCCAAATTTATATATCGCCGTCAATATATCGTAAAGAAAAGTAAGTTTCTAAGAAATTAATAAAACAATATTTCGAACACGTGTGTCGCAAATGCAGGGTAGTCGTGTGACGGTATGTACCTAGTAGTGGGGACTTTATAATATTTCTAATATCTATATGAAAATAACATATTATGTTATTTTCATCAATTAAAAATATATTATGAGTCAATAAAAAAAATCCACATCGTTAGAGATGGTGTCGTGTAATCCTGTTTGCTATTTTTTCTTTAATAAACCTAAGTAAGAGATAGAGAGTACAGAGTTAAATTCCTTGTAATACTATTGTGGTCTTTATTACTTAAAGTAGGGTAATAGAACAAAACTGATATTTGAGATATATTTAACTAGACACTAGTGATTTGACTATGGACAATTTTGTTATATCGCTAAATAAAATTATTTACGAAAATAACCCTGTCTTCCCCCCAGGAGATAGGGTATTTTTTTAAGATTTCTCCCCTGGTAAAATAAATGGTTACACGCGCAACCCAACTGCATTTAAACTCTTTTTCTATGGCTTCATCATGTTTAATGTCGAAAGGCGACTAAAATACTTCCTGGTTGCATATTTTTCTTGATGGATGGTCAGTGAAAGTCACTTATGGCCGAAGTCTACTATCGTTGAAGAGTACTGTTTAGCTTTACCTAGAGGGCACATGTAGGATATCAGTTTTCAAGTTATTGTTACGAGCGCGAGCAGTTACATCCCCGAATGAAAACTCATTAGAAGAATCTAACATGAAACTCTTAGGTACTCATTTTAATCTTTACATTAATAACTCTTTTTTGTTGGACTGTGTAGTAAGCAAGATTCTAATACGATAAATATAGTCATTAGTTACTGGCATTAAAAAAATAATAATAATAAAGTCAAATACTTTAACAGTCTGTGAGTATGACCAGAGCTAAGCATTTTTGTCTTCCATATAATATGTTATTATATAAAAGCGAGAGACAAAAATTATATGATTTTCGGTAGACTTGTATTCATTGCTTAAGTAATACCGATCTTTTAAATGTAACAATATTATATATTTTGAAAAAATGTACACATGTCTTTATATAACTCGTGATTTTCATTTGTTTCCTCAAAGATTCAGCATCTGGGCACTACAAGGTACCAGCGTTAGTGACATTCTTTATCACGTTTTAAGTGGTCGCTCCGGCCTTTGCTCTAACATCATCTTTATAGTGAGCCCTATGTTTGAAGGATATGATCTATTATTTAGAAAAAATTAAAATAAAAATGTATTTTATATATTATGATTAAATAAGCAAGAAGCAAAAGTATTGCGCAATCATCTAGAAAATGTTAAAATATTTATTAGGAAGATTTTTTTGTCGATATGATGGCCGGTGTTGGCCCGAGGGCTTTTACAGTTTCACCGGGTTGAGAGGTGACCAAGCGCTTATGACGCTCAGTTGAGACCTCTATTAATAGGTAACCAGAACAAGGGCTCCTGAGAGGGAGCCTCGGCCTGGAACGTTACCCTGTTTCGCGAGAGCGTCTGACTCGAGGTAGCCCGATAGGGCCGACCTCGGCTCCGTCAGCTGCTTCTGACTCAGGATTATTTATCTCAATTAATATATTTTAATTATTAATGATAATAATAATTATTAGTATTATTATTAATCTGTACCACAAAATTCAATTCGAAATGCGTAGGCGCTGGAAAAGAAGTGGCGCAAATAACTCCAGCGATGCTTCTATCTTTACTCTCTGGTGAGAACCGGCCTGTGACATGGCGGTATGGCGAATAACCAGTTAAAAAGATTTACCTTAAAAAATATATGCAATATATTAATTTAGTACTGTGTTACAACATAAATGACTTATGATATTACAAAGATTCTTAAAACGTTAAGATAAACGCTTTACGCACCTTTAACTTTCAAAACATAAAGCAATGTATAATTTTATGACTAAATGATAACCTTTGAATCTTTGGAATCTCGCGCTCTCGTTGGGATACATTGCTAACAGAATTCCAGGCAAACTCCCCGGAGAGATATTATAGAAGGAACTGGGAAAGCTACTATTTCATAATAACGTGTAGCTCCATTAACGTGAAATATGTAGACTTTGTCACAGCCGTATGATTTCATTACTCCCTTTAATTTTATTATGTGAGTATTAAAAAAAATGAACTGGCAAATTATATTTATAATAATAATTATAATACTATATAAAATATGTTACATTTTGATGGTTCAAATATGAGATATTTATTAATATTGACACAGCAGCACTTTGATAAATAGCCTAGTAATAAAATGAATAGAATTCGGAAAAAAAATTCCGACATTCGGAAACAGAAATATAACAATTGTCTTTTATCTCAACCAATTTATATCTCTAATAATACTGAAGCATAACTAAAGGAATATGATGAACAATAGTGAAATAAAAATATATGAAATATTAATTAACAACGACATAAATAATTACGTTAGTAATTATCGGTTTTGCTGACGATGATTTTTGAAATGTAATTGGTATTTTCAGTTACCTTAAAGCGTTGTTTCGACGTTAATTTTTCAGCTTGGTATTCTTTTCTGAATATCGATCAGAGTGAACTAATAGGGCGAGGCTTGCGTGTTCACAAATACTTGAGTTTATCCATGCACGCTCAACGTTTGGTTGCCTGCTTATAGGTTTCTTTATTCTAGGACAAAAGATGATTAGCCAATGTTTAATATTAAGAAATAGCTCATTCTATTACATAAATAACAGCATTACCTATGCTAAAAATCATACAATATATTTTAGTTTACTACCCCAATTGTGGTTGAAATTATTTATACGAGTACGGGGTATGCGCTCCAAAAAATAGTCACGTTGGATCATATACTCCTATATCTTTGAGTAAGGAGGAAAAAAAATGTAGATACATGGTCACTTCACATATCGTTTTTATAAGAGTTTTTCATCAGCTGTTTGTCATCGTTATTAATCACATATTGTATTTTAAATTACTTTGTAAATGTACTTTGATAAGTCATCAAGACGATGAGTTCGGCAGTGACGTCACTAGACGGGTATACCAAGTCCAAGTTAAATTAAAAACAAGCTAGTGTATATCCACCTACTAATTTGAAAATAATTGTGGGAATTTGCATCACTTGAGCTTCATGCGAGTTTGAACAAAGACATAGCACAATCGAACCTTAATTTTAATTTTTATTATTTTATAAACCTTGGGAATGGTAGGTGTTATCGATTATTTATATACATTGTTGCAATTACAATCCTTTTGTTGTGTTATTATATTGTTCGTATAGATTGCGTGAGATAATACGATATTGCTTATGATTGTAACTGTGTATGTCCCTAGATTCTGTTGATGTTGATGCTGTTAGCCTATGCGGCTCTTACAGCTTCCTCGGACACAGGGCTCACGGAACTGTGAGCTGATTGCTGTGTATGTACTTAAGATTGCTTTCATTTATTTTGTATAATAATATGTACTCGTGGGTGTCACTGTGTACCTCCGCGCTCAACGAACATGTTTTATTAATTTATTCTTAACCACGAAATCTATTTAATCTTTATACTTATTTGGTTCATATTTATACTTTTATGTATTTAGGTAACTTTTGACTCTTATGTATAAATTAAACAACGATTTAATTTTTATTAAAAATTTCAATAACTTTTTGAACTTTTGATGTACTCTATTTAGAAACACTGATATTGAATGCAGCCGCATATTAAGTCAAAAATCAACTAGTATTGACAATAACGATTTGTCCGCATTCATTGGATTACTCTTGGATTATTCGTTGGAGTGTTTCGATCAAATAACGAAACACGGAATGTTTATGGGATTTTCAAAAATGCAGACCAATATTTGGAACAACCATTCTACTAAAGACATTTAAAAGATAGCAAGAGTTATAAGGTTCGACAATAAACAAACTTGGAGCGAGCGGCAATTGTTAGATAAATTTGCTACGATTTGTGATTTGTTGAATTAGCAGTTTAAGATATTGCTGAACTTTTATCATTCTTCTGAAAATGAAACAGTAGATGACCAGTTAGCAGCGGAAGAAGATGCTCATTCCAACAATAATCTGGTTCTATTTTATTCCTAAAGAGCTATAGTGTTACAGCAGTTATTTATTCAGACATTAACTGAGACAGAAACTACTAGAAACACAGATTACTACTACTGAATTATCTCCACTAACATTAAACATAAAAGGCAGATCTATTTATTCATTACGTATCACAGATATCACTCTCATGTAAACACCCCTAAAAGAATGAAGCTTTAAATCTTCTGTGTACATTGCATCATATCTCGAGAAGTAATCGCATAGACATAAAATCAGTATATATATGTAAGTGTGTATTAGAATGCTGCACACAAATATAAAAATACATAAATGTGTACAGCATCCAAAAATTATTACTCTCTGTACTGAATTTGATATATTACCTTTTTTTTATAGAATAGGTGGCGAACGACCAAGCAGCTCACATGATGGGAAGTGATTATCGACGCCCATGAACATCCGCGATACTAGAGCGTTGCCGGCCTTTAATTAAGGTGTAAGCTCTTTTCTTGAAGGTCCCTAAGTCGTATCGGTTCGGAATTAGAGTAGTTGTGCGTGGCAGGAAATTTCGTGTACAGCGCACAGTGGTGGATTGCCACGATGAGGATGACATTTTGAATTCTGTCGTGATGTATGATGCTTAAACTCAATGGATGCAAAAGATGCAACATCCCTTAGAGCCAGTGAATCAAGCCTATCGGAAGGTACCTGGTCATTAATGAGTCGAGACGTTCTATGTTAAATGCGGTCAAACAGAAGAAGCTGGTACTGGGTTGCCCCGGCTCTGAGATGAGAACAGTTTTCCATGTGAGGCCGAACTTGCGCTTTGTAAAGTTGCACACAGTGAGCTAACATGAAATACTGTCTCGCTCTATTAAACTCACCTAGTTTGGCTTTACCTTTCAAGTAACCGCGGAACTGTACGTCGCTTGATATGTCAACGCTAAGGATTCCGATAGTAGCTAAAGTAGCAAGAGGAGAGTTTTCAAAATAAGGAGAACAAGGGATTCTTTTTAGCGGTAAACGCGCAAACCTGTGACTTCGTGGGGTTAAATTGGAGTAGATTTTGTCGGCCCCTATCTAAAACATAGATTAACAAAGTCTCGACCTCAGACACATGTTTGTTACGGCACTTATTAATCTTCTCCAGAAATATTGGCATCCTCTGTCCATATTCATTTAATAACATTCATGGCATAGCAATGAATGTTATTAACTTGCAACATGTCATTGATATGGAGAAGAAACAAGGTAGGAGATAGCACACAGCCTTGTGGAACACCAGCATTCACTGGTTTGGAGTCTGAGCATGCACCGTCGACTACGTTCTTGAGAAAACTGGTGAACCACTTGCATAATTTCTCGGGAAGCCGAAATAGGAAGGAAACTTCGAAAGAGTTTACAATGGATTCCATTATTTTCGAGAACAAGAGCGTAATAGCAATAGACCTGTGGTTGGACAGATTTGAGTTATCCCCTTTTTCAGGGATCGGGTGCCCCAAAGCTGTCTTCCACCAGTTCGGGACGACGCCTAAAGAGTAGGAGTACAGAAAAAATCGCGTAAGAACCGGTGCCAATTCTGTAGCATACGTCCTCAGCACAATTGAAGGGATATCATCAGGCTCACTCGACTTGTGGATGTCTAGGGAGAGAAGTGCTTTGCGCACTGAAGTCTGCAGAAATCGGGCTGAGAGAACATCTGTCATAGAGCTGTCATACCGCCAGATGGTCGTGGGTAAGTGTTGGCAAGAGTTGAGTTGGACGCAAAACGAGTGTCTAAGAAATCGGTTTTCTCCTTCGCATCATGGGCCAACGTTTCGCATCATGGGCCAACAAGAAAGGTATTTGATCCTCCACGTCTGGAACCCACGTAGGCGAAGTGACCAGTTGAATCAGATCATATGCCAAAGCAAAGTCGAGAATAGATCTCCCCGCATGATCGGTTGTGTGCAATCCAAGCAATTCGGAGTGGTGATGGTTAAAGTCGCGGAGTATCATGATCTCTGCGGATGGGATCTGTTGTTGCACAGAGTCTGTAGCCATTTGAACGTGGTCGATGAGTCGGTCTGTGTCGGTATTATCGCTATGGGACCTATAACGACACGCATAGACTTGGGGATGATCGTCGCTGTCTACACGCAGCCAAAGGACTCAAGATGCCGAGGCGTCGAGAACAGATCATGACATGATCATATCTGACGTTTATATGTATGTAGGAGTGTGCACTGCGGCCCGCGGCAAAAACGGATGGACCAATTTGTAACCCGGGTAGGAGAAGTATGAGGTGTCAGTCGGAGAAGATATCTGCGTCTCTGTGAGAAAAAGCAAGACCGGCATCGCCATCTCGAGATGGTAATGGACGGCGTTAAGGTTGGAATGATATTGCAAAATCCGCAGCGAACGTGCCAGGTTCTGCCGTAGACTTTTCGCTCCTTTTGTCCCTGGCAGGATCGCTGTAAAGCGGAATTTTGTCACCCCACCCAGAATACGCGGTGCAGTCTAGGCATATACGTCCAAGTTGCATAGAGTAGCCTAAGCGTGGACGCCCAGTGAGGGATTTTCCAAAACCTCCAAAAGGTCCTGGTAGCGCCCTGGGGTAGATTTTTCGAAATTACCACTACCATGTTGTTAGGGAAGGACCTCACTCACCGGACAAAACGCAGAAGTGTATGGCACATCTACTTTACGCTGGTGTTGGTACTTCCCCGGTCGAGCTAGCTCATTCGTGGAGCAACGAAAGCTTATGCTTGGATCTACCACCTTCCATGCTTGGAGCATCTTGTAGCAAATTGCAATCAGAACGGTGGTTTTATGGTTGATCGACGACCAGGCTACAGCGTGGCAACGAGTGAAACAACCAGCACCTGAATAAATCCCAGCTGCAAATAGTCAGGAAACGGTGACAGCAGGCCCCTCATTCAAGATTGCTGATCTAGTGGCTCAGTTTCATCAAATGTTAGCCGAGCATGCCATAAATAACATGAATAATAAGAATATATATTTTTTTAAATAAAAAAGAATACTAGCATTGCTATTAACCTGACCAATATTCTGGTTAAGCACTCCAACTGTGCTGAAATTGCCCTCGATAGGAGATAGTTCGCGACAATAGTCGAATGGTGGACCGTACCCTAAACCATTAGGGTATTGACGCTTTTTTTTCTTTTTTTATACTTCAAAGCAAGTGCTCGACCACGATCCCACCTGACGTTAAGTGACTCTACTCTTGAAAACACCCACATTGTAATCGGAGGGAAAGACAGACGCGGGAAATCTATTCCAGCCCTTTGCTGTACGAATAATGAAAGACGAAGCAAAGCGTGTCGTTCGGGTTTGAGGGATGTTCACAACAAAAGGATGAATTCCAGCAGTGCGTCGTGAGGTCCGATGGTGGAACGGGGACGGGGGAATTAGATCATGTAATTCCTGAGTACACTCTTTAAAATGCAATCTGTAAAACGCTGAAAGGCTAGCCACCTTACGCCTGTGTTCAATACTGAACGCTTTATCATATAGATACATTATCATATATTATATATCAGAATATCGAGTTTTGCATCACGACTAAATCTTCTGAAATAACATCGCAAATTGATTCGCGCAGAAAAAGCTTTTTTTTTTAATTAAGATCACCGTACCACGGAATTGATTTCAAGAAACCCCGCGTAAATCAGAACAGGAGGTAATCTCATCTGTTATCTCTAGCCATAAATATAGAATGTCCCGTTACTCGTGATTATCGTGGTCTCCAGTTATCCTTATTTACCCCAAGACACAGCGGTGAACCGCTAGCAATCGCGGTCCTTCTCTGTTATGTTACTGCCAGTATATACATACCATTCTATCAAGTTGAAATGTTTTTAGACTACATGTATCGTCAAATGTGGAAATAAGTGATTAAAAGTAAAATTATAGTTAAGTAATGTTGAATGAAGCAAGAGCGGACGCTAACGACGGCAGGCCGAAACGCATCACAACGCAACATAATTGACCGGTTGCGATTTCGAATCCGGCGTGCGCGCACCACCGTGACCGAAACCGTCGCTCTGTCAATTTTGTAATCATATTTTTCAATAAATTTTACCGATAAAGGATTACGAATATTTCATTACTTACTGTGTGGCGTAGTGTTGGAATTGGGAGTTTGAAAGTTGCATCTGTAACGGACCAGTTAAAAAGTCATAAGCTTGCATATTTGGACTTGTAATGAAGGGATGAAAGTCATGTTATGTATGTATGTATGGAATATAGATAGTGTAGGGAATGATGAATGGAGGGAAAATGCCTTGCAAGAACCAAAAAAAGTAGAAGGGTATGAAAGTTAATATGCAAAAAGAGAAATAGAGAGAAAGGAAAGACAATCCCCTCGACTTTACTTAGTAATTGGACCTGGTTAGACTAATCATTAATTATGATGCTACTTGTTGTATTAGTTAGATAACCTGGCTGCTGAGTCATGGGTCTTGGTTAGATTCCCAGCCGGAAATAAATACTTGCACGAATATTCTTCCAAAAGTGTTATCCAGCTGAATAACTATATTTGTTTTACATAAATTATTGATATTTGTGTATCAAATATATGTCCCGTATATCGTATATATATGTATATATTCTCTTTATCTGAAGCGTAAATAGCCTTATGGCTTAGGGAACGTTCTGCAAAGCTTAAGGTCGTAGGTTCAAATTCGCTATTCGACTATTGCCGTAAACCATATCTTAGCATAAGCATTCAATTTAACTGAACTGGTTAACCGAAATAGTACTACTACCATTCTTTAAAAAAATGTTAACCAATCAAATCTACTACACACTTCAGTGGAGATAAATATATAGAAAGAGAAACGACTTAGCTTTGTGTAAATCTAATTGTAATATTTAAAGTAACCTAGAATCTCTAAAAGCCAGTTGAATCGTTGCAATTGGAAAGTTAGTGAAATGAGCGGAGAAAGCATCCAATCTACGTAAAACTTTACTTCCATGTGTATGAGCGTATGTTAAAACTAAAATTTATCGATTGGATTTGATCGATATAATTGTGGTATCGTTAATATTCTTATGAACACATACACTTTGCTAAGTCTCAGTTAGGTGAACATCAAATGACATTCATTCCGATCTTCGTAACGTTCCTGTATTATAGTTTACGTTAGTTTAATTTCTAGCTGTCTATAATTGTATAAATACTATAGTTGTGAATTTGACTGTATTGTAATGATTTCATTATAAATTGTCACTTTGCTTATGAGAGATTAGACTACTAGATTATTATCGTATTGTACTATTTGCATCAACACAAATGCAATCAGTTGTCACCTCCCGAAATCAGTTAAACCAAAACGTGTGAAATAAAATCGGAGAAAGGGTCAGATATGGTTACAATGATATTTAATAGTCTATTATATTTAATTAGTATAAGACCGAGAAGTTTAGTTTGACCACTAAATCACGGCCATCAATATCAGTCCGTGCGCAGGATTTTATACTGTACGTATGTGTATTTACGCCATAGCAGACAATTAGAGAATCAAAACTGGAAGTACCATTAATATGGATCTTGGCTGGTAATAGAATCAAACACATGATTAAATAGTAAAATGCCTAAACTTCGTGGCTTAAATGTAGTCACGGGTCTTGGAAAGAAGAATAACCAATCAACCTTGACAGCATCGTACCATTTTCGTCTGTGACCACTTTCTAAACTCTAATAATGAAGTAAATACTATTTATAGTGGGATTTTTTATGACAGTTTTATCTGAACAGTACTGAAGTTTCTTTCAATCTTGATTCCCTCTCGATATCAATAATTGCGCGTCCCATTATCCTGTACCGGATGCGGTAAACAAGAATGACTCCGTTACTGTTTATTAAAAACTTTTAGGTCTTAATCAATTTGTTATAAACACACTGGACACATTTGTCAAAAAAGATTTGTGATCAAATTGATTAAACGACTGTAATGTGAGCGAGTGCGCAGTGTACAATGGATCAATGTGTGTCGGACGCGGTTTCATTTCCGGTATGCGCGCGCGCCGGCCGTGCCCTAATTTCCGGCACTTTATACACATATTACCTAGCGATTGTGTTGGGCTCATTTCAAATGACCTGATTTTATAAAAATCTGATTGCACTAATATTTTAAAGAAGCTGCTTTTTTCACTAATTAATATTTTGTAATATCCTCATAATGTAAGTAAATTGTTTTTCACAATTTTTTTTTAAATGATAACAATTTATTCATTGTTATTAATAATTTAACTTTTTTATCTCGCAAAAATATGTATTAATTTTCAAGGTTTATAAACAATTTTATTACTTATTAATGTTTTATCTTAATTATAGTTTTAACCCATAAGTAGTTTACTGCTGAATATAAACTTCTTACATAGATTACCTCGCCTCTCCTCGATCCTAAGCCACTTGCATCCATCGAAATACAGCAAACTTGCAAAGGATTGCATTTAGTGGGATTACTGTTTGTATTATTAATAATTTAAGTATTGTATGGAATTGGTCTCATAGTGGTGCTTCAGCAAGGTTTAACATTCAATGGTTGGCGGAAAGCTTCAGATGAACTTCAAGGTTTAGTTTTGTTATATACGGAAATTGGATTTGGGTATCGTTGTAGGACCGAAATTATTATTACGTTGTGAAAACTCAGAAAATCATCTAACCTATTTTACTATACGACATAGTGTATGTCGATAAATGGATTATTGCCTTCAAGGCTAGAAAATGAAACTTTATCTGAAAAGTTCTCTGACGTGTCTGGCTATAGTATAAGCAACGCCGAAAGCGACTATTGCTAAATCTTTAAGCAAACCCCCTTCCGTAGCGTAATACGGAGTATAATATTTAATAGTACTTTTGTAGTACACTTCTCATGCTGCTAAGGCCATATAAATGATTAAAATATATTATCGTATTTCAAATCTTTGTTCCACGTTATTTTAATTGATTAATGTTGACAAACGAAAACAAAGTACATCTGATGGTATACTAACTAACTATGCTTTGTCCATAAACATATACAGCCATCCTCAATTTCAATTTCCAGCAATTGGGTTCCGGCTCCCTAAACTCCCCTGTAATGCTGCTATTTTATACTGGTATTGGTAACAAAGAGTCTACTAATACTTTAACTTTGTAATAAACCAACAAATTACATATTTGTTTTTAAATAATATACAAAAAACACTTTTAATATATATCAGATATTTCTAAACGCAAAAAGTGTAAATTTAACGGCAAAGTAGGAGAATGTGCGAGTATTTTTAAAATTATTTTAGTTCTTCTATGTGTGGGTTGCTTGATAGGTACTCTCTATAGATTATAACAGTATAGCTAATAGTAACACTAGCACATAACTAATCATAATAAGTGCGTATGGTATAAGACTTAATCGCCCTAATCGATATTTTTTGCGTTTCGACCGCGATATGCTTACGTCGTCTATATAAACGCAAATATTGAAATATGCGTTTAGCTTTTGTACCTTGAAAGTTATTTATTTTGTTTAAACTTTTGATGCTAGATCTCTTTATTAAAATACTATCAAAATCTTTATTCGAAACATATGTTTGATGATTCATTCGTTAGTATTTGCTTTACTTCAAAATTATGAAACTTGAAACTAAAATTATGTGTTCTTAGTTAACCATATTACCAATATTTGAGCGGTTTTAAAAAGTCATATCTATTTAAAAATCATCATTATGTGGTTGAGTCATCCCACAGCTCTAAACTAGCTGTAGCACAAATTAGATGACTCGACTGAGAAAGTTTCACGTCCACTATAAATACCAGTGCATCTTATCATCATCATTTACCATCAGAACATTGCGAGTTTCTATGTAAATCGAGAAAACTCTATGGTAGTGTCAATCATTTTTCTTCACTAAAGTACTAAAATATGGCAAAATGCCATTGATTATTCCACTTGATAATGTAGAGTATAAAAACTTTGAAGGCTGTGGCTGTAATTTCAATGGAAAATGGATTTTGAATTAATTATAATTAGCACTACGATAACGCAAAGCAAGTATAAAATATTTAGATTAAAGTCAGTTTATAAATAAATAATGGGTAAGGAGAGTATATATAAATTAGAAAAATGTACACTTTCTCGTGGTATACATAAAAAGTTAAGTATTATTTTCTTCGCGTGGGTAATAAGTGACAGATTCTAAAATGTTTATTCTAAGGTATGCGTGCTGCACGCGTTTTCCTTTCATTCCATTTTAGGTACGTTGACACGATAAAGGGGAATTTGAAATAAGCTGCGACGACGCTGATAATTTCATAGACATTTAAAATAAATTGTTTTACATTTAATTCGTCATATTTTATATTTAGCGCAATAAGAGAGACATTTTAGCATATAAAAATTTCTAGCAATTAAAAACCTTCAAGCAAATAAAAGAAAATCACTAAACGGCGAAATATGCTGATATTCGGAAGCGAAGTATATAAATCAAGAAGGTATACCATATTCTTAATTTTTTTACATTATAGTCAGAACATATCTTCACTCGTGGAATATTTATTTAAATTATTATTTATCACAGTTGCCTCGCTTGGAGCCTTACTAACCTAGCTGGCCCGGTTGTATTAACAATAAATATTTATTGCTGTGTCTAGGCGACAACAAACGAAGATCCATTGATGTTACATGAAAGTAAGTATGACAAAATAACACGGCTGACTTGATACATTCATTCTCGATAGAGAATATATATGTAGCCATTAAGGACTAAAATGTGCAAGGCATTAAAATTGGGATAACTATTCAAAGTTAGGACTGTATAATAAAAGGGTTGTTTAATATAATCTAACTTAAATTTGTATACATACTAAAAATTATAAAGACAATTGCATATTTTAAAGATGACAATTGAGCACAGTACACCTGATAATAAATAATAACTGTTTTGACGTTACCAGAACGAGGCATTCCTTCTGGTGACGTTTATTTTGTTGATGATTTATTTGGGTCTCCGGTTCCCTACATTTACCATACGAAAGACAGCAAGGTTATCGTGCTATTTCACGCTTGTATTCTGTGACGGTGTTGTCTTTCCCCGGTCGAGCCATCCTAACCAGAATGGCTCCACCACCGTTAAAAATAAAGACAGTTATTATAACACAATCATCAATGTATCTATCCATACTATTTAGTTACCGTACTAATATAACGTAATTAGGTAATGGAAAAAGAGCAATGAACTGCGATAATGCGTTAGTAATTTGATGCTCGATATGCTATTACAGTACAAAATAAAATAAAATCTAGACACGGTACAATATATGTATTATTTTAATTTTATTTTATTAAATGATATAGTATATTAAATTTTAGTATACTATAGAGGCCTATATGAATGAACTGAATTTATTGTTTACAGGTTGTGTGAATTGTTTACAATAAGTCTATTTTGGCATACTTTATATTAAGATATTAAATATTAAATATCTTTTTGTTTGTATGATTTAACAAATTGTACTTTACTTGCTTTAGTAACCAATAAAATAATGATTGTGGCGGTGATGTGTTCGTTCGTTCTATTGATTATGGGGAAATTAACTTACAGTGCTAGAGCCGTGCTGCAGCTAGTTTCTCGCTGCAACATATACGATGGGTCAGCTCGACAGGGCAAGAAACACGTCCTCACAGAATACCAGCGTAAAAAAACAGTGACATAACACAGTATACAGCAGTGGTTCGTACGTTGAGTGCCGGAATCTGTACACTCATCTACAGGCATCCCATTTAATTCCATTGGTTACAACGTATGAGCATTTTAAATCTTTGGTGGAGGATGTATGTCGTTGTCACGGGACGCAGGGCTCATTTACTATCAGGTGAACTGAGCGAACGTTTGTCGCCCCCTATATTATTAAAATAAATCCTGCCCTGCATCACTGCTCTGTGGAATCAGCTGTCGTGTGATCGGTGTTTCTGAACCGATACGACTTGGGAACCTTAAAGATAATGAACCTACACCTTTCTTTAAGACCGGCAGCGCATCTGCGACTCCCCTGGTGTTGCGGATGTTCATGGGCGGCGGTGATCACTGACCATCAGATGAGCTGCTTGATCGCTTGCCATCTATACTATATAAATACAAAAATGTCGCTTTAGTACAGCGAAATTAATTTTTTTATTATCTTTCATCTTTATTAAAATTGGTACAGTCGCTTGAATGTCTGCGAGTTTGTACATATAAAAAGACGTTTTGCTTGCAAGCCATAACCCATATTCCGAGGAAATACTGTGTACTCGACTCCTGCTATAAGTTTAGTTTTTATATTGCTATAATTTCTCTGAGAGTTAACATATTAAACATGTGTGACCGTGCTTTGCCAGGTAAAGGTAGGGGTTAAAGTAATAATTTAGCTTTTCAAAGAAGTTGTTAAATGTTTGTTTCTACAGAACATTTCTATCGCTGATTCAGTGAAAATACGATACCGTACCGTTCTTGGGGTACTTTTTTCTATTTGTAGGTAAATTCACTCGAGATGTTGTTAAGAGAGTGAAAACTAAGTGAATGGTCTTTTTTGTTTTCTTTTGTAAAATTCTGTTCCAGCAGCACTTTGATATATTCCACAGTTTCAACATAAAGTTAACGATTCCCTAATATTTCGAAGGTTTTATAGACTTTGCTATAGAGATTGGAAGTAATATATTATTTAATGTTTATAAAAGCTAAAACTTCCGGTTAGTCTGGTTAAACACTTTTACGTAATAATTTCACTGCTTAAGAATTTACTTACTAAGACATTCATTGTTCGGAATACAACACAAGAATTATATTATATGTAAAATGGATTCCAATATATTGTGTTATAATTACACAAATAAATGTTCTCTAGAAGTTAGTTTTGACAATATGTATGTCTTACAAGATATGTACAACCATGTCCATTAGCTTCAACTTATGACGTCTCTTTTTTTTAACATTCACAGAAATATTAATCTACGTTATATGAAAAATTAATATTTCTCAATAGACTACAATTTAAACTTGTTTAATATTAGGTATAAAAAAAATATATAATTTTATTATTTTATTGTTCAAGGTGATAGGAAATATAACTTATAAAGATAAAATCTTAAACATAAGTAAGGTCACTTAAAGTTATAATTAATGTTGTTTCACATGCGTGCATGAGACTTGTTTTATTGATTTTACTTTCGTTGCGAACGAATATTTTTACCTAGTCTACAGTACTATTAATTATTTTCAACATCGGCACGCATCTCTCGAGGCCCTTTCACGTGTATACTCGACGAACAAAAGACTGCGTCAGTTGATTGAGCAATAGTCTATACATTATTATCGAGAAACTTTTTATTTTTCACGTACGACTACCATATATAGGGAAATAATACCCTCTTGTACAAAGTGACTTGTATATAGATCTCTTCGATTATATAGCTCTTTTATCTCTATAGATTAAAATTTAAAGGAATATGCGTAATATAGTTTCATAAAACATAAGGAGAGATTATATAATTACGTTGGTTTCATGTTTTAAGTAATTTTAAAACTATCTATACATATTGCTGAAAATTTTCCGTCTATCTGAACATACACTTAATGAGTATTTATTGATCACATAGATAGCAGAGTGCGTGAATCGGCACGTTACCTACACAGAATTTGTTATAATGGCCGTCCAGGGTAAACTAACTTTTATGGAAACAATTACTCCATTAAGTCGCTATTATTTCTTAGAAAATAGACTTAAGGACTGAATATTTGGTTAAAAATGTATGTGTATGAAGAATATTAAAACACTGATGTGTTAAATATTTATATTTAACACATCAGTGTCTTCTTAATAAGTGTGTTTAAATAAACTATTTTTAATTTGAATATAATAAAATAATGCTGTTTTAAAAACTCTCTCTTTGATAAAAGTAAAAAACGCGATGATATGTAAAACAATTTAGCTTCATTATAATAATTTTATTTTTAATGAGTCATTTAAAATACTGTATCTTGTGTTTTAATAGTTCAGTTAAGTTGTTCTATATTAAATATCTTTAAATGTGTAAATTTAGTTTAAAGGACAAAAAAACATTTTAGAGCGTTCCAAAAAAGTTGCTTAATATGCAAGCTGCAGTTATAAGCAGCTTGTGTAACTCTAAGATAAACTAAAACAGGACTCAGTGTACTTGCCGGTGGAGTTGCTGGTCACCGGTTTGAATCTCTCACTCAAAAGTATGCTGGTATAATTATACCAGCTGTGCCCGCGACTTCTTTCGCGTAGATTACAGGATACTTGGTATATCTAATGTAAAGCAACGCTTTTCTTTAAGGACTTTTAAAGAGGTTTCTTGTTAAACCTTTTGAGTAACTTTAACCGTTTACGTAGCACACGCGTCCGAAGCTGGCAATAGGAATAATTCTTTCCAATAATTTTCATTGATGCTCCGTTCCTATTAATCATATCATGATGTTCTATAGTCTTGGCCTTCCTTGATGAATGGACTATCTAACAAAAAACAATTTTTCAATTTGAACCAGTAGTTCCTGAGATTAGCGCGTTCAACCAAACAAACTCTTTAATTTTATAATATTTGTTAAGATATGATATATAGATAGAATATTTTTGTTTGGCAATGCTTTAGGATGGAGACAGGTGTTCCCAGATCACACACGACGTGTTTGTTGCGTTTGTACACCAATGCGTTTGTACATTTACAATAGCTTAAGTTATAAGTTCAACATATGAATAAATATCTCACTGTGGATTACCTATTAACTATTCTAGACTATTTTATACTCAGACGATACGTCTGTATGAAGCTTATTTCCCCTCGTCTTGTTTCCGGGTGAGGGTGTGCACCCTTTAAGGGTACGCACCTACTCTGTCATCTTTCTTTTAGTTTCATGTCTGAGTTTAAAGCGTTATTAACACATTGGGTCGAGGATATATCTGTGGTAATCAAAAAAAACTATATTTTTTTAAATAATACCGAAGTGTAGCATCTACAGCTAGTGCCGTATTTATACATTTTATCCTTATCTTTAAATATTTAAATTTATTCTACTAATGACTCGAAAAGAATTTTTATGTAGCACCTAACTTTTGTCGTGTTAAGTAAAAGAATTCGTTACTTAGGTCGCCATTTGTTTCTTTACAGGCAAACAAGTGGTTATAGACAAGTTTCCCCCTACTTAGCGGGCGTCCCGCTCGCTCTAATTAGATAAAGCTTTAGAGCAATACTGACACAAAAATCAAAATTCCTTCTATCAATGTTTCCTTCCTTCCTTTTTAAGGGTAATTATCATACAAATTACTCATGCATATATTTCTTCGTGATATATTGAGTCATCGTTGCATGGGGAACATCAAGAGGCTACTCGTAAAGGCGCCCTTGACGAAGCTGAGGCAGACAAGATTTGAGTATTATTGATTTGTTGAAACAGGTAGTCTCCTTGTTGCATACAATAAATCAAAACGACATTTTTTTCCGGATAAAGAAAGAAGAATATATATATACATATATAAATATATATATATATATATATATATATATATAATAAGAAAGGCGCACACAAGTCAATATGATGAATAAAGGTACGCACAGCTCTGTTCAAAGTATAAGTAAAGTAACAGCGTATAAATGTCTGGTCATAAATACTGCTTAAAACTCTTCTTTTTTTCAACTTTTTAATTATTTTGAATTAAGAACACGTATATTATTTTACTACAATAAGCAAAATGATAAAGTGTACGCTCACAGTTCTAAACAAGCTTCTCAAGCGGTCGGAAAGGTACAACGTGGTCATCATTCTGAGTCAGTGATGGTTTGATGGGGCGTTTCTTATCAAGTAAGCACAAAACTACTTTTTGTGAAAAAGGAGAGAAAACTTCAGCCAAAGTGTATCAATATACAGTCTTGGATCATGTTGTGAAACTTCTCAGTAATACACTTAAAAATATACCGTGGACTTTCCAGCAGGACTCTGCACCTGGTCACAAGGCATGTATCCATCGTTCCCGACTTATAAGAGCTGAAGACTGGCCCTCATCTAGCCCAGACCTCAACCCCTTAGACTATAAATTATGGTCAGTTTTGGAGGACATGGACCTGCTCTAAACGACACGGCGACATTGAGTCTCTTAAAAAATCTTTGAAGCAAGCAGTGGCGAAATTTCCCTTGGAAACAGTGCGTAAATCCATAGATTCGTGGCCAAACAGATTAAAGGCCTGTATAATAGATTTTTTTTTCTGAGACTATTAAATATGTAGGTAAAAATTTTAATAATATTTTATTATATTATTATATTATTACATTACTTCAATAAAAAAATGCATTTTAATTTGTAACAGAACTTATGGCCGGACTAGGTATATAAATCCTACTGCTCATCATAGGCCTCTTCTCTAGAAAGGGCGTTAGAGCAAAGAACACCACGTGACTACACAGGACTTCATTTGGCTACGAAATATTATTTTATTATTTCTTAGACAGTTTTCCTCATGATGTTTTCCTTCACCGTTGAGCACGTGGCGAAACAATACTTAAAATTCCGATTAAGAATTTAATAAGTGCCGGCGCCGGGGTACGTACTAGGGTTTTGCTTGCTTACCCTAAATTAAAAGTGAACACTTAGATAGTCTTGCTGTCTATTACTACAAAATCTTGGACAGACAGTACACAATATTCAGGCGCGATTCAAGAAAGTGGAGTCTTCGTCGTTTATGACAAAAAAACGGACCATACTACAAGTCAAAGTGGGAGACAATAGGCGAAGGTATCGAGGAATCATTCCACTCGGTCTAGATAGTTCAATTGTGCCTGTAAGGTGCTACAATCTGCCTTCGATTTGTTACGTACGATGCGATTTCATCACATATAACCAACATAAAATATCAATTCAACTAGGTATTTTAATTTCCCAAATTTGCTTTGATAATTAGACACTTTTCTCCATAATGGGTTGATCTTAAAATATTCGCTGATTATTTTATAACGATAGTTAATCGGTACGTTTTGCCAAACCGCAGTACTTGGTGAAAGCGAGGAAGTCGTATTTAAAAGATCTGCGGACACTTCTCTAATCTTAATGCAATAAGGTGGATGCCACACCTTTCAGCAGATAATGAGCTGGAGGACCTGTGCTGCGTGGTTAGATTGTTACAGCCATCAAACTATGTCAGAAATAACATGTGGTTATTGTTTCAATACCGAGAGAAATTTACTTAAATATGGTGGGCTAAAATTGTGTATTCTAGTGGAACGTTTTTTGTTCGTATTTGGATCGATTATCAACAAATTTTGACAGCAGGGGCTTTTATAACTAGGTCATTCGTCCAGATTGTAACACGTATGATGGTATTTACTTTTCGTGAATTTCCTGAAAAGTTTTTGCTAGAGTATTGCATAACAGACTATTAAATCTCTCTGAAAAGTTTCTACCTTTAGCTTTCTTTGGCTTATCTGCGGAGCGTAGAATCTAGCAGCCTATGTACTGAGAGCGTCAATTATAAGATGGCAGTCGTTTACTGCTATCTTATGGCAGTAGTCTACTCCTATCTTATAGTTGTGGTTCTCTATTGCTATATTTATTACAGTCGTCGAGAAGCATGCTCCGGAAACTCATCTGGGTGGTCCTTCGAAAATTGGGTTGCATGAAGAACACAAGGCTTCTGACATACTTTGCTGAACAATAAGGGCGAGTAGTCTGGTTTTTAAAACAACTATATACTATGTTTCGGTTAGTGGTCCATGAGGTCTTGCAAGCTTCATCCAATTCATTGCTACTTACTGATGGAAATATGTTCAACCTAGCAACACTAACTATAAAAGTATCGTATATGGTACTGAGATCATGTATGCGATTTGTGCCTCGTGTAGGAAGCCTCTAAAGGAATGGAAAATTTTATATACACTGGTCATGATGTGTCGAAACGAAAAATGAGGAAGTGTAACATCTTAATAGCAGGAAAGTCATTAAGCTAATTGAGCTTTAAATTATATCGATGCTCAGACATTATAGACGCATTGATTTGATTGTCAGCCCGATCTCTTTTTGCAATTATTTATGACTTCGAAAATGTACGTTGAGTAAAGTCAGTGTAAGATATTTATTTTTTCATATTATCATTTCGTCTTGAGTAGCAATTGAATTCATTTCGTCAGAAATCTGGTACGGCGTATGAAAGTTGTCAAAGGTGGTTCCTAAACTAAGTTAAATCTAAATTTCGATTGGTTGTATATTAATTATTTTTTTTGATATTTATTGATTTTTAATTTATTTTGATGTAACTATTTGAGTTGAAACGAATGTAATAACTAATAATAATAATTTAATAATATTCCTAAACATACTCGATCGATTGGATCCCTGATTTACGTAATAGGTATGTTTGTAAGGTATGGTAACGAAAAAATAAAGTTATACACCAATATATAAAAATATGTGTTATATTTTTTGGAAGTGTTAACAACGTTTGCTCTAGTGATTATATTAAAGGTTAGACTACTGTCAATGTTGACTTGTGACCTAATAGCTATAAAGCGACTCAAGGAGCCGAACACAAATGCTATGTAAATGCGGCCTGTGTACGTGCTTTTTAAATATTAAAGCGTGTACTATTCCCTCGCGCATGTGTTTACCTACACGTAAGTTGCAGTGCAAGTTAGTACCAACAAACTCATAAAACATACATAATAAGCACGCCCGTGTATATAGAACATTCGGCGCCACTACGGCGTGTTGTGGGGCGCGGTTGTCATGGCAACACCCACCATGCTCCCCCTGCCGCACTCTTCACCAGGTTTCAGCTGACCCGTCGACCTCTAGTGACGACTCAGCAACGTTGCCCGTGGTGTAGGATATTCGGCAGTTTTGTTTTTAACAACAGATAATAAATTAACTGTTCCCTGACAGCTGTACAATTGAAGGTATTTTTTACGATAAAACCGGTATCTTTATTCCGTTCATTTAGAAAACACTTCATATAGGTTTTTTGTATAAGTAAAATAAATTTAACATTTCATTATATGACTTTCGATGGAGGGATTAGGTATGAAAAATTCGCCAAGAGGTTAAGAAATATCAGTATTATCTTTCAAAATGTTCAAAATTTCCAAAATATGTTTTAAAGACACTGGAATTCCGGAATTAGGCGTTTAATTTAAGACCAATTATGTTCTATTGTTCTTCTTCGAAACGCTGTTTAAAGCCAAGGATTGTTCGAGAAATTTGAATGGATTATACAAGCCGATATTGAAGCGAGTATTACAATGAAATAATTAGAAAGCTATTGGCGTATTCTATGAATTTGTGTAGAGTATAATATGCCTGGAAAATCATGAAACTACTCAGATTTCTTTAAATATTTGAGTATCGCTTTAAGCTGTGGTTTAAATAAGCATGTTAAAATAAAGTCTTTTGCGCAACTGCAAAAAGTTTGGTAGCCGGTAAATATGCTAATAAATTAATTTAAAGCTTTATAAAATGTCCTATGTTGTATCTACTGATTTACCGATACATTTAAAGTAAAGTTATTTCATATGAAAGAATTAAAAAAAGCTGTTTGTGGTGTTTTCGATGAATACAGCGTTTGCAAACGGTGTATGTAGTTTTTGTTGTTCTAAGTTCAAATATTGGTATTTTGCGATTAGTGTAATAAATCTTGTGATACGATTTTTGTTTTACCGCATATGATGTTATGCCGCAAATGAAAATTAACAAATGGTAAAGCAGATCCCTTTTGCTTTTTATCCATTAATAAGATTGCTTTTATTCTGTTTTATATTGTTATGTTTTGAATTGAATTACCTAAAATGGGACCTCATTTACTGTATAAAGATTAAAATCGCTAATTAGTAAAATAATTTATAAAATTATTTTTAATTACAATTAACCACGTACGTACGTACTGAGTAAAGAAGTTCATTAGCATATGATTAGCAAATGATTAAATGTATTTTTGCGACTATTATGAAGTTAAACAAGTTTCGCAAAGAACTTAGTGCTATTTACGTGTCACTTCACTATTTTTCGTTGTCTAGTCTAGTTCATATCATCCACGATGTTATGAATACTTTAGGTGGTCGCGTGACGTTGACGTAAAAAGTATCTATTCGCTTTATGTCCTCCAATAAAATGCCTTGAATTGACATGTTTAATATTTTAAATTTGCCCTTTTAGTCTTTCAAAGAAACCAATTAAATTTGTGATATATTTCATAAAAATCTTATAACTTTGTAACTCCCATAAAAATGTCTTTTACAGAAATGTATCTCCAGTTATATTGGATTAAACGATACAAATAACTAATGGCTTCGGTTTACTTCAGAGGGAAAGTGAAAACGTATTCAGCTTAGTGTCAAAAATTGTATTAGATATTATACTTTATATTAAATAGATGAATTATTAAATAATAAGTCAAAGATAACTATGTAGGTGGGTCACTGTAAGATAAAGCTTAAATTATTAAATTAAAACAGATACTTTGTGCTATCGCAAACATTTAGTTTTTATAAAATCTGAAATAAAACTATTCTTGTGTGATAACGAATTTAGTTTATAATGGTCAATTTCTAAATAATATATTCAGAATTAGTCAAAATTTTTCCACCTCTTTAAGTGTCTTTATATAATAACTAAAAAGTCGTTCAGAATAACAAAACTAACCTATAAACATTTTTGAGTAATACCTATATGATATATAACGTATATACGTACTCTTAGTACTTTGCGACGGCAAATGAGTGACTTACGTGTTAGAGATCAAAGGGATAATTACGAGACGGGTTGCTAGTTCTCAAGCTAAATTGTAAGTCACATTTAAGGGCATTTATATATTTATCCGTGAAGCGCTCCTCGTTTCCGACTACCCGGCATCCTGTTGCCCGAAGCTAGTACTTTAGTAATGGATTCATCCCCTTCATATCGCAACTGTCATTTCTGTCGTTTCACAATTTGTTAAGGGTAGAAATGTTCTACTCATGGATGAATAAGAGTCGTTGTAATCGTTACTGAATTTTATTTAGAGCCAGACGACACTACATTAGATAAAAAATTACAACGTTTTTTATTAAAAAAAATAGTAGTCACTAACAATATTATAGGACAGTGTGCCTCTTAATAGTAGGAGCTCCCACACAATCACGGTCTTTGCCTTTTCTATGTAAAATATAAAAGCTTTTGAAAAGGATTTTTATATACAAAAGGACAATTTCGCTTTTAGTTACCAACGTATGCTAACCATTGTAGTCCGACGCTGAGCTTTAAGCAGGCCAATTTGCAAATTCGCTACTTTTAATTTTGTCTAATTGACTTTTACTTGGTTGAGTTTAGGTTTGTAAATTGGCCTCTATTCACCTCAGAGATTTTGTAGCGCCTTTTAGTTAAGAAAATATTTTAATGATTTGTTAATATCTCTGTAATTATTCCATGGATAAATTTAGTATTTTTTAAACATAGTTGAGGAATAATGAATAGAAACAGTTGCCAGTTTTCTTATAAAAATATGAGACATGTTATTTTGTAAACACTGAAATTTCTTTGAGCGTATTTTTGATTTTATATTTTCAACGTTGTATTGTCATATATATAATATAGGCTTTATCTGTAGCATTGGATCTGCTTGATAGACTTTGCTCCTTTACTCTCATTACGGCAGCAAAGTCTATCTCACGGAACCTTCAGGGATAGTTTGACTTCATATATTCCCATAATATAATGAGAACTACCACGCATTAATTTTAGTTTAAAAGATCTTTAATTAATTTTTTTCTTTAATATATTGGGAGTTCACAATTCACCTGGTGGCAAGTGTATCCTGAGGCCCATGACATCTACATTAATCCGTGACAAGGAATCATAATGCAGATGCGTTGTCACCTAGTATACACTCAAACTAGCGGTTATTGTAGCAGGAATAATCCGTTCTATTCCGTTCTATCGCACAAGGTGTTTAAGAGAATTTTGGGTAATCATGGTATATCAGAGTTAGAAGGCGGGTTTCAAAACGTGCTAATAATATTTGATTTTTTTTGACTATTTTTTATTAAAATATCAATTAAATTTCATGTGTGCTGGCGATTAGTGTACGGCCATAAGTCTAAATTTTAAACCGAAGGAATCTTCGTGCTATTAATATTGAGAGGGCAATTGCGTTCCGACTTGTCGTTCTATCCTGCATTGCGGCAAGTATTTTGACATTTATCATTTCATATACCAACCGGTCGTAGCTTTAATAGACTTTTGGAACATTACCAGGTAGCCTATACTGTACTCAGATATAGTTCAGTGGCTTATAACTTTTACTATACAACCTATTACGGCTCAACGTGGCTTGAGGCTTTTAAAATATATATCTCGGCACTTTTAAACACCTTACTAACTTTAGTGTTCACTTTGTAACTCTTTTTTCATGTCTGTAACATTTTACTTGTGGTGAATTAATCTACTTTAGTTAACTTTTAGTAAAGGTATACCTTTACTAAAAGTTAACTAAAGTAGTAAACTAAAGTATTATAATACTATTAACAAAAACACTATTAATGGTGATGGTAAAAATATCAAATGGCATTACTAACATACCCATTAAACTACTCCAACTAACCATAAATGTTTGTACTAGGAGATGGTTCACGACAATATGACGACGTACGACATTTCCTATCAGAAGTTCCTAAACCAAACCTACTGATGCTTACATACTAACTTGATGATTGACAATCAACTAATATCAATAATAAAAATCAGCTTAATCTGCAAGTTTGTGTAGTGATTTCGAATCCCAATAACTGCTTTAGATACGTTTCCCTCAAGGTGATAGAAAAACTGCATTTTGATTTTATATTTTCAACGTTGTATTGTCATATATTTAATATAGGCTTTATCTGTAGCATTGGATCTGCTTGATAGACTTTGCTCCTATACTCTCATTACGGCAGCAAAGTCTATCTCACGGAACCTTCAGGGATAGTTTGACTTCATATATTCCCATAATATATACGTACTTGTAAATATGAGGCGGGGCCTGTTGACTTGTGATACAGGTGAAAACCTAGTACAAGCTCTCATAAACACTTGTATCAATCCAGAAGAAACTAACCGAGCCGAGGTTCGGCCCTCTCAGGCACCCTCGAGTCAGACGCTGTCGTGAAACAGGGTGACGGTCCAAGCCGAGCCCTTGTGCTGGTTACCCACTAATAGAGGTCTCGACTGAGCACCATAAGTTATACATATAACATAGTTACCTCTCAACCCGGTGAAAACAGCCCGAAAAAAAAAAAAACTTGTATCAATTTTATTTTTTTCTATATCATTACTCGTTATTTACTGTTTGTAGTGAGGAAATAAAGAATTATTCAATAAGGTACCATATAACGCGTTGATCTAATAAGTTATGTCTGGGAACATATATAATTAATGATTTCTTAACTTCCAAGATTTCGTATACACTTATTTGCTAATATTTTGCTGGGTGCAATGATTGCTAATGATTTTTAAGTTACACTGAGTACGCTAAAGGTATGTCGAGGGCACGTAACTCAACAGTTAGTCGTAATTAGTAGAGCAGGCCCATCGATTTGCTGGCGTAGCGGTACGTAGAGCAGTCATAACTGTTCGGAGAAAGGTCTCAGGGCAATACAACATACGAGTATCTCAGTAATAGAACTTTGAAAATAACACCAAAATCGGTCTGGAGGTACCGGGACAAAGGTACATTTTTTTAAAATTGATTACATTAAGAGTAATAAACCGGGAACCAGATAAATAAACAAAATAACAGGGGTAGGATAAGGATGGTGTAAAATAGCAGCATAATGCTGTTGTGTTTCGTCTGGTGAGTGTAGGGATCCGGAGACCTGTATTATTGGTGACGAGGTATTCCATCTCAGTCCTCAAGGGATAATAATACTTACATACATACGTATCTACTGTATGATTACTATTCAAGGATGAAGGGGCCGCAGGAATCACTTACCATCGGGTGAACTGTTTGTTCGTTAATCGTAAAGAATAAACCTATATTATATTATAATATTGTACTATAGGGCCAAAAGCTAATTATTATACTTCTTAACGTATTTCATATCAGTATATACGATTACATCTAGCATCCAGTTTTTAAATGTTTTTGATATTGACAATCAAGCTTAGAATGTAGACTTTGTGCTGGTTGTACAAAGTATTTACTTAATAAATGTACGCTATAAGAATCGTCGGAAATACGAGAATATTTAATACCGTCAAGGAGTACTAAAACATTAATAAAATTCTTTTCTGAAGAAGCGCAAACTTAAAGATTTTTCCATAGCTTTCTTAGAGGTCGGAGCGTTTTTTCGTTCACTGATGATACGAGAACACAAAGAATTTAATAAAGGAATTGTTTGAAAAACACAACTTTTGACTAAGAAATAACTAGTTGAATTTTTATGAGTTTTGCTATAAATAAGAACTTATACATAAAACAATAAAAAAACATAAAAATAATTTTCTACTAAGCATAGTATGTTCTTTATAGTTCTTTATTTTACTGTAGTACCATCTTTTACCACTAATATTTCCCCATAATATATACGTACTTGTAAATATGAGGCGGGGCCTACTGACTTGTGATACAGGTGAAAACCTAGTACAAGCTCTCACAAACACTTGTATCAATCCAGAAGAAACTGACCGAGCCGAGGTTCGGCCCTCTCGGGCACCCTTGAGTCAGACGCTCTCGTGAAACAGGGTGACGGTCCAAGCCGAGCCCTTGTGCTGGTTACCCACTAATAGAGGTCTCGACTGAGCACCATAAGTTATACATATAACATAGTTACCTCTCAACCCGGTGAAAACAGCCCGAAAAAAAAAAAAAAAACTTGTATCAATTTTATTTTTTTCTATATCATTACTCGTTATTTACTGTTTGTAGTGAAGAAATAAAGAATTATTCAATATGGTACCATATAACGTGTTGATCTAATAAGTTATGTCTGGGAACATATATAATTAATGATTTCTTAACTTCCAAGATTTCGTATACACTTATTTGCTAATATTTTGCTGGGTGCAATGATTGCTAATGATTTTTAAGTTACACTGAGTACGCTAAAGGTATGTCGAGGGCACGTAACTCAACAGTTAGTCGTAATTAGTAGAGCAGGCCCATCGATTTGCTGGCGTAGCGGTACGTAGAGCAGTCATAACTGTTCGGAGAAAGGTCTCAGGGCAATACAACATACGAGTATCTCAGTAATAGAACTTTGAAAATAACACCAAAATCGGTCTGGAGGTACCGGGACAAAGGTACATTTTTTTAAAATTGATTACATTAAGAGTAATAAACCGGGAACCAGATAAATAAACAAAATAACAGGGGTAGGATAAGGATGGTGTAAAATAGCAGCATAATGCTGTTGTGTTTCGTCTGGTGAGTGTAGGGATCCGTAGACCGTTATTATTGGTGACGAGGTATTCCATCTCAGTCCTCAAGGGATAATAATACTTACATACTAACTTGATGATTGACAATCAACTAATATCAATAATAAAAATCAGCTTAATCTGCAAGTTTGTATAGTGATCTCGAATCCCAATAACTGCTTTAGATACGTTTCCCTCAAGGTGATAGAAAAACTGCATTTTGATTTTATACCGTAGATTTATTTACATCATTTACCATCAGGTAAACAGTATTTATAAAAAAGGATGCAAAAAAAATTACACTTCACTTTCTTTAATTCTTTAATTCATCATTTAACTATTTATAAATCTAAAAACATAACGACAGCGTTGTTGCAAAAAGTTAATTATATCTAAACTGAAGCTCTAATCCAACCTGTTTTTTAAAATTCGTACACACACCAATTACAAAAATACACATTGTCTTAAATTTTATTTTTTTATTACATAGTATTTCTTTATTTTACTGTAGTACCATCTTTTTACCACTAATATTTCCCCATAATATATACGTACTTGTAAATATGAGGCGGGGCCTGTTGACTTGTGATACAGGTGAAAACCTAGTACAAGCTCTCATAAACACTTGTATCAATCCAGAAGAAACTAACCGAGCCGAGGTTCGGCCCTCTCGGGCACCCTCGAGTCAGACGCTGTCGTGAAACAGGGTGACGGTCCAAGCCGAGCCCTTGTGCTGGTTACCCACTAATAGAGGTCTCGACTGAGCATCATAAGCGGTTACCTCACAACCCGGTGAAAACAGCCCGAAAAAAAAAAAAAAACTTGTATCAATTTTATTTTTTTCTATATCATTACTCGTTATTTACTGTTTGTAGTGAAGAAATAAAGAATTATTCAATATGGTACCATATAACGTGTTGATCTAATAAGTTATGTCTGGGAACATATATAATTAATGATTTCTTAACTTCCAAGATTTCGTATACACTTATTTGCTAATATTTTGCTGGGTGCAATGATTGCTAATGATTTTTAAGTTACACTGAGTACGCTAAAGGTATGTCGAGGGCACGTAACTCAACAGTTAGTCGTAATTAGTAAATCAGGCCCATCGATTTGCTGGCGTAGCGGTACGTAGAGCAGTCATAACTGTTCGGAGAAAGGTCTCAGGGCAATACAACATACGAGTATCTCAGTAATAGAACTTTGAAAATAACACCAAAATCGGTCCGGAGGTACCAGGACAAAGGTACATTTTATTAAAATTGATTACATTAAGAGTAATAAACCGGGAAGCAGATAAATAAACAAAATAACAGGGGTAGGATAAGGATAGTGTAAAATAGCAGCATAATGCTGTTGTGTTTCGTCTGGTGAGTGTAGGGATCCGTAGACCGTTATTATTGGTGACGAGGTATTCCATCTCAGTCCTCAAGGGATAATAATACTTACATACATACGTATCTACTGTATGATTACTATTCAAGGATGAAGGGGCCGCAGGAATCACTTACCATCGGGTGAACTGTTTGTTCGTTAATCGTAAAGAATAAACCTATATTATATTATAATATTGTACTATAGGGCCAAAAGCTAATTATTATACTTCTTAACGTATTTCATATCAGTATATACGATTACATCTAGCATCCAGTTTTTAAATGTTTTTGATATTGACAATCAAGCTTAGAATGTAGACTTTGTGCTGGTTGTACAAAGTATTTACTTAATAAATGTACGCTATAAGAATCGTCGGAAATACGAGAATATTTAATACCGTCAAGGAGTACTAAAACATTAATAAAATTCTTTTCTGAAGAAGCGCAAACTTAAAGATTTTTCCATAGCTTTCTTAGAGGTCGGAGCGTTTTTTCGTTCACTGATGATACGAGAACACAAAGAATTTAATAAAGGAATTGTTTGAAAAACACAACTTTTGACTAAGAAATAACTAGTTGAATTTTTATGAGTTTTGCTATAAATAAGAACTTATACATAAAAACAATAAAAAAAAACATAAAAATAATTTTCTACTAAGCATAGTATGTTCTTTATAGTTCTTTATTTTTACTGAGATTCTTTTTGAACAGAAGGAAGAGTGACAAATGAGCACGAAATTCATCCGGACTTTAGTTACTCATAAGGTCCGTAACACTCATACATTCTAGATAAGGAATCAAAGGGCATTGTCACCCTCCGGTACTAAGATGTACTGCCTCACTACTTAGCTTATTAGTATTATTACTAATAGGGTCTTCTGTGTTTTTTACTCATAAATCAGCAGGTGGAACTGACCCATTGATTAGATATAGAAACAGTTGGATTGTCCAATTAAAATTATAAATATTATTGTCTACTTTAAATCAAAACATTAAAATATAATAATGTATTTCTTTTTCGTAAACCTATCATTGGACTATAATTTAGTTTGAACTAATGAAATAACCTATTTCGTGCAACTATATCAGAGTTTAAACAAAATTTGCAGCAATTAATATAAATCTCGTTGGAGTATGTCTGGTAGAGCTTGTAAGCCCTGATTTGCAACAAACGAAATCACGGCGCGCTTAAGTATTTCACCCTTTTGACGACACATTATGTACATTTGCAGCGCGTAACGACACGGCCACGGTTCACAATTTCCATTAGACCACGTACTTGAAGAAATGGCCTTAGTTCTTGATCGTTTATTCGAGTCACGACTTTAAATCCATAGTGATAAAGCTAAATGTTGTTTGCATGTCTTCGACTCCTTACGTTAGTATAGTAATAGGAACGCCGCGCCCCGTGTAACACATATCGTATTAGCAAAGGATGGTATCTTACTGCAATTAGCTTCAGCTTTTTGGGAGTGCCGTTCCAGCAACACCGTAACCGTCTATATTTAGTAAGCTTTGGGAAATGGGCGTCACAGGGAATAAATAAATTTGTCGATAACTGATCTGTAATTTACGTTGTCTACATTGTATGAAGATTTTTTTACTTATAGTGCATAAAATATTGAAATATAATATTTAATTACATTAGAATACTTACGTGATAGAATCAATTCTCATCGAAAGGTAGCGAAACTTCGAATAGGTTGTCTCGATCGAGGACAGTCCACGTCGCCACAAAATACTAGTGTCCAATAGTTACCAGTGGTGAGTGTAGGATACCTCTGGTACCTCTATCTCTTTTTTTTCTAAAATAAGGACATATTCACATAGTCAAAGTATTTGTATTATTGATAGTTATAATAGTCATTATTGGAAAAGGGTTGTGGATATAAAATTACTGAATGCTTATTTTTTATCATATAAATTAGGTAATTTGTATAATATAATCATTTAATACAATTAATCTTTATATACAAAAGATACATTGAGAACAGTAATGCGATTACTGTGTAGTTAATAGTTATTCTCGTACCTTTCAAACTTATCGAAAATAAAGTAGTCAAAATTTATTAACTCCTTTTGATAAAGAGACTTACTGTACTAATTTTAATTATTCGTTACTTAATCTTACGGTGCCTCTTTATGCATACATATATTCACACGAGACGTCTATGTAGAATTACAAGCAGGTAGAGTATTAAGGTCGCCTCTGCTTATCCTGGTAAATCGGCGAGGAGGGTAATTATTTATTAAAATTGTTGCCATACTCGCTATGAGCCTCCGGCTTCACGGCATGTTATTAGCTAGCGTGAAATTTTCGGTTCTACTCGTATATGTAGGGCATCATATAGGAGTATAGAGGGCACGATTTCTCGTTATTATCGATTGATTCAACGAAAATACTACTGTGACAAATTGTATTTTATAAGTGTACTAAATTTTAAATTTGCTCTGTAGTGATTTAGATCCAATTATCCACCGTGTTATGTTAAGATGGACTATATGAAATGCCAGCTATTAATTATCAAAATCGACAATAAATTTTTGCAATTACCAATCCGCCTCCCAAGAGATTCCTATTATCAGATGGACTGTTTACAGAAAATGAATAAATTTAGAATATGACGAATTTACGGCAAGATCTTGTTTGCTAAATATTTTGAAGATAATAACAATAATAAATTGGAATAAAAAAATAAAAAAATGGGAGTTGGAACACCAGAGTAACGCACTCTTAAACTAGGTGAATATGTATAATTGGAGCCAGTTCTTTTCCTTTAATTAGTTATTATTTAAGTCGATATTCTCGTCAATGAAATACAATGCTACTAAACTTATATTTGAATCGACCTATTTATGCTACTCTAGCTAGTATATAAATGTGAAAATTAATAACGATGTAAAGGTGTGTATTATCTTTGAGATGAAAGTTTTGCCATTCATATAGTCTACAGTCGTCGTCATTTTGCTTCACAAAAAATTAATGAGATCACCTATAGTATAAGTAACTCGAATTCAAACGTACGCCAGTTATGCTACCCAACAATTAAAACGTTCCAGAAAGTATCCCATTTGCGTTATAGCTTTTAAGTTCTTATGAGCTTGTGTTTCTTTCAAAATAAAGTTACAAGTCATTGTATAAAAGTAATAATTGTCATCCTCGTTACAATTCCTTATTCCGAACTTCGGTCCATTATCCAAAATAGCTTTAGTAACACGGGGATCATAGGATGCAGTGTTTAGTGTTGTCGGCTACGATAAACAAAAACGTGGACCTTGTCACATATTTGTCGACACGTTGTTTTCGTTGACGAAATATTTTAACAGGTTTATTAGCACCGGTCGCCCCAGTGCGAAATTTCCTTTTTAGCAAAGTAAGACCTTTAAAGGTATTTATGCGGTGCTTAAAATTGACGATATTTTGCACAAAATTGTAGTTCATGTTAGTTTTTTTGAGTTTGATTTTATTATATATTTTTTATCTATTAAATTCTTTATTTATTTATATGTGATTTATGAATAATATTTCTGGTAATTGAATGATATTTAAAGTTAAAAGCTTTTACGATAAACGAACATCAAGTAATGAAATTATAACGAGTGTTTTCTATCACACTTAAGAACATTCATACTTTTTTTTGTTTGAATGACAGTAGTAGGCCAAAGATAAACTTTATCAACAGCTTGTACGAACTAGTATTACTTTCATTTTTATAAAAAAAAACGTTTATTATTTTATATTTTAGTTAGCAAAGTAATCGTAGAGAGAACACGCGTAACTACTCTGTGGAATAAGTCGCCAGCGGTATTTCCGAACCTCTGTTAAAGCATCTGCGACTCCTCTGGTCTTGTGGATGTTCATGGGCAGCGGTGATCACTTACCATCAGATGAGCTGCTTGCTCATTTACCACCTATTCTATATAAAAAAAATGGGCAAGCAAGTTTTTAGTACTGAATAAAGTATGCTTTCAAAATTGGTTTTGAAAAGGGTCATTGAAACAGGCTTTCTATACCGCTCAAAGAAATGTTAAGGGATACATACGTACAGAGTTAAAAACCGCCTTGAATTTAATCTCTTAGTAGAAAACATCACGTAAACGGAAAGAAAAGTAAAAGGCCTTAAATAAGAGAATGAAAAACGAGCAAGAAGCTCACACGATAAGCGTTTTAATCTTTTTAAGTGTTGTCGGAGTTTCGGTTGGTTACAGCTTTACAAGGTTTTACGTTCGCATAACTCAAATGTCACATTTATTGTGTTTTGAACTTGTAAAATATCAGAATTGCAGCACTATTGCTGGAGTGTTCGCGTTATAAATAGCGCCGACTGGATGAAGTTTACTACCACTTTAATTTTTATCGCAATACCTTACTTCCGTTTATTCTCTTTTCTTTCTTTCCTAACTTTTATTTGTCTTTGCTGTTTGATCATAACACTGATCGTTTCTGTTGTCATTTGCTCTAACAAACTGCTCTTTTTAAATCTTTTCTAGTTTCATATTGTATGTCGTATGTTGTTTAGCCATTTTATTTGTGAACATATTTTTTATTCTTATAGAAATAATAAAGTTTCTACATATTATTATTATTGATGCAAAAGCTATTAAGTAAGCTTTATTATTAAGTATTTAACATTATACGTATATAGATATAGCTTTTTTGAAGTTTAATTATAAATTACTATTTGTGTATACAATTTCAAAGTAATATGATTATTATATTTGACATGAAGTTTGATCAATATAGCAATGATTGATAATTCCCGATTTAAATTGAATTAATATCTAATTGAAAATGCATAATCGAAATTGATGTTAATTCGCTGTGGGAAATTAACTAGAAATCCACCTGATTTTTATTTTAATGATTGAAAAATTAAGGGTTATTTCAGGTCAAATTTAAGCTATCGAAATCAAGTTATCACAATGGGGCATCACTTTGCGAAAACCATTTTTAGTAAAAATAATAATTTCCTACAACTACTAAAATACAAAAGTGCAGTGTTCTTAATTATTATTAAGAACACTGCACTTTTGTAATATATAATCAGTGCCGCGTTGACTTAATAACTGTTAACAAGGCATTACTATCAGGTGAACTGTGTGCTTCATCATTCACATTTAGTATCATAAAAAATAGATTTGTTTTTAGCTTGTCAAAGATCCATGAAATTAAGGTCAGAAACACACTGTCCAGATGATAAAGATTCTTGCTCTCCATAAATAACTCCAACATCGTGACGAATGAAGATTCACATGCTTTGCTACTACAGGACTAAGATGCAATAGCTTTTTCACTTAAAATTAGAAAAGCAATTTAAGATAGTGTTCTTTTGAAGCCAACCCATTCGTTCTGTAGCTATATAATAAATATATATTTATATATAAAATTAATTAAATTATTTATATATATAATATAAACAATAAATGTTAACTGCAGCGTGAGTCCACTACGTATAAATATATGAACATAAAAATATTGGATTACCAGAAAATACCGCAATAAAGCATTGTACTTCGCCTGTATCGTTGGAGACAAACTGTTTCTTCTTAAAGATTTATATATAAAGATAGCATTTGATGGTTGGATATGGTATGTTCGTTTATTAATGCTCTTTTTTTAAGAAGTTAAGATGACAAAATGATGATTGAATCATCATCTTGATGAAAACCACTGCCATAAGACGCCTAAATTAGTCTGTACAAGTTATTGGTCAATCTTTTTTTTACACCAAACTATTTTTTGAAACTAAGCAGTAATAAGGGTATTTTTCATTTTGCGGAATCTTTTAAATTTATTATAATAAAAAAGGGTAGATTAGGCCCTGACGAGTTGGTGTAAAGAATATTGCAGTTACTTACGTATGTATGATTAGTAACTCGTGTCTTTCAAAAGCCTTGTTATACTTGTATGATGAAACTAGTTTAGTCAGCGAACCGTTTACTGTGTGAAAAAAGTTTCAATTTTTTATTTTAACGTGAAGCTATCACTGAACTACTTTATCTTGAACTGAACTTTGTTTTCTATTACACCATAAATAGAAACATATCGCTGCTGGGTTTCATATGATAAATCCATATCATTCAATACATACGGAACCGTAGAACTCACTAAGGAAACGAGACTCTTTACTCAATCATTGACGAGGTGACAACGCTCGTTCATATTAGAGGATGGATGTAGGTGTTTTGGACCGTCGTTTTCACTTATAATAAGGTGCTTTATGTACAACCTGTGACAAAAAATAGGGCTACATAAAACTTTGACACGTGCTTTATTTATGTCAGATGCCATGCCATGACGCCTTTTGACCTTATGTATTTTCGCTTACGCTAAATTTGTGTGGGTAACATCGCGAATGCCTCGTCAAAGCCTTGTCTGTTAATTAGTAGGATGCAGTGCGTATTTTGTATATCACTCGTTTTGTTACGTTACATATTTTTTGAGCGCAGCAGACGGTTTTCAGCTTACTGCGCTCAAATTTATGAATTAAAACGTTCCGTTGTCATGCGACGCGCTTTATTCTGGAAGCTTATTTGGCACTAACGCGATAAGTGAAGCTAAGGTGCGGTAAACAGTTGTAGAGCCATGCTTCACTTTGTTTCTAGTTTCAACATAAAGAGATCAGTTCGATATGGAGGGGATCATACTCATACATATCTATACAAGTGTAAAATTTCAGCATAACAATGCTGTGGTACGTTTGGGGAGTGTTGGGATCTGGATATACTTATTACTTGTGCCGACCGATTGTATCTTAACCTTTGGCGTGATAATTCAATTCAATAAGGAATTATAATGCCATCTGCATTATAATTCCTTATTGAAGGTCAATTTGGTGTCATGGGTCGCAGGAATCTTTTATCATCAGGTGATCAGATCAGTTCAGATATGCTTGTCAGTCCTAATAACTATAATACAGGAAACTTTTTAAGTAATTTGAACGATCGTAAGGAACAATAATAATTAATATAATACATAAATACTTATGTATGACTAACATCTTATCTTATCAGTATTTTATTGAAATCTGCCACAATAATCTACCGTACGTAATACTTTAGGGGTGTAATAAGGAATGAACAAACAATCGCACAGTCAAATGTAAAATAAACTTGTACCTATAATATAATCTGCTTGATTATGTAATTATTTTATAGCAATCTCGAAATGCGAACTATCTCAGTTGTTCTGAGATGAGAAGTCGCCATCGTTTGCGGTCATGAGCAATTTGTCGCTAATCAACTCCGTGAAATTCGCGTTTCTATATAAGCGTATATATATGCCGCTCATTCTAATACAGTAATATACCGAACTAACGAAAACAGAAGAATTCTATTGTTTGTCGTTATTAAGATCGCTTCACTAAGCCACTGTAAATCGGTCAGTTCGCAGAGGATATCAAAAATTCAATTAGGAAAACGGACAGCCAGTAGAGTGGAGCACAATTCACTGAACGCCAACAATTTGGCTACGTAACCCTAGATGCATTACATTAATTTCCAGCTGAAAGCTCTGACATTAATTTGTGTCTAACTCTACAGGGAACTACCGCAAAATACTAGTTCCGTTGCTATTCATAATAAAACCGGTGCAAGCCACTAAGTGCTACAACATCTGGGCACAACGGAACACTATTATAGCGACATAGAGCTTTGAAATTGTGCGAGGTGGATTCAGTTTCCGAAATATATGACGCTCTAATTAAACTAAGTAAACGCTTTTGTAATAATTTAGAATTGTAAATTTGAAATCACATCTTGTGAATATCAAAATTAGATTGTTAATTATCACTTGCGTATTATTTTTATTACATCGGTGGAGCTACACTGCAGTTTGTTTCTAATTGCAGAACGAATGGGTCAGCTCGATCGGGGTAGGTTAGGTTAGGTTAACCATTCCCCCGCAGAATACCAGCGTGAAATAGCAGCGTAATTCTGCTGTTTTTCGTCTGGTATGTGTAGGGATCCGGAGACCTTTATTACTGTATACGAGACATTCCATCTCAGTCCTCAAGCGTGACAACGCATCTGTATTATGATTCCTTTTCAAGGATGAATGTAGATGTCATGGGCTGCAAGAATCACTTAACACCAGGAGAACTGTGTGCTCGTTTGTAACTCTAAATGTAATTTAAAAAAAAAACATTCGTTACATGTTATGCAAGTAATCACAAAGTGAGTGATACAGTGTTTTTAAATCATATACCTACTCAATTATATCACACATTACATTACTCAATAATACCAATTGTTATTTACTAGTGTAGATGCCATTATGTGATGGCTGAGAGTATGCAGTTAAAAGCTGACGATTATCTATTCTTTTAATTGATGGTACGCAACCATAACCGAGATTTGTATCCGTTGCCGGAACCAAGGATATTTATTTTTTAATTGCAATTGTAAGTGTTAATTGATATACCACGTGTGCGGCTAAAAATAAAACTCCGTAAGAAAACCTGTATTATACTTTTCGCCGGAAAAGGGTAATGTACCTGATGGAATTTTAAAGATATTTTTACACGTAAGGCTGATAAATGAGGACAATTTTTTTACGTGATATTTTCTCGCCCCTCTTTTACAGGCTCCACGATTAGGTAGTGGATCGATTAGTAGTTAGAAAGGCGCTGCTGTGTTTCTTCTGGTGAGTGTAGGGATCCGGAGACCATTATTACTGTATACGAGACATTCCATCTCAGTCCTCAAGCGTGACAACGCATCTGTATTATGATTCCTTTTCAAGGATGAATGTAGATGTCATGGGCTGCAAGAATCACTTAACACCAGGAGAACTGTGTGCTCGTTTGTAACTCTAAATGTAATTTAAAAAAAAAAACATTCGTTACATGTTATTCAAGTAATCACAAAGTGGGTGATACAGTGTTTATAAATCATATACCTACTCAATTATATCACACATTACGTATCAATATATCAACAATACCAATTGTTATTTACTAGTGTAGATGCCATTATGTGATGGCTGAGAGTATGCAGTTAGAAGCTGACGATTATCTATTCTTTTAATTGATGGTACGCAACCATAACCGAGATTTGTATCCGTTGCCGGAACCAAGGATATTTATTTTTTGATTGCAATTGTAAGTGTTAATTGATATACCATGCGTGTGCGGCTAAAAATAAAACTCCGTAAGAAAACCTGTATTATACTTTTCGCCAGAAAATGGTAATGTACTTGATGGAATTTTAAAGATATTTTTACACGTAAGGCTGATAAATGAGGTCAATTTTTTTACGCGATATTTTCTCGTCCCTCTTTTACAGGCTCCACGATTAGGTAGTGGATCGAGTAGTAGTTAGAAAGGCGCTGCTGTGTTTCTTCTGGTGAGGACCTGAGGAGTGAGGAAGCATTCCATAGTAGTACTCAGGGGTGGTAATACTATTCCTATCCTAAACTATTTATGTTATGATTATACATTATGATTCCTTATCGACGGTGAATGATGACGTCAATAGGCTATTGGTTTGGGGTACGGTCTGCGAAACTTACGGTGAAGGAGATATTGTCCTGAACCATCTCCTAGCACAAGCTTTTTCAGCTTAATTGGAATTGTCAACCAGAATATTAATTAATATTAATAGCATTGCGTTGATTTAATAATAAAATGTGGCATAAATTACTCATCATCAGTTATTACTCCAAGAACCAGTGTACTAACAAGCACCATGTACGGTATGCTTCTTAATCACTCCCAATATTATGAAGTATTCATAGGAATCGTTTTGTTTCATGAAAGTAAAGATAAAGTAAACTAAACTAAAGACACACAAGTATTCGGTTCACCCGATGGTCAGTGATGACTCCAGACGCTAAACATTTGTAACTTGATGTTAAGTCATCGCAGCGACGAATAGACGCTGAAGCTGCGGATGTACGAAGACTAAAACGGAATGTATTTTTACACGTAAATTGGTATCTAAGCTATGTCTAAGTTAGGTATAAGCTTGATCACTAAATGGTTAGGTAAATAGCAAACAAATGCTCAAGCTATAACCATGGTAGAGCTAAGATGTAATGAAGAATGAGTTAATCATGAATGCAGTGCAAAATAAGTGTATAAGGGAATGGGTAATCACGATCGTAAAAGATTATAATTTCATAAACTTTTGGTGATGTCCTCCTGATCGAGTTTATCACGTCGATATCTTTCTGGTTGTTGTCGAATGATATCAACATTCTCAAGATTATAGGTCCGTCCGTTTCCTAAGTCCGAAGTAACAAGATTGAATTGATTCAATGATTAAATGGTAAAATGTGTTTATTAATATACATTCTAAAAGTTTTAGTACTTGTAAACTCCACTCGACGACATTTTTCATTGAGATGTGTGAGGGTATATCTGTGAGGGCTGCGATGGAATACTTTGTTATTACTAATTGGGTATCCTGTTACATAATGTACCGTGAGCACTTGATCCTTCTTCGGATCGAATAAATTCATATCAAAGACTATTTCCTCAATCTTTTAATAATTAAAAGCATTGATTATATTCATTTCTTTTTTCACGACGAAACGAGTATACTACGAGGTTTCCGCGTTGCACATGTTTGTGAAATGAAAGTTTAAAAGCGTATTTCTCACGCGAGCTGTGGTACACATGTTCGTATGAAACCTTATGTAGAATATTATTAAAATGCGTATGATCTACCGGCAGAACACGCTCCATATTGTTTCCGAAGTTGGCACGCTTTACTAGCTATCTTTTATCATAGTATAAATCTGTATGCTTACGGAAAATAAGAACAAGAGGAGACGACCTTAAAATGAATTTAATTTTTATTTTTTTACATGAAATTGTATCACTGATATGTTGTCATATAAATAAAAGAATAAAACGTAAGTGGCAATTTATATATTATTCCCACTGGTGGGTATAACGTTTCACTCTATATCATAGTCCACCAGCCGGTTTCGCATATCATCGAAATATTTATTTCTCAGACGTAGAATTTTTGCTCAAGATATTTTACTTCACCAGAAATCACTTGATATATACGCACTTCAAATTGTAATTAAGAAACAAAGTAAACCGAAATGAGGTCTTAGTTCGCTTTGTTTTTTTTATACTTTGAGAGTAAACAGTTCAACGAATGGTAAGTGATTCCTGCGGCCTACGACATCTACATTCATCCTTCACAAGGAATCATAATGGAGATGCGTTGTCACTCTTGCGGTCTGAGACGGAATGCCTCGTTGCCAGTAAATAAAGATCTCCGTATCAATTCATTCACCCGACGAAACACTGCAGCGTTATAGCTATTTCACGCTGTTATTCTGTGGTCCTATCCCGGTCGAAATGACCCATTCACTCTGCCGCTAGAAACTACGCTGCGGTTAGTTTCTAACTCTGTGTAAAATGTATAAAAAATTGGTTAATATTGTGAAAGTGAATGCCAGTTATATTCAGAGATGGATGTACTAGTATTTGCACCGAAACAAGTGCACAAAGACACAGCTACAAGCAAAGGTCTCTCAAGATCGGATAAAACTGAAGCGTGTACGGGAAACGGAACTCATTTTAGTTTTCCGACTTTTTCAAGCCCTCTCTTTTTCATTAAAAGGAGCCCCACTCAACTAAACGGAACAGCATGCTATTCACGAGTATAATTTATAGCATTCGCTGCTACATAGCAACGAAAGTCCTGAGAAACTTGTTTTCTATGTTACCTAACGCAATTTGTTAAGCCGCTGAAAATATTTATAAACTTTGACTGCGGCAAGAAGCTTCTGTAATGGTGTTATGAGCGTAAATACGATACTTTTTTCCGATGACACCGTTTTTATTAAATAAATTATTTTCGTTAGCAGAGGTTATGTATTTGTAAAATTAAAACGCGTGTTTATATCGTTTGTGTTGAAAGGCTACTGTGATTTTGCGTGAATTATATTTTCTTGAACTATATTTTTACTACTTTACTTTACTGTTTTGTGATCAAGCTTATAGTTATATGTTACAATATGAGTATATTAGTATGATACGCTTAATAAGAGGACAAAGGATTTTATTCCGTTTAGCGTAGAAGGTAAATTATAACAAGCCATAAACTAGGGTCGAACTTGTTCGTGGTGGATCGATACGCAGGTTCGCTTATCCGCGGACGCACGGACCGGACACATCGCGTGCCACCTTTAATACAAAAATATCGATTTCTCCACAAAGCCGCGTCACCGCAATCAATATACCTTTCCGCCCCATGCCTAATTACGCCCACCTACATCACTCAAACATCCGTAAAAAGCAACGTAATCACTCTCGCAGCGGTACCGAGATGAATACCCAACCTGAAAAATAGCGCACACTGAATCATTCAAAGCGCACAGGAAAACGCTTCATTGTAAACGTTTTATTTAATTTTCCCTCCATTTACTTTTTATAATTTCTGCCGGGCATAAAAAACGATCCGCCGCCGCAGGAAGGGCGCACACAAACGTGAACTTGTGTATCTGAACGCACACAGTGACATGAACACCTGTCTCAGTAACGAAAGGTGTGCTCGAGCGCGTGGGTAAGGGATGGTTATATATGTGTTTGGGGCGTGAGAGTGAGAAGTGGTTTGCGCGCGCATAGAGTCGGCACGCCCGCCGCGCGTCCCGCTCGCGCGTCGTCTCTACAACCAGCCGTCAGTCTATCGCGCGCATAGGCAGCGCTTGTATGTGCCGCCATTTGCACTGACGCGACCGACGCAGTGTCCGTAACTGGTGTCCGGAAAATTGTGCATGTGCGTTTTCCGACGAAGGCAGTGTGTGTGCATGTGAGATGTGCTATTGTTTTCTAGGTAATTGTGATCACTGTTGACACAAGCAGTCCCATGTTTTTAAATTAAATGATAAACATGTTGCCGCCATATAATTTTGTTTTAAATTTACGAAAAAAAAACAAATCACTTTAAAACTTATTGCTAACTAATTTATCGCCATTGCATTACTCATAGGTAGAAAAACCAACATGCAGGTTATCCTTTTTACCTTTTTTGTATATGTTTATGAACTTTTTTGCGTAGCTTAAGTAAGCAAACTCTTCTATACGTTATAGTTTAATTACAAATCAATAGAATAAAAACTTTTCTTTAGTAATGATATTTTTACTGCTACTTTCAATATTTTTATTAAATGCAGTTAACTTAAAATTTTAAAAATTATTAATTTTGCGTAATTTACCTAATTGTTATTGTAATTTTTCATTTATCTACTTTAAAGTATGTAAACTTTGGGAGTAATATACTATTCAATTTAGTCTTTTAGTAAAAGTAACGTACGAATATGTTTAGAGTATGTTTTTATATATAAATAAGAACTCAATTTCAATCCTGACATATTTTTTGATTTAGAAAAAAGTAGAAAAAAAAAACAGAGAACGTTAATTAAACTTAACAAAACATAAAAATGTTTTTGTTATAGAGAAAGCGCGCAAATGTATTTGAATTTAATCATTTACTTTATGCATTGCGTGACCAAATAGAAAGTCAAGGAAGCGTTAATTTGTACAACAATAAATCATAAAAATGACAATTTAAATTTGTTCTAATTATTTATTATTTAATCTCTTATTTTTCATTGAATTAATAAATGTTGATAAATTAAATATAATCAGATTAACTTCAATAACTAGATAAGAAGATTTATAGAAACCTACATGGCTATGATTATTTTTAATTATAATATCACCATATTAATTTCTTTCAAATGCTATATATAAAATAAGGATGACGCTATGCCAGCATGTTGCAATCATGTTTAGATATTTTTCTCTTGTTAGTACAGTTATCTACCATATTGAAATAATATTATTAACATAATTGATCCAAAAATGCACAATTAATGTCAATCTGTGAGTGTGACCTCAATAATGCCGGCATGACAGACCGTAAGCTTGTAAAACTAACTGCCAGAAGAAATGAGAGGTTAATCGAATTAAATTAGAAGGGACACGGGTATTCTACAGTTAGTTATTTAATAATAAATTACATACAGCTGCCGTTGATTTAATAAAGAGTGATGGCCCAAGAGTGTAAAGGTCTTTGCCTCGTTTATTAAAAATAAAAAATGTCAATTAAAAACGCGCCTCTTCAATAATTTTCGTTACTGACAAACTGTACATTTTTATTTTTATTAAAAAACTTTATTAATTGCTATCAATCGAACAAACGATAATCGCTTATTATACATGCATGGTCTGCATTTATTGCCAATAAAGGTATGTAATTGAAAACAATACGGTGGTATTGTTCTTACAATTACGAATGTACTTTCGACTTGTTTTTTGTTTCTGCTGTTGCCGCCGGTTGTAATGGGGTATAGTTATTTCACAAGAAGGCTAGTTTTATTACGTCAATTACAGTTAATTAGAATACGCTAACGGTAATCTGAAAAGCGGTTATGTACCCAAAGATTTGTTAGTATTTACGACTACACAAATCGAGCAACAAGGAGTATTTTGTCATTATTTGAACCTTTTTTGTAACATGACCATTTTCATTCCTCGATACGAGACCACGTCTACTATTAAAGTTTTTTTTTCTGTTGTCGTTCTGTTCTTTTGTGCCATTGTGGTAATTACTGAGGCGAGTTCATTTCGAATGGACTACACTTAAAGCTGTACCAAGCCTACTATTGTAATGTTGCGTCACCACACAACAAGACCGCGGGCTGTAAGAGCTACTAATAGTGTCTTGTTAAACTAATTGTGTTCGATGTTTTTCATCGAGATCTGCGACCTTGACAGCCTATATCCACTACGTGACATTGTTTATTATATAATAACTGAGCGGAATAGTAAAAGTGCGAAAAAAAATTCTTGTACGCCTAACCTCTACACGTCAATGGGTTCCGAGGTGTTAAAACGCATGAGCATAGTTCGTCATGTGATTCCTTTTAATTCAAAGTCAAAATGAATGGTGGAGCAAAACTGCTGTACGAGATTGGTCATATCATGAATAAGTATTACTGTCTTGGGTCTAGATAAAAACCTTTGAAGAAGAAACCTTTAAATTAGTTAAAGTACTTTCTAGTACGTTACGCTTAGAATTGCATAAAACATATTTTCAGAAAGTATTGTATTTATCCGATGTTGCCGTTGACATTGCATCTGAATATCTCTTTGTTCTTATAGGTTGGTATATAGCGGATAAGGAAGCAGAAATAACACGAATAAGTAAAACGGTGTAATTATGCGCACGCATAACCAAACGATATAGGTATCTTGGTGATAACCAGTAGGTCCTGTCGTGGTCGTTTCTAATATGGCTACCCTTGAAGCTAGCTAGTTACAACAATAATTTGAGTATTTTGAAGACATGAATAGATTAAAATAAAAGATATTGTGGTACCAATATGTTATAATGCAATTTAAATATTTGATTTGCGACGGAACTAACATAGCATGGAAAGTCGTTGTTCTATTTTTTAGCTATTATATTAGGTGGACGGTCGAGGTGTCATGGGGTTGGTGTTGACAGGCGATTTGTTTAGTGCGCCCCGGAAAACGATGCGATAGCATTGATTTACAATAAAAAAAATGCTTCGTCAAGCTGTCTGCGGCCGGAGCTCTTTCAAAGCAAACGGCAATACGATACCGGTGTTCAGTCGTTTGGATATATTTTGTAATAATTTTCGATTCTTCCAACAATATTCCATTGTCAGACCAACAAAGACCGAACAATTGTCAATTAATTATTCCTTGTTCAAAACCAAGGCGTTGTTAAATTAAACCAATATACAAAAATACATGTTTTAAATTGCTAGAAATTATGTATTCACTCATAAAACTTCACTGTTTACAATGATTGGATGGTTGGAAAAGATAAATTATACTTGGCTTAAAGAGGCTTGCTGTGACTGTTAACCTATCGTCAACAATATGTTTAATACCAACCTCTCGATTCCCTTTTCTGATTTTTAGAGTATGCATAGCTGGTACATTCCATGTTTATATTTTTCACGCAGTCTCATCAAAATTATTTTGTATAGCAAAAAGGTTGTGTATAAAAACTTCGGTTGGTTCGGTTCGCTACTGCGGTTTCAGTTTAATGTAAATATTTGCTGCAATAAAATCTATTTGGGTGATTAATTAAATAGAGCATGACGTGTTTTCTTTCTCAGGCACCCAACGGGTTCTCGGCTTGTATACTGCTCTCTAGTGAACGAAGAAAAACTACCGCATAAACATTTTTAATTAAGGGCCTTTTGCTACACAATTTATATTTAGAGGCAATGTGTTCCTCATGGAAAAGATCTGATGAATGCAAAACCAATGTTCAGTCTTTGATGCAGTTTGCGATATAAAATTGTTGTTTATTTTATATAAAACTACTTACTATCAAAAATTATTTTTTACATAGTATGATAGTATGATGTTTATAAAGTTATTATTTCCAATAACATTATATCTGTTTAATAGTGTTTAAAAAGACATCAACAGTATATTTAATACTTCATAGTTTTTTAGTTAATTTACTGAAAAGTATAATAATGTTACAATTTATTAGGTGCAACATTTTTGAAATCTTTTGAATACATAATAAATCTTATTAACATGATTAAAATCGATAAGATTGCATATATTTCATAATTATCGGGACTTACAAAGAATGCAAATATGACAGAGTCAGCATACCACTGTACATGCATCACAATTTTTATAGAACAGGCGGCAAGCGACTAGCAAGCACCTCTCCTGATCCTTAGTGATTACTGTCGCCCACGAATATCCACAATACCAGAGGAGTGGCAGATGCGTTGTTAGCCTTAAAGGTGTAGATTTGCGCTGACTGATCTGGGTGTGCCCCAGTTTTAAGAGACTAATTTGGCCTTAGTGTCTTCAAAATTGGGAGATCCCACAAATGGATTATTTTTAACGGTAAACTTGCTTGTGTCTTCGTAGGGTGAGATTGAACTAGATTTTGTTGGGCCCAATCTGAGACTATTTAACAAAGACTCGACCTCAGACACAAGTTTGTTCCGGCACTCATTGATGTTATCCTGAGAAATATTGGCACGGCCAGTGTATAAAGCATCGTCTGCGGTGTCGTCCGCATAGCATTGAATGTTATTAATTTGCAACATGTCTTTGATATACAGAAGAAACAAGATAGGAGATAGCACTCAGCCTCGGGGAACACTGGCATTCACTTGTTTTGAGAGCAACGTCGACTACGACCTTGATGCTACGGTTTGTGAGAAAACTGGTGAAAACCCATTTGCATAATTTGTTGGGAAACCCATAGGAAGCACTTTGTGTCAAATACCGACTGCCTGCACCCATTAATGAGTCAAGTAGACCAGATGGTCAACAGCTACCTGTATGGAAACCGAACTATCAGTCACTAATCAGCTGGTGTTCCAATAGGTATCTCATGAGCTACCAGTTTACAATAGATTCCATTAGTTTTGAAAACAAGTGGATTATGGCAATAGTTGGACGGCTCTGAGCAATCATCCTTTTAAGGATGTAGTCAAGAGTTGAATTGGACAGAAAAAGGGAGCCCCAAAAATCGGCTTTCTCCTTTACGTTATGGGCCAGTGGGACGTCTGCTTTTTGCAGAGATAGAAGAGATGGCTGTCAGAAATGCTCATGGACAGCTTTGGGCAGCGACCAAAATGTACGGGTTCCCGAAGTGAGTTGAGCTACTCTCACACCAATTCTGCCAATGTACACCGACTTTGTCTCTGCTATAACTCTTTTAAAGGACCTGGAGGCAGAGTTGTACTTTTGTTTTTAAAATGGAGTTTGTATCCCGATGCCCAGGCCAAGGAACACTTCAGCTTATAACGTGACGCTATTTTGAAGGAGCAACCAAACCAAGTGAGATCTGCCCTAAACGTTGAGAATAGAATAAAGATTTTAGTCCCTTAAGGCAGAATTGGCAATATCGTTGGGATCATCCAGTGAGAATCAAATATGCGCCATGGGTAGGATGCAAAAAAAGATCATGTTCCGTCCCAAGCCGTTTCTCTGCCGCTGACCCGCTGACCATAACCAGACATGGCGTTAACCTGCTAACCGCAATGGGCACGTGCGAGGCATCATACTCCAGATTAATCAATGTTCCGATGAGCCTAGAGGGACATCGACGGACACTAGATACTGAGTTAGATGAGAGGTCATTAGAAGATCCAACACGGAAGGTGTATAATCCTCTACGTCGGGAACTCGCGTAGGTGTGGTGACTAGTTGTATAACAAGCCAATGTGATCATATGCCAATGCAAAGTCGTGAAAAGATCGCCCCGCATTATATATATTTGAAAGTTTTTAAATATTATACAACTATTAGATCCACAAGTTTGGTACTAGGAGGTGTTCTAACATTAACTAGTAAATTTAGTTTGAATCTTATTTTATAAAAGCTGCAGAGTTAAGTTAAATACACACAAGAAGCGCCGCTTCTTGACGGCAAAGAAACAATCATATTGAAGTTTTGTTCCATTAACAGGTGCGTGGGTGTTTTCATCCTAAATAGGTAAATAGATGTAATTTAGGTCACTGCTGGCTGGTCGGTGTGATTCAACACTTTGTTGGGGCAATTAGACTCAATTTGAAGCTAGCATTCTATGAACACGGTCTCGAATCTAACAAAGGCTTATTTCTCTTGAAATTAGGTTGAGTGTTTTGCATCGTCTGCAGCCGCTACATATGTTCTGTGAAATTAGAACACTCTTTTTGAATACTTGAATAAAGGTATTTTTTTTATTGTATTCTTTATCTGTCATATAGGACTGCAATACATTACTTTAAAGTTTTCGTAGAGCATAAATATATGGAAACTTTGACGCACCTGAAGCTTAAAGCTTTTATTATATTCAATTTACATCTAAATTTATGTTAAAATTTACATCTTGATCTTAGGATTCGAAATATATCGAAAGGTGGTCATTTATCACGCTTATTCCATTCGAAACGGAAATTAAATAAAACAAAAGGCGTGTTGTACTTTCTTAGACTGCCGTTCTTAGTCGAGGTCTTTCTACTGCTTTGAAATTGTTTAAGTATTTTACTTCTAGTCACTGAAATTGATTATATTGTTTTTATCAGCGTTCAAGAATGTTTTTAATCCTTTCTCTAATTTTACCGCAATGAGGTTATGTTATACGAAATTTATGATACGGGTGCATCTGTAATTACACGAGTACTTTAAACGGCGTTGAACGAAAGACGACTTTTCATTTTTATGTTTTATTATGAATGCGCGTTCGGTCACAATATCATTTCACAAATTGTTCAATTCCCCGTCATATTGGACGCGTAGTTAATTGAATAGGTTTGTTTTGGTAGTCAAATTCAGTTCATTATATTCCCCGTGTATATTCACCTCAAAATATCAAACGGTTGAACTAAAATAATCCCACATTTGGAATATATTATTTTATAATTCTAGAAAAAGTTAAACGTCAAATTTAACTAGAGCAGAAACAAATGAATATAAAGAGAATGAAGTTAATTTCTTACAAATTTAAATAAGTATTTACCCGAGGGAAAATTAAATTCCCTCAGTCTTTGTTGCTTATTGTAAACTTGTAATGATTTACAAAGACCCGATCGTATTCCGGCCGTTCTTGGCTACAAAATTATTCGTTGTAACTTTAGGAAACTATTTCTTTGTTCGGGAAATTTCATAGTTTTCAATCTAAGTTGGTTAGTCCATCCTGGCGCTAGCTAGATACAAATATAAAATTTCAGTGATTGTATTTAAATAATTCATATTAATAACAATTTACAGTATTTAATGATATAAGTTTGTGGGAAGTCGATTTTTTTTCAAGAAATATAGGGGATGATAAACGAGCATACAGTTCACCTAATGGTAAGTAATTCTGATGGCCCATGATATTCATATCCATCTCCAATAAGGAATCATACTGCAGATGCGTTATTGCCCCGCAGTAACAAGATGTACTTTACCGCCAGTAATAAGGTCTTCGATATCGTTCACTTTTCAAATTAAACATACAACACTATTTTAATCTGATATTCGGAGAAAGCGCGATCTTACTATGATTCAGTTGATTTATTCTTTCTAGAGGTAGTTTTGTAATACACGTGGTTAAGAGGCGGCTTTATGACAGTTTGTGATCCCTAGTTCCGAGTTACGTCTATGAATTAAAATAAAAAAACCGAATATGCAACATTAAGTAGGTTATCTTTGAAAGTTCAGTTTCTGTAGGTTTTTGTAGTTCTTACCATAGCATTTTTAATGTAAGTGCGTAGGGTCGCAATTACGTATGGTATGCCAATTGATAATAACAGTATGCTTATTACCAAAAAACGAATTCTGCTGCCCTTTCTTTGCCCTTCAGAGAAGTTACTCACAATGTATTGAATATCTACATATATATTTCTTATATATAGTATGACCCAATAATCCGAGTTTAGACAAGATTAAAATGTACTCGCTGCTCCAATATGTCATTATGTTTCACATGTTATTATAATACATCTCTTAATTTTCTGCTTCGATGCGCACTGCCTATCCCGAAATGGAATGCATACTTGAGTGTTTATAATTTACTGTATTTATTAAATACAGTGATACCCGTCCATTATGATTATAAACAATCCATTATATATTGCCCTAAATAACATAAGTATAGAAAATTTTAGTGTTTGTGTTTTTGGCGCTTACGCTAATTCTATTTACAATAATTTATATCAGGCATATAAACAACAGTTAGTTTGTTGTTTATGAGTACGGATTCAGCAAATTTACATTATGTTAACACACTTCATGAAATTATATTTTCAAATCTGTGTAAAATAAGTTTAGCCAATGTCATCCTAATAATATATATTTAGAACATAGATATACATACATACGTATTAGAGTAAGTGTATTAAGCGGCCGACCATTAGTGAAAAATAGAAATCGTAAAAACTTCGCATAGAATAACGAACATACCGTTTAGCAGTTTGAAGTTCACGCGAATTCCAATAATATTGATTGACCACCTGCTTTACGTGCACGTGATTTTATTGACGCCTCCTATACAGACTACTCACGCTATAATACTTTACTCGTCATTTTGGAGACGAGTGAACCTTGATTTTTTATACTTGAATTGTCATCTTTATGTCGATTGGTAAGTTAATAAATTGTTCACACATCAAAAGCATATCAAAAGTCCGCTATTTTCTTACTTAGTAGTTATAACGGATGGAGACGTGCAATAGCTGGATGGGCTTTATTTACGGCTTCTGCTACAACATAAATACGCAGACGGATTAAAGTTTTCAGCGGCGCGGAAAATATTGCCCGGTGTATTTTCCGTGCCATTTTACTTATATTAAGTGTTAAAGTTTGCCTCGTCAATGTGATCCTTGTTGGACACCGTCTTTATTGATTTACGATGTGGGATTAATTGTGTGAAAAAAGTCAATTAACGAATTGTGGAAAACTTTGAAAATAGTTTGAAAAGTGGAAACATCATTTTGTAAAGCATTTCTATTACCATATCGTGTTAAGTATAAAATAAAAAGCTCATGACATGTGTAATGTACAAATGTATATATTATATATATATGTTGTAAAGAACCGATTTTTTACTGATTCTTCTGCGATTGCAAAACATCAAATATCCATTATTTATGCTTTTTTTTAACATTTCTTGATTTAGGTATTGTAAATTACACTTTATGACGGGAAACTCGGGCAGAATGACACTTTTCATTTGACGATGACGTAGTTTGAAGTCATTAAACTATTTTAATGTTCAATTTTGTTTGATAAAACATTCCTGGTAGGCAACGAGAAAGTTTCGTCAAACGCAGTGATTGAGTTTTTATTCATTACAGCAATCATTTGTAAATGTCCAAACTGTGTAAGGATTCTTAAAAAAAAAATTCTCTTCCGGAAACGTTTTTGTAGAAGGTAATATATTTTGATGCTGATTCTTAATAGTTGAAATATGGATTTACTAAAACTATTGTAGTTAGTACTAAACTATTTAGTGTATTGTACTATTTAGACGAAAGAAATTATTAATTCTGCGTTTTGTATTTATAGGCATATAGTGTTTCTAATAATATGTTTGTTTGTAGTTTATTTCAAATTGAGCGTATAAATGTTCTTTGGGGCGAATATAAACGAAAACAGAAATAGGAACGCACTCATGTCTCGTAGTAAAGTTCCCGCTACCAATGACACATACCAGAAATATATTAAAGCGATGACTCTACCTAATCATAGATATTTTGAAATATGCAAGAAATATAAATATTATTCAAGATTGATGATCACGGCAAATCCTCTAAACAGACACGTTTAGCTGATTTTTTATAACTCAAAAAAAAAACTTTCCCGATTTTAACCACTCACCATTATTTCATCACTGGCTATTATGGCTTGTATGGCAAACCAACCTAACGTAAAAATTTACTCTAACGTTTTTTTAAAAAAAGCTTAGAATTCTTATATTATTTCAATATAAATTTTGTTTATTCACATAAATTTTTGACCTGTAATAATTGTTACAGGGTATTTTTTTTTTAATTATATAATTGCATAATTACGCAGCATGAGAAAAAACAATTTTAATTATATAACCGTATACATTTTTAATAAATCCACAACATTCATGTAAAAAATTATTATTATAATACCAGAGGGATTAACGTTGGCCTGGCTACAGTTTTCGTGAAGCTTTTAATGTTGTTTATATAATTAAGCCATATTTCTACAGCGCTCAGAGTTGGCCAACCGAAAAAACGTCAACAATTAGGCTTCATTTAGACTCGCACATGTAGGGCTGCCAGAGTAATGTATAACTTTGTAATAATTAGCCTTATGTCGATACTCTTATTATTATTACGAATGAAGGAAAATAATATAGTGGGAACATTATTGAAAATGAATAAGTTTGGTATATTTATTTTTTCTTTATATATTATATATTTCTTTCGTCGTTCGTCGAAAATCATTTGAAATACTGTTGGATACTTTTTAGTAAAGACAAACGAATGAGATTTACTGAAATTATGGTTTATTCAGTGTAGTAAATTAGTAGGCCCCTGGTAGGTTGTAAAAATATCTTTAGTACACAAATATATTTTAAAAATGATTGAACAGTATTGATAGACAAATGTAGACGAAATTAATGTAGGTGTTTTGTGAATCACAGTAACAAAAAGAAAAGACTATTGCTGGCTGTGAGTTTTAGACACTTCCATAAAATCCACTGTGAATCCCAGAAACTTGGCACTTACAAATGGATATTTAACTGTAGTAGTATTACGAACTGAATTATTATTATTATTCATAATATTTATTATTTATTTCAATATATGTTTCAAATTAATAAATGCTTTATTTTATAGCACTATTGTCAGCATTACATATTTTAACCGCATAGCCGTTTTTATTACACCCTTGGGCCCCATACGAGCGACATTTTAAAGCCTATAATCTAAATTAAAAGCAAAACACAGACAATGTACATAGATCTAAAACGATATCTATACGATATATATCCGACATAGATCTATAACGATGTATATCCAATATTGTTTTAAACAGATATAATCAATGCAAAAATATAATAGCTCTATACTTTGTCTACAATGCTTATATTTTATCTGTAATTTTTATTAATCACTCAATATATTTTTTATTTATATTTAGTATTTTGTTTTCCTCAATCTGTTACTTTCTTTAATAACTACTGTCAACTGTGTGACTCAGATCTCAGCAGCTATGAGTAGCAAATCACTAATTATTGGTATTTGGTAGTTGTAGTTATATTTGATTTTTAGTACTTCATATTCGGTAACAAGGTGAGATACGAAGAATGATACGTTCTATGAGTAGGGATCGTAAAGGCAAAAGTGTCTACAAATTTATTTACTTCTTAAGCGTAATATGATATGATGATTGACATGATATCCTAAGATAGCTACGATATTTCTTAATTGTCCTTTGGACCGGCGGAAAAGTAGAAAGAAGTGACTAATTTAGTAACAATTGAAATACAATTTAAAGTACTTAGCTATGTACTCATGTAATTAGCATACGACCGAAATTAGTATGGCGAAAAATAAAATCACGTTTCGTAAGGTGTCCTCCCCCGAGCACGGTACCCCGTTTTCGTATACCTATAATACAGCAGTGTCACTCTACACTGTATATAATATTATGTTTAATGTCTAAATGAGCAAGTTTCTACACGCAACAATGCTTTGAGAATATGATAAAATATATTTGCATTGGTATCTTTACCAGCGAAGTAAAACAACGCAAACTGTATCTTTGTTAAATAGCTCTCAAGCTTTTTTCTACATAACTTAGTCACGCTGTAGAACAAAAACAACCTGGCCTTGGACCACCTAAATAATGTGGCTGGCTACATGCGATTGTAACGTAACACATTTAACCAGAACGAGTAGTTGTTTGCAGTTCACGTCTATAGCAAAAACTCTTACCTCTCAATTTTTTCTTTGATTGTTGTCGTCTGTGAGACCGGAAAATTACTACAATATAATGAGTGCGAAGAATTTTGAATTCGTATGTATTTAAACTGAGTAAATTTAGTTAACAACTTTGAATATGCATTCAAAGTTTTGTAGAAATGAATTTGATATAATATACTACGACTCAGGCTTGGTTCTGAGTTATTATACCTGAACTTTTTAATATATAAGTTGTTTATTAAATCAATTTAATTCTACCCTCAACCGGTTGTTCTTAAACGTTAACTTTATACACTACATTTAAAAATTATACATTCAAACCTTCTTGTATTGTCTATCTATATATTGGTAAACGATCAGAATGATAGATATGAGATTAGTGCGTTCTAACGGGAAGACATGCTGAAGGACATTTTTGTAATCTATACAGTAATAGTGAATGACCTCACAGATTAAAATAAGCGCACGTTTTGCTAAAGTTTCGGGGAACACCCAACCCAAAACAGATTACCAATGTGAAATAGAAAAATAATGCTTCTGTTACTTGTAATGAGTGTAGAGAACCAGAAGTTACGCTTTCGGTTTTGAGTCATTTCGTTCCAGCAAGTTTTAGAACACTTAGTGATTTCTTTTAATTATCCATCCTTTTTTAATCTTCTGAAGCCTAATAAAACCATAACTTAAATTTTCATTATAAAAAGTTGATCATTTAGATTTTGATTTATTATATTTCATGACAAAATTCACAATTTAATAACAAAACCTCAAACTGTGTTCAAACCTCAGTTTGAAATACTAACAACCTTGTGTTCGGTATAAGTTTATTATTCATATTTGAATGTAACAGGTATGCCTACGTCCTTCAAGTTTTCTAAAGTAACTTTGCTATTCAGGAAAATATGGGAAAGAGTTGTTAAACCTAGAGTTTCTACAAAAAACTTTGACGTTAAGACTTTGGCCTTATGATTAATACAGTACAGTGAAGTCAATTTAAAACTACTCATACAAATTTTCAAAGTAAAAAGGCTAAAAGAAGCGAGTAAATATTCAAGTACAGATTTAAACTTGATTTATATACGAATATTAGAACATTATGCTAGCAACATCCATGTATTTTCCTTCTATGAAAGATCCAATGATGATCCAATTTTCTATCGTTAGAAAAGATATTGTGAATCTATTTTCTATAAAAACTGACTTTATCCACGTGTTCAAAAATATTACTACTATTCTATTGTATGGATCAATATTTAGTATATGTTTTACATATTCATATAACTGAAGTTTATATAGTTTCGGGTCTATGTATATTCCATGAGTCATATCGTAACAAGCCTCTTAGACGCCTTTGTAAACATGCATGCTTTAGAATTCACTAAATCCCACAAGCAAGCAACACATAGGTTCAAGTTGTCTTTAGGCGTTTTCATCGGGCGCCTGTTGGATTATTCTGTAGTAAATTACGTTCATATAAATAATCATGATAAAGGACCCTACGAGTGAAATCTGGAGCCAAAATGCAAAATAGAGGCTGACATAAGAAGATAAATATAAAAGGGTTACATTACAAGATGTCAATAATATGACGGGCGATTCATTTAAGCATTAATACCACTAATATAATATAATATTTTTGCTATCCTATTATTCATTATTTTTTTCTTGTTTATTTAAAACAAGTATTTGTAAATAAAGTTATATTAAGGAGTAACGATGCTGTTGTAACTGCTGCGATAGAGAGTGAAGATGGGTTCCGTAATTAACATTGGAACTCATAAATTTCTGTTAATTAATCATAAACCGTATCTTTAAATACTGGATAATTAAAGTCAATGTATTGTATAAAAATTTTGATGATAGACAACCTAAGGACATGTTTCTATTATATTATATAACCATATACAAATAGAAACCAATTTATATTTGTAAATATCAGCCATTGTACGTAAATTTTATTATATTGAACTTGAATCTAAATGTTATTAAATCGATGCTTTTTTTTAGTATCAAGGTTTTCGATACTAGCGTAATATGTTATATTTTGGGTTAAAAATGGAAAATCTTGTGGAATAAGAATTTATAAAAACAAGTGAGGTCTATCCGTTTTTGTTTAATGATTGCCCTTTTATTATTATTTTTTCTCATTATCAACCCAAAAAGAATCTTAAATTATAGTCGTTCAGATAGTGAACCTAAAATGTGTATACATTTTATTTAGTTTAATGATATACTTCTGGTTGGTTATTACCCGACGAATCATTTGCGCAAGATATTTTATAGTACCGAGATATTTTTTGGGTTCGCCCTACGGTCTGTAGTAGCTTGAAAGGCGAGACCTTTATTTATGGTTAAACAGCACAAGGTTTCCCGAGAGTAATGTGACGTGGTTGCGATAACACAGGCCGTTTTTACAGTGGTGTACTAACGAATGCTAAACTCAACCGGGGTAGTACCACGCTCTCACATAACCCCAGCGTGAAATAGCAGTCTAACACTAATGTGTTTTAGTATGGTGCGTTTAGGGCTCCGCGACCTAATTACTAGTAACGAGGCATACCATGTGAGGTCGTTTGTCACCTCTTATTTTATAAAAAAAGGCAATCATTGTTATCTTCTCTAGTACGATACAATGCGTGTATAATAAGATAACGTACAAAATATTCAGATCCGATAATTTGTGACGCACAAATATTGTTTTTTCGTCTAGGAATCGAACCTGAAACCCGCGACGCAGGTTTAAAACTAGATAGTAATGCGTTTTTTAAAGATAACCACAAGTATCTATAAAATAAGTAAGTAATTATAAAAATGGGGTGAAATCCAAGTAACTTTATGTTATTTTGATCGGAAGTATTCTTCCTAAATTAAATCAATTACCTAATAAAATCTTAGTAATTTGGTTATCCGGGATTCGTGATGTCATCAGTCTAGTCTTTAATTTAGACGACTAGGTGTTTATTGCGATGAGTAACAATTTTAATGGCGGTCAGACACCCACATGTTGTACACAACGGTGCGTTTGACATTATAATGTAACATTTTACCCAGATAAATATATACCTTAGTATTTGAGTTTTAGAATACAAAATTGCTCATAGGATAAAGTCTAAAAGTTCAATTTAAAGAACTATATGTCTACTCGTAACTCTTGGGACAAGGGCTGCTTTGAATCAAATTGTTACGTTTATTTTGTTATTTAGAATTATTTCAAAATACGGGTTAAAGTTGTTTAATGTATTGCACATACTGCAGTTCGCACGAAGGTCATGTCAATAAAAGTTAATCTAAAATTAATTTAAATTAATTATTTTTACAGTATCGATCTTTTTAAAGAATTCACCTTCGGCCCAAATATACTTTTCCATTCGTCTAACCCACTTCTTTACACATTTCAAAAGTCTCAAAGTTAAAAGCGGTTTTTCAATTGAATGATCAGTACGAATAGAGCGTAGGATGACATCCCACTAGACATATGCAAATCTGCAGGAAGTCGATTGATGCAGGTGGATAAGGATCATACTCTATGCCAGTATGTGGGAGACGCCAATGTACAGCTGTGGGCTAATGATGGGCTGGAATAATGATGATAAAGAGGAGTGATCTGACAGAAGCGTCCGGAGCGCCTTCCGTCAGCCGGATGACTTCGGTGGGTTGTCACACCTAATTGACAACACTGTCACATATTATTTCAAGATAACTGTCCTTTGGTCCAGCAGTACTGCGTCCCGTCTTGTGGAAAAATGGGACAACCATTTATTTCTACTTTTTACTTGGACGGCGACATTTCTTTGCAGTTGGTTCATATTTAAGGCGTTATCACCTGTCTGTAGATCATAAAACTTCTTTTTCACGCATTCATCGAATTGTACTATTATGAGTATGTACCAATCCACGCGACGTTCTTTTATGTTAGTAAGACAACCATCTCGAACAACACTTACCCAGTGGTCCATCATCGTTAGTTCGCAATACTTCTGATCCAATAACCAGATCTTCATAAATCTCTATGTACATATGTAATTCATTGATTTTCACGAATAATTATGTTGACAGCTTGAACATTTACTTGATTAACCATAGTTGATAGTCGACCTATCGCACCATCTCTTTTAAATTCAACTCATTTCATCCAACCAACTAAAACCTATTCCCGTGAATAAGCAGATCCGCCAATAGTTGTGGCCAAAATTTCAAAACATTCTTGCGGCTTAAATTTTTTTATAGTCATAATAAATTATAAAGCGAAATTCATTTCGTGAGATCCATTGTTGCATATGCCGGCCAGTATCTGAGAAAAATACAATATAAGCAAACGACCGTCCTTTACGATGGTATATAATTTTCGGTTATATATATTTCATATTATAAATGGTTACTGAGTACCTTATTTCTTTTAGCACGATTCTCATATTTTAGCTGCGGCATGAATAAGTCTGTTCGATTGGTAAAGGAACACAGAAAACGAACGTCAAATAAGCCATATTTGACTACCGTGCTTGCGGTGAAGTAGGCGACCGGAGATCTGATTATAGGAAACGAAACATTCCATCTTAGGGATGACAACCCAAGTCATTTTGCATCTTTGTCGAAGATGAATGTATGTTATGTACAGAAGTCATCACATACCATCAGATGTCACCCTTATTAACATCAGACAATATCCATGTGGAATATAACGAAATTGATGAATGAAGGTCATTAATGTCATAGTAATTTTGCATAAAAAAAGAAAACAAGTAATACTTACTCTAAGTATACTGAATGGTGATGAATGGATTTACTAGTAAAGTTTTATAAAGATCCCTTCTTAATATCAAACAGTTTTAAATATACTCGTCATCACAATAAAAGATGGCCGCAATGTGTTTATCAATTTAATTCAGACTGCATTTTATTTCATGTATATTATTTAGATAGAAAATATTGTTGAGTACACCTATTTTTCTTTCTTTTCAGGATTGATCGCTGAGCATTGAAGTAACTTACACGTATGAGAACAAAAGTGCTTAGGCGTTCAAATATTTTATAAACATTTGCTTCTACACGTTATAAAAACCATTATTTTAACAATCTTAATTGCAAAGTCAATTAAAGCGCCGTATTAAAACGAGCGTAGAGGTGCGCCGTTGTCGGTGCGTCGATATCGATAACACGTCGGCACGCGCGTGTTTTTTCGCCTGTCGCTAAAACAGTCGGTGCTCGCCGGAGTCACGCGACTCGGCTAGCACGCCCCGCCACAGTCGTGGATAACCTCGGCCAGAGCCCCCTACCGGTGAAGAGGCTGCACGAAGCGCTCCAGAGTGCGCAAGTGAAGCGGCAGCGGCTCTCCCCTCCGTACCCCGCTCCTCCTGCTCCCCTTCACCCGATACACCAGTTGGCAGTACACCAGCATATCAAAGTGCAGCAGAGTATTGTGCAGCAGAGCATAGTGCAGCAGCACCAGTTGACTCTGGCTCACCAGTCGTTGCAAAACCTACAGGCCCAACAGAGCCTCCAAGCGGCGCAGAACCTGCAAATCGCTCAAGGTCAAAACCCGGTGGGTACGGGCGCAAGCACGCAGCAAGTGACACAAGTCGCACTGGTGCCACCACAGCAGTCATCGCCGCGGGCCACGTCGCCACAACACAAGAACATGGAGCTTGCGCTGTGCCAGAGCATGGACTCCGTAAACACTGCCACCACAGAGGAAGAGGTAGGTGTCCCAGTTTAAAGAGCCGATTACATCATCGTTTTCATAATCCGAACTAAGGTCCCAACATCTGAATTATTTGTTGCCATGTTAGCATTTACTACAGGTATGAGATCAAATGAAGTTATGAATTCAATGACACTACCTCCAGAATACTATAGGTTATTTAATATAATTGTTCAGCTTAACATTGATGGGCCACCGACTGGTCCGAAAAGTTTGTTATCAGGTACTTTTGTATATGTATATACAAAAGAAAACAATATCTAACATATTTTAAAATATAAAATTACCTAAAATTAACATCTATAACCATCTAATTGGAGATCCATTTGCAACACTCGAGGCGTGCCAAAATAACTTATTACTTCCCACCTTAGTAAATTATTTCACAATAGAAACTAGAATGCTACCGAAACTCTCATTTGGTATGGGGCTTATGGGGTTATGTATCGCTTTAGCGATTTGTCATCGAGTAATTGTAAAGTAATGTCAGAGAGGTGCGGTCTCGAAGCCGCCACAATGGGGAAATGTTCGGATATACAATAAGAATTCACTAACACAATAAAAGGAAACTTTCCTCGCGACGATTGCTCTGCGTAACATAAGATTATATATCATTCGTCGAACGATGTATTGTAGTTCTTATTCCCGCATTGTGAAGATACCATTTGATAATGTTTATTTTTTCGCTATTTCATAGGCAGACTTGAAGGTCGTGTGGCGATGGACGCCATGTCACTTCCGGAAAGTCTTAGAGGAACCCATAAATGTTTTTGTATTTGAATTTGTCTAGGTTTATCGGTATGTTCACATTAGTTGCTGTAAGGGTTTTAATGTTACGGTTTCCCTAAAAAATAGTAATAGATTAAAAGTATATAAGTGAAAAGTTTCCGTTAGGTTGTGTATTAAGGTCCTATGTATGTATGTAATAAAATTTATATCTTTAAAATTTTATAAAATTTATATGTTTTCAATTTAAAATTTCGTTTTTGAAATTACAAGTGAATCAAAAATTCCATACTTACCAGATTCCATTTCTACCTAGGCTCAGGGCAATAAGCCATGTCTTTCCATTCGTCTCTTACTTTCATATAATTTTTCATACAATCCATTCCTTGGTCTTCCGCTCTCATTGTATCCCTCTACATTCTTATTCGCGTTCGTTAATCGCTTGGTAATATTCCATCTCTTCTCGTAACATGCCTTTGGTTTGCCATTACACCATGGAACTTTGCAATTTGCAAATATCCTCTTATGTATTCATTCTTCATCTTGTCCATTCTAGTAACCCCATACATCCATCTCCACATTCTTATTTTAGACGAAACACTTTCATCCGACACCTTGGCTGGTCAGCAATCTTTTTCATTTTTAAAAATGTCACCCTTGAAATTCAGCGGCATAGTAGGGTCGTAAGTACTACCGGTGACCTACCACCACTTCAGCCAGCCTGCATTGATCCGTTGTTTCACAGCACGAAATATTTCACCATCGTTTAACGATCCGAGATTTAAATAGGATAACGTAAACTGGAGATAACGTTGTCCAGATTTATCGACGCAGGACCGGAGACTCCACCGAAATCACAGAACATGTATCCGGTTTTTGTTGCGCTGATTCTCAAGCTAACGTTCTCCAATTTAGGAACTGTAAACAAATTTTGGAATATTAAGGAATCGAAACGAATATAATTCAGAAATGGTGAAAAGATCCAGAACAACACTTGTACACGTTTACATCTCTACTTAATATTAGGCGAATTTGATTTCCCTGTATGTAGAAATAAATTATTTTTATTATATTTTAGAAAATTGAATGGAGTAGGTCAATAGACTCACGCATTTATATTTTAAGAGTAAATCCATTATCCTGCGAATTTTGTTTGAAATCCTTTAGCTTTTGCTTTCGTAAAATAAAACGGTAACAACCTTAAGAAGAAAAAGCGATAAAATCCTTAGCGCAAACTGCGAGGAGGCGACGTGAAGTGGGCAGCAGTGGTGTTTGCCGAGACAAATAGAGTGATGTCGCCACCGCGCCACCCTCATGTACGGATAGCTTTATAAATAACTTGTTTTTATATCTAACACTATCGTTTCATTTCACTTTATTACCGTCTTGTTGGAGAATGGCGCAATAATGGACTCTTCAAATTGCCCATGTACCATGTTGCTTGAATATTATCTGAAGTTTAACCGTTCATTGTACCTCCGGTGACGAACATGACATTGTTTACGTATTCTGCCAGGTATTTGTTAATTGAATTCTGTTCTCATATTTTTTTAATTTTCAATTAGTTGTCGTGGTGTTTCATTTTTACCATAATTTTAGTTAATTATGGTCCATCTATTGATCCTTTCCATTAATGTATTGGTTTGGTCATATTTGCTTCAACAGTTGTCAGTTATTTGAGGAATCAATATTTATATTAAAAATATTTATTCAAGAACTCTATACGATCGTTACTTAAAATTATTATACTTACTACAAAATATACAAAGGTTTTAAGTTTTTGGGGTATTTCTCATCATTTATTTACCGATTTAATTTTCTACACGTCATTGATATCTCAGTCCATCGTAGATATAGCATTTTCTTACATAAATGCGATCTTAAGTCACAGGAATTAATTTTTCTCTCACCTTCTCTCCACTTTATTAGAATTATTCACATAAAGTTTAATTTACCATAAATAGTTATTTATTAATGAATTTTTGCTATAATATTACATTTTTTTTACTGTGTAGTGTAGAATGATTCCATCTTACTCGTCAACGGTTCCAAGGCATTTGCATTATGAAGTTTTATCAAGAATTAATGTGGATGTCATGAGCCTCAGGTGTGCTCGTATGTCACCATTTATCTCATTAAAGAAAATTTGTAGTCAATCCAAGTATTACCGTGATTCAATGACGTCAATGACAAACAGACATTCAGAGAGATAACCAGGATGGGTTAAGGGCAGTTTTTATTTTGCAAATACTGAATAAATAGTAGCAAAAAGTTCTGTTAACTACGTAACTATTCACGTAATAATAATTGCGGAGCTGCTCTGTCCGTCTGGCTGTTCGGCAAGTTAATGTTGATCTCCCCGCTTCGCTTTGATGTGAATTCATGCACTAACCAAAGGGGAAGGATTATAGACAAGACCCTTCGCAAACATAGCGTGGGTGCAACCATTCATGCGGCTGACACTGGCGTGGTAGAGAGTTGCGATACTCGCTAGAGCAATCCTTTATTCATATTAACATATTCTAGCACTGTGCGGGCGAGAATAGAAACACCGCAATCCCTGCCGTGTTTCTATTCTTTCGAATCATAAATGCATTGATAAGGAATACTCTATTTACTTTTTAATTTTTATAACTCGTCAGATACTGCACGTGGTACGTCAGATATATAATTTATACATTTTGAGCAACTTTGATTTTTGTTTTGAAACATTTTGATGTTGGGTGTAGTAATTATTTACTATCAGGTGAACGGTGGTTTGTCATACTATTATTAAAAAAAAATAAGCCTTGAGTAATTTTTAAGTGTTTTTGTTGTAGTTAACTAAAATTTATATCATTAATTCGTTTTATAACTTTTTTTTATTACAATGAGCGTAAAAAAAGAGCACACAGTTCACTTGAATTTATGTAATCGACAATCATCATCGAAAAGGAAACAAGATGTCAGTGAAAACGAAGTGCCTCTATACTAGAAATTTGATGTCTGGTCTTCTTTATTCACAAAATTAAATACAGAATAGTATTTTCTCTTAACGTTGATACCTGTTCGGACGCGTCAGCCCAGCAAGCGTTTTTGTTGCACCTTGACAATATATTGAAAACCCATAATTCATAAAATGTATTAAACATTATAATTATTTAAAAAAAATAGATCTGGATTCATTTATTGAATAGTTCGCAAATGTGCTCTTAAAGCGGTAGATTATTCGCGGAAGCGCCGTTTTATTTCTTAGCGTAATTTCTTGAACGTGTTGAATGCAAGATGCTAATAAAACCAGTTTTGTTTATAATTTCGCACGCTGAAATTAAACACTGGCCGTGAAGGATACAGATACACTTTCGGAATATACTTTTTGTTCCTATTGATTGATGGGAAAAAGATGCTAATAACTATGGTGGTCATGCATTATATTTTCTATGAAATATTCAAACTTTAAGAGTTTAAAAATTGTTTTTACCAGTTAAATCGAACAGATGAAAAATATTGGTTTCTGATTTTGAATGTTTAATAATGCTTTCTTATATTCGCTTAATGAACTTATTTCAGTACACGTTATGTACATTATTATTGTTTATTGATAATTAATAATAAATATAGACAAAAATAAAACACTACACCTTATAAATATATAAAAGTCAAATGCTTAGTTTATCTGTTCATTACTTTATTTTGGATGTTGTAACCTAACGTATAAATTTTTATAATTTATATCATGTGTAAACTGGGTTTACTCCTATTGACTTATCTACAACATTTTAGAGTTTTTATGATAAGATTTAATTATTGTATCAGTTGCCATATAGATACAATATACATTAAATATGCATTACAGTACAGTCGGCTGTACTACCATGTAAACACGTATGCCATACTTAAGACCTATTGCAATGGTACAAAGTTCATTATTAGTATTTACATGTCAGTGCAGTCGACTGTACAATAGGTATAGTTTCCAAGAAATAAATATCTTTCCGCATAAATGCTGAATTATTTTAGAACAAAGTTTTAACATTTCACATTATATAGGTAGGTAGGCGTGAACGTAAGGAAAATAATATAAATAAACAAATTTGAATAGATTCGTCATTAATTTGAATCCAGTAAAAAATTGAGTAGCTACAGAATTAATTTAGATCCGGGAAAATCGTCTTGTTCACGGAAGTCGGAGTGTGTAGGTATAGATCATTTAGTTGGGAGGCAGGGGTGCGTCGGTAGACGGCGGCGGGCGGCACGGCGCCGTCGGGTCTGGCGCCGGCCCTGATACTACGAACTATCTTTCTTTACTTGGAACATTTTAGTGATTTTCCAACGTTACGTCTTTGTGAATGCCTGAATTACCTGCAACAAAGGCCCATTTGAAATACACAATATAGTGACGTCTGAAATACAACAGAGTTGTAATTTAGTTCATTCTTGTATTGAAGTCGGTTGTATTTTAATATTGAAAAGCAATAACTTTTTATGTATAGTCGTCAGATAATATCACGTTATTTTAATCTGGGAACTAATTTGTTTATATGAAAAAGTGTGACTTACAAAGCAATTCATTGAATTATTGACTTATTAATATTAAGATTATACGTCCTAGAAACCAGATATTTCAAAGATTTATTCCTGGCATAGTAAATTTCCAAATTAGAATTCTAAATGGGTCTATTTTCCTTACCCCGCGCGTTCTTCTCTTCTTGAATAATGCATAGCGCGACGGATGTAGTGCCATTTTATACATTTAAAAATATTTTGAAATTTTGTTTTATATAAACCCTACATTATAAAACGCATTTCCCTCTGTTTACATATCCCATCTAGTAGTACATAAATATATCTGATCTGTAATTTTCGAATGCATCAAGGCTACTTTTTCTATCTATCGATATTATATATATTTTATAATAGACTGAAGAAGTATTATTACTAATAATATTATAATGTAAAAACATATGGTTTCTACTGTTCTCAATAACGGTTCTCTTCCTTGTATATATAATGATAAGCAAAAATTACAACATCTGGGCACGAAATTATTCGACGAACAGTGAAAATCTGAATGTTAATTGCGTGAAACGAGCAAGTGTAGCCGAGCATAAAAACAGTAGAGTTACAGTGGTACGTGAACAAGCAGTAATGTTTGCTAGATTAAGACTGGGTGGGAGTTGTAGCTGGATATTATCTACTCCATTACAATTATCACTTAGCGCTTTAATATCACTTGTTTATTCAAGTTCGTGTTGTGGATGAGTGGAACCACGCTCAACATGGCTCGTCTCAACTGTGTAAAGGATCACGCCCTCACAGAATACTAGGATGCTATGTTTATATATTTTTATGGTGAGTGATCAGTTATTATGGTTGACGAAGCATTACCACCATCAATTACCATGGACTGTGGGCTAGTTTGTCATCCCTTATATTATAAAAGAAATATAACATTCATGGATGGCTCATAACGGATTTTGATTAGGCGTTGAGGAATGTGTGACTGTTACAAAAGAATATTTATATGCTTAGAAGAGTAAGTTAAGCTATTGATCCCGATTGCTTTCATAGGATAGTGCTATATTGAAGGCTTTTAGATTGTGCAAATATTAGGAAAACAAGCATGCTTATTGATTATACGATAAGAATTAAATTTAGTAGGTTGGCAATCAAGTATTGATATTCTCTTTATAACTATTGTAAACCCGATTAGTATAAATCATCTAGCCACAAGGGGTCCTACACTAGTTCTAACAATTCTTTATTCTAAATATCAAGGTATATGTGGTAGACGTACAAAAATTGTCTTTACTTGAGAAATTATTTAACTTCGGTCAAACCGAAGTACGGTAAGGTTACCTTTTAGAAGTTGATTTAGGCAGTAATAATTTCATATCTTAATAGTTTTGTGCTCAAATTTTATGAAAGTTTAACATATATTAAGTGCGATAGCGCTAATCAGAAGACATTTTACATTGCCTGCTATGAACAACATAAGTAGACTTTTCCTCGCAAAGCGTCATGTGCTTCAGGTAACTGTCTGGGTAGGCGTTAGTTGTAAGGTTTCTTAAAACCTTAAACTTGTTATTTTTACAGTTCGTTTCCTACAAAATTTAGTATTTGTAACATAACAATGGCAAGTTTCTGCGTGCATGAATTTAGTATACTTTTGTAATATAATATTGACAAACCTTATTTTTACCTTATCTGTAAGCAGCTTAAAATGTTAAAGGCGGTCTACAATATTTGTTGTTACTTGTTTGACTTCTACAATAAGCTTCTAAGTTAAGAGCTATTGTGTAATTATTTATGTATATTAATATAAAATCAACGCTTCAATAGTTATGCAATACTCAGAACAGTATTCGATATAAATATGGCACTGCAAATGAGAGAGACATTTCTATACGGCGTATAACTTAAGTTCAAAAATTCCTCAAGTACCTTCCAATAATGCGCAGATCGAACGAGCAAAACCTCTACAGGAGTCGTAGAGAAAATTATAACCCCACTTGAACTCAATCGGTGAAACACTCCACAGCGATTTTAAGAGAAGAATTTGTGCAGCGCGTAATACAGACACCTCGAACGCTTCAACAGTTTGTCCACCTAATTTGTTCGTCGCCACTCGACTGTAAAAACAAATAGCCGCTTCCCACATTCCCCCTTTTCGCCAGATAAAGACAGATATATTCAAGCTAAATGGCTGAAAAGAGATAGTTTGCTCTTTGCATTACCCGACTACTGAGCCGCATGAATGAGCGATTGCTAGTTACGTACAAGCTTTCCTCTAGTTTGTACGCCACTGATCATGTTTGTGTGATGTTGTGAAGAGGTCCCTTTGTAATAATTAATCGAGCTTTATGTAACGTTCGTCGGTTTAGATTACTTGTAGCGAACTTTTAATTGAATTTGTTGATCGATTTTGGCTTTTGACGACCGCCTATTACGGTTACTTACTAAATTTTTAGGTAACGTTTTGATTCATTTGTTCTCGTCCTTTGACTATTATTCGTATTGTTTATATTATGACTTCGTTATTCAAAAACTATAAATAAATAAAGATAGTATATTATTGTTATATTTTGAATTTAGTTTATCTGGTAGAAACAGGTTACAGCGCGATAAAACCAGTTGGATTGAGCAATATATTCTTAATATCTTAATTAAACTTTTTGTATATAATTATTATTAATAAAAATGTGACGTCTGATAGACTTAGAGAACTGAAAACGCATTTTGCATTTTAATCTGCACTGCATCTTTATTAAAAATGAATGGTAGTACCATTCGCTCATGATAGTAGTAAAAAGAAAGCAAATTTTCACAATATTTCATAATTATAATTAGCAAAAATAAAGTCAATAATGAATAATTCTATTAAATGACGTTATATGCGGATATAAAATGAAAATCTCGACGTTACGAAGCCTACTTTTAAAGGTTTAATGTACGCAACGAGTGCGACCCAAATAACTTAAGGTAGATGCGTTGTGATTTAAAAATCACATGATGTTACATGGCCGCAAGCTTCTCTCATATTAATACGCCGGCCTACCGTGCCCTCTATACAGCCTCTTTCATCGTAGAACCGGTGTAATGCCTCGCTCTGCAAATGGTAATGGGACACTTAGTTATGGAATAGTAATCTAGGAGAATAGGTGAAACATGCTACGCAGATTGCAGCGCTCAGTGAAATTTTCCACAGCAATCTCTTTCATATATGATTAAAAACAAATGATATATTAAAAGTATAGGATTAGGTTACATATATACATTTTTTATATTATTATTTTAAAATATAAGTTCTATTTCTTAATAAACAAGTAGGATTTTCATAAAATTAACTAATGTACCGCAAGGAAATATTCTTTATCTAGCTAATGAAATAAGCCTAAATTTTCTGTTATTATTCTTTTTATTCCATGTTCAAACCTTTTGCGACAAATCATTACTCAAACTAGATTTAAATATTATAAAATATATATTATGCGATTTTATGCAATGATAGAATAATATCCATAAAACTAAAAGATGGAGGAAGTAGCGACAAACAATAATACCATATTGCAGGTAGAACTTAGGTATGTCATTTTATAATTAATATTATAAAAAAAATCAATCTCAGTCATTTGTGAAGTGTACGAGACTTAAGTACTTAAATGAGTATATTAAGGTTGCCAGGTCCTTTTTTGCATTATTCTGTTAGTAAACAAAGTATTCTAATTATATTTATAGTTGTTCCGTACACTGATTACCGCGAACAATGTTCGTGGTAAACCTATGATAATGAGAAGTGGACTCAATTCTCATCATGTCATAGGTGAATGATAATTAATACAATAATTATATGACAATTGTCATTATTAATTTCAAGGCATTATTAATTTTTGTATAAATTCGGGAAACCAATATTGAAGATGAATTTAAATAAAGAGATTTAATACACAAATACCTCGTCAATCAACTGTTTTAAAACCGCTTTGCTTTACCGATTCATAATTTCAATAATATTTATCAAAATAAAAATATATATAAAACTTTGTCGTCTTGGAAATTATGTTCTTTTTAAGCAATCTTTTTAAAGCTTAAAGTTGATTCGCTGTCGTTCGTTGTAGACTTTTCCAGGACCTTATTTATATTCCTTTATAGAGGTCGTTTCCAGAGACTACTCTTTGTACTAATTGCTCCCTTATGTATTAATAAAATATCGGTAAATTATGAAAAATCTCATAATTATGCGAATATGATTTTTCGAATTTTCGACTTGTATTAATATAACTTTACCTCTTTCATTATATTGTAATCATTATAAAGAATTTCTGTAAGTAATTTTGTGGGATCTATTTGTTTCTTCTAAAATTAACTTTCTTAATTACACTTTGCAAATACTACAGATGATTCTGTAAATCCATAAGATATTAAAAAAAATACAGAGAGTTCCATGAAAAGGTTTCTTTAATAATGGTCGTTCTTAGAACAAACATGTTGATAGAATTCGCATTTATAACATGAAAAATAACGTTTATATATAACTTTTTAATAAGATATGTTATTATCAATATATTAGTTTTCCACAATTCCGCTGCTAAATATAAATCTTTCCCGTGGGTTCATATAAGACCTAAGCCTTACTTTCCAACATGAGCAGATCGTCTCGCCACCTCTGTCTGTACTATATCTTGATCTCTAATTATCCTCTCTAAATCACTGTTACTAGATGACAACAATGTTTATATACTGTGGGCGTGCTTATAGCCTGACAGATAGTAAAACCAACTGCTCCGGTTGCAGCATGTACTCGGTGTAATGGCAGTGAAGTAATTAAGAGTAGACGCAGTAGTAGGTATTTATTGTGCATTGTGCAAGCAACTTGGCTGCGTGCCAGAATGGACCTGAAGCGTTATGAATCAGAACAATGTACTAATTCGCCGATTCTTGCTATCCCGGTATGATAAATTATGTCAACGGTACCGCACCGAACAAGAGAATATCAGGACGATGGATATCGCCTTCCATTCTTTTTCATCCCGATCTCCACACTCTGGAGATCTCTGATTGTAAAACAGGATTTATATTTATTAGAAACACTTACAACTATGGTCTTAAGTTTATAATGTGTTTGTGTTACATTACTATTAGTAATACGTCTACATTTGTTTATTAATTAAAGTGAAAGACTGTACTTTGATTTTTTTATTATTATATTATATATTTTTTTATTATAGACGAACACAATACTTCATTATCATCATCAAATTTTATTCATAGTCCTCTGAATATAGATCTCCCCCATTGATCCCCCACAAGGCACAATCCTGAGCCACTTGCTTACATTCACTTCCGGTGAACTTGCATAGATCGTCTCTCTAACTAGGGGTCGTCCTACACCGCAACTGGCAGTTGCCATTAAAGAACCTCTATTCTCCATCGGTTATCGAGAGTTTAACGAGCCATATGGCCAGCCCATTGCTACTTCAGTTTGCAATGCGTAGCAACCACATCTTGTAATAATGAATGGTAACAATAAGCACATTTGAATGATCGTATATTCAATTACGGCATAAGTGGACTAACAGCCTTAAAAGTTTGGTTATAACAATGCTGGACTATGGTTAGAATTCAGCGAAGTATTCGTAGTTTTTTATCTGCTATAGAGCTATTCGAGCACTCGTAGCCATCTTCCGTATATGTAAGAGAAATGGTAAGGGTCGAACAATACCGGCGGAGACTGAACGAACCGTGCAGCAATAATCCCAAATGCAAGACGTAAAACGAGGACCGTATTGTGAGAAGAAAATCGAACTCGAATGTCGCGAGACGAAAAGCTCTTTGTGCACAATCAATGGCCCCTCGATTGCTGATAACTTTCTTTACAGTTTGTAAGTTTGAGTTCGAAACTGCTGTCGGCGTATCCATTCTAGCGCGAGCCGAGTCCTCCTCGGCTGTGAATAGCTCCCAATAAATATTTATAGAGCCAATTTCTTAATTAATAAACTGGTGATGCTATCTTCACTAAATTTCGTGCCAGTTCAAAATGTAATACTATCATTACTAGGAATTATTTTAAAATTTTCATCACGTTTAGCTGAGCTTTTGAAGTTGTTCTTTCTAATTAATAAAACAGAGTTGAAAACTTTACGAGTAAATGTACTCTAAATTAAATTTTCATTGGATGCTCTTTCGTGGATTGTAAAAGGTTTGTTTATTTTCTTGGTTAAAATTATTTTCTGTTAGTAATTTTACTCGCTGAATAAGCATAACCAATTAACTTAACTAATATTTTTAATGTTGTTTTACATCAAATCTATGAGATTGTTAACAATTTATGAATTATATAAATGTAATTTATATTGTCCTATTACACATTACCCGTTGTAGTCTCATCAGAGAGTGTAAGCGTAGCGTGCCTCATCAACCGGCGGCAATAATTCACAATCTTCTCGTTAAGGCAGAAATTAAGATCTTGCCTCGTAGCGGTCACGTACGGGGTCAACTTGTTTGAAATACGAAGGAGCTCCATCGGTCCAGCTTGTTAAGCGACAGAGCGTGCTTTTATTACACTAAGGCGTGCGCCACGGACGCGCGACTCTTGAATATTAAATCATCCACTCTGGGTCATGCATATTGTCTCGTCCCCGATAATAATCCAACTTGGGCTTCTACTGTACGTACGGCTCTGTTTGTACCTGAATAGGTATTCTTAGTGCCATCGGAGCTCGCCAATCTGTTGCATCGTAAAAGCATCGCCAATGACGCAAGCGAATCGTTTGTAAAGAACTTTATATACATTTGCGCGACTGTCTCCTTTGGCGGGGTTGGCAGAGATAAGGAGTAATTTAAACAAGCAATGAATTACTCATTTTTCCTTACTTTCGTTACGGTAATAAAATGGAATACGTCATTACCTAATTATTCCATTTCTATTTAAAAGTTAAGTCACATAGGTCCGTCTTCGGACACACGAGTAGCTTAATCTTTGGCTTCAGTTAGTGCTTGTTCAAAATTAATTTGAATTTAGAATTCACAGCCAATCAATTTTTACCAGAGAACATTTACACTTCTAATAATTCATCCACCAAAGAAATACATATGTCTGAAATTTCAACATGAAACTAAGGATCGGAGTTTGTCTATTTTATTTTGTATTTTTGGTCGTTTTTTTTCAATGTTCGAAATTTTTTTCGAAACAGAAAGCAAAAATTAGCTATTTCAATGTTTTGCATATTAAAAGGCAAATTATTTTAGAAACTTTTGTTAGGCATTACATGATCATAATCTAAATACATAATCTTGAAAGGGTCGGATAATAAAACATGGGTTTTTAGTATAATTCCTTTTGTTCTTCTGTTGTTTAAAATATGAAGGCATACCCCTTTTGATGTATCTATTGGGTTGCTTAATAGGTTTCAACGTTTTGTTACTTATAAGATTTATAGAAGAAAACAAAAATTATAACTAAAAATTAATCTCTATCGTTATTTACTAAGTTTTCCTAGCTATCGACCAACTTGTTGATGGCGTTTTGCCCAAAATCATCTTTGTTGTTTTGAAGAAGCTGAGTAGTTTGTTAGGTCATCAACATTGGCAAAGGTTATGCCCCTCATCTATTTTGACATGGAAAAGGCGATAATTCTTTGTCACGAATTCTGGAAAGTATGATGATGTAGAACGTCCCATTCAAGATCATTTAGAGCCTCCTAGACAATGTCTCCATTGATGTTCGTCGGGGTAGGAAGGTCAACCGGAGTGAGGTTATTTATGAACTTCGTAAACCAATCTTGAGCGATCTCCGGACATAAACGAGTAGCATCTACTCACAAATGCTAAGACCTGCCACTGAAACATTTTACACGATGAAGGGAGAAATAGAACAGATTTGTAAAGTCAATTTTTTTGCTGTCTCCAAGGTCCAAATTAAATGTCTGACTAAGGATAAAATTTAATTCATTGGAATAATTTAGGTAAATAGGTTTGTAGAGTTGATATTGATTTTTTTGATTACATGTTTTTACCTAACCTAAGAAAACTAAAATTGCCTCAATAAAAAACACCGAACGCAGCAATTTCAAGTTAATAGATAACGTGTTTGTGTTAATTAAAAATCATTGAAGTTTTCAAATATCGTAACAGTTCCATTGAATGAATCGAGCACAGAAACCGAAAAACTACCCAACAAAGGCCACTTGATATCGGTTTTAAGGTTCAATATAGTATGTAGGTATTCAATATATATTTATAGGAAGTGAAGTAATATCTATTGTTTATCAGTTCGTAGTTTTTAGTTGAAATTATGATAACATAAAAAAACAACTGTTAAAATAGTTAAAAAAAACAAAACATTGAGCTGTAAATATAATGTTTTACGCATTTAAACATTTACAGATCTATATTATAAATATATATGTATTTCTTGATAGTTAAATTGTAAGGAAATTATAATTAATTGCAATCTTATTTAGTCTCAGCGTTCATTACAATCATGAAGTCATGCCGTCATTTGTGTCGTTGAGATTGTTTATTATTTAAATCTTTATTAGATGTCTCTATATGTATTATACCTTTACGAACAAGTTTAACGGCAACTGAAGCCGTGTTAAATACCACTCCGACAGGATTAATATGCAACGTAATAGCATTACAATTATCAAACTTCTATATGAAATGCTTGCATTTTAGATGGGTTGTAATCCGATGCATTGAGGCACGACGGAACACACGACAATAATATTAATAATTCTAATCTGTTATGATTTGCGACCAGTAAGCTCGAGGGAACTGCGGAATCCGCACCATAATTGTTACCTCACGTATCGAACCTGTTTTGTTATGCCGTTTCCGTATCATGTTGTTAATGAATTGATTTAATTTATTAGATCATTTAATCACGGTTTATTTTTAAGCGGGTTAATTGTATAAAAATATTTTAATGGTATGAAAGTATTGTGTTAAAGTACGATTTTTATTTGCCCTGTATTTCAGAGTAGTATTTTTTTTAAAAAAGAGCCTCATGATCGACATGACAGACTGTCCATAGTTCACTGTTGATCATAGGCTTCCTCAATGGATTACCATAAAACATGATACTGAGATTCCGAAAATGGTCCAAGCCGAGGTTTCGCACCTCCTTAAGAGGGGCCCTCGGATCATATTCGCCCCCCCTCTGTCACCGTTGACGTTCCTCGTCCACAGGGGTCAGAGTGCAGTGGAGTGTCAGCAGTCATCGTGCCAGCAGCAGCGTCGTCGTACTCCTTACTCGCGGGCCCCATGTTCGCAATACACATACTCAAAAAAAAAACGATTCTGAGCCCCCAACATCCATCGACTTCCAGCAATCTTAAATGGAACTAGGATTTCATTAAATAATTTCAGATAGACGTAGTTATGGTATAATAAGTCAATTGGCTCGTCCGGGGATAGTCCACGCCCTCACATGATATCATCGATATATCGTCCTAACGCAGTTGTGTTTTGTATGATGAGAGTGGGAGAGATGAGGGGATGAGGGGAGAGGTGAGACATTGTATCTGGTTCCTTATCAAGGATCAATGAAAGTGCCACAGTAGTCATTTATCCATGTGTAAACTGTGTTCTCGTTTATCGTAATATCATTAAAAAAAGGAATATTACGATTTATTCGTTATATGCGCGAATGTTAAGAGTAAGTATACAAGTTATTGGGATTATTGGTTTTATTTGCTTACTACGTGAGACGCAGTAGAGACAAACTCTTTTAAACAAATGTTCTGTGAAATCCAGTGACTTGAAACCTGGACTTAACCGAGTACAAAAATATTTATCTCAAAGTAAATTATGCGATGTCGGTACTAATAGCTATTTTAGCCTAGAGGAGATATATCCTGCAAAATGAATTGTTTAATATTCATATAATATTCCTCGCACAGTATTACATCTAGGGATCATCCGGTGGTCGTATGCGGACAGCCGGTCACAAAAGGCGTTATGATTTATTATGCATACGTTACCGTAAAGAACACGTGGGCTGAGGTCTATAATGATATAATTCCATACGTAGCGATATTAACATGCAAGGCATGTGGCATCATGGCAAGTTCTTTAGTACATATCCTTGATATTGAAATAAATATATTATATAGTATATATATATATATATATTTATATATAGAAAATTATATATAAATATTTACTATGTGAGGACGTCTATCCCCAGTCGAGCTGACCCGTTCACGCTGGATTTAGACACAAGATGCGTCACAAGTGTAACTTTACCATAGATTTAGATATAGATATAGTAGATACTATACCTATCTAAAATGATGTACGAATATCCTAGATCCATGTAAGATTGCTGGTTGTGTCCATGTTGATGGGTCCAGGTGGCTTGGGGTCATGGTGTCGGTGGTCAGCAGTGAACTATGGACAGTCTATCATGATGGTGTTCTTTTTCTAAAAATACTAATCTCAAATACAGGGCAGTTAAAGGCATAATTTATCTCAATATTGTATCGTAAGTAGCACGAAAAACGCGAAGTTAAGTAGACGGAGATATTGATGATTTTTATTTTTACTAAAATCTCCCCCCCCTCCCAGTAATGCGTAGCATATATACATATACATACAATATAATAAGTAATATAATAGGTAATAAAGTAAGTAGAATGTTTGAAAAACGTATCTGAAGGATTGCGAGCCATTTAAGCTATGAACAATTTTCTGCTATATGATCATATTTATACAAACTAAAGATGTGCCTAAATTATGATGACACTTATTTAAGAGATCTTGACTTAGATCCGAGCAAGACACATTTGCATAATCGAAAATGGGCAGTATATATAGTATATACGGAAGAAAGTATTTTACACGATATAAGAAACATGAGGTAGCAGCGATACATCTCTAAACTGGAATATTAAAGACCGAGATTTTTGAATGAGAACTGTATTAAAATGTCACATTAATATATTTACATTCGGGATATTTATTTGGTGAATTTTGGCAAATATTTTTGAGCTGCCCATTCCTAACCTGTACTGAGACGACCAGTGTTTTAAAGATTTTAAATTATAATTTAGCTTAGAAACAGCTTGACAGAAATTATTGTTATCGGATTGTAATAATGGTAGAAAGAAGATTGTTTAATTGCTAGAACAACTTTCTTAATCTCATGCTTCTAAAAAGGAGAGAAAGAAAAGGCGGTATTTGAGAATTAATTGTTCACACCAAAGAATTAATTGTAGAAAAAGAAGTAAAATGAGTATTAATATGGTCAAGTGAAAAAGACGGACATGTTTCAGGAATGGCTGGCATAACTAGACAACCAATACATATCCAGTAAACAGCATGTACGTTTGCTTCCTCTTCTAAAAAATTAAAGAATCAATCTTCTAGTGCACACGCATTTTTGATTTTATTTCAAATAATCATAAAATCGGTTATGAAAATAACACACGGCCATAAATATCATCAGACGGTAATCATTGCGAAATTTATTTATTTTTAGTTCTGTCTTATAAGTAGATTGTATTTAATTTGAAAATCAAAATTCATCTTACTGAGCAATTTGGTTCATGTTAAAATTATAACATTTGCACTTTGCTAAAAGGGTTATCGTATTCGAATTAGCGATCAGCTAATGGAAATAATTGGCAGCATGTCTGATACGTTAATTCGATAGTCATCAATTACGAATTAAATTATTTTTACAGCTAGTATAGGTCACGCTAATTAACAGCACAAATAGCTGACGCTCGATAGTAAAATAACTCCAACAGATTGGGTTGGATCAATTCAGTGCTGCTTATTTACGGGGCCGTATCATTTGCATAACTGTCTTTAATTACACTATAGTTAGTGTAATTAAAGAGAGTCAACAAGTCGACTTTAGTATTGTTACTTATAACATAATTTAGTTTTTAGTTTTTGTTTGTGTCTACTATATATTCAAAATTATAAGCTTTTTGGTTTTCAAAAGAATAAAAGTATCTTTTTAGTTGAATGTTTCAATCAATAAGTGATCATTTTGGTAGTCGTTTTTCTAAACCAGAAACAGTGAATAAAATGCCAATAGGCTATATAAAATGCATTTAAGCACATTTTTTTACAAGTATTCTTTGAGTTGCTCCTAAGAAATTTGTAAAAATAACGTCATAGAAAATAACTAAAATTGTTTTTACATTGTTATCTCCTATTAATATTTATAAATCTTATAAATGTTTCCGTAACACACTGTGGTGAGTTATTGTAGTCTAAAAATTCATACTATCGTTAGGATAGTTCCAATTGTAACAATGTACGAGTAATAGGATTTTGTAAAGCGCGGTGGAGTTACGTTTCAGCTATAAATTTCTAGCCATCAGTAATGTTTAAGGAATGAAAATGTGCTATGTACTATGTACGTGTGTCCCCTTGTTTTGGCTGAAGGTCACAATTACAATGAGATCCGCAGTTACTTTAGCCGTAAGAAGCCCTGCATAAGCGCAAGCCAGGGTAACGATATCTACGAGTACAGCACATGGGCGACGTCCCGCGACAGTTGGCGAGCGACCAACGCAATGTCGCTGAATGCGGCCTGACCATTCCATTTTATTTTATATGGTTCCATCAGGACCTTTACCGAGAAATAGCTGTGACTTGTGAAGAAATACGTGAATTATGATGATATAGTAGGTTTTGTACAGATTTTGGACTTGTAGGTTCAATTTTTTAGACTAAAAATGGGAAATTGTAGTTATCAGATTATATTTCCGGTTTATTACCGGCGGTGAAACATTACTTCTTAAACTTTAGGGGCTATAGAGCATTTGTGTCTTTGTTTGGTATTGAGAATGTATGTAGGTATCATGGGTTGTCGGAATCATTTTCCATCAGATGATATATCCATATATGGTATAACCATATAACTATCTAGCAACAATGTATAAGTTAGTACCATGATTGTTATATTATGCTCGGTTATTTTATAAGCAATAAAATATAAAATCTACGAAACTTAATTTGTCATATGCAAAATTTATTAACTTATATGAATGTATAAAGATATTTTTAAAACCGATTATAAAATTTTTGGAACGAAATGTGTTAAAGTACTTGTTTTATGTATGTAGTATTTATCGCGGTAGCAAGGGCGATTTATTACCAAGATATTACTACATATTTACTATTTGTACTGTATGCATTTAACCTGCACTTTGATTGTAAAAACACAAACAAATTACATCGACAACTGTTCCTTGCTATAAAAGAGCAAAGTCATAACAATCGATCACAGATGTAACCTTTGAAGTCGCACAGATTGGCAATGTACCAATAGGTTGATTGCAACAAAAAACTTGGTAAATGATATGAAAATATTTTTCGGGTGGATGTACTGCAGCGGTGGTTCACCACACGTTTATATCCGATTATCTCTTATATCTGTTGACTCACAAACTCTACGGTGAATATTAAATACGGCCTCTGCTTTTATCGTGTTTGATTCGTAATTCGTACAGTGAAATAAGGTAAAATAATAACAAAAATGTAAATATAGCGGGAGCTTTGTATACGAGCGGAGCTTATTATGTAAATGATCCCTTATGTGTTTTGTTGATAAAATTGTGAACGCAATACACACGCCTGGGACAAGGTGTTTCGTGATATATTACGCCTGTTAAACGTTGAAATCCTAATAAACGTACGCCGGAGCCGTTAAATTGTGTGAACGATTTAGGGATGTTTGAGGACAGAGAAATTCAAACCCTGGTGTTTTGGTACAGTGACTCGATTTTGGGTTTTAATTAAATTTGAATTATTATGCTTGTGGATACTTGTGGTTATTTATATATTTACACGATGTTATCAGTTACCGATCTGAATATATTCGGCCTAGAATATTATGATGCGGTGCAACGAGGTTTTTTATTTCATAGCATTTTTAGATGAAAAGAAACATATCGAAAATATCTATGAATTCCGAATCCCACTGAAGGACTTACATGTTTTCTAAATCCATTTCAAGAGCCATTTGGTACACTTGGCTCAAAAATCATCAGGGTTGGGCCTTGTGCATAGGGTTTTAGTTTTCTTTTTCTTGGGTTGAACCCAAGGTTACCTTTATCTTTTGGCCACATTACGATTAGCAAGCATATTGCTAAACATTTTTCAAACTAAATATATATAATATTCTATTTTGTGAATTGTGAAATTATATTAAATTAAACGCTCTATACTCATTTATTGAAATTTATCCACCTATTATGGTAACACACAAAACAATAGAACATAAAGCATGGACCAGAATGTTGTTTTTATTGTTATTCCCCCGTGTGGTCGGCATTGGTGCGCACGGCGGGTCGCCTCGAAATTTCCCACATCGCGTAATCGAGCCTGAATATGAGCGCATAATTGCTTATTTGCCTCATTTAGGATTCACTCGCGACCTGTACCGGCAAATATTACAATTGCCCGATGGGGCAGTTCTTCTGATTGAAACAATAAATGAAAAATTAATTTTATACCACGATATTAATGCCATTTTATAGTGGAATATCGTACGTTATTATATATTCTATGTACGTTATTTTATATTATATATTTCATATTTTAGTAGTAGGTTAAGCATCATCTATATCATAAGTATCTAACTAGAGTAACTACGAAAAACTTAATTCGACTTGCGGAGGATAAAGTCGGGTGACGAGAGGACCATCCCCAGCAGTGACCCATGTCCCAATAGTTGGACAATAGTCTGATTGTGATGTATTTATTTATGTATGTATACGTACATAAAATATGAACATACTCGTATGTACATATTTTATGTATTACTAAGGATACTTGTCTCCAATACCTCTTAACTCAAAAGTTTTTAATGTTACGACCAAATTTTTATGCAAAAAGATTATATAAAGTAAATTGACGATGATTTCGAATGGTATATAATAAAACAAGTAATATATAATTTGATTCTGTGCTGTCATTGATATTCTGATATTTCTATTGTGTAGCGATAAATCAAATATGATTATTTGATTGTTTTTTTATTGAGCAGATAACATATTATGATGTTTAACCAAAAGATACTTCTTTAAATCGTTATATTTCGACATTAAAAGTAAGAAGAGTATTTGTAAGAAAGTTGTTGAAAGTATAAAAGTGAAATTTCATTCCCCAGAAGGAATATAAAAAATATTTTGCTTTATGTAATACCGCTTGTTTCACTTTTAACCTAGTACACAAATATTTTGTTGTTATTCCTTTTGTAACGACATTTTTTTTTTCAGGTAAGTCACAATTAACTACACAGGGAGGTAAGAATTTATGTTACTATGGTTTTGATGTCTATTTACAAAAATACCTACGGTTACATTTCAAGGAAATTCATTACACACTAGAAGAAGGCTCAATCTAGTTGCGTGCAAGCAGATTTAGAATATTCAGCAAAAGAAAAATTATCCTACTTTCTAAGTTTGCAATTAAAATAGTCTTTCTATATTAATATTATATTAAATTATTAACACAAACACGGTTACATATACATAAATACAAACAAGCAACATTTACGTAGACCCAGTAGTGTAGAATTTAAAAACTCGAATGTTCAACCGACGCACGATTCCCTAAAAAAGTCAAACACACATGGAATAAGTAATACTTCTCAGTGGATGAAAATGACCAGCTTTGATTGAACCCATTAACAAGTACGACTCGTCGTCTTTTTAAACAATGTTAAGTTACTCACTACCTAGACCCTTGACACATATATAAAAATATCATTGGATTGTATAAAATATATAGATCTATCATCTCCTCCAATGATTTTACACATGGAATAAGTAATACTTTTCAGTGGATTAAAACACGAGCTGACCAGCCTCGATTGAACCCATTATCAAGTACGACTCGTCGTCTTTTTAAACAATATTAGGTTACTCTCTACGTAGACCCTTAACCTTATTAATTTATTTCTCGTAAAATATTCAATTCAAATTAATATTATAGGCGATACAAAAATACCTCTATTAGTAGACCACTTTGATTACATTTGTCTTAAATTTTGCTTCACCCATCAAGCAACTTATGTAAAAGATGTATGTAAAAATTTGCACATATCTCTACTGACTGAGTGAGTGATTAAAAGCCTGACCATTCGGACATGAAGCACTCGTCCGTTAGTTTACTTAGAAGTTTGCCAGTGATACGTTGAACGGGGTTCGTATTTGGTAGCCCCCTAACGTTTTCATCATGGAACTCAAACAGAGCAAACAACTGCGGGTCCGTGAAGAATTTCTCCATAACGCTGTTTTTGCGGGTTCGTTCTACTATTATACGTGCAGCCTAGCGTACTGTTTGCAGCGGTTCTCGCTCTCCGTTATTTTCAGCTTATCATTTCATACTCGGCACTGTTTCAACGCGTTATTTTAGCGTGTTTGCAATGCATTCATATCTTTATGTTTCTAAATGGAATTCATCCTGCTCCTGTGGGTATAGGCTGGTGTTAAGTACGGTTTTAATTTGCTAATGCGCGCTTGTCTACCGGTTGGAGAAATTGTAAATATTATCTCGCGATGTTTGTATGTGTAGCCATCGGTTTGTTACTGTCATTTATTACTTTTATAATTTTTTTTTGTAATAATTTCCAAAAACTGGCCAAATGTGTGGCAAATATGGGGGAGATTTCTTGTTCACTTTATATTTTTTTGAAGTCAGCTAATATTATATATGTATCTAAATACGCAAAGAAAATTATAAAGCATATAGCACCGATCTAATATAGATATTACAGTAAACAACATGTTCCACTAGGTCCAAATTTAGGGTTTTCAAATTATTGTATAAATAATTAGTTTAAATAAAGATGAAACAATATTGTTTTACAGAACTTTTTTATTAGAATAAAATAGACGATAGAAATATATTTGAACTCTTAATTAAAATACTTCAGAAAAACATGAAAGGAAACAATAACCGGTGTCTCATAGTCATAAAAGAAATAATATATAAAAAGTGATATTGCATTTTATTACCGAAAAATAAAACGCTGTTTCTTCCGCGACGGCTGTCAAACGAAGCAATAAATAACGTATACCTCAACGTAAAACATATTTGACTGCCTACTAGTGGAGTATATTAATCGTCCATTTTATACTTCCAGTAAATATAGCCACCGAACATAATTTATAAATTCCATAACGAATGACAATGCAAATGAACAAACAGACGGACAAACGGACGTGTCTACACAAACGTTTCGTAATCGTTGCGAATTCAGCGATATTGCAAAAGAAAACAACATTGTGCTTGTAACAATGCCCTGAGAATCGGCAAGTAACCCGCGTGAAACAAGGCCGCTAAGTGCATTACATTTATTGCCTTGCTTTTTATTACATTACAGTTTAATTGTTTTAAAACCAAAACCTGTCAATTCAATTCGTACCATACAATACATATTTTTATGACAAAAAAGCGCGCAGTCCACCTGCAGTGATGAATGCGGCTGTGTCAGCGTCTACTTTTTCCATTGCATCTATTGCCACTCTTCACTTCCCTACACTCACTATACTAAAGCTCTCACGGCAGCTATATGCAGCTATTTCATATTGATATTCTGTGAGGGTATGAAGCTTCTCGGGTCGAGTCAACCCATTCATGTCCAAACAGTTTTTAATTTAAATATATCAGGTTTGTTAATACTGTCTAATAATAAAGTCTATTTCTATTATAAGTTCAACTGAGCTGTACAAATATTGCCACGATCTTTACCGACGGTGCTCATTAAGAATTATTCCTCTATTTTTGAAGCTTATTTGAAAGTTTTCTATATTTTGTTGCGAATAGGCAAAACATCAAGGATTTGTAAAGTTTTGACTTCATACCGCTAATTTTGGATATGGTTATAGAGCAAAGGTATAATCTATATACGCATGTAGTGACATGTTTCTGATGTTATTGTCTACAAAATATTAAACCACTTGAAACTAACTACTGACTACAGTGTTACCGAGAAAATATGCATCTGAGACATTTATCAGTTTAGCATGAAAGATTTATGATTATTAAAATATTATTTCTAAACAAACGCGAATGCAGTATGTCCCAGTGATAAGCAACTTGCCGATGAATGAATTGACACAATAGTGAGACATGTATATACTGCAATTTAGATGAAATCTTTTTGACCTTAAGTGTTATTTAAAGTGTTATTAGCGCTATTTGTGGTAAGATGTGAAACAAAAGACTTTAATTCTGTGGGTTAGTAAATTTTTGTTACATACAATACAAACCCATGTACTATTTATGACAAGTTTTGAAGATAATAACGTGAAGGTCTAACAATATATTTCTGTAACCATTCCTTCCATAAACTAGTGGTTTATAGAAAATGGCTACCGAGTCGCGAATTTTAGGAACGATTTTAAATAACGTGTTTCAAAAGAGGAATGCCTCCATTTAAAACCAAAGACGTACTTGTGTCGATATTGTTTGCTTTCTATTGTCTTAAAAATATTTATTTTAATTTAATTCAATGAACTTATTGCGTTGAATGTTTGAGTATAGTTTTATTGTAAGAGTCGAATTCAATATTAATTATATCAATATTTTTTAAACATTATTCTTAACTGACAGAAATGGAGAGACAGCTACACTTTCATCTCTTAATCTTTACATATGTATATCCTGTATTTTTTACAAGAATAATTATTATGTGCCAAAAATAAAAATTGTTTAAATATACCCAAATAAACTTTGACTTTAAAATAGATAAAAATGATGACAGAAACTGCTTTATTTCTATCATACGTAAAAACTAAGACCGTCGCTCGTTATCAATTTCCTACCTAATCCGACGTTAATAATATGCAATATGATCGGTGGAAACGTCATAAGTGAAACGTTTATATAAAAAAACCATGATATAGATTCAGTTCTATACGTATGTATTATAGTCAAATTAAGTAAACACAACCGTCGCCAATTGCCGCACGTACGCAATTAAGCATCCTATTTAAAGGATGTGATAATTGGCCTCTTCCGTTTCTCATAGACTGGAATTTATATTAGACAATAATTGAGGTATTATTGCAATATATCGTTCCTGAATTGGGTTAGATACGCAATATATAATGTGCGATTAACTTTATTGTAGTTTATTTAATTTAATTATTAAATTATTGGGCCTTGATAGTGTTTACGTTAATCGACCGGTGAATTAGGTATCTGGACGGCAACGCATCTGGATTAAGATAGCTATGTCCCATAAAAAGGTACTTCTCAGTTGTACGTGATGTGAACAAGTTCCACGAAAAAAACAATTGAACTATATTGTAATTAAGTCTAACACTCGCCGGTAAAGCCCCACTGTAGTTCGTTTATAGCTGCAGCAGAAATGGGTCGTTTCTATACCGGTCGACCAGGAACCACGCGTTTCGTATGAATCTAGGAAACCAAGTTCCTGTTTACTGATAGCGAGGTATTATATCCGAGTCCTCTGGAATGACAACGCCATTTTCGTTCCGAAATGTGAAATGTATGTAGCGGCGCAGTCAACGGTTAGCATCAGTCAGAAAAAAACAAAATACATGACGAACTGACCAATATTCAAGTCAATTGCAAGTAGAATTAAGTTATAAGGTCAATTGAGGTGAGGGATGCAACTCTGTAATGTAAAACAATATAAATAACTTAATATTAATGTACTTTACTTAATATTATATTAATTTCATTATTAACAATAACATAAATAACACGAATAACTAGCTTTCTCCATAAAAAATATTACTGGATGTTTAAAAACTTGAATTCCAAGTTAACCCAGTTGGGCGGTTCACGCTTAATTTACAAGAACTACAATAAATGATATGAATGCAATAATATACATTGGATAAAATCAGTTAATTTCAATGACTGCATTCATTGTTGACATTATTATTGATATGTGAATAAAAGTACATAAATATTGGATCATCCTACTAATTTTATAAATATGAAGTTTTGTATGTTTGGATGTTTGTTATTCAATCACGCAAAGGCGCCTGAAAGGATTTGTATACAATTTGGCACATATATAGTTTATAATCTGGATTAATACAATTGATAGTTTTTATCCTTGTGTATTGGATGGATTAACAACTGATATCTATTTATGTTACAACTGGTATCTACTTGCAACTAAAAATAACTGAAATGTCTACATTCGATAAAGTGTAATGTTTCAATTACACTTTTACTATTTATTGTCAAAATTATATTCTTGGTTCCGAAAAATACAAACAAAACACTTGGGTACAACCGGCTTCTATTTTTATCTATTTACTTTCTTAGTTACATATATTATATGCTCTATGTAAACAAGAATACTGATAGTATTGCGCTTTATTTTTGTATGTCAACTAACTATTTAGACCTATAGGTCTATATAGTCTATATAGTGTCTATTGTTTAATGTATGTAGTGTATTTTAAATAATACAGAACAATTGCAGCTACTATTATCGAAACATTGAAATGTTAGAAAAAATAATAACATTTACAAATAGGTAATTTTTTGCAATTAAAAAAGTTAATTGTTTAATTAGTTAAATATCAGGTAACATGGTTTTCTCAGTTGGTACTTTTATAGAACAGTGTTTAAAAACGGTCGATGCGTGAAATGGCCATATTTAGTTACACGTTTTCTGTAGGTTGCTGGACGCGCCGACCCTAAACTTAAACGGTCTTAAAAAGTAATAAACATGATTACCACCTGCTTTCGTCTTCCTCCGTCCCCATTTTTTAAAACTTTTTTTACGCATATTTAGCGAGCATTCGATCGGAACACCATCTGTTGTAAAGAGTTAAGATGTAGACAGAGCAAGTTTAGAAAAAAACATAGAATATCTTTAACTTAGCATTAGAAAGTGGCATAGCTACGCTGCAGATTGTTACTAGCCACAGAATGGATGGGTCAACTCGGCCGGGGTAGAACCACGCTCTCAGCGTAAAATGTTTTGTTTCGTATGGCGAGTGTAGGGATGCGGAGACCTTTATTACTGGTGACGAGGCATTCTATCTCAGTCCTCAAGGGTGAAAACGCATCTGCATATGATTCCTTGTCAAGGATGAATTCATCAGTCATGGTCTGCAGGAATCATTTACCATCGGGTGTACTGTACGCTCGTTTGTTACTCTCGATGTAATTAAACAAAAAGACACTGCCATCAATTAGAAGTGCCATAGGCTTATGTTCCACAGTGGAATATTGATAGATTGTGATCATCACTATGATGGTCATGATAATTGTTTAGAAATAATTCACTTAACGAGAGATTTAGATCCAGAGTAAATCATTAACTATATGTATTATGGACTCGTTTTCGGAATTTTATAAATGATAATTAATAGCGGTCCCAACAAAGATAATATTAAAGATATTATTACAAATATATTTATAATAACATCATTGATATAAAATATATCATATATATATTGGCCTTTTCATAGAGATAATTTCAAATCTAACGGCAAACAAACATACTTAGCAACATGGTGCATGTAGTAGGAGACAAACTGGTAAACAACCATTAGCCATTTTCTAAACGATTTTTTTCGACTTAATTCATTGTATATTTACCTTACATTTTATAATTCTTATAATGATATGGCAGCGGAAAATGACTAGACTAAAACTACGAAGTATGACTAGACTTCATTAATATCAATTTGACTAATGGAGAGTATTCATTTGTGAAATAGAAGCAATGCGACACGACGCGACGGTGAACAAATATTTTGTTTGTGTTAATTACGATAATTGATCTGTTGAAGCAACTTTGTGATATGTTTGAATTTTCATATACAAGTTGCGTATTTATTATAATATACATACTTTAATAATTAAATTTATAACTAAAATAAAACACTGTATTAACGGCTAGCGAGCGATCTAAACGACATTGGCTGTATATGACTAGTATGTTAAATTGCCATATTGAAATAGTAGATACAGTTGGTGAATTAGTGTTAGAAGTTAGGTAAAATAGCCCTGTATAGTGTTGCTAATTAGTGTTTGAAAATTTAATTAAAATGCAAACTCATTAGTTCCGTTTTAAAACTAGCCACGGGCGAAGTAAAGGAGCGGTTTCACAGGCCGCAACGTCCGGAGTTAGGGCGCGCCCTCACGCTAACACCCCATTAGTTACGCCAACAATATTTCATACGCGCTCATATAATATGTAAGCGACACATCCGCATTTATGACACTTTGTCGGGTGGAATAGTAAAAAAAATGTTTTCGTGATAGAATTATTTACTGTATGTACCGTACCGTAGAGGGCAAAAAGTGTCGGACATTCGGTCGCTGTCTATTTCCCTATAGGGCATTTCAGAATACCACAGCGGCCGTTTGTAATTTATTCATCGTCGTCCTCTCTGCTGCTATAAGTTTTTTAATTTGAAACAAGGCAAGTTCAAAAACGAAAATTGTGTAAAATACGAAGATAAAGCCTAAAATTTTGTAAACTTATGATCTTTTCACTAAATTATTGGCCCTACATTCATTAACGTTAAGCAAAAAAATCATTACGCAAACACCTTATTGATCCGATTATCACCCCTGATATTTTAGGTGGCATCACTCGTCACTAGTAATAGCTCATGGACCCCTGATTCATGAGCACTGTAATAGGAGAAGCACTAACGTCAACAGAATCCAGAAGCCAGTAATAAGGTTTGTTTGTTGCTGGTTTGTTTTGTACAATAGCAACATAACGCGACTGTGTTTCGTCGCCTAAGTATAGGAATCTGCATCTGCATTATGTTTTCTTGTCGAGGATGCATGTGGGTGACGTGGGCTGCAGTCGTCCCCTATCATCAGGTGGACTGTGTTCTCGTTTGTCACTCTCAATATTAAAAAAAAAAAATAACTACTACTTTACTTTTGTTTTTTTTATGAACCGGGGCGAGCAGTCCTATTTACGCCACAGCTAGCGGCTTGCCTTTTTACAATGTACAAAATAGTATTTATATCTTATTGGCGTCTTAATACAAATGCCACATTCTAATTAGAGTCTACAAAGTATGTTTAGCTGTAAAAAACGTAAGAGTCCTATTACCGCTTCTCACAATGAATGCCCTTTGTGTAATCAGGTATAATATATTTAGAGCTCATATTATATATTTATATATGCGAATTTAAGTCACAAACGAGCAGTTCACCTGATGGTAAGTGATAACTGTAGCCTTTAATTATCTACATCCATCCTCAATATCCATCCACTAGGCTCAAGATGAACGTGCGTTGTCATTGAGATGGAATGCCACGTTTCCAATAACGGTCTTCGTTACACCACATTCACAATACGAAACATTACGAAGCATTGTTCTGTTGTTTCACGCTAGTATTCTGTAAGGGAATCGCTTCTTAATTATATAAAACAGTTGCACAGGAGCTCGACCGCTGTTTAATATTCCACTTAGTCTACTTATGTATAGCAGTGAATGGTGAAAGAAGCCTTATTATACAGATTTATTGATTACGTTTAAATAAGAATAGGATAATCTTGCTACGTGGTCATGGGTTTAGGATATGTATGTAGCTAGAAACTGATTTTGTATATGAATATTTTGAACAAATACAGTTTGTATCATTGGCTGTTCAAGTGGTTCACTGGTTTGTAAGTAGGCCCATAAATATTTTTACAATTTTGAATATCAATCCCAGTTTAGAAAATATAAACGTTTCTTGCTTGTTTTGTGTTATATTGAAATTAGCTAGGACGACGAAACATCCTCTCAAGCCAGAAATTGCCGAAAAATATCTTGCTTATACATGTATATAGACACACCTTTCCATTAATAGCATCGACTCAGATGAACCCAGGGAACTGAAGGGCATAATCAGGGTATAAGGTAAGATTTGATATTGATTATTGATTTAGAAGTGATACTAGTTAATAAGGATTAAAATATGTACCTAATAAACGACGTAAAAACTAAAATGTGGGGCAAATATCAATGGGTTTTGATTCTAAACTCAATGCGAGCACTTTGCCTATTCTAAGAGTACAGAGATTTTTGGAACTCAGGTGTTATTTGGGCCTCGATCGGGCCTGGAATATATAACCCTGGCTATGCATTGACATTGTTCCTTGACATGAGATGATTTCCATATCAAGGAACACACTCTCACAAAGTACTATAATGAAGTGAGTTTATGGGATTTGTTTAACAAAAATGGATATATATCTACAGCAAATATGGATGTAGGCATTAGGTGCATAATATAATTACTCATAATATATTTACATTTTACAACTATTATATGTATAACATACATTAGAATTAGATTTGGAAAGTGTATGTAATTTGTCTGCATTCAAAGAAAATTAAATTTTCAATTGGAAGTAAGATTTTACTACATTAATGTAGGTAATTTGAAATTATTAAATTCTAGTATTAGTAATACTATGAATTGCGTGTATGTATTGCTTGTAACAGTTGCGGGTATAAATCCGCTCAAGGTTTTGTCCAAAAACTATGGGCTGAAGCTCCATTGTTGCGAAAGTAACATTACGATTTATTGATCCATTGATATCTTATCGCCTCTATTTATCTACGGCGGCTTCATCGGAATAAACTTAGGTACATTAGAGCGTATTGTTTCTGTGTAAATATTTGATGCAACATGAATAAGTTATTTAAGTATTTCCGATGACCGCACCAATGATGAGTCGAAAAGTCTGTATGAGTTATGGGTTAGAATACTTCTAAATTCGCGCACAAATGATTGCTTTTCATTCATTTATCGGTGCTTAGTGACTGTCTATGCGTACCTAATATTGACCATTATTTTATAATATTAACGGTGACAAACGAGCACACAGTTCAAGTGATGACCGTTACTCATAACATTTACATCCATCCTTAACAAATATTCAAGATTCCAATACGTTCTCATCCGTAAGAACTGCGATGGCCCTTGTTACCTGTAATAAGGTCTCCGGATACTTACACTCCTTAGTTAGTTAGCTTAGTAACGGTAATAGAGTAGAGTACTACTTCTAGTTCTCACTGGTATTCTGTGACGGCGTAATCTGTTCGCGGTCAAATTCACACAGCATGCAGCTGGAACAGAAACGAGATGCAACGTTTCTCTAACTCTCTTAATTTTCACATGTCTTTGTTTTTCCCATTAAACAGTAAAGAAGACAAAGTTTCTATGAAGCTTTCCATCGTATAGGCAAGTGGAAAAAGACCTTTGGCCTTTGGCTGAAGACCAATAACGTGACTTAATAAATACTTTTCTATGATAACACAAAACCGCGAAGTAAGGCGCGATAAGATATGAAAAGATCTCATCAACATGTCCAAATATGGGGCAGCTACAAAGTTCTCTAATCCAATCATCAATGTTTAAAAACTGGTATCTAAGGCTCTATATATCGGAAGCGAGCATTTGCTATCATATTATTGTACTTTGTTCATATTTTCTCACTAAGATGATGAAGCTAATAAAGGGAACCCCACTTGGAATAATGAATGTAGTTCCAATAATAATACTCGGAAATATTTCATTAAATATTTAACTTGAGCATTGTGAATTATCCTAATGAATCCAATGTTAATGGGTTAAACTCAGCGATTTCGCCAAAAGTTTAGAAAATCTTATGCAATTATGTGAAGTGAATGTAGCCCCAATAGCGTAAATTAATAAACTTTCGAAAGCGAAATTCGATTTTTTTTATGACAATAAATGACATAAAAATTTGTGAAGTTTGTGTTTAGCTATCATATGAGTTCGAATACACCGATTCAAAACTAGAACAAAGCATAACGAGAATGCAGGCAACTAACTCGAAAGCCAAGTTTTTTTTAAATGCATGACGCGAACGGATGAAAAGTCAAATAACACGAGTACATCTACACGATTCATATCTACCCTCCGTCGAAAAAGTAATGCGAGGTAGAAAAAATATATATCTATTCTAATGTCACATATATACAGCGTGTAAGTGGGAAAGAGACAAAGGGATGTTTTTGTACACCTGCCACGTCACCTGGCGCGAGCCTCGTCCATATTTGATTAGGTTCTGTAGGGGTCGACACTCTTAACTATGCTAGTAGCGAACTGAATTGAAGTTTGAATTTGATGACTTGCATTGTTTCCTTAGTCTCTAAATTTAAATAATATAAGCGTCTATCTTTTGAATTTTTATTTTTTAACCTATATGGTAACAAAGGTTAACGTAGTTTGAAACAACCCGTCCTCGCGGGGCAAGGACGGGTTATTCCAAATTCGATCCGACTTAAAACTCACGACCTTCGCCGCATATGGCAAGGCCACGGGATCGCTTACGCATACATCTGTGGCTCTATTAGTGCCATCTTCTCATCGGCAGCACTTTCTCACCCGTCCCCAGGGAAGGCGCACTAGAATATGAGAAGTGCCTTCTAACACGGGCTCCATCCTGACGTCGATTCCTTCGAGACCACAACCCAGTTAGGTAAACGAAGACTTGGAAGAACCAGCCTTTCTGGCCTCCTTAAAATCAACCCATCCCACACCGCCACCCCTTATCCCTTCAGTCCACCTGCGCACGTCTAAGGTGGGTCTAGTTCTTTTTTTATAAAATCTTGGCACGCAAACGACACGTATTAAAACGTAACACACACACATATATTTATATATATATATATATATATATATATATATATATATATATTTATATTTACATATAAAAATTATACAATACTATCCGCGATATCATTAAGAATAAAACAAACGAACGAAATCCTCAAATTAAACAAACTAGCTTTAATGTTCCTAAAACTAAATTAGTTGATATATTGCTATGCAAGCTTATAAACACAATATTAGCACTTTATTTCCCCAAATTAAAATAATTGCTATGCTAATCCGCTATACAAGTACAAGTAGAGAAAGAGAATTTATAATAATTCACGCTGTCATTAAAGTCAAAGAAAAAACTATAATATTATGCTCAACTTCTGAATAACCGTTAAAAATAATGTTTGGGGCTTTAGTAACCTCACCGCAATACCACAATTCAAAAGCTTCAACGTCAAGTCATATCGGCGATTAATACACGCCATAACAGTATACTGTCCGTTACCGCTTTGAATCTCCATAGTTCTTGTCCATTGGAGTCAAAAATATATAGAATTAATATCCGTTTATTTTAAATATAAGTAACTAATAAATAAGTGAGAGAAATATATTTGTTATGTTCCATTAGAATAGCTAGTGGTACTAGATAGTTTAATATTGAAAGGGTTTGAGTCTTACACGTTTTGACTCTGTACATCTTGATATGTGCCTGCAATAAAAATGATTATATTTCTTCATATCAATATTTTAAATACATGTAGCAGAATGTGATTAAATGTACCAAAGTATACGCTAATATAACTAACGTACATAAAATTAATAACAACTAAGCAACACTGACATCTGCAAGCCATACCAATTTTATAGCTTCTTTTCTACGGTACGGACGGTTTACGAAACTATTTAACCGTGAAATATAATTCATGGTTTTGAATTAAACTTAATTACAAGTCTCAAGGATGAATATCACGTTGCAAAGATTCTGATTCATATGAAATTGATTGCAGTGGACGCGCAACTGTGCACTTTAGGTGATTCATTGTCTTAATTCAATAATGTGATCAGCTACTAGCAGACTAGGCAAATCGTCTAAACCATTAGTATGAGATATTAATGACAATACCTTTAAATATTAAATTAATGTTCTTGATTTTAAAAGAGTAGGTTATGAAAAGAATTAAACAATTTTGCCTTTTTAGGCAATGAAATTCTAGTGTATTTTTGATTTGGTAAATTTTCTAAACAAAGTGTAAGAGTTCTTTTTTGTCGCTGGAGGATATGTATGCGGTGAAGTTGTAAAGATTTAGTAAAAACTCAAGATTCCCACGCGCTGATACAGTCTAAAGTTGGTATCGAGCATTTCAACCGCAAGGATAACGACTTACAGCCGTTGTCGGTTTATCGTGAGAGCGATTTACTTCACCAAATGGGAAATTTACAAGTGGATGGGAAACCATTTAATATCCGTTTGATTGGTTATAATAATTTCAACATAATAGGCTAATGCTTGGTCCGGGGTATGCTTCGGCCAAGTCCATATAAGCTCGAGGTCGCTTTCTCTACGTAGGACTCAGAAAGAAATACTAGTATAAAGAAATTGATAAAGTTGGAGTAAAAATCTTTTTTTTTAAATTTCCTTAATCCAAAATCTCTTTGTAACTCATCTTTTTTATATTAATAAATATCTATTCATATTTTCTCATTTAGCCACTGGTATAGCTTCAATTTTCCTTGTTAGGTAACGATGTACACGGGTATTAAATTGTTCATTTTTAACTTTTATCGCCTCAGACACGTTGAAATACCTTCTCTACGTATTTTACTAACGAGGTACGATCGTTGCGCTGCGCAAGTACCCGTATCAAACAAGTTTGCAGAGGTGCTACAGATTATCTGGTTAGCTTTCGAAGCTAAATCGCCATCAAAGACGACTTGCGTAATATTGCATTTAAACAGTTATACTGATGGATGTGAAATTTAGTTTGACCGTCATATATTTCTTAATTTATATTTAGAAAGAAAAACTTTTAAATATTATTATCATTATTATACAATGGTCTAATGCAAGGCTTAGGAATCCTAATATAAGCCACCAGGTAATAACTGATAGCACTTGAATATATTTAAAAGTTATAGATCAAAAACATATTAATTTTCAGTGAAAATTAATCCTATACGCTAACGCTTTTGTTTGTGATTAATAATAACGTTAAAGATCAACCATGGAAGATTCCGCTACTGTACCCATTTATAAACCTCCGTCGGAGTTTCGGTGACCGGAAGTGCTTGCGGGGGAAGCGCGGGATTTTACCGGAGGTTGCGCAACTCTGGCATGATATGTTAAGCTTCAGTATGGGGCTTAACTGAGTTATTAATTAACGGCCGCGGGCATCCGGCTCCTATCAAATCTGCGAAGTTTTCAGACTTTTTAAAATTCTGTAGCGATATTTTTTAATGGCGTGCGTTTTTATTCGAGTAACGATAGGAACTTTTTCGAAAGAGTTTCTGTAGCTCCCTATATTTGGATATTAAAATATATATTTGTTATTAATAATATTATATAAGGGATAAAGTACGTTTAGACACAGTCTAAGATGTATATTTGAATGATTAATGAACTTAAAACTTTGGATTTAAAAAAAATGTGTAAGTCCTACTCGAATCATGCTAATTATAAAGTACCTTAAAAATCATGGAAAGACATAATTTAATCGCTATATTTTAAAATAGTATTAACCTTTCCATAACGTTTTTGAAAAAAAAGTGACATGACTGCATATTCATAACACTTATTCATCTACCCATATATAATTACTTGTCCTGACTGACTGACTGATTCATTAACAAAGAGTTTAAAATCGCTGGGGCTGCAAACTTGAAATTTTGGGAGTTGGTGCCTATTATGTTGTAAACATCTACTAATGTAGGATTTTAGAAAATTTTACCCCTAAGGAGGTAAAATATAATAAAAAAATAAAATATATTTTTTGAATGGAGAAGCATGAAATCCAATACGAAAGCTTCTATAAGGTTTAGGAAAAAATATTATAAATACGTTTACATATATCTAGCTCGCGATAGATGGCATTCTTCATTGTTTCTGAATCGACCTGTGTTTTCGTTACGCGGCTTTTAGCTTTTTTGACTACTCAAACTACGAGCCATATTTTAATATAGATATATCTGTATATGCATGCGAAGCGGCAGGCAACATCTAGTAATTTATATAAGTGGCAAAATTCTACTACGCCTTGCTTTTTTTTTGGAATCTCTAACTGTTGTTTAAGTGCAGATAAAACGAATGACCCATGTTAAGATGGAGATAATGTCTTATGAGATTTAACCAGTATGTATATATTAACAAGAGATTTCTTTTTGTAGTTTGTGTAGCGCTTGTAGAAGTTTTTACCTATTCAAGTAAAGGTAACAAACGAGCAATTTTTGTGCTATATTTTGGTAAGCTATTTTCAATTACTTCCGACCACGGCAATAAATTTTATTAATAGAAGATCCTGCGAAGATTTCTTTGTGCTATAATCGAAATTCTACTCTTTTGGATCTCATCACGTCCAGAAGTATTTTGTTTAAAAGAAAAATATTTCCATATTGTGACCGAATTTAGTTTTATTCCACATTGCATACAGTATATACCTACCGCAGTTAATCTTCCAAATCTTGTCAAGCACTTTGGTTAATTAATTCATCACGTTGGTAAATGAACGTTATCTACATTTAATTGTAATCGGAAGATAAAGAATAAAAGCCAAATATATCGACTAAATAATGGCTTGTAATAAAGAATTGAATTTACTCAGACTCATTAGGCACAAAGATGAGCGTATTTTATAAAGAATTATTACACTTATCTCTTATTACATACTTATTATTACTTTATTTATACACTTATTGACTTACTTCTTCATATTTAATGTGATTGCTAATTAAGAAGAATAAATTATGTTTTACATTAGGTTACTAGTACCGTAAAATACATGTGTGAAAAGGTATAGGCATTGTTCGTGCGTAATTAGTGGCAGGTTACGTAGATAGCTGATACCGCATTTAATCCTTATTAGGCTTTACCAGGAATTTTCTTGTATAAGAAACTCTATGACTCATTCGTTTTAGCATGGTAGTATTTTAACATTTCTAAGGTATATGAAGTTGAAAGAATATAAACAGCAATTATTTGTAAACATACATATATATTTATATATATATATATAACATTTTTTTTATAAAAATATGAACTTAAATACATTTATGCATTTCAGGACTATAGTTATCTATAGTCCTGAAATTGGAATATGAAGAGATCAACTATTGATTTTTTAATTTGTGGAAAATCTTAGCGGTACGAAGGGAAGTTCTAAATGAATAATACGAGAGAAACAAAGACAGTTAAATGAACAATTAAGAGAAAAAAAACAAAAAAATTGAAACTTCAGTGTTTCTCAAACTGAACGTACAAAAGTTTCAACTTGGATTCGAAAATTAAACTCTTAGATATGCAAGGCTTATATCCGGTTCGGTATATTCTCAATATCTGACCAATGCAAAATAAATAAAAAAGATGATAATTAAAACAATTAAATATGTTTATTATCAAACAGGTTATAAATAGAAAAATAATAATTGATCAAAACTTTCCAAGCAGTAAGTGTATGGAAAATTAACTGTATTTGTTTTTCATTAGTTAACAGTAAATTACTATTTGCCAAGGGTACCGCGTTTGTGAATAAACAAGTTGTATAACAATATATTTCGATCAACAGTCTACATGTTGTTTCTCTTACTGTCTAGTTTTTTTATTTTGAATTGTTATGTTTTGCTATATTGAAGTGTGCACCGCACATCGAAGTGGAGAGGTTTGGTAATTATGTAATTACTTCTGATAGAAGGTTAGCTCTTGGTTTAAGGATGGATACATATCGCTGAAAAGCGCGAGTGCCTGCTGCATGCAGGTGTTTTATCATAAGATTTTCTCAAATGCGTATGTTTCCTTGACATTATGAAAGTGCCCAAAATAAAAAGTGAAGCAAAGTCAGCCAAAGGCAGCCTATATGTTAACATATCCCAAGGCTGGGCTTAGGCCTTCTCTATAGAGAGTGTAACGAATGTTCTGCCACACGACCTCACTGCGGATTGGCGGACTTCACATGTCTTGAAATATTTTTATTCATATTATGTCATTAGGTATGAAGATATAACAAATTAGATATGTTATCCTTCTCGGTCCAGCACGTGGTGGGTGACAAAAATATTCAAGTTTATTTCTATTAAGGTCACAAACATAGACACATGCATAATGTGTAAGTGTATTTCATGAATATTTATCGATATGACATTTCCGATGAATAAGAACAATGGTATACGAGTCAGTGCAAAGACATTTGCTTTCCCCCTCCCGTAAGCGATGGATGAAACTTAATTTATCCATAGTAATAAATATTTACTTTTTTATTACATTGAGAGTAACAAACAAGCACACAGTCCACCTGGTGGCAAGTGATTCCTGCGGCCCATTACATCTACATTCATTCTGGACAAGGAATCATAATGCAGATGCGTGGTCACCCTTGAGGACTGAGATGGAATGCCTCGTCACCAATAATAAACGTCTCCGGCACCCTACACTTACCAGACGAAACACAACAGCATTATGCTGCTATATTAAGCTGATATATTGTGAAGTGGTGGGCCTACCCCGGTCGAGCTGACCCATTCATTCTGTAGTGTAGCTCTACCACTGAAAACTCTACTGTTGTAAACTTAAGGCAGTGTTCAGTAGTCGACTAGTGAAGGGCTGAAATGATCATTATTGTTTGTTGCTAAATTTCAAAAGCTAATTTTACTTTGCCTTTCAGTCTTTTTAATATACCTTTTTCGAATCGTGACTTCATTTAACATTTATGACCAGTGTTTCACACAGGTTTAGACTCCGAAGTTGATAAAAGAGTCAGTCTGTGTACAGTCTTTTGAAATATTTAAATCTTTGTGGAACACAAAGAGTAATACTCGAAACACAACTTTTATTGTCGCAGCTCAGAATATGATTGCTGAAACAATAACAGTCTTTTCGGGTAAAAACGTAGTTTGAGATTCAATAAAAAAAAACATAATTTCTACTGACATAAAAAAGGCAAAATTACTCTGGTAATCGAGGACAGTGACTTGGGATATCGCTATTATGACGACGTCAATAAAACATGTTAGCTTTACATGTGGGTTGGGGGTCGTTGGCATTTAAAGAGGGCATATGTGGAGTCACCTGCCAGTCAGTCCCCCTCCGGTAACGATAGCCTCCCCCAACCTGGAAATACTAACTGTTACTTGTTTTGTACGCCATGTGGGTGTGCTTTCGCTTGGGGACTGTCTTAGTTCAAATTGAGGCCTTACAACTATTTTTACTTGTTTTGTTTAAAATTTCTTTAACAAAATTCTATTTGAAACTACCTACAAAATAAAATATTCTTTTCTTAAGTGAAGAATTTCATATATTACGTAGGCACTTAGTTTAATTCAAACACTAACTCTATCGATTAGAAGAGCAGAGTTTTAATTTTGATTACTTAAGTCACAGGCTACTTAGGCAACTAATTGAATCTTGTTAGGTATCATTTATACATAACGGACGATCTCTTGGTGCAGTGGACGTAGACGTGACGACGGTACAATAAGCCACGGGACCTGTGTTTAAATTTCACTCGTAGTAAGTAATTGTGAAACTGATGAATACTTGATGACATATCTGTATATATGGTTTCTGCTAATATTACTTCAGGACCTTCTTCCAAAGTTATAATTCATATTATGCAAATACTTCCTTCACAGTTAATGGTTTTTGCGACAAATATACGTCGCTGTGATCGTTAAAGACTAGGATAATATAATTATTTTTGCTAAATAACAACAAAATTCATATATATAACTTATATGTTTTTATATGTATTTACCGAAGTTCTAGCAAATATTGTTTTTTTAATTAGGGAGTGATAAAATGAGTACACCGGTTAATTTAGTTACAACGTTATGCTGTTATTTCAGGCTGATATTCTATGAGGGCCTCCCTTCTCTGGTCGGGTCGTATTATTCAAGTTAAATGTAGAAACTACCGATAGATGCAGATTGATACAACCACAGTGGGTGAGAAATTTACCTGTACTTTGGAAAAAAAAATATAATATAGACAAAACAGATATCTTATAAATACTTTATTGTTTATATAAATACTTCGGTTATTTTAATTTTTAAACTTCGATTATGAGACTTTTTTAAACTGAATTACTTCATATTTTATGTAAAATTGTAAAAAACTACGCCTTTGTGAAATGTATAAATAATTTTAGGGAGCCGTAAAGTGATGTGCATATAAAATAAGTCAACGACAATGGAATTAAGAGCCAGTTGAGCATAACATGACTTGATGGGCGGTAAAGTTATGACTCATAACTTTACGAGGCGCTTAAAGACGAAAATGTTTATAATTTTTCTGCAGATTCCTCATCAAAATACTTTCCCTACAGGGAATTTCAATAAAGTATTTTATTGATTTTTTTTACTAGAGAATTTTTTACCCGTTACATATTTAAAAAAAAACTCTCAAAAAAGAGGAGATTGTACGATAGTCAAAACATAATGTCTTGTTTAATAATTTAAATATCAAAACGATCAAAAATGTCGCTGAATATACATAAATAACTATTATCATTATTTTAATCATTACATATTCTTTACTTATAAGCGAATGAGGAATGATATTTTAGGTTATTACTTTGATTATTTGTAGGTTCTCAGCCGCTCTCATGAATAGCAAGAGTTCATTATCAATATCATCTCAGCTTGTAATTAATGCACTGCGGAAAATAAGTCTCCCCCCATACACGACAGATAATTTCGTGCCACATGTGCTATTGACTTCCCACAAAACTATGCGGATTTTAGGTCCGTCTTACTTGAAATGAAATGAATTTTACCGTAAATCCATCAAAAATTCACAATAAACTTATAAGATTTATTTCAGGCTAAGATAAATTTAAGTTATTATTAATTTAAACAATCTGTCTAATCTAAAATGAATTTAAATAAATTCGACTAATCTTTCGCCCTCGTTCCAGGCAATTGATTAAAGATATCTTTTAATCCCCGCCGCCCTCCAATAGCTGTCTAATATTGTGATTTATTGCCACTTTTTTCACAGTGCGGAACATTTCATAATTTCGTTTCATTTTGATATTAATTTGCGATCCGATTTCGCATGTCTTGATCTATTTTAGTATGAAGCAAAGATTCAGTCGTTGACGTTATTCTATCTACCCGTTTCAGTATAATGGTGTGTTTTGTTCATTCGTTGGTTATTTTTAGGTTACCATTTGTTTTAGTGTCCCGAACATCGGTCTAGTTTTCGGGCGATCCTTATTGAATTTCATTTTGGTGTTTTTTGTAAAGAAAAGCGGTGCTAGAATATTTTTGATTACTATAACTTATAACATGTTAGGATTTTTATTTGCACTGCATGATTAAGAACTTCGTATGTACATGTTTCCCTCTTTCTTGAGGTTAGCCTAGTCGCTTCATTGAGTGGGGACGTTCTTGAGTAGTTGAGTAGCGGTGCTCTACTTTCACAAAGACTCATGTCCCAGGTTCGCGACTTTATAGATGGTGGCCCTAGGCAGTTTACTGCGGCTGCTTCGGGACATCATTTGCCTTGCGGTTACGAGACGCGGCGCATGTGCCCCGTATTTGTTGACTCTCTAGCGTTTGTTTGTTTTACTAAAAATTTATAGCGCTTCGCAGAGATTCGCCTCGCAACGTTGCGCTGTCTTTGAACTTACCCACGTGCTTACGCCAAACTACGATGCATATATTTCACTAATACTTACGATGTTTACCGCCTTTCGCGTTTATACAAAGCGAACCAACGACCGAGTTATATTTTTACGTTGTTTTATCGTTTTCTTTCTAATTTAACATAATATTGGGTTGATTCATTATTGTTTGGATTTTTGTGAAGTTTGATGAGCTTTTTGTTCCTTGTCTTATTACACTAATGGATATCACAAGAATATCTGTTACCTAAACACACGAGCTTGTTTCCTAATTTGAATCTTCTAAAAAAACCAGAATAAGAAATTGAGAATTGTTAAAATTTTCTTTATTAATTGAATATAAAAGTTAATGTTTGTTTATTAATTATAAATTGGATAAGTAATAAATTCGAGATATTCGATTAACTTAAGATACTAAAATATAAAGCGAATTCGAAAACGAAGTTCGAACTGCTTTAATAAAGCCAAAATTATATAGCAGTTACAATTGTGTTTGCCGACACTCGCCGTTAACCGTCATGATCATTAACGGCGAACGAAAACAATCGAACGGGCTTTAACAATCAAACATTTTCATTAAGCCGACGCTTGGGGCTGTAAAAATCACCTTCATCCTGATTTACGCACTATTATGTTGTTACTTTTGCGAGTTCATTTATATGTCGAAGTTTAGGACTTCTCGTTAAATTAATGGGCTCTATGGACGAAGGGATTTATGTAACTATACTCTTTCTAGCTTTAGAAAATAATTCTTTCTAAATAAATAAATACTGTAATATTAAATTTTTAACATTATTATTTTTAAATTTGAAAGAAGTAATCATATTAACAACAACACTAAAACATATTTTCCGCCTTAAAATATTACATACGTGGCGGTCAATTGAATCCATAATAAGTTTGTTTGCACAATCATTTGTTGCAATTGCGTCGTATCAAAATGGGTTTGGATAAAAAAAAAGGCTATTACGGGAAACAGTCGCATAAAATTAAAGCACGTTATAAAAAGAGTGGCATCGGCCAAATGGAGTCGATAAAGTGAAGTAATTACGAGCGCCATGTTGCAAAACGGCCGCTGCAAATTAGTTTACTTACGTCGGGTGGCACGCTCCCTTGACCATTTCACAGCAGTAAATTAAAGTCTTTCAGACCCAAACATAACTATATTTTTTATTATATTAGAGGTAACAAACAAGCTCACAATTCACCTGATATTGAGCTGTAACACGAATTGGTTTAACCGACCACGCTTTCCGGAATACCAGTCTTCAGTACCCCGAAGACGTTACGAGTGATGTAATGACCAGGCATTCCATCCACCCTAGGGGTGAAAACATGCAAATGCATTATGAATACTTATTGACGATGAATGTTGGGGCGTGGGCTGCAGGAGTTACTTACCATCAAGTTTAATGTTCTTTTGACGCCTTTTATAAAAAGGCTAATGATAATGAATTATTAGAAATATGTAAAATCTTCTCCTGCGACTCGGAAGTTTCGAAATATTGTTTGGTGTTATTTGTCAATCAGTTCAAAACTAATAGTTCATTATAAACTATTCATTAACGATTCACAGGGATAGATCTGGCTCAACTTCCGTCATTATTTCCGTCATGTTTGGGACCTACTAAATTACAGATACAATATAGGTAGCGGCAACTACCTTTGGATTTGGATACTATACGTAGGTAAGTAAGACCAATTGGTGTTAGACATAGTACGTATTAAACCTCGAGTTTATTTATTTTGTTAATAAATATAAACTAATTAAATGTTTCTTACCTCTATCTACGGTTAATTAATCTTACAGCCATTTTATCTTTGTCAATATATAATTAAGATATTACTAGCAATCTATGATAATGAAAATTAATAGTTATTCTATTAAAATTCTTAGTATTAAGAAATAATGTGATAATTCATTGTTGTGTTCGTTAACTAATAACAAATTATTAATTATACATAAGAAAACTGTTACTTACACAATAATCATTTTTCAAATGAACTCATCTAAAACTTTAGATACTCATACTAAAGATAGATTCCTTGAGGACTTGATTTCTATGCTTGTTCTACTTGTATATCAAAGTTAAAGTAAACACAGCACAACAACACCCTATAGTTTACAGCTTGTTTAAATTGATAATGAAATGTAAATACCTGTTGTAGCTAAGCATCTTAAAACAACGAAGTTGTAATTGAAGATAACATTTGTATCCATGTTCAACCGCATTTCTCCAGGAAAGTTACTAGGTCAGTTATACATGAACAAAACCGCTTTAGATTTTGAGCTTGGGATAAAATGAAAATTTTCTTTGAGTTTTGACGTATTTGTAATATACGTCAAAATGATATAAATTTTTAAATAATATAATTTACTGTTAAAATTTTTGATACTGATAATTTTTTTACAAATACGTTTCTATTGTGTATAGATTAGGCATATGTAAATGTAAGATTGGATTTGTAGCCGTTATTGAGTTTGGTTAAACAATTAGCACTTTTGTTGGTCGGTCAACATCCTGTAACGATAAGCTGTTGCTATTTGGAGTACAATTGTTTTACAGTTTTGTAATGTTACATTTCCGGAGGTATATATGCTCATAGTCTAAATTGGTAATATGGAATGTATCATGTATTGAATTTATTGTATAATATTTATCCATAGCACATTAGTACGACTGATAATATTTCAATGATAGGATTCAGTTTTTTTTAAGTCATTAATACGTACTTATGAATGGAGTAAGTTTTATTTTTCATAATAATGTTAGTTATACAAAAGCTTATCTAATATATTCCTATAGTAAAAAATTGTTTTAATGAAACTAATAATACTTTTTGTCATTAATCCGTTATTTAGCATTAAGTGCCTACGTAACCATTTCCATTCTAATCTGGCTTCGCTCTCATCAATTGTTTATATGTTTGTTTTTGTTTGTTTGCGGTTGTTTGTTTTCATAACATAGTGTCTGTCTTTGATGACGGTGTGTGTTTTATGCAGCGGTTGGATTGCTTGTGCTGTCTGTGAATTGGAATATATTTTTTTTTTGCTATGTTCGTCATCAGCTAAGCTTGCATATAAATTATTAAGTTATTTTACATACGCGTTTTATATTTTTGTTTTTAGGAGAAAACGTTGGAGTATCAACATTGGGTCACACTATATCTTGTGATAAATAACGCCATGTTTTATGTCTTCATCGACGTCGAAAACCTAAGATCGGAGGATAGATTAATTATTATCCATTAATCTAAGACGCTTTTTCGACAAAGAATCTGCACATCAATTTGCTAATCCTTGGGTGGGCCAGTCGCATTTCTCGCCTGGTTGACTTTTGGCTGACTTCCACTGCATGCATCTTGTCGTATCGTGCTCCTCACAATCTCTTTGAATTGTTAATCTTTTGTTATTTATAGTTAACAAGATACATTTTGATTATTAAATTATTGCGGGATCGGTGTTGTTCAATGTAATTATAAAATATTTAATTTAGTGCCATGCAATACTTAGAGCAGTACACTAGGATTTAGTGTATGTAGACTTATTACACTATATCACAAATTTAATAGTAACATTATTTAAAGTTATATTATAGGATAGTCATTAAACAAATAAAAAATATTGACTAAATACTCATTATCAATTCAATTTCAAAAGTTATACTGCATTCGATGACACGAAACGGATTCAAAGCGCCGACGTAAAAACGCAATCATCTGGACACACCGCAATGCCTGTGTCGAGATGAACAACTACGGAGGCTATGACTAGAAAAAATGTACAGAATAACGTTGATTTGTTTCGGTTGACGAGTACCGGAGCGGATCGTGATCGTCGTCGATTGGCCAGCAAGGGTCGTTGACTCTTTGAGCTGAGCTGTCTTGATTGCTATTAAACTTTAGCTTTTGGCTCCTTAGAAATATGTAAATGAATGTATATATTTTCTGTAAATTTTAACGGGAAAATTATATTTGGTAATAATGGTAATATATAATGGCTTGTATATAATGGATGATAAGTCTTTTTTTATATATTAATTATTAATTGATGTTTTATTTAAATAAACGTTAGAAAGAAGTTCTAGATGATCGCAACGTAAATACATGTTGCAAAATAATAATTGTAAAATATCTGAAATACAATTTTTTATCTTATTTCTAGTTTGGGTGTATTTCTCTCGTATTTTTTCCAGCATCTACAGGGAGGAATGTATCAAAGGATTAGGGGGTGTCTGGGGAAGCAGATCGGTTCCTGTGTGAGAAATAAATTATCCGCCACTTGAAAAATATCACGTAGATTTGCGATAAGTTAGCTTTTGAATTGGTTTCGCGCTAAACAAAATAAGTAACATAGAACGTTGCTATAAAAGTTTAAAAAAATACTGTGAATGGGCAAAATTATTTTTGTTTAAAGTACTGATACGATACTGATAAGACCACCACATCAAACTAAATCTATGCAAGCACAAATTGCAAGGTTTCAATCAAGCCAGATTGAGGTCCGACCGCTGCACACTGTGACGTTGAACGAGGAGATTATAAAATGCATGACGTTGCAATATTAGGTGCTGCCGTCATTCTATTCCATACAAGCCGAAATGGGATATGGCTTTAATATAAATGCTCGTGATGTTTTTGAAAGTGCATGCGTACTATATAAATGGGTGAAAATTTGGTATGATTATATTTGCATTGACGATACGAGGGAAATAATCCGTGGTCGGTAAAAATTATATTGAAATAAATTATAGCGTGTTTGGATTGCAATGTACTATAATTTAAAATTAACATCGTCAGCTAAAAAGGCAATAGTGCCAGTTTTCTTTTCCCGACTTCTTAAATTCGATTTCATTGGGAGACCTTGAATATAAGTTTTTCACTCTTAGCATAACATACAATTTCCTTTATGAATAAATTATTAAATAAATAAACTAGAAAATGTCGAGATATCAAAACTTTACTTGCTAATGTGCTCCGACATCGAATTTTACAGATCGGAACTTACTCTTGTTTAAAAGTGTATCTAATATTAAACAAAATGTTTTTTTAATGGAATGACAAAGGAGTCACTCATTATGGTCCATAGAGATACATACATCTGGTTCTCGACAAAGAATCAAGATTCTGATGTGCTTTTTGAGAACCTGACGTAATGCAATTCACCAAGCAAAACACATTACGTATAAGTTATTTTACCCAAAGTATACTAGCAATACTTTGGGTGCAGAACTATGCCTGCCTGTAGATTTTTATCCAGAATAAAGTTCTACTTATATATATAATATAATTAAATATTACATGGTGCAGTAAAAACCGCTACGTAAAAAACTTAGTATTTAAATCAATAATTGAGTTAATAAAATAGAAATAACCAATAGGTTATTTAAAAAAAATAGAACAAACAACCACTATAGATTAGCACGAAGTACATTTTCTTATTCCGTGTTTGTGTGTGTTTTTTAAATTTAATAGAATTGATATTTACTATCACATTTTACATAAATGTGATATTAAATGCCAATTCCGTTAATAATAATAATTCTGTTATAATCTTTGTTTTAATTTATTTTTCAAGGATTATAACTATGAAAATACTCGTGTAATGCACGGATTTAACCTAAAACTGCCACAATCGGCGTTCCTTTGTTTTCAATTGTTCTCCGATCAAAGTGATTCCCGATCACAAAGGGTTATAAAACGGCTACGTCACCGGTAGGTTGGGATGGCATTCGGATTAATTTGTAACGTTAGTATGCCAGTGTGTTCGTCGTCTGATATTGGTGTCGAGCAGAATTTTTATGAGCATTCAAACGAAGTAGCACCACACCTGCTTGGATTGTTATGTCCTCTGTTGTCTTATTAATTTATTCTTCTGTTGAATTTAATTGTTAGCACGAGCGTGGCTCTAGACCTGTTGATGTCATTGATGTCAGAGATTTCATTCGCTACAATAATAAAATATGTTTAGTTGCTTCAATAATTCAATCTTAATGTGTACTCTATTTGTGAACATTTACGTGTCGCTTGCAAAAGATGTATTGCACATTATTAATATTATCAGCAGTCATATCGCTTTAACAGTTTATTTAATCGATTTTAATGACATTATATGCATTGGCATGCATTTAGGCCACACGTCTAATAAGTAGAACGATAAAAGTCTATATTGTAAATGTATGACAGCATGCTTGCATTAACGTGTAATTAAGTCAATGCGATTCTGTGCGCCGGCGCAGGAAAGTGAGCGGCCAGTTTGAATATGGAAGTCGGAACGCAACAGCGCGTGTCGTTGTCACAGGGCTGTAATAATATCGCGGTTGCTCAGAAATATCGTAAAATAGATGTAAGACCGGGGTATTTTAAAATCAGAATAGTGCAAGTAAATGAAAGAGAATCAAATAAAACAAATAATATTAAAGATTTTTTAACGATAAAACAAATATTTATTAATGTTTTGTATTTATAAATCTGTGCCATCAGGGGAGGTTCTACATGTAATGACTATAAACAATTGCACTAAAAATATTACGTTTAAATGATGCTACTAAATAAGTTATCTAGGATATATAAATAGCTATTGGCAACCCTGCAGTTAATACACACTGTCCACGTATCATACGCATTCTCTCTTTGTATGTACAGCTATTGCACTAAGAATGCGCACATTCAATGGTTGCTCAACACTAAACTATATGGGGAATTTGTGTCAATACCAGATATAAGCTGATGAGACCGAATACCACCCAAATGATCATGAAATTAATCGCTCTGATTAATCTATGATATTCTATATCATGTTGTCGTTTTCAAAACCCGTGGTATGTTGGCTAGAGTATCAAATTGCTGCATAGGCCCTGAGTTCATAGCGGAAGAATAATATTTGTGTAATACAATTTGTACGGAACATATGTCGATTTGTTCCTTATAAATATATTCCCAGCCACAGGGTAGGCTTAAAAGATTATTAGAAGAATTATATAGCGATAAGGGGTCTGATTAATACTAGATTCGTTCATCTAGATTCGGACGTTACTGCGGTATAGGACTCTATTAGGAACTCGGAACTTTGTACCGAAAACATAGGGTAGATGCCCTATGTTTTCTGCGGATCAGCACAGCAGTCTCAGTGAAGGTTTGGGGCTCTAAGAATAAATAATAATAATAATGATAATCTTTATTTATTTACTATGACATAATTACAAGTTTGTAGTAACTCTGAACTCTGCTTCAGTGTCTTCCCAATCAATGTTACTAGTTACAAAGTATATATCTTTTAGTAACATAATTAATTTTAAAAAAAGAGGATTAGAGAAAATACTAAATAAAATTAAAATGAAAAACAAACAAAATTGAAAACTATTGCTATAAACTACAATGTGTGTGTGTATGTGTGTATGGTGTGTGTGTAAATATCTGATTGTTCATCCTATTTTGGATACAGTTTCGCCAGGTTGTAGTGCTTTTTCTTATCTGGTCGGTACTTTCGGTCTCCCTTAGAGACCTCGCCGTATATTGATCATATTTGGTATCTGTGGAATATGAGCTACGGCTCTAAAGAGAGAAATTGAGATTTATTCTGCGCCTTTAAGGAGTGGGCCACGTTTTATAGCACAGGCGATTGGTTTAGGTAATATATTGGGCATATACTCTCAGGTTTAATTAATACCTGAAACTGGGGTTATTTTATCTAGCCACTCAAAGTCAAAGTTTGGGTTTCGCAGCCAAAAGTCAATAAGTCAACTACTAAATGATAGTTACAAAAATTTAGGTACAGTTTTCTTGGTCACGTGTTGCCGGTTGCAACAAGCGTTCAAGAACGAAAAATTGTAGTTTGCCGGTCCATTTTTTGTGTTAATTTTAAAGGCTGTATTTTTATTGTATTGAGGATGACAAACGAGCACACATTTCATGTGATGATTTGCGATTCCTGCAGTCCATAATTCACCACCCTCATTCAGTTTCGGTACCTGACGACCGAAATCGAATGCCTTATCACCAGTAGTTAGGGCCACTGTCTAGTGGAAACACAGTAGCATGATGCTGTTTGCTTACAAAAGTATTCTGTGAGGGCGTGGCCCTTTCCCGGCCAATCAGACCCGTTGCTGCTGCTGCATTGATCCTAAAAAAAACTGCAGTATGTATGCATTTATTAGCAAACTTAACACGTTGAGTGCCACGCGAATTTTTAACAAGATCACCGCACGCTGCTTAATTTTGTGATATATGGATGGAAAGCGTGGTACTAACAAATTGAAATTAACTTGATACAGATGTGTAAATTTATTAGGGCCATTGTGTTTTAACGCACTAACAGATATTTATGTTTGGACTTAAATGCTTATAGACATTATCAATACGTTATACATGTAGTGTTTGTATTGTATGGTTCGCTAGATACGATTTCAATAAAATCAACTTACAGAAAGAGTTGTATAATATTTACGACAAAATAATAGAAACATTTTAAAATGCTTTGTCCGTCGTCGCAGGTTTCAAGTTAACCAATAATTAGGATAAAGCATTTAGATCAGCTTATAAACATTTATGAAATCCTAAAAGCTTACTCTTGTTCCGCTTCTCACGCTCGTCAGCTGTCTTGTGACACCATTAAATGTCTTTATATAATTTTGTTATTAATAAAAATTAAAAAAAATACTTAAAATTGAATTTTTAATTATTAATTACTCAAGATATATATATTTTTTTTAGTTTCAAAACATATACACGGTCTAAACTGAAAGTTCAGTGTCAGCTTCCGTTGGCTGACACCGAACGGTACTCGACGTGTTAATACTTATATCCGGACGGGAAAATGTTCGAAACAGTTTTCGTTTCCGGTCTCTTGAAGTTTTTTGTATCACTATTGTAAGGCGACAACAATATTTGTGACCAAGTTAGATTTGGACGAGTATGCACGGGCTCAAACTACTAATATATTGTATATAAAAAGTATATTACTACTATATATTTTATAAAAAAACAAAGCAATTTATTGCAGCAATCAAAATAAAATAACTCAAAAGTTGTCAGTCACCTCGGCCTAGCTGATTTTCGGGACTCGGGACGTGTCAGGTCCTCTCAGGCTAAATCTGCTCTTTTCTCCTTTTTTATTGAACATCTATTACTTCGGACTAGGGAAAGGGGAGTGGACATTAGTGTTAACTGTGTTAACACATTGACAATTGCTAACATATTATATCAAGCATTTTCTTACGCCATACATACATATATCCTGATCATTTCATGTCATCCGGTAACAACGAGAAATAAACATCGTGGTCGAAAAAGATCGGAAAGCGATAATTATGTGTTTTGGTATGTATGTATTTTATTATGGTATATATTATGGTGTGTATGTATTTTATGTATGCAGTGAAAAAGATCGGAAAGCGATAATTATGTGTTTTGGTATGTATGTATTTTATTATGGTATATATTATGGTGTGTATGTATTTTATGTATTCAGTGTCAAGGAGTGCATATGAAAATTACTCCCATCTTATTGCACGTGCATAAAGTCGGACCAAAGAAGAAGGCGACGATTATTATATCCTACATAGATTATATAGGTATTAAATGTATTATTGGTCGAAATCAACAAGAATGTTGTGTTGAAGATTGATTTGCATGTGCATAGTGATATATTTTTATTTACACCAATTTAAAAGCTCAAATTAAGAGTAAAAAAAACGAAGACTACGCTTACTATTTTAAAACTACCTCCAATGAGATGAAAGATATTACAGTTTACTTTTCAGCAAATATAGATATTATTAATAATTCATTTTAGTTGATATTACATTATAACGACATTATGATCTTAACCCAGCATTTATTTGTGGGAGCGGCCCATTGCAGATCATGGGCCGTTCCCACAAACAAACATGAATATATTATATAAGTAATAATATATATAAACACTTAAATCTCTTAGGCTTTAACGATCACCCCCTGTAGGAACTACTTAGCTACGATTTAGTGCATCATTCATCACATTGAGACGAGAAGCGTAGAAGCGAAAGTGGGCCGTCGAGATACGGTTTGCTGCATTGAGATCGCGCCCGGCTGATTTATAGACTTGCTTCAGATTCTGGCAGCAAGCGTCTGTTTTTTTCACTAAGAAGACGCAGGCAAATTAATAAACGGTAAATTCAAAAGGAGTAGATATTTCTTTGATTTTAAATCTAGATGCAGAGTACTTAGTGTCTTCACAGAGAAGTGGTAAAACAGCACTTAAAATTGCAATTAACATTTTCATTGGTGCGGACACCGGGGATTGAACTCGATTTGTTTGCATCACGTGATATAAAAAGCGAGCGCTTAAAAGACTGAGCCACTACGGCTCTTGGAAATAACATTTTTATGTACACGTAAGTTCCGATGTACAACGTGGTCTTTTCTTTATTATTTTAGTTGCGATAATGCGAATGCAGGGGACTAATGAAGTTTGTGATAAATATGATACTTTTATTGTACTTTAAGATACATGATACAGGAGGTCATTGGAGGTCTCAGAGTCGATTAGTAGTAACAATGGTAGAGCCATATGATATCTAGTATCTAGCTGCGGTATGAATAGAACCAAGGAAGGAATACCTGTATAACGGTGATGAGTTTCGTATGGCGAGTGTAGGGATCCGCGGTCCCATTACAAGTTACGAGACATTCCTCATCAGGCTTGATGCGCATGGGCATCTTAAATCTTTGTTGAAGAGTTGAGATATCATTGTTTTTGTGGCTGATAGCAACCGTTAGCCTTTTACAGCTTTTTCGGGGTTAGCTTTACCGGATTGAAAAGATTTCATGTGCTACAGATGTAATAATAAAATAATAAGTAATATGTGGCTTGTATTTAATACGGTATATATTAATTGTAATATTTAATAGTAATATAGTTTCGTCAAGATATTGTTTTTGATTCTATCTGTCGTAGACATTGCATATCTTAATAAGTAGTCTTACACTACTGATACGATACATTTTATATAGGCTATATATTATTTTATAACAGATAAAATTTTAATAAGCCCTAGATTGGCTAGAGATGTATGGAAATGAGACAAATAGAGATACACTTATTGATTGATATGAAAGTTGCAAGATCATTCCTAAACTATGTTACGTACTTGTCTTAAATTTGTCTCCAAAGGGGAACTAATGTAAGTGCCGTTAACGTAAGTTATTAGAAATTGGTTGCGCTACTTACACTAATCGACCTGAACGTCCCAACTTTGACTATCTTAAGTTTGATAGTTGTCTCGAACAATAAGTTTGGCGTAAGAAAATGCAGAGCATGTGTATCGAATATATATTCTTTATTTTTAATTTTATGGTAGTACTCTTCTTTCAGTATTGGATGTAACTCGAAAATGACTTCAGTATTTCAGATCAAATTATACAGTTGGTTAATAAATTGAAAAGAGAACAAGCAGTGACATCTTTCTGTTTGAATGTCTGGCATTGGCGACTTTGGGATCCTGACGGATTCCCCGTGAAAATTATCGGAAATCGATTAATGGAGGAAATAGATTATGCATATGAAGATGAATCCTTGTAAATTAGGTTCTCAATCATATCGTTTACTTCGAGCTACCTACGCCCAGACAGAGTTTACGGTATAAAGTTATCGTTGCTATAAACCAATGTTATGTTATAAAAACTATATAGCTTAAGCCTAAAATGTCTAACAAACGCGTTGGGTAATGTAATCTTATTTAAATATATTTAAGTCCCCAATTTTCGTTCTCGTAAATACATTTATCAATTACGTTAAAAGAAGTAAACAAGCCGACAGCTCACCTAGTGTTGAATGACACCCCCCAACGTCAAGGTGTTGTTCGTAACTTTCCTGAACGTCTTCCGCTGAATATCAAATATAAAGGAATAATTCAGGGATATTTGCTTACATTTAATGGATTTCTGTCGCTTGCTATTAATATTATGTTATAGTGCATACTCCATTGAAATATATTTTTACATCTACGAGTGTAAGGTACTTAAGTTGTAGTAAGTATGATGTTCTTTGCATAGTTCATATCGGCTTAGTATTGTCGTACAAAACATTGCTGCCTAGGTTATTACATAATACGGAATTAAAATTTATATCAAAATCCACAATGTATGACGTAGCTAGAGTATAAGACGTCCTAAGATCTATGCAGTGGACTTCTTCGCATTTTCATCGTCTACTATTTATTTGATTTTAAGAAATCATTTAAAATAATTTCTAAATTGAAAAACATACTTTACAACTTAGTGAAAATGTTCTGCATAAATTTTAGTAAACGAAATTAAATTTGATTAATTAAAGATTAGATTATGACTTGATAGCCTCAGATCTTATCAAGATACTCGAATGTATAAAGACACAAAGATATTTCTTCATAAAAAATATCTAATAACCTTAAGAGGCGTTGTTTTTCAACCGGAAAAGGCTACAATAGTTTTTATTTAGAAGTGAAGTAATGACAAAGGCAAAAGATTGCGTGTGTCTCTTCCAGGAGGGCATTTTGTTCAGTAATCCAATAGTGGGGAATAGATAAAAGCAGGAAAGATAAAAGGGGTGGTTTAATGGAATTAAACAACGATGGGGGAGGGTGGAGACTTAGTCGCGGTGACCGGCTGGTGCCGTAAGCCGGACTTTAGGAATGTCTTTGTTACGATTCGTTTTGTTATGTCTAAATCAGAAAAGTTGTCACTTATTATTAAGAAATATCAATTGTTGTATGATTATTGATACATTGTTCAATTGAGTTTTCTGTTGGCGCTTATTTAGTGCACATTCTTAAATATTCATAATTAAAAATCACATATGCGTCACAAAAACTTTGTGTAATGAATTTAATTAGTTATAGCACAATGGTAGAGTTTAGATGATATTACACGACGAATTTTAATTCATTATTGATGGTTTTGATTCGTATTACATAACTCCTTAGCCCTTTGCTGTCCAACCTGAGTATTATACAATATATTATTATTATATATTATTACATAAAATTAACAATTTTGTCCCATTTAAGATTAGACATTTCGATATAAAATAACTCAACACAAAAGTACAGATTGGCGTTATGTGACTATGCAGATACAACTCTGAGATATCATTGACAATACCGACATTATTGACATTACAAAGATCTGAGCTTTTCTTTCCAAGCCGACGTACTAAGTACGCGGCAGTCAATGACGAGGAGGTCGATAGCACGCAACCCAGAAGTGAGCCAACGTTCTCTTTAGACTGCAGTAGGGATGAAACTTTTATGATATTGTATAATGCTACATAAATAAATAAATAATTTATAATAATAACCTCATAGGTAAATAAATATAATGATAGAAGTCGTAATTAACGCTTTAAATTGACATTTTAACTATATTTGACATTTAATAATTTTATAATCTTATTGGAGAAGATTTAATTGTTTATTGTTATTCTTTGTTTGTTTTATGTTATTGTCTATGTGTGTTGTAGATTAATTGTAATTTATTTAATTGTATGAATGTATTAATGGATCACTGTTATCGGATAATAAATGAATTGAATTGAATTGAATTAAAATGTCTGGTATAACTTTTCCATCACATAATATAATAAATAAAATATCAATAAACGTATTATCAGGACTGGCTGGTAGCGAAGGACTTAGAGTAGTTTTTTTTATATATGAACTTCTAAAGGTACTCTGCTTCCCAGGAAGACAATATCCTGACGTGATAGTACCATACCAGTTCCTCTATGTTCTGAGTCTTAGCATGTCCCAGACCACTTGCACACTCAATGTGCTACAGTAACTCTGGTTGACCATCCCGTTCCGTGATGCCTTTCTTTACGGGTTCATTTTAATAGACGACCAGAGCCTTTATACTGGGTTGTCAAAAATATGCCTGATCAGTAGAAATAAATATTTCACTTTAATAAAATTGCATAAATTGACAGGGAACTAGATCCACTTGATAAAGCGGAAATAGATGTACTAAATATATTGTTAATGTGATTAATTAAATTCCGAAGGTGCATTTTCTACGTAAGTCTGTCGTTACAAGGGTGACAATCAACTACACAATTATTGCGTGGATAAGCTCATTAGTGAAAGAGCAGTTGTGTCGAGCCGGTAACGCGTCATTTGTGCAAATTACTGGGAAACTATAGCGATTAGCGATAATTGCTTGGTTGCCGAATTGTCGGATCTGCGGACCTTGAGGTGGACAGCGTTAAAGTGTGATAAATTGATATACAAATTAGTGGCTGTCCGATCCCTCATCTACGAGCCATTAATATTTTAATTAATTAAAGGTATAGAGATATTTATTATCTTAAAAAACATATATTAGTTTAAAATCCTGTAGACCTTGAATATCATAAGACACCAATAAAATATTTCTACTTGAATGTAACACCTTCCTTTTATAGTAACTGTATCATATAAAATTAAGAAAGTGGAATAGATATATTCGCTTAATTATTATATCGGAATTGTGTCAACCCTAAGATGCACCTGTCGTAGTCGGTCAACGCCATTCCGCCAACATTTGTCGTCGTGCACTTTTTTTTTTTCATTTTTTTTATTTTTTGTTTGACATTAAATGTAAAGGACGGTAGAAATGGTTTACGGTAATACTTTTTTTATATAACGCTATAGTTTCGCTGAAATTTAATAGATTTTGCTTTGTTATACATGTTTTAAAATATATGAAAAACTTTAAACAAAATCATGGACTATCTGAATTGAGTAGCTTGATAAATTAACGGTTTTGTTTTTTTCTCATTGAAAACAATTTTAAAATGGATCATCCATGTCATGTGTCTTTTGTATAATAAATAATATATTTCATTTATTGTGTATGTTCTTGTTACACTATAGTAACGGAAATTCGTATAGCTGAGTTCTTTTCTATTTTTGGCACAGGAAGACGAATCATTTACAGTGCAACATAGTCAGATACTCTATTTCAAACAATTTGAGTATTTCAACAAAGATAAGTATACAATATGAAATACATTGAGTCTCTGTGTTAAATAACTAGATGATAACTTTAATCATCAAAAATTGGCGTAACAAAACTCAATTACGTGTATAAACTTTTAAATTTTGTCTAATAGATATTTATTTTAACGATTATTAATCCACAGCAAAAATACCTACTATTTACTAAAATAAAAGTCACAATATTGCGAGACGTGCTCTTGGCTTTTACTGACGAAACAAATTTAATATTCGGGTGGGTTGGTTGTTATGAAGGGGGAAGGGAGGTAGGGAAAGGAAGGTTCAAAGAAATATTTACAAAATTTCTTACGCCATCTCAATATCAATAATTATTCTTTTATTATTTTTACATTTGCTGTTGTTCTAATTACATACAGTATGCCGCGCAAGTTGGTAGCGAGTACAAAAAGTCGAACCTTAATTTACCAGTTTTTTATTACTTTACGTGCCACTCAAATATATCTGTGATTAGACAAGCTGTCGTCATGTCACGCCTGTCACACTGCTTTGGCAGCTACCTGTCATATTATTAACTGATTATCACCGGGGAAATAATTATTTGATTATCTTTGTTGATGTCCTCCTGGTCGATTACGATCACGGCGATATCTTCTGGTTATGAACCGTCGTATATATCAGAAATATGAACTAAGCAAGTTATATTATGCTCACTAGCATTCGCAAAAACTCATTAATCGTTCCATACCTTAGTCCGATTTACATTATAAATGTAGTAATATCGGAAAAACGTTCGGATGCAATGTTGAGGATACGAGCCATACATACAGAATCCCCCAAATCTGGAAAATTACAATTCGTGATTTACTTATTATTTAAATATTTTTCCTTATCTAGGAATCGAACCTGCGACTACGTACGAGTCAATTACCCATACCGCTATGCCACGCAATACACTTAAAGATATAAGGACCATGTTCGTTACCAGATTAGTGTATTAATGCTTCACCAAGTGAATGCGAGATTTTATATATGTAGGTACTAAAGCATTTTCCAGGCCAAAAAACCTACTTTATATTAATTAAGATATTCCATTAATGTTGCCTTATTTGGATACGTATAAGAATATATTTTTGTTTTTGATGCCTCCGTATACATCTACATTTTGGTTTTTAAAAATAAAACAAAAATATGCCGCAGTAATTTTTCTCTCTTGGCTTTATTTTCTTTGCCGTTCCTCTATTTCGGGATTCATCATTCTAATTTATTTCCCTTAATTGCGTAATGTCTACTAATCCCGGCGAAGAATTTAATTTGATCCCGTGCTCTTTTTTTCGCAGTATTTTATATTTAAGCAATTTATTTTGATATTATATTTCAAATATTAATATTGTAAAAACATTCATAATTTGAACTTCGACGTACGTTACAATCGATAAATAAAACAGAGAATAAATATTCGTGTTCCATGACGGAAATTGAATAAAGAACAAAGTGGCATTCGGAAATTAGCTCGAGTTTTGAATTTGGAACGGAGGACTCCAGATTATGACCGGAATTGCGTCAGACGGAGTTTCTTAGAAGTTAGCGTAAACTGTTGCAAGGCTAAGCATATTTAGGTTTAACACAAGTGGTTGTCCAGGTGGACGGATATGTGATTTGTTAACCTCGATAGTCCTCAAGAGCTGAGAATACATGACATCCTTTTTTGTAAGTATATATTTGCGAGCAGCTTTGAACATATTTTTTACATAAATGTTTTCCCCGAATTTAAAATGACCTAAGCACTGTAAGGGAAGGGTTTTTTGGTAGACTTGTATGTGCATATAACGTAATCTTGCAAGCGTTGTAGCCGCAAAACTAATTACATAAATTTTATATCGTGAGTGGTTAAGTAAGGAATGCGTTTTTAAGTTATGAAGCCAATTGTAAACATACAAATGTATAATTTATAAATGTACTGATTATATTAGTATTCTGAATTTATTATTTAAACGCTGAGAATAAATCTACCGCTTCCAGGGAAAAATATATTTATATACTATAGAAATGATGTATCTCAAAATTTAACGTGAAGTCTATGTAAATCAAAAGATAACTATACAAAGGGAAGATAACTATCGCGATTCAAGCACAGTGCAAGAAGAGAGACCAGAATGCTTGAAACGAGGCTTCATACATCTATCAATACCTCTATAGTAGGCCTAAGAACCGATGATTTGTGTGTTAGCCTATTAGTCGAGATTAAAGTGTGATTCGGACTTATATATATCCATGACAGCATTAAGATACTGTTACAGCTAAGCTAATTGTAAGGTCTTCAAAAGAATACATTATACATAAATATTGATAATTAAAATAAACTATATTTGACTGTAATTGAGCTTACGATGTAAAAGTAAAACTACAACTCCTCAGCTTACCAGTCCTAAAGAATTGATAGTTATAGGGTATATAATATAATAATTAGTTGTTGATCTAAATAGTAACGGGTTAGATTTACGCTACAGTTGTTATTAGATCTGATTCTATTTCTATAATATGCCCGCGCGACCGATCGCCAACTTTCTCGGAATTGCGTAGCGTTAAGCCGGCAGATATTATATTGTATCGATACACCCGATCGTTTCCTACATGCGATCCGGATTACCCTCCATAACATCTTGATGTTAGACATCTGCCGCGTTGCCGAACGACCATCGCCAGATGTTTTTATATATTTTTTAAGTAATAGCCCGCTTGATGTTATGCGAAATGATAGATAGGCATCGTACGTTATATACGGATACGTATACATACACACATATATATACACGGTACGGTTTCAGTTTCGTGAATTGTAATATTACTTCGTAATTCGATGATGAATGAATATATCGAATCATAATCGTATGCCGGACTCTAATTTACGTATATGAATAAAAACAGGAATCCTTTCTCAACCAAAGTTAAATATGTACTAAACATTTAATCAATGTGTTATTTTATTACTTATCTGTTGTTTTTTGGCTTTTTTTGCTTCGAAATGTAATAATTATTGTTGATAATAAACAATAATAACACGAAATCTCACTTTTTTATGTTATAAACAAATTTTCTTTCCAGTGGAATGCTACCAAATGACTCATAACGTACGAATCACATGCAATTATTTTGAGCGATACTTCAGAATATATTTGTAGAAAGTGTTTTGGGGAAGTACACAGAAGTTGCATTTAAATTCCGTCAGTTGACATTTGTTATAACGTTACGAGGGGTCAATGAGACGATGTGAAAATAAATCACTTAGGAAATAGGCTGATAATAAATTTACTTGTAGTTATACGTTATATATTTAAGTCGTAAAATTAGTGTCAATACACTAAGAAAAAGTCTATTGATAAATTTAGTACTAATGTTGATTTAATAATAACAATAGTACTGTAGTGTTAAATTTTTGTTTGGGTAGACACTTAGCCAATGTGTTCAAAACTTACCATCAATATTGCATTAAACTATTCAAGACATTTAAGACAGTCAAATTTTTTCTACTACATTGACGCTATAAACTTTGCCCTTTTTGACAAATGTCGTCGCGTATTCCCAACGAACTCGTGTGACATCAAAAATCGTGAAGTCACTTCAAGAATATTTGAGACGAAGTAACAGCGTTGGAGTAGTGACTCCGCACTAATGCTTACGTTTCGTTTTGATCTGGACGCATTTCGCCGACGTGGTCTCGCCGAGTTTTATGACTGAAAACATAAAATCATGTCGCTCGGTAATCGTTATAATATTTCAAGATTATATTCTGACGTTATAAAATTTCATCCATTACTCTTATCTTTTTAAATGTCCGGTGGACTGTTTAGAAATTTTTAATTTACTTAAAATTCTAATTGTTATATTGAACTTTGAGTGGTACTAAAATATAGTAAATTTTCGAGTAGTATGTCGTATGATTGTATGTGATGTAATAGGAATTCTTTTGCTTTCATTGCAAGCCAAAATTGATGAATGCATCGTATCAGCTCAAGTTTCATCAGTCTATAATGTTATCTAGGTTTATGAATACCTTTATTTTATAGCATTAAGAGTAACAAACGTGCACACAGTTCACCTAATGGTAAGTGATAATACAGATGCGTTGACACCCTTGAGGACTGAGATGGAATGCCTCGTCACCAGTAATAAAAGTCTCCGGATCCCTGCACTCACCAGACGAAACAGCGTTAAGCTGCTGTTTTACGCTGGTATTCTGTGAGGGCATGGTCCTACCCCGGTCGAGTTGACCCATTCATTCTGCAGCTAAAAACAAACTGCAGTGTAGCACTACCATTGATAAACCTATTATCTGGTATACAAAATACAATAATAAGTATAAAAATTGATATCTCACGCAATGCAATGTGATACGTTTTAAACAAGAGTATCACATTGCATTAGTGCAGTTATATCAAATAGAAGACCGCTAAAGAAACAGTCAGTATAGTTAACATTTTCAAAAGCAAAATTGGCTTGCCTCCAACTAGCTTCAGGTGTGATAAAAGAGATTTACGTGATTTATTACCATTTTAAAAATCATTGCGGTTTATGAGATACGTTTTCAGTTTTGTCGCATCGCCATTACAGCATACATATTTTTTCCATATTTTTACAACAACAAATAACGATATACAAAATTAATATAATTCAAAGGCAAGGACGAGAAATAAATATTGCCGAATTTTCTTTGAATTAATCTTTCGAAGTATATATTAATAGTTTAATAAAAATCGTACATTATTAAGATCTTTGTTTGCGTCTTGGTAAATTTATTAAGTTTTCAAATAGAAGAAATTGTTTTAGACTTACTGATATTTACTTGTTCAATAACCTTCATTTCATGATTAATTAAGGCAAACATACACCAGTATATCAAGTTCAAGGTTAGTATTTAGACCAATAGGTAAGTATGGCAACATACTGAAGAAGAGACACGAATACGCGTAAGTGGCGATGTAACCGTAAAAGTATGGATGAAGCGAGAGTGGTACATATATCAGAACCGTGCATAATGGAAATCTTTTTCCACGTGAGAGTTTATGTATTTAACGTGTTGTTGTCCTTTTCTTTTCTTTGTACTGTATTTCTATATTACGTTATCGTCATATCGTGGGAAAATATTGGATGCTATTTATAAAATGTTATTGTCTGGTAACGCTTTCTTTTCTTATATAATAGTGATAAGTACGAAGAACTTAAAACAAACTAAAACTGTTATATTAAGGTCGAAGTAGAATAGATATTTTTCTGTATTATAAAATGTTCAATCGGTTTACTATTAAATTGTATTTTATACAAGTAAAGAAAGACACTGAACATTTTAATGTTCAGTGGTCTTTCTTGAGAAAATGTACTGGCCAATAATAACGTAGGTTACCTTAAAGCGGTGCAAACATATTTCGACCAGAAACAGTGGTGCAGCCACGTTACACTATTTAACTACAAAATAATTGGGTCGCTTCGTGGAAGGACCACGATCTCACACGAAACACAGTACCGTAACGTACCTTCTGTGTTTTGTAAAGTATAAGGAGTGTATCGATCCGTGGATCTTAATACAGGTAATGAGGCATATCATCTCAGTCCACAGAGATGTGAACGCATGTTCATACTTGTGTTCAGGATGGTAAATGTCATGGGCCGCAGTCATAACTTACCAGTGGTTGAACTGTGCGTTCTTTTGCCACCTCTGATACACTAAAACAATACGTATATCTCCGCACAACAACGATAATTCGGAATAATAGCTTTAAAATACATCATGACGTTTCTATCTTAGTAAACTGAAGGCATAGTAGAAAAATAAACGATATTAAAGAATCAATAAATGGTAATGGAAGAAATTTGTGCCGGCGAGTTTTTTCAGGTTCTCCGTGCTGAGTTTTATACATGTGGCTAACGTTGCATCCATAATCTTGCATATATCTCATCGATTTTGAGACAACTGATTAGGACAGGCACACGAATTGTGAGATTCTCTTTTAGTATCGGTATTATCGTATTTCGTAAGGTGTTAACGTTACGTGGTAATAATATGTCAACGGGGTCACGTGTAGGACGACCTATCATCTTAACTGCCAAAGAAGATAATAGACTTATCCAAATGTATCAGGCGAACTATAGGCGTTTGTTACTTTTGCTTTGTTTTATTACAAAAAGAAGCGAAACTAAATTGTAAAAAACGTGGATCCATCATGCAACAATGAAACTGTTAATTACTCGTGTGATTTAGTGCCAACTCAGCATTAATCAGCATTAAAGGGAAACAGCGTCATAAATACTACCTTAACTAGAGAGTAGGCTAATCAGATCAGAAAAAGAAATTGAGATCGATATATATATATATATATATATATATATATATATATATATATATATAATGTATATATATATATATATGTATATATACGATAGAAGCATGAAACAAGTTTGATCCCTAAGAGTTGTGTAGAGCCTGCACTGGGTCGTTGTTCTCACGTACGTCGTAACTAACAGTCGTATTCACAGACGGTTCGTATGTATTCACTCGTTCGCAGGCACTGCTGTTTGTAAACGTTGCCTTGCAACGCGTACGGCTTCGGGATGTTCTCAGTTTTGTTAATTTTATCGATAATTTATTTATATATTATGTTAATTATATTTCTACAATATACAAATATAAATCACCTTACAATTTTTTTCCCTCATGAAGTAGTCCCCGAAACCCGGTAGTCTTACCACATTTCATATTAAAACCTTAACTTAACGTTACGCAGGTAAAATGGATAAAGTGTGCTATTTCCATCTACCGTTCCATCTATCGTTCCATCAAGTGAGATAGCAGTGAAACACTAGCACAAGAATAAAAACAATACTTATTAAGATAAAAGACGCGCTTATATTTATTTTAGTTTGAAACGTTCTTATGATATTTAATATAGCAGTAGTCAAATCATGACCAACACGACTGCAATAATTTAAAATTCATATTATAACTAGAGCTAGTTCAACTAAAGCAACCCGTTGAATGTGCACAAAATATTGAGCTACAAAATCAAAGTGATTGTACTCAATATGTGTAACTATTCATTACAACAATTACAAAAATGTGTAAAACATATAATATTCTTTTTATTATGTCCTGATATATTAAAGAAAAATCATCAAATCAAAACATCGTTGAAAAATCACTATTTTCTGACGAAATTTAATGTCAGGAGCGTTTAATCTATTTTAAAATTACCACTGTATAATATTTAATAGACGATAAATCCATCGATAAAACGTATCTTTTTTCTAGAAACCTCACTATCCCGCCGCTTCCCACGGCCCGTTTCTAATGAGCCGCGTTGTGTTGAGTAACAGGGGCAAGAGTAGAGGCTTTTTAAAAAATAACTGTTGCCCTCGAGCACTTACGCGTTGTCTGTTTTTATGTTATTATAGGAATGCCTTAGATGTGCATGCTTTTGATGCTTATGCTTATAAGAGTCAATCCAATTTTTAAAAGTAATTATTATTATTATCTTCATTTTAAACTAATATATAAACTATAAAGCTTATCACTTACTGAGGTATCATATAACTGAATATACATATTTATGTAACAAAAAATCGGTTGAGTCCATTAGTTTGGAATAGTTGAACTGCTATCATTATGACTAATGTCATTGCGAAATAAGGCGAAACAAGTGTGGCCTTTGTTTGTAGTGCGCGTGTTTACTGTACCTTATCCACTATCGTCTGAACTAGAACTCTATGGTGCATCGACCCTGCCCCGTGCTACGGTGGCGCGATAGTAATCATAAGATTTGTATCATGGCAGCACATCTTTTGAACGTACAGACGTAGCTGCGAGTAAGAAGTTTCTACGCTACCAAGAAACTATTGCGTAAGGCGTTTGATAAACAAAGTAATCCTGATATTATTTTTAAAAAGTGTGTTGTGGTTCAGTACAAAAATGAAGGTGCTTTCGGTTGACTAAGGCGATATGTTTCGGTGGACACATTTTTGTAGGATATAGACTTGGAACCGTAAGAATTAGCGCAAACATAGATACACTAAATCCTAATCTAATGAAAAACTTCCTAATCTAAATATTTCACTTATTTCTAACGTTTTTACGATATGAGTAATTTGCAGATAGTGTAATACTTATCGAGAAGACGTTGGTGGTGAGTTTGCTTTTATTTACTTGACTTGATTTTCCTTAGTAATATTTAAATACAGGAAGCTTCAGATGTCAGAGTATACATGGAACTTTCCAGACCATTGTTCAACTTCTTTCGCGCAGTTTTGTTTCCTTTTGTTACGTTTTAATTTAGGTTGTTGTACATTCACGTATTGTTTTAACAATATTTATGTTTTATCTTGTGTTATAGTGAATGCAAGGAGGTACTATTTCTGTTATTTATTCTACATTCAAATTATGCGTGTATTCACCTACAGCAGATAAAGCTAATTGCACTGTAATAGCTAACTTACGCAGTTTTATGAATATATGAAGAGGCAGACTTTATCTACATAGTTTAAATACGTACTGCTTATTAGACTGTCTTTGTAACACAGTGTATGTATTTTAAATACAATGTAATTTCCATTGGTTATTTTTTTCTTAAATTTATCGTAATTTAATCAAAATTAAAAATTAAATGTTTTAAGATACCGCATTTACGAATTGCATTTAAAATTCGTTGTAATTCTTATGATATTAACAATGCGTAATTTAGAAAGTGCTCCAATGTGATACTCGTTGTTCGCTTTTTCTAGACGGCACGATGTCGAAACGTTTTGTTCCGAGCGAGTTCAGTAGACCGCTGCCGCGGGTTTCTATTGCGCCGTTTTAATGGCTCCGATTCTGATACACGTACATAGGTATATCGAATTGCTCTCAGTTCTTGTCATTCATTTCTTATTTAATTTCACGTATAGTAATGTAAAACCTATGTTTTGTACTGTTTTATTATCAAAATCTGAGTAAAGTACATCTATAATTATTTTAATGCACTTTGGTGTTAGTTTATCAAAATACGTGTATTATATTACTTATTCAAATACGGTATTCCACAGTTTGTTTTCTGGAACAATAAATTTTTGACACTTTTACGAAAAAAAATTATATGGATGTTAAAGTAACAATTGAATGCTTAATTTAATATTTCATTTAAATTTAAATGAAGTTTTTGTAATTCTATAAAGTATCTAGAATAGAAATGAATAAATATATTTGATACTGCGAATTGAAGCGCTTGTTGGACCCAATACATAAAATAAAGTAAGATATTAATTCAGGATTTTATCGTATTTTATTACATCTATTATGTCTTTAGATTATTCTTGAACAACTTTATGTATTATTTATATATATTATTGAACGTTGAAGTATTCAATAATTCTCTATTTAAAATGTTTTTAAAAATATTTCGTGTGCCAATAGTAAGTAGTTGTATGTATAACATGAATTTGTTATTTAGGATCTTGTTACGGAAATCTCTTACGGCTATGTCTAACGGTTTAGTCGAATTCTTGAGCTGCGTCTGTGGCATCGCTCGTAATAAAGCCATTTGGCAGAATGGCCTCCACACTCGTCGCGCTGGATGATACAAATGTTCCCCAGTACCCTGTTGGATACAAATGTCACCTTTATTCAAAATAAGATACAGCTCGTATTTCCATGTACATTTTAAAATGTCTGCCATCTATTGAAGAGAATTGTAAGGAAAGGGCAAATTAGCATTATTTTTACTGAGATAATTATCAGCTTGATTTATACTATAAAGCTTTCTTAAAGTAAATTCTGTTAACTTAAAGAAGAAATATAGTGTTTAATTCTTTCAGAAAGTCAGAATATTTATTTCGAAAAAAGGCAATTTATATTACAGATTATAATAGACAAGTCTCTACAATAGATCTACTTGTATACATCTATATATACTCATAAACTACGTACTACGTATTTCTATTTAAAATGTTCATGTAATTGTTAAAATTACTTAATGTTTACTGCCTCATATAATTATTAATTTGCCTCTAAAATTCTGAGTCGAGTTGGCAACTTACGGAACGACTTAATTGAAGTTACAAGATGTGAGAGTGTTAAATTTTCGATGTCACCGCAGAAAGTCTACGAGTAAGTTATTATTAAAGAATTTGACACACAAAAGCTTCATTGTTCCTTTGGCTCGGATTATTGTTTTTCGAAAACATTCCTTAGACATTTTAGTTTAAATCTGGATCCAGTCTTAACCAATCCTTTAGTTAAATTTGCTTAACGACCGTGACTTCGTCATTTTATTGTTCTTTGCCCTGATAATGACTGATGACTTTCTCGTGATGTCTTTGTCTGGGGCCGACGCTGACGTGAAAATGTAATCAGGGCCTGTCCTTGTTTCTGAGCTCCGAGAAAATAAATAATGAAAAGCGTATCGACGAAATGATGCCGCAGTAATTACAATTAATTGTTGACTTTGTCGACTAAAAGTCTTTGGCATTAAAAATGAGTTGAATTAACAACTATTTATCTCTGCTTTCTTTTCAGTGACTTATTCATTTTTACGTAAAATTGCCTTATTAGCTTTTATTAACTTATTACTTATATAAATTTACTAAAGGGAATATTTAAAATATTAATAGCACATTATTAACATTTCCTTTGACCACTTCAAGCTTGTGCTAGGAGATGGTTTAAGACAACGACGGATTTAAACCTAGAACCTTAATTTTCACAGAACGTACGCTAAACTATTTAGCCAGGTTTTATATTAGAAATATTTGAAATTTACTTCATCCATAAATGCTCATTTGTAAAATACTCGAACAAAATCTATTTGTTTCTTTGACTTTTTAAATTTCTTTTAATTACCACTTTGGCAAAATGTCTGCGACATAATTTATATTAACTTTTAACTGTAAGTTTATATTAACTATCTTATTAGTAATCATCTCTTAATCAATGCATTATCTCGCCAGCATTAGCGTTCAAGCGCGTGCTCCACGCTCACCGAGGCGCGACCGTCATGGTGCATGTTCATGCCTCGTAACCTTCCACGCAGTTGCACATACACGCGCTTTCTTCATTTTTAAATTAAATCTTTCAGTGAACAATAGATTCCTAGACTACAGACTTCAATCTTGTAGGTAAATACATGAATATTTCTTTTTATTTGGTAATTATTTTCGTTTTTGGCAACGTTGTATTTTTTTTTATTTTTCCATTTTAAAATTTAACTTCTCTCTATTATCAGATCAGACCTCAAAACTATCTTTTATTTACAAAAAAAGTATTTGATATTTTTTGGTTATTACCAGGTGATATGTTTGGCGTCGTAGGCATTTGCACAAACACGGAGGCACTCACTCGAAGCACTACTGTGTGTGTCAAAGACGGGACATAAAAAAGACGGTGACATGCAAAACACCTAGACGCAAAAACCAACAATTAGTGATACCTAAATATTGTTCCTCTGCTCCATGTTTCAGACTAGTAACATATAGCAAAGCATTTTTTTTATAGATTACGTAAAATGCTCGCAATGCATCAGCAGGTGCTCTAATCACTACGCCACGCGGCCATAACGAATCATATCAAACATTTATTCAACACTTGTTTTGACTTTGAAGACATTTTCGTCATCGAGATAACAAGAACATGTAAACTAAGGTTCGAAGAGAATGTGTAACTGTTTATTTTTAATAGGCGATATTATTTAAAATAGTGTGTCCGACAGGCTAATAAAATTATATTTACCCTTCTCTCATGTCGTCTTGATTTGAGTTAAGCCATCAACGTTCTTTTTTCGGAGAAAGGTTTCAATAGCGAAGAAGATTATGTTTTATTTCTATGAACATGCGTGGAGAATGTGTAGGTGATTTTTTGTGTACATTATATTATTGTTATATAGAAAAAAAATCGTTGTACCTTAAAATTTCACAGAACATAGTTAGTATATATATAATATATAGTAGCTAGTTCACCCGGTGATAAGTATTCCTGCGGTCGTGTCGTGATGTACGATGATTAAAGTCCGCGGCTAGAATTCGTTTAAATGGTAGTCTAAAATGGAACTCCTCGTGATCTCACAATTCAACAGGCCACAGCACAGCAACAAACACAGCTGCGCTTAGATTTTACGCTGATATTCTGTGAAAGCGTGATCCTAGTTTTGTTTATCACTGCGGCGGAGCTTTATACTGTAATTAACATGTAACTGAGGCATGTACGAAAATTACTAATTTTGGAAAACAGCTTGGGATAAAGAATAAAATTATTTGAGACCGTTCATTTTACCACTTGAAACTGCACCACCAGGTAAAATCTAGTTCATAGAGGTACTAGTAAACAAAAAAATACTCTTTACATATCACAGAACAAGAACAATTATAAAAATGATTTGACAAAGTAAAATTTTATGAAGTTTCCTAAATAAGTTTTAAATTAAAAAAAAAACGGAAAAGTTCTTTAGCGCCTGAACAAATGATCCTTGACATTAAGTAAGTTTTTTCGCTCTTGGGCTATAATATGGATGCACATATTATGGTTGTCAAGAGTTCTCAATTATTAGCGAATGTTTAAAACCACGCCCTCACAGAATACCAGCGTGAAATAGCAAATATAACGAATGCTACTGTGACCATAGGCATTTTATTTCAGTCCTCAGTAACAACGAATGTGAATCTTACAGTTGGCCGGATTTATCATCTACCATCATGTGAACTATAGGCTCGTTTGTCACCCGTAATATTATTTAAAAAAAAACAGTTATCTATACGACTTTCACCCACCCCATTCAGTAGTAAACGAACGATATGGTATGATTCTATTCAGCGATGATATTTAAAATACTTAGTGTTTATATCATATAAAACTATATTTACTACTTTACTACGATTTATTTTGTTGAAAATGAATTCTTCTGAATCGTAGCTTTATAATGCCATTCCATATATGTATATAATTTTATTGTACATTTTTCGGGCTCGTAATTTAAACCCGTAACTTTACGTTTATCTCAAATTTCCAAAGCTTTCTAATAACAGTGTTAAGTGAGCTCATTGAAGATGTCCTTTGATATTCGCTAAAAAGCTGGTTTATGATTTATTATTCAACAAGCCGAAGAAACATCCAATCTCTGTTTTCTGAAGTTTCACAGAATCTGATAAGTGTTCTCCTAATCTTTTTTTGTAGTTTTTTAACTGTCTAACGGGCTCTATTACGTGCAATGGAGAAATCAATATTTTCAGCCATAATAACCATCTAGCGTTCCAATTTTTTTCTACGCTTTCGCGATTTCTCAATTTAAAACAAAAGTGAGTGAGATGTTGTTTCCGAGGAAAGAGCCATCAGTGGACACGGTAACGGGACATTTCAGGGACAAAAACGGCGTCAATTAACGTTAATCCAAAGTTCAGACAGGTATCTCCAATCGCTGCGAACATCGCAGCATTCCGCTCGAGAGAATGTCTTTAGCCGTACGATTTGCTCTCGATACGATAGAGATCGATTTGCTCGTTTTATTACGATTCTAACTGTATCGATATTAGGGCGATTAAAGCTTCCGTGTTTGTACTTCAACAGGGGCGTACGAGATTTATCTAAAACCACATTTTTACTTAAAAGTAATAAATTAAATAATGCCTTGGACTTTTAAATGTAGTTTAATAAAATGAAAGTTTATTATTATTAATAAAACAAGTCTTTTATAATAAATAATTAAAGTCCAGGATATTCTTTAACAAGTATTTTATAATTGTTAAAGAATACCTTGGACTTATATTCTAAATTCTCTCTTCTTAAAATATATTATATCATAATTTTTATGTACTCCATAATTATGTCAGATGCTTTGTCGCCTTGTCTCTTTTTGCAATGACAATGACGAATGAAGTGATGCAATTGACTTATATCGGTTGTAATTAGCTCATGGTTACAGATCGTTATTTTTGATATGTGTCGTCAGCTTTTTATAATGGAACAAAACATTTATACTTAACTCAGTAACAGTAGTAGTTCTAATAAGTTCATGTTGAATATATTTTTATGCAAATATAGTATAAAATTATATTTATATTAAATTTAGGTCTATATATTAGTTGACAATATAATTGAGTTTTAGACAAACATATGTTTAATATCAAATGTATATATCCAAGGTTTAGTATTGTTATAAAAACGTAGGAAGGTTGTGATTGAAAATACGAGTAGTTGACATTTAATAAATGAACATTTCCTGTATTGAGCTAAAAACGTTAACAATTTTACCTGAAATATAAAGTGAAAGTTGGACAAGAAAAAATTCAAAAAGCGTAACGGCCGCTTAATGATGATGCTAAGAAAAGAAACCAGAAGCACTCTTAATTGAAAATTGTTTTCAAACACTTTCTAATTTGTACTGGCCAGATAGCGTAGATATTTACATTAAAACCTCTTATTGTAAACGAAAAGCTAAAGTATATATCTGTCAAAATTGTAATGACTGCATTTTTTAATTTCTAATTCGTCAACGTAACTAAAACTAAACTAATGAGTATAATAACATTATTTTAATCTATGTTATTACTAAAGGTATGAACTAACAAACTCCCTGGAGCGTCATTTTAACTAAGAACCGCGAACAATGTAGTTTACAGTTCGTAACGCAGATGTTTAAAAAGAATCAACAGTTAACAACATCGTAAAAAAGGTCGGACGTAAACAGCTACGTTGAAATTTTACAGTCACTTTTGTTTTCCTCGTCGTTTTTTTTCCTTTCGTTGGAGAGAGAATAAATTCAAATAGGAGCATACTGAGACAGACAAAACGCATTATTATGATCACATTATGTTCTATATTATCTTAGAAATAATCATAGTTTGTAATTCTCTTAACTTAACTGCCTTTATTACTTAGTAACATTTTAGTATATAAATATGATTCCTCCTAATAGTTTGTTTCTAGCTACAAAATGAATGGGTCAGCTCGTCCGGGGTAGGACCACGCCCCCACAGAATACCAGCCTAAATTAGCAACATAATGCTGTTGTGTTTCATCTGGTGAGTGAAGGGATACGGAGACCTTCATTTACTGGTAACGAGGAATTCCACCTCAGTCCACAAGGATGACAACGCATCTGCATTATGATTCCTTGTCAAGGATCAATGTATGTAGATGTCATGGGCCGCAGGAATCACTTACCATCAGGTGAACTGTGTGCTTGTTTGTTATTCTCAATGTATTAAAAAAATTAAATAAAAAATAAAGACATGAACAGATACTCGTATGTATAGAAAGAGATAGATTATTTTAAAAGTTTTCATCTTAACGAAAATTATTAAATTGTTTTAACTTCAAGTTTTGTTCTATAAACAGTTCAGTGAGTTGATTTTAATTCAGCAATATTCGATAGTCACGAGTAAACACTATTTATACGTTTAACTATTTATCGATTATGCGTTGCTGATTACGCTAGAAATATGACAGCAATTTGATATTATGATGGATGGCATAGAATTTGATCGTTATATAGTACCTAGTTTCATAGTTTTTAGTAACTTTAGCACATAATATATAATATAAATGGATCTGTCTTATATGCGTAGGTTGAGGTGTCCTCGTATTTTGAACAAATACATATAAACATCTTTCAACAATCTATTACACGCATTACCGCGAGTCTGACATCGTTTGATACAATTTGTAACACATGTAAATAGTTCAGCGAAAATGTTTACGTGTAGAAGTCCCCCTTTGCACATTAGAAATGAGATGCAACACGTGGCCCCACAAATCATTAATATGTACCAACACCTTCTACCTCTGTGCCATTTCTTATGTTACGATTATTATTGCTTCAACTTTATATAAAACAGTATATAGTGACATGTTAAAATATCCTATAATTTTTATTCTAAAGATTCAGTCTTAACTGTCAAGAGTTTTATGCTTCATAATCTAAAATTCGAAATTGCCGGTTAGGTTTGTTTCTTTTAAACAGTATGATTTTCCATATCCACGTGGATCATGTCTTTAAAATAAAGAGCGTACGTTTTTAAATACAAAAAAAGAAGCAAAAAATCTTGTCGCAAGAAATGAAGATTCCCGCTAGGACTCTGTCGCGTATTATAAAACAAGACCTGTAGCTCGGTGCTTTTCGTCGATATACAGGACATGCCCTAAATCAAACTTTGCAACTAAAGAGAGTGGATCGATCAAAACGCCTTCTGTCGCGATACGCAGATACATGTACACATATATAAGCACACGGTCAAAATGGCTATATCTTTGAGTAGAACAAGAATTTACCTTTATTATACACCTAAACCGTAGGTTGACTGCTAGAGAATGCCTTTGGCATTATGTCCGCCTTTGTGAACCTTCTGTTTTGTTAAGGTACATTGCAATGAAGTGTAAATAAACATACTCTACCCTCAAGAAGAAAATATATGCATTCTTATAATGCCATGTTGTTTGTTTTTCTTCACTGGTCATATTAATGTAAAATTGTTTGGCCAACCCACGCGAAAAAATAAATCTATCAGTGGTTCGTAAGACGGATATAATTTGTTGATATCCACGGGAACGGGGCCAATTGCTTCTCTTCAATAGGAGTCTTATTTTAACATGTTTTACTATCATATTAAATAAATCCTATAATATTTAATATGTTATATATTTCGCTGAGTATTTCATTCTATAAACATATTTTAAGGTCTTCTTTGATTATATTTAAACGTCACTGTGTACCAAATTCCACATTTTGTGCTTATTAAACGTGATTTGATATATTAAATTAATAAACAATTTCTCATTTTTCAGGTAAATTTTCTTTATTCCAGTATCACACTTCGCTTTACAAAGTACGTATATTATTTTTAAAATCGCAAAAAAATATTGATTTTCGAATTTGGGTGATGTATGTGTACCCAGTGTCTTCAACACTGCACACACACATATATATATATATACATACAAGATAGAAGTTGTTGACATTTTAGTTTATCGATTTTTCAGCTACGGCGCCGTCGCAAGTGCTATATCATTTTATATTGCCCCTTGGAGAGTTTGTTACGTCGTACATCTTCGTGCTCTTTTATTGACGGTTTTGTTATGCCTTTCTTTATGGCTTTATAAAATTACACAAAACGAGTTTTATTTCGTATCGAATTATTCTTATTTTAGCTTCGATTGTCGTAATTTATTTCTATTGCAAAATTTTTATATATATGAAAGCTTAGAATTTAAATAATTTTCCAGCGATCTAATTTACATTACATTTTAGATAAACATTACATTTCAAAATTTAATGTCTGTATTAACTTGTATTTTTGAATGGGAAAACAACAAATATTCAAAAATACAACGTAGAAAAGAATGAGGAAAAAAGTAAAGTATCTACCTATATATAGTAGTAGTATTTTTATGATGTATTCTTTCTGAAAACTGAAAAAAGAATATTTCTTTGTCAATTTAATATGTATATGATTATAAAACAGTCTAAAGGAGCTTAGCGATTGATACACGGCTATTTTTGAACGTGGGATTTGAAGATGTAATTTTGATATTGATTTTTTTGTGGGAGTTTAAAAGAAACATCAGACAAAATTTGTAAGAACAAATTATCATTATTTAGGAATTCCAATAACATTCTAGCAGAACAATTTATATCACATATATCATATTTTACACAATATTTTTCAACTCGAATGATGTGTAAACTTTATCTTTAATATTAGTGTTACAATAATAACATAAAGTGGAAAGAGCAAAAGAAATTTTGAATTTGTGAAATCGAATTGAGCTCAGTCTATTCCCAATGAAGCAGAATAAACCTGTGACGTTATGTTTGGACAAAAGAGATCGCAAGGAATCATGAATTTCTATGAAATAAATGTTATCACTATACATATTTACATTTTTAATATGGACACTTGATATAGTTTAAATTTTTATTTCTAAGATATTAAGACTCTATACCTTTTAATTGTCAAAAAGCGTAAAGTAGAATACCTCGGCCACATGCTTCAGCACGATAGGTGCAAACTGCTGCAATTGATAATGATGGGCAAGATCGAAGGAAAAAGACGCCCTGGAAGTAGGAAAAAGTCATGGCTACGAAACATCAGAGGGACGGGGATTAAGTCAGCCGAAGAATTGTTTCGTCTCGCTCTGGACCGGGACAAATTAACAAAGTTGGTGCCCAACCTTCAGCATTGAAGAAGCACCGCAAGAAGAAGAAGAAGATACCTTTCAAGAATAGATATTATAAACAAGTTAATCAGTATAGTGTCTTCATTACTTATGCTCTAGTTAAGTCTCCAACATTATATTAGAGTAGTACTACAATATATTGGGTAGTAGAACTGTATGACATGACACTAAGCTCGACGGACGTGTCCAACCACAACACCAACGATCCGTACTATACGGACCAGTCATCGGATATCTAACATATTGTGGACGGAAGTTGCATAGTATACGGTTTCACTTAACGTAACGTAACTATGGGTGTGCGGTCTCGATTTCACCGAGGATTGGATTGCACCGTGTCGGTTCTATAAGCTCGCTGATTGAGTTACTGATTGAAGTTCTCGATAAAGTATATTACGCTTCCGATTGAACATATCTTAACACCTATCTGCAATGATTACCAAAGCCTCGGTTCATTTATTTACCATAAAAATATTCGTAAATTGCATTGAGAAAACACGGTATGTTTGGACATATCACTTCTTAACTGTTTGCAATCTAACACGTGTATACTTAAATATTTTAACCGTCGCCAAGATAAACTGAGAACTAGTTCAGCGCTGGAAGAACCTTAGACAACACGGGTTCCCACGGCATTGGATATAATTACAGTAATATCACCGCAGTTGTAACACTCTAATCTCGACAATTCACCCAGTAATTACCAAACGCGGCATTTCTCGGTTGCGTTAGCGATGTTTTATTTCAGATGATAAATCCACTATTTTGATAGATTGTACATCCGGGAGTCCCGTAGACCGTATTGGCATTGTGCTCGCCCCTCGGTCCGAGCGCTGATTACTGCGCTTTGCCCGAAGGCCGACTATTGTTCTAGGTTGGATTCTTGCACGCAATCCCGTCTCGTAGTGGAGGCAATGTTTTTGCTGCTTTAGATTATTTCGGTCAGTTTATTCCTCTTTAGTTTTATAGTATATTTTGTTGTATATTTATTGATCTGTGCGTTTTGTTTGGATGTTCAACTTTTGTGTACTGTAAATGTAATGCCAATGATTGTCCTACTATTTGATTTAGTTTAAGTACACCATTAATAAAATCATAAGTTTGTATTAAAACAAATAATAATAATAGAATATATAAAAAGTTTTATTATTTTATATTTCATTACGCGACCGAGTTAAAAATCAGCCAATTTTTGTAGGACTTAAAAGAAACGGCTGAAGTATTGGTCACGTTCTTTTGTCCATTTACAAAGTTAATTAGACCGGATAAAAACGGGAAGGGCAATAATAGAGGATAAAAAATTCATTGCGCTACCATCAACGGTATATCGGAGCGAGGAGGCACGGAAGTGAGGTAGACGTGCGTGCTCCGCTGAACGACCTGCTTGACTTTAATCCTACATAGTTAAAAGTGTTCTTACAGTTATGTTTATGTCATACGGCCTAAACCATACTAAGTATATATGAATAATATTTATATTTTTTCTAAGACATTAATGTGTGAAGCACGACCACAATGTCTGAAATAGTGCTACGCTAAGCATATGGTAGATCTTCACTTAAATTAGCAATTAACAATTTCACTGGCGTCCAGCGGTAGCGATTGGTTGTACCCCGTTCCCTAGCGTACTGTGAAATTTAGTAACGCTATTTTGTGTTGATTCACCAAGTGATCGCCTTTAAAGGAATACATCTAGAGGAAACCAGTACGTAACAAGAAATAAATAAAAACATATTCACGTTAACATGTGAAGTATGCTAATCCGCAGTGGAGGTGCGTGGGACTCCTCTCTGTAGTATTTTTTTTATTACGTTGAGAGTAACAAACGAGCGCACAGTTCATCTGATGGTAAGTGGTTCCTGCGGCCCTTGACATCTACATTCATCCTTGAAAAATAATCATAATACAAACGCGTTGTCACCCTTGAGGACTGAGATGGAATGCCTCGTCATCAGTAATAAAGATCTCCGGATCCCTACACTAACCAGACGAAACACAGCAGCATTATTTTACGCTGGTATTCTGTGAGGACGTGGTCCTACCCCCGACAAGCTGACCCATTCATGATACAGCTAGAAACAAACTGCATAGTAGCTTTACCACTAGTATCGAGAGGGGAGTTACTTTTCCTAATGTTTCAGTTGCAACATGTACTTACATCTTTAAAAATTGTTTTGTGTTGGCTGGAAGAAAATCATAACTTTTATGATCTGTGTCTGATATATGATTTAAATCGCGATATATAGATATGATTAAGCTTTATGATTATGACATAATAAAATATATAGTTATAACGGTGGTAAACATTTGCTACATCTTAATTACTTCCGCTTCTTGTTCTTATTGGTATAATGATATTGCATGTGAGTAGGTCATTGACCATTATCTATGTACAAATTTGTTAGTATCACCGTGCAATACATGTAAAGTACACCAAACATCAAATCTGACGTCACTATACCGCATCCTTTCCGAATCAGTTTCGTCACCTGTCTAGTGCGGATGGACGGACGTGAACAGTGGGACCATTTGCATTCAGCGGCGCGCGACCAACGGAAGTTGGGCCTGCCCCCAAACTATTCACTTCCGTTGCCGTGTCGCCTCATTTTATTGTCAAGGTACGACCGTTGTGTTTAGTTTTAACGATGAATAAATGATCGATGCGCGACCGATTTGTCTATATGTTGTTAATTACGATTTATTTTCGAACAAGCCACAACGCTGTTTCTAGAATAGTATATTAAAATTATATTATGTGCTAACGTTATTATTTGAGTTAACTGTGTATACGATATCTCCCAAGTCTACATAACTTCATCGTTTTCTGTTTTTTTGTTTTATGTAAATTGTTGAAATGAGGTAACACTGTTTCTGATTATAATTGATTTTTGCGACCAATATAGAAGTAGTAGTAAGTATTTAAGTAAGAATTAAATAAAAGTTTTCGCCAAACTGCTAGAACAGTGTGTAGCGGCATATGTAACAGAACTCCATTTCACTAGTAATAAGGTGTGTACACGGAAAGAGCGGTCTATTGCGTCAAATAACAAAAAAAAATAACGACGTTTATTTAGAGTCGTAGAGATTTAGAGAAAAAATTATATTTTGTGTTATAATTTATAAATTTACTAGGCAATTTATAACATATTAATATTCGTTTTAGTATCTCAACACGACTACATAAACACTGCATAGACGAGTTGACATGTTGAGCGTGTTGATTTATGAGTAACGAACGCTAAATTCCTCTGTTTATACGAAAGATGTGATTCACAGACGAATATGTGCTTAATTTTTGGTTTACATTCGGCCCACCTTCTAAATTGTTTAAAGCGTAAATGTTTGAGGACATCGATTAAAGCACAAAATGGAGCATTAACCAGTGCCGAGTTAAGCCGCATGCATACTCGTTGCGGTCGCCTGTTGCGTAAGATGACATCCGAGCTGTAGATTAGCATAACGCGAGGGATGCGAAACATATCATCGATACAAGACGCAGCTTTTGATTAAAAGTAATATAAAAGCATTTTAAGATTTGTTTATTTTGTTCTCTATAAATCGTATATTTTCAATCAAGTATTACCAATATTAAACAAAATAAAAACCCATTACACTTTTCTTCATTATTATCATTTAATTATATACATTCTTTTAAAGTGCGGAATTACATTTTGGTATCTACAAAAAAAATATATACGTAACGTGCACAAGTAATTGAAGTAGATATTAATGTGCAATTGTAGCCACCGCTTACACAATATTGGCGCAAATGAAATTTTGTAAACAGTGCAATGGTAAGATATTACTGCAACTCATTTGAATAGCATTCTAGAAAGACTAACTGAAAACACAATTTATAGGCTCGTGACAATACTGTTAACCAATATTGTTTATGTAAACAAATATTTAATTGTCAGTAATATTTTAAAATTATACTGTGTTAACTAAGAGGGTGGAGTGCTTTATTTCAAAGTTTAGCATAGAAAACAAACAGGTACTGTTATATTAAAGTTATCGACAATTGAAATATGAGTCTCAGTACATACCTAGTATCATTATTCGAGGTCGTAACATAACATGATGGTGCTTCGCGCATGATTCATCGGAACGCGTCTTTGTCATTGTGTAAGGTTTGCATTTAAAGCTTACCATTTAAATTAAGTGTTAATTTTTAGCATACTAAATGATTATATAACAAAATAAAATATAGTCTATTTACCAACCTGTTTTGTTAAACATATAATAAACTGTATTATAAATTTATTAAAAATTATATGTATATGGCTGATTGTATATAAGCCTTCACCGTAGTTTGCCACGAAGCACTATGCTGAGCCAACCCTGTGCATGTGTCAATAACTTAGACCATACGGAACACAACTAATTCACGTATATTTTCGGATAAACCGTGATTCAATCAAGGTTAAGCAGAACCATTCCTGACTGCTCAGTTTTTACCTGCACGTCTACCGTGTAAAAGCTCAATATCATATGAAATAAATAACAATTTGTGGTAATATGAAAATACCAATTGTAATAAATATATATTACATTCTTTTCTTTTGTTTTTGTATTGGTCAACAAAACGAAAGGGAACATATTAATTGCTCGCCATAACATGCGTTTTTATATTTATGTATTTGAACTAGATAATGAATAATAAAATTTACATATGAAGTTATACTTAATATAATGTAAATATTAATATTCAAATCTGCAAAATCAACACTTGAATTGATTAAAGGCGATAATATTGATAGTAGGAAAGTAAATATAAAATATTTAATAAACATAAATAAACGACGTGCTAATTTCCTTCAAAATTTTACTAACACGCTGTTAATAGACAAGAAACATTAGGTAATTATTCAGTTATTAGTTCTTATTACCGTAAATGCAGACAAGTATATATAAGAAATAAACATAAATCATGTTGTAATGTATGAAATAAAACATAATTTCCGACCGATATCCGCCATACGTATTTTTAGAGCTTATTTCAGCGTATATTTTGATGGTTTCAATACAATTTGGACGTACCACGACGATACAGGAAGGCATAAATGGCTCGTAGCTGTGCGGTAACTGAAGGACTCGTATCGAAGAATTTATTATATTTGTCGATATTTCTCCTGTATAAAATCCTGGAAAAATATATATTAATTATTTAAATTATAACATAAATATTTCTATTTAATATAATTTTCATGACTTGACATTCCAGGTTCTATATCATAAACGAATTATGTCTTTTTCGTTAAAATTCCGGCATATTATGTCAAATCATGTGTGTAATCTCGTCATCGATGACAGATTTACATTTATGATGATTTTAAACCTGGCGTTATTTATTTAAGACCTGCATTTTATTTCTGAGAAGTTTTCCGCAATATTTTTTTAAATTAAATAAATACTCTGGCAAGTATTCAGAGACTGGATAGCTTGTCGAAGTATAATCGTTTATATTTGAACTACGGACTGAGATTTGATATATTTGTATACTAAATTACTTCATCAGGAGATAGTTGATATGACCGATAGAAACATACATTTTGGTAGTTAACCAAAATATGTTTACGACAATACAATCAGTATTGTCATAGCCGCTTTTGAAGCGACTCTTGAAGCTCACCAGACCTTAAGACGTGGCTAGTTGTTCACTAAGAAATTGTGATTTCAATTCATGTGTATTTATCAGATTAATATGGATACACGTGGACATTCTGTATTTCTCATGTATTAAGTATTATTAGTTTTAGGCGTTATCATTTATAAATATCTATATATACTAGATTTTATAACGATTATAACGACATCTATTCAAAACAAGCAATTTAAGATATTTATTCTTTACTTTTATCGCATAAATGTTATTATGTTAAATATAGAACTAGGAATATTTGCTCTACGAATTCTAGCCACGTTCTCAATCCCCTCAATAAATTTCTTTTCGATTGCTTATCAGGTTCCTAGAAATATGTACCATTTGATTTAAATTAGTGAAGACGATGCTGCTGTTTTACCGATATAAATTTGATTACGTGCCTTTAAGATACTTTTAGTTTTTTTCATTACTTCAAAAATGATCATCATTATCCATAATTTATTTCAAGAATATGATAAAAAAGAAGTAAGAAGAATAGTACATACTATAGAAAAGAACTCTTTTTCATAGTATTTATAGTATTTACTATTTTCAAATAAAGAGTTTACCTTCTATGTCGACTCAAAGCATATGTTGTAATTAAAACTGAGTTAGTAAATACAAACTCAAACTTATAACAATAAAAAATAATTTTAAAATAAATATTAAAAAAATTAATCGCGAAACCTGATTACGTTTTAATATAAATGTTTTTAGGTTTAAATTGATTTGCGGTTTAACTTGTAGAAATACAATATATTTACAACAGTATCCTTTTAAGTAATGTTTTAAAGTTTGGGTTTGTTTTAATCTACATGTACAAACTTTTATTAAAAGCAATAAAATAAAATAGTAAAGCTTTAATGTCTTTTTGTATAACAAGAAACTTCTTTAGTAGCCATACTTTGTATTTCATACATGAAACTATATGTGAAAAATTATATCTATTTTTTAGCTTATTTTTTAATCGAATGGTAACCAGTTAACATATAATCCCTAGACTAAATACCGTTTCTGTTACGTAATGCCGGTCGATTGCGATTGAAACTTAACCCCGTGGAAAACATAACTGGACACGGCCACCCAAGTTTCACTTGGATAGCAATAAGAATAGGAAAGAGTATCGGTATGGTATTAAAGTTAACGGTGCATTAAACTATCGGCACGCGCATCGCGGCGATATGTGAGCGATTTGCAGACGCAGGCTTCCGTTTAATCTATAATTATGTCTTCTATTACGTATGGTGTGAGGCACTTACATGCCATTTTTTTCAATTTTTATATGTATATATATATTATTAAATTGAGAATAACAAACGAGCACATATTTCATCTGATGGAAAGTGATTCCTGCGACCCATTACATCTATATTCATCCATATGACAAGGAATCATAATTCAGAAGCGTTGTTACCCTTGAGGACATAGATGGAATGCCTCGTCACCAGTAATATAGGTCTACGGACCTCTACAATCACCAGACAAAACACAGCACCATTATGACACTATTTCACGTTGGTATTCTGTGATAATATGAATATGTACTATCCCAGTCGAGCTGACCCACTCATTTTGCAGCTATGCATGATTTGTAATTATATACCTTGTCTTTTGATGTTTTCTTTTAATCTAGAACTCTATTGTTTAAATCATTTATGTTTCACGCTGTAATGAGCCACGGCAATGAATATTGCTTAGCTTTTCAGCAAGATAACAGTGACAGTAATGTGTTGTTAGTCCATAAGGATATTTTTTTTTAAATGAATTTTAGTCATGCTATTACAAAATATTACTAATATTCAGGTTAACCACTTCAACTTGGCTTAAAATGCTTGTCCTAGGAGATGGTTCACGACAATAGCCTAATGGTGGATTCGAACCTACGACCTTAAGGTTATTGACGCATTAAATCCTCTCATTTTAATTATTTTCTATACATCAAGAAGTCCATCACGGCTGATGGATTGTCATACTTCACCTTTTCAATTTCATCATTTTACATTGTTATATTGGTCTTTGTTGTATAGATTTTTTAAATAACTTGAAAATACGTTTAACGTTAAACACTAGACTTTATTTTGTATGCAGACAATCACGAACATTTTTTTAAGACCAAGTTGGTTAGTCCCTGCATATCTAGTTAGGGTTCTAGGATATATTGTATGGTATAGTAAAATGCTTTTTATACTTCCCATTCTCTTTTCATCTTTTTTCTCATTCTCATTTTAAAGTGTTTGATTTGTAAACGATGAGGTTATGAATATGAATGATGAGCTTAAAATTTACAAAACACAGAATCGCAAAAATCAGCGTGACGCATACCCAATAGAAAAATCAATACGTAACTGAGTCACGACACCTAATGCGTATGTTTGCGTCTGACAGAAGCCGACTAGTTCGAAAGGGGGCTTAAATGCTTACGTGAAGCGATCAATTCCACTATATCTCGCCAGTACGCAACTATATCTCACTGGCGACTGGCCGCTTTCGGCATACCGTTGACATGCACTCGATGGTATGGGCGTCGCAGTTTTGTGCACTGCGCACTGATTTATACCCCGCATAACGGCCGACCGCATAGCGTGATACGTTTCAGATTGACTATCATAACTCATTACCCTGGCCCAATATGTACCCGTTTAATGATTACTTTGCTCGAAATATCTAAAAAAAAATATTATGTCTCCAGCATATCTATTATTAAAGAATGATATATATATATATGTATCTGGTGTTAGGCGGTGATTGAATTAATAAATATCCGCATGAACTTATTGAAAAATACGTTTCTAAGTAAAAGCAAAAGCAATCTAAAGTAATGCTATATTTTAGAATTATTTCATATTATTCAATAGTATGTTACATGTGGACGCCTACAGTGTCATTTGAGAGCTCTCGCGCTTCGATAGGTATTAGCAACGAGCCCGCGACACGGGGAACGACTCTAGATTGATTAATACATCACCCCCTTCCCTGCTTCGGTCCCTTTTACCCCGTTTTTGCGTATCACCATTTAAGTAAAAAGGGCTCCATTTCAATGGCTGTACGGAACGGAACATTTATCATGACGGTAATGAATTATCGGGAAATTTCCAATAAGCCTATCGCGGCACTGAATGCTCCATATTGCGGTATATGGAAAAACGAATGCTGCTTAGCCGAAGGACGAGGAATCGGTATATTTATTTTTGCTTTGAATTATAGAGATTGAATTGGAGATTATACGTATTCTAAACAGTCTTTCATTATCCTTTTTTATACTTTTTGTATATTTGTGTGAACCTTTGCTCCTCTGGTATATGAACTATTTATTCACGTTACACAAAATTGTGTCACATAATTTTTCACTTAAAACGAAGTTGTGTAAAAAGTGTAAAAGTTTTCTACCCATCCCCCTATTAATCTATAATACCAACTTTTGTGTATCACAAACATTGAATATTTTATCTCGATTACTAAAAATGTTCTGTGCTTTTTATTTATGCATTCTCTATACAATTCAGCGTTCGTCGTCGTTCGTCAAACATTAATTGTTCTGCCCATTGTCCATTCAAAACGCTGCTTTGAAGCGAAACACGAGTGTCCTTTAGCCGTTGAGCTATACAGGAGACCATTACTATTTTAAAAACCCTGTTCCTCTCTACCTTAAAACTATAACTTACAGATAAAATGAAGGCGAATAAAATTAACAGAAAAACATATAAAGTACCCTCAATATCTGGAATGTTTTCATGATATTGCTAATATTTTCATTCAGTTAAACGAAGCACTACAACGACAGTGATCTACATATTGTTTTATAATTTATTTTTCGAAATATATGAGATTAACAAAGGTTAATGCAATCTTGACACAAAGACAGTACCTGTTGAAACGGGCTTTAAATATTAGGCTCAAGTAAGCTCTATAATCTAATTGCTTCAATCAAAAAGGGGTGGTAGTAGCAAGAAGTTGAATGATATATTAAATATATATTATTATTATCACATGTATTAAGGGGTCTACACATTTAAACCTCTTAATAGTACTCGAAACATGAACATAATTCAAACATACTAAAAAAAACTTCCTCAACCCGTTGCAGTACTCAACATAAATTAATTTACGAAACGTGTTTTTTAGTTTACTTCGTCACGTAGCACACGTGATGAAGTTCTTGAATTTGTAAATGCTTTCGTACAGTAAATCCTAATAGTGAAATCATTTGGGATCGATGTGACGACGATAATATTGAATTTATATAAAATTAGTTAATATTGAATGAACTACGCATGCTATTTCTTACAAATGGTGAAAATGTTTTTAGGAAAGCGGTTAGGAAGTAGATATTTGTCCGCGTGACTTAAGTCTTTTGTAAGACACGTTTTTTATCGGTACCGAACGAGGCCATATCAAAAGGCGCGTGACGCGCCTGCTAAACTGGATCGGCAATGTGAAAATTTTAAAATGGAAATTTGTCTTATCATTACGCATTCTGGAAGGAAATTACTATCGTTATAGCATTAACTTTGAAGTCATTTTATTAAATGGTACTTGCAGGTTTTTAACAATAAGTTAATTACTTATTTGTGCCTACGATGAGCAAAATAATTGTGTGTTGGTGGAAATAGCAACGTATTAAATGTAGAAAACCACAAATCTACCAAAGTAATAGTAGAAATTTCTATATTATATATTCTATATATATTTTTCTATAATAGAGGAACACGTTGCATTTGATAAAACGTGAGGTGTTTAAGAAAGACATTTGCTACACTTTGTTAACCACCCAGCCAATGCCAAAATTATGTAATTTTAATAACCAATATATATAGGTATAATATACTAAAATAACCCACAAGTAGGAGGACTATTATTATTTGAACATTTCCAATCTCATTACGAATAAGATGTAGGGTGACTTCACTTCAGCTTATCGTAAGAAGTTGTGAAGAGCATCAAAGGAAAAAAATGCAATACAGACGAATGTTGATAAAATTGATAGATTTAATGTGACATGGAAGGCGGGGAATTTCTTCTTTCCCAGTATCATACACTAATGAGAAGAAATATAAACTTGACCGTTCTTATAATATCTTTTTGCGTAAGAAAATAATGACGTGAAATAATGTCTTTGAAATAAAATAATTTAGATAAATAAAAAGTATTTAACTAAAATTCTGTATTCGAACTGATCTGAAAAAACAATTTTACAAAAATATAGGAGACGTAATTAAGAGCTAATAGCTTTCTCATTATTTTTCTATTAGTTGCGTTGATATCTGTAATGAATTCGATGATTATTTTTTATGGAAAACTGCTAAATATAACGTAGTTTCTTTTTGTGTTTTTTGCGAATACACTGTTACGTTATTATATAACTGTGTAGGTGCTTATGTTGGGATGTCATCTCATCTGTCCTCGCGGCGACAAAGCGTGGAGCGGGTCAAAGGGCGTGGGGCGGGCACATTGTTAGTCCGCGACCCATGCTGAAGTGCTTTTGATGACGACACTTGCAAGGTGTACATGTCGGCGTGAAGGCGAGAGAATGGTAAAAAAATTTCAACAGGTGCAAAGTAGGAGGTGATTCGACACTAAAAAGATTTTTGTGTTGACTTTAGTTCCCTCATTCGGAGCCCAGTAATGAGCAACTATGGGAGGAGTAACATGTACTTTGTGTTCATGTATTTTGTGGCAGTCTTTGATGAAGATTTTTTAGTGAGAGGTTAAGATGATATATTAAAAGGAACCATAGTGTATTGTACAAGAAGATGATCAAATGAAATGATTTTTTTTTTAAATAATCCATGTTCCGAACACTTTTGAAATTTATATAGACCCGAGATGATAAATTGCCATCAATTGATTCATAATACCGCTTCAAGTATTCTATAAATATCAGTGAATTTTGCTTATATTTAAATACTAATTTAAAGTTAATTCAATTTAAGTCCGATACGTTTTGAATAAATTGTCGGCATAACTTTGAATAAGTTGTCTTGGACTTGCATGGTAGTTTCATTTCATCATTCAAACAAAATCTAAAACTAAGGTAGGAACCCTTCCTTTTGAAAACAACATTTCTTTGGCAACGCTGTGTAAAGCGTAAGCAGGTTACATTCAGCCAGCGCTATTTTTCACTTTATCAAAGGAAGACGCCCTTTCCTTCCTGACCCGAATGAAAGAGTCGAAAAGGGAGCACGCCATGAAAAATACTCTTTTTTCTATAGAGGCCGATTTGACGAATCGATAATAATGAACCTTCTGTTATCTTGACTTTGTCATCATGAGACGTAATAAATTATTGGTGTACAGTTTTTTGGTAGAGATTGATCGTTATTAGTTTTGGCATCGTTTACAGATTAGTCTGATTTCGTCCAGAAATATACCATATATAGTAGCACTATGATGCAAGAATGGCGATGTCGTACTCTTCGTTGATTAACACTTATTTTTTAATTGTACAGGATGCGTATGCTATTCATTATGCTGAGGCGAATGATGTAAATATTTATGTAAATATTGAGGGCAATAAACTTGTGCTCCTCTTTCAAATCCACTGTAAGAAATATACGAGAAGGTTGAAGGAAGGTGCCGAAGGGTATTAGATACAAGCAACATTATAGCAATATGCAAAAATAATATGCTGTTTAAATAATACTGCTGGCTAAAAATCGAACATAGAACCCACAACTCTGCAGGCTGGTACTCGGATCAATAACCTCCTTTCCTTAATAACCACCTTTGATTACAAAATTATTCGAATAATCTCTTTATAAATTGTGAAGATTATTAATTCGAAAATGTTACAAGAATAGGAATATTAGGAACACTAGCACATACATAATACTCCTATTTGTTTATTCCAATTAACTTTAAAGTACTTAACTAGTTCGCGCTCGTAATTCGAATTAATTTACGTCAAATGAACATCTCTCAGCCACAAATGTCTCGTCAAACTAAATTCCATCCAGAGACTAGTTTCAATTGAAACTTAGTCTCAGACAGAGCTAAAGTAGTATTCTTGTGAAGACTCGAGTCCTGAAAGCGGCTGGGAGAAACGGATCTTGACTCGGAGAAATTAATCCATCTTCGCTCTCAATGGAAAGGGGAAGTGTATTAAAAACGTTTTGTATGAAATAAGTTAAAGTATTTTTTTTTCAAACTTTTTTATTTCTGTTATTCAAAGTAATCACCCATGTAATCGATGCATCTTTGCCAACGTAGTGATAGTTTATTGATGCCCTTCTTGTAAAAATCAGCTGGACGGGAGGCAACAAACTTTTCAAACGCATTTTGTACTGCCTCTCGGGAATGGAATTTTTTTCCCGCTAAAAAGTTGTCCAAATTTTAGAAAAAGTCGGTGGGTGCAAGGTCTGGTGAGTACGGTGGATGAGGGAGAGCTTCCAACCCCAACTCTTGCAGCTTGGAGACTGTCTGTTGTGCTGTATGGAGTCGCGCGTTGTCGTGTAGGAGCAGCGGGGATGCAGGTGGGACTCCCATCTATCAAGCTTTTTTAACTTGCCAATTTGTCGCCAAATGGACCAATATTATTTTGATGTTAACACTAAATGCTGCTGCTAGCTCGGCTGTAGATTGAGTATCATCAGCTTCCACAATTGCAATTCATCATTGTTGACCAAAATGTCCGGACGACCACGAGGTTCATTTTTCAAATCAAAATTTCCGGAACGGGACCGGGCAAACCAATAACGGGTTGTGTGTTCGTGTGTAAAGTTCTCCCCGTAAACGGTGTTGATGTTACGTGCCGTTCGTGCCGCGTTGATGCCACGACGGAACTCCGTAACGGAATTCCATAATTACACGAATTTTTAAAGTATCCATTGTGACAAAAATGTACAAACGTAATGAAAATACAAAGCTAATCAATAAACAAAAGACTGACTTTGTAAAAAGAATGTCATGTTTTTAAAACAAAATTCATTTGTATTTAGAATTCACAGCCGATCAAAACTTTTTTTTGGTTTGAAATGGCCAATACTGAAGAACGGCAATTTCATAGGTAAAGACCTAATACATTCCTTAAAACAAGATGGTTTATTCCTCCCTCCCCCCACCCCGCTCTACAGCAGGCCATCTAATAGATATGGAAGAACAACATTGTGATGTACAGAGTATTTGCAATCAATCAATTCTATGTTTATATTGCCGTACTCCCCACGTACGCTTTCATAAGGAAGTTTTAATAACACGGAGAGCTTTCTCGGTTTCATGCGATCATATCGGCGGTTGTTTTATGTTTCTTTGATTTGAAAAACAGTTCACTGATAGGAATGGGTGCTTTAGAACAGAGTAGTTAATTTCAACTTTGTCGCTTACGAATTGTATTTAGGTCAAAATAATGCTAATTATGCAGTTATTTCACGGTTATATTCTGAGTGCGCATTTCTTCCCGCGCCGAGATGACCCATTCATATTGTAGATCTACCACTGTTAAAGAATTATTACTTTAAGCTTCAATATTAGAATCATGTGGTTTTGATTGTAATCATGCCGTTGTCTTAAATTTTAAAATAAATTATCACTGGAAGTATAATATAGTAATTCTATTAGATTCTGAAGACTTAAATAAAAACTTAAGTTTTCTTACATTTTGCTGGTATTAGACTAATACTATCCTTTACTATAAATAACATATAGCTTTGCAGTGTACTTTAAATCCAGTGGTTTTAAGTAAATAATGTCGCCGTAAAAGTATTTCAAAGTTTTATATATGTTTTAAATATTTCACAGTGGGAAGCGAGCCCGCAGAGGGTTGCACTAAATTTCAATCTATAAACTTATTTGACTGTTGGTGCCGTCCCGAAATCCTTTCAAACTTATTGAAGCAACTTCAAAACTACTCCCAATGGTTCTCAGAAATTAATAAATTCGGCTTGCCTCGTTTCTGCCCGTCTTATAGTAATAATATTCGCAACTTTTGATCATTTGAGGATATCGTGTTTTATATTAGATATGATATGCGTATTTTATAATACTAGGTAGGGTATATGTTTTTTTGTGGTAGAGTTGTAGCAAGACATTACACAACAAACATGATAGTAAATGATAACTGTGGTTCCACAACATCTATATTCAAGCTTAATAAATGATGCGTTGTCATCCCTTAGTACTGAAATAAAACGTCTATGGTTCAGAAATAAACTGGAAGGTATAAACCAACTACTTATGAACACATATAACTGGCTATGATTTTAAATAACTTCTGCTCTTCACGTCCTGGGACTATTCATTAGAGTGCAAAAACAACGAATGTAAACTTTCAACCTATATTTCGTTGCGGGGTAGACTATTATCGAAGGCATATGAAGCGCGACGTCATATTTATCAATGTTTAACGGATCAATGATCGATACAGTTCATTGTTCAAATTGATCTTCTCGAATTTTTGATACGCTCGTTGCTTTACGTGATTTCATTGAGAAAAACATGCATTTAATTCTCGGTTAGTATCCCTTTCTAAATAGCAAATTCATTACAGTTATTTGTATATTTCTTTTAAAGAATAAAGATTTTAATTTGCTTTTCAAATGTTATGCAAATACGATGAAATATCTAAGTAATAATATATAATAATGTCAATAGCTTAATGGTTTAAGGTACAGTCTGGAAAACTTAATGACGTAGATTCGAACCGGCCAATTGACTATTATAGCAATTAAAATTTAAGTAATTTGCCATTTAAATAAACGACTCTCGTTATTGCAATATGTAGCAAGTGGTACATATTTTTATGCACACTTAGATATTTATTTTAGTATGTTATTATTTATAATATAATTTGGTGTATAATGCCTGTTCTCTATTTTAATATATATTTCTCCATGCAACGCCTTCTATTTTCCAAAATACCTTGTACTTTTTTGTTTATACGTCCTTTTGCTCACAACATCTGTACAGGCGCTATAATCTTGTCCCTCTGTGTTTCGGTTTTTATTGCTGCTGGTCATTTAAAAATAACAGTTTCATGAAAGACCGTAAAATGCTTTTAGTGGAACATGTGTTTACACTTACGTCGTTAATTCAAACTTTGTATGGTAACAAACAATGGTTTATGACTGGCTAGTACGAATATTGCGTAAGGTGATATTTATGGGTATGCCTTTAAATATGACAAAGTCATTATGTATTTAAGTAATTTTCTGCATTTCTTCGCTTGCAATCAGCTAGTGCTAAAGTAGCGGATGCCATCCCTAATTTTCACGGCACCTCATTAACCCGGCACGACTGATTACTTACGCAGGGCTCATTGCTAGGTCGCCATGACAACGTACGCGCGTGTGTATGATAATACGTCAGTATTGTTGCAAGTGTTACGTCAATAGTGTTGCAATGATCTATGCGTTTGGTTGCTCGACCTTCCTCGCGGATGCTTTTATTATTTCTTTTCATTTCTACGACTATAGTGGTAAATATTTATTTAATTAAAGCTGTAAATAATTATCAAGATTTTGATGTTTGTAAATGTTCCATTTCGTGTTTTAAAAAACAATCATTTTTATTTCGAAGTAAATAGTCTATAGTCTAGTTGCTCTGTTTGAAGTAGGTACTCAACTCAAAAGTAATATCTATAAAATGAGTCACTGAAAGTCTAAGTACTTTATAATTTATTTCAAATTTCTACTTTCTTTCCTTTCTTGCCTCTTTATTTATTTATGAATAAACGAGGACGAGACATTTTCGTATAATCAATCATGAAAATGGTACGAACTGTTAGGGCAAGGACCTTAAATTTGCTTGTTTTCCACTGAATTTTATTTAACAAGTAATAGAGACTACTTGGTAGGGATATATTATGGCGATCTTTCTTATTATTGACACAGTTTTACTTTAAAGAAGATATTTTTACGCTCAGATGTAAATGCCACTAACAGTCACCTATTTAAATAGTGATCACACCGAACGGTGCTTTACGTAAAAGCAAACCTGTTAAGTTAGGCCTAAAAGTTAATCGATTTGAGCGGTTTGATAAAAAAAAGTATAATATAAAGTTAGTTATAATCAATTTCAACATTTTTTAAAGTAAAAGAAACAACACTGAGAAATAACGATCCGGAAAAACTTGACGTACTGTTTGTTATATCTCGTGTGATATGGAACAATATACGATGCGACATATTCTTGTCGTAACTCTCGTGTCTTGCAATGTACAGAAACCATTGTTTTGATACTGGTATTAGCGCCGCTAGACTTGAAGTTTCTTCATTTCAAAATTTGTAGTTTTTCTGTTTTATTGGTATCGGTTATGTTCCTTTTACTTTATAATTTTACTCGCTATTCTGTTGTTGCTTATTTTTAAATTATTTATTATAATCGTGTTATAAATCCACTAATATTATTTGTTATTTCTTTGGATGCTTAAAACTAGGATAATCAATAATATCTACAAAGGTATATAGTATTATATATCTTATTAAAGCGATTACAAATTATGAATTAAGATTTAAAATTCATAGTACATCAAAAGAAATACAATACGATTTTAATGATATCTAAACTCGTGAAGACGCTGTAAATGGTCATTTATAAGACAGTATCAAGAGGATAAAATATATCGATGCACAGTCGCAGTGTTACTCCGGGGAATTGGGGGTGTCCCTTAATGTTGGGTAAGTTTGCCTCGGCAGCATATTTACCATCGCCAACAGTCGAACCATAGCTTTTAGTTCTATTGACAGTAAGGGGTAACTGAATTAACTACATGAAAACTATACCGGCATCACAAAACTAGATCTGAATTTAAATTAAAAAAAGAAACGCGATTCATTTTCACAAATGTAAGTTGTAAGAGTTCCGTAGAGCTTGAATTAATTCCCAGACCATGTTCTGACAAACTTAAAAGAAATTTTAGCGGTCTACCTCTCATTATAAAATCCAGTTTTGTTTGAAACGTTTACTTGCTATTTAATTTCGAAATTGCTTTCTCCAACAAAATTTTAGTTTGTCTAAGTATGATATTATTTATTAATCCTCCGTTCCTAGATTTTGTACATTTTTAGCTTCTCTTTATCTTCTGGTTTCTAGTTAGTAAATAGTAATTGCGATCTAGATAACGTTAGTATTATAAAAATATATATATTGTATATAATTATTGTATTTTTTGTTTTTTAATGAGCCAGAACTGATAATTTTGATTGGTACTTGATCATTATATAATAATGATATTGATGCATCATAAATCACTTTTAACACAAATCCAAATATCTGTAGATAAACATTGATAGACAGATGATGAATGAAGAAATTATGCGATATAAAATATAAAGGGGTAGATATTTTTCTGATATTTATTTTATCTTATTTTTATTCATCTTAATGTTATGGTAACAAAGGGCGGACTTAATATCAGTCAACCCGTGGCGTGGCGTAATAAAACGGTGCACTCGCTACGAATTCGTTAAAAAGAGAAAGAATATATCACAAACTTTAAAACTTGTAAATATAGATATAGAATATACACATAATTAATTGAAGCTCTAAATATATAAATATAAGTATACACATAAAAGATATTTATATAAGTTATTTTAGTTGGGGCCTTTCTTCTTTCGTTGGATAAGTGGTGTCAAAGAAGTCCAGCCTTAAGTGTATATCGGTCCTAATGAACCAAGTAAAGTGTAGTGGAATACTTTTCTGAATGTTTGATGAGGACCGAAGGCAAGTCATTAGATGAAGAGGTATTTTTAAATTTGTCTTTAAGATACCGAAAGGATAAACTGCTTAAAATTGAATGAAAATCAAGGAATATTCTAGACTTGCAGCGTTTTCGAATATTAAGCCATTTAAGGGTGAATACCAGATAGACCAGAAATATAGTTATACTTTTAAACCAAAAATACATTTAATTCAATTATGAAAGAGAAAAGCCTTTATATTGCTCTGGATAAAACACTGCAATTTTATGGATAGTATTAGTGTTTATTTGCTTATGTGTTATATTAAATGATTTTTTTATGGTCTACGGTCCATGACATCTACATCAATCCTCAACGAAGTTTCAAGACTGAAATGGAATGGCGATTGCATTGTTAGTATTGTCTTGTTTGGATTTAGTATACGTCTATTTCTCTAGCCTTCCGTTAATAGACAGCCTTTAGGCAGGGTAAGCATTTAAAATGTTGATTTTAATATATTCTCCTAATTTCAAATAATTGCCTAATTGGCAAACACAATATAAATCTGTCCAAAAATATAGTTAAATGATGCGAGCATAATAAATAGGGATTCGTGAGAGGAAAATATATAAGGAGGAAATTGTGACCTTTTCAATAAAATTTCCCGATGTATGAAATTCTCAGAAATCATTTATAAAGTAAGCTTCATTACTTCCGAGGAGGGCGAGAGAGGTGTGTATCTTTGAATATTTCTAATAAAAATTTGCGGGGCCATGATGTTCTTTGCTTATACGAGATTAAAGGAGATGATAAAACTCGCTAGTAAGCTTGGCAAATGTTATTTTTTATTATATTATCTGTTCTTTCTTAGAAATTAATTTTAGTATATATAAAATGATCGTCTTTTGGTACTTAGTAACTGCTGCATACTAAAAAATCGTACTCGATTATTTACATTCACAGTTGGGGTATATGGAGTATCATTTATTTTCCAAAGATCTTATCCTTCTTATTTTTACTGTCCGGATATATTTATTATTATGATCAATACGTATTAAGAGGTTTTGATATATGAACAAAATGAATCTTGACTATGCTCTTCTATATTATTATCAATTAACTTCAGATTTTACAGGTGAATGCATGAAAACAAGAGAAGAATACAAATTTATTTAATATCATTATAGGTGATACGGAAGTACACAGTTCAACTGATGGTAAGTCATGACAACTTCCCATGACATTTATATCATTTTATCGCAAAGATCAAGATGGATATGCGCTCTTCGCCTGCGAATTGAGATGGAATGCTCGCTTCCTGTATTGCGGTCCTCCCCCTCACCTATTCCTACACACACCAGTCAAAAAACCAGCCGTACGCTGCTATTTCACCATGGTATTCTGTGGGGGCGTTGCCTTCCCACTCAAGCCAATCCGTTAATATTTCAGCTATGAACAGGCTGGAGTGTGGCTCCTATAACAATAAAAGTAAACAAAGTTTCATTATTATTTTTTTTATTTTGCTTTTTTTATGGCTGATGGCCACTGTTAGTCTAAGGGCTTTTACAGCTTGACCGGCTTGAAAGTGGCCGAGCGCTTAGGGTACTTAGCTGAGATCTTTATTTATGGGTATCCAGTACATGGGCTCGCGAGACGACGCCTCGACTTCGACTTTTACCCTGGGCGCGAAAGCAACTGACTTGAGGGTGCCCGAGAGGAAGCAACTGACTCGAGTTTATTTTGACCTTAGCCAAATGTAGTAGTAAATTATCTTTATATTGAACTATACGAGTATTTACTGCAGATATTTTTATGCCGGTTCCATATGCGCTATTCTATTCGGCCATATATCTTTCCAAAGATTATCGCGCCATCTAGCCATAAAGCGACTTCCGGTATGCTTATCATTTTATACATAACATAAAACATTTTAGTAATCTATGGTTTTATGTAAAAAGCCCGTGACTCAATAACTATTACTACTTTTATTTACGTTTATTAGTCGAGACAAGAAGAAATTAATTGACCTCTACCGCTTTGTCAAAAAGAAATCGTTTACTGTTTTAATCCGTATTCAGCGTACATCTACGCAGGAAAAATTAAATAAGCGAATGAAAAATGAGAAGGCCTGGTATCCCAAAAATGTTGGTGGTGTGATTCTGACACATGGAAGTGTGATTTGCACCTCAGACGTGGAGCAATGTATGATTTTTTGTTTGATGAAATTGAAATGTTACGATACTTAGTAGATTCAAGCATCGCCTTATTTCCTTTTCCGTTCCGTTTTTCTATAATAATTTCTACTTATTTTATATTAAAACGGTTTCTGTATATATGTATTATGTAATATGCAATTAAGTTTCTTTTAATTTTGTCGTTAACCGTTGTCCAACATGTTCTAACATATTTTAAACAAATATGATACATTTTAATGCAACATGTCTTGTTAATAAAAGCTTTTTTTATTAATTGAGCAAACGCGTTCAGTTCGTTTCAGCTAATGCGGTAACCATCTGGGGCTATATCGCCACTTATCACCAGGTGGGGTATTGGATTGTCAAGCACAAGCCATTTGTGATAAAAAACACATTTAGTTTATTCATTGCCTGCAGCGGGATTATTTCAATATCTCCGCGAAGAATGGAGCAATATTGTGGCCAGTGTTATAATGAAACAGATCTAGTTTGTTACTTCATCACTCCACAGGACATATTCGAGCCAGATTGTTTCTCTTTTTTCGCCTCATTCACTTTTCTTATCGCTATGTTTTATTCATACGCGTCATTTACTCCTTACATATTTTTTTCGCTTTCTTTTAAAAGTTCCTTGTGTACTGTATACGAACGCAACAAATACGCGGCTCGTGATGGTAAAATTACGAATTTTGCTTTAACAATGGATTGGGAAAACTGCGCAGATTTTCGTTTCGCTATATTAGTGGTTTTTGTCTGAAATCTAACGTTAATAACTTTTTTTTGTTTGTTTTACATAGATAATTACAATAGACAATTCAAGTACTGCCACAAATTGTTATAGTGTTTTTCTCTTATATGAGTCAAACTGGGTTGATAAATAAAAGAGATAGTTCCAGTAATATGGTTTGTCGTGGAATTCGTGAAGGGGGTTGGAGGGGGCACGGGTTAGCCCGGGGGCCGGAATCAATCCACTCGCGTCAGGCCCGTTGTCACATGTCCAATCAACTGACACAATGTTCACTAGGGATCAGTGGGCACTCGAGCGTTCCCGATCTACGAATCTATAGCATATTTTTTTTGTGGATTTTTTCTTTCGTTGCATGGTCCTAATTTTTTTATAAGATACACCTACGCACGTTTATATGGAAATCATAATGTCGTTTCTGTCCTCTGGAATATTTATCGTTTATTTCAGTGTAATTTTTTTGTTATATACACATTATAACAGAACAATGGCTGATCTTTCTTTAACGTTTTATAATATTCAACTTTTATCATTAATTGTGTTACTTATTATTACTTTATTAACTTATAAGAAATTACTGAACGATGACTTAGCAACTTTAAGACCTTTAAATCTTTGGGATGTAGAGATCGTGCAATCAGTAAGTCGGTTGTATTTGCCTTTCATTTTCTTATTTACTATAAAGTAAGTAAAGACATTGGCAAGACATTGACAAGTTAAAAATAAGTTTGGCAAGTAAATAAGAAGGAGAAGAAAGTTTACTAAATACTATAGCATACTATATACGCATACTGCGTTGTTATCGAAGATAAAGTTAAATAATATTTGATATGTTTGTAATCCATAATATCTTTCAAATAGATCTATTAAATTCGCGTGGCACATATTATTTTCATTATTAATGTGTTATAGAAAACACGATCTAATTTCGAGACAATCTTCATAACTCCGTGGTCACCAACGTCGTATATATCTCAGCGGGCTGTCACACGAGTACACTACAGATCGTGATATAAGAGCCAGTGAGATCCCCGCACGCGGCCGGGTATACCCGCAAACAATTAACTGCCCCCGAACTAGCGTTGTGTGTTTAGTCTGTTTGTGGAATATTTTTATCGAGAGAGAGATAGATCTGTTTTGTGTTGCTCCTAAATATCTTGCTTCATATTTATGATCGATTTTCTTTTTATACTACCAATATTTATCTGTTTCCTTGGAAAATTTTGTCTTAAACATATTAAAGTAAATAAGGTATAAAATAATACAAACAGGGGAATAGGACAAGCAATGATTCGCCATTCAATGTAGCTGGAAATCTCCTGTTACGTGAGTCAAAAATTCAATGTAGTCCAAATCATTAATTTTCGCTTTGGATTTAACCTGCTATCGATCTTATCAATGATCTTGTTATATAGGTAGAATCTTTTACAATGCGGGCGTAAAGGTTAAAATAAATACATAAATGCGTTTTCGCTAGTACTTTTACTTTTTTATCCCGATTTCAACTTAAATCGGGAAGAATACAATAGTCACAATATAAATAAGATATTATTCATTACACACCGTTTAAAAGTATAGCAAGAACTTTACAGTTAGATTTTTAAGATCAACGGGTAGTCAAATGAAGGTAAATATTTTACGTTGGTATTGGCCAGTATTGTTAGTGTTTAAAAATTGTGTAAAGTAATATTATTTATATAGATTATTACAGGAGATTTTATATATTTCATGTATGTATGTACGCGAATACTTACTTTAAATATAATTACTTTTTGGGGATTTTATTATATATAATATAACGTAAGTTTAATATAACGATGAGTGCTCTCGAAACGCCATGAATTAAAAAGCTAAAAACAAAATATGATAATATAAATTTTACGCGAATGCTAACTTTAAATATAATTACTTTTGGGGATTTTATAATATATAATATAACGTGAGTTTAATATAACGATGAGTGCACTCGAAACGCCATGAATTAAAAAAGCTAAAAACAAAATATGATAATATAAATTTTACGGGACTTACTGGCCGGGAATATCGAGAATAATTTGTTTTATTTGCTTTGGTCCAAACATTTGATAACAAATTATACATAAATACAATACGCTTCCACTTCACATTTTAAGTGATGTGTTCTTCACGTTTTCTACGGCGTGTATTAAGCGTGTAAACGGAGAAGCAGTAGGTTTATATCACACAAGATACGATACAACTTAATACGAAAAGGTGAGATTGAGATTAGGTCACTTAGATCGGGAAATAATTTGTTCGTGAGTAAACATACTTACAGTTGTTAATTACATTATCTTAAGCTATTATTAATCTACTTGTGCGCATAGGGCTACCCGACAGGCTGGCACAAAACATTCTACTGATCTAGTATGTGCAATTTCCAACTCACACATGAAACACTTGTGGAAAAAAAGGGTACATTCATAGTCATAAAATATAGATAATATGTTATGTTTAAAGGATAAAATTGTACTATTACTCAATTTTCTTTTCTTTCTTTGTATAAAACAACATTAGCATTGCGCTATTAAAATTACTAATACTCCAGTTAACCACTCCAAGTAAGCTGACTATGCTTGTGCTAGGAGATGGTTCACGACTATAGTAGTGGTAGATTCAAACCTACGACCTTAAGTTTCGCAGACCGTACCCTAAACCTTCAGCCTATTGACGCTTTTATTATTATTCATAATTTATTACTTAAAATTACTTAAAACGACCATCATAATATTATATAACGTATTTGTGATTTTCTGTCCGTATTTGAGTCTGCCCTTGACAATTATGAGAGTTGCGAGTTATGGATAGGCAGAGGTTCACCCGCCCGCTGGAGCCTAGATAACGCAATTAAGGCACCGTTATTAAGCGACAGCTATTATTCATTGGTGAGTATTGTATTTATCAAAACGCTAGGGGACATTATCTAATATTTTTTTTAGTGATTCTTGGAATCCAAGTGTTTATTTACTTAGTATTTTAAAATTGTATCGCGCACGATATCAAGTCTAATGTACTTAACTTTCTTTACCAGAGATAAAAAGAGATTTCCAAATTATTTAATAATTACTGATTACATAGCGTAATAAATGTCTAAAAATATGTCATAGCGGCAATTTGTAATTAAACGTTAAAGAGAATAATAAAATCATGTGAAATAAGGTCGGGAAACGGGTAGAATGAACGTAATAAAGAAATAGCTTGAGAGAAACGCGCTTTACGTGAATAATTCGGTGGCTTCGTCGTCGGTGCAAAGACTTGTATTATACTGCGAAGCTGGGAGATATTAATGTTTTAGCCGTTGTATAAGATCTGTGTCACATGGGAGAAATATTAACAATTTCCGTGGATTTAATATTGTACTTTGCAATTATTTCCTTCAAAAATTTTGTATAAATATTAGAAACGTGTGTTCCTAACATTCGTCTTAGTTTATATTACCTACACTCATGGAAAAAAAGGGTATTAGTGATTACGATTTCGCACACAATTCACTTGACGTTTAGGGATTATCGATTCTAGGGGTACATCCTCGAACTTAATGCAGATGCGTTGTCACTGAAATAAATTAAGAAAAGATTTTTTTTTATCATCATCGTTTTTTTTAGAATAGTAGTCAGTCAGAGGTTTTATATCTAGAGTACCTAATGTTGCTGTGTTTTTCTTAGTGAGTGCAGGGATCCAGAGACCTTTATAACTGGGGATGGGGATCTGCATTATGATTCCTTGTGAAGGATAAATGTCGATGTCATGGGCCGTAGGAATCACTAACTATCGGAGAAACTGTGTTCGATTGTTTCTTTCAATGTAATAAAAAAATTAAAGATAAGTGAAGTCCGCAAGGTTGAACTGAAGTCATAAGTCAGTAGATCTGAACTCCCTCATGACATCACCAGTCCTTTATGATATCTGGCATACTTGGCCAATCCGCTAAACCGTCATGATGGCAACTTGAAGTTATTTAATTTTAATTGTCACCGAAACCGTACAGAGATATTAGCGTATATTGCACGAAAATATCTGTTCAATACTGAGCGCTTATGATACAAAATTATTAATTTATTATCTTAAACCACAAACGACATAACTGTAGTCTATTCAATGTTCATTCACAATAACGTCTATTATTGCATTTGACAACAATATTCAATAGCCACCTGATGACAGAAGCAGAGGCCAGAGGTACGAATACGAAAGCTAATCTTCCACAACAATAGGCCAGTCGACGAGCGAAGTTAATTGACTTTCAGTGTAACAGGAATTGCACTGGTCCAGTTTTACATGGACCGATGTCACTCATCGGGTACTAAATTCTGCTCAATCTGTCGTGTACAGTATAATAGAATTGAAGGCGGTTGACCGAACTGCCCCGGATATAACCTGTCATCAGCGTTGCTGATAGAAGCAGGGAGGGTTAATAGAGCCTATTACCTCGGACAATGGTGACCGTTACGAATTAACAGTGTACGTAAAGTTTAATTATTATGCAAATACATTATTTCTTTTTTTTTACTTTAAAGTGGATCATTGAAAAATGATAAAAACGGTCAATAATTATTGGAAGATCTTTTTAAGTAATTGAAAGAATTCCTAACCTGGATGAATGAAATGTTATCAGTAGAGACAGTAAGACTATATTGAAATTATTATAAACCCGTATAATCCAACACTCCGAAAGTCTAGCTTTTTATGGACTGATGATAAAAATGATTTTATTTCAAATCACTATTTTCCACTGATTATAATTTTATCATCGTTAAAAAAATCAATTAAAGTACATGGAATTCTTTTACAATACATTTGTTCGTATACATAATATTTTAAATATTAGATAGAGATTAGAAAGGGTTTTAGGTGTCATCGCCTAATAATTTGGGAGAATATCTTAATGTTTTTGGCATAACAAATCTTTAATATGCAGAGGACAAGAAAGATAATTTTTCCGAGTTTCCGTTGATTTAACTTGTTTTTATGGGATAAGAAAAAGAATTTTAGAATTTGCATCATATAATGGTTAATAGATGCAGTGCGATATTCCTTAAGTGATTTGGGATTCTAACGTTTGTAAGAATATTGAAAATACTCTGTCGTAAGCAGCAGTTAATATTATTTTCATGTGAAGAAAGTCAAAGTGAACGTGAAAAACAATTAAAGTTTTTACTAATTCAATGATAACAATTTGTTACCTTGACTCTTAGAATTTTTTCGTATGAATAATAAAGCATTGTCCCATGATTCGTTTAAATACCGGAGTAGTATGAACTCTATTTCACTTCTGCATGAACGATTTCAGCTTGAAAGCTTTACAGCTTTAGCTTTTACTATATATATATATATATATATATAGTAGTGTATTTTAATTTTTCATATTTTTCTTCTTTTAAACCTCTTTTTATAGTTCTCTATTTAATAAGCTAACCCAGTTTCAGTCTTAGAATTTTATATTTTCTTCTATTCGATTGTGGCGTAAGATAGGGACCGTTATCCTTTACAGCCCAACCAATAAAATAACAACAGAATGTAGAAGTGAATCGTAAAACAACACTAATCTCAATGTTCAAAAAAATCCCGCTCTGAAAGTGCGCGCCCGGCGCTATTCCGAAAATATTGTCCGTGTTTTGATTTATGGGTCTTAAAAACGGCCCTTGCGCCACGCCTCGACTTATTGTTTTTCCCTTCATGAAAATAGGGTATTTTTCCCGCGTCCACTGTTTCGAACGAAGTTTCTTCGTGATTTATATCCAAGCTAAGTTTATGTAGCGATAAGCCGGGTGGTTTTTTGAGTTAACCGCGTTAATTGCTTCAGGCGCCAAGTCAATAATGCGGCTCTATCACATTTCATTATAGTAACCCTGAAACTTTTTGATGAATTACAATAAAATATTATTGATTTATCTGATCTTCAATACTTTAATATAATTGACTTAAATATCAATAATATAAATCAATTTTTTTCTTGATTAATAACTTTTGAAGAAATTTATAGTCTATCAAGAATATGATTCATGTCTCTTGGGTTTATATATATTGGTAGAAAATAATCAGTTTGATCTGTTACTTCATTGTTTTTTAAAACGAAGCTTCAATTTTATCTATTGAATAATTATCTAAAATACTAATAATGTTAGGGGATATATAAAATTGCACATTATTAAGTATACTTTATAATTTCTCAATTGCTTGATCGTATCTCAATAATCTTTTCATCAGAAACGTATGAATTCAAATACGTACGCGTTGTATGTTTTCTCGGAAAATTAATAAAAAATGTCAATATGGGTATTTATTTTAAAGTTTATTATAAAATAAATAGATTTATTTATCCTACTTTATACAAAACCAAATTTAGAAAAAAAAATAGACGTACTCTATGGTTTCACCACTGATTTATTCTGGTCTCACAAACAAAAAAAAATCTTTTGGGGTGTTGCGACATTCGACCTTACTCCGGCCATTATGGCCGTCGTTACGATAAATAATATGTCTCCTACACCTTATTATGTATTTCAATGAATAATCCGAAGAGTTAGGGAGTGCTATTTATATTTTACATTGAGCCTATTGTGACATAAACAAACACAAAAGCATGTGAGTCTATCACCGTACATCTTATATTTAATAATTACATAACACATGTGTTACATGTTTATAAAATTAATTTTACTTTATTATATAGCGTAGTTGCCATCAATATATATTTGTTGTACAAAACAAGAAGGAATTAGGCAAATAAATTTATTTCATTTATATTAATTTTGAAATGATCATTAAAACAAGATTAATCGGATTTTCACAATTAGTCAGTAAATAAGATGTTTATTTCGTATTTTACAAGTAACTCTAGTATTTACTGTATTCGTGTTTGATAATTACACTACGTTCTATCCATTAAAATGAATCTCGCAGTCTAATCGTCTAGGTGAACTATAATTGTTGGTACATTTATGTATTATTTAAGTAATGTATGTAATTAATCTGATGAAATCATTACATATACATATACATTACTTTAAATTACTAATCATACGATTACAAATACGAAATTGTGATATATTCTGTATAAAATTCCATGAAAATGTGAAAAATTTGTCATATATCGATGCACGGCATATTGCGTGTTTGCCAAACCTCTAGCGCCATAATTATGAGTACTTTATATATTCAGAAAGACCGAGAGGCTATAATAGTTACCCATTTCCATGTTCAAAGCCAGTACCTACTCGTTTGTATAATAGAATTTTAATTCGATGCCTCATAGGAGTCGCTTAAAATGTTCAGTATAGTATTTATTTATTTTTCGTAATTAAAAAAATCAGTCATAAATCAAACCACTTGTTAGAATATTGAAACAAGACATATAGATTGTTTATTCATCATAAAGATATTGGTTCAAATAAAGAGATGAGCGAATACCTGAACTTATAAAACTGTGCTATTGTACAATGTATACTGTTAAATACTAATATTGAATATAACTTAAACTCAATTTCTCAAAATATGTAAGCATATTTTAAAATATAAATTGAAATATATCATACAAAACTAATTCCCTTTGTACATACCTAGAAATATAATAACCCTGTATTAAGTATTGATTATATAGTAAGCAAGAAATACGAGAGCCATGGCTGGAGCGTCGCTTCGTTTAACATTTATAAAGTAATTATTGCTTAGTAGTATTGTACAGGCGCTGAGGTGTAATTTAGGCGTGTGCCGGCCTTGTTTGCGCCACGTTGCTAGGGGACATGGTGACAGGTGTGTACGTTCCCATGCGATATTGATTTTATTCGAAGCCTGAGAATTTTTAAATGATTCAACACTGTGTTTATGTTTCTTATTCCCATTTTGTTTCGTTCACCTTTTAACGCTTCGTTTTATGAGATGGAAATGTCAAAGGTTATCTGGGAATTGGTGGGATGGGAGCAATGATGTTTCAGCTGTATTTATCGATTGTTAATTTGTGGGTGTGGTAATTTAAAAAAAACACACAATATTCTATTTAGTTACTTTTCTCCGTTAGTTAGAGTATAACATATTGATAATTACAGGCAATTTACCGGTTATTGTATAAATAAAAATAAATGATTTTAGTGATTAAGGATGATGTTCAAGAAGAATGTTGTGAATAGATCATCATCAATTAACATATTATGGTATTGTTATATAGTTTAGATACACAAGACGTCGTGTTTTTTAGCTTTATTACATGGCTACATTGATTCCCTTTCTACTCTGTACTAAGATATTTTTCCTAAATTCAGGATTAATTTTGGAAAGTTGTCTATGTAAATGATTTTTTGTATAGAATGTAGATGATACTACCCTGATTATTTTTCGCTTTACCTCCCGATCGTAATCGGGCTCATTTATTTTTATTTAATGTATAAATTTAACGTATTTACAAGAAGTCTAAATGTATACAAGAGGAGTAGAATATTTTATTACGTATTTATATATATAAATATCAACTTTTGCCCCATTTTATTCATTCCATTTCATTTTATCCATATAGATAGGAAATTCTATTTGAAAGTCGCATTATGTGTCAGCCATACCACAAGAAGACACAGAACAGAATTTGGCCTATCGTGTTTCATTTAATTCGGTGTTCAAAATTTTTCAGTAAATGGCGAAGTGGACACATGATGGAGGTTTTCCTCTTTGACATACTGCATAATCATTCTTACATTCCAAATTGTTACTGTTTTTAACAAAATTTGGATTTTCAAATATCACGGCAATAAATATCATTGAAAATGTTTGGTGATAAATAATGTTGAGATCTGATATTGGTATATAGTTTATTTACATTTCTATAAGGTAAGTCGTGATAGTTTATATATTTATATATATATATATATATATATATATATATATATATATAAATATAGTAGATTCAGTGAGAAATACGGGCATTAACTCACAGGCAATGTAAATTAGAACTACGAAATTCCCTTAAAATATGTTCTACGACTGGAAATAGTTATTGCTTGATTAAACGCACTTTACTAATTTACCCTGACTTGCGTGTTAGCTGTTTTATGTAGACTTCTAACTCTTTTATGTCGGTAATATTTTTTAGCTCCATAACATAGAAGTGAGATAGCATTATCAATTACCATAGGCCAATAGTTCGTAAAACTGAATCGATAAAAGGTAACGCTTTTAAATCACTAGATATACGGTTCATGCTTTGCTATGTTGGGAACCTAATAATATCCAGGAGAAATATGAAAAGAACTGCTATCTATTGTGTGTTAACACCATTTAAAATTGTTAAATTTGACTTGTTAACCATCTCATCTATTAGAGATTATCGATTAGAGCCTTAATATTTTATTCGCTTTGAAGGATATTTACCCTGGCACAGGTATACATATATTTTCTAATATTGTCTTATGAATTGTCTGTTGTATTTCTTATCAACATTTGCATCAATATTATCATTTAATTTACCCCATGTTCCTTTTATCCTCGCATGTTATGCGACTGTTATAATTACGCTTTCGTATACAGAAGTTGATGTAGCATCAGATATATTCCTTTTGTTGTTCGGAATTGTAATGGAACGAAATAAGTCGTAGACGACGTGAAGCATCGATCTTCACAAGTCCCACTAAGCTTGCCTTACAAGGGTCGGGGAAATAACCTTCAGATATTTCGTAACGAGCGCCCCGAATACTCAGTGCCATTTTTCAAATTCGCGTCTACTTATTGGAAGAAAATAATGGAGAGCTATCGGTGCGCCTACGCCAGTTACAACTTACTTATTGGTTTCTAGTAGGTTTATTGTATAAATTTGACTAGGTGATTGATTATGTGGACGATTCATGCATTTAAAAGAATTTAAATCAATTAATAAAAAAGAAAACCGAATTATAAATTATCCTAATTCAGCAAGTACGTGTGGGGGGTACAAATCGTAAGATTTAAAAGGTAAGCACGAATCGGTAGTACGAGTAGTAGTAGTTCTGCACAGACAATGCGTAGCTGTCGCAAATAGACTGAAATATGATGAGATTTTCATAAAACACAACACGGTTGAGTTTATTTCTAAGATCTCAATATTTCTGCGCAGTTTAAGTTTGTGTTGTTAATTTTGTTTTAGGATAATTAACCCGGGAGTATCAAAATAAGACATTATGAATTAAAAATGGAGTTACTTTGCAAACACCTTAAAATTAGATATGTACCTGATCTCGAGCGTTCAATGTGTTCAATGATACAATGCTGTAATGACAGATATTGTACTTATATTCAAATTACTTCTTATCTCAATGTGACAAACACACCCAAAAATCACTTCTTTGCAAGTGAAGATTAGCGCTGAAGATCAATTTCAGTAGTAATGGATGAAATTAACCAATAAATACTAATCAAGATGCCATAGTAGAAACAACGTATCGATAGAATTTGATTTACTATGACAGAGAGAACTGAACAATATTAATTTAATTACATTCATTTATACTAATTGTAGAACAGTTAATATTAATATTATTTTAAAAGGTTGCTGCTAATATTTATTAAGACGCTTCATACATGGTATAATATGCGGTTACATGCGGGAAATAATATTTAATATATATACTAAATTAGTTTGACGTATATATCCTAATGTTAAATGCAACCTCAATAAATATATAAACTGCTACATAATTTTACCCTATTTACACTTTCTGTAGTCATCGGTAGAGATTAATTCCCTCTCATCCTTACAGGGTGTGGGGGACACGAGACTACTCGCAGAACAAAAGAAATACCTGAGGGATAAACATTCGGATGTAAGGGCATTTTAATGGCCCTTTCCCGAGGATTTCCTTTAGATATTTCTTATTGTACCTTCATCCGAATATTTAATATTTAATAACGTAAACTGTAATGGAAATATGGGTCTGGAGTTGAAAACGTGTAAATTTATAAGGAGCAATTTTTACGAGTAATATAAAAGTTATTGTTAATTTTACTTTAACTGAATCTATAATAGGGCGATTTTGAAGCGGCGGCTACGTATTTTTATTGATATTCATTAAAGGGATATATGCATATGTTGCTGCTTAAAGCGTAGGACTGTATGCACTATTGTCACTGTTGCAATCAATGATCCGTATATTTTTAGATTAGCATTTCTATGAAGTAATAACTCAGTACTCTTAAGGCTAAAACCGAAGTTTTATTGTTATGTTAAAGTCGACAATGTTCACAGTCGCTCACAGTTCACCGGATGGTACGTGATTTTGCAGATGACAACCACATTCATCCATGATGGAGAATCATTATGCATATGCCTTATCACCCTTGAGGAATAAGATACCCCATCACCATTAAAAAGGTGTCTGGTTTCTATCTTTCACCAAAAGTAAGACAATAGTACTCAAGTACTATTATACGCTAGTTTTCTGGAAAGTACGATCCAACCCCAGTCGAGCCAACGTATTCCTGCTACAGCAGGCTACGTTAACTAGCGTCGTTAGTAAATAGGTTTCGTTTCAATTCAATTAAGTGCAGTCTTTGCCTACATACATAGTTCAATAACTTTCTAAAAGACCTTCCTGTATCGATTTGTAAATTTCTAATGCCTGCCTGATTCATGGAATTTTTTAAACTAACATAAGATGACTATCTTGGATAACTTGTCGTTGAAAATATACAAATTGGCGAAAAACTTTCCTCTTCCATAGCTTAACAGTCAGTAAATACCAAATGTTAGTAGAATATTAAAGCGGCTAAGTTATTTTAGCTGAAGTTATACGCTAAGTATCAAGCAGGGCTCTTTTGTTTCTTGAAGCATTGTTGCCCACCCCCCATCCGCTGTGTGTAAAGTTAAAGCCAAGTCGGCCGATCAAGGAAAGTTTTGCTGAAATCAGACAAGTTACATCGTATTCCTTGAGGCTTTTCACTTTCAAAGTTGGCTGTTGCGTGACGCAGATTCGACCTCAAGTTTGTTGTTTATCAGCCGGAGGTTTAATTATAAACAGACGGAAGTGCCTTCTGTAGCGTCTTATAGTTTTTTGTTTTATCTATTCATATGTATAATGTAATATGCGATAGGCTCATTGAAGAGAACGTCGTGGGTAGTATTTCGGTAGCGAACTTTTCAAATTTCTTCTTAATTAAAGTATTTATGCCCTCAAAATGTTCAGGTCCATTTGGATTTTTGAGGAAAATTAAAAAACATGCATTCAAAACTTTAACATCAATACCTTCCTTAATAAATTATTAGTTCACTGTACTGAATCACATTGCTTGCCTCAAAGAATGTTTAAAGGTTTTTTTTTTACTTTAAGAGTAACAAACGAGCACACAGTTCACCTGATGGTAAGTGATTTCTTCGGCCCATGACATCTACATTTATCCTTGACAAGGAATCATAATGCAGATATGTTGTCACCCTTGAGGACTGAGATGGAATGCCTCGTTACCAATAATAAAGGTCTCCGGATCCCTGCACTCACCAGACGAAACACAGCAGCATTATGCTGCTATTTTACGCTGGTATTCTGTGAGGGCGTGGTCCTAGCCCGGTCGAGATGAACCATTCATTCTGCGGCTAGAAACAAACTGCAGTGTAGCTCTACCACTGTTAAAAGGTCCTCCTTCAACCTTTCGAGTCTAAAGCTAATTTATAGATAAAATTAAACTAGTTTTACGGATTTTATCGTATTCGAATTTGAACTACCTTACGTTTAGGATATTTTAGATCGCTCATCATTACAGGGGTACTGAGATGTTTGAGGTTCTGATGTCATAATTAACTCAGTCGCTTTTATGCCATCAGCACAACAAATACTTAGTTTACTTGGGACCATAAATGACACTCGAAACGTCGAGAATAAAAAAGTTAAAACTTTTTACTTTTTTCTTCGATAAAATCCATAAAATTAGTTTGATTTAAAGTATAGTATTCGCAGTAAATATAGTACAGCATTTCAGTTAGTATCAATTTATGAATATTGATAAGATTATATTTTTTTCACATAATTCGTTACATAAATATTTTCATGACTAACATATTTCGTATCTCTTGGGTTAGTGACGACTGTATTTCGATAAATGTTATTCCTAATATATCGTGGTTTTCTAACAGATGGTAGATTAATTATTCAATGATATCAACTGGTCAGGACATATTATAGTGTCGTGAGAATTCGCGCAAACAAAGAGGTACCACCACTTGTACCTCGGCTGTGAATCGCACCCAGGACCTGCGCGTCCCCAGGTACTTTACCCACTACGTTATACCGCCGTCAAGCTGGGTAGATTAATGATGATAACGATATGTATGATGATAGAATACAATACAATCCAGTAAAAAGCTGCATGTAGAAAAGTTCAGAAAACTTTTATTTATACATTAGTTGATTTTTATCTAGATTCGAACCAAGCTTTGTCAATTGAATTTAATTATAATTGCATTTAATCCTCTGCTAATAGGTTATCGCAATACCGTTACATGAACAAGCTCAACCATAAATAAGCGACGTCGCCCACTAAATAATTTCAGCCCATTACAGCGACAGCCCGGACACAAATTAATCACGGGAATGACAGTAAAGGCGTTTAACACTTTCTTGAGTAAACAGCTCAGAACGTCGCGTTCCGAGGACAATGTAGTTGTCGTTGCAATGAGCCAAGGTATAGATGTCGCCCTCAGTAGTATTGTGCGGCTACGGCGTAGTCGCTACGACGTCGCCAATGACATTATAGGTTTTCTTTATGTCGACGGCTCGAAGTTAGTTTTTATTAACGATAAACTTTGTATACGGGCCTCTTCTTTTTACATATTTTTTTACTTCGAGGTCAATAAGAAATTGTTATTTTGCATTTTCTAATAGTGTTTGTATTTAAGTATAGCTTATTGTTTACGACTATATATATATATATATATATATGGCGTATTCCGTATATATTGTAGGTTTATTAAACCATCAAGACATTACTAACATTTCAAGATAATAGGTAAATAAGATGTGTTTTTGTTTAAATATAAGATACCCCCGATGAGAAATTTAGTAACCTTGATCTTTACGAAGCCAAAGTGTCAAAATGTGTCTGAGTCTATAACCGTATATTTTAAGTCGTATTTGTTCAAAATAGATCTATATATTTCAAAGTGATATATTGACATATATCACCTTTAAACATTAACCTTAAAAATTATAGTATTTTTTAAAATTTAACTATTTAAATATGACGATACTAATTGGACAAGAATTTGTATTATAGAAGTGTAATGAGTTATAATGTTATAGCTTCCTGTGGATTTATATTAGTTGAAAATATATTATAGTGTAACAAGAAAGTTAAAGACAAATCACCCGCGCGATATGGCGTCAGGCGTCATCTGTCACTATCGTAACTGCCAAACTGGCTGGATAAATCGATCACGCGCAAACTAATATCAAAGTTGGAACGACAAGTTGGCCAACTTGCACGACGACTCATCGGGCCAAACTTTTTATGTGCAATGTTCTCTTGCTTTTATTAGATGTATCCACAGTCGTACAGCGAGACTCCTGTGATTCCTTAAGGGACGATGTCACGTGATCTTCTGAGCGAAAGTACTGTACTGCAACTTATATAAGCCAGGGCTTTACACGTTTACACTTTCACGTAGCTTTCTGGTACTTAAAAGGTTGAAGCAATGCTTATATTTAGGATGCCTTAGAATTCACACAAATTTAATACAAGAACTTTACCAAGCAGATTATTTTTGTTATATTATCACGTATATTACATAGAGATTTGGACGTTTAACAATACAATAGCGGAAAAGTTTTCGGCATTGTACATTTAATCTTTTCATTTATTATGAATTTCATATAGTAATCTAGAAGTATATATATAAAAGAAATTACACTTACTTTTCACTAGAACATTTCGGGCCTTGAATATGCTACAAAGTGCGTGTATTTTTTATTACTATTGTGTGTTGTACTTGAGTACCTACCCTTGCTAGACACGTTACGAGTTGTCTCACAATGTACTTGATAATGTATAAGCATTGCTATAAATTTCCACTTAACGATTTCACTCGCGACGGCAGTTAACATTAATTTAACGAAAACGCTTTACTTTATAAATAACACACTTAAACACAACGTAGAAACAAGAGCGATTCACTTTACTACACGCTTATCCCGGTTACTTTGTTATTCTTTGATTATAAAAGAACTTTGTAGAAAGTCATAAGATTTCAGGGCAGGGGCAATGTAAAATTTTTCTATTTCACTAAAACAATATGAAGCAATAACAATCTTGTGTCCAACAATACCATACGCAGAATAAGGGTTCGAGAAAAAAACGGTTATTTATATTTTTATATCCTCTCGCGACTCGACAAAGCTCTTGTGTAAAGGTCTAGTGAATCTCGGGTTTCGTCGATGTTTGCCGAAGGATATCCCGGGACAAACGAGCTGGGGTTGGTGATCCCGGGATCACGGCCGCGTTACGGACAACAATGCCGATGGAGAGGGCCTGATATTGCGATATATTATCTTTGTTGAGGCTACATCATGCAGGTCGTTTTTGTTGCCAATTTTGTCATTGTTGTATTTAAATAACGACAGGTCCGAATTTGTGTTCCACCTTTATATTCGTAATTGTAATATTTTTTAAATTATTTTTCTCTACATATGTCAATACGATGTGATGTATTTTTAATTGTTTATAAGCGTGCCTGATGTTATAAATCAAATGGTCTTTATTGCAAAAAGAATGTCATAAATTAATGTATTAGAAAAAGTAACATAAATTAACTATGAGATGTTCTCTGATCGATTTGAATCATGGCGTTACTTTCTGATTGTTACCATATACTATCAACTGCAGATAATATATTATAACACTAAGTGTTAATACAAACGTAGACAAGCGATCGTCTTCTACTTCCGAACATATCCAGACCCGAAAATAAACTATTTTTGCTATACTAATATTGGGGTCCAGGCTAAGAATGGAACCCACGAACCAAGTAAATAGAAATAGACTGTAGAAATAATGGATCAACTCGATCGAGCAAGGAGAACTCTGCTATCTACCGAAATAAAGCAAAAAAAAATTTTTTCTTGCTTTACATAGTAGAAAGAAAAACTGGAAGTTTTCATTTCAGTTCATAGAATAATATTGCTTCTTAATCTATTGGCAATGCTTGTGAATAAACATTTCTTGGTTATTTACAAATGATGGAAACGCTGAAAATCGTTACCCCTTTCAGAGTTAAAATAATAAATATACTTACACTCCAACGTTTTAATGATACCTCTTGAAGAAACAGTAAGGGGGTAACTGTCATTTACTAATAGATAAAACAGTTTCTTCTAAGTCACTCTGACTTTCATAAAAAATACTTTGTGTGACAGTAATGCTAACTCATCGGCAGTTAGTGACAACATTAATCCAATGTTATAAATAGAAGCTTCAGTAAGTACTCAGAAATTGTAACATTTATCCGATCACTTAGTGTTTACTTTGAAAGATTTGCAAACATCCATTGTGTGCCAAGGGAGGAGGCGAAATAACCAATTTCCTACACACCAATGTTTTTGTCCCCCGGTACACAATGAAATTTAGATTCTCTCATGAGAGCCTTTTTAAAATTTTTACGTTATATGCTTATTGCTAAATGATGCACAAATGTCTGAATCGGTTTAGACTTTCATCTAAATAATGGTAAAGGTCCTAATTAAAGAGGAAATCTAATTTTGTTTAAATTTATAAATTAATTGTTAACTAACAACTAGTGGAAGAAAAAATGTTTTAACATAAAAAAAATTGCAAAAAATATTTAAACACATATAAGATTCAAAGCTTAATGGTAATAGTATTGCTAACAGAAATTTCTATATTGTTTATTCCTTGCGTTCTCATATCCTAAAAACATATTAAAAGAAAAAAAAGTATAATAAGAGCAAATGTTATTAACAGATTTCTTGAATATTCATTATATTCAAGAAATCTGTTAATAATATTCAAGTATATCAGATCCACTTCTTGGAATCGCGCACGTAGCGACCACGGACAATTAAGGCACTTGACCCGATTATGAAAGGTGATCTAATGTACGGTATGAGGGTCAATGAAGTGCGGGTCAAAAGGCAGATCCAATATAGATGTGCCTACGCGTTCAATATATACGTAGACGGCTACCGATATTAGATTCTTCATACTAAGACATCTAATTGAGCGGTTTACTGGATACCTAATTCGTATTAAATATTTTTATTCGTGGTAGCAAGCTTGATAATTTTAAAAGTTTGATTCAATTAAGTGGATTTTTTTATTTGATGGATCGATGTGAAGTATAGAAGCAAAACTAATGCTGTACAGAAGTAAACATGATGATATTTTTTTTTAATTAGTAACACCTTACTTAAGTTAGTAATGTTATTTAATTTATTTTTAATTAGTGTACATGTTACGTTGTGGAAACTATCATAATTCAGTCAACTTAAATAGCATGGAATTTATACGTCTTTGGAAAGTAGTGATAAAATTTAAGCATAGAATATGTATAATAACTTACACCGGATAAGTTTTCTAGTAGGATAAGAGAGTTTCAACGCTTTTAAGTTGCAATAAGTGCCAAGTAGTATCTCAATTGCTAAATTAATTATAGCATAAATTAGCCAATTTATGTTTCACGGAAGTTCCATGTAATTTATTTTTTCAAAATAATTTATGACTTCATATTATATTTACACAACATTCTATAATAATTTTAAATATCTTTACCAGTTTGTATAAAACTGTAGAAATATGTTTTTCTTAAAGTTTGAGTGTACTCGTAAATTGAACCATTACTCTACTAAAATGAAATTTAATCAAATTCCAATGAATCAATCAAAACTGATATAGGTAGATACTTCGCAACCCCAATGTTATTTATTGAGCTTATAACAGACGCTCCACGATTTCGGGATATTGTGGAAAGGCGGCAGATAAAAATCACGCCCCGCTTCCCTAACAAAATAAAATGTTACACTTCATATATTACTTCGCAAAGTAAAAATATTAATTAACATTGTTTTTGTTTCAGGTAATGCATATTTGAGCCCTCGCCTCATGAGATATGAGTCCCTGGTGAATGCTGAAGATATAAAATTCTTTACATGATTAATTCAAGTATATATCATTTTAAACGCTGATTAAACACAAAACAGATTTTATACCCGCGATATTTTGGTCGCGTTGCATCAAAGAGGAAGGCGAAGGAAATAAACGCATATATTTTATGAATTATTTTCAATTGGTGTAGTTTATTATAGTTTTCCAAATTCACTCATACAATTTATAGCCGATTTATTGTATCAACTTATAACTCTAAATACACTTAGTTCTAACATAGGTTTTTTTGTCATTATATTAAAATGTATTTCAAAAGTTTCACTATTGGGCATATTTGTTTCATATTTTTCTACTACTACTACTAATACTCTATTTTATGGATTTTATTTGTGTGAAATCCCATTTATATAAAATATTTGTGTATTTTCTTATGCGTAATCATAAAGTTACATGCCTGAAAAGAAAGAAGAGGCATATTCTGTTTATGAAAAAAAAATGTGTTTCTGAGACGTAGATCAAAACAGCGGTCTTCTCCCTTGAGCCGAGAATATTAAAATATCTATCTTTAGGGAACGAAAATACACGATGTAAGAAAAGATGAGGCGAGCACAATTTTGTCGATTCGATGTCCCCAATTCGTTTGCTGAATTCTTAATGGCGCCTCGGGGTCGGCTCCGTTTCGTAATCGCGCCGTTTTCGTATTTAATCCGCGTATTGCCCCCTGCACTCTTCGAGATGACACTACACTCTACATGTAACAAGGACTTAACTGGGGATCTGAGAACGCTATTCTTTGTCCGCTGAGTTGTGTGAATAAAATAAGGTTACAAATTAATTTACTAAGAACGAATATTTTTTTTTATCAATATTAGCCAAAGCTAAACTATGTAAAGATGATTAATACGAGTGATATTGAAGTCTTTTAATTATTTCATTTACTTAAAACAACTTTATAATATTTTGAATTATGTGATGATGAAAAAAATAAGCCACTTGACTTAGATTATTAATACGAGTAAAAACTTCACAGGAAATAAGTATCTTTTTGCTGATTAGTATCAGTTTTTGGTTATTTTTTAATTTCAAATTCATTTAATAAATTTTCATTTCAAACAAAGGTTTTAACAATTTCCATTCCCAATTGTATACACATTAAAAATAATGTACATACAAGTGACCAACAAGTGACGTAGATAAACAAATAAAGTTTTAATTTGCCGTCGTAAATCTTGGACAATTTGATGGTTTACCGTGGATCCCTAATCCCCGTCGCCCCATGTAATTGATCTGCGTCGTCTCTACGAGATTATTTCGTTCTGACTCGATCCTATTCCCCGTCTTTGTTTTATTGCCTACCCTGTGGCGGGCTTGTGGATTTGCGGTCGCTCACAAAAATGTAGTACCATTCAATCTTCGAGTTTGCTTTGTAATGTTTACTACAAAGGACAACATACAAGGAATATAAAATTACATTTCAATTCTTAGTTTAGTTTGGATGGTTAAATTTTGTGAGGTAAATAATGCCGCGGTTTGTGGTCAAGCTATTATTGTATGAAAATATTTTCATTGCCTTTTAAAATTACTCTTCTGTCGATTTTACAAACTTGTATTAGTTAATATCGGTTAAGTGCTTTCAAATAAGATAAGGTGAATTTTCGTGGGTATTTTGTAGCGGAGCACGTTAATTCAGTGTAGTAAGTGTTTTGCATCCGATCTGGCACGAATATTGTTCTTTAATATCTCGACCATAACGTAAATAATAATAAATGCTATTTTTATTCTTAAAATATATGTAGAACATTTCTCCAATTAAATTATTGCAGCTTCTGCAAGCAATATTGGAAGGAATTTGCTCATTAGGGAGTATCAAATACGTCGACACTTATAGTAATTTCCATTAATTCCCTTTGCACTACACACGCTATACGGTAAATAGAAGCGGGAATACAATTTGTGTTTCAATTCAAACCGGTGCGAGGTTGACAACACAAGATTAGTACGATTTATTGCTTGTTGTGTTTCTATACAAAAATATTCTTTTCGTGCTTTGGAATTTTTTTAATGTTTGTTATTCTCAAAAATGTATATATTTCTAATTAGGTTTATATATTTAAAACTTAAATGTATTACTAGTTCTAAATTTAAAATTAACTTGAAAGAATACATTTAGACTTTATAACATAAAAAAAATAAAGACCTCTTCAGGAGCTCTCCGTCCTTTTTTCATGTGGTCGTTGTCAATGTAATTGATCGTCGCTGCCGCTGCGAGATAATTCCGCCGTGACGTGATCCGCATTGTTGTGCCACTTTTATTGGCACAGTCGCCCTTACTCCTTGTAGCTGACTCCCGTCTGCCGACTGCTAAGTATCGCAGTGCAAACGAAAATCAAAACAAACTAGTGTTAATATGATTGAATATTGTATACACTCGTTAATGATTTGCAGCGCATTATTCATCTTTTATTGTAGTTAGTTGTCCTATTTTTCTCTCTTTTGGATTTCCATGATACAATATACAATTTAAAGCCATAATAAAATTATTGAATGTCCTTGTTGTCAAGTTTTAATTTATGACTAATAAGTAGGTGAAACTACGATAGCATAGGAAGTAAAATATTACTTTGTAAAATATATGTCTTTTCGGTTCAGATCGCTCATATCCGTTCAATTTATTGGTCCGCTTGCCATTACCCCCTTGTTCTCGAAATTAATGGAATCCGTTGTAAACTTCCAGTTCGAGAGGTACCTAGAAGAACATCAACTGATTAGTGACCGCCAATAAGGCTTCCGTCGGGGTCGCTCAGCTGGTGATCTTCTGGTCTACTCGATTCATTGATGTGCGCAGACAATTGAGAACAGAGGAAAGGTCTTAGCGATTAGTCTGCACGTAGCGAAGGTCTACGATCGGGTTTGGCACGAAGCGCTTCTTCCAAAGCTTTCTTTCTATAGGCGTCCCGAGAACTTATACAAATGGTTCACCAGTTTACTCACGAACCACAGTCTCAAGTTCGTAATCGACGCTGCATTTATCGATTCCAAGACAGTGAATGGCATTTTGCAAATTAATCACATTCATTGCTATGCGGACAACATATCAGGGGATACGTTGGATGTTGGCCGCACCAATATTTCTATGGAACACGTCAGTGATTGCCGAAAGTGTTTGCAGTCGAGATTTCGATAAACACAGTCTCAGATTGGGTCAGACAAAATCAAGATTCGGGGTTCCACAAAGACACAAGTTTGCAAATTTACCGCTTGAATGAACCTTTTTGTTGCATCTCCTAAATTTGAAAACACACCCTTTGTGACTTCGACTAGTATCGCAATCCTTGGCGCTGATATTTAGAGTGAAAGTGGAGTGGAATTGGACTCTAAAAAAAAGGCGCGCTTAATAGAGCAAGACAGTTCTTCGTCGACAGTTGTCGGTCCACAGTGTGCAACTTTACAAGCTTCACATGGAATACTGCTCTCATCTCTGCGGGGGTAGCTCCAGTACCAGCTCCTTCCGTTTAACCGCATTCAAAGAAGAGCGGGTAGAATCGATGATGACCAGGTACTTTTGGAACGACTTCATTCACTGGCATTGCGAAGGGATTGCATACGAGTTCCATAATCGGACCACACAACAGACTACCAGATTCCATCCTCACGGCGTGGACGTCTGGCATTCCTCTACTGTGCGCTTCTCGCGGAATTTTCTGCCCCGCACAGCTGCCTGGTGAAACGGTCTGTCCTCGGGGGTTTTTCCAAACCAGTACGACTTAGGGTCTTTCAAGAAGCGAGCCTATTCCTTTCTTAAAGGCCGGCAACGCATCTGCAGTTCCTCTGGTGTTGCGGTTATCCATGGGCGTCGATAAGCACCTCGGTGTTCCCGCCGCTCGTTTGCTCCCTTTTTTCTATAAAAATAACGAATGTAATGAAACTGGACGTACCTGTTATAAAATTTACTGTAATTATAGAAAAATATTAAAAATTCTTACTGCATCCTTAATGAAATAAATTAAGAAAGTACTTATTTAAAGACATTGTTTGTTCTGATTGGATTTGTTGATACCGAATGCAAGTATACTTAACTTAACTAAATTAGTGCAACATACTGCCAGCGCAGATTAAGCACTTGTCTTTATTTACGCTAGCAGAACTTCTAAATTCGTTATATCAGTTGACCGTCTGAAGTAAGGCTAAAGTTTTAATGCCATTCGTGTCGTTCCTAAATTATTGTTCTATTACCGCGAGTTGTTCTACGAAATTGTTAAGTAAACACGCCACAATATTGGAATAATGAAATTGTCGTAATCAGGCACATCCATCAATCATTTCGTGGATCGTTGGATTTAACCCTTTGAGGTTTCCTTTATTTTGGTAACCTGAATAGAACAATCCCATTTGAGGCTGAATTCAAAGTTGTGTCAATTGAATTAATTCTATGGCTCTGTTCAGCCCTCTGTGGATGTAAAGTTTGACATTCCGCTATTGGGTCTTCCTTTCTGGGATTTTGTTACCCTTGAGGTTGATGGTATTATTTTAAGTGCACTTGGATTAAGTTATTATGAGTACTTTGCAATATTTATTTATAATATATTTCAAATATAAAAATTTTAATAAAATCCTGTTCTTCTTGTTCTAATTCCTTTAATTATATGACATATGTTAAGTTAACATTTCATATCTTTATATACTATAAACTGATCTATAATATGATCACCAAACTTATTGTATTTTGTTCATTATTTGATTATAATTCATGGACCCCTGCTTATTATAGGTCGATCGCTTAGCAGATAGAAATAGTAAACGTTGTGAAGGAAAATTTCTTGAGTAGCCTATTCCTTTATAGGAGAAGAAATCTTCAATCAGAAACCATAAGGATATAAGAAATAATAGTACGTTATATTTATTTTTACCCAAAATCCTCCCCGGTGGCCACCCCCAGTAGGTAAGGCGGTTCCGCCATCACCTATGGATCACACCAATGTTTCTCTACACCTGAGTGACTGGTGAGCCTGAGCACATCCCACAGAAGCCAATTTCTCCTCTAGTACCTTGCCGTGCTGTGGCAACACCTTTGCCATAGTCCCCTGGTTCCATTCAGTGAACGATTAAGGCCCCATAGGAATCCATATTCTCTTTTTTGTCACCCTAAACAACAGGCAGAGGATACCTACGCTATATTCTATTGCAGGCCTTGGTGTCTTTAAAAATCAGTTAGACCGATGAGTATCACGAGTTTGCTAGTGGGCTTTGATTTAGGCGTCTAGGATTGTGATTTGTACTAGACTGGGTGAACCCATATTTAAAGTTTAACTTCTGTTTATATACACTGGAATGATGACTTTAAATAGAATAAATTTTCAGTACTAATAATTATTTCCATATGTGCATATATTGTTATTAGAACTTAAGATATTTCTCAGTAAAATTGTTCCCTGAATAAGGTGATAAGGCTTCAGTTTTTCACAAAATGATACAAAATACTCATCAATATTAATAGCGATACCCCCAATATACGGCTTAACGGCAAATTTCATTTTTCCAATAAGGGAGAGCAATTTTTTCAGAAATTATCAATAAACCTACGACGGCTCTGTGGGCGTAGGACGGTTTCCATGAATTATTACCACGGAGGGTTTATCCGAGATAAAATTAAATTTGTCCGCTCGTTGAAATTATACCCGCTGAATTACCGCTCATTGTGAGGCCATTCTTGATTATTCTCGATTATGTTAGTGGCATCGAATATTGATATCGATTTCCACTTCATTGCTGCCACTCGTCCAATAAATTATACCGCGTCCTGGTAGATGACATATGAATATTTTTAATCAATTTTTCTGTTTTAGTTGTTTGAGGACACTTAATACATATTGAGTTTGATGAGTTTATCTGTTATGGGACCAGTGTATGAATCACCAAAAATAACCTGTTATGATGATTTATAAGGCCCGATATAAACCTCTGTTAAAGGATAATTGATGTTTAATTAGTTGATAACTGTTTTAGTTCATAGAGCTTCAAACATAAACAATTACATAGTGGATTCAATCCAAAGTAAATTTTGGTGTAATAAATGGATGTAAATTATTGTTCTTGGTAGGATTTTATATAATATGTTTTTACTTTGTTTGTATGTTGTATATACCGTATATTTAATGGATTGGAAATTTAACAGTAGGCCATATTTTGTTCAGACTATCATGATTTTATTGTCAAATTTTTTTTACTGTATGGGCAACGATAACAAAGGCGCATTAAGTAACCCTGACTGCAATCAATCTCTGAGGTCCATGATACCTACATTCTCCTTATATAAGGAATCGAGGCGCAAAAATGTTGGCGGTTATCCAGGCAGGTCTGATGTAGCTAATCTGTGGATGAGTAATCCTATCCTTATCGAGCCCATACGTTCTGGCCATAACCACTTTTAAGCCGTAGCGTCGCTTTATTACGTGAATAACCATCAAACAAACATAAGAACAATGACGGTTCTATATACACGTTTAGTGTATTGTCAATATAGATGCATAAACTATATGTAGAAATGGGTAAAATTGTATTCTGTCTTTGTAAGTTTCCTTATTTAAAATCTATATAAATCCTTGTGACATATCTTATGTTATATTTATACTTTTGAAAAGAAAATACACACATACATAGTGAGATTTGAGGAAATGCAAAGAAACTTTATCGCAAGAGTTCAAAAATGTCTTTACATGCCAAGAATGCTTTCAAGTCCTGCGTTTCGTTTGATCATTTTAAGGAAAGGAGAAACTTATTTCCCCTTGCTATTCTGCTATTCAAAGGCTACCGTTCCTCCTGTACACATTGTAAAAGACAAAGCCATGAGGTATTTACCAAATATAATTCATAGGCATATTTCAAAATAAAAGTAAGTATACTTTTATAAAATATACTAAATCTATAAAAATATGAATAGAATTAGCAAATTTTGATCTTGCTTTATTGTCAATATTCTGGAATTATGATATATAGATTTAAAAGCAAAATAAAGAGGTAAAAATTATAACAAAAAATTTAAAAGTGTTTAATAGAATTTAAATGTTCCATAGATCAAATATGCTCGTGGTCAAAATTAAATAATTCCTATATTCTCCTAGGTTATCCACAAATGATAATATTAAAATTAACAGTCAGTCTGGGCGTTACCGTTGAGTCGGAAATTTAAAACGGTATTAGTTAGAGTGAAAAGGGGTAACGCGAAAACGAAAATTAATAAAACGTTTCGCACAAACACTCGAATTAGTTTTGCGAAACTCTTAAATTACGCGTTCAATTTCAAAGAAGTTTTCACAGTTGAAAACACCTGCGACAGTACGTGGAAAGTTTCGTTAAAAGTCTCACTTATGGCAGGTATACCTACGTATGGCTAGACCCGAGAGTAATGGGGGGAATAAGTCGACGTTTCTCGCGCCTAATTTGGCAACCCGACGCGCGGAATTTATGGGGGTGGGGTCTTTACAGCTTGAAATATTCGAAGGTTCCACTCGGCCGTGAGTTATGAATGAAACCCGTTAAAGAGCCCGGAAAATTTTTAACGTCATGCCGGGATTTGATGCGGAACAAGATGTGCGAATAAAATTCATCCTGTCACTCACTCAATCTCCTATTCTTGATGATGTGTAATATTTTTCGCTTTTTACAGAACTGATGTTTGTTATATTGGCTTATATTCCATAATATAAAAAGTAAGTACCATTAATGCAAAAATTACTGTGACGGAAACAGTACTACACGTATGTATGTATGTATATCTGTCATAATTAATTTATTTCTGGTGGTTGGTCTCTATAGTTAATATTTATAACTTTGAAAGTAATTATATGTTATGTTCTTAGCAAATTATATCAACTATGTAGGGTATATTGTGATGCCGTCATTCTGTCTTTTAGTACAATGTACTTAACGTGCAATTATAGCAGATAAAAATTTTAATGCAGTAACAATTGATAAATAACACGTTGTTCCTTAACTGGGAGTTTTAGAAAATAGAATGGGAATAAAAGTCTAAGTTCAATAAACAAAATTGTTTACATAGTATTGTGTAGTATAGTGTAATTAAACCCAAAACTCAGATTCCGAGACTCGTTTCTGAAAATAAGATAGTAGGTATCCAAGTTTTAATTAAGAAACAACACACCGGTTTTTCTTTTCTTTTAACAAAATAAATCCAAGCAATCAGCGCAATCAAATGCAATAGATAATAAAAAAACAGTTTAATGGACGCTGCATAAGTAACAGCATTGCACGACCGCTTGCATTTAAATCTGTTTGATTTATGCGAAGCAATCGCTTCGCGGCGCCTGGCCTCTTCCCCACCCTTCCCCTGTCCGACTGTGTGCCAAGAAATATAACGTTTTATGCTCCGGGTCTTCAGTGAAATACGCAGAATATTTTGAATATGTACTATAAAATTCTATGTGGCGTTACTTTGACTACAATTCGAGGATCGCTCGTGGGGTCCTTTGAAGTTTGTTTCGTTATTCAGCGGTTTTAGGGAATAAAAGATTGTTATTTTTTGCAACAGGATGTTTTTAGCAAGTTGGTATAGTATAATATCAGTAATTTCTTATGATTTAATTAAATATATGTAAGGAAGTGAATATCTATTTTCGATATTATGATCACCGCAATATGTTCTGGTAAACATTTAGATGCTGGTCGTCCTGCAAAATTAACACGTAAACCTTTAATATATATATATATATTACTTGCAGGTGCTTACATCTAGATTTCTTCACGCGGATGTGTCACATAATTTTCTCTTTTTTTAGTATTTGTATGTCGATTAATCTTATTGTTAAAAATGGACAAAACACGAATGTTCCTTTAGCGAATTTTACTGGACGATGGAAATAACTGGCAAGTTTTATGTTTTTGTTTCTCGTAAAAAGTTAAGTTAATATATCTTTTTTTTTGTAAAGAGCATTAGCAATGCACTAATATTCCGGTTAACCACTTAAACTAAGCTAAAAATTCTTATGCTAGGAGATGGTTTACGATAATATATCACGATATAACGGTGGATTCGAACCTACGACCTTAATTTTCTCAGATCGTACCCTAAACCGTTAGGCTATTGACGCTTAAAAATTTTATATCCGTGATGATACCTCCTTGTTAATTTTAACGTTATTTTCTAATTGCTGCCAGATGATGGCAGACGCAATCACTCATCCCCTAGCCTACCTTCCCACATAGGTAGATGCAATAAAATCGAATGACAGAACGGCCCCTAATTTTACTTCAAGCTAATCTAAGAACTAATATTGTGTTATGTATAAGTACACGCTACGTGATAATAGAAATAGACGAGATATGATACGTTAACCACTAGGCCACGTGCCGCCCATTTCTGCATTCCATCGGTTCTTTCCGATATATATATATATTCGTCTACCATAATATATTCGTACAGGTGTTGGTATATCAGCAATAAATAGATATAAGTATATATATATATTTATATAAATATATATATATATATATATATATATATATATATATATATATATATATATATATAACCACTCGGGTTTATCTATACTGCACAGTCGTCCTTCTTGTGACATAATTAAAAATATATCTGTATATCTATAAGTAAGACACTAAGTTAACAATAACTATTGCCTAAACCTCAACAGGACATCCCGGCTTAGTAGTAAATAAGATTCAAATTGTACCCGGTGCGGTCCCGATGCTACAATTATGTTCCGAATTTCTTCCAATAATTTATAAAAAATATTAGGTAATACGAAATTAGATGTTCTAGTATCGTGAACATTACCTACCTAGTACCTAGGGAGGATATACTTATATTTTATATTACCATTTCTTTTCATTCATTTCATTTCTCTTTAATAAAGTCGAATTGTAAATATTTATATATTAATTCAAAGCCTAATTTTGATTATTGATATAGTAAAGGAAGGTTGTAAAACATCAGTACGCGAGTGTATTTAAAACTAAAACCCTTCCTCAAGGCAATAAGCTAGAGATTGAATTTCGTATCGTATGAATATTTGAATGCGTACTGTTGTTCAAGTGGAGAACGCGGCTCTGCGAGCCCTGTCAAACGTTACTTGTGATGTAAACATTGAGGTTTTGTAAACTATGTGTTTACACATTACAGTATACGATATTACAGTTAATTTTATTAGCCATGTATGAAATAATACTAAGGTATGTCTTAAGTTATAAAATATTAAAAGCTATTATTATGTAAATGGAAATAATGTTATTTAGATATCAAACAAAATATTACCACATGGAAACAAATATAATGTAATTAATTTTATTGGGAAAAAGGGATTTGAAACCTTTTTCCCAATAAAATTAAGCAAAATATGAAATCAATCAAACATATTGAAAAGCCTTCTTGAAAATCCTAGAAACTCAGTACGTGGGATTTTCATTTTCGTATGATTCCTTTTGGTGTGATAGATATTGATATATACATATATAATATATTGATATACATTTTGTCGATTATCTATAGCCTAAATGTACTTGTATTCAGTTACCTGTTATATGTTTGTTTTCATCTAAGTCGCTTCAGATGTTACCTATAGTCACTCAAACTTTTTAAATATTTTATTACCATACCACTTAATTATATATATCTAACCAATGCAACCTATTGAAACTTTAAAAGCAAACAAAAGATCTTTAGATATATATATATATATATATATATAGATTATTATTTAAAGGATTTAATCATTGTATATGTTTACATGAAAGTATCGTTTTCCTTGAACACGCTTCTTTGAAGTAATAGTGTTGTATTATGTCCCAGCATTCATCTTCTTCTAAGATTCCTTAGTACGAGAGTGAAGTAGTATATATAAATCAGTTTAAAGAAAAAGAAATATCGTGATGTAGGGAGCTATCATAAGATATGATCAGACCAGACCTTGCCCCAAAATGAATGAATGAATAAAATATTTTAACATGTACTCACTTTCATCTTCACTTCTTGTTTGCGTAACAATTCTGCAGGTGCATCTACAAACTTACTTGAATACCCATTTATATATTATTGAAAATTCAATAGAATTTCAGAGCAGAAGCTTTGTACAACGTGATCTAGTAAAATTTATCTAGATGAGGCAATCTGTCTGAATGCAGTCTAAGAATATACTTAACCAATGTTGTAAGTTTCATATGGGTTAGTCAGCTTACTTCATAAGAGTAAATGTTGTCAGAAACTTCAATTGCGATGGGAATAGGGAGTGGTGTAAATGAATGTTATAATGGACTTTCCCATTCAAACTCAAATTTAGGATTGGTTTAGTTTAGTTTTCAATTTTGCATTAGATTAAAATGTCTTCAGACAATAAACACTATAGTCGATGCATTTTAAACTGAGTCGTCGGGTAATAAATGTCACTGACAGTAGGAATGTGCACGCAATGCAACCCGTTATCGATACTTAGCTTCCTCCGCACGCGGGGTCCATGCGTCATCGTGACCTTCATTAGCACTCTGAATCCTGATTGGTCGTTTCGAGTCAGGGTTGTTATTTTTCTATAAATATAAGATTTTTTGTTATTACACTCATTACATTCTCTATGATTACGCAGAAACAAACATTTTATGTTACAAATCAAAAACTTTTATTTCAGAAAAAATATTCCTATTAATACTTAACATAATTTAGCATATCGATCGTACCTATCCCGTTATCGATATGCACCTCTACAATTCTTACGCACATCACTACACCTCTCCATAAGACCTGTAAGTACGAGCGAGACAGACAGATAAATATGATTTATGACCCAAAGCCTCAGTTCATAATGAGTCGACTATAGACTTTGAATGATAAACAGGAATAAATAAAAGATTCATCGTATTACATTAGTTGACGTTTAAATGTCTACAATTTTCATCAGAATCTGCGATTGCGACTTCTTCTATAAATTTAATTTAACAATATTAGTAACGTTGCCACACGAATGTGCCGGCTCTATTTGGGAAGGATCATGCTTTTACAAAATACCAGAGTGAACTAGCAACATAATGCTGTTGTACTTCGTGCAGTGAGTGTAGAGATCCGGAAATCTTATTAAAGGGGGTGATAACGGATGTGCATCTTAAATATTTGCTGGAGATGGATCTAGATCAGATGAACTGGGTGCGAGCACTAAAAAATAAACAACAGAAAATGTAATACATCTTTTCTAGACTTAATTTATTAGTAACGATATTAGTAAAGCCTCCTACGTAGGATACATAACCGACACCTCTATACTTCAGTCAGTACAAGAGCACTAGCTGCTAGCCTTCATATACATACATATACGACACTCATAAACCAGTAATTTGTAGGTTGTGTTGGTTATGTTTGTGATTATAGTAATACCAGATTGGCCACTCAATGAGATTCACCACCTTTTCTTCTGTAGTAATCACACCGATTATTATTATTTACATAAATACACAGATGTTGCACCACTAGTTAGGAATTTAGTACAATTATTAATTTAGTTGTCACATATGTACTTGTTTGCACCAATAAAACATACGATGTCGTAGTGAGAGTCACCTCTCGCCAGCTAATTTTCATACAAAACGAGCGAGTGCATTATTAAAATGTTCTCTGACGTGACAGCCCTTGTTGGACCTCGCTCAGCATTTAATCTTGCTACATACCATACTTTCGATTAGTCTCTTAAAGGTTCACCTCTTTCAAATGGAAAAACTTAAACGTCGCTTTACTGTCTTTTACCTTACTTAACATTTCATCTATTAAATGCTTAAATTTATGCGTCGTTTTTTCTCTCCATGCGAGTCCCATTTTAAGTCTTTTGAATTCACTTGTCATGAACAAGAAAGGAGTATAAATTTATAAAGAGATCGTTTTAATAAATTTTATATTTACATAATATTAAGTATAATTGTAAGCTTATTAAGCTTACGTTTATATTATAATGCAAATTATAATATTAAAATATCAAAAAAAAAAAATTTTTTTTTCGCCATCTTTAAAGCAGCATTATTTATTCACTTTAATCACTAATCAACCTATAATATATGTAAAAATAAAATATTCTAAAATTAAGACCAATAAAGAAAAAGCAGTATAATTTGTTCTCTTCTGCAACACTTCCCTGTCCATTAAGCGCTTATTTAAAAGCTTCACCGACCCGGCTCCGCAACAATAATATTTCTTCCCCCGCTTCTGACAGTGGCAACTTTCAAAGAACCGCATTTATTCCTGACATGTTTGTCTCATCTATCTAGAAGCCGCATTTTCATACTTCGCGTTGAGAGCAGGTGTCAAAACTAAGAGACGTTAGGCTAATGTATGCAGATTGCATCTTTTATGTACTACGTAGATGGCGGGGAGTCAAGCACGGTAAGCTCATGCATTACCCTATTAGCTTTACTTAATTTAATGCTTGAATACAATTTAAGCTTTTAGTATTTTGCTAGTTACTGTATACTTGCTACCACCGTACTGGAGTGAAACTTTGTGTCCCACCGAAAATAGTTTTATTTTAAATGTGCCGCTTACGTAAGTCTTAACATTAAGTAAGTAAGATGCGAGAGATGATATCACCTTTTATCCATAGTAGTAAAATAGATATTATATGAAATTTCTTTGCGCCCTGAAGGAATAATAATCAACGTAATACTTTTAACGCAGAAGTCTACCATAATATATTCGTACAGGTGTTGGTATATCAGTGATAAATAGATATAAGTATATATATATATATATATATATATATATATATATATATATATATATATAAGTATATATATATATATATATATATATATATATATATTCAATAAAATATTTATTATAGGAGCGAATTGTAGATATGCTTCAATATTCATACCCGTATTTATTGCGTTCGCCTCCTTCAGTACGCAATAAACGCATTCGCATACGTATATCATTTACTACTGCATATTACATTGTATTGTATTGCACAGAAATGTGTTTGTTGGATACGCTAAATTATAAAATTATTTAACACCTAGAAATTAAATAAGATAAGCAAAGAAAGGTCTATCAAAGTAAGACTGATGAATTGATGACGAGACTAAGTATTATAAGAAAACAATTAAACAGAGAAATTAAACTTGTGGTCTGTGGAATGGAATTATTTTTTTATACGTCAAATAACATCACGTACAATGATTGATATTTTGAAATGGGCTATATTTGATTGGATAGAATAGATTTTGACTTTTTTTGGTATCAGAAGGCAGATCTTTAAAGTATCTCCTAGAATGAAGATCGGGATATGCGGGATTTATATCCACTGAAATTCTGACGATTAGAATGCACTGGTACCCTTCTGCCCTGAGCACGTCCCGTCACGAGGCAACGCCACCCCTAGTACCTTCGCTGTGCTACGGCATCACTTCCCGGGGCTAACTTTAGAACAATCAAGGCCCGAGCATGATTTCGCTACAGGGGCGCAGTCACTTGCCTATACAATAAGTAGGCGGATTGTATTTACTTAATATTAAATAAAAATACAAAACCAAATCGAAAAGCCTGCTATAATATATTTAAGTATTGAAGATGAATATTATTATAAATGCGTGCACAGAAACAAAACGTCAGCTATTTGTGTTAATATTGCACGACCCCGCCAAGCCAATGAATAATATCGCAAATAACTGAAGTCACCGTCGCCAGTAATATTTGAACAGACATAATTTCGTTACCAGTATATCGGTGGAAGTTTCCAATTTAATTGAGCATTATTTTAAGACAAACAAATATTTTACATCCGTTAAATCTTTTAAGATAATTGTTTTATATAGTTACTACTAACGAACAATTTTATTTCAGATCTTTTTGAATATACTTTTTGTATTAAGTACATATTTTTTTATTTATTTAATGTTTATTTGCCAATAAAATTGTACACAAAAGCCTCAACATCAAAAAGCATTCTTTCTTACCGGTGGGTTCAAGCAAGCTTCCAGGATTATAGTTTCATGTCGTGTTTGATATCGACCACAGATATCAATATCTGTCCCTATCAACATTAAATCCGCACACACCAAAAATCACAAAATATGTAGCATTTTTTTCTGGCACTGTACATTCGAATGAACAGTAGTTATTTAAGATGTTACTGGATGTGAACCGTTTGAAAATTCATACTTTTTGACCGTAATTTATTTTGTTAGGATCAAATTCGAAAATATATAAAAATACTCTAGCTAAATTGTTATTCAGCCTGAACGAATTAACACTCTGTCACTACGTCTATGCTATTGACGGGACGTGGGGACATCGCGTCTCCATCGAAGTTCACCTTTTTTAAATATTCAACAAATGCCACGACGCTTTTGTTACTGTTCGAAGGTTGAGACAGGACGATGCATATTTAATATCATAGGAAAGGAAATAAAAGAGAATTGGTAACGCTACAAAGTAATAAAGAAGCCGAAAATATTTTGTTTCACAGGACAGTTTAAGATTTGTAAAAAAATAATCCAACCTTAAAGTATAACATTTAAAATCAAACCATCATTCTATTGTAAAAATATTAATAATGCAGGATCCTTCGTTTACGAGTTATTAATGAAATCATTGAGTACAATGATATGCATTTATAAGTTTTGGCCCATAATTTTTATATTTCTCAATTCTTATCCTATTCTTAATTAATATAACATTGTTGAATACCGTATTATTCGTTCCGCATACGATTGGAACTAAAAAAAAGTTACACACATAAAATAAAGTTATTCACAGTAAACTTATATTAATGAATTATTTTCATGCTTCTAAAATACATAGTTACATTATCGCTGGCATAATTTATACTATGTCGCAGGTTTCATTTCGACGACCGATTAAATTATAAATAGGGAGTGTCGCCGCTGTATACAAAAGCGGGCTCGTAATTTATCTCAAGACAAATCCAACCACGCGTAAGACACCTGTCAAATGGCGTGACGGGCGCCTTCTTGTCTCGTCTCGGCAACCCGAGGTAACCTAAAATATCTCTAACATAAATAAGCCAATAATTAACGTTCATGTTAAAGCTATTGGGCATATTTTGTACAATTTTGCTTTTTTCTTTGATATTATCAACATTTTTATAATATTATTGTTGTAAAGAACGCTTAATTTACTATTTAAATTGAAGACGATGAAAACATATTAATTCGGGATAACCATTTTCGAGGTTGTTACTTGTCTCATTTGCACAAAGGTTGCGTGGTTTCTCCGAGCCCCGCGCTACGTAAGCGTTGCAATTTGTCCTGAGATAAATCCGGCCGCAGACAGATGCCTTCTGCAGCGCTGTGTACTCAGCGCTTGTTGCTATTTGACACATACTGAGTTGTTAAATCCCTTTGAAAGCATTTATGATCTTAAAGGAGAATGACATCCTTACAATATTGTAGGGTTCAAGTATTATATTTATTAAATAAGAGATGTTAGTTTACGACATTGAAATTGAAGTCTTTGACGCCTACGTTTGTCAGATTCCTACGTATAAAAAAACACTGTCTAACAATTATTCTCCTTGTCCACACTCTACCAAGTTTAAAACTTGGTAAATTCTAAAAATGAAAATATCACAATTTATATCTGAACAGCAAAATTCATATAACGTGTTTTTTTTCCGAAAAAAAGAAAAGGTGTTTTTTTATTTTTTTCGGATAAAAATACCTATATATTAGGATTACGTCGTTAGCGCTGGGTTATTTAAGAGTAAAAAAGCTCGTATAGTAAATCACCACTCAGTTCTAATAGATAATTTCTCTAAGCTTTTCATAGATCTCCGGGTCACATTTTACTATTGTTGTTAATTGAAAATGTTCTGAAATCTTTGCTCTGAAATAAACTCGTAATATATTAATTAATTTTTCACCTTAATCTTTTTACAGTTGGGAGAATAAAATACTTAAATGTCAAAAGACGGTTTCATCATTGTTGTTATCCTCACCGACCTGTGTAAGCCCACTGGCAAAATGTGATTTTCTACTGGTTCTATACATAATACCCCGTCATGACAGGTGATCCTAGTGTTTTTTTGTTTCCAAAACGTCATTTCTTTTAATAAGCTTCCATTAAAAAACTACTTCCGTCGTTTGTTCAATTACGCGTTATTATCGCTTCCACCATGGCGTCCACTGTCGTTAAGCGTCAACTATTAATTGCCAGAAGGGCCTTAGCGTATACGCTATTAGGGACTAATTTCCTTTACACGAAGACCAGTAATGCCCGGCAATCGTCAGTCCATCTTTGCCACTTTACTGATAATGATGAGCCATTGTCTAGAGGGCGCGTTTTTTATGGTGATGGAAACTTACTGAGTCACCATGAAAGTAACAAGAATATTATTTCATCTGATTAAGATACGAGAAAACACTTTAAATAATAATTATTATCATCATATCAGTCCACACTATTCCATTACTGAATATAAGCCTCGCTTACGGCCTGCCATCCTGAGCCACCTGCATCCATCGACTTCCCGCAGACATGCGTAGATGATCACACCATCTAGTGGTGGGTTGTCGTAGAAGATGACCAATATTAATTTTTTAATTCATACATCACGAAATTTATGTTCATATGGAGGCTTTGATTTTTATTATTTGATAGCTGCTTGGTGTGAAATATTAAATGTATATCCTTTTTGTTGTACATATATTACAATTGTCTCGTGGAAGGTATTTGTTCTGGATCTGCATGGATTTATACCATAGTACGACCAACCCACGGTTCGACCGGGAATGGATCTCAATTTCTGCTGCCGTTTTCTTTCGTTGCTGTGAGTGGAAGAAACTGTAAATCTTATTACTGGTGACCTGGTATTCCATCTTAGTTCTTATCGAGCACAGATGTAGGACTACAGGAATTACTAGCCATTAGATGAACTGTCTTCATTTGTCACCCCCAATTTTATATGATAATAAAACAGCCATTTAGCAATTCTTACAAAAGGATTTTGCAATAAATCATATCATCTCTTGCATTCCGTGTCCGTATTTTTTGAAATCGATCATAGTTTGTCAAAATGTAGCAGAATCCTGAGTGAATGAGGCAATGAATTTATTTACAAGTAAAAACCACTAAGCCGAATTTCTAACTTACTGTTCTATCGAAACGTTAATTTATGCAGCAACGTCACTATAACACGTGGTTTCACACTTGAAATAGCTTTACGATTATTTTCTAACACTTCAAAGGAGCTCATTAAATGTCGAAGAACGCTGATAAATATTTCGAATTAGGAACGTACGTGGCGTGCGAAAGCCACCTGGCAACTGTCAACATGGACTGCCAATTTCAATTCCAGCCCGCCTAATTGGTCGACAGCTCGTTCCAAATATAAATATTAAAGGTTGAAAATGGAAATCACGTAACTAGATACACTGAAGGTACGCGGTGGTAAATTACCGGGGCAGCTTACTGTTACATGGAAACGCGAGAATTTAACTGTTTCCATTTAACCTTAACGCGGTATAAAAGCTCTTTTATAAACAATCGTTGCCTTCACAATTATGATAATTATCGAGAAAATTTTAACTAACGTTTTATTTTAATTATTAATACGGGTACGATGCAGATGAGATATTTTTCCGTTTTAGCTTATAAAGATACACATATTGTTTCTGTTTAAATTTACTGTTCAATTTATATATTGAAGAATTTAGAAATAATGAAAGTCGGAAATCACATTTTTGTCTATATTTATTATCTAGAAATGTATTAAAAGTTCTATAAAAGAATTATATTAAATAATGAATGCAAGGACCCTTTGTTATGTGACAAAGGGTAAAATATTATTTTATCTACCCAAATCCATATGAAACTACCATCGTAGAAATCAAGTTATAGAAACACGAAAATACTTTTCGAAGTGAATTAAAGAATTATATTTACGAATAATAATTACGATATATATATATATATATATATATATATATATATATATGTCAATCTCAAAGTATTTTCATGATTATGACTGTCAAATATCGACCTAGATATTTGTCAGAGAACCGGTACAACGGCCAAATTCTTCTTACACTCCATGATTAAAGGAAGAATCTAGGAATAGGGGAAAGAATTCTAGGACTTTGGGGAGGTTATTTGTTTTTGCAGGGACATTAATATTATAAATATCTTACCCCGCCATATGATGTCACCATCATATACAAGTTTTTTGGATACAACTATTCTGTTCTACCACAAATGTAGACGTGTAATTAATCGTCTTATCAGACGGTTCACTCCGAACAGTCTCGCTATAAAGCCCCTTTTCTCCACATTATGCGAATATCTCAAATTATGTAGCATACGCTAGCGTGATATTTCAAGTAGACAGGGGTCCGAATAGGTTACCTTTCTGATTCAAAGCGAACGTAGCTCGTAAAACCGACTTGGGGTGGTCTGCCTCATGAATATGTTAGTCTGTTGGTGGTCCACTTTAATAGTTAAATAGTTGAGACAACAAGGAAGTAACGGGATAACTAACTTGATTCCCCCGATATACACCTAGTGGATGACTAAATCATAAGCCGCCATATCATTAGAATTCACTGGTACTAAGGAATTATAGGGACGTCGTGGGATCATGAAAATAGGTTCCATGAATGACTTTACTTTATTTTATTTATTTTATAAAATCTACCGCTTACAATATTAAAAACTACTTTTATAATTTCTTGATACAATGTTCAAGCCATTATAGATTTACATTATTTATGCGTACATACATTGTTAGACTACGGCAATGACATTTTTACAATTAAATAGATTTTTAGGAATTTAATCTACGTCAGCAAGCGTGTGTGTGTGTGCGAGCGAGTGTTCGTGTGTGTGTTTGAACGTCCTTTGAAACAAATGATGGTGGTGATAAAGAGTGTAATATCTAAGAGTCTTTATAACGGTCAAGACATTGTAAAGAAAATTTACAACTCTTGTTAACTTTTATTAAGTAACGCTTTAAATAGTTTAAAAATTACTATTACAACAAACAAAACAGTACCTTATGATATTTTCTTCTCTCCAAATTACGGAGGTATAAATACAATACCTTTCATAAAGGCCGGCAACGCATTTGCGACTCCTCTGGTGTTGCGGATGTACGTGGGCGGCGGTGATCACTTACCATCAGGTGGCTGCTACCCATTCTATAAAAATAACCAAATACTTTTGATAAAGTATAATGACGTCACAATCACGCGCCAAGGCAAAAGTATCAGACCTTCCAGACATTATTTGTTATCAAAATTCAATTTGTAACAAATATAGTAGAATAGGAATAATCTTTAAAAAGCTTTTCTTCTCTTTCTAAAATATTACGCATGTATGCTAATAAAGCAATTTTGATGCCCTAGCTGTTGGCAAAAGAGATTCTAGACGTCTTGCAAGCAGTCTGATACCTTCTTGCCTTTTTGTATATACTATTCAGTATTCAGTTGATGTGAGCGATCACAGATGTTCGCCTCAATATCATAGATTATGAACTAACTAAATGCACTTTAACCAAATTACCAATACTTTAAATGAATAATCTTATGTCTTAATACAATTTTGAGAGATATTTTATTCACTTGATTTAATCTTTTATGGAAATAATCTCTAAAATGTATTTAATACTAACTTATATACAAACGAACGGGAAATAATTTAATTTTTATATTCGATAAATTTATTAATAATAGCACAGGGCGCTACTCAGATATTAGACTTCTATAACAGTAGTTTTTTTTTAATATCGTTGAATTAAAATTTTACTGCCTTAATTCGGATTATAACATCATCGTGTAGCCTTAAAGTGTATTAATGCGGTTCAAGCAGTCTATTTGTATTTATATGTTGAGAAACTTGTTACCTAATTCTTGATAAATGAAGAACATTCTATCTATTTCTTTTGAACAACTTATTATTTACTAAAAAGTGACGACGCACGCATAAGATGATGGATGTAATTGTTTATCGGCCGCTGTTACCACTTACTATCAGATTCAAAACGATACGCGTATTACAACCATAAAACGAGTTATAAGTTTTGTGTAATAATGTGGCTTTTATAATATATATCATATATTCAGTGGTATAGCTACACTACAGTTTGGTTTTAGCTGCAGAATGAATGGGTCAGTTCCACCGGCGTAGGACCTCGCCCTCACAGAATACCAGCGTAAAATAGCAGCTTAATGCTGGTGTGTTTCGTATGGTGAGCGCAAGGATCCGGAGACATTATTACTGGAGACGAGGCATTCTATCTCAGTCCTTAAGGGTGACAACGCATCTGCATTATAATTCCTTTTCAAGGATGAATATAGATGTCATGGGCCGCAGGAATCATTTACCATCAGGAGTATCGTGTGCTCGTTTGTTACTCTTAGTGCTCTAACAAAAAAAAATATGAATGTTATATACCCAATACGAGATTGCCAGTCAATCTATTTTTCCGCATAGGTTATCTATACGCTATATGGTCAGCCCATTGCCACTTTAGATAACTGAGCCTTAATCTGCCTTGCCTTCGCTCTACTGCTGATGTCCACTTTACGCTTAGTGTCATCCATAGAAACGCCGATTATAACAAAAGCATCCATAGCTAGCTAAGTGGCATGCCCATTGGCCAGCAGTGATGGACCTCGTCTCAGATATGAAAGTCATCACTGGTGACAAGCACTGGCAAAAAATAAAAATAAAGATTTTTTTCTTTAAATAGTGAAGGATATTCGACGAAAAGATTCCGAACGCTGCGCATTCGAGTCGGACTCGTTAATTGACCCGTGGGTTGAAGTTGGATTTATCTTATGGTCTGGATCTGCCTTTGGTAAACATACTCGTCAAAGGATTCGAGCGATATTCTCTCAATAATAACCGGTATAAATGTGAAATGGATACTACCAGTTGTGAAACACTACTGAGGTTATACAAAATGCTAAATTCTCCCCGTAGTTTTATTGTGACGTAGTTATATCGTTGGCAAATTCAAAGTGAGTGATGTAATCAACTAATACTAAAAAATCATTATGAAACATTAAAAACATAAATATTAAGCAAAGCTTTAGTTATAAAAAAAATTGTGTTATCGAAACAAGTAATACTTGAATGGTTTTTGCTAGTTGTTATGAACAGAATCTGTACAACTTAATCTCGAACCTGAACATAACATAAAAATAATATATTTTACATACAAAAGTGCTTTAGCTTTTTTCCTCTCGGGTATTGTGAATACATTGCGGTTAAAGTTTCACATATTAAAAGATACTCATTCGAATCGCGAGACTGAAAAATGTTTTAATATATGGCAATTTGCCAATTTTAAAATCAAAAGTTACTTGTCTACTTATACCCAAAATTGAAATAGAAACAATTTTATTGAGCGGTTTTTTTATCATAGCCTAACAATAGTCCATTGCTGAACATAGGCCTATAAATGTTAATATAAAATATTTGAAAAAATATTTTTATTTACTACCAAGAGTAGTTTTAAAATATGAAAATATGAAAGCTTCTTAATAATATAATATTATAATATAACCTTTCGCCTAACAAAATACGTTTAAAATCATTGTTAGGATTTTTTTAGGCCCATAAATTTGTATACTCCATGTCATTATATATAAGTTTTAATTTATTTCCTTGTAATTGTGCTTCTAAAATAACGAACAAAAAACAACCATCGTAATTAACAATAAGAAATTGACGATTTTCATGTGCTTTATAAAATTCATAACTTGTATACCGAGGTTACTGCTTTTGTTTAATACTCGAGTCTTGTAAATGTCGGTTAAAAAGCGGAAATGAGCTTCGTACTTTTACCGACTAAGAACAGTGGTGGCGGGCGTCACTAGCGGGCTTATAAGGGAACATAAAGGCCTCGGGTCGAAGTCAAGAATGCCCGTAAACACCTTGCCAGTAGTACGCTAGTCTCCCTCGCTTCCCCGACAACTAGTTAGCGACATTTCCTAGTGCGTTAATGACTTCCCTACGGAAAAAATGGAAAATGCTATATTATTTTTTGTATTTTAATTTGACATCTTTTACCCCGGAGGCTTTTGTATTTTAAATTCTATGGGCGATCCTCTGCTGACTGAGAATTGCTTCATATTTAAAATAGGAATTATTGCTTTGAGTGATAATATTAGAGTCTCTTGTAGTATTGTGCAACGTAGTTAAAAGAATAGAAAATCTAATAAAATGACGAAAAGCGACTAAGCTTAAATTATTGTGCTCTCTCTTTCATATTGTCGATTTTTAAATTATTTTAGGATATTAATTCACGAATGTTCACAATTTTGATTTAATTTAATATTAATATTAACTTTGTATTTAATAATAAGTTAAATCTAATAATGTAAGATATAATAAACTAAAACTGAACTAGAAAAAGTTAAAATAATGATTCTTTGATGTGATTACAGAAGGTTTAATTACACTGTATTTTTACAAAGTATTTTTTAAATAATTATACTTTATTACTAATAATTCTATAGTTTGTTTGCAATATTTTTAAAAAAAAAATTAAATAACTAATGTAACATTTAATAATTACCCAAAATTAACACTTTAATAATTTGTTTAACGTTCGCTGAAACTGAATACTAAATATCGATACAAAGTCATATGATGATATGATGATATTTTTACGTTGACATATCGTATAATACAAACCGAAATATTTTTCTGTTTAAGAAATTTGACTTAGATACGTATAGTATAGTTTTTATGAAACCTCTGTACAAAAACATTTTGGTTATACAAGCATCACTCATAAGTAAGTGTAAGTGAAATTATAACGCGTGCCGCAAGAGAGCGCAAACGAGCTTCATTGGAGAGATACAAACACACGGTACGTCGCCTTGTTAATTGCTACGAACCTCAGCGCCTAACGCGTTTTTGTACAAATATCACGAGACTCGTGAACACATTGTGTTGTGCGGAAATTTCACATATGTAAAGTAACTTCCCAAAATACTAGAATATTTCATTATTGACATTTTCTAATTTTTTAAAAATGGTTATAGTATCACTAAGATTCCTGTTAAACACTCCAATTTAGATTAAATGTTTTTGCTACGAGATGGTTCACAAAAATAGTCGGATGGTAGATTTGTGCCTACGTGGTTTAGTTTCGTAGACACTACTCTTAAGCGTTAGGTTATTGGCGCTCCGAGTAATTACACGTCATTAACTTTCTAAATTTGTTTATGACCAACCTTGGGAAATCATAAGCAAAATCGATATTTTCCAGAAATTTTGCCAGTACTCACTTACTTTTAGACACCGTTAGACAAGGAGATATGATTGCATTGTTTAAGTCTGCTTCTCCATCACAAACTTAAGAACTGTTTTTATTCTATATAATGAAATCTAAAGACATTATAAGGGACATTATAGAGAAGTAGTTTTTAAACATGAAGATTATTATGAATTTATATCAGAGATGGCCTAGTCGAAGTGTAAAAAAGTCTAGTCAAAAATTAAATAAAAGTAAACTTCATACGCGTATAATTGTATTTGTTGGTGGTTGCTTAGAGGGAAATTCTATTTAGTTGTGGGCTATTTCATCAACTATTCTGTTAATCAATTGTATTAACAAGGTGTGTATAAAATTTATCAAAAAGAATTGGTACGATGAGAAATTTCAAAGAAACGTAATTAAGGCTCAGTTTATAAAAAAATCACAGTCGCGATATTACTCAACAGAAATGAAGTCTTAGAATTACTTTAAGCTCTTTAATTAGAAACGTAGCCACGTTATTTAAAAACAAAGCACAAACTTTACAAGATTCCAGATAATATTTCTATGTTTTTAAACTTAAAATATTTCTTTCTTAATATAATAATTTTTCATTTCACGTACTTTTGTAAATTATAATTAAAAAAAATCGTGAAACATTATCTTTAAAACTTGTAGAGAGGCACAGTTTTGAGCAATAAACGGTATTGAGGTATACCAATTTCAAAAGAGTTCCCATAAAATAAGTAACGAACTTTACATATTACATCTATTATTACCTACTACGTGCTAATATAGATCATTTCTTAATTCTCTAAAACTTCATTAAACTAAAAGTTATCACCATCATGATATAAATCATCAACTGACTTTACATTCCATCATTACGCACCTGCGATATTGTGTGCATTGCCACGAGGCAGAGGCCTGTGTCATGTGAATGATGCCGAGTGTTCCGAGCCGTGTTGTTAAAACTCAAGCCGCGTTGAGTCGCGCGCGCTAATTGTGCTCTAGGTGGAGTACGACCCACCCCCCACTCTACCTAGTACACTACACTCCTTGTTTCGGGGTCTCGTTCTACGCGGAAAAAACTTATAACTAACATTGAGCTCATGCTCATGTAATGTAACCTTTGAAACTAACTGTAACGAAATATGCGTCAGAATAATTATATTCCAGTAGTTAGTCGTAGTTGTTACATTATAATAGAAGTTTATAGAAATCACTTTGGTTTAGTATCAATAACATTTTGAAAATCGTAGTCTTTTCAGGGAAATATTTGAGAAAGAGATACCTCTTTAAATGCAGCTAGCGCTGTTGAATATGAAAGAATAATAAAATTATTTAAGAAGCTATCAAGTTTGTGCATCCGTGCAATAGTTCTATTTCTTGTGTCAAGGTTTAGAAAATTCCGATGCTATTATAGCACAGATGTGAATACATGTATGTTTGTACTAGTGAATAAAAGTTCAAAGTACTAAAGGAGTTTTAAAATAGAAATAAACTACCTTATATTGATTTAAATCTTGATGAATACGGCCCAGTAAATAAAAACAGCGGACTAGTTTTCGTTTCAACTTTGAAACGCCGAAAAAATCCGATAGCGAATGTAATAAACGCCGTACAAGTATTGGCGGTTTTAATCGCAGCTGCGCAAAACGCGAGCGACAAAACCAACCTCGGACCCATAACCACAACAACCGTGCCGAAGTTTAATTCAATCGCTGTGCCTCGCTGAATGCTATTGGGTGGGAAGTTGCGGGGGAAGGTGGTGGCATGTGGGCCATGCACGTGGTAGGGTGGCACTCCACGGGGCGGTATTAATTACTACTTGCGGCAGGCCACACATCTCGAACTTTGGCGCCGATCGAGGTACATGCCATACCATATTTACCTTTGCATTTTCTCTTTGTAAAAAAATACCATCAAAATAACGAATGTGTTTTACCGTTTTATTTCGTCATCCGAATCCTTTTTTACTAAGCTATTTGCCTGCTTTAGCGTGAAGTGATAAACAATGTACGAAGAAATAATTTGACATAGATTTGTCTCCTAGCCAATTATAAGAGGTATCTCGTTATTAGTGTAACTATTTATTAGTTTCAAGATTGGCATATATTACAGTTGATTTCGTCCAGACATCAGAGAAAATGAAGCAGTAATTCAATATTAAACGTGTTCGCGATTTCAATTTAAATGCTCCCATCGCATCTCGCGTGCCTGGGTCGGATACCTCAAACATTCCCATCCCTTGTTAAAAGACGACGAAACCCGGGGCATATCCAACGGAACGCAGTTCTGCTGCCACGATTTTCTCATGTAAATTTTCAAGATTTACAGATAAAATTCAATGTGTAAGTTCTGGAACTTGTTGGTTCGTATCTGATATTGAAGTTGTGCATGCGACTTGTCAAAGCTTTGCTAGTTTTAGACTCGTATTTCTGAATGTATTTATTTATTATTTTACTTGAGCCAAACAAAAAGTTAGGTACAATCGATTCGAAAATTGATTGGAAATAATTGTATTTTTGTTACGTTCAAAATATCATGTAACTAATACATAATATTTAATAAAAATGTGCCAAAAATAGTTTGACCTGTAGTTACTACGTAATTAAAACTATGTAATTACACATTTTCATTCATTCGTAAGTAGTTGAACTTAATTATTCGTAAACATTTTCGTCCATTCTATATTCAAATTTTAATAATGGAATTTTAAGTACGCGTAACCAATGTACAATAAGAAATAGTAATTTAGTATTTCCCTTAATTAAATTTATTCATATGTTCGTACAGAATCATTTTCAACGTTGTCCTAGCGTACATTATACGTTAGAGGTTGATAAAAGTTGTAACATTTGTAGGCAACAAGAGGATCGATATCGTTTGGGCTCTTTCGTGAGTCCGTCGACATAAATTCGAATTAACGTCAGCTCTGGTCGACTTTACAACGTTTCAGAAGTACTTATTACCAACTTGTTTCTAAGAATCTAAATATTTATTTCTGATCTCTTTTACGTCCCAAAATACACCAATAATTTATGACAATAGTTCATACATTTGTACAAACTGTGTGACCAGGGATAAACATGTAAAGAATGTCATCAGGACGGACACGTTTTTGATATCTTAACAACATCCTTTCCTAACCTCTCATTATATGAGGACTCCTGTGTTGTATTCTAGAATGTAGCAAAATTTTAATTGTTTTACCTTTTTAATGTTTTTCGTAATTTTTATAACATAATTTTTTTTTTTATATATTTCCTTTGTTGTATATGTATACACTTAATACTCTAGGCTACTGCCTGGATTCCATAGTCATCTTTTTATAGTAGTAGAAAGCGGCATTAATATCTACATATCTATCTTTATCTACATATCTTTTTACATAAGAATATTTTAAGAAGCAAGAAAGTTCTAAAGTAATTTTGCCCTCAGATGAACTCTTAAGCGAAGAAGACATCATTAGAGGTGTCACAAACTTCCCTGTAAATTAATCAACGATTCGGGCGGCACCGAAATTTCCGTAATAAACGACTCTTTTGGAGGGGACACTTTTAATGTGTAGTTGTCTATACTTTATTACGAAAATATTAAAGTACTATATATACTATACTATTATAAATATATGTTCAAATGTTCTTGCATATACTCAAATCTAAACTCCTTTGCGAGGAGGGCATTTTTAGCTAGGGCTAGAAAGTCAAGACTGGAATAAAATTGATTTTTAGTAATATCGTCCCATCACCTATAGTACTAATACATCAAAGCTTTTGTATCAATTTCCTGACAGTTACGACACTTTGAAAAGAAAATGGCAGTTCATAAGAAATGTTAACATAGAATGTTATATGAAATTTTAATGAAAACTATATTTTTTACTTTTCCATTCCAACCAAAAAACATACAAATAAGTAAATTAGTAAATTTAATAGTACTTTTATACGGATCTTTGCCTCTATAAAATTTTATAAATTAAAATATTTATACTGAGAGTGAAAGTAGTGTTGAAAAATAAAAAATAAAATTATAAGAAATCCAATTTATCAATATTTACGTAAAAATATAAAGAATCTCGTCAAGAAAAAAAAAATATTTTCCACCAAATAATTCCTAATAATTTATTTTTATGATATTTTTTAGTTTATATCCAACGAACTCATTTTTTGATTGGAATAACTTATATGACAAGACGTCGTTCGGCGTGAAATTAAGTGAGTTTGTTGAGTGTAAACAGGGATAATCCTTGGCTTGACTATGATTAGCATATCGCGGCAGTCGGCGCTCGTGGCTGAGGGGCATCTGCAATTTAAATAAGGGACTTGGCCGGGACGGGCCGGCTCCTTAGCCACGCACTCGGAATTTGAGATTCACCGCGATTGGATGATTTCGGGTTCGATTTTCTGCTTGTTTGGCTTGATTGTGTTATCTTGTGAAATTGCTTCGTACAATTCTAAATGTATTTATTTCACCGCTAACATAGCGGATTATTTCATCAAGATGGTCTGTCATAATATTATACTGTTAAATATTAATAATTAATAGCAAAATGTGTGATGTACTCGCTATTGACGTTAATACTGTATACTTTCCAGTTTAACAGATAGTATGTAGTATTAATAATAGCAATAAGCTGGAGTTAATACATCGATGAAACCGACGCTTTATGCTCTGAATCTGAATGGAATGCTTCAATAAAATTTCGCATAAAATGTATACTAGTAGAGATTCAAGCCATCAATCAGACGGTGGAAAGTAGTCTGCTAGATTCACCAATATATTCAGAACAAAATGCGAGAGATTGGCGTCACGATACACAGCCTATTTAGTTTCCGACGAATTTACTGAAATACGAAGAGGTAACTGTAACTAAAATGCGTGCTAGTAGTGCGTAGTAATTGAAGACTTGTGAAGTATGCCATTCCGCAGTGGATTTATATAATGTATGCATAGTTTCTTCTCTTACTTATCGTTTCCGATAGAGTAAATTTTCTCCACTCAAATTTAAATTGCTCAATTAAAAAGATATTAAATATTTTGAACTGACAAGTATTTTATTTACGCCAGCTTTTAATGCACATATGCTTTTTATAAAAGGAAAGTAAGTTTTTTGGAAAAATCGTAAGTAAATGCGTGCTTTTAGGTTGAGTGAATTTGGTTGCTTCCGAGTGTAGTAGATCTGACCGGATTAGCTATGATTGTTTTTTGAATTATTTAGTCAAATTACATTTAATAAATTACATGGAGCATTATTTTCAATGCAAAAACAGGTTACGGCAGTCTATAAACCGTAGATTGTAATTTTTTAGTTATAACAATTTAAGATATTTCTATAATACAGTTGTAGAAATGTCAGTTATTACATATTAAGACATGTCTTTTAATGTTATACGTCTTAAAATTTTTAATATTTAGTTTTTTAAAATATACATTTAATAACCATTAAATCCGAACAGCGAACAGCACGGAATTAATATTTTAAATTTTACTTATTCTAAAATATGGGTATATCTTGCTCCGTCCACGTCGACTTAAAAATTGCACCAGAACACAACGTCGAGAGATAAAGGGCGATGAAAAATTGCCGTAGACGTAGACCAATTCTTTCTAGTTTCTTCTCTGCAATAATTAAATTGTCTCCATCTTATAAAAGGTAAAATGATTACGGTTTTTTTTATTTACTATATTAACGCCGAACGCTTCTTGAAACCAAATTGAATAACTTCCCATTAAAAAAAAGATTTATCAGTCAGCATAACGATTTTTAAATTAACTAGATTAAAATACTCCTTTCCTGCACCATATACGTGGGCAATGCACAATATTTAGGTAGATTTTGCGGCGAACCTAAGATAAAGTCAATGCTGAGATCTGAGGTTTTAAATATTATATAAAACGGTATTATAAATAAAGGTAACGGTAAAGGTCATTAGGACTAAGGTTCATAATTAATAAATAATTAATTTACAAATTCATTGGGTGTTCAGTGCATGGCAGAAAAAATTCGCGTAAAGCGTAAAGCACATAGTGGTGGAGTACCAACTGGCGAGATAATGAGGATGAAATTTTAAAATCTGGTGTGATGTACGATTTTTAACGAAAAACTCTTCAGCACACTCCCCATGGTAAATTTGGTAAAAAATGCATAGAGTTACAACATCTCTCATAGCAAAGTCAGTGAATCAAGCCGATCGGAAAGTCTGAAGCCTGATCAACAACGACTCGAGCCGCGCTTCGTTGAGTGCGGTCAAACGGAAGGAGCTGGTACTGGTTATTATAGTTACACACAGTGGGCTGACACTGTATGTAACTATAAAAATTGCAAGTGTGGTCTTGCTTAATCAAGCATGCCCACTTTTCTAATTTAAAATTTGGCCTTTCCCTCCACCTGTTCCTTCCTTCGTACCTGTTTCATATCTTTAAAATTGCAATCGATATTCATGCTTCTTAAGATTTCTATGATTTTTAGTCTTTGTATGAATTTTCCTCTTCAGGAACACCGAAAAATATAAGATTTCGAGCTACTAATTGCTTTTGTATTTGTGTCAATCTTTTTTATTGAATTTGGTTTTTGTGAAATTCGTCGATATTCTTTGATGGAACAAAGAATATCTGATAAGAAAGTTCCCATATTTGCGGCCTTTATTATCAATTTATACTTTTTAAATTTTTATATCTTTTTTAAAATTTTTTTTTAGTATTCCAATTCTATATTTAATTATCATTTTTGGCCCTCTATGCATTTCGTTTGAACTTGGTGACTTTTGACACCATAATAATTCCATAATGATATTTTTGCAGCAATCGTATTTCCACTAGTTGATACCATATATAATTAGCAGGTGTCGCTAGAAGTATTTCGCGTACCGAGTTTATGATGACAATACGAATTTTATGTTTTGAATAAAGAGTGATTTCAATATTTTCATACATAGAATAGACCCGTGTTAACTACCCTTGATGATACCTATCATGAGTTACGAACACTTAGATGATACACAGTACTTTAGCTGCATCCGCCCTCATAAGTTTCCGCATTATACGACTGTCTACTGATAGCTAGTTAATCTGTTTTAAGTTCATCCTCAATATTCTGTTTTAAGTATATCCACGTATAATGTTATCTTCTTTATGATAAAACAATAATTCGATTTAGTAAAAATATATTTATTTCCTGAACATGACCTTAATAACCAAAACTCCTTCATTTTCTATTGCAAATAAAATATTAATATTATTATATAACAAGAAATTGAGGTTGGTTTCTGAATAACATAAAGTTTATATCACAAATCAATCGTTTACTTTCAGTACAAGTTTACCGTAGTTTTATAGTTCATTGGAATACTTTGCTGTTAACATATTTGCCACCGTTGTTCCGCCTTTATATCTCCTGTAGAAACTTTAGAAAGGAAGTAACAGAAAATTGCCTTTGAATAGAACAGCGATATTGGTTTCATAAGCAACTTCAACAACACGAGCCGTAAGTTCCAACGCCAAATTCAATTGTGGCTGGTAAATCTAAACCGTACAGGAAGTTGGGGCCCAATCGTGTTCTCACCTGCAGCCGGATTTGAATTTCAAATAAGATGGGACAAACCCAGTCCGCTTGTAACCTTCCTATGTTTATCGTCGCTAGTTGACGACGCCCCCTCCTGCTAACGGTCGCAATATACCAATTTCGTTAAAAGGGTTCGTCGTATTGACATAGAAATAATATTTTTACTTTCCAATATAATGCTTTTAAAAGGTTAACTCAAACTCGAGGTTTCCTTTTCTAAGGTTTATATTTATACTAGAATATTAATAAAATTTGCTATCTGGGAATTCCTAAAAGGATTTTGCATCTTAGATGTTCATCATCCGTTTACAATTTTGGTTTATTAACCAGATAAAGTTATATTGAAGGATGGTTCTAAACTTGGCCTGACCACTAAACTACTTTTAAACGTCTTAAGCACATTAGTTTAACACTAGATAGGAAGATATGCAAAGATAGATATTACTTCCACTAATAATATTTACGAAATATAATATTTGTACAATTTAATATTAAATTTAAAAATTACCAACATTACAAACTATTCCTACGATATAAAACTAGCATAGATTTGCTCTCTTTAATTTATTAAACATTAAGCATCCGATATTTGTGTCACAATATTGACATTAATTATTTTAGGTCATTAAACAAAGCCTAGGTAGGTGGCACAGATCATTACGATCATCTCCCGTCATTGTTATTGGATTGAAAGGGGGCGATTAATTATCCATTGAACATAATTTGGGCGGACCAATGAAGCAATACTGTAATGGTTTGTACGGTTCGATTTAAACTGATATCGTATAAATTCCGCCGTGAATTATTGATTTTACTACTGAGCTTATTTGACTCCTTTGATTAGATTCCTTACGCCTTCCTTACAAATTTATTGAAAGCATCAATGGCTTAATGGTTTTTTAAGAAACAGTCTGCAGAACTTAATATCGTAGGTACGAACGAATCCATGAATTATTACCGTGAACCATCTCCTAAGAAGCGTTATTAAAAATAAAAAATAACATATATATTAGTCATTATCGTAGGTGATTTGTATATGTGCAGTGCAAACTTGATGTGAATTTGGTACTTATCATTTTTACTGACAGGTCGTAATTTTTTTTAATGTCGCATTTATGATAAAAATGTGTAACAAATTTCTATAAAATCTGATATTGTTGTTAAAACTCCTATTAAATTACAATTGTAAGGCTATTATGCCTTTATATTTTACTATTTGAAGGATTTATTATATTATTTTTACCATATTAATTGACGGCTATGTGATACAGTGATTATGGTACTCGGCTATCTGGTAGGTTCTGTGTTCGACTCCTTACTGAGGAACCGTGCAAAACAATAATACTAAAATTAATTTACCTGTTATTTTATTGCAGTATCATCTTGTAACAAATCGATCATGAAAGTTTTCGGGTTGCGGAATAGGTCATGGTACATATTGCTGTCTCTTTAGTTTTAGTGACACTAACTCTTTAACTAATTTTCTCGTAGCTCGAATCGAACCGAATTGTCAGCTTCAAATTGATTTATCGCCTGTCTCCACGTCGACGATATTTCTCTTACAGTTTAGAAAGGAACTTTATTAAAAAATAAATATATTAATACAGATTTTTATTATGCGGGATATTTAATATGTTTGTCCCAATCGCGTATTCAGTTCCGTTAGCTTTCGCGAAGCCTCGTCGGCTGCCGAGACGGCTTCCCCCTGTTTCGCAGTGATAAAGATTCAAAGGCATCTTTATCGCTTTAAACTTTTTCTTCCTTGTTTAAGAGCTTGAGGAACCCCCTTTAATGGAAGTTAAACTGGCCGCTTGCAATTAAGATAACTAACTAACAGAGCCATAACGACTGTCTTGGCGTTTAATTAAAGTTTAGGTCATCTACCTTAATCCTTATATTAGGCAGAATTTTAAACACATGGCTTACAAAAATGCATCTCTTTTTAATATTGACGCGCAATAGGATGTAGATATTTTTATCTACAGATTTAATTCTTGGTGCTTAAGTACAACAATATGAATAACAAAAATAGATAATTAAGCTTATTATCAAATATAGTTGATTATTTTTTTGGTTTGTTATTTTTAACGTTATCAAAACCTCATCCTTTCGTACTTCATCTTTAAGATGATTCATCGTTAATATGTGTTCTAAAATTTGTCTTTGCAAAAATGTATTTATAATTATACGAGTTACATATGTTTAAGTCACTCATTATCGTTACTACCATGAACAATTATAAATAATATTCAGTACGTACAAATTACTAAAACTTAAATGAGTTGTCAAGCATGCGTCAAGTTTATCAAATCTCTTATTGTATTCAACTCCAATAAGTACCTTCTTATACTAATTATATACACGGCGCCATTCGCTTCCATAAAGTTCAAAATTTTCATATTTATTAGACGCACTAAACGTCTCCCCTGACTTGTTTTCCGTAATATTTATAGCGGCAACTTTCCCTAACTGTTGGCGACGAAATATCCTTTTAATGGCCGTCGGAGTGTCGGGTCGTCTGCAATTTAGATTAGTCCTTTAATTAAATTAACATTATGATCCCTATCTCAGCGAAGCAGGTGGTCGCCAATATTGCGCAGTTGAAACTCCTTTTTATCCCTTTTTTTTGCTTCGAAGTTTGGTTTCTCCGACTTTAGCAATTATTGAGCGCGATGGCTAATCGACTTTCTGATCAGCTATTATTTTATAATTTCCAACGCAGTTGAAAAACTATTTAATGGAAGGTTAAAATATTTTTTAAAATAATTTTTGTATGACTTATGTAGCAAAAATACATGTTTCGGCTTTGTTGATATATATGAACTGCCCATTATCTGAAACATGACAGATTAATTAAAAAATATATCTGTTATCGGAATAAAGCTGTTGAAACAATGTTAGCTATATGAAATAAAGTACAAATATTACTGATCTATTTTTTTATAAATTGTTGAAAATGGCAGAAAGAATTACAGGATTATTTTATTTGAATGTAATGAAAAAACTTAATGTAAAATATAATATTAAACTGTAGATGATCGTTACTTAATAAAAAGTTTACTACGCCAGTTATAAAAAGAAATATATTTTACCTTTTTCAGGTTCAAAGAGCGCTCCCATTTTGTGATAACGATGTTCAAACAACGATTTTAATTAACCGAGGGATTCGGCTACACGTCAAATTGAGAGTACGTTTTTTTCCCAGTCTTCTTGCGTTAGTTTTATATCTATTTTTCTCGAGCTGCCTGTATTGCGGCGCAGGTCAACCGAAAAATTAGAAATATCTCTATCCGAGTCGATCGGTTGCCGCGCCACGAGATCGAACGATTTCTCTTTGATTGTTTGCAAAATAAATACTGCTACCATCTTGGCAGTTTTCTATTAACTTGTCTTGAAGTTTTACCGTCGACCTTAATTATATTGTTCGAAAGAACAATTTGTTACATGTTACAGAACGTTCTTCAATGTTATAACCGAGAATATTTATGTTATATTTATTATATAATTTCATTTTCAAATAGGAGATACTGCTTAAAGCTATCGTACGTACTAGTAAACGTACGTAGTTAAGTACGTATGTACTACATACCAAAAACATTTTAAAACTGGTCATTATTTTAGAGCCCACCCTATCAGTAACCGATATTTGGAAAGCTTGCGTTCAAGTTGAGAATTATTGCTTTTGACATTGAGGCAGGAAGAAAAATTGCTTTTATAACTTTCAGCACTCCATGCAAAAGTTCTCTTTTATAACATTTTACTATCGCCTTCTGGTGGCATCGTTGTTGAATATAATTTAAACTCAATATCTTTCTTATGGAGTTCAAACAAATATTATTTTTCTGTTATCGGTAACGTCATTTCCGATATATTGTAATCGTGTATCTAATGTCTTATTTGAAATTCAAAACAAGTTATGTATGGTAATTGAGCTTTTAACTTCTGAAGGCGTTTAGTTGTAATATAAATAATTTTGTTGTGCATTTACATGTAATCCTTGAATAGTTTGCTGTTAAAAATACGATATTACAATAAAATATTGTGTTGGCTACAACACTTGTTGATAAACTTAATTGTTCTTTATAATAGCAGGAGTGACAAACCAGCGCACGATTCACCTAATGATAAATATGAGGAAAATTAGATGTTATTAAATTAGTTAAAGAAAAAATATAATGATAGTTTTTTGAATTATTGTATATAGTAGTTATGTGAAGTCCACCAATCCAGTATATATCCATGTTGCTACTACCTTATCAGTAGCCACCAATTATCCCCAACTGTGCAATTTTAAGTGCTAGGCAGTGAACGAAAACATTGTGAGGAAATATGCATGTCTAAAATGTATACGAAAGAAATATTTCAACGATACATGAAGTCCGTCATTCTGTAGTGGGACTGCGAGATGAAATATGTGGGATTTTACTGTCGTATATTTTTGGTGATAATCCTGCAGCACAGACACTGAAATCCAATATGGTGCATCTTTTGATTCTATAAAAATTACATCTGAGGCCTTAAATCATTGCCTACAAATAAAAACAACAGTGGTGACAGTGTAACTGTTTCTACATCAGATTATTAAAATATCTATTTTGTATATTTTCTTCAGTAAACACAATATTACACAATGTTATTCCGGAAAATAAAGCGAGAAAAGAAAAGCAGCTTTATAACGGACTAAGTGAAACTTCTCGCCGATTTCCCATTCAAAAGAAAGGCATTTCAATCAAGGAGAAAAATCGAAATAAAACAAAGGCGCTATTGAAGCATAGAACCACAATAAGGCGCCAGTATTTTGTTTCGGCATAAACGAGCTAGCGTTTTCCTCTTTTAATTTTTTTAGTCTGTTTTCCGGATATTTAATAACTTTATGGAAAGAATACATAATTTCCGAAATTCCTCCTTCTTTTTTGTACGATGTAAATAATTTATAGGTATAATTTAGAAGTTTTAAGGTTGAATTCTGAAATATTATTAAAATTCCACGACTAATTTAAAACGTTCTGAATTAAGCTGTCTGTTTAATTAAAGTAGAATTCGAATGGTTAGGCAAATTAAATGAGGCGGTAATAGCGGTATCTGTTATAAGAATTACAAACAATAATAACTAGCGATAAAAAAATCTCTTAGTATATTTGAGCAGGATTTAAATTGGTCTCTTTTCCGATTTCCATAAAGGTACAAACGGTTGGTTATTATTTTTTATTGAGGCTTCTAGACTGACGTTTAATTTCAGTTCCTGTTTGTGGCGTTGTGTTTCAAACGCAGGGCCTTTTTCATTATTGTGCTTTTTTGTACATGTAGAAATTGTTATACAATGTCGCTGTTAATAGACATGCAGCCGGTTCAAATTGATTCAGATTTTTTTTCTTTGGAAATTTATTTTCATACTGGATTCTTTGTTATGGAATAGAGGGTATCGATTGTTTTGTAAAATGGTATTGATTTAAAAATAAATCAACTAATACAGCAATATTATTATGGCACGGTTCTAATTAAGTTACGTTAAGCACGTACATATTTCGTGAATGAAGTGTCCTATAACTTTATCACCCCTGATCTACACTTTTCCTACATGGAACTTTAGGTTTGCTTTAAAAGGTTGGCGTGTACACATAGGTATATGCATATGATAAATTCGCTGTGCAGTGCCCCGGGTGTTTCCGCTCCAATCGCTTCGGATGCATGCTCGTGCGATCGATCGTGTGAATATACCTTTATCCAAGTTTTATTTTTTATTTTACATCTATATATACGGGCTATATTGAATGCCATCTCCGCGCTGATATCCGCAATATGAATAAGAAATAAGGTAAATTTAAATCTGTTTATAATATTAAAACAGATCTCTTTAATTAAAAAAAGATAATTATTGTAATATAACTAAACTATATGTATATCTCCATTAGACACATATATTAATAAAAAAACGTATGCATACGATTCTTCTTTAATATGTTCATTTTGTCCTATGTTATCCATGTGCCTTAATATTCAAAAAATTAAAATTAATGACCTTAACATTGTTAAAAAGAGCAAATTTTATAATATATATCAACTTTAACTATAAAAATAAAATAATTTTAAGTTACCGATATTCTTCATATATTTTAACATCAATCTTTATAAGTTACATTAATGCTGTTGTGTTGATATGTTTTCTTATCAAAAAATGTCATATATCAAATAACCATTGGTAAAATAAATGAGTAACTCATCAGTGATAACTTCATTACTCTCGCCGGCTCTCGTAATTGGATAGTAATTTGTCTTCACTCAATTAATTCCTTCCTAATTATTGATGGTGTCAGACGTTAAATTAATACATGTAGCGTTACTACTAATACTAGTTTGCTTTTTGAGTACATTAAAATATAAAGAAACGTATACGATATATACTTTCTTTTGCTATGCTCTGGTTTACCTTCAGCAAAAGGCGCTTTGGTAGTGTAATTATTGCGATCTTGTTTGATATACCAGATGAAACATATCAAACCAGATACCAGATCAAACAGCATAGTATAATAATTATATTTTCTAAATATAATATTTTTTTGAAGGTTTAGTCTTTACTCTTCACGATGGGTAGAGCGAAGTTGACTTATAATTCTTTACCTTCATTCTTTTTTACTATGCTGCAGAACATTAGTCTTTTCAACTTAACCTTGTCTAAATATAATATTTATTGAAGTTTTAGCCTTTACTCTTCACGATGGGTAGGACGAAGTTGAGTTATAATTCTTTACCTTCATTCTTTTTTACCATGCTGCAGAACATTAGTCTTTTCAACTTAACCTTGTCTAAATATAATATTTATTGAAGTTTTAGCCTTTACTCTTCACGATGGGTAGGACGAAGTTGAGTTATAATTCTTTACCTTCATTCTTTTTTACTATGCTGCAGAACAATAGTCTTTTCAACTTAACCTTGTCTAAATATAATATTTATTGAAGTTTTAGCCTTTACTCTTCACGATGGGTAGGACAGAAGTTGAGTTATAATTCTTTACCTTCATTCTTTTTACCATGCTGCAGAACATTAGTCTTTTCAACTTAACCTTGTCTAAATATAATATTTATTGAAGTTTTAGCCTTTACTCTTCACGATGGGTAGGACGAAGTTGAGTTATAATTCTTTACCTTCATTCTTTTTTACCATGCTTCAGAACATTAGTCCTTTCAACTTAACCTTGTTTAAATATAATATTTATTGAAGTTTTAGTCTTTACTCTTCACGATGGGTAGGACGAAGTTGACTTATAATTCTTTACCTTCGTTATTTTTTACCATGGTGTAGAACATTAGTCTTTTCAACTTAACCTTGTTTAAATATAATATTTATTGAAGTTTTAGCCTTTACTCTTCACGATGGGTAGGACGAAGTTGAGTTATAATTCTTTACCTTCATTCTTTTTTACCATGCTTCAGAACATTAGTCTTTTCAACTTAACCTTGTTTAAATATAATATTTATTGAAGTTTTAGCCTTTACTCTTCACGATGGGTAGGACGAAGTTGAGTTATAATTCTTTACCTTCATTATTTTTTACCATGCTTCAGAACATTAGTCTTTTCAACTTAACCTTGTTTAAATATAATATTTATTGAAGTTTTAGCCTTTACTCTTCACCTTCTTCACGATGGGTAGGAATGGCATTGATACCATTGTAGTGATGCTTCTGCCCAACAATACCTAGAGAAGTTGGTGTTTGGCGTATTTCGATGAATTCCGATAAGTTAGCCGAGTTTATGAATATATTATGTTCGATAAACAGATATTTTATCCGTTTGTCTTTCAAACACAAATTACACATAGTTACGTCTGGCGAAACCTTTTACAATTACTATTTGATTACTCATTTATAACATAATGTTCATCGGACACTGTACACAGTTATCATTAAGTCCTACCACTCTCGAGGATTATCCTAATATTTTACGCCTGTTACAAATCAGGGGCTATTCAATTGTGATAAAAAATGATATCTACTTATTTATTGAATAATGAAGAATTACATCTATTCTTTGCGAAACAAGATTCTTTTGTTGGAAATTCCTTTTCTGTTAGAAAACACATCAAAATATACAATGCTTGTATTAAACTCGTCTTTACTTAACTTCTCTAATTCTAACCAGAGGGGAACTTTCGAGACCCTTTCACAAACAATTAAAGATCTATTGTTCTTCTAACAAATACTGTAGTATGAACTTACTTCTATGCATTTATAACTTGACTTTTTGAGCTTGAGATTGCAAGATACATTTTCTTTTACGATTTATTTAATATATGTATACTTCTAAAATATAACAACACGATACAGTTACTATCTATAGCATAACAAATCTAAAACTACAGTTTATAACTCAACTCAATAATTTTTCGCACTGATTTCCAGCACCGTGGATAATTAATAAAGAGAACCGGCAAATAATAAATTTGGCTTCATTCAACAGCCTACTTAACGCTTCTTTTCGTCGCATTAATGTCAGTCTGTTCGTAGATGATATCAACCTCTTTAGACAGATCAAGTATTCGCTTCGCTTTCGTAGCCGCAGAGGCGTAAAATTGAGATAAATCCTTCAAATAATCATTTCATGCCTATAGGCAGATAGATATGCGTGATAGAATAGAAGGAAAATAAGTTTTATTTTAATTGAATGACTTCCATTATTTTATTTTAATTGAATGGGAGTTGAATAGTACATTATATTTTGACATAAAGTCGCCAGTATTGTGCGAAATTCAGGTATTGTATGTTTTATAAAAACAGATTAAAACGTAACTTAACGGTTCTCTGTTTTGACATCATTTCCTGACCAAGACATGGTTTTATGGTCTTATAAATCGTTTGAAGAATTGAATTAGAGTAAAGTTTGAGTATAAATTACATAACTGAAATACGAGTTATTTGCAGAAAATGAAAGTTTTATCCTGTGAATGTGAGTATGCCATAAATGTATAGTGGAGTGCGGGTATTCGGGCGCAACCAAGTGTAAAATGGTCGACATGTAGGAGTATTTTCAAACTGACCGGACACCACTCCAGCCGGGGTGAAATATGTAGGCCCGACAAGTGTTCGATGCTTAGATGCTGTTTACATCATTCTTGTATATACTTTACGAAAGATTTCATAGTCTATTTTTAACTATTGTAAGAGTTAATAATTTTAAGATTCAATGATGATGCGATGATGATAACAGACAGTCTCATTCACGAGAGTTATTTATTTTCATAAATAAAATTATATAAATGATTAGTGCTGATTTTACAGCCCTTACTTATCTCGTTGTTTTTATCAATTCATCGATGTGGTGGAAGTGTATCATATGCTAGCTTCATAGTTTTAATTACCGTGCTTTCAAAACAAACAGTTACAAACGAGGACATAGTTCATATGAGTAAGGCAGTGTGCTCCATAAACACCTACATCTATATAAATGAATGGGCATAGAGCATTGGCTAACTAGTTAGTAGTTAGTTAACTTGCTAGTTTTGAGCTGCGGCATGCATGGATCGGATCAATCGGTGTGGACCACGCCCTAATAGAATATCATCGGAATAGCAGCATAGCCCTGCCGTGTTTCGTGCAGTGAGCCTAGTGACCTTGTAACTGGCAGCGAGTCATTTCATCTCAACTTTCAGGGTTGACACAACATCTTGATTCTTTGTTGAGGATAGATTTTGATGTTGTGGATATAACTTAACATCAGGTGATATGTATGCTCGCTCGTCACTCTTAGTTCTTTCACTGGATTAACAGACAAAACACCCCGATGGTTGGCAATCTACCACTGTGCGCTTCACGCGAAATTTCAAGAAGTTTTAAATTGTGTGTAATCAGCTGTCGGCAGCGATGATTCCGAACCGATACGACTAAGGGACCTTCAAGAAAATAACTTTCCTTAAAGGCCGGCAACGCTTTTGCGACTCCTCTAGTGTTGCGGATGTTCATGGACGGTGGTGATCACTTACCATAGGGTGGACTGCTTGCTCGTTTGCCACCTATTCTATAAAAAAAAAACCAGTAAATGACCCAGACACTAGATATTCAAGATATTATATCTGAGTACGAGTATTAGAGTTGCCATTATTAATAAACTGTAGTATAAAATGTCGTTTAAAGTTTTTCAACTTTATATTACAAGCGCTTAGCAAAGGCAACACTTGTGCAGCACACGTGTTACAAAAGCAATAAAATCATACGTGTAATATATTTTTAAAGGAATTCTAGGAACACAGTTTTATGACACCCATGTTTTGATAAAAAAGAGATGTTATATGATATTAGGCGATAACGTATATATCATGACTACATTTTATCTTTTATTACCAAAGTTCAAGATGCTAAACTGTATAATGTGGACTATAAAATATATAACAGCACTAAATATTCGCGATCTACTAATACACTCATTCCTGCATCCTTTTCTTATCGAATGTTCCGCTTATCCTATAAGCTAAGAGTTGAGATGTAGGTCGTCAAATTGACAATATAGCCTGTAAATGATTTTACATTTAACGCACGAATATTAGCATCGTTAAGTAATTCTGGATCTGCAACTGTTGTATAACCGTTGTCAGGTCGAATTTGACGATGGGCTCATCGTCAAATTCGACCTGTATATATGGCGCGTCAGTCGGCTCGCAATAATTAGTCCTACATCCCGTGGTTCCATACTCCCAACTAAGGCCGTTCAGAAGAAAATTGTGGGGCTAATAACGAGAGGATACCGATAGGAGTCTAGCATACATTTATTTTCCCGTACGATATAATTTATATATACCTAATATTAATAAAATTTGATGTTTATTTTCCTTCAGTCTATCTAGGCCTACTACAAAATGTAGGCCTTTCCAACAAAGTTCCAGAAAAATATTAGCACTCCCTGGAAGAATTGCTCATACACCCCAATTGTGTGTTAGGTAATGCAATACCAGAAACCTCACTTTGACCCTTTTGCAGCTTATAAATGACCAGGGATATTTAGTTTAGGCCTATTCGAATGAAATTTTCACTCACATATCAATGTAGCACCAGAGCCTAGTCTGTTAGCACGATACATCTCATGCAGATGAAGTTGTGCTAGAAGCACAACATAATATGTTGTATTTATAACAGTAGTATAGCTACGCAATGCTGCTGTTTGTTTATAGCTGTGGCATGGATGGGTCGGCACGACCTGGGAGCGACCATCCTTATAGAATATCAGCATAAAGCACTAGTGTTAAGTTTGATGAATCTGGGGATCCGCAGATCGTGGTGAGGTATACTATCTTAGTCCCAGGACTGACAATACATGTGCTGACAATGTTTTGTCGTGAATGTAGGACAGTCATCACTTACCATCAGGTGAAATTTGTGCTCGTTTATCACGTTGAATAATTATCTACCATTATTCATTTTGATGGTATGCCTTAAAAGTTACAAATAATCGTAGATAAAATCGTGCTTCTTTATGAATAAACAAAACGCTATGGAAAATGTTATTACTAAGATTTTTTTAATATAATTATTTTTTATTTATTAATACTAAACAATGTTCAGTAAACAGTCCGAATTATAATGCTTGGTACATTTACCACTCGCCTTTGAAGCTATATTTTTAAATTTCTTGAACAAAGAAAAAGTGTTTGAATAATAATTGAGTGTATTATTAATACCTTCTTCTTTTATAACATCCTTTGAATTCCTAGACCATATATGATATTTTCCATAGTTGTCTATGAGAATGAGGTAGAGTGATAGATTATTATACTACATAGCCTAATTAAATAATATTATATTTGCACGGTCCGAATTCTCTAAAAAAATAAGTTCACAAAAGTATCACGTATCATTGATACGGGGAATTCCCGTGCATTCGACCGGAAAATAGCCGACATAAAGGTCCGACATTCTGGTGCTGACCGGGGGACGGAAGCGATAAAATATATACGAGGGCCTATGCCACCCTTACAATGCAAGTGCTATAACATTGATGATATTTATAAAAGAAATTCTGATTCCATTAAACCACCACTGTTTGTGTTCATCCTCTTTTAGCATGCTTGCTTATTTCGTTTTTCTCACATTACTAAATTACCTCTGACTAGGTAATACTAAAAAGTAGCAACATAATCTCAATGTAGTCCGTTTTATTTTATTATTAGTTATTTTATTATAATTACCTTTTATAATTTCTAGGGTGTGCTGCCATGTATACTTAATACTATATACTTAAGACAGACCTGGGCCGTCTATAGGGATAGGAATCATCAATAGACTAATAACGAGTCGACATAATCATAAGATGGCGAAAGTAATATAATACGTTTTATAGATTACGGATTTGTATTTTTTTTATATTATCTTGAGAGTAACAAACGAGCACACAGTTCACCTGATGGCGATGAAGTGATTCCTGCGGCCCATGACATTTACATTCATCCTTGACAAGGAGTCATAATGCAGATGCGTTGTTACCCTTGAGGACTGAAATGGAATGCCTCATCACCAGTACTAATGTCCTTTGTATAGAATTAGAAGAATAACTATTTGAATATTTAAAATAAATTAGAACAAGTTTTTTTTTAATGGATACAAGTCAGTGCTTATTAACAATCCTATTTGGTACTAAGTAATGATGGGGAAGGTTATGGTAGTGCAAACTATCTCAGCAAATGCCTATTCATTCTTCTCCTGAAAACACCCCCATATACAAGATTCCAGTTTAGTGAGTTGAACAAAGATTTGTTTTTCTGCGCGCATTTACTATATTTTAAATCATTTAAAATAAAAACTTCTCCACACATTTTATGTGCTAAATAATTGATAAAGATAATTTTTGCTTATTTTAATCATGTTAATTACCTAAGACTAACATTCCAATAATATATGTATTTTGGTATGTGTCCAATCGTAAATGTTAAAGAGATCGGTTTAAACGTGAAACTCAGACGCATTAATAGGTGCACAACAAGATGGCGTCGGCTTCGTTGGCGACCGGTGTTACCAGTAATTAATCTCCATTTCCCGCACGCGCCAAATCGCGGCGCCATTACGAGCTCTGTTTTATTTCATTAAATGGACCCAGCGAATTAATGCGTTGAAACGTTCACAAAACTTGATAAAGAATCGGGTAATAGCGGCATAGAAAGTTTGTATACCTCTTTTGTGTCGGTTTGTGATAAATGTCCGAGGCATTGTCTAAGGCAAGAAAGAACCCTAACGTAACATACAATTTACGTCCCATCTTCAAAATATACAATTGGATAGGTTAGGTGTATCAAGAGTTCTTTTATAGGATGTCTTTTACAATTGATCTAAATGAAACTATGTATGTATGCGTAGTGTAGTTACGCCAATATTGCAATCGCTTATAATATTTTATTAACATAAAATACTTAACTAACGTCAACATCGTATATATGCTAGCGTAAATATATATATATATATATATATATATACCCGTTAAAGGGAGTTCCAGGTGGTTCCGTTAAAGTATGAGCCGTGAAACTTCTGCCGGATCACAACTTCGTTTATTAACTTAATAAAATGTGTAACGCTTAATTACAGGTGCGGACGTTGTTCGTGAGCGGACTACCCATGGATGCGAAGCCTCGTGAGCTGTATTTGCTATTCCGAGCATACGAGGTGAGATATTTGTGCAATATATATCTATTATTTCATTACTAGCCTTAACCGGATTACTGTAAGAAAATGCTTTATTTATTAGTACAGTGCACGTTATGTTATGAAATCATGTCTACGTTCAAGGCACAAGTAAGCAAAGTAAATGGAACTGGACTTGAAATAGTTAAATAACGTCCGTTGCTTTAACGAAAATACATGCTTTTTTTCTCACTTACTTAAGAATATTTTAATATTCCAAATAAAATTTTTTAATAAAATTTCAAAATCGTCTATAATAAAAGCTCCCCGAAAAATTCAAATATTTAAGGAAAATATAATACAGAAACCGTATCGCTAGCGTCACGCGACCGAGAAGATAACGGATTGGATTACTAGGTCGTAAATATCAAATGTCATGCTCCGATATATATTGTACGGATTGAATCGATTTTGTCTGACGATAAGGGATAGAGGGAACATTCGATTCTTGGCTGGTACGGCTCGTACCCGCTGGTACCGTGGTCGAAATTAAACGGTGGTTTAGTTTTAGTACTCGCTTATAGCGTGTTTGAGCCCCGTACCTGGTACAGTTCGGAACCATTTTTAGTGAGTAAATTGTATTTCACCTCAATTGCTGTATGACGTGATGGCATTAGACAAGAAAAGCAATTTGGTATTATTTTCTTTTGTTACGAGCAGAGAAATAATAGCATGCATGTCGGATATTAACTCTAATAACAATACAGCGATATTATTCCAACTGGTTTCATTATATTGACTTTCTTTGAAATTACATGAAGTGATTCAAATGTTATTTTTAGTTAATATGGTTACGGAGCTAGTTTTTAATTAAAACATACGTATTAATATATGTTAAGGGGAATGAATAATAAAATATATCGAATTTCTACCATTCTTATAAAAAATATGATTACTTATAAAGCTACTAATTATTTTTAAAAATTATCCCTTTTAAAGATTGCGATTCTTGAAATCATAGAATATTTTGCCTTCACTTTACTATATTAAAATAGTAATAATTTTAATTTTAAACAGGGCTACGAGGGTTCTCTTCTGAAGGTCACCAGTAAGAATGGAAAAACAGCTTCGGTAAGTACCTTTGATTAGAAAATAACAAAAATTTCATTTCAACAATTTCGTTATAATCACAACTCAGGACTACATATTCAATACTTATCATAGCAGATAAAACTGTATTATATCACGTAATGTATCATAGATTTCGCTGCCCCTGCAGCTTTTGTAGTTTTTACTACAGGGGTATCGAAAACTATGGCATTATATAACTGATAAATTCTTTTATAATACACGATTGTACGAACTAAGCACTAAGAGACACTAAATCGATAGAAACTATCTCATAGATCAAATTTTTTGATAGCAATTGTATCACAATCATAGACGCACAGGTTATACGGATGTCTACACAAACTGCGGCCGGTTGGTCGGCACTCATCGTATTGCACGTCCATTTAAACCGGTGTCGGTTTTGTTCCCGGTATGAGTACGAGCGCAAATGAATTGCATGCGAGTTTGTGATATACGTGTAGTTAAGTCGGTTCACTCAATATACCCAAGCCGACAGACTGTATTGACGAAAGCCACTCGTGTATACCAACTTTTGATGAGTTTGTTCCGTTTTCTTTTTTTTTTCCTCTATATAAACCCGTACTCGTATGATTAACGGTATTTAAGTGATCAAACTTCATTTCCACCAAAGGATTAATTGGAATTATTCTGATTGTGATAGATTCAATTTATTTGGTATTTTGTTTATTGTTCTTTGATATAACAAGATACAGATTCGTTAAAATAAAGCTTTATTAAAAAAAAACGTATTAAGTCATGATTTTATTATTAGTTTCAACATTTCAAAAATTTTAATTAAAACTAGTTGAGGGAGATTATTTTAACAACTAAGTTAAACAGTGTAGTATCGTAAACCTTACCTATTTTCTATGGTTAGTACAAACTACACACGTTTCGTTCATTACTTCTTTAAATCATTGTGTTATAAATATATCAATCGAACAAACAATCATTTCAACTTAGCCTGTTAAATGGACGAACAATTGGAAACTGTTCACGGTCACGTTGTGAATATGAGATGATATGTACGTATTTAATGATGTGAAAACTAATTGCAGCCAGTGGGCTTCGTCACCTTTCACACCAGAGCCGGTGCCGAGGCTGCGAAGCAAGATCTTCAGGTTGGTATCATCATCACAATATTGCTTATATATTTATATATAATTATTTCATTGTTATCAATATTATTAATAGATATTTATTATATTTATTATTATATTTACGGTTATAAGATTTATAAGCGTTGGAACTGTTATTTGGAAAGTGATAAATTAATAAAATAATCCGATTAAATTAATTAGACCTTAATGCGTATCGGGAGTGCATTCATTCTACATCGCTATGTGTACGGATTTTTTATTTTTTACATTTACAGACTTAAATCTTCTTCATTTACATTTAACACATATACTCCGAAACCATTTACCATGCTAGCTCTACAGATATATTATGATATTAGCTACCTTATTGAACTGAAATGATATTTTGTAGTCAGTTTAATTTCCGTCAAAGTACTGCAAGATTATGAAAACTTATATCCCCATAGTCGATATTACGCAATAGTTTTATTAACAACATTTATTACAAATATTACATATGTAATTATTGACATATGTAGAACATTCGAAGATTACTTAAAGGTCATTTATTATGCCTATAGCTTATAATGTCCATTTATAATTAACACGTCGAAAGGAAAGGGGAAGAAGATGGGTCATGTTATTTATATCTCTTTTTAGTTTTTCATACGGAGTTAAAAGAAATAAGCTATTTGTAAATACTAAAACGAGTGCAAAGCACGGTGTTACTAAACCTCTTCTCATCACATGCCTCAACACAGCCAATAAGCACTATAGTTAATATTCTCATTGTAGACTTGAAATAACATTTCCTGACTCGAGTAACCGCATCGTAAGTTATGCTAAACCCATGCACATACCGAACAGACGTCGCCGAGGTAACAAGTTAGGGGATTAAGTGGATCCCGATACCAGAGTTCAATCGACAGTTAGACGGTGTAAATATGCAATTGCATGCCACTGTTTGACAGGTTTTAACGTCACACCCTGAGCACTGTGTTCCGTCACCTTAGCAGGCGCGAGCGCGTGTACTTTAAAATTGGAAGAATGGCTAGAACGTTAAGCTAGGAACCGTTGCGTAGTCCGGAAAGATGAAAGCGCTTAACACTGGTGCAGAGGCGATACCAATCGCAAACAACCTTGGCGCGTTCCCAACACGCAACTGTCACGGCCTTCCCACAGTGGGTTATATACCTACCCACTGCGGGTCACGCAGGTAACCGACCCTTCCATCGTCATTATATCGGAGCGCCGCACCGCTGGCGGCTGTTCACAGCAGGGCGTCCGGTTCGACCCAGACATGCCGCAAACGATTCGGCTGGAGTTCGCTAAAAGCAACACGAAGGTCAGCAAGCCGAAGCCGGCAGTTGCCACAGCCGCGCCAGCCGCACACCCTGCATTGATGCACCCACTCACTGGACGTAAGTACCGCCGTACGCACACACCGCCCGCCTTCGCTCGACTACCCTCACAACTTGATATACTTCACTCGCTTCCAGTCGCCTCAACCTCCTATGCAATTTAAACACAACGCTAATCTACGTAACATTCAAACTGGGAGCGTTTTGAAATTTTAGTAAAATTTTTCGTTATTTTTGGATTTATCTATACTTACTTACTTTCTATGTTAATATTTTTTTCATTTCACAAAATTCCGAATTCGGTGTGTGATAGTCGAGTGAAAGCAAGTTTGGGCAAGTATCTGTTACCGCTTACACGTACCACGCAAAGCCTAGCTCCGTGAAGCTATTATCTAAATGTATCTATGGGATTCTATACCACTATTGTTACCTTTATAGTTACATGTTTTCATGCTCATTTATCCACATTGAATAATTTTATTCAGCAAACAACAAAGAAAAGTAAATGAATGGTCCTTCTCTGACTTTAAGTCAAATTGCAACATGAAAACATGTTCATAAGAAGATTGTAAATACAGCATATATATAATTAAATAACACCAAAAATGTCTATTTATTTACAACGATACCGAAATTACACCATGATTTCCAAACAAATATTTAAAATCTAACTTATGAGAATATTCGTGTATTCGTAAGTCATGTTTCATTCTATTATATAGGCCTATATATCGGAGATGAAACTAGAGAAAAAGATAAAAATATCATTATATATGTTATTATCTTATATATTTACTCTATTAATCTATATACTGCAACGTTTAACATTTCTCATTGAATTTGGGCAGTTTTAATATTATGATGGCAAGATATTTTAATTTAATTTCGGTTTATTAGACTTAGCGAGCCCATTTTTCCCGGGCGGAGGCGCCGAGCTGTGGCATCACCCGTTGGCGTACGGCGGGGAACTGCCTACGTTGTCCCACGGGCTCGTACATCCTGCCATCCACCCGCAGATGGCGCCAGTACGCTCCTATCTCTGACTAGCTGCCGATAGGCCACACCACGTAAGAATAATATTCACAATTCTGGATAAAGTGATTGTTCAATCATCAAACACGTCAATAGTCCAATGGCTTAGGGTACAGTCTGCATAACTTAACGTCGTTATTAGGTTCGAATTAACTATTAGGCTTTTGTCGTAAACCATCTCCTAGCAAAAGCATTTTCAGCTAAGTTGTAGTGGTTAATCGGAATATTAGTAAAGTTAATAGTATTGCTAATATTCTATTAAGAAAAAGTGATGTCTCCTAGTCGACCACGGCGATATCTTATGATTACGATTAGATTCGAAATGTTAATTTTATGAGCTGTTTTTAAAATCAATACCAATTCTACGTTTAATTGCTAATGCATATAAAAAATTGTAAGCCCTGCGATCCACATACCTTATAATATACTTCATACTATTGATACATACTACCTTCCTATCATGAGTGCCATGACTTCCCATTACCGTAACGATCGATGTTCACTGAACTATTTGCCATGATTTTCCTTTCACTTCTCAGCAATTTGCTTTTTTTATGGTATTGACAAAAGGGTACACAGTTCACCTGATGGTAGGTGAATTCTTTTAATTGATTACATATTTATAAAGAATTTGGACACGTCTTCTATTCGAAGAATTTTTAGATTTTATTAAGATTTTTAAAATTATGTTATGGATCAGTTGGCATTTACACCAAATTTCACGTTATCATATTCCAGAAATTGTCTAGCGTAGTTGTTAGTATACGAAATTTTTAAAAATCCCCAGATTTGCTGGCACATTTAAACAATAGCACCGGAGAATATTAGGAATGAGGACATCAACTTACTATTGAATTATTTTCGACTTCGTAGACCCCACTAACACTGGGAGCGTGCGTGCTGCCCGCGCCGGCGCTGGGTTCCCCGGGCGCAGCGGTGCCTCCCCCGGCGCATCCTGCGCACCCTGCGCATCCGGCCCATCCCGCTCACCCCGCGCACCCCGCGCACTCCGCGCCCCCGTGCTCCACGCTCTTCGTGGCAAATCTTGGACAGTTCGTCTCTGAACACGAACTTAAAGAAATCTTTAGCAGGTAAGGACGTCAAACGTTGTCAAGGGAGAACATTGAAATCATTTACATTGCTTTTAATACCAATGAAAATCAAAATAAAGAGAAAAGCTTAAGTCTCCTTCACTCTTCTCCGGTTAGAGAACCTCTATGATGTATGTAAAAACTGTAATAAGTGTAGAGCGTAAACATGCTGGCGTTAAAACAATGTTCGAATTTCGAAAAAATATCATTAGCCCTCGAAAACCATGAATAGTTTAATAAGCATTTTTAAGAAAAGTAGGAAGGATTAACGGAATACTAGCAATACTGATACTTGTCATTTGAAAATATGGAAACTATATGAAAAACTAGGAGGACCGTGTGATGTTATTTGATAAAAAAAAAATTAAGTTACACATATTTTACTGTTTGTAGACTAACTTTATCAGTCGATTGAGCAATGTCTTATGACGATTTATTATATTTTTTTCTTTTCTTTATTCTATATATTTTATTAATTTTAAAAGTATACTCATGTATGTTTTAACTTGCATGGTTACATTTTACTATTTATTATTAACTTTTACATAAGGTCGTTATTTATAAGGTTGATGGTTATGAAGTCTTGGTTTTTAGATGACTATGTTATATTCGTATTTTTAAGTAGTTAGTTTCGTCCTATACTACTTGTTTTTAAATTTATATCGTCCTGAAAATAAGGTGTCCACTTTTTATAATATCAATTTGAAGCATATTCACACAGTAAACCAGGACCTTATGCATCCAACGGTAATTAAATAATATTAATTATAAATGTGACTATATTCTCCACAGTGCATGTAGCACCAAATATCACATGTCGGCCATTGTTGAGTATTAATTTATGTAAAGATTTCGTTCTTATATTTCACACAAATTTGTATCATCAAAGTCTACACTATTTTTTTATGGATTCGATTTCTTTATTGATTACTGTTTGTGTGAGATTATAGCCTGTACCCGTACCACTGTAATCATGTTACTTTGATTTACACATTAATTTTTAGCACATACACCAAATTCATCAATTGCACATAAAATATGAAAAAAGCAAACATTCAAAACTGAAATACAGTGAATTTAAGTTATTGAACTTAAATTACGATGATGTCATCCATTTCCTACATAATCTAATTTTAATATTCAGATACCGTAAGAATTTTCAAAATTATATATTAGTTAATTTCAAAGCTGTATTATCTGTCTATATTATTCTGTAATTATCTGTCTTAAAATCTGTTGTTAAACATTTCTAGAATAACAATAATAATAATTGTCAATAAAAACGTACTTAAAAAGTCCAAGTCACAAAGTCTAATCACATTACAAAATAAACGAGTATTTACATTAGAACAACGAAATTAAAATTGGCTCGACAGTTGAAGTCAGAATTCAAAGCTTGTAATCAATTGGCAATAATAGATAATGCTCGCATAGCTGTCTAGTTACTCTCACACACACCTAATATCTAATGGGCCCTTGTCCATATCAACACTGATACACTGAGGTACGAGTGCGGGCAAAACTGAGTATGGTAACAGTTGCCCTGGCTTCTCGCGGCTTCGGCTCCTCTCGGGCGGCGGGGGCAGCTCGGGGCCGGTGGCTTTCGTCGAGTACGTTAGCGCGAGCGATGCGTCAAGCGCCATGGCCCGACTCCAAGGCGCTCTGCTCCTCAGCTCTGAGGGCGCCGTCCACCTTGAATACGCGAGGCATAAGTTGGCACACAACGGCTGGATTCTCGCACATGAAGTATGCACGAGCACATTATGATAGCACGCGTTGGTAGCACGCGGACCTTTTTGTGTACATTTGATTCTTTTTTATACAACGTTATTGCATATTGACTTAATCTCGCAATAAAGAACTTATTTTTTTTTAATATATTTATCAACATAAATATGCAATAGTTAAATCAAAATAAAAATATTTATAAGCAAAAGAAGTATTTTTCTTACTTTTGTATATGCAGTTACTTTTCGTCAATTCACCTTAATTTATTTTTAGTTATTCAATATTTTTTGAAATCTACTATCTTTTTTTGGTAAAATCCAAGTACTAAGTCAAAGTCTAAATACTGTCAGTGTTCGTGTTCTCATAAAAAAATAAGTGTAATCTAAATCCGCTTGCCATTAACGTTTACAGAGCTTTGGATCCCATAAATTTTAAGTTCATAATTTGTAACTTTAACATTTCCCTATATATAATTTAGTACTCATATGGTTTCCAAAGTAAAATTGAAGACATATAAACGTAACTGATATTATCACACTGCACCATGCACTTTAGTTAATGACACTTACCTGCTATAAAACAGATACAATAACAATGATTTACTTTAAGAGAATATTGAGTTCGTTAAACAATTAAATTTGTGATCGACAGGGAGCCAAAGGCGGAGAAGAGGGCGAGCAGCATTAATTCGTACGTGGCTCTCGGCACTTGACAACCAGCTAACTGAGGAACGCGCAATCTTGATCCTTCAAATCGCATCGGAACTGCAATAGGAGATGAATCATGCCCTTACTGCTGCAACGTACGAACACATTACGGATGATTTGGATCAAGATAACTTTGTGAGAAATAAACCCTAGAAATTGGATTAGCAGTAGTCAATGTCGTCGTCTCCTCATTTTTTTTTTCTTTACAATCTCAACCATGTCAGGGGTGTGGTGTATTTTGTTGATACCAAATTTAGTATAAATGTTTACTGTATTAATATTAACATTCCAGTTAAATTGTTTATCGTTGACGATAATTATATTATTTGGAATTATTTTATCCCTTAAATGTAATCTGTTTCATTAAATAGTATTCATTTTATGTAATATAAGATTTATTTACAACTAACTTATTTTGTGGGTAAAGTTTGTATATTAGTTTCTACAAGGCCGATGTACACAACTGATAGGTTTTGTTATGGATATAGTGTAATACCAGAAATTAAAACATTTTAGGATATATCACATTCGTATAAGCTAAAAACCAAAGGTGCCCTTCATAGAAAAATTACGTTTTGTTATAATTATAATATTTCAAGTTGAATGATTTGTAAGTAATAATTACGATACTTTTGTTTTTAGTCGCGGTAATGTTAGTATATTTAAATGAATTTTTCATGACTATTTCAAATTATATTTACCTAATGCTTTTCTTAGTCATTTTTATAATGTTCGATCACTCGTTAAAGCGCTGGCACTCTAGTGTTGGTCTTACGATCCTTTCTATCTGTATATGGAATTAATGCAATAATTATAACGATTTTACTATAACTTCGACGCGATAGGACGAGTGCGCCCCTTGGAGTCGCTTTCTGTAAAGTGCAATACGTTACCGGACGCTCGACTGGTACGCGCATCGTATGAACAATTCCCAATTTATTTCCACTATTGGTCCCTACGGCGCCAATACCTCTTGTGCCTTGTGAAAATTCTTCCCGGAATTCCGGACTACCTTTCAAATATTTCCTTTTATCTATTTGTTGACTCTGTATACGATGCGGTATGATCGAGACCCGTTCTGTATTGTTGCGAGAATTTAGCCTTGGCCTTATGAGAGTTAAATAACTAAATGTAATCATTATATTAATTAATTAGAAAATAATAAAAGTACGGCGACCCGCGCGCCACGCTGAATAGTAAAACGGTTATTCTATTTGCATGCTTTGACGAGCTTTTTGGTAATAATCTAATTTAAATATTTAGTAGTTACTTTTATTGTGTAATCATTAGGCAAATAATACTAGATAAGGGTATTTATTGTAGACAATCAGTATAGTTACATTACTATCTAATGAAAAGCTATTCGTACATATTAATGAAACGATGTATTGACGTTAAATTTACCGAAGTGTTAGTATTTAATGAAATGAAAGATTAATATATTTTTTATTTTTAACTAGTTGACTATATATCGCAAACAGTTCGGATACTTAGTTACCTTCTATCTTACGATCGGATTGACCGTGTAAGTACCCAACACGTGAGGTAGCAATAAACCAAAAATAAAATCTTAATGTTTATATTATAGATATTTAGTAAAGTATTCTGCTAAGGTAACCATAAAAAAAAAATAAAAAAAAATATAAAAAAAAATCCCTGCTTAGTCTGTAATTATAAGGTTTTGGATATTTGCATTATAAACATGACGCGGCGCGAGAAATCAATGAGTTATTCACACGACTGTAGTCGTTTAAAAGACCAGTAACTCCGCATGTGAATTCTTATGAAAAGTTTCTTAGTCAATATATAATAAAAATATTGTCAATTTTTGACTTAGCAAAATTTTATACATCGTTTATAGTGATGTGAATTTCACATTATACTGAACTTCATTGTGTATAGACCAAAGATAAACGATATACATAATTTTTATTACTAACCTCAGACCGTACCAAACATGTATTATTAGGTGCACATGCCGTCATAACGATTTGCCAGAATGTTCTCTGTTATTCGGATATATAAACATCCGGTATCAATCTCGGCTAAAACCTGGTCTCAACCAATCGTTACCCAACAGCTGTGACTTGTGCAATGTTTATAACCCGTTTCTGAACGAAATGAAACAAAATTTTCACTCTCAGAAATATCGGTTTCCTTCATGAGCCTTTTCGTCGGTTTTAGTAATTAAGCTAAGTCAATGTTTACTTATTTAATTCAATATAATGCTAATTCGTGTGTAAGTAATTGTGTAATAGTGTAGTAGCGATCTCCCATATTTACGGCGAGCGGCGTTCCATTTAAAAATACAACGAAAAGTTACAAAAATCTCACTTCCAATTTTGTTTACAAAATTCCTAAAGTTAATACGATATATAAATTAATTTTATTATTACTTCTCCTATTTTTGGCGTATTATTAATACTTCTCCAAATTTTGGCGTATATATTTGACGATTTTTTCACATAATTATGTCAAATTAATTTGACACAAATAGATCTGTCAGTTTAATTGCTTTTGGCACACAATTAGACGGACGCCGCTGCCGCCATGATTCCGTCCAACAACCGTAGATAGCGAGTAAGAGACGTCCAGTGGCTAAGGACATGGCTACGTCACCTATTGCGGGACTACTCGATACATATCATCGTAATATTAATATGTAATTAAGAGGTAAAGATCGGTTTCATAGAGACGTTTATTCTGTATCCTCGTCTACTACTTGTAATGCAATCGGCTATATGTCACGCTAATGTTGCTATTTCAATTTTACAAACGTTTCTCGCTTAAAAGTTGTGTGTTCTCCTTTTTGATATTGATCTTCGCTTGGATATCTTTGTGAATTTCTTTGCAGTGTTTGTATTGATTGTCCGATGAGAAATCACGTATTTCAGATGCATGTCTTGTGCGTATTTTCTTAACGTTTACTGTGGAATCGAGTAGATTGTTTTGAGAGCGTCGTTGAAGAGTAGAGACGCGTGACATTGGCCCGGATGTGATAGGCTAGTGTAGGGGTGTAGTATCGCCTTGCAAGTTAGGTTAAGTGAAGCGGTATCACACAAACACCGTGTATCGGAAACATATCAATTCTGTGCCCCTTAATAATTCTAGTTAAATACTAATCTAGGACAAACATATGGATAGAATAAATAATCGTTCGGAGTATTAAATACCAGCTAAGTGTTGTTTTCGTACGTTGAGGAAATAATATTGTCGATCACATTGTGTTTTCTGTGGATTATTGCGCGCTGTACTCGAGTAGTATCGCGCAACTTATGTTAACTTAACGCAATAGATTTTTAAAAGGTTATTTTTATTGTTAATTCTTAGACTAATTATTAATATGGCTTAATTACCAAAATAATTTTTAGCTTTTCGCTTCGATTCAGTATTAATGTTCTTGTTTTTAATCTTTTCTTCAGTAACAAAAACAAAATTGTTGCTGAAAACCTATTTGTATATCGAGCAAAGTAAACCATACAAAATATATAGTTAGTAATTAATTGTTAGATTTGTGTGACTTGGATTATTTAATGCTTTTAGAGCAACGATAAAGTGTTATTGTGGTTTAAGAAAAAAAACATAATGGCATTGTATAAATAGTGATAAATTTAGCTTAATTATCATTATTACAATTTTATAGATGTTCATTAATTTTTCTTTTCTTACTTCATGGACTTTTGTGGCATTGGAGACGTCATTGTTAATTCAAATAAATTTGAGCTCATCATTCGATTTTTATTCAACTAACAACCCTACGATCTAGTCTCCAAACACCTTCTGCGGGGCTTGCGCCCGCTATGTGTATAAATTTAACTAAACTTTCGCTCACGTAAATTCTTGAACCTCTTCACAAAGCCTTTTGTCTTGTTATAATCAAATAATTTCTGGAAAAAAAGTGACATGTTTAATCTGTTGTCAATATTCTTGTAATATTAATAAAACATTAGTACTAAATTAATCTTAGATATCTAAAAGAACATATAGCTGAATAGTTGTCTAGTTTAGGATTATCAATTAGATTTAATGATTGACAGTTGAGCTTTGACCTTTGCTTTGTAGACATTGCTTTTATACAACTTTGTTCTTTTGGAAGAGCTCGCAAAGCCGTGTTATGTAATTTTGTTTCTATGGGTGTTCGTACAGATTTAATATACAAAGATAAAAAAATCTCTGTTTTAACAATAATTATTTTATCGCTGTGTTGTATTTATGTTATTCTTAGTTTTAAAGCATTATAGGGTCCAAAGATTGGGAATAAATTTATGTGACAAATTTAAATTCTTGTTTCCTTGTCTCTGAATTCCAGTCGTGATTTAATTATTGATTAATGAGATAAAAATGCTCTGTTAAATGTCAGAGCATGAAAGTGTAGTAAGATAAACTTTAATATTTAATTATATCTTTACAATTGTATATTTTTTACTTTTTCTAATAACAGTACACACAAAGAGGATTACTAAAGTGAAACCTTAATATATATATATATATATATATATATATATATATATATATATATATATATGTTAAGATTGTATTATTAAACAGCAATTTTAACTGATGATAAGTGATCGCTTCATCCCGTACCTACGTTCAGCACCAATCAAAACAATTTGTCACCACTCAGAATTCAGAATAAACTACAACCGCGGCACAAGTAATTGTGTCGTCGGTACTTCTATTCATCGTATCAAAAACACAGTAGTGACATAGTGTAATTTTATACTGGTAACAGCATTTTAAGGCCACCATATCAAGATATTAACATACACACAGATATTAAAATAAATATTGTCATAACATAAGAAACAAAACCGATATAATTGCTTTTGTTTTTTGTGCTTGAGAATCCGAAAACGAAACATTACAAAACATTAGGAATCGAATCCACGATAACTAGACCATGAAATAATTGTTATTGTCCATGCAAAGATGCGTTTAGTCCATTCGTGGTTAAATTGAACAGCTATATTTCAATAAGCGCCTCGTACTAGTAAACTTTGAACGAAGGTTCAATATTATGGTCCGGAGGTCGACTGAGTTGGTGACATTTCAACGCAGGTCAACAGCTTGAACAAAGTGAAAATTGAACACCAACAGCACGAACAAATTCGCTACAGAATCGTGAGAGAATGGGTAAGTATACGTAATACTTTTAAATTTAGATACGAACGACTATGAGATACGAGAATTGATACAATAAAATCTAAAACGTAACGTAAGAAATATTGATTATCTTATCAATAAAATAATGTTATATTTAGACGTAGACTAATAATAATAATTAATGTACCATATGCAAGTCGGCATATCTTTACGCTCTCGGGCGAGGAATTTGAGGACACCAATATTGACACAAAACTCTCGCGAACATGGGTACAAATACCTACAATGTTTAGCAGGGGGACAATTTTCAATGAACCAAATATTGGTCATATAAAGTTTATACCTTAAAGATACAAAAAATGTATAAAAGAAATAAAGATGTGAATTGAAAGTAGTATTCTCATTAGCTCAAAGATCCTTTCATAGGTTGTGGTTATCAGACCATTTACATTACATGACATGCATAACAAAAGACTTCATGTATAAGTAAACTTTTAATGTTTTAGTGTTGTTTCATTGAAATCAAAATGTTTCTTGATTACGTAAAATATAATGTTACTGACTGTAAATTACGAAAGACATAGCCTCCATCAATCCAAGTTGAACACGTTCAAGACGGGGCAATTTGGAAACGTTTTACTAACGATACTTAAATCACTTTGTTTACTTTTATTGCGTAGAATAAACAAAATTGCCCACCACGTGTGTCGATCTACACCCGTTTATTTCAGAGACTATTAAATGGAGATTGTTTAACGTATAGTCAGACTGAATCATAAGGAGCGTTTGGCTTTATAGTGGTAGAGCTACACTGCAGTTTCTAGGTTCAGAATAAATGGATCAGCTCAACCGAGGTAAGACCACGCCCTCACAGAGTACCAGCGTGAAATAGCAGCATAACGCTGCTGTGTTTCATCTGATGAGTGTAGGGATCCGGAGACTTATTATTACGACGTGGCATTCCATCTCACTCCTCAAGGATGAATGTAGATGTCATGGTCCGCAGGACTCACTAACCATCAGATGAATTGTGTGCTTGTTTGTGACTCTCAATGTTATAATAATAATAATAATAATAAAAAATAAATATATCTACATTTGTGTGTGTATTATGTATACTTTACTTTCTTAATTTAGCTATAGTTATTTTAAAAAAAAAGAATATTAGTCATGCTATTAACATTACTAATATTCCAGTTAACCACTACAAGTAAGCTGACAATGCTTGTGCGAACTTACGACCTTAAGTTTTGCAGACCGTACCCCAAACCATTAGGCTACTGACGCTTAATTATGTAAATAGTTCGCAAAGCCATGTCGTGTTCATGAATAGTAAATCAATGAAAAATACAATCAAAAAGTAAAATTATTTAAAATACTTTATGAATGAAATGGAATCCTATATAAAACCGATTCAAACGTTCCTCCATACAAAAAATGTACACTTCAAAATTGCGGTCCCCGCACCGCACTTGATCTAATTAGCACAAGCCCGTAGGTGCTGAAAGCAGTCTCGGTAATTATATGCACAGTCGCCACAAGAGAGTTAGTAATTATTTAGACAGTTGAAACTCAGTCTGACCCCATTCTGCCTCGGGCTAATTAGTGCGAATAACATTAATACCGCATTAGCCCCCAAACTTACGTAGTTTCGGGTTAATGTGATATTATACTGACAAAGCAGAAAGCGGGCTAGGGACTGATAAATTTATATTGGTATGCTTTTGCAGTTTAATTTACTAAATGGACGAGTTGAACGTTCGATACGTGGAAGTACGTGCCGTGCCATTTCCTACTTTTAAATTTATTTGTGAACTAAATATTAAATGAAGGAATTTATGGAGAGATGGGGAAATGGATTTAGATTTAGATTTAGGTTTAAAATACATCTTATATCTTAATGCACACATACCATATGTGTGTATTGAGATATAAGAGTATAAGATGCGTTATTTCTTACAAAGCTCTTCGAAATATGTCAAAAGGGGTGAACACAATTTTTTATATTAAGTATCTTTAAAAATAATCTATTTCCTTCTATACATAATTATTTACGGTTATGCCAGATACTACATAACTTTTTTTTTTATATAGCATTGAGTAAGTGGTAAGTGATTACTGCGATTCATGACATCTACATTCATGTATTATTTAAATCTATAGGATGGCAAAGCAGTGAACTGACTGTATTATACCTTTTTCCGATGGAAAGCTTTGTACTAAAAATGTCTGTAATGTAGTTATGTTATTTTTTGTCACCTGGATGGCGTGTATCACACTACCAGTAACTTGAACAAATCCTGCTGTGACAGTCTAAGACGATCAGTGGGTATTTGCCTAAAATTTTATAGCCCTAAAATCTGGACATCCACCCATCAAAATTGTGAATTGCAATTTTAAGTGCGGCTAACAACAATAAATTTACGAGTTCGAAATCTGTATAGACCTGTTATCCACAAAAAATTTATTCAAGTGCTATTAGTTAGTATCTAAGGATACATACATTCTTTGGGAAATAAAAGAACATCATAATAAATTATATTTCTAAATTTCCGAGGTAGTTTCTATATTCAAATTTTCCGTCGATCATATTTCTTAGTTATGACACAAGAGCACCTCATATTTCTTCTGTCCAGTATTTATTCTGCAACCAACATGGCAACGGAACTTGCATCCATGAGCTCCTACTGCCTGCAGGAGGGGGCAGAATACACCGTAGTTTCATATGACAAAATATTGTGACATAACCAGTTTAGCATTTTCGTGCATAAATTACTTCATATTTATTCGGTTTGAGTTAATTCATAATACACAATAAAAGAGCCTAACAATATATAAAGAAAACCTCGATTATACTGACTGGTTCACCGTTAGTAATTAGTTTTTACTTAAGTTAATTAGGGGTTGGTCCTTTTATTGCCGCTGCGGACTACGACAGTAAAGTTAAAATGCGTGCAAGTAATTAATTGGCGCATAACTCTTTACGTCTGCTAATCACAATGACATTGTTTTAGTAGACTGTTTTGGGACTACTAATGTATGTAATTTGCCACAACTTAACTTTAAGTTCATAAGGACAAAATATATTATATATTTTAACTGTTAATCCATTAAATAATGTTTAAAAGATAAATTCACTCACTTGTAATATCATATATTTGAATTTAATAAGACACATTTATGCATATTTATATCTTAAAACTTAAAACCTTACTGAAAAATTTACAATTGCTTTAATTTTAATACGAACATTTATTGCTTTGTTATACAAAGTATGTTCGTATAAATTAAGCTTTGTTATCTGACACGACTTGAGTAATAATCTATCATACTTCGGTAAACTGAATTCAAAACAGATTTTATTGATAGCGCTTTTGGAGAATGATGAGTCATGAGAAAAATGCATCATACGTGAAATAAATTAAACTTATTAAAGACTATAAAGTGAAAAACATTTTGCTAATAAACAATTTTAATTTGATACGAATAAACTTAGTACAACAAAAAATTGATATGGTTACTCTACGTTAAGTTTTTCAATTTATGTTTTCGTTTTGGTGCTTCGTTGGAGGGCGGCATTAAATGTAAATAAAAGAAATGGAAACCTAAAAAATAATTTTTTAGTCATGTTTTTATGAGACATGATTGAGTTATAAAATATAAATACATCATGCTACTGCCCAACATTTTGGGAGTGTAGGGGTCCGAAGTCCCAGTTGCTGGTAAATAATCTATCTCAGTCCATAAGGGTAATAAATATCTGCTGTCATCGGTTACCATCAGATTAAATGTGTGCTCATGAGTCACCCTTATATTCATTAAAAAAAATGTAATAATTGAGGATTTTCGACGTTATTGTGACAAGCTGCTGTTATTAAATTGTTATAACACCAATGGATTACTCACCCTGCAGCAGAGCTTCATTCTTACAGAATACCATACAATAGGAACATGTCGCCATTTTATTTCTCGTAGCACTTCATTAGCGTGGAACCAATTACAGGCAAAGGGGCATGTAATCAAAGTAACTCAAGCTATTTTACCCGATTCTTCTCTACTTATTAGGAATGTAGGCGATTTAAAGGCACATTTGAAAGTTATAATCAGGTGGACTGTGCGCTCGATTTTCATCCTTACTTTCACCAGTGGTTAAAATAAAAGTTCCAATTCCAGTTCAAAAAAAAATTACATAAGTCTTTTTTCTAGGACGTACTCGCTCTCACTTCACTGCGGATTAGCGAACTTCAAATGTCTTCAATTTTTTTTTTAATTTAATTTCTTAAACGAGCAGTTTTCCACATGCGTTTGCTCGCGTACCATGAAAGTGAGCGACCGGACTCTAAACTCGCCTAAATTATTATTGGTTAAAAAATAAAAAATATAAAGTGCTTCTGAACTTTCCTTCATAGTTGTCCTCTATGGCCTTACATTGAATTAGATCGAGAAAACAATTAGAAAAAATCTATACACTTAACACGTACATTGCACAGTAACATTTTATTTTAAAAAAGTTCCCCCACTAGAATCTTTGATCAAATGTCTTTGTTTAATATTATAACATAATAGTATATATAAAGATAGAAATTTGCATATAAATTCTTAAAATAAACCTACAGCTTAAAATATTTTTGTTTCAATTTAAAAGTTTTCTACTAAAATTTTATTTTATTTTTGAAAATATTATTTGAAAAGTTTATGTTGATATACTCGTACAAACAATGGACTGGTCATTGTCCCTATATCAACTTTCTCTAAGGATTGACGAGTGATACGTGACGTGTGACCACCGGTCATTATAGTGCATTAACAAAAAGTTATTGCCGATGAACCTGGCGTAGGGGCCATGTGGTCTTGAAGAATGTCGGTGAAATCAGCCCCCTTTCTTCAGCTTCATCTCTAACGAGATACCAGCCCACATCATGATGGAGCCTCCGCCTGTATCAGCGCAACAGCATTGAGAAAATCGTTCGCCAGGACGCCTGTAGACTCTGTCTGTCTCCGCCATGTAGACACATTCTACACTCATCAGTGAGTACTCATACTGACACCCACAGCTCAATGCTTCAATTAAGATGCCCTCGAGCAAATGGAAGGTGAGCTTCTCAATGCCCTGCAGTCAATTTATGACCCGTGGCAGGAGACCCGTTTTGGAGTGAGATTGGCTTTTGCTCATGGCATTAACCGTATTCTAACTGTCCACTTGCTGTCAGCCAAATTCTCAGTTTCTGCTGCCCATCAGCTCCCGTCAGGTGTCGATTCCGAAGTTGAGACAGTAAAACCGTAGTCTCTTTCTGAAGTGCACCGTTGGCGGTTGGCTCACGGTCTCCGATTAAAGGCGCCAGTCTCCTGATATCTTTTGTATACCCTTGATACAGTAGACTGGCTTAAACGGAGCTGGGAAACGACTGCTCCCTGACTAAGTCCTTGCTGCTACAGAGCAACACCTTGAGCAGCTTCTCTACTTCAAATGAATGTTTTTGAAAAAAAATCGTAAATTTGTGCATGCTTGTAGGTTGGGTCGATTTGGTTGCTCCCGATTGTATATCAATGACGCGACTAAATTTACTACATTCTATAACTTATTAATAATCAAAACAATCTTTGGAAACATTTGTTAAAAGAAAGTAAAAGAGTTGAACTAATTAAGTATCATAAAGTGAAAAATTACTACACCCTTACAAATTATCAACCTGTCAGCTGTCGATTATGTACAATACATCCGTGTCTAATTTTCTATTTGTACTGGGAGCAGTGATTATATCGATGGTATTCGAAACGTTCTGGCAGAGAGCTAAGAGCAATACACCAAGAAATAAATTCCCATATTTCTCGTTTATAACAGCTACTACTACACAGCTAGTAAAAAGAGAAGAAAGAGAAATTAAAGGCAATTAAAACAACTTAGCTATTTGCTTCCTAGAAAATAGTTAACTATTATTTCATTTAATGTTTTTGTAACAATTTGTATTAACTTGTTAACAACCACTTATTGCAGTGATCAGCGTACTTTGCTTCTGAGTCGTGAGTCCTGGGTTAGATTTCATTAATACAAATGCCGCTGTTTCGCGCTGGTATTTTGTGGTGGCGTTGCCCTTACTCGGTCGAGCTGATTTATTCAAGCTACCGCTAGAAGTAAGATATAACGTAACTATACTCCTATCAGCACATATCCAAATTCAACTTTAGTAATAGGTAGTAGTTAGATACATACTTCTCTTAACAACAATTGTGTATTTAAACTATGAAATTTACAGTATCTAACGTATTCCGTTGCACAGAGAGGACCGAAACTAAGCAATTTGCAAACTAGATAAAGTTCTGCAAAGTTTGCTCTTAAGGGGAACATAAGTGAGGTTTCTAACACGTCGACGCAGACAACAATACTATTCGTTGTTAAAATTTTGCTATAACTATATAGACAAAAATATTAAATGATATGTGACGAAATTAACTTAGTAATAAAATTATGTTACAATATTTATTTGCATTTTATAATTAAGTTAATATTTGTGGATGACTATGTTCCACCTATATGTATGCTCTATGTTTTTTACAAATAGCTTTTTTTATTTTAGTTATATGTATATTGATGCAAATCCGAGGCAGTTTCGAAGCCTTACTTTTTCAAAATCAACATTATTTTAACTACGTACAGTGCGTGAGCATATTAAGTTTACGTTTATCTACATATTAATATCTATTATGAAAATATTTTCTGATTTTTATTATTAATCGTAACGGATATATTATGAATTGACTAAAATTGGAACCCTGCACCCGTGAAGAAATAGGCCACTACTCTAACTGACAATCCATGGCTATGAGGCATAACTATATGGATACTTAATTGGTGAAAACTACAATATTTATATTAAGGTTGACTGAAACTGCAACCGCATTAACAAAACCAAGCAGTGTTCAGTGCTTAAATTGTGGTTGTGGATATTCGATGTTTACTATTTCTGTTGCAAATAATTTAACAAGTGTATCGTTTTATCTTTTTAATCTGTTTAAATATATATAAATATATATATTTATATATATATATATATATATAAATATATGCTGACTTAATAGTATAACTCGGACAGAAAATAAATTTGCAAGAAAACCGGTAAAGTGAGCTGGAATACAGATGTTCTTATTAAACGAAGATCGAGGAATTCCGTCATGAGATAAAGAGAGATATTGAAATTGGAATCTTTAAGATAAGAAGGTGATGACGGATCATTTAAATGGAGAAGAGAACACGCAAAATTATGGAATTACGCCTTTGTTGTATGGAAAGCTAATTAAGCTGAGATCGATATTGTGAGATATGGTCATTATTACGCAAACTAAAAATAAATCGAATGCAGTTGTTCAACAGGAGCTCTAGCTTGTTAAGAAGTTTAAGGCAGAGGTTTGGATAACACGCATCTGCATAATTAATGATAGGCAATATTAATGTTTGGACAAGCATGACCTTTGCTTTCATGGGAAGGAAATATTTTAGACGATAAAGAAACTGTAATTTGGCAGTGACTTTGCGGCTAATTTCTGTAACTTGTATTCGACATTTAAAAGTGTTGTTAATTTGTTGACCAAGATTTTTCACAGAACTATTAAATGGTATTAAAATATTATTATAATAGACAGGCCGTAAATCTCAGCTAGCATCTTTGGGCTACCAACGAAGATTGCTTGACTGACAGGGACTCAGCAGGTTATGCTTAGATATAAATAACTTGCTTGTGCACACAGGATTCCAGAATTTTGGACATTAAAGGCAGAATAGTAATCGGCCGAAAATCTTTAGGTAAAACAGGATTTGGTAGAGGGTTTTCTTCCAAACTGAGGGATATTGACTAGAATCAAGAGATAAATTGATGATATGGGTAATTGCCAAGAGAAGGTGATCTAAAATAGTAACAAGCCGGTTTGCTTATGTCATCACAACCCACTGCCTTGGACTTTATGGCTAAAACTGCTTTTTTAATTTCGTCCTGACTAACAGGAGAAAAGTTTAAAACAGGAATAGGTGGGGATTGCATAGAGGCAATAGAAGCAATGTTTTGAGAACGGATTGTAGGGTCCAATGTAGAAGTGGAGGTAAAATGTCGGTTGATATCATCTAAAGATAGGGAAGGATCACAATCCACAGTATTAGGTTTTCTAATGCCAATAGATTTAAGAAATTTCTATACTTCTTAAGGAGAAGATTTATTTACACTATCAAAGAAATATTGGCGTTTAGCGGCACGTACCATCTGATTACATCTATTTCTAGCGCTCTTAAATAATGACCAATTTTCATCAGTGTATATATATATATGTATATATATATATATGTACATATATATATATATATATATATATATATACATACATATGTACATATATATATAAATATTAACGGCACATATTTCTGATTCTCAAACAGGAAGGCTTATTGTGACCGCAACCCGTTAGTACACGTTAAAAACTTAGATCAAAGTCGGGAAGTGACTACTTTAATAAAGTCAAAAGCAAATACAATTTTATCTATTTCTTCCATAGATTAAGATTACTTAGTACATCGTACAAATTCTTTGTACCTTCGAACGTATCCTGTTCTGGTATTTATATCTTCATATAAGTAAAGTATAAAAACAGTGATTGTTTTTAACTTGCGGTATTAAATAAATTTGGAACTCGGAAATGTCTCGTCACGTATTACTCATAAAACGATACAGGACATGGTTGGGGTATTAAGTTTAATTCTTTATTTATGAGTTGCTTAGTTTCCTTTAAATATATACATATATATATATATATATATATATATATATATATATATATATATATATATACCGGTATAAATATACTATCAGTATAATTTGTTAAAAATAACAGGATCGATTTCGAGCACTCTTCACGTGCTTAGTAACCCATTCGGCTCTTACAGCTTCATCAATCTCTGAAAAACTAAAACTTTTTCTGTCTGTGACTTTTCTTGCCACCAACAATTTGAACCATCAGAGCATTCTCCACAGTAAAGAATCAGTAATAATTCTTACTTGGCATCTCGAGGCTATCCCCTTTACCCGGGCACCCTCTCAAGGGGGTGACGACCCCCCTGTCCTTGCGACTGGACCCACCGTTTGAGAGCGGCTGAGTAGGGTGTGTGCGTGTATACTAATACTATATACTCACGAAATACATACTTTACGTCACTGACGTCATGCAAACGACGACATCAGCGCAAAGACGCTACGCGGGTGAATCTGGTGTACGCGGTGTTGTCGCGGTTTCATCGCGTTCGATATTGAGGGCGACGGGACGTGGTTGTGGTGTGTTGCAATTAGCGAGAAGGTGACGTGGTCTACGACTCCTATTCCACTGATTTGTTTCCGGTTCGTAGCTTGCTTCGTTTCCCACTAACGGATTGGAGTGCGAGTGCGCTCTCAATATAACGGTGCGACAATGTTTGGAAGTATGCCGCTATAGTGGAAAGATGTCGGTCACTGTTATGATACGATCGATACTAAGCTGATACTACTCTGGTCCGGTTGCTTTCCTGGTGATACTCAGAAAAACCTTAAACTACTTGAAGGGAATTGCGACACTGACATAAGCCATTATTGGTCTTATTTCAGTGTCGCATTTCGAGTTTCGTACATTTGTCGAGTTGTTTTCGAGCCGCCCTATTCGTGCTACAGCCAGTGAGTGACGTGACTTTACTATATAAAGAATATTACAAATCATACGCCATTAACTACTAACCACATATAAAATTAGAACTTAGCATTTAAAACTACGTCGCTTAATTATAAAAAAATATTAAAATGAATTTATGTTCAAGCTCTCTTGAAAATTTAAATTTTTAAACAAGAATACAATTTAACAAAAAAGTCTGTAAACAAAACAACAAAATTATACCGATGGACGGCTTGGGAAACGGCTCTTTGTGAATAAAATTAAATTGAAGAGACAAATTAAAGAAATATCAGAGGTTTTCCTTTAAAGCTTATATTCTGAAAGTATTAAGAATAAAATATTAACAATCAATAATTTAACTATAAAAAATATTATGTAGCTAATTAAGTAAGTTAAGTTTTTATAACGCGTAAAAGTAAATAAGTATACTCAAACTAAGTAGTTTGTTAAAACTATTTGTAACTGTTGTTAATAATAATGAATTAATAATTAGCAAACTAATTTTCTAATGCTTCAATGGTAAAAGACAAGAGATAGGTTTTTTGTGTTTATTTCTTTATAATGCAAAGGTACATGCGCAACTAAGTAAAATAAAAGAACTGTGATTACTAAATAATTATCGACAAAAGCGATAATATCTTAAGAAATGTAATATAATATAATTTCGAATATTATATTGCATATGCATAGGTCTTATAGACCTCTCATTCTTTCTTCCATTGCATAATCTGTTGTAATGCCCCATGCATTTGCATCAGATCAATAAAGATCAGAGGGAGGTTCAAAACAATATCGGAAATACAAAATATACAACACACCTATGTAGGTGATATCATGTGATATAAGCAATAATTTATGATGCACAATAATTATTGTTCCATGTCTTTGAATTGAGTTAAATGTTGTGCTGCCAGGTCTCTGATCAGGTTTATGTGTGGTCTATGTGGCCAATTAAGCTCAATGAATTAAGTGTTATATCAGTATTAAAATAATCTTACGGGCTAAGATTAGTTAGTTAGCAGAAAATATTGCAATGGTCAAAATCGACCAGAAGAAAATCATACATTTACACACAAATGTGTTACTTTTGTCTATAGTAAGAAATATCAAATAGGGGTGTTAAAACATAACAGCCCCTGAATTTCACGAACAAATATTGTCTGAACGTGACTGCTCGCTTCCATGGATTTAGTTAGCTACATTTCCTCATACCTGTTAAGATACCGTTTGCTCAGAGCATAGTATAACAGCTTAGAAATATTATAGTACACTAGCCACGAAATTAAATACACCTTGTAATCTTACAATACAATTAAATTATGTATTTTTATAATACAAATTTGTAGATAGGTAAAGAAAATAATTAAACTGCCGTCTTTTTTTTTATAACTTTAGAGTAACAAACGAGCACACAGTTCACCTAATGCCAAGTGATTCCTGCGGCCCATCACATATACATTCATCCTTGACAAGGAATCATAATGCAGATGCGTTGTCACCCTTGAGGACTGAGATGGAATGCCTCGTTACCAGTAATAAAGTAATAAAGGTCATCGGATCCCTGCACTCACCAGACGAAACACAGCAGCATTATGCTGCTATTTTACGCTGGTATTATGTAAGGGCGTGGTCCTACCTCGATCGAGCTGACCCATTTATTATGCAGCTAGAAACAAACTGTAGTGTAGCTCTACCACTGTTAACTACGTTATTGTTATATTTTAAATACGTATAATACTACAAAATAATTTCAGAATTGTGGTAACATCATGTCTGTTTTATGGCAATGATTTTATTTAATTTTTATTACATTAAGAGTAACAAACGAGCACACAGTTCCCCTGATGTTAAGTTATTCCTGGGACCCATGACTTCTACATTCATCCTTGACAAGGAATAATAATGCAGAAGCGTTGTCACCCTTGAAGACTGAGATGGAATGCCTCTTCTCCAGTTATAAAGGTCTCCGATCCCAGATCACACTCACCAGACGAAACACAGCAGCATTAAACTGCTATTTTACGCTGATATTCTGTGAGGCCGTGGTCCTACCCCGTTCGAGCTGACCCAGTGATTCTGCAGCTAAAAAGCAAACTGCAGTGTAGCTCTACCACTGTACTTGCAATTATAACATTTCGTGTACTTATATAGCAGAGACATTATATTTAAAAGTAATCCACTCTATCAATATAGATATAACTGTCTTATCGCTATGTTTTTTTATCTGTACCGACAAAATTTAAAGATTTACTTCAAAATTGAATTTTTATAAAGCTTGAATAATATCAGATGCGAGGATGAACATATTTAACTAGATAATTTTTAAATTATGTAAATGGAGATTTGAGTAAGGAATTGCACTCGAAATGTCAACATCAAAGGAAATCTTACCAGTCTAGATTTCTTTTGCGCTAGCTCGAAAATACTTTAAGTAATAATCATATTGAAATCTGAATATTGAAAATTGAAAAGTGGTATCTCCAATAAACAATGACGTGTACTCAAATAATCAATATAAATACAAAAGACCCAAACAGCCAGACCACCCTCGCACAGAATACCAGCATAAAATGGTAGCAAAAACAAAACACTCACGATGTGAACAAACAGGAGCGTTTTGTTTTTGTTATTGCAACCTTGTTGGTTGTTGAATGTTAGAATTCGACGAGACACTCCACCGAAGTTCTCAGGGAAGACAGAAATATTTTAATTGTTCATCAAGTATTTTATATTGTTCTAGAACGCCATCGTCGACGACCGGATTCGACAGTTATCGGCCTAATATATTTCTTGTTATAACCGGAAATCTTAATTTAATTTATTGTAATTAAAAACAAAAAGCAACTTCAATATAATATTATATCATTACTACAAGGTGAATTTTGTTCTTGCATTCGAAAAAATAATATGATTATCTACTATATAGTAAAATGTAAAAAAACCAGTGGATTTTTAGAGGAATAGAATCTGTTATTATTATAAAATATGAATGGATGAACGGATATAAAATATGACCATAAATAAATACGAGTAATTGTTTAGATTTACTATAGATATTTACTAAGAACGGTTTTAGTGATGTTACTTTGGAAGACTAATTAATTATTATTTCATCATAATTTTACTTAAAAATAATTGGAATCGATCAAGGAATCTTCAAACGGAAGATTACTCTTCAATTTCTTGTCACTCGATATTAAATGATTATAATATTCATTCTTAAAACATTCTTATAATATTGTATTCTTATACATACTCGTAATAATAATCGTGTCAATAACATACATTACATAATACAACGTTCATAATTTATAATTCAGTCGATGATAGTATTACATATCAATACGTATGTGCGCAGATATATGCATATATTTATATACATAGATTTGACTTTATTCATGTTGGAATAGAAAAATAGAAATCGGAATGAACTAGCTACTTCTCTTCCCGAGGTCTCTGACAAATTCAATAAAACTAAGCGGAGGTTGCATTATAGGAGGCTGTGGCACTACAAGCTAATATATATTTCATCTTTTGATTGTCTTGATATTGAGAAATGTGAGCTCAAGTAGTATTCAAGCTAAATGCCTAGCTTACGAAAGAGTGTAAGTGTGATTATGAATGAGTATGATTATAAATATGTTATTTACCTTATGCTTAATCGAATAGCAATGAAACGTACGTCTTGTAAATTCTACTAACTTATTCATATATACTATTTCATAAACTACGAAATTAAAATGAAGAATTAAGTTCACATTTATAATTCTTTATTTTAAACGTATATTCTTTTAGAACTGATAGATGCACCGCGAGTAACATCGACTGATTCAGTTCATCACAGGTCAGAAGACTGAACCAACATAGATTGCAAAACTGCCGACTAGACAGGTAAAAAAATGTTTTACTACTAACGTTTGCCCGTGGCTTTGTTGACGTAAGCTTCGTTTGTTCAAATTTTAATAAATATTACAGATGCGAAATACACTCGTGGACAAAAAAATTGCACTATCGGAACAAAGCCAGAGTCAACGAGAATAGGCTCGTGTGTTAAACATGAGCTATTTTGGTGTGTCCAGAGTTTATTTATTTATTTACTTATTTAATGCATTAACCGTAACTAAGTTAAAAGTTCACAAAGGGCCGACTTAATGCCAAAGGCATTCTCTACTTCTCTACCAGTCAACCCAAGGTGTGGTGAGATATGTGTATGATAGGTGTAGCAATAAACTAATTAATAAACGAAGAAAAAAAACTAAAAATAACTAATACAAGATTAATAACATACATATACAGATATTAAATACATAATAAATATAGTAAATTAGAGTTAATGAGTGTAGTAAATTAAAAATATTAAATTATAAAATAGTAGAAATATTAAATGGTATTAAAATATTATTATAATAGACAGGCCGTAAATTTTAAATGTTAATCTTACCTAGCATCTAGGGGCTACCTACGAGAATTGCTTGACATTTCAAAGGATTGACGGCGACTGCAAAACAAGATGACCAATCCTGAATAGCATTTAAGTTACAATTTACTTCGTTAATCCCATTACGGAGGTCCTCGATGTGAGATTGTACATATACAGCTGCAGATTATCAGCGTACAGATGGTACGCGCAATCAATGTTGGAAGTGATCAGATTAATAAAAATTGAAAAAAATTAAGGAGAAAGTATATCGCCTTGTGGCACATCAGTGTCTACGTCGGCCAAAGTTGAGTAATTTTGCCCTACATTGATTGACTGCTGGCTTCCGCCAAGATATGAATAAAACCATTCCAAGGCAGTGAAGTTGTAGTGGGAGAGGATATCATGATCCACTGTTTACTACTACTTTACTTTATTTTAGGTTACTAGTGATACAAAGAGACAAATATGTAGCTTTAACTGAAGAAGCGTATCCGGTAGAAGAAGGTGCACATCAGAGAGCAATGACCGATTCATAGTCAGTACTTCGCTCAGAAATCGGGCCCTCATTGTCATTCAAGTCCAAGCTGTAAGCGGCTGGAAAGTCAGAAGAAGACTAAAGGCGGCTAACCTGGCTACGAGATCCACAGCTACGAGATCGGAGCTTCACGCTGCACACGCTGAAGAATGGGATGGCGAATATCTTCAACGCAAGAGTACGGCATGAGTCGATTTTTTTGCTCACGAGTGTATTTATGATCTTTTTTATTTATAAAAATAAACATAAAATTATTGTAAAGCCCTGTTTCTCTCGGTACGGTGACAATGCTGGTTGCATTTCCTCACTCAACTGTTATACTCAACCTTAGAGCGAGAATCGAAAAATAATCAGTAATTTCGCCCAATGAGGAGCTAAATGAAATAGTGTGTTAATACAACGCTGTACTTAAATTCAAGAATAAAAAGCTTATTGATTTAGGTTATACGGTCTAGAAAAAGTGAACACGTCCCTTACGGTTCTATTTAATTTTAATCAATTAAAGCTATATTTAGTATTACTTTTACTATAAGTATCAGACGTTTTTTCAACTGCGTACACCTGATTTAAATTTTATTCATTACACCACCTGCCAGCATATCACTCATTTGAGACTTTTTGAAAATATAGCGAACTTTTTGAAAACAGATTGAAATGATAGCGTAACGCTTTTTTACAATCAACACTATTCATTTCTCTTTCTAGACACAATTAGACAGAGTTTCAGCTTACATTAATGCACAACCATGAATGTCAGCTCAAATGAATAATCGGGGTATTTATCTCGATTCGTTTTACGGTCGGATGTGACGTCACTAATAGACTTTGTACGGCATGGCTGACAATTCCGGCACTGATGGGCTTGGCTTAGCTTGGTATAACTCGGAAGACGGCGTGGCGTTACACAAGTGATACGCAATGCCAAACGCTGACACATTCTTAACAATATCACTTCCTCTTCCCCGCTGATATCTGAAAGTTCATTGGAATCCTGGGACTGTCACATGTTGAGTTTCAAGTCACAGTTGATTCAGATCATATTAATATTACCATTTTGCCTCTTATACTTCTTTGGATCACCACATCAAGTGTGACACTGTCGATGACATAATGGATTTACCTCGTCACAATATAGACACTTTTCAGTTCTCTCCAAATGCGACTTCTATAATCCAGTTTTGGTGAATTTTTTAAAAGTACAATATGATACTTTCTTCTAAAATATAAGTCATTCTTATAACAAGTTGGTACACATAACACAATTTATACAGTATTTTAAAAGTTTCAAAAAGAACTTGTGTTAATTAATAGGTGTCAATTTTTAGACCTCTTTGAACCCCAAATCCGGGAAGGATCCTTTGAGAATTCCTGTTCTAGACTATCTCATCCCAGCTATATCACCTACGCAATTCCTTGCAAAAATTTCTTTACCTAAGCATTTCCGTTCCTAAATATATTCTCCCCTGCCTCCATCCATGGCACTTGTGCCTCGTGTGCACAAACAGGTATCACGGTTTGTCCATCTGTATAACCTATTAAGCCCCCTGTATTGACTGGCCAAAGTCAGTGTGCTGGTATCACGACATGCTACTATCCATCCTTTCTCATTTCATGATCTCTACGAACACTGTATTGGTTCTTATCTTATCTTCGAGGGTGTCGGTCAGTCAGTCCATATCAATGGATCTTCATCTATCTGGTGCATATCTATCAGCCTATATTACACATGCCACAAGGTATTATTTCTCTTTTGCTATTTTTAATATTTATTAATCTCATTACCCATTTATTTATGCTAATGACCTGCAGTTATACTCACCGGCTAATGTGGATTGTGTATCAATAGCGGTTAACAGGATCTTATAAAATGTTAAAAGCAGGTCTGATGGGTTAGGTCCCTCTGTTAGCCCGTCTAAGTGCCAGGCCATGACCAACAACCTTCTACTTCTGTGTCCTTCCCATAACTCCGACTTTAGCCACTCCTCTTTCTTTGGCAATCAATCCTCAATCCTTTCTTCACTGAAATGCTCAAAGTAGAAGTTCGGGAATTATTTCTGAACAGATTGGCAGAATCCTCTCAACATTAGATAATTATTTATGTATTTGTATATATACCATATATAAGTAGTATGTATAATTTGTATTTGTCATATATACCTAGTTACATATGTATTTTTATAATTACGCACATATTGTTTATTTTATCATTTATATAATAGTATTTTAATCGTGACATAAGATTTTAAACCAAACACTACTTCAAATCATCTCAACATTACCTTAAGGTTGACTGATAGAGAATACCTAAGGCTTTAAGTCCGCCCTTATATATATGAAAAAAGGCTTTATATATATAACCACTACATATGAAGCTTAAAAAAAAAAATTAAAGTTTGAGGTTATCGAATATAACATCTATTACTGTGAACAAACTCCAAAATTTAAGATTAGTACAAGCGCTTAATGAAATTGTTAGTATTATTATATATAAGCTCTGCAGTTTAAAAAAAAGCGTTTATGTATATCATACACAAAAAAATTAAACTGCCAAGTATTGTACCTCATACATTCTAAGTTACATTGAGCAGCGTACGTTACGTTGTCATTTGTAAAGTGCAGTTCAGTAGCTTCACGCTGCACCTATCTACGTCATGTCAACGGATTAGGACTACGTGCTTACAGAATACCAGCCTAAAATGCAGCATTCTCTTGAACTCCCAGGGTTGACTGGTAGAGAATGCCACTGGGCATTAAGTCCACCCTTGTAAACCTGTTGTTTAAGGAATAAAAAGAATAAATAAATGTTTTCGTCCGCAGCTCGGTTTCGTCTGGTAAGTGTAGGGATTAGAAAGACCTTCATTACTGGTGAAGAGCCCTTCCAGCCTAGTCCTCAGGGGTGGATCCTTATCGAGGATGAATGTGGGTGTCATGTGCCGCAAGAATCGCTATCCATCACCTGTGCGCTCTTTTGTCACCCTAAAAATAAAGATAAAAAAAATCAAAAAACAGTTTGTCAGCTGACAGCTTCGGATTAAAAAAAATGGAACATTACAGCAGAAAACAACGCGTTTTCATTTTTCAATAATATGTCAAAAATAATGAAAGTTAAGCGGCCACCGTTTAAAAATTTCGTACAAAATATGGTCAGAATTTTGATTTAACTTTGTCAGCTGTGTGAGATAAATTCAGGGAGATTGTATCAATTAATAAAGTCAGAGAATCAGACACACAAATCATCCAAAAAGAAGCCGTTCAAACGCAATATCGAAGCACTGCTTCTTGAGAGTATTGGTGAAAATCCAGAAAAATCAATTCGATGTCGTGGACAAGAATTTTAAGATAGAACGTATAATACACATATACCATAGCACCATATTATTTCTTGGAGTTATGGATTAATGTGGTTATTTGAAGTCAAAGGTGGAAATAAGACGCTGCATCAACGATATTCACTACCATTGCATACAACATGAAAATTCATGGAAATGGCTAATCAAAAATTAATCTTCAAAAACTTCGACAAAAGAATCTGTATATGCCAGTAAAGCCGTAGAGGCCGTTTGCCTGATGTGCTACTCTATACATAACCTTTTTCGGTGTACTTTATGATTCAATAAAATAATAACTACAAATTCAGTTCAAAAAAGTAAAAGAGACCGATTAAATTTGTAAAATACTGTTATACTTTATTATCTTTGTTTTTATTTCAATTAATTTCAGCTTAATTTAGTATTAAATAATTAATAAATTTAAATCAATATATTATGAACGGAATAATGAATGTCTACACTCAATTTACATACGCGTTATTGAAATTCAGAGGGGCTTGAAATTTGACAGTTTAATTAATCGCGTACTGGCCGCGTTACGAGGGTCTTACGTGAAGTATAAGCCCGAACACCAATTTCTATTAATTATTGGTATATTCATATCAGATATCTTTTATAAGTATATTACAAATATATAGTTTCTTACAAACATAACAAATACTAAAATCCATATATTAATAAACGATTCATTTAATAAGTTGTCCTTAAACATCTTTTTATTATGATGTCTTTTGGTCTAGAGACCTCTACAGCTTTAAGGAAATAGACTCGCGAGCAGTGGGTCTCCTGAGTAAGGAACCATAAACACCTATATCCCTCATCAACAAGATTCAATATGCACTTGTGTTGTCACTCCTGAGAATTGAGATGAAATGTCTCATAACCAATAACTCCTATTCATAGGGGGTACAGCCCTTCTCAGGTCGCGATGAACCATTAATTCTGCAGCCTCATCAAACTTTAACTGGTATTCACTCCACCTCGTAGCAATAGTTCGTTATGTAAGCACAATACAGTTCTTCAATTCTTATTGGTATTTGGGCTATTTGGAAGTGTATGTATACAATGCATGAATATTTTCAAGTGACAATGACCTATGTTCAGAAACTTGTTCCAAAGTACTGCATACTCTTAACATTCAACCTTAAAAATGTCTTGATCAAATCAATCAATTATAAAATTTCTCTTGACCTAAACACATTTTTAGCCAAAGATTTTAAGTCAAAGATTAGAACAGAAAACTATTCTCAAAGTAAGTTAGTGTTTGCATAGGTGATTTTACAAAATGTGGATCACCATTTTAGAACAGGTTAAAAGGCCATTTAGATAGAATAAAAAAATACACATACGTAATAAAATTCATATGTACTTCCTTATTAATAATATAACAAATAAGTATGGTATAATAACCTTTATACAATATAAAAGTTTAACTAATAACTTTTCCAGATTTTATTGAAAGGGTTTCATTTAAAGAATAAAATTCAAAGTCGTCCTACCCTATGCATAACGAAGGTTCTGCGAATTCTGCTAGAATTTTACATCATCCAATTTTGTATTATCGCTCTTAACAAAATTTATTTTGCAACTGTGTAATTCAGTGTTAAAAATTGATACACAAAGTGCAAAAAGATGTTGAGGCCTGTCGCGCCTAACGGAGCGGGAGACAGCCATGGCACTGACCTGCCATGAGAATAACATTCAATGCGGATTTAATGTAGTAGCAGTTATTCAGAACTGAAAGTTTTTGTTATATTTTTTCTCTCTAGGCTCAGTCCCTCATGTCTGAGGACGTGGCACGACGTGGTCACGTGGGGTTGCATCTGGAGCGGATGATCTGCCTCCACCGGTTTCTGTCATATCAGTTTCAGTGATATTCTCTAACTCTTTTTATAACGCTCTTTCCTACTGCATTAACATCTGTTAACCAGCTCTGCTAAACTTAATGTTTGTTCGTTACAGCAGTAGTCGAATAGCAGATTCGAACGCACTTGTTTAAATATTGCAGACCGTACCTAATACCCATAAATAAAGGTCTCGGCTGAGCACCCAAAGCTACCTTTCAACCCGGTGAGCTGTAAAAGCTCTCGGACCAACAGTGGCCATGGGTCAAAAAAACCCATACCGTCAACCCTCAGGCTATTAACGATAGCAAAATTGTTGTCATTCATTTGACAAAAAAATAACCTGAGCAGAACTTTAAACAATAGTTACTAAACAATGTTATTAAATATATAATAGTTGAAATTTCGACGTTAATTATCTGCCACTAATAATCAAAATTCGATATGACTAGAAAATTTTCAATTTTGAATTTAGCACGTGTTCAAGCCTCTATTCTATGGTGGTTGTTTATAAAATTTTCTACAATCGTCGAACTTGACTAGAAACATTAACTGACCCATTAGCATGCCCCCGTTATCCCAGCATTGAACATAAGGTGCTTATCTCATGTTCAATGCCCTCATGAAATATTTATCATATTGCATTGCTATGTCGTCACGCTTCTGTTCTAAGAAACCCGAAAACCGCATAAAAATGCATTCGGGTGTACACGTCTCCACCATCAAAGTCTTCCTTTATGGAAAAATAGTGAAACAACAAACAAACAGCCATTCGTATAATTTTTCTTAAGTATCAACAACGTACAAACATAGTTTACGTAGTCCTAATTTTTAATGGGATACTATTATAGTTTATATATTATATTTTGAACAATATATGTATTATCACCGTAAAATCGATAAAAGCATGAACCTGCGCCACCCATGTTTCAGGGTCGTACAGGACAATACAAGGAGTACATAACGAAAATCACAATAATCAGCTTTAATAAATTCAAAACAAAACAAAACAATGAACAAACCCTGGAATGGAGTTTGAATCTTAGCGGCTAATATACTAGTTTTATATATATATATATATATATATATATATATAATATTTTTTTTCTTGTTTGGATTCTTTCATATCAAAAAACTTACATATCATAAAAGAGATGTTTCAAAAGGGATTTAAATGATATCAATTCTACAGTATCTCTTATACATTTAACCTGTTATTACAGCACTCTGGGGAGTCTTTTGAATTTAAATAATCCCATTAAATACATGTAGAATCTGTTTTATGTTACATTATATGCTATCGATAAAATTAATCTGTTTTATTACTATCGATATCCAATTGATAATAAAACAGATTATGTGTGTATCGCAAATTTAGAGTCTTGTGAAGAATATTCACTGTAACGTCCTATTTTACAGACAATAAATCTTCTATCATCACATTGGCTGATGTAATGTGATTTTATAATATTATGTCCCATTGAAATCTAAGAAAATAATTTACCTTAGCGGTCTTTTTATATATTATTTTGGCATTCTATTTGACAGCACAAGTCATCCATAGATAGACTTGAGTATTACTCTAATAGTGTAGGGTGCCCTGTAAATAGGTGGGGCGATGACATTCGTAGGGCACCGGGTAGAGACTGGAGAGACTGGAGGTGAAGAGATGAAGATTGAGTGCCATGTAAGAGGTCATGTCCAGCAGTGGACTGATAAAGAATGATGATGATGATTATTTTAGTGTTCAGGCGTTTGATATATTCTTATTGTATATGAGCTGATTCTTACTTATGACATCGTTAACTGATACACCGTGAGGAAAACTGCATTTCTAAAAAAAAATAAGTATTTCAAGCGATGTTCGCCTTTGAGTCTATAGTGTAGCCGTATGTCTAATTAAGCTCTCTTACTGAGGAATACACCTGTTCCCATCAAAGCAACTAATCATGTTTACTTATTAATTAAGATTCATTGAATTACATTATATTACACTATCGTTCCTTTTCAAATAAAAATGATATACTCGTATATATATCCAAAAGAAGGAAAATATTTTTTTTGTAGAAGAAGAAAATATTTAGAAATTAGAAATCTTTTATAATTAAATATAAGTAAACAGTAATTGCCAAATTCCTTACTGATAGATTAGTAACTTAGCGCTCGTGAGTTTAAAGGCAATATTAGTAAAGTGGTAGAATAGTGAGGCAAGTAAGTCCTAGATTCGTATCGTGGGTGTAGGCTTCCTTGAACCCTGCTGAAGGCATCGAGGTATTCCATCTTAGTCCTCAGAGGTAAAAAGCATGTCCATCTAATCTTTTTTGAGGATGGATGTAGTTGTCATGAGCAGTCACCACTTATCATCAGGTGTGTGCTCAATTCAATAAAATATTTCTATTGTATTAAGATATGATATGATTGAATAAGTTTATTTTTGTCACGTTTAGATTATTAGCTAGGTGATAGGCGTTAGTTGCGCCTGTATATTCTTTTGAGATTAAAGACAGGACAGATCTTTTTTCTCAAAATCGTCTCTGACTAAAAAATAGATTGCCATTGTGTCGCGTCGGTGATAGCGCAGCAATTGTGAATTATCAAAACAACCAATGTATTAGGAAGTTATAGTACTTCAAAGTCATTGCAAAAATTAATTTATTAATTTCGATTCCATTCAGAAACTATGACAAACATCGCATTTCAGTATTCAATAAATCTTCATATTTCAACAATCTAACATTTTCGTTAAAAACAAACTGAAATATCGAATATTTCTTCAGTTTTTTTTATGTAAACATAATTACTAAAGAGAAAATAAATTTTTGATTCTAGTAAAACCTACTTGTTAATGTTTATACATTGAAGATATAATATGTCCATATAGAGAAAAATAACTTTCTGTACTACTACTCCAGTAATATTAAAAATCTATTATAATATCAAAACAAGCAAACAATATTTTCAGGACAAACTTACTATATTTATTACACATCCCTAACACATGAATAGCACAGAGGTCCTTGCATCGGCAGATGTCATACATTATGCAGAGAGTGCGCTCTCTACTAAATTAAATTTTCCCGTCTACTTGATGACAGTATTTTTATTTATAATTTCGTTAATAAGTCTCAAAGCTGCATTCACACAAGTGAAATAACGTCACGAATCGTAAATCCTAATATTAAATATATATTATTGTTTACATATGTTATCCCGCTCTGAATACTGAATGATTTTCTTGATCGCGCAAGTATTGCGAAGGGAAAAACAGTAATTTCTTGCATCACATATGATTGCAAACTTTATAACCAGATCTCAAGAAATGTTTGTTAAACCGAGGATTCTACATGTCATTTTAGGCACTTACGTCAAGGTTCGATTTAACCTTTTTATGACAAGATCAGTATAATGTTCTATGCCGTATAATATTTTTATTAGCATCATACTATTATTCGTTTATCGGGATAAAATATATTAAGAGAATTTTGTTAGTATGTAGTATTCGTATGTACAGCGTAAATATGGTGAAAAAAAAATTCTATATCTATTAGGTATTCAATTAAAAAATTAAAATAAACACAAAATAATTTAATAATTTCATAATCATCGAAATATAGTATTGGATATGGGCCTCTACTGAAGCGTGCCTTCTAGCCCGTCTTCAGCAACAGTTGCTGCCAACCACACCAACGGGGGGTCACACAACGTCAACCAATAATTGGTCTCCGTATTAGAAATCGTTTGTTACAGTGGTTATAAGTTCAACGACTGCGATAACTCTGAGTTCAATAAATACAACAAACCGACTTCTCGTAATATTGTCTTTAACCAGCTCACGGATACCTCAATTCCGCTGTAAAAGCCGCATAGGCTAACAGCATCAACATCAACAGAATCTAGATCGTAATATTGTTTAGTCTACAGTCTACGGAGAGCGTTTGAGTAAAATAGAAGAACATTGTAATGCAATAACTGCCTGAGCTCTTGCGTCAAAGTCGTAAATTATATTTTGCAAGACGCTGCCATTTACACAAATCTCAGTATCTGTTACCGTAAAATGTACAAAGAAGTTGTTAGTTGTTATTTGCTCATTTTAAAACATTTTCTAAATGTGATTGTAATTTATCCCAATCTGCGTACATAAGGTGTATGCCGTCCAAATATACATGCATTTCCCAACGGAACTATACATCTACTCGACAAAGTAAACTAAACCTTAATATACGTAATATGCTCGTATGCAGCTAACTGCGGATATTGCTTTAATTCTTGCTAAAGAAGTACACTCATACGTTTTAATCTTTTATACTTTTTTAATCCACCAACTACATTTTTGCTCTGCTCCCTGGGTTGGCTGATTAGTTGCCCTTAAGATTAAGGTATTAAGTTTCCCCTTAGCAATTCTTTTTGGAAGATGTGAACCTCAAAGTTTAAATAAATTAATAAACATCGACATTACACGATTAAAAAATAAAACTGGCTAATACTGTGTAAGTATATGTGGCCAATTTGTTAATGTTATTAATTACTTTAGTTATGCCCTATCTATAATTAATATGTAATATTCAATTATAAATTAAAAATACTTAGAAATAATGGTCAAAGATGTTGTAATTTCATAAATTCATAAGTAATTTAATATTAAAATACATAAATGAACTTTTCAGTCTAACATAAACGTAGAAAAGCATATAAGCTTTTTTTAAAGTAATAAATAAAACCCTGTTGTTAAAACAGCGTTGTTAATATAAAAACATATTCGTATGGATCATCTGGGCACTATCATAATAGTATATACGTAACGAGGCATTATATATATATATATATATATATATGTATATGTATATATACAAGTTAGTATTATTAAAATTTATACCCACATATTATTACATTTATTAGTCTCAGCAAAAAATAAAAAAATATTCTATTCGAAAGGTGGCCCTTTTGGCTCTTATACAGACCTTTAATCTGTTTGGCTACGAATCTATGGATTTACGCACTGTTTCTAAGGGAAATTTCGCCACTGCTTGCTCAAAAGCTTTTTAAGAGACTCAATGTTGCCGTGTCGTTTAGAGCAGGCCATGTCCTCCAAAACTGACCATAATTTGAAGTCTAAAGGGTTAAGGTCTGGGCTAGATGAGGGCCAGTCTTCAGCTCTTATAAAGTCCGGAACGTTGGTTTCAAGCCAGGCTTGGGTAGTTCGTGCCTTGTGACCAGGTACAGAGTCCTGCTGGAAAGTCCACAATATATTTTTAAAAAGTGTATTGCTGAGAGGTTTCACAACCAAGGTTTTCACTCCTTTTTCACAAAAATGTAGTTTTGTGACTCCTTGATATAAGACACGCCCCACCAACAACTAACGCAGGATGTTGAACACGTTGTATCTTTCCGACCACTTGAGCAGCTTTTTAGAATTGTGAGCATACACTTTATCATTTTATTGTAGTGTTCTTCAATCGTAAAAATTTTTTCTCCGGTAAAGAGGATATTTCTGTGCCTTTCACCTGCGTATTGCGAAATAAGGCGATTTGATCGATCCACTCTCTTTAATTGTAAAGATTAATTTAGGGCGTGTCCTGTATATCGACGATAAGCACCGAGCTTCAGGTCTTGTTTTATAATACGCGACAGAGTCCTAGCGGGAATCTTTATTTCTCGGGATAAGATTTTTTGCTTCCCAAAGGGGTTTTGAGGAATTCTGGCTTTAACAGCATTAACAGCCTTTGTAGTTCTAACAGCATGTGGTTGCCCCGATCTTTTCTGGTCTTCGACAACGAACTTCGACGAAGTGTTTTGTATCTGTTGATAGTACGATATACGAACATAGGGCTGATACCAAGCTTTTGAAGTGTCTTGAATATGACCGACGGCTCAATACCCACTTTGTGCAAGGCGATCACTGCAATCCTATTTTCTTTAACATCCCATTCCATATTGTGATTTGATAATGAACACGAAAAATAATTGAAATGACACAAAAACGAAAGAAAAAAATAAAATAATATACGTGTTCCAAATTCAAAATAATTAAAAAGTTGAAAAAAAAGAAAAGTTTTTATGTAACAGTATGGCCAGACTAGTTATGTTGCCGACAAAAAAATTAAAATTTTAAAATTATTTTACATTTAATACCGTAAAAAGTAAGCCAATTTTTTTTACAGCACTGATGTTGTGTTATAAAAAGTAGGTACTCGTGTAAAACGATGTATGTATGTACGTTGCTCGTTCGAATAACAATTGTACGGCGTTACTATTACCGATTGGAACAGGCAGTGCCAAAGGCGTATGTCAACAGACTCGTAACATCACATTCAGACTGCTTAACGCGATGCCGTCACACATGAATAACTGTATCATTAATTTAAATTTAAAAAAAATGTGCATTTTTAAAACCTGTAAGTATGTATCTTTCTTACCGGAATAGTAAAAACAGTAGTAAAATTGATTACAAAAAAATATTATACATTATTATTATATTAGATAAATTATTAAAATCTTGCTATGGTGGATAAAGTGGAGTTTTCCCAGAGACCGCTGGTGGCAGTTTTCCCAGAGTGTGCGTGGCAGAAAATTTCTCGTTAAGCGCACAGTGGTTGATTGCCAATCATCGAGATGGTGAGGATGAAATATTGAATTCTGTCTTAATGTACGTTAAGTTAAGTTCTAGGTAATAATCCAGCTTATAACCTGGCGCTATTTTGTAGGAGTGACCAAACCAAGGCTTAGATCTCCCCCGATAAACTCCAATGAAGAATTTTATCCCCTGAAGTATCGCTCCGGAGACGGAATCGGCAATAGCATTGGTATTATCCAGTGAGAACTAAATCCTCCTCCATAGGTAGAATGAAAAAGACCGCATAGCGTCCCAATCCACTGACCTGTAACGCCACGCACGATGATAACTTGCAAGCCGCAATGGGCACATGAGAGGCACCATACTCCGGATCAAAAAATTGTCCGATGAGCCAAAAGGTTATCGACGGAGACTGGCGGGTCCAACAGGAAGGGTATATAATTCCACGTCTAGAACCCGCGTAGGCGATGTAACCAGTTATGTCAGGTCATATATCATATAGTTTGAATATGAAATGAGGGGTGAAATAATAATCATAAATAAAAATGTGGAGGGATGCAATGTTACAGGATGACTAAGGAAAAAATTTCATTCTTTATCTCATTCTTATTCTTTTATTCTTTATTCTATTCAGGATTATGTAAAGAATTATACGAAAATAGTGAGAATGGATGGGCAGTTTGGTGAAAAGAGATAAATAGAAGGATTCAACGAAAACCGATTAGAACGGAACCTCGTAAGGCTAATGTTAACATGGCACAAGTGCTCCCCTACTACAATTAGTTTAAACTCCAATATACAGGGTTATTGGTAATTCGACGTATTCCCGTTAGGAGGTGATAGGGAAAACTATTTGCGTAACTAAACTTAAAACCGCTGTTTGAATATCTTGCAAATAGGTTTAATGCGTACCTTAGAGACCTTAAGTTTAGTTCGAATACGAATTACCGCCTACTTTCTTTGTGATCACTTTTTTTTAGTTTCTTTGTAATAAGTTCCTAGTTGTTATGCATTGGTGGATAGCTAAGAAAACGGTTATGTTTTTAAAATAATCTGCAAGCCAAGTTTCGTAACGTTTTTTTTTTGTTTTTAAGGCATTTTAGTGGAAAAAAATATTGAAATAATATCTCGCATTTTTGAATTTAGACCGATAGTTGTTGCTTTAATATTGATAGATACCCAGTGTTTTATCTTTATTCTAAATCAGAAGAAGAAATTAGATTTAATTTGATACTTTTTTAAAAATAAATTTTTGATGTTGCATTTTTGACTTATTTTGAAAAAAGCTAAAAAACATAATAACTCAAAAATAGTTCACTTTTGCATAATGCATATGGGGTGTTTAAATTATCACAAATAGTCACCCCTATCACCTCCTTACGGGAATACGTCGAATTACCAATAACCCTGTATATACGAAATTGCGGGACAATTAAAATAAAATTTCAAATGAAACAAACCAAATAGTTTACTGGGATTAATTCTTTTAATGAATAATTCACGACACTTACTACTTTATAGTCCGATATTACATAGTTTGTTGGTTGAAAATATCGTCATTCGTAGCTAATATTTAGTCAATCTAATCGTCGCGAATAATTTTTTAAAAAAATTATGTTGTGTTTGAAATTGGATATATTTTTTGAATTGCCGCAACTAGTCACTGGTATTTACTGAATTATTGCAATGAATTTAGTATAAGATGAATTATTACAACTGTAATATTTCATCTTATACTAAATATGTTTATGTATATATTATACTATTACTATTATATAATATGTATATAATAGTAATCTTAAGTATTTTCAGTGAATTATGTTTTTTATGATATGGAAGGTGACAAATGCGCACACAGCTTATTTCCAGGATAAATAGAATGAGGAAGATTTTTTGTCTTTTGATTCCTTGTCACCCTTAATAGCTAAGATACAACGTTTTGTTGAATAATAAGGTATTCAGTTTCTTTCACTACCACTAGACGAAGCATAAGAGCACATTGATTGCCAATATGTTTCTTCTAGGTACATAGCACACATACAACGCTGCTATTCTGTGAATCGCGTACTTATAAAAAAAGGCAAATGACTGAACAGTCGAATCATGTTATCACAGTTACTGTGACTCACGCGTTAATTATTTATATAACATACAGACATATTGGATTTTTGAATCGTCAATGGTACGGTCTGCGAAACTTATGGTTGTAGGTTCGAATCCGCAATTCGACTGTTGTCGTGCACCATCAAACCAAAATGCTTGTGTAAGGAGATGTCCTAGCACAAGAATTTTCCGCTTAGTTGGAGTGGTTAAGCGGAATATTAGTAATATTTTAATATTTAATATTGCTAATAATCTTTAAAAATATATACATATATATATATATATAAGATTTAAATTAGTAGTTTAATTATATTCCAAAAACTCGAAAAAGTTACTGAAGAGAGAACAAGAAACTTACTATATAAATATTATGTCTATTTGTATCTACATAGTTGTGTATCGTGTCGTTGTGGTATTGTTCTGGTGTCCCACTTCAATGCCCTATATGAAACAACTCAACATTATTTAGTTTCAAGCACTTTTTATCCGACTAAATTACAACTAATGTTCTTACGTTATACGATAAGTGTAACTTTTCTTAAATAATCCAATACAGTTAATTAAGATATTAATGATTTAACGAGATTAATTAAAATGTATTATCTTTAAAGCATTAACTAATTTTCGACATACAAATGGTGATCGCGATGAAAGCGCGTCTACGTATTTTTACTGCGGTGAAAAAACTACAAGCGCCTCAGCATCCACGTCACGTTATCGCAGTTACCGTAACTCACGCGTTAAATATTTAGTTCCGCCTTTACAAACGGCCACGTAATGTCTTATTTACTCAAAATGTATATATTTTTTTTATTACATTGAGAGTTGTAAACGAGCCCACAGTTCACCTGATGTTAAGTAATATAGAGATAATAATATTATTGGCCTCCATATGTACTCACTGTAATCGACGCCTAGCAGATTGATTACAGCAAACAACCACTATCACGGAATGCCCTGACTTTGATTCGAAGCCGAGGCAATTGTGTAAAAATTTTACGCACCTTTAAAAGCACACGCCGTGAAAAAAACTGGAATGTCTTTTAATTTTAAAAAGATGTAGATAGAGCACGTCGTCGTACGCGCTCGTTTTATTAAACATAATTTGCTTAGCAGTTTCTTTTTGTATAATAGCAGAGTAAACACAGAAAAATAATTGTAGGTACAAAATGCAAGTGGAACTTTTTAACACTCAATTACAAATCGATACAAAGTTTTTTTTTATAATAAACATAAGAGGGAGGAAACAGAACAAAGTTAATCTGATGTGAAACGATCGATTCAGGTTACACACACCTTCAGTATATTCGTCCTAAAAGAGTCAAGAAGGGTAGGGTAAGGATAAGCATATATAAGGTCTGTCCGAATGTACTTTATCAGCCATAAACAGCAAAGATGGAAAGCTTACCAGTAATTCAGAACCTTTCGAAACACTCATGATGAGGAACACGGCTAAGCCATTCGAAAAAATGTGTTTCCGTTAAGTGGGTACCTCTGCATCAAGAACTAAACAGGAGCTGTTTGTCTACCTGAGCTTTGCAATGACTATGACTTATTTCTTAATTTATTTTTTAATTTAATATTTCATTTACACACATAAAATAAACATGTATGTAATGTTTTTAAAGATCTTTTTTATGCATAAAGTTTGATTAATTATAGCATAATAAAGTCTTTTTAGAAGGACAGATATATTTAAATAAAATTAAAATAGATGGAGACAGAATTCTTTGTTTTTTATTACATTGAGTTACAAACGAGCACACAGTTCACCTGATGGTATGTGATTCCTGCGGCGCATGACATCAACATTCAAGGAATTCAAAGGACTCTTGACAAGGAATCATAATGCAGATGCCTTGTCACCCTTGAGTACCTCGTCACCAGTAATAAAGGTCTCCGGATCCCTACACTCACCAGACAAAGCACAACAGTATTATACTATAATTTTACGCTGATATTCTGAGGTGAGGGCGTGGTCCTATCCCGGTCGAGCAGACCCATTAATCCCGCAGTTAGAAACAAACTACAGCGTAGTTCCACCACTGGTGAATGTCATTGATGGATATATCTAATTAAAACTAACGAATCCTAAATATGTCTCGACAAAAGTACATATAGCTATATAACTTACTCTAATGGCGTGATCTTTTCACAGTTATACTGACAACTCTCCTTAAGAAGAATGGATTAAAGTTATTCTAATATCAAACCGTCTTTACACGATTAATTGTTGACAACTCTTTTTATGAAGACTTGACAAGCTAGCTAAATTATATAACAGTTAATAAAATATATAAGGATCTAACAAGCTAACCAACTTCTAGAGTGGTAATCTCGTTGTCACCATCGGAGTGTAGATTGACCCCCCTTTAGATGGATTGACGAAATATGTTAGTGGGAAGTCTAAGTGGGAATCAGGTGGCTCAAGATCATAAACTGTGGGAAGACTGCCGTAGACTAGTAATAGGTTGAGATGAACTAGCTAGATGCAAATTTCAAACTCATAAATAATTGTTACTTTTCAGATTAGGAATTTGAATAACTTAACCACCAACTAGGTATTTGAAATTTAAAATGACCCTGTTAGTTGTTAAATGTAATTTTACACGCAAACATTAATTTCCATGTTCAAGAATGACTTCGGTTTATTTGAAAACTTATATTTACGATATTTATAATTAAAACACAAATTTAATTCTGAACTTTTATTTGTTCCGATTCAGAAGAGTCCGAGTAACATGATCTATCGGAATCACTATCAAACTTAATTATAAAATTTTCGATTACATTTTCGACGATATGAACTCGGAGCTTGAGTTATTTCATAAATTTAACAAATTTTATCGTACAGTTAAGAAATTCTAAGAACAAAATAATACATAACAAAATAAAATTTAACAGACATTTCGACAACAAAAAATTATTAACAGGTAAACATTTTCCAGGTAAAGTAACAAATGTCAAACAAAATGGCGGCTAATGTAATGTATTTTTTTTTGTACCAGTCCTTTCAAACAAAACAATGCTGCTGTAACTTGCCAGACCTACCAAGTACGTGACTAGTAATTACGTAGTAACTAAGTAGTTTGAGATGATTAAGGTTCTAAAAAGAAAAAGTTCAAGTGATATGAATAGATAGATAAAGATTAGGTTTAAGGATACCACCGCTATTGAAAGGTGGGAAGATGGAGGAAAGGAGGGTGGTGTCCCGAGGAGTCCGTGGTCGCATACTCGAACCTGTTGTTTCAGTCACCGGATAAGCAATTGTTCTAGAGGCCTTCTGGAGGTTTTTTAAGAACTTACACATTTTTATTTTATATGAGGAACGGAGGTTTCGAAGATTTTTAAATAATAGATTCAAAGTTCTTATTATTTTGCGCTAAATAAAATTGTATTTATTACCACACCAATACTTGAACTGAAACGTCAACGCGCAATGTCAACATCAAATCAATTAAGCGTTTCCCAGCTTATGATTGCTTCCGATTACAATAAGCAAATAAAATGTTCGTACGTGTAAGTATATTTTAAATCAAAGCAATATAAGTTGCTGTTTTAGCAACATAAAAGTAAAAATTAAATGTAAGTATCACCTACTGGTGATAATCTACAACGTGGCTATATCCGAAGGCACCTTCCCGCACCTTCATACCTGGAAGGAAGCCGACGTCATAGGGATTCTTAAGCCCTCGAAACAAACAATCGATCCATATGCCTATCGACCCATAAGCCTACTCAAAGCCTTGGATAAGGTGTATGTATCATCCGCACCTGCCTCAAGGGCTTGCTGTTGTCCCGAGGGCTACCCATCAATGAGTAGTTCGGGTTTCGCACACAACACTCATACACACATCATGTGCATCGACAATACAATACAACACGACAGTACAATCCCATCTTGAATCATAAACTCATCCGCGTGCAAACAAGGTTATTCAGGATACCGCCATGTCACAGGCAAGTTTTCACTAGACAATAATGACAGAAGCATCGCTGGAGTGTCTTGCACCACTTCTTCTTCAGCGCCCACGCATTCCGAAGTGGTGGTACAGATAGCTAATAATATTATCGATATTAACTGAGATAACTCTTAGCCAGCATCAACTGACTGAGCCTAGGTTAGGCCCTTGCCAGACCCTCGAATCACGATGCTCACGCGAATTAGGGTAACGGTCGAAGCCGAGGCTCCCTCTCAGGAGCCTTTGTGCTGGTTACCCACTAATCGAGGTCTCGACTGAGCCATAAGCGCTCGATTACCTCTCAACCAGGTGAAACTGTAAAATTCCTCCGGCGAATAACTAACTAAAAACAAAAACTAAATATTACACTATCAGTTGGTTACATTATGACAATAATAACAAAGAATTTGTCGATATTTCCGACTGACCAATTACAATACTACATTGTTGAATAGTTACATCATGTTTTGCCAATGGTTCTGGTAACTCTTTGTTTACGATATTTTACAGGCTTCAAGCAATGACGATATTTTTACTTTAAAAGCTAGAATAATACTATGTTAAAGGAACTGAGAAATTATGATGATTTCTTTTTCTTAAGTTATATTATTACCTTAAACAACACTTTTAAAAAGAATGTGGCCAGCAGTTTTCGGAATATTATGGTTTTTTGGAACCGTTCACGTAACGAACGAAATGAAGGATTGACAAGTGAGACGTCCACGGAGCACACCTTCGGACCTCTTTTATTTTAGAAATTCCATGCAAACTATAAAAAATTAAGTAAAATTGACAATCGATTTTCTCTTTTCAAATACGAATATTTTCCGGTGGTCAATGCTGAATGGATTGGCAACCGCATACTAGTTATTGTAAAATTAAATGTATTAAGTTTTCAAGTTTCTACAAAATTACCGATATTTTGAATACTTATTTTGAATAATTGTATTGTATAATAATAATTAATATTATATAATGTTCTGTAAAATGTTGTGAAGAATTTAATAAGTCTATTGAGATTTTTTGTATTATATTTTTCATGTCATGTAATACATTAAAATATAACGTAATGTTATACAATTATTTAGTTGACAATATTGCGCGCTACTGATATGATGCCGATTTCGAACTCGGCAATATCTACTGGTTATTACCAGATGACCTCAACTGCGCAGAAAATTTTTATACCATAAGCATATGCGCTAACACGGAGCCTCTCAGTCGTCATCCCATTCCCTATCCCGATGCTATGCATGTGCAATAATATCGGAGCAAGGTTCATTTGCAGTGTCAGGAACACACTTAGAGTCGTGATTGGTGATACACGAATTTTGTTCCTTGTATCCGCAACGCATCAGGCTCCCTAACCTACAGGTACCCTAACTATACCACGACTCTGCACAACTGATGTACTTGTCTGATGTACTAATCTTAACGATTTGATATTTATACCAATTTTATATTCGAATAGTCAGAAAACAGAAAAAAATGTAAAAGAAAAGCAGAAAAAGTAAACAAGGTATGTGATACTGAAGGTGTACAATCCGCCACATTAAGCCATAAAAAGACATTGAGATTCTTTAAATATTGCAAAATAAGGATTCGAACAGGTTTCAAATTTTTCATATTGTACATACTGATTAAATACTGAATATAAACGCGGTATAAAAAAAAGTAGCATGAACGAGAATATACGAAGTTATTCCTTTTTTTTTAATATCTCAAGTCTCTAAAAGTAATAAATAATTTATTCAGGGATTTTTTGGGAGCTTTCTGCTTTTTTTGTATTTGCCAAATTAATAAAAATATTTTGAAATAAAAAAACAAAACAGTTCGTTTGGAGCGGAAAAATGCATCTCGTGTGTCAACACCGATCCAATTAACCATTCCATTCACAGGTCAGAAGACCGAACCAATAAAAATTCCAAATCTGTCGACTACGCAAGTAAACAATTATATTGAGCCAACACTAAAATGTAACTCGGCAGTAACAATTTACCAAAAATATATTTTCGTAAATTGTTTCTGTTTGTTGTTAAATATTACGTGATAAAAATTATTTTTTGTACGTTCAAATTGGCTAATAATTTCTCGCTGATTTTTACTAAAGCGACATCAACCGTACTAACAAATAATAGTTGTTATATTAGCATGATATACTTTCACATATACTACTCTGTCAAAAAGTACTTTGAAAAGATCAATTATACACAAAATGTTAGTTATTCATCCAAATTTATTCCTTCTAAGTGTGCTGCTTCAAAAACGATACACTGGAATTGAGTTCAACTCAAGCTGTGAATTGTCCTTTACGTCCGAATGAAAACGGGTATAATAGCCAGGTAATTTGAAATTAGGAAAAATAAAGAAGTCGGCTGGAGCAATATCTGGTGAATAAGGTTGTTGCTCGTTGGTATTTGTTGAGTTTTTGTTTAAAAAATCGTTTACAATGATGGCCTTGTGTGAAGGCGCATTATCGTGGTCACTTTCCACAAATCTGGCCTTTTTCGTTGAATTTGCTCTCTTAAACGCCGAATAACACTCAAATAATATTATTTATTTTCATTTGACCTTCTGGCAAGAATTCTAACTTGGAAAAACATAACTACCTGACATTTATGCAAACGACACATGCAGTGGAAAGAATGCCCTCAATCTCAATCAGCGAGACCAAATTTTGGCGCCCACTTCACCGCACCTCAGCGTGATCAACACAATCATATCTTCAGTGAACGACACGAACCTTGTGGCTCATGTCCTCACTAGGCACCTAAAAACAATTACCAAGGATAGGTACCAGTGGTGAATGTTAAACGCTGAGCTCTGCCTAGCGACATCAAGGACCTATTGAGGCGCAAGAACGCAGCAACCCGTGCTCGTTCCGACTTGTACGACTGAAAGTAATAGGATAACACTACGTGCCCTTCAGCGTGAAGTTAAAACACCCATAGAGGAATCTAAAAACGACCGGTGGGATAATCACCTCGGTAATGTCAAACCCTCTCATCTCGCCTTCTGACGACTTCCCAAGACTTTCAAAGGAGTGGGTTGAACCCAAACAATGCCCCTGTTAGAACCGCCATATTTCTCCAATTAGTACAGATATGAGCGTCTCTGGAGTTTCTAGCGCCACTTCTTCTCCAGCGCTAATGCAGTCCGAAGTGGTGGTAAATGTCATTAATAATAATAATGTTATTAATTTAATTTATCCGTCAGAAGTAACTGACTGACTGCCCGAGAGGTTCGGCCCTCTCGGGCACCCTCGAGTCAGCTGCTGTCGCGCCCAGGGTTAGGTTCCAAACCGAGGCTACCTCTTGGGAACCGTTATGCTGATTACCCATTAATAAAGGTCTCGGTGAAGCTGTAAAAGCCCTCGGGCTAACAGTTGCCAACAGCTATAAAAAAAACCGAGACCAAAGTAAGATTTTGCGAGCAATGTTTCAAGTATTAATATATAGATCTAGGTAGAGAACCAATATATATATATTTGCAAGTTGGGATCATACAATGAAAATAGTACGAGGGAACATTACGACGTATTTTTATTGAAGTGAATTTGTCATTCATATAAGTTATATAAGTTCTCTACAATTCCATAACGATGTTCAAAATAAATGTTACTTTTGAATATAATTAGACATTCCTTTTGATTGTGTTTATTCATAACTAAGTGTTTCATCTTTTGTAAAACAAGGTTTCTGAATTTATTATTCTCTTGTTTTAAAATACAAATACTCGCTACCTACTTTGCGTTAACTAGGTCAGTGATTCAATAAAAAGTTAACAATGATAATAATAAAAAGTTCCAGCAATTCAACGTACCACGTTTGGCTTAATTGTACAGTGACAATTTATATTTTAATTTTTAGAAATAAAATATTACCCCTCTGTTTCGCTATCATAAAATATAAGTTAAATAATACATTTCCAACATATAACATGAGAGCGGCGGTAGCTTATTATCCAGCCTTTTAATTTCATAAAATTAAGCAAACTGCGTTTGATAAGTATAAGTTATTGATAACTGTTTTAAACAATCTCCGTCGTACCTTGGGCTGCGCTCGAAATCCATGATATATTTATAATTAACAAAAAATAAATAATGAGTGAAGGCTACTTAATCTGAATCAGAATTACCGCATTGTCGTGTTACTGATGTCTTTAATTACCTGAAGATATCGTTGAATATTTTATCTTTTTATATATTACGTAATAGATAATAACTGACTGCAACTCGAATGGGTCTACATATTAAGAAAAACTTTGGTTTTACAACTATCGTCAAAGAGCGCTTTAATGCTGGTGGCTTTTTTGTGATGTGCAAAGAACCGTTTAACCAATAAAAATGCATCCATCTAAGTGCTGAAAGGTGAAAACACAACATGTGATGATATGATAAATGGACAGCAAGTGCTGACTATCAGGTTAACTGCATGTTCACTAGTCACTTTAAGTTTATAAAACATTACCGCAAAATATGATAGACTGAAATAATTAGTCGTTATTGAATTTATGAAAGACTAAATATAATAAATTATCCTCAAACGTATATTGAAGATAGAGTGAAGTATAAATCGATGAGACTTGGTGTATTGAATAAGGTGCGAGTTCGCAAATTTCTTGTCACGTATGACTCGTAAAACAACGTAGGAAGTCGTTAGACTATTGAGTTCAACTATACATTTACGCCTTGCTTAATTTTCTATCCAACGTTATTTATTTAGGGTATCGAAAATAAATAATGAGAATATCTATCACTATGTATAAACAAATATCGTACATATGTATAAATCAGCATGCATAAGTATTTATGAGTATCAAATGGCGAAAATGGATAAGGTTCACTTTTTTCGCTAAGAAAGCGCATGAGCTCTTTTACTTGCTTCACGGAGTTTGCCAGTCTGAAAATGATACTTTGTGAACCTTTCTTTTCTAAACGCTGTCAGTTCCAGCTATATGGCCATTGTCACTCAATTTTGTTCTCTCAAACTCGTTAAAGACCAAGATGACTATCATAGGCTGCTGAAGAAAGTAAATTAAATATTATATTATCATTTAAAAAAAATCATATCATATTGTTACTTTTACGGTTTGTTTAGTATAATCTGTGAATACGTATAATTAAAACAAATGTTAGCTTGAAAAATAATTTATAAACTATTTGACTAAACTATATGAACGCTTTCTTTTAGAAGCTTTTGATTAAAGACATGCTGCATGTCTTTAATTATTTATTATTTAAAAAACATTAATCTAGATTACTTTCCAAATAGGAATATTAAATTTTAAACAAGAAAACAAATTTACCAAAAAGTCTGTATACGAAACAACAAAATTATTTTGATGGACGGCTTGTGGAACGGTTCTTTGTAAATTAAATTATATTTGAGAGACAAATGAAACAAATCCCAAAGGTTAGTCTCTCGAATGTTTTTCGATGTTTAAATTCTTCTTCATTATGAAAATATTCTATTTTATCTTAAAATATTTACTGTAAATACAATTAAGCTATTATGTTATTAAAATATTTTGTTAGCTTACATACAGTGGTAGTAATTTAAATACAAATTTAATAACAATTGAAACTTAGAAATCAGTAGAAAGAATTTGTTTTTTTAAGTTATTTACAACTCCTATAGCAATTATGTTGACGGTTGTGATAGCTTTTTTTATTAATTAATTATTTCATACACACCACATGTAAGGTATGCTGTGCAGCGTCGGCTAGCTCAAGCTTCAGCGGTCACATTGGAAACCACAGGTGTGGTGGTGGGTGTGAGGACGTCTGAAATAATAACTGGATCAAACGATTATATGAAATTATAACTTTACTGCTTGTTTTAACTTTTTGAGCCAAATAATATAACAACACTAGGGTAGTACATTTTAAAAATTGAATTTAAAAAGTTAATTTTATATACATCAAAACATTTTCTTTTATTTAACACAATCGTAATTAATCTCGGGTAGCGTTATTAATGGAAAAATTAATTTACAATTAATATATATTTTAAAAGTTTCATCATTTTTGAACGGGTAAACTGATTTATATTCTCAAGAGCTTTTCTTATGAAACAGGTTTCAATTAAACATTCTTGGAAGTAATTAATATAACAAAGAATAAATTAAACCTTCTAAAAAGAGTTTTTCTAATGTTTTACGATTTAAAAATACAATTAACGAAGTTTCCTTGGTAATTTGACATCTTTCTGTTTTATTACAACTATGGAGATTTTTTTTGTTACATGTTTTTGTCTACAATATATTATAGTGATAAAAGTAATGATAAACATAATCACAGAATCACTTATGTATCATCCTTATCATTTCCTCACATTATACATCACATTATCCAATATATTGCATATATGACAAATCGCTAGAAGGAACGAAAGGAGTGTGAGACACGCACCTAGTTTCTAAAACCAACAATAATTCTAAAAAACCACATTGCTGCACTGCACGTACTTGCCTTCCGGCAATTAAATTATTATATCACGATTTGACTACAACCTTTCCTGTAAATACGTTTCCGTTTCTCTAAACGTCTCGTGTAATTTGTGTTGTTTTCTGCCACGTGACATTTCTACATAGATATCTTGTCTTATTTTATTTTTAGGGGCGGGACAGTGCTGTTGCCCGATAGCACTTCGACCTCAAAAGATTTTTTTTATATACTTCCTGGTCCTGTACTCACTTAATGACGTCCAACGTCAATCACACGAGTGGGGCTATGCCACCAAATTGTGTTTGAAATCGTCTGGTTTCGGTTATCCTATCACCATAAGCTCCTACCTTTACCTAGCAATGCCGTTGCACTCACAAAATGTATGTTCATTGTTTCAACATCCTCTTTGGAACATCTATTACATCAACTTTCTTAAATCTACTCCTTAATTCCAGCCCTGTTCAATACCTTTGACAAATTCCAAAAATAGGAATGATTATGTCTAGTTGCGAAACTCTTTATTATACTTGCCAGCTACATATTGAGACATCGCCATTTTCACAGTATATGCATACGGTAACCCGAAATATGTTCGGGACCAATCATAGGCTTACCTATATGTTCAAAACTGTTCGTAAGCCATTTAATTTCATTTAATTCTTACAAGACTGGGCTCCCGTAATAACTGACCCAACTTGTTTAAAGCATTTAAGAACCTATCTGAATTTTACCTCCTACGAATGCCGCCTGGCTGTCACTGAGAAAAAAAATTCTATTAAGTATCTCCTGCAGACATCAATTGTCATCAACTCCAGCTCCTGTACCAGATTGTCTTAGAGCCATAGATGAACCAAATTTGGTTAATCTGATTCCCCTTCTTCACTCTTCCCTAGGATACGTGGATCTTTTATATTCTATTAAATATTGGTGTGTTTTATTTATTCTCACCCCATCTCTCATACTCTTTCTCTTTCTCTCTCTTTGCATATCTCCATCTTTGTATGCCTTATGATTCCATCGATCTTCGGCCCCTGATTCTAAGTCTGTGAAGTCTTTTTCATGCTTCTTTTTGTATATGTAACTAAGGCGGAAAAATTCCTTGCAAAGCATGCTGTAGAAGTAGATGAAAATTGACTAACTGGCCAGTCATACTGGCGTTACTTTCTAAAGGCTTTTCTTGCATATCCGTACTTGACCACCAGAAAATGCATCCATTTACCACCAAGAAAGTACCGGAAAAGATCAATAATACCCAAAATATTAGTTAGTCATCCAAATTTATTTTATCACCTTCAAAGTATGCTCCTTCAGAAACGATACACGGATAACCCAATCATCATAATATTTTTTGAACGTTTTTTCCGGTATTGACTTCTCCTCTATGACTTCTACAGAACAAAAGCAGAAATTTGAGTACAGGAAAAAAATCGGCTGTATATTTGGTATTTGTTGAGTTTTTGGTCAAAAATTCGTTCACAATGATGGCCTTTTGCGAAAGCACATTGTTGTGGTGCAAAATCCAAGAATTTTCTTTCTGGAACACACATCTGGCCTTTTTCATCAAGTTTTCTCTCTTAAACGCCTCATAATGCTCAAATAATATTCTTTATTTACCGCTTGAACTTCCGGCAAGAATTCCGAGTCACACCGTCAAACACGTCACACAGTCAAAGAAAACAGTTAACATGACTTTGACTTTTGATCGACTTCGGCGTGGATTTTTCAGTTTCGGTCTGTTAGAAGGCGCCACTCCGAAGGTTATTGACTAGTTTTCATGTCAAACTCGTAAACCCACGTCTCGTCACCACTAGCAATGCGTTTCATAAATGTTGGGCCGGAATTGACTCGTTCTAGCATGTCCTCAGCGACTCTTATGCGATTCAGTTTTTGGCAACATGTTTCATACCCAAGTTATTATTTAAATTTGAAAACAGTTATGCCAATCTAACAACAACAAAAAAAACAAAAAGTTTAATTTGGAACATAAATAAATCATCCATTCCCGATACTTTTTTTACTTCATTTGAAATTTGACATTCACTTTGAATCCATTATAGTGTAATATATCCAGTACAGGGTTCTATATGAATAACTGATATTTGCTTTACCCTTTTTTTCCTTATTTTATATTAACCATGTCTTATTATTAGTATAACTTATACTGGTTACAACTTTAACTACATTTTATAATGTCTCTTTTGTCCTCGTTTTAATTTTCCATTGTGACTCTACCATAACTGACGGAGTAGCTATTGGAGTGCAATGAGTGATGATACAGTTGACCTAATAGTAAATAATGACTTCAGCTCATACACGCCTTCATCTGGTCTCCACAAACATTAAAGATGCAAATACGTTGTCAACCCCAAAAACTGAAAAGGAATACCTACCACAGTAGATGAGTTTCAACATTCCGATGTTTGAAAACGAAAATAGTAATAAAAACTAAAACTTAGATTGTAAAACTTAGGTTGCATGAATCTCTAATCTGCGTATGAGTTAAATCCAAAGACACAAAACAATGTATTCAACAAGATTTTTAATCCATATGCCTATGATTTTAACTACGTTAATGAGCCTTCCCAATTATAAATGTGTGTTTTTAATTACCAGATGAATTAACGATCTCAATATTATGCATATATTTTTTTGTCTTGAGCCATAATATTACCTGAACGTGAAGAAACACGTTCTCGATACCAATGAACGCCTATACTGGATCATTGTTAACGGAGAAATTCCTTGAATACAGTACTAGCTTGTAAAAACAAGTATCTTATATTTCAAGGTTTCAAGATCTAGAAATTGGTTTTTTAAGCTCGGATTGATATATCGTTAGGTTAACAATAAAGATATGATTTTTAATGAAACCAAATTTTATAGCTTTAATTAATGCTAAACCAACGCCGTCAAACCTAATGTCTAAAGGTAAAATGTGTTTCTTTAATATAATATACTTTTGTCTAGGAATCCTCTTCAAGTTAGTGAAGCTTGTAGACCCCGTAAACCTCTTCTAGAGAATTTGCTAGATCGGCTCAAAGGGCTTTGCAAAATATGGATTACTGTTCTCACACAACAGATTTGTGGCATATGTAAAGGGTAATAATAATATTGTTCACAGTATGCCAACATACAAAAGTGTAGCATCGAAAGTGTGTAAAAAATTATGAAAATTATGCTTATACGAATTCAGTTCAAATTGCTCGACTGTTACTGAAATTTCAACGCCAGCTGCATTTTAGACAATAAATACGTTCTACGTTCATTTTAGGCAATAAATACATCCGTTTTTTCCACTTTTTCATTGCACGGGTATTAAAATCGTTCATTGTTAAAAATTCAAATGTCATTAAATATCGATACCGTACGCGTGGGGCAGGCTCGCTCCAATAGCAGGGTCATCATATAGGATCGGTGTTCATAGGAGATGTTAACATTACGAATTACCTTTTGCAAAAGTAACGTTAAATGCAGGTACGTTATTCATCAAGGATATAATATGTAGTTGTAACTAAGTTACACACTAATACCATATATCAGTTACAGTACTTTCTACGTGGTAGAATTAAGCAATATTAGGAATTATTCACACCAGACCTCAAAATAAGCTGTAGCATGACAGTTTTCAAAAAATATCTGCGTAAAAATGGTAAGTCAAAGAAGTTGACAATATTTATTACTGGTAATAAAGCAGTGAAATACCTATATTATACTTTAAAAAGCCACTCCAGCCGTAGTATAAAGGATTTAAGTTAAACAACTTAAATAACTACACGAGTAAGTAGCCCTCGAATCCACTACACTTCAGCGCCGTTGTCGATCAAGGGACTGACTGTTGTTTCATTATATTTTTGTTTTAATGGATACTTTAACTTTATAAACTGAAAACAAAAAGTAACTATAAGATAAATATAAATGTAGCATTAATTATATCATTTTTTGCGCGATGAGTTGGCGGAAACTCAAAGCTTTGTACTCTCATTTGTACGAATAAAATGATTATCTGTTATGCTACTGTGGAACAAAAACAGCATGGCATTTTACAGAGGAAACAATGGGTCCTAAGAGGAAGTGGAACACGCTATTATTATAAGAGCAGAATGAATGAATGTGTACATGTGTAGGCACTCGTATATAGACATTTGCTAAAATGGTTTTAACGTTAACTTTGAAAGAATCTAGGAGTATATATTTCTTTATACCACTCATTATTATTTTTTTCACAATGGCTAGGAGAATATATGTATGTTCTGTGCTGTTTCTTGGGTTTGGGGGTGATGAAATTTTGGTATTATTGTTAGCCTGGTGACAGTACTGGACTTGAGTCTCTCCTGATTTTTGGTTTAACGCCAGTCCTATCACTCGTCTTAAGCAGATTTCACTTTGTCACTCAATTTATCCAGACAGGTTTCTAAAGTTCGTTTTACAATCACAACGAGCAAAGAGGAAAAATCATAAAATCAATCTTAAAATAATGGACATGGTCTGAAATAAATGCTTTTATTATTATATCAATCTTTGATCCTTATTGCATTTGTTAATAAAATAACAAATTAAAAAAAGTAGGGCTTTTCCTCCAATATACTTTAAATTAAGTAATATTATAAGAAAATAAGCTCTTCAAACATGACACTCACTGTTTTGGATTGCATCTACACTAATTCAAAATTTGAACAAAGTTTACAGTTTGGTGTAACGTATTGATGTATATTTAAACGTCGAAGATAGCGATATTACTTATATTTCACATATATATTATAATAATCTGAACAAGGATTAAATGGTATACTTTGAATTAAAAGAAAATTAAACTAAACAATTATTTTGTCTCAAACAATTATCGAAAGATAATTTGTGTAAACATAAACATTTAACACTATTATTTTAAAATATTTTATAGTTTATTACCTAACATAAAGTATATTAATTTAATACATTTAATGTATTTAACTTTCGTGTGATTTGATTCTGTTTCCACAACAAGTTAGCCTTTCTATGACTGGGTAGAGTTGAAAATTAAACTAAACAATTATTTTGTCTTAAACAATTATCGAAAGATAATTTATGTAAACATAAACATTTAACACTATTATTTTATAATATTTTATAGTTTATTACCTAACCCAAAGTATATTAGTTATTTAATGTATTTAACTTTCGTGTGATGAGTTCTGTTTCCATAACAAGTTAGCCTTCCTATGACTGGGTAGAGTTGTTACAGCGGGTTGTCGTATCGACAGCTGGGCAGCGTTTCCACAGCTGGGCTGAGTTTATACATCTGGGTGGCGTTTCGGTGACTAGTTCTTCGTTCCTCGATTTCGTCGCTGCCGTCGACAAGTGGCTATTGGGTCATAAGAAATATAAATTGATATATTAAAAATGTGAAAGGATATTAACACAAACATCCTTTAATCTCGAAAAAGTATTAACCTTTAGTATAATTCAAGCACAACAGTGAGCGAATATAAGGATGTAGCTTTTATGTGTTATTTCGTGCAACAACAATGTATCTATCTAATATAATTTCTAATAAAAAAGTTACGAGACTCCTAATTGAATTTTAATTATAGCTCATTAACAAACCGCAGAGTAAATGATGAGCTAAAAAATATTAATAAACTTTTGCAAGGCAGGATTAGAATTGTACTATTAAATAAGCTCAAATTTTAATTAAAAAAAATCCTTTTCTTTTAACACTAAAGTTTATAACTTCCTTATTAAAATATTTATGAAACGGCGAAAGGTTCTATCGAATTTTTTATGTATACATCATTAGAAAATCAACACTAGGCAAGACGTGATTTTACGTGGTAGAGCCACGCTGCGGTTAGTTTCCGGCCGCGACATGAATGGGTCGGCTCTACTATAGCCCTCTCGGGGTGAAAGTAATCTGATAGAGCATATGGAGACCCAATTACAGATAAAGATACATTAAATCTTAATTATCAAGAATGACAAAGCATGTGCATCCATTTCATTCAATCATTAAATCTTTGTTGAGGATGAATGTAGATGACCGCAGTTATCTTACCATGAGGGTGAATTGTTTTTCTTAGTTCTCACCCAAATATCATACAAAAAGCATACATTACAACATATCGAAGTTTCTAATTAAAATCTTCTTTCTGTCTCTCTCTCCCTTCCCCTCTCTCTCTCTTTTCATTCGTGAATCTAGTGCTGGATTTGTGTTATCACACACACATACCTATTAGTCACACAATAAGCACAGTTTACCCAATAGAACTAAATGATGATTATCGCTGCCTGTAATATTATTTTATACTCTTCTCATAGAAAAGCAAAGGAAATAGAGTTGTTGGCTAGCAGAGCCTCGTCACTAGTTTTTAGTCTCCGCGTAGGGAATAAAATAAATGAGATACGTGAATTAGTAATCAGTCACCGAATCCCGTAAATGTTGTAAAATTTGATCAAGGAAAAAAATGTAATCTGGGTAACACCTGCGGGAAAGACAGTAGTTTAGTAGTTAATATAATAATAGTTTAGTTGTTAATAAGTAGTACAGTAGTTTAATATAATGGATGAAAATTGTGACAATAATGTACACTAGTGAAAACCTTTAAACCTCATCGAATATTTCGATAATGTATCTAATGAAAAATTACTACGTATATATATATTTATATATATATATATATATATATATATATATATATATATATATATATATATATTATATTTTATGCCGGAAACAAATACTACGGAAGTAAGACACACGTATGTGCACTCCTAGAGGTGGAGATGAAAAAGTATTGACTTACAAAAATCTTTGAATAGCTCCAAGACCAGTCTCCAATCCACAGTTTTTGCGGTTCTCTCATCTCAACGACATAAGAGGTCAGCTAATCGGAACAGGGATGGATACGAGGATGAAAAGGTGTGAGAGCTAAAAAATATTCTATTCTACATTGTAAATATAATTCCTTTTGTACTAATAGTTCATGAAATAATCAACTTCACAACGTTCAAGACAACTAGGTAATCATTTGGTAGAGATATAAATATAATTCGCTAGGTGGGAGTACTTTAGTATTAAATTTGTATTAGTATTGCCTGAAGATGTTATTAATGCAGGGTTATAAAGGGGTGACATTAATATTAATTGCATAGTATCCATTATACCTTGAACATGCCATTACAGCGCCGTGGAGAGTCGTAACTAGGTGTTTTCGGTTACAGTATCCTTTTGAATTTAGATGCTCTCATTAAATTTATATAGAGCTTGAATATCGATTACAATAAAATATTATAGGCTCAACTTTTTTCACTCTTGGCAATTTAATAGTTCAAATTATATGTGTGTAGAGCTTATTACTTATTTTTAAAACAAAGTAAACAAAAGTTCAATTGAATTTCAATAAAAACATGAATTTATTTATCATCTGAATAAAGACCCAATTATACGTTTGGATTACGGTCGGATTAGTGAACTCTGCAGTATGAGTCATATTTTAAATAAAGGATTATAAATAAACAATTATGAAATAAATAAATATAAGTCTTTTAAAACGTTTAAATAATATTATTGATGTTCAATAGTCTACATATTTTTAATAATAACCGTTAAGATACAATTTCTTATCTGCCATTTGTTTATTCCTCTAAATCAAATTAAAAATGAAAATTCTCAGTAACTATTAATTATATATTCTTTTTATCTTCCCAAACATAAAGACAAATAAATATATTGTATTCTCAAAAGGTCTGTTGGTATGGTTAAGCCAAATGAGACATTTTATTTCAAACATTGTATTTGCACATGTATTCGTTTCGACTATATGCTGTTTTGTCTGAAGTAATTATTATTAAGTAGTGTTTAAAATTTTCATCAACGGTATATTTCAAAAAAATATAAACCGATATATCTTCTAAGCCGCATCTATATCTTGTTTTTGAGAGTCGTTACGAATCGAATCGCTTCCAGATATGACGCCTTCCAGCCTCCCAAAACAGCCGGGATCCTAAAAAGCTATAGTACCATAGAAACGGTGTTCGGCAGGAGATTGAGGAGTATAATCTGCCCCTGGCATATGTAAACTATTAACGTCGAAATTTGTGCGCATTGCCGAATTGACTGCCGGTATATTGAGGTGCTGAGATGTTTCTACAACGAGGTTACAATGTCTGTTCTAGCACAGTCTAGATGTACGAAACCTACCCAATTGCTGAAAGGTGTTAGAGGGTGATGTTATATTACCGGAACTCTTCACCTCTGCATTGGAATATCCTTTCAAGCTGTTTGACTGGTACGGTATTAACGTCAAAAAGCGAATGCTCATCATGGAAGAATCGCTGAGTGACCTGAGTTCAATGACCTCTAAGAGTGGGTTTTAAGATGAATGTGGTCATGACAAGTACCACGTCTAATATCCATGTCACACCTATACCGGTGGTTTCGAAGGGGGAAGTATTTTACAAGTATACATATCTAAAAGTAAAATTTCGACGTAGAGATCAATGGAGAAAAATGGACGGATCCAACTCGAATGGTCAACGTGAGGGAAATTGAGACACATCTTCTCGTATAACATGTCAAAATGGATATATGGTACAACAACTGCGTGTGAAAAGGCTCAGAGTTATTTAGTGACCTATGGCATGGGCTCGGTGTTTCTGTGCGTGATATGACACGCAACATAGACATCCGCAGAAGAAAGACAGTGACTGACATTGCTAAAAAGATTAGCAAAGCTTGACAACGGGCTGACCATATAGTTCGTAAAACCATTATTAAATGACGAAGAAAGGTTGAAAAACCTTGTACTGGCGGTATCAGCGTAGGCCAACAACCGCTAGAAGGAACGATCTATTCAAGTTTGCGGGAAGTCGATGGATGTATGTTGGTTAGGATCGTGCTTTGTGAACATCTATGGGGAGGCATATGTGCAGCAGTGGAGTATGGTGATGATGATGATGACAATCTGTAGTGGTTAGTAAGCATCTGTTGTAAGCAACTGTTGTAAAAAAACTGTTGTAAACATCTGTTGTAAACATCTGTTGTAAACATCTGTTGTAAACATCTGTTGTAAACAAATGTTGTAAACAACTATTGTAAACAACTGTTGAAAACAACTGTTGTAAACAACTATTGTAAAAAACTGTAGTAAATAACTGTAGTAAATAACTGTAGTAAATAACTGTTGTTAACAACTGTTGTAAACAACTATTGTAAACAACTATTAAACAACTGTTGAAAAGAACTGTTGTAAACAACTGTTGTAAACAAATGTTGTAAACAAATGTAAAATTTCAAAACATCTTTGTATTGGAAGCTTGATCTAAACATATTTTGTTACAAAAATCCTATTTCTATTCCGTAAAGAAAACTGCGGCCCACGCCCCATTTCCTTCGTATTCGCTACAATTTATGAAATGATTTTGTATTTTTATATTGCAACAATGCTACGTTTCTGTTGAAATAAACCACAATACACATTTCTGCGCAAAACACTAGATGTTTGATTCTACTGCTATTCATTCAATACTTATATGCATTTACAATATTAGATATCACATTAAAATAATATATTTGATCTTTATCGATTCTGCATAGTCCTTTGATGCATTTGAATTGATAATGAATAGCTTAGACTAGCTAAAGATTGATAAAACAAAACTTTACTACCCCATTTAAATTTTAATAATAAGGTTTTGGTAAATTAACAATGACACAAGGCTCATTTACGGACCTAAATCCATTTCATATAGGCACTTCTACATGGAATCCATTTTATCACGAGGTGAGGTGTGCGCTCGTTTGCCAACCGTAGTTTCATAAAAAAATTATTAGGCAATCATACCCCAACTGATAAAAGAAGATTAGATGAAACAGGAGATAAAGTATTAATTTCTTGTAATTATACATCTATGGGTGTAATGAAGTTAAAATAATGCGAATTTAGTATCTAACTACTTATCATCACATAAGTTAACATAATTCGGTGTCTGTGTGTTCGTGAGTATTATTCAATCAATAAGCCCATACACATATGATAAGTTAGTATTACATAATTTATAGTAGACAAAGTCAACATGGCATTCAACGTACCTAAAAACTAGGTGGTTGTATAGCGAATAAATAGTGTGGGCTTGCCAGAGAACGATAAAAATCTTTTTGAATACCAGCATAAGATAGCACGATATCTGTGCTTGTATATTTATAAAATATCAGAAAAGGCGTCAGCATTAGTTGCTATATCGGAATAAAATATTATTTCTGTATTATATATATATATATTATTCAGATTAAAAAAATATCTAAATTTAATTCTGCGCAGATTAAATCTTACAAATTTCGTAGCGCGTTCGAATATCAAATGAAAGTAATTTGATATTTACGAATCCTAACGGTTGATACCGTCAGGCGAAGTCACTTTTTTAACAAAATGATTATGCTAAGATTTGTAATATATATTTCCATATTTTTTATGAAATTATTTGTGAATTCCGAATTGTTTGTGAACGTGGTACATGGCTACAGTGGCTGAAGTTATCCAAACAACTCTTCGGAACACTCCCGTGGTAAATACAAGCTGATTGTAAAGTACCTCCGATTTTAGTCACTCTTCGTTGAATACAGTCAAATGTGTAAGAGCTGATACTGGGATGCCCCAGCCCAGAAATTACTACAATATTTCATGTGAGGCCTAATTTGTGCCTTGTAAAGTTGCAAATGGTGTGCTGACATGAAAAACTCCCACAGTCCTTTTCCCCAGTGCACTGTTCGTTCAGCTGCGGAGGTATGCATGTTACTAATTTGCAACTTGTCATTGATATTCAGTAGGAACAGGATAGGAGAGGAACAGGGAAAGGTAGTAATGTATGTTTTAGAAATAAATAAATAAATAAAAAAAAACCAGATCAAAGTATAAATTGGTTTACTTATTTATCGTTTCGGTGACTTCATTGTAAAAGAAATCGGTTAGTTTCACCGTTATAGTTTAATTTAAAAGTACATTACGTAACCGTTTGGTCTTACGCGACGTACAAATTTATGCTATTATCTGTCCAATGAAAAATACATAAACTATTACGAACCTCATCCTAATTATTACTTTTCGAATTCCTCTGAAGGAAAAAGACATTTACAAAATACCAGTACAGGCCTTAGAAGATTTACCTTTACTTACGAAGTCGGCAGACGGGACGGTCAACTAGTGCATACTTTTGCGCTAGTAATTATAAGTCAACAGCTTCCCATCTTTTATCAGTGACATTTGAGTTGAACATTTTTAATTAGATTTTCTGTCATCAACTCGTCACCCGTAAGCAAGCAGAGGTTACACACCACGTGCAGCTTAGCAATTAGTATATATATCTGGCTATACAGTCACGTTAAGTAGTAGTCTACTGTGTTGCGAGTCTTGAGTTCGATTCCCGGCCAAGGAACTAGAGTGGTGTCTTACAGACTACATCTAAACCTACCTCAGATCTTATTGTACATACATAACATTGAACTACGGCAAGAGATGATGAGTGAATGCCTCACAGCACTACCCTGCGAAGTAGATGTTAAAAGGCAATAACCAGAAGATAACGTCCCGGTAGAAAACAGGACAACATCTACCCTGATTTGAATTTTATAAGAACTTATATGTTTTAAATAGAGTTAAGTCAGCAACGTTCACTTTACATCCATTCGGTTTTACAACGTTCACTAAATATTCCAATTGGTATTGCGGTTTGGTTCCGATTGGCATATCAACAAAACACTTGGTTTCTTGGTGCTCCGTTCATATTTGATCGAATTAACAATCTGCGAGTGAAATTGTTGATTGCCAGATATATTGTACCGTTGGGATGTAGACATGATAGAGAAATTAGTTTCATGTTTTCAAATGCAAATTACTCTTCTTAACAGTTAAGAATGATAAATATAATATTTTTTTCCAAATAAGTGTTAGACAATTGAGTTAAAAAAATCAGTTCATATTTGCAAGACCGAAAACTGTTGACATTACAAATAAAATAAAAAAGTTAAGAGTATAATAGTAGTACATCTATTATCGAGCTAAATCCTGTACGATAATTTAAAATTCCACGAGTGCCAGTCACTCTTAAGTATGTACCCCATTATAAAATATAAAATGGGCGTTGAGAGGCCTAGACAAGTAAGTGCGTATGTGTCTGTGAGGGCATTATCGTTCAATAATTTCACCTCCCCGATTTAGACTGTGAATTAAGGAAATGGGCATAGGTTTCGGAATGCCATGACACAAATCTACGATCCTGTTTCAAGCTCCAAGTCTCGAATTATTGTTACTTGCGTTAAAAATGTGTGAAAACGCCAGTACAATAGAAATTGTAGAAGAAAACACGAAGACATTGGTTAGGCAGCAGTGCATAGCGTAAGCCCTAAAGATCTCCATGAAATACACCAAGGCCCGCTCGAGAAACTTCTGGGGACTTTCAATCAAAATTCGTGGAAGAGTCCTTACTCTTTACTTAGAGGATGTGGTAATCATCCTTTAGAGGCCCTACCAGCATGGTTAAGAACAGAGTGCTGAAAACGTAGTTTATGTCTAAGCGAAGCGAAAAGAGTAAACACAAAAAATGAACTTTATCCTTATAATTTTCGAGTTTTATTTGTATTGCATGCTATATGATATTATATTTATAACATTAAGATCTTTCTAGACTTGTAACAATACTATCCTGCATTAACAATGTTCACATGTAACTTCTCGTTCTATAGTAGAAACAGCTAACGTCGTTAAAACTCTTCTTGTTGCAAAAGTGCTCAAAGTTTGTTAGGATTTTTGTTAAATTAGTACATAACAATACTATCAAGTGAGTTATCGTAATATTAATTAATTTATAGAAAAATTGTTGCTTATCAAAGCAGTAAGAAAATTTTTATTCTCAGTCCAATCATTAATATCCAATGAAATGTATATATATGTATATATATATATATATATATATATATATATATATATATATATATATATATATATATATATATATATATATATATGTATATATATATATATAATAATAAAAATATTTTATATAATAGATGGAATTGCGATTAATATTTCAAAATTAATAGACAAACTAGAATAGAATATGTATAGAATATAATTATGAAATAGAAAATTATTAATTTAATTCACTTCATCACGTAAAAGGCAAAATTTGGCAAAAAGGCTTTTTGTTTGTCCTGTCACATTACTTTAGCCGAGAACAACTCAATATATACGATAAGTTGTTAACTATCTACCTAAACTTAATATGTTTTTACTTCAATCATACGTTTTCCAGATTCAACGTATTCGTCGAGTTATAGACACATACTAACAATAAATATAAATAGTTGATTTGTGTTTTGTTTAATTATAATTCTTTTATTTATAGTATATAAACATAAATTGATGGTATAATTAAACTTATTTTTTAATACACAGACACAATAACAGTTAAACATAATGTTTTTTGACAGTGGTAGAGCTACACTGCAGTTTTGTTTCTAGCTGTAAAATGAATGGGTCAGCTCGACCGTGGTAGGACCACGCCCTCAAAGTAAACCAGTGTAAAATAGCAGTATAATGCTGCTTCGTTTCGTCTGGTGAGTTCAGAGGTCCTGACTTTAATTTTAATGTATATACGGTTATTCTTATTTCAATCCATACATAAACAACAATACCATAAAATATTGTACTATTACTTTAAAGCCTATGTCTAAAATATTATTTATATATAGGCATAATAATATTTATATTTTAATAACATAATAAAATTTTCTTTCGTCGTAGTTATCCCACCGCATTGTAACGAAACGTTTTACTTCATCGATTTTATGTGTTTGTATGCGCATAGTAATGGATTGGAACAATTTAACTACGTCGGTTTTTTTTTACAATTTGTCTACTTCCGTCCGGGCGCAATTTATAAGTTTCCAAAACTAGTCTGAACTTACTAAGCCACTCTACTTTACCATTTATGAAACCATTGCCACTTATCAATATATAGGATATTAAAAAAAAATATATCAAGTTTGCTCCCTAAGAATGGGTTGGACATACACAGAAACTATCTAATCAGTTTCTCATTTTATAAAAATATTTCATTGCTTGAATAAACTTCTCAATGACACATCCGATTGGAGAACTTCTTGCTCGTCTGTTCATGGCCTTTTACTATACTTTAAATTGGGCGCCTTACGGAAGCAAGGGGGTTGTTAAAATTAGGCAGACTTTTATTTAACAATAATTAGACTGATAGAGAATGCCTTTGGCATTAAGTCCGCCCTTTGTGAACTTTTAACTTTGTAAATAAAAATAAAAAAAGAAATAAATAAAAAAACTATTATGCCTAATAAAAAATATTCTCATTATAGTAAAAATTCGGTGATTATAGTAACTAATAGGAAATATGCTTCAATTTATAAATTCAGAAGAATATATGCAAACGATAAGTTTAGTAGATAAGTTTTTTATTATAGTATTGTAGTGCTAATATAATAAAATAAATATAATATTATATAATTTTATTTTATTTTATAATTAAATTAAATCTGGCATTTTGTTTTAAAATTAAGATACGAAGAAATGTTAAATATTATTTATTTATTTAAGCTTTAAATACAGTATGTATAAAGGCGGACATAATGCTTTAGGTCATCCTGTCAACCTTAGGGCAATGCAGAAATGAAATGAGGTAGGTGAGTGCTTATAAACTTTACGATTAAAATACTTTTATACTAATTATATTATATAAAAATACAACATATGCGTAATTATAAAATACATATATAACAAATACATATAAATACATAATTATATAATATTGAGATGATTCTGCCAATCTTTTGAAATCTCCCGAACATAAACGCGTAACGATTTGTAGCCGATATCATACCATAAACAATTTAGAATGGAATATTCCATTATTTAAAAACTTAAATTTTAAACCAATGTGAAATTTAGTTTCCATTAAAACTTTTCATAAAGTCCACTAACGTAATCTGATAACCAACTGTTCATAGCGATACCTGTATATGATCCACGTGGTGAGTCACCACCTATTAAGGTGAGATTATGCGTGACCCACGCGGTGAGTCATCGGACTTAATTGATTTACTGGCAGTAAACTAGATAGAATATGAAAAGTTAATCAAAACAAACAAAGTTTATTAAAGGCGACAATATACCATTACAAGCCAGTACCATTATTATTGTTTTTTTGGATTAGAATACATTTTTGAAAATGGTTCATAAATGTATTCTTACCCAAAAAAAAATATATATATTTCGTAGACTATACTGTAATACCAGCAGCATAGCATACAGTACACCCAACTAAAATGGACACCTTTAGCCCAGCGGTGGGATTTACTTTATATACTTTTACATTTTTTTTAATCCTTATTTCTTTTATCCTTACTTATTGGTGATCGGATCTGGCCCTACGTGTATTAGTATTTTTAATACAACATAACAATGTGTAATCGTTCGTCAGATCAAGAGTTTGCATAATAAACTAAAATATATTCTGACAATGAATGTATTCTTCTGGCAACCGGAAGACCGAAGCAACGCCATTGTCGAAATTGATCATAATTCTTAGTCAAAATACAATTTTTTTTGTTTATAACATAATAAATATATGTTTATATAAATTTATATTTTCATGAAACACAATTCACTTAATAAGGAATTAAAAATTACTAAAATTTCGGTTATATTATCGGTATAACCACGATTATAGTCGGAATCGAACAAAAGACCTAAGTTTACCTAACAGTGCCCTAAACCATTAGTCAATTGATACAATTAAAATAACACTATTCGTTTTAGTTTGACAATTTAAAGATTATACTAATACATTAAGATGTAAAACTTTAAAAACTTAGTTACTAGGATAGTGGTCTACACGAACGTACAATTGTTCATGATACGTGATTGGTTTTTTTCAATTAACTTGTTTCGCAAAGTTTTTTCTTATACGAACAGCGAATATTGGCACCCGATTGGCGGCCAAATCCCAACAACAACTCTCTTGATTACTTTTCGAAGTGTCGAAACTATGTATGTATGGGCGGGCACTGACATGTTGGTCTAACGCTCTGTATACTATAACGATTTGCTATGTTACATTACAACCAGCATTAAGTTTAAGATAAAATAAAAAAAAATGTTACTATCAGGTTTGTGATAAGATATAAATACGTAATCGCAATATTTGCTGTAAATAAAGCTATACATTAATTATCATCCGTATTGGAATTAACGTCTTTATTCTCCGTTAGATAAGAAACGTCAAAACTGCGATATCAAAGCATTTTCATATTTGGTACATAGATATAATTTTCAAAAAAAATGACGCTCCTCCCGTGATACTTGTGCCAAATGCTATCCTACACATCTGGCGTACGTAATCTAGTTATTAAGGAAAAAGTTTCCTAATAAGAATGTTGTTTGGTTTTCTACTATTTCCCTCTTGAGGAAACGTTGAAGTAATTACTAGTGTTTCCATAAAATATTAATATTACGATACGTGTTATACTAAATAATAACTTAGTTTGCTTAGCTACATTAACTAATTATTTAAAGAACAACGTTTAAGAGTGCTCACTTAGTTGCTTAAATAAAATTTAATATCAGCATTGTATTTTATTATAAAATATTATTTCAAATTTAAGGAATTCATTAAATGTATTCAATTTTTATTATAACAACAGATTTATTGAAATGTTTAATTCAAAGATATCTTTACATTATAAACAGATCTTAACATTTTAACATAGTTGAAATACAATAGATGTATTTGATGGAAAAGTTCTTGGGGTCTATCGTAAATTTTGTGGAGGCTGATGTTGGTGCATGGTGTATGGCGGTGGATGATGCGGGTGCTGTGGCAGCTGGTGTGGATGATGCGGTTGCTGCGGGTGATGAGGAGGAATTGGGTGATGTTGCGGTGGTGATGGAGGATAAACCATTACTTTATTTCTGTGGTAACAGTGTGGGGCGCAGTGGCCGGTACCACATAGAGGGCCGCAGGGATTCGCGTGTGGAGGCGGCATTCCTGTAATAAGAATATAATATATAAAAATTACAGGTATCGAATATGATATAATAACATAACATTTTTACCATTTAACAATTACATACATTTTTCCTTTGATTATTAAAAGGTTCATTTTAATAAACCGTTTTTAATGTTGTAGAATTTAAGTAATGTATTCGAGTCCTAAGCACTAAACTAAACTAAACTAATCTAAAGTTGGCAAAAATTGGACAACCTTATAGGTTTATATCAAATATCTTTTGTGTGTGGCGATTATGGTACGCCGTCTCCGCTGGAAAATAACTCTGTACATCAGTGGTCTATTGACAGGCTTACTAAAAATGAACTAACGCCTAATGCCTAAACGCCTGACACGTATTTTCCTAATTAAAAACCTAATGAAATAGGACTTTTTAAGCATGCGTTTTTTACACCTAATTATTTATAAATTAATAAAACAATTCTATTAATATTAATATAATAATATAACGCGACCACCAGGGCCCAAGCCCTTCATAAAACACAACACACGTACATTGCACCCTCATATCGCCCCCGCCGACGGTGAGGGCGTCACAAACAAGGTTATACGTGATACCGCCATATCTGTGGCCGGTTTTCTCCAGTACATACAGATAGAAGCGTCACTGGAGTTTCTTGCGCCACTTCTTTTCCAGCGCCCACGCATTTAAATAACCCTCTATTAGAAGCAACTAACTGAGCCGAGGTTCGACCCTCTCGGACACCCTCGAGTCAGACGTTCCCACGAAACAGGGAAACAGTCCAAGCCGAAGCTCCCTCTTGGGAGCCCTTGTGCTGGTTACCCAAATATGGAGGTCTCGACTGAGTGCCATAAGCGCTCGGGCTAACAGCGGCCATCAGCCCGAAAGAAAAAAAAAACTCGAAATTGAAATATCGTTGAAATGTAAATGTACTCACGTAATTACTATAAAATTACGTAATTAATATTGTCAATAAAAAACAACTGTATTTTTAATAATTTCATAAAATTTATCAATATAAAGAACTCACCCAATATAGTATTTGTAATAATACTTTAGTCAACAGTGTATTCGTTGCTTATCCGTTTGAAACTGTTCTCGATAACACTTAACTCTTGATTTTATTGATTACTTGTTTCCTAATCTATCTGAGTGTTCTTTTATCATACAGTTCTATGGAAACATTACATTTATTTTTGCACATGAGTAATCGAACAGGAAGTTTTGACAATGGTAGAGCTACAATGCAGTTTGCTTCAACCTGCAGAATTAATGCTAATTAGTAATTAATCAGCTCAAACACGCCGTCACAGAATACCAGCTTAAAATAGGAGCATAGCTGTGTTTTATCTGGTGAGTGCAGGGATCCGGAGACATTTATTACTGGTGACGAGGCATTCCATCTCAGTCCTTAAGGGTGACAACGCATCTGCATTATGATTCCTTGACAAGTATGAAAATAGATGTCATGGGCCGCAGGAAATAATTATTATCAGGTGAATTGTGTGTTCTTTTCTTACTTTTAATATAAAATAAATACTAATACGACATTTAATACAATAAATTTTTACGTTGTAACTCTAACACAATTTTTGCTTTTGGCAACATCGTTTGTTCTTTAATTAAAAGGCAAATTCAATTTAACAATACAATTCATTTACACTGGAAACATTACAGCCCGCTTAGTACATCAAAGGAGAATAATGTATAAGAACACTTCTGATAAGTTTTGTCCACGCCCGTTATTTTATGTTGAATTAAGGATCACGAACGACCATCAATCACACATATAAACGGTTATACATTTACATCTCTTATTCAACTTAGAACTAAACTGAAGGTGCATTGCTATCCTCTAATATAAGATTGCATTCCTCCTCGACAGTCATTGAGGATCCATTCGCTTTTTGTTACTTTCCACAACTATAAAAATAGAAGCAGTCTTGTTAAGTATTAGAAGAAATGATTTCTACTAACTTCTATTAACTAGTTTTAAGAACCAACAATCTTAGGCATCATAAAACGAATTATGTATAAAATGTCGGGCGTATTCCCTTTGAATAATGCGCTCACACTACAACTACTTCACTGTTACACTTTTATACCTCTTTTGTGCACGTTTTATTACCTTTTAAACGCCTTCAAAGATCTCCCACCTTTGACGGGGAAATTTTGTGAGAACTTCAATAAGCGCCTTATTGCTTACAACAAAATTGAATAGTTTTATTGTAAAAGTAGTTGTAGTCAAAAGTACAACATTCTTATTTGGTGCGATATTAGACGTTATTATGAATAGGATATAAAATTGTATAAGACTTCGATTAATTCTTTTTTGCAGCACTGTTTAGAAATCATTTCTTTTCTTATTAATAAAATGTAAGCGGACGATAACAATAACACAGGCTGGCTATTCCGGTCCTTAACTGTGCACATTGACGAAACAAAATGTTTGGTCGGACTGCGAGGTATATCATATAACTGAAAACCCTACGTGCATCTAGATCCTTAGTTCCCAAAGTGGTCCAGGGCTCCACGGGAGACTCGACGGGGTTCTACATAGGCGTGACAAAAAAATGAGGTTTCACAATTTGTGTAAGCGGGGGCCACGAAAATTTATTCGCTTTCGATAGTGAAGAAGTAAAATGTTGGCTCGACTTCACCTATCAATGTAGACAGATAATATTTTAAGAAACTCCGCGACTGTTACTTGTAAAAACTTGCATCAATCAATCAATCAATTAATTAATTAACCAATCAACTGTCACTTTTTTTTTTCAATAACTATGAATTCGTGGTTGGAATTCAGGCGCACCGCAAAATTTCCTTAGCAAGATCTAATCTTGACATTTTTGTTGAGTTTTGGGTATAGGGTAGAAATGTAGCTGCGGCTAAATTTTAAAGTGGTCTTTGAGAAAAAAAGTCTGGTCTAGATGTACGATTACGAAAAGATGATGATTTTTTTAAGAAGCATAAGTCCTGCGCAATTTCTGATGAAAATGTATGATGTAAAATACCTAAGGCTGGTGGTTATTATGCGCCCGTGCCTAATAAATGAGAGAATTACGCAAAATAATTATATGCTACTATTTTACGCTGGTATTCTGTAAAAGCATTGCCATTTATGCTACTGTGTACCCAAAACCTATTCATTTATGCTTCAGACACTTTATAGCTGCATGACTACCATGCATAAAAGTATCACGATTTTAACATATTTATTAAACCAAATATTATTATAACAACGCTCATAAAAATGTTATTGCAATTTTGATGGCGTTCAAAGAGGAGCCGTCTTTTGATCACAATTCTTGTGATCTCAACTATTGCTGTTTGCGTGTGTGTAAACTAACGTTTGTTTAAATTCCATAAAGGGGCCGGTAAGTATATATGCCCTATATATATTCGCAGTGGACATATAAATATATATAGTTGGCATTTTACAGTGTCGGAGCTACACTGCAGTGTTTTTCTAGCTACAGAATGAATGGGTACCACGGGAGGGCCCAGAATAGCAGCGTATAATAACAGTATAATGTTTCTATGTTTCGCCTAGTGAGCGCAGGAATCCGGAGACCTTTATTACTGGTGACGAGGCATTCCATCTCATTCCTCAAGGATGACAACGCATCTGCATTATGAACTCCTTTTCAAGGATGAATGTAGATTCCATGGGCTGCAGAATCACTTACCATCAGGTGAACTGTGTGCTCGTTTGTTACTCTAAAGGTAATTTCAAAAAAATGCCCATTTACTAAATTAGTAACAAATACTAGAATTCCACATAAAATAGATTTCATTCGGTGTCCTTACCAGTCACAGCCGAATACCGAACTCTTTCCATCAGTTACACATGCAAACTATTGCCACAACCAGAAATAACTTGTAATTTCTGATAGTGACAATACTTATTTTCAGTGCATGACTAAACCAATATACTTCACTTAGCTTAAATAAAGGATATAGGGCTTGGCGTAGTAGTTAGAGGGTTTGATTGCTGTTTCATAGGCCTTGGTTCCGCTCCCAGTCGAGAGTCAGAAATTATGTAATTTCCTATGTACCAAAAATTATTAGTTTTAGGGTCTGGTTGTTGCATGCCCTATGTACTTCATGCTGAACAATCCTCTAATCTTAATTCACTTGCATTCATCAGACCAGGGTTGGGACAACAAGTGAGCGTGTTTGTCTTTGCGCTTATGGCATACGGTACTACATTTAAACTTCATACATAAATCCTGCGCAGTTGATGTCAACTGATAATAAACAGATTATGTCGCCGCGGTTAATATTTACAGTGGAAGAGCTAGGCTATAGTTTGTTTCTAGCTGCAGAATGAACGAGTCAGATCGACGGGTTAGTACCACGCGCTCACAGAATACCAGCGTAAAATAGAACCATAATATTGTTGTTTTTCGTCTGGTATATTAGGGGACCCGGAGACCTTTATTACTGGTGACGAGACATTCCATCTCAATCCTCAAGGGTGACAACGCATCGGCATCACGATTACCTATCGAGTTTGAATGTGGGTGTTATGGGCCGTAAGAATAACTTAGCATCAGATGAACTGTGTGCTCGTCTCTTACTCTTAATTTCATATAAAATCGAATCGATCTGGAGGACAACATAAATACAACGAATTGCCATATTTTATTACGATTCGTATTAATGTGATATTAAAGAGAAACCAATATGGGAATGATACTATCAAGTTTAAGATAAGATATACACAATCGTAATATTTGCTGCGACTAATATATACTTAAATTATTTTTGATACCAACGTTTTTGTTCCATGAACGGAGACGGAATGTTAAAAACACGATACCTAAGCTTTACATGTTTGGTACATAAATAAAGTTTTCAAAGAAAATGACTCTCCTCCCGTGATACTTGCGCCAAATGCTATCTCACACATCTGGCGTACGTAATCTTGTTATTAGGGAAAAACTTTTTTAATAAGAACGTTGCATGGTTTTCAGCTATTTCCCTCTGAAGGAAATTATTGAATAATTACTAGTGTTTTTACAAAATTATTGTATGACGATACACGTCTAATCTTAAGTTAAGTCAAAGCCACATTAACTAATTATTTATCGAAAGGATTTGCTCAACAAGAGTGCTTCACTTAGGTGCTAAAAATAAATTAAATATTACTTTAGAAGTTTATAAAATTTTCTTTATTATATTTGCATTCCATAATTAAATAATTAAATCAACATATTCATTACGTATTTTTATTATCACAACACAGATTGACTGAAAGATTTTTGCAAAGATATCTTTGAAATATGAACAGATCTTAATATATTTTCATAGATGAAAAACAATAGTTGTACAGGAAAAAGTCCTTGCGGCTCAACGGTTCAGTTTGGAGGTTAGTAATGGGGTGGTGGTGGATGATGAGGGTGGTGTGGCGGTGGGTGTGGGTGGTGTGGCGGCGGGGGTGGGTGGTGGTGGTGGTGAGGTGGATGTGGATGATGGTAAACAGGTGGTGGTGGTGGGTAGTGATGCGGTGGCGGTGGGGGATACACCAATACTTTATTTCTGTGATAGCAGTGTGGAGCGCAGTGACCAGTACCGCATAGAGGTCCGCAGGGAATTGCGTGTGGGGGCGGCATTTCTGTAATAACAATACAATACAACTTTTAGAAGAATACACTAATAACCTGCCTTCAATTAATTACAAATTTACTTTACTTAGCCAAAAGTGCGTAAAGTTTCGTTTTTATTAAAGCTACATTCGGCTACGTAACTGATTCAAACATACCGGCGATGCTGGACGATTACGTCTACCGTAGCTCCAATGTAATATTACCTACATACATTAGTGATATATTTTAGCGTCGTAAAAACCAACTAACTGACACCAAGGAAACTTGATATTATCGCAACACTATGGAATTTGTGTATGGATATTTCAGATTGGCGTTTATTCATGTAAGTTGACAATTAACAACATTTCTATGTTTGTATGTTATTTTATATATTATGTATAATTGAGCACCAATATAAAAAATACTTTATCTCTATCATATAAGAAACGTTAAAAAATCATCACTTCCCTAATTATAAAAACAATTTATATCGGATTTTATCAGTGTGAAGTTTATTCAAATAAGTTTTATATATTGTTAATCAGAAACAACAACATATTTTTCATTCGTATAATAAAAAAATATCAAATAAACAAACAATAAAAGAACTCACCTGTTTATTTAATATAAGGAATATTTAATATAAAAACAAAGGTATTCCTTGCTTATCCGTTTGAAACTGTTATTGATAACACCGAACGCTTGATTTTATTGATTACCTATTTCCTAATCTACCTGCGTGTTCTATTATCATATTGTTCTACGAAAACGATTAGATTAAGATAATGTATAATATGAACATGAGTAATCGAACAAGACAAAAGAAACACGGCATTCGACACAATATTTTTTTTAGTTAATTTTCAACAAACACTCATGATTATTTTTATGCAACTTCCATGTCTTTTATCAATACTTATACAAAATATAAGTAAGTATACATAATTTTTTGTACGGTAGATGTCGCGTCTACATTTAGTTGACTCTAAGAATCACTCTGAGATAAAAGGTACACGGCATTCTACACAATATTTTTTTTAGTTAATTTTCAAACACTCATTCCAATATCTGCCATGTATCAACAAGACAAAATATAGGTACACATAATTTTTTTTATACGGCAGATGCCGCAAGTACATTTAGTTGACTAAGGCTGATGAAATTATGAGAAGGTTTTTTGGTGTATGGAAAAGGAAGTTTCCATGTCTACAACTGGGTCTCCGTACCAAGCTGATGACTATATAATCATAGCCTGTGCTGTTCTTCATAATATTGGTATTTTAAATGGGGACAATTATGAAGAAAGTACCAATGGCAATCCAATTCCACCACAACAAATGGAAATACGGTCAATAACACCTTCTTCTGCCTAAGGCAAGACCATGAGACAAGCTGTTAGTTTTAAAAGTTGAACTCATAGCGTCTTTTGGGTGGTAGGCTGATTTTTTTTAATTTTATACAAGTACTTTCAGTGAATATTATTTTTACTTTTACTTTTATATTTTCTATATAAAATTTAATAGAAATATTTATTCGACTATTATTTATCACCATTCACAAATTACCTTTTATTATTTTGTATCATTTATTAACGTTTTCTTAGCCATTAACGAGGGCTCTATAATTTATACATGACGACCCCATGACAGATTGATTAGAATACTTGACTTCTAAGATGCGGCCATAGATTTTGGTCCCAGATGAGCATAAATAAGTTGCAAATTGTTATGACACTGCATCTGGATCAATGCATACACAACATGAATTGCATTGGAATCGAATACGGGACGATAGGTGATTCACTTTGGTTACGGCACTATAATATATACAGCGGAATTGACAAAATTGACTAATCAAATAGGACAAAAAGGACATCATGAACTATACATAAAAAATATTATTATTTATTTAACGTGGTAAATAATCAGTTAAATACTATTTTATTGAAGTAAGTAAAATGTGGAACATATTATATAAGTAAAATTTTACATAAAAAGGCTTATTTTCTATGTAAACTGACATAAACTACCCCAACAACAAATCCCCAAATTCAGATACCAACCGATTGTATTTTTGCTTTCTATTAACCACCAGCGTGACTTAGGGTTAGATTTCATATGAAATTAGGAGTGGCTACACAGATGGTATATGATTTCTGCTGCCCATGATACCATTCATTCATGTAACGAGTGTAGGGAAACGGAGATTTAATTACTACTAATGAGATATCCTATCTCAGTGTTACGAGGAACTCTTGATGATGAAGTAACTCATCAACAAATAAGTCATGTACATACATCATGCATATTTGTTCAGGGAGCATTCAGAAATTGATTACGATATTTAAATTGGTTTAAGAGAAATGTTTTGATATAATTATCATAATTATGTTCCTTCAATTTTGAACTCCGTGCCAAATTCTAGTGGCTATAAGACGATGTCAACTGTGGAGTATATATATAGTATATATAATATATAGTATTATATTATAATGCCGTTAGTATAAGAACATAAATCCATGTATTCACCCTTACCACCACTTTCCCTCAATCTCACTAAAAATGAGATGAAACAAGTATACATATATGCGGAATAAGGTTCACAAAGGAGACGAACAATTTGTGTTATCTGGGAATGAACCTAGAACGCGCGGCTTAGCAATCACGTACTCTAAAACCCAAACACGGTCGATAATAACATTATTATAAATAAGCCCCATATTTAACACGATGTCATCAATTCGATTTATACAATAAAATACGATAAACCTATTACTTAATAAGTACTTTACGAGTCCCTTAAATGGCAAACAGAGCGATAGATAAATAAAATACAATTGCTTACAGACTCAAAGCTGTTTTGATTTCAAATTTACTCAAAGTGGAAAATGGTATTTATTTATTGCGGTTTGCTTACTTACAAGGTTTTAAGGTATTTTATTTGCGTTCCCATTTGTTTTTACGAAAAGAAAAGTGAAGCTAAGTTAAATTTCGTTAACTTATAAAAATAACCTTATAATATCTTATTTTTTTACCTTAACTTTTAACCTCATAATATTTATTTTCTTAATGTATTTTACATTTTAATGGTTTTAAATGCAAAATACATTAAAGTTTTACACAAATAAGGCTCTTCATACTAGCCAACAAAAAAATAAATAAACATGTGAGTTTATTCTTGTTCGATGGTGCCCAAACCCAACGTCAAGAATGCTTATGGACTTATATTTTTTTAAGTTGATTATGATATCTTATGAGTCTCTTCTGTGTGTTTTGTTGTAAATAGTTTTAAGGTTCACTTGTTAATTTTTTTTTATTGTTTAGATTTTTTGAAATCACAGGACAGCCACTTCTAAGATCATACTTCCAGCAAAACATTCCTTTTTCCAGTAGAGATACCTACAAAATTGATTACATGGGATGGTGCACGGTTGACAGGGTAATACAAAATATATTATAATAACAATATATTTTATTAGACTCACTTTCATTTAAACCTACTTTAGAATAATATCATCATATTACATGAAAATGTTCAAATTTAAAGTCCATTAATGAAAAGAAAGGCACACGAAACGCATTAAACAAATTTAATGGAATATATTGTTTTTTTCCCTGACCATGGCTTTCCAATTTCGAACCAATTATTTTTTTATAAGAATCCCCAATACATCCTGTTTTTAAAATTTGCGTAGGGCAAAACTAACATAGACAAATATTTTTTTTATTCATACAGTTGACATCATCATGACATCTACATGCATCCTCGTCAAAGATTCAAAATCCACATGCGTCACCCCTGAAGACTGAGATGGAATGACTCATCAACTGTAATTGGGTCTCCAGTTACCTTCACTCACCATACAAAATACAGCAGCGTTGTGCTGCAATTTCACGCTGGTATTCTATGAGGCCGTGGTTCTCCAGCCGAGCCGATTCATATCGCGTTTAGAAATTAGCTTCATTACCATTATTAAGCACTTTTAAGTGTTTATTTCTTAATTAAGTAATATTAAAAAAATTGGTCTTAAATGGCAATGACGTAATAATACTAGAAGTGTAGGACAAACCAGAGCCCTTAGTTGTAGTTACTGCCTCCTAAGTCAATGGATATAAGTGGCTGAGAATCGTGTGTGGGAGCGATGTTTGCAGTGGATTAATAATGGGTTGAAGTTATGATGAGGATAAAAATATGAGCATTGCATAATCTTCAATATTGAGTGAGTAAAAATAAGAAAATTTATGGCATATGTTACTATAGTCGAGGCATTTTAAACTAAGTAGTCGGGCAATAAATGTCACTGACAGTAGGAATGTGCACGCAATGCAACCCGCTATCGATGCTTAGCTTACTGCGGACGCGGGGTCGATGCGTCGTGCGTCGTTACGAGTAAGGGTTGTTGTTTTTCTATAAATATAAGATTTTTGTTATGACACTCATTACATTACTTACGCTTCGTTACGCAATACGTAATAATTTTAAGAGATCAAGCACCAACTCTGATAATTAACCTACAGGAAGATGACACAGATGGGGAAGATACGGATGAGGATTTTTGAAGAATTAAGAAATATCCCTAGAAAAGATAAAAACGACCCTTTTCAGGGCCACATTACAATCTATACAGTTTCTCTATGATTACGTCGATACAAACATTTTATCTTAAAATTAGAGACTTTTATTTTCAGATAGTGAAAAATTATTCCTATTAATACTTAACATAATTTAGCATATCGATCGTACCTATGCTGTTATCGATATGCACCTTTACAATTCTTACGCACATCACTACACCTCTCCATAAAACCTGTAAGTGCGAACGAGACAGACAGATAAATATGATTTATGACCCGAAGCCTCAGTTCATAAAGCGTCGACTATAAAAGTAATAGAAGATTTTATATATATTATAGGCGGCAGGAAGCTAACAGAAATTAAAACCTATTCTTTATCTACTAACCGTATACACGTCTAATTCAAACATCAACAGTGGTGTCTAGTGGTTATACAAACCATTATGGCCTATCTACCTGTAAATCAATGAAATTTTATTTATTTAACAAAAAATTGAACGGTTGAATAATTATTAAGTTAAATTTGAAACTTCCTTAAAACAGCCGACTTTGTATACGATTCAGTTTCAGTGTTGGCTTACATGATAGCTTAGCGTACCGAGTTTATTTGGCTCTTGGTTTATGTAGAACAGTGTGCTTACTTACCTAAATGTTTTGTAAATTTAAGAGCTCTGTAATACTAAACAAATTGTTTACTAAAAGGTTACCTTTAATTTATTTAAATAAAAGTTCCAGGATGATATAACAATAGTAAAAAATATATTCTTGGTGATTATTTATTACGATGTTTGGTCGTTATCATCATCACCATCTCAGACCATTACTAGTCCACTGCTGAACAAAGTCTAAGGGAGACTGCCATAGAGCAACATCCTGAGGCGCTGGCATCCATCGGCTCCACATAGATTTGAATAGATTATCAATCCATCTAATGAGGGGCCGTCCTACACACCCGAGGACCTTTCTTCTTCATGTTTTGTATCTCTGAATTATCATGAAAGTCTGAAAGCATACACACAGTGCTTGCTATGACTTAAGAAATTAACTTAACTCAATACCGCGTGGATTTAACCACAAGTCGAACTATCTACGTTTACACATTCCAATATCATCACAGAAGATTAAGAAAGCTAAAAATTAAATATAAAATCTTATGCACAGTAACTATAAAGAGCATTTATTGAATTATGAATAAATGTAAAATATGCAGTTGATCTTCCAATCTAAATAGATCCACTGCGTGTTTTTCTTAACTTCTGTTAATATTTGAAAAATATCTTTTAATTCATAATCGGAGAGGATATCGCCTAGACTATTATTAAAAAAAATCAAATTGTTTTATAAACATATTCACTGTCAATTTTTACAATTTAAAATGAATTTTAATAAAAAACGATGTACGTTCCATTTTTAAATTTGTTTGTAAAACAAATATCACAGAACTAACTGCATGAATTATTCAAGTGCAGTGCAAACTAAAGCATCTGCAAAGTGCCATGCATTAAAACTGTCGCTTCGAGGCACGGAAGTGTGAAAACGACGCAATATTTCTCAATAATCGATTGAGCTTAAATAAGAATAATGTGAATTAAAATGAAAGTCAACGATGATTTTAAAAAGATCGGTCGGACAAGATGCAAATTTTCGAATTAATGGTCAGCCAGGGTAGCGGCCAATGTTAGATTACCAGCTTTTCATGCATTTTCTTCATAAACTTTCATAGAGCGAAAAATGATTGCGGAGTGATGCAACAGTTAACAATAAGACTTTATTATTCATTGCTGCAGCTTTTTAATTTGTTTTTTGTTAAACACATTTCGTGTCTTTCGAAATCTAAATCCGCTTAATGGGCTACATTTACATGGGCTTAACATTCCAGATTTATTAAACTCCTTTTACAAGAAAGGCTATAATTATATACACTCGTGTAGTCAGTCACATCCCTGATGAAGATATTCGGAAATAGATAATAGATATTTTCAACAGCTACAAAGAATCACTTTGTCGCATATCCTAATTTTAAAAACACTCCTCTTGCTTCTTCAGCTAGTATGGGAACCTTTGACGTTGACTTATGGAGTGACGTTCAGTTCTGCGTTCACTTTAAGGGTAAGGCCGGATTGGGCTCTAAAGCTGGGTGTGCCTAATAGAGCAAGAGAGTATTTCACTGTGTGCACCTTTACAAAACGCAAGTTCAGCGGGGCACTGCACCACCCCAGTACCAGCTCGTTCCGTTTGCATACCGCATTCATCAGAGAACGGTTGAATCGTTGATGACCAGGTTCTTTTTCAACTAGATTACATGATATTGCGAAGAGATATTACATCTCTATGCATTTTTTACGTGGGGAGTGTTCTGAGGGGTTCTTCGGATTAATTTAAGCATCGTACATCACGACACAATTCAAAATTTCAACCTCATCATCTCGATGGTCAGCAATTTACCATTGTGCGCTTAACTAGAAATTTTCTGCTATGCACAACTATTCTGTGAAATTAGCTGTATGTGTGTACTTCCGAACCGATCCTTCCTTTCTTAAAGGCCGACAGCGCACATGCTCCTTCTGTGGTGTTGCCCCATGGGCGACGGTAATCACTTGCCATCAGACGAGCTGTTTGCTCGTTCGCCACTAATTCAATAAAACAAAATTAAAATAAAATAGGTAACAATGCATCTGTGTTTTTATGTCTGTATAATATATTTTCTAATACGTATGTATTGTATTTTACATGCTTACATTTGTAGATTTTATGCCATACATAAATTTACCCCACGGATATAAATGCGACACTATACTCGTGAGTTACGGCAATTAGATAAATGATTACAATCACAGCAAAAGTGTAGTGTTTTTGCCGGTTCTTCTCTCTGGCTCGAATTTTAAGAACCTAACCTAACCTAATATATTTGGTGTCACCGTTAAAAAATAAAAGGCCATCTTATTCATCTTATGGTGTTGGTGGACAAGCTCGAGGTAGGAATTAAGACTCGTCAACATCATTGAGGGTAATAGAGAACCGATCCCAAGAACAATAAAATAAATGTCACATGGACGTTAGACATGTTCTTCGTCTTTTCCATGTTTACCTTAAACCTTTTAAGACGTCATCGAGACATCATCTCTACTAGACCAGAGATTTTAGTGAGATTGAAAAGTTCTATGAATAGTTGTACACATTGTTATTGGAGCCACATACGAATGTGAGAAACAGCACAGGAGCAAAGCTTATCCGACACTATTACGGTCATCTGGGCGAAATTAGGGTGGCCCTTGAGCAGGTTAAAATGGCAAAGCACTCTGAGAGGAAGAAGTTACAGTAGAGCAACTGAAAGTGGATGGAGAACCGATGCTTCAAGTTCTCCAAAAGCTGTTTAATACCGTCCCTCAGGGAGGTGCCACGCCAGAGGCGTTGAGAAGTGTAGAGGTGTTGTTATTCAAGAAAGGCCATAACGCCCTCTTAAAGAGCTAAAGACCGATTTCCCTTCTACGCTGCGTCTATGTACTGTTTACAAAATCGTCTTGCTGCCAGACTCGACGACTTCCAGAAATGAAATGAATGTGAAAGTGAAATATTTAGTATAAACATATCTACTTACCTAATGTAAATAACTAAAAAGAAGGTCCGTACGTTAATTAATATCTATGTTATTATCCACTATATCCGAACGAGTACTATTAAAATAACTACACTGTGAATATGTATGTATTTATTAAACATCAATCACCCGATTGAACTTTGCTCTCAAAATAAAATCGGTCAATGTAAATATTTCACAGTAATTAAAATATTTATATATGAAAGTTAATCTATATTAACCGAAAATCACTTGACACTCATTTCAATAATTTTTACGCAAATAAATTACACATTGAAATAAAAGTAATTTTAATACAGTGATAGTATCTTAACATGATTCTGTGAGCAGTATATGTCTAGATTAAGCAAAAAAATATACAATAAATAGAAAATTACACATTGAATTAAAAGTAATTTTAATACAGTGATAGTATCTTAACATGATTCTGTGAGCAGTTTATGGGTAGATTAAGCAAAAAAATATACAATAAATAGACAATTACACATTGAATAAAAGTAATTTTAATACAGTGATAGTATCTTAACATGATTCTGTGAGCAGTTTATGGGTAGATTAAGCAAAAAAATATACAATAAATAGACAATTACACATTGAATAAAAGTAATTTTAATACAGTGATAGTATCTTAACATGATTCTGTGAGCAGTTTATGGGGAGATTAAGCAAAAAAATATACAATAAATAGACAATTACACATTGAATAAAAGTAATTTTAATACAGTGATAGTATCTTAACATGATTCTGAGAGCAGTTTTTGGGTAGATTAAGCAAAAAAATATACAATAAATTCGCGTAAAATTATTTTTATTCCATGTTACTAATCTTGGAATGTTATCAAAAATCATATTAAGTTTTTCAAAATGTCAACTACAACTATGTATAATATTATGAAATATAAAGGGCAGATATAAACGACAGTTAATATCTCTCTTTTCTTTTAATATTAACAGTAATAGAGAAATAAGAAATTAAAAAAATAAAATCACATCCCGTTACAAAATAAATGTTTATGTGTAAAATGTGCGTGATATGAACACGCCTCTAAAAGTCCGCTAAATATGTAATGTGTCGCTAGAGTATGTGATTTAATGAAATTACGTAAGCTTACTCTTCAAGAAGGCCTATTCTTACAAATACATAAAACAAAAGCCTATCAAATATTTTATGAATATACAAAATTATTACGCGATACAAGGAAAAGTTATTTGTGTATCTACTGTTATTCATAAGTAAAACGCCAACGCGTTGAACCGTGCCTGAACGTGACGTCACGGGCGACATGCTACTTTATATTCATATGAGCAACGTACACCATTTTACCCCGGCAAGGCTTTATATTCTTATTTTTTTAATTCGTATACTTTTTATTGGACCTATATAACATCTTTTAAGTCTTTTTCTCTTCTTTCTAAATCCTTTCAATTCCTTATTCTTTTTTATTTCGTAACTAAGTTGTTCAGCAAAAAGTTCCAAACCACCACATTGACTCAGCGGACCTCCAAAAGCTAATAATCACTTGGAGGATTAGGTAATGCGAACCGCAGGACTTAATTGCCTTCGGAAGATATGGTAGACACCATTAAAGTATTGAAGTAGTGTAGCCCTCTAGAAAGGACATAACCGGTCGCTGTTTTGAGGCTGCTGAAACCATTTGACCAATGTCTCGTCTCAGCGAAACATAAATATATATATATATACATATATATATATATATATATATATATATATATATATACGTATACATATATATACATATATATACATATCCGTCGCATTCATCCTACGGCCAATTTTTATTCACAGAATATCCCATACTACGTAAAGGTAACGCTAAATAGCTTACATATAGTATTTCATATTGAACATTCAGGGAGGTCCTTCATCACCGTAGGTTTCAGGTTTATCTTCAATTAATCTACTACTAAGCAGCCTAAATATTATTTTATTTATTAATTCTTTTTATACCCATATTAAGGTTTACAATGGCGGCCTTAATGCCCAGTGGCATTCTCTGCTAGTCAACCGTGGGTGAGAGAAAATGTTGGTAGGCGTAAAATAAAAGTAATTTATCGATAAAAATATCTATTTACAAATATACATAAATAAATATCTTCTTTCTCTACGGTAACGAATTGGCTCTGAACAAATTCCTCAAATTATCAACGCAAAGGTAATTTCGGCATTCAAGATGCTTAACAAAAATTAGGAAAAAAATTCTTTCAACCAAATTCCGAACAAAACACAACAGTGAAATATTTTGTTTTTTTTTTTAAGTTTTTTTTCTGAAAATCGATTGTGTCTGATTTGAGAAAACATTAGAACAAGTAAGAAAATAAGGAAAAATTAATTAAATGCAACTTATTACAATTAAGAGAAGTCTTTTTTCTATTTACATTACTGAAAAATATGACTTTTGCTAGACGTATTAAATCATATACGATTTCACATAAAATATTCAAGATATTCCAATACGACGACTATAAATGATTTTGAAAAGCGGATGCATATCCATTCTTCGTAGTTTTAATCAGCAAATGCCATGCGTTGTGATTTATATGAACTTTTCATTTTATGAATCATATGAACGTAAATAAGAAAACTGTCGAAAATTACTAGAATGCAAAAATATTATTTAAATTATAGAACAATATGTTATTTAACTTAAGTTAATGACTTTCAATCTTTTCTGATCATTATTTTTTATTAATATTATTATTATTATTATTTGTTATTAACATTATTATTATTATTATTATTTGTTATTAACATTATTATTATTATTATTATTTGTGATTAACATTATTATTAAATACTTTGGAAATAAAGAAATTTATTGAACACTATTCAATAAATAAACGAGTGAACTGTATATAAATTAAAAAGGTGCATACGCCTTGTGACCTGGTGGTCGATTGTCGTCGCTATGCCTCTCAGGAGACCTTGGTATTCGCCTTGCCCTCGCTTTGTAAAGTTGCACACAGTGGGCTGACAGGAAATACTGCTTGGTAATTGCTTGGTCACAGCCAGTTTTTTAGAGACCATTTTGGCTTTACCCTTCAAGTGACCGCGGAATTGAACGTCCCCTTGTGTGTCAACGTCAAGGATTCCGATAGTAGCTGAAGTAGCTAGGGGAATATTTTCAATATTAGGTAATGTGAAACAGGGATTTTTGTCGCAACATGTGCAGATACTCTCTGCCCCATCGTTTCCATAAGTGCTGAATTATATTTGACAATAGTTGCCATCTGGTCAATGCATTGACGTTTACATCCGTGAAGTGTGGCCAGAATCGGCTGCCCGATAAATTAAATGGTCATGTGTCAGTGCTTGCGGATCAATCGAGTCGCTACTTACAGGACATATTGGCCTCGAGTTCAATACGGCGTCAATTTAGCACATGGCCTTGTGAAACTTATCGCACGACAATTATTGTTGCTCTGCAACACGTTTGAGATTATATTAAAAACTACGGACCTGCCTCTTACAGAAACCACCCAGACGGATTGAATTTCATTTTCTGATTAACGCACTCACTATTATATTCCTTAGTTTTAAATTTATTTACAAATCTCATGTAAGACAAGAGAATCTTACTGGCCTTGGCAAAGTTGCGTTCACATTTGTTGTTAATTTAGAATTCCGTGGGCTTGCCTTACTTTATTAGAAAATGTCCGCAATAGTCAACACCAACCTTTAAAAATGCACGACATTATTGTACACGAAATTCCGCCGAATCACCGTCAAAGGTTCTAAGGGCTTAGGTTTATTCTTAAAAAAATCACATATTGAAATACGTGACTTAATCACACTTCGTACTGATAAGATCCAGCATTTTTGTTGACGCAGATATTGCAGCGACTGAGGACCGTGATGAAATTTAATTTTATGATAATAGTCCAAAAGGAGCAAAGTCAACAGACTCATATTTGGAAGGACGAGTTGGTGTTTACCCTCAGTATTTAATGACGACCAGCATGCATCAAATCGGAGACATCTATAATACAAATAGTTTAAAACGCTGAACAACTGGTGAACATGGTTTATTCCTTTTAAGTTATGTAATACAATATACTGCACGAGCCGAATGAGACGTAATAAACTTCGATTTGTTTTTTTCAACATTAAAACAAATATTTTTAAAACACATAGACCATGCAGTAATCTTTGATGTCTTGTACTGGTTCTAATTGACACTGGCGCCACATTATGCGTCGATAGTCACAATCAGCTTCGTGTATCAAAAGTTCCACTAAACATTTGATTTATGTCCGTTATAAATACGGCTTCGTGAAGTCTGAAACCCAACAAGATCTTCTCAATATTCTGTTGACGCTTACATCCCACCAAAAGTTCAAAGTCCTTCGAACACGACACATAGCTTCGTCGTTGAACTCGACTCTTTCATTGTACAATGAAACAAAATATAAGCAATATAAAACGGCATTGAATTGGTAAACGATGGATTTTTCATACGCTCCATGTATTCTGCCTCTAGATGTTCTTTCAGAAAATCGGAATACGCCTACTTCAAACAAGCGTCACTAGCGAGCATCTCTCGAGATTCACTTAAGTTCGGACAATCACTATTCCTTGGACTAGGCACTTACACGTAATTTACTTATTTTTTGAAAAGCAGAACTCAAAAAAACTATGCTCTTTAGACGGTTAGAAAAAACAGAAGCGTAGCATAGTGGAGGCTACTGAACTTCAATACTAAATAGATAGTAACGCATTTACAACAGTGTAATAATAATAATAACAATATGTCAAATTATATGTTTTTTCCAGAAACTCTACTAAAAAGATAGAGTGCACCCTACTGATGATATTTATTTATTGTTATTTTTTTATTTATTTCATATAGGTTATTCGTATATCATAGGTAATTTACATTATTACGTCATCTATACACACTTTTGAATTTAATGAACATGACATGACAATGAACTATATATACATGACCAGCGAATCCTTGACGACCAGGCACTTATCGATCATCTTGATTAACTGGCTTTGCAAAGAGATGATGCATGCATTTTTTTACCGGAGTGTTCTGAGGAGTTGTTCAGAATAATTCCAGCCGCTGAGTTTAAACATCGAACCATGCCACAGAATTACAAATTTCATCCTCTTCATCTCGATCCACCATTGTGCACTTTACACGAAATTTTCTGCCTTGCACAATTACACTGTGGAACCAGTTGTCGCCAACGTTATTTCTGAATATTTGTACATGACGAGTTACTCGTAGAAACCTTACGATAATCGACAAGCATTTAACTAATAAAATTTATTTATTATACAATTAAAAATTTAAAACCGAATAAAAACCGCCTAATTGTAATAAATGTTTAACATTAAAAAATATAACACTTATTCATTTAATAGTATACCTGTTAACTTAGCGCTATAAAACAGTACATGTATATTATTAAATTCTATAAACCGTAAGAAATGTTTTATGTAAAAATAAAATTAGAGCTTATTATGATAATATTTCTCAAACATAAACACAACTTCTACACTGAAGAAATGGAATTATTAATATGAACGCTATCATCAAGCTGACAGGAAAGTTTAATTTGGTAGAAAGCGCACTTTCTGCATAATGTATACCATCCGCCGACCCAAGAAGCTCTGTGCTTTCCATGATTTGGTGTTGGGTATTAAATATTTTACACGTGCTCGGAAAATTTTGTATCAAAATGTAACATCGCTTATGTAATAACATGAATTAGGCGGGGAAGTAGGACCGATACGAGTTTAGCTTCTATGTTTTGTTGTCAGTTTTTTTTTGTTATTTGAAAATATTTTTTGCAATATTCATATTTGACTTAAATTCTAATAACTTCATTGGTGTGTGATTTCCGTGACTACGTGTTTTGTATTTAATATTTTAAACGTGCTCGGAAAGTTTTATTCTTAAATATAATGTCACTATAAATTGCACGATCCTATCAGTGATAGATTCATCGATCGTCTTTTTTAATTATTTTATATTTAAGTGACCGAAAATGACCTGAATGAAATGACATGAGTGAATCCTTCACAGCATTTTTTTCGGTATTGGTATTGCTGTTGTTCCAGTGACCTCTACAGCTTTATCTAATTAGACTCGTGAGTAAGGAGACACACGACGATGCTGCGAAGTTGGCACGTAGGCTGCTGCTGCACCACCGCTGTACTCCGACCCCTGTCGACGAAAACAGAGGGGGGCGATAATACGATCTGAGGGCTCATAAGGAGGTACGAAACCTCGACTCTGAACGCTATCTAAAGGGAGGAGCCTGCACAGAAAAGCAGCTTAACGCATTTGCATCTTCAATCTTTGATGATTATGGATATATCATGTACCGCTTTCATCAGTTTATCATCATCATATCAGTCTATCTGGTAAACCGTGTGCACATTTATCACTACATAATATTATAAAAAAAAATAAACAAGAAGTGACTAATGAGCAAGTAGCTAACCTGGCGTTAAATGATCAAATCTGACCATAAACATTCGCAGCACTAAAGAATTTGCAAGAGAAGAAAAATTTTTAGAGTAGGCACTTCTCCTTTCCACTTTGAAATATTTCTGTTAACAGATTGCATTGATTTCACATATTAGTTGTACATGACAAAAAAATATAAAACACACATTAGGTACATAAGATATATAAGCTATAAATTAGCTTAGAGTTTTTGCATGTTTAGTTTTATTGTCGTTGTAGTTGTCAGTTTATTTATAGCTCTTTCTAATAGCAATTCCATTATACTCGTATATTACTAAAGGATATAAAGTTTAAAATGTATAGATATCTGGAAATTCCTTGGAAACCTGGGTATTGGCAAACAGCCACGGGTTGTATTTCAGGGCACAATTGGTTTGGACAATCCATCGCAATTTCACCTATCATACTCCTTTGGATCACCAATTCAAGCGTCATTTCCACCCTATATCCTTATATATTATATATTCTTTCCTTCCTATCCAAGGTACTTGGGGTTTGTGTGCACAAACAGTTACCGCGATTTGTCCACCTAAATAACCTTTCAAGGCTCCCGCAGTCTGGCTTCAGACAGTCTCAGTACTGCATTCCGCGCATGTCAAAGTCACTACAGGTGATAGTAGAGCGGGCATGGAGGACACCAAAGTCACTATGTTGGTTTTGGTTGATTTTTCGAACGCTTTTAATACCATCAGTCACGACATCCTTACATCCATCATTTCTCATTTGATGATCTCTACCGAAGTGCTGGATTGGCTCTCGTCTCATCGTTGAGGACTTCAGCAGTCAGTCCGCATCGATAGATCTTTGTGTCAAATCAAAGTGTGTTAACAGGGACCTAGAAAATGATAAAGCCTGTTCTGTTAGATTTGATCTTTAAGCTAACCCGTCTAAGTGCCAGGCCATAATAGTAGGTAGTCATTATTCAGTACATAAGCTAAATACAGTCACTCTACCCCCAATTATTTGAAATGGTTCTGTTATAGAACTGCGCTCTACTGTTAAAGACCTCTGTATTCACATTGACACAATGCTGAGTTGGAAAACCCAAGTGAGCACCCATGTTAACCGTTAACCTAAAAAAAGTAACCGTTAAAAATAACTATAGCGATGTGTACTTTTACGACTTAAATGCTATCTCCTTAACAAACTTGATCGTCTTCTAAATAACTGCATTCGCTTTATCTATTTGAAAATAACCTTTGAAAGTATGACCAAGTGTCCGCTTATGGTTCTCAATTAAAGTGGCTACACATTTGTCAGCGGCGAAGTCTGCGTACTCTCAATACCTTTTATTTTATCCTGACGTCTCCCAATCCTCCCCCCTATCTAACTTCCAATTTTCAATACTTTGGTTCTAACCAAAAAAACCTTCGACCTCTTCCTCGACCAACAAACATCTACTTCTGTGTCCTTCTCCTAACTCCGACTTTATCCACTCCTTCTGCTTTGTTTAATCCATTCTTCTATAGAATGCTCTCCCTCCTGAGCTAGGGCAGCTACAATTCGTTAAGCTTTCAAGGTCATAGTTCGGGAGCAAGTTCTCAACAGATTGACAGAATCATCTTAATATTAAAAAAAATATGTATTTATATTTATTATTATTACATTATGCAAGTATGCAGGTATATTTGTATTTATTGTATGTATTTTATAATTACTTCTCTCTCGAAACTATCGAAACTTAAACATCTTTGTAGTTTATAGGGCAGGGACACTAAATAGCACAAATCTAATCTGTGTTTCTATTGAAAACATTAAATATGGTCACTAAATATATTTACCACTAAGCATTATCAGCTCATAGTGTCTTGACAAATTGTTGTCAAATAACCACACGCAAAAAAGGATCATAAATTTAAATTGAGGTAAATATTCAAAAATGTTTGTACTGTATTATGGTTTATTTGTTCAGGAATCCCTTTAATTTAAACCCACTATAACTATCTGTATTTAAATCTACTATTCTTTGGAATTGTCCTTTTGTGAAATATAAACGATATTTATCTGACGGGCATAAAGAGTAATGTTTTGATACAAAGAGAGATGCACTATAGCAGAGAAGAAGGCCAAAAGAAAGTAATTACCAAGAAAAATAAAAAATACCATAATATAACCCACACTGATTGAACTCAATGTCAATACGAAAGAAGAGAGAGCAAAACTTCAAGATGTGGTCAAACTTTTGGCGACCAACTTTGGCGAAAGACTGGCATATGGAATTTCTGGAATTTTACAAAAACATTAATGAAAAGGCGCAAACCAGAGCTCATACTTTGGTCTTCAGGACCAAAGTCCATAATAACGAAGAAGAAGATACATGTGACCTGTGTGAGGACTCGTAAAAATGTTTTGCGTGCATGAATTAATATTGATTTAGTTATAATTATCTCAGATTTATAAGAAAACTCTCAACAACAATATTATATTTCAAAATTCCATTCAAGTTTTATTTTTCAAGTTTCGTACAAAGATTTTATTGTATAACACTATACAAACATTAAAATTTATATTGATAAATAAAATTCATTGCAATTCCCGCTAAAATTATACCTGTAAACTGTCATAACCCTCTTAAACTATGGGTAAGTTTCAAATCCCTTTGTATTAAATTTACTTTAGCCTTTAACTTTTTAATTATTATAGATAATATTATCTATAGATTTATTATTTTCTCCTCGACTTTTTTAGACAATTATTTAAATACCTATAATGATTTCTTTAGTTAGAAACACGACACAAGTTTTTTTTTGTTCATGAGTTTTGAAAAAAAAAGCGTTGCAGCGGGTTTTGCAAGAAGATGCCTCATATAATAACTTCACAAAAACTCACACATAAATTTTACACTTCTCCACTCTTAAAATTTCGCACTTAAATGTTATTTAAATTTGCATTACCTGAAGATGTAATGAGAGCGGGGATAAAAAGGGGCGACATTAATATCAATTCCATAGTATCCATTATACCTTGATGATGCCATTATAGCACTCCAGAGAGCCGTAACTAAGAGTTCTCAGTTACAGTATCGTTTTGAATTTAGATACTTTCATTGAATGTATGTAGTTTGGTTATCGGTTAAAAAAAGATATCGTCGATACTTTCAAAGTCAAAATCAAAATATACTTTATTCATGTAGAGTGATAGTTAAATAGGCCGGCAACGCACTAGCTGCTCTGGTGTAGCGAATATTAATAGGCTGCGGTGGTTACTTACCATTAGATGACCTCTCCCTATGAAAAGAACCCAAGAAACTCGACTAATTACTTTTTTCAAAAAGATAAAAATATTACAGTCGATGTAGAAAATAATAATAAACAATAACAATAAAATAATAAACTTGCCCAGGGGGAATAAACCCTCACCAACTTGATGCAGGTATAATACATTTAACGGGTTCTTCTCTTTGTTATATTCCTTTATAGTAATGTACTTGGTCTAATTAATAAACGTATTTTTAATGCAATTTTTGAATTTGACCATGGTATGTTTGATAACGTATGTAGGAATTTTAGGTATATACCTAAATATTTAATTTACACATCTTTATTATATGATATATGCGTTGTGGCTCAGCGACAGAGTGCATGCATTAACTGTGTCACGGACATGTCAAGATAATTTTAACAATAATAATGTATTTTAGTATCGTAATCTCTCAAGCTAAAAATGACCACCACCAATCGAACACCTGTTTCATATGGCGAGTAAACAAAACCAGAGACAATTTTACTTGTTACGAGGTCATTTATCTTGGTGCGTTATAGCACCTGAATAAATAAACCTGTAAATATATATATATATATATATATATATATATATTTACAGGTTTTATCTATCTTTGTATTATCTACGATGATCTGAAGAGCTAACGTTGAGGCGAGTAAAACAGTATCATCGGTATAACGAATGTTGTTGATGGTCTGGCCATTCACTGGTGTCAATCAATTTTATGAAACAATTTTGAATTACCAGAATTAAGTCGGTGAATTAGTCGCGGGGAGGCATGCGCAAAGTCGGGTATTGTGTATGTCGTTATGATTGGAGTGAACGCTCGATTTTGTAAGCGGTTGATATGCGGACCGAACGTGAGTCAAGTATGACGTCAAGTATTTGACTGTCTCTTCCCTGGCGTTTTGGACGACCATTCCCCCTTTCACCTTGGGTTAACCTCGACCCTCCATTTCCGGAACTATTTCCTTAATGTGTTGGCTGCGGATTGGAGGTGTTTACATATGGAGTCTGGTTTGAATCCAGCCACGCAGAGTTCAGTGTCATGGGCGAAAAGGGCTATTCTATATCGCAAGTGCAGATGTACAGCAAGTCAGTGTTGCTGTGTAGAGAATGGGACCTAGGGTTGAGCCTTGTGGTACTCTTGCTCGAATGGGTTGAACCTCGCAACGTGTTCCCTCGACGAGGCATCGAAAGATTCAATTTCGGAGAAAGTCTCATATGATTAGTACTAGTCGATCTAGCACACCAAGCATACAGTTCGATGCCTCGTTCGATGAAAATCAACTCTGTTTTTATCTCTATTAAATGGCTGGCCCAGACCTCCAGGAACCTCCACTCCACCATCCAGGAACCTCCTCCAAACGTCACATTTTCACTTATACAGGACTGGGCGATTCATTCTATAGACTCTTCTGTAGACTCGTTGTCTATCGCTGACATGGAGACACACACTGCTTTCATATGAGAAGAGAACAGAGCTCCACTACTCGTCCGTCCTGCAATTGACGTTTTCTCTTACAAAATGTAGTCGGTCAACTTAGGGCCTCAAGCCGACCTTTTAAGGCTCACAGTCTACTGGTATCGCCGGTAAACTCTGCAGATTGGCTCATGTTGAAGATACGAGCCACTTCTCGCTGACTCTGGCTTGATTCCGATAGGGCAACCGCTTGAGCCACTTCTACAATTGATGTATTTATTAGGTTTTTTTGTATATAATAATAAGAGTTAAATATTTCAGTTGACGACTAATTGATAAGGGTGGGTCAGATAAATGACCATTTATAGGGTATGACAACCGCTAATTAGAGCTATTGTAAACAGGTGCAAAAATGGTGATAGCAATAACAACATGTTTTTGGGTCATATGCTTGAGAGAGAGAGAATTTTTACATTATTTAGAAACAAAAACATACATATTTTCTTTTTAAATATTAAAGTATTTAAAAAGAAAATTGTAATTCAGGGGTCAGTTGTTGTATTTATATCATTCATGTTGAATGTCTTTAAGTCGTGCTTGACACTTGAGTCGATTTTTTTGCTCATGAGTGTATATATACAGGCTGCTCCATAAATAATATATAAAATGGTTAAAATTGCTTGTTTTATGAAGATTCTCTTTTTACAAAAGACGATTATCTGAACTGCCATAGGATGTCTAACCAGCATCGGAGAGATTATTAATTTTTAATTTACACTTTTTACGAATGCAACTACTGGGCTGCTCATGAAGGTTTTTGAGCCCTCCTATATTTTATTAATATCCTCTCACCTGCAGCTTACCTCATTGTTTCGCTTAACCTCCGGGTACGTAAAGCCAGCACTTAAAAATGCAAGAAACAATTTCGTTGTTTGTTTGCATTGAAAGTGGAACTTAAATTGCTCGGATACCGTGTAATAAGAACCGAGCGCCTGGGCATTGAGCTACCGATTCGGTCAAAACATAATACTTAATCATCAAAAATCTTCGTTTACATTTAAATTTTGCAACAGATGATTAACGAAACTCTTTTCTCTGTGTTATCTGGCATTTTCACTTTTTTTAAATATATATTGATACTAAAAGTCGTTAAATAAAAATAATTTAAAGACAAAAATCTACATTTTGAAATTGTAGCGCGCAAACTCAGACATTTAAAAATCGAGAAGACTGAAAACCATATGGACATATTTTTTTATACTTCAAAATAAATGATTATAGTTTTTAATTTATTTAAACAATTTTAATAACAATAATTTATCAAATTATTGTGTACTGATAGTTACATTTAAATTTTGATTATTATTTATATACATAGCTTAAATGTGCTACTTGCGTACAACGTAAGATTACGTTACGTTAAGAATTATCCATCAACAACCATCCCGTGGGTGTCGTAAAAAGCGATCAAGGAATGAAAAATAATCACCCGGATGCACTACGCGGTGTTAACGTAAGACCTGTAGCTTTTTAGAAGTGAAAAAATACGATAACTATAACATCCCCTATGGTTAGTTTCCTACGTCTTCTATTATATAAAACGTATATGAAGCGTCTAATTCACAATATCATTATAACGATTTTGGATAAAAATTCACCTATTGAAGTCATATTAAAGTTCCCTTAATTATCTACTAAATGAGCTACTTAACAACTAACAATCGCAGCTATATGTTGTGTATATAGTTAAAATTATCTTTTTAATTTGTATTATAATTGTGTATATGTCCGTGACACAGTTATTGCATGCACTCTATTGCTGAGCCACAACGCCTTTAACTCTTTTTAAATACGTTGTATATAGATTTATATACAATCTATATATATAATAATAAAAAAACTTAAATAATAAACGGCCACTGAGACGGTAACTGAATTGCCGACCTTAATATTCTGGACTGGACTGGACTGTTCTGGTAATTCCATATAGCCTAATTTTTTTGACAGCAAATGTAATGGTTTGAATGTGGTTTGGTGTGGTGGTGGTCATATATTTTTTATAAAATATCCATGTAGTATGAGCAGTTCTATTCCAGTCTTGTTAGAATATACCGAGGAAATGCAAAATATTATTGATTCAGTACTATTAATATTATTAGTTCTTCTATATGAACTGCAATTTAAGCAGTAGAACTCAAAGAAAACCTATTAAATATAAAACTTACCCTGCCGGCCAAAAGTTTAAGACCGCGCATAAAAAACATAATTATCCATCAATTGTAATAAAATCCCATAAAGATAAATAAAAGAAATGCACATCTGCATATTCTAGTGTAAGTATCAAATATATAAAGAAGTCATTCTTTTGTTTACTTTCAAGTTATTGGACAATAAACATCTATTGTTTTCAAAGACCGACAAACGCTGCGCTAGAGCCAGGTGGTAGAGTCGTAATAATATTTTTATAAAGTCCTCATCACTAATTACTTTGCTTTAGGATTATTTTGCTCCTGAAAACACGTGTTTCGGACTTATTATTACCCGAGTTTATTTGGGTTTGTTCACAAAAAATCTCAATTAGTCTAAACTTGTGGTTTTTACAGTGAAGACGTCATAAAATTGGAAAAGCTCGAGAAATTAGCAGTGAAGTGCGTTCTGCCTTCGTTGTTTTACATAATGAAGGCAAATCCCAAGATGAGATTGCTTCACAACTGAAGTTATCGAAGACTTGTGTTCATTATGGGCACAATAACTCGATACATGGAGACAGGCAGTTTTCAAGATCGTCACCTGCTAAGGCCGTAAAAGAATTAAAAACGGATGCAGTGGGCCTTGCCCATCGAGATTGGACTGAAGAAGATTTTAAAAAAGTGCTTTGGACCGATGAATCCAAGTTTAAACTATGCGGTTCAAAAAGTAGAATTTACGTTCGACGCAGTGCCCAAGAAAAGATGATGTTTAAATTGTGTGGTCCCAACAATCAAGCATGGTGGTGGCTCAATGGTGGTCTGGGTTTGGTTCTAGCCAAGGAACTGGCGATTTGATTAAAATTGAAGGAAAGAAAAAGGAACAGTACAAAAACATTTTAGAACAAAATTCTGTTTCTTCCGGGTGGCGATTAATTGAAGATGGATTCATTTTCCAACAAGATATTGATCCAAAGCCATAGCTCAAAATTATGTAGAGGATATTTAGAAGAGAAAAAGGCACAAGGGGTGTAAAAAACATGGTTTCAGAGCCCGAATCTCAATCCTATTGAACTTTTGTGGGAAGAGCTTGATAGGAACGTGGCCCATCCTCGCCAGAAGAAATGTCGAATGCTTTATGCGAAATTTGGAACAATATATCACAAGAGACCATTAACAAATTGATTGCCCGTATGCCGAGACTTGTGAAAAGAGTCATAAAATGTAAAGGAGGATTTTTGATGAAAAATCAGTTTAGAAAACTATAGCCTTTTTTGCATGAACTTATAATATATCTTTACGCTTTTAAAGTATATTTTTTGTCAATCATCGTTCTATTAGATGATTTAACAGGTTAATTAAACATTTGATATTTAATTGGAGTTTTACTTTATTTTCGTACTTTAATTAAGGTGGTCTTAAACTTTTGGCCTTAATATCAGTCTAAAATAGTGTGTATAATCTATCTTATTACATATGCTATACAGTTTAACCGACCACAGTGTAAGATTGACATCAGTTTAAGATTCATATCAAAATCAATTGACAATGAATTCTCTTGCTCATACATGAAGATTCCATTATATACTGTAACGTCTGAAACCCTGAGTTATAATATTATAGTGAAAGTTTATAACAAAAAGAATAACAACCGGTTGCAGAACTTTTACAAAAATTTCGACTAACTGATGGTCTAAATATGTTAAAGTTGTACAGCAAGAGTTGAAATTTCCTAAAAACGTTAACTCTATAATGTATATATGCACTCTTATTAATTTTAGCATTAAAATAATAAGAGTATGCATACTTACTAAATACTTATTTTAAATTAATAATTATGACCTTTATTCTGCAAAATACTCTAAAAGAAAGTGTAAACTAATTTACCTCTATTATCCAGAAACAGATTTTTGTTCAAAGAATTTGATTAATCGGGCAATCAGTCAGACAGAACTATTTAATAGCCAATATAAAATATTTTGCCGGCGTGGTATACCGTACTCGTATGATCAAATATTTCGAAAATAGAATGAAATCAAATAAAATCAGACAGGTCAGTAATAAAAACAGTTTTAAAAGTTTGGTTCGTGATCACTTACTTAAGTTATCTGAAGTCAGATACATTTATCATCCACATATGAAATTTATTGGTAGCTACCGCTATTGTATTGTATACTATTGGTATATGTATATATATGTATGTGTATGGATATATATATTTGTGTATATATATATATATAAATATATATGTATATTGTGTATATATATTGTGTATTTATACATGTATTATGTATTTAATATCTATGTTATTATAGGTTATTAGTATGTATTATTATATATTATTTGCTTGTATTAGTTTTTTTAGTATTTTTTTCTTCTTTTATTAATTAGTTTATAGCTACACCTAGTATACACATATCTCACCACACCTTGGGTTGACTGGTAGAGAATGCCTTTTGGCTTTATGTCCACCCTTTGTGAACTTTTTTAGGTTAATGCAATAAAAGGTAAATAAATAAAAAAATAAAAAGAGTTGACTACCAGAGAGATATATCATCTTCGCGTTATGTGAGTATGGAATAGTGTTATATTGTTTTAATTGGTACTGAGCTTAACAAATCACATAATTACGTTATATATTTGTACAAAGATTACACAATCTATTTTACAATTTACATCATTGCATATCGCTTCAGTGTTATCCTTTACGGAAATAACGGAAAGGAAGTGTAGGTTAATTAACAGGTCGGCGTTGGTATAACTGACTCGATTAAAAATTCAAACACTAAGTGCAAAGCGATGTTGCAGTCTGCGCCAAATTTAGCGCGGCGAGACTGGATGGGCAGACGGCTGTTATTTCGCGACTTTCAAAGCCGTCATGAATAGAATAATCAATACGTTGGTTCAGAGTAAATCTGTGCGGTATATCTTACAAAGGCTAATCTATTATTCTGTTTTACCAATTTCTTAATATATCCCGCTCGATCTTTTTTTATAGAATAGGTGGCACACAAGCAAGCATCTCATCCTGAATACCCCTGCCCATAGACATCCGCAACACCAGGAGTCGTAAATGCGCTGCCGGCCTTTAAGAAAGATGTAGACTCTTCTTTTTTTTTTCTTTACCTCTAGCGATAGCTTATTCCACAGGGCAATTGTTAAATTTCACGTAAAGCGCACAGTGGTTGTAAATCGGTGTTCAACAAACTAGGATCGCATAGAGTACGGACATACATTGAATTTTCGTAGCATTTACCGAGGGCTCTTCGATGAAAACCATTATTTACAACAATATATAGCAGAGAAGATATAGAAGGGCCACCCCTTTTTATTATTATTGATTTACTAATGATGTAAACTTAATAAAGACTTGAAGATGTTAACGAAAAAGTTTTCATTTAAGAACAGGTGTGAAAGTTGCAGCAATGCCTTGTTGCCAGTAATAAAGGTCTCCAGATCCCTACACTCACCAGATGAAATACGTGGCGTAGTCCTACCGCGGTCAAGCTGACCTTCATTCTGCAGCTAGAAACAAACAGCAGTGTTACTCTACCACTGTTAAATTGGTATTTAGGGTCTCAACGTTTACATTCATATATATATATTTATACATATATATATATATATATATATATATATATATATATATATATATAACGCTATCTGTATATATATTCCTTCTCTGGTATTTATAAAGTTATGTAATAATAATTAAATAATAAATAATTTATGTATATATTATTAAAAATATATAAGTAATACAATATTGCCTAAAGGTTATTATCTACTCGTATATTTATTAAGATGTGCTCAAGAGGAAGTTGTTACGAGATTATTACTCGCCGGGGCGTCACAATAGCATGTATTATGGATATTGTGGAAATTGATATCGAGAAAAATAGATTTTCCCTGTATTTACTTTATATTGTTACAAAATTGATTATTAATCACGACAATAATAGAGATTTGATTTGATATTACATAGTTTATAACATTTTATCGAATGTTGATTTGACACATTAAAAACGCACAGGAGTCAAAATCATCCTTTTATACTTTTAGTATTAAGTACATATACACTAGACAGATGGGCGAGTTCGTTCGATGAGTAACGATCGTGACGATAAGATGACTAGCGTTTAATTTTAAATAAAACGGTAACACGTAAAAAAATCAGCCTCCGTGTCTTGGTGGAGAGCATTTCGCACGATTACACATGGATAATGTCTTCTTTAAGAAGATTCTACTTATCATCTAAAAATGAGCGTCGTCTTGTACCCTGCACATATAAACTATTATTTAAATTTCATAATGTGCTTAAAATAAAACGGAGAAAATATGTAATATACTTATACTAACTAAATTTATATGTCAGATATACGGGACATATTTAATTAAAAAAATATTGGCTCTCCAGGGACTAAATAGAACATAGTACCAGTGACCTGTATGTATATCTGTGTATATAATCGACTTCTGTTAATATCATACGAAAAACTGTATATGTAAAATTTACTATGGAAGTAACTACGAGTAGTCATTAACGTGCAACAAATTTTCATAAAAACAGAACTGACGAACTAACAGGCAAAGTTAGATAAAAGCTTGCAAAATAAAGTGGCCGCCTGCGCCATACACAACAAACCTTTAATTAAAGTTTTGCTGCAGATCGCTCCATGTGGTTATGGATTAAAATCATACTTCTCATCAGTTATGTTTAATCTGTATATTTAAGATTGTCTATATATTATAACGACCGCTTGGCTGCTGTATAACAGTGGTAGAGCTACACTGCAATTTGATACTAGCCCCAAAATGAATGGGTCAACTTGACCGTGGTAGAACCACGCCCTCACAGTATACCAGCGTAAAATAGCAGCATAACGCCGCTGTGTTTCGTCCAGTGAGTGCACAGACCCGGAGACCATTATTACGATGATGGGACGAGGCATTCGATCTCAGTCCTCAAGGGTGACAACGCATCTTCATTATGATTCTTTATCAAGAATGAAGGTGTCTTGTCAGGTGAACTTTGTGCTCGTTTGTTACTCTAAATGTATTTTAAAAAATGTATCATGGGTCTTCGAGTTCGATTCCCAGCCGACCAACAAGGTTTTTGGATTCTTACTCGATTGTTTTAGGGACTGCTTGTACAGTGTTGTCGTATCCTTTGACACGACATCTTAACCTTTTATCTTTTTAAACATACATATTGAAATAATAAAGGGGATGCTGAGCCACTCTATTTACACGAATTCTTACCCTTCAAGATGACATTAAAATATATTCTACATTTTTATTAAGTACTATTTGTACCAGAAAATATATTTCTTCTATGTTCCTCGTGTAATTTTTATTATTCTTCTGCATAACAAAATAGTTATTTTTCGTAAGATTATTTAGGTTTCACCAAGAACGAATTACATTCGCGTCTCGGCATCGAAAATTATTAATTATTATATAAATTATTTATAAATTAGTTATTAAAATATTTTCAGTTTTATAATATACAGACACTTACAAACATTAACACTACACATTATACTGACTATACTTGTGGTTTAATGCCATTTCGATCAACGATATTTCACAAACCAATGTCCAATACTCGTGGGAGCACTAAAATAATTTGAAATAAAAACAAAACAGAAACCTAGTGCTTAGGAACTATTTTTCACATATGTTACTCATAAACTGTAAAACTAAGACTATTCACAGACCTAAACGACCCTTTTAGAACGTATAGTGTTATTTGACCGTGTATCTCAACGACAATTGTCTGTTTTACTTGTAAGTTTCTTATAAAGGAGTGAACAAACGAGCACATAGTTCACCTGATCGTAAGTGGTGACGTGACTCATGATATCTACATCCATCTTCAGAAAACAGTCATGATGCATGTCCGATTTCAATTTCAAGATGGAGTGCTTCGTTTCCTATAATTGAGTCCCCGGATACTTACCTTACCTACCTTGCGAAAACCAGCGCCGTTAGGCTCCAATTTCACGCGGCTATTCTATGATGGCGTGGTTCTCTGACCGAGCCGACCCATTCATGTTTCAGCAAGAAGCTAGCATCATAGCTCCTATCATTTACAGATCTAACAGTGGTAGAGCTACACTGCAGTTTGTTTCTAGCTGCAGAATGAATGACTCAGCTCGTCACCGAGGTAGGACTGCGCCCTCACAGAATACCAGCGTAAAATGGCAGTATAATATTGCTGTGTTTTGTCTGGTGAGTGCAAGAATCCGAAGACCCTTATTACTGGTGACGAGACATGCTATCTCAGTCCTCAAGGATGACAACGCTTCTGTATTATAATTCCTTGTCAAAGATGAATGTTGATGTTATAGGCCGCAGGAAAAAAAGCCTATGATGTTTTTAAAATCTTAAAGATCTGTCTTAAATCTCCACTTAAAAGTAATGATATAACATTACAAAAAAGAAGTGATGAAAAATAACTTGGTCTGTCTAAGTAACTGTGCAATCAAAACTTTAATTTCAACTCTATTCGGTTCATTACGTAATATTGCTGTGATCCGACGCCATTCGTATTACAGTCACTTTGTAGCTGAACCTTAGCTATATGTGAACCTGATACAAATCACATTCTCCGTGTATAAAATTTTATATATATTTTTAAAACTTAAAATTTGTTACTGCGTCGTGTGTTTTAACACCCTCTCTAGGTGATTTATATATGTTACTTTACTTTTTAAGTCTATTGATTAACTTTTCATAGCAGCTCTTGCATAACTAAGGTAATAAATTATAATGTACGGTGAAAAAGTGTTTTTTATACACTTAATATAAATCTAAATTATATCTTCCAAGCTGGTGAGGTAGCGATTTAACAAAAGTTAAAGAACAGTAATTATAACTAAACAATTTTTATTTCTAAAGGTATCAAACTGTCAGTGTTCACTGAGCGCAGATTATTTCAGTAACGTCTACCTCGAAGTTGGTTGTTGCTATTTCTGTAACTTTACGGGCCCAGACATGTTTGTTTCATTGACAAGGTGATGCAACTTTAAACGGGAACACCTAGTTGCTTGTTTGACTTTTAGAAGCCTGCATCGCCAAGTGTCTTTTGGTTATATTGAAACAAGAATAATCGATTTATAAAGAAATATGTTTATTTTGATAAATTATTGGATAACATGCAGCTTATTATACGGACATTCGTTACCCTCCGTGTTTCTTTTAATTTGATTAAAATATATTATTAATATTATAAAGTTGGGTTTTATTTGCTCTCACTGGTAAAAATTTCTAGTTTAGAATGTAAGTTTAAACATCAGAACTGACTAATATAACTAAATTAATTAAAGTAATGAAATTGTGGTTTTTAGGTTTTAGGGGTGTATAAAAACTAGGGGGCGCTGAAAAATAATTGATTTTCAAAGGGGGCGGTAAAAGAAATAAGTTTGATAATCACTGCATTAGATGATATACTCATCTTCGGTCTGCATATCAACCGCGTACGGAATCGAGCAGCGTATGCCCTAGGTCGTTTGCACCCGTTACTCAATATAAATAGCAAAATATCCCTGCGTAATAAAATTACTTTATACAAAGCGTGCATTCGACCTATAATGACATACGCAAGCCCGTCTTTGCGCATGCCTCCCCACATCATATTCGCCGACTTCAGGTAATACAAAATCGTTTCATGCGCAAAGGCAACCGGTACAACATGGTTCTTGCGTAAGGAAAATCTCCACAAAGTGAGCTGCCGACCATAGCAGGCTTCCCACCGATATTACGACTCTTCCGTCACACACCCAAACCCCTTGATCAAAGTGCCGCCACTTACAATCCCATTGCGAATCATAAATTCACCCGCGTCTGAAGAAGACCGAGGCACACCCTCGATGACGCCATTGACGCGATCATCAAGGCCCAAGCCCTTCATAAAACACTTGCAAGCTACAGTTGCAATAATAATAGAGATATTAAAGTAGATAATTCTTAGTCAGAAGCAACTGACGGAGCCGAGGTACGGCCCTCTCGGGCACCCTCGGGTCAGACGCTCTCGCGGAACAGGGTAACGGTCCAAGCCGAGGCTCCCTCTCAGGAGCCCTTGTGATGGTTACCCACTAATAGACACGTCTCGAATGAGCGCCAAAAATTACGGTCACCTCTCAACCCGGTCAAACTGTAGAAGCCCTTGGGCTAACAGTGGCCATCAGCCAGAGACAAAAATAATTTTAATCTTTATTTCCCGATCATGCTGACGTATTGCGGGCAAGTACGTCTACGTGGTAGAGCCACGCTGCAACATAAATGGGTCAATTCATCAAATCATCATCAAAATGGTTAAAATTCCATCAACTAATTTTGAGGAATTGGTTGAGTACATCATGATGCCATATCATGATGTACTCAACCAATTACTCAAAAAACAATAATTTTAGTATCAGAACACGACATACATCTTCTCAAATAGAAATCCCAACATATTTGCTAAATTCGATCGACGCAGACCGATAAATTCAGCACTCTTAATTGAAGGCTATTAGCAACAATTAGTCTTCGATTAGAAGAACTTAAAAGCTCGTTAAGTCTGACTATCTGGTAATAGTTTTAGAGTGGAGATACATAATTAATTATTTTTAAACATAAAAATAAGTAAATGAGAAATATTTGGCAACCGCTTTCTTGAATGGCAATGAAAATACGTTAATTCGAAGATTTTGGAATTGTTTCAGTTTTTGTTTACGGAAGAACGGTGAAGTGGCTATAATGACTACATCCATGTTAAACAATGAATAAAGAAGCAGGTTCGTCCTCAACTCGTGAAGACTAAGATTTACTTCCTCGTTCTCTCGATGTATTCTCTCTTTCACTCGCCATACGAAATACAACAGCACTAACTTACTATGTTATGCAGTTATTCTGTAAAAGCATCGTTTTCCTCGGTTAACCTACCTTGTTGCAGCTAGTTTTTACATGCAAGTTGACTATACCACGTAGACACCACATAAAGATGTTTGCTTGTTTTTATAATAGCTTACAGAAGGGAACAGTATATGGTATAACATAAGATCTTCAATAATATTTTAGCCCATTATATGCAATTGAAATCATTATGCAAGTGTCAAAATTTAATTTAAATCGAATCAAATCACCAATCATGCAACTAAATAATCATTAAAACACTATTAACTTTTAAGCCACTTGATCTTTTACTTTTTTTTATTTAAAAAAGGACAGGAATAGAATTTTATTTCTTTTTTTAGATAGTTGATTTTTATTTTTTTGAAATTGACAATCAAAAAGTAAATTAATTAAAATCTATATATATTGTTATTATCATAAAATAGACATCCCTTTGATATGTTACATTTAATAATATACTACATTTAGGTATCGCTGTGATCTATGTATTTATGACGCTCTTATTTAATTCGAAATACCTCGTTGTTACATTGTTGGAAGAGGCACAAATTTATTGACTTAAAATAAAGTCGGGCTGCTTTCTAAAAGTCCAATCCCACAAATACTATGAATACAGATGATTTAGTGGAATTGACTGAGTTGTCCCTAACCAATAGTCTGTAAGTCAACATCAAAGCGACGTGTACATGATATGCGTCTATATGAGTCTGAATTTAATAATCTATACTGAAAATCTCTATAATTTGTTTTATTTATCTTTCATTTAATCAAAGATATGTTTCGTACGCTCATCAGAATAATTTTGTTGGTTTTTTTACAGCCTATTTTTTGTCTTTTAATATTAATTCACTTACTGCGACTTCATTTTAGTTAACTCTTATAAATTAAATATAACCGAACAACTTGAGAAAAGTACACTCTTTTATATATTTTCTCGAATATAAATGTATTAAACTAATTTTACAATTTTTAATTCCCGACATTTCGAGTGTTTTCAAGCACTCGTGGTCACGGGGGAACTGAGGCGTTTGATGTCCTGTTGTCATAATTAACCCGCGCTACCGTTAGCTTTTAATGATTGGACTTAAAAATAATAATTAAAAGCTCGGAAAGCGTCGGTAATTATTATTTTTAATTAAACACTTTAAAACCCATAAACTAAGCATATTGGGTTTTCAGAAAAAAAATACAAACCCCAATTAAAAAAATTATTACAAAGCAGCAATATATAATTTTAAGAAATATATTTGCAATGTTGACTATAGATAAATATAAGCAAGCTATTATAATGTTTTCTAGAAAAAAAAAACATTAAATAATAGTACTCCTTACCCATTTTAAACATGAAATCTTAGTACTATATAAAACGACCGCGTGACGTAGGATTAACGTGTCCGGCTGTTGCGTTCTAGTACTGTACAATTTATGTATATCATAAATTAATTGTTTTCTGGGCATATTTTGCGTATGTATCATTTACATCCTTCTACCTGAATCTTCCTGTGATCTAATTGCACATGTATTACATTGAAATAGACAATGATTGACGGCCTCTGTATTTGGATAAATGCTTAAGGCATTATAATATATAGTATGCAGTTGATGTCAAATGACAGATGGTAATAATCAGAATATATCACCGTGGACGAAATCGAACAGGAGAACATCACCATCGTACCCTGCAAAGTTGACGTCATCTGCTAATAACAATAAGGTATCACCCTGACCGATTACATAATTGATAGATAATTCTGCGTAGTGTACCTAGTTCGGCCATAAGTTCTGTTACAAATGAAAATGCATTTTTTTTAATGAACTAATGTAATATTATTAAAATTTATACCTGCATATTTTTTAGTCTTAGCAAAACATAAAAAAATATTCTATTCGAAAGGTGGGCCCTTTGGCTTTTATACAGGCCTTTAATCTGTTTGGCCACGAATCTATGGATTTGTCGTTTAAACGGTTGAGGTCTGGGCTAGATGGGGGCCAGTCTTCAGCTCTTATAAAGTCCGGAAAGTTCGTTTTAAGCCAGGCTTGGGTAGTTCGTGCCTTGTGACCAGGTGCAGAGTCCTGCTGGAAAGTCCATGGTATATTTTTAAAAAGTGTATTGCTGAGAGGATTCACTACATGATGCAAGACTGTATCTTGATACACTTTTGCTGAAGTTTTCACTCCTTTTTCACAAAATTGTAGTTTTGTGACTCCTCGATAAGACACTCCCCACCAAACCATCACTGACGCAGGATGATGACCACGTTGTACCTTTCCGACCATTTGAGCAGCTTCTTTAGAACTGTGAGTATACACTTTATCATTTTCCTTATTGAAGTGTTCGTCAATCGAGAACATTTTTTCATAGGAAAAGAGGATATTTCTGTGCCTTTCACCTGCGTATCGTGACAGAAGGCGTTTTGATCGATCCACGCTCTTTAATTGTAAAGATTGATTTAGGGCATGTCCTATATATCGACGATAAGCACCGAGCTTCAGGTTTTGTTTTATAATACGCGACAGAGTCCTAGCGGGAATCTTCATTTCTCGCGATAAGATTTTTTGCGTCCTAATGGGGTTTCGAAGAATTCTGGCTTTAACAGCATTAACAGCCTTTGTTGGTCTAAAAGCACGCGGCCGCCCCGATCTTTCCTGGTCTTCGACAGAAAAAGTGTTCTTGTATCAGTTGATAGTACGATATACGAACATACGGCTGATACCAAGCTTTTGAAGTGCCTGGAATATGACCGACGACTTATGCACTTTGTGCAAACAAACTCAATGCAATCCTATTTTCTTTAACTATTCCATATTGTAATTTGATAAGGAACATGAAAAAATATGTGAAATGGCGCAAAATCGAAAGAAGTTTTTAAAATATACGTGTTCCGAATTCAAAATAATTCAAAATTTGAAAAAAAGAAAAGTTTTTATGTAACAGTATATATGACCAGACTAATTATATTATTGTGCTAAAAACATTTGCACCTATAGGGGCTCATTCCTTCTTGCTTTCTCTAGTCCTTGCTGCGATTGTTAATAATATTTAGTGGGTAAAGGAATCAAGGATGATAAGTAGCATGTAGAGGAATAAAGTTAGTTTAGTTATATTATAGAAAGAAAATGAGTTGGAATTTTCTTCGTATTTTCCTCAAAAAATTGTATTATTTCAAAAAAATATAGATTGTAAAAAAAGGTACAATGGACTTAATGCATTTTGGCATTCACTAAGTCAACCCTTGCAGTAGAGATATATAGTTAATGTATCTCTATCTCAAGAGTAGGCAACAAGTACAATTAAAACATCAATATGTATATTACATGTATGATAATAAAATGATAAAAATAATAAATAAAATATGTTACATAAATACTAATACATAATATTCACTAAAAACATAATAAATAAATAAATTGAGGCGTTACAACGAACAGTACAAAATAAAACAATTTAAATTTAACCTTATCATACGTACATGTAGAATACAAAAGTTAATATTCAAATCGCGACTTAGTCGCGGAATCGAACTGACTTTTAAAATTTATAATTAAATTCCTCAAAAATCGATAGGTAAAAAATCCGGAAATATTGTTCGCTTTCATCTCCTATTTTAAGATATTAAAATGCTTCTGTCTTATAAAGTGGAATGGGATAGGTTCTTTGAGTAAAGATCACTAATAAACTATATATATCACTTATAAATTATATTTATAAATATAATTGTTGCAATTAGTTATTTCACATGGAACGTTTTTTTTATGAAATATCATTAAAAATAATAACTTATGTAATTGTTATTAAAACCCTAAATTTCAATAAAGTAAAATAATTGACCACTTTATACCCAATCTAGAATCATCAAAGTTTAAGTTTCTAAGATATTAATATTAAAATAGACTAAATTTAATATTCCAATTCTATTTCACTCGATCCACGTTGGATCTCATTTTGCGTTAGACCCTTATATCTAGGTCCGTACACACTTAATTAAACTGTCAAACTACAAGTCTGGCTGGATTTCAATAAAGTATTCGCAAATTGCCCGTAAAGTTATTTGGCCAACCACGCACATGTATGTTTAGAATAATTATTTTAAATTAATAATAATAATAAAACAGTTTATTGCCACAGAAAAAATAAACAAATTTACATAAACAATATTTACACTTTGGAAAAGGGGGGCTGACTCAGCTTTTGCTGAAACAGGATTATAGTCCCGTGCAGAGCTTTTCCGTTACTCCCATCTCCCTTAGATGTAATGCGGGAGTCGTGAGAATTGAGGGCTTTCCGATAACCATCTATAAGTTATATTTTACAAAGTGTTTATACACAAATAAGTTTGAGCAGAGAAAGAAAGACAAGAAAACTATCTACTACTAATAACCATTATTAATATGTTCTCTTGCATGTGCATATGTCAGTTTATGTTTTAGCAGTATCTTATGCTTTTATTATTTCATTGTAATACTAGTATTTTTTACGTTAAGAGTATTGTTGTCGTTGTCGTTTTTATATTATTTAATATTACCATTTCTTTAACAGAAAAATATATAGTTTATTGTGAACAACAACGTTTTAAAATAAATATTGTCAAAATATCAATAACATATCCTTAATAAATCTTTTAAAATTAAAAATTTCTATACATATATATTTAGATGTAATAAAGTCATCGTGTATATATATATATATATATATATATATATTTTATAAATCCTTATCGTGTGTATAATTTTCATGTTATTAACACCACACACTCACCATAGTAAAATTATGTTAGATTTAATTTTCATAAATAATTATAGGATACTCCAACACTAAAATTTTGAAATAAACTAAAGCCACGACTTGTCATTGTCGCTATGAGATATAGGCTGATCCTTTTTTACTCAAAGATATAACAATCCAGCGAGTAACATGTATCCAGGGTTATATCATTTTGTTATTTTAATAAACATTTGTAGCTATATATATGAGTATATAAACAAAATGATATGTATGTAATTGATGTTAGTTAGGTATTCACACAGCAGGAAAACTTCTCATTATCTTTTTTCCTGTTCTGGATACAATTAAAGGTTTGTTTGTTGTGTTGTTGTAATTTTGTGGCAGTAGCAACGACTACAGTACATAGCTTATTTATAATCAGCTGTTTCTACTGTGGTTGACGAAATTTTCTAAAGAAGATTAGAGATATAATTAGCCTCAATATTAGCCAAATCCACTACAAGGTATACCTTCACAGCAGGTCGCCAGAGGTAATTATATCACTGATTAAGGTTGATAATGACATAATACATATGTCGCACAGTTGAATAGTAACATGAAAAGAAATAATAATGAACAATGAAAATACGGTGAAATTATTAATCAATTTCTTTAATTTTGTCGAAATAATAATAAATATAACGATTATTCATTGAATACAAAGTACGTTAAAGTATTCTACATATGCATATATCGCATATATTTAAGTACATTTATTGACAAAAATAAAGTTAAAGTTAATAATAAACTCAACATGAACACTAATTTCGATTAAAAATTTAAACACAAAGTGCAAATCCATGCAGCAGTCGACGCCAAATTCAGCATAGTATAACTAGATGGGCAGACGACAGCTTACTCGGCGGGATATTTGCAACTCACGCGAATAGAATAATCAATAACTACAATAGTATATTAACAATGTACCTTTTCACAAGAATACTCACTAAACATTGAACACTGCAACGCAATAAGGACGAAGTTTCAGACAGTGTCCATAAATGTGTCAGTAATAGAAAACTTATACTAGGTTAGTATGTAAGAAAATTTAACACTATATTGGATGTGCATAGCGATCGATTCGCAGTTTCTATCACACAAAACTCACTTAGGATGCTGCTGGATCGGCTTCACATGAGACTCTTTTTATTATACTCTTAAATTATGTTATCTATACATTTTAGAGTTCCATTTTTGTCCATTGATAAATATATTAAGAAAGTAACTATTCGTAAAATTTTCATTGCAACAAATAGTCATGCAAATGCTTCTCATAGTTTTTACAAATTAAACAAAAACATAATAATTTGACCACTGAACACATTGATTTTAATTTTGATATTTGGTTTAATCTGTTAGTAGAGTAGTAGAGTAAATACTGATACTAAATGTACGATAACATAGATTAATTAACTTTTTATTTAAGCTTTAAGAGTTTAAATTAGAATAATAATAAATTCAATTTAAGATTTTCTTTATTATTAGCTTCTAAGATGTGATAATTTTCCAATTGATTTGATTGTGAAAGGTCATAATGCCTCACTTGTTTCATTTTGTTGTAAGCCCCGGAATAATGGTGAGCTGAATTTGCATAAATCTTTGTCTTCACATATAAAGCCTTACTTAATTAGCAAATATTTCGTTTCTTGAGAAGGTATAACTTGAAGATACGATAGTTCTATGATTTTTTTCAAATTTCTGAATAAGATATAATATATGAAACACTTTCTTGGTGGCGAAGATCAGTACTAGTTCAAATACGCTTAACTTATTGTAAGTTCTATTGTTCTCATCTCTGGATCATCAAAGGTCTCCTATAACTACTACTCCGTTTGACCGCTCTCAACGTTCTGTCTTCAATCACCGTCACCCTTGTGATTTACTATTAGCTGGATCGTTTTTGTACGTAAAGGGATGATATCTCTCTTTTCGTGTTCTCTCATCTCATGAGGTTATTCTGAAAACATGTTAAACATAATTCCTGCCACTAAGTTTACCATCGTACCACCATCTGCCACCGAGATAGTTGGCAGTCTACAAACGTTACACACTCAATTTCTTGCCGTGTACAGTGGAATTGTGAACGCATGCTCCCAAATGCGAACCTGAGGCCTTCAATAAAAGTGCATATTATAAATAACCGTTTGAAACTACAAGTAACTTTTCCAGTGCGACCAGTTAATAACATTAACTTCCATATCACCGTGGTTGATTTATTTAAATTATAATTTCAAAGTTAAGAAAGTGTAAAAATTTAAAAAATATAAGTATATTTAAATTATCGTAATTATAAATGTAACCAAATAGTTTTATTTAATTTATATATAAGTGTGGTTTTAATGTAATTAATAATAAGTATATAACAAAAATATATCAACATTTTTAATGAAAAATGCTACTATATATACATTTCATGACAGCTTTTTCGTTACATTTTACAAGTAGTTTTATAAGCAAATAACATTTTCTGGACTCAGTGTAACTTATCATAAAATGTCGTTTTTATGTTAATCTACTTCCTGGTCTCTATAAAAGCAGGCATCAAAATTGAATTTCATAGAAAGCACACCAAGTAACACAGAAGTTACACAAAACTGAGATGCTAAGCCACTTGCTCTCGTGTTCAACAGAAAGCTAATGTAGTAATTGTTCCAAATTTAAAAAGAGAAAGACTATTATTTTTAAAAACTTAAGACGAGTTAAATTATGTGTATATTGGTAAGGGTATTAAGTGATATTTAAAGCTGAAATTCAAGAATTAATAATTTTATTAATATTAGTTATTGATTTTTTTTTTATCTGCATCTAATAAAATTAATAATCATTAATTTATAACTTTCATTAGCATAAGGACAGTAAAAATGTTATCTAGCTTTTAGTTTTTTAAAATTCATTTGAATTTTAATAGAGAGATACACTTTCCGCGAAAGGTATTTCATCTGCCAACCGTAGAAGCTCTATGCTTTTTGTGGGGTGGTGTTGGGTATTAAATATTTTACATGTGCTCGGGAAATTTACTACCCATTTGTTATATCAACCGGTGGAATGTAGAGAAAGAAGTAAAGGCTAATTTTTATTTTAAACTAAGATGAGTTGTAATTTGTGTATATCCGTTAAGTAAAAAATGCACCAGCTTTACTTGCACACTAAACGCTTTCAATAATTCACGCATTAAGCAAATTAAAATATTATGTTTTAATTTATGGTAAGTTTATATCCATTTGGTTTTTTTTAAGAGTAATTATAATATTCTCTTAAACCAATTATATATAAAATTAAAGTAGTGTCTCTAAAAAAATATTAGATTTCTATAAGAGCATTTAAATTTTACCAGGAAGTAATTACATATATTTTCTACAAAAAAAACTTCAATATTGATTCTATATTGTATCTTAAAAGTGGCTTTAACAAAACTAAATACTTAATTCTCATCTGCACTATTTATGTTTGCATAAAAAGGACGAGACAAATCGATGTTGCAGCTCATTGCATATAAACGTATATTTGAAATATGAACACCAAAATGAAATCATTAATTTCATAAATTTTATTACAATGCGGTGCGGTGGGGATACAGTTTCCATAATAGGAAAATTTTCGCAACGAAATGCTTTAAGTAAGTAATTCCGTGTTAATTAAAATTTCACTGCTGTTAATCAAATTTCAAATTAAAAAATCGATGTAATCAATTATTTATAAGGTTAATTAATTTTTAGGTTAATTATTCCAATGCATCCGTGCAAATCGTTCATCATAAGAATATACAATCTTTCATACGCTTTTCTTTCATGATTACCATTTGAAAAGATTTTACATTCATCGTGACGAAATTATGATTTTGATTTAATGATCATGTTGGCAGATCTATGTGCTTGCAAATTACCGTTTGTAAGTGGTCAGCCACGCTTCTTTCTATAAAATTAAAGCTACACCTTGGCCACCATTTAATCGCGGCAGCACAGTTACTGAAGTTACTTAAGAGTATACTTTGGTAGATGATATTCTCACGTGATGTTGACACCATAAAGCGCTTTGATGTAGCTTTACTAGACTATTTCTAGGGCAGGTACAAAACCGGTCGAGCTTTAAGAATACCCATAGAGGTTGTTGGTACCTTTTTTAGGTTCATTTTTTATCTTAATAGTATAAAGCTAATACCATACATGATTGGTAGACTATACTAGCCGAATAAAACGAATAGGTATTCTAAATATTTTATTAAAGAAGGTTATCGTTTTTTATATATATCGAATGAAATTTTTCCAGTTCTACTTTGATTTATATTTCATTTTCTATCTAATCTTATATGAAAGAAAAATTTCAATGAACACGACTCCATATCGCTAATAATATTCACTATATATCAATATTGTATCAATTTTAAAAATAAATAATTTTAGGTCAGTAGTATCCATCTAGCTTAGATTTTCCTTTAACTAAGATTACATAAATTCGCAACACTGAAAGCATGATACCATAGTTAATCATTAATTTAAAAAATGGTTAAGTAAGTAAAGATTTTATTATTCCCCAACACCTTGAGCACAACAAATTAAGTGATACAATAAATTAAACTATTCACGACACGCGTTTGTAATTCAGCTCGTGTTTCACATCATGAAATATACCTCACAAAATGAGATTGGTCAATCTTACTTACATATTACTTTACTAAAGTTTATCTAATAATATATTTAAACCCATGTAATGTATGATAAAACATAAAGTTTAGTAAACTGTACTCCAAAAAATCTTTATGCAGGTTTTTGACAGTCATTAAAATTACATTTTGTAGAATACGGATATTACGAAGCAGTTGCAACAAGCTTAATACATTATTAAACTTAATAAGTTCTTGATAAAAATTAAATTAGAAAGCATTTGATTTATAGATTTAAAATCTAAGATTCGAGACTTGAGTGAATGAATGAAAATGAGTGAGTGAATGAAATAATTTTTATTACCTATATACTTTACATACTTATTTTTATTCGAAGATGATGATTAGAAGAGAGGGAGGAGTAGGATTTGGAAATAGTAAGAAGATAAAAGAGATTGAAGTTTACGAATTCGGGTTTCGTCTTTGATTAATGAAGTATTAAGATCGTCTATTAAAAAGACTTGTTCATAGGTAAAAGAAAGGACATAGCAGGAGTTTTTGTTCATATTTGCATCAGTGTTCGTGTTTGCAATACTTTCTCTAAGTTATTAAAGTTATTACAAAGCAGCTTAACTATATTATATATTTTGTGAACAGGTATTAGGAAGGAAGTTGAAAACGAAGCCTGGGGTTCGAGCAGCATACTTAGCACATAAATAGTAGTACAATAGTGGAACATGAAATAAAATAAATTAAAATTAGGAACACTCTTAGTTCAACATGATAACAATAACGATACGACTAAATTAGTAGTCACAAATAATACCTAGTCATAATGTGTGTGTCAAAGTACACATTTTTCATACATTTTCACATATCGTACAAACGCTAATCAATGGAATCTTGATTACGTAATTATGTATGGACGAGTTGTTACGCTTGTATAAATCCTTGAATTCGATTTCAAGTCCAGGCCAACATTTTAGTTGTTAGAATTTTTGTAAAAGATGTGTTCGTTTTTATCATCAATTTTTCATCCAATATTATGACATCAAGTATAATTGTTTTGTTGTTCTTAATTTATTAATTTGTTATGAAATTATTTACTTAAGTAAAAATATAAAAGTAGTTTAGTAATATAAAGAAGCGACTAAATAATACTTACTAATAATTATAATAACCTGAAAATAGGGTTTCATTTTCGACCCTTGTACCACGGCCTCTACACACTTAATTAATCTGTCTCAAATTTCAAGCTTTTGTTACAACAAATAAATTGAGTGCAGACGTTATCTATATGATTATTGATTTAAATGAGTTTTTATTTTTATTTATAAATTATTAAATATTAAAACACCTTTAAAAGTTTAGTACGAAACATAGCAACGTTACGTTACTACTTCATGCATGTTCTATAACTGAGTTGTCGATCTTCGGTTAAGCCGGTCCATTCAAGCAACCGCAAGAAACTATCAAAGTTGCAGTAACTTTGATCTACTACTGCCAAAATTAAAAATCCAATTTATACTTTTCAAAAGTAACACGGTATGCGTTTACCCTTAATTATGTTAAATGTTTTTTAATTAATATTTTTTTTAATTACATTGAGAGTAACAAACGAGCACACAGTTCATCTGATGGCAAGTGATTCCTGTGGCTCATGACATCTACATTCATCCTTGACAAGGAATCATAATGCAGATGCATTGTCATCCTTGAGGACTGAAATACCTCTTCACGAGTAATACTTACCCAACGAAACACAGCAACGTTATGCTGCTATTTTACGCTGGTATTCTGTAAGGGCGTGGTCCTACCCCGGTCGAGCTGATCCATTCATTCTGCAGCAGATACAAACTAGTTCTACCACTGTCAAAAGTGTACTTTAGAAAACATATTGTTTCTTTGATATTTTATGATCTTAGTATAAAATTATTTATAAACTTTAATATATATTATTTTGTCGTTATTTATCACACAGTATTACAACACAATATCTCATATGTTATATATATATAATAGATAAGATAAGAAAGGCGATCCTAGTGTAGCTTTTAGTGTTAATTTTGATCATAACAAAATGATTCCTGCAGCTTATGACACAAACATTCATTAAATTTCACACCTAATCATTAAAATGGCATGCATTGTGTATATTGGAATACACTTTCCTTTTATTTAAATGTTATTTATTTAACTTGTTATTAATATAAAGTAATAAATTTAACACCAGCAAACGCGAGAATTTCGGAGGGGCCCAGTTTATCGTCTCTTATAAAATATGCAAGAGTTTTAGAAGAGTACATTACAGTAAAAGCCTCTAACGTGTTCAACTGTAGTGTTGTTAATAATTGCATACTGTTATAGATACCCATTTAGTTTTAGATCTTTCTAACATTATATACTAGATTTTGTAATCAGTTAAAAGAAATATTCTTTATTCTGTATCATATTTATTTGTAATATTTGTTTTCTTCATCTTTTCCGTATCGCGATCGATGGATGCTTGGAGTATAAGATATATTGGACGGTTGTACCCATCCCAGTTTAAATATTTTTTTTACAAAGGATTTTCTTTTCGTTTCCGTTCTAACCTTTTACAGGAAAATAAGAATAAATGTTTTCCATTATTAAAAACACTTACTAATCACCATTCTTTTAAGTTACCGCTCATTTCTCTTGTCTCGTGTTGTTGAAACATAACAATAATTTAAAATCATAACGTTATTAGCTATAGAAACAAAGATATACAACGTATTTTCTTTTTCATTTCTAGACATCGAAACATAAAAGTATCAAATTAACTTACTTTATTTATTTATCTTTTATGTACACATAGAATTTATAGAAGAAATATAATAAGAAAGTATTTATAAAGGCGCAGCTTATTTTAAAAAGAAAAATCTCTTCCAGCAGGCGTGGTGTTGCGGACGTTTATCGAAAAAGATACAGTATACTCAGGAAAAAAATACAGGCTATATAATATAGCCTGTATTTCGTGAGTATACTGTTTCTTTTTTATTACCTGTATTTCCAAATATATGCATAGAATAATGCATAGAATATACATAAATAATAAATATAAAAATATTATACCATACGATAAGTTATCATGATATTTCATTACATATGCAGCTGAATAAAGAAGTAGCGTTCTCTTACTAGTTGTTTAACACCCTAGTTCTAGTGACATGGTTTTTTCAGGAAGAACGGTCCACTAAGGTACTTGAGATAGAACGATTTTTCATAGAAATTAGTTATATAAAAAGCAAATTGATAAAGGGATCTAAGCTGCTATTTGCAGGCCCCATCAGGCGACAATTAATGAGCGTATCTAAATTCAAAATGCGATTGTAACCGAAAACACCAAGAAACAGCTCTCTGGAGTGCTGTAATGGCATATTCAAGGTAATGTATACTATGAAATTAATATAAACATCCCTTCTTTATAAATATATAAGTAATGAATTATATCTATAAGGTATGTACATAAATAGGTTATAATAATACAATATCATAAATTGAAGCGAAATTATAATTACAATTAGTATAATACAATTTTAAATGTCAAATATGACTTAAAGCTTAACAATAAATCTTGGTATAGAATTATTATTAATTATTGTAAAATCGTGAAAAGATTTTGTTTGTCCGTGCTTTGTGCATGCTAATCTCCATAACGGCTGACCCAATTTGGATGTGGTTGGGAAATTGGTAGATGTTAGTGGATTTTCACTGACGTATGGAGATAATATTGGGCTAAATAAATAAAAAATTTAGTATTTGTTTCACTTCAACAATTGATTTTTCCAAAATTAAATAAAAATTAAAGTGCGATCGACAGGATGTCGCACACACGTCGAAAAAAAACCACTGCTCGGTTACGCGTACAACATCGTGGGCACAGCTCGAAATGCATATATTAATTATTTAACGTTACATAACAAGTTAAGTTACGGATAAACTTTTAAAGCTTTATTAAAGAATATATAATAAATCACATTATGTATATATGCTTTTTCATATATTAAATAAATTTGAAAGTGCGACTAGCGCACATTCGACATGGCGTCGTAGACACGTCGGAAGAAAAGCACTGCTCGGTTACGCGTACAACATCGTGGGCACAGCTAGTAATGCATATATTAATTATTTAACGTTACATAACAATTTAAGTTACGGATAAACTTTTTAAGCTTTACTAAAAAATATATAAATCACATTTTGTACATATCCTTTTTCATATTTTCATATATTGCTATACTTTTTCACTTCACTTATGTAGTAAATCTTTTACTAATTATTAATGATAATAATAATTATAATGCCGAATAAATTCTCTTCATACGCTCTGATAGTATGTCACTGGTGGATATTTTATTTTCTATTGAAGTAAGTATAAAGTAACCTTTGTCGAACACTTATGTAAACACGAACTAGCGACCCTGTTTAAATAGGGAACACTTATTTTCACCGTATCATATCTATTCCTATCAGTCCTAACAGTGGTAGAGCTACGCTGCAGTATGTTTCACAGAATACCAGCGTATAATAGCACTAAAATGCTGCTTTGTTTCGTCTAGTGAGTATAGGGATCCGACTTTTACGAGACTTTTATTACTCGTAACGAAGCATTACATCTCAGTCCTCATGGGTGGCAAGCAAAAAAATGCAGATGGCATTACAATTCCAGGAAGGATGAATGTAGATATCATGGGTCGCAGGAATAACTAACCATCAGGTGAACTGTATGCTAGTTTGTTAATCTTCGATGTAATAAAAATAAATATCAATTACTATTCATTATTTTTTCATATTTTTATAGTCATTCATGGTTTTCTGTGTCTGTCTTATTTATCATGGTGAACTGTGTGCTAGTTTGTTAATCTCGATGTAATAAAAATAAATATCAATTACTATGCATTATTTTTTCATATTTTTATAGTCATTCATAGTTTTCTCTGTCTGTCTTATTTATCATGGTGAACTGTGTGCTAGTTTGTTAATCTTGATGTAATAAAAATAAATATCAATTACTATTCATTATTTTTTCATATTTTTATAGTCATTCATAGTTTTCTGTGTCTGTCTTATTTATCATGGTGAACTGTGTGCTAGTTTGTTAATCTTGATGTAATAAAAATAAATATCAATTACTATTCATTATTTTTTCATATTTTTATAGTCATTCATAGTTTTCTGTGTCTGTCTTATTTATCATGGTGAACTGTGTGCTAGTTTGTTAATCTTGATGTAATAAAAATAAATATCGATTACTATTCATTATTTTTTCATATTTTTATAGTCATTCATAGTTTTCTGTGTCTGTCTTATTTATCATGGTGAACTGTGTGCTAGTTTGTTAATCTTGATGTAATAAAAATAAATATCGATTACTATTCATTATTTTTTCATATTTTTATAGTCATTCATAGTTTTCTGTGTCTGTCTTAAAACATAAGCTAAACATCTAGTTTTACTCACAGGTTCAATTGATCGAAAAAAAACTAAATGAGATGAGCAAATTACTGTACACTAACAACACTACATTTCATTATTCCTCTTTATTCATATATTTACACATAAATGATTCATGCTTGTTTGCTGGGAATCAGTTTGAATCGGATCGGATTGGACACAATTATTCATTATCGATACAAAGCCCTTTGAGCCCTCCGCATTGACCGTTAATCTGGAGCTCGAATCGGTTACGTGTAGGTTGAATTGTACTAGGTACCTATTTCGTGATTCTATACAAAGAGTATCTTTTTTTTTTGTCTTTTTTTTAGTATGTTTCATAAACAAAATTCAGCAAGTGAAAGTGTAATTTGTGTGAATTGTACATATCCTTATATAGCATGAATATTTTTCAGTGATAATTATGATTATATCCCGCTGGTTTATTTCAACCACAGCGATTAACCGCACAGTTCATATTATAGTGACGTAAAGATTAACGCAAACGCAGAGGCACTCATTTGTGTCCCCCTTTTCCAATGCATGTGCATTAAGATCGGAGGAAGGTTAACAAGCAAGGTGGCTTAACGCATTTGCGACTTCTCTAGTGTTGCAGATCTTCATGGGCGGCGGTGATCACTTATCATCGGATGGGCTGCTTGCTTGTTTGCCAACTATTCCATAAAAAAAAGTACAGATTCAGTACTAAAAACACGGGACATAAACAATATAACCCCAACGAAAAGCCTGCAATTGTTGTGAAGCTCCTTTATATTACCTCGGCTGGAAATCAAGAACACATCAGCCAAGTACTCTCATCATCCTTGTATTATATTTTGTTTTATAACATAGATTTACTCAATTACTAATTAAATTAACTTTTACTTTTTGATACTAATTCACAGAAGATTTTTTTATGATTTAGTTACAAGATACGGTACAAAGCCAAAAATATGCTCTGTGGTTGCCATCATTTTCTATTACCGTTTACTCACTTGTTTATTCTTTATTATTATTTACTAATATGTAGGTCGTACCAGGCAACCGCAAGTAAAAGTATTTCATATATTTGTTATTATTTATATACATTGTTATTTGTGGTTTATGTATAACGCTTACAATCTCTAAAACCTGCGTGGCATCTTGTTAAATGCGCAAACAATTGTGAAAATGTGGAAGATGTTTTAATAATATTTCGGGGAAAAGATAGCGACGGAATAAATTGCTTTCTTAAATCTTTGTGGATTATTGAGGTTGATTGAGGCTTTTATTCATCGTAAGAAACGTTATATATTTTGCTTTGATATATATCATTAAAAGGGTAAGAAACATAATATTAAATAAGATTAGAACGATTTTTTTTTAAATATGAGACAGCAAACCAGCAAATATGTCATCTGGATAAACATATTCGCCATGAACATTTGTAGAACCAAAGGCGTTGCCAATACTTTGCCTGCATTAATGGAAACCTTTTCAGTCTTTTGTTTCAATGTAGTTGGAAGGTAATACCGATGTTGAAAATTGACACTTTTTGTCACATTGTAATAGTTTAATTGCTCGTGGTATAAAGTGATGCATAAAACGCAATATAGTGAACCGCCAACCAAGATGGTGATGGTGGAATTTAGTTTAAGGTGGGTCACACATATAAAATTAAAAAGCTCTTAGGAGGACTGCTACGGACTATACTTAAATACATAGCTAATCACTAGGCACTAACTAACCCATAATTAAAAGCCAAACTCGTATCATATGTCACTAATTATTAAATCGTACTGTGCCTTTTAAGTATACATAACAATCTGTCTTACTCTGGTTGTGCTTTTATTCGAATTATAATGATACTGATATTCGACTCGTCTGAAATACTCTAGGTATAATTAAGCAACTTATCATTCGGAAACTTTATAAAAGATTATTTGTTTCGAGTTTCCTGTAAACAAGTAACTGTAGGACTATTGATAACAAAGAAATAAAAAGTGCCTGTTCTGATGCGAATACTGACTATCTTTAAAATATTTAATTATGGATAAAATAGTAACATAATTCTATTTTACATAATAGTATTCCACTTTATGATGGAAAAATTATGGAAAAGTTTATTACTAGCCCGACGTTGACATAACTAATTAGATTAAAAATTTAAACACAAAGTGCAAAGCTATGCTGCAGTCCGTGCCAAATTTAGCGCGGCGGAACTGGACGGGCAGACGACAGCCTTCCGCGGGACATTTAAAGCCGATACGAGTAGAATACAAATAAAATTACTTTAAATAATGGAAATGTAATAAACAAAGGGTTTTATTTGGATGAATATTATGGTGCACGGTAGCTATATAAAATTATTTATCTTAGCTCTTAATTCTAACCTCCGAGTCCTCTGTCCTCCAGCTGCAATCTGAAATTAATCACCAAATGTCACCAAATCAGTTTTTTTACTTTGTTTGTTTTTTACTCCTTAGCGCAATTAATAACTCCGGTAGTAGTCTTACCTCGCAATTGCGGTCATGATCAATGGATGCTTCCTGCTTATTAATCTTAAAGATTTCATTGCGGACCTTTTATTGCGGACAAATAATAAACATGAGGACATATTCGCTTTTTTTCTTGTATCTTTGTCTTTTTTTTTCGAGACATAATATAAAGGTGGACCTTAATCATTTTGCTATAAAAAGTGTAACCCAAACATGCAGGCTCATACTGTTTGTTTGACTTGATTGGAATTGCATTTACATTTCGACTGATGTTGCATGGGAGTTCTCAGGGTTAGCGTTCAGTGAATTGAAAACCCATCACACGTAAATAATGTCACAATTAAATGAATATGTGTTCGTATGTATCAACGGAAAAACCATATATTTTCATTTATTATATTTCTGCTATCAAAGTCGTACGCTTACCGTTGATAGTAAAGTAATCGCTTCCGACTTCGCTTGGAGTAAACCGCTTCTCGGCTCAAATTCATCCAACTACAGGCTTATTACCATCATATCCTTGTTCTCCTTTAACTATACCACTAAAAACTGTCAAATTGGACTCCGAGAGACAATATTTCATACCACTCGCAACTCTATATGCCGCCAGTTCGAACTCACATGTAATACTTTTCTCACTTTTGGGCAAGAGCAACGATGTACTAGCTTCTTCTATTTAACCGATCCAAAGGAAAACGAACCGAATTCGACCAAGTTCTTTCCGGTCGTCTTGATACATTGGCTTTATTAATATTGACTATCTATGCGACTTTTGTTGCATTTGCCACGGGGAAGTTTCCGAGGAATTGAGTTTTTCAACTATTGAATCAAATACTTGCTTCTGATGTGCAGATATTCATGGATGTTGGTGATCCATTCTAGTTCGTTTGCCCCTTTTACTTTTATAAAACAAAACCATCACATGACAATTGGTAAATCTATTACCGTATACCCGAAAAAGAATTAGGCGATAGTATAGCCTAAATATGAACAAAAAACAAAAATGTGATGTAATATTTGCATTTTAGAGTTCAAGAGGAAAAATATTTGGATAAATCTGTAGTTTTCGAACATACGGTATAATAATCGTGAGTTATCTAAAAATCATCATAAAAGACATTCGAGTTATTTAAAAATATGCGTTATAATTACTTAACCTTAAGATAAATACAACTTTTTATTGATTAATACTGTAGAAATAATTAAATAACATTATACTCAGCAAGATATTTTAATAATTAAATAATTTTGCCAGGAGATATCTGCTCGAGAGAGCTGTCTAAAGTTGAATCAGCTTGTCAATGAAACAAACATGTCTTGTTGGTAAAGCTCCAGGAATAGCGAGAATGTATCGTCGGAGCAAACACTATCGAAATGGTCTGCGATCTGTGAGTACTGACGCTAGATAGTATTACAAATAGAATGAGAAATTGATCACATTAATATGTCGCATTGATGCAAGTTTATTAGGAAATTTTTGGATTTCTACTTAATTAAAAAAGCTTATAACTTGATTATTACATACTTTATTTATTAGCTCTCTCTTTCTAGCTGCAGAATGAATCGGTCCGCTTGACCGGGATAGGACCACGCCCTCACAGAATATCAGCGTAAAATAGCAGCATCATGCTGCTGCTTTTCGTTTGGTGAGTGTAGCGAACCTTTATTACTTGTGGTGGAATGTCATGTCGACATTCCACCTCAGTCCTCAAGGGTGTCAACGCCACTGCATTATGATTCCTTGTCAATGAATGATATCATAAGAATGATGAATGTACATGTCATGGGCTTCAAGATTCACTTACCATCAGCTGAACTGGGCGCTCGTTTGTTACTCTCAAAATAAATAATAAACATATGTTGAGGTCAATTATACTCGACAGTAATGAAAGTTAAAAAAATCAGGGTGTAAGTAAAACTATTTTTATTTTACTATATTGTGTAGCCTTGATAAGCATTGGAAAAAAATGATTACCTATATGAGGCGACGAAGTTTGAGTTTTGCGTGAAAGGGTACGTGTTATACGAACATGCTTCGTTGTAGATCTGAGCTAAACGATAACAGTACAATCAAATCAGTACAAAATAAAGCCTTATAATCTATCAACGACTAATTAATTTATATCTGTTTAATTGCTTTTAAATTACATATGGAATATTAATTGTCATTTTATTAAATTATTCTCATCGTTATCAAGTGTATTTAAACATTTTGCATCCCACGTTCTTCTTAAAAAAAAAGACACGAAATAGTGGATTAAATTTTGTTTCAACAACAGCTCTGTCCATCCAAGACGATTTTGCTCTACTGGTGGTCACTAATTGGTCTTTGTTTAATTTCTAAAATAATTACCGATGTGAAAGTCGTCACATCGTCCTACAGTCTCATGGACACCCATGTTCTGAATCAATGGGGGAATGGTCTTATGTCCATTCACCAAATAGATATACATATATGTAATTGGTAAACGAGTTATACATTATACAATTATTTTTATAATATTTCTGTGTCTACTCTCTACGCATTGTTATTAAAAAGTTTTGTTGGTGTGCACATTCTTTTGAAGAGTTAAAATTTCTGATTATTCTATAATATTCTTCTATTGTCATCGAAAATTTTAAGTTATAAAACAAGTTTGTTATGTTTGCGAATCTTCATAGGAATTTTAATATTTGAAAAAGTTTCTCTTGAAATTAATCATTCACAAGTTCTGACGGAGCCGTTGCGGTTGAATGACTGCCATGAATGAATCCCCCGAATGTAGGTTACATTAAAATCATTTTCAATCTTTCGAAATTTGTGATTTATTTATTGCATTCATTAAATAAAAAGCTTGAAACATTTATTTTTATACAGGGTTGGGCCTAATTATGGTGTTAATAAAATTAATGCAAAATGGAAAATCTCTTCCTGTTCTACAACGCGGTAATCACTAAAGGAATCTTTCCGAACACCTGGAAAGATGACGTCATAGGAATCCTTAAGCCGTCGAAACACCCGACCCAACCTCATATCGGCTTATCAGGCTCCTAAAGACACAAAAACGCCTAATCTCTCAACTATAGAGTTATTTGATCGTCAAATACTTAGGCGTCACATTAGATGAAAGACTCACCTTCGGTCTGCATATCAACCGCGTAGGGAATCGAGCAGCGTTCGCCCTAGGTCGTTTGCACTCGTTACTCAATAAAATAGCAAAATGTCCCTGCGTAATAAAATTATACTATACAAAGCGTGCATTCAACTCATAATGACATACGCAAGCCCCGACTTTGCATATGCCTCCCCGCGTCTCATTCACCGACTTCAGGTAATCCAAAATGGCTTAATGCGCAAGGCCACCGGTGCGCCGTGGTTCTTGCGTAATGAAAATCTACATATAGATTTTGAGCTCCCGACCATAGCTCAGTGCCTGAAGGTGGCTTCCCTGCTGCCGGCTGCCGTCACACACACAAACCCGCTGATTGTGAGTGCCATATCTTACAATCCCATTTCGAACCACAAATTCACCTGCGACGATCCCGACGAAGCGATCACTAGGGCCCAAGCCTTGCTCAAAACACTACACACTAACATTGCACCAACTTACCGCCCCCGCTGACGGCGAAGACGATAAGTTGGTACGATGTTGCCGATCAAGGTGCAGTCTCGGTTCTGTTCAATGTTGGCGTCGCAAACAGAATTATGCGCGTTCCTACCATATCTCAGGCCGGTCTTATACCAATTAGTGTAATTAGGAGCGATAGCTCGCTGGAGTTTCTTGCGCCACTTCTACTCCAGCGCCAACGCAGCCAAAGTGATGGCTCCCTCTCAGGATCCCTTGTGATGGTTACCCATTAATAAATGTCTCGGATGACTGCCCTAAGTGCTCGGTCACCTTTCAATCCAATGAAGCTGTGTAAACCCGCGGGCGTGTAGTGGAAATGAAAAGTAAAATATAAATTCTATGCAACTCTGCGGGAAGTCAATGGACGCAGATTGCTCAGAATCGTATTCTGTGGTAGTCTGTGGAGGAGTTCTATATACTAATATGAACTAATGAGAGCTGACTTGATGGTGGTGATGATGAAAGGAGAGTCAAAACTAGTAAACAAAAGAAGAAAATAGACTTTTTCGAGAAACTAAAAATGATTAGACAAAATTTAACAATAACTTCATGCACCCATCATATATTTCTATATGATTATATCAATTGCGTTATAAATTTACATTTTTAAAAAGTATAATTAACTTTATGGCTGATAACTAAACAAAAGACAACTACATGACGTAGTGGAATCATATAAATATGAAACCTGAGGATATTAGATTTGTAAAGCGTTTTTGCAAGAACTTTAAAAATGAAACCACTTATATATATATATATATAAAAACTGACATTTCAAAATTCTTCATGTCAATAAACATGTCCTAAAACAGATCAATTTAACTATTCCGCATACTCCCCGGTACCTATTCGGAATACCTTGAATATTCCATTCTGCTGGTCTAATACAATGGACAAGTATACTTCTCTGCTTGCGTACGTATAATGAATTGACCAAAGATTATTAATTACATTGATATTCTTAATTATGAAGACAGCAAGGTTATATTATACAATAAAGTGTATTTCTATTTAATTTATTGTTTAATTTTTTATTATTCGCCTTTTCTAAATTGTCACATCATTTCTTATTTTGAATTATGTGATGAATAAACATAAAATTTTAGGTTAGATATGTAAATTTTTAAAACACAATTTTTTTATATATACCTATGTCTGTAGAATATATACATTAATATTTATAAAACATAATCGTCATGAGAATAAAATGAAAATAGATTTTATTTAATATGTATCTTTCTAAATAAATAAATAAAATAAATAGATGTAGAAATTTCTTAATGTTGATTTAATTCGCAAATTCTCTATGTGCCTTTTTTCTTTGAGTTTAGCTGCAGTTATAAACTAATGATATTATTTCACTTTCTATCACAGTTTTCGGGGGTTACAACGGGCTAGCTTTTGAATCATTGAGGATGGATTATATAAACTCATAATTGGAACTGAATAGAAGAGGAAATAAATGAAAACCAGAGAGTTCTTATCATACATAGCATGTACTGATAGATAAACTGAGTGTTATTTTATCACTGTTTCTTATTAATGTAAAGCCTTCCTAGGTCAGTAATAATACAATAATATTTAGACGCCATTATTGCTTTAGTAGTGTACGGTAATCATGAAGTGATTATTTATACACAAATTAATATAACTTATGAGTAAGTTCTTAAGATATGGCATAAAATAAAAAATATATTTATTATAATTCAGGACGTACATTAATATATATAATCTTAGACAGACATAAAACGTAATGGATCTTGATAATATCAAAAGTTAAATAAAATTAATGACAAAAATATTTAATAAAAATAAAACATTTATTACAATTACCTACAATTTCCCAGTCGTCAATTTAATTCCCTGGTTTATACCAATGAGTATTCAGTTTTTTTTTCTTTCGGGCTGGTGGCCACTGTTAGACCGAGGGCATTTACAGCTTCACCGGGTTGAAAGGTGACCGAGCGCTGAGGGCGATCAACCGAGATCTTTATTACTGGCACAAAGGTTGCCGATAGGGAGCCTGGCTTTGATCGTCACCCTCTTGAGCGGGAGCGACCAACTCGAAGGCGCCCGAGAGAGGCGAACCTCGGCGACGTTATTCAGTTGTAGTAGAATTCGTACGTACAAAAACACGCTTACGAGTTTTTCTATTGCGCTGTCTACCCTATAGTTCGAAAGCATAAATATAAAATAATAATATAAAATATAAATGCCTTGTCTCGTTACAACGTAACATTAATAGGGCTGGGATTATGTTTTATATCAATCATAATTATCGATTGGTACTAATATCATTCGCACCTGCATATATTATGATGAAATCAAACTAGAGGAATAGGAGATTACACGTTTTTATTATTATAACAACCCAAATTACTGTCAACGCCTAAAACAGATTTGGAGTCGCTAAAACAATCCTATAATCGATTCATTATTATTTATTTATAAGATATATTTAATATAAATTTAATTATTGATTCTTGACCATATATTATATTACCAAAGTGAACAACGCACTCCCAATTTAATAGAATAATTTTTCTACATGTTTACATGAATCGTTAAATAATGTTAATATTATATTTGCTGTGAAAAATGGTTCTATGTTATATCTACCTCAAAGACGCAACTAGAAAAAGTAGATTAATAGTGGTCATAATACTAAAAAAAAATATTCATAATATTTTTTTTAATAAAAAGTAAACTTAATCTTAGAATATAAAAAGAAAAGTTTTTTTTGATTTATGTTATTCGCAAGCGGTAATTTATAGTCTGTGGTTAAAATAGAAGCGCGAGTAGCGTCCCTATTCGTGCGCTTTACAAATAACGTATGACAATGCATCGCGTAAACTTTATCGTCACAAAATACAGAACACGTTTTGCGTGATTTCAACGACAGCTTTCAAGTCAAGGTACAATTATATAAACTATAAGTGCGATTACATATAAAAGATTTAAATTAATTAGTCAGTAATTACCAAGAAAGGGAATTAATAGGCATAATAAAAGTATAACTTTAGGCACTTCGAAGTTTTTCAAATAATTTGTTGAACCGTCTAAAACATTAACAAAGTCTTCACACTGACAGTAGTTCAGCGAAGAGACAATGTCAATATTCGACTGTTACGCAGCGCGCTTCCTAATTTAATATGTCAATATAGTTTGGTTAATTCCTTGTGTTATTTGAATAGTGCATTTATATTATATTTTTATGCTTAGATTATTTAATCATAAGTGGATCTCTTATCATTTTAAAAACTTTATTATGCTAATGATTTATCTTAGTGTGTTTTTGTCCGCTACTGATACTGATACACAGAAACAATTATATTGAAATAAAATTATACAAACTAAAATAGCCAATAAGCTGCAAAACAAAAAAAATATCCTGTTAATTGCTACTTTAAACCTCCATAACTACTGACTTCCTTTTGTCTTAAAGACTGTTTCCATATAATCCTTAATACTAATCCTATGGATATAATCAGTCGCACAGTGCTTTCTTGAAGAATGCTATTCCATTACGCTACAACAGCATCTTGGACATCCGTCACACGCACACGTCTTTTTAAATCCAAAAGTGTTCGATTAGATCGAAGTCTGGACTTTATGCTGGCCGTTGCATAATAAGGATCCCGACCTCTTGTGGGTAATTGAGTATAATTAATGCGGTATGGGAACGAGCGTTGTCCGTGCATTAATGTGAACCCATGACCCACAAAACCTGCATATGAAACCAGATACTCTTCCAGGATCTATGTAATTTAGCGATAAGAAGTCGGCGATCCTTGTCCGCGAGTACCTCCCGAAAATGCACACGAACTCAGTCTTGCCGTCAATTGACACGTCGAACATTCATGAGTCACCACCATATACCACTGTCTCATCAATACAGTATTGTGCAAATTAGTCACCCTGTCTTTTGTATACTCTTCTTTGCCTGTCGCTCGTGTCTATTTAAGTGACTAGCGTGAAATTCATACCCACGGGTATCACAAAAAAAGATACTACAAAGTACAAAAGGCAGGTGTTAGTTTTAGAACTATAAACTAGTTGACAGTTTCAAAATTAAGGGACAAAGTGCAAAGCGATGTTGCAGTCTATTCAAAATTCGGTTCTAACGAACTCCGTCGCGCCTAACGAAGCAGCGGACAGCCATATCGGGGGACTGCCACTAATAGAACAATAAATATCGAATTGGTGGAGTATAATATCTGATGAAATACAATTATTCCGGTTTGCCCATTGTTTTTTAATAAATGTTTATATAATCACGCCTTTAGGGAAATTTAAAAAAAAAAAAAATTGTCTGCTGTATTGAAGGAATATATGGATTCATTTTATGCCACACATGTCAACGTTTATAAATGAAAAAAAAAACAATACAGTACTAATTTATTTTACTTAAGGTAGGTAAAATATTTTTTAATAGCTTCCTGTCAAAAGTATTTATTTTAAATTTGCATAATATTGATATATAAATAAGGGTAAATATTACCTCTGAGGTGTAATAGGTAAGGTTTATTTATAAAAAAACAATCGAAATCAAAGCGAGAGCAAACCTCGTGATACCTGTTCTCCGACCTTGTAGTGAAATTACGGCTACAGTTCCACTACGTCGTAAAAAGACAGCAGCCTTTTTTTGTTTACGTTTCGACCGCGAACTACTTTAGTGGGTAAATCGTCTTCCAAGCCCATTTTGTCGATATATTGGCTAAGGAATACGAATTTATGAATTACAATTTACCTTCAAATGATAAAAAAAGTAAAACAATAAATGATAACTCTAACCGTTGCCTAACAATTATCGAATCAACCTGTGTATATGTATTACATTTTCTATTATATTACGAAAATTGTGTTCCACGCCGCATTTTATTCACAATTTCTGAAATTTATGATTTAATATTGGTGTGCATATTTCAACAATCCTACATTTATATTAAAATGTGCCGCAATATCAAGCTGTCTCGTCCTTTTTATGCAAACATAAATAGTGCAAGAAAATATTAAGTATTTTGTTCTGCAGAAGCCGCCTACTATTCCATTGGAGTATTTTGATGAAATTATATTGCGTGTTTAGTAGTAACCAGTACTACTAAACACTTTTAAATATAGACTTAGACTAACTAAATAATTACGTGTAATTTTCAAAGTTATATGTTTAATATACGAATAATGGAAAAAGTTCAGTAGGCAAACCAAGTTGATGCATCTTGTACTTGACAATTTTACACAAATTTCAACTGATTTTATTCTCAATTATTAATTAGGCTTTGCTTCTTTCCATCTTTATTTGTAAAGTTAAAATCACTATAAGACTGATATTTGAATAGAAATTTTCCGAGCGCTTGTAAAATATTTAATACACAACACCTACACGTGGAAATTCTCGAGTTTCTTACTTCGGCAGACGATATAGCTTATACTGAGAGCGCACTCTACCAAATTGAATTTTACTGGAAACTAAATTACAATATTTTATTAATAATTTTATTTTGTTATTAATTCATGGGGAAGCTATTCGTACAATTATATATGTAACTCCAAAATTTTGTCCTTAATTATTAATTCTTGAAATTATTGTTTGAGTATATATTACTTGGAAAAACATTTAATATACAAGAAGTATTTCAAACGTTAACTGTACAACGAATTATGTCACAAATTATTGAATTTCTTAAAGTATTAGATCTATCCCGATAGCAATCAATTATGATATATTCGTAATTATATCTGATCTTGATTTCATCATCTCTACCCCACTACACTGTTGGTGCTCCTGCTTGTGAAGAAGACGAATCATTGAAACACAAAACAAAAATAAAACGTTACCATTTTTTTAATAAAAAATATGGATTAAACGAAATTATGAATTGTGTTTATTGAGTTAAATAAGAGTCTCAGTTCTGAAAAGACAACCACATTTAAATAGTATACTAAATTCAACAGGGACCCAAACCTAGAAAATAAAAAATAAGAAAATGTATAGATTAATCAAAACTTGAATTGATCTGCATTAATTAAGTTAAAAGTATTCAATTAATTCAATTGAAAAAACCACATCGTTTGTATTTAACTTCTGGATCGTGGGAAATTATATTGTCATTGGATTGATATTTGCTTAGTGAAATGATGAGGCAAGCTTTGTTGGTTCCAAGAAATACGGCTACAATTTGCAAATAACAAAACATATTTACGAAACATTATATGTCTAATACGATAGATATTTGCTCTTGAGCCTTGTTCAGTAAGAATGTCGCAGAGGTAGTACTGGAGAGTAATTGAGGACCCCATTTACTTGTAAAGCGACATTCCGTTTTATTAACCAAAACTTTAGTTTAGATTTAATTTTTTAATTAGTTGATAATACGAGTATATAATAACATAATGGAAAATAACCAAGTTGCAATAGTCGAAATAGTCCGTTAAATTTATATACCAAAACTAATATGCACTGCTCGGTTCTGTTAAAGAACACATCCGTTCAACTGTCACTTGGCGTACTCCTGTCTTGAGGCAATTTCAGAATTGAAATATTTTTAGATCCATTAGACAGAAAGCATTCTATTTGGAGCCAGACTGAAACTTATTGTTTATTTAACGGAAAGTTGGTTCTAGTTTGAAATATAAATTCTATATCTATTTTGATTGCTATATTTACATTTAATATAGTATACCTTTTAAATTTTGAACTCTGTCGTTATTATATTTTTTTTTATCGATAACTTCAAAGGATTAAATATTTTTTCGGAAATACACACAGCTCCACAGTACACTTAATATTAAAAAAATATTTCCACGTTAATTTTACAAACAAACAAATATATATCTATATCTATCTTAATTTATATACAACAAATATTATTGTAACATTTTTATAAATCGCCCTTAACCTTCTCTTGTACCACTCAATTATGATATAACAAGTATTGTTAATTCACTAGACTAGTTATACTTTGTGTGTACGATTTTAAACTAAGATAATTTACTACTACCTCCCTTATTGGGATATTCTTTCTTTTTTCTTTAATTAATTTATAGTTTTAATGTTACAGTAATTTTAAGTTTTATTTAAATTATACTTCATCCCGAGGAGGGGTTTAGCAGCTGTAACACAGGTCTAGGACCTAGCACGGTTGCTAAAGAGAAGAAATAAATGGTTGAAATTGTAATTGTAAATCAAATAAATAAATAAATAAATTCTATAAGCTAATCTGGATTTAAGAAAAGTATGATTTTACCATAACAACATAAATGTATAATCAGTATATATTATGCTGTATCTTTAAATGCCTTATAGGTGCTAAAAATAAATATAAAAAGAAATCATTGGAATTATATTTATAAATTACAAATTTATGAAAGGGCGTAATGCGTTTTTAATAAATGGTAGATAACTTTAAGCACGCGTATAATTAAAATCAAAATACAAAATTCATTTAATACAATTTGTATAATTAGATTATAATTTTAATGACATGAAATTATTGACATTGTACAAAAGTTATGAAATAAAACGAAACGATTGACAAATGAAAGCGAGCGGCGAGTGATCCATGAAGAAGTTTCCAATTTATAATATCTATGTTGCTAATGATGATGATATTAATTTATCCCTAATGGGAAAGGCAAAGGACTTTAGTCCATACAGCCACGTCTTGTTCGTATGATGGTTGGTCTGAAACTGTTATGTTGCTAATGAGGCAAGTTTGTTAATTACTGGTCACCAAGTTCGATATCCAATTGTGTATCGCACGAAACGTTGTTAAACTTCGATCATTGTTTATGTCATCGACGCCACAAGGCTGCGGGCATTTAAATTTTTAGCTTAGCATTACATTTACCGTTTACGATATGATTTCAATGACCAGTAATATTTCCTATTATTTAATTAAATATTTTACCCATACGCCTCGTCTCCTCGTGGCTTTATTTTCTTTTTTTATTTATTCGTTGTCACGTTTAATAGATAAAAAAAACACGAGTGTAGTAATCGTAACTTTTTTTATATTGTTTAATGCCATATATCACAGGACATAAAGCCTATAGCTTTATGTCTTGTGATGTGAGATGTAGTTGTAAATGTGAGTTGACTAAAACTACAGCGTTAACAATACCAAGTTTTTAGTTTTTCATAAAAGTATAGTAATTGTAAAAGTTAGTTCTGTATCTGAGATTTTATAAGGGATTCGTAAAAACTTTTTCTTGACATATTTAAAATGTTAGCGCTTACTCGAATGTCCTCTTTAGTAGTAATTTTATAAACTTATTGGAATGAGGTTGTGGTAACTTCAGCTCTTCAAGAAATTTAAAGATTACATATGTTGCTGCGTATTGTAATCTTCCAACAGGCAAATTTTACTTGCGACGAGTCCGTAACTTTTATATTATCATATATTTTTTTATAGTTTTTTTACAATTTTTATTTATTTTTATATACTCTAAAATAATTCTTTTGTAAGGAAAAACATGTGATATTAAATCACATAGTATTGGTTCTATGTAACTAAATTTAAAAAACAACTTGCTTGCTAAAGTAACATGGATAACGAGTACAATAGGTAACAAAATAAATTGGTGGATTTGGATAGGCTTTACGCGTTACAGTGATTGATGTGAAAGCTTTTTGGAATAATAAATACACATTGTATTCGATACTGAAAATATTTAAAGAGAGAAATTTTCTATATTTTTAACTTTATTTTTATTTAATTTATACACCGATAGGCTTTTTAACGTTATAAATATTTTAAAAAAAAATTAAAAAAATTTGTAGCACAGCCTATCTAATAGTCCACTGCTGAGCCTATGCCTGCTTATGTAGGAGACCTATGCCTTCACCATAAGTTACCACAAAGCACGATCCTGAGCTACCAGCATCCATTGACTTCCCGCAAAATTGCAAAGGTCATCGCTCCATCTAGCAGATGGTCGTCCTAAATTGTGTCGTCAATTTCCAGTCTCAGGGTGCTCCCAAGAATCTTTCTTTTCCATCGGTTATCGGTTCCAAGAATTAAATAGCTAGCCCATTGCCGCCACTCCAGTATCGGCCACCCCTATTCTACTGTGGTACTATTGTACTGTGGGTAAAAAATTGTTAAACATTTGAATTTTAGAAATCACAAGCACACCCAAAACTACGAAGATTCATGTGCATATTACAACTTAATTAGCCTTAAAGATCGACGCACATTATTAGACATGACCTTCTTGCATGGCACATGTCACGGTGGCATCGATTGTGGTGGCTCAGCTTTTGCACTCCAAAATACAGAACCAGACACACTTCTTTATTTTCAACTGCAAAAACGTCAACAAGATATGCTCAGTACTTTATAGCAAACCGTTTACATAGAATGTATAATATTAAATTTCACTCATTGGACATTTTTCATGCTAATAAAAGAAAATTTAATGGATATATTCACTAAACACACACTCACACACACACACACACACTCACACACACACACACTCACACACACTCGCACACGCACTCACACACTCTAACACATGCACACTCTCCACACACACACACTCTCTCACACACACACAAAAAAATGCTGCATCTGAATCTTCCTTCGGTCTTACTGCACATGCATTAATTTGGAATTAGGGAAGGTGACTCACGAGTATTGTTTTTACGCATTCTTATGACGCAATACTATATATCCCGTTGATTTCATCTGGTAGTACCAGAAGACATCGCCATGGTCAAAATCAATTAACGGATGAACCGTTATTAAAATACTTTTACCGATATTATTTTTGCGTTCACTGCAATACGGTCAACCGTTTTACCGTTTTAATATTTATCAATAATTAATATTTATTTTCTTACATTGGCTGAGCCACACTGTAGCTTTTTTCTAGATACAGCATGAATGGCTCGGCTCAACTGGGGAAGGACAACACCCTCACGGAATACTAGCGCAAAATAGCAGAACAATACTGCTTTGTTTTGTCTAGTAAGTTTAGGGTTCTAAAAATCCTCATTATTGATGACAAGGCGTTCCATCTTAGTCAAAGAGTTAGTAGGAATCACTTACCATCAGATGAACTGTGTTCTTTTCATCGTCTTTACGTCATTTTTACAGTGGTAGAGCAGTATAGGTAGGACCACGCCCTCACAGAATACCAGCGTAAAATAGCAGCTTAACGTTGCTGTGTTTCGTCTGGTAAGTGCAGGGATCCGGAGACCTTTATTACTGGAGACGAGGCATTCCATCTCAGTCCTCAAGGGTGTCACCCTTCTAACGCATAACGCATCTGCATTATGATTTCTTGTCAAGCATGAATGTAGATGTTATGGGCCGCAGGAATCACTTACCATCAGGTGAACTGTGTGCTCGTTTGTTACTCTTAATGCTATAAAAAAAAAAAAAAATCGTCACAATCAATCAAATCAATACAATAAAAGAAATAGAAATATAGTTTAGCATTGTTTCCTTATGAGGGGCCCTCGGATCGTATTATCGCCATCCTCTGTTGTAGCGATCGTGCAGCAGCAGTCTCCGCGTCATCTTCGCAGCATCGTCGTTGTCTCCCTACTCAGCGGGCCTCCCGCTCGCGAAACTAATTAGATAAAGCTGTAGAGGTCTCTGGACCAACAGCAATACTCATACACAAAAAAAAATAGTATTGTAAGAAAACTATCCGATATTAAAATTTGAATTTCGTGTGGAGTGTTACTTAGTAACTTACTTAAATTACCTGTAGTCAGATAGGTTCATCGTCCACATATGGAATTTATTGAAAGCTACAGCTATTGTATTCTATTATGTATATATATATATATATATATATATATATATATATATATTGTATGGTATTGTATTTATATACGTTTTATTCATTCATACATACATGTAATATGTATTTAATATCTATGTATTATTATTGTTTATTTGTATATTAGTTATTTTTAATCTATTTGCTTTTTATTAAATAGTTTGTGATGGGTATTAGTTGCTAATACCTATCACAATATCTCACCACACCTTGAGTTGAACGGTAGAGAATGCCTTTGGCATTAAGTCCACCCTTTGAGAACTATTAACTTTGTTAAGGTTAATGCAATAAAGAGTAAATAGATAAATAAATATACGCATCATATATGAAAATAAATATTATCTAACGGACTTCGTCACAGCCCAACATTATCTAAGTCGGTATTCATTGACAGGAAAAAAACTAACATTAATAGGTGCAAGTCTCGTGGAGTAACCATATTCAAGCAATTGCACAGTCATGTCTATTCCGTTTTTATGAGAATTATATACATTTATTATTAATTTTATTGGACATGGAATACCTTATATCCCGTAATTGAGTTAGACAAACCATATAAAAGCTAAGTATGTTACTATTTCATGCTGACGTTCTGTGACGACGCGGTCGTTGCCTGATTTAGGGGACCTATATGAGCCGCAACTAAAATCTAACTGAATCATGTGTCTACAACTGATACTAGACTTGAAAATGAAATAAAATTATATTACAATTAAATTGAAAAAAAAACCTTTAGACGAGTCGTATCAAGTTTCCGTATGCAATTAAACCAGTGTCAAGGTACAGTATAATTCAATATAGTGCAGGTGGTAGTGCAGCAATGTAAATGAATGCCAATTCTTTTTCTAATTATTAACTTAACTATTGACGGGCTGGTTTTCCATAGATTTTTGTGATATTTTATCGTTGAAACTAAACACTTTTTTGAGAATAACGTTCAGCTTTAAATAACGCGCAGTTCCTCTGGTGTTGCGGTTGTCCATGGGCGTCGATGAGCACCTCGGTGGTCCCGCCGCTCGTTTGCTCCCTTTTTCTATTAAAATAAAAATAATAATAATAATTTAAACAATATCAACGTCCTAACATATGTATGTATAATAAACAATCTAAAAACTTCATCTACTACTAACATCTTCTTGTATGTAATAATATTTTCTTAGTTTTGGATAAATTTTGAAATATAATTTATATAAGTAAAATGTTATTGATATCTTTCACTATTGCCAAGTTGAAAAATATTGGTAACGATCAGAGCCTGCGATTACATACAAACATGTTGATACATGATTACACGCAAACATCTATTATCTACACGCCCTATTTACTTTAAATGGACGTGGATCTTTTCTCTCTACAGATTTAAATAAAACAATCTCTTAATGTTAGACCAAGTTTATATCAATACATCACAGTTAACGTCATCCAATCCATCAACCATTGTCGAGATTAACGCGCACAAGCTCGCATATGAACGGACTATATTATATGTATAGATATATATGCTTTTACTATACCAGTAAGGATTATCACAATTAGATTTGTAGTTACAATGTATGTTACATTGTCCAAATTTGTTAATGTTTTTAGATGCCCAGATATATATAAATACATACGTATGTACAGAAATATTATATAGTTATATACAGTAATTATATATAGTACTCTCATCTTTGAGAAAGGTAAGAAATAAAGAATAAGAAGTATTATTAACAATAACTCTAACTAGATGGCGTGTTGACATATGTCAGTCAATCGAAAGGTCGGAAGTTCAGGAAGTGCGGAGTGTCGATGAATGTGGCTCGGCGTTCGTACTTATGGCAGTCTATGGGCATCCCCGTGTTCACCAGTGGACTAGCGATGACGTTGAACATTTATTCGTAACATATAAGGAAAGACTGCAGCACAAGCCACATTAGTGCTATTGCAGTTGTTTAGGTTCGACTCAGAGTTCAACGCACGTTTCACAAACGCAGCGTCGCAGATGGCGAAGATCAAAGAACGTATGTGATTGACCGCTGAGTCGATTTATCTGTTATTTTTATTCATTTATCTTCGCTGATAATATGACATCAAGGTATGTATTGCAGTTTTATAAATATCTCTAGTTATTGATGGTAAAATAAAAAAATCCTTATTAAAATTAAATATATTCATAAAAAAGAACTTAACAAATCAAAAGATAAAAAAGTGTCTCTTAGTCTTTATAAGTATTTTTTTATTTAAGTTACCATTTTTAAAGTTCTTTACGATATAGATAGGTTGTTTGAGTTCTATCAACAAAATAGTTTCTTTCTTTATGCTTATTTTTTTTTTATGCGGATTAGCAGAGTTTACATGACAAAATTGATACTTTTCTTTTTATATAGATATTTATTGGACATGCTGGTTTTAATGACTTTTCCTTCACCGTGCCGTCACTTCAACCTTTTTACTGGTGTTGTTATCGGAGATCGAACGTGAAAAGCAAGTGCGAGTTCATGCATTCATATGTAGTCGAAATTTGAAAAATAATAATATAAAATAATTTAATATAATTTTAAATGACTTTTTTTTTTATATACAACATATTTTCCACCTCATAACATATTATTATTAACCTCATTCCAATTTAGCAAACAGAATAGAAACAGTTATTTAATAAAATTTGTAACTGAAAATAATTTATCCTGCTTTAGATACGGTTGTTAAAATCAATCTAATCTCTGTTTTCTTTGAGAATAATAAAAGACAATCTTTCTATCCCAAGGAAAAGCTTTGAGCTTGATTTGTCCAATAAAAACAGTTGAACAGTATGAACAGTTTAGCCTTTAGTAGTCTTTTAGTATAAGTCTTTTGCATTTCTATTGTAAATATTATTCGCTGCCTTTGAACTAATAGACAATTGAATTCCGTATTTTGTGTTCATTTTGATAAACAAAAAAATAAATAAACTTTGTATAAACTAATAAAAGAAATATATTATTATTAAATATAGATTTAACACATTCATATATAATGATGTTTTCCTCTTCGATGTACACCGCAGAGCCACTTAAGCTATAGCAAAAGTCAGTAGGACAGCTTACACAAAATTATCTACGTAAAATAGTAACTAAGCGATCGTATTTTTTGTTGATTTTGATAAACAAAAATATAAACTTTGTATAAACTATTAAAAGAAACATATAATTATTAAGTATAGATTTAACACATTCATATATAATGATATTTTCCTCTTCGATGTACACCGCAGAGTCACTATATCTATAGCAAAAGTCAGTAGGACAGCTTACACAAAATTATCTACGTAAAATAGTAACTAAGCGATCGTATTTTTTGTTGATTTTGATAAACAAAAATATAAACTTTGTATAAACTATTAAAAGAAACATATAATTATTAAGTATAGATTTAACACATTCATATATAATGATATTTTCCTCTTCGATGTACACCGCAGAGTCACTATATCTATAGCAAAAGTCAGTAGGACAGCTTACACAAAATTATCTACGTAAAATAGTAACTAAACGATCGGATTTTTCTTGTAATAAATGAAACCCTTGCTACTGTTTACTAAGTACTCCCCTTAGAGTTTAGGAATTCCTTATTTCATTCAAAGTGGAATGTACGAGCCGGTGCCATGAACTGTAATAACTTACTTAGGTGAACTTCATTTATATCATATTTTTCGTCTGTTACCACATATTGCACATATTGTCCACTGTACAGCATATATATTTATAGTGATTGCGTAAATACAGTGGCATTTAAACATTACCCATAGACAATTATAAATATTACATAAAACACTTTGTAAAATGAATTATAATTAATAAAAATATTCATTAAAGAAAAAATGCTAAAAAAAATAAAGATAAAAACCGTGCAATATTGTAAGTTAGTAACTACATTTCTATTTCGACTTACTCTCTTTTTGTATTATGCAGTTAGGTCAAGACCAAGAAAGCGTAGTGGTTTATATACAATGTGGCCACTAAAAGCAGTTGCATATTTGATGATACACTATTAGCATAGTTCCTTTGTTAAAGTCTTAGTGAATCTTCGGATAATAATTTATGAGGCAATTAAAATATATTGTATATTAATAAAATGAAATAGAGACGAATGAAAGGACATGATGTAAAGACCTGACCCCAGTTAGTATTGAAACCTGGCTAATAATGATGATTAGATCTATTTACTTAACAGAGAGATTGGATAGTAAAATTATGTGTTGTGTTTTCTAAACTATGTGAAACAAAACTTTAAAATAACAACATTTTTAAACTAAGTTTAGGAGTTGAAAGATTAGTTTTTTTTTTTTTTTCATACAATACACAAAAGCTGTATATTAACACAAAGGTAACGACTCTATATATGAATGTTTATCCTCTTCCTTTGATATATATTTTTTATTTATACTTCTCACACATGCAGTTTCGATGTAATTATGTTTTCCATCAATGCAAAACGCAAAAACTTTTGGAGTATAGAGATACAATAAAAATAACAACAGATATCCATAATGTAAGATTTCAAAAATCCGAAACATGTTTAAAGCCAAGATTCAAATTGACGCCAGATCGTGAGTATTTTTTTCAAATTAGATTATTATATTAGAAATATTAGAAAGTATTAAAAAAATGCTTATTTACTTAATAATAAATAGAAACAAGCTTTCACATTGTATATACTATTCATCATGATAGATTTTTCCGATTACAACGTGGGTGTTTTCAAGAGTAGAGTGAATAGGCATTTACTGAGCGCACTAGCTCTAGCCTTACCATCCAGGACTGCATTTCCGATTAACATCAGGTGGGATCATGCTTGAGCACTTACTTTGAAAATATTAAAAAAAAAAAAAATAATATAAGATTTCTTTCAAATCGTAACACTGTTCGGAGAGTAAAATTTAGTTGTCTATTTCTTTCACATTGTATATACTATTCATCATGATAGATTTTTCCGATAACAACGTGGGTGTTTTCAAGAGTAGAGTGAATAGGCATTTACTGAGCGCACTAGCTCTAGCCTTACCATCCAGGACTGCATTTCCGATTAACATCAAGTGGGATCGTGCTCAAGCACTTGCTTTGAAAATATTAAAAAAAAAAAAATAATATAAGATTTCTTTCAAATCGTAACACTGTTCGGAGGGTAAAATTTAGTTGTCTATTTCTTTCATAATAAAACCTTAGCATGATAGTTACATTCATATAACTGGTAAATTGTGGTACAGACCCGCTGTTCCCTAAATAATTTATTTAATAGAGAAGTTTGTTTATTTTAATTTAAGACATTAGCTTATAGAAACCATTATTAAGTGGATCATAAAGAAAATCGGATCTAATAAAAATTTGATTGCTTGGTGTCGAATTAGGGGTAGTCGGCAGATACTTCAAGCTTAAATGTAAAAAAATCTATACAGCCTCTTCGATAAAGTAATAAATTTACAGTTTACTCATTGATATATTATTATGTCAAATATATAGTTAAAAAACAAAAAAAAAATTCAATTACCGTTCAATTACAAATAAAATTGCAATCTTCTCTATGTTTTTTTATGATTTTTTTTTACAAGGAAGAAAGCTTACGTCTGGAATACGGGTGTTATTTCTATATGATATTAGGGGTAATGAATGTGCATACAGTTCATCTGATGATTAATGATGGCTGCACCCTATCACACTGCAGATGCGCAATCACCTATGGGGACTAAGTTGGAATTCCTTGGGTAATACTTAAACCGCGTTTCTAGTAAGTTAAATTAATGAAGTAGTAATTTTACTAATCTGCAGTCTAATTTAGATGAAAATATCGATTCAGTGTTTATTAGGTGTATTGTTAAGATATTATTTATATAGTAACGTCGTTAACAATAAATAATAAATATTTCGACTTCTAATATATCTGCTTTTAAATCAAATTTATTCAGTACAAGTTAAAAATGATGTTTTGCCCTCTTAAACCCTCCGTAATTATTTCGTCTGGAAACAATTTCACACAAAGTTAAGCGAATGCTTAGGCGTAGTTACTTTTCAACCCTTTTTTGAGAGACCCCAAGATCAAAGATCCCGTCGCCCTGGGGGTTAAAACAGGGGTTTTGTCGGATTCGTATAAGACCCTTTGAATATACTTTCGAATATATATATATATATATATATATATATATATATGTATATATACATTACATTATATTATCATATATATCATTTGTGTAAGCATAATGAGTTTAATATTAGAAATATATTCAATAAAGTTTAGTCTTAAATTTTTCAAGCTACATGAATTGGAAAAAAGGTTATAGCGAACTAACTAACGACACACTAAATAACTGACTAAAAAATAAATGTTTAACTAAAAAGTGTATATTAAAATTTAATATAATTAATTATATGCATATGTAGATATTTTTGAAAACATTATTTAAAGTCATCAACATTTTGTTGCATGACGCATGTTGCATTTCATCACTTTGACATTGAAGAGATTAATTTGTTGCATTGTTGACATTGGAGTTTGCTCTCGTGTTTCTTTCGTTACCATATAAAGTGTATGAACGTTAGTGGTACGTTGTGGCCACCATTTTCTTCAAATGGTACCTTAAATTTTCAATACAGTTGATGTTGGGAACTGTACTGAAGCCAGTCTAAGACCGTTACTGCTACTACTCCGTAGAAAGTCTTTAACCGCTGTTACTGTGTGTTTGGTAAACTTTCCTCTGCATAGGGTAACATAGTTCTAGAGTAACCTCTAAACATTGACTGGTTGCCTAACAGGTACAACACCATATCAGGAAAAACAGCCCCTAACTTCGATATTCCCTCCTCTATGTTTGAGTATTTTTTGTTACTTTCAATCCATTTCTTTATTTAGAGTACGTCTCTCATATTGTTTTCCATCAGAATTAATCATATGAATTTTTGTTTTATGCGAAAATAGTTTTCCACTCCCGTTCAGTCCAAAGTTAATATTTTGTTTGTGTACGTTTTCTGCGTGGATGTGTCCATATCTTTAGAGAAAAGCAAAGTAATTCGCAATTTTCCTATATGACAAAACTTTATTAAATTCAAAATAATCATCTTGAAGAGGAATCGCACTTTCCATAATAGTTCGTTGAATTATCAAAATGATATTAATATTGAGATAACGTTCAGCTATTTTTGTAAATAGGAAGTTTTAAACTAGTTTTTATAAATAGGGGTTTGCCTTTTTTAAATTTAAAAAACGAACAAGGTCTCAATGATTGCAAAATACAAGTCTTTATTGTCTTCATTGTAATAATAAGGCGTTAGTGTAATGTATAGTAATAAAATATAAATATTATTATTATTTAAAATCTATTCTGGTTTATATATAATAGGAAGTTTTCTACATTTCTGCTGAACAATGCGAGAGTGGCTTTGCAGTCGAGTTTCGTATAATTTATTAGATGTGCTTTTCACGAAATTAAATTTTGATGGTTACTTTTACACATATCAGAAAGTGCCATGAATATGGCATTTTATGAAATTTTCACTTAGTTCAACAAGTGTTATTTATGAATCTACTTTTAATTTTCCATTGATGTGAAAATGTAATATAATGCTTTATATTTAAAGTATAATGTAATCAAATTCTTTCTTGTAACATGATTAAAATTTTCCATTTAAAATTGTGTTAATTGCAAAAAGATAATAATTTTATCTAAAGGCTCTTTTGACAAAGAATATATATTAATCAATACAGGTCTCAATACCGTTTTATGTGCTTTTAAATCTTTTTTCGGCAAACAGAAATAGCTATGCAACTTAAGCTTATTAAAACCTGTGCGCAAATGTTAGCGAATGATTTACACAAGAAGGAACAAAGAAAACCATACCGAAATTATATAAAAACAGTTAATATAATAATATTGGTAATTTTTCATATTCCAATACTGGTCCAGATTTCATATTAATATACAAGTTCAGAATAATATACAAGTAACGGAAAAAATACCAATCTTTTCCATTGTAACAATGAAAGAGTATAAATATAAGATGCTACTTAAATGAGAGTTTCAATTTAAACATATTTATTGGTTATCCGAATAACTTTAAAGGCAATTTGTAAATACGTTATTGAAATCCAGCAAGGCTTGAAGTTTGACAGTTTAATTAAGCGTGTACGGACCGTGATATGAGGGTCTAACGCAAAATTAGACCCACGCTGTACAGTTAGTAATTAGTATTGGAACATCAAATCTATTAATTCCGAAATTAGTTCATAATTTTATTCAGTTTTTGTCGATCCGTCCATTTACCAGGTAATATTAAGATATTTTTAATAATTAAATAATGAAACATTACTTCGCATTGCAGGAATAATAAAAATTCAATTAAATTTATTTGATGAATGTAAATGTTTTTTTAAGGATGCTACAAATATCTAGACAATAGTCAAATGGCGAATTCTTTTAAGTGCCAGTTATCTCTGACCTAGGAGCATTGATTGCCTGCATGAGTTCACGTTCTCGCTGCTTACGCTTCCTTTTTGGAATAATATGGGGCTCAGGTTCGTTAATCAGTTCTGGATTTGAACAATGTGTCTTCGGAGATCGCAACATGTTGTATTTTTCTACTCAAATTGTCATACCAATTTTACAATGTAAGCAGAATTATTATTCACCCGACACGAATATTATTTAGATATCACTAATAATATCAGGAAACCTCTTGGTTTAGTGACTCATTTACTTAATAATAAATATATAATAAATACCTAGCAGTAATTTTTCAAAAGTTTTTTTTGCAAATTTGCCTATTTAAATATAGCAGGCGTCGAAGCGTACTATATAGTAAGGGCCTTTTCACATTTCTCTTGTCTCATCTTGTCAACGCATTGATAGAATGCGTGATGCATTGATTGACATTCCAATAATTTAAATGAACAGTCAAATAGGAATAAAGTAAAAATGCACGTTTTCTTGTTGCTTTCTTGGTTATATTATATGATATAAACAGTTTACTACTCCATTTGCATTCTATTTTTTAAAGTAAAATTATTGATATATTTAATGAGAGCCTTATTAGCTCAGTGTCCGAGCACTCGCTTTTAATTCACGTTACGCAAGCAAGCCGGGTTCAATCCTCTGTCCCGACACTAATTGGTGGCAATATTAAGTGCTGATTTACCACGTACTGTGAAGTGAAGTGAAGGAAACTCCTGCATCTCTGAGAAATATGACAGTGATAGAGCTACACTGCAGTTTGTTTCTAGCTGCAGAAAGAATGGGTCAGCTCGACTGGGTTAGGACCACGCCTTCACAGAATAGGAGCATAAAATAGGAGCACAACGTTGCTGTGTTTAGTCTGGTCAGTGCAGGGATCCGGAGAGAGATTACTGGTGACGGGGCATTCCATCTCAGTCCTCTAGGGTGACAACGTATCTGCATTTTGATTCTTTGTCTAGGATGAATGTAGGTGTTATAGTAAGGTCGAGGTCATCAGGTGAACAGATGTTCTCGTTTTGGACTCTCAATTTAATTTAAAAAAAATTACAGAAATAATAAATATTTCAGACATGGTAAGTCAGCGAATCCGAAGCGGAACGAACCTTGACTAACTTGTTACTTTACTAATATTTAATGTCCAACACCAACTGAAAGCACGGATTTTCTTGCGTCGGCAGATAACATTAATTATACAGTGTGCTCTTTACCAAATTAAATTTTACCTCCAACTTTATGACAGTATTTTTATTAATAAATCTATTTCATTATTCACTTAATGTAGAAGCTATCTTAACACTTACGGATGAAATATATTAACGAACTTGCTGACCTTAATCACTATAAAATGATTACTAATTAAATTTAAAGTTTGAATTTTAGCGGCAAATAATATTTCTCTAAATACACAAGTAGATTTTCGAATCTGAAATATTTTAAAATTATTGTACTTCTTAAAATCACGATGGTCAATTTCTACCACGGCGATATCTTTTAATCCGGATGCCTGATCAACTATGCAGGATATATTTTAGTGACGTAAGCATTTACTCAAACCCTTACACTTCCCGCTTCCCTTCCCTAGTCCAGAGTGACGTATGTGCACTAAGATTGGAGGAAGGTTCATATGTAGTGTCAAATATACGAGATATACATAAAACACAACCAAACACAAAAATCAATTTTTTTTTTACTTTATGTAAAATATATGTCATACTATGAGATAAACTATGTTATATACAACTCGCTAACACTACGTTTGATTCGTGTAACGTTGATAACGCTTATCTTTATAATTTACATCGAAACGAAACTTTAAGTGGCAAGCTAGGAATTTTCGAATTAACAAAAATATCTAAACAAAAGATGTTTTATTTTATTTTAAGCTTTAAAAGGTGGCTTTTAGCTTTTATAAATGTTAAGTATATTATTTGAAACCTAAATGGTCTCACCATCTAAATTTAATTTCATTGAAAGCATAAGGACATGAAAGCTTAGGGACGCATTAACTTATCCAAGCACAGTCACTCCCGAGCCAGCTCTAAGCTTTGTTACTTACAATTTAGAATTCACTTTTATTTAATATATATATATATATAAATATATATATATATATATATATATATATATATATATATATATATATATATATTATTTACCATAAAATATTAAATTATAAAATATTTTGGTTTTTATATTTACCTTTACATAGTAGCAAACGTTGCAGTATAGACGTCTACATGTATTTTGATAAAGAAAAATGAGATTGATGCGTATTTATCGCTGAGGTTTAAAAAGGAATGTCTTGTTACCCGTTCATCAAATCCTTCACTTACTTTTTTTTTATTCCTTTGAGAGTAACGAACGAGCACACAGATCATCTGCTGGTCATTCCTGCGGCCCATAACATCTACACTCATCATTGACAAGGAATCATAATACAGATACGTTGTCATCCTTGTGGACTGAGATGGAATTCCTCGTCACCAGTAATAAAGGTCTACGGATCCCTGTACTCACCGGGCGAAACACAACAGCACTATGGTGCCATTGCACGCTGGTAATGAGGGCGTGGTCCTACCCCGGTCGAGCTGACCCATTGATTCTACAGCTAGAATCAAACTGTGGTGTAGGTCTACCATTATCACTTTACGCCCCACAACGATGTAAGGTTGCTAATGTTATTCTCCGGTGATATTTTCAAATGAGTTGAACTGTATCACCTCATGGTAAAAGATAACTGGGGCCCATAAACATCTATCCTCAACAACACCTTGTAACCCCTGTCGACGAAAAATGGAACCGCCTTGCTTCCAGTAATTGTGTTTCCTTCTTTATCACCATACCACCATTATGCTGCCACATTAATAATTTGCCAAGTAGCTATATCATGGCTCGACCATTGTTAAACTCCTTCCTATTGATTAAATACTCTGTATTTATAATATAAATATCAAAATTTTACACTATCTCGAGACTAGTCTTATATTCAAATTAGAGTACGTAGAACATTGTGAGGAGGATAATCATTCTAATTCAAATTCATGAAAATTTTTCACTGTTTCCTTATTTCTAATCATCAATAGTGTATTTGCTCACGTTCCAGCAAAATTAACATGCTCCATTATAACTACCGAGAACGAAAATTTAATTTAATAGAAAGCGCGACAGCAATTCGTGTTCATTTTTCTTCATGTAATTTATACTATTATAATTTGTAACCAAGTACCCGAGGTATTTAATTTTCTAGGTGCCAACGCAACATTTTTTTTTACTTATTAGATGGAAAAAACAACATCAACCTATCAGCCATCAAACCTATATATTTCTGTAATTAGTAAAATTCTTTCCCTCCACCTAACTAACTTTTTAAAAATTAATCTTGATGCATAGATTTAGATAAATAATCAACTAGTTTACTTTGATATTATATGAAAGCGTGATCCTTTCCTGGCTGATCTGATACATTCATATAACAGCTTCTTCAATTAGCGCGTTGCTCTACCATGTTTAAATATTATAGCAGAAAGGTAATAATTGACATTTATACGTAAAGGGACTTAATAGACCTTACAAAATAGACGCTACGCATGAATATAGAATCACAAAGGAATCTCCGCGTAAGTTTTTACATAAAATATATTATACTGAATTTTCTACTTTGAGCCAGTATTAAAAACTTCTGTATCTCAATACTTTCTACCCAGTGGTCCCATGTGAGATCTTGTACTCGTACACAAACCGGTGTAAGGTTATATGTTCTTTCGTTGTTTTTTGTTATTATATATTATTTATATTTTTATTTAGCTTTTATCATTATATTCAAGAATATGCATAGATATAATACTATTACTATAATGTATATTATGTAAAGTTATTAATTACCTGTAACAATGGCGCTGCATTGGATTACAAAATTAGCTGGGCTCCGTTCGATGTGCAAACAATTATCCATTGGCAGCATAAAGCCTTTCAATCTGACTATATTAGTCAACGCTAAATATGTACAATCACCATATGCACAGGAAAAAAAATTCTGTGAATGGTTGTAGGAAATTGTGCGAAATTTTAAGGCAATTTTATGGTTCTTATTTATTTTAACTTTATTAATTTGGTTTGTTCTTGAAACAGTTAATCTGTCACCGAAATGAAGACACCAAACAATATCATAGCCATACAAACTTATAATGAGTTCATTTGATTATTTATTCGATTTGATTTAAATTTTAGACTCTTTTCAGTACTTTAGCTAAGTGACCAAGTTATTTGATAATGAAAATACTGTTTTCAATGCGTATTAACTATTGCCGTGGTAACTCAGTGTCTAATACACTCACTTTTAATACACGAACGTGTCTAAGCCGTATTCGATCATGTCGGCGCTCATGAAATTGTTAATTGCAATTATAAAAGTCCTTTTACATTTGCTCGACTGGGAAGAAAAACATCGTAAGGAAACCTTTTATTACAATGGGAGTAACAATCGAGCACACAGTTCACCTGATGGTAAGTGATTCCTGCAGCCCGTGACATCTGAATTTATCCTTGACAAAGAATCACAATGCAGATACGTTGTCATCCTTGAGGACCGAGATAGAATGCGTCGTCACCAGTAATAAAGGTCTCCGGAATCTAAAAATATGTTTAAAAAAATATTTCAGACTTCCTAGTTGAACGTCCTAATCAGGCTTGGCAGCGGGATTTATATATGAACTGGCTGTTAACATTATGTAGTTTTTAATGACTCAAGGTGGTTAATCTTCAGGATCACTCTTCAGAGGACTATTATCTCTACCTCAAGGCAAAGATACACAACCGTCACCTATCTTGGATGCCGGATATATCGTCCTTTGCCTATAGTCCACCAGGTCAATCACGTAGTTCGAAAGGCCAGGGATGCAAGAGCGAAACTGTATACAATTCTAAGTTCAAAGTTGCCAATCCGCGCCAAGCCAGAGATCTATAAGACATACGTCCGCTCTCGATTGACCTATGCTGCTGCCGCCTGGTACAGAATTTAGCTCTGCGAGTGATAGTAGAAGCAGGTCGCTTCGTCAGGAATGATGTCATTGCGGCCAACTTCAAGATCCATGACATGACGATTTTTTGATCCCGCAGACAACGGACGACACTCCCGTCCACCGGAAAGCTCTTCTCTGTCTCGAGAGGTTCTGCTTACTCCCTACGGCCGAGGGAGGCCAATCCTTATTAGGTTTGTATGTGAAATGATGAATTTATCTACTTTGACATCACACATACCAGCTTAACACTTGACTAAGCATGTTCTCCGATAAGGGCATTGTACACAATACAAAAATTGGAGGATATTCCTATGTTTGTTCCTTTATACAGCAATGTCCTTACAACTGGTATGGGGAGTTAGGAGATGTAATCGACTTATTCTATTTATGCCTTATAGGCCAGCATCGTCACATCAAGATGTATGCGTATGTACTTCATAAGTATACACGCATACACCCTTCTCTTTCTCTCTTCGGCCAAGGACCGGTAATATCGTAACCCCTTTGATTGTATACCTGGGTAAATGGGACAGCCCCGAGTCCCGTTACCTGTAGCCCTTAAGGCTGTGAATGCTCCGACACGCAAAGTTGCTCACTGGATGTAATACGGGTGAGAGTTTAGACACTACACTACATTAATTTCGAATAACTTTTCGTTTATATTTACCTATTGTACTGCGTCACGATGACAATGAACACGACTCAAGCCCAGATGCAAACATGCAGCTGGAACTGGCATGTATCGGTGACGAAGTTATTTATTGTAGCACCACAACACATCCAATTTTGCGCACGAAAACATATTATAGAGTTTCTTAAAAAAATCGTAATAAATCCAAAAACGGTTACCCTACGGCGAGACTTAGAGGCTAGTTATGACTTGAAACTTCGCATAAATACAGATATCTTGGTCCACACCTTTTATAGAAACAATTTAAGATTTTTTATTTACACTAAATTTAACATTTTTTTTAAGTTTTAAGTCACATTACGATATCGGCTATAACCAAAAATGTACAAATACTGATATGATTCCCCTAATCTTAGAAGATAGCAAGCCACAGGACATAAAATAATTATTCATTAGAAAGTAAGACAAGAAACAGATCGTGACAAGCGACCGAATCAGGATTCAGTCATCATCATATACCCCGTTCCAATTATTATTATTCGCGACACGTGGCTGGAATTCCCTGCACCACTTCTTTTTCAGCGCCCACGCATTCCGAAGTGGTGGTACAGATAGCTAATAACAATAACGATATTAATTTAGATAATCCTCAATCAGAAACAACTGGCCGAGCCGAGTTACTGCTCTTTCAGGCACCCACGAGTCAGACGCTCTCGCTAAATAGGGTAACGGTCCAAGAAGAGGCTCCCTCTTGCAGCCCTAGTGCTGGTTACCCACTAATAGAGGTCTCGACTAAGCGCCATAAACGCTCGGTTACCTCTCAACCCGGTTAAACTGTAAAAGCCCTCGAGCTAACAGCAAAATGTCCCTGCGTAATAAAATTACACTTTACAAAGCGTGCATCCGACCCATAATGACATACGCAAGCCCCGTCTTTGCGCATGCCTCCCCGCGTCTCATTCACCGACTTCAGGTAATACAAAATCGTTTCATGCGCAAGGCCACCGGGGCGCCGTGGTTCTTGCGTAACGAAAATCTACACATAGATCTTGAGCTGCCGACCATAGCTCAGTACCTGAAGCAGGCTTCCCGCCGATATTTCGACTCTGCCGTCACACACCGAAACCCTTTGATTGTAAGTGCCGCCACTTACAATCCCATCGCGAATCACAGATTTACCCGCGTCCGTAGGAGACCGAGGCACGTCCTCGACGACCCTGACGACGCAACCACCAGGGCCCAAGCCCTTCATAAAACACAACACACATACATTGCACCCTCATATCGCCGCCGACGGCGAGGGCGTCGCAAACAAAGTTATTCGCGATACCGCCATGTCACTGGCCAGTTCTCTCCAGTCCATACAGATAGAAGCGTTGCTGGAGTTTCTTGCGCCACTTCTTCTCCAGCGCCCACGCATTCTGAAGTGGTGGTACAGGTAGTTAATAATAATAGTGATATTAATTAAGATAATCCTCTGTCAGAAGCAACTGACCGAGCCGAGGTTCGGCCCTCTCGGGCACCCTCGAGTCAGACTCTCTCGCGAAACAGGGTAACGGTCCAAGCCGAGGCTCCCTCTCGGGAGCCCTTGCGCTGGTTACCCATATATAGAGGTCTCGACTGAGAGCCATAAGCGCTCGGTCACCTCTCAACCCGGTGAAACTGTAAAAGTCCTTGGGCTAACAACGGACATCAGCCCGAAAAAAAAAAAAATCGAGCTAACAGCGGTCATGACCTCGAAAAAAAAATCTTTATCTGTCCAAAACTTAAAAAAAATAAGAGGAGAGCAGATTTCATATAATTCCTTTTGGCATCATAACCTCTGTACTTAATGCATATATCCAAATTAATTTCTTTGCATGTTTTTTTGAATATTACTTTGTACGAAAGTTTGGGTATGCGAATATGTCTGAGTGTGTTTAATAAGATTAAATTATGCTCAAAGTAATAAAATAGTTTGAAGCTTCATAGAAATTATTGTAGATATGCAAGGTAAGTGTCCTTATAAAATCCTTAGGGAACATTCTCTTGTATAATTTTATTTACCTAACTTCTTTCAAAATATCTTAATGTTAATAGTCTGTTCTGGTTAATGACACCTGACTGTGCCAGTGAAACACTTGCAAGATCGTGCTGCTGAATTATTAATTATGACACATTAAAAAGTAAAACTTCATGTTAGGAAATTTGAGTGAAGCATTAATATAACGAAAGGTTCATTAATTTATACCAATATTAACAAAATCTCACGCTAAAGACGTATTGAAAAATTTGAAAATTTGTGATTCTAAACTAAAATATAAAAACACAAAACTTTATAAAAATATCTCATCTTCTATCATATTAAATCTGTATCTAAAATAGATGTGGATTCACCAGGAACTTCTAAGACGACAGTGCCCACACATATCGCGTACGCTCGTGACAAATGCCATCAAACTGTTCAGGTAAAGTTAGAGAAACTATTAAAATTTTGCAATAACTTCCAAGTGACTTTCTTGTCATTAGCTTGCTCAGCGAAGCATACAAATGGATTAAAACTTTTTGCAAATTAATATCAAAACACATTCACGAAATCGTGATTATTACTCGACGAACCAGGAAGTGCGTCACTACCATTCGATCAATATTCTGTGGATAATCTTGTACTGTGTACTGTACTCTTCCATAGGAACACAGAATCAGATTAGGAAACTTACATTAACAAATAACAGACATAATTTCATACGCTAAATCTATTGACACGTCTATCATCTTCACCTTATGTGGCAGTTTCCTTGTATTCACCAATTACGGTAAACATAAACTAGATAGTTTAATAGATGCCAAGAAAATAACTCTGCACATAAACAGTAAATGAATATAATATATACACGTAATTAACTAGTCCTATTTCTTTAGTCATAAAATTTTAGATCGACAGTTGTACTACATTAATATATAAGTTTTAACCTTCAAGCTGTTGTGGGGCGTAGCTCGAAGCGTAATAATTTATAGACTAGACCAAGATCTATATGAGATAAAACTAAAACTTAACTATGTCTAATAAATAGTATAGCGGGCTACGAGTATTAAAGTTATAAAAAAATCCATTACATGTGGGATGGTATTGCGAATAAAATATTTCGCGAAGTGTGCTGTGTAACTTTCGACTTCACAAACAAATGCGATCTATGCACCGATAGTCGCGGGGAATACACGGGAAATGCACTTGTTTTCCTGTTTAACAGCACAGGACAGCTACTAAGCTGGGCTCTAGTAGTCTCATAATTATCATATAATCATAATTATATATGAAAGAAAATTACGATATTACAAATCAAATTGTATAGTGTGGTCATACAGTGTTAACAACTTTGTTGGTGTAAAAGAGATTGCATAAATAAAAGTCAAGATTAGTGCTGTGGAACGAAAGTTATTTATTTTTAAATACATTGTAATGTCTACTTAAATATTATTGAAGAAATAGCATGTTTCAATTTCTGCTCATGATAAGATTCATACTTCATCCTGTATTATTATTATATAGAAAACAATTGATGAAATTACGTACTAAGTAATTAATCCTAACCATTACATGTTTTACTATCAAAATTAAACAGTGTTGCTATTGTTTGAAAACACAAAAACTTACCAGATACAAATCACCATTCAAAGGACATTAATCAGGCAGCAGATTAAAAATAGCCACATTATCAGTTAAAAACAGCAAATAATACACGAAGATCAGTTGTAAAACAAATTTCAGACTGATTTATCATCCCAAAGACTTCATACAAAAATATAATTTTTACATCAAAATTCAATTTCTTACACTTAATTTTTAAAAAAAAATCACTTTAATGATATATATCACACACATGTTTTTGAATTAAGAGTCATGTTGTTACAATATCTAGCTTAGGCATAACATTATGAGAATAAATGTTAGATGGTAAACTAAACATTTGTACTAAATGAAAGTTATTTTAAATAAAATAATGAAAAGATTGACATTCTCAGCACAGCAAGCACTCTCAAAAATCTTAATATAATGGAATAACTGAGAAGGATTAAGACTTCTGGGTCTAATACAAACATACAAAATGGTGCCGTATTTAAGATACATAAGAGCATTTATAAAATATTGTCATTAGATACAGGCGCCCCGGGTCAAAACATTATATTTTAATATCCTTCACCTAAAGTGAAAATATGAATGATTAACACAAAATTAACTACCAATTAACATAAAATTGCTTTTCGTAACGATAGAGATAAAAATAATCTCTGTTTGAGGGGCGAAATGTTTACACTTAGATATTTTCTTAAATTGTCTTCATAACTATTACAGTAAAGTTCAGTTTTTTTACAAAATCTGAAATTACAAAAATACTGATAATACAAATGGTTCATTTAATTAGAGAATGATATTATTAATAACATAATAAATACGAGTTCAATCGTTATAGATAGAATGAGACCCCTCACATAGATGTCGGTGACCAAAAGTTCATTTCCCGGAGCTCTGAGGGTTTGGGGCGGTAGGCGTGGGCCGGTTGGGAGACTTTCGGCTGATGTGTACTTGTTTCGTTTGAAATGAGATTAGATTCTTTGCCCTTGGGAGATGGGCCTAAATTTTCGACGGATTCTGCTAGCGTACCACCACCTGAAAGAGACAATTATTTAAAATTTACTTTATCTAATTATATTTATTATATTAAAATATATGATATTAATTATAGAAGATTGTTATCATACCACACAAACTAACTGTTAACTATATTACTTCTCAAACATGCATTCGGGTTTTGATTGCTATAGAAACCAGAAACCGAAATCCGTTGCTAGAGTACTATATGATTGCATGAATAATATATGAATATACAAATTGTCTTGCAATTAGGTTTTCAGAACTGAGAAGCAATTGACCACCACTTATCCAACTCATCGGTACTATAATTTAGCACAGGCTATGCCCTAAGTACCAGCTGCAAGCATTCAATAAAATTGTGATTCTGTACAAGTCATATAATATGTATTAGATAACTATGATTGGGAATTAAGTGCCAATAAATACATTATTATTTACAACAAATGGACGACTAAATCCAATTTCAAGGACATATAATAAGAGCATATAAAAATTTCTAATATACTAACTACCAAAAAATATGTATTGTATAAATCAAATAAATTTTTCTGCATACAATTTCGACACAACAATTTAAGTTAGGACACGGTGAACACCAATAAAAGATAGTACACACTGATGTATTAGATTAGATTGGAGCATACATTAGGAACTAAATAAAATACAAATGGTCCATACTGCCAATGTACTTTTTGTTCTAATATATGGTCAAATATATATACATAACAAAACGTTTTTCATTTCTAGTTCGATAATACGGTTCGTCTAAAGAACCGACACAAAATGCATAATAATATGTGATCTGTACCATGCAGTCTGATTTCGACGGCGTCTTCCTCGGTGAGAGTGGATGTGGAAGTGGTAAGATCTTTTTTGAAGCCGAGCAGTGCCATAGTCAGCCAGGAGCGATTGTTCGAATCTTCCACCGGCTCGAACGGCGACGTGAAGTATCTGATGATCAATAGGAAAAATTTAAGCGACTCCAATATTTTTTAAATCAAACTAAGTTAATAAAAGAGAGCTTTAATGGTAAGTTCTGTTGACACCATATTTTATCAAAACAAGGCCTATTAATCAATAAAGAATTAGGATATGAGAATATGTAGAAACACCATTCAAATGTTACCTAGGATATAGTCTATGGATTCCCAAACAATTTTGGACCAAAGTGAAAAATTGTTATATAGTAAAATATTAGGAGCATGTTTGGACTTGAACTTAATCATGATTTCGTTCGTGTTGAATCGAGTAAATGCCTCAAATACAGAACAAGTTACGTAAGCTCAAACACATTATCTTGCACGAACTTGTCCACGATTATTGACTTCACTTGCCGAGTTTTTCATCTTGTACGAACTTGCTTATCGACTTGTAGAACTTTTTAAAAGTACAACAATGATACTTCCTACTAAAATATTAGTGATTCTTATAACAAGTCTTAAAACAACTTATTCAGTATCTTGAGAGTTTCAAACAAGAACTTGTGTTTATTAATAGGGGTCGATATTTAGACCTCGTCGACCCCCAAAATCAGTTTTCGTTTATGTGGTAACTACATGTAATACGATTACAATGACACAGTTCTGTATGTTACTTGTTAAGCTCCATAGATATATATTGATTAAGGATTAAGTTAATTTATAACCGTGTTTTATTAATATTGTTCCAGTTATTTTCTAGATTAATGAAGACTTTTGTTTGTTTTGTAGGAGCTCAATGTCTAAGCGTCTTTCACACACAATACACAGTAAGAGAGTTAACCAAGCCCAATCTCCGGTGCCGGCACCAGTCTTATCACCGTCAGGGTACAGGGACAGTTATCGCTATCCACATTTAGGCCGTGTTAATTAAGTGAATGATTTCTCGCAAGAAGCTGTTAAGAGGATAATAATTCGCCATAAACTGGGCACAATAGTTGTTAAGAAATTTTTGTAGATAGAATTCAAAAATTGACATTGATAACCCGAAGCCGGGTTTCGATTGGTAATCTCGATCCCTTGATCGTGAATCCAACGATTTATCTACTATCCATTACCATAATGAAAATCAAATAAATTAAAAAATATAAAATATTAAGCTTTAAAAAGATATTACACAGAAATGAGCGATTCTAAAAGTCGTTTAACAGTTTAAAATTATAAATAAAATTCGTTAATTTAGTTTCGTTTAGTTTACTACATCTTATTTAAACATCACATCTTGACCGGAAGAAGCCGCAAAATTAAACGCCCGCAAAATAAACGATTTGATCACATATATATCTAAATGACCTATTGATTTTTGAGGTTAATTGTTTAACAGTTAATCAATATATTATTTGTTATGATTTGGACCGTATAAACAACATGATTACCTAATATCATTAAAATATCATCAAAGTATATATCATAATACCAATTCATAATAAGCAAACGTGTTAATGTCTATACGCATAACTTATATAACAATTTGCATTAATCAAAGAACGTCATAGCTATTCATTTCAAATGCGCAATTACTGCATTTATTTACGCAAGCATAATTGTACCTTGTTTGCATTAGGCGTAGCTCTCCTAATCAAAACAAACACACAATGTTAACTATATTATGTTTAAGATAAATTAACCTAATTATTAACGAATTTAAATGCTTCCTATGTAATACCTACTTGTCACTAGAAAGAAATTATTTGATTCGATATAGCGTTTTTAATTAAAACACCGCTGTGGTCAAAACTCCTGACCATGTGTAATCGTTCCACCGATAAAGGAAATATTAAGACGGTAATATTTCAGCCTTCTAATGATTCAACGTTATTCATTATATTATAAGGAAATGATGAGGTCAATAAAATTAAGTCTTAACATATTTTCTTGAGTTGGGTATGTTAAGTTAGTACGTAGAAGCAGATCATGAAATTGGTAAAGCCCTTTGTCTATGATATCATAGACATTTTAGTTTTATAATTACCGGTTTCCAATCATTCTTCTGCGGCTAGTGGGGCTTGAGTTGGGCGATTGTGCTGGCGTGGCTGGCAGGCTTTTGCTGCCGCGACGTGCGTGCAGGTTATACTGACGGGAGTCTGGAGCCTTGGCGTCCTCCTCCGTGGGTGAAGCGACCGTGAACCCGCGCGGGGATCGGTTGGACTGGATCATCTGATGCGCCACCTGGAATAATATATACATCTTTTGAACAAATCATATCCACGGCTTGGCATATCTTCAGACGTCATCTACTGTTTGGGATACATTGTAGTGGCGTAAGCATTTACACATACACTAAGGTCTTTTTTTTTTCTTTTATTAAATATTATTATTATTTAACTGATTGTGTCCTAATAGAATATGTTTATACTGTGATGCCCTTTCACCTATTTTTAAGTCTTTCAACTTAGTAATCTCCTCATTCAATCCACTTTTTATGTATGACTATTGCTGTTGGTCCAGAGACCTCTACAGCTTTATCTAATTAGACTCGCTACCAATAAATTTCATATGTTGATGATGAACTTATCTGACTACAGGTAACTCAAGTACATAGTTATATTGAACTAAACTTAACTAACACTTCACACGAAATTTATATTTTAATATCGGATAGTTTTGTTACAATACTATTTTTTTATGTGTATTAGTATTGCTGTTGGTGCAGAGACCTCTACAGCTTTATCTAATTAGCCTCGCGAGCGGGAGGCGCTGAGTAAGGAAACAACGACGACGCTGCCAAGCTGGCACTAAGACTGCTCCTGCACTCCGACCCCTGTGGACGTAGAACGTCGATGACAACAGAGGGGGGGCGATAATACGATCCGAGGGCCCTCAATCCGCTGATGTCTTTTGTTACCGAACAATAAACTCTATACACGTGACTCTTTCCGACTATGTATTGGAAGAATAATCACAACAATAGTGGCCATAATTAAAGCGAAAAAAATAAGGCCATTTTAGTCCCTAGCATAAAATACGTGGAATTTATATTTTGTAACTATATCAACTTACATTTAGATTTCCTAGCTTATGTAATTTACAAAAAAATTTCTTTCTCGAACGGCGTGTCTTCCAACCTAATTAAATCACAGGGAACAAGCAAACACACAAAGGAGTCAAGAACTGAAAATATTTGTGCTATTTGGCATGACAACTCCCCGAATTTTTGTCATCTGCCAACATCTTATATTCATACAAAACACAAATTATTCAAATGACAGCATTAATTTTAACAAAGGATAAGCATTTCGCATTTATCTTTTTTTAAATAACTAACTAGAACAGAATATGTCCTCCGGGTCTGTGCCAAACTATATGACAAAAGATGTATAATCGTTTAATAAAAGGAAACGCAAACTTGTTATTGTGGTATTATTTCTATACAAATTTTATTATTTGTCATGATTCCTCTCTTTATATTATATCATAACTAAGCAAATTGTCCCATGATTTACCATAGTCGGCATGTTGATATCGGAGTTTCATCTAGCACTTTATAAACGTGTGTTACGTCATATTCAAAGTTAAGGACATATCGAGATCGTTCACCATTGCAATCCACTTCCTGTCCATGTTATGTTGTTATTGTCTTTAATCTTACGACGCCATTACGTGGTAGATAAATTTTAAATTAGGTTACTATAAAACTTCTTGTTAGTAAACGTATATCAATCAAAATATAGATGCGATTTAAATTTCCATGTTTATTCAAGGTATAAATAGGCCACACCTCTAGTTGCTAGGTGATGTAGGTCATCGATCATTATCGCAGTATTTGGAACACTCCACCGATCTTTGTCCAGTTTCTATATTGGTTTAGTATGAAATTTATACACAGCTAATGTAGCGTAATTATATTCTTGATCATTATAATATTGCAACGAAGCTAAATTCTCAAGCTGGTGGCTGGCATTCTAAACTCTTGGTCTATGACCCTTTGGTTTGAAAACCTCTAGTAATTTTTTTTGTCGAGTATGGAAATGTAGTGTCCATGTTCGATGTCCCTGACACTGTATCTGAACCGTCCTACAATTTCATTGTACACGCGTTGTATCAGAATTGAAATGGAATTAGTGAGTATCTGTGCTTGCTGACGTGAACGTTTTACAAGCACTATAAAATATTTTGCGCAATTGATGTCATCTTACTGAAATCGACCAAGAGACAAACATGGTAACCCACATTAATAATAATTTACTAATAACTGTAAGTGTCATTTTGAAACAACATTTAAATGGGTTAATGCATTTAAAATTATACACAATCGAAACGTTTTTCTGCGACCGACATTAAGTATAAGTCGTAATAAACTAACGAATGTCAAACAATTGGGTTAAACCTTCCTTAAAACCAAAATCCCGCATTTGTCGACAGTTCTTAGAAATAAGGCGTTCCACATTAGTCATGTTTTAAATTTCATTGTTTTAATAACGTTACGACGCATCCCAGTTGAATCAGGACAATTAATCATTTGATGAATTTGTTAATTGTTAATCCGCTATTTTGTATTCTTCTTTTACACTTTTAACAGTGGTAGAGCTACGCTGCAATATGTTTCTAGCTGCAGAATGAATTGGTCAGCTCGACCGGGGTAGGACCACGCCCTCACAGAATACCAGCATAATGCTGCTGTGTTTCGCCTGGTGAGTGTAGGGATCCGTAGACCTTTATTACTGGTGACGAGGCATTCCATCTCAGTCCTCAAGGGTGTTACACTCAATGTAATAAAAAAAAATTGTGTTCTCAACCGGATTGAAGCGTCTATAGCCTAATGGTTCAATGTGCTGTCTGCGAAACTTGGGGTCGGAGGTTCGAATACGTCATCCGACTATTATCATGAACCATATCCTAGCGCAAGCATTTGTAGCCTTGTCCCTAGCACACATAGTTGGGACCGGTTAGCATTGTTACTAGGAGGATTGCTAGCATATTTTATTTTTAAAAAAAATGTATACTATGATAATAGGTCCACGCCCTCATAAAATACCACCGTGAAAAAGCAACATAGAGGAAGGGGGCCAAGTACTGGTAATGCTGGCTGAATTTTAGTCCACATGTCTCACAAGCAATGTGCATCTTTAATCTCTGTTTAGGGTAGATGTGGTTGCTTATATAATTCAGTTATAACTTATCATCAGCTGAAGTGTGTGCTCGTTTGTCACCATTGTAGCATAAATAGAAACAAATACGTTCACGACTTCTTTCATATCGTCGATAACTACTATGAAATGACAACCAGGATATAAAATTACAGCCATCAAATATAACCAGAACCAAAAGATATACAATGAAACCAGAACAGTTTGAAACAACAGAACAAAAAATAGCTAACGCTGCATCGTTAAGGTCAAACTGAGATCCACAGGCCGCGGCGACGTCCGGGTGTCTGATCATGTACTCACCTTGACGACGGAGTTGCCGCACGCCGCTGCCTCGCCTTTGAACCCATCGTCCGTACCCACCGGCTTCGGCTTCGAGTTGACTGCAAATTATCAAAAGATATATATATACACTGACGTTTAATGTTTCCGCTATTCAAGACACACAACATGATAAGTTGTTTTGTTCGCATTATTCATCGGACGAAAGAACAGCGCCTAAAAGTAATTACACATCCTCGAGGCATCCCACGTTTTCACTGTAATAATCATAATGCAGATAAAAAGTCGTAGAGGTATACTGCAGTTTGTTTCTAGCTGCAGAAAGAACGTTTGTGCCGACCCATCACAGGATATCAGAGTAAAATAGGGTGATTAACTAAATTAATATAATTACTATTGACGACATATAGGGGCATAGCATTTACATAATAAATAAGTTAGTTCTTTGTCTGCATAATATCTTTCTACATGGCAAAGAGAAACTGCGGCTAGACAGCTAGCAATCTTGAATATCTCAGTGCGATCATGAAAGTACCCCGCAACTCTCACAGGACATCAATGCATATATTGCTGTCTTTCGCATGAAAGAGAAGAAAAGAAAGAAAAAGGAAATAAAGGACCAGTTTTACTGACGAAAAAATATCGAATACTTATTAAAGCGTATATCTCTTGATGAGAAAGCGTTTATTCGCCTGATTCATCTAACACAGCACTGCACTGTCATCTTGACTCCATATGGAGGATAGAAGTCACATCACATAGGTGAAAATAGGAGGCTCGCAGCAATCGATCTCAGTCCTTTACGGGTGTTTACGCGTAATTTCCTGCTAAGCACAACTGCTCTGTGGAATCCAAAATCAAAAAATGTTTTCCGAAACGATACGCCTTAGGGACTTTCAAGAAATGAGCCAGCCCCAGCCAGCTCCTCTGGTGTTGCGGATGTTCATGGGTGACGGTGGTCACTTACCATCGGGTGAGTTGCTTGCTCGTTTGATGAAGTCTGTTTATGGGCCGCAGTTATCATTCACTTTCTGGATAACGGTATACACGTTTGTTATTCCATGTTTCATAAAATAACACAGTAACTAAAATCAGTATATATTGTAACACTACATGTATAATAATATACTAATATAACATTAAAATATTATATTATACTAAAATAACAATTCGTTGCAATTTGCTAAAAATTATAAAATGATAGACATCGAGACGACTAGATCGTTCGACTTAGAAAACGTAATGAAAAAAAAACAATCAGGAACAGTACAAAGGCAGAAAAATGAAAGGCAACTTATTGAGGTCCTTGAAATAGACAACAAAATGCAAAATGTGTTAGAAACTACTATATAAATTATGGCATGAAGTGTTAACTTTATGGTCAATATGCAGTTAACCTTAAAAAAATAACTATTAAAATTTTGCTTTGTTAAGAGCTGATTCAAATTTGTACGATATATAATAATTATAGGTATTAATTATACGCTAGATTTAAAATATAGAAATAACGAAAATAATCTATGGTTCCTTTTGTATAATAATGCGGTGACACGAAATAACCTAATATGCATATATATCACTTGCATTTATTAAAATACAACATTTATTAATAGACATATCACCCTATTTACCAACTTTGTAATATCATAAAAGTGTTAAACTATATATAATTTGGATTTTACAAAAAAATTATAACTTACGAAGGCAGGAAATTCCGTAGATTTAACACAGATTAAACTTAGATTGTACGAAATTTTTAGTTATTATTGGCAGGTAGAACAGAAAATACAAAGAAATACAGGACCGCTTACAATATTCACACAAAACTACCTGACAAGGTCCTCTTTTAATCAATGAACCTACGTACAACTGCAACATTTACTGACTTAAAATGAAATAAAGACGCCAAACCGGTTTTTAGTAGGGCGCCGATATGTCCACGAACAAGTTTTGACGAGACTGACAGTGTTGCCAATATACGAACGCATAAATTTTGGTTGCCATCATACATTGCCCGAGTTTCATTCAAAAAATTATAACTATGTTGTCGAAATTGACTAATATTTTTTAGAATTCCTTTTCAAGTTGAAAATTCTCCGGGACATTTGAAACGTTGCACCGGACTCTCGAACGCCCTCCATCTTAATACAAATCTTACGAAACCGGAACAGATATAGGACAGCAACCACTCAGGTTCAGGCGGACTTATATACCCCATGATTTAAAAATGTTACTTTGACTGGTATAGGTCGCGCAATTTGTTTTTACTGAGATTTTGAATAATAATTATACCGAGGTCAAATAAACATTTTAAAATAACGATCAACAGCCTGGAAAATAAACGTCTTATATAAAAAACAAATAAACCAGGCAGTCGTGTTTATAAAACAAAACAAGTTCTATGTACCTCAATGTTTACATGGAAAATTATCAGTCGATGGTAATAAATATTCTAATATAATAAGCAACATGTATTTTGTTTTCATGATAGAGTGACGATGAGTGTCTACATAAGTAATTAACTACAGCGCAACTCGCGGCGGGAAGGCTTTGAAGCCATGGCAAGGCAAGGCTTGGTCACTCATGGTTCAACGAAGAAAACCCCACACTAGGCCTGTCTATAGGGTTGAGCCGAAACGGTATGGCCCCGCTCCTGGTGCTAGTTGCGCCTACTGTAAACGCGCGTTAGTGACCTAGGGGTTCTCTACACCTCGCAGCCGAGGTTAAAGATGATAGTAAAAACGGCCCCAAAGGACTTTTCGACTGGTAAACGAACGAACCGTTAATACAATAAGAATAAAAGGCACTCGCATCTTAAATCTCCCGGAAGACATCGCATTTGACTTTCATAGCAAGGACTAAATGTGCATGTCCGCACCAATTGTTATGTGAACTATGTTTGCTTGCCACGAACTTCAAAAAAAAATATAAAAACAAAGATTTTGTTCACACCGATATCTTCTAATTATTACAATATGACATCCATTTCAATTTATATAATATTAACGTGAGCATTTACCCAAAAACACAATCCAAAAACGAAAAAAATATCCAAAAACGTCAATTAAGATCTGAGGAAGATTGAATGTCAGGAACACGGAACATTTACGCCACGTGGTCAATTAGTTTATCAAGGTCGTTACTTATCATATATTATTCTTGCCCCTGCTGTTTATCAATTATTAAACAAATCGTGACCTCGACTTTATCATTTCTAGAATCTTCGCCACCTCTAACACTAGTAAAAACAAATTTATCAATTTAAGTTTCGTGATTCTTTCATACCTTCATACAATTTATATTGTATCGCACGAATCTAAGATTTCAAATAAAACAAGAAACAAAATGCATCCTTCCTAAGAATCATGCAAAAATGATACTGGCCAAAATTAAAAAAATACATTGAAAAATTTATTGCCCTTGTCGACCCCACCCTACAATACAACTAAAAGAATGAAATCAACATTAGATATTTTTTATCTCAATGTCTCATTGATATGTAGATAAAAAGATACTTTCAAAATAATAAGGGTCATTACAATCATAGTCTATTGTTCATAATACTGTAATTGAAATAACAATCGAGATCTACTGTTTAAACGTAACAATCCAAATCGACGGTTCTTAGACAGTTCACAGACTAAAACTTGTTTGTAAGTACAGAATCGCCAACTAAAAGAATTTTGACGGAGTCATAGACTGAGCTAATATATTAAATTGCCGCGTGACAAAATGTCTCATAGATCTGTATGCATCAAGTAATATATAAAGATGAATTATTAACGAAAACAATATAATAATACTCTGTGAGGGCGTGGTCTTTCCCCAGACGAATCGACACATCCATTCCGCACCCACTAACAGCAGCATGGGTCTTCTAATACTAAGACTACGAATGAAGACATGAATAATATTCTTACCTGCTGTATTTATAGGTTGAATACCGTGAAGAACGTCTTGACAAGGCTTGGTGTGTTTAGACCAGTCCTTCTCTTTTATTGTGTTGTATGCTACATTCGCCGCTAGCCCCTTCTGTTGGTCGTTCATAAGATCCGGGATGTCGCTGACTGCTTTTGGCTTGCCGAACAACACGTCCCTTTTTGGGTATCGTATGTAGAAGAAAGAGTCTTCAGGCGCTGGCGGCGAAGCGGCGAACGGTTCGAACTCCCTGAGGACAATGTACATTACATTAAAGTTTTATAACACAACAACAAATATCGTCATTTGATATCAAGATTGACTTATCGAACACTGTTTCATTGATAACTAATTGAATAGTACATACATACACAAATCAAAAACTTACTAATATAAATGTAGAAAAGAATACATATAATATAAATTGTTACAGCTATTATATAAAAACTTACGAGAACAAATTATTGCATTGTGCTAAAACGTTCCGCTTTTTCAACATAATGTGTTACTTTTAATAAACTGTTATAAAATCCAAACTAATAATTTATGATGAAGGTACAACGTAACCGTAAGATTAAAAACACGTCACGAGTGCAAAATATTTTCACAAACTGAAAACGTTTAATGGTGTTGTTTGCCTTTTATACGACAAAGATAATATAAGTAGTAGTACTGTGAAATCTTATCAGGATAATATTATGAGTGAGCTGCGAAATCGTGTTTGAAAATAACACGATGTGACGTCACCCGCCAGTGCTCCAATCAGAAAGGCGAGTGAACGCAAGCCCCCGGCTAAAAGCACATGACCGAACGAATACACGTAAGCAAAGGTCAAAGACAGCTCGAAGAGCCGAAATAGACTGGCTTATTGTTTTAAAAAGATAAATTCATCATAAGGAAAAAGCTGATACATCTGCAAGACAAACCAAAGAAGTGCATACAGTATGTACAGCTGCACGCTATGATTTATTAACACACGTCTTGTGCGGGAAACGCGAGCTAAATATAACTTGGCAAGCGTATCCCAAAGTAATGCGTTCTCCCCATATGCAACGTATAAATATAATATATATATGGGATGGAACGAAAACCAATATTTTATCACGATTGTACAAACGCATGCTGGTCCACATGATATCTCACCGCGACTTGGATATGATTCAACACGGTAATAATATGACATTACGTAAAAATTAAACAACGTAATTGTATATTGCGATGAAATGCAAATAACATCTTATCGTTTCAAAATATAAATTTACCAGCTAACTAGAACATTAATGAAGACTATATGACATGGGTACATGTTAATCTTTCAAGAAGTAACAACTAGGTATTATATTATTTCAAGGAAATGGATCTTAATCATTCGCGTCCTTAGACCATTCTGCGAATATTAGTTTTGTACATACATGCACAAGACAGACGAATACCTGTGCCATGTTCTATGGTTTAAAGTTATAAAACGGATTTAACGTGATTTGTATCTTGTTAAATCCGTGTTATATATCCGTCTATAGCTTGATTGTTTTCTGTTTATTAATATTTAGGCAATACTTAAATATTAGAAGAAGTTTATATTAGCACCAGGCATGACAATGACGTATCCAATTGCACAAATAACAGAACGTTCATCCTCAATTTTGACCAATTACATCGGAAAAGCAGTTCTTAATAATACTGAAACATTGACTTGCGTGTTCGTCAAATATTTGCTTTAATTTTAGTATAATTCTGACTAAAGACTTATTATTTTGCATTGCTGTTAAAGCAATAAGCGTAAGAGCTATCGTATGACAGAGATAACAGTAGCTAAATTGGTTAGGCTTCATATGAAACTTTCAATAAATTTCGTTAATGAGAAGTCACACCATTGTAACCTTGACAGGACAAATATTCTCGAATTATTTTTGCAATATATACATATCGTTAAAACTTTTGATAAAAATAAAATAATGTTTAACAAAGAAAGATAAACAGACGTGGGTGGGGAGAGGGTAAGGAGCTCATAATCTCTATGTAACGAATAATATTGACATTACGATTATCGCATGCCGCTGGCAACAAATAACATCGATAAAATCTTTCTTGTACGTGCTGTATGACATAACATTTTTAAATTAGCATGGCTTTAAAAATGAAAACGCATGGAGGAAATACTACGCACAACAGGAAACAGCCACAATAAAGTTAAAAAAAATTATGACGTTTGTTTGTTGACGTACGATTGTTTTTGATTGACTTAACTATTGAAAACCATCCAAGTGCATTGTAAGTAGTTTGTCTTTTTTACATATGGTATTTGAAGTTTCACAATATAGGATAACTACAAAATCGAACATACATTATAGTACTAAAATGGAACCCTTTTTATATTATGTGTCGAAGTCTATATAATAATGGTAATACCGGATATTTTTGTTTTTTATATTATATTTATATATTTTTTATATTTGATATTTTTATCAGAAAGATATTTCTATCATCAATAATGTTCAAAAAGCTTTAAAAAAAGCGTTGAATAAAAAATAGTAACAAGATTTTTGGCTTATTTCACGAGGAACGAAACAGCGCTTGTTTATTTTAATTAGGTATCCTATGAAAACTAGCGAGTTTCCCAATCATGCAAATCCATCGCAACTGCAGCCAGTTTTCGATAATAACGCGCCCATATTAAAAGTAGGTAATAAAGTGTTTACAGTTAAGTTCATCAATATATATGGACAATCTACAAAACGAATTGAAAACTATAATGTGGAAATTGGATAAATACTTATCCTGGTTAAAATTACCAAAACTAAAGCAATACCAACAACTTCCATATTGTTCTTTCTAACTATAAAAGTAACTGTTCTAAAACATTTTTTTTTATAATATTACTGGTGACAAACGAGCTCACAGTTCACCCTGAAGTTATGGCTGCGGCCCATGTTATCTACACGTATCCTCAACTAATTGTTTCTATATCAAAAAATGATTTATTTGTTGGTATTACTAATAAATCTTATTGTCAAATCGTTGAATGTTGCATGGAATGTGAAAATATCCGGACACTTTTTAATCCTCAAAAGCAAATTGCTTGGTATTGATGAATGCAGACGTGGTTTTCTAACGAGGCTTCACTTTAATTACCTACAAACCTCGTGGCAGTACTACGATGGCACTGATAGGCAAGTTTCGGTATTTCTTAGTGTTTTAACAGCTCTACCAGGTTGATAGGTAGCTGATCAGTAAGGGTGCTCAGACGAAACCTTTATTTATGGGTAACCAGCACTAGAGTTCTCGAGATGGTACGTTACCCTACGCGCGAAGGCAACGTTTCGAGGGTAACCGAGATGACCGACCTCGGCTTGGACAGTTTTTTATATCTATTATCGGATTACTAAATTTTCAGTCCGGGAAGCTCGATAATTTGGTGCTGCACAAGGTCCCCATCTCTACGTTAGTACGGATACAATACAAGAACGGGATACTTTTCACCCTTGTCCCTTCTGTCTGGTTTGTCGTACCAAATAGGCAACTTGCAGAACCTCGTGGAGAGAGCGATCGATCAGTCATCCAAGATAGGTCATAGTATTTGCCATTCTAACGGTTCCACTCAGCGCTCCTGCCTAAGCTAACGGAACGGAGTTCGTGGATTTCGCAATCGCCTCGACACAATTGTGGTCGTTTTGATAATAATTAAAGTCATCCGCCACTTGCGTAGCCATTCAGTCAATAGCTCCAACACATGCATCTATCTTCCTTGATGCATTTATCTGCGTCTAGCCTTCGGTCTTTCAGAATGGTGATATCATTTATATACACAACGTAATCCAGCAACGAGCAAATTGATGTTTATTTTCCTCTTGATACCAATTTTGGCAAACTTATCATATATTTAAAATTTTTGCTAGAGATGAATTTAAAAACTTATTCACATTCGTACACAAATTTTGTTTAAGATTTATGTAATGTACTTAATGTCAGCAACAATCGATCATTGTCTACATATTTATCATTGTTTAAAAATATCAGTCTATAATATTATCATAACTTTGCAAAACAACATTTATATATGCTTTATTTTAAAGAAAGATAAAACCTAAACAATTCTATTGTGTGTAGAAATATCCAATTGTTATCAAGTATCTAAGGAAACGATTGATTTTACCCGACTTCAAGATAGGAAAAATGTCCGTCAATTCGACGTGTTAGTCGAATGTAGAGTGCATTTTTGTGCATGCCTCCTGATTTCTGAACAGAATTAGTTGATTAGGATCTATTAGACACGAATAACAACAATTCACATATAATTGGCGCATAAGGTTTATACGTGGCGACACAATACGTCATTGACTTCACCTCTCAAAAATATGCTATAGACTATTAAAGTATAATAAAAGTTATTCATATGAAACAAGGAACTATGTATACAATGCTCACGTCACGTAAAACCCCACCACTTCCATTAGAATAGTAAAAATCAAGTAACAAGAATAAATATATTGAACTTTTTTTTTGCAATGGTGTAGCAAAATTATTATAAAAATCTTACCAATAGTCTTCTGAACGCATACTCAAATTAGTGCACGATTTCGAACAAGAATTCATTGTAATGATAACAATAAAAAGTAACAAAAATTTAATATAAAATATATTATTTTATTTTAATTTAACTATATTTAAGGTATTTTATATGAACAGAATTGAAGGACTTAATGCCTATTTTCTTTAAAATTCCTAAAGCAAGTCCCATTCAATATATATAAGAGTAGAAAGTTCTTTATCGAAATCATAACTGTAATCTTTTCCGATAAGATAAAACTGATTTCATTTTAAATTTAGCTCAATATTATCCATTATTTAATCTAAACTGATAATTATAACATCTGTTGTTACTGCAATTTACAGTACCTTACACATGACGTCACACTGTATTTTTTTTAGGAAGAGTAATTATAAATAATACAATATGAGATTTTTGTTTTTAAAATAACGATATCATCGTAATATTATAAAACAAAAATTAAGGCAGTTCATAAAATTGCTGTCATTCTGCATATTCATTCGCATAAATAGTAAATCTATATAAATATATATATATACAAATATATATATATATATATATATATATATATATATATATATATATATATATATATCTATTATACTTTTATTGTAAGTGTTTTTTCCTAATAAGAAGAAAGCAAATACCATACACATTTGACCTTGATCTTACTAAGTCAAAAACGTGTCGGTATTTAATTAAAAAACATCATAGTATTGTGAGTATTGCATTTCGTTTGAAATTATGAGAAATGTTTTTGTAAAAAGATACCGAGATTAATTTATACGTTACACCCATGACAGAGACCGCTAACATCATGGAAAAAACAATACATAAACTAAATAAATACACCAAGTAGGTAATAAATAGTACATGTTAGATTTGTTTATTATTTGATTACACAATAATAATATAGTTTCTATTTACCTCGAAATAGGTAGTCACGAACATCTATCGTGATCGAGCGCCTTACTTACCAATGACGTGACGTATCTGCAGATTGATCGCGGATGACGTCAATCCCTTTCCTTTTTTTTTTTGCGTGTGATTATTGCTGTTGGTCCAGAGACCTTTACAGCTTTATCTAATTAGACTCGCGAGCGGGAGGCCCGCTGAGTAGGGAGACACCGACGATGCTGCGAAGCTGGAGCGGAGACTAAATTCCTTTCCAATTTCAATACATACAAATGTTAAAACCCGACAACTAAATCTCTATGTAATTCATTAGATAACAATGCTTATATTAACGTCACATTTCTACGCTTGTCGTTGCATGGCAATAATTTTTTTACAACGCGACATGACACCTTGATACGATATATACCAGTGCATACGATAAACGGAATGCTATACCGTATATGACCGTAGATGAATTATATATTTTTTATATAAGGTCAGGGTTGGCAAACGCGAAACTCCTTGTCACCCGTAGCCCTACCTGAATTCCCGGACCCCTATACTCACCACAAACGAACACGGAAGTTGCCTTGTCACCGGTAATAAGGGCCTCCGGATTCCAGCACTCACCAGATGAAACACAACAGCATTATGGTGATATTTTACGCCGGTATTCTGTGGTGGAGTGGTATTATGAAAGCGTGAATCTTCCCTAGTCGACATATTCACGACTCGGGCTAGTTTCCAGCTGCGTAATGGCTCAACTTTACAAAATATCACTCGTATACCTGACGTGATCGAATTATTTCGGTATATTTAAATTGATTGATATAAAAAATTAATATATTTAAATTTACAATTATTGGGTATCTACAAAAATAAAGCTTTGGAAATAAGTTAAACACTACTAATTTACTAATTTATCGTGAGATTTTATGTAAGCAATCAAAATAACACTTTTTGGGCTCAACACAAATAAAATTATTTTGAGATTTATTAACGAAAAACTATATATCACATAAGCGTGGCTACTTTCATAATTATAAAATGGTAATATTCATAACAGATTTTATCTGTACATAACTATAATTTTTTAATATTAATATTTTGTTTTTTTTTATTATTTGATAATTGTGCTAAAAACCACTTACTTAGACTCTGAAAGCAACTTTAATTATACAAATAAAAGTGATTTCGCAATCTATTTTATTTACGCTAGAAGACGTCTAAATTTGGCTGGGTAGTAGCGGCCATTTTATTTTGCCCAATGTTGATGTTAATTTCTCCCGAATCATTTAATTAATTCTTGTTGCCATCTTATAGTTGTTGGTTTTTGTTAAGATTTTCTTATTTTAAAGTAACATCTAAAAAAAACTATATTCTTTTGTTTAAAATCTCACGCAAAGCATTCAAGGTATAGATATAAAACGAAAAATTTGATAATTGGGAAACCTTTTGGCACTTTAGCAACAACAACGCAAATGCATTGCCAACAAATAGAATAAACGAATCAAGGGTAAGGGCATGCAGCAAGGCTAAGCTACACTAGTAAAATATTTTTTTGATTGCTAAATACTAAAACAAAGTACTTACACCGACATTCCATCAACCGAGTAAGTCGGCCTTGGTATTGTATTATCACGATTTAGAACATGGCGCAACTGTAACATAATGACGAATGAATGTTTTTTTTATTACATTGAGACGTATACAAACGATGGCAAGTGATTCCTGCGGCCCATGACATCTACATTCATCCTTGACAAGGAATCATAATGCAGATGCATTGTTACCCTTGACACCAGTAATAAAGGTCTCCGAATCCCTACACTCACCAGACGAAACACAGCAGCATTATGCTGTTATTTTATGAGGATGATATTCTGTGAGGGCGTGGTCCTACCCCGGGCGAGCCGACCCATTCATTCTGCAGCTAGAAACAAACGGCAATGTAGCTCTACCACTGTTAAAATGTTGGAGAAATTGTATGTAAATTAAAAAAACGCAAGAAAAGATTGGTTTTCTCTTTACACTTCGTTTCCATTTCTTAACATTTTCCATTGTTGCGATTTAGAAAGAAATAATAATTGATTTTTTCATGATTTTTCCATATTATATATTTGTTACTACGATAATTGTATTATATGTCCAGATTGAAATACAGTGATGGTATCTTGTGTGAGCCACACGGGTTAACAAGACCTCTTATTCGCCCTAACAGCGCCAAATAATATCTCGGGGGTCAAGGATCTCTTAACTTTTAAAGTTCAATGAAATTAAAATAGAACTTTTATATTGCTCAGCATAAAAATAATTAACAGTAGTATGTTTACATTTCACTACAATTTCCAAGAGAAAATATTGTAAAGAATAAACGCCAGTATGCTCTCATGGTAGATTATTATACATAAGATGTATGAACAACTGGGTGGATGGTGAAGCCTAAACGGAGATTTAGATCACAAGTGAGACTATAATTTACCTCGAGTTTTTAGATAGTAGTAGTAGGCTTAAATAATAACATCTGTGTGCATTAGGATAACCTATAGGATAATAAGTCCCTAATGCATCCACATGTCCTGTAATCTAAAACCCCGCAATAATTTTATAAAAAAAAATTTCATATAATTACTAAATAATATAAAATTTAATTTACCTAGCCGCAATAAAAATTAATCCACATATAGTAAAATAACAAATTCGTGTGGTTTGTCGGGGAACGACAGATGAACTGACTGAAAAAATGATGTTACTAAAATATATGTGTGTATAAAAACTTTATTTATATGTATAATTAACAACACAGTTAAGATGCATGTTCAATAATTTGAACAAGGCTGGCGATGACAATAATTCGTTTCTATACAATTAAATGCTTCCCTTCTAAGAGTTATGTAGTGACTACATTTTTTTTCAACACATGCTTGTAATCTTTACGTAATTTATGTACTAATGCTATAAACGTTGTTCATCAAATGTGTACCTAAATAAACCTATAGATTTCATAAAAAATAGTAACCAAAAACTTCTCAGCTTGTCTATCTTCGAATATACACTAATTGTGATCCCAATGCCACTCACAGGGAGTGTGGTAATGTGTTATAATTAATATAATACATTACCACAATATATATAATTAATTATAATTCTAATTGATATAACCCACTGGTGAGACTAACAAAGACAAACAAAGTTTACAGTTTCTAGCCAACTATTTTTTTCCAAGAACATCAGCCCAACATTCCATAATATAAAAAAAAAACCTGCAATTCACATGATAGAATGGTAAGTTCTCTACACTAATGATGCTGTTTCCTAACTATACAAATATTGTGTTCATTATAATCTGTATATATAAATCTTTTATCAAATTGACAATGGCACTTTATTGTTCTTCACTTTATTCTTATGCACATAATGGCAATGTCACACTGCAGAAAATAGTTTTAGCATGAACAGGAACATTCAACTTTGGAAGGGCTGCTCTTGTGCTTTTCACAAATTATGAGAGTTAGAAGTTATGAAAAATAACAGACACCCCCATACCCCATTCAATACTAATCCTCAAGGATGACAACTCATCCCATTCTTCAGATACCCTTTCATTAATTAAAATATAAGTAGGTGTAATGGGGCCACAAAAAACAAATAATTTGTGTGCTCATTTGTTATCTTGATCACATAAAAAACCTTTTATTTGCCTACCTCCAATAACCATATAAAATATTTTAACATGTTGCAGCCTGTTTCTAGATAAACTAAAAAGGATAATTGGTCAGCATGACCGGGAAGTAACCATGTCACGCGTACAAACTAACATAACACTGCTGTTGCCACTAACATTATAAAAAAAATCTACATCATCCATCTTTTTTCACCTTGCATCTCATACTGTCTCAATTTTATTTAGTTTATCTACAATAGTAGTCCTACTTTGTCTACCTCTTTAATAGATCATTAATAGTATTGACTTTTTCTTTTATTAGTGTGATGATGAAGATAATCATACACATTAGCTAAACTTCATCTAATTTTAACTCATAGAGTTAATTTTTTGGTTTTGTTTTGAGAGTTTTTGTTCTTAAACATTAAAAATAATTTTCTCAAACATTACTTGTGCCATGATTTGCTTCTCATTATTCGATTAAGGATTATTCTAAATAATCATTTAACAGATCCCATCGCTATCTGTGGTTAAGGCTGTTTACAATTTCCTTCCACTCATTTCTTTTTCCATGGAGAATTCTCCTGCTTCTTCAACAGTGAGTCTTTTCACACAATTTTTTACTATTTTCCATGATCTTCTTTGATGCTTTTTATCAGACATATTTTCCAAGCATTTTGAGCTATAAAGTATTACAAGTTGAATAATGTTTTTGTATATATCCTTGAGTATGAAAAGCATACAAGGGTCACAATAATTTAGTAACCTGCATGCACATTCCACTATAATATTGATTTTTACAAAAGAATGAATAAAAAATATTTGACTATGGATTACATAAAACATACTTAGACTTAAAGGTTCCACAGCTTTCAATTTCACATATTACAATTAAAATTCTTAAAAAGAAATTATTTAATTATATTGTGAGTTTAAATTCATCAAGTCCACAAAACTATTTTAGCAACAACTTCAAATTTTAGAACCTTCCGAGTAGTGACATTTGCTTAAGTATGGTTGGCAACATTAGTTGAACTGGAGTAGATGAGTTAGTGGCAATGTAACTGGTGTCAGGGTCAAAAAAATAATATGGCAATTTTCACCCCAACCAGGTACATGAGAATGTGCCACTAAACTAGAGATATATGACTGACATTATTATTTAAATATATTATAAGGCATAAAAGTTTAATATATCCTTAACATACCACCTTTTATTTATAATGGAAAAATTTATAGATTTTTCCTATCAATGAAAACCCTTAAAATTACTCATTAAAAAATGTATGAAAGATATACATTTAGTAATTGACCTCCCTGTTGGTACTATAGATGTTAGTTTTAATAGAAAATGGTACTTACTTGACTGGTCTTGTCTTCATCCAAACTGGTAAGGTAAGACCATCCCTAATTTCAGGATCACTAGATGCCATTTCAGTACAGTAACAATTTAATTAAAATCAATAAGGTAAGAATGTTTTTAAACAAATCTATGTAACACTATTCAAAAGATGTATGCTAAAAACACCACCTGCACTGAGGCAAAATGTTAAACTAAACTGATTGGAACATGAATATTATCATGAGCAGAAAAGATAAGCCTAACTTTATTACCAACATTAAGAAATTTACTGTATGTTGTTGTATAAATGTAAATATTAAGGTTAAAAATTTAAATTATATTTATCAAAAGCAACAGTTCAAGATACTGTTTGGAACTCAATAGACTTCTTGCAAAGTGATGATGCAGCCATCTGAAAAGGAACATTACTTGAGAATGCATCTATACTATGCATGACATTGCATGTCTAATTGACTACTCATGCAAATACAAATGAATTTGCGGAACAATCATCGTTAATTTAAAATCACTAAAGCCGTAAGTGTAACGTAACGTGTCAAAGAAACAACAGCCTTATTTTAAACTTAGTAAGATACCTCCACAATAAACTAATGTTTCATAAAAACCAATGCTAGTAGAGACTACAATTGATTTTAAACTTGTGTTCAAAGTTATTGAAAAACCAACATGACATAAAGTTAAAAGTAGAAAAAACCATTTAACATGAGAACAAAATAGAAATGTAAAACGTTAATCTGTCAAAATTGATGTGTGAACATGAATGCTTATTTCATTTTCTTGAAAAAGCTAAATTAACAAAATTTATTCTTTATGAACCTTAAATATTATTAGTTATTATTGCAAAACAAATTACATTTTCAAAAACACGTGAAATAAGTTACGTAAAAAATTAACAATGTCTTAGATATTTCCCTGCATTGATATTTTCGATTATTGCAATTTAATAAAAATGCTAAAATGTATTTAAAATAACTTACACCACCAACAAGCTTATTTGAAAAATATTGAGAAAGCATTGTAAAACTATGATACACCACCATAACAAACAAAAACGGGAAATGAATAGAAAATAAAAAATATGTAAATGTATATACTATTTTCATAGTTTATCGCCATAGGTACCAAGCCATACAGCCAACTATGTTGTATTCTTTGTTAACTTAACAAATTGAAATAAAATTTTCTAACTTGTTTATATTTCATGATTATTTTTATTATAAATAATGTAGTTTTTACTTTTCACAGTTTAGTAAAAATAAGAGCACTTCATTATCTATCAAGAGTGGTAGAGCCAAGCATCAGCCTTTGTTGTTGCATGGATAGGCCGGCTCGACCAGGGAAGTACCACTACCCCGTAGAATATCGTAGAGTAGATGTAACATATACATCTACGGCTAAATTTCTCTCTACAGCCATGCTACCCAGCGCAAACTGTTTAGAACAAAGCGCTTCTTTCATAGCTTCCTACCTTTGCGCTTTTCCGACAAATTATGCAAGTGGGTCCCCAGTTTTCTTAAGAGCCGTAGCATCAAGGTCGTAGTCGATGGTGCATCAATGAAAACTCTAAACCAGTGAATGCTGGTGTTCCACAAGCTTTAAAATATAGAATGTGAGACGAAACGCCGATTCTTGTAGATTTGATGTGTCACATCTGGTTTCCCCAGAGCATAATCACTCGCGTAAGTTCATTTCGTACAACAGTGTCCGACCGCAACTAGTTTTATATAGCCTATATGATTACATGGATTTGTACTTAGACAGAGGGTACCCGTTTAACAGGTAATACCTGTGCTTGGCACTAGTAAGGATCATAAGTCGCCATATCGTGAAAATTTAATTTGATACAGGCGGAAACATTCACAACTTCAAATTGTTGAATAAAAAGCAAGAAAAAGTAGAATGACGAAGTATAATAATAGTATACATACAATAGTAATTAAAATATTGACATAAAATATGAAGTGAAATGATAATGCAAAAAATTGGCTGTATAGCTTTGTGCCTTTCCTGAAAACAAAACTTAACCAAAAAAATTAAAAGTATTTACGTCTGCCATCTGTCAACTTCTAGTGTATGTCAATTCAATGATTTAATTATTTGTTTTCTAGAATAACATTTCGGCTGGAACATAGGCTATAATATATGCAAAATTTATAATAATTCATTTACAGTACATACATATTAACACTCACTCTCGTAAAATGGCGAACGAAAAAGAACCAACAGATTTAGACTGGATTCAATTACGCCGAGATATGGGTACCGTGCAACAAGGAGAAACAACTAAAGAAAAATTCATTCGAAAGTTCAGTGAAAATCCATTTGTTCCAATAGGTAATGAATTAAAAAAAAAAAACAAACCCCATTATAATGGCATAATTTTTACTTATTTGGACACTATAATTTGTGTATTATTTTGTTAAAAATAAAAAGTATATATGATTAATATTATGTAATTTATTTTAGGTTGCTTGGCCACAGCAGGAGCATTGTCTTACGGCTTATGGTGTTTTAGAACCGGCAGAACAAAATTATCACAACAAATGATGCGAATGAGAATTGTAGCACAAGGTTTTACTATTACAGCTCTAGTTGTTGGTGTTATGATGACTGCAGGAAAATCTCTTAAATAGTTTCTTCCTTCCATTTCAAATAAAAAATAAATATTTATAATAAATTTATAATAGTATGTCGAAATAAAAACAATACACAAACTTGTTTCAATTCATTAGAAATGTTGTTTATGAAATAATTTCTTAAATTTAATCAATTAATTTCAAGGTTTTGTTGAACTCACATTTTTCAAATCAAATCAAAAGTAGCTAAGTAGGTATAAAACACTTGAATCTTCACGATAATAGGTAATAGCTAATAGGACCACCGCCTCAGAAGGCAGCTGCTAGCAGGAAACAACAAGAAACTCAACTAGTTTTTTTAAATAATAATTTACAAAATGTCCAAGAGTTGTCCAGTATTGAACCCAGAGCTAAAAAATTAAATTCAAGCATATTTGTCAGACTAATGTTCTCTTCTGAGTAGTAAGATTGTTTAATTAATTGGTATTTCCCTAAAATTTTAAATCTGTTTAATGGCAAATTAATTATTATTTGCAGAATTTTATGAAATATGCATATGCTAGTGCCCACAAACAATTTCAGTACCTTTCTTAAACCAAAATAGGTGTCACAAGTTTGTTTTTGTTTCTTGTATTGATAGTGTGTACTTTTGTTGAATATTTTTTGTAAATTCTTATATATAAACAATATGTTATCATATATATATCTTGAGGTAGCTGTTAATGATCTTAATTTTTTCCTTAGATATACTCTAGATCTAAGATTATAAATAATGTGAATAAACGAAACTTACAGTGTTAATATCTGTCAGTTGCCTAATTTTTTTAATTGAATCAATTACACTAGCAAGTCTTCCTGCTAGAGCAGATAAATGGACATTATACAGAGGCTTTGTGTCGAGGGTTATTCTTAGGAAAACCATTGACTCAACAATAATTATTTAAAATAACAGCCGAAGAATAAAATTTGACGTAAAGCTTTTTTTCGGGCTGATGACCCCTCTTGCTCGTATTTTACAGTTTCACCGGATTGAAAGTTGACTGAGTGCTGATGGCACTCAGCCGACACCTTTATTTTACGACCTGTTGACTGGTGAGAACTAACTTGTGACAAAGCGGTATCGGGAATAATTCTGTTGTTTGCGACGTCCTTACCAGCGGTGGGGGCCTTATGATAGTGCAGTATATGGGTGAGTGACGGCAGAGTGCAAATATCGGCGGGAAGTCAGCTTCAGGTACTGAGCTATGGTAACATTGAACATTTATATGGCCGGGACCTCAAGCATGAAACGATTTTGAATTACCTGAAGTTAGTGAATGAGCCGCGGGGAGGTATGCGCAAAGACGGGGCTTGCGTATATCATTATGGGGCGGATACTCGATTTGTATAGTGTTATTTTATTACGTAGGAATATTTTGCTATTTTTATTAAGCATCGGGTGCAAACGATCTAGGAAGAAAGAAGCAAGATACCGTACGCGGTTGACATACGGACCGAAGGTTAGTCTTTCATCTTATGTGACGCCTAAGTAGTCTTTCCAAACCTCGATCCTCCATTTCCCTAAGGTGTTGGCTGCGGATTCGAGGCGTTTACATACGGCGTCTGGTTTGAATCCAGACATCTAGAGGCTGAGACTGATGGTTCAGTTGGATGCTTTGAGGGCTTGAGAATCCCTATGACGCCGTCTTCCTTCCAGGTGTTCGGGAAAGTGCCTTTGGTCATGGCCGCGTTGTAGATTATCACCAGTAGATGTAAAATGGACATGGGTAGGAGTTTGATCGCCTTGTTAGTGATACCCTCGGGGCCTTGCGTGGTCGCAGGCTTTAATTATAGACTCAACTTCGGTGTATGTTACTTGAATAACGGAATAGCGAGATGGTTCTTTAAACCTCCGGTGGACCTCGCTGTCAACAATTGCAAGGTGAACGGCGTCGATCGGTAGGATGCTCGGTGATATTGGAGTTCGAGATAGTCAACCAGATATTCGGTTTTCTCTTCATCTAAGAAGGCGGGTGGTTTGTTGGGACGCGCTATGGGAGGCATCGTTTGGATAGTGCCTTCTTTTAGGGATTTGGGAAGTCGCCAGAAGGCGAGGTCGGACGTCACGTCACGGTGGAGGGTACGTAGCACGAACTGATTTCAACTCGGTGAAGCTGTAAAAGCCCACGGGCTAACAGATGCCATCAGCAATAAAAAAATATCAAGTGAGCTCTGTTATTACGATCCCGCCAGATTCTCTCAGAAAAAATAAATTAACAAAGAAAAAATGATTTAAAGAGTGCTCCATTTTTGCAACTTGTCAACGAATAACCGATCTAACTTACTAGTGACAAAAAAATAAGTGAAGAGTATCTATTTTCTTTTGGCATGATCCTCGTACTACGTATCCTATTTGTGACTAGAATCTCATGACGATGTCTTTAACTCTGATTTTTCAATAAGAACTCTCACAGAACACTAGTATAAAATAGCATCATAATGCTGCTGTTTCGTATTGTGAGCATAGTAAACCTGAGACTCAACTACTGCTATTGCTACGACATTGCATCTCGTGGGTAATAAGGTTTGAGTATCTTGAATTGCTGATTAGAGTGGATGTAGGTGTAAACTCCAGACTCCAGGCATAGCTAACGTAAAGTAACGTTCTTATAGAGAATAATTAAGACATTAGATTACTATACTTACATATATCATAAAAATGTAGTCTAAATCCGTGCATGGACACAATATATTATGTCCTTGCACGTTATACTAATTTACTATTGTCCAGTTTTTTTAAGAACAATTTATACCCGAGGATCAAACAAAAATTCAAATCGTCATTTCACTCCTTCAACTATGACAATTAAACTTGTTTCGCCATGTATTGTGTTACGAACTAATTAACTAAAACATTTTTTCAATGCAATGTTGTAGCCAATAGTAGAATAAAATAAATGTTCTATCTTATATCTCAAACTATTTTTATGAAGGAGTCCTTTATGAACTAATCTGAAAATTTGTTCAGTAATAGTAGTAACCAAAGAATTGATACGAATAGTGAAATAAAAGTATGTTCTTGTTAAAGCAGGCCTTGACCGGCACCTATTTGCCTTATTTCCTTCAGTTATCCGCAGTATTTTCATTATGTATACATAATTATCTTCCATATCCATGTGATAGAAGGATAATTATTATGTACCAGCATTCTGTCGTCGTTGAAATTTTTAGCAATCCCAAAATTCTAAACTATCGATATTAATAAGTTGTATCGTTATAAAACAATAATACTTATAATTACTGATGCCAACATTAGTATCTATATAAAGGTATCAAGGCCCGAGATCATCAGTATCAAAACAATCGAGAACATTATTTCATTAAAAAATAACTACTCCCTATTTGTTTCTATGTATTGTATTTTCTAGCCAATCCGTACAACCTCGGGGAAAACTTTAAGTATTTTTGTATTGAATGATAAGATCAAACTTTAAAGAGAAAACTGGAGTATCTCGATGAAGGCTCTTTTTTTATTACATTGAGAGTAACAATCAATTACATAGTTCACCTGATGGTAAGTGATTCCTGCGGCCAATGACATCTACATTCGTGCTTGACAAGGAATCATAATGCAGATGCGCTGTCACCCTTGAGGTCTGGAGACTGAGATAGAATACCTGTTTCACGCTAGTATTCTGTGAGGGCGTGGTTCTACTCCGGTCGACCTGACCCATTCAGTCTGCAGCTAGAACCAAACTGCAGTGTAGCTGCCACTGTAAAAATCGATATCTTTAAAGTAGCACAATCACATTATCGAGTACAGATTTACTTAGTATCATCTCAAAACTATCGATATATAGGGTCGATACTTATTACGAATCCCTAGTCATTTTCATTCTGTGTCCGTGCTCTGCTGTCATTATCATTTCGTAGATTTGTAGCCTTAATACTATATGGCGCTTGGGATTTTGTGGTAAATAATAACACGCCAGATTTTTAGACACTATGAATGGTTTCATAGCAGTACATTGTGGTAAGCATTGATGGCAGTTATTGATTGTTCATGAATGAATACTAGTGTAAGTTATTGGATAATGGATTGCATTTAATTAGTGAATTGCAGTATAAAAATAAATTGAGTTTTATTCTTTATCGCCTTATAATTGGAACTTGTGTACTTAATGATAAATGTAATAAAATACAATTATTAGTTATTTAAATTAAAATAAAGAATATTTTCTTTAGGAGCTGGTTATCACAGTGATTTATTAAAAAAGGAATACCAAAAAACTTGCTATGTGGCTTGTAGAAAAGCTGTTGGAGCACTCCGAGCGGGTGGTAATGCTGTAGATGCAGTTGAAAAAGCTATAATTGGTATGTACAGTGTAATATTAGCACAAATCTAGCTAGGGATGTTCAGAATATCTGGTATAGATAATTTGCTGTCAGCCTTTTTAAAATGGCAAAATACTTACAAAGACAACACAACTAGTAAAAACTTCATGATGCAGGTTCATGACAAAGAATTAGCATCATATATATTCCCTTTGTATATACAAAAATAAAAATAGCCAAAAAAAAAAACAAAATTAATGTTATTACAATGTTTTATACAGTTTTATTATTATATATATATTAACATGTTAATTTTGTGAAAATTCACTTTTACTCATTATCTACAAATGCACGTTTTTTGCGAACAAAAAAACTATACATATAGTATAATAACATTTGGCCTACATATTTGACCTGTAGATGGGGGCTGTAAATCATTGTTATATTCTAGAATAAGTGAAAAAATCTTATTTAATTTTTTCTCAGGTCACTTTAAACTCAGGTTATAATAACTCAAACAGTTATAATACTATGTATGTCTTACTTCATTTTTTTGTTTTAGAATTAGAAAACAGTTCACTCACCAATGCAGGCTATGGTTCAAACTTAAGTTGGGAAGGATCAGTGGAATGTGATGCTTCTATAATGAATGGCCAGACCTTGCATTTTGGGGCATGTGGTGCTGTCTCAAATGTCTGGAACCCTATAACACTGGCAAAACATTTGTGTCTTAGACAATGTGAAAGTTTATCTTTAGGGCGTATACCACCATGCATCCTGACAGGGCAAGGAGCTAAGACCTGGGCAGAAAGAATGGGATTGGAAATAGTGGATAATAGAAAAATGATCTCAGCCAGGGCATTCCGCAACTACAAACACTGCAAGCGGAAATTGAAGAAATATTCTCTTCAAAATGATATTAAATTTAGTCCATTGGATACAGTTGGAGCAATCTGTGTTGATTCAAATGGTGTTGTTGCCTCTGGTGCAAGTTCAGGAGGAGTGTCTCTAAAGCATGAAGGCCGGGTTGGCCAAGCAGCATCTTTTGGTAGTGGTGTATGGGCTATGATGAGCAGAGACGGTGTACAACCATCTGTTGCAGCCTGTACTTCTGGCTGTGGGGAACACTTAATACGAACACAACTAGCAAAGAACACAGCAGAAAGCCTTTTAGAAACCTCCCCAGTTATGGGTCTAGACAAGTGTTTTAAAGAAAAGTTTCTGGAATCACCTTTTTTGTGGGATGTACCTGAAAGATTAGGTGGATCATTAGCATTAATGTTTAATCCACAAGTAGGTGAAGGGGAACTCTTGTGGGGTCATACTACAAAAACAATGTGCATAGGATATATGTCTACAGAAGTCACTAAACCAAAGGTACAGGATCTTTATTAGACTTATAATATGTACATTATTTAATTTTATTCCATATTTATAAACTTATTAATGGTGGAATATTATATTTCAGTGTGTAATTTCCTACCTACCCCCAAAAGTGGAGTCAGGGCGCAAGGCAGTGGTATCAGGAATTCCTTATAAAGTTACCCTGCAGCCTCATCCAGTTCTGCAATGGGAAGTCAAGACTGAAGCCAATTTAAATGGATCTCATTAAGTTTTGAAAGTTTAATAAATAAGTTACATTTAGCCAGATGAATTGGTTGATAATTTTGAATGTTGTAACTGATCTCAAATTTACCATTTTATTAATTTGTACTTTGACAAATGGATGTATGGCACTAAGTAATTTAGTTTTATTACAATTTTTTCTTAATATGTATCACCATTGAGGTTCTCCCACTTTTTTCAATTCTTTTATTAAACAGAATGTAAGCAGTGCTCCAATTACAAACATTCTGTTAACCACTTCAACTAAACTTAAATTTTTGTGCCACAACAATAGTCCAATGGCGGTTTCGAACCTCTAGTTAATTAACGACCCTAAGTTTGGCAGACCATAACATAAACCCTGAGGCTATTGATGGTTAAAAACAATTTCTAAGGACAACTTGTCTTTCTTTTATGTGTTCTAGATTCACTCAGACTGGCTCATAATTGCCGTTGAAGACCATGAACATATAATAATTTTTTTTAATTGACATACTCAAAAATAAATAGACCTAACATTCTCAATGTGTTTATGATATTTACTCTTAATGGACTTTGTCACTCGAACATCTAACAGACTTGTAATTACTGTTTAATGAAAATAATGACTGGTCAAGATAATTAGTTGCAATCTAGCAAATTTTATTTATTACTAACTACTATACATAGGTATTAGGAGACCGTTTCCGAAAACGAAGACACGATAGTACTAATGACACCTGTTTCACCCGTGACATTGTTGTCGCTCTTTTCGAAAAGTTTGCTTTAATTGTCTTCTTAAAAAACTTCAGACTGATTCCCTCCTTATCTTTGTAGACAACAGGCAGTTAAATTAAACAGATGTCAATATAGAGTACACTTATTCTTTTATTTTCTATTTTGATTAAACTTATTAGCATCTGTTTAATAATTGTATGCTCAAAGTGAAATTAATAATCTCAATTCTGTTCGACAGTTTAAAAAGTAATATTTAGTTTATTGATAATTGGGCTAAGAACTTTGGTGTAATGGAAAACCCTTTTTAATTTCTAGCGAATATTTTAGATAGTTCTCCACGCCTTGCTAAATTAGATAAAAATTCTTTAAAACCTATTATTTCCAATAATATTATTATACCTTTTAGTAGACAAGTTAATGATTAGGTGTTATCATTTTGAGCAGAAATTTCAGAATTCTCATGATTATAATCTTAGATCTTAAAATTTAGCTTTATAAGTTTTCTATTGCTGTACTGGCTTTCCGCCCAATTTTTTTGCTATAGACTGGAACAAGCTTCTCACGGACAAGTAAGGCTTTTTGTTAAGGGCAGACATTTCATATTTTAAATATTTTCTTTAATATCAATCCCTGATCTAGTGACGATATTATCGTACAAGATAGTATTGACGTTGTATACAACGATTGATATTGTATCCTTTTGTTTTCTTACATGCGTGTAATTAAATATTTAATAAATAAATACGTTGTCACTACTTATAACTAATGACAGAGTTTCTGTCACCAGTAATAAGCTCTCTAGTTTCCTTCACTCGCGCGAAGAAACGTAGCAGCACTAAGCTACAATTTTACGTTGATCTTATCATAGCGTGGTTCTTCACCGTTCGAGTCGACCTACGACGTACGTTCCAGTAATGCAATATATATAGCATTGTCGCAATTTCGACCCTTTTTTTATATTTGATTCGTTATTTCATACTGAGCTGAGATTCAAGACTTACTTTGTTGCGAAAACGAAATATGCAGATCAGTGTTTATAATGAATTTGTTTTAGAGTTTGAGCAATCTTCACATAGAGATTTCCTTAAGCCTTGGTGTCATACAAATAAAAAAGGTAAAATAAAAGAGGCATAAATATTTAATGTTTATTAAAAAAAGTGCTATTTAATTACTTTAATTCGGTGAGGCTTTTAGTAAGTACGTCGTTCTGCTGTTAAACATAAATATGCGCAAGTAAAGAGTTATTCTTCTTCAAAATGTTAATAGAGAAACTTAAATTTTAGAGCACCTTAATTTAGTACCCAACTTATCACCATTTACTGAGGGTTAGCTTAATAATTTTCGCATATCTTTTTTTTTAAACAATAAATTATTCAGAAATTCTGAAAAACAATAAGGCACAGTGAGGTGAAAATAAGCAGAACTTTCTAAAGAAATCAATATCTTTGAACCAGAGGAAACAGGATATTTTTAACATCAACAATTTGATTATACACAATTAATGATTTAAATAGTTCTAATTGTCATTAAAATTTAATATCAATTAATTCACAGACAAGACCAATATCACAATCTACGAAATCACAACTGCAACTTCTCACCCTTTCAATGACGATAAATTACATTTATCCAGTCTCAAAGAGAAATGAAAACTTAATTAATATGAAATAAATCATGTCTTAACATTTAGCAAGTGTCAATCGATTGCGCCAGTCTTATTTGATAAAAGATAAAGTCAATTGCTCTACCATTAGTATTTTAACACGTGTATTCAATTTATTATAATTTACAGTTATACAAAGGTACAATATAAACCCATATATGTTTACTTAGTAGTACTAAGTTATCCTAAAAGTATACATTAACACTAGTTACGTAAAAAAAATCGTCATAGCTATAATATATATTTGTACTGCGCTAAATAAAATGCTCTTCATCTTGAAATTATGCATAATAAAATATTAGACTATGTAATAGGTATGTCGGCAGATTATATTAAGTATTAGTTTTTAATACCTGCAAAATAACTCACTATTTTCAGGGAGGTTTATTTTATTTTCTTATTTAGTTTAGTTGGAATTCCCATAATAAACATTAATATATTTTTTTAACAGGAATCACACCATTATTATGTAAAACTTAAAAATAAATTGTGACCAGTAAACTAAATCTATTTATACATTGATTATTGTTAGAAAATGCATGTTAATTTTATTGATTAATACATTATGAAATAATTATACTTAGAAGTAATATTATGCAAATTTCCTTAAAATATTATTAACACAATAATCCTCACTACCATTTTTACTTAAAACTCTATTTTGTAATAAAAATATTAAGCGAGTGTTAATCGCTGCTTCAAATTTGTTTTACTGCAAAAACAAAATACACAAAACTTTATAGTAAAAATGTAGAAATGAAGTCTGCTGCTTAAGTACATAGCAGAGATATAATTATTTTTTGTTATTATTTTTTATTGAAATTATATTTACAAACATAAAACTAAAATATAAGCCTCAAATGTGTTTTCAATGTAATCTCCATAAATGTTAAAAGAAACCAAAATTCAAATTTAAATAAATGCCTAACTAATACTGTCATTATTATCATTGCTGTCAGTGTCAGTAAAATATTGACATATAACTCACACTTTCTTATACTTTCTAATTCAAATCAAGGCATTGTCAGTCTACTCATATTAATTATTATCATACACAACCATATTCATACCAAATGGCTGACTCTTTTGGATTCTCTGGCTTTTCATTGCGGTTCATTGAACTCCTGTCTTGATCATCTTGTTCTTGTAAATTTTCTTCAACAGTTGTAGAATGAGCTACATCAGGTGTAGTTTGACGATGCTCACTGGCTGGCCTATCGTGGCCAGTTTGACATGCACCATCCCCAATCACAGTTGATATTCTGTTGTATATCAAATACGTAGGATTCTCCTTAATAGGGGTACTTTGAGCTTTTGCGTTAAGAGTAACGTCTGGATTGTCGTCAGCCAGATACACGGTACGTCGAGACCCAGCCGTCCCGAAGACTGGTGATGGTGTGGATGCTTTAGGAATAAGAGGTATTTAATACTAATTATTAAATAACGTAAACTTAATTTACTATTACATAATTTTTGTGTTGATTATTCAATACTTAAAGCGCTTCTTTTTTTACTTATAATTTTAAAAATTTCGAAATGTATATCTTTCTATGGATTGATGACTTCTATATATTTTTTTAAATTTGATGTTTCTGAACCAGTCACATGAAATTTTGCTTACTTGTTCTAACACAAAAATAAATGAATGCAGCATAACTTTGTAAAAAAAGTATAATATTTATAAGGAAAGGTAGAGAAACGATAAATACCTGCAGGCAAACCAGTGTCTGCTTCTAATCCCTGATAGCTATTTCTATGTGAAGGAGGCACTGCCTTATGTGGTCTTCTTCTTAAAGAAGCTCTTATGAGAGCATCGTCACCACCACCACTATGTATTGACGCTGTTGAAAGCCGTCTTGTAAAATTTCCTTCACTGCTATTTAATCTGCTTGGATCAAGACTGGAAATAGAACCTTCCATATTTTCAGGCTTTTTGAATATATCCTCATATCTTCGGCTGTAACTTGAATCTGAAGTATGCCTTTGCGTTTCTGATGTGGAATTAGATGACCCTTGATCTTGGTCACAATTTTTTGAGGCTTTATCGAAATCCTGACATCCGGGATCTGACTCCCCAGATTCAGAACCAGCTAGAGTTAATTGTGACTTCGACCTATTTTCATCTTCTATTCTCTTGTTGTTACGTGAAGGTACTTTGTTAATTAAATCGGTTCCCGCTTTTCGAACTCTCTTCACGAAAGATGCGCCAAAACCACGCCTCTTGGGGGTACAATTGTCAAGCTTTTTGTAATGTTCCATAATTTTTTCTTCTAATTTTTCCTTCTGACGACATAAAGCATTAACTTTGTCAGCAAACATTTTCTCTTCTTCGTGATAATGCTGTTTGTCTTTTAATGAATGGGCTAGTAATTCATGATACTGTGTTAAAAGTTGAGACACATGATCCATCAATGAACGTCTGTCAGCGTCTAAGCTTTTGTTCATTTGAATTAGCATTTCACAATGTTGATTAGTTTTGCTTATTTCTAATTCCATGCTGGTCATTATCTCGGTTTTCGTATTAATTTCCCCGGACAATTCTGTATTTTTTAATTTCATTTGGTTCACTTCACTACGTAATTTTCGATATTCATCTTGCATATTTTTATATTCATTTTTTAATCTGCCACTGACAGTAAAAAGATTTCTAAAGTCATCTTTTAATTTAGAATGTTCCGTTCTTAAATTGGACAAATTTCTTGACTCTTTTTTCAAATTTTCTCTTTCCATTTCGACTTCAGCTGCCTTTTTTTCATAATTGGCAATTTTCTCTCTTAACTCACGATTTTCAATCTTGAGGTCTCTCATTGCTATCTTTACAGGTTCTTTTTCACTAAGCAACATTTCATATTCGGTATTTAATTGTTCATGAAGTGTCTGCAATGCAACTTGATCTCTCGAGAGATTATCTTGCTTGTCTTTTAAAACTTCAAGTTGTTTTAATATTTCTTCTTTTTCTGCAGCTAACTGACTATTTGCAAGTTGTAGAGTCATTTGTTGAGAGATTAACGAACCATTTTGTGAATTCAGTGTGGCAACATTTACTTCTAATTTCGCATTTTCTGCCTGATAATGATCTAGGCCCGCCTGAATAGTTGCCAAGAGTTGTTCCGTTTGAGGATCAAGACCTTGATTTTTTTCATGATTACAGTAATAAGGAACTAATTTTGTCATATTTGCTTTAGAAGCAATATCAAATATTAATCCACCATTATCTGCATTGGTAATTATTTTTTCTAATAATTCTTCCACATTAAATTCTTTTGATAGTATCTCTGAAGCGTTGATACCCAATTTATCGAAACAGTTTATGAACTTATCACAATTTACTTTTTCTGAAATTAAATCTTTTTGTAGAGTTTGAATTGTTTCAGAATCTATTTTCTTGTGAGATTTTAACTCTTGTGTTTTTTGTTCAAAGTCTTGAAGTCTGGTCACCATCGTCTGACTAACATCCAATTCACGAGTTATTCTTTCAATTTCTTTATTTTTCAATTCTATGTCTGTTGTTATTTTATCGATGACTACATCTTTTTCTTCTACAGCCTCTCGTAATTTGTTGACTTCTTTTTGAAGGTTGTGAGCTTCCTTTTCAATATATGTCAATTTGGTCTTAAGCTCTTCTGTTTGAATGATAAGCCGCATTGCTTTATCGGCTTCAGGTTTAACGCTGTTGAGTTCTTTAGTTCTAGCATCTAATGATTTCTCCAAATCATCAGCTCGTCTTTGTATCGAGTCGCATAACATTTGAATTCTCTGTTTATCCTTTGTTAGGGACTCTAAATGTTTTTCAAAGTCCTGTAATTTATTCTTCTCTGACTCTCTATCTATTGATTGTCTATCAATAAATGCCTTTTTATTGTCTAAAGAGTCCTGCAATTTTCTATTTTCTTCTAAAGCATTTTTGAATACCTCTTCTAACTCCGAATTTTGTTGCTTCAGTCTATTACAATTCTCTTGAAGTTGTTCACATTTTAATGTTAACCTTTTCTTTTCCTTTTCCAAGTCTAAAACTTTGTCACTGCCTTCAAGTATAGATTGCTCTCTTAAATTATCGATAGTAGAAAGAAGCCTCTTATTTTCTAACTCTAGTTTTAAAGCTCTAGCTTGTGCGTTACTCGTTAATTGTTCTGATAAGCTGTTCTCACCAGATTCAATAGTGCTTTCGCATTCATTGTCAGTGTCTAAGTTACTGTTATTACTTTCACTCAGCATAGATCTTGCAATGTACTGCAAATGATTATTTTCCTCTATTAACTCTTGAATTCGCTGTTGTTCGGCATCTCTTTCCTTTAATTAGAGTACAATTACAATTAAAAACTAAGAAATAACACATATTTTGTTAACTAGTTTAATTGGACATCGTATGTCATACATCTCGCCAACTTTAAATGAGTTTGAAAATGTGATTTGTGGCACAGATGATGCTCAAATCCGAAAAATAGCCAAACTTTAGGATTCAAAGGAAAATTTCAAAATTTTTACCCACCAAAGCAATATCATTAGCTTCACGCTTCAACTTGATCATCGCCGCCTCTAATGTAAGACACTGCTCAGCCCTTTTCCTCGCTCGCTGCAATTGCTCCTCCAGTAAATCTCTCGAGTCCATAAGAGCTTTATTATCCTCACGTAGTTCCGCTACCCGCGTCTTGTAATACTCCGCGTCAGAGAGCCGATCACGGTACCTTTGTATTTCTTGTTCTAATCTGAAGTTTATGAAGAAGCACTGTATATAAAACTGTACATGAATTATAAAATGTATTTAAAAGTGTTAAGAAGACAGTGTCACGTTTTTGACGACCTATACAATAGAAAAATAAATTAAAAACAAATATAGTCTAAGCACTGACCGCTAAGAAGCCCTATTAGGTTTAATATATCTCAGGTTTTGGTATATATTCAGACAACGCAGTTAAATTGACGACTCTTATCCCGTTAAGATGAATATCCAGGTTTCACCTTAAATATCACAACATACACCCCCCGTTACAATACGCATTGAATCGATCAGATGCACCCCAGATTTGAAAGGAACAGGAGCACCTTTTATTGTAATATGTTTTGTACATCTGAGTTTTGGGTTCTACGCCGGTCTACGATGTCGGTGGGACGGTTGACGGATTTTATTATGTTTATAATATATCCCAATAAGTTGACATCGCCATAAAAAGACTATAAATGTTGAGGAGACTAATTGACCAGGAAAGATGTTCTTTTACAACGAAGAAGTGAAAAGTTTAAAGATCCACATACCTCTCACATCGTTCCGCCTTTTCTCTTAGCGCATCAACTTCGTCTCTATATCCCGAGGCTTTTCGAGCCTCATTAAACCATTCTTGACTGTCTGAACGAAGTTTAGCTAATACCAACTTTGTATGTTCTAACTCCTCGCGACATTCAGCTAATTGCTCTGATTTTTCTTCTCTGGAATTCAAACAATAATTATTTGATTTGACTCGACATTGAAAATTCCGACATTGAATTCAAAATTAGCACTAGTATGAGACAGACTAAACTCCAATATCATCTGGAAATGAGGCCTCTGCCGTAAAACGTATAAGGCCGTTCAATTTTACTTAATTAGAAAAGAAAACCAAACTTTTTTGACAAAAAGGTTCATACATACAATTCCTGTCTCTGTTTCCGCAAACGTGCCTTCCAATCTGCAAGTTCAACTGCGAGATGTTGATTTTCACTATTGTTCTGATTAACATTCTGCGTTGAAGGATTCTTGCAATTTTTGTTTTCGTTTTCGCTTTCGCATAGACCCTCGTTAAGGACCAAGGTTGCCCAATTTTGAAGATAGTGATCTCTTTCTTTAGCCAGTCGTCGCATGTGATTAAACATAGTTGGTGATTGGAAGAGATCAATTGCGTCCGGTGTCAGAACTACAGTTTGCATATCTGTTACCTGGAAAATTATTTTAGTTAACATATTTTTTTAGTATATAGTATTTTTCAGTAAAGTGTGCACATGTACTCGCCGTCTGTAATAATTATATCAATGACTTCGGCGTGATTATTTAGAAATAACTAAGTTTTTGTGCACAATCAAAATATATTGGTTGTATACAATCAGTATCAAAGCCAGACATTTTTACACATTGTACATAATAATAAATATAACTTATTTATAAACTTTTGTACAACTAACATATGCACAAAGGCGGACTAAATGCTTAACGCATTATCTACCAGTCAACGTTGGGAGGGTTCAGAGAAATCAAGGTAGGGACAGATAAATAAAGAAAAAAAGAAACATACAGTACATCTAAATACTTATACAATTATATATACATATCATTATATATTATCTTAAATATTTATGTATTATAAAATAATAGATATTTATATACATTTACATAAACTATAAAACACAAATATATACATATTATAAATACAAACATATCTAAAAGTAAATATATATATAAATATATACATAATTATTATCGATTTGTGAATCAGCTGACGCTACTTCCAACAAATGCTTTCGAATTTTACATTTTAAGTCTTAGAGGCTGAATATATGTTTAAAGATGTTTATTTTTATTGCATCTCATCTAAACCCAACATAAGTCACCAGCTAAAAATTTTCATCAAGGATAAAAATTGTTGCTATGACTATAAAAAGATATTGATGTAATTAGAATAAGCATTTGGACATGCAAATGCTAATTCTACATTACAAAATACAAAGTTGTCGTTCATAACTCGTGAGCATAATTAAATAAGATGTATGTGTATTACTTATGGTATCTTCATTTCGATATGGTTGTCTAGGTCGTAATGCGGGGTACAAATAAGTGTCACAGACCTATCAACATACTATGTGGGTTGATAGATTTTTATCAGTATTAGAGGCTCCAACAATATAACTTTTCCAACTAGCTATTGTACAATACTTTTAAAAATTTATTAACTAATTTTAATTCTCTATTTATCATAGATATTTAGGCTTCTATTGATCTCAGATAAAAAAAAAAACTCTTGTCTAAATTATCAATATGGTTTAGCCATGCCGCAACTAAAGCCTACCTATAGACAAGGAACATGAGCAAAAAAAGAGAATTTTAGCACTGTTGTGTTCTGATTGGTGAAGTTGTTTCTGTGGGCACAATGTTTATTACAATAATCAAATAACAGTGGTGTATATGTGACCCAGACAACAGACCACTATTTAGAACTGTCAGTAAGCCCTCTCAAGCCCTAAGATCACTCTCTCTAATTGAAGGCATATTAAAAGTGTTTTATTAGTGGTAGAAACATGTAGCTAATTTGTGGGCTCTTTTGAGAGGAATAGTTTCTTTTTTTTAAAAGCATAAATTAAACTATAATTAATAACACATCAAATTGATATTTTTTTGTATATTATTTATCAATATACAGAGCTATTAACATTGTACATTTTTATATAAAATAAAAAGAAAAACTATCACGTACCTGCTTAATACATTCTACAATGTTATGTTGCAGGTCTACATCTAGTTCTTTAATTCTTGTTATAAATATCTCTTTATTCGGACATTGAACAGCAGCACCAAGTAATAGTAAAATAAGTAGCTTCATGTTTTCCAAACCATCCCTTGTTTCTGGCGCTTTTCCTAAACATATGCATTCCGGCACTACTAGTAAAGTCATTCCTAGCTCTTCATCAAATAGACCTTTGACATTTTTGACTATAGCATCAAAATTCTTAACTCTACCCAATATCAATGCCTGATCCTCCAAGCCTGTCAGTTTTGTTATATGAAAAGAAGGTTCTGGATCTATTTGGAGATACACTTGGTGCAGGATGTCTCCATTGAAGAGGGATGCATAATCTTTTAATGTCTCTGGATTTGTTAGGCATGACTTTAGCTGAAATTTTTTGTAATGGAATGAATATGCTATAGCTTGTAGCAAAAAAAAAAGCAGGAATAAATTATACAACAAATATTATATAAATGTGCAAAAATGAAATTAATTTTCATGTTTAATCATCAATATATTGGAAAACCAGCACTGACTCTTTGTTACAAAAAACTAAGTAAAACGGTAGCAATAAGATTTTTAATTACAATATTTAATACTATATACCATATTAAAAACAAACTTCTTCTTGTTCTGTAGCACAAATGGTTCTTTTTGGGTCATTCCCTTTACAAAACTAAAGTAGCAACTTAGGACTACCATTACTAAAGAATACTGTAATCACAGTTACTGGTAAGAAAACTTTTCTTGTCAAACATGAATAGAAGTGAGTGATAGTAGTCCATGAGATGTTTCTCATGAGCTGAATAAAATCAAATATCACTCTCTTCAAATGAGATAAGCTAAGTCTTTGACTTTTGACAAATTTTGTTAAAATAAAATATTGTTGTGTTTATATAAGTTTTAGTGCTTAAAATTTGTTTTCATTTATAATAAATTTCACTTTAATTAAAAAGACAATTAAAATTCTTTGTGAAAGTTGCTGTTTGATCCTCTTGTATATATTATACTATCATAACCATTTAGAAATCAAAAATACTAGATAAAGCTATTGTATGTCACATCTGGGAACAAATATTATGCAGAAAAATTGCATATCATTTGGTTATAAAATTTGTGATATAATTTCTTGAAAAATAATTAATACAAATGTTGTTATGTTGGCATATTTGTTATTTTTATTATAAAATCAATACAGAACTCAATAAAAATAAAATTTGTAGACTAATATATATTAGGTAGTACTCTCACAAAAAGTCTCAAGACACATTACTGCACAATATATTTATTTTAAAGAATATATTTCAGGTCTTCAAAAAAACTTCACAGTAAAATAACACTTTCAAATAAATTCGTTTTGTTATATCAATCACACGTTCAATCAGCTGGAACGACCGGATAAGATTATCTCACGGTTCATTCTACTTCTAGTCTACAATCACAGATCATTGTGCACTTACCCATGAAACTAAGGGCCCGTTCAAGAAGTCTTCAATTTCGGCACCCGACGCAGCCATTCTCGCCAAGCGTTAGGATGAACAAAACCTACCCTTACGATTTTGACCGCAGAACATGGCATTGAAAAAACTCGAAAAATCAAAGCGTGGCGAAAATGTGTTAAACATCTGCGACAAAATATAAAGAACCCGTAGCAGCCTTTAGGTGCAAACACCGTAACACTTACAAGGGACGAGGAGTCGCGAATTGACAAGTTGTTGACACTGGTGAAATGTGAATAGAGAGCGGGGATAAAATCAACAGAATAGTAAAAATTCGATGTTAATCAATCTGAACAAAAATCGATTTGGATTCTCTCTCCTCGCACGTTTTACTTTGATAAATATGAATATATATATAAATATTATAACTAAACGATATACTCCAGTACTACTAGTGATTGAGCCGTGGGAGCGTAGTACCCGGGCGATATGCTTCTATAGATCGGGTTTAAGACTGCTAAATGTCACCTGTACATAACACACCATGATGAAATCAGTAGATCAGTAGATTTTGAATAAAAAAATATTTCTGACTCGTTGATGACTAAGCTTCAATAATAACATCTCTAGAAAATAGTGCTTTTCACCCTGAATCTTAATCTTTTGTATTTTATATGCCTTTCTAATAAAGCTGTAATAAAATTGCCGTTATTCTTAACAGTTCACATTATGATCTTATTATGCACACTGTGTAAAAGCATGTGTAAAGTGCCAAAAAAGTGCTTGAAATGACTAGAGTTTGTTAAGTTTGACGAGATTCACCATTAAATGGCACAGACCAATGTCGTTGGTTGGTTGGGACTACGTGAATGTCAGGGGGCCGTAGCCTTCTAGTCTAGTTCTTGTGGTGCGAGTCTAGCTTGAGCTCTCCATCTTTTCTTAATATAGAGGTGTGCGAGAACTTAAGTGGTTCGTGAAACCTGCGCTTCAAAATTTTCAATTTGGCCATAGTTTAACAAAATCTGTCAGCAAGAGTTTGTTCCCTACTACTCTCATAGCGAAAAACGTTGTCCTTGGAATTGAAATTCCAAACTCCAGTGATATTTGGTAAGCAAGTAGGCCCGCCTTCAGATCCTAAGGAGGAATTCCGTTAGTATACACGCAGGATGGAGAAAATAAGCCTTTTGCACGTTTGACGTTTGAATACATAACGTATGTTCTACATTTTTAATTTACTTCTCATTCTTGTTTTTAAAACACATCTGATGTATAAGTTGTAAAAATGCCAAAAATTTGAAGAAAGTTTTAAGATGGTCACTTTACACTCTGAAGAGCGAATGATGTATGTGTCTACAAAGCGATATATAATATAAATAAATAATATAACACAATTGATAAAGAGCAATAAATATTTATGGAATTTCCCGGGGTGTAGGAATAATCAATCTAAAGTGGACAATACATAAACACACATTTCGGTTGGCGCGACCTATAAACCACCGTGCTCTGTTTAATCATCTATCCCAACAACATAAAGCCTATGTTCAAACAGCCGCAATTTAACATCTAGGGCTATGAACAAAGTGATATATAAATATCGCTTCTGAAAGCAAGAGAGACGCAATTGTGAAAAAATGCTGAAAGTACGTAAAAAAGATTGCTAACGAATTAAAGGTCATCCAGAAAAAAGTATCAATATCAGGAATCAATACCTTTTTTTAGCAAACAGTATGTTGACTTAAAATTAAACCTGTTACAGAAATCTGCCTTAGTTTAGGCTGAAAAGAGGAATTGAATTCTAGAAATTTAAAGTAAAAAAGTTATGTTCTACTTAACTCAAGACTCAACTTAACAGAACAGCACATGCTTATAGAGACAAATTAAATCCATCTTTATAGCTGGACATCGTCATTATATAAGAGTAACTTTGCTTTAACGTTGAGATACGTGATGAATTTTAATCAAGAATTAAACATTGATCTGCAGGATTATTCTAGACTCTTGACAAGAGTTGACGATGATTGTGGTTGTGTATGTTTATCATAATAAAAACGTGTAATCTATTCCTCTTTGATTTGATTATGTATTCCGGTACTAATTATGCAAATATTAAGTTTAACAATAATCGATAATTACCAACATCGCCCAGCTTATAAAAACTATAATTTTATATTACGTCATTTGTCAACTGTCAAATCAATCGGTGCAGGGAGAACCGAGAAACTAAGGTCTTTTTTATCATCGGTTCAAAATTTTATATTTATAATGAAGGATGTTCGGAATGCTTCACTTGTTTAGTTAATCTTACAATAAATATACTTTTTATTTAATAAAAACCCATAATGTCTGTTAAGTTTTAAATATAATAACAAACCTTGGCAATTCAAGATTAGTTCTACAGAAGATCTTTAAAAAAATGTTTACAAAATCTAAAGTGCAATTTCAAGATCAACAACTGGATGATTATGTACTTGAGGTATTAGAGATACAGTTTTCTAGAGATATGCTTTTAAACCCTCTGCCCCATTATTGTTGATTTTTGGAACATAAGAATGAAGTAAACGTTTGTTATGGTAAGGTAAGAGTATACAAGAAGGGGCACGAAGAAAATAAGACAAAAATATAATGACTTATAAGTAGTAAATATAATTTTCAGCTCCATACTTTTAAAAAAAATCTGTATTTTACTATTTTTACACATCTGGAGATATAATTTCGTTTATTGTATATATGTAGGTAATGTGGCATTTCATCTTTGTTGTCAGAGGTGTGTATCCTGAATTGAATGAATGTGTATCCTGAATCTTTGTTGTGAATGTATGTATGCCTTGGTCATCACTTATCATCATGTGAACTGTATGCACATTTGTCAATTTTCCATTATTTTAAAAACAAGATTAGATATATTTGATACTTATTCTTTAATTTATCATTTTAAGTGTTTGCAGCTTATTTTAGCTTAACTTATTTTATTTTTCCTTATTGCCCCCTTTCATATACATAATAATTATTATATTTGTGTGCTCCCTGTGGGGCAAAAAAATGTGTCAGAAAAGTCATTTCACAACAGTTGTGCTTCAAGATGAAAGGACAGTTACTGCTCATTGGTATGTTAACTGTTGTTTGCCTGTTGTCTTGGAAAAGTTTCGACAGCAGTACCCTCAAAGCAGGATCCTTCGTCACCACTACAACACTCCTGTGCGATAAAACAAACAATTGAATATTTAACTATGGCAGCTGTCCAGATGAGCCATCTGCCAGTGCTATATGGCAACTTTCATTTATTCCCAAGAACCAAAGATATATTTTGAGGTATTCACTTTACAAGCCCTGAAGCTGGTGAGTGTGATCGAAAATGCCATAGAAGAGTTCCCTAAGGAAGAGAGTGGTTCCATAGAATGCGAAGATGTATAGAGAGGAATGGAGATTACTGACATTTTTTTTTATATTATATGCTTATATCCAAAACAATTTCAGAATTCAGTACTTAAAAGCAAATTACAAAGTAAACTTGATGCTTTGACAATTATGAGTAAAGAACTGGACAAATGCAGTATGGAGCGAGACAGATTTAAAATATTAGTGGAGCAACTGCAATGCAAGAAGACCATTTCTGTATGCCTCCAAGATAATAACTACAAGTTTACACCAACAAATACTATAAGTGGGGGTGAAATACTTGCTAAAACAAGGGACCATAATAATATGTTAAAATTGGAGGTACTAATGAACTGTTTTTTCACTTGACTACATTATTGGGCAATTAATATATGTGACCTCATTATCATCTATCTCATCTTATATTATTGGGTGGTCCCACATACACTTTTTCAATACATTTCAATCCCATAACATACCATTAATTCCAGAAATATTCATATTATTATATCTACAACACATCAACCTACTCGTCGAATTTCATCCTTTTACATTAATTCTCATCACTGTCTGAATCGTGCAGCTCTCATACTAATCACAATTATAAGGCATCTTAATGTGTGACTTGTAAATTTATTTATTCAAACTTTATTTGCACATATTAAAGAATTGTACTTAAAGGCGGATTTAAACCAAAAGGCAGAGAAAGTATTGTGGGTAATTATTATAAAAAGATGTTTATAAATAAATTATAAATTAGTAAATTGTCAATCACAAGATCTATTATAAAACTTTATTATTGGTGATTTATTATGGGTTATTTAGACATTGTAAGCTATTAGCATATATATTGCTAGAGTTTTCTTGATATGGTATTAATAAAAAGTTGTTATAGTTTCTAGTCAATTGAAGAAGAAAACATATTGAGTTAATTCTACTACCATGTATATCTTCCTTTTTTTTATAGAATAGGTGGCAATCAAGCATGCAGCCCACTCAATGGTAAGTGATCACTGCCGCCCATTAACATCCGCAACACCAGAGGAGTCGCCAATGCGTTGCCGGCCTTTAAGAAAAAGATGTAGGCTCTTTTCTTGCCTTGTCTGAATTTTATTTATCTCTAATCTATATTAGTATGAATGCTTTTATTACTGTTGGTAAAGGTTGAGAGTTTACGCAGTAAATTAGAGGAAGCCAATGGTGATATATTCGCTTTAAGGAGACAGTTACAAAAGGGGGTATTATTAGAAGAAAATGATGGAATTAAAAAAGGTACACATAACTCTCCACAAAAGGACTATGAACACTTAGTACAAAATTTGGAAAGAATTCAGAATAAAGTTAGTAATATTTATGCTTAACATATTTCTATTTTATATATATTAAGTTTATATATTATTTTATATTTATAATTTCTTTTCTCAAGTTTTTGAAATATAAAATTGAATTGTGCAGATTTCATCTCTAGCTAAGGGTAACCTCAATGAAGAATTATACAATGATGGAATGCTTGGTTGACTTAAATGGTTCTTCAATTCTTGTCACATTATACAAAGCATTTTACAAGTCTAAATATTATTGCAATCAAGTCAACCTAATTATGTTCTTTATCTAACTAACAAAACAATAACTTTGTAACATTAAAGGACATGCTAAATATATTATATATAAATATATGCAGTTTTCTTTTTAGTATCAACAACTTCGCTTAGATTATCGGACAACACTTGACGAAAAGGAAGAGCTTGTGGCTGACCGTGATTACTATAAGAACAAAGTACACCGTTTAAATCATCAAATCAGTTATGTACTGTCTAATAAAGATAAGGCTCAACAAGATTCAGAAGGGGATCCACCAAAGCCCATTGTTGACATAGATGCTTTAGTTACAGAAAATAAGTACTTACATGAAAGAATAACTCAATTGCAGGTGGAAAAAGAAATTGTAAAGAGGACACTAACTAAATACAAGGTATGTTTTACTATAGATTTTTTTTAGATGTTACATAAAATACATACTAGATTATTATTTTTTTACAGACATTACTTGATAACAGAAGCAAAGATGATGTCAAACTGAAAAGAGGTTTTACAGATGTCATGACCCAAAAGCAAGGTATATATTTTTATTTTTATATTCTTTGGTTAGTCAACTTCTTATAAAAATGATCATTTTATTCCAGTAAGAGAATATTTGGACATTAATTCAAAAACAGGCCTGAAAAGAAGCTCAGCTGCAGAGTTGAAATCATTATGTTTGGGTTTATTTGAGGCATTGAATGATAAATCTATTGCTTTACAGCATCAAAGAAAAACAAATCAGTATGTATTGATAATTTTATCGTTATTATGATTAGTATTGCAATTGATAATAAAAATCATATTTTTAACTTCTATATAATTACAGTGTAAACTCTTTATAATGTTATTCTTTATAGCGATATACTCTCTATAATGTAGAAAAAAGCACAATTTTTTTGGTTTACCTTGATATATATATATATATTCACTCTATATAATGGTAACTCTATAACAATAAAAAATGCTCGGTCCCTTGAGTTTCGTTATATAGACTTTAGACTGTATATGTATAATGCCACAATTATGAACTAGCTGTTGCACCTTACAGCAACTTGATCCACTTGACCGGGATAGAGAAGATAGGATATAAGATAGATAGAAATAACAGTGTAAAATAGTAGTTTTATTTATTAGTGGGAACAGTAAATTCTATCTTAGCATACAGAGAACAATATGTCCATAGTCCGATCAAGTGAATTTTGTGCTTGTTTGCCACCATTGATTTGCAAAATAACTCGGACCATATACTACTTCATTCAAAATTGCTCGTAGACATAGGATATTGATAACATATGATTCATGTTTCAAATTTAAATATGCATCAATTGAAAAAACAGGATGCGGGTTATCAAATCGTGTTTATTTTTATATTATTACTCCTATAATAAAATAATATATTTGACTCTTTATGAGTGGCCCTCGGATCGTATTATCGCCCCCCTCGGTTGTCGTCGACGTTCTTCGTTCACAGGGGTCGGAAGTCAGCGATGGTGCGGCAGCAGTCTCCGCGCCAGCTTCGCTGAATCGTTGTTGTTTCCCTACTCAGCGGGCCTCCCGCTCGCGAGTCTAATTATATAAAGCTGTAAAGGTCTCTGGACCAACAGCGATACTTACACACAAAAAACAAAAGTGAAGTTTGAAGTATTTCTTTTTATATAAGGTCAAGATTTTCAGTCTGCCTTTACCTTTATACTGTTGTGAATATATTGTCACAGGGTCCCTAATAATGCAATGCAACATATTTTATAAATATGAAAAATTTAATAGTTTTGTCAAATGTTTACTTCATGGTTTTCAGGATTTTAGCTAATAGGATAAATGAATTAGAAAAAACTTTAGAAAGCTGGTGTAATGGTCAAAAGTTTATTCCTATATTCCCATCACAAATGCTTTTGGAAGAATTTCTTCCTGACTCTTCATCTGTGAAATCTGATGAAATTAAAGAAAAAAACTCCAATGAGCTGGTAGATGAATCTGACTTAAACATAGAATATTCTGACAGTGATGAAGACTTAAGAAAAAAGATTAATAATGAAACTGTTGATTTAGGCGATAACTATGAGGATGGTAGGGGAGATAATAGAAATGTTACTAAAACAGTTTTACCTTTAGAATTGGAATTGCTAGTTAAAGAAGCACTTGCAGACTTAAAACCCATACTACAGTAAAGCTTAAAAATTTGTAAAATAGGATTTTCTAGCAATGTAATGATTTATGTTAAACGAAAATATAGGATTATCATAAATTCTAGCGATAATATATACCAAAGAATAAATACAAATATGCTTCTAGTCAATCATTCCATTTGTATATTAAATTGTATTGCAAACGTGTGGTAATGTTAATATGGTAGCATTATTTATACTTGGTTTAATAAATAAATTTTACTTTTAATTTTTTATTAAATAATTTCTTTTAGTTAATTTGTTTTTGTCCAAAATTTAATAATTTTATGTGTAAAACATACACAGTAGGTATTTTTCTGACGTGGTCTCTCGTTGTCAATTACGGAAGACGGAAATCACAAGGCTGTAATCTGTTCCTACTCACATATAAAATAAATTTTATTGAATAATCTAAATAAATAAAATAAAATTTTATTTTATATTATTGATATGTAAAAAATATTATTTTTAACATTATTTGTAACATTTATTTTACTAAACAGTAAAATAAAAATCGTATAAATTTATATCGATAATCGTATAAATAAAATAAAATCGTATAAATTTATATCGATAATCGTATAATTTTTTAACAATTATAATAGTCAAAAATTTAAGAAAAAAAAATCTAAATGCAAAAACATGCGTCCCATGTGACTAAGGATCGTGGTTTGTGTACAATCTATGGGGTGGTCTATTTTTAGCAGTAGATTATTGATAGGATGTGATAATGATAAAGATGAACAATTAAGATTAGATTGTTGGCACTTAATCAACCCAAAACCGATGGGACAATCAATCAAAACGTCAATAGCCCGATGATTTAGGGTGCAGTTTGCGAAACTTGGGTCAGTGGTTCGAATCCGCCATTCGACTATTCTCGTGAACCATTTTCTGACACAAGCATTTTCATTCTTAGTTGGATTGGTTACCCGGAATGTTAGTATTGTCAGCAGTCTTTTTTTTTTAAATATATAACATAGATGATTCGATCACTGCAATGTTATTTATAATACTACGTCAGTTACAGTAATTCGGTAGTTACATTCTCTAATATTTTCTCTTGCCGTCCTGGCGGCTCATCATAAGTTTCTAAAGCCACCACTATTGACAATCTCAATAGAGTTGAATAAAGTTAAACTCTATCAATGCGACATGCATTACGATGCTGTATCGTACGGGGTTTCGATTTTGCGACCATATTACTGGTAATGTACATCTTTCATTCATTTAGGATGTAGGATGATGCAAGATGGACCACCGCAGTCATTGCTTATCATCAAGTGAACTATGTGCTTGAATGTTAGTAGAAATATGATTATAAATAAAAATATCCTATACAGGGTATTAGAAGAACGCTTCGGAAAACGAAGACAGACTAGACTAACTTCTAAATTCCATAAAAAGACTAGTCAGTAGGGATAACTAAGCTTATAAAATAAAAGTTGGGAATGTCTAACGCTTTATTGATCTGTGGAAATGATCAGTGCCGTCAACAGCGGCCGCGGCCTTCCGCAAAAGGAGCGGTTTGTTTTGGCGGGATTGATTATTGTTTAGTATTTTTAGTTTTTGAGAGTTTCGCCCGTGCGTTCGTTGATCCAAGCATCAGCTGTTTTTGATTTTGTTTCATTGCTGATTTTTTTTTTAGTAAAATAATGTATTTTCTATCGTTTCATTTAGCTGTACTAACATGATGGAGCGTATATAATGCTAACAAAAAGTTTTAAAAATATGATTTTTTTTAAATCAGGATCGATTTTTTTCTGTCCCATCATCAAAGGTGTCATTAGTACTATCGTCTGTCTTCGTATTCGGAAGCGGTCTCCTAATACCCAGTATATATGGTTGATATAAATAGTTTCAAAGAAACAACAATATATATTCAGTCTTACTTTATTATAAGAAAAATATAACATTTCTTTAAAATAAATATTGAACATCTATTAGCTCATGGTTTTATTTTTACATTGACTTGGTTAATTCCTTGCAGATAACTATATTATACTTAATATATGACAACTAAATTTCATATATAGTAGCCATCTCTTTTGCTTAGACAAAAACTAGAGTGAAACAAAATATTGCTATGTATTTTTATATCGGACTTATTTTTAGACTTTTGATTAAACATCAATTAAATACGTACATGATATACAAAGATGCGAAAATCAATGTAAATTTAAATCTTCCCGTCATTTAGTGTAACACAAAGTTTCAATTAAATTTTTGAGTAAAACATTTTATTAAAATAGACAATTTTTTTTTAAATAGTATTATACAGACAAATATGTTCTATATTTTTACTTAACTATTTAGATAATTGTCGCTACATATCCGAATATTACGACAATAACAGTGAAATATTTATTAATGCTAGACTATACAAGCAATTTATTAGAACTTGATAGATCCCGTTTAGTTTGATATACAAAAGTGAAAAACGTCCTTAGATAGTATCTAACACTTTACTTTAGAACTTACAATTTATTAGACTTGAATGATGACACATTATTTATCATTTTATAACATTTATTTTCTTTGAATAGTGAGTAGGTTAAAACGTGGCTTTCTGTGATTTGTGAAGAATAGTTCTTAATATCCATCAAAAGCAATCATTTAAAATATGTTCTGTAGTTTATTCTATTACCAATTAAATGTATTATCGGTCAGTACTATCATTGATATGCTACCCTCCCATAATTGGTATAAGTTAACAATTACAGCTGTTTTTCCCTTGACTGTTGCATGCAGTATGTATGACAAATCACTGCTAATGTACATCTTTCATTCATTTAGGATGTAGGATGATGCAAGATGGACCACCGCAGTCATTGCTTATCATCAAGTGAACTATGTGCTTGAATGTTAGTAGAAATATGATTATAAATAAAAATATCCTATACAGGGTATTAGAAGAACGCTTCGGAAAACGAAGACAGACTAGACTAACTTCTAAATTCCATAAAAAGACTAGTCAGTAGGGATAACTAAGCTTATAAAATAAAAGTTGGGAATGTCTAACGCTTTATTGATCTGTGGAAATGATCAGTGCCGTCAACAGCGGCCGCGGCCTTCCGCAAAAGGAGCGGTTTGTTTTGGCGGGATTGATTATTGTTTAGTATTTTTAGTTTTTGAGAGTTTCGCCCGTGCGTTCGTTGATCCAAGCATCAGCTGTTTTTGATTTTGTTTCATTGCTAATTTTTTTAGTAAAATAATGTATTTTCTATCGTTTCATTTAGCTGTACTAACATGATGGAGCGTATATAATGCTAACAAAAGTTTTAAAAATATGATTGTTTTTAAATCAGGATCGATTTTTTTTCCGTCCCATCATCAAAGGTGTCATTAGTACTATCGTCTGTCTTCGTATTCGGAAGCGGTCTCCTAATACCCAGTATATATGGTTGATATAAATAGTTTCAAAGAAACAACAATATATATTCAGTCTTACTTTATTATAAGAAAAATATAACATTTCTTTAAAATAAATATTGAACATCTATTAGCTCATGGTTTTATTTTTACATTGACTTGGTTAATTCCTTGCAGATAACTATATTATACTTAATATATGACAACTAAATTTCATATATAGTAGCCATCTCTTTGCTTAGACAAAACTAGAGTGAAACAAAATATTGCTATGTATTTTTATATCGGACTTATTTTTTTATATCGGACTTATTTTTAGACTTTTGATTAAACATCAATTAAATACGTACATGATATACAAAGATGCGAAAATCAATGTAAATTTAAATCTTCCCGTCATTTAGTGTAACACAAAGTTTCAATTAAATTTTTGAGTAAAACATTTTATTAAAATAGACAATTTTTTTTTAAATAGTATTATACAGACAAATATGTTCTATATTTTTACTTAACTATTTAGATAATTGTCGCTACATATCCGAATATTACGACAATAACAGTGAAATATTTATTAATGCTAGACTATACAAGCAATTTATTAGAACTTGATAGATCCCGTTTAGTTTGATATACAAAAGTGAAAAACGTCCTTAGATAGTATCTAACACTTTACTTTAGAACTTACAATTTATTAGACTTGAATGATGACACATTATTTATCATTTTATAACATTTATTTTCTTTGAATAGTGAGTAGGTTAAAACGTGGCTTTCTGTGATTTGTGAAGAATAGTTCTTAATATCCATCAAAAGCAATCATTTAAAATATGTTCTGTAGTTTATTCTATTACCAATTAAATGTATTATCGGTCAGTACTATCATTGATATGCTACCCTCCCATAATTGGTATAAGTTAACAATTACAGCTGTTTTTTCCCTTGACTGTTGCATGCAGTATGTATGACAAATCACTGCTAGATCCGGTCGTGTTTTTTCCGATAAACCTGTAGAGATCTCCGAATCAACATCATCACACCAAACATCAAAAACAATAACAAAATTTTTGCGATGGTTAGATTATAGAAAATATACGTTTAATGGATCCTATTCAACATAATAATATTTAGTATATACAAGGTAACAAAAAAGGATTTATAATATTAATAACTTATAAATAATATTCTGGATAATATACGACTTAGTTGTATGTCACACATCAGTATAAAAAGTTTCGTATTGGTCATCATGGGATTTTTTTTAAAACATTGACTTCACTTCTAATTATAGAATATATAAACTTCACCAGATGCTAAGTGATTCCTGCGGCCCGTGACATCTACATTCATCCTTGACAAGTGTAGTAAAAAATGCAGATGCGTTGTCACCCTGGAGGACTGAGATGGAATGCCCCGTCACCAGTAATCAGTCTCCGGATCCGGTTGGTTCACTTTTATTGAAAGTGAAAGCTTGGTCGCTATAAATTCCAATTTATAATAAATAGTAAAATAATTTGGCATAGAAACCTATTATCTTGGCAACCGAACTGCCAGTGATCATCGAATGACGGCATTTGTGAAATCATATGGGGTACTAAAACTAATGAAGAATTTATAAAATACTTCACTAGTTTTCCCGTGGTTTGCCTTCGAAAGAATTTACTATATATATCCCTTAAATGCATGATGATGTATATATACATCAGTGTTTTCTTTCTTAGATAATTTCTAAACGCTAACTCAAACACAGTACTTTTTACTTTTATTAGGTGCTAAAAATATCTATCTTCGTTTTTGAACGCATACTTTCATGATATGACAGTTCGCTTTTTTAATTGTCATAATTTGACAGCTTGGCGCTTTGGCGGTAAAATTGTAATTTCATTTTTGTAGATACTACATAGTATTACTACGTGCTAAAAGTGATTTACTAGAGGATAAAGGTAAGCAGAACACATTACATTGGTTTTATTTAGATTTCAATAACAGTGTTTGTAAATATCAGCAGTATGCAAAATCGGTAAAAAATATTTTTACTGTGGGTATAATATCTTTTTTTATATATGACTTATTTGTTGTAAAGTGGCAGAGACATAGTACAACTTCTAGCGGCTTTAGAAGATGGAAATATTTCTGAGGATGGTTTGGAAGATGAAAGTGAAGATGACGAAACCTTTTACGCTAATGCAAGAGAAATAATTCGAGAATTGGAAGACGAGGATGCAGAGGACCATGAAGATTCTACCTATAGTGATCCACCACTAGTTCAAGATTTTCCTGGCTCATCAAGTCAAATTATTACTTCATTATCCATGCAAGAAGGTCATGAACAATTTGTAGTTTGATAAAAGAAAACTCATTTGGAACAAAGACAGTTTGTTGTATTACGAATCTAAAATAATTCACCAACCAAGTACAACAGACTTTGCTATAACTGAACTTGATACACCATATAAATGTTTTTTGCACTCCTTCACACCCGAGTTTCTTTACAAAATTTCTGAAGAAACCAACATATATGCAGTACAAAAAAACCCTTAAATATTTTTTACTATTACTGTTGGGGACAGAAAGAATTCATAAGAATTCTTTTATTTATGTCAGTGGAGTATTTTCCTAGTGTACGTTCATACTGGCATTCCAAATTTGGGTACGATCCTGTAAAGAGAGCGCAATGCCGGTAATTCGGTTTGAGATGATTAGGAGCTACTTACATTTCAACGATGATAATAATAAACATCTTCCGCGAGACCATTCTGATCCCGATCGTATTTTTCGATAATTTTTATACATCCTTTGGTAAATGATTTGAATAAACAGGGTAAACAATGTGTCGGAACTATTCAGCAAAACAGGCTACTTCTATTCCGAGAGGTACATATGAGGAACGCGTTTCCCATTCAGATGGAGTAGAGTATGTTCGGCCACTGTGTGGAATGATAATGAAGCGCCGAGCCTATTGGAAAAGTATCGATACGATACGAAGACTAAACAAAAATTTACATCCCTTGTCCCAAAATTGTGCAAGAATACAATATGCATAAGGCCGGAGTCGATCTGATGGATAGCGTGAAAAAATGGTATTTACGCTTGTTTTACCATTTACTGGACCTCACTGTAATCAACACATGGGTGCTTATGAAAAAAAACCTAACTGCTAAAGGTGTCCCAAAAAAGCAACTGCCTAATCTTGGGGAGTACCGTAATTGTTTGGTTGACACTCTGTGTAATATAGCTATGCATTGTGGTAGTAAAAGAGGGCGCCCTAGTCCTTCCTCTCTAGAACGCGCGCTTCAAATAAAAAAGCAAAAAGGTCCGCAACATCCGCTCAGATACGCGCGTAGATGATTTCGAACATTGGCCTGTATTTGTCAATCGATTACGGTGCAAGATGCTCAATTGTAAGGGCATCACACAATGGTCGTGTACCAAATGTAATGTACCGTTGTGTCTAAATCAGAAACATAATTAATTGTCTCAAAGATTTTCATACACTGTAGTAAACCTAATTCGAAGACAATCGTTTAATATAATTGTACTTAGTTTACATTATTAATAGTAACCGTAATGCATACTGATGTAGATCTAAGTAACGTTTTTTATAAAAATATACTTTTAGAAAGAAAAAAAAATTCTCTTAATCTATGTTTAATTTTCTACCTGTTTCAATTTATGGTATTTAAAAAGGAAAAACCATGCATTTAAGGGATATATTATATCGATACTCAGATGTCGGAGACCATTAATTTGTATTAAGATAAGACTTAGCTACCAAACCTTGAAGGGCGCATTAAAAACTGTCCATACATTTTTTAATGTAAATACAATAAAGAGACAAACAAATCATTTTTGCATGTCTGTTTTTTTTTGTACAGATTGTGAATTTGAATTTACAAACTCTCTCAATAAATGCTTTCAGATGGAATACACTAGAATTCAAAATTGTCAATATGCATAATTGGTTCAATTATAGTGTTATATATAAAAATATCGATTATTGATATTTCTCAAATTAATTGCCGATAACAATGACGTATAAACAAGTCATTGGTGATGAAAATTGTAGGTTTATTTACGCGACGGTGGTGTAATGAGAGAGCAAGGCCGCTGTGTGTTGGTGCAATGCAGCAGCGTCACTGGTTGCGCGTGCGCAACAAACCGCAGATCGCACTAATTTAACTAGAAGAGCCCTGTGCTCTTTCTCTGAATACCTCTCATATGCCTCCAAGCCCTCTTGTAGCTTTAGTATAAGACTGTCGTAGTTTTTGCGTACCACTTCTAGAATCTGAAATGATATGTGTATTTGAAAACTAAGTATAGCATCAAAAAATTATAAAGTTGTAGGCATAAAGTTTCCATGTAGATTAAAAGATCTAATTTGGAACTCTATATTAAATCTTGCATTATTGTGATGTTTACGCATTACTTTGACAGGCGGTTCCAGATTAAAACTTCGTGGGCTTATACCAATGATGTGAAATAATAGTTATAAATTTGACCATTAGTCCTTTATTCAATTGCGAATAAATTACACGAATTTTTATAGACGAGGGGAAAAAAATCGCGCTTTATATAAACGTGCAATCTAAATTTCAAGCTGTTCGTATCAAACATAACATGAGATAATAAAATCATAATAATATTACCTGGTCTTCAGTGGGCGTTGAAAGACTCTGCGAGTTCAGCCAGGCCTCAATCTTGGTTGTGAAGTGTTGTATTATCGCACGAACGTTGACCAGGCAATTGGCTAGACGAAGCGCCTCGGCTTTGTACTCGCCGTCGCCCGTCGAGTATCGCAGTGCTTATGAAAAACAAAAAGATATGACAGTTAGAATGGCATTCAAGAGCGGTATCACGGTACATCTGGCGGTAAATTAAGTTCATATTAATACTGAGTTAGTAAAACTAGTTTGTTCATAGTCAGAGGGAATTTAAGGTGGGAATGACGGGGGCAGCTTTGGTAGAGAATGCCTTGATATACGTGTCGCATTTTGGACGTGGTGAATGAATGAATTAGATTAAATAATTGCATTGGTACCAAGGATCGACCTCAAGTCGCCCACATACTACGACAGTTAAAGGGGACATCTGAACATCCCACAGTAGTGGACCTATAACTCAGTTTGTTTATAGCCGTAGAATGAATGGGTCCGCTCGACCGGGGTAGAATCTCGCCCTCATAGAATACCTGCGTAAAATGGCAGCACAATGTTGCTGTTTCGTCTGGTGATACGGATCTGGAGACCTTTATTACTGGTGACGCGGCATTCCATCTCAGTCCTCAAGGGTGACAACGCATCAGCATTATGATTCAAGATATATGTAGATGTCATGAACTGCAGCAAACACTTACCATCAGGTGAACTGTGTGCTCGTTTGTTACTCTCAAAGTAATAAAAAAGTTGTTCAGGTAACATTTGGTTCCTTTGATCGCTACACTTACTATATGGGACACCGGAATGTTAAGATACTATATCAAGTTGGTTTTCTCTGAGGGTGTGCTTAACCCTTGGTCGAGTTGACCTATTGCATGTTGCACATTGAAACCAGCTACAGACTGACGCTACCACTGTTTACTGGTAACATACGGAAACTTTTATTTAAGTATAATATATATAGAATATGGTAATGAATTTCCGCATGTAACGGCTCTTTCTGTTATATATAAAATAATAAATAAAAGGGATATATTTTAAAGTTAAAATGCGTGTCGCGTCTTTGTGGTGACCATTACTTAGTATATGTGTTTTTTTGTAATACCAGACCACCCGGTGGAATGTGATTCCTGCGGCCTATGACATCTACATCCGCCCTCAAGAAATATTCAAGATGTCACCCCTGAGGATTGAAACGGAATGCCTTGTTCACGTAACATTTGGTTCCTCGGATCGTAACCATATAAGACACTGGAATGTTATGATACCATATCAAGTTAGTTGAGGGTGTGCTTATTCCCTGGTCAAGTTGACCTATACATGTTGCACATGCATGCAAACCAGTTATAGACTGACGCTACTACTGTTTACTAGGTAACATACGAAAAATTTTATTTTAAGTAAAATATAACTCTCAACTTAATCAACTTAAAAATCAACTTACCCATGAAAAATAGGTTGTTAAAGACCTGGTGCATGCGTATCAGCTCGTAGTACAACTGGTCGTATGAGGCGGGAGTAGGGAGGAACGTGTCGCCGAACGTTATGAACAAATTGAAGATATTCACGACCTGCCAAGGAACAAAATTAAATAACGCCACGTAATAATTATATGTAAAGGCTGGTTGGTGGAAACGAGAGAGCAGACCAACTTGCAAAAGAAGCTTCAATTAAAATAAAAAGAAAGCGGGATTATGAAAGGTGTCCAATTTCTTTCGTCGCTCGACGAATGGAATCGGCGCTTTGAAGAAGGTGACACAGCATCTACGACCAAACTATTATTTCCGGATCCCATAAACGAGTATCCCATAGTTCGAAAAATAGATTTGGACCAAACGGTAGTACAAATACAAATAATGGCAGGGCACGGCGGGTACTTGCACAGATTCAAGTGCAAGAAGAGCACTGCGTGCGCCTGTGGCGATGATAAGGTAGAAAGTGTGATCCACCTTATCACAGAATGTCCCATATACTGCAGGGAAATAAATGATATGGACGTACAGCTACAAGTAGTGATAAGAAAAAATAATATACACGAAATTATAAGTAGTAAGGAATCTAGAAATAAGATTATAAGTTACTGTAAATATATTTATTTATTTATTTACTCTTTATTGTTTTAACCTTAACAAAGTTCACAAAGGGCGGACTTAATGCCAAAGGCATTCTCTACCAGTCAACCCAAGGTGTGGTGAGATATGTGTATGATAGGTGTAGCAATAAACTAATTAATAAACGAAGAAAAATAACTAATACAAGCAAAGAATAATACATATATATATAAATATTAAATACATAATACATGTATAAATACATAAACAACATACACATATATAAATTATACATATATATAATTATACATGTATAGAATATAACTATAGAAATAAGATTCAATTAGTTAATAAAAATTAAGAATGTAATATAATGATATAGACCAAATAAGGAAATAGATATTAAGGAAAACAAGAAAATTAGTATAAGTAAAGCATAAGATATAAAAACAGCAATGACAAACGTATTTTTTAGAAATAACAAATGTAAGGAATTGTATAGAAAGAAAATTTAGCAATAAAAAAAACAACAAAGTACACCTGAGTTCACATGTCAGGAGAATAAGTATAAGTGATATAAAAAAGAAGAAGTAACTAGCTGGTTAATCGGACATTGATGAGACACTTCTTAGCAATAATCAGATTCAAAATCATATCTCAATTATGGGAAGAATAGGTAAGAGAGGTTTTTTCTAATTTGTAGACATTTTTATGTACAATATGAGATATAAATCAAACTTAAAGCTTGCTATTTGATAAATTATTAATAAATTGCTCGATATTTTTAAACTTTGCATTGCATCTTCGTTGAATCATGAATGGGTAGCCTCAACAGTGGAAGGATCATGTCACATAAATATAGCTGTGTGCCTTTTGAGAACAAAACATAGTAACTGTTAGAGAGGGATTATTCCGCAGTCTTCAAGGGTACAATACCAGTGTATTTTGAATATTTGTTGAAAATAAATGTACATATTTTTTAAATTACATTAAAATATTAAACAAGCACACAGTTCACCCGATGTCAAGTGATTCCTGCGGCCCATCACATCTACATTCATCCTTGACAAGGAATCATAATGCAGATGCGTTGTCACCCTTGAGGACTGAGTTGGAATGCCTCGTCCCCAGTAATAAAGGTCTACAGATCCCTACACTCACCAGACGAAACACAGTAGCACTATGCTGCTATTTACATATTTATGGGCCGCAATCATTAATTACCATCAGTGAATTATTTAATATTTTGTCACCCTAAGGTTCGTAAAAAAAACTTCCTTGTAAGACATTGTTAATACAAATGAAATGAAGTACCTGCTGAGCCATGATGAAGATATTGTGCCTCTTGAGGAGTGTGTTCTCGTAGGTGACGAGGAATTTTAACAGCGCTATAAGAGCGGCCCATAACGGCCTCCAGTCTCGTGTCAATCGGACGCGGCTTCGCTTCTGGTAGCTTAAGAGCCGCAGTAGCACGCCCACGCATAGAGAATAAAGTTCCCCGGGGAACTTCTTCAGGAGATGGCACATCATGAATTCCACTAATAGATCTGGAAAAAAAACATTTATCATAATAAACATAATTTTATTATATACTTCCCAAGGTAGACCAAAAAAGTTTCGAGTTTTTCAACTTATTGTGATTCTTGCGACTGATAAATTTTAATGTAAATTTAGTGCAACATGCAACAAAATAATCATAGACTGCTATTTCGCTTGCTTGGTTGCCAGCTTTGGTTTTCTGTTAAAGCGCAGTCTTTATCCAGTTAAATATATGAAAATATATATGTACTTTGCATACTATACTTAGTTTTATGGTTAAGAGTATGGTCTGCGAATCTTCGCAAGTTCGAATCCACCATTCCCCTATTGTCGTGAACCATCTCCTAGCAGAAATATGTAATGCTTAGTTTGAGTGGTTATACGGGAATGTTAGTTATGTTAAAAATGTGTTAAGTTCTTTCTACTGTTTGGCTTCTCTAAATGTCAGTTGAGAGACAAAATTGGGAGAAAATTTCTAAAGTTTTTAAATCTTTTTACCAAAAAATCCACGCGTGACTATAATATCTCGCTAACGGAATATAAACTTCTGTCTTTATCTAATAGACGAATTATTTCCGATATGCGGTTATTATATAATGTATTAAATGGCCACGTAGACTGTCCTACCTTGATAGAAAAATTGCGTCTTCGTATCCCAACACGCCGCCTACGAAGTACAAATTTATTTTAAGTCCCTCTTACAAAAACGAAATATGCCCAGAGCTCAGTCTTATATAGATGTATGCAGGTCTATAATGATATGTTTGGAAATATTGACATATTCCATCTTAAACGAAATCAGTTTCTAAACAATGTTTCTGAACCACTCCTGAATTCGCCTTAATAAGATGCATACGCACACACGCACGCACATACACACACACACTACACTACAGATTAAAATGTATGTTACTCCTGTTGCACATACTTTTAAAAAAAAAATGTATATAGTTGTGACTTTTTTGATGGCTAAATATCCTTGTTAATTGTATTTATGTTTAATGTTTCTTGTATGCTGTGAAGTTTCCTAATAAAGTAAATAAATAAATAAATAAATAATCTTAAACCTCTTGACCTAAACATTGTCTACCCCGCGTGTCAATACAACCGTGAATATATGTCATAATACCTATTAATGTTGAAGCTAGTGGCTGCGATGGTGGCTCTTCCAGAACTATTTTCCTGTGCCTCATTGGAAGTCTATACAATTGGACCTGTAGTATTAAAAATAAACAATATTAAATATTTTTGAAGGACTTGGTGACTTGAGTGGAATAGAAATACTTTGGTGATTTGAACACGTCGAACACGTCGATACGATGCATGAAGAAACAGTTGAGCAAAATATCTGATGATTTGTTTCGGTCCACATAAAAAATAACAATTCAGATGAGTTATCTGGCCCCAAAACACTAAAATGATTTCTAAGAATAGTTTAATATAAATAAAAATTATGGTGATTATTGATAGAGATTCTTTTTCTTTGAAGTTCATAAAGTATTTTTATGAACTTCAAAGAATTTTATATTATATTTGCACTTATAGTAAGAAACAAGCACACATTTCACCTGATGGCAAGTATTTCCTGTGGCCCATGACTTTTACATTTATACTTAACAAGGAAACATGATGCAGATGCATTGTCACCCCTGAGATGGAATGCCTCGTCACCATTAATAAAGGTCTCCGGATCCCTACACTCACCAGACTCACAGCAGCATTATGCTGCTATTTTAGGTGTGATCCTACCCTGGTTGAGATGACACATTCATTCTGCAGCTAGAAACAAACTGCAGTGTGGATCTACCATTGTTTTTTTATTTTATTCATGCATTTTTACCTTGAAAGTAAGATTTTGGTCATGCATAATCGAATTGGCGAATTGTTCTTCAACAATGCATGTCAATGTTATGAAACATAAACTGCATTTGTTTAAACTTGCTTCGCTCTTCGTGTCCGCCATCACTATGGAACTGAAATCAAAGATATTTATATATGTATCTTAGAACTTCTCGCTCACAAATTTTGTCCCTATATTGGAGAGGTGTTAACTCAACACTTAAAATTGCAATTAACATTTGATGGAGATGAACTGAGAATCGGGTTATACTACAGTTTGTTACTAACTGCAGAATGAATGGGTCAGCTCGATGGGGACAGGACCACGCCGTCACAGAATACCAGCATAATGCTGCTTGCTGTGTTTCGTCTGGTGAGTGTAGGGATCTGGAGACTTAGGAGTTGGGTTACTAGGCATTCCATCTCAGTCCTCAAGAGTGACAACGCATCTGCATTATGATTCCTTGTCAAGGATGAAATGTAGATGTCATGGGCCGCAGCAATCACTTGCCATCAGGATAACTGTGTGTTCGTTTGTCACTCTCAATGTAATAAAATAAAAAAAACAAATCTATACATTTTTTTAGACTGAAAACTTGCAAAAACGTTGTCCCCATAAGGACTGAGATAGAGTGCCTCGTCACCAGTAATAAAGGTCTCCGGATCCCTACACTCACCAGATGTAACACAGCAGCATTATCCTGGTATTTCACGCTGATATTCTGTGAGGGCGTGGTCCATCCACGGTCGAGCTGACCATTCATTCTGCAGCTAGAAACACTCTGCAGCATAGCTCTACCACCGCTATATGAAATGCTTTTTTTTATTTGAACAGAAAATTCATTCCGTTGAATCACAGCAGCATTTATATGTTGTTTCATGCCGGTATTATGTAAGGAAGCGGTTCCAAATCAAGTTACTCATTAATTAAACTAGCACATAATGTTGGTGTTGACTATGTTTGTTAAAAGTTAATTGAAAAGCATAAAGTAAAAAAAAAACTTACCAATATTGAAAGAATGTTACCAACAAATTAGTTGGCTGGTCATTATCTAAAGCTTGAATCTGTGCCAGGTTCGGTGGGCTCTGAAATAATAAGAACTAGTTAAATAATTTAAAAGAAATGACAGAAGTGTGTTTGTGTTTAAATATAATATATAGATACAAACCATAATATATAACACAAGATACAAGATGAGTTTGTGTGTTGTATTTATGAAATTTAAAATGGTTTTTATTATTTGCGACGTTAAGCCAATTATTTTGTGGTAAGGTGTCTCATGGTTTCGACTGCCTTATGTCGCTATACGAAACAGTCGCTAATACATTCGAAATTGTGCGCGTATCCCTATGGTGAAGACCTGTGTTAACGGATCAGTGGACGGCCACATGCCATATACATCAGGACAGGCAGCATCTCAACCTTCCTCCTCAGTGATGTCAACATTGTTTCTGTGTATTTCTAATCCAAAACGATACTAAAATTAATAATAATAACAAGGAAACTTATTGCTAACCTCGGCCCACATTTGTAATTAATTCACATTATTCAACAATTATAGGCCGAAATTATGTTAATAATAAATCCGCGAGAATACCTGGTGAGGAGGCAACGTGGCGGGTGGAGACGGTGGCGCCGAAGACGCCGCAGCTGACGATGAATGTGCTAAAGTCGTCATAAAGTTGCGATTTAGATGGGCAGCTTCATACAAAGCTAAAAGCATGCCTTCTTCACCACTGCTGATGAAGAAAGTGTTTTAGTTAAATGAGTTTAATAGACATTATTGATAATATAAACGGTTTTGATTTACATCAATTAAGTTAATATATATACAGACAGATATATACACATTTCTTATGAACTGAAAAAATTAAAGTAGTGAATTTAAAAAAAAAAAATCATTAATGTAACATATGAAACACAGCAGCATTGCAGCTATTTTACGCTGGTATTCTGTGAGGGTGTGGTCCTACCCCAGTCGAGCTGACCCATTCATTCTGCAGCTAGAAACAAACTGCATTGTAGCTCTACCACTGTTAAAACCTCCAAACAAGCGTGTATCACGAAGTATATAGCAACTCTTAGTCTTTTGTCAAATTTGTAACTATATTCCGCACCATACTCTGAAAATCTCACTCACACAATCTAGTGATGGAAATATTTTATCTACTAACACAACTCTCACCAACCAGATGTGCCAATTTTGCAGTTTTTTTTTTGATTTTTTAAAAAACATTTAATAGCTGTAGTGTGGCTCTTAGCTAAAAAATAAAATACAATCATAAACAAACCTGCTTCTCTGTCCTCTAACAACGGGCTGTGTGTCATCACTAGTGAGAAATATGCCACCAACCATACTTGTGAGGGAAGACAACCAGCCACTTGCATTACCACTTCCCTGTATTCCTCCAAACGTAGACATTACATAATCATTTAAAGCAGCCGTTATGACTTGGCCATATCTAAAAAAAGAGAATGTTTATTATTAGAACAAAATTAAATAATTTTGAAATTATCAACTGTAATACCAGAGTAGGCGAAAGAGGGACATTTAGATGGTGGTAGCTTAGCGTCTCTGTGCTCTCTTTTTATTTTATGTTACTTGAACAACTGACTTTTGAGTCAGGATGATGATAATGAACAAGTCAAGATCAATTGTCAATGCTGAAATCATATTGTTACTTACAAAAGTGCTGATTTACAATGTGCTTGAAGGTAAGGAAGCGTACATGCATTTCTGATAAATTAATAGAAAAATATTACAAAAACAAGTGAAGTCCGCTAATTTTCATCAGGATCATGTGGCAAACTACACCGAAGCACTGTCTACAGAGAAATAGTTTATACCCACTCTCGGAACCTTTATAGGTTCTTGTTTTTCTTGTGTTATATCATATCCATCATAGCCTAGTAACTATGACATAGGAATTGTGGTGAAGCCCTAAATCCTATTGGCTAAATATTAACATTAATAAATTGTCTTTTAGTTTCTATCACTATATGCAATTAACATAATCTCCCCATTACATTAAATTGTTTTTTAATAAAATATTATGTATCTGTTTACTTACCCATTTAAAGCCAGTTCATCATCAAGAATAGACAGCTTGACTATGTATGGATTAGCTGACTCTTGCTTTTTGTAATTAACCAAGAACATTAACAATAATACTACATCATAACCTGTGAAAACAATTGTAAATAATCAATATATTTTGTGTTAATATAGTAATTTTGCTAATAATTTTATTCATGGTTTTTTTTATATTTCTTTATACTAATTCTGTTTTATTAACATTGATATCCAAGATGCAACAACAGAAGAATTGATACAGAACTTCACAACACTTTAGTTCCCATACATTAACATTAATCCAAATACTAAATTTATTTGACTCATTTATATATAACTGCCATAAGTAACTAATGCATGATAGTAAATAATCCCATATTCCATGACAACTACATCCAAGATATCTATGTCTGTGTCCATAGCAACAGACAGATCTTAGTTGTATCTTCATTCTGCCATACATAAGTATTGAATCATTTTTCTTTTTCATTTAACAAAGATTTTCATCAACTCACAAAGATTACTTACCATATTGCTGTCGCTCATTAGAAGTACACAATAATTGTATAAGTGGTTCAAACAAGGAATTCAACATTAGATACTCCATTAAAGGATTGTCATCTATATTGTCAATTCCAGTTGCAATTACTAATAGAAGTTTCAAAACCATAGATTTCAGACTGTCTGGAACATCACCTAGAACAAAAATTAATAAAAATATATAACAGTTATTTAGTAAATGTTATAAAAAATAATAATAAATTCTTGTCTTTTATGTTAATCAAGACAGGAGAGGACTTCCACAATTCATCTGCAACTTATAAGGCCCCAAATGTAACAGAGTAGTAATCCTATTCCCAACTAGGGTGATCAGTGTTTTTTTTAAAAATAGGAATTCAAAAAAATTAAGTTTTCACACCACATACTCATAAATAATACATACAAACATATAATGTTATTGATAAATGCCACTCAATAATCAAAGAAAATCCTGACAAGTATTACTGAGGTTAGTTACCATTTATATTCTTGGATAGACAGATATAGCAAGGGAATTTGTTAGATAGATCATTTAGATTATAACAATATGGCAAAGTTAAAAATGTGTATACAGTTGCATACCTGAGAGTACAGTACTGCAACACTCTAATAGTTTTTGCATCTTACAATTGTCATTGCCGAGTAAAATCAGCTTTATATTTATGCTGGAGTCTTGTGAAGCTCTTTGATACATTGTTGTTAAAAGTGCACTGAGTGTTTGAAGAGCATAGACAAGCCTGGAAAGTTATGTTAATAAATAATTAAGTGGTGTCTGACAGGTAATCATTGCTTATCATAGATATTAACCCTAATTATTTTACAAATCTAAGCAATAAAGAAACTATGGTATTATCCTCCTAGTTATCTTCCAACTTTATCAACACAACAGTTTCACAAACCAAAGCTGTTTACACAGCATCTGACAGTGATATAAGTACACACTATGCACATATGGTAACCTACCATATGTGCGTAATGTGTAGCCAACTAGGTTGAATATACATTTTTATAATAATTTGAAAAGTCTAAATTTTTCAGGGAAACAGGGTTTTCATAACAGCTCAATCTATTAAGACAATTTTCAATTTAATTATAGATCTGAATGGGTAATTTAATGAGTTATGCATGTACAAGATAAGATACAGTATAAGAATAATATTACATGTACATGTATAGGTTAGTCTTTATTCTGAATTAGAAAAAAGACTAAAGTCCATTATTAAAGTTAGACACTCAATCCTAAAAAGAATACTTATTTTTGATAGCATGGAATACCTATATATATACTTACCTTATGTGGTGTTCTTGACCAAGCATTTCTATGCATTGTGCTACAAGCAAATTAATATTGTCTTTCATATTATTAAGTTGTTCAGCAGATGGTTTATGGATTTCAGCTTCCAATTGAGGAATTTTTGGTTTAAGAAGAAAAAATTCATCCCAAAATGTGGGGTTATCGCTCGTCAAATCTTCTCCTCTGAAGAATGATTCATAAATCTGCACGATCTTTTCTTTGAGGTGCCTTTTAGACCCTGAACCACTCCTCTTCCTCATAGCCATTATTTGTAAATCTTGTAATATAAAGTATCAATAAAATGGTCTGAAATGACTACCTTATCAGGCAATCAAAAGTTACATTGGTTTATCCAGAACACTTGCGGACAAAAATATAATTCTTACAGTTTTCGGATAATTTCCATTTGAATATTTAAAAATGTGTCAATGTTATTTTCGTGGCCGGACTAAAATCAGAACGTCTGTTCATTCTAACAGTTACAGAATGACAGCAGAGCATAGATCAGAACACATAATATCCATAGATTTGGTTGAATTTAAAGGAAGTTATAAATTAAACATAAATATAACGTAAATATGAGTGAATTAGTCAAATAAAGGTAAGTCAAAAAAGAGTCCCAAAAGCGTCACACCAAAATCTCACTTTCGAAAATGATGTCCACCTGTATTCAAGAGAATTGTATTATGAACATTTTAATACATTTTTATGTACTAATGGATATCATTTAGAATTATATGTTATCCTCTGTTCAAGTTCATATGTATTACACACACACCTAGCTTTTTGAACTTCTTTTGCAGATGATAACGGGACTCGATATGTCAACACCAAGAATTTAGATTAGAACGCCAAGAGTTATTAAGATATAGGTGGAGCAGAAATTGACGGTTAATAATGGACTCTATTATTTTGGAGTAAAAGAAGGTGACGGCAATAGGCCTGTAATGGATAAATCTGATCTGCGGTCGATAAAAGGCGTTTGTTGGGATTGCTTTCACTAAAACGGTGTTCAGTATAACGCCTAAAGAGAAGAAAGATTCGTAAAATTTATGCAATTCCGAAGCACACATCCTAATCACGATTAGAAGATTCCTCTTGACCTACAATTTGTGAATATCTAGGAAAAGAAGTGGTTTGCTCATAGAGCTCTGCGGAAATAGGAGCCGTAATTGTCGCTGGTGATTTACTGATGTCATTTAGAGCCGATATGGCCACAAACACAAACATAGCGTCTAAAAGATCAGCTATTTCCTTTGCGGGCCAATGGCTTATTATCGTTAATTCTATCAATGTGCTGTAATGCTGCCATGGGAAAACTCTTTTAAAAAACCAGGTGGCAGAGTTATAGTCCTTTTAAATCACTAGATTTTTTACCCCGGGACGCCCACGCTTCGACCCACGCTGGTAATATTTTCGCTTTCACCGTTAAGCCTCTCCCATATATAACGACGAAGCCAAGGCTAGTATTTATTTCCATTTCCTTAACTACCACATCCATGACAGAAAAGCGGGAAGCAAGCTTTTTATCGGAGAACGAAACGAGCTGAGAGAGTGCGACGGGGATCTGATTGTAGTCCCGAAGAGAAGTAGAACCAACAGTAAGGTGAACGATTCTTCACATCTAGAACTCGTGTGGGTGAAGACGGTCGACCCAGCCTATTCATGCTACGGCAAAAGCCACTGCGTGGCTCACCTTCCCTAAAAAAGTAATTATTAAGCTACGTGTATGGTGTTTTTGTATTCATGTGTCAAAATACCTCTATTTGAATATGTTTGTGATTATTTTTAAATTCAAATAATGTTTAAAGAGATATATTCCAAAATAGTAATGTCTCGTAGTAGCTTTCAAGAAATTTATGGTGGGAATTTGGTTGGTCATGTTGTAGAGCTCTGACGTAGTCAAGAATTTACATTAGTTTATATTGTCTTATTTCAGTGGCTTTTAATGTATTATAGAGCTTTTAATTTTACATACATACAATAAATTTTATATTGGATTTCAAGTTGTACTATTTTCTGCAAAGAAAGTCTTAGTAAAGTGGCCATCGCTCTACTTAACCCCATAATTAGTCATTGATACTAAAGAAGAAGCAACAATCACAACTTAAAATTACATAAAAAACAATGAAAAATAGAAAGAGAAATTCATTTATTTAAAACTTGGCTAGAATAAAAAGAAATAAGGACCTAATGCTAGATTCTGTTGATGTTTATGCTGTTAGCCTATGCGGCTCTTACAGATCCATCGAATACAGGGTTCACAGAACAGAGTGGTCCGTGAGCTCTCTAGTCTTTTGCCTTTTCTACTTGTACGAAAAAAACAACAACTATAGACAAAAATAAAAAACAACATCGATGTTCTTTGCATCTTTGTCTATTAAGAAAATATTGCGTGTCGTTCACTCTCCGGTTGATATTTTTTCTCCTCGATATTTTAAATTTTATCAAATGAAATCTAAAAGACGCCATCACTCTTCATCAGAGGACTCTGAAGATTCAAACGTTAGCGACAAATCTAGCAGTTCATCAGGTAGCGAAAGCGATGACTCTTCTGTGTCGGATCACCGGTATAAGAAGAAAAGAAAACGTGCAGAGTCTTCGGATTCCGAAAGCAATTCCGATGATCTAAAACGTTCTAAAAAACGTAAGCATAAGAAGAAGAAGAAGAAACATGGAAAGAAAAAACGGCGTTCAGATTCAGCAGATCGTGGTTCTGTACAAAATGTCTCTTCTATAAGCGAGGGAGAGATTGCAAAAAAAAAGAGAAAACATAAGCATAAACATTCAAAGCGCACAGTTGACTCTTCAGAAAGTGAAGGTAAGTGATTTGTCTTCATACTTTAATAAAAGCTGACAAAAATGGCATGTACTTATTTTAATGGTTGCCGTTATTGCTTCTCCATTAATGCCCTTTAAAAGGGACTTTAAAAGACACACACACGCACTTTAAAAGGGACAAACTCGAAAGAGGTTTAATTTAAATTGCTATACCATAATACCGTAAGATTTTTCTACATTGATAAATTAATTTTACTTGGAAAACTAGGACAAACCATTCAGTAGTTTCTATTATTACACCTCACAGATACGGCGAATGAATTTGATATAAGCAATGTAGTGATAATCAATGTTTTTACATTTTTCAGAGGAAGAGCAGGAACATCGTTTACATAGTGTTGTTAAAGAGTGCCGACCATCATCCGAAGAAGGAAGTCAACCGTCACGTACATACTATCAGTAAGTTATATAACATTATACATATATATTTTTTTTATTTTTAAGTTATGGAAATTATTAGTTAACTATTCTCCTCACATATAATGCTTTAACTGCCTCACATAATAATTATCACAAAAATAGTTTCATGACAAAAGCAAAGATACATACAACATTATTAGTTAAGACATATTTAATGTAATATGAACTATTTGAAAATAAGTCAATGGACATACATTGATTTATTTTTTAATAATGTTATTGCTCTATTTGCCTAACCCTTTGTTTGTATGTATGTATATATTATATATACAAATGTGCTTTGTGATGTTCTACATCTACTTTTTGAATTTGTACCTTTGTGGCAACTTCTAAAAATCACTTAAATATAGCAATATACTTCCTGAAATAATGTATTGTAACATTTTTTTTATAATAAACTTGTAAGGGTCTAGTTTTTGTACCTTAGTACCTTGCATATTTGAGATGGTTTTTATGGCATTTGTTATATTAAGTGCTGGACAGGAATATGATAACATAATTAATAATAAATATTTTTATAAAACACCATTGAAATATCTTTAAATTTATCTTATATGTCATTCTCCTTTCATTCCCACTGCATGCATTTGTTATGGCATTGGGACAGTTACTATTTTAGCAACCATCAAAACATTGGATTTCACAACCTCATTGAGACAATCTCTATTTTGATTAGGGATTTACAGCTTCAGCACTGTCACCACTTATCTTCACAACCATAAAAATTGTGGAGCCTAACTGGATTTAAAACCAATTTTGGACTTATTTAAAATTAACATAAACATTGCATAAAATATATATATAGGCCTTTTGTTCCGATGGGGCAACTGCTGGAGACATTTGTTCAATGATGTGTCCATTTTTATGCAATGTTTGTGTTTAATAATAAGGGATAAGTGTACTGGTTCACACACACCTGACCTACCCTTATCAGAATGACCTTTTATAGGGCATGACTACCCCTAAAATGTGCTATTGTAAACATGTGCAAGAATGGTGATTAGCTATCTTTTGGGTCTTATTCTTGGAAAAGATAATATTTGTTTATATTATTTAGAAGCCAAAAGCTTACAGCTTTAATAATTTGAAGAGAAAATTATAATTCAGGGCTCAGTCATTTTTTTTAAGACATTCAACTGGCGTGCATGATTCTTGAATCGATTTTTCGATGAATTTGAGTGTAGATTGTCATGGAAACTATAAGATGGATTTTCTTACACTAATTAATGCTTTTATTATTATTTCATATTTTTAGAAAGGCATATAGGCGTTCAGCATCGGTTGAAAACTATGAAAGAGAAAGGGAAGTTCAACGTTTCTACAGAGGATCCAGTAAAGAACATAGATCTTCCTATCCAGAGCAATATGGATATGAAAGAGAAAGGATTGAGAGGTTAGTACTTTACTCTAATAAAATAGCATTAAATCTAGTTTTTTAATGGTTCTTTAAATATATGAAAAATATTTTGCAGATTTATACCATATCAAGATAAATATGACAAAAGCAGAGAAAGATATGGTCACAGCTCACATTATGTACATCCTAGTGAGGAATATAACAGAAGACATAAGGAATTTGATGAATATAAAAGGTACTATGTTTTTATCATAAAGTCTATAGAATAGTCTAATGAGCATGCAGCATGGCAAGTGATTACCGCCACCCATGAACACCCCACACCAGAGGAGTCGCAAAAAAACAAATATTCAAAATGCACTTCTATTGTGCTATATATGCAATATGTTATGACTACACTTACCTGTTTTTTGTGTTGTAGAAATGCAAGATATGAAGAGCATAGACCTGAAGTGGAATATCACAAAAGGCAAAGAGAAGAACCATTACATTCAAGAGAAGATCCAAGAGGTAAATGTTTAATGATTTCCCAGCTTTTGATGTTAAAGAAACAATATTTCAGTGTCATATAGATTCTTTATTCTATGAGTAAAAGGGGTTACCTGGTTTTTCAGTCATGGGTTTGGACTAAAATGTTTGATAATGAAGTCAGGGTCATAACCAATTTTTTTAGAATTTACATATTATTTATTTTCAGGTGGGGGTATATTATATATATATATATTTTAGAAATAATGCTAAGCGCTCACCTACTGGTAAATAGTCATAGACCCTTTTATTTATCTTAGCTAAGAATTCAAAGTACAGGTGCATTGTTACACCTACCATGGGAAATCTCATTACAAATAATTAAACATCGAAACTAGCAGTGCCGCACTGCCATATTATGTTGGAGTTTAAAAAATAGGGCTTACTCACGTGATCTATCCCACTTGTGCTTAAGTGGGAGCTTACTTACAGCTTTGACAAAAGACTATACATATAAATTATCAAAGTGAATCTGCATTAGTTATGTAATAATTTTTGTCTATGAATACTGAGTTGTTAAAACAAATGTGTTATTGATGTTTAGGATTCAACCGTTATAATCAGTATGAGGATAGGCCGCCTAAGCGACGAGAGATGGGCGATGCCAGGGATTATCGCGAAAGGTAATGAGAACTTTAAAATAAGCAATTTTTTTAAAGCATAGTAAATAACAAATGAATCATACTATGCTCTTTGTGTGCTATACATATATATAACATACTATCACAAATTTTGTGGATTGGGGATTCTTACTGAGGAGCATATGATAACTTTAATATCATCAAATCCAAAAGAGCGTCATTACTTTTAAATGGGATATTTTCATTTTAGAGTTTTAAAAAAATCTTATGAATAACATAGGTATCAGAAGTAAACTATTTTTATACTTTTATTATATCACTATTAATTATAGCTTTTTTACCTTTTATATTACTATATTTTTTAAATATATTGACAATAATAATAATTAATAAATTTTAATTTTTAAATGTTAAAAATAAAATATATTATTTATTATATTTTTTGTTATCCTTTCTTTCGCAGTTTGATCATTATTGTAATATAATTTTCCAATGTTTAAACAATTGTTACTTAAAATTGAGACCTTAATGCTATTTCATTCTGGTATTCTTTGATGGTTTTTATTTCATCATGGAACAAATTTATGAAAATTTTGAATTTTATTTGACAGTTATTGGATGCTAACAGATAGTGTGACTGTTGATGAAATAAAAATCTAACAAGGGTCTTGGCGTAAAAATGATTATAATTGTTGTTTTTATAATGGTTCTTTATGAAAAGTATAAATGCTGCTTTTATAAAAGACTCATTTACAGGCGTGGACCACCGGATGTTGAGCGGTATCGCGAAAGAGAATACGTTGAAAAAAGGGACAAATACCATGAAGAAAGATGTGCAGAAGACAGGTATGTACATTTGTGTTACAAATACATTATACCTTACTCTATATTTTGGTAATTTAATTAACATAAGTATATGCATATATTTTACTCCTGATATATTTCCGACACCGCTGCATGTGTGTTGACATCAAGCTGGCCAGTGTTTTAATTGTGCCGTTAAATTACTGTATTTGTTTTTACAGTGACATCTCTACAGAAAATTATAATGAGTTTGGTCAGAACATGTTGCTGTTGCAAAGATATTTTAATGTTTTCACATTACACAATAATTACTCTAGGCATGTGTAAAATTGTAAATAATGTAATTTGTCAAGAATATAATGAATCAAGACTTAGTTTGAAATAATGACCTTTTAGGGGGTAATGGAGCAAAGAGAATATGAAGTGATTTGTAATCTATTGGAAACCCCTGCTATTCAAATTAAGAACTATATATCAAGTAGTGTGGTGGTAGAAAAGAAAACACAAATGGCATAATGAAAGATTTAATATAAAAAATGTTAATCTATGGTATAGTTATGATGGCCATTTTGTTAATATGGATTCCTTTATTTTTGCATATAGAAAATACTAAAGCAATATAATAAAAATACAAAGTATCTGATGACCATCCCCTATGTGTTTCATGTTCATTGGATTTAGAGAATTTTTGGAAGCATTCATTATACAAGAGGATATAATCAAAATTTATTGAATAAAATAATGGAATAACACTAGAGGTACTTAAGAAATAAAGAATAATTTAAAAATTTCCAACTTGATATAATATTTTTCATAAATTATGATGTTCCCGTCTTGATTAATCTTTAATCCATGTTTACTATCACTTTTCGAATTAGTAAGAAAACAACTACTTTGAGACAATAACATACAATGAATAAAGGACATTGGATTACCATGGACTAATTGCAACTGGATGATGTTAAGGAGAAATCTGATGACGACATACACAAAATGTCTGCTTATTAGGACTGTTCAAAAGTATTTATCGAGACATTATATTGGCACACTTCTATGTAACAGAAAATATTACTGGGACGATTCGTAAACATTGAAGAAATTCATATTGAAAGAATATTTGAATCACTTTTTTCCCATAGAATTGTCAAGAACTGTCATTTGATTAAGAAGAAAGAATAAGTTGTCATATAGGATTTTTCTTTATTCAATATAATGTTTTATATTTAAAGAGTAGAAAAACAACTTCGTAAATGCATTAAGGAAATACATACATTCATAGAATTTATAAGATAAAGAATTATTTATTGGTAGCAGCATTCAAGATGTACCTAATAAAGAGAAGAATTAAGGAATGATCAATAAAATTATGAATACGAGAAATCCACGATTGGATGAATTTTATTAGGTAACTCGACATCATCGTATATTGCCAAGCGACCATGGTAAGTGTATGATATAGGAGTGTCAATGTAACAGGCTACGTGTTGAAGATTATTTCGATACCTCTTACATTTTTAAATTATCTAATAAGGTATATGTCAATAACTACTATTAACTGGTAATTTTAACCAGTAACTTAATGAAATGAAGTCATGAATATACCTCGGGTGAAGGGATCAAAATTTTCAAACAATATTACAAAATTTATTCATAATCATTTTCTTATCAATAAACACGAAGATTTATTTCATATAGTCTTCTTATCAATATTTTAAAAGCAATGTGCTAAAACTAAATTGCTTCGATATTTCAATTTAAGTAAATGAAATAAAAAATGCTTTCTAAATTATGTTAACCATAAATTTTATTTCGTATGGATGATGATTGTGACGGCGTTTATGTAGTATTCGATTTGTAATTTTATACTTTGTCGGTTATAGGAGCCGCGACTTCCAACGAGAGCGGCCACCCAGAATTGAAAAACCGACGCCTATCCCACCCTTAATAAGGTAATTTTTTTAACAATATATTGACTATCAATATATAGTGTGTTGCTTACTTTAATAAATTGCGAAAAATTTCTTTGTGATAATATTAAAATTAGGTTAAATATGAAACCCGGTCAATGTCATAGTTGATTATGGATATTGAAAATTTGAGAATGAGATTTAATCATCTTAACCTAAACAATGATATTAACCTGCATACCAAGGCTGTATACATTTTTCGTAACTTGATGGCAACCAACATCGGATGATAAAAAGACATTTACCAATTTCTCAAAGTCTGTTAGTTAACTTGTCTCTAAAGAAAATTTTAAGGAAAACTGAACACAAACAAGTTGCTTTTATGGTGGAGAATAAAAACAACACACACCAATAAGAATAAAATGTTTTAAATGTCTCAAAACAGGGCCATCTAAAAAAGGGTTGTTAGATGTGCACTTGTTGCAAAAGATACAACCATGAAGAGAAAGATTGTTAATCAGAAAACAGTTGTGTCTCAATTTGTAACAAAATTGAGCACAGAGATGTAATTTTTTTCTTTAACAAAAAGGATGATAATAACACGAAAATATAAACAGAGCTTAGTAAAATTCATAGCAGATTCTGGAAGCATGGTGCATATGACAAATGACCCCATGTGTATATAGCTATTTTGAATTGAAGGATTCAGCTGTTTACACAGCCATCGACGAAAAAATTAAAGCAAAAGGAAAATGCCATGCGATTTACAAAATACCTTATTAATACTAGACCTAGCACAAAATCTTTTATCTGTTGATTGTGTTACTAATAATGATGGCTCTCTGGTGTTCACAAAGAATATAGTGTAGACAAAAATTCTTATTATTTTTCTTTTTTCCGCTTAACATCAGGTGGGATCGTGGTCAAGCACTTGCATTGAAAGTATTAAAAAAAAATCTAATTTTAAGAAGAACAAGAGTGATGTAAAGGAAGAGAAAAATAGTAATGTATCAACTATAATAAGTGACAACGTAGTATACAAGTAACGACTTTAAAGCATGGTGTCAACAAAAAGGTATAAAATTACTACAGTGCTCCTCTACTGACCACAATTTAATGACAAAGCCAAATGGCTTAACTGGACATTACTGGGAGAACATAAATGTGGGGTTAAGCAATATACTGTGCTAAGTGGCAATATCATATAAAATTAGGGTTGGAAAAAAGCCTAATATATCGAATATGCAAAACTTTGGCTCTACTATACAAAACCTACATATATACCAGGCCTATACAAAACTTTAATCCAAACTACATCAAACTAACTACTAACAAGCTACATCCAAATGTAAAGAAGAATAGATCCTAGAAGCGAGAATCAAATAATGATTGGTTACATTAATAATGAGTACAGATTGTGGAATGAATTATAAGAAAAGAAAATGGAGTACTAGTGAAAATTATGAAAGATCAGAAAACCAAGAAGATACTACAGAAAACCAAGAAGGGACTACAAAAAACCAGGAAGAGACTACAGGAAACCAGAAAGAGACATCAGAAGAAAATAAAAATGATGACATTTTTGAAGATGCAAAATCCGAAACTGAAACAAGAAAAAGAAGTGAAGGAATTAATCAGATACCAACTTATCTAATACTACAGTTTATTTTAGACTACAGTTTAGTTTAGTTTATATTTCTTCAAAATTATATTGACTACAATGAAATTTACAGTCCAGTTGGTCTAAAGATTAACAATGACATTCAACTTAAAGACCCCATTCATGTATAGAGAGCTGGACGAAAAATGTGTTTATTAATATACCAGATAGGCCCTAAAAACAACCTGGAAAAGTTTGTTGATTAAAGAAATACTTATATGGACTGAAACAAGCTTCTATAACATGGAATAAAAAGATTTACAAAAGCAATGTTAACACATGGATTAGAAGCTACTAACAGAACAGTGTGTGTTCACAAATGAAGATATTACAACAATTACAGCAATGTATATAGATGATGAATTTGCTATAGTAAAAGAAATGCAAACATTAATTAGGATTTTATACTGCCTACTACTGAAACAAAAAAGCTACATTGAAAATATATTGAAGAAATTTATAATGGACGTTCCTGAGCCTGAGAACGAATGAAGCGCTTTGCTTCGTCTTTCATTATTCGTACAGCAAAGGACTGGAATAGTTTGCCCGCGTCTGTCTTTCCCTCCGATTACAATGTGAGTGTTTTCAAGAGTAGAGTGAATAGGCATTTACTGAGCTAGTGCGCCTTACCATCCAGGACTGCATTTCCGCTTAACATAAGGTGGGATCGTGGTCAAGCATTTACTTTAAATGGGACAAGACAATAGAAAGGAATAATGTACAAGAAAGGAGATATTTCTAAACTAAATGCATACTCTGTTATGCAGACTATGTAAATTGTATTGATATAAGATGTGGTACAACTGTATGTATGATAACACGCAGAAGGACTGTTTTGGTGTTCAAAACGACAACCAATTGTGGCTTTACTATTAACCGAGGCAGGAGTGTATTGCAGTGGCTGATTGCTGTAAGGTATGCTTATATTTAAAGTCACTTTTAATGAAGTTGATCAGCTCAGAAGTTGAAATAATATTGAAAGTTAATAACCAAAGCTCTATTTGACTGATCGAAACAGGTTCATTCAATCAGAGATACAAACATATTGATGTGAGGTTTACTATTTCATTCATAAAAATTATAAAAAGGGTGAAATAAATATTAAATATTGTCTGACTGAAAAACAAACTGGGGACATATTTAGAAAACCATTGTTAAATAATAAATTAGATTTTAAAATATTATTAAGTAAATAAGGTCATATAATTTAAGAAGCAGCTACTGTTAAAACACTTTAAATTTCAATTAGAAAGTATAGAATAGAAAGTATTATTTAAATTGTAAACAATTTTCATAATAGGAGAAGGTGGTAGTGTAGGTACATCACTATTAAAAGTGTGGCACAACACTACTAAACTAATTGGTAGTCTGTGGGTAGAGGCGCATCATCTTTCAGTTACTATGGCCAAAAAAAAGTAAAACGGTGATTATTAGAATAAAAAAAAAAAGTAATAATAATAAAAGGTTTATTTCCCGCTGCGCATTGCATAATCCAGGGATTCCCAAACAATTTTGACCCCCTTTCCAAAAGAAACCCCAAAGTCAAATAATCTCTAGTTTTTTTCCTATTGATACAAAATACTTACAAATTTAAAAACATTGCGATTGGTTAAAGAGACTAAACGAGTAAAATTATACAGTATGTTTCAAATAAGAACTTTTGTTAATAGGGGTCGCTTTTTAGACCTCGTTGACCACGAAATCAGTTTTCGTTTGTGGTGAACCCTGGGAAACCACTACCCAAAGGGCGTTGATATCGGGTAGTTGACTTTGGGTAGTGGTTTCCCTTTCAAAATAACCGTCAACAAATGAATAAAATACTGATTATAAATCCATCCTAGCTCCTAAAGTACGATACTTTGATCCATGATAGATACAAAGAATATTTTCACTCCAGGTGAAATTTGGATAGTGCTTGGTACTAATTGCTTGCAATTTTGAGAACTTATTTTTGAAATATTTTGCAGACACAATACCAAATCCCGTAGTCCCGTAGATCGCTACAGGGATAAAGGCAGAAGATTGGAGAATAGAGAAGATCAAGATGTCGGGCGTAAGAAGGAGAGAGTTGAGAAGGTGCCGAGTGGAGGGGAGGGGCGGCACGAGAGAGGGGGAAGAAGTGTAGAGCATAGAAGTAATGATAACGAATTGCGACCCAGAGAACGCAAAAGCAGGTGAGCCGGTGTTATACTGTTTAAAAAGCCCTGTCCGGTTTGTTACCTTGTAACGAATACAAGGAAACCATAACAAAACTTACCAAACATTAAGGTAAGGATTGACCTAGCGCTAACTCGCTTGTAAGATATGTTTTTTTTTTATTATTCCATTGAGAGTTACAAACGAGCAGCATACAGTTCACCTGATGTTAAGTGATTCCTGCGGCTCATGACATCTGCATTCATCTTTGACATTTTTGACGTTAGTGGCGACAAACTACATATACGCATGCATCTTGAACCTTTGTTGAGGATTTTTTTTTAATCTCATTAATAGTAACAAACGAGCACACAGTTCATCTGATGATTCTTGCGGCCCATAACATCTACAATCATTCTTGACAAGAAATCAATGCAGATGCGTTGTCACCCTTGAGGACTGAGTTGGAATGCCTCGTCACCAGTAATAAAGGTCTCGGGATTCTTTCACTGACGAAACACAGCAGCATTATGCTGCTATTTCACGCCGGTATTCTGTGAGGGCATGGTCCTACCCCTCGAGCTGACCTTTTTAGTCTGCAGTTGGAAACAAATTGCAATGTAGCTCTTCCACTGTTAAACACCATTACGCCACATTTATTATTATTCTATATACGAGGGGTGATCCAAAAGTAATGGATAATGAATATTAAACACTGCGATTAGTTTAAAAATCTCAAATCAAGGTCCTTCTATGCTATCTTGTTCACATTTCTTGCCTCGGAGGTGTTCCTTGAGCCGAGCAAAGATATAGAAGTAGCTGGGAGTTATATCTGGCGATAAGGCGGCTGCTTGAGCATTTCAAATCGCGCTCCTTGAAATGCAGCCATCACAACTGCGGCTTGTAAGCCAGTGCGTTGTCTTGGTGAAACAGCAGTCTAGCTCGCAGTTTGATGTGTCTTTATTCTTTAATGACCTTCCGCAATTTTCGTATATGGTCTACTTAATAAGAGTCCGAAATAATGGCTTCCTTTTCCAAATATTCCGCCATAATTATTCCTTCAGCGTCCAGAAAAATGGAACTTTTCGGAACGCCGAACTTGATAATTTCTTCGCCGTCGGTGAAGAGAGGCTCGTTTCCAAGTCATTGATTGTTGTTTGGTTTCGGGATCAAAATGGTGGATCCAGGTCTAATCCATGGTTACGAGACGTGATAAAAAAAATCATGGTCTATTTGGAACTTTTCGGGAGTCGCCCTCGAAATCTCAAGTCGTTTTATTTTTGCTCGACTATTAACATCCTCGGCACCCAGCGCGAAGGGACTTTTTTCATAAGCAATTTGTTCGCAAGGATTCTTTTAACACTGTCAATGAGATCTCGGCTACATTCCTGATGGTCGCTCTTCGATCTGCCAACACCACATTTTCGAGTATTTTCGCGTTATCTTCAGTGAGACATATGGATGGCCGTCCTTCGCGATGTATAAATTTCCGTGGATGTTCTTCCCAGCTTAAACTCCTTAGCCCAGTGTGCAACTCTGAAATATGAAGGAGAACAGTCCCTCTCCTTTATATATCGATCTGAGTCGAGGTTTCGTACCTCCTTATGAGGGGCCCTCGGATCGTATTATCGCCCCCCTCTGTTGTCGTCGGCGTCGTCCTCGTCCACAGGGGTCGGAGTGCAACGGTGGTGCGGCCGCAATCTTCGTGCCAGCTTCGCGGCATGTTCGTTTTCGTCTCCCCTACACAGCGGGCCTCCCGCTCTCGAGTCTATTAAGATAAAGCTGTAGGTCTCTGGACCAACAGCAACAATACTCACACATTAAAATAATTTAAAACAGTCCCCCAATTCCACCAAGTCGCTATGTATGTATTTGGTAGACATTTTATTGAAGCAGAGGTACTTGATGATACTTGAGCTAGTGCACTGCTACTATGTGCGCTAGAAATAACCTATTATCATTTTTGAATCACCACATTTAAAATACGATATGATGAGTGTTAATTTTTAACTTCAATGAATATTTATTCTTCATAGAAACTATTGGTTTACTAATCTAGATGTAATATCTGTTACTTGTTATACTTACAAGTCCAAGAACTGGTCGGATAGTTGTCACGTAGACTTACGAAAGGCGACTAGAACTTAGTGACTTTTGTCTGTACACAAAATCTTAAGCAATTATATAATATCCTGTCAAGTTATCATTATCTAATAATGATCAAAAATATCGCCGTGGACATAAACAACATCTCGTGTGAATTGTCTTACAGATTTGCTGATGCAGACGATAAAAAAGACTATGACTGGGGCAAAGGGGAACAGAAGAAAGAAGAGAAGAATGAAGTTGAAAAGGAAAAACCCAACTTCGGGCTCTCCGGCAAGCTGACTGCCGACACTAATACTGTTAATGGTGTAGTTATAAAGTACTCGGAGCCTGATGATGCAAAGCAGCCAAAAAGGAGATGGAGGTATGCTCTTTACGTTAATATTCGAAGATTTGCATAAATTTTCTTTATTATGAATGCAGGGAAGAACTTTTAACATCATAAATCATAGGTTATCATAGGTTGTGTGCGGGTGCATAGCAGGTTAATCTAGCAATTAAGCTCATTTATATTTTACCATAGACAAAAAGATAGGTTATCAGCATGATGTAAAAGATATTCTAAAATCCACATGGAATGTTAACAAATTCTTGGAACATAAATCGGGCCCAGAATGAATTTACTTCTATAATAATATTAAGTTATTATTATTATTGAAGTATTAGTAATTAGTATTAGTAATAATATTAAAAGGGAAAATTTTAATTATTATATTTTGTGTTCCAAATATATGGTAATAGCATACCATATATTTGGAACAATTATACACTAATAAGATTGGTTACTGATAATTGCATATGTGGTTTAATATAAAGAAACAATTGCAGTTGGATAAATATTTGACCTAGTTATTCCCATCACATATATATTTAACACAATTGTTTACGTGTGCGTTTCAAAAAGTTGCGAAATGGAAAGTGTGGGGAGAGATTTATATTTTCATCTGTTACTATTATATTTGTTAGCTATATAATACCAAATTTCAGTCCAATCGGTTTGTAAACCTTTGAGCTATCACTGGATCGACTAGTCAAAAGGTAAAAGATCCAAGCACAGAATTGTGTTTAGTGTCGTGATTAAGTTGCGCACTAAGCAGGGGAAAAATCCGTAGTTCAGTAAGGAAGAGATCTGGAATACAATCAACAATCGGGCCGCCCGATTGAGTCAATTTCCTCATTGTTGAGAAAATTAAAAACTGTTCTGGAAGATATTCATCTGTATAAAATCATGTCAAGGGGGAATATATCGAAACGAAAAAATAATTTCATGTTTAATTTTACTTCCCTCTCCATTCTCGTCGTCCATTCCTCAAACTTTAGACCTCCTCTTGTATGTATATTTTTTATATAATTAGGGGGTCACAAACGGGCACACAGTTTTGATGTTAAGTTATCACTGCCGCCCATTATATCTATTCTCAACAAAAATTCAAGATGCACATCCAATGTCAAGCCTGAGTATTGTCATCCAATGCCTTTTTAACTAATATGGTCCCTTGAACCCTACGAATAATTAAACCAGTAGTATGATGCTGCTAATAACGCGATGATATTCTGAGTGGTCCTTTCCTGTTCTAGCTTACCAAGTCAATATGGGTCTGATCAGAATATTCATATTAAAGAAAGAAAACATTACGGATTCAATAGTGCGACTTAATTTTCCTCAAATGTATTGGTTAGCCACTATATATTTTTTTTATGACTACCTACTCCGTCTGATGGTAAGTGATTCCTGCTGCCCATGATATTTATCCTCTATAATGTGATAAATATAGATATATATCTATAAAGTGACATATATATAAACACTGCAGGGCAAAAGTTTAAGACCACCTTAATAAAAGTAGGAAAATAAAGTAAAACTCCAATAAAATATAAAATGTTTAATTAACCTGTTTAATCATCTAATATAACATTGATTGACAAACAATATACTTTAAAAGCGTAAAGAAATATTAACAGTCCATGCAAAAAAAAGGTTATAGTTAGCTAAACTGATTTTTCATCAAAAAATCCTCCTTTACATTTTATGACTTTTTTCACAATTCTAGGCTAATTTCACAATACGGGCAATCAATTTGTTAATGGTTTCTTGTGATATATTGTTCCAAACTTCGCATAAAGCATTCCACATGTATACGCAGGTCCGCATATACATGAAAAAAAAATGTCCTATTGAAAAGACTAAAATACTAAAATGGCGCAACTACATCCATTCACGCCATCTATTTGTTGAAGGTGGCAGTAAATGACGTAATTATATTTTCAGATTCTACCCATTCAAAGGGGACAAGGCGTTGCCTATTCTGTACATACATAGACAATCTTGTTTTCTGATCGGTCGGGACAAGAAAGTTGTGGACATATCACTGGAACATCCATCTATAAGTAAGCAGCATGCAGCACTTCAATACCGAGCCACACCTTTTACAAGGCCTGATGGTTCCCAAGGCAGGCGTGTTAGACCATACATCATTGATCTTGGTAAGAAATTCTAGTCATAATCATTTTTAGTCGTCTTTTATTAAACAATGTTATCACACACATTTTTTTTTAAATCAATTCCGCTAACTAATGTTATTGGAAAGAAAAGTGGAACGGAACAAATACTATATTTATATATTGCCGTATAACATCGAATATAAGACGGCATTGATTATAAGACGCACCCTAAATATTTCAAGCTACAAATTAAAAAATACCTGAATTAATTATTTTCATGTCGAATTTATCAGCATAAATAATAACTTTTCGTTTAAAAGCATCATTATAATGTATTCTTTTGATGACATTGTAAATTATAAGGGTTTTTAAAATTTGTCCGTTATTGACCGTTACCGCACAGCAACTGCATACGTCAGGTGTTTACGTATAATTTTTATTTATCGTAATTAAAAGTCTGTCAAAACTCTGTTCTAAACCCAGTTGGTACCAATGACTGTATGAGTACATTGTTGATACAAAATCTTCTTGTCGAATTTCATTTAAAATTCAATTATTGATTTAACTCTCAACTTGTGTTTTTACCAAATTTATCGTATTTGCTCGGAATAAAAACAAACTAAAATGCTTTACTGATAAATAACATGAAGTTGTATATGTAACCATGGTAACCGGAAATATTGAAAAACGGAGTTAGGCCTCTTTCAAAATAAACGGCTCATATGTTCTTCCGACACAAATATTTTCAGTCCTTGTCATGTTTGTTATTATTAAACTAATATGAAATGTGGAATGATGGCGATAATAAAGATATTTCTATTAACTCATATTTCATCTTTAGTTTAATAATTTTATTTTCTTTGATTAGAATATAAAACGTCAATTTTTTTAATAATATTTAACTTATTGCACTGACAAATATGAAATACCCAACAAATAGTTTAAAAAATCTTAATGCCATATTATAAGATTAGAGGGAAATAATGATTTTATCGAATTTACAGAGTCGGCAAATGGAACATTCGTGAACAACAAAAAGGTAGACCCGCGTCGTTATGTAGAGTTACTTGAACGTGACGTCGTCAAGTTTGGTTTCTCACAGAGAGAGTATGTACTACTTCACGAGAATAGCAAAGACGACGCGCAAGACGATGACAATCAAGATCCCCCAGCCTCAGGAGCCGCTATCACCACAACTGATCAGATAAAACAAGAAAAACGGATCAAGGAAGAAATGGCTGCGGATGGGGAATAAATGCATAAATAATCTTGTATTTCTGGTGACAAGGTCTAGGAAACAACGCAGTACCGTTAATATGCTATTGTACACTATTATTTTGTGAAACTTTGATCCTTCCTTCCTAGTAGCCATTTTCCAACTACATGTTCCCTTATGTGTAAAACTGTGTGGGAGTGCTTGAAAACTTATAAAGAAAAAGACTAGGATGCGTGTATGTGTGTAGTACATATAAAATATTGTTTTAATTAATTTTTTCACTTGTGTATACTTATATATTTCAAAGATTTAATTTTTTTTTTGATTGTAGTTATGTTTATCGTAAAATTAAATCAATCTGTTAAATAACGTTGCTAACGGCGCAAATATTCTTAAAATTCTAAAACTTCCTGAACTTACAAAATCAATGTAAATCAAATTGATGTAATTCTGCATTGTTGTTATTACTATTTTTGATAGTTATTTAGAAGTCTCTTGGCCCGCTTCAGAGTTGTCAAGAAACACTATTGCAATAATATAATCTAGTGTTGCGAGTAAAGTAAGAAAAAGTCGGCCATGATTTTGATCATTTATAGAACTTGGACATTATAAAAGGGCCTTTAGAGCTATTAAGGCTTTATCAAAACATACGACGTTTGTCGAATGGCAATGTAAGTTAACGAAATTATCTTTATTAGGTACCTTAAAAGTTTTATCAATCATCAATTTTAATTCTAAAATTAATTCCTTCATAAAACGATAATTTTATTAATACGAGTATATATTGTATCAGGTGGTTCAGGCTGTTTTTTTTTTTGTTTTTTTTTCAAATCAAACTCATATTTTTTTTGCCTTATTTCATTCTGTGTATAAAAATGATTAGACGCTGTTACTGTAAAAAAGACGATAGGAAAACAATGTATAGATAGAAACAACATACATATTTTGACACTGAATTCATTTATGTAAAAATTACAAAAACATAATCGGTGTGTGGAATGTTTTAAAATAGGTAAAAATATTCCTTATAATTTTCTTCGCCTTCAGGTATAATTAAACAAAAGGTTTCTGATATGTATATTTTTATTTCCTTAGAAGTAAATACTTTTAAAATTCATACATTTATTGACATAAGGTAACAAATAAGTAGGAATAACTTAGAAATAAATGCATTACAATATATGCACATTGTTTACCTTGTACTAATGAAACCTTACTTCACCTAAAATATACACACGCCACGAAGTTTATACTACTATAATATGTACAATCCATTTATTTACAAACATTTAATAAATAATAATTTGTAACTAATTAAAGTTTTAATAGCGATTACCGGTCGGTGGAATATTTAAGGGAATTTTTGTTTTTAATATCACAGTTTAAAAGGAGTCTTAAAAATATGTTTATCGAGATCATCGCGCGAAGAGCTGGGGCGAGGTTCTCTAGTAGCATCACAAAGAGAGGCTCTTTTAATGATGCCATTCCGTAAGGGTATTATCGTAGCATTAGGCGGTCGTGTGTTTGCTCGTAAAGACCTTGTCCGTAAGGAATGTGCACGCATTGGATTTGCTCGTAATGAGTGGGTTCTGTACAAAGGAGGTTTGATCAGTCTATTAGGAGCCACACCCACGATGCTATGCCTAGAGAAGGGCATGTAAGTTATGGGTGTCCTTGGTATTTCGTAGCCGTCATATAGAGTGTCGGCTCCCGAGTCACTGTCGTACATCAATTCGAGATATTTTGGCGTGTGCTGTGGCAGAAGTCTCGAGGGTTCCATCTGGTGCTCTAGGACATCTTCATCTAAAAAATAGGTGATATGTTAACCTAAATTCACTGCCATGCGATATTGTTATTTTTAATTTATTCATGTGGGATTTATTTTATAGTACAGGGTTCTTATTTGGTCAAACACAATGATTAGACTAATAAAAACTGTTGAGAGCAAATTGTACCTGATTTATTTAAAGTGAAAATACATTACATTATGATGCTAGAACTCCCCTAAATACTGACTTGCATACACACCCTACACAGATACACACGCACTGCATGCACTCGCCTGCTTCTCATATTTGTAAAGAAAACTAGTTGTTGCGAATAAACTATCTGCAAGCAATAACGCGTAAAGAGTTTATTGTGACCCACCGATATCCTACAAACCGAAAGCTACCATAACGTATTAAACGCAAACGTAATTAAGTTTGACGCTTAAGTATGAAGTGACATGAAACTTACGCACAACTCATCGAAACCCGAAAACCAACATTTGTAATGCACAACTATTGTGCCTCCATAATGAATCAAACCCAGGCCCCACGATCGAGAGTCATGCTTTGAGTACACGGCTCTCAGATTGACTGATGATATTAATATGACAGACGAGTTCGTCTGTCATTTTTGCCAGCTTTTTAAAAAAAAACTAGAGCCTTGCTAGCAACTAGCTGTAGCATGAATAGATCCGCTTGACTGGGAAAGGTCCACGTCATCACAGAATACCAAGGAAGCTGCTGTGTTGCTATACCAAATCTAAGCACTCCGGGTTTAACGCATGTGCAAATTTAAAAGTACTTTATTCATTATGGGCCGGAGTCATCACTTAAAACGGATGAACTCTATGCTCGTCTATCATCCTTGGTTCCAATAAACTTGGTTATAAGTAAGACAGTGCAGCAACAATGCTACGATGTAAGTAAAAATATTGATTAGTCTTAATATAATATAATATGATTAATATTAATAAAGCATGAAACGAACCTACGCAGGCGTTTTCATTCTCGTCCAGTAGGTAGGTGCGGTTGTCGACTGCATCTGTTTAAGCCGCCATGCGCAATGTATTAGTGACAGAGGTTAGTACAATGGATTTTAGGATCGGGAGTGATGGAACAATTATGTTGAACATACCTATTTATAGGCATGTTCGATTGAATATACGATTTATTTTTATCGAAATTCCTATAGAACATATTGTTAATGTATTCTTATGACTTATTAGTTTATTTCACAGATGTTAAAATATGTCCTATTGTAATACATGCTGTATGTGTAATGCATGCATGAGAATATATTTCAATTGATGACGATGAGGACTTGGATGATATGTACTTTAAAATCTACTTACTAACTAGCCACGAAATGTGTAATCACGAAAAATAACTACAATTACAATATACATTATACAATTTGACATTGTTTTTTAGTCATTTAAGTCATATGGTGAAAAATACATCATTACCGTTTCGACGTCTCTAATCCTTTAGTTGTGAGAACAAGCATTATGATTTCATATGCTAAGTTAAATGTGGCTATCATGGGTTGCAAGAATCACTTACTATCAATTGAACTGTGCTCGTAGGTCATCTCTAATATAAAAAAACACATTGCATGGGTACATGTGAGTTTTGTAAAAACTTTCTTATATTCTAATATTGAAAATTTATAAACGTCGGTACATTTCGAGATAAATTAAATTAAAAAAAAAATAATGTGAAGTTAAAATGTCAGGTAAAAAAATCAGGTTAAAAGGTTGTTGCAAAAAACAAACGTGAAAATGCATTTGACTTATTTGCCGCCGCACCTGTGACGTCATTATAGCATATCAGCATCAACAAAAGGATTATAAATTCTAGATAGCTTACTGCTCCTGTTCCTTACACCCATTGTCAACACAGATAACTATAAAATTACCAACAATAACTATCAAACTTAAAGAAAAATTTTACATATACAGACAAATTAAAAATTCTCTTGATCAATGAAAATGACTTGGACAGAACTAAGCGTGCGATACAAGGGTGCGGAAGGGGCGCGGGGGAGGGCACATTCATTCCAGGTAGTACAAGCGGGTGATAATAGGCTTACCGTCAGCGAGTAGCGTGAGGTAGTTCGGCTGCGGTGTAGGCTGTGCAGCTAACGGAGCGTGTGGCGCGGTCGCTTCTCGAAGTGCCGTCACCACTTCTAGACATTGCCGGAACGACGGCCGTGCCTCGGCGCTGTAGCTCCAGCACTTTTGAAGCAACTCGTACCTGGATTATAAGATAGACATCGTTAATTTAGAATCCAAATAAATTTAAAAAATTGAAATAAAAGGATTGTAAATCCTATTTTAATTAAAATTACATTAGATATTTTAAAAATGTCATTAAACATAAGAAATAAAAAACAGCACAGAAAAAAATTATGTAAAGGTTCACAGTCAGAGCGTTCATCCTCACGTTTTTTTTTAATTAAAATATTCGTTTTCTTTCAACCTATATGATATTTGGGGAAACAAACTTTTAACTCCTGATTTAAACTCACGAAAGATCACAAATTTTGCAATTTTGACAGAAGAAAAACAAAAGACAGCAGATTATAAAAAAAAGAAATGGCTATTACGTGCCAGTGTTATTTTTTCTTCTGAATTTAAATGTCAACCTTAGGCTCAAAACTTTTCAATGTGCCCTCGTATATAAATAAGTACTTGAAAAATATATTGGAGATGGTATAGTAAGAATATAATTTTACTTTCACGTGTTTATCCGCATTATCAGTTTATTCCTTCCAGAGTTTTTTGACCGCGGTTATAGATAGATATACCTCTATATCGAATACAAATAAAATGTACATTAGAGATTTGGAAACACATTTATTAAAGGCGAGGCGAGGCATTAATGTCTCTGTCAATTACTGAATTATGATTTTTCAATAATTTATTTAAAAATCTTTTATTTTCGGTCCTGATACATCCATTCGTCATCGAGGCACAGGGACGAAAAGGACAAAAGAGATAATATACACATAAGTGTGTCACTTTTACTTACAATGGTGCGGGACAGTTGGGCGGTCGGTCGGGGGTTCCCCCCGCGCGTACGTAATCGAGCACCTGCCGGTTGGTGCGTGCCGGGTACGGCTGCTGTCCCAGCGACAGCACCTGTGGAAGCAATAAAGTAAAAAAATGCATTAAACTTAGTATTAAATGTAGACCTGATAGAGGTAATAGTAAAATTGAATGAAAGATATGCATTTACACATGACACAGTAGGAGATTTATTATATTTGATTTGATATATTTAACAAGAATTTGGATACATTTAAATATAGGAAGAAATTGTAAGCGCCCAAATGGTAAAATTTAATTTTATGTATATATTTTTGAATAGTCGTCTATTTAATTTTAATTCATCATAAATGATAGTTGCGACAGTGTATTGAACTATTGGTAACTAAGAGAAAGTTTTATTATTATTATTATTATTACATTGAGGGTAACAAACGAGCACATAGTGATTGTAAGTGATTCCTGCGGCCCATGACATCTACATTCATCCTCAACAAGGAATCATAATGCAGATGCGTTGTTATGCTTGATTATTGAGTATTGAGATGAAATGCCTCGTCAACAATAACAAAGGTCTTCGCATCCCTAAACTCATTAAACGAAACACAACAGCATTGTGGTGCTATTTTCGGCTGTTATCTGTGAGGGCGTGGTCCTACCTCGGTCGAGCTGACCCATTCATTCTGCAGCTAGAAACAAACTGCAGTGTTAAAATTCTAAAATGCTCTTCCACTGTTAAAATTGACGAACATACAATTACTCATTATTAATAGAAAACATATATGCTATCTGAAGTGGACTATATTGACATCATTAACTCACTTCCCAACATAGCACACCCCAGGCCCATACGTCTGACTGACACGTGAAAACACCATCCACTAAACATTCTACAGCCATCCATCGTACGGGCAGAAGACCTGCAAAAAATATATATATATTCATCTCCACAATATATGTATTTTGAATTTAAAGGCTGCTCTAAAAAACAAGTTTCGGTTTGGTTTAGCTTTTGAATTTCGAACAAAGTACATCTGTTAAAACTCAAGTTTTCAATAAATACCAATGTCTTGTCACTTTAGATGCATGGAAGCCTAACATCTTGCTCATCAAGAATGACAATAAACATTCATATTAATTCGTAACTCAATGTAGATGCATTACTGTGGTACCCAGTAATTTCTTATCACAAGTAGAACTGAAATTATTTAGATTTTTTGTTAGGATCAAGAATTATATACACAATACACCCAGACTCGAAAACCATAATTTGTAGATTTTTTTTTATTCTAACATCTATGTCCCGCGGGAACAGTACACCATTTATTTTGACACGCCGGCCGTCAATTGCTCCAAGAAACTGAAGGTGAAATATGAATAACATATAATATATAATGGAATCTAAGATGTGATTTACTTCGAACATATTTTGTAAAGCAAATTATGTTTAATAGAAATACAGATACACATATTTTACAAACGAAAAATATTTATATTTTACCTTCACCCTCCTTCCTGTAGTAGTCGTTCTTGTAAATATCTCTGGCGAGACCAAAGTCGCCGATTTTCACCACTCTCCCGCCAGCTCTGTGCGCCACCAAGCAGTTCCTTGCGGCGAGATCTCGATGAACAAAGTGCATCTCCTCCAAATATCGACAGCCCTTCGTTACATCCACACACATATTCAAAAGATCTAGCAGTGTCAGCGATTCTGGGGTGTACTGGAAATTACAAAATTGAGTCTAAATAATAATAATTATTGCTTTGTAAGAAATAAGTCGAGACGCCATAGCATCTGCACGCTGTTTTTATAATATTAAGAGTAATAAACGAGTACACAAGTGACCGGACGGCGCGTGATTCCTGCAGCCCTTGAAACGCACTTTGAATCATAATACAGATGCGATTCCTAGGACTAAGATCGTATGCCTTGACATCAGCAATAATCTCTTCGGTTTCTTTCTTTTATCAGAAGAAACACAGTAGCACTAGAAACCTTTTCCTGCTAATATAATACCAGTAAAATGCAAGAATTATGTACTGGAATTAGTGTTCATTGTTTGTATAAGAAATTCTTATATTGATTGATTGGCAGACGTTTTATCGTTTGACGAATTATATAATCTTATGTAATTTAAATAAGATCTTTACAACAGTGGTTTTACTGTATATATTTTTAAATCACATTCCAACAGATATTACGATTAAGATTTTGTAATTGTAGTAATACTAATGTATTATTGAGAATACACTTTTCTTTTTTAAACTTTCAAGTTATAATTTAAATAAAAGTGATGGCCTGTCTTAATGAACCTAAAATTATAATGAATTATACCTTTATTAGTGGTGACGAGGCATTCCAAGGGTTACAACGCATATGTATTATGATTCCTTGTCAAGGATGAATGTAGATGTAATGGGCCGCAGGAATCATTAACCATCAGGTTCACTGTGTGCTCGTTTGTTACACACATAATAAAAAAAAAAAATCTGTACCAGTGAAGCACGCTTGGCTCTGAGGTAGCTGAGCAAGTCTCCACCCTCCATCAGCTCCATGATGATGTAGTTCGGATCGTTGTCGAGGCACACGCCCAGCAAACGTAAGATGTGTTCATGTTTGAAGTTGGACATAAGGGCAGCTTCTTTTAAGAATTCACTTTTCTCTAGTTCCGTCGCTCCTTTTCTAAGAGTCTGTTTAGATGTATAAGATTGTTTATTAATATTTTATAGTGAGACTAGTTATTTGAAAGATTCGCGGTAGCTCAGTGCCCGGGGGCTGGCTTTTATTATCGTGTCGTTAATTATTAGGTATTAACATTGAAGGAATACGCAATTATGGTTATTACGCATTGCTATAGAGAGAAGAAACCAAAACAATGCACCTAGATCCGAATTAATATTTGCTTGCATTGTGGTTTACATTAAGCCTAGATCACGCCATAGGTGTAATGTGCCGTAAGCCGTATCTATAAGAATAATATATGTATAAATTAGATTATATATAAATTATCTGCTGAAGATAAAGAACTTTTTACCAAAACCGTTTGCGACATTCAATTTGACTAATACATCTTACCTTAACAGCAACTTTAGTTTCTGCAGCTCCATTGTTCAGTTGCCTGGCGACACCTTCGAATACCTCGCCAAAGGCACCCGATCCGAGGAATTTGTTCAAGGTTATATGTTCTCTTCGAACGTGGGGTAACGCTGCGAGTTCTGCCTCTGTTGGGCTTAGTGCGCCCTGAATTAAGAGATTATGGTCAAAAATAAGCTCACACATAGGTTTACATAAATTTGTAGGTAAGGTAGCGACGGTGCAGATGGAAACAGTTTGCAGCATATATGGTACGGATCGTCTGAGAAGAGAGCATGCAGAATGCAGCAGCATAAGCTTATCAGCTGATGTCTTTCGTTTGGTGAGTTTATGGTTCCGGAGACCCGATTACGGGTAATGGAATATTCTATCTCAGTTCTCAAGTTGAGAACGCATGAGCATCTTTTAACTTTGTTGAGGGTGGATGTAGCTGTCACAGTTATCATCTATCGTGAGGTGAATTGAACGGTTTTTAGCAACTCACTTAATATTATAAAATGGAAGAAAAGGTCCAAACTTCGAGTGCATAATTCAATCGCCAATACCCTAACTACGCGTTGCGAAACAAATAAATAGTGCGGTAAATACTGTCAATTGGGGAGAGATCGAACATCCATCCAAAGGAGGCGTAGTGGCTTTAATGATTAACATACAAAATCAACATAAACTTTACCTGGTTGTACAATATGTTTGTGGAGTGTCTGATAGGCAGCTGGCGTAATGTGGCGAGTTCTACGTCGGGTCCTCTTCTAGACATCGCAGTAGTAATTTGTGCTTCGATAGCCGCTTTTTTCTTATTACGATTTTTGTAGGCTGAAAAATACCTCTTATTTAGGACTTAATATACGAAAGATATCCAATCAGACTTCAGCTGGAATTTTTAGTCCATACAATAGGTGTAGCAAATCAATCTCGGTGCTGTCGATTTATTAAACTTTCTTTACGTACGTAACTCTTCTTTCTTTACGAAGTTTACGTGTCATTCTAAATATAATTTGTTCAATAGGACAGTCGAGGTGAATAATCTAGTTTAAACTACGTAGTACTCGTGATAAAAAATATATAAATATCGAATAACAAAATCAAGATATAACGAGATCGTCTTTCTAAACCATTCTTTTTTGTGTAATGTACATTTCTTTTTTATATTAGGGGTGGCAAACGAGGAAACAGTTCATCTGATGGTAAACGACGACCGTAACATCCATTGATTCAGATTTCGTAAGCGTTGTCCTCCAAGGATATAGATCCACGAAGTACTTCCAATGGAGTGCCCATTGGGAGTACCTCGTGACATGTAATTGGGTCCCCAGATGTCTACACTATCCATTCGCAGTAGGATTATGCAGCTATTTCACGTTGGTATTCTGTGATTATAATTATAAATGATGCCGCTAGGAAGTAGGTACAACGAGTTCACAGTACTACAGTATGGACTGTAGTACTGGACTGAATATACTTATATTTATATTATATTGTATAAACTGTACTCACTTTTAACTTTGAAAATTTATAAATTTTATAAAATTTATATATACGAACCTTTATCATGCAAATAAAATGTTGGCATGTAAATTCATACAAATAAAATGTTGCCATGTAAAACAAATACTCCTGTCAGCGTAGTACTTACTGTAAAGTATAGCGGCGGGCGCTGCAAGAGCGAGCGCTGCGAGTGCGGCCACAGCGGCGGCGAGTGCGGCAGGGTGGGGCCCAACTGCTGACACGAGTGGGGCGCCCGATATCTCCGCTCCCACTGATAATGCGCCCCATCCATACTCGTTGCGCGCCTGCACATACGCCACGTAACCTTCAGATACTTCGCCAGCGCCTATTAGCCAGTACGTTTCTGCAATTTGTGAGATTTTGTTAGGCGACACATCAGATGGGTTTGAATGACATGAGACATGTCGAAGTAAAACCAAAACAATAGAAACCTTCTGTGTTTCATAGGTTTGGGAATCGAGACTAATCCCCTTTTCAAAGCTCTAATCCCAGGCCAAAGAAATATTTCTAAGTGTACCAATTTCATAAAAAAATTAGACTTACCAGTCCCATTATGAAGCAACTCCAAACCGTCACGTGAAATACGCATCTTCATTTCATTGTCTATATCATTAGGCAAATTAGCTAGCAACGACTCATTGTTATTTTTAACATTATTTTCTTCCCCATTCGAGTCCCTGAAATAATATTACCATTAATTATAAGACTCATAATGGTTTGTATTTATTAAATATTATTTAATAAAAATTTTCTGATAAATAGGTAAAAACATCATAACAGTATAACTGTATAATCAAAGTTAAAACGAGATTTGAAGCTTCTTGAGAATATTAAATTACATGTTTTACTATTTTATTTATATTATTAAATAAAATGAATATAACGACGTAAACGTCTATTTATCAGATATTTAATATTGCCGACATGAAGAATATACTAAATTTGTGTTTTTCTCCGATCCTATTGAGTGAATAGCTCAGTGTTTATACGAAAATTAAAGCTCTATAAAATAATCTTCGCAATTGATGTGGTTGAAATTAGAAGGATATTATCATTAATGACTTACCGATATTGTGGTCGTCCCCAAACGCGGTATGCAGTGACTGGGTAGCCCTTTGGGTCGGGCTCCGCCCACCATGCGCGGAGTACCCTGTCGCCCACTGCTTCTACACGCAATGGACCAGGCGGTCCCGGGACGTCGCCTGTCCACATTAATGGAATTGACGAATCAAAAAAATATCAAAGGTTTAATATAAAAGAACACAAAAAAGAAATTCATGTTTACTATATGCTTATAATAAATAAATTATATTCACCATGACAGTAAAGACTCCAAAAACTTAAGTTTCTTCTGCATTACGCTATTTCTTGCTCTAAATTTTAACGGTAGTTTGGTAAGTAGCTTCCACGAATATAATATTTATTGCTTTTAAAAAAAAAATCAATACAAATACATATTTTTCATCCCTTCTTCTCTAGCGATTAAATTGACCATTGCAGGACATATAGCGTTCCAAAAAACGCCCTTGAATAATATAGCCCTAATGCCCTGGCCAAAAATTGTGCTTTTTATATGATTGGTTCATATTCATACGTGGTAGCAGGCTTGCCTCAATAACCCCTAATACAAGCTCGTGTGATTTGGATTAGGTAATTTTTAAAAGTCAGGGCCGTCCATTAACCACCAAGAAATATCATGGAGAAAGGAGGTCAGCATTAAGAGAGTGTTGATATATTGTCCAGAAAGCTTCTAAATAAATATTACCATTCCTGCAAATTGAAGCAATCACGAAATACATAAATAAATTACGTCCGTAGAGTTCGTAAAGTGAAATCCAGACATCCATTTATTGATAGGTATTCAATTGGTGGTAGGCATTCAATTCCATCTCAGTCCTGACGGGTCTTTAATCTTTGATAAGGATGGCTGCCACCTTCTATCATATGAGCGTTGTTCTAATTTGTCACCCTTAATTTCATAAATAAATGTATTACTTTAAAATAATCAATTGTTATGATATTCACCGAGTGTTTCGTAAATAAAACTGTCTTCGTGTGGCCAATGGTAAGGTGGAGCGTGTGCGACGTACTGCAAGCGTAAGCGAAATCGGTAACGAGTGCGTGGTCGCAAACCGCTCGTTGTCCACTCCCCGCGATCACTCTGCACGCACGTCTGCCATGACTCTTTTGATAGTAGCTCTGCGTATTCAACCTTATATCTGTAATTTAATTTATTGTTACTGATGCAATTATATTTGTAATGCTATAGCTAATGAGTAATTTATGTTTTAAAGCACTAAAATCATTCAAACAGAAGTTATAATTTTCTTTTAGTGAAGTTAAAAGCTAAGTGCAATTACAAAGAGGTAATAACAATAATAACTTTATTTTATAAATAACTAAAAAATTACAACGATATAAGCATATTTTTTAATAAAAAAAGTCTTTGAGTGATTTAATAGAATATAAAATATGTATTCATGTAGCTGTTGGGATTTAGTTGTATTTTGCGCGCAACTTGTGTCAACTTGAGAAATTTCACCTTCAATACACCTAAGGAAATATAATTTATTTGAGTTCCTACTACGAATAATTTACGATACATAGGACGTCATGTTCCTCGTTAACTTTACAAGCACTGGAATTATTGTTTTATGTTAAGTTTTTCTGTGTATGGATAGAAAAATTTTATGTATTTTTATGAATGTTCGAAAATAGATTGGTATCAAAAATTAGTTTTTATGTCCTTATTAAGTTTATATTGGTAGTCAGCACTCAAGCAGCCCATAATATAAACATGACACTCATCATTTAGATTCCTTTCTCAGAGACAGTATTAAAACACAGTCCACCATGCAGATTCTTCTTATAGGGCTTCACGTTAATGATAAAAAAAACATTTTTAACAAGGAAGTTTCTTTAGGATATTTTTTATTTACCACTAAGGATATTCACTAATTTAAGTGTAATAAATAAATTACAATTGCTGGCGGACGCAGAAGTGAAAAGGAGCACCTGGACACTGAAGCTACCACCAACTCACACTCTCTCAGTTCCGTGAGCCCTGTGACCGACGAAGCTGTAAGAGCCACATAGGCTAACAGTATCAACATAATCAGAATCTAGGAAGCTACCCGGCTTTAGCACTCTCCATCCATCATGATCTCCGATCAACACATGTTGTGAAATTATAGTACTAACTGGTGCAGCTGATAGGTAGTGGGCGGTGGCCAGGACACGCGCAAGGTGTAGGCGGTTGCATTGAGCAGCTTGAGCGCGGCGGGCGACGGGTATGTGCGCAGGCGCAAGGGCGGCGAGTCAGCGGTGACTGCGCTGTATGCGGACTGCGCGCGCACCCACACGGTGTACTGCGTGCCGGGACTCAGGCGCATGCTCGCACTCCTTCCTTCCGATACTTTTAAAGTATTGTGTTCTGCGAAATATAAAGTTAAGATTATTTCAATTTGGCACTCATGGACGGCCTAACTGATGAAACCACTGAGGACTAAAATGGACTCGTTATCATTGATACTTCGTTTCTTTAAACAAATAGAGATAAGGTGCTATTTAAGGCTGGTATACTATGAGGGCGTGATCATTTCCTAGGTCGAGCCAAGACATGCTCCATTATTTCTGAGATCGGGTATCTAACTAAGATTGTTCATCATAAATAGTAAAAGTACGAGTAGCTTTTTTCTTTTTTATAAAATTAAACTCTATGTTTAGAGTTAAAATCGACATAGAAATATTGTAAAATTTTACTACACGAGTACCTTTTAGTTCGTTGGGTAGGGAAGATGAGTCCTCGGTCTGCCAATGCACCTCATACCACAAGCCAGGGTCTGGTGTCCATTCCACCCGCGCCAGCTCTGGACTGAGCACTATGCCTATCACATCTTTCGGGGGCGTTGGTGCTGTGGAATTTGCATTTAATTTTTATATGTACGAACACAAATAATAAATAATTAGTTAGTACAAGTGTGAATAAAGATTTGGTTAAAATATATACGATTAACTACACAGATAATTATGTAAAATAACAACTTATTTAACAGTAAGATATACTTACAGGCTTTTAGTAGAGGCATTTACAAAATAATTCTGTGGTTATCGTATATATCTCATGGGCATCAGGAATCCCTTACCATCAGGTGAACTATGTGCTCGTTTGCCCTCAATACAAAAAGAAATTAAAACTTACCCTCAGCGGCCGTTTGTAGAACTAAAGGAGAACCAACAATAGGTGTGACTTCGTGAAGTTTGGCGTAGTAGTTTGTCGCCTCCAACATCACAGTGTAATTTGTAAACGGATCTAATTCGTTAAGAATTAACTCTGTGTTAGTTGTTGTCCTATAAGAACAAGACACCTTATCGCATACCGTCGTATCATTCGATTTTTGCAAGCGATAGTATACGGTGTACTCAGTTGCGGTCATTTCATATTCCTGATCCTCGCAATTGTTGGGTTTTCCGACTTTGGGCATTTCTAATGTCATACTATTGGCAGAGGTAGATACAACTTTTGGATGAAGGCTCTGTGACTTTGGCAATAAGCATTCCCTTGTTGGGTACGGTTGATTAGCTGGATCTAGTGTCAGTATTTTGTAGCCATTATAAGCTTTCACTTGTTCGATTTCTCCTTTTATAAGTTTGTTAGTATAATAGATGGACTTTTCTGTAGAATTGAACCAGTAGACATATTTACTATCAACGGTAACAGCCATTGGAGTGAATCCGTATTTCTTCTTTCCCGCTTTTACCACTACCCTACATTTGCAACCTTTTACGTCTGCGGCTACAATTTGATTTACCCAGGGATCAACCCAATATAATTCGATATCCTTTTTTGTCATATCCAGAGCGAACGTTCTAGCCACTTGAGGATTTTCTGGACAATTGCAGTTACTGCGATGATCGGGATCTTCCTCATGGTTCGAAAAGAATGTGCGTATACCTGATCCATTAATCCTTGATGTCATGAGTACGCCTAAACCTGAGTAATAACTTTCCTCGTACCAATATAATGACCTGAAATTAAAAATTAGAAATAATAAAAAAACGTGTAATTAAAGTGTAAAAATGTTATGCAATTTCATTATACGTTAAACAATTTGACGGCCGCGTGTTATAGTTGTACTTGAACGCTATGTCGCAGATTCCGAATTCCATGTCTGCGTCTTTGATACTATATATGAATCTACTTTTGATTTTTGTGCACGTGGATTACAGTGTACTAGGGAAAGGAATTGAATGATTGCTTTTGTGCTTGCACAAATGCTTAGGGCCCTATTAATCTTTAATCTTTATTTATTTACTATGACATAATTACAAGTTTGTGGTAACTCTGAAGCTTGTGCTATATTAGATTATTAGCTATTGTAAACTGTGTTACAAGCTTTAGTGTCTTCCCAATCAAAGTTACTAGTTACATAGTATATATCTTTTAGTAACATAATTAATTTTTAAAAAAAGAGGATTAGAGAAAAAACTAAATAAAATAAAAATGAAAAACAAACAAAATTGAAAACTATTGCTATAAACTACAATGTGTGTGTGTGGATGTGTATGTGTGTATAATATTTCATCTTTTAATATTAACCAGACGATATAGCTAGAAGTGAAATCTAGCATGACATCAATTTGTAAGTGTAAAATAATCGTTTTACAACTAAAACAATTACACATTTATAAAATATAATTATTTACTTATAAGCATTTTACTATTGAATAACTTAATTTGTAAAATTTACGCTATATTTACCCGTGCATTGGAGCGACCTGCAAACTATAAATGGGATGTTTTCTTGCTAAAACTCTCGTGATGTGTGGCCTCGTATTAGGTATTCCTAAATTTGCACGGTAGACCACGCACGACTCGGGTGCCGTTATTTCTTCTTGTGTCCAGTACACAGCCCTAGCTACCCAGTCCGCGCTGATGCTCATGGCCGAGGCGTTGATAGATGTTAACTGCAAATGAAAACTCATTATATTGTCCAACTATAATTATTTACGACCGTCTTCAAAAGGAGGTTCTAAGGTCAATGACGTCGTCAAATTCGTGCTAATAGTACAAAAATGTCAACATTGTTAAAATAAATACAACAAAAAAAATCACCATTTCTGTTCACAACCAAAAATAAAAATCATGTATCATTTGGAAATTCATTAATACTCAATATAAATCACATAATACTCAATTAAAAAAATATTCAACAGAATATCCATTTTTGGTTGTGAACAAAAATGGTGATTTTTTTATCAGTCACCTAACATATGTACCATTATAAATAAAGGTTTGAGTATTAAAAAAAAATTCAACACAATATCTATTTTTGGTTGTGAACAAAAATAAAGTTTTGAAAGAGTGACTGTGCGAACGCGCCAATTAAAATAATTATATCAGCAATTCGGATGCGGGTGAAGAGAGCAAACGCGCGAATTTTACCCGTACCCCCAGCTCCAAAAACATGATACATGTTAAAACCTCCTCTGTCGTTATCCATTGAGTTGAGTGAGAGTACTCTAAGTACTGCATTTAACATTGTATCGGCGTTAGAATCTTTTTCATTTATTCCAATCAAAATTAAAATAAAGCAGTAGAAAAGATATTATAGAAGAAAAGTTAAGTATTTATTTATACAGTCAAATCTGGTGGATTTTAAAAAATCATGAAAATTTACTAAAATTGGTACTTGACAAATTTATTGTTGGTTTTAATCAAGCTATCGCCGTGATTAAACCGACCGCGATTAAAATCATCATCTTTGTCTCGTAACCAATTTATTATATAATAGACTAGTGTTTTCACTAACCAGACGTAATAAAGAGGCGCTAAACTACTATTTTATAGGTATTGTCTACAGGCACGGTTTTTCCTCAGCCGGCCTAAACCCCTACTATATATACGCACGCACTAATAAAATAAGATAAGCGTCAATTACCGAATGGTTTTACGGTCTTTACGGTCTGCGAAACTTATGGTCTTAGGTTCGAATTCACTATTAGACCATTATCGTGAACCATCTCCTAGCACAAGCATATTCACCTTAGTAGGAGTGGTCAAAAGGAATATGAGTAATGTTAATAGAATACCTAATATTCCTTTTTTTAAAAAAATAAGTATAAGAAATACAAAAATGTATATCGTATTCTTATATAAATAATTTTGACTTCAGTAACTATCTGAATAACACACGTGTATATATTTAAATAAGACATTTATAAATATGTACCTTGTAGTGACCACTGCCATTAATTCTAGATGAGAATATTTCTTATAGAAAATTTTTGACTTCAGAAACAATCCAAATAACACAGTGTATATATTTAAATAAGACATTTATAAATATGTACCTTGTAGTGACCACTGGCGTTAATTCTAGATGAGAATATTTCTTATATAAAATTTTTGACTTCAGAAACAATCCAAATAACACAGTGTATATATTTAAATAAGACATTTATAAATATGTACCTTGTAGTGACCACTGCCGTTAATTCTAGATGAGAATATTTCTTATATAAAATTTTTGACTTCAGAAACAATCCAAATAACACAGTGTATATATTTAAATAAGACATTTATAAAATATATGTACCTTGTAGTGACCACTGCCATTAATTCTAGATGAGAATATTTCTTATATAAAATTTTTGACTTCAGAAACAATCAAATAACACAGTGTATATATATTTAAATAAGACATTTATAAATATGTACCTTGTAGTGACCACTGGCGTTAATTCTAGATGAAAATATTTCTTATATAAAATTTTTGACTTCAGAAACAATCCAAATAACACAGTGTATATATTTAAATAAGACATTTATAAATATGTACCTTGTAGTGACCACTGCCATTAATTCTAGATGAGAATATTTCTTATAGAAAATTTTTGACTTCAGAAACAATCCAAATAACACAGTGTATATATTTAAATAAGACATTTATAAATATGTACCTTGTAGTGACCACTGCCGTTAATTCTAGATGAGAATATTTCTTATATAAAATTTTTGACTTCAGAAACAATCCAAATAACACAGTGTATATATTTAAATAAGACATTTATAAATATGTACCTTGTAGTGACCACTGCCGTTAATTCTAGATGAGAATATTTCTTATATAAAATTTTTGACTTCAGAAACAATCCAAATAACACAGTGTATATATTTAAATAAGACATTTATAAATATGTACCTTGTAGTGACCACTGCCGTTAATTCTAGATGAGAATATTTCTTATATAAAATTTTTGACTTCAGAAACGATCCAAATAACACAGTGTATATATTTAAATAAGACATTTATAAATATGTACCTTGTAGTGACCACTGCCGTTAATTCTAGATGATAATATTTCTTATATAAAATTTTTGACTTCAGAAACAATCCAAATAACACAGTGTATATATTTAAATAAGACATTTATAAATATGTACCTTGTAGTGACCACTGCCGTTAATTCTAGAAGAGAATATTTCTTCTAAATTATTCACCCAGTAGACAACATTTTCTTCCGTAGATACTACAAAGTCTACAGGCTTGCCTGTACTTTTCGGTATGATTTCACTTTCACCGGAGTCTAAGTCGAAGATTCTTATCGACTCTTGTGATGATAACATTACTTTCGGAATGGGGTTTATGTCATCGGATGGTGACGATACTACTTCCGAATATTGTCCCGGACCACCGTCTGTGTAAGCTCTTACCTATGAAACACAAGTAATGGTGTTAAATATCCAAAAAGATGTTAAAATAAAATATTTAGAATACATAAATAAGTTCATTATGTATAATGTGAGATCATAAATCGTTTAAAATTTATTTATATTAAGATTATACGAGTATTAAGCTAAATGCTATTTAACTTTGTTGTAACCATAATTTCAGGGTATCATTATCGAATATAGGACAGACTGCCCTAGAGTTGTTGTAATTAATAAAAATGTATTTGTATAAGAAACATCATCTCTATAACAGTAATAATCTTTATAAAATAGTGTTTATTCATAGGATTAATCCATAAACTTTAAGATTATTTTACATAAACAATATAGTATATATCTTACCTGAAAGTAATAAATTGAATTGGGCATCAAGTCCTTTAATACAAGCTGCGTATGCTGCGGTAACAGCTTTGAAGCTGAACACGCCGAGACTTTCGATGTCGGGGCGGAGGTAGAAGATATAGGTTTTGACCAGCATTGAACTTCATATTCTCGGATAATTCCATTGGCCCGAAAAGGAATTTTCCACCGGAAAACAGCATTGAGTGGGTCGCCGCTGTGTTAAAATGGTTTTAATTAGTCTGTGTTTATGTGCTCTAATGTAATTATGATTTGAATGATGATTCATTACTTTATGTAGCTGTATAATAATATCTAAAAGAACTTTCTTCTTTGTTAAACTAAGGATCTTCTCTTTCTGACATTTTATCTTTGTGCCTAGGTTTTTACTATATACTTGTTGATGGAGGTGTAGCTGACCAAAGAAGTTTCACTTCTGTTACGTGTACTGAATTGTGTTTCATACAAAAAAGTTATATACGCGTGAACGTGTATGAATCATGCAATATTTACATAGATGTGTTTTAAACCTACGTTTGGATGTGTAATATGTGTATAATTTGTATGGTGGTTGCACGTAGATTACCTCTTAAAATGTTCAAAGTTTACGAGCATGTATGAAAGTTTTATTAATTGTGCTAAGTTGTCGCACTTCTATGTGAAATCTTGGTGGAAGGTAAGTGTAGCATTTGTCTTTTTAGGTTTCCGTAAATCCGATAAAAAAGCGGAACCTTATAGGATCAATAGTGTTTGTCTGGCTATCTGTCCGTGTGTCACAGTTTATTTTTTGTGGTAAAATTATTTTTTAAATGTCACGTATGAAATGAAAGGGCTTGTTTTGATAAATATAAGTATTTTTTTTTATAATTTTAAAATGCTAAAAATATATTAAGGTAATATATGAAGCTATAGTATTTCTTTATTCGAAACTAAACGAAAATGTCTTTGAGTAAGTTTCTCTATACTCGAGTTCACTTCGCACATCATGGGTTTTTTTTACTATTAGGCGATTTATTTATTACTTATTTACTTACAAAATCTACATCACTTGACGTTAAAGCTTTTTAGTAACTTTATGTCTCGGCCTAGTGCTCAGGGTATCATTTATTGGTGGGTAACCGGCAAAGGCTAAGGGTTCCCGACACGGAGTCTCGGTTTGCACCGTTACCCTGCGCCCGAATGCGACTGACTCGGCTCGGTCAGTTGCTTCTTACGTATTAACTAGATTATTATTAATAACGGTCGCATCGTCGGGTTCGTCGAGGATGGGTGAACTGATGGTTTGGTATGTGACGGCACTTCAAGACAATCAGCGGATTTTTTTATCCTTTGACATATATGCTACTTATTAATGAAATGCCTCTTAGATTGAAGTGTCTGTATTTGTATGGGTCTGCGTATGCATGAGCGTGTGCATACGTGCGCTAATTGGCGCTGAACGCATTGATTAAACTTTTTTTTAAACATAACTTATTGCTATTAAACAAGTCCACAGATAATGCAATAAGAAACTCTATAGAGTCCAACACACTGTAGAGTTGCGCGCATACATCGAGTTATCATAAGACCTTAAAGCGTTAATGTTCTGTCTTCGTGTTGTTCTCAGGATTCTGCAGTATTTTGTCTAAGACTTGTTTAAAAGTGATATAATGGGGATTCAAGGTGACACTACAGTATTCTAATATAGTTCGTACATATGAAGAATATAATTTTTTTAGATAATATGTATCTTAAGACGACTCTTGACTCACTCTTAAAACGAAACCTAGATTCATGTACCGACTTCTCAAAAATACAATTGACATAATCATTGGATGTTAATTATGAGTCAAGTTGCACCGAAGTCTCTAACCGAGTTATTTTCTACTATATTACGTAAGTTTAATTGGTTTGTTTAGTTAAACACATCATTTTGAAGTGTTTAAATTAATATGTGAATTTTATACGGATGTATTTATTAATATTTACTCCTATTCGATTCTCCCAAAAATGACTGCCAAGTCTATTTATATTCTTGCAATTTTGGAATAGTCAAAGTTATTCTTAATATTAAGATAGATTTTTATGTTATCTGCATGCATCAGGAATTTAGCATGTTATAAACATTTTTCATAAGGTGGGATACCTGATATTATCACAACACACCAAGCACACAGTTCCAACTCTTAGTAAGTATAGTTAGTGATTATTGCCGTTCGTGAAACCTACATTTACGATAAGGAATCATAATGCAGATGGATCGTTAGAGGACTAAGATTTCATGTCTCGTCACCAATAAAGTCTCCGGTTCTTTTTAATTTGCAGACATATCAGCCTTAAGGAAATGTGGTCCCCAGCTGTCGCGACCTATATGTGCTAGAGCTAGTTTATGGCAGTAGCGTTGCTAGCGTTACGCTATAGGAGCGCTTATTGTAACTTTTTAGGTGAGATTTTAATATCAATTTGTCACGTGTGTTTAGGCCGTTACCTGTGTGCGGGTTGCACGTAAAGCGCCGGCGAGCGCGGAGCAGTGGGCGGAGCTTGCGGAGAGAGCGCATGCGCACGCGCCGCGGCGCCGCCGCCCCAATGTGTGTGCGTACGCACTGTCACCTCCATGCTGCTGTACGGTATCGGCAAACGCTCGTGCACCTCCACCCACGGCACCTCTACTGTTTTCTGATTAAAATGAATATTAAATAGAATAAATAAAAAAATATTGCGTTATGTTGAGCGATGTGAGAATCCATCTCATTCCGTAGTTGTTTCTGTATGATTTTATGGAGTTGCAAAGTTTTTGTATTGTTTAACCCGACGTTTCGATTTCTAAGGCGTTAATACCTTAAATAACTAACATGTAGTCATAATATTGTCCTTAGAAGAAACTATCTAAGGAAAATATTTTGTCGCAATAAGGTGAGTAGTGAGGCACTGAGAACAGCTGACACAGCTCCTATTGCAACTGTCAATCTGTCTGTAAAATGTGATGATTATGACGAATGAGTTCAAGTTTAAAGCGTACGGAATGAAGTGGGTATGACTGAAATTCCACAGCTGCTAAGCTTCATAAATATGACATAATTGGATTGGCAACTTACTGATTAAAAATCAATCCTACCATAATGTGTCATACATGAAGACTATATATTTGTGCCATTTGCAGGCACTCGGTGCCCAGATTTCCACAACTGGCCGTTTTCGCTATGATACAGCTTACATGATTGAGCTCAAATATCAAGTGTAGAAATGTAAAAATTACAATACACCTAACGTTCTTGGCACTTTACATTACAGAGTAGAGTAGGTGGGGTACTATATTTTTGATTGACATTTTTAACTGTCCATGTTAATAAAACCTTAGTAATCCATAAGTTAAAAAGAAAAGGTAATGTGGCACCTGCTCTTGCGTTTAGTATTCTAATATGAGGAAGTGATAAGCGAGCATACAGTTCTGATGATGAGCAGCCGGTTCCAGCAGCCCGTGATTGCCACATTCATTCTCGATATAGTGTCATGGCGCAGATACCATTTGACTGATAAGGTCTCCGCTTTCTTTCACTCAGTAGAAAATAAAAGTACTGGTATTCTGTGATAGCTTGGATTGTGAGAGCTTATACGAGTCGAGGTACAGCTACTAAACAATAGGTAATGTCACTAGGTAAGGACCAAAACCAATCGTCCTAATTATGACAAATATTTTAATATAATTATTTAGGTAATTAAGATGCTTATAAATTATTTTCGTATAAGTAATTAACACTTTATACTGAGTTTACAATAATTATTGCCTAAACCTAAACATCCTGGCTAATTTAGTAGTAAATAAGATTTAAGTATCATGTGCAGTTGTCATAAATTTACCCAGAAAATATCGATCAGGAAGATATCTTCAGGTTAACAGTTGCTAAACGCCGTACCTATATAAGGTACGGTAAGGCTAACGCTACCGCGTATATTGAGTTTTGTAGTGTAAAATAAATATTATTGTCTCTGGTTACCTCAATTTTAAATTGTCCTTGGAACTGCAAGTTAACATCGTAGAAGACACGAGCGTTTTTCACGTTGACTCGTTGAGCTCGTGCCCATGTCACATTGAAACGTTCCCAAGTACCCACTACTGCTATTGACGAGGCGTTGATCATTTCCGGAATCGCTATCAGATTATCTGCGTAAAATATATATATATATATATATATATATATATATATATATATATATATATATATATATATTTAAATGTATATTTAGCTATTTATATGTATTTATTAATGAAAGTAAAGATGACAAACGTGCACAATTGATAGGGAGACATTTGCTGTGCATTATTCTAAGGAAGAATATTCTATAGATGGCATAGTGCAGTTGACTTACGAGCTCGACTCGAGCTAATGCATTCATGCAGCGACTAGATACAAGCTTCGTCGTGGCTCTACCATAGTTAAATGAATGTTAGTAGCATTGCTAGACTTCTTTAAAAAATAATGCTGCTGAGATATTTATTCATAATTATATTATATTGAGATGTCTGCGACCCATCAACGCCTACATCCATCAACGAGGATTAAAGAAGTATCTGAAGATTGAGATGCAATGGCTTGCAAACAGTAACAAGGTCTCCGGATATAAACCACTCTCTAAATTAAAGTTAGCAGCGTTGTGCTATTACAGAGAAAACAGTGTCCCTCTTACTTTTTGTCTCTTTTATTGATATACCAGAAAAATTCTTTCTGGCAACATTTAATTTGTACTCTGGTACGTAGTATAACTTATCTTTGTTTCTGCTTTTACTTGAATAGACAGTAATGTCTAGTCATACGTTTAAACAAATGTAGGTGCTTATGTACAAATATAGAAATTTCAAAAATGTGTAATGAATGCAGAGGGAGAATTTTGTTGTCTTTGAATAGAACCTTACAACTCGTGTGAGGATCAACACTACACAGGGCTCTGAGGCATCGCTTTTGTGCTACCATTCTTGGTTCTTTTTTATTTATTCTCAACCGTACCTCTTTTAATTATTCTCTACCGTAGAATGGATGAAGCATATCCATGATATGCTATGAACGCTGCATGTTTCGAAACCGTATAATATCTGTCGGTGTAATGCAAAGATAAATCGAGTGATTCTCGTATACATATATGTATGTATATAAAATCTTGCAGGAAGATATAAGAAGAGCATCGAATATATATATATCTATTTAAATGTTATATGGATTTAATTGTCATTGTTTGTTATATTTTTACTATATATTGCTATTTATATATTAATATAGTTATATAGTAGTATATAAAATATATATATATATTTATATTTACCTCAATATGTATAGTATATTATTTTCATTTTATATTTTTTTATTACTTTTAAGTTGTTTTTTTTTTTCTTCTTTTTACATGCATGCATTACATGCACTACACCTACTGCAATGTCTCTCCATGCCACGGTGTGACTGGCAGAGAATGCCTTAAGTCATTAAGTTCACCCTTTGTATCCCTTTTTGCAAGGTGTGACCAATAAAGTTTATATAAATTTAAAAAAAATCTAGTGTGGCTCCACTATTGTTAAAAAACTTACCGCTTTCAGCATGCAACGAAGGATCCCTGACAGCTATAACGTGAACCCTCGGCACCAACTCGGCTGTATACCGTCCCGCTAGGTCGGACACAACCGCCCGGGATGCGTCCTGTACCCAGACCAGTCTGCCGCTGAAGTAGCAGAGAGGACCTAGTGTCGCAGTACCGGCGAGCCGCGTCACAAGTGACCCTGACACCTGACACAAACAGACGTAGAACCAAATAATTATATATATAAAAAAAATAAGTCGCAGAGCCACACTGTAGTTTAACACAAGCTGCAATGCTTCAGCTAGTAGGAGTGAGAGATGCTGCTGTGTTTCGTCTGGTGAGTGTAGGGATCCAGTCACCTTTATTACTGCTGACTAGGCATTACATCTCATTCCTCAAGGGTGACAACGCATCTGCATTATGATTCCTTGTCAAGGATGAATGTAGATGTCATGGGCCGCAGGAATCACTGTGTGCTCGTTCGTTACTCTGAATATAATAATAATAAATAATGATATTGTCTTCTTGGTCGACTTCTAACACGGCGATATTTTCTATTCATTACATGATGATATCAACTAAGATTTGATAAACACAGAGGCATTCACTTAGTCCCTCTTCCTTAGTCCGAAACAAATGCAATAAAATCGGTGGTAGATTCAGTTTTAGTTAATATAACCTGTTTGAATACATTTTTTACTTAATTGGATCCGACAGATGATCATTTAATTAATCTAATGGTCCGCGTGGTATGGATTTTATGATACCAAATACCAATAATAAGGTCTAATATCTTTCACTCACTATACGAAATACATTAGCGATAATCTATTATTTTACGTTAGCATTTGACGAGGGGATCAAGCCTGCAACAGCTTATTTGTAGCTGACATGTGGCTCTATCATTTGACTTCAAGATTATGTTTTTCATTATGACTTCAGTAACCTAATAGTAAATATATAATGGCCGTACAAATAATTAAGTAATTTAATAAATAAGAAAATTGTAATAATCTTGACTTTAAATTATAATTGGTGTGATTGATATAAATATTAGTGGTTTTTTTTACAAAAATTAAAATTTTCAATGTTTTGGACTCCTTGGGAATCACGTAGATCCCTAAGGAGTCCAAAACATGGAAAATTTTTGTCATTGTATTACGAATGTTCCTTGTGTGTACAGCATTTGTATCTTCCTCACTTAAAGCAAACATAACACATCCACTTTATAGTGGTTGAGGGGAGGTTACGACGAGAGAGTGGCTTTTTGTTTTTTATATACTTAATCTACTATACTATAAGCGTCCCATGATTTTAAATGACAGATATCGTAGTTACATTTACACGAGGACGGCATCATAATTACGTAGTTTCTAAAGACAATAAAAATTGTTGACAAAAAAAAAACCTAAATGTAAGAACAATATATATGCTTACCTCGTTCGTGCCAGTTGATATCTTGTCAGCTGTTCGTGCTCGGTGCAGTTCTGAACCATCATAACTTCTCACCAACCAGTACAACCATTTTTTTTCAAGATCCGCGGTTAAGCCCATCACTGTAAGGTCATCATCAAAAAGTCGTAAAATATGTTTTAAAATTTTATTAAATTTCAATTATTTTACAATTATAAGCTTCTTGGATTGATAAACTAGGAAAAATTATATATTTTAAATTAAGAAACAGTTGTTTTCAAAATATTTCAAGTATGTATTTTAGAATTAAAAGCTTCTTGGATTGATAAACTAGGAAAAATTATATATTTTATATTAAGAAAAAGTTGTTGCCAAAATATTTCAAGTATGTATTTTAGAATTAAAAGCTTCTTGGATTGATAAGCTAGGAAAAATTATATATTTTAAATTAAGAAATAGTTGTCAAAATATTTCAAGCATTTTATAATTAAAAGCTTCTTGGATTGATAAACTAGGAAAAATTATATATTTTAAAATTAAAAGCTTCTTGGATTGATAAGCTAGGAAAAATTATATATTTTAAATTAAGAAATAGTTGTCAAAATATTTCAAGCATTTTATAATTAAAAGCTTCTTGGATTGATAAACTAGGAAAAATGCTATATTTTCAATTTAGAAACAGTTGTTATAATATCTATAGTATTTTATAATGAATATTTTAAAATTAATAGTAATTAACAGTTGTTGATTATGAATTTAATAGCAACACTGTTGATGTAAAATCAGTACCTTGTTTTCCACTGAATAATTGTGCTGGATAGTAAACAATTTTGTTCTCGCCGTTCAGTCTTGCAGCTTCAACGGCATGACCAGTGTTCCAGTAGATGTATGCACCCAAGGAATCGATGGTTAGCTCTTTTGCTACCGTCACTATAGGCACGGGCTCGCGGTTTCCGCCGTCGAAATTTCCTCGCGTGATCTAGAAAATATAGTGTCGATATAACTTTCATTGATTTTATGGTCCACATCAAAAGCCAAAACATATTATAACAATTTGTGTTTTCTGGTTGATACTAAATAGAGTAGCATTGACGCTAACATTTTTTTTGATATTTTTGCAGAAACCTCACATAAACCCTCTTGTGTCTAACCCATATGCTTCTCAAGGAGTAAAATGATGAATGAATGATTTTATTTTTTATGTTTTCCATAACGCTTCAAAATATTGCAAAGACGTGATTACGTGGACTGAATAACGTGACTACCTTTTTTTTCGGGCTGTTGGCCGCTGTTTAGCTTATTCTGTCTAGAGAGTTCTCTGTATGATACTGCCTATATAAAAGTTGTCACTTAGAAGTACTTTACTTTTAACACTCACCAATTGTTGTTTAGGATTAGACCAGTAAATCTTTTTTCCAACCCAATCCACGGCTAGGCTTCCAACGTTGTCCATATTAGGCATTAAGCCTTTTTTGTGTGATGTAGTGTTGTACCACCATACCGTGGACTCGTTAGTAACCAAGTACAACTTGTCACGGTACCACGATATATCGGTAATGTAAAAGTTCTTCAAACCGTCTCTGTTGGAAATAATAAAATATATCTCAGGTTATATTTCTTTTTTGTGAGAATTGATCACACAGTTCACCCGATGATAAGTGGCCTATGGTATCCACATTCATCCTTGATAAGTAATCATAATGCAGATGACACCTCTGCGAAGTAAGATGGAATGCTTCATCATCAGTAATAAGAGTTATAATAGTGTTCATCGTACTGCGATGATCTTACCCCTTAAGGACTTAAACTCTCCAACTGGTAATAAGATGACGATTGCTCTATACCGTCTAATCCGCTCAGGATAAAAGAACTGAGACACTTTATTACTTGGATGGCGTGTTAAGGTTTATTTCAATTTAAGTTTTAGCATTATTTTTTTATAACAAAACAAAGGTTTTCTTAGCAATCCACATGCCGACACTCTACTTTATTATATTGATGATAAATATTAGGAATTAAGAATTATATAAATAATTGAAAATTATAAATAGTTACTGTGGCCAATGTTGTTATTTAAACTGTTAAAAGAAATAAAAAGAATGTGCTATGTGAGATGATTTTTTATTATGTATTATATTATGTACGCTATAAATTAGATATAAAATATTTGTTATTCATTTTATTAATAAAATTTCTACAAATAATAAATAATATTCATATTACTGTTTTATATTACTAACCTATAGAGCTATACATCCATGATTTTAATAAATATAACTAATTATGTAAGGTAGTGAAGTTAATCACTAAGTATAACCAATAACAACATTGTAAACATCCAATCAGAGTCCAGATTAAAGGACTAAGCGAGCACACCATCGTAGACAAATCTGATTGGCTGACGGCATAAATGTACGGCGCCTGGCTACGACGATATGACGCACCAAGAAATTACAAGATGTGTCTCATTGAAACCTCTACAGATTTTATGTAATTACTTTCTTTAGAGATTAAATCCCAAACTCTCTAACCAGCTCACGGACCCCTCAGTTCCGTGAGCCCTGTGTCCGATGAAGCTGTAAGAGCCGGGCGTAATAGGCTAGCAGCGTCAACATCAACAAAATCTAGATGAGAGATTAAAACACAATAATATAAAAGCATTGCCAACAATTACTTTATCTCGTTAGACGATCTTACCTGTGAATCAATGTTTGTAAGTTGTCTCCAGTCAAATCAGTTTGTAATAATCCATCGGGACCTGACCATAATAAAGTGCTGTGTAAAGTTGATGGTGAAGACGCTAAAGTTTTTCCTACGAATTCGGAAGACCATGGACCTAAAATGGGCAATCAAGTTGTGTGAGAAGATTCTTTTATATTTTTTTTATGATCATTATTTCATGATTAAGACATGAAAAGTTAAAATTAATATAATATATTACCTGATCCCGACTCTGTAGCCGCTGCAACTTTTATCACGTATTCAGTGTCTTGTTTTAAATTTTCAACTACGTACATCGACTCGTTAATGTTTTTTCTAGAAGAAGAATAATTTTTGTTATCCATAAAATGACAAAACTGTACAGTGAATTGTGACAGCCCCGCGTCTTAGCGCTCGATTTTGATCTACACGATACGCGAACACACCGAGTTCGAACTCCGGTGCCAAAGCTCAATTGTTAATTACAATTTAAAGTGCTGATCTACCAAGTGCTTGGCGGTGAAGGAAAAGATCATGAGGAAACCGGTAAGTCTAAAAGGTAAATAAAAAATATATACAAGTCGAGTATGTGCATGAATAAGCCCGCCAATCCGCAGGAGAGCCTCATGGCGGACTGTGCTCCAACACACTCAATATGAATGGCTAGCAGTGAGATTTATATAATACATAGCTCATTTTTTACTTTATTTTAATGTGAACTGGGTGAAGTGTATTAAAAGAACGGATATGATTATGCTTTCAGTTGATTTGTGTTATGAATGTGAAATGATTTTGTTATTATTTTTGTAATTTTTTTTTATAATTTCATTATATTGTCATAATGAGCGAACATTTTTGTAGTAGCTTTATTGCATCACGCTCCACAACACCTAAATCACGTTATCGAAGTTTCCGAACTCATCCATATACTATTGATATACAGACTCCATATCATATACTGATCTACAAATTTTACGGAGGTATTTTCTTACACTGCATTGAAAGCACTTGTTTACGTAGTCATATTAACAAAAATAAGTTATTTATAATATTAGGGGTAACAAACTCGCACAAAGTTCACCTGATGGTAAGTGATTACTGGACCTACAATTATCCACATCAAGAAATCAAAGCATATGAGTTTTTGAGTATTAATAATAATAGCACATATAAACAATACATAGTTAAAAAAATTAGGTACAGTAAAACAATAAAAAATAAACAATGAAAAAAAGAAAAAAAAGGATTTGAAGTCCTGTTACCGGTAATATGGACTCTTAAAATCATTTTAAGCTACTTACATATCAATAATATCGCCTTTATCCATATGCGTCAATTGCAGATGAAATGTCCACTGTTGCCACGCACCGCTACCTTGATGGCCCAACAGATGCGGCGGTGACCATGATACTTTCGCACGGCTAATGCCCATCACACTTTGAACACCTAACGGTGGATTTACTGGCACTGGAATGGGCTGACAGCTCCTCAATGCCACCAGAACTTGGCTGGTCTCAATTAACTTAGTGTTATATGCCAGAGGATACTCGTTGTGAAAATAGCTGTCGCTTTTGGCATGGTATTCCTCAATCAACATTTCTCTACCATTCGTCCAGTAGAACAGACCGCTTGCATATGCTATTGATCGTACCGATGAAAACATTGGTGTTTGTGTATTGGGTCTGAAATCTGTTACTTCTCGTCTGGAAAAATATATTGGTTAAAAAAAAATTTACAAGCAGTGAACAGCTTATGCAGCAGCTCAATAACAGTATACGTTTGATAAATATCATTGTTTCAAATAAATTTAAGTTAAAAAGAACTTTTTAATCAGTTTCATGGTCTAATAGACATGTCGTATATATTAGACAATTTTTAATGCAAATAAAGAAACCACATAGAAAAATTTATACGAACCCATCCAAAGATACGGCCAGGACAGTGTTCCTTCTCATGTGAGCTACGAGCAACCTGAAGTCAGTGTGGTCCACAGTAAAAGCTCCAAGGTATGCGTCCCTTACTATCAACTCTGGTGGTGCATCATGGTGAACTCCATTAGAGATATTGGCCAAGTCCAGCCGGTATAAACCCCCACGCTCTCCACGAAGCGCCCAGAACAAATATCTAAACGTTTTTTAAAAATATAATTGTTTAATATGAAGGTAAATAAAATCTCATGATCGAAACGTTCACCATAATCAAAATTGTTTATACTATAATTATTAATATAATAATTCATATAGGTTCATTACAAATATGAATAAATTTTTAATTTCACCAGGTATTGCTATAATTGTGTGTATAAAGACACCGTTTTTGTTTAAAAATTATTATAATATGTATGAAAACGGGCGTAACTTTTCTAGAATGATTTCTTTAATATATATGTATAAAATACTATAATATATCTGCTATATAAATAAAATAAACAAAACTAAAAAAAAACTATTTACCCATTATAAGCATCCACTTCGAAGTGAATGGGCCGAGAGTTGAATCCCGATAAAGTTATTAGCTGATTTTTTCCATCAAAATCGCAACGAATTATCTCCCAACTCGAATATAACGAAGTGTTCGGCAAACTTGGATCTTCTCTAGCGTAATATACCTCCCCCAGTATATACAAATGTCGATTTAACCAATCCACTGATAGGTCCAGAGGCTTGAATGATATATCTTGTGGCGTAAAAATTGTTTGGAACAGGCTTTTCTTTGATAATGAACTTCGATACACGTGTCCGGTAGATACAGACACAAATAACGAATCACTGGACATATCCAAACCGACTCCTGAAATTGTCAAAATATCTTAATTTAGTACCACTAATCATTATTTGATTTGTAATTAGTATCTTTACAGCTTATACATTTTTATTACTAAATAATAAAGCTGACATACCCGTTATAGTTTCTTTAGTGTGGTACAATTCTATCGGATCAGAGAGTATGTCATTAGCAGGAGCTGCTAAAATATTATGCTCTCCACCCAAAATTAATATGGGCTGTTGACTGGGAACGGCTGTAAAAATTACGACTATATATTTATTACCAAAATGGATAGATGGAATAGATAAATAGATTCTTTATTACATTGAGTGGACAGGAAATCATTCAAACAAAAATCTGGAAAATATAGGACGGTAATACTTTATTAGAATTTATTTGTTTAGATAATAACAATAATAAATTCTGCAAAGCACAAACTAATTGCCAAGATTCTCAACATAAGCCTTGTTATTAAATATGGTCGTGTGGATCAGAGATTTCCTCATTAGTAGTACACACGCCATGAGAGGTTCTTATTAATACATATCCCTAAATTCTTGAACTTGATGTCCTCCCCATCGCTTAAATCAGTGGCGATAGCTTCTACTTTTTACCAGATGATTAGTTACACCACGATTGGAAAACAAATTCGGGAAACATATACTATAATTAGAATTTAGAACAATTATTATCAAATTTTGTTTATACTTTACCCCTTTAAATTGTTTTAAATTGTTATATAGCTTACATTTAGGCAAAGGCAGTGTGGAAATCCTAACATAAGCCTTTGGTCCTTCGCCGACAGAGTTACGCATTGCAACCGACACCTCATATTCTCGCGCTGGTGCTAGGTTTTGGAACATATAGAACAGAGTATTGTTCGATGCTGGCATGTCCTGTAACAGTCATATACAATAATTAGATAAGTTTTATCATATCTGCATAAATTGGTGATTGATAATTATTCCTTGGTGTCATTTGATAGTAAGATATTCCAGTGGTCCATGACACTCACTTTGATCTCACATTCTTTCTCGATAATGACAAAATATGGCGTTTGTTAACAAAATACAGCTGAGTATTCTGTGAAAGCTCACTTTTTGGGATTACAGCTAGTTTATAGTTATGCGCTCTACCGCGTTGGTAAATAGTTTTACGATAATTTGATCACATTGTAGGAGTATAACGATTAATGTAAACATTGTAGGGAACTGTTAGATTAAATAATTAGCAATTAAACCTTACATGTTGTGATCAGTTAACGTAAGAGTTTCTCTTACGTTAACTGATCACTGTGGTCTGTAAATACATTCATTCACCGATATAGGATCAAGATAAAATAAACATTCTTCTTTAAAATCAATGGATGACAAACGAGAACGTGATGAACCGATCGGTAAGTTGATTCCTGCAGTCAATGAAATCTGTAGGAATTATAACGCATCTGCGTCACTGTTGAAAACTAATTCGATTCGAGTCAGTATAATTTCTCCCTAAAGTAATTTCTTTTAACTATTCATTTCTTAACTTATCACTTGTGCTCTTACCTCTAAAGCGTCATTAGTGTTTGGTTGAGTATCAGCAAGCCGTAGAACGTAGGAAATCAATGGTCCATTTGGGAATGGTCCTGGTTCCCAGGATATGGCTACTCTGCTGGGATCGAGGGCCGCGGCGCGCAGCGCTGTCGGAGGGGAGCTGGGCTTGCCGCTCTCCAGGGTAGATATCACCACAGAGGGAGCCGAATACACCGGTTCCCCCGCCCCCACACGACCGGATAAGACGATTGCTATACGGAACTGAATACATAATTATAATTAGTTCTTCGCATATAATAGTTAATAAATGATGTACGTTAACGAATTACAAGATGAAAAATATATTGCACGTCCAGTCGTAGTTGTATATTTATTCGTGCAATTGACGGAAAAAGCTATAATAGGGTTGAAATGAGCACAAAATTAACCTGTACTTATTTGTATATGTTATAATTGTATTATCTGTACTTGATAATTGTATTACCCGTACGTGATAATTGCAGCCAACGTCTCGTCACCCGTAATTCGGTTGACGGATCCCTACACACATGAAACACGGCCGCGTAATATTGCCACATCACGTTAGTATTTGGCGGTCGGTTTTCCTGCCATAGTCGAGCTGACCAATTGTGGCTTTAGCATGACATTGTTAAAAATTTAATGTTAAAACTTAAAAATAAAATATTTTTATAAATCAGCCACGATAATTTTTAGCATAAAGGGCTAGGTGCAAATTTTTTTTTTTAATTACTCATTTAAAATTAGATAAACAGTGATTTGTTGATACGATGAGATAATGAAAATGATGATGACAATGAATGTAAAGTGAAGTTTGATGATCGGCACAAAGTTTGTATATCTACATAACATAACTTTTTTATGAAATTGTCAACGATTATTGAAAAAGGTTTTTATGAAAGTGTTTCAAAAAGTCTACGTACTCGGTACTTTGTGTATGGACGCAGATTATCTACATGTATGATGGAGCGATCAGAGTGACTTGTATTCGAGTAATATTGCCAGCTTCCAGGCAACTCTTCGTATCTCCATTGTACTAGATAACTCAGGTTTCTTAAGTTAGGCGCTTCCCAAACGAGTGACAGTGATGTTGCTGTCAAACTGTCGGCAACAAGGGCTGGGGGCGTAGGTGTTCCAATCAATTCTAAATAAAATAAAAAACAAATTATTGATCTCTGTGTTATAAATAAAATAGGCGTGATTAAAATTATAAAGCATACCTATCATTTTTTGGAAATACGTATTCAGAGCTTCGTTACAGCCCATGACGCAATATAACTCCCGTGAAAATACAGTTTCCGATGTTACTTTCTATAAAAAATTAAAAGATTTACAAAACTGCTCAGTAATGAGGTAGAAAAGGAAACCAAATGATAGTCAACTTACACAAACAGTTTGACAAGAGTCTGTCAGTCCTTGCTGCCATAGGCTGCATCCCAAAGTGCACTGTAAATCATGGTTATAAATTTAAAAAAAGTCAACGAATATTTTCAAAGCTTTGTACATTTTTTTTTAAATGAACAGGAGCAACAAAATTTGGGGCAACAAGTACATTAGTAACATTTGTTTATGGTCGTTTTGTAAGTCGTTCGCGAGGAAGAGTTGATTTCGCGTGTGTTTACGTCTCACACGTGTTCATCTTGAAGCTTCATATAAACATTCACAAACGTTCGCCCGACACTCGAGTACACAAATATTACGAGAAACTATTTTTTGTCTTAATCTTTCCTTTTTTCAAGTACTAAATGAAAGACCACAAACTTATAACGATAACCTTTCGAAAATGACTTTTGCGTTTACAAAGTTCTAAAAGTATCTATAAATAACTTACCGCTTAAAGTTATCAGCCTTAACGTAAAGATTTAGTAAAGTTGATCGCAGTAATGTATAAAATGTATACATATGTACTAGTTTTATCCATAATGCTGACCACAATGTATCTGTTGCTATTGCTGAAACAACCAATTCGCCATTGTATAGGCGACCATTCTGTCGGTTGAGTGTTCAAGCGACATATATGTATTTTCGTGATTGTCGGGGGATTTTATTTTGCCCCATTACACTAATGGCACACTTCGTCTGCCTCTTCTGATGGTTTGCACATCACAGTTTAAATTTTTATTTTAGATATTATTTTAAAGAAATCAATCAGCTACTGAACTGATATGATCGATTGTACGAGCGTCTGTATGGATGCGAAAGTCACAAAAAGCTTACGGATAACAACAATGTTACAGCAACTTTTTAAACACAACAGCTACTGGCTTTACAATGAATTGTTCACGCAATAGGAGTTAGCCACTATACGGTCAGCAACATAGGATATGTTCTGAAATCAATAGTATCAAACAAATGCTGTAAGCGTTAATCCTCATGTGATTATAGAGTAGTTATTGTACACAGTGGTAGAGCTAAACTGCAGTTTTTTTCTCGCTACACAATGTATGGGTCACCTCGACCGGGGTGTGACCACGCCCTAGCAGAATATTATTGTAAAATAGCAGCATAATGCTATTACGTTTCGTATGGTGAGTGTATGGATCCGGAGACCTTTATTACTGGTGACGAGGCATTCCATCTCAGTCCTCAAGGGTAACATCGCATCTGCATTATGATTTCTTGTCAAGGATGAATGTAGATGTCATGGGCCGCAGGAATCACTTGCATCATCAGGTGAACTGTGTGCTCGTTCGTTACTATCAGTGGAATAAAAAAAATAATATACCCCGACAGCAATGGCTATAACCGTTATTTTTGTTTTATGTACAACCTAATTCTACTCCTCAGGGGTCGCCATACATACCAAACGGCTGGGAATTTTCTGTCATTATGTCAGTAGTAAGAGAGCTGTCTCTAACTATATAAACACTAAAATAAATAGAAAAAATATTTCTCACCAATCATTAAAACCGTGTTATAGATTATACTCCAACATCGACTGTCTAAGCCCACCAGTGAGATGTATATAAATTGGCTTTTATTATTTATAATATTTAACTTTTTTTTTTTCTCTTTTAATTGATTCGGACTGTGTTCAGACTCAGTAGTCTCACAGTATCGGTGACACAGAATTTATGAATTGCTGAGACTCCATAAGGACTTATTATGAGTTAAAATAATGATAAATTAAATACGACATACATATATACATTTTATGTTTACCAAGTGAAATGAATAAATAATGACAGTCTAATTAGGTGTGTAAGAAAAGAAAATGGATACGTTTGCGTAGTATTTACGTTGATTGTAACGGATTTTTTCGCTCGAGTGACGGCCTTTACGGTTGGTGACTTAACGCCGGAAGACACAGGTGAGTGCTTCTTAAATAACCCTATAACTTTAAACAACACATGCAAGTTCCGTAGACATCCCCACACTTGTAACCGTTATATAATCTCCCTAAACAACTGACAAGATATTATCATGCTGGGCTTAAATTGATCTCATAAATTAAATTAGAATCCTGTTGGGCGTTCGGTGCTCGGATAATGAAGTTATCAACGAAATGTCAGTCACTAATTATAATATATGCGAGTAAATAAATGCGTTTTAATGATTTTGTGAACCTAATTAGTGTTATATATTGTATGAATGAATTTATTGATTTTACTGCTATATTTTATTGATTAAATTATTTATGATAAATGGTTTAACAAATTAAATATGATCACGTGCTTGCGTCTGCATCAGTTTTCTCAACATTCTTTGCACATGTCTCCTGGGGCATCATTTTTTGCAAATACAAATGTTTTAGTAATTATTATATATATAAATTATGTTTCTTATACCTTCTTGTCAAGTCATAACAAATGATTCACGATCTAATCAGATTTCCACAAACCTAAACACTCTTCTATTCCAATTTGTAAGAACTACCGCTCAAAACCTGTGTGAAGTCCAGGTATTGGTATTTTTTATTATGATATACGCGACGACAAACCAGTTCTAAACGATCGAGCCGACATATTCGTGTTACATCTAGTTTAAAGATGCGACGCGTTATTATCACGGTATGTATTTACAATAGTTGAGAGTCGTTGAAGCTGAAATGTTTTTGTTGTTTCGTAGTAAAATGACGCAGATTTGAACATTTTCAAATTTAAGCGTAAGAAACGCAGTATAAGACAGTCCCCATACTAGATGACGATCTATATAAATTTGCAAGACGTCGGTTGCAGGTAGCTCAATATCGAAGATCAATCTGTGGGAGACTATTGTTCAGCGATGGTTTATTTACTGATGATGTTAGATTATGATGATGAAACTTTGTAGTCGGTATTTGGATTTACAGAGCTAATCCCATCATTCCGTTAATTACAATTCGCGTCGCTGTCTCGTTAATGGCATGCGGACACATTGACTCATCTGCGCCCGCGCAACAATTAAAACGAGGCAACGGGCGAGTGCGATCCGCGTTTGTTTCGGCTGCACAATTGCCGAGAGCCCGCTCCCACCCGCACTTCCATATAAGAATTAGGGCACAGGAATCAGCGGGTTTATTACAGCAGCGATCGTGTTATAAACGATGTGTGTATTGCTTTATGTGTGAGAGTTCGAATTCGAAGTTTTCATTTTGTTTCTTAGGTTATATTCTTTATTTAGAAACTGACTGAAACATGAATGAGTGGGAACGATTGTTGTAGGACTGAGGTAAATATTCGTACTTTTAAAAAATACTAGCATTTTACACCTTTTCCTCGCACAGCAGTTGAGAGAATTTGGGGGAACTGTGGTTACTTAAAATAAAGCGCTTTGGGCTCATTTGTCATTCAACTTCCATAAAACCACGAAATCTGTTACATCTCATATCATAATGTGAAGTAAATATATTCATGTAGTCGTCCCAAGTTGGATAGTTTGCTGGGTATTAAGCGTTAGCCGAGCGCAAATGTCGCCAATTGTGAACCAAACGTGAGCCAAGTCGCCAAGCGATCCGAATGACAAAACAGTTAACGGAATAAAAGGCAAAAACGTTCAAATATAAACAAATATTAATGAAATTAATGAATATTAAAAAAACACCCAAAAATAATGTACCTAACCTAGGTTAGGTTAGAAAAATAAACAAAACGTACTCCGTCACAAAAAGATAGTTTCATTTCATGATTCTGATCGCATATTGCATTCTTTGCCAATATACCTTTCTCTTGAAAAAAAGAGATTGCATCTTCTTCAGTTCAAAATTAAGGTGGAAGAAAAAAAGGAAAACGTACTTTGTTTTGAATTCAGAGAATAGAGCACTAGGCCCTTATGCTTGTAAGAAATTTTGGCGGAATTCTAAATTGATTGGAGATTTTTCGCTTGTGCCCGGCTGACGGAAAAGTACCGTTTGCTGTATTTACTTCATGTGGTATACGAATTAATTAATGACTCATCATTCTACCTCCATTGCCTCAGGGATCTCCAGTCCCCATCACTTACCATGCAAAAATTTACAGACTTAGCACTTAAACCATTTCATATTTTATGGTTATTGTTATTTTTATAAATAGGTATTTTGAGATATTTTTTAGCTAATTTCGAGCTACGTACTATAAGGAGTATGTTTGTGTGTGTTATTTTACCCTATTCGAAAATGTAATAATAAAAGAAACGCCAATAGCCTAATGGTTCAAGATACGATATGCGAAACTTTGTAGGATTCGAAAGGAAAAGTTTGATTCTGTTGATGTTTATGCTATCAGCCTATGCGGCTCTTACAGCTTCATCGAATGCAGGGCTCACGGAACAGAGAGGTCCGTGAGATGACTATATTTGGTGGAAAGATTTGAATTCCCCATTTGACCATTTTTGGAACCATCTCCTAGCACGAGCATTTTTAGCTAACTTGGAGTGGCTAACTGGAATATTAGTAATGTTAATAGAAAAAAAATCCAAAAAATTCTAGGTTATGTGTATAAAATATGCAATCTTTTATATTTTTTTTAAGTAATGATAACAAACGAGCACACAATTTCACCTGATGGTAATCGATTACTGCGACCCAATAACACGTATATGTGTACTATCAACAAAGATTCAAGATGCGCATGCATTATCTCCTCTGAGGAATGAGATGGAATGCCTTGTTACCCATAATCGGGTCTCCTCGATCATACACTCACCATACAAAGCACGTCTACGTTATGCTTCTATTTTTTTCTATATTTTTCGTGGTCCTTCACCACTTGAGCCATCCAACGTGCTGTAGTTTTTAAAATCGAAACACCAATGCATAGTAGCAACATTTTAATGTAATGTAATCTCCTTCATCAACAGTCATCTTTAAGTCCTGCTGCATAGGCGTAGCAAAAACTCGTTATTATATTAGTGATGTCTGATTAATGGATCACATTATTTTAAATCATCGCTCTTTGTCTAGTATTTAGGCGACGCCTTAGATTAGCGGAAATTGTAGGCTAGATTCTGTTGATGTTGATGCTGTTAGCCCACGCGGCTCTTACAGCTTCATGAGCCCTGTGTCCGACAGGGCTCACGGAACAGAGAGGTCTGTGAGCTGACTATATTTGGTGGAAAGATTTGAATTCCCCATTTGATTATTTTTGGAACCATCTCCTAGCACGAGCATTTTCAGCTAACTTGGAGTGGCTAACTGGAATATTAGTAATGTTAATAGAAAAAAAATCCAAAAAATTCTAGGTTATGTGTATAAAATATGCAATCTTTTATATTTTTTTTAAGTAATGATAACAAACGAGCACACAATTTCACCTGATGGTAATCGATTACTGCGACCCAATAACACGTATACGTGTACTATCAACAAAGATTCAAGATGCGCATGCATTATCTCCTCTGAGGAATGAGATGGAATGCCTTGTTACCCATAATCGGGTCTCCTCGAGCATACACTCACCATACAAAGCACGTCTACGTTATGCTTCTATTTTTTTCTATATTTTTCGTGGTCCTACACCACTTGAGCCATCCAACGTGCTGTAGTTTTTAAAATCGAAACACCAATGCATAGTAGCAACATTTTAATGTAATGTAATCTCCTTCATCAACAGTCATCTTTAAGTCCTGCTGCATAGGCGTAGCAAAAACTCGTTATTATATTAGTGATGTCTGATTAATGGATCACATTATTTTAAATCATCGCTCTTTGTCTAGTATTTAGGCGACGCCTTAGATTAGCGGAAATTGTAGGCTAGATTCTGTTGATGTTTATGCTATCAGCCTATGCGGCTCTTACAGCTTCATCGAATGCAGGGCTCACGGAACAGAGAGGTCTGTGAGCTGACTATATTTGGTGGAAAGATTTGAATTCCCCATTTGATTATTTTTGGAACCATCTCCTAGCACGAGCATTTTCAGCTAACTTGGAGTGGCTAACTGGAATATTAGTAATGTTAATAGAAAAAAAATCCAAAAAATTCTAGGTTATGTGTATAAAATATGCAATCTTTTATATTTTTTTTAAGTAATGATAACAAACGAGCACACAATTTCACCTGATGGTAATCGATTACTGCGACCCAATAACACGTATATGTGTACTATCAACAAAGATTCAAGATGCGCATGCATTATCTCCTCTGAGGAATGAGATGGAATGCCTTGTTACCCATAATCGGGTCTCCTCGATCATACACTCACCATACAAAGCACGTCTACGTTATGCTTCTATTTTTTTCTATATTTTTCGTGGTCCTTCACCACTTGAGCCATCCAACGTGCTGTAGTTTTTAAAATCGAAACACCAATGCATAGTAGCAACATTTTAATGTAATGTAATCTCCTTCATCAACAGTCATCTTTAAGTCCTGCTGCATAGGCGTAGCAAAAACTCGTTATTATATTAGTGATGTCTGATTAATGGATCACATTATTTTAAATCATCGCTCTTTGTCTAGTATTTAGGCGACGCCTTAGATTAGCGGAAATTGTAGGCTAGATTCTGTTGATGTTGATGCTGTTAGCCCACGCGGCTCTTACAGCTTCATGAGCCCTGTGTCCGACAGGGCTCACGGAGCTGAGGGGTCCGTGACCTGGTTATAAATTGTAAGGAAATTGTAGGTTTTTCATATGATTTGACAAAATTAATGGTATTTTAAATTTTGATATTGATATTTTCTCACTTTGGACCTTAAAAAGATCAAAGTTTTGATTGTTATTGACAAGAGACACCTGAGTTTTTCCACTGAGGCTTAATTTTCACCTGAACAAACTATTTATTTGTATAATACATTGTGTAAGAAATTTTATCCCTTGAATGTGGAAAAACTACCAAAAAAACGAGCTTTTGGAAAAATCTTGTAAAGTATAACGAGATACCTTAGAGTTTAAACGTAAAATTCGAAAGCATTTGTTGGAAGTAGCGTCAGCAGATTCACTACATCGATAATAATTATGTATATATTTATATATATATTTACTTTTAGATATGTTTGTATGTATAATATGTATATATTTTTGTTATATAGTTTATGTAAATGTTATATACATTTAAATAAACTATATCTATTATTTTATTTAGTATTATAAATTCCTAAGGTAATATATAATGATATGTATATATAATGTTATAAATATTTAGATGTATTGTATGTTTCATTTTTCTTTATTATTATTCTTCTGTCCCTACCTTGATTTCTCTGAACCCTCCCAAGGTTGACAGGTAGATAATGCCTTAAGCATTAAGTTAGTTGTACAAAAGTTTATAAATAAATATAATTATAATAGATTTTATAGATTCAAAACAAGATTAATTTTCATAAAACTTGAAATAACTCGAAACTCATCAATTTTCGCTATAATCGTATGATCTGACTTAACCTACCAATCACCCTATATAATCAGATTTATTATTTGTTTTAGTGTACATTATTGTGTCATGTTTGAAATATATTTTAAATTAATCTTTTTCTTACAACAATAATAATATGGATCTCGAAATTGGAAATAACTAATGTTTGAATTATTATGACATGTTTATAGCAGTGATTTACGAGATGGTTATCGTATAAATTGTTTTGGGTCAAAAGATTTCGTCTAACGTTACTCAATTAGAGTAAAGTAGAGCATATCAGGTCTGAATTTAATTTAATTGTATAGAATAAACCCACCGATATACATTATACTACTAGGACAAGGCCTCCTCATTAATATTACATATATATTATAAACCATTATTACTTATTGTTAATTTTATAATGTAAAAATGTTCATCTTCACCCCAGGACATGATAATAAACAATTTAAGTAAATTATTAGTTAAATACACGCATACATATACAATACTTACCTATCTAACAGTGGTAGAGCTACACAGCTCGAGCGGGGAAGAACCACGCCCTCACAGAATATCAGTGTAAAATAGCAGCATAACGCTGTTGTGTTTTGTCTGGTGAGTGTAGAGATCCGGAGACCTTTATTACTGGTGACGAGGCATTCCATCTCAGTTCTCAATGGTGACAAAGCATCTGTATTATGATTCCTTGTCAAGGATGAATGTAGATGTCATGGGACGCAGGAATCACTCACCATGTGAACTGTGTGCTCGTTTGTTACTCTCAAGGTAATAATATAATGATATAACACGTATAGTCCACAGATTTCTTTCCCTTTCGCACTAACCCTCGACCGTTTGGTCTCCCCTGTCGAGGGATTCCCGTCTGGTTGGTCTTTAAATATGTATTATATTATATCGTATATATTTCTTTCATTATATGTTATTATTTATTTATTTTATCACCAGGCGGAGATAGAAAAAAAAGATATCCCCAAAATAGTAGTGATATAAAACTTGCTAAAAATATGCTCAATATCACACTATACAAAGTGATCTCTAACTTTTAAATAAGAAGTTAAATTAAATTAATTTATTATAAGTAATACGCTTTCTGGCGTGATGATCGGATGTCAAAACACCACGCCCGTTTTGCACCCTCCCATTCAATTTGCTAGTGGCAGACGGAAGAGGCGTTCAGGATACATGATTTGTGTCAGCTTCCTCCAATTTGTTTATTTAAGTGTCACAAAGCAATTTTTGTGGTTAAAACTTTCTGAAGAGAGTAGTAACATAGACATCACGGTCATTAATTCAAAAAAAAAATTGTATATTCAAAAACACTACAATCGACTTTGGGTAACGAAATTATTCTTAATATATTATTCCACTTATTGTCACGTTGGCATTAAGTTATTATTGACGGCCGTTTTTGGAATGGTAATTTTGTACGTCATGTTAATTTTGCGAGTTTCAAGTTTATGTTTTTTTAATTATTATATATTCTTGCCTGTTGCAATATTACCTATTTGTGATTTATGGTCTACAACGAAAGAGTCCTGGAATTTAAAACTATTAATTTCTGAAACGACTTTTTTAATAGAAAGTTTTAAGAAAAGTATATAATTTGTTAGCTAAACGATTATGTTGCCACGTGCTGAAATTTAAAAATGATCATAAAATAATGTTTACTTTATTAAAACGACTAAGTAAATTAGTGTCTAATTAACCAGCATCCTGTCTCGTGCCCTAATAATAGCAAAACAATAGTAACTCCCTTTAGAGTCATTAAAATTGTCGTTTTAGTTAATTGTCAGAGCGATTTCGGAAATGGGCTCGGAAGTCCAATTGAGGGCGCAAGAACAGACCGGATGGAGGGTGTTCTGAAACCACTCACGTCTAGCATTCAATAATTATGCTCAATAAGAGAAATCTTAATTAAATTCTAATACTGGAAAAACTTTAGTAATACTTGTACGAGCTTATCAAACTATAAATAGGCGAGCAATTAATAAGGTTAAAACTAATAATAATTCAAAATGCATAAATATAATAAAAGTTAAAAAAATATAGACCATTATATATATATATAAAAACTTTTTTATTTCCTCTTTCGTACATTTGATTCCTTCCCCTTTATGCACTTCGTAGCTACGACAGTTTTCTTTTCTTTAGTTTAAACTTTTTTTAATAAAATGGTCACTTAACTTTGATTTTCTATGGAGAATTGTCTAGCTCCACGTGCGCACCTTTATTTCAAATTTGCTCCACATGTGAACGATAAACAAATTTTATTACAGAATGAATTATCGAAATAACGACAATATATTGAATAAAAAATGAGAACACTATTAGTAATAGTAAAAGTAGTAATCAAATTACCCCAAGAGTTTTTAAAAACAAAAATAACATATATATGATAAGCAACAGTTTGACAACAAACCCAACAGATAATAAAATTTATCACAGATTGATAAAAAAAAAAAATATTTGAAATATAGTACAGAAAATCTCAACGATATTCATTATACTACATATGATTTCAGAGCAGAGCCACGCCGCAGTAAGTTTAAGATTACAACTTGAATGTGCTAGTTCAACTGGGGACGGACCGTGGCCTCACAGAATGTCAGCATGGAATAATAGCGTAACGCTGCTGTTTCGTATGATTCAGGAAACACAATTATAAGTAACGAGGCATTCAATGTCTGCCCATGTCCAATGACAATGTACGTAAATCTTGTTGAGGATTGACTTTAATGTCATAAGCGTTAAATTCTCTTATCATCAGGTGGACTGTGTGCGTGTGTCAACCTAAATTTTGAAAAAAAAAACATATAACACGATATAGTAACAATCGGACTTCATAGGTGTTCCGAGAGTAATTAACCTCTTGACTAACCAAAACAAATTTAAAACGGGTAAAACTTTATAGATAAGAGATACATTTGCTAGTTTTATTTAAATTAATTATTGATAACAGTATCATTGCTGATTTGTCACTAGGCGCCAGCAGGGAGTGGACATTTACATATAACAGTGTTTTTCTAATATCATTCGTTACTGACCCTCGATAAACTTTGATAATTATAAGTGGTCCATGCTTTTATATGTCATTCGTGATGTGATCATCTCTTGAAACTGTGAGAGATGCGTGCATAATCATGTGAATGGAAATTGTAATTGACTATTTATTAGTTACGTGCTCTCATACAGTTTTAATCAGTCCATAAACATTTTCTTTAACCAATGACGTTTTTGCAAACTATTTTTTTGATAAAAGAATATTAGCAGTGCTATCATAACATTGCCAATATTCCGGTTAACCACTCAAACTGAGCTGAAAAAGCTTGTGCAAGGAGACGTTTCATGACAATATTCTACTGGCGTATTCGAACCTACGATCTTAAATTAAGCAGACCGTATCCTACGCCATTAGGCTATTGATGCCTCAAACGTTACATCACTCATTAAAATACAATATTTATATTAATTATTCACTGAATTCTTTTTTGTCGTATCTATAGATTGATACACATAGAACAGGTTGATACACATGCCGAAACATTAAAATACGCCGTCAACTGTAACACCATTTAAATGGGGAGCCAAAATACGTGTTCAGGTCACGCGCAGGCCCACGCCAACCGCTTGACTCCGGCAATTGAATAATGTTGGGGCAAATTGGGACCCACCAGCGTGTTCTCCACTCGGCCCCGATACTCTTGACGCTCAAGAGCACTCTTTTACTCTCAAACTAACATTCTGTTGGCCTCTATCAGGCGATTGAAACGCAGTCTCTTTTGCGGCTACAAAATGGATCTGATTATTTTTTTTACAAATTAATGACGTTCGACTATAAATTAGCAGTCATATTCGTTTTCTTACAGCTTCATAAATACAATGTGTTATTATGATTGAGTCCTACAATACATAAATATTTTTAAACGCACCGTCATTCCGTCCTTGGTCGGGCATTATCTCGTTATTGTTGTTAAAAGGCTTGATATAACGATACATCGCGGTGCCTAATAAAGTGGAGGATTATTCTATTTTTGTTCATCTCTGTGTCCATTAATGGTCCAATAAATGGACAATAAATCAAAACAATCTTTGGTCGAGTGGTCTCATAATTTGGCTGAGCGAACGGATGGGTTGATTTTTAAGGGGAGGTGTTGAGTGGTTGGGGTGGTGGGGAAGAGGGGCCCTGCTTGGGATTGAATGGGCAAAGAGCAGGCGGGGAACGGCGTAATGAGGAAATGAGAATTAGCGCGCGTCGAAACCGAATGCAGTTCTTTATGAATACAATCTCTCTGTGTCACTCTTTCTCTGCAATGTAATTTATAAAAAAAATGCTGGATGGAAAACATATTAGTTTGTTCGATTAATAAGAGTGCGAGACTCGAATTCTGCATCAATAAACTCTGAACCTAATTATTTTTATTATTTCAAACTTATATAAGATAATAACCGAACTGACAGAGTCCTTTCTCTTTTTGAATCTTGTTTTACAGTATTCATTATTATGTTAAAGTATTCTATAAGATATAATTATTGACATCACCGCTTCTTGGATTTTAGTATGAACTATGTTTGGTATATTTAAAAAGCTTTTTTTTTATTTACATAACATAAATATTACAGATCTTACGGACATTAAATAATAAATGCGTTCACATCTTTTGTTCTAATAGGATGTACTGATATAACGAATATATATATATATATATATATATATATATATATATATATAAGTTGATCGAGATTAATAAAAAAATAAGGAAATTATTGTAACTTGTTTTAATTTTTTCTGAAGATATAATTTTTTTAATTTTTTTTTACATCAGTATGTCTCGATATTTTGTGAAGTTTTCTGTATAACTTCTATGAAAAATGTTTGAATCAATAATCGATTTATAGCAAATAAAATATTATAATAAAAAAAAAAAAATATTTTTCAATATTTCCAAATTGTCCAACTAATGTAATAAAGGGATTATCAATGATATATTTTTTATTTGAGTGAAGAAGAGGCCAAGCTTCTTTATTCTTTACGTTTTTTGATGTCAAGAAATTCATTTGGTAACGATATACATATCTTTATAGAATGTATAAAATGTATGTATTACTAAAATCTAGAACGTATTATTTTTTCTGTTATTTATTAATGGGGAATATGGTCGACGTTAAGTAGCTAGAAAGGAAATGTCAATTGCATTCCTAGCATTAGTATGTACAGTTTAGACAATGTTTAGGTGCAAGTCGTGAGTGTTAAACCGTCTGGCACTTAATTAACATTAATTAATTATTGTGTAAGATGTTACGCATCTATTTTTAGAACTTAAGCAAAATCTAGCTTTAAATAGGACGACGCACATGTTGCGTTAGTTAATGCCAATTGTTGTCAAAAGAGATATGATCGCAGGAGTGACAACGCACCGTTAGCTTTATCCCGGCGATGGATGTTTTTAGTATTCAAGTTACCCTTACTATTTACGCCAAAATTGTTTTTTTTTATTTTTTATTTTATTTTATTTGGAAAACATAAAGCAAATTACAAAATAACTTAGGTTTATATAAATACTATAAATAAGCTGGTAACATGTTTTCACATATAAATATCTAAAAATAGACCCCATAAGTACAGACACTTCACCGCGATGCTTTTATAATATATGTATACAGACTTAATTTAAAATAATAAAGAAAAGAAAACAACAACATTTGCTTGAACACAAAACAAATAAACAGAAGCAAAAAAGAAATAGTAAAAAGAGTATGTTAAGCTACAGTATCAAACCAATTTCTAGTCAATGTTTTTTTATAGTGGTGGTTTTTGAGTTAAAGATATCAAAATATATTATGACACCATGTACTAAAATACTGTTGATAGCACATTTTTAAATAATATTTTTAATTAGAAATAATAATTTAATTCATGAAAAGTGTACTAAATGTCATAATTACAACTTCTATTAGTTGTAAAATACAACTTTTTACTACAAACAAATTTAATAGAAATAAACTAGTACTTGAGTATAATTACACCAGGTGTTGTGGCCTAGTTTAGCAAATACCTATAAAATAAATAACCAATTGGCTCTTTCGGTCTCTTTCATAAGATTAGCGTCATATTTCAATTTTAGCGCATTTAAAGAAGGACGTTAAAAAGCAAAAACAGAGCCTTTCCTATCATCTCAATGACTCTAAATAACTAACATTCTCAGAACTGGTAAAATTACAAAGAAGTAAGTAATAAGGCGATAATATTAATTTACGTAATAATATTAATGTAGGTACGAGTACATGGGGCGGCATAACAATAAAAGATAACAAATAATCCTATCTTATTTCTTATTTGATTAACTGATTGACTCATTCAGTATTTTTGCGCCAAGTCGAGCAGTTACAATCGTACAGATACACTGCAGTTTGCTTGTAGCTGCAGAATGAATGGTTCGCAGAAACAGAAACCCAGCGTAAAATAGCTGCATAATACTGCTGTGTTTCGTCTGGTTAGTGTAGGTTTCCGCCGACCTTTATTACGGGTGATTCAATCTCAATCCTCAAGGGTGACAATGCCTCTGGATTATGGTTCCTTGTCAATGATGAATGATGATATATGCAATGGGCCGCAGGAATCAAGTGCTATCAGGTGAACTGTGTGATTGTTTGTTACTCTCAACGTAATATATAAAAAAAGATCTTGTTATGAAATATTAGGGTTGACCAAAAAGCATACAGTTCACTTGATGGAAAATGATGTCTGCGGTCCATGACTACATCCATCCTTAACGAAAATTCAAGATACACATGCGTGCGTAATTTCTGAGGACTGAGATGAAAGTGCCTCTTTATTTGGGTCCCGGAAACTCATCGTACGAAACACAATCAGCATTGTGCGGCTACTTCGCACTGCTATTCTGTGGAATTGCGGTCCTCCCCCGATTGAGGCGACCCCTTCATGCTTTAGTTGGCAACAATCTACAATCTGATCCTACCATTGTTGCATCGTCGTTCTATATCGTGAGGGGTACATAGATGGTCGTATAATAAATTTAGACTCTATTAATGACCTTTATCTATCCAAAATGATTTGCAAGATGACAAATAGACGTCTGATATATTCGTTTTAAAAGTCGCAATGTTCAAATATAATTTTCGACTTCCAGTAAAACAAATGTAGGGGTCTATGACCTAGGTATACCTATCCAAAAGGATTTATATTTGGCAAGATGACAAATGTACGCCTGATATATTCCTTTTAAAAGTTGTAATGTTCAAATATAATTTTCTACTTTCAGTAAAACAAATGTAGGGAGGGGTCTATGACCTCCAAAAGGATTTATGGTAGGCAAGGTGACAAATGTACGCCTGATATATTCCTTTTAAAAGTCGTAATGTTCGAATATAATTTTTACTTTCAGTAAAACAAATGTAGGGAGGGGTCTATGACCTATATCTATCCAAAAGGATTTATGGTAGGCAAGGTGACAAATGTACGCCTGATATATTCCTTTTAAAAGTTGTAATGTTCAAATATAATTTTCTACTTTCAGTAAACCAAATGTAGGGAGGGGTCTATGACCTATATCTATCCAAAAGGAATTATGGTAGGCAAGATGTCAAATGTACGCCTGATACATTCCCTTTAAAAGTCGTAATGTTCAAATATAATTTTTACTTTCAGTAAAACAAATGTAGGGAGGGGTCTATGACCTATATCTATCCAAAAGGATTTATGGTAGGCAAGGTGACAAATGTACGCCTGATATATTCCTTTTAAAAGTTGTAATGTTCAAATATAATTTTCTACTTTCAGTAAAACAAATGTAGGGAGGGGTCTATGACCTCCAAAAGGATTTATGGTAGGCAAGGTGACAAATGTACGCCTGATATATTCCTTTTAAAAGTTGTAATGTTCAAATATATTTTTCTACTTTCAGTAAAACAAATGTAGGGAGGGGTCTATGACCTCCAAAAGGATTTATGGTAGGCAAGGTGACAAATGTACGCCTGATATATTCCCTTTAAAAGTCGTAATGTTCAAATATAATTTTCGACTTCCAGTTATCACTTGTATGCGGATGTATTCATAATCAAACGCACGTTGGCGGCGAAACTGCATTTTTCCGGGAGGGTGCCGGTGATTCGGGATTCAATACAATATAGTAAGAATACTGACATATCTATTAAATCCGTAAAATGAAAGTATCTTACTGGTAAAGCCACGCTGCAATTTAATTATAACTGTGGGATGAATGTGTAGGCTCGATCGGGGAAGGACTACGCCCACACCACAAGCAAAAACGGTTCACCGTATGGTGTGTTGAAGTTGACGTTGAATTGTAATAGTTTAGTGTATGGTTTGCGTCGTAGGTTCGAATCTATCATTTGAGTATTTTCGTAAATCATCTCCTGGCAAAGGCATTTAAGTTTAGAAGGAGTGTTTAACTGAAATGTCAGTAATGTTAATATTCACACACTTCTAGCATATCTTTAAATAAAATGATAATTGATTCGTCATAATGCAGATCATCCCTGAGCACTAATATTCATTTATTTATTTATTTAAGCTTCATATTTCCATCCTTAGGCATTCTCTACCAGTCAACCTTATGGCAATGCAGAGATGAATATATAATAACAACATACATACATATATATGATATATTTATATAAATAACATACTCATTTAATATTGAGATGATTCTACCAATCTGTTGAGAATATCGTATGTCTCGTCACCAGTAAGAAGTATCTCTACACTAACCAAACCATAAACAGAAACGTCATTCTGCTATTTTACGCTGACATTCTGTTAGACGATACTCCTTGTCCAGTCGACAGATTCATGTATTAACCTTTAAAAGCTCCATCATCTAAATGTCTATAATGAGTGCTGATTGGTTAATGAGCGGTCGGGAGCTGGGGCGGGTTTATTATATCGCACATATTTCAATTAGCTTTCCAATTGCTTGTTTGCGATAAAGGCGCACGTTATCCGCCGCAAGGGGAAAGTTCTCGTGTGAAAGACCTTCGACAAACAGACCTTGAATACGCTGATAAAGGGCCGTGGAGAATATTCTATGTACTATTTGTATATACTATTACTATATAAATAGAGTGATAATTTTAGACAGTCGAAGAAGAATGTGCGACATTTTAAAAGTAAGTTATAATGACAATTAGTATAAGCGATTTCCGTTTATTTTTATCACCAAACATTTTCATTATTATACATATATTAAACAAAATAAATAGAAGTCTAAAATAAGAATCCATATAAAAACTTTAAAATTTTTACAATTTTACAATATTAAGCATAAAATATGAGTTCACCGGATGGTAAGTGATGAATGCAACTACATTCAACCCAATCAATTATTGAAGATGCACATTCTGATTGAATGTCTCGTCACCCGTAATTAAATCCCAATCTCCTACAATCACCATACGAATCACAGCATCATGTTACGCCGCAATTACAAGCTGGTAAACCGTAAGGGCATGGTTCTTTAGATTAACACTATTAGATGGTGGGTAAGATTTCATAAATTTCATTAAATATTGCTGAATTGTGGCTGATTGTTTTGCTCCATATAAAAAAAGAATATGGTTTATTAGCGATGGAAAAAATGGAAATTTTACGAAAGGGAAATCTTCGTAGCATTTGCGAATCTATACGTATTACTCTAGGAAACTATTGAATAGATTTTGTTCAGATTTTCACCGGGATAGATTTTAGGGTTCTTGAAGTAAAATAAAAAACTGCAGACAATGGTGAATGAAGGTTGTAAGGTTGGAAGAGTTGGAACCTTCTTAGTTTAGGGTCTAAATTTTAATATCACTGAATAGATTAGTTTGATGATTAACATTTGTCAAACTTTTTCATATAAAAATGCATATACTAATTTAATATTATCAAATGACTATGACTCATCAGGCATAGTCAAAAAACCAATGGTAGAATACTAAACGAATTCAGTAGAATAAGCATATATGTACCATTCTTCAATAACAAAGTAAACATGAAATGCGCACCTAACTCCTAGCAATTATTCGTAACACGGTCTCACATTTAATTTCAAAGCTTTGTCATTTGCAATTTTGCTTAAAGTATGTATACTGTATGATTTGAATATTCATGTATGCACGAACGTTCCCACAATTGTTCCGCTACTAGTGCTGTTGTTTTGGAAGTTTTGCTCTACTGACTTGTTGAATAAGTAATAAGTTGGTATTCCCACGTGTTAACATATTTACATTACGTAATTTACAGATTAATATATACATTCCTTGTATACAATAAATATATTGTATTATACAACTAAAAAATAAATAATAAAAATATAAATATTTAAGTCATAATTGTTACTGGATATTGTAAATTGAAATCATTTGACTAAGCAGGTGTCCTATTAGTTTTTTTAATATACTCTGTCAATACGTTAGTTTTACTTGAATTTAGGATTTCTAAGTTAATGCACATGTTTGAAAGTATACCTATATATATTTTTATTTACTATATTACATACGCGTTTACTAGATTTGCCTAGGTTGATATACATTTTATATCATAGCAAATCGGGTCGTTATTCCATACATAAATTTAAAATCATCTAGTGGTTTACTTCCGACAAACAATTGTTCACTTCCGAACGCGAGCAACGAACCGCGTCGGGGAATGGAGTTCCTTTGCATGAGAGCGCACCTGAACCAGAAACGTCATGGTACGAGACTACCACACGATTTAATGTGAAATGATTAAACGCTTCATCTATTTACTATCTTTTGTAATTTACCCTCTTGATTTTTGGATAAGAGTTAGACATATTAAATTTACGACCTGTAAAAATATTATTAAACTTTTACTATGGGTTTAGTATGTCCAAATATATTGAAAGAGTTGAACTTAATTGTTATATTTTTAAACACTTTTATTAAATTAACCAATTTTATTCAATAAAAACATTTCACGTTTTGTATAAACAGGGTATGGATATAATAAATATCAGTTTTCTTTGATATCGTGAATGGTTTACACGTGGTTATTTAATCCTATCCCGTGAATCCGTATAACTGTTTGCTCCATAAAAATAGTAAACGTAACTCCCAAAGATACTTAGATAAGTTGAGTATAAAAATGTATACAAAATAATTGTAATTTTTTATCAATACCACTGCAGAATGTCTTCGTTGCCCATGATCCTCGGCTCTAGCTGTCTGTTAAAGGCGACTTTAACCCTAGCGTATATTGACAAAACGTCGGAATAAAATGAGTGAACTCTAAAATAGACAGAGGGGAGCAGGCTGGCAACTAGCAGCTTCCTTCCTGCGTCCATCCGGCGTTGACTCCCACGCGACCCCTGCTGTCTCGCACCTCTTTTGATATGGTGGATGACCAACAGGCTTCCTCTGGTTTCCGATCATGTACTATAAAACTGCCGAAGTTGAAGATACTGTTTGAATATTTAAAGAAAATATCTCAGTTATTAACCTAATTTGTTTATTTAATTGTTATATAAAATTGGTAATTTACTTGACCTTTATCGGCCGAGATGGTTTACAATTTGATTTAATAATGGAGAAGGCAAAACTATAGTTGTGTTTATATATTAAGCACTCTAATTAATTTAGAAACCTTTTTTTTTAAATACTATTGCTTAGTGTACGTTGTGTACTCTATTTGAATAGCTATCCCCTCTTCAGAATGATGAGGAGGATAAAATAGTGCTCTTTTACTACTTATCTACCTAATCTTATCATAATAATTAATTAATATACATATATATTATACTTATGATATACATAATGTAAGATAACATATCAGATATTAATAATTAATCTTTAAAACTTTGAAATTTTATTTGTTATTTGTACCTTGTAAGGAAGACGGTAATAAAGATCTCTAAACTAAAACAAATTTCCGGAAAAAGGAAACAATTAGTTGAAGTTAAAGTAAAACGGCTAAACACAGTAAAATACCTGTTAGAAATATTAACAGACACCAATGTAAACAAGTTAACGCCGATGTCTATGCAATGAAAGAGCGAATGCAAGTGCACCTTGGGGTAAAGCGATGACTGATATAGACAAGAGGTACGTTTGTATGCTCCAAAAATAAACCATAGACACAGATCTTGAGCGTTGTCATTCATGTCAGTCATTTGCGCAGAAGCTAATTTATGGGTCTGTTTATGTAGATTGACGGATGGGGGAGGCTGGTGTGTTTACGCGATTAAATAATCGCGCGACTTTTCAACGCAGTTCGTTAAAACATCACTTTGGATGCTCTTTGCCTACTTTCTTCTGTGTTAAAACTGAATACACTTTCGTGATTATGCCAAGTTTAAATACTTACCGCTACTGTATACAACTAATAATTATTCGTATATACATATATACCAATAGTTATCAATACGTAGCTTCAAACATAGCAACAAATAAGATAAAATTATTCGTTCGTTATATCCACGGCCTGTAAAACTTTCATTTAGTAAATATGTATGATATAATTTAGTCAGCATAACGTTTACATTTCTCACAACTCTTACACAATTATATAATGTCTGCGACCCATTATCAACCACATTCATTCTCAACAAAAATAATAAATGAACAAGCATTGAAGACAGAGATGAAAAGCAACGTCATCCTCCGTATCCTACACTCATCACAGGGCAGCATCATGCTGTATACTATGAGATCGTGATCTTTCTTTAGCCTGGCAGATAAGAACAATTCAAATATTATCACAGGAGTCGATTGAATAAATCTGATAAAATCTTATTGTAATTCCGTTAGCCGTAAGTATTAGTTAGGTTTTATAGTGGTAGAGCTACGCTGCAATTTCTAGCTGCAGAATGAATGGGTCAGCTCGACCGAGGCAGGACCGCGCCCTCACTGAATACCAGCCTGAATTAGCAGCATAATGCTGTTGTGTTTCGTCTGGTGAGTGTAGGGATTCGGAGACCTTTATTACTGGTGACGAGGCATTCCATTCATAAAAGGAAATTTCGTAGACGTTACGTATTATCAGGTGAACGGTGGGTTTGTTTAACATAAAATACATTCATTAATGCAATTAAAATGAAGGGAATGGTTTAAGAACACCACTTAATAAATTCGGGTAATTCTACAAGATAACGTAGCACGTAGCACGTTTCATAGTGATATTAGAGATAATTTATATTTAAAATTCATCGTTACTTTACTAAAACTTCGAATGTATTGTAAACAAATACATGGAACTGTAATAATAAATCCGGATACACAATGAAATAAATAAAATTGACATTCTGAATGATTTACAATAGAACACAAATAGTCTGTCAAAATTAAAGAGAAACAAGTCAATTGAGTTGCACATTCCCCACTTTCATTGGTGTCCCCAGTATCCATTCGTTAAAGTTTTTACAAGATTAGTCCTAAAATATTTTAGTTAACTTCGTATCCTTTTTTTTAATTTAATATATATAAAAATTAGGTATACTAAACTTTAGCATGTAAGAATAACATGTTACGAGTCTACTTTAAAAAGATGTGTAATTTTATTTACAAAACAAAATAATTATGACATTTTATTTGATAGTATTTATAATAAAAAAGTTAAGAATACAGATAAAGGCAGTACACAGTGCAGAAAGTTTGTTTCCTTGGTAAAGAAACGTTGTACTTACAAATTACGTATTAGCTAATAGCACGATAAGCACGATATAGCTCAGCTCAACCAGGACAGGAGCATACTTTCATGAAATACTAACGTAAAATAATAGCATAACGCTTCTCCGTTTTATCTTGTTACAGGATGAAGCCTTGTAACTGGTGTAGAGCCATTGCATATTATTCCTTAACGGTTACACATCTGGAGTTTTTGATTCCTTATAGACGATGAATGATGAAAATGATGAATGGGTGCAATGAATTTAAGAAATTAGTTACCATCAGGTAACTGTGTTAGTTTGGGATTAAAGGCAGATAGTAGAATGTCCATCGTTCCTTATTACACAGTACACAAAGATATAAAAAATTGTTACCGTTGATATAAAATATAAATTTTATATAACTTGATTTTGTATCTAAACAAACATTTTAATAGATATAATGACATTAAATATATTATATGTTAATATTATATAAAAAAATAATTCTCTATAACGACTAACTTAACTAAACTTTTGCCCCTAACGTGTAATTTCAAAAAATTGTCCGTGATTTTATAATAATGTGGTTTACTCACAGTAGTAGGTCCGCACCCTGTTTCCACTTATGAGTTTTTGCGGCCGTCTGAGGGACGCAGGGGCGTAAATTGGACCTAACTGATAATTTTGACATTAACCAGTAGTAACTGTCAGTGTTTGGCGGGAACAGCCCGTTTTATGTCAGTTTTTGTTCACGACTGACGAATAACAAATTTACGAACTAGCAATGTACCCTTTTTGTATTGTATGTTTTGTATTCAAAGAAATCAATGGGATTTTAAACTCTCAATAAATGGTAGTTTTATGGTTTTCCGCAGAAGTATAAATTTTAGCTTAGCTTAAAAAACCTTTGCTAATTAACAAAGTTAATTTGCTAATTAACAGTTAATTCAAACACATACGCATTTGTTTTTGTAATGTATATATAATACATTACAAAAACTAACAAACCCTACAAAGTTAGAATAATGTGTAACTTATATTCTATGCTCTGTTTCACGTAGCTAGATTGAAACTAGTTTGGCCAAGTTAACCGACCTATTTTGTTTCAGTAATACCTAATATACTCGTATAAATACATAATACTTATGAAACTTTACTTTTTGCAACTTTGTACACAAAATTGTTTTTCCAGCATATTATCGAATGTTTTAATATAGTATTCATTTAATAGTGTATATCACGTAAAGTAGGTCATAGGTTGAATGATTAGGTTGAGATAACATTGGGTAACTATAAACTTTGATAATTATTTTCGACGGTATCTGAGCTCTACCATAGCAGTACCAAAGCAATAGGTGTTCATCAAGTCAGTTTTTATAATAAAAAAATATCAAGTAAGACAAAAGTATTTCAATGGTAGAGCCACGTTGCAGTTTGTCTTACCGTTTGAACGGGTCGGTTCGACCAGGGAAGGAACACGTCCTCACGGAATACCTGCATAAAATTGCAGCATAATGCTAATGATTCTGATACCCTTATTACTGGTGATGAGGCAATGTATCTTTGTCCTCAAGGGTGACAACGCATCTGCATTATGATTCCTTATCGATTATGTTTGTAGATGTCATGGGTCCCGGGAATTACTTGCAAAACTGTGTTCGTTTGTCACCCTACATACAAAAAAATACAACACAGGAAGACAATATTAATCATTTAAAAAGTCCGGGAAATGTTATCTTAACGTATTACAATTTGTTGAAAACTATGGCCGAATAGTCATTAAAATACAACATTTTAGGGTTCAATTAACCATGGAAGCGGTGTCGTTTTTAATTATTGTTAATCTATAATACTATATAATAATACGCAATAATTTTGTTTATGCTTTTTAAGATAAAGAAAAAAAAATCCGTTGTAAAATTTGTTAGGCAATTGTCAATAAAAATAAATAGTATAAACAGCTTATCGCTTCAACGGATTTTACGATTGTGGCTAGCGTACGCGCAGTTATTTTAAACGTATTTGACAATGTTATTAAATATAAACAATTGAAAAGGTACTTAGAATATTCAGAATTGATTTTGTTTGATTGGTTATTTATGTCTCTTCCTAGTCTGATTTGATTTGAACCTCTAAAAAGTTTAGCAATTAGAAGGAAAGTAATTAAAATAAGTTTACACTTTACGTGTGTAACAAGATATACTCGTATCTGTTACACGTACCTGCTATATGGCAGCCAAACTATGCTCTAAAAACTGATAACCTAATTTTTTTTTACTATCTCCTACCACAAGCTTTTTGGATTTAAGCTTAGTGGAAAAATTTAATTAAAATGGTAGTAAAGCTAAAACCATTAATACTATTCTGTCTTCTATACATGTACACTTAAATACAAAATGTACTATACATTGTGCACTTAAAATAGTTCTTGAGATATCTAAGCACCTTGTAAGAAAAATATCGCAACTAAGGTCATCAATGACTCGTAAGAATTTACCTTCAATACTCACCCCCCAGTTAAGTTTGTTTTCTATATACAACTTCATGTGTCAAACGTTTGTTTTGTACAAAAAAATCTATTAATTGAGATTTAATATCTATTATATCATAAGTATTATTATTCATTATGGAATCAACAAGATTCCCTAAATGATGATGATGATGAATAATAAAAAAAATTATGTAAGAATCTTTTTCAAATGCTATAAGAATCAAATCAATTAAAATCAAAAGAAGTTTCAAAAAAAAAGTAAAGAAAAAAAAAAGAAGTTCAAGTAGGCTTATGCAAAACAATTATGAACGAATATAGAAAGAAAAATATAGAACGGGTTAGCTTTTGTTCTTCTTAGGGATTCTGTCAAGATCACAAATAGATCGATGAACTGTGTGCTTTTTCTATGTAAGTTAATTATAAAATATTACAATCGTAAAAAAATCATGTAATTGTTAGTTTTGTTAATGATTCTATAAAGGTTTATAAAAAAATGAATAAACATTTTATTTACATAATAGGCCTAATGTTTTAAATAATTCCATAACATAGAAGCTGAGCTGCAGATTCAGATCATTTGCCACTTATTCTATAAAAAAAAGAGCAGTTATGACTTTATTATTTTACTGATTGTTTTGTTTTTGTACATTCTAACCCGGTTTATTTGATAACGGTACTCTGTTGTTTGTGTCACTGCTGTACTGTGCATACAAATACATGTATAAATACAGATATAAGTATGGTGCATAAAAAAACTGAAAATCACTTGTCAATATATCATCATCACTTAAAAAAAAGTTGTCACGTACTTGTTGTACACTGCAGTCGGATCCGCAATTCACGTCGAAATGGCCATCTGCTGTTCGGTTCTGAAAATGTAAAAAATCCAATCAGAGCACAGGACACATTTTTTGTATGTAATAAGCGGTGGAAGTTACTTTCTGCGGCATGAGAGGATATTATGGCGTAATCAGTGGAGCACCGTCCCCATGACTTCCGGTGTGACGCCGCACGCGCACCGAAGCGTGCCGTTAATGTACCAATAAGATTTACCTGACTACAAAAAAGTATTGGCTTTTTTGGATAGGTTTGATTCGACGATCTCGATGGCTTTATTTATTCCATCTAAGCAATGAAAATACACAGTGATAATGTAAGGAAATCTATTCCACCTCCGACCGCGACTTTTTTATAGCGAACCCGGTGAGGACAGCAACTCTACTGGTCCCAGATTGCCGTAGCACAACGAGGGTGTTAGGAGAGGCGAAGCTTCCCGTGGGACATGCTTAGATCCAGTTCAGAGCGGTACCAGCGTGTTCCGTAGATCCTCTGGGATCACCTCAATGGCTGAGGGTGGATTATTCTATTGCAAAAAGGGAAATTCTACGAGCACTTTTTTTTCCTAAATATTTTAACACACGTACTATCAAGAAATATCACCGTGTAAATATAGTAATTATCATTATAATATATCTTTGCTTTGCGTGAACTGGAAAAGAATGCCTTTGCAAAAGTCCTCTATTTATAGTATATTGTGCATTAAAGTTTTAACAGATACTAATATAATTATTATTCAGAATGGTATACGAATAATATTACTTTCAACATCAGAGGAGTATCTCGTTAGACTTTTTGCGAGCGTGTGACCGGAACTCGTTTGCACCTATGGGGCTTCAGCGCCGAAATGCGATACCTGTGGTTACGTTTTGGGGATTTTTTTCACAGAAAAACAACAGTCAGTCTTTGGAATAGGATAGTTTAGTATAAGGTTGGAAAATATAATAAGATTATGGCACCAGACTCTTTTAGATGGTTTAGTTAATTATTAGAGAGTATATTGTGAGCGTTCATACTGTGATAAGGATGTGGTAAATATAAGTAGAAAGTTTTAGACAAATCTACAGCTTGTGTAAATGATAAGAGAATATCCGTGCACAAGCATCACAGATATTTAAGAATCAATTATTTCTAATCTCTTATATAATTTTATACGCGTATTTTTATATGAAGTTCATCGATGGGAGAGAGATTACTGCGGCGAAAATACCTTTACATTATGCAGCTATTTTACCCGTATTATGTGAGAACAAAGCGTTTCAAAAGCCTCAACTATAGCGCAATCAGTTTTAGATGTCACGGGCTTGGCTATGTTGAAAAATACTTAAATTATTAATGTATTTATACAGCTCAGGAGAAAATTTGTGTTGAGACTGGTTATAATGGTCGTCATTACTTTTATAAAAGACGAATTGCAAAGCCGAACTGGCATGTGCAGCTTCGGACTCAGACAGTAGTGTTGTATATTAAAGATTTTAACCTGGAAAGGGCCGGGTCCATCAGACAGGGGTTACCGCAACTTTAAATAAGTCTTTAAGTAAGTTGAATACCGCTCGTTGCCTGTTCGATAGCCGATTGCCAACACTTCACCGATACGAGATTGCAACTCGTGAACGAGTAAACCATATTTCCAATATGACTACTATAATACATGTCGAGGTTCAAGGACGGTGTAAGTGCAGGGTAAGGGACAATGCAAGTTGTGTAGAAACATCACTCTATATTTAGCACTATTATTCATTACACTCGGCCGCTAATTGCCGACAATTAGATGAGCGTTGAACCTGAGCTAGAAAACAAACTGAAGATCATTGCAATGCGTCGTCGCCAATGCCCAGTTAATCGCTCGCCTATCAATGTAACAAATTCCGAGCTAGTATACCTATCTTAGTGATTTATTATCAGAATAAAATTTCCATGAGTCTAAAAAATAAATAAAAAATGTAAAAGCACTAAGATATGTGAAGTAAATTCGCATATGTTTAAAGAGAAGGCAACAAAGGGGCCTTTATATGCTCGGAATCGTAGTTCGCGACAATCAATGGGTATATATTTTACGATAATATTGATTCTCTTATTTGGATGAAACGAAGATCTTTGCCTGAAAATCGGGCGTTAGTTCGGACCGCATAGCAATCATATTTGCATAGATGTATGCGATGTGTCTTCATTATAATTTCTCTTTCTCGGTTGGGGACGACCACGCCCTTACAGTATACCACTGTGAAATTGCAGCATAATGTTATATTTCATATTGTAAGTACAGTGATTCCCGTATTACCGGTGATGAGGAATTTCATCTTAGTCGTTAGGGATGACAACGCATATACATCTTAAATTTTCATTGAGACCGTCGTTATCACATAGCACCCCTTGTTTGTTACCCCTAATGTAATAAAAAATATATATAAAAATGTATGTAAAGGAACATGCACGGTGCAAGGTTGTATTGTGAATCATTAAAATTTATATGTTAATTGAATAACACACGAGAAGATATGATATTTTTATTATATTCAATGTTTTGTTATTGTATGATATAATCCGGTTTATTTAATTACTTTAGTCTGTTATTTACTGCAGTGTTGTTTTGTACACATATGTATTTATAAAGCCAGACAATAACAGAAAGTTAAAAAAAATATCATTTCTTTCATTCTACGGTACGAATTCAACGGTAATAGCCCAGCGATTAGGACAACGGACTGAACGCTATCCTATCTAGATGGATTGTGGCTTACACCAAGTCATGTCATGTCTTAGTCCAAGTGATATGTGCGTAGTTCTGTCGTTCTCTAATATTAAACCTTATTTAATGATGAAGGTTAAAAACAAACCTTGGGTTAATTTTATCAAGATGCCCAATAATAAAATCCAACATCTCATTTGTAAACTATTGAGTATTTTAAGTCGGCTGACATATTGATAAAACTTTTGAGATTTTTTTTTGTTAAAACTGCGTTATTACCTTCCTTATTTTATTAAATATTAAAAGCCAGCTTCCTAATTTTATATCACCTAATGTTATATGCAACGAAAGGAATTAGTAGTTTAAATAATTAAAATATATTAAAATATTTTTGTACTTCACGAAATATTTATGTAGATTGAGATTGGATATTTATATCCTTAAGAATACTAAACTATTCAACTTGTCAAATTGTTAACGATGAACTCTTCTAAGTAAAGAACAATTGCGTAATTCTCACGGTTGACAAATAACACAACAGCAACTAGGCGGTTGGTTAAACGATCGCATAAGATGCTTCATCTAACTGCACGATCTTAGTCTAGATTCCGACATTTTCAATGATCGTCTCTGCTTATTTCTTTGCATTGTAAAAGCACAATTGTAAGTGACATTGCTTAGGACACTACGTTTGTTAAAGCTACTATATCCTATGCGCGAAGTAGTTATGCAAAAATATCGAATCGTTTATAAAATCTATCTCATCTATTATCATAGGTGATAAGGTATTACACGATACTTTTGCTATCAATTTAACCTTACCCCTTCAAAAATCAGTAAGATAAAGTTTTACTACCAAATAATTTGTAAACTTGAGTTTTATTACATGGTAGTATCGCCTATTGTATATAAAAGCAAGAAATTTAACATGTTTTACGTTAAATAAAACAACACAATGCACATATTTGTTTGGATAAATATAAAAAATTTTTTTTTTTGTAATACTCTCCAATACTCGTACAGTCATGGGAGTGATAAAAATGCTTTCATTTTAATTGTTTCAAGCGTTTTGTATTACTACACCTATGGGTGAGATGAACTCAATAGAGTTCTTGATCCTCTAATCATTGCCAACAGTGACGTCATTTGCCTTTGTAGTTTATTAATGCAGTGCCTACGCTACAAAGAAATATGGTCGTGAGTATATCTATGTACAAATAGTGTATTAATGTTAAAGTTGTTATTACTGTATGTGGGTCTTCGCTCTAGCTGCCCATGCTCGCTTCCTACTTAGAGCAGTAAATTAACGCTAATTCATCCGTTTTGTTGGTTTATCGCTGGTAAAACAAAAACTCCGAATAATCTAAAACGTTAATTGGATTATGCATGAAGTAAAAATTACTTATTCCCTTCCTTTAACGGTATAAACATAGTAAGATAGTTAATCGTAGAAAAGCCAAACAGTTTTTTTTTGATATAACATTTTTTATGTGAGTATTATTTTTAATAAAATGTTAGAAATACTTTTAAATTAGATCAAAACGAATAATTATTATATAAAATTCAAAGAAATAAAAGGAAATAATAATACGAAATAGGTCAACGTATACCATTTTGTGTCAGACAGCAAAACGCTAAACCTAGAATGGTTTGAGTAATAAAATAAATAAAATTAATAAATAGTAATAAGAACCTGTAGCGTAGATTTAAAAAAGTATTGAATACAAATGCAAACCTGGAACGGGCATTTTTCATTGCAACGAGCAACAGCTTCCGCTCCAAATTTCTCGGTGATGGAACTATAATCGCTGCCAATTGGCCAAGCGGACAAAGCCAATCCGAGCAGCGACAACACTAGCCATTTGTGCCAATTCAGCGGTCTCATTGTGCCCACCGGCCTTTGCCGTCGAGCCCACTCTTGCGCACCGTCACGATAAAACGACCATTGTTGGGTCTAAGTACAATTTAATTAAAAAAAATCTTTATCTGTTTAAACTTGAAATGTCACAGATTATTAAAAAATATTTGTAAATATAAAAAATATGTGATTTGTACACGCGCGTAAATCAACATAACGTTCGTAGATCGATACGGGACGTTAGATTAGGTGCGCGGACGCATCGAAAGCTGGTCGCGGACTGAGCGATCGCTCTGCCCGTCAGCTCTACGCAACGCTACGGCTGGGCGCTACATTCATTAAGCCCTTACCTGTTTATTGTCGCACTGCACTTACAAATTAGAAAATCGCTCTTCAATAAATAAGGAATTAAAATTATATTATACTACTATGATAAAATATTTTACAATATCCTTATTAGTAAAAGTTTGTTAACAGAAATTTTATTATAATATAATATTTTAAATAATAATTATACTATTTCAAAATAGTAGTGTTTTGCAATATTCTATTTCTATGAATCATGAATAGTTTTCTTCGATTACAAGTGCTTAGAGGTAATACTTCGCTATAGAGTTGATAGGTTATTATACGGTTTTTCAATGTTACGTCTCAATGAACTCGTATCTGTATACGACGAAAATAAATTAAGTTGACGAATATTTTTTTATATTTATAAAGTGTTTGGAGTATTAAAGTATAGGTATGTAGTTTTACATTAATTTCCCGTTAGAAGTATCAACCTACTGTTGTTTATTCAACATTTAATTTTGATTAGTAAGAAACATTTAGTTTTAATAGTTTTCACAATTATTACCAAAAGAAAGCGCATATTAAACATTTAATTCATAAGATCATATAATATAATAATAAAATGTTTATTGCACCAAACATCCGTATTTAAACAATATGTTTATAGATAATTAAACAAAAACAATTATTGCGAATATTATACGTTATTTAATTGATCAATGATATAAACAGAGCAGAAAACTCATGACGTGTTTTATTTTAGGAGAGTCTATGTCACTTTGCCACTATTTTTAGCATAATGATGATACTGCTCTGAAATCTAATCAAGAGTGATGAGGTTTCAGACCGACCATCATACGATCAAGACCTGGCTGTATGGACTAAAGTCCTTTGCCTTTCCCATTAGGGATAAATTAATATCATCATCATCAAGAGTGACTATATCGTAATATAGCTATCGAAACCTGCACCTGAGTAAAGATCTCAGAAGCGAGATAACATCCTAAATACATTATTATATTGTGACCTAGCTTCTGGTCAGTTTGTTTGTGTATGTGGTCTACAAACGCTTAATTAAAAGCCTCGAACTTTAAAAAGGATAAGTTTCATTTGCGTGGTACAAAAAGTGTGCCTGCAAAACAGTATATTACATCAGACCACTAACATCTTCCTTTCTCTGTTGACCTCAAACTATAGCCCCCAAATATAAATTAAACTAAGCCAAACTGATCTATACTAAAATCATGTATGTTTTTAAATTTTAATAAACATTATAAGGAAATAAATCAATAAATTGTTTTAGACTTCTACGTTGAATATTTTTTTTTAAATAGATATTGTGTTTTAATCTTCTTTCCACTATCAAAGATAGCCACGATAGAAAGAAAAATTGAAAACGTTCTACGGAAAATTGGCAAAATCGGAAAAAAATTAAAGTTATTTTTCGTGACAATAACTCACAACTTTACAAAACGATTACAAACAAATTTATTTTTTAAGAAATTTGAACAGGACAACCTCTGTCGCATCAGCTAGTTCTACAATAGTTTTTATAGTAAAAAAAACTCGGTAGAAATAATAAAACAAACGAGTAGGTAACAACCCGGATACTCGGATTTCTAAATCAAAAACCAGGGACTTAAAATTTTCACGAATTATAATAGTTTTGGATAACGATCTCGTACGGCACCCGGGGACTAGGAATCATAGTGTAAGACGACCCCCAATAAATGGCGCGACGACCTTTACAATTTTGCGGGAAGTCGATGCATGCTGGTGGCCCGGGATCGTCCGATGTAGCAATGTGTGATGGATGCCTATGTTCTGGAGAAATTATAGAAAGGGTGTATTGATGATGATGATGATGATGAAAGCTCTCGTCAACTACCTCGAATACATCAGCGCATCGCTTGGTGCCAAATTGTGATGTATAAATCTAAATTCTTGAAGTCTAAATTCAGTCCATAGTATCTGTGATTATAGTCAATTTCAAGTGATTATAATCCAATTCAGATAAATGTGATTATAATCAAATTCTATGGACTGAATTTAGACTTTCAGTATGCCTAGGTGTAGTACTGAAGAAAATCCAGGTAATGGGGAACACAACTTTATTCTTTCTCACGACCTTCTCCTCCAACAGCTCAAGTCAGAATGTTCAACCGACCTTTTTCTACCTCCCAGCTTTTCGATAATTTTAACGACCAACTGACAAACTAAAGTGTTGCCAGTGCAAAATATTCGAATCAAATAGTTAATGGCCCGGAAACTAATTTTTATGGGTTCCAATTTAATTAAATAAGATTGTTAATTAGCCAACCCAAACGATATGTTATACATTCATATACAGATAGTATACAAATTGTTATACTACTTATAACAACATTAAAATCTTTTGCTAGAAACTTTTTTTTGTCTTTCTCTTTATCAAATTGCCATTGATTTTTGTCAGTTAACCTCGTTGGCCCCGATTCTAGTTTTTATTATGCCGTAGATCACAGTAAGTAACAAGGCCGTGGAATGGTATGAAGGCGACGTATCAAGTACGTAATACTGCGAGTTCAATTAATTTAACTATCTACACAGTTCAACTTCCCACGCCGATGCTACATTCCAGACTAGAGACGATTTCATTTATATCACTGATTCCATTTTATAAGGAAGTTTTAAACAAATCTAATTAATAATTGTGTTCAATCTAATGTGGGTTCTTTTACTTACATATTCAAAGTTTTAAATTTATATTTTACTAGTATGTATGTGTGAAATAAAATAAAAATTGATGCAACATAATTAATTAAATTTTAAAAAAAAGTAACGTAAATGTATTAATCGTATAAAGGATAACAAACAAGCATACAGTTCACCTGATGGTAAGTGATTCCCGCGGCCCATGACCTCCAAATTCAACTTCGTTAAGCATACAATATGCAAATACATTATCGCCCCGTATGGCTAAGATGTATTCCTTTGCCACCAGTAAAAAGGGTCTCCACACTGACCAGTCGATACGTAGCAGCGTTATGCTGGCGTTCCGTTAGGGCGTGATCCTGCCAGGGACGAGCCGACCCATAAATGCTGCTGTTAGAAACCCTGCAGCATATGCATCCCAGTGCAGGGCATAGGCATCTTAAGTGGAGATTGTTTTGGAGTATAGTCCACCAGATGGCTCCACTACAGATTGTCTAATTTGTTTCTTAGACATGCAGGTTTCATCTAGAAGTTTTCCTTCACCGCCAAGCACGTGGAAAATAAGCAATTAAACTACAATTACCAATTCCATTGGTGACAGCAGCAGGCAATTTTTTTTAATTACATTAAGTTCACACGAGCACAAACGAGCTCACAATTCACCTGACGGCAAGTGATTCCTGCGGTCCATGACATCTACATTCATCCTTGACAAGAAATCATAATACAGATGCGTTGTCACCCTTGAGAACTGAGATGGAATGCCTCGTCGCCAGCAATAAAGGTCTCTAGATCCCTACACTCACCAGACGAGACACATTATGATGCTATTTTACACTGGTATTCTGTGAGGGCGTGGTCCCCGGTCGAGCAGACCCATTCATTCTGTAGCTAGAAACAAACTGCAATGTAACTCTACTACTGTCCAAAATATACTTGGCATGTATTCATTTGCCTGATAATGCCTGTACAAATCTTTAATTACTATAAAATTAATACTATAAAATCAAAATTATTTTAATATTTAGAGAAAACATAAAACAGCTAGGCCAAGAATCAGCGCGGACTGTCATAGTTGCCAATTTAGTAACTGAAGTACAATTTATTATTCCAACTTAGCTGTAACTTTTATACACAACTTTGATTTAGCGAAATAAACTCACACTGGGAGGCTCAAAGCAAAATGATTTTATTTTCCTTCAGTCAACGCTGACGCTCACAGATTTACACTAGCGTCGTCATAGCTCAATCAAAATGTCGGCGACGCATGCGTATTTACGAAGATTGGTACGTTGCGTATCCGATATTTGCATTTCCATGTATATACGACAGGCTTAACGCACCTAATTTGTTACACTTCTACCTACACTACCTGTTATAAAAGCCAAAATACATATTCATGTCTGTCATGAGCTAAAATCAAAATGCTACCAGTATAGATTTTGTAGACACCTCAACAGTTATAAAGAAAACAAATTACAAGAATAAATAACAAAAGTTTATCTGACTGATATATTAACAATCTTTGTAAGGCAAATCTATCCATCTAGATGGTGCGCACTTTAATAAGAATAAACAAAATAAGCGTATATCCTGCCATATCTTATCTTCACTAATAATAATTTCTTCAGTCTCTTTTACTCATCGGACTTTACAGCAAGGCTAAGTTTTTACGCTGGTCCGTAACAGCAAAGTCATTCTCCGGTTGAAATGACCCTATTTGTAGCATGAATTGTGTGTTATGTTAGTTTATTTTAGTTAGTCATGTTGTTCCGTGTCATGTGTATCCATATATTTTTTAACCCATAAAATACGTACAATTAAACAATTACCACATAGGGGAGATTATCGAGGCTTTTAGAGTCGTAATTGTCGAGACAGTAGCGTTACTGACAATGTTTGTTGTCTATGTAGTGTCAAAAGATTTTAAGTTAACACAGATTATTAATTTATCATTTATCAAAATCCTCGCGTCACCTTACAGATTTTTACAATATCCACGTAAAATGGTCTGCCAATTCAATGATGAATATAATGAATGAGACCGAGCCGCCTCTTTGGATATTATCAAACTATTTTTAATCATAATATTTTTTTTTATTATAATTACTCTTTATATTTAAATTATTACTAATTTAATTATAGTTACTCTTTTTTGCATAAACTTTAAAGAAATTGGGGTTCACAATTATATTTTTTTACATATGTATACATAAACAAAATATGTGGAAAAAAAACATATTTAAAAATGCTATAGCTATCTTTCAAGGGAAATCATCGTATTCATGTGATAATAGGTTGCGTGACTTATTATTTGCTTCATTATTTTTAAACATTTTTCATATTAATGCTATTTAAATTGTATTAATACTGCTATTATTGTCCAAGTAGGAGCAATAATTGGAGGCACTTGCCCGTGTCAGGGTAAGTGCCTTACGATCAAAGTAGAGGAATTTCATATGACACAATGTCATAATACATTTATGTGAAATACCAAAAATGAATAATATATTCGTAAATAATGGTTTCAATTACGATTAGAACTCAAAAACAAATATTTAATGCGTTGCGTAAACATGTAGCGCCATCTATTAGATACCGTGAAATACAATTCGAATATGACACTTTAACATACTGTCATAGAGACATACCTAAATAAACTGATATTGTCACACAGTGTATTGCCATAGATGTCGCTACGAGGTTAAAAATCGTTTTCTTGTTTGTTATGTAATGAGTGGAAAATAGCCAACATACAATGTTTCAATTTTATGCCCATATTATGTACATCTTATAAAGGTCTTATACCCGCACGGTAAAAGTCAATCTCTCTCAATATTGTTTTCAACAAAAGACACATTTATCTTCAATAAAAAAAGAATAGAAGTGTCTATAATTTCTGGGGACTTTTAGCCTTGATATAATTCTTACGAAGTATAACTATTTTTAAAAAATTGGAAAAAAATATGGTCAATGTAAAATAACTATAGATTTTTATATAAAGAACTCTGTTTATTAATTAAAACGCTTATGAGCAGCAGGCGGGCAGGGTTGTGGTGGAGATAGAGCGGGATTGAGAAGGGCAAACCTAGATGCGAGCCGATTCCGAACAATTTATGAATGAAATCGCAAACAATTTTGCCCATCATGTCATGTGAAATCAAATAGTTTATTTGCCAGAATATGGTACAAATGGTGTTACAATAGATCATTGAACGCACAAGTATATTCTACCACGTATGGCGTGCAAATATTATGATGAGTTTATATTTAAAACTAAATTATAGGATCACAATATTAGTCGTAAATTACTTACTTTATTATTTCATTCTATATATTCATATACTTAATTTATTATTTTTCTTAGCTTTAAAGACTATCTGCCTCTAGTGAACTACCCCATATAATTATGCCGTATCTCAGAATTGATGATATGATGATATTTAGGCTTGATGACATATAAGGTGTATCAATACAGTGTATAATTCTCCTTAATACATAGACAAACCGATCTGTTTTATTGACAATTTTCTCTATTTATTGTTTTCCCACTGCAATGTTTATCTACGGTTATGCCTAAGAATACACAATCACAAACACTTGAAAGTTGATAATTTTTGTATTGAATGTTCAATTCGGGTGTAAAGTCTGAAATAGTATAATGTTTGTTTTTCATATTCATTCCAATGCGAGCCACCAATAATGTGTACAAACCATACCACCAAATAATCCATTTTTTCTGGTAATTATAATATAATGGTATATACTCTTTAGTCATATGGGGATAGTGATAAAATTCTACGTGTGTAAAATTCTACTTTCACCGATCTTACCATAGCGAGAACGAATCATATCGAACTTAAATGACCAGTGTGTATATATGTCATAGATACAGTTTTTTTTTTAATATCTCATCTGACAACTCATTTACACATGATATTAAATGCAGACTACGGCTTACGACATCCATATCCATCCACCGATTCAAGATTCACATGCTTTATCCCTGAGGATTAAGATGGAATGCCATGTTACCTGTACATGAGTGACCCGATTGCTGTTAAAAATAACGTAAAAACGTGAACCTTCCTCGGTCGAGGTGACGCATTCATGTTGTAGCTAGAAAGTACCTGTGGCTGTACCACTGTTGTGTCGAGGTTTTATTACAAGATGTTAATATTGTTGGCCATTGTTTTTCAACGGAATCTTGATATGTTTTATTCCTGTAAGAAATTGTCAACAGATCCTCTACTTGACATTTCTGTGAGATTAGTTATTTATAGTTGTATATTTATTTATTATATCTGTTTTAATACATTAAAAAAACCATTTGCACAGTTTGACTATGGAAACCACAAGGTCGCACTCCAAGTTTTACGGTACTTCCGTAGGCTTACTTACACGCTATTACATATTTTAACATAAAACATATAATTATGTAAATTCTTCTTTAATGAAGAGGATATTTTTTATTGCTGTCTAATATCTAAAGGTAGATTAATAAGTAAACACGTTGAGCGTTTCTGAAATTTACGTGAAGATACTGTTCTTATGTCCTATACAATCCTTGTACATATGTTAATTAAGTAGAAGTTCCGTGTATCTCATTAGTTTGAATTTAATTTGAATTTGATAAGATATTTACAAGGCTGACAAAGTCACAAATTCTACTTATAATAGTCCATTTTTCTAAAACTTGTATACGTTTTAATTTATGTATGGTATATATTATATAATCATAGTTATAGATTAATGATTTGCAATTTTCATTAAACAAAAAATATTGCATTTCTGCAACAACGTTTTAGAATGTTACATAACAAGATGAATAATGAAGGGGTCTGTGCGAGGGAAGGAGACTGGAGACTTTTATTACTGGTGACGAGGCGTTCCATCACAGTCCTCAAGGGTGACAACGCATCTGCATTATGATTTCTTGTCAAGGATGAATTTAGATGTAATGGGCCGCAGGAATCACTTGCCATCAGATGAACTGTGTGCTTATTTGTTATAAAAATAATAATAATAATGATAAAAGGACCAAACCTGCACATAATTATAAATAGAAGAACTACGTTTCCTACGATGACTGCAAGAAACTGGGGGCCTTATTACTGGTGATGAAGCATACCATCAGGCAGGCATTCCTCTGCAGTGGCAACGTATCTGCAATATGATTCCATATACACATAGTTACTAGTTAACTATATGCTTGTTTATCATCCCCTAAATTAAAAAAAAAAAACCGAATATAATCTAAAATACATGGCGTCTGCAAATCTGTATTAATGGCTTCAATTTATAATTGTCATCGTGAGAGCAGCTATTATTATGTTAGATCACCGTTCATAGGTTTTTTTTTTTTAATTACTATCAAAATATTTGCATTTTAGGACCTCGCTAATGCAGTATCTATTCTCCTTTTTTTTCGGGCTGATGGCCGCTGTTAGCTCGAGGGCTGTTAGAGTTTCGCCGGGTTGAGAGCGCTTATGGCACTCAGTTGAGACCTCTATTAGTGGCTACCCAGAACACGGGCTCCCAAGAGGGAGCATCGGCTTGGACCGCTACCCTGTTTCGCGAGAGCTGTCTGACTCGAGGATGCCCAAGAGGGCAATCTATTCTATCTATATTTTTTTTCGTTTAATAATTGAACCCAGAACGGATACTGGTTGCTGATTGCGGACAATGCAGAACCCTAAACACTAGATCACGTGGCTGTTACTACCCAATTACTAATACGTCATGCTATCTTAGTTCTAAAAGGCAAAGCATTAGCGTCTTGATTCTTTATCGAATACGAATACTGCTGCTGTCGGATGAGGTGATTTTAGATGAATTGTTTGCATTCTCATTCCATAACAAAAAACATTGGTATAATCAAGTCACGGCTTGTTTTGACATGTAATAAGAATTAGTCGACCCAACCAGCATAACGAGGCTGTGTATAGTGAGTGTAGGGATCCTCAGACCCAATTGCAAGTGTTGAGGCATTCCATCTTAGTCCTAAGGTGACAACGCATGCATATCGTATTGTGTAAGACGGTCACGGGCTATAGCGTTCTATTACCGTCAAGTAGACTGATATCATCAAAAACTGCATTGTCTAATCCGATTATTCCCAATGAGTCACTGCGGAACACGTGCCTCCCACACAGATTAAGCGAATCTTGATTTTAAGTCAATTGATAACTTACATACACTACAGGTGGTTACTCCATTTGATGATGATGATATCATCCTAAACGATGAACTGAACAGGATATAGTATAAAATCATTTACGCAAACACATCAGTACTAGTTCGTCATGCTCTTCCCTAGTTCTACGTAATGCATGTGCAGTATAACCAAAGAATGGCTTACATGCAGTGGGACAACGGACCATGCTGTTGCTAGAAATTAACGGCAGCGTGGCTCTACTACAGTTACTATTTGGAATTACAATGATAAGCACATTGTTCACCTGGTAATTTTTCCTTGCAGTTCTGTAGATGCTGGCTCTGCAGCTGTAGAAGGAATGTCAGGTGCACACACCGCACATAATGTAACAACACACAACCTATTAGCTTGTGTATTTTACACAGTTCAATTCAATTAAAACATCATATGTCACCGGTCGCTAGCACGGTTGGTTCGAATAGGTGCAATGATATTTGTGAAATCGAAGCATATTAATCTTGCCATAACTATTATAAAATTATGTCTACTGTCAAAATACGATTCAGACGTCATTCCATATTTAATGGAAAATAACACAACTAAGGCGTTTATCTATCAATACGTATATTACTACGTAGATACTTTTAGAGACACCATTTGTCAGAGAGTTCATGGATTTGGTTTATTGAAAGTTATTAGGATACTTGACATTACATAAACTTAGGACTTTAAATACTTTTTTTTAATAAAGAGAAGGCAAACAAGTTAGCAACTCAGCTGATGGTAATTGATTACCACCGCACACGAACATTCGCAGAGAAGTTTTGCGTTGCCGGCCTTTAAGAAAGTACTAGATATCCGACAATAATCGGTCAGTATCATAAAAGAATACACAAAACAAAGTACTATCGAATCGTGAACCTCCTTCGTGATTGGAAACGATTACAGCATTAAACAATCACACTGGCAACTAAGTGACAGTTACTATGACAGTAACAGACCGTGCTCGTTGTCACCGAATATCATAAAAAACGCAGACAACAAAAGACCCATTACTCCAATTCAAAAGAAACTCTCGTATTTATATAAATTACAAATAACATAACACAATGTACTGATTTAATATAAAACCGTGGACACTATAATCATACTACATTGAATTAATTATAACTTGTAACTGCCACACATGCATACCTAGTATGACCATAAGTTCTGTTAAACATTAAAATGCATATATATATAAAAGAACACTATAATCATTATACATACATATTTATCTAAAATAAAGCGATTAAATAAACACAATTTTGCACCAAGTAAGCTTATAAAAAAAATAAAGCACATATAGGAAATTTATTATTTCTTATTTTAAAATTCTTAAACATTAAACATTATTTGAATGCAAATAACATCTGATATTTATTTCCCCATTGTATTTGTGTATATATGTATTATTTATATATATTTTATATATTTATGTGCATAAATTTTAATATGTATAATGTATGTACATATTTATGTATATTTGTAAATTGATGTTTTTATAGACTTTTTATTTTTGCTCGTACCAACATTTTCTCACACTGACCCTGGGTTGACAAGCAGAGATCATGAGAGCCACTGGGCATTAAGTCCGCCCCAGTACACAGTATAGCTTATTTAAAACAAATAAATGAATAAATGCTTTTTCAAAATCAATCGTTGAGAGGTCAATCAATCGATAACGTCAAGAGGTTGAGCCACAGTTTTGGTCTAAAGATTTCTCGAAATACCTAATTGTAGTAAGTTGTGATACTTGTACTTGGAGGTACAAGTTGTACAAATACTACGTGTACAACTTGTGATATCTATAATGGGCGACGGCCAAGAAATCGGGATCATTGCATGATCGAGTTTTACTGGTAAGTCTACACTATATTTTTGAAAAATGTACCACTAAAGGTATAAAATTTGGTCGAATAAAATATTGAGGAGTACCTCCCACCATACCATGATTAATGAAGGACGATCACCACGTCGAACTTTTTCAACAAGTTATACCTACATTCTTATATTACTTTGTTGTGGTGTTCGACAATCATAAAAAAGTATCTTAAGCTCCAGAAACTGAACTTTTGAATATATCATGTCACTAACAGTAAGCAAGTAGCTTCAGGTCTTGTTTAATAATTCCTTTATTATTAATTTTTTTTCATAGCGAAAAATGATCTGTCAAATCGTAGTCAAAATCTGTCTCACAGAAAAAAAAAACTTTTGTAATTATACCATTATTTGTGGCCAGACTAGTTAAGCACAAACACGTGTATTAACGCTAGAGTTATCTCCTCGTTTAAACATGCACGTAATAATACTACGTCAAATTATAAGATATTTTCATCTAAGGCACTGGTACAACAAATAACATTATTTTGTGCGTAAAATATAACCCTTACGTTAGAGAACCATTTATTAAACAGTGGAACTGTATAGAGCTGTATAGTTATAAAAAAATAACAAACCTTACAGCTTGTTGATTAATATGCTGTTCGTTCTTTATACTCTAATGAAAGTTTTTTTTCTCTGTATTATATACAACACAAACCTCACATAAAAAAGGAAATTTAGAAACACTTATGTACATAGAGTGCGGTCTTTTATGCAGGCGTCGTCGTTCCTAATAGTAAAAAGAAAAAAACAGGTGTGTAGTCAAAGCAAGCATTTACTTAAATAATTACTAGCCTCAGATCTATAGAATAAAATAAATAATATCGTATCATTACAGGCGGATTTAATCGCGCCAGTTTATAAGGCTTAAAACCCTGCAATGATTGTCTTCCCGATACTATTAGATAGATCGAGATTCAAGATGTCTGAAATATTTTTAATAAAACAATATGTAACTTGGAAACGCGACTAAAGTTAAAATTAATCAATAATAATTAGCTGTAGAACCTTATATAACTAAAAAAATACTAATTATTATTGTAATTATTTTTCCGATTGTTGATTACTACTGATATGGAATTATGAATTCTACCCTCTTTTTCGCATTCATTGTCACAAATATGTTATTTTGTAAATTTCAGAAAACATCATCCTATATCGATGTTAAATTTATACTGTCATAGGAAATTATGTTCTAAAAACAGAAGAACCACTTCTGTCACACTTCGCTACTTCGCCAATTGCCACTTTGAACAACAGCACAAATTCTACGATTTAATAAGAATGACAACTCAATTAATACTTCATTACTGCTCATGCCATGTATATATAATAAATATTTATGACTTTTACTTATCTACATGTCAAAAAACATTTCTAATGGGCTACAAAAAATGGGCTAATAATAAGCCCATTTTTTGTACACTGCTGAAAATAAACTAAATTTTCTTCAAAGCAATTCCGAAGCCTGCATCCAATGATATTTCCCGTACCTAAGCCGTTCGTCGTTCTTTTTCGTTGTGTAAAACACACTAGACAGCTATTACATTTGCCAAAATTTTGTTAGAATAGGGAAAAATCATGTTTTCACAGTATTTTGTGTGGTGTGCGAAAGAAACTATATTCAGAGGTTTGTAGTATTTGTGGTATTGATTCCTTATCTAAGATGGGTGTCTTGGGCTGGAGGATTCCCTAATAAGCCAATAAGTATACGTACGATCATTAAAGAGCGACAGTTTAAAAGATAGTTAGCTCTATACTTCGCTAGTAAAAAAAGTATCTCAATAGCCTATTGGTTTAGAATACGAAACGTCTGCAAAACTTAAGGTTGTAGGTTCGAATCCACCATTCGACTAATGTGAAACGTCGTGAACCTTCTACTAGCACAAGCATTTTCACTTAGTTAACCGGAAAAGTTAGTGGTTAACCGGAATATTAGTAATGGTTAAAAGCATTGCTAATAATTAAAATAAAAAAAAAAAAAACAATAGTAAAATATTATTCAATTTCAGCGCCTAGAAACATTTAATAAGCTGTAATATAAATAAAACACGTCTCAAAATCTCTATAAAATTCTCTGAGTGATTAAGAACTGAAGAAAAGCATGAAGCGTTTTTTTTAATAACGGTGATTCATCACTCATCATGTAACACGATACAGGTATTGTCAACCGCAGATTAACATTTGTGGTTATAGAGCGTAAGAACCTTCATAAATCTAAACTTCTTTGCATAGGTATACAAATATGTTATTAAAAAATAATGATGTACTCGTACATTAATTTCTTACATGCAAATATACATAATAATTTATATTTAATAAATATCCATACATGCTAAAGCCTAATTAAACATTCAATGTGTCATTTTCTTTTTTTTTGAACATGCCACAAAAGTCAATACGGGCGTTTCAATAAGCGAGGGATTTTTTAGTAACAAGACACCATCTTAATGCTCAGAGATGATTTGATACCTTATCCATAACGTATCAAGAAGCGATATACCTCGGAGATAACTTTTAATGAGAAGTGGTCCCTCGTTTGATACAGTAATTTATAAAACAAAATATAATCTAAATCATCAAACAATTAATGCGTAAATACACGCAAATTTTGTTCTTCAAATGATAAATTCAGTTTGAACAAGTGAACTACAATTATCAACATTGGCCTTTCACGGGTATGACACTAATTGGTTAATTTACGATAACTATTACAACAAAACACCTAGTATGCTTAATTTCACTTCATTTCACATGAGGGTACTAATCAGGTACTTGGCTGTAGCCTATGATTATGCATCTTTGTAAAATCAGCTTTTAGTCTCAAATAACTAATTTATAGATTTAAGTAGACTTCTAGAATTCTATATCGACGCTTTAACATACTTTTTAGTTTTAGAATTAAAATTAAAAAAAAATTATTACTCTTATTACTTAAAGTTGCAAAGTATTAGGAAAAAATGCATAGTATTAGTATGAAGCGACTAGCAACACTATGTATTACTATATTTAATATGAATTAACGTTTAATTTCTCATTTAAAAGTAAAGACGGAAGACAATGGAATAAATATATTCTATATAACAGCTATTTCGACTTAATACATTTATATAGTAGTATATCATAAATATATTTAGATAGCACATATATAAATGTTTATTGCGACACTATAAATTGAATGGCAACTTGTAATAACGCGGTAAAGATGAATACCGAATCGCGTCATGTATAAGCGGGTTCTTCACATTTAACTACTTTTTTCTATGATATTAGACAATAAGCACACCTAAATAACTAAATACAATATGTAAAAGTACATGGCACCAGCTGCCAGTGACATTCATATTAAAAATGACCCTGACGACTTAGACAGATGGCCTCGTCGCCAAGTATAAGTTATCTGGTTACTTTTACTTATACGACGCAACAACCTCTGCTTTGTTAGAAGAAGACTTAATAAATTAAATAGACTTAATTTAATAGATAGATTTTTGTAGCGCTAAGCGTATGTTCTAATTATTTTTTATAAAGCACGGTCCCACCCATTTAGTGACATTCCTCAAACATGAGAGGATCACCATTCTATTCCTTGAGAGCTTGTCCTCAACTTCTTTTACCATAACTATTGTGGCTAACTTAATGTTTAAGGTAATAAATGGAATGAAGTTCTGATTGCAATTAACAAAAGTATAACTAAATAATTAAATAATATAATAAAAGAAAACATTAAATAACGATAACACTTTTCAATTATTTCTAGATCTATTCTTTTTTCACTTTGTAAAACGACTACAAATTGTAGAAGTACATCTCTACTCGAACAAACTGGTTTTTTTTGGCAGAATTTCTCATCCTTTTTATAGTATTCAGACAAACCGCCCAAATAGTAATATTTTTTTTTCAATTCAATTTATAATATTTTTGATTGAACGAACCAAATAAAGTTAACCGAGAGAGTACAGCTGTATGGATATACAGATAGATATAGTAATGTTTGTCGCAGACAGTAACGTTTTGTCGAGCATAATCTTCTAGAGAGCGAGCAATTAAACAAAGCTGACAGTACGTAGATACCTGATACTTAAGCCGTGGTGTTTGTTATCAGTAACACGATAAAACCGAGGCAAATGTCATGTTTTAATTATTGCAGCTAATTATTAGCTCCAATTCAATACAAATGGGATAGTGTCAGGAATAGCAAGTTTCCAATCGTTTGCGGTAAGATATATTTTCCTTACATTATCTATTGGTTTCTCTATAATATAAGTCCTAGAAATCAATTTTGACTATTCCCAATTTATATAACTATGAAATGAAGAGAGAGAAAATATGCTTTTATAACACAATATTTAATTTTAATGCAATAAAAATAATCGGATTTGAAACCAAATTGAAGTCATGTAACATATACTATAAATATAAATATGAATATTATTTAGCGGTTTTTCTTTGACATAATATAAATTTAATTATAAATATAATTATAATGTTCAAAATAAACAACCCATGAGTACTTGGATAGCATCCAATTGTATTTTCTGCTCGTGCAATCGCGTGCAGTGTTACCTAACGGATAAAGTTCTTATTTAGTTCTTGAAAGACCATCTCATGCGAACAAACGACATTCACGCATGATAAAGTGAAATAAATTATTGTCTTAAGAAACAGTACCCCTTTATTAAATAAGACCTCACGTATAATACAATAATTGTAAATTTTATACTTCTTATCAGTGTAGCCATAACGGCATTCCGGTCTCAATTTAGATAAAAATTATATAGTAGTAACTGCACAGATAAAGGATTTTATTATATAGAAACTTCATAGAAAAGACTTGTTGGCTTAATACTGAAGACATATCTTTATTGTTTGTGATACAGAGTGCGAGCTTCTCAACGTCTTGCGAAGATGCCGAAGGATATGGTAAATCGAAAGGTAAAGAACAAACACAATATATTAATATTTAATATAAATTTCAAAACATACATTCTTTATTTTTATACACGATGGGTTATATAATTATTTCTCTTCAGCTCACTTGTTTTTCTGAACTACAGTGTTACAGTGCTATATAAGATGTTTTTATAAACATAGCCTTTGAATAGAAAGAAATATTGATGATACAACTATTTATTGCATTTATGACATTTTTAAAACCTACAAAAGAATACTTGTCTTATCTAGCTTATTCTATTAATTTTAAAACAAAGTTATTAATATAGTACAATACTGTATTTCTGAATTTAATATGTATCCTTCCATACAATCGATTTTTGCCGTAAATAATAGCAACTCTCCAATATATACAAGATGGTATCGATCTAATACGTATATATATATATATTTTATCGCAAACGTATTTTTAAAATGTGTAATATATTCGTCTAATAAGTAGATGTATTTAATATAATTTGTTTTAACCCAATGCGACTTTGATTCAAATTTTAAAAAAATGTAAATAATCTATTGCCTGATCTTTTCACAGATATAATAAGTTGGATCTTTGAATAAATAAATTAAATTACTTAATAACTGTGATTTTGTACCTCTAAGGAAAGAAAGATTATGACCATGTACAGTTTAAATATTTGGCTATACGTCAAAATAATAAAAAAGTATTCCTTGCAATAATAATACAATATACGGTAATATATCAATAAGTCGTTATTTGAAACAAAACAAACACACGCTTCCAAGTAAATTTATTAGAAAATTTAACAAATTAAGACGAATTGAACACACGTTTTTATAGGATGGCGGCACGTCTGGTCTTTATTGGATTTGTCCTAGTTTGAAATGCATGCAACGTCGTCCCGATAATTCAGATCCTATTTCGAAGGTACGAGAACAATAGTATTAAGCTATGGGGCAGACCGAGCTTGTACGCGGTGTCCGGAATAAAAAGCCATGTTCGTTTCTTAGATGTTCATGTACTCGAATATCTACGCTTTGGGTAATGCTTATCAACAGGACGTTGTTTGTGTTTTATATATGTATCAATAAATTTACTGACTTACAGTGTTTTAATACTTTACTATGGCAAAGGTGAATATTGTAATGTAGTATGTTTGTCGTCATAAGAGTACCTTAGTATTGTTTTCGTGCCGTAACTTTAATGAAGAGACGTCAATAAATTGATTTAAAATTATACAAATAAATAAAAGTATTTTTTCTAGTTCTGAATCCATTGTCGCCTAATCGTGTGATTGTCTGTTCGCTTCTTAGATGTTCATATGCTCGAATATGTACGCTTTGGGTGATGCTTATCAATAGGACGTTGTTTTTGTTTTTACGATCAATATGAATAAACCCATAATTTACTGGATTACCGTGGTTTAATACTTGAATTTGGCAAGGTGAATATTGTAATATCTTATTGTTTGTGGTCATACGAGTACCTTGGTATTTTGTTAGTACCGTAACTTTAATGAAGAAACGCTAACAAATTGATTTAAAATAACAATACATATAAATGAAAGTATGTTTTCTAGTTCTGAATCCATTATCACCTTATCGCGTTATTGTCTGTTCGTTTCTTATATATTTATATAGCCGAATATCTACGCTTTGGGTGATGCTTATCCACAGGACGTTGTTTGTGTTTTTACGGTTAACATATGTATGAATAAAGCCATAACTTACTGAAACTCAGTGGTTTAATACTTGAATTTGGCAAGGTAAATATTGTAATATCTTATTGTTTTTGGTCATACGAGTACCTTGGTGTTATGTTCGTACCGTAACTTTAATGAAGAAACTCTAATAAATTGATTTAAAATAACAATACAAATACATTAAAGTGTGTTTTGTAGTCGCAGTTGTAGTTAGACTGATTACTAGCAATTGCGGCACTGACACTGCAAGATGACTATCTTTTAGATGATGTTGTTACCCGTTTAATTGTTTACTTTTATTTTCATCGCTCTTACGACTTTTCCAGGGCCATTTGCAATTATCTTCCACTATCTCAATAATAATTGACACTACATCCTTTAAAATATATAGTATATATATTATTATATATTGAGGTCACTAACATAGTAAATACCGGAGGCTGACTTCCCCGTTTTTGGAATTTTAGGTCAGTTATACTGTAAGTTATTGTCGAAAAGGGTTAGCAAGTCAATCATACTAAAACCGCGCAAGTTCCTGGTATTTTCATAATGCACCTGTTTAAATATTTACAATATGATGTAGTGAATTATTTTAGGCTGATAATTAATCTTATGATTTATGTAGACTTATTCCTGTATACCTATATCATAGTACGCATTTGCATAATAATTTCTTATCAAATATGAATATGGTAATACGTGTTGTATCTAAGTGATTACTTCACGCCATAACACATTCAGAAATGTAAAGGTATCTTTTTAAGTTTGGCACCTTCAAGGACTAGAATGGAATGTCCTAATTTCAACAATCAAGTCTCAGATTTTGTCATTTACTTTACGACACAGCGGTGGTAGTGCCCCGACACGTTCTTCAATTGACCAATTTCTAGTTGCAACAAAGCTCTACAACTGAAAAACATAAATTAAACGTAAATTATTTAATATAGAGAAATCACATACCTTGCTCATAAGAAATCTGCGAATATAATACCGTTACTCAACCAGTATGTCTTGCAAATGTTGGAAAGGTCTGTGCAAATCACGATATTACTAAATCCATATCCAAATTTTGAAAATTATAGTGTATTTTAATAGATTTAATTTAGAGTTGAATTTATCTAATACTGAGCACCAAGGAGGTATCTTCCTAAGAGTATAATGGTTAAGATCATTCAGGGCATGAGCAAAAAGTATCTATCGAAGTACGGCGTACTGTGGCTCCGCGCCCCAATAACGTCAATAATGATTTTTTCATATGTACACATTGTTTATGTAAGAAAGTTTTTGTATTACGGATAGCAACCAAATTAAGTCTCTTTTACTGTCGTACTCAAAAAAGTTAAATTGGATTACATTACTTCATTAATCATATACTAAAATATGATTAATGAAGTAATGTAATCCAATTTAACTTTTTATTATAAAATATATTTATTAAAAATCATGTCACGCCATTCAAAGCTTTCATCTTGTTAACCCAATTGGGAAAGATATAGCTGTAGCGTTTTAGATTCACCATGAATCACCGTACGATATTATCTTTATCCAAATTATTTATTTGTACTTAAAACTCCAAGAACAAAGTATTTGGTACAATTAAGATACTGATATCAGATATTGAAATTCTATCTGAATACCGTCCAGTTTAATTGTAAGCGTGATGGTTTACTCATTAGGCTACCTTTTATTTTTTATATTTTAATTATCTTTGGCTAGTCATTATAATATTGTTATAAATAGTAGCCAAGGATTATTAACTTATTTTGATTACTATGTCCCAGCTTTTGATTATTCTAGATGGTCACCCTGTATGATGTACGTATTAAGTATGACTAAAAATGCATTACTCACGTGTACACTAGAGCTGTAATTCCCCTGATAAGTTGAGGAAATTGCTGTGTTGTTATGAGACGCTGGGCTTAGTTGGCTCATTGTAATTTACTGTGACTGATTTTCGAGAAGGTAAACCGTAAAATTCGAAGTGCATTCTATTGCAGGCAATATAAATTGCACGATATTTTTTAACCTTGTATTCTAAAAGTATAAAATAGGCTAAATAAATGTAATGTAATTAATGTGAATAAAAGGTCAGTAATTACAGAAATTCTTACAAAATTATGGATTAAATTTTTTTTCTGTGTTGCAACATTTAGAGTGTTTTGAATTCTCAATTACTCACAGCAACTTTTGTATTTATAATTATTATTCAATGTATGCATTAATTCGTATTCATTATATTGAAATAACTACTCGTATAAAAATACTACAAGTTTGACATAGAAATTATAAATGAAAAATCATTCATAGATCTTTACAAAATTTAAAAAAGCATGCAAAGATATTTTCAATATCTTTACTGTAAATAATAAAAATTGCAAAAATAAAATTTAAGATTGAATTTTTTTCGGGCTGATGGCGGCTTTTAGTCTGAGGGCTTTTAAAGGTTCACCGGATTGAAAGATGGCCGAGCGCCTTTTTTAGTGGGTACCTAGCACAAGGGCCGAAAGGGAGCTTAGGCTTGGACCTACCCTGTTGGGCGAAAGCGACTGCCTTGAGGGTGCCCCAGTTGAACCGGCTCGGTCAGTTGCTTCTGACTACGGATTATCTAATTTAATATCATTATCAGACCACCATTTCGGAATGCGTACGCGCTTGATTTTATATTCGCGGTCAAAAACACATAGAAAAAAATTGGCTCCCATCGTTGCCTATTGCGACTGCGCTGATATATCCACTTAAAAAGATATTAAATTATATGCGCCAATAAATTGTGCCTAACCGCACAATTAAAAATTTGTAGAAAAATCTACCACGACTAGATTATCAAATAATATCTTGCATCTATACCTAAGAAATAACCAACTTAGAAAAACTCGACTATCTAATTTTTTCAGTGTTGCATGTTTACCAAATTTATAATCAAGCGAAATGTATGTATCTTATATTATCAATTAAAGTGTCAAATATGTATTGATGATATAAAATAAGTAAAATGTGTTATTAGCATTTGTGGGAATTATTCATTAAATTATTATACGACGGTTATATTGGATGTATAAAAAAATACAGCTGGTAATAATTTTTGTTTAATTGAAAAAATAAATGCTGGCCTGGCTGACCAGAAAAGATAACGGATTTTGTTATTACAGTTTAAAAACATTACTTCCTTTTTGACCTTAATAGTTTACAAATGTCATGTCCATGAGTCCTAATACTCACTTAAAAATTCAAGATTCATGTGTTGTTACTCCTGAGGACTGAGATACAATGCCTTTATAGTAGTATTGGGTTTCCGCTACCCTATACTCACCATCTGAAACACACGGGATTATCCAGCCATATCATGCTGATGTGGAAATCAATTGTAGAAGATTGCCCTTCTCCGGTTGAACCAAACCTTTTATGCAGCAGCTATAAACTAAATACAGCATGGCTTTACAACTAATTAATTTTTACTTCGTACTTAAACAAAAAAACACATACATCATATATATTTATTCATCAATTCTTCTCTATGGCTACTCCCAAAGATTTGCCCATGAATCACGATACTGAGCCACCTGCCTCCGTCGACCTCCCACAAACTTCCATAGGTCCATAGGTTCTATGGACTGAATAGTCATCACCAATCGGAGGTTACCGCTCCTGAACCTTTCTTCCCCATCGGCTCAACGAGCTTGTGGCCCATAGTCTCTCCAGCTCACCGATCCTTTAATGTCGGTCACACTCGTTCTACTCTTGATGTTTACGTTGAATATTCTGTCTCGCAGAGCATAAGTCCAAGTTATCTCTTTGTCTGGTATTCCCTTAATTTTGGATGTAAATTATCTCTATGCCTATTACGCACTTTAATAACCCATCATTCATGGTTTCTTCACTGATAGTCTACGTGTCATCTTTACCAATGCCGTATTTTAAATTATAATTTGCACTAATTAATTATTTTTCAATTTTTTTATGATATCTTCGTAATTATTTGGAATATAGAAGTTTAATTTTTCATAGTAAAATTATTGTAATTAAAATTATGATTAATTAAATTGTGCCTTTCGGTTTCCGAATTTATGTAGGAATCGTTTCAAAAAAATAATTGACGATAACGATGTTGAGGGTGACGGGATGCGGCGTAACGGCATTACGTTGATCGTAGGGTACCAGGCGTTTATGAACGATAAGCAGTGCATGATGCGACGAAACGCTCATCACAATGACTATCACACTTAAGCGAATGTATGCGATACACTACGGCCGGCTACGCATATGCGACTCCTCTGGTGTTGCGAATGTTCACTGGCGACGGTGATCATTTACCATCAGGTAGGTTGCATGCTAGCTTGCCTCCTATTCTATAAAAAAAAACTACACATTATCTCAGGCGCAGTTAAAGAGTTGCACAAATAATACCGTCTTCTAATTTATATTTATTATATTTTAACTCGACTTAAATGCTTGTTTAAAATGACTCATTTTACTATTTTAAAAGTACACATATATATTTGTAACTTTACTTTGCAGAGAATGAGAAATGTAAATAAATAGACGGACAGAGTCAGGTAACAAATGGATATGCAATAATTCATATAACAAAGAGCAATATAAAAGTACCAAGATAATTTGAAATCGCTGTTAATCAATCTTATGTGCCAAATTACTGCTACAATACTATGAAGTAAAAGCAAAATTATGTACCCCAATTATCCAGTCATGTCCACTTACAAATGATAACAATGGATAAGGTATATCGACATTTTGTGAATCAGAAAATACGATAAATGCATTATAAGCAACAATGAAAATGCTAACTTGCTAATAACCAAAATTTTATTTTTCTCTTTCATTATTGTATTGGTACTAAGTATAAACATTGTAAATCAAAGGATAAAGTCAAGCCTTATAATTTAATAACAATTATAACCAAACTGGATTCACAGCAGTATACTAACAAAGTTATTCAATATGCTCACGTTAAGTAAGGCTATAATAACAAACAATGTTATTATAGCCTTACTTTACCAATAAATTAAAATTAAGCTCTGTTTTGTCAACTTATCCAATGTGTTGTATTGCACAACAAATTAATGCTATAATTTTGTTGAGCAAAATTAATATTATATATATACATTCGGATATATTATAGTAAACCATATATTAAGTTTAGTTTAGGTTATGCCTAAATCATATTATAATATTATTAATTAAAGAGAATTTAATAAATACAACAATGACAGAAAATATGAACTATGTGATACGTACGTACTTAATTATAAGATATATTTGCTTATGTGCCATAATAAACAATGTAATTTAAAATTTTATAATGAACAAGTTTCTCATAAACTACTTATAGGCGAAAACATATTTTATGGCTGCACCACAGGTTCTCTTTGTTCAGGTAATCTTTGTTTGTGTTCTAATTAATTAAAAACACTGCTATAGCTAGAATAAAGTAATAAATTATATGCAGTTATCACTACGATGAGAGACAAAATTTTTGTTTTTTTTGTTACTCATGGTAATAGGATAATATCTTCACCTTTTGTATATGATTATTAAGCAAATAAAAAATCCTGGCAAAAACGGGCCAAAAAGCTAGTAATATAATAGAATGACTAAGTGAAATTTGTTTGCACACTATCAGCATTTATTGAAATCCTGACTTTATCTGAATGCCGATATAAAAAAAAGTGTTTAATTTTTTTTTACTTATTAATAAACTATCACCGCAATTCAAATCTAAAAAATGTACAAGGACATAGAAACAGGAAAGGATGCCTACGCGTCATGACATCCTTTCACACCATCCCGGTTCAGGATCAGGAAATGAAGTCGGCCGAGGACAGCAAAAGAAAATTAGCCATTCGCAAAAAAAAGTTAGAAGACGAACATATACACAGCAAGGCACACTCTCTCACATGAACTACCGTCAGCTTTAAATCCGTAAAATTAGTTTAACTAAATATTCGCGTAAATATAAGAAATCTTTACCTCATCTGTTGACACTGTAACTATATATTACATGCTCTAGGATGCATGTCCTTCCAACTGGAGTCGAGTAAAGGTAATTTACCTACCAAATCCTGTAAAATGTATCTGGAAGTGTACGGACGTAAGATCATACTGGCCAATCAGCCTAAATCATTCTATCTTAATCATCTACTTAAGGCATTGGAAAAAATGATAAACCTATTTGATAAAATCCGCTTTTCTGTGCAATAAAGATAATGCAAAGCTTGGACCGTATTATTTATGGATATTTCTAACATGGAAACAGACTCGCTCAATTCAAACTAGTTAAAAAAGAAATATTCAAATATTTAAGAGCTAAAATGTGACATATAAACAATGAAAAACAACAAACTAATTCTTTTCTATTTTCTTTTCCGCTTTTAATCTTTGAATAATTTGAATCAAAGAGTTAAAGCAACGGTCTGTTTTAACGGCCTTTAAAATTACTTCTTCATTCGATCCTTATTAATATTTTTCGATCCTACTCGATTCATCGATACCTTCTTAGATCCAATCGATAAATATTTGTATTCTACTCTGTCATTAAATGTATTACTTAAGCGTACTAAATTCTGATAAAAAGTTAAAAGTCTAAGTATTCTTTATTCATATAGACATAAAAACATCGGCTTGAAAACAAATGATGACATATTCATTAACCTCTAGTCCACTAGGCCGACTAAAATAATCTATGATAAGTTAAAATATATATGATCCCATATTCCATGCCGAAAAATATAGTCACGTGTATTCATGCGTCAGTGTCATTAGTAACAGGTAAACAATACAGAAACAGGTAATACATTGTACAAAATAAATAAAACTAGCACGATTGTAAGTTTTTGCAGTAAGTAATTAAGCAGATAAATCAAATTATATTTATCTAGGATCATTTAGTGCGTAGCACAAATCCCAACAGTTTGACTAACCAAACAGAATGACGATGGCCCGTTTTATTTATTATTATATATAAAATAAAACGGACACATATATATTTATTCTGGTAAAACGTCCGAATTTGACTATCCACATATAATCAAATAACTCAGTGAAATATTTGAAGGAAATTAGAGCTGTATATGTCGGCAATGGACTAAAAGATGTTCTTATAAGAAAGTGTGTTTATCAGTTTTACAAACCTAGTGTCTATCTAGCGCGTTCCTCCCCCAGTCAAGTTTTTAAATTACTGTGTAGATAATACGGTACTTACTTTATTTTTAATAATTTAATAAAATATCCGCATATCCATTACTGGATAATGTTTCGTTGGGTATTATGGAATGTTACGGAAATCCACACGTCAACGTGTATTTATGATATTGTATCATGAGAACAGATTATGAACATCAAGTCGTGGTCATAGTATTCCGATTTCCAAAATATTTTTGATAATTTAAATAAAATATCCGCATATCCATTACTGGATAACGTTTCGTTGGGTATTATGGAATGTTACTGAAATCCACACGTCAACGTGTATTTATGATATTGTATAATGGGAACAGCTTTTAAACATCAAGTCGTGGTGTATTCCGATTTCCAACATATTTTTGCATATGAAGGTATATGTACATGTACACAATTTTGATCACCGCGTCATTAGATAGTTCAAGTATTCGATCTCAGCTTTGGTTTTCAGGTCCGTTTGTGTTACAATAGCCTTGTTGTAGAAGTAGAAGAAGAAGTTGAGGAAGCTTAATTTTACCTCAGCATTTTGCAAAACGAAATGATTCTATCGTGTGTGTAATAAAATATTTTTTTAGAGTAAGGTTAAATATTTGTCTACTTTTAACTACTACCTATAACTTATATCGTTATGAGATGTTCTAAGATATATAAACCATATAACAAAATAAGAATTTTAAAGTGTTATAAAGATAGCGGTTTTACCATAATGCCAAGCAACATTATCTGGCGATAGTTCGTGGGAAGTGGTCTCGACTAAAATTTACAAGTGCTACGAGACAATTTGTCGGCAATTAATAAGAATAGCTAAAGCTAATGCTTTATATTTGCATTTATATTAGTTATTTAATTTTAGTATTAAATAAATCAATTATTGTCTACAATATTCGATTAACTAAATTTATTTTAAATTTGATAAAATTGTTATACCCACATCGAAATATGGAATTCGAGTACGCTCGAAGTTTAGCGAACTCCAATAACAACTCGCGAACGTTCTGTCTATATTTGCAACGATAGCGAGGAGAACCTTCATCGAAGCCCGATAATAAACATGTTTTTAAAACTCCATTATTTCAAAGTAGCCAGTATTTATATAGCAAGAAAAGCGTACCAACACGATTATGGGCATGAATAATACAATGTATCATATTATTAAGGGATTAATTTTAATAACTTTAATTGTATTGTCGTTTTTACATATATTGTACACGTTGATGTTACAAGATAGTTTAAAGTAAATAGGACATGGATTTTTAAAGGTAAACACATCCGCATACTTTTTCATAGATTAACAGTGGAACTCGATATTAATAAATAACTTTATTGAGGCTTAATAAAATCTCGATTAGAAATATAAAAACTAAGCATAAAAATATGCATTGACAAGTAAAAAGAAGAAAAAGAAAATGTTTCAAGTTACATCTATCATAGTAAAAAACACGTTATGGTACGATAGATATATAGAACAATCAAAACATGCTAATATATCAATAATAAAGGATTTTATTTTCAATTATAAAATTACTATTACCATACCATAAATAAGAAACTACAAATTGCTATTAAACGGTTCAATAGAAAAAAAATACTTTGAAACGAAAAAGGTAAAAGCAGCAATTAAAAGTGGCCTCGATACTGATTATAGAAAACTTTTTTAACTGGACTCAGTTTAATAAAGTTGGGATTCTCACATTATTAAACGACGAGTACCTAAAACGAAAGCACGTATTTGAGTTAAACTTATGCAACGTATTTGCGGACGATACACGTGAACACTATCACGAATTCTGTGAACATGTTCGGAGGCACGTCGACACACTTCACCCATTCCAAACATCTATATACCCTTTCTAAGAAACCTGCGCTGACGCATCGCAACTCATGTCAACACTGCTTTGTATTTCAATTCATGATTTTCAATCAATTAAAAATTATGAAAAAATCACCAAAAACTAAATAGTGGTTTCATTTAAAGTAATATTCTAATAAAAAATAGCACTGAACAAAAGTTGCTGACAAATTATCTCGATAATATATATTAAGTCAATTTTTGCGTGTGGTAATGTGGTTAATACTTCTTTTTTATTTAGTTGTATAACATATTATTTCCTAAATAATAAAATAATGTGTACAGTTACAATAACCTAAAAACAAAAATAATCATATAATACTCCTAATAATGAAAATGTATTAAAAACGCTGATTGCATTTCCTTGATGAATTGTTATATAGCGAGAAAAGAACCAGGCTTCTTATGGAAAATATCTTATATAGTATGTGGGTTATTATAAGCTCATAAGAGTAGTTCTATTCTTCTATTCTTATTATTTATCATGTCTGAAATATTTTACAGACTTCGTATATTATTCGCAATATTAAATACCATTATTTGATATTTGTGTACAGACAGTCTGTACAAACTCATGAACAATATTTGAAACATTAAGACTCAAAACAATTTTTGTTACAAATTAAGTCAAAAAAAATTACGTTACTTGGTGAAAAACACTCAAGGATAGATTTATTTATTTCTAACATTCGTTTTTTTTTCTTTTGTTTTTATTTTTAAATCATATTAGGATACAATAAGCAATAGCATATGATATTCAAATAAAACTTAAAAATGTTGTAGTCTTTCTAAAAACTTACCTTGCATCGGATCTCAACCACTGTAATGATTTCTGGTTTTAATCTTTACCAGAAGATATACAGGATTAATTTCCTGGTCTAGGTTATGCACAAAGAGAAGAGCTCTTGTCTACCTATATAATAATACCAGGAGTGTATTTATATAATTCACTCTATGAGTGTAGTGAAGGCAATGTTCAGAAAATATTTCGAGTTCACCTGGGAATCGAACCCATAACCCGCATCCTCCATTAAACGTTTACCATTATTACTTTAAAAAATCGTAAATACCCACGACAAGTAACAATTCGAAATTTCATAAGGCATTCACAAATGTTGCGTTATTTTAACGCCGGATTGCGTGAAGGGCATCACGTGAACGACAGGAGAGAGGCGCGGCACGGTCGGGGGGCCGGGCGGACCGTGACGTCACGCGGCGTGCGGCGGGCTGGGGGGCAAGCGGAGGCCTAGAGGGTGTGGTGCACATGCGCCGCCGCCGCGTCGTTTCAAGGTGACCCTCTAGTAGCCGGGCAAGTGCCAAGCGTCGCACCGTACATTAATCGGTTCCTTTCACTTTACACGACAAAACGGTCTACCGTATACCGGTATTCTCCTCAACGCGGATCTCAGTCGTATCTCTGTGCCCCGGTGGAATTTATGACAGCATCCTGTGGACGCCAACGTTACTCGTTCATCACCTTTTATCTCAGTCGTCGCGACTGACAAGACGAATCGATATGCGTCAAGCAAGAGACATCGTGAGTATTACAATGTCAAATATTTGCTATAATATGAAAATTTTCCCGTAGCGTACGTTTTTTATTGTTTGTAGACGATTTTGAGGTATAAATATAGTTCGTTAACATATGTATGTAAACTACGGAACATTATGTTCGTTGATATACTACTTTGACTGTACACTAACTGCTAAAATTATTTATTAAATCAAAGTTATGATGGCAAGTCATTATCATGATGTCATCGAGTATCATTATAAAGCTATCTCGAAATTATTTATTTAAAAACTAGTAACCATTTTTAATTTACAAGAGGGTAATTCATAAACAATGAGGTACGCTCATTTATAATGAATTGCCCTCATTCTACATTTAGGATATAAATTTGTATTTGCAAAGGAAATATTCGATAAAAATTAATGCCAAAACCAAGGTCATGTCACAAGGTCATCTAAATTGTTAATCTGTTAGATCTTCAGGATAACACGACTTTCGTCATTCAAGAGTTTCGGTAAAAAAATATTTGGAATTATTTTGTATTATAAATTATTTCTGGTCATATAATTCTTGCATGTAGTCTAATTAAAATTAAGATTGTATCTGCTCTTGTATTATTTTTGTTTGAAACTTATTAAATCCCAAACGAAATACTATATATCTATATATTTATTTTTGAATTGGAAAATAAAATATCACTTGCTAAACGTAGATCTCTCCCAGCATTAGTAGTAGAGAAAAAATTACGTAAGAAACTGCTCCCGTAATACACAAATTTAATTTTTTTCTCCCAAATGGGTATATTTTTTGTGTCTGATTAAATTTATAAATGCAGTATTTTCAATGTTATATATATAAGTTTAATATATCATCTCAAAAGTTTCAGTACTAAATTATAGGATCTAAATTCTCTTTTGTTTCTTTTCTTACGCAGAATATTTATACTTTTAAAAATATTAAATTAATTGTGATGTCATATTATAGATGGTGGGGTATGTTACTCATTAAAAAAGCAGTTTAAAAACAGGTTGTATATTTTGATTACATAAATTTTATCCATTCAGGTTTGATCGAATTTAAAGGTTAACTATAAGTGTAAACAACAAAGACACAAACTTATTTAAATTTAACACGTTTTGTCGAAAACTTTATCTCCGTATAAAATTAAATCTGGATAGAACGAGTTATTCAAACGATGCTATAATGTGTTAGGCACGTAAATTTACAACTACAAACGTCAAATTAGAACTTTAATGTAACATACATGACTCCTATCGTACAAACATTTGAACAAAGGTGTAGCCAAAACTTGGGATTGCACGTTACATATACTAAGTAGACTATTATATATCACATACCTAGTAGATTTATTTAATTAAATTATGGTAATTAACGAGTACATATTTCACCTACCGATACGATTTACGTCCCTTCAAGAAAAGAGCCATCACCTTTCTTAAAGGCCGGCAACACATTTGCGGTGTTTGCGGCACTCCTCTGGTGTTGCCGATGTTCAAAGGCGGCGATTATCACTTACCATCTCAGTTGAGCTGCTTGCTCGTTTGCCACCTATTATATAAAAAAATGGTAAATCTTACAGCCTAGAGACACTTGAAGATAGTCAGGTGTCTCTAGACTGATAGATCATGGGCCGCAGGAATCACTTGCCATCAGGTGAACTGTATTCTCGTTTGTCACTCTCAATGTAATAAAAAAAATATAAATATATTATTTTCTTCGTCCTAAAATCTCAGATAATGTTTTTTTTGTATAACTTTAATGGTTGCAATGGAAAATTTATAATTCTTTATTTTAGATAGGGAGTTATCAGTGGATAATACTGGTATCTAGAAACCGATCCGTTGATTTATCGGTATACTTCAGCTTTAAGTAGTGTGATAAAATTGTCTGCTAGGTACAGATTTTGGGAATATCTATAATCATATATATAATAAGTCATTGATATTTTTAAGATATCAATATTTTTAATACCTTCATTTAAAAGCACTATTCTTAGTGTTTTTATGCTAATATTATAATAACGAAAATCAATTAAAACCACCATTTTGACATTTCATTTCTCACCCTTAGTTGCGGAAAATTACCTACAAAAAAAACAAAAACCATAAACGAAACTACAAAATATAAGTATTAATTCTTAAACTCCCTAGGAAAACCCTATGTTAGTTACCATGTCACATTTTCCTGTCGTACACATAATTTAAAGCTGCAGGAGGAAACAAGTCAACAACTAATATGTTTCTTTTTTAAGTGATTAGTTTACTGCGGGCTGTGATTAAGCAATTACATCCATTCCAACATAATATATGTATTGACACTGTATAAACTCTTTAAAGATATGGTGGTTGTTTGTTTTCGCTTAACACCGTAGCCATCACGAGACATACAAAAATAAACAAGACGTACAAGGAACAATGCCAAGAAAACGTTCGAAGTGCGTTAGTCCTGACACGAGGCGTACGCAAATAAATTATACATACTTATTTCGATCTAGGCAAGCCTGTTTTTCTTTTTCATAAATGAACTTTACTAAACCTAAGACAATGCATGAAATGTTATCTTCGAGACACCATTTGAAATTGTTCATTTTTAAAATCGAACTATTTATTCAGCACCTTATTACTTCAATAAATTTTCCTATTCCTAATTTCTGTATTTTTTAAACATTCCTACAAAAAAATATTTTAAATAATTTTCGGATTTTCGATAAAATTTAATGATTATTGACATTTAATCTCAGCATAATTTCGCAGGAAAGCGATAAAAAATAAAATATGACCTCGTTAGTAGTATGCTACAAAACACCTGGCGTGTTTTGTGTTCAGTCCGACTGACATAAGTTAATCTATGCAAGATCAAACACTTATCGAAGGCATCAAAGAAATTAATACTTACCAAAATATATGATAGACTTTATAATATCCCATATATGATGTGTTGCTCCACTGCACTCGGTATGTTGGACGTTAAACCGCGCCACATCATTACTTGGAATAAGTGATACCGACGATCGGCCTTGACGTCAGAGTTCATTGCATCCTGTCTAAGTCAGTATGGGTAGACTGGTTAGCAGTGCATACCAAGAAACTTGCACCTGACTTATAAATAATAGTAGAATTAGAGGCTAATGCACTTTTCAATATGACACACACAAGAAATGTAATTTCTTAATATGAAAGTCACAACCCATACATTTCCAGTACACAATTACCGCCAACGTCGAAAAAAATTATTATATTTTAAATATACTCCTAGCTGTAATTACCAACCATTAAACACATTTAATTGCGAGATTAAAACATTAACAGTATAGACTTGAAATATAACTTAAATTAGAATAAATGAAATTGAAATCGAAAATAATAAATCTTATATATTATAATTATATGAGATAAATATTTTATTTTGATACCATTAAGTGATTATATTTTTAATTTACACCGTTAACTTTGTTGTTTGTCATAGAATTATCATTGAAAATACCATGTGCGCAAAACTAAACTATAATATTGTCGACTTTTAAGAGTGGTTTTACAATCAAATCATTGTCGGCTTCACTTTAATGTTTGTTGTTCATGTCAAAATCATGTATATTTAATATTTTGTATCTTTTGTTTATCTTACATTACCTATCCCACTACAAAATGTAATGTTCTTATTAAATTACGTAATATTTTCATTATCACAAAGACCACTTTAATTTTGATTCAACTTGCCAAAGCCTATTGTTTGGTGCTTTTTAGTTACTTACACATAATATACTCTTTTTTTTAAAAAAAGAATCAATTCGCTTAAAATGTAATGAATATATACACCGGATTTGTGATGGATATGCATTCTAAAGTCTGGTGAACCGCGCAGGCTTAAAGCGAATATTTCGTACCACACTATTGCAATTGTAAATATAGAAGACTTCAACTCGAGGAATTCGACTGACGTCATAAACACGACCACGCGTAAGCCAATCAAATCTACACACCGAGAGGCGCGCCTGAGGAAGTAAAGATAAAGAACATTTTGCATTTCCTGAACAAAATGAAAAAAAAACAGTTAACCCAAAATATAAACAGTACACAATCATTCTTATTGGAAAGACAAATAGGAATGTTAGACATTTTTGTTCTAAAAGTTCGTTCCGTTATTTCATTAGACATACTAGCTGTACTACTCTTTCACGCAGAATGTTGGCACATAGGAGTGAGATAACAATAATTTTATATCATGAATGAAACGTGCGAGTTAGTCAGTTCGCGGTTCAGTACGAAGCCGTCTGACGGTCTTTGCCGCGGCCGCCGTATTCCTCATTTTATAGTTGATTTAGTTGGTCGTGAGTAACAAAAAGTGTTGACTGGAATAATTCGATATAATTTTTGAATCCGTAAATTTAAAATGGCCGTCAATAATTTATCACAGGTGAGTACACTCAAGCAGTGGATAATTTTTTGTTACATAATTTTTACTTCGAGTATTTGCCGGTTTTAAATGGTAAAGCAACTATAAGCAAAATAGTAGTTTTTTTTATGACCGCTTTGACCTTGTGGAACTTGTTCGCCATAAACGAGTGTTTGCCCCTCTACAGCTAGATCGAGTGCACGGAAATTGCATTTGTTTGGACCGCCTTGACTTGTTGTATTTATATTTGGTTTATAAAATAGTTGTTGATCAATACACTTACAAGTGGCATACTCATTTAAATATTTAAATTGTCTTTGACAGTAACTAAACTTCAACAACACAACATACGTGATGGTAAATATTATATACGTTTTAAGTCGATAAGATTAATTTGTATTTCAATAGGTGGTTCAAATATAACGTATTCACTAAGACAACATTTGTTATGATAACGTTACTTTACCTTTGCTGTTATGATTTCTCACTACAGAACACCAAGAAACTAAATAAAATATTGTCTATACCATTAAGTGTACGAATAATTTCCGAAAAAATGTATTAATTTTGAAAATTATTGCATAACCACAGACAGTTTTGTAGATTTTATTAAAATAGGAATTAGTTAAATAATATTTGATCGACTTTCGTATCTACAATATGTATTGATGGGATGGGATTGATATAAGATGGGATTATACAATAATTGTTACAAAGCATACATTTGGTTTACTTGAACTGAAAATATTAATAAATATGTTTCCTCTATCGATATACTACTGTTGTTTAAAATATTAATGAATATTTTTACATTGTACAGATTCGAGAAGAATGCGAGGTTTTTCACCTATCGGATAAACAGATCAGGGAGATTATGAGCAGACTGCACAATGATTTGCTTAAAGGACTTGGTAAAGATACTCACGCTACTTCCATTGTCAAGTGTTGGATAACATACATACAGGATTTACCTAATGGGAAAGGTAATTACTTTGCATACGTTTAAATAATAAATAATTTCACGATGGCCTCGCAAAAAAATAACGACTTCCGTCTCTCCGAGGCCTGATTGGAATTGCGGCCAAATAAACTTGTAAATTTTCTTATCTTGTTATATTTTTTCCGTCTTCAAATTACACACGACACGACGAGTACAGACTAACAAATTATTTACATGGCGCGGTGCACTCAACTCGAAATGAAAGAGCCATATGGTAAAAAAATACGATGAAAATGTTGCCACATCATTCATATTGTTTCCTTTCTCGGTTATTTTCATTTACTGTGAATTTATAGACCTCTAATAGAGCCTACGAATTGCACTTCGTCTCTTGTAATTCTAATAATATTTATTGGGAAGGACAATTGGCAAAGTGGCAATTTTAATAATGCGGATAACAAAAAATATTTATATCTATTGCAATATTACGTCGTGCGTGATGAAAAATTCTGATTGTTGTTGCCAGTTTGCATCAACCGAACATATAAACATAAACTTTAGTACGATAGTTTAGTGTTTAGTCTGCGCGAACTGTAATGGATTATGCATTTTAAGAGTTGGACTAACTGTGCCCCATGTTTGCGTTAATGCATTATTAGATGTCACCTCCTATTTATGCATATTTTTTATATTCACAATATGTTATAACGTTTGTCTGATTGTCTACAAATACAAGTAACAATTTACAAGTAAAAGCAAAAAAAAATGTTTTGAAATTTACCACTTAAAAATCAAAATATTTAAATTTTGTTAAATAGTGTTCACAATTTATAAATTCGACATTTTTGATATACTATTTGGTATTGTAGTTAGTAAGTTAATTTTTATATTTCTTTAATTTCAGAGCGTGGTAAATTTTTGGCGTTAGATTTAGGAGGTACAAATTTCAGAGTGTTAATCATAAATCTTGGCGAGAATCATTTTGATATGCAGTCGAAAATTTACGCCATACCAAATCATATCATGGTCGGCACAGGAGAGGCGCTGTTTGACCATATAGCCGAATGTTTAGCTAATTTTATGAAGGTAGGCAACTATACTAAATAAATTTTATAAGTCACTCTCATTTACGTATGTTCTTTTTATGTTTTTAAACGTTAGTGTATACTAAATTTATTTTAGGAACACAATGTGTATGAAGAGCGTTTAGCCCTTGGTTTCACATTCAGTTTCCCGCTAAAACAACTAGGTCTTACAAAGGGCATTCTACAACGTTGGACCAAGGGATTCTCTTGCAGCGGTGTTGTTGGGGAAGATGTTGTTCAAGGGCTTAAAGATGCCATAGCAAGACGAGGGGTAAGTCAATGGTTTATGTATAAGAAGAATATGCATGGAATTAAATTCAGGCGTTTGCAAAGATAACAGTGCCTAAACAGCAACAAAGTATTGAATTTTTTTACGATCAAATCTTTTCATTCAATTGAAAATAACTGGGAGCCTAATTTTAGCACTATATACATTATAAATAGCTTTATGAAAATTTAAAAAGGAATAAAAATAACTTATAATTTACCATATATGGCAGGCAACACAATCGTTTGCAAACCTTTGTCAACATATTAATTAGTAAAGTAGATTATTTAGTCAATGAAATGATATCGTCACATTAAACACATTAGTTTTCTGATAAATATGTAATGTTCAAGTCAGTTAAAACTGGTTCAGGTTAATAAAGATAGTGTTATGGTACTATTTTGTACGTATTGTGAACATTTTAAAAGTTAAGAGGTATAATCTTTACAGGACCTTTCGTTGTCTGTGATGGGCATTCTTAACGATGCAAGCGGGGCTCTTATGTCGTGTGCACATAAGAACCCCTATTGTCGCCTAGGAATTATAATCGGTGAGTTGACGATGATACTAGCTCTCTCCCAGCATTTAAGGCATGTTTTCTTGGAGCCGATATGAGAGCCAATAGAGGCTTTCAATAAGGCTTGGCATATTATGTTCATTAATTGATTACTGGCAAATATGTTTTTTTTGCACAAAATCTATTGTACCAAATAATATAATTTTGATTATTTTATCGGGAAACTTTTTTTTTATATTGCAAACCCCAAATTCAATAATTATGACGTATGTAATCCATGGTGCTACGAGAAATTAAACCTTCCTAAAATATCGTTTTCGTTCTATATTTAATATTCTATATATAATAATTAATATTTATATATGTTTAATTATAATAATATAATATTAATTATTCATTATGCAGTTTAATATAATGCAACATAAATTTATTGCGTTTTATCACTTGGTTACGAAATTATGGTTTATTAATTAAAAAAGTAAATCGTCTTACCTTGGTACCAAAATAGAAGAAAAGAAAAAACTTTCGTTTTAGATTGTAAATAAGTTTATCAATTAAAAATACTAAAACTCTAATATTCATTCAAAATATGTTAAAGTATACTCAAAATACTTAGAGAATTTAGTTTTCTATTAATTGCAAAATGCTTAAAGTTTTTACTATTATCTTTTTTATTTTAACTTTTTTAATTAAGAATTTTTAATTTTTAAAAAAAATGTATAATATATATAAATGAAACCGCCAAAAATTTTGACATTTATACTGTTTGTCACTAAATGACATCACAATTTTCTAGAACGACTACAAGTTTATTTAGTGAACATAATAATTCTAGCTTGTTGAAATATTATTGAAATCCTCTATGATCATCATCAACATATCGCGGGTCTATCATACGTACTGAAATAACCTAATTTTAAAAACGCATGTTTTCTCACTCTTGTAGGACGTACAGATTGACATATGCGCTATACTCAATGATACTACGGGAACATTGATGTCATGTGCGTGGAAAAATCACAACTGCAAAATAGGACTCATTGTTGGTAGGTTAAAATGACTTAAGCCGGTATGGTGATTTGTGACGCTTGCTTGTTTGTGTACATGTTTTGTTCTTAGCATATTTTACGTACATTTGCATAGTATTTTTAGCACTTTTTCATAATATATAGAATATTGTAATAAAGATACATTACGATAAAAATATTCACATTTCTTAGTTTGTTATGTTAATAAGAAGTCTTGAGTGTTTTCGTGAATTAATTTTAGAATGAAATAGTGGTAATATTGCTTATGTTAGTGACCATTGCGTTTTAGTTTCAAGAGTGTACATAGTTTTTTGGTTTATATTTTTTGTTTTGTTACTTTTTTTTATTTAATATTTCAATAAACTGCTAAGTAATCCGTTTGTTAACATTCATAAAATATATGAGATATATTTTACAATCTGTTTCGTGTTTGTTTTTTTAATTGAGGGTTATTAGGTATTTAGGGTAGCTATAATTTGAGTTTATAACAATATTAATCAAGTTAAAGGGATACACTATACATATTAAGTATATATGGACACATAATCTTAACATGCATGCATTAATAATTAATATCACCTTACTCGCTAAACATGTGTCGGCAGCAGTGATATATTTACACATTGGAATCTTGTACCTTTGGATAATAAGTATAAAGATTGTCATACGTGTTTACATGTAAAATTACATAATTGTTTACATGCCAGTGCAGTCGACTGAACATGCAATCATGAATACAATTTTTTTTTTATTAATTTCATCGGATTGTTATAATAAAAAAAATATAGTTCGAGTACCTACCTACAAGTTATCTTATAGCCATGTTAAATTAACGTCTGCATTTGTCTTAACTTGTCATTTCAAAAATTTCATGTAAATCTAATAATTCTATTTGTTAGGAACCGGAAGCAACGCATGCTACGTGGAAAAGACCGAGAATTGTGAATTGTTTGATGGCGAGAGCGGCAAGTCTGAGCTACTTATCAACACGGAGTGGGGTGCGTTTGGCGACGACGGTACTCTGGACTTTGTAAGGACGGAGTTCGACCGCGAGGTCGATGTCAAATCAATTAATCCGGGTAAACAAATGTAAGTAAATACCTTCTTTGTTATTCTTTGACCGCCTTTATTTTTAATAAAGAAGAAGATATTAATTTTTTTCTATATCGACATCTAAACAACAGCGGTAGAGCCACACTGCTGTTTGTTTCTAACTGCAAAGAATGTATGGCAGCTCGATCAGGGAAGGACCACGCCGGCACTGAATCATCAGTGTAAAATAGCTGCATACGCTGTTGTTTTTCGTCTGGTGAGTGTAGGGATCCTGAAACCTTTATTGCTGGTGACGAGGCATTCCATATCAGTTCTCAATGGTGTCATCGCATCTGCATTATGATTCCTTGTCAAGGATGAATGCAGTGAACTGCGTCCTCGTTTGTTACTATCAAAGTAATAAAAAAAAACATATGTACCCTAATTTCGTGTATGTGTGTAAATGGGAGGTAACGGTTTGGTCAGTTGCGACGCTTGTTTCTCGTCGTCTGTAATGTATATGAGAACATTACAGACGAAGACATAAACAAGACAAACACATACATCGTATATGTGTTTGTCTTGTTTTTCAAGAGAGCAACCTTTAGTATGTTTGGTGCTTTGAATAACATGGACTATTAACTGTATGCGACTTACTGCGGGGCTTAGATTATTGACATTTAAATCGAATCAAAGCAGAAAGATTATGTTTTGTCTATGATCTTTTCACATAAAACGAAACAAATGATTTTTTTTGTTAAGTCTCATGAATAGTAAGTTTTATAAATGGCCGTACTTTTCATGGTGTCCATAAAGCTGCACAGTTTTTTTTTCGTAAATTTAGATTTGAACTATATTCTAATGTGTGACTTAACTTAAGTATGTTTTGAGGTTCCAATGCAAATTTTTTTTTCACCGACATCCGAAATTGTTACAGCCTAAAAAGTTCTATTTCAAAGTACAATAACGTCTTATATCTACTGTTTTAACATCTAATTTTTTTTGCACTATCATTATTAAATCCTATTATTTTATTGTGCAAAAAATGCCCTAGCATTTCATCATACTTATGCGTCATATACTTTACGATAAGATTATTTCCTAGTAATCATACGCCATTACAAGTATATGATAAGTTAGGTAAACTATCAAATACTTTACTATATTTTCGTTATGTGGGAATGTTTTTTGTTATTAGACTGAATTAAAAATGAATATATACTGTAATTAAACTAATAAAGCCCACCGAAGGGAAATATTTTATTTTGAGATAGTCTTAATTTATATTTTCGTAACTTTCTTACTTTTGGCCTTAGATTACTGATTGTATTTTTCGTAAAAACTTGATTTAAGTGAAGATAGAATATAAATATTATTGGCAAATGTGTGATATTTCTATTTTCATACGTTGTCTGTGCTATGAGGTTGTATTTGAATAAAGATAATAATAATAAAAATAATTCTATGATATATATAGTCATTGTAGTTTTATAAGAGTAATTTTTTTTTGGAACTTTTATTATTTTGAATATATAAAATTAACTAAATGAGTACAATTATAACATTGACACATACAGTATGATATTTTTTGGAACTTATATTAAATTGTATATATAAAATTAACTAAATGAGTACAATTACAATTATAACATTGAGACATACAGTATGATATTTTTTGGAATTTATATTATATTGAATATATAAAATTAACTAAATGAGTACAATTACAATTATAACATTGACACATACAGTATAATATTATTTAAAAAAAATATCAAATGGGTGACAGACAAATAAGCTCAAAGTTCATATGATGGTAACTGATTGGGCATAAATATGATAAATCATAGCCTATAATGAAACTATTAAAACAAAATAATCTTAGTTTGTATGTAATAAGTTAGAAGAAGCAATAAACTTTGCTAATACCGCCGACTAGAGACAAAAGCAGTGTAGTCACTAATCCTCGAGCATATGAAATGCCATACTATCCCGACCCATGCATCCATCTTAGTGGGGGAATCCGTAAATGCAAATTGATCAGAATCGTGCGTAAAAAAGACCCAAATTAAGCAGTAGATTAAGGATAGGGCGAGGTGATAATGAAATACAAACGAACTATATACATCTAATATGTATCTATATTGTTAATACATTTCGATGTTATCGCCGTCACGGACAATGTCCAATCAGTCACCGTGACGCATAAATCGCGATATACCAGTTATCGAACAACGCAATGTATAAACATAAAGTTGAAGTCATTACCCTTTACCCGTTACCCAGGCCGTCCACTCCTACCCTGGCGGGAGTCTCCCCTGCTCGTCCAATAGCTAAACTGACATCATAAAGTTTACAGCGATTAGATATATAGATAATCATTATTCTATGTTAACCCATGATTATGTGTTCCGGCGGTCCGAAAACTGATAGTCCTATCTTTGTGGAGGAACAGGAGGCACGCTGCGGCTTTTATGGATTCATTCAGCTGGGGAAAGCCCAATGCACTGGTCTTCACAGAATACCAATATGAAATTGATATAGCATCATCAAGCAGCTGTGTTTCGTTTCGTGGGAGTGTAGGGATCCGTAGGTCGGTCTTAGGGGGAAGGTTTTATTGGGAGTTTATTTATTTATTGTATAGGTCACCACGGCAGATGAATTGTGTGTTAGTTTGTCGTCCTTAATATCATAAACTTGAGGCGTCAATAGCTCGAATGTTTTAGGGTACGGTCTGCGAAACTTAAGGTCGCGCTTTCGAAATTAGTAATGCTAATAATTTTGTAATTAATTAATGTGTTTTTTGGACTCAGTCATTCATCGTCTATAATGGGGTGTGAACTGTGTAACTCTTATTGTATTAAAAAATATGTTTTCTTATATTGCAGACAAGAGAAAATGATATCGGGCATGTATATGGGTGAACTGGTGCGTTTGGCACTAGTTAAGTTCACGCAGATGGGTCTGCTGTTTGGTGGTCACGGTTCTGATCTGCTGTTCGAAAGGGGAAGTTTCTACACAAAATACGTTTCCGAAATTGAATCGGACAAATTGGGTGACTACACCAGTTGCATGGAAGTGCTTGAGGAGCTAGGTAAGTAAATTTAATATGTTTTTTTGTTTTAATAACTTCTTTTTTAATTAAAAATCTTAATTGCCAACAAACCTCTAAGTTCAGCCAGTTCTTAAACAGAACCAAGATTTCGTATAATTATACATATATATATAAATAATAGATGTCTAAGCACACATGTCAGGTCACACGATGATAAATAATTACCAAGGCCTATGGTCCTCCGCAACACCAGAGGAGTCGCAGATGCGCTGCCGGCCCTTTGAGAAATGTGTAGGCTCTTTTCATAACGTTCCCTAACTTGTATATGTTCGGAAACATCGCTGACGACAACTGATTCACCAAAGTAGTTCCCACTAGTAAAAGGATTGCCAACCATCGAAATGAAGAGGATTTTGAATTCTGCCGTGACCTATGTACGTTTGAGGTCCTCAATAAAGACTCAAAATATATGTACATGCGTGGTAATTTTAAAGAAATGTTGCATGCATTTCTTTGAAGTTATTAACTTTAATAATTTTGACGTATAAATTTTTATAATTTTTAAAATATAGACGAAAGTATTAACTTTAAAAATTTTTGAAAGTATTAATTTTAATATATGTTTATAATTTTATAACTTAAGATTGCCTTTTTAAGTTATAAAATTACGATTTTGTAAATTTTCTTTTATAGTTCAAGTAACCCTAAAAAAATCTATGCTTAATTATCCCAAATAGAATAGAATAGAATAAACATTAATTCAAAACAAGAGGACAAAACCAAACGAGCACAAAAATGTAAATCAATAACAAAAAAAAAACACCTTGTGCTGAAAAGGGGTTGGCTCAGCATATGCTGTGCTACAAACATGAATAAAATAAAATAAATAAAAAAGCCTTTTATTTCACACTTAGTAAATTTAAACATTTAACACATTCAGAATTTTAGAGTAGTTTTAGTATACAATATTTTAATTTATCAATACTTATACTAAGAATGTGGAAAATGAAAATTATCATGAATTGAATTTAAAAATTTTAAAAATATTAAATTTATATTATTATTGAAGTATTAGAATTTAATAGATTTTAAATTAACTTGAACCCCTCTATTTGAGGGTAAACGCCTCCTCCAAAGATACAAACATGAATGCGATATTATAATTATTCGCATTTTTAGTCTAGATTTGAACTGTTTCAAATCTAAACCATACTTGTAGTTTGGTTCTAACAAAGCAAAGATATTATTGACAGATGATGATATTGTGAACAATTACACGGTGCACAAGAAAAAATCGATTTCGATCCCCGACGCAGAAACCAATTCGATTATAATTTTTTTTAATTCCCCGCATCGTGTTCTATTTTATTTCACTTTAAATTAAATATAATTTAACACTGAATCGGTTTTACGCAACTTGACCAAAATACTAATATAACAATAAGACATTCCTTGAGGTTACATAATGTATTCTTTTTGATATTTTATCGAAGATATAGGTGTCATTTCGGCAGCGATTGTTCACAAAAGCAAACTGTGGTATGCTTTCAGATAACATAAAAAACATATTACTATATAATCGCAAAATCTTATGTGATATTTATAAAAAGTATTTGACTCGACTGCGTAAACCTTATTTGATGACGAAGATCGTATTATTTTTAATCATGTTTGTGTAAAGGTTTTACAAGCCAGTATTTAATCCGCTTATGATGATAAAAGAAATTTATATGGACCAAACGTAACATGTATTACGCATTGTGTTAAGATGTGATGTAAGATCTTGTTTGTGTTGAAACAGTTTTGTCAGTGATAGTACAATTTTTGTTATGTAAACATTACTGAACGTTATTTATATGTCACACGTAGAATATTACATCACAGTTTAATTTACAATAATTTAAGCACTCGTATAATTCTATCTAAGTTGCCTTATATAGGTTAAATGATACTGTGTATATTCATTGAGGCGATAGGAATTTCTTCCATAAATGATCCGACCGGATTTTATAAATTAGCTGTATGTAGGAAGACTAGGTCGGCTCTAATTTTAATATTTACAAGTCAATCATTTTATTGGACCCCACGAACCTAGTTCCAAATTGTATTAGCGACCCTCGACGTGGTACATTACGACAGAATTCAAAATTTCATTCTCATCATCTCGATGGTTGGCAATCCACCACTGTACGTTTTACGCGAAATTTTTTGCCACGCACAGCTATTCCGTGGTCGGTCGCTATCGCCAGCTACATTTCCGAACCGATACGACTTAGGGATTTTCAAGGAAAGAACCTACACCTTTCTTAAAGACCGGCAACGCGTCTGCGACTCCTCTGGTGTTGCCATGTCCATGGGCGACGGTAATTACTTACCATCAGTGAGTTGCTTGTTCGTTTGCCACCTATTCTATAAAAAAAAAACAACAGAATACTAGCGTATAATAAATAGCTTAGTGCTTCTTTGTTTCATATGTTGAGTGAAAGAAATCGATACTATTAAGGGTGACGAAGTATTCAATATTAATCCTAAGCAACGCATCTGCTGTTTATTTCCTCTAACAGGAGTAACGAGTGGTTCTCATTATGATAAAGGGAATACAAAAAGAACTCTTGCTGATGTATTTATTGATAAGTTACGTTTGGGGTATAAATAAGATCAAGGAATTGATAGTACACTTATACTGATGGATAAAAATTAATTAAAACTATAATTCGACAATGTTTTTACATCCTCGAAACACTACCCAAATTGTTTAATTAATATAATTTATCTTAATTGAACACGGCGACATCTACTACCACCAAGAAAATGTTCAAATTATATCATTTAATACGGCAAAATTACTGACGTCTTAATGTCTAGCAAAATTATTCAATTATAATATATCATATCACTATAATAACAAACAAAATAAATAATTTAAACTGTCTCATAAAAAGTAAATAAAAAAGTTTAATAAATATTAAGTACGACATATTTTATATTAAGGCTGCTTGAGAAGATGTAGAAGAAACATTAGGGTTATTGTAAACTTCAGATAACGAATCAATTTTCAAAACAGTACAAAACAAGTTATCGAACAGAATATTGAAGCCAAAAAATCAACCATTTTCTCAGTTGGTAGGGCAGAATACACAACGTCTCTCAATGCGACGTGGGTCGCCTCGTTCGTTCTCGCTCTCAAAGGATACCAGCGTAAAATAGCAGCATAATGCAGTTTATCTTTCGTATTGTGTGTGTAAACTTTAGACCTAGTTACGAGTAACGAGACATTCCATCTCAACTCTCAAGGGTGGCAATAAACATTGAAGCTTTGTTTAGGAGGAATGTAGATATGTTATGGTCACACTGATCATTTATAATCGGGCGGACTAATTTGACATCACAGCTTTCGTAAAAAAAAATTGATTACAATTGATTAAAATACAAATTTAATTTGATAGAGTGTATATGTATTTCTTGTATGTGTGACTGTGCAGTTTCTTCTTCTTTTCTCTTTGAAGTAGATTATCGGATGACGTACAATATGATATTGTACGTCATCTGATAATCTACTTCTGTAACTATTATTTGTAAATAACGTATATATATATAAACGTTATTTACACGACTTAAATTTTATTATTAATAAAGTTAAACAAACTTTTATTACATTTATTTTTATGCTTCGTGATCTGTAACAATTTTATTATATATAATTTATATTTAAAACTGCTATTATCTGAAAGGGCAGTATTTTCGCAATTGGGATCTATTCTATCTACAGCTATTCTATAGCTGCAGAGTGGCTATCCAATATAAAACAACGAACCCAAGACGCCCGACGCACCCTTGGAGCCCCGGCCAAGCATTGGTGCCACGAGATGGTTCACGACTTTAGTTGAATGATGGATTCGTTTAGTTTTTCAGTCCGTACCCCTAAAACTATAATACAATTATACTATATTCTATAATACAATAGCTAAATCAAAGAAGAACGTGTCTCATTCACCACCAACCGAACTCCATGTGTCATCACACTACCGCAGTCCCGACAGCGTTAGCCCAGGCCCCACATTGCTGATGCCGTGCCGGAGCCGGAGCCCCCCACGCCTTCTTCATGTATGGACAAATGAACACCGCGCACGCCATCTAGAGGCCTTGATAATCGTGAACCATCTCCTAGCACAAGCATTTTCAGCTTAGTTGGATTGGATGAAGGGAATATTAGTATTACTGGTATTCTATAAAAAAAATATAATTAATATTAACAATAATTTTTTTCAATTTGCACTCAGGGTTGTCTCACGCGACGGAGGCGGATATGGCGGCGGTGCGGCACGTGTGCGAGTGCGTCTCGCGACGCGCCGCGCACCTCGTGTCTGCCGGCATCGCCACGCTCCTGAACAAGATGGCGGAGCCCCGCGTCACCGTTGGTATCGACGGCTCCGTGTACCGTTTCCATCCGCACTTCCACACGCTCATGTGCGAGAAGATCGCGCACCTCGTGCACCCGGGACTACACGTAAGTGTTTTATTTGTTTCTTTATTGTATTTTTTTTTAATAGTGGTAAAGTTTAGCAGGAGGAATGAATCTTGATTAGGGAAGTATTGTGATAGTTAAATATCGATTTACCGCTTCAATGATCCGGAACCGGATATCTGACTATAGGATAAATATCGGTGTCCATAAACTGCATAAATCACCATGAATGTTTACTGTGTGAATTATTTGTCCGCTCCAATATTATAAAAAACCTAGTTTCATTAGTTAACAAAACCACATCCGCATTGAAATATAACATAATAATTATACATAAGGCAGTTTACTTAAAATTATTCTTACCACTTAAAACCAGTTTTCACATACCTACAACGACGCTATACTTGCAATGGAAATACGCATAAGGATGACTTTATTCTTGCTAAGAAGACTTCCGAGCTCTAGAAATAAACCGGTTAAGTAAAATGAGTAGTTAATAATGTTAAACTGACACCTCGTTTATATAGATAAAGTATTTATATATAAAAGTAAACGTAAATATATATATAAAATAAATCTGAATCTAGCTCTTCAAATCTATTAGCTTGATCATCGACATAATCATCGCGCTGTGCTTATATTTGAAATATTTTTTTGGAATTGAAATTATAAATATTTTTGATATCTATATTTATAAAAAAATTCAAGTTACATCATTTTCAAATATCTCCCTTTGTCAGTATTCAATCACAATTCGTTTTAAATGGGTTTTCCGCAAATTGTTCCTGGTCAGGCAATTACTTCAAGAGTCGGCTATTAAATTTCGTTTCTTGATAACTGTTGAATGAACGCCTAAAGAAATGCATAACTTATTAAATTGAATTCAAATCGGCAGCCTGAAAACATAACAACCACCAACTCTCACGCCTTGTCACCCTTAAGGACTGTAATAGATTGTCTTTGGATTCAGACGAGACACAGCAGAGTTAAGCTTCTATTTTATGTCATGTGAGGGTGTGGTTCTACCCCGGTAGAGCTGACCCATTTATTCTGCAGCTAGAAACTAAATGCAGCGTAGCTCTACCACCGTTAAAACTATATGAACTTTCATAGAATGAAATAAGCTTTATAAATATATTTACGTTTGTTATTATTGACATAACAACACGAAATTGTGCACTTATTATTAGAAAATAATAATAATTAAGTAACATAACATGATTATTGCATTCGACGCGATAAGACGGTAGTTATCTATTCTCTTTTAGATTATATTATATCGATTGAGGAAATATTATTCCAGCTGTCTCGTTACGCACTGCACCCTAAACACGCCACGTTTAATATCATTACATGACATTACCAAAGAACAATACATAAAAAAGACAAAAAAAGTAAATTTACATTACAATAAATGTTTTCTAACTTTGAATAAAACACTATGAAGAAAATTACTAAAGGATATTTCGGATATCGGAAATTTTTATAGTTGTAAAGATAATTAATAGAAAAGATCCTAATTGAGAAATCTAATATTCGATTCGAAAAAGTTAAGAAACACCGACGTGAAAGAAGAGCTACACTGCGGTTGATTTCTAGTTGCAGAATGAATGGGTCTGCTCGACCGGGTTAGGAACACGCCCCCACAGAATACCATGCGTGAAATAGCAGCATAATGCTTCTGTGATTTGTCTTGTGAGTATGTAGGAATCCGGCGACTTTTATTACTGGTGACGCATCTCAAATCTCCATTATGATTCCTTGTCAAGGATGAATGTAGATGTCTTGGGCCGCGGGAATCACTTGCCATCAGGTGAACTGTGACCGTTTGTTGCTCTTAGTGTAATTAAAAAAAAACGGACAAGTCTTACATCGATTTCTCTCACGCGTATCTTCATTGCTGATTAGATTTTTACAAAAAAATATTTTCGGACCAATATCAAAAGAATTTAATTATGATTAGAGATAGGTAGACTATATTTTTGTGTAACATGTTAAAACTTATGGGTCTTGTGGAATAATTTTTATTCAGACAGCGTAACGTTGTGCAAGGAATTACTTGTACGAGAAATACCGCCGCAATGGCGCGTCCTCACCCGCTTTATACAAAATTAATTAGAAGTCAGATTACAAACTAATAAAGTTGAATTATTTTTTACAACGCCATATTAATATGTTGAATAACTAAATTACGAATTATGAATTTTAAATATAATAAGTTGTAGGTAAATCACAGGGAGTATTTGTTGTACGTCACACCCGCTGGGCGACGATGTGTTGTTAGTTAGCAAACGATTAATTACATTTTTACCCAACTGCTTGTCAGTCAAGACAGAAGGACAATGTTTTTGCTTATACTTTGGTGTATAAAACTTGTAATAGTTATGTAATTAAAAACCTTTGGTTTGAGTGGTGTCATATTGTTTTTAATTGTTACAGTTCGACTTGATGTTGTCAGAAGACGGCAGCGGACGCGGAGCGGCGCTGGTAGCTGCTGTGGCTTGCCGACAAAGCCTCACCACCGCGTAACTAACCGTATTCCCCACAGCCCAGCACTGGCTTTTCTACGCCCAATATACGCCCACTGGTATCCCAATATGAACACACTACTGCCTGATTTATACAATATTTTAATTTAATAATAATAATATCTATCATAAAGTTTCGTAATGTACATATATATATAAAGCTGTATTAAAATTGTCTGGAAATGTACAATCATAATTGTTGCAAATCGTTTTTTGATTAAATACTGTAAAGCGGTTTTAATTTATATATATATATATATATATATATATATATATATATATATATATATATATATATATATATATAAAGTATTTACCAAGTGTTTAATAACTAAACGTTGCCAGATTTGCGGTAATAAATCATTGGTATGGTATAATTGGTAGGTACCACTGAGGTTCAAATGACCTAAGTTGGGTGCTATGTTGCGTGATTTCAACCTATATTTTTTAAATAAATTTATATCTATTCTAAAAAAAGGTCTAATATTTTAAACTGAATGATCATTCACTGATTTAAGTTACAAATATTATATGTTCCAAAGTGTGAGAATACATTTTCAAAGATTTCATCATTCACTGTTGCCAGTAGCATTACCAATTATTCACTGATATAATGGGCACTTTCATAGATTGCTTTAAACATGTGGACTAAAACGGGAATAAGGTTTATTTAAATTAAGTGTAGTGTCGAAGTTTGTAGTTTTCAATTTATAAAAGTGGACTATTTCCGTTGATAGCTCTTGATATAAACTCAGGTTGACACTTGCACTATACCCCAGAGCGTTTTGTTACAAGATACAATTAATAAGATATTAGTTATTAGTTAATTTTTCATTATGTGTGTTCTTGGTTAGCTTTCAGTTAGGATATTAGGTATTTAAAAAGATACACTAGTTGTCGAAGTGAAGAGAGTCGTATTTATAATAATAAAAAATATTAAGTTTTTATGATAATTTACAGACCTGGCTGGACTGGATTGATTAAAATGATATGGAGTTAAAGATTCATTATTATTTATTCAACAATATATTTTAATTATTTTTGGAAAGAACTCTTTGGTTCAGCAAATCTAAACATATTTTCAATAAATACGATCTTACTATAATTCAATCGTGGTGGAGAGGTGCTAAGATTATTCAAAGTGTCACTGGACGATTACGGCCATAAATAAATACCACAAATGCAATATTGGAACGATTTTCTTGCGCCGTGAATGTAATTAAATGTAATAATTCGCTCAGTGGTCGGCCCTTGATACATAGTTATTGGTAAAAGATTAATTTTTATACTGGGGAAGGGGGGGCGGGGGGGAGGTCCGTACGTACTTATTGGGTTATAGACTTGGCTTAGTCTAGTCACAAATTTTAATATCGGATACTTACCACAGTATATGTGCTACACGATTCTGATTCCATGTATCAATATTTATTACAAGAAGGATATGAACCACTCTATATGATATACAATTTGATTTGATTAAAACGTATATTAACATATTTTATGGTTAATTCACAATCTACTTATAATAACTTATTATTTCTACACTTGTTTGTGTTACCATATTTGTAATACAACCTTCTTGTGGTAAATAAACCATTCGGATATGAATGTTGTATACTAGGTATTTTCGTTTTCGAATTTGTAACACAAGACTGATTTAAACAAAATATACTCTGTATATGAAACGATACAATCTTTGTGTTGGTATGTTAAGTTTATTTACACGAAGTTCTATCTGCGTCAGCCAGCACGCAGCAAACTGCAAGGGCCCCGAAGTATATGTTTTCAGTGATTAAATAATTTTTTTCATAACATTTAAAGAATTATATACAATTCAAATTTAACATAGGAAAACGGTTATATAACTTCAAGATAATTACAATGAATGAAATATTAAAATTAACTTTTATACATTATTTATATGGGTTTACACATTTTACAACCTAGATACAAAAGTACATATGCGTCACCTGTAACACCTTTACAACATAGACTGATTAGTACCGAGAGCAATAAAAGAATCTCAGCTATGCTGTTAAAATTTGTTTCCGTAAAGTATGCAATCATTAGATTCATTAAATTGATCATTCCATGTAAGGATCATTAACTCGCAACACACTAACTGTACGTAAGTAACAGATTGATATCGATGTAATGTTATAGGAACATAATTTTATTATTTGATTATCAGGATTCTATTAAATTAATTGTTAGTTATATTAACTAAGCGGTTTCAATTTAATTATCGACTTATTTACAAGGCTAATAATAGAATTGAATTTAGGCGACATAAGTGCGTGTTTTAATGTTTTACTGTGATAGAATTAGGACTTATTGTAGTATTGTTAAAGTTTTGGTTTAATTTTACTTTACCGACTTAAATCTAAATATATCATGTTTATTTTATTTTCCATATGTTTTTAACGACGCGCTACCTGTAAAGATCACTGTTGAAATCTGAATAAAAATTATATTTTTATAAATCTAAGCACTAGTTTGCCCGAGCATAGAACTTGACTGTACGTCGATATCACGCATTAAATAGTTCCTAGTTATATAAATAGGTGCATTTTATTTTATGTACGTATTATCATTATTTTTTTTTGCATTCTGTGTAATAAATAGTTTTGCGTTTATATTAAGTCTACGGTGTTATTTGTTGTGTATAAAAATACTATATGCTTAAATTTTACATCGGATTATACACCAGTATCAGAGCAGTATCTGTGAGACCAATTTTGTAATTACAATAAAAATTTGAGATATAGTAATGAAACGAATACATGTTAAAATGCAAGATCTAAATAATTGAGGTGGGAAATTAATATATTTTACAATTGTAAATTATAAAGCTAGGTACAGATATGGCGAGATATGTTCTATATCAGGTAGAGATTGTTACAAATCTCAAATAAAGATTCACCTTAATAAGCTGCAAGATAATGAAATAAATTTTCACACAGCTCATACGAAATGCAGTTTATACGTTAATCTCGCGATATCTATTGATTCATATGCCTGTTTTAATGTTAAAAAACCAAATTTTATTTAATTTATTGTATTAAGGTCATACAAGAAATGGTACTTATTGTTAAATTAAATGTACAATATTGTTTTTTATCTTATTGTTTTTGCTCAAATTTTTACAAACAATAAACACCGATTAATAAAATGAATACTCTTTTTTTTATTTTAATTATGTATACATACTAATTACAGTATAATAAATTGAGCCTATGGCGCCGATAGTAATGCTAATAGTTGCTTGCTCGTACTGTAGACAAGGTTTTTTTTATTTTAATTATGTAATAAATAAATATGCCATATACATGGTTATAATAGCAGTATAATAAATTGAGCTTATGTCGCCGATAATAATGCTAATAGTTGCTTGCTCGTACTGTAGACAAGGTTTTTTTTTATTTTAATTATGTAATAAATAAATATGCCATATACATGGTTATAATAGCAGTATAATAAATTGAGCCTATGACGCCGATAATAATGCTAATAGTTGCTTGCTCGTACTGTAGACAAGGTTTTTTTTTATTTTAATTATGTAATAAATAAATATGCCATATACATGGTTATAATAGCAGTATAGTTAATTGAGCCTATGGCGCCGATAATAATGCTAATAGTTGCTTGCTCGTACTGTAGACAAGGTTTTTTATTTTAATTATGTAATAAATAAATATGCCATATACATGGTAATAATAGCAGTATAATAAATGAGCCTATGGCGCCGATAATAATGCTAATAGTTGCTTGCTCGTACTGTAGTCAAGGTTTTTTTCCTTGCGAGGATAGAGTTGGATTGCATTTTAATATATTTTATATTGAGTAACCACCAACCACACTGTCCACCAGATGGTCGATTCTGCGGCCCATGACCACCCCTAATTCTGGATACGGAACCATTATGCAAATTCGTTGTCACCCCTGACAAAGATGGAATGCCGCCTCGTCGTCAATAATTAAAGAGGTTCCGAATCCCCACACTTTCCAGACGAAACACGGCAGCATTATCCAGCTATTTTACGCTGGTAATCTGTAAAGGAGTGGTTCTTTCCCGGCCGAGCCGACCTATTCATCTCGGTATACCAACAGGTTCTGTAGCACATCATATTATGTTCGACGACGCTGCAGAAGGGAACCAAATACTGACTATCATCTATTACTTCTTTAGACCAGGAGACACTTCTGATGTGCTCCACATATTCAGTAACACGTCATAGGACCAATTCAAAAGGCAGTGCTTGGGGATGAAGACTGATCCCAGACACCGTATCGTCTGTGAATACAAAGATTCTTGTAACGCCACGCATTTGTATATATTGGGATTTATTGACATTAAAATAAAAAGTAAAGATTGTTATTCAATCATTCTTGAATCCCCAATATTTCGAATGCCTTAAAAGGATAAAGCTGAGCTGATAAACCTAGGTACATAGCAGAACAGCTTTTTAGCCCCATGCTTATAGAATAGGCTACTAAAAGGGGAATATCGGGTTCGCAAGCGATCAGGGTGGGGCTCTGATCGTCCAAGAAAGTGAGCCCGGGGTGTACGGTAATAAAGAGTGGTTCCGTGTTGCTGTTGTACAGTGAGGGTGTTGGGAGAGGCCTAAGCACCGGTGCTTTCCGAAGGATATCGCAGATCCCTGCTAATGTTCTGAGATTGGCCACGAGGGGGATTTTTGGGAAACCTGATTTCCCCCTAGGAGACAGGGAATCTGATGAACATTTCCCATCCGATACTAAGTACAGGTGCATAGCAGACACCTAGAATTATTTTTTTTTCCTACTCGAACATTTTGGTTGTTCCGTCCATCTGGTGTTCTATACAGCTCAACCGTTCATACTTGGGGAGTAGTATATGTCACATCCTTAAATCTTTTACATATAAGAGTGGAAAACCACACTATAGTTTGATTTTTACTTCAACGGAATTTTGACATTCCAGAAGTGTTCCCAACATTGAAACATTCCCACTAAAAACGGAAAGCATTTTAGCACAATAAAAAATTAACCTTTCTTGAATTTAACATTTCAATTAGAAAGAAGAGAAAAACTAAGATGTGATAATTCTAAAATGGTAACCAGATTTTTTATTATCATATAGAAGTTACTATAATAATAATGGAAATTATTTTTCTATTACAGGAATCCCTGTCCAATAATCCATAGGTTGCAAACCTTTTTAGGGAAAACTTATTTGTAAAATCATCGCTTGTAAGAGCCAAAATAAAAAGATGATTTAAAAAGGTTTTCCACTGAACCTTATGGCAACCAACACTTAACCATGGAACACAAGATTATTAACCTGCCTTTCTGTATGCTTGTATTCTAAGAGAGCATGGTCCTTCCCAATTTTAGCCATTATTTAATATATAATAATATCAATAATTATTTACTCCATGTTAGTATAATTTATAAAAAGATTATATTGTCAATAAGTTTTTATTGTCTCAAACTAATTATACACCAAATGTGCACTTCAAAAATAGTAGAGATTACAAATTATTCTTAGATTAAAACTTTCTGTGAATTCTACCAGATTAAAAGTACTTAAAACTAATATCAGAAATAGTTACAGTCCTTAAAAGTGCATATTTTATATGCTTCAGTTTAACATTTCAATACTCATAAAGTCCTTATGTACAGTGTTATTAAAAATAATAATTTACCTAAATATTATTTACCTAATAATATTAAACATAAAACTAAACAACCTATAATTTAAAAAGTACTTGTTGAAGTCATGGTTGATGTTAAAGCAAAGAAATTACTTTCTATGAGATTGAATTAACTTGAAGTTTACAAAGAGATTCTTTTTTAAACATTTTATAATGATAAATAGGTATCAGAAATAATATGTTTAATAAACCATTTATATCAATATTCTAAACCAGTTGTGGGTCAAAAGTAGTCTTAAATTCAAATTTTGGATTCATCATGGCCACAAAGGCCTATCACATAAAGGGAGTATAGAGAGAAATATATAAAATTAAACCCGACAAGCACAATCTGATGGTGCCCTTACAGGTTTCTTGGGCGTAGTCAATCTTTTAGCAGTACCAGTTCCATACTGTATTCCTGATCCTATCCTCTCTGGATCCAATTCACCCATTTCAATCTTTGCAAGTATAGTTTTAGAACATTTTAAAAATGATTCCTCAACATTTTCTCCTGTTTTAGCACTAGTTTCAAGGAACATTAACTCTGAAATATGTTTAATGTGTATGTAATAACAAAAACTTAAAATAAATACATTTATAATAAACTGTTATTGGTTACAAAATATGATCAACTCACCATTTTCCTGAGCAAATTGACTTGCTTCTGAGAAAGTTACTTCTCGAGATTCATCTATGTCTTTTTTGTTGCCAACAAGTAAAATTACAATATTTGGGCTAGCTAGAGTTCGCGCATCTCTAAGCCAGTTCGCAAGAGCATTAAAAGAATCCCTAGATGTTATGTCATATACCAACAAAGCTCCAGCTGCCCCTCTATAATACGACCGTGTAACTGAACGAAATCTCTCTTGTCCAGCTGTATCCCATATTTGTAACTTTGTAGATTTACCGCCTATGTTCACTATTTTAGACCCAAATTCAACGCCAATAGTGTGGCATCTATCTTCTTTAACTAAAAAGATATTAATATATGTTGTATATATAAACTTATGTAAATAAGCGACCTTACAGTTTAAAGTTTAAAAAATGAACTTACATTTATTTCCAATGAAGTTATTGAGAAGACTAGATTTTCCTGCTCCAGCACTTCCTATGACCAAGAATTTAAACAAATATTCTGGAAAAAAAATGAAAAATTACAATATTTATCGGTCAAATGTCTAAACATCGTATACAAATACTAACCGTACGTTTCGGACATGGTATCGGTCTGGTATTTCAATAAAATCGTACACAACTACTACGAATATTCGTAAAGCCTAGCAGTAATTACTCATAAAACAAATTATAATTAAAATTACACACAAATGTAAACGAAAAACGATAACATTACATTATTACAAACACAGATTAAGAATGACATAGATAATATTAAATATTTATGACTGAGTGTTGGGTGTGATAAAAATGTCACGACGAAAAAATCACTGTTACATCGCTTAAAAATTTCAACGTGGTTTGTCATACAAGAACCTTACCTTTCTTACGTTACTCATATCACGAATTAAATGTCGATCAGACGAAAAAAACATAGAACGTAACGTAGCAAATTGAACGATTTTAAATTAATTTATTTTTATACATTATATCACACTATATGCCCTTCTGCATGATTTGCGTGACTCGACACCAGGTCCAACAGGTAGGAAGAGAGGAAATCAGCCTGCCAACTCGTGTACTATACGAAAATGTCATCACTCCACATAGTGAATTAAGTGCTAGAAATGGCGGATCACAAAAGCATCTTGCAAGATGTTTTTGTGATCCGCCAAGTTTGTCCGATTGTCAAGATTAAAATCCACCATTATTTGTATATATATATAATACTTGAATTATAGCTTATCTACATTTATTAGTAATGCACGAAAAATATTCTCTATTGACCTTTATTTATGATACTCTCATTTACTCCTGTTCATAAGTTAGTAATATTTTGTTCTTTGTCTAATAGTAACTATATTTCATTTTATCGGGTCATACCCTCTAGCTATGCTAACAACATTCTTGTAAGTTATTGTACCCTTCTTTCACATTTTGTTGGACAATTTTTGGGTTGATGATATACACTGCAGGCCAAAAGCTTAAGAGCATCTTAATTAAAGTAATAAAATAAAGTAAAACTCCAATAAAATAGTTAATGTTTAATTAACCTGTTTAATCATCTAATAGAACATTGATTGAGAAACAAAATACTTTAAAAGCGTAAAGAAATAATATTTTACTGTTAATCAGTCCATGCAAAAAAACGCTATAGCTAGCTAAACTGATTTATCTTCAAGAAATCCTCCTTTACATTTTATGACTTTTTCACAGGTCTCGGCATACGGGCAATTAATTTGTTAATAGTGTCTTGTGATATATTGTTCCAAATTTAGCATAAAGCATTCCACATTTCTTCTCGCGTGGATGGGCCATGATTACGGACGGTCCTATCGAGCTCTTCTTATGGGAGTTAAATAGGATTGAGATTGGAGCTAAGGAGTCCAAACCATGTTTTGTAACACCCCTTGTGATTCTTTCTCTTCGAAATATCCTATACATCATTTTGAGCTATGCTGTCATTGTGTTGTTGGAAAATGAATCCATCTTCAATTAATCGCAATCCGGATGACACGGCATTTTGTTCTAAAATGTTTTTGTTTTCTTCAATTTTCATCAAATCACCAGTTCCTTGGCTATAGACGAACCCCAGACCATAATTGAGGCACCACCATGATTGTTGGGACTACACATTCTGACATCATCTTTTCTTGTGCACTGCGTCAAACGTAAATTCTACGTTTTGAACCGAATAGTTCGAACTTGGATTGAAAGGTCCAAAGCACTTTTTTAAAATCTTCTTCACTCCAATCTCGATGAGAAAGAGCCCACTGCATCCGTTTTTCTTCTCTCCTCCTCTTCGCATCTCTCTCGGATTTCTGGTGCTATTAAGCGTTTATTTCGCTTGCTGGTAACAACAATGATGGTAGAACGCACTCCACTGCTAATTTCTCGAGCTTTTCCCATTTTATGACGTCCTCACTGTAGAAACCACAAGTTTAGACTAATTGAGATTGTTTGTGAACAAACCCAAGGAAGCTCGGGTAATAATGAGTCAGAAACATGTGTTTTCGGGAGATAAATAATCGTAATCATTGACCAATAACTGATAAATAAATTGATAAAAAACTTTTTAAGACCGCACATAACATAATTATCTATCAATTGAAATAAAATCCCATAGGATAAATAAAAGAAATTCACATCTGTATATTCTATTGTTAATATCGAATATTTAAAGAGGTCATTCTTTTGTTTACTTTCAAGTTATTGGACAATAAACATCTATTGTTTTCAAACACCGACAAACTTTGCGCTAGAGCCGTAGAGCCTAGGTGGTAGAGTCGTAATAATATTTTTATAATGTCCGCATTACTAATTACTTTGCTTTAGTTACGTATTGGTCAATAATTTGGATTATTTAGAAGATTTTGACCTCGAAGGCCACCAATTTCCTCTCTACAAGGACCCATAAACGCTTCGTGAGTTTTTGATAGGAAATTGATTGGTCATAAAATATAGTGCTCTTGTGAGGGCTTACAGATCAATAATTGGCCGATATGCGTGAATCCAGGATATTTCAGTTTCTAATCAACGTCGTATAAATATAGAGAAATCCGATACAAACTGTGATACTTTAAATTGGGCAAACCAAGTAAATGATTAATTTTTAATTAACAACGAAAAACAATACGACAAAAGAATCGCCTTTATGGATTGGTACTTTAGCCTTATCCAAAAAAGAAAAAAAAGTCAATTGATTTGTTTACTTTTACACTACGAAATACGCAGTTATATCTTTGATGCGGCTTAATGAACGTCATGCAATTATGTGTATGTAAAAATTTATACTTGGAATGTGTTGATTAAAATTACATAATAAAATATCGTTTCGATTTCAGGTTGTACCTTCACTTGTCCACAAGTTGTATTTACCTCGAGTTACTCAAACTAGATATTTTTGGGAATATGTAAACATGATGTTTAATAAACCTGACCCGGACCGGATAAAAACTGTTGGTCCAGATCGAGCTTGTGCGGAGTGGGTGTTAAGAAACGGTGGAAAAGTAACATGGGCTGATGGAAAGAAACTTGGCGACTATAACCTCCTTCCACCAGAGGAAGTTAAAAGCGCAAAGTTGTTAGAAATAGATGGGTCCGATTCTTCTATATCTCATTATGGTTTCCCGCACTTAAGTAAATTTTAACACATGTATTATGACATTATGATATTTTTTATTTGTTTTCTTTAAGTATTTATTTGTTCTAGGTGGGTGTACAATGTTAAAAAAAATTGTTCTACACAATAATAAATATATCGATGATAGAGCTCTTATGGGGCTAGGATATGGCAAAGATGTGTTATCTTTTGTTCAAGTATCAAAATGTGTGAATGTTACTGGTCCTGGCTTGAAGGAATTAATTATTTTGAAAAACCTTGAAATTCTTGTATTGTATGATCTTCTCAGTGTACAAAACATAGAAGAATGTAAAGAATACTTAAGATCAGGGCTCCCAAAATGTAATATACAAGGTAAGAATTCACTAAAATTATTATTTTAAATACTTATGCATTGTACATTTATAAATCAATTCTGTTAAATTTTATTTACCATATTATAACAATAAGTCCTCAATTCATACAACATTATAGCAACCTTATTTTATGTGCCTGAGCTTTACAGTAGTGTAATGTAGTACATTTCTGTGATTGACAGATTTATCTTTATAATCCCTTCTAAATCCCAAAAAAACTGTAGCCATAGCCATGCATATTATCAGAACAACTTTTTCACCAATGATTGAGGAAGTTGCCTTAATTGGCAGGCCCAATGCTATCCCATTTGTCAATGATACTTTTTCAAGGTCTTGGACAAGTCTTCATAAACAGATGATATTACATCTCTTCCATAATGATCTGTAGTTGTAATAAGCTAACAAATGCATACAAGTAAAAAATACTTCTTCCATGAATGTTTTGACCCCACCCTCATAATAACTTGGCACTACTGTTTTGTTTGGTCTGTGAATGAAACTGTAACACCTTATTGAATTTTGGGTATTAGGTTTAGGTTAAAATTCAGTATAATTTTTTTTTACTATCACACATATTAGCTATTGTTTAAACATTTCAACTATTTTATTCTATTAGGTCCTTACAAATGAAATTAGTATATTTTATGAATAAAAAACGATATAAAAAATGAATTTCTTATGAAATTATATTATTTTATTATTATCTATGCACTTTCCGTCCGTCCGCCATTTTATACGTAATTCATTTATTCTATTGTGGAAAAAAGTGAGAATCAATAAAATATTTGAAAGCAGTTTGGATTTCCTCATTGGAATTGATTTTTTTTAATTGCAAGAAATTGTCTAAATTAAAAAAAAATTGTTATCCTTTGGAACACGGTCTGGGGAATATGACGGGTGTTCGAGACATTCCAATTGTAGCTCCTCTAATTAGTGACCGTCTGTCGTAAAATATGTGGTCTAGGGTTATGAATGAAGGTGGGCAATTGACCAGTCTCGGTTGTTTAGCGGTTAACTTTTTAGCACTAGCTTATTCTTGTCAATACAGATATGCCATTATTGTCTGGCCTGATCTTAGGAAAATGTAGTGTATGACACCAGCACTGGTCCAACCTCTCCAACACTCACCAATACCTTTTTGAGCCCACTTTTGCTTGGGAGAGGATTTGGCTGGGTCTAACCACTGTAACAAGTGTTTCAGTGTTTCATTGTCGGACAGTATCCATTTTTCGTCACAAGGATACAATTCAAAATTTCCTTGTTATTCTGATGGTTGAATAATGTAACGCAGCACTCAATGCGTGTTTGTTGGTGTGCTTCACGCAATTCATGCGTACCTATTGCTTGAGCTTTTTCTTTTTTCAATTTGTTTCAAGTGAATTAAAATTATCTTGTCATTCACACCAAAACCGGCTGCAAACTCTGACGTGGTTTGCGATGCATCCGCTTCCAATTTTTAGGAACCAAAAATGTATGTAGCTTACTTTTACAGTAGCTTCTACATACACATCATTATTCCTTCTAGCTATTTCTGCCGCACTGGTGCCATGGTAAAACCCATATTCGTAAATAACGCAATATTTCAAGTTTTCCATTTTGTTAACAGAAGGATGTCATTGAAAAAACAAATTAATCACTAGATTCGATTCATAAATACATAAGCCTATATTTGAATTTATCCTCACCAAATGCCAGATTATTTGAGACCAAAGTGGCCATGCCAATTTCATATGTAAGAACATATTTGCAATAGTGTCATGAGCCACAGGAATGAATCTACCATTGGGTGAACTATATGCTTGTTTATCACCACCTAATATTATCCCTTTGCACTAATGAGTAAGTTTAAATAAGCCTACCAACAACTCCCTACTAATTTTTATCAAAAGCTACTCTAATACAATCTTACATGTGTTGAGTTTCATGGAATATTTAAAATATTACTGTTATTAAAATGTGTACTTTTTTAAAATTACTTTTAAATAAAGCAACACAAAAAAGTTAAATTTAACTTTTTTAACTACAACAATGTTGACAATGGATTTTTTTTGTTTTATGGGGGCTATATCATTATAGCACTTTATTCATCTACCGCTTAAGCTTAATATAAGAATTATTTTTCAGGACAAACCGAAAATATGAAAAATTAACAGAGACAAGAAATCAATGTAATAATAAATCTTAAATTTGTAATAAAGTTATATTCAAAATAATAAGTAATCATTTTGCCCCTTTACCAATGGCTTCATTAACATTGTTATATCCATCTTTCCTCAATAATTCTGCTAACTCTGTTTTAATTTTAGTAACTATAGGAGGACCATAGTAAATTAAAGCTGTGTATATTTGTATAATACTAGCACCAGCTAATATTTTATCATATGCATCTTGTCCACTGAAAATACCACCAACACCTATGATCGGTATTTTACCTGAAAAATATTATATAAAGCTCCATAAATTTAAATTAAAATGATTTATACAATATGTTCATAAAATATTACAGATAATGATGAAAGTTATATAAAATGTTCTGCATATATAATATAACATTAACAAACATAGTCCAACCTTGGGTTAATTTGTACATAATTTTGATCATCTCTGTGGATTTACTTGTAAGTGGTTTTCCACTCAGTCCACCTGCCTCTGTTGAAAAATCTTTATTGGTAAGCGAAGATCTGTCAATAGTTGTATTTGAAATAATAAGTCCTTGCACTTCAGACTCTTTCTGTGTAATAACTGAAACAATGTCTTTCATCTCATCTAAGCTTAGATCCGGAGCAAGCTTTAGAAGCAGGGGAGGATTGTGTTTTGACTGAAGGCTTTTTCTTGTTTTGTTAATACCTACAAGAAGATTTCGTAATTCTTGTTTATTCTGTAGTGATCTCAGGCCTGGAGTATTGGGGCTGAAAAATATACATCAATTTTTCTGAGACTGAAATGTGTAAAAAAAATGTTTAGAGAAGACTTTAATTAAAATGTTAAACTATAGTAGAAAATAAATGAAAATGTTTAATCTGAATAACAAAGAATAATTAAAAGATACATGTTGAAAAAAAATTTATATTAATTTTATATTATTATTATACCCATTAAATTAGGAAGATGATGATTATGATATCAGTTTTTTTAGAATACTAAGTGTGACATACAAGCCACCCATCCTCAACATACATCCTAGATACATCTGCATTGCCACACCCGAGCACTACCATGAATGCCTTATTACCAGTAATTGCCCCTGGAGACATGCACATACAACATATACAACACAACAGCTGAATCACAATAGCATTCTGAGTGTGGCCCTTTTCCGAGTAGTGCTGAACCATTCATACATGTAACTAGAAATTAGTTTCGGTATAGAACCTTTATATTATAAGAATGAATATATTATAAACATAACAAAAAAAGTTTGCATACCTGCTTACATTGATAACAAAATAATCAGCAATATCAATGAATTTATTTATTCCTAAATTGTAATCATTAATAGCATCATTAGACAGTTTGTTTTTTCCTAGATTAATACCTAGTAAACCTTTATTTAAAAGTACTTTATCTAAATTGTAAATTTTATTGTAAACTGCATTATGCCCTTCACTATTAAAACCATATCTGTTTATAACTGCAGTATCTTCAGGTAATCTGAACACTCTTGGCTTTGGATTGCCTGGCTGTGGTTCTGGTGTTATTGAGCCAATTTCAACTACTGAAAAACCTAAATTCCTTAAACCTATAACAGCATCACCATGTTTGTCAAATCCAGCAGCTATTCCAATAGGGTTACTAAGTTCATAAGTTAAAAATTTGGTTTTCTGAAAAAAAGATATATTATAAATATTTTACCCTTACACTTAAGACTTGGTTATAATTATTAATAAAGGAAGTTACCAAAATATGAGGATCATTATAATATTCAGTTGGAAATAATCCATATTTGATCGCAGAAACTCCAATTTTGTGAGCTAATTCCGGACTAAGTCGCTGGCTTAAAGGTTGTAACACGTTATCATAATACCCATTGAAATCCTTTTTGAAATAAATTAAATGGTAGGAAAGTGAACCCCCCAACGTCAAATAACATAATGACTTGATTTTCTTCTGCAATGAAAGAGAATCGGTTACTTTTAAGTATTTTAAATAATCTTAAAACTATAAATACTTATACATACGATTGCATTTTGCTTTTTGCTCATGTTTTAATTTCGTCAGAGATGCAAATGAGCGCGCTTTAAATTTGACATTATTTACAATGACAAATTCCTGTTTTTTTTATCGTAGCATTGACTACTAGGCGCTACAGCCATTATGTTTCATCAAGGAGTAATCTCTTCTTGTAAGAAAATACGACACGGTTTTCTCAGGTCGATATCGAATACTGTAACATGATTTTTCATGAAAATCACAAATATTTTATCTTCACGACTAGAGTAAATTTTATATATCTGTTAGAGATGGGTTAGTGGAGGTAAAGAGAGAGAGAATAGAGGAATAAACTCTACAATATAACTGTTTTATATCATTACAGAACATGCATCTGATGATCATAAAAAAGAGTTACGGAGATACTCCTAAATACGACGGATTGTTGTTTGGTAACTATATGGCAAAGATTGGAAAGGAGGGTTGGAAACTCGCTCCATCTTGTAACATCAGACAATGAGGAAATATTTTGTTATTTTGCAGTGACCAACCAGTTTATTTATCTCTATTATTAAATTCCCACATAAAAAAATGGAGGAACATGGATACTTCTAGTGCCAATCAGGTTAATCAGATTAATCGGGTATTGATTTAGCGAAGGCTCTCAAAATATTTAAGATATGAAGTTATACAGGGGGCACACTGTGAAATCGATCATTTTTGGTAGTAAAAATGTGTAACGTTTAATATAAATAATGGGTGAGAAAAATTAAATGGAATATTAAAAAAGATCCTTCGACACTAAAAAATTACAACTATAAAATACCGGCGGGACGAGGAGAGACCACCTTTGATCGAAACCGGATTAAGTGAAGTAGCGAAATCAGTACAGGGTGAAAAAATCGAAAGAATGTTATGATTTTAAATGTGATTAGGAACTGGAAACAAAAAGTGAAGCAAAAGTGGTTAAAAACAACGCAGCACCTTAACTTAACATGATAACTTCCAAGCTTATAAAAAAGATGGTTGTGCCCTGGCTCCTAGGAACTACTCTGCCACTTTAAAAAGAAGACAAAAGACAAAAGTACTACTTACAGAGGGATATTTATTTTATCAATAGCTTACAAAGTTAGTTCAAGTCTTTTTTGTTGTCGGATGGTAAAGTACTCCAAAGAAATAAGGAAAGTATCGATGCGGATAGCCAGACATCGTTGTGTACTCTCTAATACATAACCTCTCTCAGCTGGTAATGCAAGCCACTAGGGTGCTGGATGTGGATGCTCACACAGCCAATTGAATTGCCTGGATCTTCTGTTAACCTCTGATCCAGATAGATACGTTGTCGAAGTCTCCTCACCATAGGGAACTTCTGATCACTGTCTGTTGAAATCTAAATCGTCCCATTCTCCCCCGGATATCGATGTTCATGGTGTCCGGCAACTGTCAATTATCCACCAATTTCGATTACCTCCATTATTTGTGAGATAATGGAGCGTATATTGAATGAACGCCTTGTGGCATACCTAGAAAATAATGACATCCTTAGCGACCGATAGTACGGGTTTCGTCGAAACCGGTCAACTGGCGATCGTCTAGTGCACGCCACTCATCTCTTTGGTGAGGCTCTCGATAACAACGGTGAAGCACTAACTGTCTCACTTGATGTTTCGAAGGCCTTTGATAGGGTCTGGCACGATAGCCTTATCAGCAAGCTTCCAGCTTATGGCATTTATCCTGGCTTGATCACCTGTACAGCTGACTTCCTGAAGGAGTGGTCTTTGAGAGTAGTCATAGATGGGTGCTCGTCTGAGACAATGGCGATAAACGCTGGAGAGAGGGGTCTGTTCTCTCTGCCACTCAGTTTCTGCTGCATATTAATGATCTGCTGAAACCCGGTATCTTTGGGTATGCAGACAGTTGTGGAGAGTTACTAGTTAGGTGCTAATGCCACCAAGGATCAAGTACAGTCCCAAAGAAGAGCCATGGTAGAGCGAATGACGACAATCTTGTGAGATTCAATGCCACCAAAAGACAGACGTGTCTTTTTTCAGCCAAAATGAGCCAGTGCACCTTGGCTCCTACCTTCCAAGATCTATCTGTGGGACGCACTGATCGCCTTCACTTATTGAGAATCTAAATTTCATCGAACCTCAACTATGGACGATTCATCGAGTCCAAGGCGAAGATAGCTGCAAAAAAACTTGGGATCCTGGTCAAAGTGCAGCGGTATTTCTTTGCGGGGCAGCTTTTAACGGTTTATAAAGCTCAAGTCCGGTCGTCTGTAGAATACTGTTGTCACTTGGGCATACATTTGGGCAGGCGCCGCCAAATACCATCTCGCAGATTTGGAGTCGGTGGAAAGGTGGGCTAAGAAACTAATTGGTAACGCAGATGAAACCAATCTACTCAGTCTTGAACACAGGCGTAAGGTGGCTAGCCTTTCAATTTTTTACAGAATGCAATTTGGAGAGTGTGCTCAGGAATTACATTCTCTGATTTCTCTGCCAGTGGCGTGGAGATAAGTTGTCGTAGGTGCGGTGCATATATTGTAAAAAAAGTAATATATATACATATACACACACCATATATTCAAAATTTTTCTCAGGTCGGGAGAACAATAAAGAGTTGTAGTGCTGTTAGAAGAAGAATATATGTATAAACTTAGCAGTGTTATTTACAGTTGAGAGATACCTTGACTTGTGAAATAGATCTTTATAATTTGTTTTCTAATATGGTCACAAAATATAAAACAACAAACATAACGTGGAACATATCCGAATATCCGTAAATAGACAAACAATTAGTTGTCATTGAATTTTTTGTTTAAGTAAAGTTTCAGACCAACCATCATACGAACTAGACCTGGCTGTATGGACTAAAGTCCTTTGCCTTTCCCATTAAAGATAAATTAATATCATCATCATTTGTCAAAGTAATTCTCACTAAATACAAAAGGTGTATTACATATAAAGGTTAATACTGAATTCTATACTAAAAATCATGAAGGCGACACTAATTTTCGATAGTGTGAATAATTTATTATTTTCAAAATGGGACGAAACATTTTTGCAGCGTATGAAATCTTTGAATGGTACAGAACAGGTATGCTAAATAATTCAAACATTTTTTCGTCATTTTACCCAATATTATTTAAAATAGTTATTTTCTACAACAAAGTATCATGCGATGCTACTTTACAGAAACGATTAAAACAATGTCACTGTTCTAATATACGTTAGTGTTTCTAAACAGCTTTTATAATCCGTACATTGTATAAGAAGGATCTAGAATTTGTTACTGCATAGTAAGATTTTCTAAATTAAAAGAGCCTAAAAAATGTGCTCTATCAGAAGTTACATTCGTTCCTTAATTTCGTTTAATCATCTCTTCGTTGGTCTGCGGCTCGCTTTGGTCGCCTCCTGTGAAGCGAAGTATTGCTTCACTTGGTCTCTTCTGAAATCTAGTTCCTACCTTTGTATGTACTCTCAGTTAAAAGATTAGGTAGAGCCTTAATGGTCTAGTATGACTTACTAAGTACTATAATTTCAATATCTATAATTTTAGTCTTCTGCAAAATTACCTTCATTATTCAGGGCAGGGCAATAGGATAATGCCAATGCTAGTAAAACGAAAGTGAAAACTGCTTAAGAATGAACGAAGAAAACAAGATTTTTTTTTTACATTTAACTGATATCGGTTTTTTCTCTGTCTTTTAAATTATTTAATAAGTTAACTTCTAATTATGTAAATTAAGGTTATTTGTAATAATAACATTACTAAATAATAATTATTTAATATAAAAGTTAATAACACCCAAATTACTTAGTTTTGATTAGAGAAATATTTTGGTGCTTTCAGAGTACAGATGGAAACATTACTGACAGTTATAATGTGGCTCAATTACTTTCACCAATAATTACTTCACAGTGTGTTATGGCTGCACAGTTTGGCAATACATATTCCTCCATGCAGTGTAAGGATAACACTGTTATAGTCTTTGATGAGGTAAACATTTCTTTCATAAATGCTTTATTTACTATTTGTGATTGATGGCAACAATAATGTTAATGATGTACTGTATGGTTTAGACAGTACTTTATCATCTACTGTTTGATAAAAAATGATATGTGTTCTTCTATCTTATTATATGTATACTTATATGTATAAATTACATGTAACTAGGAAAGAGAAAATAGTGAGTGCTTTTGTATATGTGTGATTATGCTTACAGCATATATATGGGATATATGCTATTGCTATCATCAGGTAAAAGCAACAAAAGGATAACATTATTGCATTGTAAGTGTTACCACAAACAAAGGACCGCTCACCTTTCTTAAACCAATAAAATCAAAGTTGAGAAAAGTTTAGATGCAGTTTCTATAACATAGAACTTATACTAACCTACAAATCCACTCAACCCAAAAACTTATAATAATTTACATAAGAGACAAAAATTATAGAAGTAGCCAGGTACCACTCCGCCATGCATTTGTACACAAACAAAATTTGCTATAAGTAAAATAAAGAAGTTAAAATAAGATAGAATGCCATCTAGTATTAAGATACTATGTCAAGTTTCGTAATATATATGTAAATTTTTTGTATTCTTTTCAGTTCCTTGACCATGTGTTTATGATAATCACTAAAGATAACATTGATGATGCCCATAGGGAGTTGCTTGATTGCAAAACACTGGTGCAGCATATCTGTGGCCAAAACATTGACTTGTAAGTCTTCTGACAAATTTTGATTTGTTTATATAACAACCTATCACAACCTTTTTTACAATGACTCAAATTGTTTAAAACTGATATAATCATTAAATATGTTTATGTATTATATATTTATTGTATTATATATTTATTGTATTATATATTGTGTACGTATTGAAACTAAAGATTTCCTTAAATAGATAATTTAAAATAATATTTCTGTTTACAGATTACATTCTTCTGTATATCAAGATTGGTTATCGATATTATTGGACAGCCGCACTAAAGGTGACTCCATACCGGGTGCTAGTGGTGTGATTGGTGAAAGTGGAGCTACTACAGCAGCATTAAATGCTTTAAAAACGATTTCAAAAGACATTAAGTGCTCTACATATCAACATTTCCATCTTATGATATTTGTTGGTGATAAAATGCTAGCACTGTATTCAAGGTATGTATTTACATCATAATTATATGTAAGATACATATTACCTAAATCTCAACTAAGGTTGTGTAGCCCACTAAGAAAAGTAGATAACTATTTTTTATGAAGTTTCAAAATTTCGTCCAATATATGTCTTAGAGCATAATATAGTTCTTAAAATATAGCTCTTTTTAAATAACAATAATAACACAATAAATAATAAATGTATATATGTAATGTGAAGACATGACAAATTATTTCTTTTTTATTTGTTAAAGTAACTTGCATGTGTGTGTTTCCTGTAGCCAATGACACTCACTATCATCCTGAAAAATGAATAATAGTGCAGATATATTGTCACCTTTGAGCACTATGATGGAATCGCTTACCAGTAGTAAGATCTCCTATTTATTTTACTCGGTAGATGAAACATGTTAGTAATCATAAAACCTATCATATACTGAAATTCTGTAAAAGCATGGTCCTTACCTGGCAAAACTTCTGTCTTATAGCTATTTGATAGTTAGACAATACTCTACCATGAAATAAAAGATGAATTTTCTACTATTACTGTCTGAGATGTGGTTGTATCATATAAAGTTGCTGTGGCCTCTTGTTTTTATTTAGGACTGTGTATGGTACTCACTTAGAAAGTGTAATGTGCTCTTAATGCCACTGTCATGGAGGAATATGTGTGATATAATACCACTTCGAAGGGAATATATATATTAATATATTTATAATATATTTTAATTACTTATAAAACAATTTTAATTATATCTTACTTTTAGCCGTGGAAGTGAAGACCTCATGCCGTCAGATCTAATTCTACTTAGCATTCAATGTATTGCTGCACAGGAATATTGGAGCGATACCAATAAAGCAAGCACTAAGGAAATTGGTCCTAATTCTATGTTACCATGTAAGTGTCTTTTAATAGTATAGGTGTGAATGCTTAGTAATAAATTATTAATAATTGTGCCACATAATACAAAGTTGGGTGCCAGCTACACTGCAATTCAATTTCTCTAGTAATATTACTATAGTTGAATAACAAACGCTGGCGCTAGAGCCAGGTGGTAGTCGTAATATTTTTTTTATAATGTCCTCATTACTAATTACTTTGCCTTTGTTATGTATTGATCAATAATTAGGACTATTTAGATCCTGAAAACACGTGTTTCCGACTTAGTATTACCCGAGTTTACTTGGGTTTGTTCACAAACAATCTCAATTAGTCTAAACTTGTGGTTTATACAGTGAAGAAAATGGGAAAAGCTCAAGAATTTAGCAGTGAACGGTGTTTCGCCATAGTTGTTTTACATAATGAAGGCAAATCCGAACGTGAGATTGCTTCACAACGTTATCGAAGATTGTGTTCGTGGCGCAATAACTCGAGACAGGGAGACAGGCAGTCTTAAAGATCGACCACGCTCGGGGAGGCCGGGCGCTACCACGTCTAGTGAAGATAATTTCATTGTTGTTACCAGCAAGCGAAATAAACGCTTAACAGCACCAGAAATCCGAAAAACTCGAAAACTTACACCTTTATCATTGACTATAGTAAAACGGCGACTGTGAGATGCGAAGTTGTATTGTCGCGTTGCCGTTCGGAAACCTCTGCTAAGGCCGCAAAACTAGAAAAAACGGATGCAGTGGGCTCTTACCCATCGAGATTGGATTGAAGAATGTTTTAAAAAAGTGCTTAGGACCGATGAATCCAAGTTTGAACTATTCGGTTCAAAACGTATAATTTACATTCGACGCAGTGCCCAAGAAAAGATGATGTCAGATTGTGTAGTCCCAACAATTAAGCATGGTGGTGGCACAGTTATGGCCTGGGGTTTCTTCTCTAGTCAAGGAACTGGCATTTTTGAAAAAGGAACAGTACAAAAACATTTTGGAACTAATGCCGTTTTTTCCGGGTTGCGATTAATTGGAGATGGATTCAATTTCCAACAAGATAATGATCTAAAGCATAGCTCAAAATGATGTAGAGGATATTTAGAAGAGAAAGAGGCACAAGGGGTGTTAAAAACATCGTTAGGACTCCTAAGAGCCTGGATCTCAATCCCATTGAACTTTTGTGCTAAGAGCTTGATAGGAACATCCGTAAGAGTGGGCCATCCTCGCGAGAAGGAATGTGGAATGCCTTATGCGAAATTTGGAACAATATATCACAAGACACCATTAACAAATTGATTGCTCGTATGCCGAGACTTGTGAAAAAAGTCATACAATGTAAAGGAGGATTTTTTGATGAAAAATCAGTTTAACTATAGCCTTTTTTTTGCATGGACTGTTAATATTTCTTAACGCTTTTAAAGTATATTGTTTGTCAATCAATGTTTTATTAGATGATTAAACAGGTTAATTAAACATATAATATTTTATTGGAGTTTTCTTTATTTTCCTACTTTAATTAAGGTGGGCTTAAACTTTTGGCCTGCAGTGTAGGTATTGTTTTTTATAATAGAAGGTTAAACGAGCTAGTGGCTCATCAGGTGGTAAGTGATCATCGCCGCCCATGAGCATCGACACAGCACACCACCAGAAGAGTCGCAAGTGTGTTGCTGGCCTATGTGATAGGTAGGCCTATATCGGTTTGAAAATACCGCTGATTCCATGCAGGAATAAATCCTTTACAAAACGTACAGTGTTGTACTGCTAACTATAAAGATGGTGAGGATATAGTTATCAGTTCTGTCGCGATGTACATTTTTATCGTTAAGATTTACGAACTAACAATTATAATATTTGTGTTTTAAGGGCTGTCCGAGGAAAACAGTGCTATAGTACACCTGTGTGCTGGTCCATCTGTTGTGCCCTGTGCTCCCCACTCGCTGCATATTGCCGAAGTGACGTCTCGTGTTGTGTTTGTTGTGCTTGTAGACATGGAAATGAGGTAATCACTTCAACACCATTATCATTATACTCTATGTCTTTATACAATTATAAAATTTAGCCATGTGCCATGTGTGTACAACGGCGTTGAATGCGTTAGTGAAAACTAAAAAAAAAACAAAGATAGTCAATCGTTTATCCTCCATATCGGTTCGAAAGTACTCCACAAGGAACGCAGAGGGTTATTGACGTTCTTGCATACTTGAGTTACCTATGGCAACAACATTTTTGAACGGAAAGCTGAATTCTAATTTTATATATACAGTTTCAGTTTGTATGTTTGTTATCAACAGAATTATTATTGGGTGAATAAAGGATAATGATGTAATCCTCGATATTTACCGGAGGGAATCGATACAAACTTAGAACGGTATCCTTGAAGTGCTACTCCTTGATTGCGATTTCTGATATCAGACTGGATAAATTTTTCGGCATATATTTTTTTATTTTGTCAAACGCTTTAGAGAGTTCTGTATGCTCAGCGTACACTTGACAGTTTCGTGTTGAAGTTATCCTATACCCCGAACACGTGGTAAACTTGCCCTTGTAAATAGAGTTCCATAACTTCGTTGGTGCTAGCTGCACCAGGAATGATGTTTAGGTTGCTTTACTACCGCAGAATCGAAGGCCAGGCTCCGGAGTAGGTAGTCAGGTAGGCTCTGATTTCCAATATCAGTTAAAAAATAGATTAATTTATATTTACTCATAAGAAACTCCACATTAACACATCACATCTTCGTATAATACTTATCGTACAATATATTCAGAAATGACATATCTGTTACAATAAGTTTGACGACCGCGTCGGCGTTGTCAGAAAACCTGGCAATTGCATTCCGCGTTAGATTCCCAGAAAAAATGTGCGTCACAGATAGCTGGTTTTTGAGTCGGTATCTGTTATTTTGTGTTCTTGTAATTACATTTGAACCTTCACCTGAACTTGTATATACTTTACGTCGTACTATGGATGCGAACAGTTGCACAAAAATATATTCATAGTCGATATCATTAATAATAACCAAAAGTTTTAGCTTTAATCGAAACCGACCAAGAGAACACCATAGTTTTATTATGATTTTATATTGTTTCATTATACACATCTGCTCAGCGGTAGACGTATGACGGGCGAAGGTGATAAGATAAGGATGATTATATTTCTATTTTAGAGACATAGGTATCGCTGCACACATGTCCAGCCAGATACTGTCTAATTTAGAGAGACTCTTGCTGCAGAGAAACTTGGAGATGCTGCCCAATACGCTAGACGGCTTAGAGGCTGCACTTAAGAAGGTAAAATCTCAAATATTATTTAATAATAATAATAAGCCATTTAATCGGTAAAACAAATTACAACACAATACAAATTGAACACACAAACAAATAAAATTATATCAATAATATTAACAAAGTAAACAAAAAAATTATAATAATAACGAGAAAGAAAAAATAATAAGAATTACAAATGCTCAAAAGGTCCACGGTCCACTTAAAGGGACCAAGACTATGCGTTTCATCATCAAATATTTCAGACGCTGAGCTTGGAGAAACTGCGACGTAATAATGTCAATAACGAAACATTCTAGAGCAACACTTTTGTCTTGTCACTATAGTTCAGATTGTTTACGATGATGTTGCCAGCTAAGCATAGAAACTTTCCATTCCACGCAAACGTTTTTTTTTTATTTAAGTAAAAATTATAATTCTATAAAATTATACACTTTGAAAAAATCATTTTTGCATTCTTGCATGCATTTATCTTAACTATAGCACTGTCTTAAATCTTAAAGGTCATTTTTATCTAAAATAATGGACATAACATTTTTAAATATGTCGAAAACTTGTGATATTCGTTAGAACGGAACGCAAATGCAATGGCAATGTATAATTTACCGTTTTTCTCGAATTCAACAAAAAAAATTAAACAATAAGATTGTCATTAAATTATTTATAATTACGACATTAATATTGCAATATTACTGTGTGACATTAGTAACAGTTGACATATTTAATGATTCGCTCATGAACGCGCGTATGCGTTATACATTATAAACGTACGAGACTAAACAAAATGGCGTGGTCGCCGTGCTGTAATGGTATTATCTATGGTTAAGTACTGCCTGCCGACTTGTCACAGCTCATGTATAACATAACGATGAGACCAACCATCATACGAACAACACCTGGCTGTATGGACTAAAGTCCTTTGCCTTTCCCATAAGGGATAAATTAATATCATCATCATCATCGTATAACATAACCTAACTTTATGTTTGTACAAGTTTTCTCTCTGTTTAACAACTAACATCATGTGAATATCGCATGACGGTTTGCGCGGTCATCGTATAAATATATTTTTTTATAGAATAGGTGGCAAACGATCGAGGAGTTGGAGTTCTGCTGGTAAGTGATTACCGCCGCATATGATCATCCGCAATACCATAGGACCCCTTAAAAATGTGTTGCCAGCCTTTAAGAAAGGTGTGGGCTCTTTTAAACACTATCATAATGCGCCAAAAGAAGTACAACTACAATAGATAATCCTTTCCAATTCACAGACAACCGAGGCTCTACGAAAGAATAAATCTAACGCAAACTTGTGCGCTCGCGTCACTAGTCGCATGTTAGAGTTACGCAAATCTTGCACGACCACGACGCCGCTAACGCCGGAGACCACAGCAACGGCAATGCATACCGCATTAGATGTCGTCATCGAACAACTTAAACCTGATATACCCAGTTTGAAATTGGACCAGCCGTTGAAGGACCTGACAGCGTTGCTAGCGCCCTATGTGGAGTTTCTACGGGTCAAGGCAATGCGTTACTTCAGTATGGGATCATATCCTTTCAAAATATACACTTTTATGTTCTGTGCCATTACTATTTATAATCTGTATTATAACTTATATTTGAACAGTTACAAAATGTTGAGATTTTTTTATATGGCTGATGTTGACTGTTAGCCCGAGGGCTTTTACAGCATCACCGGATAGAAAGGTGGCCGAGTGCTTAGGTCAAACAGTCGAGACCTTTATTAATGAGTAACTAACTGGCACAAGGGTCCCCAAGAGGAAGCCTCGGCTTGTACCGTTACCCCGGACGCGAAAGCAACGTACTCGAACCTCGGCACGGTCTCAGTTACTTATGACAGATTAAGATTGTTGAGAAGAAATGTAACATGCTTTCATGTTTTACCTCATTTCATTAAATTGCTAAGCATAATAAAAACACTTCATGCAAGCATGCTACCAAAGTTAATGCCATATTTGCCACTAATGTTTCTACAGTTCATAACTTAAAATATTATTAGGAGTGAATTATAATACAATCAAGTCTTTGAACGCCAAGACTGATGATAACTGATGATGAATGCTGGAATAATAGCATTTTTTTTTCTAATATAAAACGAACACACAGTTCACCTGACGGTAAGCGATGACTAGGGACTGGGATGGAATGCCTCGTAACTTGTTATTAGGTCTCCGGATCCCATGTATTGTCAACCCTGAGGACGGCGATGGATTCGCTACCAGTAACGGTCCCCGGATCCGTACACTCATCATACGAAACACAGCAAGGTTACGCTGGTACTATGTGAGCGCATGGTCTACCCCGGGTGTTAGAATCAAGGCGCAAGGTCGCTATAATACTGTTAAAGCCGCCCGTTTGTCAGTCGCAGTCATCAGTTATCTTCAGGTAAACTGGCGCTCGATAATTATCATTAAAAAAGAGTCTCGTCTGGACGTTGATAAAAGGGAATTATATATGGAGGAGATAAATCTGGCAGTTTGAAGCTATTGTCAAAATTAGCATTTAGAATATAGCGTTAAGTAGTTAATAGAATCAGTGCAAGTGAGTGCAATATTCTAAAATTTCTGATGAGATAGCGTTTTGCTTCCAATGCCATTAGTTAGTTACCTGATGTAATCCATGTCATATTACTTTTTCAAAATCCATACGTTTAGCATAATAGCATTATCCGCCCATTCATCGTCAATTAACAATTGTTTCGCTTAATGTGGGTTGTCAGTGCACGGGTGAGATGGATTCGAGTTCCCTAACGCTGCATAAGTATCTGGAGGAGTTCCCCGGGCTCATACATTTCATATATGTGGACAGAACTACTGGCAGATTCCTTGCACCGGATATGGCAGACTGCGTCGACATGCTGACCCCTGAAACGGTAAAATGAGGTTTCTATATATATACAGGGTTATTGGTAATTCGACGTATTCCCGTTAGAAGGTCATAGGGATGATTATTTTTGATAATTTTAACCCCCATATGCATCATGCAAAAGTGAACCATTTTTGAGTTATCATGTCTTTTAGCTTTTTTCAAAATAAGTCGAAAATACAACATCAAAAATTTATTTAAAAAAAAGTATCACGTAAGTAAATCTCATTTTTTCTTCAGATTTATAAAAACGACTTAACCGTGGTTGTTTATCAATATTAAAACAACAATTATCGGTCCAAATTTAAAAATTCGAGACGAAAAAAGATATTAATTTAATTTTTTTTTTCACTAAAATGCCTTAAAAACAAAAAAAAACATTATGAAACTTGGTTTGCAGATTATTTTATAAACATAACCGTCTTAACCCTCCAACAATACATAACAACTAGGAACTTATTTCAGAGAAACTGAAACAAAAAAAGATCACAAAGGAAGCAGGCGGAAATTCGTATTCCAATTTAAACTTAAAGTCTTAGTTTCGCATTAAACCTATTTGCAAGATATCCAAACAGCGATATTAAGTTTTAAAGAGCGAAAAAACAAGCTGATTAATCTACAGTATTTTAAGCCTTAACAAATTTATTATTGTATGTTCTATTATATATTTCTTCTCTATTCTCTATTCTATTGTGATTTTCCAGTATTACTCAATAATTTAAAGTTGGTTGCATATATCAATAAGATGACTAGTTTTTCGCATGTTCAAAAAAGCTGCCATAATCAGCGAGCTGACTCACTTCTACGAAGAAGATTTTACGTCTCGCACGCACTAAAGGGTGTTAGATAGACTAGTGCAAGAGTCTAAATAAATTAGACCGATAGTGCCATAGTGCGTTGTACTAACAATTTTTCCCTTTTCGCATTAATATATGGAAAAACGCATATAAGTATCTAACATTTGTATTCCTGGTATGTATGAAATAGTCTAATGGTTTTTTTTTGTTTTAATTATGTTCTCATGCTATCTCTCAGATGCCCATATTGTTGTGCACGAAAAAAAATGTTTGAACATTGACAAAAAGGTGTAATATTCACACGGCTGCTATATTTACTTTACATGGCGTCACTTATCCTATGTTACGGATTATCCGAATATAACGTTTTGCTTCATTAATTAAAATCCATCTAGGTATTTTGTTGTTACGAGGTAATAAAAAATCTCAATCGACATGTACATTATTGGCGGATAAAAAGTCTTGACCCTCAAGAATTTTTATTCGGTATTTTTATACATACTGGTTTGTCCAGGTGCGCGCAATAGTGCGTCGCGCGATGAGTTCATTCCGCGAGGGGTACGGAGCGGCGGCGTGGCGTTGCGGGGCTCTCCACGCATGCGCGGTGCAGTGGTGGGAACGGAGGGGCGTGGCGCTACGCCCGGCACGCCCCCACATCCCGCCGCCGCACGCGCTCTACCACCGCCCGGCGACCTGCGCGCCTCTTTCTACAGGTACATATTTCTATCATAAATACTACACTAGCAAAATGAATGTCGTTAATAATATGTCAAAATTTTGACGGCCGCGTGGTTAAAGGTTGTCAGTATCAGGCTGTTAAGTCTCAATCTGGATCTGATTTCCAGTCGAGGTAAATATTGCTTGTTGTACAAATTGTTGCTTGGATCTAAGTTTATATGTTCGTAATTATTTTTTATTAAGTTGATGTAACAAACGAGGCACACATTTCATCTAATAGCCTGCGGCCCATAACATCTATATTCATCCTTGACAAGGAATCGTAATGCAGATGCGTTGTTACCCTTGACGATTGAGGTGGAATGCTTAGTCACCAGTATTAATGGTCTCCGGATCCCTACAATCATCAGACGAAACACAGCAGCATTATACTGCTATTTCACGCTGGTATTCTGTGAGGACTTGATCCTACCCCGGTCGAGCTGACCCATACATTCTGCAGCTAGAAACAGAGCAGTGTAGCTCTACCACTGCCAAAATATATGTAAATTTCCTGGATTAGACACATTTACTGCCGTGTCTCTCGTATCGTGTTTGAAAGGAACTGGAAATTCCAATTTCATACTTATCATTTACATCTCGATTCTATATCTATATTTATATAGTATATCTATAAATATATAATTACTTATTCTTACTGGCTGAGTGATTCATCAACAAGCCTAAACTGTTGGGGCTACAAACTTGAACTTTTGCCAGTTGATGCATTCTACGTTGTAAGATTCCACTATCGAAGGAAATTGAAAGGATTGGAAATTTCACCTCAGTAAAATATGAAAAATGAACGGTTGTATGGAAGTTCGTCATTTTCAATGTAAGAAACACGAAATTTCATATACCTGATTTGTGTGTTTAGAAATAAATGTATGGGCTTTATTTAAAAGAGGGTAACCCCTAAGAGGGTCGATAAGGGGTTGATAGTTTATATGGAAAGTTCCTCACTTTTGAATGAAGAAGCATGAAATTCAATATGAAAGCTACAATAAAGTTTTGATCTTAGTCTTATATAAAAATATTATAAATATGTTTACATCTTAGCTCGATAGATGGCGTGGTGCACTGTTTCTGAACTATGGTTTCGTTACGCGGGTTTTAGATGTTTTTTGCTACTCAAATTGAGAACCTAATTTTAATTTAAATTAATATCTATGTGAAGGATCGGACATTAGTCAGTTTTATATAAATTGAGATATAGAAAGTTATATTCTATATTTATATATTTATTTTATATCGAGGAATATGTAGTAGGTGTCATGTGATGTTTATCTACCTGAACAAATAAAAATATATCTCATAATTATCTTTCCAGGCAACTCTCAGAACTTGCATTCCCTAATGAGAGTCAAGGCGTCAATATCAAAGAGTTGATCTGTATCCACCTGGGCTTACTGCCGGCTTCCACCGCGGTGCAGCAGGCGCGTCGACTCGCGCACTCAGTACATGAGCTAACCGGAGACAATCCCGCAGTTGCTGCAGACTTACTCTAAACATTAAATTACAAATGAAGCCAGTCAATGTTTACAATATGGAATTTTGGAATATACAACAGAAATAATTGAAGTACATACCTTGCCAATAGTATATTCAAGAAGAGAGAAATAGATGGTAACGCTATAAAAATAAAATCATAACATAATGCAGTGTGTATCCATAACTCACCAACATGAATCACTGCATAATTCCATGTTGTAAATAGTTATTCCTTTTGCTATATATATATATATATATATATATATGATTTCCTAATTTTCAAACGAGAAGGAGGAACGGACCGACCAGATGTGGAAGACATCTGGCATTTGGCTTTACCATATTTACTTTCATAAATAAGTAAACAATTACCAATCTCCTGTCTCGTTGAGATTGTCATGGAAATCTGTCGATAAGTACTAGAAATACATACCTCCTTCGCTGTTGGGTAAATAGTAATTTTTCAATAGCGATTTGTTAGTCATAAGCTTGTTATTCTCATACAACCATGTCTTTTAATAATTAATTATATATATATTTTTTTATTACATTGAGTAACAAACGAGCACACAGTTCACCTGATGGTAAGTGATTTCTGCGGCCAATGACATCTACCATACATTCATCCTCGACAAGGAATCATAATGCAGACGCGTTGTCACCCTTGTGGACTGAGATAGAATGCCTCGTCACCAGTAATAAAGGTCTCCGGATCCCTGCATTCACCAGACGAAACACAGCAGTATTATTTTGCAATTTTACGCTGGTATTCTGTGAGGGCGTGGTCCTACCCCGATCGAGCTGACCCATTCATTCTGCAGCTAGATACGAACTGCAGTGTAGCTCTGCCACTGTTAAAATAAATATAAATATAACATAGATCCCACTGCTGCACAACCCTCTAGCTGGACATAGACCAACTCTCTAGATAGGGTGTCGGAGCATAGTTCGCCATGTTTCTCCATTGCTTAATGGACCTACTTCACTCGTCTTCGATATTTTTTTTATCTATTTCGAAAACATGCAAGTTTCCTTACGATGTTTTCCTCAAGCCCCCAACACCGCTATGAAGATATCCTTTCTGGGGGCTACCAAACTTTATATATATCTTTTCTTGTCCTTGTATTCTTCCTTTTTCTAAGCGAAGAATATATAGAAATCATTGCCTTCACATCAGCTATTTATTTACTTCTTACAATGGTCGCCTACATAAAAATGCACAAACATTTTAATGTGAAACATACCTGACGTCTAACGTCCCTAAACGTGACTAAAACGTCCTCTGACTGCAAAGTTTTAATAGTGTTACATTAATTAAAATGTATATGTAACTCAGTGCCACTGTGTTTGCGTGAATTCTTTTGGCACTATAGTAACCGTGTTAGATTCACGCTGCGGCAAATTTCTAGCTACAGCAGGAGTGGACCGACTCCACCACCATCACCGATGCCAGTGGAAAACTAAAGCATAACGCAGCAATTTCATATGGTAAGTGTAGGGAACTATAGACTCGGTTATGGCAGACTATATTGTCTCGGCCTTCAAACAGGCCGCATGTGCATCTCCAATTTGCTGAGAATGGATTTAGCTTATAGGAAACAGTCATTGCTTACTGTCAAGTGAACTAGTGCGTGTTTATCATTTTCATAACAAAAGTATATTTTATGCAGTTGATATAATATTAATGTTGCCATATATTAGAGGACACCATTATCATCAACGTGGTCTGTAAATCGGTTGGAATATTTGGACATGCTTTACGTATATTTTATGTAAACAGTGTTTTTAGGTATCTTAAACATTCCACTAAGATACTTCTTAAACCTAGTATATATTGTGATTATTATTTGTTAGTATGTTATAAATATATTATAATTTGTTGGTTGTAAACAAACCGACGAAAGTGTAATTTTTCGACGGTTTGTTTATACTTTTAATAGTCGGTAAGTTTTTATTAATTAATGTTATGTTTGCCTTTTTATATTTTTTTTGTAGCCGTATTACGATAGCCTAGATTCTGTTGATGTTGATGTTGTTAGCCTATGCAGCTTCATCGGACACAGGGCTCACGGAACTGAGGGGTCCGTGAGCTGGTTAATTTGTGTTCCCTATTTGTGGTTCTCTTACTTACACAAAGCGCTCATAAACTGAGCGTGTCGCTCTGCTGTGGTCTCGTACCTATCTGATAAAGTATTACGATAGAAAGCTTTGTATTCCTTTTAACAGAATCGTATTCGGCACAGAATTTCTAGTGATGTGATGTGTTACTTTCTTTAATCGTGTTTAAATGTTGCCATTCCTTTGTAAGACTTATTTTTTTAATTTCCATTTTAATCACACTGTAAAGACGATACAACTCGGATACTATTTATGGATAGCGCCTGCAAAATAGCACTCGTTGCAAGGCTATTTTGACGCAATCACTTTTTATTGGGTTTTTAAAAACAATATTGTTATATTATTTATTTAACTATTAGGTATTCTATATTATTATTATAGATATTTCTATATTAGTAAGTAGCCATTTAATGATCTCACCCTAACAAAAGTTGTAAAAATACCAAGTTTTTTTTAATTAACATATGGTGCCAATATTCTACCATCTATTTATCATTATTTTATGTGCATTTTAGTTAATAAAAATATCATATAATATGTAAAAGTTGCATTTCTTATTCAAAATATAGTACTTAAATATAACAAAGTATTTTATTTTTCTTTGAACTATATTTGTAAGCGACGATATAATATATGTAATAAATCATAATTTGGATTTCCGCTCTTTTATTCATATACAAATTTTTATCCTGTCCCATTAAAGAGAAATATATTTATGTGCTTCTGACCATGTTTATGCAATCCCAAGAGCTACCCATCCCTTAACAGTTTGGTTATCGCACCCAGCACTAGTGCACCGCATCACGGAGCATATCCATAACAAATGCAGGTTTACTAAACCGGAGCGCTTTTCTTCGACGGAGCGAAAGCGTTCGACAATGTCAGGGAAAACGTTCTCGTAGAAACTTTATGAGATCGGTGTGCCAGATCGTCTCGTACTAAGACTTTCACCGCGACCTAACCTTTCGATACCGCTTCAAGAGAACGCGATCCGAAGCTCACCCCGTTCCTGCTGGAGTACCACAAGGATCAGTCGTAAGTCCCGTACTCTACAACACTGTACACAAATGACATCCCGCGCATTCGCGGTGTAGAGCCCTCTTCGCCGATGACATCGGCCTCTACGCGTCTGGATCCAAACCAGACGCTATCCGTAAACGCCTCCAATCCGCAGCCAACACCTTAGAGAAATGGTTTCAGAAATAAAGGATTGAAGTTAACCCCACCAAAAGTGCAGCCATGTACATCTCTCAGCATAACAAAACGCCGCATCTTTCAACCAGGAGCTATTTGGTTTTCCGAACCCCTGAGAGACAGTCAAATACTTAGGCGTCACATTAGATGAAAGACTCACGTTCGGTCCGCACATCGACCGCGTACGAAATCGGGCAGCCTTTGTCCTTGGTCGTTAGCACCCTTTTTACTTAATAAAAATAGCAAAATTGTCCCTACGTAATATTTATTACACTTTACAAAGCGTGCATTCGACCCATAATGACATACGCAATCCCCGTCTCTACGCATGCCTCCCCGAGTCTCATTCACCGATTTCAGGTAATCCAAAATCACTTCATGTGCAAGGCCAACAGTGCGCTGTGGTGCTTGCATAATGAAAATCTACATATAGATCTTGAGCTCCCGACCATACCTGAAGCTGACTTCCCGCCGATATTTCGACTCTGCCGTCATACATCCAAACCTGATTGTGAGTGCCGTCTCTTAGAATCCTATTTCGAACCACAAACTCACTCGCGTCCGAAGGAGATCGAGGCACGTCCTCGACGACGCAACCACTAGGGTCTAAGCCCTGCTCAAAACACTATACAGTACCATTGCACCAACTTACCGCACCTGCCGACGGCGAGGGCGTCACAAACAGAATTTTTTGCGTTATCGCCATATTTCTAGCCGGTTTTCACCAATTAGTATAGATAGGAGCGTCGCTGGTGTTTCTTGCGCCACTTCTTCTCCAGCGCCAACGCAGTCTGAAGTGGTGGCAAATGTGTTTAATAATAATAATGTTATTAATTTAGTTAATCATTATCATTATCAAATTAATTAGCTCGGCCACCTCTCCACCCGGTGAAGTTGTAAAAGCCCTCGGAGTTAGCCCGCGGCTTTGCATTTGTTCAGTGACCATCAGCCATAAAAAAAACTAACTGACCATGAGATACATATCACTCATTAAGCTCAGTGAATGACTCGAGTATTTCCATGTACACTGAATGTTTATTCGCTGAGCGAAATGTAAAAACAGCTGGAGTAATATGAATGAGACAAACTAAATAGACCCTTAGCTATTTATATCGTTGTTTTATATGGCTTCCACGTAACTGTCATCGTTCCATCAAATGACTCGCTCACTCTCCTATAGCACTTTAGTAACTCGAAACCAATATAAAACCTAGTGAGCTATGAATATATTTGAAAATTAAGTGAGCTGGAGATAAATGCTCTTGATGTATTTTTTTTATTTCTATCACTTGTCATTTCCTTTATGTACAAGCATAACAGGGTACGGAAATATATTTTTTTAATGCCAGCATAGTGTAAAATAAGAAGATAATTTTAGATATTTGTGGGATTTATTACAAAAATATTCTGTACAACAATGGCCATATGGCTATCTAAAGATGGTTAATCTTGAGTATAATTGTGTTTCCTGGTCAACCGATATTTAATTTTTATAAATGCATAATTTAATGTGAACACAGTAAAAGAACACAAGTAAAAGAATTGGAAAGAATCCATATTCACAAATTTATCATGTGTAAACTATTTTATAAATAGACAGAAACATTGTATCTGATTTTTGTCACAATGTTCATTGGTATTCTCAAATATAGTAATGATTTTTCTAAATTCTACCACTAATTGTGTATCATACAACCTATGGAACATTTTTCTTTGAAAATGTAAATTTAACACTGCCTACAGATCACACAACAGCAACAAGGAGTGCTTCGATAGAAAATCACCCGAACCCGTTGGTGGTGGCAGCAGGTGACTACATCCCAGTGAGGGATATCCCTCCAAATAGAAGACGTCCTAAATTGGCCATAATAACGCCTGAAGATAACCTGACGGCAAATATTAACTTTAACGTTATCACAGCCCCTTCCGCAACGAGCGACAGGGGCTTGACCGTGGACCGACCAACGTCACAGACGCGCACACAAACTTCTCTTGTACACACACTCATAAATTCAAACACGCCACACCGCGCTCGCCAGCGAGCGCGACGTCGTCTTCCTCGTCCAGCAGCTTACACGCGATTTAATCGTGTTTTAGGCCGCTTCTAAAGTTATCCTGTCCTCCCTTTAGATAGCGATCTGAGTCGAGGTTTCGTGCCTCACTCTCATAGTGGGCCCTCGGATTGTATTATCGCCCCCCTCTGTTGTCGTCGACGTTCTTCGTCCACAGGGGTCGGAGCGCAACGGTGGAGCGGCAGCGGTCTTCGTGCTTCGCTTCGCAGCATCGTCGTTGTCTCCTTACTCGGCGGGCCTCCCGCTCGCGGGTCTATTTAGATAAAGCTGTAGAGGTCACTGGACCAACAGCAATACTCATATACAAAAAAAAAAAAACAAGGAGTGAAACACTTCACAAAATAAATTTGTGAAAACCCTTTGTGAAACTTAAGTTACAAAAAACAGTAACACTTATGAAACAACAGAGTCAAAAAAACATTAAGTTACAAAAAGTAGAGAAAACTGAATTTGTTTAATTAATTTTCATGGTAACTAGGGAATCAGACATAAACAGTATAAGGCACTTATTAATACTCAGGGGAGCTGTCATCCAAATCTTTCACATTTTCATTGATGAAAGCAGGTTTTTGAACATGCTTGTCTTCAACATCAAAGTTGATTAGATCTTCATGAAAATCATTGGTTTTCTGTAAAAAAATTACATTTATAAGTTACACATTATCACAAGGGGAGGTCACAAACCTCAAACTCATTCATACATTTGTGGGATTTTGTTCAGAACCCCATTATTTTAAATAAGCACGTCGGAATAATTTAACTGGACAAACTATTTTACTTAAAATTAATATTCAATTTGTAATTGACATAAACTAGAGATTCTAAAAAAAATAAAAATTTTCATAAGATATAATTCTTTTTGTGGAACATATATTAATATATAGAGAGATGAGTAAACTTCATAGAAACCAGTGGCCACCATCCTTTCTTTGAGCTTATGAAAGGTTCTTACAAAAATATTTAACTATAGTAATAATACTAAAATATGCATGATAATAGTAATAACTTAAAAAAAAGATACTGCGATAAATGTTTTCTATTGAAATAGTCTATCTTTTTAATGTAGGTCTTCTTTAATCTTTTTAATTATTTCATAATTTATGAGTTTAAGAGTTATTGTATTTTGTTATGTCCATGTGATAGTTACAACATTCTGTTATTTTATGTGCATACAATGATGAAAAGGAAACAGATTACACTTCAACAGTGGAGTGCTATCTGTACTTTCAGCAAGAAAGGATATTAATATGCTATGTACTCTCTAAAAGTATGTGGTTTATTTAAAAAATGGATAAGGTCTCAACTAGTGCTAAATACAAGTCTTCATTGTTTTCATTTTAACCTTTATAGGCATGACTTTTCACATGTTTGATTCTTACCGGGGGGTTATAGTTATTTTTAATAATATGGAATATGGAAAAAAAAGTTTTAATTCATTATCCATATATATATATATATTCAATTTAACAGTTTTGTTAAAAATTATTAGAAGAAGTACTACATGTCTGAGTTTGTAATAGTTATTTATATGTTTTAATGGTATTTTTTAAGCAATCACCAACATGAAGGAATGATTTTCTCTTGCACATTTCACAAAAGTATACTGTTGTTTTCCTTCCTCCAGGCAACTTATGATTAGAACAGTTATGTTTTCCTAAACATACTAAACAGTTATGTTTTCCTTTACCGTCAGGTTCTTCGCACAAGTTCAATGCTCTGTTGGTAATGATAAAATGAAATTTAATACTCAGAATTTCTCAACATGATCCACCTTATCACTTCACACATGCCGTAGGACTGCTGCAGAAAACTACTGTTGTCACATCAGAGGTGACTTAAACCGTTAAAGGTTAATAATATGGTGTTATTGTAAGGATGAATGGCAATTAAAGTATAGAATTATTACTTATCTTCACTATTGATAATACTATCAATAATATTGTATGTAGTTAAATAGGTGTTGTCTTTAAATATGTAACCTCCACTGTATGTATATATTTCATGAAACACAATTTTTTCTTGTAGAAAAATAATTCACATGCAAATATAACAATTTGAACAAATATAATTACTAATCCAAAACATAAACAAAATCCATTCATTAATTTCCAAGAATAACTTGATAAGATAGATATGTGGCAAGAGTTTTTTAACTATGTAGTAATAATTAAATGATACTAAGCCATTTAAGTTGAGTTATGCCAAAGATGGATAACATTAAGAAATAGATAAGTTAATACTTACTTTGTATTTCTAGCATGTGAATGAACTAAGATATAACTATAAGATATTTATTAATGTAACTTACACTAGTAGATGCAACATCAGAACTTTTTTTCAGAACAGCTGCATAATTTAAGACTGGCTGCTTTGTTGAAGTAGATGGTGTTAAAACTGGGCTTACACTTCCGTCTTTCGGGTCATTTTCGATCAATTGTACTGAATTTTCACTATCTGACATACTGTTGCTATTAATGAACATATTCGGAATGCTCACTATATCCATACTCGGAGATTTCAATGCATCAACACACACTTCAGCCATTTCAACTTCTCGGTTTACCAATTTTTCCTCAACTAATTTGTTATATGATGCCTGCAAGTCCAATATATGTTTGTCTGATAAAATTGTTGTCATTTGTTTTATTTCTGCCTCTAGTTCTCTGATAGTACTCTCATTTTTTGCAGCGAGTTTTGCTTCTTTGATAAGTTTAACATCAACAGCTTCTTGTATGCGTAGTATTGCATCATTTGTAGTGTTATTTTGCACATTGCAGTCTTTCACTATTTTGTTGAATATGCTATGAGGAGAAACTCTCTGGGCTTTTTTATATCCTGTCAACTTCTCACCCAGATTAATAGTAACATCTTCAATATATTCATACATATCAAAACAATTGATCTTTCCAAATCTATATGTAAATGTATGTGTGGATCCGACTGATGAAGCTTTTGATGATAAATTGCAGGTAACAAAGTTTTTCTTTGCATGGTACTTTTCAAAGTACTTTTGCAAGCCTTTAGATATTAACTTATCTCTAAAAGTTGGCTTAATGCTACTATTCCTCCTATATTTATACCAGCCAATGACTTCACTTGCTGTGGTTGAGAGCAACTCTGATAAAACATCTACCTTTAATTTCCCAGTAGGGAAATAAAATAAAGCCACCGATGGCAGCGGCAACATAGTTTTGATGAATATTTGGGTGTCCAGTCGTGCACTGTCATTTTGGGAATCTGATATGTGATTAGTTATTTCAGAAGCGACATTTCCGATCAGAAAACCTTCCTGAAATGAAAGTTATAGTAATGATACTTAAAACTACATGTGAATTTATAATTGATATTAATAAACACTATGATTTTCGCTACATACCTGACTGTTAAATGAATTAATACACTCGTACATCAAAAACGAAAGCGCGGTGCCATTAAGGGACACCTTTTCCGTATAAGCCATTAGATACTACAAATAAACATTTATCGTAAATAAAATTATTACATCATATTTATTGATGGATCTTTGATATCAGGCGTATAATAACAATTACGGAATATTACAAAACATTCCATTTACACAAAATTGGAGAAACGTCATATCAATGGACTCAAGTATAATTAATAAATAGGGATGCCTGATGGCAATAGAATAGCATAGCATCTTACTTGAACGCGGTTTTAATATGTTTTTGTTTAAAGAAACGTTTTAATTTTATTTTTAGTTTAAAGATTATTTAAAAATTTAGCCGTGCACTTATTTAAATGACAAAGAAATAAATATCTAAAATTAATTTTAAATTTATCAATAATTTTACATCTTCAACAAAACTTTCTTCAACATTGTTATTATAATTGTGTATTTGTTATTAATAGAAGTAACAACCGCAATTCTGTATCATTCCTCTTATTACCGTCTGGTAAACATTTATATAAATAAATTTAATAAAATATATCACTTTTGAAAGTTCATTCATACGCTGCTAAAATAAGATAGAATGTTGTGCTAAATGCTATGTATTACGTTATTCCTAGTTTGATTGATATTTTGTTACATTAGTATATTAATAATTATCATATATATATTCATAAGAATTTAGAACTGTAAATAAAATTTTGAAATATTTTTTGCATTTTGAATGTGATTCATAAACCTATTGTATGTAATAACAACACTAAAGGCGGTCTGTTTTTCCCGCAGATTGGGTTCGTAATCGTTTTGCGGTTAGATTTTATCTTCGTGAATTATTGTAATCTGTTTAGCAGTCGATAGATTAAATACAGTAAAATTCAAGTTTATGCACAGTTAAGTCGAGTTGAAATTGGCAGCAGTAGTGCTAAATATACAGTGTTGTATTTTCCCTTACGATATGATATTGCGAGTTTACTGCATTGGTAAGATTATTTTTTTAGTTTGATTTCGTTAATGACTCATTTAAACACAAATCTAAAATTAGTACTAAATAAATATGAAATTTGACGTCTTCACAGTATTGCTTTCTCTCATGAAGGGACAATTGACTAACTAATTATTTATATATTTCTACTTGATATGTGATATTTACGAAGATATTTCTAAAAATAATATCTGTAAAAGTAATAACATTATAATAATTTTTTATACTAACAATTTAATTCAATACTATTATTCAGTATTACTCTAACTAATATTATTATTTACAGGTTTATCATTGTAAGGATATATTGAGACTAGTGCATGTATAAACTGTTTAGAAGGAACTTAAGACTGCAAATAAACCAAAGAAAAAATTGCTTAAGATCATCATTTCATACTAGGTTCACTAGTCATACCCACAGAAAAATGGATTCTAGCATAAATAAGGAATTTTTAGTATCACAAGAAAGTCAAATTTTGTCAAAAAAATATTATCGAAGAGTTGAGCACAGGTGAGTTATATTTTGTACTTACATTTACCACTGGTCAATTGGAGTATCATTGTATTTTACAATTATATGTGCTAAACTCATCCGTTTCCTTTCATTAGTTTTTTAATTTCATTATTGTTGCACAAGTCAGTTTGTTTTATAATTTTTTAACATGTAGAGCAAAGAACTAAAATAACTTACATCAATGATTCCGTGCAAAAGTGAATAAACAATTACTAAGCTGCTTAGATAGTGTTACTCATTTAGCTTTACTGTTTAAGAATTATTCTCACCTAACACTCTCACATAACATTAAGTGAGAATGTAGCCAAACTCTTACTTAGAATATATAAATAAAAGAACAGTAATGGTTCATCAATAATTACAATATCTGTCCATAATATTATTAAAAAAAACCTGATACTATATCTATGTAACTTTGTATACTAATTGTTATTATTATTTTTGTGGTGCATAAGATAATCTGATACTCCACCCAGGATATGGTGTTATAAAAACTACACAAAGAAATCAAGCAAGAATGTAGGAAGCTACCTACCTTGATTAAAAACTCAAATGAGATAGCAGCTACTTCTGTGTAGTGGGAGTCTAGTATATTTATAATACCAGACAATATAAGTCTGTCACCCAAGCATGGGATGATATTAATTGTTAGAATTTGAGGAGGGTTAGCAATACACTAAATGAAATAGAAGTGAAGGACGTTGAATAATTACACTTTATATAATATCATTAAATATATTATGTTAAAGATCCTTCCACTTTTCTTTTAACATTAGTGCTAAATTCTATATTTACTAGTCTATATTCATATTTTGCTGTTTCATTTTAAACAATATGAGTAATTAGAGCATAGGAATACCTTCTCCCTGCAGTCATATGCATAGGGCAAACACTGCTATTTAACTTTAACTAAGTAAAATAAATCGAATTTACCTTATGTTTTGGAAATGGAAATTATGTTTTAAAAGGGAGAATATTTACAAGGAAATCATATATTCATTAATGAAACTTATATCTGTAATGGGTTTTCACAAATGCTCAAATAACATTAGAGATCAAATAAGATTGTCTTTCAAGTAGTGTTAGTTTTTTTATGGCCACTTATTGGTAAGGCATATGTCTATCAGGTATGCTGTTCGTTTTAATAGGCTCATAAAGTGTAGTGGCCTAATCTCTTTTACTCCAGTATCCTTTTTTATGTAGAAAAATTGGACCGGTTGGCCTGAATAAAGAGCTCTTGTTAGTTATGAAGATTTCTTGTATTCAGTATGCTGAGTACATGGATTGGTGGCTGCAGAAAGAGAAGTCTTGCAGCTCAGAAAGTTATACCTGTTGCCGGTATTGATTCATGACTGACATATATGCATATAATATTGTTTTGGGATCTGTAGTTAACTACAAGAATTGTTTTTCATCAAGAAAACTTGAGACTAGTTTCAATCGAGGAATATTAATGGGGCAAGAATTTGGAAAAAAATTACTGTGCTGCTGTTAGTGGGCAGATTTGCAACAACTAACAAATAGATTGTCTAATTTTAAAGTTTATTAAAACGAAGTTATAAATATTTGTTGAATGTTAATTCTCTCCCATCACATCTGTAACTACACTTCTGTGGATAAAAAGTCGCGCACCAAACTCTACAATACTTTTAGCAATACACTAAGTAGTGCCAATATAAGAACCCATAGTTTGAGGATCATGAAAGTCTCGATAAAAATTGTGGAAAAGATGGATCTAGCTAACCTGTGTTTATGTTGTAAAGTAACAGGCGCAAAGAAAATTGTGTAGTAATTTTTCTTTTTTTTTATTGCATTATAACTAATGTTCAACATGCATTATACCTGATGCCAAGTGATTCCTGCGGCCAATGACATCTAAATTCATCTTTGACAAGTCATAATGCACATGCATTGTCACCCTTGTGGACTGATGCATTGTAACCAGTAATAAAAGTCTCCTGATCCCTGCACTCACCAGATGAAACACAGCAACATTATGCTGCTATTTTACACTGGTATTATGTGAAGGTGTAATCCTATTCCGGTAGACGTCTGACCCATTCATTGTGTACGTAGAAACAAACTGCAGTGTAGCTCTACCACTGTAAAGCTTTGACAACTTTTCGCTAGCCTGATTGTCATGGAATTATCATTATACTTACATTAATTATCGGTAAGGAATTATCGTGTATATGCGTTGTAGATATGCGGACTAAGATGAAATACTATCACCAGAGTAATGCGATCTCTGGTTACGTTAAGTTGCACTGTCATTAAAACTGGAAGCACATGCCTATTCCAGAAAACAGAGATAGCTTTACCTATAGTGCAGTGTGTGCGTTGCACACGGGTCGCAGCAATGTTTTGGTCTCGGCACTTTCAAAATGACCGATCAGCTGATCGAGTTAGTATGGAAGTCGATTTTTTACAATTTCCATTTTTTTTAACATTGACATAATATTTGTACGTATTCCATTTATACCGCGCGCTTATTAGAGGGCGCTAGGGAGGACCTGTTTAAGAGAACATTGATCTACACAAGCGTAAAGAAATATTAACAGTCCATGCAAAAAAGGCTATAGTTAGCTAAACTGATTTTTCATCAAAAAATCCTCCATTACATTTTATGACTTTTTTCACAAGTCTCGGCATACGGGCAATCAATTTGTTTATGGTGTCTCATATATTGTTCCAAATTTCGCATAAAGCATTCCACATTTCTTCTTGCGAGGATGGGCCACGATTTCTATCAAGTTCCTATCAAGCTCTTCCCACAAAAGTTCAATGGGATTGAGATCCGGCCTCTGAGGAGGCCAAACCATGTTTTTGTACACCTCTTGTGCCTAATTGTACATAATTTTGAGCTATGCTTTGGATCATTATCTTGTTGAAAAATGAATCCATCTTTAATTAATCGCAACCCGGAAGAAATGGCATTTTGTTCTAAAATGTTTTTGTGCTGCTCCTTTTTCAAAACCCCTTCAATTTTATTTTAGCAACCCCAGACCATAATTGAGCCACCACCGTGCTTAATTGTTGGGATTACACAATCTGATATCATCTTTTCTTGGGCACTGCGTCGAACGTAAATTCTACGTTTTGAACCGAATAGTTCAAACTTGGTTTCAAAGGTCCAAAGCACTTTTATAAAATCTTCTTCAGTCCAATCTCGATGGGCAAGAGCCCACTGCATCCGTTTTTTCTTGTTTTGCGGCTTTAGCAGAGGTTTTCGAACGGCAACGCGACCATATAGTAACTTCGCATCTCTCAGTCGCCGTTTTTCTGTAGTCAATGATAAAAGTTTAACTCGGGTTTTGTTTACTTATACGTGGATTTCTGGTGCTGTTAAGCGTCTATTTCGCTTGCTCGTAACAACAATGACATTATCTTCACTAGACGTAGGTAGCTCTCGGCCTTCCCGAGCGTGGACGATCTTGACAACTGCCTGTCTCCCTGTATCGAGTTATTGTGCCATGTTCACAACAATCTCACGTTCGGATTTGCCTTCATTATGTAAAACATACGATGGCAGAACGCTAATTTCACTGCTAATTTCTCCAGCTTTTCCCATTTTATGACGTCTTCACTGTAGAAACCACAAGTTTAGATAGAAGCGTCGCTGGAGTTTCTTGCGCCACTTCTTCTCCAGCACCCACGCATTCGAAGTGGTGGTACAGATAGCCAATAATAATAATAGAGATATTAATGTACATAATTCTTAGTCAGAAGCAACTGACCGAGCCGTGGTTCGTCCCTCTCTGGCACCCTAGAGTCAGACGCTCTCGTGGAACAGGGTAACGGTCCAAGCCGAGGCTCCCTTTTGGGAAAAGAATCCGGTGAAGCGGCGCTTTTACAGTTTCACCGGGTTGAGAGGCGACCGAGCGCTTATGGCGCACAGTCGAGACCCCTATTAGCGGGTAACCAGTACAAAGGCTCGGCTCGGATCGACGCCCTGTTTCGCGAGAGCGACTGACTCGAGGTTGCCGAGAGGTCCGAACCTCTGCTCGGTCAGTTGCTTCTGACGGATTATCTAAATTAAAAGAAATATTATTATTAACGATCTGTACCAACACTTCGGAATACGTTGACACTGGAGAAGATGTGGCGCACGAATCTCCAGCAACGCTCCTATTTGTGATAATTGTTAAAAACCGCCCTGAGATATGGTGGTATCGGGAATAATTATGTTTGCTTTGTTAAATATATTTTATGGGTGGTATTCTGTGGGCGTTCCTCCGGTCGAAGAGATCAATTTATCCAGTTTCTCGGCGCCCCGTAGATTTACTTCCTAAAAAGATCTATGTTACGCTATCGGACTGGAACACGCAGTTCTATTGTTCAAAACGCACGTCATAGAATACACAACAAATATGTACGTTAACGATAAGCCATCATGCTTGTTCTCCACGTCGTATATCTTTTTCATGTCAACTAATCGCAGTGTTAACGTTTAAAAACATTTTTTATTTTTAAATACTTTTTATGGTTAGCAAAAATAAAATAGTGAGTTACTAATAACATAATTTATAAATATCGTCAGAATTAATAAATCGTGAAAGTAAACGTGGATTAAATTTGGTACATCGATAACAGTCAAATAACAGCAGTGCGTTTTGTATGTTTACGTCAGAATGAGACCAGTCAAAGGGTTATCTGTAGCCGAGGTCAAATTGTAACTATTAAGATGGATTGCAAGTATTGAGCTATAGACAGTACCATCTCAGAATTAGATCGAGACGCTTAGGTAGTAATCGTTTAAAAAAATCCTTAAAATGCCTGACGCGTTCGAAAGCGCGTATCCTTTATCGCCATCATTGAGTCCAAATGATATACGCGCACGCGCAAACTCGTCCTCTAAACGAAAGCCGGTGGTGACGTTTCTCGCTGGCGATGAAGCCGTAGAAATCCCTGACAAGTCGATAGTTGGCGTCGACAAGCCGTTGGTGAGGAGCGACAAGAGTGAATTGGAGTTGGACAGTTTCGCGGTGTCATTTACCACAATGCACAGTACGTGGTTCGATAAGAGAGATCTTGCACACAGGTGAGCTAGATATTATTTATTCAACAATCGATTTGATTACAGTTGCCAGGTCGCGATAACGTAGTTAACATCCAACCAAGGTCACATACTATTTCACTTGTTGAAAGTTTAAATTAGTTTATTAATTATGATATTTGAATGCTCACTTTTGGTTATAAAAAAGTGTGTAGACTGAAAACTAGTTATTGAATTCGACTTTTTAATTAAGTAATTTATTGCAATATTGTTTACATCTACGAACGTTAATAGGCTAATAGAAACAGTGACAAACATTATTTTAACACCAGAAGGAAACATAAAATATGTAACATCGGGTTTTGTGTTCATTAAATTAATGCATCCTGTCTTGGCCAACGATTTCGTGTATCGTTTATATTAATTTTGTATTACATCAAAAAGCGTTCAAATGTTGGTACAATTGATGTACCAACATATATTAATTACTTGGAAAGTATTTTTTTGCTGACAACACACACACGTTCTACTATATAAAGTAGTCGTCATAATTAAAGACTATAAAGGGATATTTATTATGTTAACTGAGATTTTATTTTAAATTTATATTAAAAATTTAATTATTATGGCAACGATTTTTTTTCTGGCATGTCCTTTATCAGCAAAAATAGCCCGACATCACTCTGGCTTTGAAGAGATTACTTTGTTGCAAGTTGATATTGGAATTTGCTCCCACGTTTCTTTAAAAATTATATAAAATTGATGAACCTTAGTGGTACGTTTTGTGGCCAATCTAGGACCGCTACTGATTGGCTCCGTAGAAAGTCTTTAAGCACTGTTGCTGTATGTTTGGGATCATTGTCTTGTTGGAAAGTAAAAACTACTTGCAAATTTTCCTCTGCATAGGGTAACATAGTAGACTCTAAAATGTTCTTGTACTGGAATTTATTCATATTGCTTAACAGGTCCAACACCATGTCCGGAAAAAAAGCCCCAAACATTGTTATTCCCTCCTCCATGTGAAACTGTTTTCTTCGTATACTTCCATCCATTTCTTTATTCGGCAGACGTATGACATATTGATTTCCGTCAGAATTAATCATATTATTTTTTTTGTTTCGTCCGAAAATAGTACATTTTCCACACATTTTTAGTCAATGTTCATATTTTTTTGCAAACTCTAACCTCGCTTTAATATTTGATTTCTTTAAAAGTACCTGACTAGGTATTCTTCCAATTAAGTTTGCCTCATATAATCGACTTTTAATTCTTCTTGCGGTTACGCCTCTCGACCCTCCAGAACCAAATACTTTCAAACGAATAAACTCTGATCCTTTTTATTCGACTCTGATTTGCCTAATAATAACATTCTTAAGTCTTCACGTGGGATTGTATTTGTAGGTCTCGGTTTCCTAGGAACGTTTTCTTTTGTAAGAAACCTTCTTGAAATTAATTTATAGATTATAAAGCATCGCAAGTGATTCGGAATTTTCCTATAAGACCAATCTTTGTTATAAAAATTCAGAATAATCTTCTAAGAGGAATCGCAACTTTTGTTTTATCCCATAGTAGTTAGTTGAAAATGATCAAAATGATATTATTATTGAGATAACGATAAGCTAGGTTTGCTTCAGTCGCGTTTTGGTAAAAAAAATTATAAGGCTTTTTTTTTTATTTTAAATTTACAACATCAAACATTGTACTGTCTTTAATTAAGTATGTTAATATAAGTTTGTGATTTTTTAAAATACTAATAAGATCCTAACTATTGCTACACACAAGTCTTTATTGTCAGTGTAATGAATAATAGTAATTTAAGTGGAATTAATAAATAATTATCTTTTTTTTGATAATATTATCAATTAACTTGTATGTAGCTAAACATGTGTCTTTAAATATGTGACTACCACTGTATATAATTACCTTTATTACTGATGATGAGGCATTCCATCTCAGTCCTCAATGGTGACAACGCATCTCCATTATGATTCCTTGTCAAGGATGAATGAAGATGTCATGGGCCGCAGGAATCACTTACATCAGGTGAACTGTGTGCTCGTTTGCAACTCACAATGTAATAAATAAAAAATAAGAATAAGAAAAAAAAAACACGTGATTGTAGTTCTAGGTAATTCAAGTTAGGAAAGGATATATGCAGTAGACATAAAACGAAACTATTAGGAGTAGGAATCAATGAACAAGCGTCACAACTTGAAGTATAGAGCGTGTTTTGCGATTTAATAAATAGTACTAGATGAGAATTAAAAATGAGTAGTCCTTTACTTATTAGTACTTATCGTTCGAACACTGTAAGTACAATAAATATTGCAACATGCATATGTCTTAAGTTACCTTAGCGTGACAATGAAGACTAACAAAGGTGAAGAAAGATTATTAAAACAAATTCGCTTTGTTAGCGTGATATACTGTGTAACATTGTTTCTTAGAATATTATAGACTCATTTCTTACTCATATAAATGATTACGAATAATGCGTTTGATAACATTCTTGTAGGAGTATTCATGGTTTTAGATCCCTTAAAGTAGTTTTCGTTCATACCAACAATTTTATATTCTACTAGATGACCCGATAGACCTCTCCTGTCCAAATTTCAATGGTTGGTTGGTTAAAAGTGGTTTTATCAGCATATTTGATCTTAATACGTCGTACATGCTTTAGAGACTGTCCGCATACGTCTGTTAAGTGATGTCATAAACTTTTTGACGTCTTCTTTTGAAGTCTGCTCCCATTTTTCAGATTCGGCCATTCCCAGCTGCTGCAATGTCTGGAATAATATTACGGGCTCTAAACTTCTGTTTATCTGTTCCCACATATGTTCGATTAAATTCAAGTTGGGGCTTATTAGCTGGCCAACGAATACCTTAAATTCTTACCCCACGAAGGTACTCCGTGAATATTCAAGTCACGTGAGGTTTTGCGTTGTCATGCATTCATTGGAATTTTTCTCCGATATACTTAGCATATGGCATGACATTCCGGGATTTGTCACGTAATATTCGGCATTATTAGTGCGATTTTTTAAGAAAAATATTAGCTTGGTACTTTTACTATCCCAACATTGTAAGAGTAACCCCACTCAATTTAACTGTCCTCTAATGCAACATGTCTTCGCATAACATTTTTCTATTTTTTATGTAATATGTGTTATGTGTACACGTGTTTTGTATGTGTTCATATAATCCCTATTGTTTTTATTGTTTTACCAAATGTAAATGTATATATGTAGTTATTGGTGTACCGTTTATAAATAAATAAAAAGTATTCTTGTCAAAGTGTCATCAGTCTTGAGAAATTTTTGTACTCTTATAGATTACCTCCCTCCAATCTTTGATTATTTTCATCACATGCATTTATTAATATCTTAAAATACGAAAAAACATGAGAATTCTAGAAAAGGACAAACCTTTGACATGTGCCAAGTTCAGTTTAATTGAATTGCACTAGCAATGGTATGGTGCGATGGTATTTCTTTTGCAATTTCATCTAAGACGCAGTTTCAGATTTATGAATGATAAACCAATCTTCGTAATACATTCTTCTGTATTGTCTCAGTGGCTTCTAAACATTTGTCTTGCAGCCATGAAGTTCATTCTATTTTTCCATTCCACTTTATATTTATATGGACGGAACGAGGTCGCTGTGGTTAATTTTTTTATGACATTGAGACAAACAAACGAGCACACAGTTCACCTGATGGCAAGTAAATCCTGCGTCCCATGACATCTACATTTATCCTTTACAAGGAATGATAATGCAGATGCGTTGTTACCGTTGAGGACTGAGATTCACCGGACGAAACGCAACAGCATTATGATGCTATTTTACGCTGGTATTTTGTGAGGGCGTGGTCCTGCCCCGGTCGAGCTGACCCATTGATTCTGTAGCTAGAAATAAACTGCAGTGTAGCTCTACTCATTCAAGTTGTTCACCAGTATTGAAAACCACTCCTTAGACTTGTATAATTTCTTCGTTTTACTCTGTTGTTTCTACAGATTTCATTTTTTCATCACAATTTGCACAAATCCTGATGAAGTGAGGCAATGTTTAGGTTTCGGGCACTTTGGTGTTTGATTCACTAGTTGATTTTGATATTGCTTTTTATGATTACTTGAGCATCTTCCGATTCGGTAGTAGCATATTTTTATATATATATAAAAATATGCTACTACTAGATAAAACGACTTTAATACACCACATTTTTTAATAATGAAATAAATAGGTATTAGATATTAAAATAGTGATTAAAGTTCATAATTAACAAACCAGGAATGCAATAAGAAGGAATTCGATACGCATATTTAAAAAACAAAAGTACACGGTACCAATCTACACACACAAATGTAAGTAAGTAATAAAAATAATATCATTATTATTATTAACTACTTAAAATATTTAAGATACAATTTTGTAAAAAAAAATAACAGGGTGGTTTTTCTAGCTATTTAATATATCCGTTAAAATTACATGACGGTAAATTGATGACTTTAGTCTATAAACATCTACATACAGCTCCAAAAAATATTCAAGTTGCAGCACATGCGTTCTCCCGCCCTAAGAATGGAATGCCTCGTTTCCTGAAATTAGGTCTCTGATTCCCTTAAACGCCCATACATACATTTGAATCGCTGAAGTCTTGATACGCTTGATCGGTTTCGATCTGGTGAAACTGTAAAAGCCCTCGGGCTAACAGCAGCCATCAGCCCGAAAAAAAAAAAGCTGAAGCCTTGATAATAACTTCCGGCCTCTGTAAGTTTGCGTCAGGCGAAATCGAGCGCGTTCCTCGTAATGGTATAAATGTGAGTGGTTGGATGTTTGTTCCTAAATCGCAATCACTTTTAAATGTCAAATTTTATGATATTGTAGATGACAAAAAGATTGATGGTAAATTATTCCAATGATCGATGATGGAATTGTAATAAAAATACATTGTCATACGAGAGGTCTAACAAAACATGGTCCAACGTTACCTTTTACCAGTTATAAGGTATCCGGTTTCTTTCACTCATACCCGATATGCGGCAATACAAGCTACTATTTAACGCTGGCATTATGTTAAAACATTATCCATCCTGTCCTGGTAATTCATTTCTAGATTAATTTCTAGATATAGGTAGTGTCACGTTGCATGATGGACCGTGAAAGAACACACAATATCAGAGTGAAATAGTAGCGTACCGCTATTCTGTTGTAAGCTGAGAACCGGAAACCCAATTATTGTGGCATTCCTCCTCTGTCTTCGGAGGTGAAAACGGATGTGCATTTTTAATCTTTGTCGATGATGGATGGAAGTTTACGGTTTACGGCCGGCAGTCATTATTTACTACCAGGTGAACAATATGCACCCCTCGTATGGTTACTTATATATTAGTTATTGCAAGACTAATGAATAATCTATTTATTCGTAATTATAGTTTATATTGAATATATATTCAAATTTATTTGTATTAAGAAACCTATGGAAATGAACAACAAAACATTACATTTAAAATTTCATTTTAAGTTCATTATGAACAAGTTATTTTTAACATTAAACGAGGTCAAATAAAAAAGTTATCCAGTCTTTTTAAATTTAGAATAACAAATTGTAACGAATAAATTTCACAGGAGTGAATCAAACTGAATATTGTAATTTTGAAAATATGAAATACCAAATCGAACGAATCATCTGTGAAATTAAGTAGAGCAAGTTATTTATTTTAAAACAATGATAATTATTAAAATAACATTTAAAAATTTAAATTTTAAATTAGGAATTGAAGCGATTATAAAATGGTTCTATTAAATATTAAAAACTAAAACTATACTAAGGCTGTACTATACGTATGTACGAATCAGCTCTTATTGCTCCTTTGTTTAGTATTATAAAAAAAATGATATTTAAAAAAATGGATTTATCTATATTTAAATCAGGAATTTAACTGTGTAAGAGTCACGCTGAAGCGACTTTGTGACCGCGATGTAAATGGATCGGCTGGATCCAGGGAGGACGATGCCCATACCGAAGACCGGGGTGAAAGAGCAACATACGAAACACAGTTAGTGTTTCGTATGGTGAATGTTGGACTCCGGAAACACAATCACAGATAAGAATGCATTCCATCCCGGTTCCTTGTCATCACTTTCCATTAGGCGCACTGTGTACTCGTTTATCATCTTTATTGTTATAAAATAAAAAAATAGGAATTATAAAACGTCATTATACCGTAGTCGTTAAACCAGACTATTCGAAACAACCGTCTAATGATATGAAGTAGCAAGCAGAACGCAAATTAAATAATAATATTTAAATTTAACGTTTATAAAATTAAAATTTGAAATAATAGAATGTACACACGAACTGAATTCCAAAAGAAATAAGCTTAAATATTGTTCGAATTCGATGTAGCACCGAATCGAATGAATCAGCTGTTCGTTCGTGGGGGCAGTGTTTGTAGCTATCATGCAGAGGCATGAGACGGGGCTCAGTGTACCGCGTCCGACCGACACGACCAGTCGTAACGTCCAGCTCGTTAATACGTTATCGATGAACTAGATAACGGTAACCAAGCGCAGCGTATTCCGTATGTAAAAAAAAAAACCGTGTTAGTGTTCATACCAATCTTATATTTTTGATATTATTTGCGTTGCGAATTTCGCATACATTAACGTTACAAGGTTGTCCTTGCGTGCTTGTGTCCTTTTTTGTTTCGTTACGAACGTTTTGTTAGCTACCGTAATGTGTTCCGAGTTGCACAAGACATCGTCACAATTGTATTGTTGTAATGTTATTATTTTATTGATCTTGCCTTCCATATGTTAGTTTTTTTTTAGTGTGTAACAATGTGTATTATTTGATTGACAGACGTTGTTCGAAACATTGTGTTTGTGAGTCATATGTTCAACACAATAACTTTATTATTATTCCTTACAGCTGAGGATCGTTATATAGTTATCGTGAATTCATTAAATGATTAACATTGAGTTTCTTTATTTGTATTCAATATTTTTTGCTTAGACTAAATTTGATAAAAGCCAAATATATCTGTTTTATTGACAGTTTACGGATGGGTTAAATATTATTTAATTCATTTCATAACTTAAGATGTGTGTTTTATAAACAAATTATTAAGCATTTTAACATTATGAAGTTAAGTGAACATTTTCCGGCTAACCACACGTAAAGACTTAATATCAATAGACAGCGAAAACATATTATCTGTAGTCTGGGGAAATATCGATTAGTTAGTCTCCTGGCACCGCTCCCCCAGGCGCTAGCTAGCCCTCCTGCATCTCTCCCTATTGGAGTTCATTCACTATCCATATATTTATAACTCGTCTGATATTATAACGACTCAGTTTCGACTTCAACCCCCGAATATGACCAACAAAGGATGATACGATATGCACGTAGCGTACCAATAATCACAATTAAAATTACACACGTCTATCGTCGTCTATCTTATAAATCGGTGTTTTTAACCTTGTTACCTTCAAGGATATCCACTCAAACGCTTCCCGTAATTTGCCAATACGTATGTTAAACGCAAAAAAAAACTATAAACTATTTACATTAGAGCTCTGTTTTATGTGTTAAACGATTACCTTGCAGCAATCATTGACTTTTGAGTGCGTAAAGTTTGTAATCGATCGTTTGAACGCACTCTAAAAGTGGAATTCTAATTGAAATTTTAATAACAGTTCATGTGAGTGAAATACAATGAGATTTGAAGGTGCCATGGCGAATGGAAAGGCTGAACAATCGTCGAATGATCACGTTTTTTTAAATGGATCTTCTTACGGAAAAGGTGATAGATATACGGCGGCTCCAAATGAGTAAGTTGTCTGAAACGTTTTTTATTATTATCGTAAGGTGTACACGTTTAAGAATAGTTTGCCAAAAACGACGACGCGTTAATTATATGTTTAAGTGCTGATTCATAAACTACTATCACATTAGTGTGCAGTCATATAACCGGACGTCTGTAATTAAGTAAGCGAGAGGGTCCAATCAGCCGCATTCCGCTGAAGCTATAAATTGTTTAACTTGTACCTATGCAGTTTCTCATCCTGTTGATACAAGTAACGATCGATTACGTCACGCTTTGTTAATAAATAACAAATATCGTGTGGGAAACTATGGAAGGGGAAAGTTGTTTTGAGGTGATAATTTATCAGTGGAGACGCAGTGTATTAATAGAGGGTAAAAGTTTGCCAATGTTTTCAATAATGACGCGTTCTTATTTTGAATATGACTGGAGAACAGTCACTGGGGCTATATTGAATGCACTTGGCATTGGAACGTGTATTGGCTATAACTGGTACCTGGGATGTCTTGGGCACTGTCAAATATTGTCATTAATTGGGACGTTACCACCGGCGCCAAAGTTTAAATCTGGATTATCACCTGACCTATACGGTCTCAATGACGTTTATTTACATCCTAGTTATGTTGAATTTATATCAAGATCTGTCCACTACCGGTAATTAATGTGTTTACAAACAAATCTTTGTATATTTACATACTTCTCTTTGTTACTTAAATATACTGAAACAATGAGAGTTACTGCGTCATTTTGATACGAGTCAATTTGAGATGTATTGCTTTGGATTTATTTATTTATGTATTTAAACTTTGTACAAACAGTGTACACAGGCGGTGTATTAATGGCTTAGTATTTTTATCAAAACGAAATTGTGAATTTTAGTTATACCCCCATTGTTTAAAATCGTTTAATTTTCATTATATCGTTAGTGCCCTCGCGTGATTCCACGGTTACTAGGCATGGCTCTACAAAATATTAACACGTGATAAATTAATAATTAAAATTGCTATTAACAATTTTATGTGTGTCGGGGATTGAAATCGGTTAGCTAGCGTTATCGTGACGCTGATCTACCGCGGCTTAGTAACAAAATAATTTATTTATATATTTTAAACTTCATGCACAAAGTAAATTACATAGGCGGACTTAATGCTAAAAGCATTTTCTACCAGTCGACCTGTAGGGTGGTATTTAGAAGCTAGGGGTAGGTGCACATAATAGTATAAAAATGGGAAAAATAACAGTTACGCTACAAAATATAATATATATTTTCTAATAATATACTAAATATACTTAAAAATATATATATGAATACAATAAATATATAGGATACATAAATTAATATACTTTATAATATATAATACAATAAATATATTATTATATATATAATACATACTTTATAACATGATGGTGTTATCAATCTGCTGACAGTTTATTCAAGACATACTCACGCGCCTTACTTTTAAACACAAAACGATTCTCAGCCATTCTGACTCTAAGAGGTTGTAGCTCATTCCACAGAAGAATAGATTGGACAAAGAAAGAAGAGTGCATAAACTCTGTACGATGAAGAGGACATAGAAGAAGACGATTATGCGATGAGCGAAGGTTTTTATTGTTGACTGTATTAAGTTACTGTAAGTGTGACAGTGAAGACAAATAAATTGCAGGAGACTCCAAGAAGGAGAAAAGAGTGGTCAATGCTCTTAAAGAGCGTCGCGCTGGCGAAAAGTTAGCCACTTTAATTGAGACCGGTAGAACGAAACATGGTTGTACTTCGGAGATTGAAAACGAATCAAATGCTTTTTTTTAATTACGTTGCCTTGTATTAATATATTTACGTTGCCATATTCATTAGGATTCCTTGCATATATTAAATGAGAAATAATTAGCTTGTTCTTGTATAACAATGTACTCAATATAGTGAGTTAACTGAAGGTAAGTTGTAGCTTCTACCAAAGGTACTCACACTCCTCGATGTACTTCGATGATATGGCTTGTCACCGGTTGGTTTCACCCAGCAAACTTTACATAGGAAGGAGCGCTGAGTTGTTTAAAAGTCTGGTTTTAACTGCAGCGGGATTTTTATGTGACAAAGTCACTTACCCATCAAGTGAAATTTTCGCTCGTTTGACACTGCTGATATCATAAAGTTGATCATTTTAAAACCCTTACTCTTCAAGCGAGTGTGTTCTAATTTCACTTACATACATTGTGAGAAGATTTAGAGGACCCTTCTCTCTTTACGATGCAAAGAGGTCAAGTGTCGGCCGATTTGCATAATTTTCTATTTAATTTCCAAGCCGTTCGCGTTCTCATTAACGCCACACGTTTGACGTAACCGTTATCTGAAGGTAATGGAAACTTATCCACGTTAATTGGCATGTCTAATAGTTGCATGTTAGGTAACGTTTACGGTTACTTCGTGCTACTTCGTTCAATATTAGTTTTCAATTCCATGCTTATTTATATTATAGGAAATTGATGATTATCACCTTTCTATTTTCATTTAGTGACGATCGTACGGCTTTTCGTTGCCAGACCATGGATTCGATGCTTAGTCTATTTATATTGTGCAAGACAGAGGAAATTGATGGTTTACAGATCTGAGTATATTCCGTATATATTTTGTTTTTTAACCTTTTACGCATTTCAACTTTTTCCGAGCGTTTCGTGTATGGGCATTACATCAGACTAGGGAGGGGAATAGGAGTAAGTGCGTCTATGTTGAATGACTGAAGTCTTGCGGTTACCAAGAATAGAAAATGAAGGAAGTATATTTTTTGCCGTTTCGTAACTAAATAGGTATAACAAACCGCAAGGTATCGGTACCAAACCACATTAAATATCTATCGATACATCGCAAATAAATGTGTTCATCAAATAGAAATATCCATTTTTTGTTCTTTGTTTGCGGTCTCACTTTTGCACTTGTTATTCTTGTCATATCTTTGGTTTATTCAGTTAGTAAAATTTTGTGTAACATATTTTTTCAGATTTTAGTTTTCGTTTCGTATTTGTAGATTTTATTTGTATATTTATGATTTTATATTTTGTCTTCCATACGAGGTCTCCGCATAAATGTTCGATAAGGTACAGTTGCGTGAGGTGTGTGGCATAAACCTTATTAATCTTTATTACTTACTTCGTTTTTCGAAAGTAGGTTTTGCCTCCGGAACTAAAGAGCGCTATTCCTTCCTATCTTGCGCTCCAGTCGTTATACCGAAGGGTGCGCGGGTCCATCTCTACATCATCACTTCAGTGATACCTTGCACGCTCCATCGACTATTTCCTTAAGTTTCATCTTCTTCGTCTTTGGTTGGTTCAAGAATTTTTTGGAAGATCCTCCTTTCCGTTACTCGTGGCGTGTCCATTTTTCGGAGCCGTACTTCAAGATCGGCCTTATGTATTAATAAACTCGGATCTGGATCTTTGTGCTGTTTATATTCTAAAATTTTATGGTGTGCAATAGTACCTTGTGCGTTTTACATATATACCTATAGCGTTTGTATCGGTCACTGTGTCTCTAAGTAATTAATAATAGTATTTGATAATAATGTGATTAGAATTTATGACTGGTTAAGAGGCATTCCAGCTTAGTTTTAGGATGTGACAACGCTTTTCATCATGATGTCTTATCGAAGATAAAGAAAGGCGCCACACGCAGTGATTTCTATGGCTCACCATAGACACTTACCATTTTGTGAACTGTGTGTTCATTTATCAGCCCTAATCGTAAGAAAAGCGATTCCCCGTCTAATATTTTGACCATTTCAAGCTTTACGTAGGCTGTTATAGGAACTATTATAATAAATAAGTAATCATTAATTTTTATACGGATTCTTTAAAATCCATTTAATATTAGTTTGATTGATGTACCTGTATAATTGAGTAATTGCACCTACAATTCGTGTTCGTTATATTATGTTTTGTATAACCTTATAGTACATTATTTTTCGAATTAAGTTGTATGTGATATTAATCTCTAGCACTTTTTAACTTATTTTTGAATATTTAACTCAATTATTTGTTATAAATTTCGCAATCTGAGAGGGACCTAATATTTAAAATAGAATTAACTTTCAATTAATAAAAAAATAATTTCAAATACAATTAAAACATATTTCGTTATGTAAAAAAAAGGATAACGTTGTTTTAATATCTGAATAAAATTATTATTTTAAAAATTATATGATACAACATACACAATAATAAAACTGCTGTGTTCGAAATTACTTTTTATAATTATATTAAAAAAAATATTAATAAACGTGTACAACGTCGTAAATTATTGTTGAAGATTCTGAGAATATTTTCAGAAAATGTTTGACAACGGACAGCAATATAAACATGCCACTTTTAATAAATTATAATATTAGATTTGTTTACTTTGATCTATTTTAGGTATTGAATTAAACTTAAATAGACATAGTCTAAGAGCCGTGGGAGCTCAGTTTATAAGCTCTCGCTTATAATTCACGGTAATTTTTATATGATGATGATAATTAAAATGCTGATTTACGACGTGCTCAAAAAGCAGTTGCTTGCGTCTTGTAGGCGGCTTTTGCTCTAACACTCTCTAAACTGGTAAAACTATGCAAATATATATATATATATATATATATATATGTATATAATTAAAACATATTTCCTTATATAGTATACCACTACCAACGGTCCTTGACATTATGTAAGATACTTCACCGCAATCGTTTTTATTTTGAAATTAAACAATAAATAGGACAACAATATGTTCAACGATTTATCATTTATTGGAAAAACAATAAATCCCATTACACAAGTATAGTTTCAATATTACATTACGGACAAACATTTAAATCAGTTTTAAGGTATGAACAATACTGAGAGGTGCGTTGTTATATGGTCGTGTTGCCGTTCGAAAACCACTGCTAAGGCCGCAAAACAAGAAAAAACGGATGCAGTGGGCTCTTGCCCAACGAGATTGGACTGAAGAGGATTTTAAAAAAGTGCTTTGGACCGATGAATCCAAGTTTGAACTATTCGGTTCAAAACGTAGAATTTACGTTCGACGCAGTGCCCAGAAAAGATGATGTCAGATTGTGTAGTCCCAACAAACAAGCATGGTGGTGGCTCAATTATGGTCTGGGGTTGCTTCTCTAGCCAAGATCTGGCGATTTAATTAAAATTGAAGGAGTTTTGAAAAAGGAACAGTACAAAAACATTTTAGAACAAAATGCCGTTTCTTCCTAGTTGCGATTAATTGGAGAAGGAGTAATTTTCCAACAAGATAATGATACAAAGCATAGCTCAAAATTATGTAGAGGATATTTATAAGAAGAAGAGGCACAAGGGGTGTTAAAAACATGGTTTGGCCTCCTCAAAGCCCGGATTTCAATCCCATTGAACCTTTGTGGGAAGAGCTTGATAGGAACGTCTGTAATCGTGGCCCATCCTCGCAAGAAGAAATGTAGAATGCTTTATGCTAAATTTAGAACAATATATCACAAGACACTTTATTTTTATTAACAAATTGATTGCCCGTATGCCGAGACTTGTGAAAAAGTCATAAAATGTAAAGGAGTTTTTGATGAAAAATCAGTTTAGCTAACTATAGCGTTTTTTAACATGTACTGTTAATATTTCTTTACGCTTTTAAAGTATATTGTTTGTCAATCAATGTTCTATTAGATAATTAAACATTTAATATTTTATTGGTGTTTTACTTTATTTTCCTACTTTAATAAAGGTGGTGTTAAACTTTTGGCCTGCAGTGTACGTACGCACGTTAGAGAAGCTACCGATGTTACTATTTATTTAATTTCTAATTTAACTAATTTATTTCTTTATTTAAGTGAAAACCTATTATAATTATATATAACATTCTATTATTTAATATAAATATATTTACAGTTTTCTTGAATGTATGAACAATAAATATAAATTCAAATAAATCAAAGCAATATTTTTATTTTGTAATCCAAATTATGTTATAAGGATTCTGCAAGTAGATAAAATAATAGATTTAGTAATATACTGAAAATATTTTGGATATACTTTTTAAAATAATTATGAGTTAATATAATATTCAAATAATGTATAATTAAATCCTTGATTTTAATTATACATATTTTCGTTTCGTCCGAACGAAAAAAAAATGCATAAAGTTGCGTAATCCTCGTAGTTAAATACGCATTGGCATTATGATTTCTTATCATAGACGAATGTGCGTGTCATGGGCCGTAGGAAAGATAAACTTTTTGCTCAATATTAAACAAAAAAGACTTACTCAAAGTTATGAAGTATCGCAAAAACTAACGACTAGTGTAATGGTATGTAGATGAATAATGTATTAAGATAAAATACTTCTCAGAGTGCTTAGGGTCGAGGGTTAATTGAAGGCTAGTTTTGAAAGCGATTTATAGACGATTATTAGGATTTTTGATCCAAAAGAATGGAGAGTTGTGAAGTAATTAAGTTAGGTAATAAACTTATCTTTTCGTTGTGAAGTAATAAAGGTAAATAGTAAAAGAATCCATAATTCTAATATATGTCCACGTATATCTCAGGAGTTACATATTTTATTATTCATTTTATAATGTAATGACATTTGAAGGGCTACGCCACAGCTGTTGAATTTTTTCGACTCAAACAAAAAGGGACCACACTCACAGACTACCAGCGGAATATAGCTGAGCGTTACTGAGTTTCTTGTGAGTAAAAGAAATCGGAGACCTCGTTACTAGTGACGAGACATTCTATCTTAGTACCTCGGTGGGGATAATACATTTGTATTATATTATGATTCTTTATTGTCATGAATGAAAGTGGGGAAGTGAAGTGCCTATAACAAGCAGTCAACCACTTACAATTGCCTTGTAAGTCTAAGTCCCATTGAGAAAAAGTTCGCTCTGCGAAACTTAAGGTCGTATGTTCGAATCTACCAATAGACTATTGTGTTACTGCTAGCATACTTTAAAAAAAAAAATTAGAGAAGAATTTCTTTATTTAAACCAGTATGTCGCGTGTAAATGCGGGTATATCTGTTATTTAACCAGATACAAAATTGTTTCTACCTTTCTGCACTTAGGATATCGAGAACATTTATTTATTTACTCTTTATGTTATAAACGAACTGCCAAACAATACAACCAAATATTATTAAGTACTTTTAACCATTCATATCCGTCCACCTAGACAAGTCTCTGACTTCGCTGGATCAGACCTTTATTCTCTGCAATGGAATATAGATGTGAGTGCTTACGTTGTATGTACGTTGTATTTGTTGTTACTCATCTTTGATCCAGTCTCTCAAAACTGTCAAAACAGTTTTTTTAAAAATTAATAAGTAATATTTTTTTAATTATCACAATTAACACTTTTATCATCACATCAATTTGTCATTAGGCGATTTCTTATCATTTTGATCTAAGGCGATTATCGCAAAGTTGTCATAGAATTTGAGATCTAATCGTGAAAACTTCGTTAATACTGAATTATAGTATATAAAAAAGAAGATATATACCATAGTTTTTAACTAAATAAAACAAATCTAATCTCAGTAAATAATTTCTGGAGGATTAAAGATGAGATTAAGATGATTTAAGGTTCTAGTACTGTATTTTTTTGTCGCGGTACTCTTTTAACGACTTCAAAATTTGACGGTACAGAAAGATAAAGATACTTTTAAAAATTGTTTACTTACCTATAATGCACTGTGTGAAATAGTTTATTACTACAATTTTGAAATTAAAATAAAATAATATATGTACTATAAATAAATCATGGGTATGTTTTTAAAGGATTAATTAATTATAAGTTATTATTATTATTAATACGAATGCTTACGATTTTACTAAAGATTTATTATAGGCACTTGTAAAATTTGGAGGCATACGAAAGTGCAGCGGGTCAATGGTCGAGAATCAGTGCTCTAAAAGCTATTACATTACTAGGAGCGCAAACTGCCATGTAGTGCCACTGTTTTTTTTTTCTTTCTTAGACATGCATGTCTCAATGTATTCCTCCACCACCGAGCACGTGTTAAGTAATGTAAAATGCATTAACGATTTCATTGCTGCCCTCACCACGAATCAACCTCAGATTGCTCGCGTACCGTGAAATTAAAAGCGAGCGTGCGGTCACTGAGGTTCTAGTTTCAATTATAACCAATTATAATTTGTATATTGGGCAAGTAAGTATTTTGATACTACTTTTATAAACGTATATTTTAAGTAGCACTGATCTTGAAGCGGAACCTTGAGAAGAAGAAAAAAACATAATATGATATTTGCCGTTCGTTTATGTATTTTGTGTTTATTTATGAATTTAAGGTCATCTGATGCATTTCAAACAAGGCCAATGAATGTAACGATTAATAATGTACAGTCACTATACTCTAATATATATACGTTTTCGACATTTGAAGGCTACGCCACCAATTAGACAATCTAGTCGTCTAGTTTTGTCTCTGGTCCTAGGTTCGATTTTGCGAAAATTGTATCGGATTTCTGCTTCGATTTTGTTTGTACATATCATCCGAACCTCTCAACGATTTTATTCCTTAATCAGTAGTAGAATTACGTTGCAGCTAGTTTACAGCATACATACGGTTCATGCAGCGAAATAGCACCATGTTTTTACACAGTAGAGCAAGGCGATAGCTATAAATTAGTTTTAACACGATCGAAGATTGATGGAGGACATTGCTCTCACATAATAAAAGCAATAGTGTTACTGTGTCTCTCAATCACTAGACGAAACGTCTAAACCAGACACTTACAGTACACGGGTAGATAACGCGTCTACATGGTAATTCCTTATCGATAATGTATGTGGGTATCACGAATCTCAAGAATCTCAATAGAAAAAATAGTTTATTTTTTATAGAATAGGTAAACGTCGAAGCAACTCATCTGATTGTAAGTGAGTAGCTGCCTATGAACAACCGCAACAAAGGAGTCGCAAATGCGCTGCCGGCCAAATCAAATTAAGCTTTATTCTATTTATGTTTATACAAAACAATTTTGAATCGTCACGATAGCTAATAAATAGGAGGACCCCTTCGGAAGGCAGCTACTAGCGAGAAGAGACGGCAAGAAACTAGACTAGTTACTCTTTTTTCTTTTTCTTTTTAAATATAAATAAAAGCCAAACATAACATAATCTTTGTCAACAAGTGATAAAGAGTAAACCTCTCGTCTTGTCTCACGACCATAAGAGACAACAAAAAGAATAAATAAGTCACATGTCATGTTAGAACGCAAGCTAAGCATAGATAGATGACAGACCTCTCTCTTTTCCCTTTTTATATCTTGGTACGGATCAATTGATTTCGGTATTTACGGACCGTAGTCGAACTTGTCATTAAAAAAAAATAACTACCTAGATTAGTGAGTGAGTCTCTATTTCCGGAAATACTTCGGCACTATGATATATGCGCAGTTGATATTTTATGTATGTAACTATAACATATCGACATTGCTGAAATCGATTAGGACATCATTGTATTTGAAATATTGAACCTTATCACGTTGTAATAAATAAAACTTCCGCTAATGTTTCCGTGTTTTTGTTTAAGTTTAAGTTTGTTTTCGTAAAGCCGATGTCTAAGTTTTAAGTATTAGGAGGTACGTATTATATGTAAGTTAAATAAAATTCCGCCGTGGCTTATATTAATTTTTGAAGTATATATTTTTTATATTAACTTATTTTTGCTAGCATGACGGAAACGGCAACTGGATTATTACGCTGGATTCTATATTACATAGACTTGACCTAAAACAAAAATATCTTGACCTACACTAGGAAGTAGACGCGAGGGTGTTGTTTCTGTGCTTTTTTTTCTATATTTGTTGTTTATATTATATCAGTGATAAATAGATGTATTATTATAAACTAGACTTATTATATATATATATATATATATATATATATATATATATATATATAAATTTTTTATGAGCAGTAATCTACGAATATTTATGAAGTTAGTTAACTTCTAATTTAATATAATTAATTCTAATTATTTTTCTCAAAAATTGACGGACCATTAATGCAGTCTAGTCGTTAGTACGTACGCCGCAAAACCTAGCGGTCGTGAGTTGGATTTCCAGCTGACTTGTATTATTCAGATTCTTATGTAAACTTACTCTCCTCACTCTCTCATAATCTCTCACTAATATTTGCGCCTAGTGTGTGGTTAAGTCACGGTAAAGTCAAGACCAAAAACAGAGGCACTCCACTCACTAGTCCAATATAATAAAGGTGCGGTAAGATCGGAGGAAGTTTCAAATGCAGCATCTCGTGTCCCGGATGCTCACACAGCCAAACCGGAAAGTCGTGATACACAAATTTGAACTTGAAATTGAGAACTCAGAACCCGCGACACAGCACGTACACGTTTTACGATTTCAATTTAATAAGCTCGTAGTGATGTAATGTTTATACGTAAAAAGCTATATATTTTTTTATTTCGTTAGACAACTTTTTAATTTTTTATTACATGTAGAGTAACAAATGACCACGCAGTTCACACAATGGGAAGTGATTCCCGAGGCCCACGATGTCTACATTCATCCTCAACAAGGAATCACAATGCAGATGCGTGGTCACCCCTGAGGGCTGAGATGGGATGCCTCGTCACCTGTTATATAGGTCTCCTGATCCCTACACTCACCAGACGAAACAACAACATTATGCTGCTATCGAACGCTGGTTTTCTGTGAGAGTGTGGTACCACACCGGTCGAGCCGACCTATTCGGTTTGCAGTTAGAAACAAACTGCAGTGTACAACACCACTGGTAAGAGCTGACCCTAAGTTGAGCGACATCCATTGAATATGAAATAAATTATGTATTTCCTTTGTTACAGAATCTTCGTGAACAGGTCATTACATCTAGAAAATGTGAAATTCTACGGCTTTGATATGGACTACACATTGGCTGGTACGTGATCGTATATTACCATTAAACAAATATATGTCTGAGACAATCCTATCTTAGTATTTAGGGGTAATAACCCCATAAATTTAGTATGACAAGGAATATGGTTGTCATGGGCAAAGGAATCATTGGTGCTGCCCGACATGAATCTGGCTTTCATCCTTTATGTTGTCCTCTTTTTTTTCTGGTTGATGGACTATGTTAACAAGAGGGCTTTTACAGCTTCACCGGGTTGAGTAAGAGCGACAGTATCCGCAATGAGACATTTCATCGACGTTTTATATATCAAAACTAAATTTTGTTTTCAGAATACAAATCACCACAATATGAGACACTAGGGTTCAATTTGACCAAAGAAAGATTAGTTAACTTGGGATATCCACGTGAAATATTAGAGTTTGAATACGATCCTTCATTTCCCGTTAGGTGAGTTTAACAGTGTTTCCAAGTTATAAATTATTATATAAACGGTGACAGCCACACTCACTCAGACACATTGATAGGACGTCAACGTACCGAGCGTGAGTTAATAATTGTATATTTATTTAAATTACTAGCTAACATATGTGTCCGGTATACAACAATAGATATATATATAATAGAAATTAACTTCCAAGTGAAAAGTTGACAGCGTATGCCATTGCTGTATTCTTGAACGCACCGCTACATTATGTTATTACGGTTACGAATAATATGTAAAATGACGGCAAATCCATAAGTCTAAAAACGCATTCTAAATTTGAATTCAGAAAACAAAAGAGGAACTTAAATTGTTAAATAAAAAAAAATAACTCAATTTGTAACATTTATGGCCAGACTTGTTATATATTGAAAGTTCAGACAGCAGTTCGAGTATTGTCTTGAACGACCTCCTCCTAGCACAAGCATTTTCAGCTTAGTTGGAGTGGATAACTGGAATATTAGTTAGTATATAGTCTGTTAGATAAAGTGACATGATTTGCGAAAATTCATCTAAAACTGCACATATTCGTCGTTGCTTTACCTATCAGAATACAAATCATATATAGAAACTCAATTGTAGTGTAGATCCATTCGTCGTAAGTTTTTTTTTTATATTTTAATGTTTTAGATCTTTATAAATAACTAATTTAATTGATTCGTTAGTTTTATTATTTAAAAATAAAACATTTTTTTTTTATGATGAATTTATTTCAAATTCGATATTTTCTTAATAACAAAAAAATATAAAGTGGTTTAAATTATATTTTCAGATAAAATAATCTTAAGAAAATATTTGTTGTAGACGTCGTACGTCTATCGTTAGACCAAATAATCAAAAGTGTTGTGATAATTTAAGGTTTTTGATTTATATACATTCCTATCCCTCAGTTATCCTTCATGTTTACTTTCTAATTACTTAAGTGATCTTTAGTTTAAATAATTACATTACTCCGAATAATACTAATTGAGTAACATTAATTCCAGAGGTCTATGGTTCGACACTTTGTATGGAAATCTACTAAAAGTAGACGCTTACGGTAATATATTAGTTTGTGTGCATGGATTTGAATTCTTGAAACAGTAAGTGAAATATTGTATTTTTTTTTTCATATGTTTTTTTACCTGACTTTAACAAATTGTAACTCTCCTACGCCATTTAGAAAACCCCCAATGAATGTAATGGTATTTCAATAATTTCCACAGGGTAACGGTCCATGCCGAGCTATTGGCAACTCTTGTTCTGGTTACGCGTTAATAAAGGTCCTGAGTGCCCTAAACGCTCGATTTGAGCTTTAGAAGCCTTCGGGATAACAGTGGACAACAGCCATAAAAAAATAAAATAAAATTCAGTCATTTGTTTAGATGCTAAGATGCTCCGTATCTTAGGATCTTAACAAATGATTGAATTTTAATTTTTTTTTATAATCCACAAGATAAGGAGCATCTTAGCATCTCTAAACAAATGATTTTTTTTTTTTTTTATGGTTGTTGGGCACTTATCTCGAAGGCTTTTGAAGCTCAGATCGAGCTTTAGGGCACTCAGAGAAGACCTTTATTAATGCGTAATCAGAACAAGAGTTGCCAAGAGGCTCGGCATGGACCGTTACCCTGTGGAAATTATTGAACCACCATTATATTTATGCGGGTTTTATAAATGGCGTAGGAGAGTTACGCGTCCAAGAATGTTAACATCGCGGCCGTTCAAGGCAAAGAGAAAGTGCATTGTTCAATTGATACCTATAATAGGTATCATGAGTACCATAATCTAAAGGCATAACAGATATTACTTAACTGACTATTAATTACCTGTGACTTACTTTAACTTTATAAATTGCATTGTTTTTAGTTCGCAAGTGTACGAATTGTATCCAAATAAATTCTTGACGCTAGACGAATCAAGGGTTTATGTGTTGAACACCCTGTTCAATTTGCCAGAGACTTATTTAATAGCGTGTTTGATAGATTTCTTCACAAATTCTCCGCAGTATACAAGGTAAGCTATATTACTTTGCTGTTATTATATAAAAAATATCAAGTATGTACACATCGACCTTTAGAAAGAGACTATCGCGTATTGGTAAGTATAGCGTCGTCTCTATCATTCGTAAATACCGAAATGCTTGGTAAATAGTTTCGTAGTGCTAGAACCGAGCTGCAATTTGATTTTAAGCGTGGCATGAATGGATCAGTTCGAACGGGGCCTCACACTCATAAATACCAGCATGACAAAGCTGTTGTCTTTCATATATAATGGAATATGAGAATCAATTATTTCCCACAAGCCACTCCATCTCAGTTTTATGCGCTATGTGTCTAAGTGACAACGCATTTGCGTTCTGAATTTATATTGATGATGGATGTAATCGGTTATGGGCTGCGTGATCACTTTCATCATCAGGTTGTCTGTGCTTGTTTGTCGGACTTAATTTTTTTCCTCCCGAGGAATCCCAAGAGGGAGGGATACGTGGCTTGGACCGTTGCCGTATGTATGCGCGAAAGCGACCGACTCAACGCTTGAACTGTTTTTGGGATTACCTGAAGTCTGTGAATGAGACGCGGGGTGGCATGAGCAAAGACGGGACTGGTATATGTCATTATGGGTCGAATGCACGCATTGTAGTGTTGTTTTATTACGAAGGGAAGTTTTAGTTCCTTTAAAAAATTGGACTCGATTGTTTAAAAAGTGATTGTAGGGTTTCATCACCTCTTACGTCTTATTTATATTGTCATTTTTTTATTTCATAATGTTGCCTGTTTGCTCATGCAATCTTAATATTTGATAGCTGTCATGATCTTTGTATTCTGTGGTATATGCTATTACAAAATAAACAAATTTTCAGAGAAAGAACTGGAGTGAGATGTGGTGATTTAGCTATGTCGTTTAGATCAATATTCCAAGATGTACGTAGCGCTGTGGATTATGTGCATATTCATGGAGACCTCAAGTCGAAGACGATAGAAAACCTCGACCTGTATCTGAAGAAAGACGAGAGGCTACCAATGTTCCTGTCTAGGATAAGAGAGAGCGGCGCCAAGTTGTTCCTATTGACGAACAGCGACTACAAATTTACTGATAAGATCATGAATTACTTATTTGATTTCCCGCATGGTGCGCAAGTAAGTACTCTGCATGTTAATATTGTTAAACATTTACTATCTTGATGTACTCATTTTGTTTAGTTTCCTTTTGATCATGCCCTTGTGTTGTGAATAATTGCGGTATGTGATATTTAGGGAATTTGACGGAATTTGAAAAAAAAATCTTATAGATTCCACACCTGCTTGCTTGGCATATTTTTTTTTGTACAATAGATGGCAAACGAGCTTGTAGCTCACCCGATGGTTAGTGATTACCGCCGCCAATGGACATATGCAACACCAGAGGAGTTGCAAATACGATGCCAGCCTTTAAGAAAGGTTTAGGCTCTTTTCTTGAAGGTCCCAAGTTGTATGCCTCTAGTGAGTGCGTAGTCCCGATATGGGTCAACTGCAGATTGTCTGATTTTTTGAGTTCGTGGTTTTATTTATATTTAATCATTAGATTTGTAACAACAGGTCTAGAATTATAAAAAAATAAGCATTGACGACATTATCATCATTAGCTTTGCCGGATCCTTTGGGGGTATATCTAACAAGGGTCGGGGCACTAGGTATTATCTTACTTTTATCCTTCCAAATTTATTACTTTTCTAGTAGTATGACGTTCCTCTCTGCTCATTACATGTCCAGTTTACGTTATATTATGAATATTTTTAAGTATTTAAAAGTAACCATATTTATCTATGGGTTCTTCTGGTTGTTACCAGATGCCATCAAGATGTTAGTGCATTCAAGGAAAAAGGAACACTCCTCTCGTAGTCTCTTTACCTAGTCCGAAGTAATGCATTTACACTGAGAAGATTTTATGAACTTATTCAAACTGACTTTTACATATATTTTTTGACTTGATTGAATTGATGTCTTTTCATCAACTAAGTCCTATCTTAGTTTCTATGACCTATTAAATATAATTGAAACTAATAATTTATGATACTCTCGTGCGTCATGCGAAGATAAATACGACAATGTGTGAGGAAGGGTAATAAACCAGTTCGGAATTTGATGCTGTAAAATTATTTGTAAATTTTATGTTCCGATCAGGGTTACCAGTTTTTATTGATTGAAATATGAAATTTACCACTCTTAAAATATTATTCAAAATATCATTACTTTAAATATTATTATTTAATCATGGAATATATTTAACAAGAGGAATATTTAAATAAAAAGAGTTCATTTTTAAAATATTAGGGTGTGTATAGCTTGCTTGCTCGTGTGTAAGTAAAACGAGCAGACAGTTATGACTGCAGCCTATAAACTCCTATATGTATCCTAAACAAAGATTTCATCAAGATTTATATGCGTTTTAACCACTGAGAAAAAAAATAAAGATACCTGCCTCTTTATTAGAAATTTAATCTCCACTTCCCTACACGCACCATACGAAACATTTTGACGTGTTATGTGCCGTTGAGCCGTGAGCGTTTTAAATATCGAACAAACAAAAATTTGGAAGCTGACTATTAAACCACCATTAAAGTTGTAGATGCATACATTTACTTATTTGTATTTTTTTTTTAAATTGAAGATTAGTAAATAAAGATTTTATGATATTTTTATGAAAACTATTAACGGCCTTAACACGTATTACGTTGGGTTCTTTTTTATATATATATGGCGATATAGCTTTGCATATTTTATTATACTCGTAACTACTTTCGAATTGTACGAATACCACTAGTTGTCGACCCCCAAATATATATTATAAGCAATAAGGACAGGTTTACTATATCATTTTATTTACAGGTACAATATTAGAAAGTATCTTAGAATAAACTTAACAATAGGTGGTATTAATTTTTACATGGTAGAATCATACCACCGTTATATAGTAGCTGCATCACGAATAGATAAGTTCTAAGTAGGGCAACGTGATCCGAAATACCAGCTTAAAATAATAATTTGTCGTTACTTTGTTTCATCTGGTGAAATATCAGAGACTTTATTACCTGATGATGAGGCATCTTATACTCCGGGGGTGATAAGACTACTTATCTGCTTTATGACTCTTTATCAGGTGACGGGGGCATGGGTTGTAGAACCTCTTGCCGTAATGTGAATTGTGCATTTGTTTAATTATCATCTATAATTAAAAAAAAACTAATGAGACAGCAAGGTCTAAATATATATCGTTATTCTATGGGTAAACTTAAACATTCGTTAATATCTCTTCGGATTATTGGTCAGAAAACCGAAGAGACAATTTTTTTAAATAGATATTATATTCTCTTACAGGAAAGGACCATGTTCCGGAAATAGCATTATTTGTTTTCCAACGATTTTTTAAGTTGTCTGTGTTTTGTTTGGTGAATGTAGGGATCCGGAGACTCAGTTACCGGTTGACCAGGTATGATGGATCTGAGAATCGATGCAAGCATTAAATCTTATAGTGCTAGTGCAAGTGCATAGCAGGGACCGTTTTCAAGTTCGCTGAATGAGGGAAAGATTAAAAAGTAAAAATCAAAATTATTTTTACATTTTTAATGTATCCTGAAAAAGGAATATATTTCTTATACCTTTTATTAGCTTATACCATACCTTCACAAACCGTTTGTCCTTGTCTGAAAAATACGCTGAAATTGCGCCTTTAACCTGCATCATTAACCTCATCGCTGATAAATTTCGTCCTACGCAGTTCTTTTTATGTTTTTACATTTACACCTTATTTTTTTTATTACATTGAGAGTAATAAACGAGCACACAGTTCACCTGATTGCAGGTTATTCCTGCGGCCCATGACATCTACATTCATCCTTGACAAGGAATCATAATTCAGATGCGTTGTTACCCTTGAGGATTTCGATGGAAAATGCGTTACCAATAATTTTACGCTGGTATTCGGTAAGGGCGTGGTCTTACCCCGGTCGAGCTTTCCCATTCAATCTGCAGTGTAGATTTACCACTCTCAACCACCTTATGCAGGCATACTATACAATATAACAATGTTATATATTTATAATAACTATACAATAAATACAATAGCAACACGACTCTTGTTGATGGGAGAGCATTGTCGTGAAGAAGCAGAACAACTTTCGTTAGTTTTCCCCCTTCTTTTTTTTTAATAGATTCCTTTTACTGCTCCTGAACTGATGCGTAGTATTTTCAGGTTACAGAAACACTTTTATCTTCTTAAACGATTAATAGGATTCCTTCTGAGTCCCAAAAGAAGGTTGCAGTGAGCTTTTCACGCACCCACGGAGTCTTGCTTGGACTTTCATTTTTGGTTTATAATGCTGAATCCAAGTTTCATCTCCAGTAATAATTTGACATTATACACATTGTTACTGGAGATGAAACTGACTGACAGGGGGACTGTGTCATCTGACATTTGACACAGTCCTTGTCTTCACAGAGGTCCAAAAACGCACGGGAATATTCTGCGCGCTGTTGATTTACCTATGGCAAAAGCATTCTCGGCTCCCATCTTCCGTATACTATCATCATGCCAAGATAATCATGAGGAATTTTAAAAATGGCCGTATCAGATACTCCAACCATTTCTCCGAGTTATTTCTTTTTTAACCGAGCATCTTTTAATATTAATTATTTACTTTTTCAAGAATTTCTGAAGACCACACTTCAATGGGCCACCCCGGCCGTGGATCGTCATCAAGTGATTCCTTGCTTTGCTGAAAGAGCGCCACTTGTAAATCATGGTTTTTCTCGGGCAAGAGTTCCCATTAACCGATGATATCTTTTCCATTATGGTTTGAACGGACTCCTTGTTTCTTAACTTGATTACGGCTCGATTTTTTTCCATATGCTTTTCACGCTTTCTTCTCGATTTAGATGCTTGCTCGACGATGGTTCAAAAAGACAATGTTGAATACGTTATCACCTGAAAGAGATATCTCGGCACCCTCTAACCCCATTATTCCGCGAAGTTATAAACGCACCCTTGTATGCCTATGGGCTGCAGTCATCGTTTACCGCCAGGTGAATTGGGCTTGATGGTCACCCTTAGTTTTATAAAAAAAATAAGTGACTGATTCAATTTTTTTTACCATCACCTATGTTTAGCAGAGGTCTAAAGTTTGGTTGCGAATATTGATAATGTTTAATTCCCCATTCTTATGACCCTTCCTTTGTAGACTGCTATCCTTTTCGTGTGTATGTATTTTAATCTTGTTATAATTTTAATTTTTAGGGGTGTTTTTTTCTGTTCTATTTTTTTCTAATTTTTTCGATTTTCTATACATCAAATCTTTATATGGTGTTCTTTGAAGTAATTTACTACGTTCATGTTATTTTCATATGGTCTAATTTGTCTCATTCTACTTCTGAATCTTTACACCTGTTTTCATCATTGTGCTTTTTCCTAAGGTTTTATCCTTTTAGCCGCAGACCACCTATTACATTTTCTTTAATTCTTGTTGTGCAATAAAGATAATCCATCATGACGTATGTATTAAATATATATTTAATATTGTAGACATAGCCAAAACTAGTTTAGAAATGTGAACGTTGTTTATGCGTAGGCTTTATACATAGACTCGGAGTGGGCTTGGAATGTAGTGTTTTGATAGTAGTGTTGTTTAATAATATACCGGTTTGCCTCCTACTGATAAATCTTAAATTATTCTATCGACAACCGTTTGGTTTAACAGATATAGTATCTGACTGCCGAGTGCCGAGCCCTGGATACGATGCGCGTCGAAGAATTTTTTATCACAACAGCAAAACTTATTTAGTTACGTTGCTACTATGTTAATCTAGTGTTCCTGACACTGCATTTCGTCTTCGATTTATATGTTTATATTTAGATGATATATTTATTGTATGCATAAAAAATCGAGGCTAAATGAACGTTTGATATTTTTTTAAAATCAATTACGTAGCCTCTAACGTTATAAATGGTTGACACAATATTACTGGTGACAAGGCATTCCATTTAATTCCTCAAGGGAGATAACGCATCTGCATTACGATTGCTTTCGTTAAGGCTGAATGGTGTCGTCGAATTATGTTATTATTAATGTTAAAAAAAACTAACTGTGCCCGCATCGTTCGCGTTAGTCTACAGGATGCTTGGTATGTGCTCCTCTAAAGCAACGCTTTTTTTAGAACTTTCAAAGGAGAACATTTCCGTCATACATGATTTTTGCGTAACTTTAACCGTTTACGTAGGACATGCAACGGAAAGTCTCAAAAGGAATCAAAATTCATCATCTCAAATTTTTTCCCGCTTTTGCAACATTTTTCATTGATGGATCACCTATTGGTCGTAGCGTGATGTTATATTGCCTATAGCGTTCCTCGATAAATGGACTATCCAACATAAAAATATTTTTTTCAATTCCAACCAGTAGTGAGATTAGCGCGTTCAACCAAACAACTCTTCAGTTTTATAACATTGGTATAGATAACAAAATATTTGACGTGAAATTGTATAATTAAATTAATATAACCTATGCGAAGAATACGCATCTATAAAACGCCCTTATAAAAAATATTAATTTACTTTCTATGATATTCAGGAGTGATTAAAATTTTTTTTTTTTTATTCATGGAAGTTTTGCAAAACCTTGCTACTTCTAACTTTCTCTTTTCATTCTTTCAAAATTCTTTAATGTGTATTTACGTATATTAACATCAAATTTAGTAAACTCATTATCAGTACTTGCGAACTTTTAAAAACTTAATAAATATATGTAAAATTTAAATCACAAATGTTTTTTGTTTGTGCCTAACAAAACTTGTTTAATATAATCGTATGCATATCAAATTCTTTATTTCTTACATACTTCTTTATAATTAATAGTATATTACAATTAATTATATATATGCATATAATTAGATAGTTTGTATGTCAGTAAGGATTAGAAGTAAGCTAGAATATGTCTTTTATGTATTAATACAGTATTTTTATGTAGTTAATAATAATATATAATAATAATAATATTTTATTTGGAAACATTAAAAGCATGCAGGTACAAATTTGTTCGATAAATATCGCTGTAGTATAAACTGTGTCGCAGCTATTAACGCCCATCTCCAGAGTATTAAGTACAAAGTTCCATATTTATTTAAACAAGAAACAAATTATATGTAATACAGTTTTTTTAAAAGTTATATAAATAATTTGTGGTCAAATTGCTTCTGCGGTTGTGTGTGTGTAGGAGTACGTGTAGGTCTAAGTACGAGTAAGAGGGGGGGGGGGGGGTAGGTTCATAGGAAATGGTTTGTAGCCATTTCATTGTTGTGTCTTACATTGTTGTAGTGATAAACAATATATATGCAATATCAAGTATCAAGTTAAGATGTCTATACACTTTGCCTGGTGGTAAATAAACATTATACCCTTTAACAACTATATGTTTCTTGGATAAGGAATCGGCCTTGCATCTAAAATTGATCTGAAGCGTCATTAGCCTAATGGTTTAGGGTGCGGTCTGCGAAACTTAAGGTCGTAGGTTCGAATCCGCCATTTGACCATTATCGTGAACCATCTCCTATCACTAACATTTTAAGCTTAGTTAGAATGGTTAACCGGAATCTAAGTAATGTTAGTAACACTGCAAGTATTCTTTTGTTTAATTAATGTGTTTAAAATTATCTACTGGAATTGAAATTTGCCTGTTCTTCTATACGATTCTTTTCTTTTCTTTTCTTTTTGATTTTTGACATTCATAACTTCGAATATCACAACTGTTTTTATTAGTGCTAGAGCCACGCTGCAACTTGTTCGTTGTTTCCAGCATGAATGTGTCAGCTAGTCCGGGTGGAACGACTGCTTTTTTTTCGTTTGGAGAGTGCGAGGATCCGGAAACAAAGATACTGATAGGGACGTGTCGGTCTCTACGGGTGGCAACACATGTGTATCTTGAATCTTTGTTGAGAATAAATGTAGTACATAATTCTTTTTTATCGTATCTGCATTATTAATAAACATTACATTGAATATAAACGTGTCAGTTTCTGTCAAGTTATAATATCACCGAGACTGATGAAAGAAAACATGAGGAGATATAGGGATTTATTTTTAATAAACGGCTTTATTGGTGAATCAATTGCAAACCAAGTTTACAATCGGTTCGTGTCAAATTGTCACTGTAAATGTGCATCATTCGACTAATATGTATTGTGATTGCGAATTAAAGACGTTAAACCCTATACAGCTCGAACGGGGCAGGTCCACGCCCTCACAGAATACCAGCGTAAAATAGCAGCATAATGCCGTTGCGTTTTTTGTTTGAATGTTGGCATCCGGTGAAAAGGCATTCCATCCCAGTCTTCAAAGCAAACAATGTATCTCCATAATGATATTTTGTTAAATACGAATGTAGATGTCATGGGCCGCAGCAATCGCTTGCCATCAGGTGAACTGTGTGCTCGTTACTCTCAATGTAATATATGAAAATATTATATTTATAATTTCTGCTCTAGATTCTAATTCGGTAAAGCTGTATGGCCGTCAGCCATAACCTGGCATGCAATGCAATGTCTTGTTCTTTAAGATTTTTTATGTTTGTTTGTTCTTGTGTCAGAAACCTTCACGCAAGTGCCAGTAACACTCCGCACCAAAACAAACGGATATTTCTCAAATATTTTAACTTATAAGTGTTTTTATAAATCTCACGAAGCGGAAACATATAAAAACGTAACGTGTTTAATATTGCTCATTGAACAGATCACCGAAACCCACCGAAATTGGAAAACGTACTTCGACTGGATTGTGGTGGACGCGAAGAAACCGCTGTTCTTCGGCGAGGGCACCACGCTGCGACAAGTGGACAAGCTGACCGGAGCACTAAAGATGGGACACCATGTGGGACCACTGCACGAGGGGCTCGTCTATTCCGGAGGTACAGTTTTATAAAAGCTCATAGCTAGTTTCTGTCGTAGCTGAAATAAAGCAAATGGCTTTTCGGCTTAAAATTAAACTGCGACGGATAAGTTAAAATTTCTTTACTTAATAAAAAAATAAGCTTTCCGAACATTAAATCTTACCACCGGTTCGAAAATGAGGACCCCTTCAGAGAACACCCAGCAAAAAAGGGTTTTTCTAGTTTATATATTGAATTTGCTGTTACTGGACATCTGGAAATTTATTGCATTTTTTATTTTCTTCAAAATAATATTTGAATACTCATTCTTATGCATTTTTCTTTAAATTATTATACATTGAGAGTGATAAAGGAGGACACATTTCACCAGATGGTACGTGATTCCTGCGGCCCATGACATCTACATTAATCCTTGACAAGGAACCATAATGCAGGTACGTTGTCACCCTTGACGACTGAGATGGTATGCCTCCTCACCAGCAATAAAGGTCTCCTATATTCAGCAGACGAAACACGGCAGCATTATGCTGCTATTCAGTGCGGGCGTGGTCCTATCTCGGTGGGGGCTGACCCATTCATTCTGCAGAAACAAACTGCAACGTAGCTCCTGCCACTGTTAAAATCTATTGTAATAAATAAATGTTTTTTTTTTATTTATTTTTTTCCCACAGGCTCGTGCGACGTGTTCACCGAACTAATTGGCGCTAAGGGCAAGGACGTACTATATATAGGGGATCACATATTCGGTGATATTCTCAAGTCGAAGAAGATCGGGGGATGGCGAACTTTCCTCATAGTTCCTGAACTGGTACAGGAGTTACACGTTTGGACAGACAAGTGCCAGCTATTCGCTCAGCTGCAGAACCTTGATGTGCAGTTAGGGGATATGTACAAGTTAGTTGTTCTTTGTTTAGTATCGTCACTTTTGTTTTTATTTTGTCATAATGGCGTCATGACGATTAATTATGGTAAGCAAAGGCGACGATTGACTGGACTGCAAATAGCGCCATTATGCTGCTTTCTTAAGGTGTTGTAGGGAACCGAAGAGCCAACAATTGTATGTGGTTGGATGTGGCTGTTTATCGGCCGTAGTTATTACTTATCATCATATGATCTGCACGAGTATGCTCGTTTGTCATCAATAACTAAAAAAAAAAAAAAATTTTTTTTCTTCGGTATTCTACAACATATAAAATGCACGAGTATGCTCATTTGTCATCAATAATTTAAAAAAAATGTAATTTTTTTTTCTTCGGTACCCTAAAACAGGAACTGTAGGAGTATACTCATTTGTCATCAATAATTAAAAAAAATTGTAATTTTTTTTTTTTCGGTACCCTACAACATATGAAATGCACGAGTATGCTCATTTGTCATCAATAATTTAAAAAAAATGTAATTTTTTTTTCTTCGGTACCCTAAAACATAGAAACTGTAGGAGTATTAGCTCATTAGTAGCTCATTTGTCATCATTAATTAAAAAAAAAAAACTTCCGTCGAAAATATAATAATCACTTTCATTCATTTTCGTCTAAAAATTGTAATCCGTGGCGTTCAAATGAAATCCTATAATGGATTCAGCATTCAGCAAAAAAGTAATTACTTTGCTAAAATCCTTATGTAATTATTCCTTCCATGTATTTATTTTATTATTTCTTGGTCCTATCCTAGTTTATATATATAATAATAAATAATTTGTGACAATTAAATGCACACATAGATGCTAAATTTAGTACAATATCACAACAGGTATAATATTTGCACGGTTACAATGGGAAAACTAATACATACACTAAAATGGGTTTTTAGCACTAATATAACAGCATGTCATAATTTGTTTAACCTTTAACATTGTTAGCAGAGATCTGTTTGCGTGTTACGTCGCCATTGAAGACATAAAAACATACTTATTTTGGGTCATAAAGATATCAAAGCATAATCATCAAAGCGTTATTATCTCTAGTATCTTAAAATTTACTTTACATTTTCGATACAAAACATCTGATCAAGACAAAGAAACACCAAACACTACGATAGAACCGCAAAATCATATGCGTATATATTTTATATAATCACAAAAAGCATAATGTTTAGTTTTTAATAAATCAAATTTGCTAAGAAGCAAATATTTTCTCTTAAAAAATTAGACTAAACAAACTGGAAATTAGTTGATCGCTTAATCACATTAGAAGGTCCTGTCGTTTGTCAATATTGCGAAATTGCAATGTATATAGGTTACGTTTATGGTTATGTTTACGCTTATATACACAAATAACCTGTAAGAATTTAATACATACATACTATTTCTTACAGATTTTATCGCGTTTATTTTTTTTACTTTTTTATCCTAACATTTTGGTTGCTTTACAGCAGCATTCATAAGGTGCAGCAAACATATGTATAGTAACTACGACTTAGATCGATCCCACCATTGCATTATATTTGATAAACCACAAATCCTTGTTACAGTACACCGATTCCTACCAAGGATGCGTGGAACTATCGAAACAAAAAAATAGAAATTTAAAACCCAAACCAGACATAGCACTACAAGACCTAAAGATACCGTGAGACTCCTGTCTATGATCGGACCAAAGAAATAATAAAATCTGGTGGTAGTTCTCCCCGGGACTTATTTTTTAACTCGAGTGCATTACATATATATATTGAATTGAAACACTATTTATTATATACTTAGCATTTGCATAGCAAGTACCGCGATAACTCTTCGTATTATGTGACCTTAAATTCTCGATATTTTAATTATGACAAGCTACCATATATCAACTCCCCGGTCAAGTGTTCACGTCAATTAAAATGCGCGGATTGCGTCACTGAGTTGTTTGTGTTTGTTCTAATCAATAATATAATTTGTAAATACATTAATGGTTTGATTTTTACATTATTGGTAAAGATTTTTTTTACCTATTTAACGTAATAGTAAAAACATACTCAAGAGTAAATTTGTGCAAGCAACGATCTCTGTAATATAAGAAACTTTGATTATACTTTTTAAAATATTTTTTTTAAAATATATTTGTCCATTCATCACACTTGGTATGCGAATTACTAATTATTAAAATTGATGTGCTAGTTTTGTAGGGACAAATCGGAATCCTTTTTAGACTGAACTGAAGATTTATATATATGAATTCGCCATTGCTTCGAATGCTGTAAAAAAAAATGGTTTAGTTATGATATGGTTGTAGGTTTAGTGTTTTATGCCTAAATATAGTAAGGAAAGTCTAGTTTAAGTAAGACAGTATGTGTGTCCAGAAAAAGAAAGTTGTTAGCTATTCTAGATGTCATTTGTTTGTTTAATTTCTCGATTTTTTTTTATAGAGACCTCGATTCAAGCACGAAGGAAAAGCCGGACATATCGAAACTCCGGATGTCGATACGCGATGTCACGCACAAAATGGACCTCGCATACGGCATGCTCGGCTCGCTATTCCGCTCGGGGTCACGGCAGACTTTCTTCTCTTCACAGGTCCCTTGTATATTAAGCTATATTCCTCTAGAAGACGTCTTTGCAACATGCAAAATATTGATAAAAATTACTGTCATAAAAGGGTCATCTGCCACTTTAATTTTTTTATACTTTATTCAATATATATATTTTTAAAATTATTACATTAAGAATAATTTACTATATTATATTTTTTTTAAAGTTTTAATTGTGTTTATGGCTCATACCCATACAACCTTCGCAAATATCAGCACTAATGGACAGAAATGACGATAATTTATTCAAATGAAGAGTTGTAAAGTTAGAATTTTATGTAAGATAATTTTGATGTCAATGTGGTTCTTTTAGGTCCTCAGTTCCCAAAGTTGTCCAGGTAGACCCCCAGTGGTCCACGGGAGACTCGACTGGTGTCTACGTTTTCGTGACAAAGAAATGGGGGTTCACAATTCGTAAGCGGGTGTCCACGAAAATTTATTTGTTTTCGATAGTGAAGAACAGAAAAATGTTGGCTTGACTTCACCTATCAATGTAGGCAGATAATATTTTAAGAAGTTCAGTGACTGTTACTTGTAAAAACTTAAGCATATTCCATATTCAGCACAACGTGTACAACGTTTCTGTCGAGTTTTCGGGAATATGGTGGAAGTGCGTATGTAGCCTAGCTGCAGGAGGTCCACTGGAAGCGGCTAAACTGTGAATTTGGTCCATGAGAGAAATAGTCTGGGAACCTCTGGTTTTTAGGTGGTGAGGTATGCGGATCTGTATGCGGCGTCGTTCCTCAACTTGATGTACTACCCGTTCTGCTACATGTTCCGCGCGCCCGCCATGCTCATGCCGCACGAATCTACCGTCGCGCACGAGCAGCGCTTCACCGTCGACACGCCCACCATCGACCGGTCAGTGGTATCACATCGACACAAACGAATCGCTTGCCGTCAGGTGGACTGTGTGCTCATTTGTCACCCCCGATACAATGAACAAAACGAGGGAGTTTTTTTCTTATCCGCGCCACACAGCACGCCGACATTCGTATACCAGACGAAATCTTATATAACCGTAAAAGTCTGTCCTTATCAAAATACTTTTTGTTTGAGAGGTGACCGAGCGCTTAAGGCGCTCAGTCGAGACCTCTATATGAGCATGGGTAACCAGCACAAAGGCTCCCGAGAGGGAGCCTCGGCTTGGACCGTTATCCTGTTTCGCGAGAGCGTCTGACTGTAGGGTACCCGAGAGGGCCGAACATCGGCGCGGTCAGTTGATTCTGACAGAGGATTCTTTAAATTAATATCGCTATTATTATTAGCTACCTGTATACCTACCTGTATTAGCCACCACTCTGGAATGCGTGGACGCTGGAGGAGAAGTGACGCATGAAACTCCAGCGACGCTTCTATCTGTATGGACTGGAGAGAACTGGGCAGTGACATTCAAAATATATACATTTCGTCTGGGTTTAGACGAGTACGACGAGATCGTTTCTCTCTAAATCGACTCTCGTCATGAAATAAGATATTATAAGCCGCCAACGTTGTGATATCGAAGAAATAAATTACAAGATAGCAGATCTACCTTTTTCTTTAGTACCCAGAGTAACAAACTCACACACAGTTCACCTGATGGCAAGTGATTCCTGCGGCATTGCAGTGGCAGTGACATCTACATTCATCCTTGACGAGGAATCATAATGCAGATGCGATGTCACCCTTGAGGACTGAGATGGAATGCCTCGACACCAGTAATATACGGGTCTCTGGATCATTACACTCACCAGACGAAATACAGCTGCGTTATGGTTCTATTTCATGCCGGTATTCTGTGAGGGCGTGGTCGAGCTGACCCATTCATTATGCAGCTAAAAACAAAATCGCCTTCCCTATTTCTTTTCTTAAATGATTTAATTTGATTAAATTTCTTATGTCTTAAAATACATAATTATCCTTTTATTTTAGTTTTATCTTAATTGATGGTCCGGTGTTACAGTTCTAGGCATCCGAGCGCGCAGCGACCTTTCAACATTCTATCGGAGGAAACGTCTGAAGATGATATCACCACTGCTTGTATTACAGATGTTAAGGTAAATTATTAATATTAAAAACCAGTCTATTTTTTTTAAATATATATAAAATATTTATATATATATATATATATATATATTTGACAAATGTGATCACTTGCTTAATGTATCCCGCCACATCATTTGACTTTTCTTTCTTAAAAAAATCAACACAAAATTGCAATTATCAATCTAATTAATACCAGTGGCTCGCGGAATAAACTTAGGGTCTACCCCACTGACGGCAGAGGATTTTCATGCGACGAGCAAATATCGTTAATCGTATGACAATAAAATTGAAATGTAATGTAATATAATAAAAATACCGCGGTCGTGTTTTTGTACCTACGTTGAATCATCATTGAAATTTCAATTTTATTGTCATACCCTTAAGTATATATTTCGGTTCGTATCGCATTAAAATCCCCTACCTTGCCTGCCCGATCAGTGGACGACGGCCCTTAGATTGCTCGCGTGCCGTGAAATTATAAAGCGTGTCGCCCCGCCCCGGACATACAGCGCTACCACGGCCTTATAGGTGATAATTGTAGTTTATATTGTGAGTTAATTTGTTCAGGCACAAACTTCGGTGCCGCACGTGAGGCCAGAAACACCACGCCAACTCACGCACACACACGACGAGGACTATTCTGACGATGAAGACGTCGCCAAATCAGGACACAATAAATAAACATAAATAATAAACCACTTCACTTAATAATTCGTCATATTCACTTTTACAGGGCTAGTACAGACTGTATAGATATAACGTCATTGTAGATGACGAATAGCCCTAACGTTTAGAAATTTAAATACGTCGTTATTTACGTAAATAACTTTTAACGTTTTTAAAACGATAATTTGTTATACGACGTACTTTATCTGTTGTTATATACATATTTAGAGCTGGAGTGGAAAGCTGATTTTTATAAGTCTTGACATTTAGAACATTGTCAAAAGGTGCATCAAGAAGCGTTTTTAATACCAGAAAAAAAAATGTGTAAACTGTCGTTACTTAATATGTCGATGGGAAAAATAATTAATATCTATTTCGTAAAATTATTTCATAAAATAGCTAATAATTGATCAATAAAGACAAGTCTTTTGACAATTATTATTACGATTGTCTTAACAATACGCTCAAATATTTTTAGATCAAAAACCTACGTCACCGCGCGGCTTCGTATATAATATACATAAATTAAACCGCGCGGTTTATGAATATTAGATTTGAGAAAGTGTCATTTTGTCATTGTTATTAACCAAAAGTTCTGACTGCAATTTTACAATCTAAGCTACTCTACATTATGGGTTTTTTTTCTGGTAATCAAAAAAATAGGGTGTGATTTTAATTTTGTTGTGCAGTGAATTATTACTTCATGTTGTTTATACCGACAATTGAAAATTCCATTTAGAAAGTTTATTTCTACCTTTTGCTTCTTGAGGCTTCATGAATTATATAGTTACTACATAAAAGGTCGTTAATAGTTTATTAATTTTAGTTATGTTGTTTGAGCCAGCTTTGCAATATTTCTTTTTTTTTTATTAATTCCGTTATGTATTTTGAATTTTATTTATTTTGAACAAAAACATTTAAAGGTTCAGTTGGCACTTGAATTTGAAAATGGTGGGAAATTTGCGAGCAAATTTTAAGCAAATATTGCATTTAAATTTTCAGAAAGAAATATTAATCGTAGGTTGTTTTTATGCGTAAGAGTCATTGAAACAATTTAATTTGCTCGAATGTAATGAGGCAAGTGTAATATTGTTTTAACCTTTATAAATATGCATGTAAATTTGTAGGTACAAAGTATTGTTTATAACTAATTCATTAGTGTTTACGAAAACGCTGTGATTATATCGGGAGTGATTTTTTATATAATTTTTATCATGTCACACAAAATATTTAAATGTTATATGATTAAATGAAATAAATGCAACGATGATGGTAGTTTTTTTTTATTATCAATGTATTTACAAAAGTAAATCTTCTAGGTATTCTTCAAATTCTTCCTCGCGTGTCTTTTCCTCAATCTCCTGGACACCTGTAACGTGTTGGAACAACGTAAAATATACTGTACTAACTTCCTGTAATAGTTTATAATCCAAGATATTATAGTTTTTTTCCTGTATCAGTTTACAACTGACTATAGTATATAAAAACTCTCGGCCATATTTAATGTTTAGAAATCGATCAATTTATGTAATTCATCAAACTATAAAATTATTTAATTATTATTATAATTATAGGGAAGTTAGATCATAGGAGATGCAGATTGTTTCTTTACTTTATTGCCTTTATTATTTCCGTACAGAAATTTTGTTTTACATGTTGTAAGTGTTTGCATTGTGTGGGCGTAGCCTTATCATGGGGAGTGTTACAGTGGGCTCGTTGGGTCACGAAAAGTAATTCCATTAAAAAATCTGAAAATTAATTCGTTATAAATACTTTGCTGTTAATATAAAAGGAATAAATTTCTAACTTCCCGTAAACCAATCACTCCAACTAACCATAAATGCTTGTGCTAGGAGATGGTTCACGACAATAGGCGAACCTACGACCTTAAGGTTCGCAGACGCCACCTTAAACCATTAGGCTATTGACATTACAATACGAACATTTGGGATAATACAACTGTTTGTGTGCTATATGTTAGGTTTTTTGTATAGCTAGATCTCGGCAGAACACCTAACTGCTGCAATTCGGGTCCTGGGTTCGATGAAACTATAGATCGTTGATTTTCCGGTCTGTGTATGTTTTGTGACTGACACAGCATCTTTACCTTACTCCGAACGTATTGCACATGTGTTACTTGGTTGAGAGAAGAAGGGGATGGCGGATGAGTGCTTCTCTTTGCGTGAAGTATATATATATGTATATATATCCTGAGATGTCATGTCTTCTGGTTTTATTGTTGTAGAATTGTAGAAATGAATGGACGACATGATACAATCATGAACACCGCAAGCGTATTATCAAATAATGCATTTTGTAAACAGGAGACGTCACAAAAAAAAATCTAATACAAAGGCCCAGCGATAGGGATGCCTTTAGACTGTACTACGGCTTGTTTTTATGTCGATACACGTAATTGTCTCCGGGCATTTCCGGAATAACTGCGAGTGTTTGAATCATACCTGGAGCAATATAGATATATACAGAGATCGAACACGAAGCATATATGTATAAACGAGACCCGACCGGTTACGGGGATTTCCTCCAGCGGCCGACATGTGATTTAGGGCACTTTCAAATTGACCTGTCAACCCTAAATACGACGATAACGGTCCGAGGCGAGGTTCGAACCACCTTAAGAAGGGCCGGATCACTTCCCTCTGTTGTCGTCGACGTTCATCGTCCATAGGGGTCGGAGGCCAGTGGTGTTGCAGCAGCATTCTTCGTGCCAGTATCTTCTTTGTCTCTACTCAGCGGGTCTTCCGCTCGCGAGTCCTATTCGATAAAGCAATAAACGTCTCGGGACCAACAGCACCATACATGAAAAGGCGACGTGGCCATTCTGTATTCTCACGAGTTACAGTGCCATGCAACTATTAAAACAAGTTAGGATTTCTGCTGTGAATTACGGACATTTACTGTTCTTATTGATTGGTACTATTTTCTAATAAAAAATATTAAAAACGTTCTTTTATTTTAAATTCAAAATGCGTGTAATATAACATTGACCTTGGCGGGGAGATTCGAATCCTCATTCATTTTTGTTATTTAATATAGTTCAGTGTTCAAACGTAGATAAATACTCAAGACGGCCGCTCAGTATAAAAGCTAGATTACCTAGGTGCTGAGCGGGTCTTGTATTCCAACCGAGGAGCAATTTATGTTTCAGATATTGTTAATTTTTCTGTCTGCATGTGTATGTGTTATATGTATGACCCGTGTCTACATCATCTATACCTTATCTCATTGTGCATGCATGATATACTGTAGGTGAGGGGACGCCAAGTGAGTGCCCTGTAAATACGTGTAACACAATTACACATTACCTTTCTTCCACAGGGACTCGTCTTTATTTTGGTCTGATCCCACAGTCTCCTTTGAAGTACTAGGTTCCGACTGATTCTCCGTTGCGATAGGACATTCCGCTTCGTTTACATTATCATCATCTTCGGTATCGTTATTTTTCTTCTTCTTTTTTTGAAACTTCTTCAATCTTTTCACCTCGCGCTTTTTAGATTTATAGTTTAATTTTTCCGAACATTCCGGGCATAGACCTGTAATATGATTTCTAATGTTTATTATTTTTATATGTCCAGTTTTTTTTATGGCCGACGGCCCATAGGTATATTAAACAATAACCCGAGGGTTTTTATAGCTTCACCGGGTTGGTTAAGGTGGCCAAACGCTTAGGACACTCAACCAAGACCTTTATTTATGGAAAACCAGCACAAGGGTACCCAAAATGTGTCTCGGCGTGGACCATTGGTTTGCGCAAAAGCGTCTGACTCAAGAGTGCCCGAGAATACCGAACTAAGGCTCAGTTGCTTCTAACAGATTAAATCTGTCTCTATTTCAAAATAAATTTATTGACATTGATATAAATATGACAATATCATTAAATAAAAGTAATAATTTTTAAAACTGATATGATTATACTCGTTGTATTGACATTGTAAGAAAGTAAGCCAAAATAGTTTTACAGCATCCAGGATGATAAGAATTTAACACCATGTACTTCTTCGAGCACACAGCTAACTTAAAGGTAAGTGATATCCGCTACCCATGAATTTTCGCAATACTAATTCTGTTGCTGGCGCAATGCTGGCCTTCAGGGAGTAGGCGTCTTATTCTTGAAGGTCCCTTCAATCAAGAAGGTTCATCGTATCGCTATTGAATATTAGTTTGTATGAAATGAGCATTAAAAAAGACAAAACTTAATATATATGATACATGTTATAATCCTCATACGACTGATATAACCGTTCTTTCTTTCTGAACTTAAATATCCTCAAAATTAAAGAAAAACATTTTTTTACCTACTGCTTGACTAAAATGCCGCTTGGTACTAAGGTTGTCTATAAAAAATGCCTATTCTCTTTTTTTGAACACTAACCCAATGGATAAGAAAGATAGTTGCAGAGAAACTATAGTATTCCAATCTTTCCCTGTGCGAATAAAAAGCAATGAATATTGTTTTTCCTGTGAATGGGGGGCATATTTATTACGATAGAACGTAAAACGTGAAAATGCGTCTAATATCCGTTGTGGCCGGCAGTCGCCGCCGTCAGTGGACCACAGACTGTTAATTCCTGCCCACACTTTCCAAAGGGTAAGATCATTTGCGTTCGTCAAACATGTTCGGTATAATGAATAATTATTTCTTTAATTTAAACTTACGAAGTTTTACAAGAGCATTTTTCTTCTCATTATCTTCAACATAGGCGAAATTAACTTCCCAGGACTTGAGGTCCTGGTCGCTGTTACATTGCTTTGCGCCGCATTGGAACTGGCCCTTGCCCAACACTACTTCTCTTTCCAACCGCCAACGTAGCGCTACCTTGTAATAAAAACAATATTATTTTTAGGACGTCGGCTTGGACAGACTACCTTTCGGGTCTGGGGCTTCGTTGTTACGTACTAAGTCATATGTTATATGCAATAAAATTAACAAGCCTGTATCGATCACACTCCTGGGCATAAGCCCATCTCTAGAGGGTATTAGAATATAGGCCGCCGTGTGTTTACAATGTATATTAGCCTAATTTACGTCTTCCATTTATTTCAAGGAGCTGTAGATTTTCATACGATTTTTTCCTGCATCGCAGAGCTGGTGGTAAATTAGCACTTTATCAAAGAGAGGCTGAGTCTAACGATTTTGCTTGCGCATGCACCGTAAAATAAAATATAAAAAAGGTCATTCCTATTTTACACATAATTCTCTGGCTAAAGAACACATTGTATTTTATGATTGTCTTTAATCGTTAATAATTGCGTTTAAGCTGTAATTTTCGCTCATGATTATTTTACGAGTTTTTGACTATAGTAGTCAAAGCTAACAAGTTGCCGGAGACATTCGGCATCGAAGCCCTAACACTGAAATCTGTGAACTTATCGTACCGTTAATTCAGATGTTGATTTGTTCATCTTTATGGACGATACACGTGAGGGCTGGCCAGGGTCTGCGGTGACCGAATTTTATTGGTGTACGACAATATATTCAATTAGGTCAACACATTACATCAAAATTTCATCCGCATAATCTCGATGGTTGTCGATCCAACACTGTGCGCTTCACGCAAAATTTCCTGCCACGCACAACTACTCTAAGGAATCAGCCAGCGATGTTTCCGAACCGATACGACTTAGGGATCTTCAATAAAAGAACCTACACCTTCCTTAAAGGCCGGCAACGCAATTGCGACTCCTCTGGTGTTGTAGATGTTCAGTGCGGCGGTGATCACTGACCATCGGGTGGGCTTGCTCGGTTGGAACTTATTCTATAAAAAAGAAAAGAATTACATTACAAACATTTGGAACAGCAGTAGGCATTGGCAAGTCTAAGATACTTTGTTTCTTTTATCCACCTTCCTTCTGCTACCACCAGATGCTAAAGAGTGGACCGTAGGGGCTCATGAACATTGAAATTCTGAACCAACGGTCAAATGCAAAGCGAGATTATAAATAATTTGAAATTATGTTTATAAGTATAGTAAAAGTCATCGCATTGGGAATTTACCCAGCCATGCCAGGGTACCATCATACATAAGACTGGTAGAGCTACACTGCATTTTATTTCAGAATGAATGGGTCAGCTCGACCGGGGTAGTCACGCCTTCTCAGAGTGCTAGAGTAAAATAGCAGCATAATGCTATGTTTCGTCTGGTTACTTTTGACATGCGGTAACCTTTATTACTAGTGAAGAGGCATTCCATCTCAGTCCTCAAAGGTAACAACTCATCTGCATTATTATTACTTGTCAAGAATGAATGTAGATGTCATGGGCCGCAGGAATTACTTGCCATCAGGTGAACTGTGTGCTCGTTTGTTACTGTCAATGTAATAAAAAAAAAAAAACCACAACACCACGGGAAATATATACAAGGATCTATGTGAGTTGCTGTCATTCCAGTACTACGAATTATAAGATGTCTAGAACGAACGGAAATTTGCAACATTTTTTTTTTTTCTACACTATATAATTTACAAGAAATTGTATAGGATATTGCCGCGCTTGCATAGGCTGTGATGGGCCGTTTTGGTTATATTCTGTTCCGGTATCCGGAACACGAGGGACACGGAACATGGTAAAATAAAAACGATTTATTATTGAAATTTCCGTGACCTGAATGTATAACGTAGTACAGTGACTTATGATCAACATATGTTTCTTGAAGCATTCGCGAAATGAGTTAAGGAATTAATACAAGCGTCGGCCCTTACGAGAGTCGGTGTCCAAACGAGTTTGCCATTTTGATAAAAGTTTAACAGTATATATAAAATTAAATAGCCTAATAATTCTCTCGCGATCGTTACCCGATTGAAAATTGCAGGATAAATTATGATGCTTGGCTGAAGTAACTTGCGACGCACGGTTTCTATCAGTAAATATAGGCGAGCCATAATAAATGCATCCTCCAGTCGGGTCATAAGTTCTGTTACGAACACTATTAAAAAAATTGTATGAATTTAATGTTTATGTAAAATATGTATATGACATCAAAGAAGATATATATAAATTAAAATTTTATTAGTTATTTCAAAGTGCCCTCCCTGAATTTGAGTACAGGCTCAATCTACTAGGTCAGTCGATGGAAACAGGAATAATGTTGTTATCTATTTTGGAATGTAACGTGTTTCAAGTCTGGTCTTAAGTAGCGGAGCCATTCGAGGTGCTTGATGAAATCGATTCCATGGACAAACGGCCAGTTTGGCGTGCATACTGCCAGATGAGCAGGAACTGAATCTTGTTGGAATATCCAGTGTTGATTTTCGAAAATTCTTTGAGATAGAGGTTGACGTTTGTGAGGACAGTATTTTGATACATCATAGCACTAGTTATCACAGAACCTACCTCAACTAGGCCCGAGTATGAGACCACGAGCCAAACCATGAATGATTTAATAAAATTTAGTAATTAACACATTAAATATACAATAGTAACATCGACTGTCGCCTATGTGTATTTGTATATTTGATGCTATTGTTTTTTCTTTATTTTTTTTTCCAACTCTGCGAGTCTTTTCAGTAAGAACATCGTACAGCCAAAAATGACTATATATATATATATATATATATTTATATAATACATTTCAAATATTTCATGTAGTCAAGAATTAAATATTAGATTCTAGATACAATTATTGATATTTATTACAATTGTAGAAGTATTTGTGTACACATTATATAACGTAGATATGCTATACAATTTTAACAGTAACGAAGGTTACCGTCTCTACAAATCATCATATGAATAGACTAGAAGGCAGATGTACTCTCGTTGCTACATAACGGACGCTCCGGGTGAATGCACAAGGGCTATATTTAGCCTACAAAAAGGCACTATGGTTATTGTTGCGTTGGGCACCCCAGTATATCAAACAAAGGTCTCCGAGGAAAAAAATAACGAATTTCACGAGGGAACCAACCCCGGCTTAACCTTTAGTTAGGGGAGACCGTTAGCAACATAATTTCATCTGCAATATTATTTTTAATTTTATTGACAGTATTTGAATGCAAATAGTATCATGTGCCTTAGAATTACGTTAATAATATTATTATGATTGTATTCGTCGCTACTTTGTTTTGAAAGCAATTGTTCCAAGCATAAGAAGTTTTCAACTTACTTTACTCTCTTTATACCTGCTTAAATCGCATATACAGTATTCTTTGAAGAGTTTATCGTAATATTTTTTTGCGAGTTGCTTCTCCCAAGTGTCGGCTATATCGTCATCATCCCAGAGAAACTTGTGATTTTCTCTTATAACGTCGAGATCTGTGCGATCTCTGGAGGTGTCCCGTTTCAGATTTCCAGTAGAGCCTTTTTTATTTAAACAATATATATTAACTAAATACTTATGCAACTCATATGGATTTAGATTACGCAACCGGGCCGACATCGTTAACGTAACCTAGAACAAAGGGAAAATTATCTATTTAGTCTAGAAATTAAATAAAACATGACTTGCAACAAACAACTCTTTAATAAAATCGACAATTATTACATTTTTTCCATAAAACAGTTTATAATTCTTATTAAACAGGTCTTATACTAATTGTCATGATGAGTTTATAACAAGGTGCATTTTCGATAAATAATAAAAATTACAGTTTTATATAGGTGTCAATAAATATAAAGTTTACTTTGTGCACAAGTTAATATCTACTCTGAATATTATTGTCAGTCTTGTAGATTTTTGTGTATTTTCATATTTTATTTGGCTCCATCTAAATCCTTAATACTATAAACTAGTCATGCAACTAAACTTCTAAATATTTAAATATAATAAATATATTAAAATGTAATTATTGCCTACATCTAAGTATATAAAACTTGTCATAAAAATATTGTGGTACTACTGAGAACCAGTTTTTGATATCCAAAATGTGGCCGGCCCATAAATACAACTTTGGTTTAATAGCCAAATTACATAATTTATCTAGATTAACTTTAAATTACAATATATGACGATATAAATTGTTTCGTAATAAAATATTACACAAAGACAAAGCAATATTAAACATTTGTAAACATTTGATAGTAAATATTTGACTTTGTCATTTATAATAAACTATTATTTTCTACACAATAAAAGTTAATTGTCACTGTTACACATTTGTGATGTTTTGATCAATATATATATAACGGATTTCACTACATATACTTAACTACACTTATGCATACTAGTTGTTCAAAATGGCTAAATTAAACTCTGTTTCTGAGACCATTATACAGGAAATAATTTTGGTGCTAGGCAATAGTGCTAGTAAACTAGTAATTATCATAAACATATAAAATTACTGACTATAGATCCAATTTGGCATGTCTAGATTAACTTCTATGCAATTTATAGTCTAAGAAAGTATTTGGTATTTTCTTGCAATTACAAAATATAGATTAGGCACATAAGAAATAATTATTGCTTTGGTTACAACACAGTTTTATAAGAATCACTTCAAATACTTATCTAAAATTTGGTAAAAGGACACTATTTGGCATTTTTATACCTTGTAGTAAAGGTGTACAAAAATATATATTTTATATTAAAGCTCATGAGAGAAGCAGGAACTATTATTTGCTTTAGTGTAAATTTGTTTTGAAGTGTGAAGGCACCAATTTTTTATCTTAAGCAAATACTAGAGTACGGCTATCGGAATTTAAGGATATTTGTCCTATATCCACAAGTTAATATATCACTTTATCATATCTAAAAAGGCAACTTTGGATTGAGATATGTGTGAGTGTACATTAAAGCACCTGCAAAGGCATTAACTAACAATAAATGTATCCCAAACATGCAATTATATATCGCATAAATAAAATCCTTAACTCAAAAGCAACTACAGCAGCACACCATGAGTGAAACACTCACATTAACACACCATAATGACTAAATTATAACTAGACCATGAAATTTTCAAATTTGGTATACAACAATGAAAAATATCATTAAAATCATATGACTAAAATTTTTTGGCAATTAGAGAATCGGAAACAACAGCTGAATGTTAAAAGTAGCTCACACATTTTGAGTAATACACATTCAAAGTTGGGTATTTAGAAAGTATTAGAATTGTTTATCATAAATGCACAAGTCTATAGTGTGTGATACTATTAACATCAGAAGAGAAACTAAAAACAAATTGTCAACCATGTGTTTTCTCATGTTTCTTCATATTATCAGAGCGAGTAAAAGCCTTGTCACACACCCCACAGTAATAAGACTTCTGTTTAGTGTGTACTGTCATGTGACGTGAGAGTTCACTCTTAGTAACAAACTTTTTCTCACACACAGTACAGGCATGCTTACGCACATTCAAATGGAACTTCATGTGTATAGAGAGGGAGCTAGACTGTGAAAATGCCTTATGGCAAAGTTCACAAACAAAAGGTCTCTCGCCTGTGTGCTTACGTAGATGATTCATAAAGCCTGTTTTAGTATAATCTTTTTGGCAAAGGTGACAGAAGCTTGACTTTGAGTCTAACATTCCTGGAAAATGACTGTTTATATGTTTTCTTAGCTCCCAATAACTAGGAAATTTTTCTGAACACACATGACATGGGTATTTCTTCTCTTCGGTGGGTTTGGCACTACACTCATGTGAGGAAAGTAACTGTTCACTGGAGAATATCTGGTTACATTGGCTGCAAGTATGACTAGCCTCAGAGTCAGTTGACAGAGTGACCTCTAGGTAGTTCTCAATCGACATAACATTCCCATTGGAACTATCAGCATCGTCGATTTGAGATTGTGTCATTTGGTCACTGTCTGTATTATCTTTGGTATCCATTTTCACTAAATAGTCTCTGTAATCTATTGTAATTTTATCCGAATTATTATTATCAGGCTCTACGAGATGAAGTACAGGTGACTCGCTTTGTTCTCTATCCGGCGATGGCTTTTCATTGTCTGAGTTTTCTTGCCTGGAGAATATGTTGTTATCAAACTCCCAATCCTTTTCAACAATTTCCACATCGGAATCGGAATCTTCGGCACTGGAAGCCGAATGATTGACTAAATGGAACCCGATATCGTCGAATCGCAACACATTCGGTGGTAGTTTAACCCCCACGATAGCCTGGATCGCCTGCCATGAAAGCTCCTGGGGGTTGTTCTGCATATTATATCGCACTAATCTAACCTACAAACGAGTTTTCAGTTGTTACTACGGTTAAATAAAAATACGCTTTAAAATAGTTGTAAAAAAAACAAAAACATTACCTTTTATGTGCACGATATATACAACATAAGTTTAAATAAATATGCAGATGACACTATTTTCTACATCTAAAAATATTATGCTATACACTGCACTGCACTGCTGTTTATGGATGCGTCTTTGTCATTGAATTTGATTTTGAATTGAAAACTTGAAAACAGACTGCAGCGCATGTAGTGCCTAAAAAGTTTGTTAACTTTCCTGTTGGTCACAAAAGAGTAATTATGTTGACAGAAAATGTATATATTTTCTTCTTAATAAAATAATATTTTGTTTAGGGTAATTACATAGTATGTAAACATAGTTACTTAATGAGGTATACAATAAGAAAATATTAATCACTTATCCACTTAATTTTATTCTTTAATTGCTTTTATTTGTCAAATTTTTGTGAAATTTTTTAATTGTTTGAAACGATCGGTAGTTATTTTGTTTTTATGTAATTGGTATTTATACATGTGATTATTCTATACGATAGAAATGCAGTTATTTTTATAAAAATACTTTAATTTTACCGTTTGTAGCAACGGGTATCGAATTCTATAGACAAGTTTTCATATAAAACAAATACAGTAATAATTCTAGTATAGGCTACTCAACGGCAAAAATGCATGTTGTAAGAATTCAAAACAACTTCAATCTATTCGATAATTTTCGTTTACACCAAATCGACAAATTTCAAGGAATGAATGAACACAGTAGTGCTGATCCGAGCATACGTATGTGAAATTACTAAATATCGTCAGACATAAAAAGTCCACACGTGTCGAGCGTCAACAGTCGCTTGCTCTGTGTTAAGCATGGTCACTCATGGATGAAGCATAAAAAGAAGGCATACTCGTTATAGTTCACGGTCCAGTACCCTCTGTGGTGATTATGATAGCGTATTTGGACAAAGGCTGATAGAACTCATGGGCGAAGTTACAATTCCTGGAAACATATACTTGGAAAATGAGCTTGGCGACATATAATAGTAGATGAGAGACATACTAGACCAGTGCTTATTGGAAGTAGGTTGGTAGTAGAAAGTAAGAGAATGCACATACATTGAAGTCAGACCTTTTTTCCATCAACATGGTAGTTATTGATCACATTTTTGAGAATTGTGGAATAGAGGTACTCGAGTTCGTCGAAGAACTTGAACTCTAAGTGTCCGTGTCCCTTTATTCGGAGTATCGGCTGCCAGCTTACTATTAATTAGCGATTCTGCATGTTCAGACATGATGTCTCATGAAGCCGTATGGATTAATGGGTTTGAGATGTTGCGTTACGTTAGTGGATGAGTTTGTGACGGGTTCGTTTTAGCAGTGTCGGGAGGTTAGTTGCAGATGATAGCAGCTCGGAATCAGGGTTCTGCGTCGGCCATGCGCAGCTAATTGGCCGCCTCTTCTGGTTGTGTAGGACGCGAATCCGGCGATACACCCTCGCGTCTATGTCCACCAGTATATCCAGAGTCGGAAAGCGAGCCAGGATTGTCACCGCCTCGAACGATACCATGCGGTATCCTCGTACGACCTCTATGGCCATCCCTAAGGGGACGCTGTAGATTTTAATCTTACAGTGTTGGATCGCCATCGCCTCTTCGCCCAGATGGGTAACCCGTATAAGGCAAACCCCGTAATTGCACGACTCCCGCGTAGAGGTGGCGAACTTCCTCACTCGGTCCCCCGAGATTAGGCAGCAGTCTGTGCATAGCACCCGCTACCCTCTCGATCCGAGGGACTAGGCGCTCGAAATGTGACCACCAACGTGTAGTCCGCATAATAATTAAGTACATTAACGCCAGCAACTATGTAACGCCTCATTCAACTGTCCTATTTCCTATCCTATAACTAAAACATCCTGTATTCAAAATAAACATAAAAAGTAAGAGCAAGAAGAACAAGTACTTCAGCGAATGCAGTTCTCACACAAGTGCATTTCACAAGCATCCAAACCTTGTACTCCAATATCTCTTAACTCCTCATCTCGGCAGACCATATTTCTGACGGAGACAAAAATTCGATGTCCATCAAGTGTGTTTTACCTCGAATACGCTTGTTATGTACTAAAGCATATCTTCCACCCTCGTGCTGGAGTTTCTGTACACGCCCGCAACGACATCTGATGCCAGTGACTTCGCCACCTTGAATGTCCTTCTTTCTCTTCGGTTTACGTAGAGACAGATATATAAATAAATAAATGAATAACCCATTTGATTAATCCAGCAATTGTAAAGGTACATGGGTAACAATAACAGCTTAAAGGTACGTAGAAAAAATTAAATAAAAGGTATAACTTATAATCATTACAAATACTCGTACTTATAATCTAAAATATAATCTAAAATATTGCGATGCCGGATCAATAGGGGAAACAGCTCAGCATTGTGTTGGCATAATATATAAGATCCTCTTCGCCTGTATTTATCAACCAGGCTTTTCGAACATCTAAATCAAATCGCAGACATAGTATGTTGGGCTAGTACTCCAACAAAGTAGCCCAACTTGTTGATTCTAAAAACTGCCATCAAGAATATCTTTTCTGTTTTCTTATAGGAAAAGATTTTTTTAAATAATAAGACCGCTCGGATGTTGGGCATTGATGGCCACGTCCGTCATTATTTGAACCTTCTGCTGGCAACTTATACGGACCAGTATGATGTCATAATTTTTCCGCTCAACTTTTCACTAACTGCATCGACACTCAATCAGGTAAGATAGCAGTCAAACACATTTAGATTAAAGATAAATCTACAGTGAATCGACAAAGATATTGTCGATAACTGCAAGGGACGCATTTACGCAAGGCTATAAACACTATCCTTAGAAAACTTTAAAATTAAAATTATTTTGGTGGTGTAGTGCATGATCGTTACGTCATCACGATATTAATCAATTAATCAAATAATATGCATACATTCTGCACCCCGCATATCTACTATATATATTTACTTTTAGGTTTTTAATTTAATTAACCTTAAGGTATTTTTGTAATGAATGCCTTTCTACATAACATAATACAAAACATAGCCCGTTTAATTCCGTTGAAATTAAGTTATTCAATAAAGAAAACAGAGTTCTAACTTTAAGACATTCAGGTCAATGTTCAACATTTTCTGGTTGAATATGCCTGGAATGAAAATATAAATTTTTGAATTCGAAAATTTCCTAACATTCGATTCTATTTCATTAGAATGGATAAAGGTATATTTAATACCATACTATATACATGGCGATCGCAGCTTCGGACACAGGTCTCGTTTAATTTTAGATAAATATAAGTACATTTTCATTATTTCTTTTCCCTTTAAAATTGTTTTATTCTGTGACTATAAAGTTTTATTAAGTTTTACCTGTACAGTCAGCATAGTTTATGCCGCGATGGAACTATAATCATTTTGCTTTTCCTATTTCCTAAATACAAATAGGTTCAAGAACGTCTGCTTTTTATTTTTTTTCATCCTAATATATACACTGCCGGCCAAAAGTTAAAGACCGCACAACATAATTATCCATCAATTGTAATAAAATCCCATAGGATAAATAAAAGAAATGCACATCTGCATATTCTATTGTTTGTATCAAATATTTAAAGAAATCATTCTTTTGTTTACTTTCAAGTTATTGTACAATAAACATCTATTCTTTTCAAACACCGACAAACGCTAGAGCCTGGTGGTAAAGTCGTAATAATATTTTTATAATGATCATCAAATGATAATCACAAATTCCTCCTTTTTATTTTATGACTTTTTCACAAGTCTCGGCATACGGGCAATCAATTTGTTAATGGTGTCTTGAGATATATTGTTCTAAATTTCGCATAAAGCATTCCACATTTCTTCCCGCGCGGATGGCCCATGCTTACGGATGTTCCTATCAAGCTCTTAGCACAAAAGTTCAATGGGATTGAGATCCGGGCTCTTAGGAGGCCTAACCATGTTTTTTAACACCCCTTGTGCCTCTTTCTCTTCTAAATATCCTCGACATCATTTTTAAAAAAAAAATCTAAAAGGTTTTTGTACTGTTCCTTTTTAAAAATTCCTTCAATCACAATCTGACATCATCTTTTCTTGGGCACTGCGTCGAACGTAAATTCATCGTTTTGAACCGAATAGTTCAATCTTGGATTCATCGGTCTAAAGCACTTTTTTAAAATTTACTTCAGTCCAATCTCGATGGGCAAGAGCCCACTGCATCCGTTATTTCTTGTTTTGCGGCCTTAGCAGGTTTTCGAACGGCAACGTGACCATACAACTTCGCATCTCTCAGTCGTCGTTTTACTGTAGTCAATGATAAAGGTTTAACTCGGGTTTTGTTTACTTCAACGCGGATTTCTGGTGCTGTTAAGCGTCTATTTCGCTTGCTGGTAACAACAATGAAATTATCTTCGTGGTACGGACGTATTAGCTCTCGACCTTCCCGAGCGCGGACGATCTAGAAAACTGCCTGACTCCCTGTATTTTATTAGTTATTGTGCCATGAACACAAGTCTTCGATAACTTCAGTTGTGAAGCAATTTCACGTTCGGATTTGCCTTCATTATGTACAACAACGATGACAGAGGCACTTCATTGCTAATTTCTCGAACTTTTCCCATTTTATGACGTCTTCACTGTAGAAACCACAAGTTTAGACTCGACAGAAACTCGGGTAATAATAAGTCAGAAACACGTGTTTTCACGAGCTAAATAATCCTAATTATTGACCAAAACGTAACTAGAGCAAATTAATTATAATAGTAATGAGGACATTATAAAAATATTATTACGACTCTACCACCTGGCTCTAGCGTAGCGTTTGTCGGTGTTTGTAAACAATAGATGTTTATTGTCCAATAATTGAAAGTAAACAAAAGAATGACTTCTTTAAATATTCGATACTAACAATAGAATATGCAGATATGCATTTCTTTTATTTATCTTATAGGATTTTAGTAGAATTGATGGATATATGTATATTTAGCGCGGTTTTAAACTTTTGGCTTGCAGGGTATCTTTATTAGTTTTATGTATTTATTAGTTTATTTAATTAAATATATATTTTGATTACAACTTAAACATCAGTTTGTGTTTTAAAACTGTGCATGATACTTAAATACTAAAACGAAATATCAAAATAACATTAGAAAAGGTTAAAATTAGCAATTTACATAATATTTTTCAGAATTCACATTTTAGATATCCTTACATATATACTGTTACGAAGTATAATCTTTGGAATTTTGGAATATTCAAAAGCACTCTGTATGTCGTAGTTTTTTACATCCTCTTTGGAGTCTTTGGCACTCTGTGGTTTATTATAACTACGCGGGTTTTGCAAATTGGAATTAGTTGTAATAATAAACCAAAAAATCGTAGATTTCGATAAGCGAAACTCTATTCTATAACGTAAAAACCATTTTCGATCTAGATCATTATGAAATCGCTCAAAGCTTTAGAAGAGTATCTTAAATCTAAAGACAATGCAGAGAACTTTATTAGTTCATCAGAAATTCCATCTATTTGTAAATCTGAACCATGCATGCTAGGCGTTGATGAAGCAGGCCGTGGACCAGTTTTAGGTGAGTAATAGTAACAAGAGAAGAGAGTAAGAAGCGAGGAAGAGGTTTCACTATTAGGTTTGGATTGTTTTCCCGAGACGGGGGTTGGACCGTTACCCTGGGCGCCTCGACCTCGACTCGGTCAGTTATTTCTTACATATTATCTAAATTAATAACATTATTGTAATATACTTTATTTGGTACATATATAGTGTTAAACACATACATTCATAGTTTTAAAAATTGTGTTTTGTGTAATATTTATTGTTTTTCAATATTTTTTGCAGTGATAATGTCATTTTGTTATTAACTATCGATTTCAGGACCAATGGTGTATGGGGTTGCTTATTGTCCAGTAAGACAAAAAGCAATACTTCAATCCTTAGGATGTGCTGATTCTAAGGCATTAACAGAAGATAAACGTGATGAGATTTTCTCAAAAATGTTAACTGAAGATGAACCATTACAAAATGTAGGATGGAATGCAGAAATCATATCACCTAAATACATTTCAAATTCAATGTACAGAAGGGCAAAACATTCATTGAATGAGGTGATTTAATAATAATAGATAATGACATACTAAGACTATAGACTAGCTTACAACTCTTGCTTATTTACAACAATTAATGTTTAGAATATTTAGCTATATTATATTTATTTTATATTTGATACTGTTTGTTTGTTTGTTAATGTTTAACATTTTAAAAACAAGCATGGACAACACAGTAAGTGAAAATATTCTTATTTCATTTTTACATATTTCCGCAGTGCAAAGATTAAGAACTTCTAGTGGGGCATCCTGCTCCTATGAAGCCAAATTGTCAGCCTAAAGCTTACAAAATACCAAAGATGTTATATTTTTTAGTCTTTTAAAATAAGCCTTAATTTTGTGGATATGTTATTTTGTTTCATTTGGTGAGATATTGGCTACTATTGAAATGGTAAAAGAACACATCCACATTACTATGATTCCTCAATAAGGATTAATTTTGGTATCATAAGCTGTAAAATGTATTTAATATCAGATGAATTCTGTTCTGGTTTGTCACCCTGTCATAATTCTTTTTTTTTGTTTTTGCCTTCAAAGAACAAATAATAATATTGGTAGATTTTTCTTTCTTTTAAAATGCTAGAAATGCTAATATTACTAATGTTCCTGGTAAACATCCCAAAACCTCACTCTCTTATTTGGAGATGGTTTACAATATTTTAATGGCACATTCAAATTATTAAGTTTTACAGACTTTAATCTTAACCATAAGATATGATGTTTTAATTTTTTTTAAATATAAGAGAAGACTAAGAAATTTTTCTATGTAATGTAATGTGTAAAATCTTGAAAATTACATCTAATGCGCTATCTGCTCTGTGATTGACATAATCCAATTAATATCACTATTAATATTATATTAATGAAACCTGTATTGAGCAGTGGAACATTAAAGGTTGTAATTTTTAAGGTATACTTATTACTGGATGTGTCTATGGAGTTATCAGTATAAATACTTTTATAGCAAATATAATTTCTTTCCTGAAATAGTAAATTTATTAGTTCGTCAAAAAATTAAGGTACATTTCATTACAAGGTTGTGCAGACTCTTTATCTTTCCAGGTATCAATGAACTCTGCAATAAGTTTGATTAAGAAGGCCATTGAAGATGGAGTGAATTTAGCAGAAATTTATGTAGATACAGTAGGCCCTCCTGAGAAGTACCAGGCAAAGCTAATAGAAATATTTCCTGGTATAAAAATTACAGTAAGTTTTTGAATTTATGTTCTGTTAGCAGTATGCATTGTTGATCAGAAATATAGTTATAAAATATAATTAAAAAAAATGGTCATACAGGTTTTAAGCTGTGTAGTGATTTGTTATCATCATCAGGAAATTTGGTTACTATCTCTTTAATCATTGGTTGTTATTAATCAATGTGTACTGTGCAACAGGATCTGAGTGGCATGGCATGGGCTATTATAATGTAAAGTATTTTAAAAAGCATCCACAGTATGTTTTTTTTGTGATTGTTAATTACACAGTTTTCTTCTTCTTTCTCTGCAGCCTCTACATGGGTACCCTTGATAACTAAAATAGAATGTCTCATTAACAGTAATGGGTAAATTAACAATAATAAAATCTTTTACCCACCTAATGAAATGGAAACTTTAAGTGGCTATTTGACCACTGAAGTATATATATGTATTGTCTCATTGAAGCATCAATAGTCTAATGGTTTAGGGTATGGTCTCCGAAACTTAAGACAGTGGGTTTGAATTTATCATTTGACTATTGTGATGAACCATCTAGCACAAACATTTTCAGCTTAGTTGGGAGTGATTAACTGGAAAATATGTAATGTTAATAACATTGCTAATTTTCTTTAAAAAAAAAAGAAAAATTGTTTTCTTTTGCACCTGATTTTTTTTTTTGAGTTTTTTATGTAACTAAGGGTATACAATTCACATTACAGTAATTGATAATGGGCTTATAAACATTAAAATCCATCCTGAACAAGATTCAAGTTGATGTATGTACCATTGTGACCCTTGATGTCTATGAGATGAAATGCCTTGTTACTAATATTTGGTTCTGCCCTTTACAGTGGTATATCCTACTATTTGATACTGGTATTCGGTGAGGACAAGGTCCATCCCAAGTCCACCTGCAGATATAGACCAACTGCAGCATGCCTCTATCTCTGTATAGAAACAAAGAAACAAATAAATAAAATACTATAAAAGAAATATATAATAAATAATAAAATTAAATAAAACATATATAAGACCATTCGGTACGGTCGAGGTTTAGAAAGGGAGAGAAACCTTCGCAACGTACGAGCGCAGTCGATGAGCACCGCTGCATTTGATCCCTGAGCGACCCGTCACCGAGTCCTAACAGCTTCAGGTGATTCGAGAGGCTGGTTAATATTAATCCGTCCGTAGATATCCTATAGTTGAAAGAAATAATTTCGGTTGACATACCAGCCTCGTGTGCCAGGTCCAGGTTTTGTCTTTTTGTCTGTTTCGGCTTTCACAAGGTTCTCGTCATATGCGATGGTGATGTTGATATAAAATTACCGCGTCTGTGGCCGGATCATCAACACGATATCAGGATAATTTCAACGTCCATTCTCTGTAGAGCAGCCAGCGCAACGCAAAAAAGGATAAAAATTATTCTACCGCAGTATTTTTTTGTAATGGAAATATTTATGTTTTTGTAATCCATCATAATCAGCCTTTCTAATAACTAAAACATCTACCTCGCTGTCTCTTAAAGGTTTGGGACAGGCGCTATTTACACGATACGACGATAATTTATAGTCTTAATACGCGTTTTTTTGCGTTTATATCGCCTGCGATATTGAGATCTCTATTATTAGTAAATTAGGAGGCATATGATCTTGCATCTAAATAAAAATGGCCCTGTCTGAAGGGGCCTTGAAAGTTAAAAACGTATAAATAAACTAATAATTATAGTTTTATGGTCAAGGGTTCGAAAGGCTTTTTCATGGATATAACGAACGGCAATCTATATGTCATTAATAATATAAGTACTATGATTAAGGTTGCGAAAAAGGCCGACTCGATATATCCAATAGTATCGACGGCGAGCATCGTCGCAAAGGTGACCCGAGATCGTGCACTCAGAGTATGGAATTTTAAGGAAGGCTCGGTCCAGGATAATTTTGGTAGCGGATACCCGGGAGGTGAATTACATTTTAAGTATTCTTTATCCTTGTAATACGCTTTAATTGAAAAACATTATATTGCCACAAACATTTTCTTTATTAACATGATGATTAGATTGATGTCCTACTTATTGATTTCGACCATGGCCATATATTTTATTGTATCATAACCCAATGACAAATATTACACCTTTATTTTTGTAGATCCACTGACAAAGAAATTTATACGTGACCAAGTAGATAGCGTGTTTGGGTATCCGTTGCTTGTAAGGTTTAGCTGGTCGACTGCGGAACATATGCTGCAAGAAAAAGCTGCAACATGTACTTTTGAAGAAATCGATGAAGTAAGCCCCAATAAAAAAGCCGCTGGAACAAAATCGATCAGTACTTTCTTCTCGCCAAAAGAAGAGAAAAGATCAAGGAAGCGACATAAGTTCTTTGAGGAAAGATACCTAACATTCATAAATGCTTTCGAGTGATAAATCTATATTATATAAGATACGATAATATTATTCCAGTGACGGTTTATAGGACGACATCTATTTGTTTATGAAGGAATTAAATAGATGTACTTAATATTAACAGAAGACAATAATTTTGTACGTAAAATGCATTTTTATTTTACCCTTTTAATAATTGGTAAATTTATTAATTAATTGATTTATCCTATGAAACTTTAAAATAAAGGGTACTATTGGAGTACTTAATGCTTTTTTGGTTTACATACCAGTTCATTTATGGGAGGTGTAAACATTGTAATATTAAGTCAGAGTTATTAGAATCAGATAATTATATGTACAATTATGATACGTGATAATAAAGTAAAGATATATGTGAGGGAGAAGGCATAGGCCACTTCTAGCGAGGTGTATTGGAGCATATCCACCACGCAGCTCCGTGATAATAAAAGTAAGCGCTAATACGCAGAGTTAATACTTTTTTTTTCGGACCCCGAAGCCTGAAGGATTTTACAGTTTCACTGGATTGAATGGTGACCGAGCGTTTATGGCGCTCAACCGTGTCCTTTATTAGTGGATAACCAGCACAAATACTCCCGAGAGGGAGCCTCGGCTTGGACCGTTACCTTGTTACGCCTGAGTGACTGAATCATTTATATTCATAGATGATAGTGATTTATATTTTAGCCAGAAGATGATGTGATTACCATAGGAGCGATTAAAAGATTCGTTGATGATGTTGATCTGTTATTTATCACAGTTGAAATTAACATAGTTGCTAGAGCAGAATAATAACACTGATTAAATACAACGAAAAACGAAGGCACCATTGAAGTCTACGCACGGTCATACGTTTAGAAATCGTGATTTCATGTGTCAATATTAATGAAATCGTTTTTTTTATTGAAACGATTTTTTCTCATTACATTGACAGTAACAAACGAGCGCACAGATCACCTGATTGTGATTCCTGCGGCCCATTACATCTACATTCATCTTACACAAGGAATCATAATCCAGATACGTTGTCACTCCGGATCCTTGCACTCACCAGACGAAACGCACCAGCATTATGCAGCTATTTCACGATTGTATACTGTGCGGGCCTTCATAGTCTAGTCCTTAATAGTCTTCAGCTGGTCGTTCCGACTTATTCAGCTAGAGCACTATCACTATAAAACTTCATCTAGTCGGATTCTTCTAGGACTGATATTTTATACATTGACTATTATTATATACTAGCTCAGCTGCTTCCACTTTACTCGTGGTATAAAATATTGAATTTTATAAAACAAGAATAATGACTAAATGTTACCAAGACAAAAACTATATATTTTTTATAATAGTAGGGTTTACAAACGTGCATATATGTACTTCACCTGATGGTAAGTGATTACTGCGACACCTACATCTAATATTAAAAAAGATTCAAGATGCATGTCTTGTCACCTCTGAGGGCGGAGATGGAATGTTTTTTTCCTGTAATTGAATCCACCAATCCGTCCCTACACTCACCATACGAAATACATTAGCGTCATGATGCTATTTCACACTGGTATTCTGTGGGGGCGTGGTCCTCTATCTTGTAGCTCCACCGGAGCAGACTTATTTATGAGAATTGGTCCAGCCCAGTGGTAAAAGCTCCCAATGAACGAAGTCCTACCAATCCCAACATACACCACCTTATTGAAAGTTAATTCGGGTTTCACTATAGTCTGTGAAGCCTGTCTGAATCCCCAGCTCTTTATGTCATAATTAATAATATGATACTTTATCAAAAATGGTATCGAATTAATCTGTAACAGGTTGACCAGAGCGAACTTCATCTTCGACATCAAAATTCCCGGACTGAAAACAAACCAATTTTGTGATAATGTTACTGACACTACGTTAAACCCATTAAATTAACAATTTTTACGCGGCTTGTGTGGCCTTTTTTGTTGTTGGTGTTACCCTTTTTTGTAATAAAACTACAAAATATATCGAATTTCTTCGTTAGATTCACATTTGGCGGAAATACAATAGAAAAATTATAGAAACCGTTTTTACTTTTTAATTTTCTGCTCTTAAAATGTCATCTATTTATTGGTATCAAAAGCAGTCAGATACAAACAGGACAACCAGAGAGATTTTACTGCAACTTCATATTTATAAAATATGAAAAAACTTTTTCCCCGAACCATTATAATAGTTATAATATATTGTAATAATAATAATATAATGTTTATTAAAAATGAATAGAAGTATAAAAATACATTCCCACACTTTTTTCTGAGCATGTAATAATTAAATATACTAAGTTTATAGAGCAGTCCCACCCTATTTCTAAACCGATACGATTGATTCTGTTTTTTTTAATTGGGAAGGATATAATTTTATTATGCCCCCATTTCATTTTATCTATGTTTGATGTAGAACATGGTCAGTATGATATGATCTCTTAAATGGGTCATAGCAAATCATTCGCAGTTGTAATCTGACTTTGTTACCTCGCAAATATATAAATAAATAAATAATTCTAAATCATATTTAGATAATATGATTTATTATTAATTAAACATATAAATAACACTTATAAAGTTAATGTGTCGGTATATTGTAAATATTTTCAAAAATATAAAGAACGTTATAGTATATGTAATAAAATGCCTTACTACCATTTTTGGAATTATTGTCTTTGTTTGAACACTGAACTAGTATGGATTTTCATTATGGTCACGCCAGACCTTACACATCTTTAGGCACTCAGCAAATATTGGGAGAGCTTGGTTCAGAATATAGCCCTAACCATGCACCCTCAGATTTTAACCTGTTTCAGTCTCTTTAGAATTCTTTAGGTAGTGTTAGGATAATATCAAGAGAGGACTGTCAAAACTGCTTGTCTTGTCGCAGTTTTTTGATCAGAAGTACCAAAATTTCTACAGCAATGGGATTATGTCCCTAAATACAAAATGCCAAAAAGTCATAGTACAAAATGGTACATATATATATATATATATATATATATATATATGTATATATATAATGATAAAAATATGTAAATATCTTGAATTTGTATATAAAATATATTTTTTTTTCCCCTACACTTTATAACTATTATGAAAGAAAAGAAGGTAATCTAACCTTTTTATATAGTATATTTGAAGAATCTAACTAACGAAACACAGTGTTGGACGACCTTTCACTAGATAGAATGAGAAATTGCGAGCTATGAGGAAGTCGACGGTACCTCAGGGTCGTGTTCCGTAACAATCAATGGGAGTGAGAATGATACGTTGATATTAATATAGTGATGAATGGAAGATAGTGTAGACGTTCCAGGCGATCAGTGTCTGTGAGAACGCGTTCAAAATTATTTTAAAAATATACAGCGTTATTACACATTTTGTTTGTTTGTTGTTCAGTAGTTGACTAATGATGGGCTGAAATTATGATGGTTCTGAAGAAGGGCGTGGTTCTTCACTGTTAAAATATTGGTGTAAGTAGCAAATCAAATTCAGGATACAGTGATTTCTTGTGCGTTATAATGTCCGAATGAAATGATGAAAAACAACAAGATTTCAATAGTTTACGCTAGTTTAGTTTAGTTTAATAAAATGTAATTTATATTTTTTTTTTACTAACTCAGATTTGTTAAACTGAGTGTCGATAAACGAATCATTTAATATCTTCTAGACTATGTGTATGCGTTTCATGGCAAGAAAGTATGTGTTGCGCAAATTGCTTTTGGGTTTGGGAGTGTTGTATTTATGTACGTCTTGTGTCCCTTACACTGCATCTGAATATCCCTCCCATGGAACATCTGCATTTGTGCAAATGATTATAGCACTAAAACATGTCCAACGCAATATCTATTTTAATTCAATATTACCATAATTAATATGACGGGCAAGTTGGGAAGTCAAGGCCAGCGTGTGTTGGAAATATTATGACATAGAGCGAGGGAATGATGAAAAGTATATAGGGATGCAATGCGAGAGGAAGACCAAGGAAAACAGATTTGTAATTATCGGTAAAATTAATAGGACATACAAACAGCCGACCCCAGTTTCAATCATTATTAACGGCATAATCAAAGACCTGATCAAAAATTAACGGCATAATTAATAACAACCATTATATCTGTTACATAAAATATAACCATACTTTATCTATACAAAGTTCCCCAGCCTGCAAATGCTTACATAATTTCAGTATATGTTTTAGAAATCCACGAAGAGGTATTTGAATATTCTCACGTCGTTGTTTGGTTTCTACCGTTGTTTTCCTTAACCACCGGAACTTGTTATAAATCCGTAGTTAAATTCAGAATCTCGAGTACGAAAATAGTATAAGGAAGCGTTACAGTGTGAAAGTTATACTGATGAAAATAGTAAATAAAATGCTTTCATTTAAAGTGAAAAAATAGCGGTGTGATAAAAAGAACAATAAGTTGTTTGGCGTATTGGTTAGCGTATCTGACTGTTGCGTTCTGGGTCTTGGATTGAATTGCCGAAGCCAAAATCACTATACATCCAGATCTGTAAACCAGCAATATGCATTGCTCAAAGATTATTCGTCGTGTGAGAAGCAGCATATATTACTGTCTCCTTCCGATTACGCCACGCTTTCCTTTTTCCTAATCAACGTGGCTGGTTGGTTATTAAGGCCGCGAGTCTATCTGATCTATTAATGTGTGCGATTATTGCAGCGCCATCTACTTATACATTACAGTGCTAAAATAAACCGGTTTCCCAATAATTGTAACCGAGTGCAACTCTCTGAATTCTGTTGATGTTAGTTCTGTTAGTTTATGCGGTGGATTAAAGTTTCATCTGTTACAGGGTACGTATCAGGGGGTCGGTGTGCTAGTTATTTGTAGTTCTCTTACTTACTATAAACTGCTCGCTGTCCGAGCGCAGTTCTCTCTATTTGTCACCTTGGATGGTGGGTATCTATTGCCGTCCGAGGTTAGCTATTTTATCATATTTTTTTTTATTATATTGAGAGTAACAAACAAACACACAGATCACCCGATGGTATATTCATTGTTGACAAGGAATTATAATGGAGATGAGGAATGAGATGAAATGCCTCGTCACCAATAATAAAGGTATCGGATCCATGCTGTGCATTCACCAGACGGAATACAGCAACACTATTTTATGCTATTTTACGCCGGTATTCTGTAAGGGTGTGTTCTACCCCGGTCGAGCTGACCCATTTAATTTGCAGCTGGAAAAGAAACCTAGCCTCTGACGGTCATCACATGTTGTTAATAAATTGCATCTACACTCAAAAAATATTTTTAATCATAATATTTAATAAAAATATACATTACAATAAAAAGAAAAAAATGTGACTCATAAATTGCGTTTGTGTAGAAAAAGATCTGACAGTAATAATAGGTCTATACTGAAATTGCCGTTTTGTATGAAATAAGTTTAAGTATTTTTTTTTCAAACTTTTTTATTTCTGTTATTTAAAGTAATCACCCATGTAATAGATGCATCTTTGCCAACGCAGTGGTAGTCTATTGATGCCCTTCTTGTAAAATCAGCTGGACGGGAGGCAACAAACTCTTCAAAGGCATTTTGTACTGCCTCTCGGGAATTGAATCTTTTTCCCACTAAAAAGTTGTCCAAATTTTGGAAAAAGTAATAGTCGGTTGGTGCAAGGTCTGGTGAGTACGGTGGATGAGGGAAAGCTTCCAACCCCAACTATTGCAGCATGGAGACTGTCTGTTGTGCAGTATGGGGTCGCGCGTTGTCGTGTAGGAGCAGCGGGGACGACCGATTGATCGCAGCTGGTTGCAGATGTGCGAGCTTCTCCATCATTGTCTTCAGTTCTTCACAGTACACATCTGCAGTAATGCTCAAGCCGTTTGGTAAAAAACTGTGATGAATCACACCGGCACTAGACCACCAAACTGTTACCATCAACTGTCTAGAGGTAATTTTTCATTTAGGGCATTGCTTTGGTGCTGAACCATGATCTAACCAACTTGCTAAGCACTTTCGATTGTCGAACAGAATCCATATAGATATAGATTGAGGATCATCTGCTTCCACAATCGCCTTTAATTCATCATAGATCACAGCCAATCAAAACTTTTTTTTGGTTTGAAATAGCCAATACTGAAGAACGGCAATTTCATAGGTAAAGACTAATACATTTTCTAACCACCATGCCCCGTGTCCTTCACTGGGGCTATATTATGGTACGTATGTTTGAAGATAAAATATTAACGGTCGAATATTTCATCTTTTCTCAATATGACTATCTTATGTAAAATTTAATTTAACAAACACCTTTTTTCCTAAAATTTTTGGTCATAATAGAGATCTCAAACATTAAGGTCCACTTAGCCCTAGCTCTAAGTTTCTTTCTTTTTAAGTGAAAGTGATCTTATTTCGTGTAAATACTAATTTGGGTTTAGTAATTTCCTGAGATAATAATATTTTATTAACTTAAAATTCATAACACAACTATTTTGTCCCTTTAAAAAAATATGTCTTATAAAATAATAAAATATATTATAACATATGTAAATATTAAGATAAAACTTTCAACATACACGACGTATTTGTACACAAGTCTCGAATTACGGAAGCGGAAGGAGCGGGCTTCTGGGCCAGTGCTTTTTTTGGAGAAAGAAACGAAATTTTTTTAAGTGCACCTGCCAAAATCTTTTGACATGCCATAGGTTAACTGGTAGTGAATGTCTAGACATATTGTTACCTTAATATTAAAATACCGAGACGACTTTGTGACGTGTGGATAAAAACCTTGTTGGAAGTTAGTAGTTCTACATTATATTCCCAGATATGGTATGTCTATGCGACGAAAGTTCTTGTTCTACGGCTGACGTTCGGCTTTAATTTATTTTTTAATTCTTATCACTGCATACTAAGTCTTCGATCTTTAGATAGAATTTGACTTACACTGTAGTAGAGAAGGTAGTAAGTACGGATTTGAGGAGGCTAGGTACGAAGAAATGTCTAGGTGTTTGGGTAAATAGTTATTGCACTATACGCGATATATATGTCAAAATAAATTAGATACTTAATAAATATAAAGTTAATTCGTGTCGATCTTTTAAAAGTATTCACCTAGGATACGTGAACACTTTAACATTCTTTTAAGAAATCGAAAATACAAATGAATTCTTTAGACGCCTTAATCGAAGTTATAAGCAGAGGGCATATTCTTTACATTCAGGCCGCATCCCGCATGCCCTTAAATAGAAGTAAAAATCACATGTATATATAATATATATATCATATAGTAGAATTAGTGAGGGTGAGATTGAAAATATAGGTTTTGTATAGTTTCTGTATAGGATGTTTCTATATTATAGATTCATCCTCGACAAGGAATCATAATGGGGATGCGTTGTAGTCCTAGAGGGCTATGGAATGCCTCGTCACCAGTAATAAGTTCTACATGTGTCTTTCTTTTACCAGACGTAAACCAGTACCGTTACTATACTAATCTACGTCCTCCTACCTCTAATTGTAGCCTGATTAAATGTTAGATAGACAAACATATATCAATAATTAACTGTACAATAGTAAACGTAGCAATATCTTTTAATGACATATTGCTACGTTTACTAACCATTTCATTTCCAAGACACAAGTGCGATTCGATACGTTTATGCCGTGAATATTTCGAATTGTTTAGAACAGTTTATAACCTATAATTAAATCATGTATATTGAAAGTGTATAAAAAGAAAATTTAAACTAATATGGTAAAGTGTTAAAAATGTGTAAACGAAAGTAAGAAAAAAATTGATCATTTATTTTTATTTTCTTTGTGTAGAAAACAATAGTAAATTAAAACCAAGAAGAATGTAAAGGTCATCATAGGTAATAATTATCTAAATGTTGTGTGAGGCATTCCTCTAACAGATGTGTCAGCGTCTGCTATCGCAAAGACATGTATCATTGTCAATGATCTTGAACTGGAGCAGATGGAGAGAAGGTCACTTATCATTCCATTTTAGTTTTCAGAAGAGTTATAGCAAACGAAAGCATCGGTGTAAATACATATATAGTAGTGGTGTCTGGACCTGCACAGTGAATTCAATTCTTCATGGCTTGTGATTATTTTTGTACCAACCTCGATCCTCTCTGCAGGATGTCGACGTCTACCTATGGGTACGTAAGACTAAGTCTACCTATGGGGACGTAAGAGCTAATATCCAGACTCTCAGGTCCACTTAACTATGCTTATTATATTATTCTATATTATTATTCTTACTTTACTTTTAAATCAAAGGTTCAGAACTGAGTGAGCGATACAGAAGCTGCTCTAAAGTCTACCTATAGGGATGTAAGAGCTAATATCCAGACTCTCTGGTCCACTTAACTATGCTTATTATATTATTCCACTTACTTTACTTTTAAATCAAAGGTTCAGAACTGAGTGAGCGATATAGAAGCTGCTCTAAAGTCGGTGTGGAATTATCTGATTGCTTTTATCGCTAATCTGCACCGGAAGCACTTATACTTCTTCTGTTGTACTTCTAATGAACGGTGTGTCTCCATATATTGGCTGCATATGTAATAGTAGGCTTGATAACCTGCTGGTAGACGGTGTTGATGTTCGCACGATGCTCCTCATTTGGGTCTCGAGAACTTGAAAAGGGAGTGATTATCAAAGGAACGTGTTCCGTGAAAGCTTATATGTGGCAACCTGCCGGCAAGCTCGATATACTGGAGTTTGTATAACCACAGCACGACGTTACCGCGTAAAAATTTGACGGGGATGACACTAATATTTATATTAATTAATATTAAATTAACAACTACTGGTAACAGAAATTAAGAAAAAAATAATATTCGTCAAACCAGGACCTCCGAAGTAGTACAGTTATAAGACGAAGGTTTAAAATAACACACTCTAGTAGTAAGTACTTACCTTAGACCTGTTTAGTATCGCATGGTAATAGGAACGGTAATAGAGGCTTTTAGCAATCTAAGACAAGTTATTTAGATATCTTTTAGATTCATACATTTCCATCCAGTTAATTCTAATAAGCCTTATTTAAATGAAATAAATCAATAAAACGTATATGATTATCCATAAGATGTTTCGACGTAATCTTTGAATTCGGTCAGTAAATTGTTCTGATAGCTCATTAATCAGTAATTCATGTCTAATGGGTTTATTCTTTTAAATTAGGTATATAAAAAGAAAAATGATTACTTATTTTCATTCGATTTATTGTTTTACGAACAAAATGCTATTAAGGCTAGGTTGTTTTCTTACTAAATCAGCCTCGTTAATATGATTGACATAAGTGTGGAAATTGGCTTTACCTCGAATAGTCAATTCTATGACAGCGTGAGATTGCAGAGAGAACAAAGATAAACCCAACTACTTGCAATGAGGCATTCTATCATAGTGTTGTGGACATCACACGTTACCTTATTTATTTATATGATGGGTAGCTTCTAGGTGGTGGTAGTCGTTAAAAACTCTTAGCGTCAATGAGTTAGGCCGCCCGGCGATGTCCTAGACCAAAACACTTGAAAAGAAGACATGAGCAAAATATGTGCGCAAATTTCTGTCCTTTGTAGAATAGAATCATATATGTATAATATATATTTTATGGAACTAAAGGTGACAGATGAGCACAGCTCACGTGATGGACAGTTATAATTGCGACCTATAAACGTTCATCATCAGTAAATATGCGAAGACGTTCTCACTTTGAGGAATTGATGGTATGCATCGTTATAGTTCAAGGCAATGTAAATTGAAAATAAATGTTATGGTTTTTTTTAATAAGCCATAAGTCATAGAGAAACTGGATGAGATTACTTTTAAAAGTTATAAAATATGTAAGACGATAAAGAGATCATAAGGTGGCATGATGGGAGCCATTCTGTGTTCCATATGCAAGCCAATGTTGACTATTTAATTGATTTATAGGATCAAATTCATATTAAAAAAGACAGGAGAGAGGTTTCTATTACCAACCATGCCAATAACTAAGTAACAATAACTTTGCACTCCCTGGATTACCGGAAAGATCATATTTGTGTGACCAAAACAGTTTCAAGGTTAGTAAATTTTTAATATATTCATTAAATTATTATATCCCAATAAATTATATTTTAATTTAGTTATGCTATATTTTTTAACTTTCGTGGTGAGAATAGGATATGAGAATATTATCTCATTTCGCAAATTAGCTGGGAATCGTTGATGATATTCAATTATTTAACGTGACAGTGTATGCCTGAGTTATGGTATAGATACAACAGAGATTTATTTAAGTATATTCCGTATTCTAAACACCACTTACATTATGTCACTAGTCGTAGTGTTATTTGAAATATTAGCGATCTCAGCTCACGAAGGAAGTGAAAATGCATTGCTGAGCAGTAGAAAATACGTTTTTATATGCATGTATGCTGGTGCCGTCTTTGATTTATAAAATACGCGAATAAACTCATTATATTGGCGGATTTCCAATACAGAATTTTGTACTGTTGCAAAATTGGGCGCTACTTGTCTTACATATTAACTTCTTGTTAGTAATATTTTAATGATATTGTGGTAGTACCGTCAATAAGAGACGGTTTTCAATACAAATATATATTAATTAATAAATATATACTTGTATATCGTAATGGTTGAACAACTTTCACAAACAAATAACGATCTATTAAAGGTTTCATTTGAACGACAAATGGTTCCTCGTTATGGGGCTCATCCAACAAGGTGAATCGCTGGGGCGGGCGCGTGTAGCCAAGCTCTATTAGCATGCAAGCTGCGGACCGAGCCACCTACTTACCATGAGCAATGCGGAACGCACTCGGGGTCACTTGGAGAATTTAATTGTGTTCCATTATCATATTTAGGTTCTTTTACGGTAAGTCAAAAGTGAAAACTAAATGGGAGTCGTCGCTGTTTGTCATTCGTCACTCGCGATCGATGGAGACAACTTCTTTCCTACGGTAATTCGAAGAATAAAAGCGAAATGGCGGTCTTTCGAATCAGTTTGACGTTATTATGTTTATGCGCGTGCGCGTACGCGATCGTAGGGCCCGTTGCCAATGGGACTAGTAAATCTACGAAGACAGATACGTATCTAGATGCATATTCCAAGTCTCGCGTTGAGGCGGAAAAAGCTAAACAAGGTGTTATAATAATAACAGCGAAGGACGGTGAGAAGAAGATCTCGAATCGCGACGATAGTTATCAATCAGGCTACGACTATTCACCCTCTTATTCTAACAGTGATAGTAGCAATAGTTTTAGTTCATCTGGATCGAGTTACTCGGAACCTTCAGCGCCTAACAGTTACCTACCTCCATCTAGTCATGGTTCTCCTGTCAAATTCGAGTCAGATATCACGTATAATGCTCCTCCAAATACTTACGGACCTCCATCATCAAGTTATGGACCTCCCTCGTCAAGTTATGGGCCACCTGCTTCAAGTTACGGGCCACCGTCGTCAAGTTACGGTCCCCCATCTCACACGTATGGTCCCCCTGCGCCGACGTACGGACCACCATCCCATTCATATGGGCCTCCGATTCACAAACCACCTCCCCCAATTTATGGCCCGCCTCTCAAGCCTTCTTATGGTATGCCTTACACTGCACCAGGCCTCGGATTCTTAGACAAATTGTCTCTGAAATTGGATATACTGACGATCGCAAAGTTGATGCTTAAATTCCTCATCTTCAAGAAAATCGTGACCATGATCGCTGTAGTGTGCATGTTACTTGTGATACCGAAACTTATTTCCTTCAAGAAAGACGACGGTGGGAACAGTAACGCCAACGATGAGGACGACCGCCAGTTTGGACACAGTAACGGTATGTCTTACTTATTTGTTTTTTTTATTATGATAAACGTATACAACACAAGATTTTATTTTGTTTGTATACATACAAACGTATAGAAACAAAATAAAATAACAAACGAGCATACAGTTCACTTGATGGTAAGTGATTCTTGCGCACATGAAATCTATATTCATCCTTGACAAGGAATCATAACACAGATACGTTATTACCCTTAAGAACTGACATGAAATGCCTCCAGTAAAGTAAAGGTCTTCGGATACCTACGCTCACCAGATGAGACGCAGCAGGATTATGCTGCTATTTCACGCTGGTTTTCTGTGAGGGCTTGTTAATGTAATTTAATGTTTATTAAATAAAGTTAATGTTTTCTAAGCTTTACCCTTGCATCTTAGATTTAGCAAATTTATATTTAACAATCGTCTTGCAACATACTATTCGTATTCTATAATAAATTGCAGTCGCTCTCTTTTATATTTATTACAAAAAGTCAGTATAATGTCTAGGTTGCTAAAATAAAATGTCAAATAACACTTCCATTGTGTGCCTTGTAGCGTAAATATTTCTACTGAGACGTAACCAAATGTGACATTTTTTGTTGTGTTTTTGCAAATACAAATCTTTGTCATTACAAGTGTAGGTGTTTATTGTACCGGAATACTAGTCAGTATCTCTATGTTTGCGCGAATATTTATCGCAATATATCATTATGCATATATATATATATATATATATATATATATATATATATATATATATATATATATATGATGATATATTGTATTCATTATCAAATTACAATATGGAATGGGGTGTTAAAGAAAATATCTAGATAAATATAGCAGTGATCGCCTTGCATAAAGTAGGTATGGAGCCGTCGGTCATATTCCAGCCACTTCAAAAGCTTGGAGTATATATATATATATATATATATATATATATATATATATATATATATACTTATGTATAAAGATAATAATATTAAAATAATCCCTACATAATAATAATAATATATATTTTGCCTTTTATACTTTTACTTACGTATCTATAGGACATGCTCATATCTATAGACAAGAACATTAATAAAATTTTACGGACATTTACCTATGTTTATGTAACAGTTGTGGAGTTGACATCAGCGCACCAGTTGTTTGAACGCGCGATTGCAGTGTACGCGCGTCAGCAACCCGGCTGCGGGGTCACGTGTCGCGTACGAAGAGTCATCGATGATCTCTACGAATTCCAACCTTATTTCAGGTGAATTTAAGAACTTAATTCAATCGTCCTCAACGAACATGTGCGCTTTGTTATAAAAGCTATAATTCAAACAGCATCAACTAAGTTTACTAATATCTTCACGTGTCACGTTGTCATTAAATAACTATAAAAGTTACGTGATGAAACTAGAAGTGGTAATTCAGATTCTTTGTCGTTTGTGAAGGTGTAAGACGATCTACATTCAACTATATTCAACCTTGACAAGGAATCATAATGCAGATGCTTGTCACCCTTGAGGACTGAGATGGAATGCCTAGTCACCAGTAACAAAAGATCCCTACACTCAGCCGACGAAACACTGCTGCTATTTCACGCTGGTATGCTGTGAGGGCGTGGTGCTATCCCGGTCGAGCTGACCCATTCATTCTGCAACTGGACACTAACTGCAGTGTAGCTCTAACACTGTAAAAATATATTGCATTGTAATACATCATATTGTACTGCCAACCAGTTTGCATAGAATTTCTTTAACAGAGTACTAGCTCTGCTACGTCATGAACCCTGGGTTCGATTCGAACTTGTATGTCCATTTGAGCATAACGCATAGTTGGTTTTCGGAACTTTCGAAACGTATGACGAGGGAGTTCCTCTGTGTTGGCACTATAATATATCCTGCACGGTTGATATCATCCGGTCATTGGAAAAACATCGTTATTGCAAGTTCCTGAAGTTCTAATTACGGTAAATTTATCAATGGTTTATTTGGTTTAAAAATGTTGTTTTGTGCCCGTTGCAAGGAATAATTTTCACAATATCCTAGAAAGAAATATGTGAGACGATATTTCAAGTAAATATTTATTTTTTATTTCAGAATGAATACCTCTGGAGATTAGAATGCCCACGCATTTAGTTAGCGCCATTTAAAATAAGTGTAGGAAACATGTTAACTTATTAATTTATTTAATTGTATTTATTGAATTTATGTAAGTTCTTAGGTGAGTTTGATTGATAATAAATAAATTTGATTTTGATATTGTTTTTATTAAACGGGATGAAGGCAGTTTTTGAATTAATAGAAAATTATAAAACATTGACTCTCTATTTTAAAACTACCTGGATTTTATGGTAACTGAAAACCAATTATGCCTGTAAAGTATTGAAAGTAAATACGCATAATTAATTATAATTTTAAATTTAAATGTATTCTAAATTTTTTGTTTGTTTTGTTTGAGAGGGTAAAGAAATCTAAGCTCATGCAGCCATGTGTGTGATCACAATGTTTTCTTAAATTGGTTAGTATTTTGGGAAGTCGTGCGTGTTTAGCATCCTTCATTTTACCTGAAATTATAGCAACATACAGAGATGATTTTTATTTTGTGCAGTATTATGGCAAAATACCTTCCGTTTCCGGCAAAAATTGACGGCAACGAAACTTATATATTGATATAAGTCATGAGTATAGTCAATTTTTCATGTTCACTGTATTAAATACTATATCGATATGGAATAAATAAAAAAAAATTAATTATATTTATTCGTTTGAGTCTGTTGAATAAATATTTAGCCAATATCACAAAACTTTGTATACAAGTAGATAATTATCGTGTAACAAATGTCTTATATAACTATGCTTTAATCTTATTTAAAGTCTAAATAGTAATTAATATGTAACGAATGTCTCTATTTAAAATATTTACTCTTATTACAGAATAGGAATGTATTAACTTAGACAGAAGCGCCATCTTGAATCTTAATTAACACCCCGTGCCGTTACATGAACATGCGTCCGTAAAATTAAGCAGTTTCACTCTTTTAGTGAAATTCAACTTTCCCTCTATCACTTTTGGGATCAAAGACCGAGGCTACGAAACAAACAATGCTACACGAGGTCCCGTAAGCGACTGCCTTCGCATACTAATGAAGACGATCCTACGATTTTAATACGTCTTTGTTGACTTCGTAGAATATTCAAGGGATGATTTAGATCATTCGAAAATTAGGTCACTGGAATGGAAGAATGTGCTGTGTGGAGAAATAGGAAAGTAATGATTCTTGTAAGAATTATGTATAAAGAAAGACGTTAGTTTAAGTTATTTAGTGACCTTTTTTATGAAATCTAAATAATCTAACATAGTTCACCCGATAGTAAATGTCTCTGTCGGCTCATAAACATATACAGGGTATTAGGAGACCAATTCCGAAAACGAAGACAGACGACAGTACTAATGACATTTTTGATGATGGGACGGAAAAAAAATCCCGATTAAAACATATTTTAAAAACATTTTATTAGCATTATTTCCGCTCCATCGTGTCAGTACAGCTAAATGAAACGATAGTTTTACTTTTCTAAATAAAAACAGCAATGAAACACAAAATCAAAAACAGTTGAAGAGCGATCTCCTAATACCCAATATGTACATCCATCGTCAACAAAAATTCAAGACGTACATGTGCTGTCACTCCTGAGGATTGAATGCTTCGTTGTCAGTAATTTCGGTTTTAGGTTCCTTAAACACAAGATGTGTGTGTGAGTGTGGAACTACACTGCAGTTTTTTTTCTACACAGAACATCGGCGTAAAAAAGCAGCATAATGCTGCTGTTTCCTATAGTGAGTGTAGCGATCCAGAGACCTTTATTACTGGTGACGAGGCATTCTATCTCAGTCCTTAAGGGTGACCACGCATCTGCATTATGGTCAAGGATGAATACAGATGTCATGGGCCGCAGGAAACATTTACTATCAGGTGAACTGTGTGCTCGTTTGTTACTCTTAATGTGATAATAAAGAAAAACGAAACTGCAGAATTATCTTATGTTGCGTTGCTTTTGAGACGTGATCTCGTCGAACTCGTGTCCAGCCATTCATGCTACAGCTAGCCACTATATACAGTGTGACTCTACAACCATGCCAGAGAGTGCTTTATAGTTTTTAATATTGGCAAATTTTCAGTTCATATAGAATATATATATATATGATATATTGTATTCATTATCAAATTACAATATGGAATGGGGTGTTAAAGAAAATATCTAGATAAATATAGCAGTGATCGCCTTGCATAAAGTAGGTATGGAGCCGTCGGTCATATTCCAGCCACTTCAAAAGCTTGGAGTATATATATATATATATATATATATATATATATATATATATATATATATATATATATATATATATATATATATATATATATATGATATATTGTATTCATTATCAAATTACAATATGGAATGGGGTGTTAAAGAAAATATCTAGATAAATATAGCAGTGATCGCCTTGCATAAAGTAGGTATGGAGCCGTCGGTCATATTCCAGCCACTTCAAAAGCTTGGAGTATATATATATATATATATATATATATATATATATATGATATATTGTATTCATTATCAAATTACAATATGGAATGGGGTGTTAAAGAAAATATCTAGATAAATATAGCAGTGATCGCCTTGCATAAAGTAGGTATGGAGCCGTCGGTCATATTCCAGCCACTTCAAAAGCTTGGAGTATATATATATATATATATATATATATATATATATATATATATATATATATATATATATATATATATATATATATGATATATTGTATTCATTATCAAATTACAATATGGAATGGGGTGTTAAAGAAAATATCTAGATAAATATAGCAGTGATCGCCTTGCATAAAGTAGGTATGGAGCCGTCGGTCATATTCCAGCCACTTCAAAAGCTTGGAGTATATATATATATATATATATATATATATATATATATATATATATATATATATATATATATATATATATATATATATATATATATATATATATATATATATATATATATATATATATATATATATATATATATATATATATATATATATATATATATATATATATATATATATATATATATATATATATATATATATATATATATATATATATATATATATATATATATATATATATATATATATATATATATATATATATATATATATATATATATATATATATATATATATATATATATATATATATATATATATATATATATATATATATATATATATATATATATATATATATATATATATATATATATATATATATATATATATATATATATATATATATATATATATATATATATATATATATATATATATATATATATATATATATATATATATATATATATATATATATATATATATATATATATATATATATATATATATATATATATATATATATATATATATATATATATATATATATATATATATATATATATATATATATATATATATATATATATATATATATATATATATATATATATATATATATATATATATATATATATATATATATATATATATATATATATATATATATATATATATATATATATATATATATATATATATATATATATATATATATATATATATATATATATATATATATATATATATATATATATATATATATATATATATATATATATATATATATATATATATATATATATATATATATATATATATATATATATATATATATATATATATATATATATATATATATATATATATATATATATATATATATATATATATATATATATATATATATATATATATATATATATATATATATATATATATATATATATATATATATATATATATATATATATATATATATATATATATATATATATATATATATATATATATATATATATATATATATATATATATATATATATATATATATATATATATATATATATATATATATATATATATATATATATATATATATATATATATATATATATATATATATATATATATATATATATATATATATATATATATATATATATATATATATATATATATATATATATATATATATATATATATATATATATATATATATATATATATATATATATATATATATATATATATATATATATATATATATATATATATATATATATATATATATATATATATATATATATATATATATATATATATATATATATATATATATATATATATATATATATATATATATATATATATATATATATATATATATATATATATATATATATATATATATATATATATATATATATATATATATATATATATATATATATATATATATATATATATATATATATATATATATATATATATATATATATATATATATATATATATATATATATATATATATATATATATATATATATATATATATATATATATATATATATATATATATATATATATATATATATATATATATATATATATATATATATATATATATATATATATATATATATATATATATATATATATATATATATATATATATATATATATATATATATATATATATATATATATATATATATATATATATATATATATATATATATATATATATATATATATATATATATATATATATATATGCGTCCGTAAAATTAAGCAGTTTCACTCTTTTAGTGAAATTCAACTTTCCCTCTATCACTTTTGGGATCAAAGACCGAGGCTACGAAACAAACAATGCTACACGAGGTCCCGTAAGCGACTGCCTTCGCATACTAATGAAGACGATCCTACGATTTTCATACGTCTTTGTTGACTTCATAGAATATTCAAGGGATGATTTAGATCATTCGAAAATTAGGTCACTGGAATGGAAGAATGTGCTGTGTGGAGAAATAGGAAAGTAATGATTCTTGTAAGAATTATGTATAAAGAAAGACGTTAGTTTAAGTTATTTAGTGACCTTTTTTATGAAATCTAAAAAATCTAACATAGTTCACCTGATAGTAAATGTCTCTGTCGGCTCATAAACATATACAGGGTATTAGGAGACCAATTCCGAAAACGAAGACAGACGACAGTACTAATGACATTTTTGATGATGGGACGGAAAAAAAATCGATCCCGATTAAAACATATTTTTAAAACGTTTTATTAGCATTATTTACGCTCCATCGTGTCAGTACAGCTAAATGAAACGATAGTTTTACTTTTCTAAATAAAAACAGCAATGAAACACAAAATCAAAAACAGTTGAAGAGCGATCTCCTAATACCCAATATGTACATCCATCGTCAACAAAAATTCAAGACGTACATGTGCTGTCACTCCTGAGGATTGAATGCTTCGTTGTCAGTAATTCCGGTTTTAGGTTCCTTAAACACAAGATGTGTGTGTGAGTGTGGAACTACACTGCAGTTTTTTTTCTACACAGAACATCGGCGTAAAAAAGCAGCATAATGCTGCTGTTTCCTATAGTGAGTGTAGCGATCCAGAGACCTTTATTACTGGTGACGAGGCATTCTATCTCAGTCCTTAAGGGTGACCACGCATCTGCATTATGGTCAAGGATGAATACAGATGTCATGGGCCGCAGGAAACATTTACTATCAGGTGAATTGTGTGCTCGTTTGTTACTCTTAATGTGATAATAAAAGAAAAAAAACGAAACTGCAGAATTATCTTATGTTGCGTTGCTTTTTCGAACTCGTGTCGAGCCATTCATGCTACAGCTAGCCACTATATACAGTGTGACTCTACAACCATGCCAAAGAGTGCTTTACAGTTTTTTAATATTGGCAAGTTTTCAGTTCATATAGAATATATAAGTAAATTTGAAGACAAAGAAAGAAAGCTCAGATGTTATAAATATCTGCAAGTTACAAAATTATTTTAGTCAATTTATATCTGATTTTTATTGAGCATACCAATTATTTAATTTATATTATTTTTTGTTTGAATACGTACTGAATAGTTGCATACATTTTTTTTGGATAACAGTCAAGAGCCTATGTAAAGGGCCCCTTATTATCAAATGTACATCTCCCTTTCTTATATTTCACTATAATTTCATTAAAAAAAATCTATTTATATGTGTTGTATAGTATATTTAGTTGTATAACAATGATATCGTTCTACCAATTCTTACGTAGTATAGTCAGGCTGGAAGTTTAAACTGGCTGTAGCACGAATAGGCCTGCACGACTATTTTCACGCAATATATTGAAATAAGCGTTAAAATGGCAGGTCTGTTGTATTTTGTTTGGTGAGTGAAAGACTCAGACTTCTTTACTCAATTGACTCAGACTACGTACTCAATTGTACTCTCATTAGCCAGCACTGAACGTTAAGGCACGCCAAATATTATGGCCTGTAAGCATAAACGGCGAGCACACACTTTTGTCGTGTCTTCCTAATCCGGTGTAAGGTATGCGATATGATCGAAGAAAGTTTTGGATACAGTGTCAGCGTGACAGTGACGAGGGCTTTTTTTTCTTTTCTTTTTATTAAAGAATATTAGCCATGCTATTAACATTTATAATATTCCGGTTAACCTCTCCAACTAAGCTGAAAATGCGTATGCGCATTCGAACCTACGACCTTAAGTTTCGCAAACCGCACCCTAAACCATTATTGGCTATTGACGCTTGAAATATACGAAGGGTTGAATATATTCCGACCAGAGAAACAACAATTTGTAGGCTTCACAAATATTGACATCGTATGACAATGGTACTCATGTAGGTCATGGCTAGGTTATTGGTATGATTACACCCTCTGAGAAATAAACAAAACTTCTCAAACAAGACGATTAAACAAGATACGCGCATATAATATTTAATTTTTACAGTAAATAGAGCTTACCGTTAGTTACACGGTATAGTTCGCTTCAAACGGGAGAGAACTATACCCTACTTTACTTTACTTTAGTATGGTGAGTGTAGGGATCCGGGGATCAAATTACAGGTAACTAGGAATCATATTTTACTTCTTAGCGGGATATGTCACCGTTGAGAATGAAATAAAGAAAAGAGTGAGCACGTGCGTATTGAATTTTTGTTGGGGATGAACGTGGATCGCAGTCGTACCGTACCGTTAGACGAACTGTGTACGCGTATGTCATTCCTTAGACTATAAAAAAAATTATACAAGCAAGAACTGTAAATCGCTTCGATGGTCGTACATAAAAACAATTTTCGGACAAATAGCCGTACGACGACACGTAATTGTCATTGGGAGTTTCCCAAATTGCAGCGAGCGTTTGAGTTATACCTAGAGCAATTCCGAAAGATCGAACACGGTACATATACAAGAGAGACCGGATCGACGACAGGGCCAACCTTCAGCGAGAATTCACTAGTGATTTATACCGCTTTTGAATCGACCTGTCCACCCTTAAACGATAGCCGTCCGAGCCGAGGTTCGAACCTCCTGAAGAAGAGCCCTCGGATCTTATGTCGGCGCAGTTGTCGTCGACGTTCTTCGACCACAGGGTTCGGAGCGCAGCGGTGGTGCAGTAGCAGTCTTCGTGCCAGCATCGTCGTCGTCTCCCTACTCAGCGGGCCCCCCGCTCGCGCGTCTATTTAGATACAGCTGCAAAGGTATAGGTCAACAACATCACAAATACTCAAAAAATGTGTATTGTTTGATTTTAAACTCGAACAATTGTGTCATTGTCCGCATTAAAGTGTTTAACGCTTTTACATTGTCTGGAATTTGGTATTGTTACGTAGAAGTCAACAAATTAAGATTTTTTTTTGACACTTCTTCTTTCTTTTTAAATTGTCATCTTCTTTCGAAGTTCGGCGATCTAATGATGGGCAACAAATCAAATTAGGGTAACTTGAACCCTTGACAGCGCGGTTCTCTTCGGTTAAAGCGAACGGGTGCTCTTTCCGAACCACTGGCGTAGGTTTTTGAGCCAGGATGTTCTTCTTCAACCTACACTTCGCTTTACTTGGATATTGCCTTGCACCATGAGCTGTAGCGGTTCGTATTTTGTGTTTCTCATTATCTGTCTCTGTTTTTTTCTTCATGCGCTCTAGCACGGTTACACTTTTAACTTCGTCTCTCCAGGATATCCTTAATTTTCTCCTGTATACCAACATTTCGAAGGCTTCGACGTTTTTGCACTTCGATTCTGTGAGGGTCCACGCTTCAACGCCGTACAGGAGAATGGAGAAAACATAACAGCGCGCTAGCCGCATCCGTAGCTCGATGTTCAGCCTTTTGTTGCACAGAAGTGTCCTAAGTCTGAAGAAAGTGTTCCAGGCTTGTTGTATGTATTTAATGTTGTATCTTATTTCGAGATCTGTGATCCCCTGTGTCATCAACCCAACATCCAAATATTTGTACTTGCTAACTTTTTCTAAGAGCTGTCCACCACAAGGGAGGGAGAGGTTAGCTGGTGGTATTTTACAAATCAACATATATTTATTGTTGTATCTTATTTCGAGATCTGTGATCCCCTGTGTCATCAACCCAACATCCAAATATTTGTACTTGCTAACTTTTTCTAAGAGCTGTCCACCACAAGGGAGGGAGAGGTTAGCTGGTGGTATTTTACAAATCAACATATATTTATTGTTGTATCTTATTTCGAGATCTGTGATCCCCTGTGTCATCAACCCAACATCCAAATATTTGTACTTGCTAACTTTTTTCTAGAGCTGTCCACCACAAGGGAGGGAGAGGTTAGCTGGTGGTATTTTACAAATCAACATATATTTATTGTTGTATCTTATTTCGAGATCTGTGATCCCCTGTGTGATCAACCCAACATCCAAATGTTGTACTTGCTAACTTTTTCTAAGAGCTGTCCACCACAAGGGAGGAGAGGTTAGCTGGTGGTATTTTACAAATCAACATATATTTATTGTTGTATCTTATTTCGAGATCTGTGATCCTGTGTCATCAACCAACATCCAAATATTTGTACTTGCTAACTTTTTCTAAGAGCTGTCACCACAAGGGAGGAGAGGTTAGCTGGTGGTATTTTACAAATCAACATATATTTATTGTTGTATCTTATTTCGAGATCTGTGATCCCCTGTGTCATCAACCCAACATCAAATATTTGTACTTGCTAACTTTTTTCTAGAGCTGTCCACCACAAGGGAGGGAGAGGTTAGCTGGTGGTATTTTACAAATCAACATATATTTATTGTTGTATCTTATTTCGAGATCTGTGATCCCCTGTGTCATCAACCCAACATCCAAATGTTGTACTTGCTAACTTTTTCTAAGAGCTGTCCACCACAAGGGAGGAGAGGTTAGCTGGTGGTATTTTACAAATCAACATATATTTATTGTTGTATCTTATTTCGAGATCTGTGATCCTGTGTCATCAACCCAACATCCAAATGTTGTACTTGCTAACTTTTTCTAAGAGCTGTCCACCACAAGGGAGGGAGAGGTTAGCTGGTGGTATTTTACAAATCAACATATATTTATTGTTGTATCTTATTTCGAGATCTGTGATCCCCTGTGTCATCAACCCAACATCCAAATGTTGTACTTGCTAACTTTTTTCTAGAGCTGTCCACCACAAGGGAGGGAGAGGTTAGCTGGTGGTATTTTACAAATCAACATATATTTATTGTTGTATCTTATTTCGAGATCTGTGATCCTGTGTCATCAACCCAACATCCAAATGTTGTACTTGCTAACTTTTTCTAAGAGCTGTCCACCACAAGGAGGGAGAGGTTAGCTGGTGGTATTTTACAAATCAACATATATTTATTGTTGTATCTTATTTCGAGATCTGTGATCCCCTGTGTCATCAACCCAACATCAAATATTTGTACTTGCTAACTTTTTCTAAGAGCTGTCACCACAAGGGAGGGAGAGGTTAGCTGGTGGTATTTTACAAATCAACATATATTTATTGTTGTATCTTATTTCGAGATCTGTGATCCCCTGTGTGATCAACCCAACATCCAAATATTTGTACTTGCTAACTTTTTCTAAGAGCTGTCCACCACAAGGGAGGAGAGGTTAGCTGGTGGTATTTTACAAATCAACATATATTTATTGTTGTATCTTATTTCGAGATCTGTGATCCCCTGTGTCATCAACCCAACATCCAAATGTTGTACTTGCTAACTTTTTTCTAGAGCTGTCCACCACAAGGGAGGGAGAGGTTAGCTGGTGGTATTTTACAAATCAACATATATTTATTGTTGTATCTTATTTCGAGATCTGTGATCCCCTGTGTCATCAACCCAACATCCAAATGTTGTACTTGCTAACTTTTTCTAAGAGCTGTCCACCACAAGGGAGGGAGAGGTTAGCTGGTGGTATTTTACAAATCAACATATATTTATTGTTGTATCTTATTTCGAGATCTGTGATCCTGTGTCATCAACCCAACATCCAAATATTTGTACTTGCTAACTTTTTCTAAGAGCTGTCCACCACAAGGGAGGAGAGGTTAGCTGGTGGTATTTTACAAATCAACATATATTTATTGTTGTATCTTATTTCGAGATCTGTGATCCCCTGTGTCATCAACCCAACATCAAATATTTGTACTTGCTAACTTTTTCTAAGAGCTGTCCACCACAAGGAGGGAGAGGTTAGCTGGTGGTATTTTACAAATCAACATATATTTATTGTTGTATCTTATTTCGAGATCTGTGATCCCCTGTGTGATCAACCCAACATCAAATATTTGTACTTGCTAACTTTTTCTAAGAGCTGTCCACCACAAGGGAGGGAGAGGTTAGCTGGTGGTATTTTACAAATCAACATATATTTATTGTTGTATCTTATTTCGAGATCTGTGATCCCCTGTGTCATCAACCCAACATCAAATATTTGTACTTGCTAACTTTTTCTAAGAGCTGTCACCACAAGGGAGGAGAGGTTAGCTGGTGGTATTTTACAAATCAACATATATTTATTGTTGTATCTTATTTCGAGATCTGTGATCCCCTGTGTCATCAACCAACATCCAAATATTTGTACTTGCTAACTTTTTCTAAGAGCTGTCCACCACAAGGAGGGAGAGGTTAGCTGGTGGTATTTTACAAATCAACATATATTTATTGTTGTATCTTATTTCGAGATCTGTGATCCCCTGTGTGATCAACCCAACATCAAATATTTGTACTTGCTAACTTTTTCTAAGAGCTGTCCACCACAAGGGAGGAGAGGTTAGCTGGTGGTATTTTACAAATCAACATATATTTATTGTTGTATCTTATTTCGAGATCTGTGATCCCCTGTGTCATCAACCCAACATCCAAATATTTGTACTTGCTAACTTTTTCTAAGAGCTGTCCACCACAAGGGAGGGAGAGGTTAGCTGGTGGTATTTTACAAATCAACATATATTTCTTGGCATTGATGTTGAGACCGTACTTCGAACTGACATATTGGTCTTTATCTAGGATGATCTGAAGACCTTCTAACTTTAAAGCGAGTGAAACAGTATCATCATTTTCTGACACACTTTGGGTTAATAATGGATCGGACGACTTTTTCTATGCTGAATGAAAAGAGAAAGTTATATAAGAATATTTTTCTAGCATTCATCCTAGATGCTAAATAGGGTCTTGCTTCGTAGCCAACTATGGGTCAACATTGACTACTAATGGACTACGATTCAAAATAATATTAGGACCTTTTTGGACGATTTGAATAAATTAATAAAAAATATATAATCTTTGTTTCTAAGCTAACAACGCGAAAAAGGCGTCACAGAGAATACTGTTATTTATGAGTTATTATTTAATACCAGTAAAGTTAAAGAGTTACGTCGCAACTAGTTTCTAGGTGCAACATGAATGGGTCGGCCCGACTACGGAAGGAACACAGCCTCACAGAATACCAGCGTGGCACTTGTGGCGGCTCAATTTTATTTTTAAAGAATACTAGAATTTTTTTTTTAACATTTCCATTACCATTCCAAGTAAGCTTAAATGCTTGTGCTAGGAAATGAATCACGACAATTCGATGGCAGATTCGAATCTACCACCTTAAGTTTCGCAGACCGTACCCAAAACTATTAGGCTTTTGACGCTTTGCACAATACAATTAACAGTGGTAGAGCTACACTGCAGTTTGTTTTTAGCTGCAGAATGAATGGATCAGTTCGATCGATGTAAGACCACGCCCTCACAGAATATCAGCGTAAAATGGCAGTATAATATTGCTGTGTTTCGTCTGGTGAGTGCAGGGATCCGGAGACCTTTATTACTGGTGATGAGGCATTCTATCTCAGTCCTCAAGAGTGACAACGCATCTGCATTATGATTCCTTGTCAAGGATGAATGTAGATGTCATGGGCCGCAGGAATCACTTGCCATCAGGTGAACTGTGTTGTTACTTACAACCTTATAGAAAAAAAAATCACTATTCTGGTAGAAAACGGGGACTCTTGTTACGTTAGTATCGAGGCATTCCATCTCAGTCTTCTATCCATGTGCACATTTTTGAGTATATACATATGTACGCATTTATAGTCTGCAGTCATCATATACTATCTGGTTGACAAGAGAACAATTCATACATGATTTTTGAGAAACTTTAACCGTTTACGCAACACACACAACGGAAGATCTCAAAAGGAATATTTTTTCCGTTTTTGCAATATTTTTCAATGATGCACCGCACCTATTGATATTAGCGTGATCTTATATAGTCTATAACCTTCCCTGATACGTCTGACTATCCATGACATGACTATCCAACACAAAAATAATTGCATTTTTTCATAATGTTTGTACCCTTAGGCAGATTTTAGAGGATGCAATGGTAAGCAATGTACTGGTGATGGGTTGAAATGATGACAATGAACCATCTGAATTATAGATAGAAATAACGAGCTTCATGACTAATTATTACAATTAATAGTTCCATGTATTATATGATATTAGTAAATTATAGATAGAAATAACCAGCGACATGACTAATTATTACAATTAATAGTTCAAATTACCTAGAATTAATGTCAAACAAATCTACAGTAACGTTATCCTTATTATTGATAGTACTATCCATGTATACGTGTTATAGTATTATGTCTTGCTTTGGATAATTTAAGCCAATTTAGACAATTGAGCTGCACGTACGTTCACAGAGGGCAGGACGACCGAATACGATTTCGGAAAGATTATTTCCTGTTTGAATAGTTTTGTTGTCTGTTATATTTTATGTTGGTAAATTATTTAATGTATCTAAAATTTATGGTCGATATAATTTATCTATAATGATATCTAAAAAATTGAGGAATATATTTTAATATAAATATATACCTGGCTACCGCTACCCATGCGGACTGTATGTAATGAAGTGTGACTGTAGGATATTCTGTTTAAAAACTATTAAATAATAATAATAGCTACTTTATTATTGAAAATTCAGCTATTTAAAAAAGATGGAACTTGGTCTCATTTCTGTAGCTACTTCAACAACAGTTTGACAAAAAAAAATGACATTTACGTGAGATAATTTATACATATATTCAGCACGAGACGTAGTTGCTTCAATTGAAAGTAGAGATAAGAGAACGAATTTGGCATACAACCCTGATCACGGTTAGTAATGATGAGAGATTAACATCATTAGGCTTTTGTTTAGGATACGGTCTCCGAAACTAAAGATCATAGGTATCCGCTATTCGACTATTATCACGTACCACGTCCTAGCACAATCATTTAAACTTAGCTGGAGTGATTAACCGGAATTTTAGTTAATAGCACTGCTAACCAAGCATTTTTAGGCTTGGTTGAAATGGGTTACCGGATTGTTAGTAATGTTTAAAGCACAGACCGTCAAGAGTATTGTGACAACCTCCTAAATATTTACATAAATAAGTCCGTCTTAACTGAAGTGTAACGTCGTCTTTTACAATAACGGGGATGATAAAAGTGGAAACAGTTTAACTATTTGTAAACTATGGCTGTCGCCAATGATATTTGCATCTATTCTCAACAAAGATTCAAAATGCACATGCATCTTCAATCTTACCTGGGGGTCAACGGATCGGTCATACGAAACAAAGCAGCTTAATGCTGCTGTTCCACTTTGGGATTCTGTGAAGTCATGTTCTTTTCCTGGTCTAGATGACATATAAATTAACTGTAGCGTTAAATGACTGTAAAATCTTCTGTTAAAACTGTTAATATTTATTAATCAGTGTAAAGCTTAGAGCTCAACTTTGTGTATCGAATCTTGGGTGAAGAAATACAATTAAATACATGTTATTCTTCTCGTACACATCTGCATATTGATGAACTATCAAGGATGGTTATAGATAGCGGTGCAGATTTTACTTACCAACAATTCATTGCCATTAATATATCCTTTGTTACCTTGATTTGATACAAAAGATTTTTTCCATAGAATGGTAAGTGATTACCGCCTCCCATGAACAACTGCAACAACAGAGGAGTCGCAAATGCATTGCCGGCCTTTAAGAAAGGTGTAGGCTTTTTTCTTGAAGATACCTGAGCCTTATCGGTCCTGAAATACCGCTGGCAACAGCTGATTCCACAGAAGAGTTGTGCGTGGCAGAAAATTTCGCGTAAAGCGTCATTCATCCTTGACAAGGAATCACAATGCAAATACGTTGTCACTCTTGAGAACTGAGATGGAATGCCTCGATTCAAATAACAAAGGTCTCCGGATCCCTGCACTCACCAAAAGAACCACACCAACATTGTGCTGCTATTTCACGCTGGTGTTCTGTGAGGGCGTGGTACTACCCCGGTCGAGCTGACCCCTTCATTCTGCGGCTAGAAACAAACTGCAATGTAGCTCTACCACTGTCAAAATTATTATTATTATTATTAGTGTGTATTGGCTGAGAATCAAATCTTGGACGCACCGCATGGAGCCAGTTATTCCGACTACTACGTTACATGTTTTTTGTAAGTCAAGTGTGGAGACATTGCCAAGCTCTTGACCTAATAATAAACTATTAATAACATTTTGCTAAAGTAAGAGCAGATTAAAAAAAAAACACCTTTGATGCCAAGAATTTAGGAGCGGACGATTTTATCTAGTGGTATTTTAAAAAATAGAGCAATAACTCCTTTGTCGTTTTTGTAGTGGCACCTTTGCCAAACATTTCGGGGCGTTGCCCCGCTTTCCAGAAATACGAAGGTAGGAAATATACATATATGTACACACATACATATTATGTTATTACTAGATAACATCAATTATAGTAGTAGTATATAATATAGCGCCATAAGCGTAACACACAAACACACAGACACACTTCTCATGCAGCGTGAAGGACACGGAACATACATATGTACAACACACACGACCGAACACCGCTTTATTTCATATGTTCATACTTAATTAATGTTCCATTTGCGCCGCATACAGTTGGGTCCAGGAAACGCTCAAACACATCGGCTACTGCACCAGCACCGGCTGTCCATGAGTAGCCCCTCCTCGCTGAGGACACTCCCTTTACTTCTCCAGGTAATACACACCTGAAGACGAGTAGAAGCCAAGAAATCCATATAGGTTCCTCTTAGCCGTACCGTAGTTGATCAAGTCAATGTTACTAGGTTATTAAAAGTAAGAAGTTTTAAATCCAATAACAGAAAGTCTAAGGCCTAAATCTATAACCTCTAGAGTTAGACTATGAGTGCTACGTCGTCGACTTCATTGATTCTAACATTCGAATGGTGACAAACGAGCACACAGTTAATCTATGATAAGTGATTCTGCCACCTTATGACATCCATATTAATGCACGATTAGGAGGAATCATAATGCATATGTGTTTTGGTTCTAAGGACGAATATGTCTTTTCTAGTGATTAAGGAATCCGGGGAAACAATAAGGAACTTTATCTCATTCTTAAGGCATAAGAACACAGGTTTTAAGTAATTGTCGATAATGCATTCGTGTTGCAATCGCGTACCATCAAGTGAACTTGTTATTTATTTATATAACTTTTATGTACACAAAGCATTTATATAACGGAAGTAATATAGGAAAGGTATGGTACAAAGGCGCAACTTATTTGACAATTAAAATCTCATCCAGCAGGCCTGGTGTTGGACATATTATCGGGGGAAAAAAACATGGTGTACTCACAAAAAAAAATAGAGAAAAAATAGTATTAATAATAATAATAATATATACCTTTAATATTAAAAAAAATTAGAACTCGAAAAAACGATATCGATATCTTGGATGAAAAGACAACTATACGGTCGACATTTAACAGTTAGATCCGTAAATATAAGGCTGTTATTACACGTTCGTGGATGGCTACTAGATCTCGTTTGACTAGTATGATGTAGTCAGTGTGATTCTCATCCCTTATTAAGACGGACAGTTAAGTCTAGTTCACAAGAAATTTATTGTATGCTAATGAACGTTTTTTGTGTTACGTTTGGTGTGAGCAAGTTTACATAGCTTCTGCTATTCATACTAATTCATTGGGGGGTTAAAAATCAACACTATTAAATTTTAGGGGAAGTAAAATGGTATAGATATATATTTAATATCATTTATGTCTTAATTATTATAAGTCAATCGTATATTTTCAAATGATATGTAAAATATAATATATATATTTTACATATCATTTGTAATATAATAAATAAAAGAAAATTGCCTTATGGTACTACAAATGATCCTTTTCTTGACCGCGTCTCGTAAACTGTTTCGCTCTTGTTTGTTGTGAGATAAATCCACAAGTCAGTATTTTGCGATGTCGCGTTTTGCAATAATTTGAAAAATTATTAATCCATTATTGTATGAAAAATCCCCTTCTATACGGAAGGCCAAAACAATGGTTTCTTAACCCAACTATCGGCATATAGCTGAGCCGACGTATAATTTTAGCATCGCATCATTCACGGAACTACTTTATATTGTTGTACTTGGTTTTTGTTTGTGCATTTTACTTAATGTCTTTTTATGTATTCCATTTTAAAATGTATGTTATTTTGTGAACGTTGATGCTAATAAAAGTATATCTATGTGTAAATTAGAGGTACACTTACACTTTACTTAACTAGTGCTTGACGATTCTACCTGGATGTTAAAAGGTTATGCAGATGTCGATAGTAAAGTTCTCTAGCTTAGAAATAGCCTAGTCACTATTCTCTTGATAACACACATATACGCACGGAAAGATGTCAATGGACAGAAGCTTTACTCGTATAACATCTCCCAATAGCGTCTCCTTTAAAATATCAACAGGCAGATTATATTATGCTCCTGTGCTCAAGGCTAAGTCAATATATTTTAACTGTACCTAGTCACCAGTTAGCCTCTAACTTCCGTTAGAGTCCATATTGAGTTCAAAACTGCAAGTAGGTATTTTTCTGCGCCGATCTACATTAAATAGAAGTATTTCTCGTGCTTTATAGAAATACACCTTTACGAGAACTCCAAGTTTTCTCGTGGTTGTTTTCGCCTTAAACTAAATGGACAGCTTAATGTTCAGGTCCGATTAAATTTCCATTCCTAATAACTGAAGGCGGTCGATGTGTTCCAGAAATAAATTCCGGAAAGAACAAGCCAAGGTCTGGATTATGTTTTCGCAATATCAAATATGATTTATCGTACTCGGTAAAGTGAGATCGAGAGAGTGGTGCTGTGTTTGCGCATATAATTATAGTCTACATATTGCGGAGATGACAGCTTGGTAAATTTTAAGTAAACAACATTCATCATATTTTAATAGAAAAAAAGAGATTCTGAAGGTTGTTTTTAAATATTTTGACATAAAACCTAAACTTTCATTCATTTACGAAATTTGTGCGGTTGCCCGGATAATTTCAGGATCTAAGTGTGGTTTAATAGAATGTTTGTCGTGATTATTACTGGTAACGAAGCATTACATCTCAATCCTCATGGGTAACAACGCATCTGCATTATGATTCCTTGTCAAAGACGAATGTCGATGTCATGGGCCGCAGGAATCACTTGCCATCAGGTGAACTGTATGTCGTTTGTTACTCTCAACGTAATAATAATGATTAAAAAAAAGATGTGATAATGATATCCTTCTGAAAGATTTCAATTACGCCGACGTTGTTATTACCAGGACTTTGCAGAATTTATTAAAGTTCTTTTTCAAAACATTCGCATAAACACGGCGACCCTCAGGCATTACATCACACTCGTACTCCAAAACCAATAATTTCTCTAATAGAAGGAATCTAATCAAAGACCAGCGACGCAGCAGTCCTATAGTCTAACCACTACGCCACGCGGACGCATTAGATGTATATGTAATGGACAACATAGCATTGTCGAAGAAACACGACAATGACCTTAGCGGAAACTATTGTCACGCCCGCAGCTACGCACAATGCCCTCTAGTTGCCGACACAAATATATACTGATAAATGACAATTAGCAAGTCTTTTATACAGCAAAGAAAGAAGTTAGTAAATAGAACGTGAAATTGTGTAAAATTCCTTGTAGATAGATGGTTTTTAACTTCATTGATGCCCAAATTACACTTTTGAATAGTTTGATCATTTCGTATTTGTATTTTACCATCGTGGACTACAGAAAAGTGTATTATAGAAATCTTCTCTTGGGTATACTGCATAAATTGGCAAAGTGGTGCGAGAAGTCTGGTATACGTTACGCTATAAAGATTTGTTATGAGAAATAAGGGTTTAGCACTAATAAAGTTGAAGTATATAAGAATAAGAATAATACCTATGGTAATAAATCACATTACTTTAATTAATTATATTAAATAAAGAAAGCTTGAAGATGTAGTTTTCACTGCCCTATCATCAAAAAAAAATGTGGACACACATATATAGATATTATAGATTTACTGCCTTTCCATATTCTTTATATCTAAGGACCGTAAGGTTGTAATTATAAGTGTACTCAAAGTGATTTGATTTATTGTATTCCCTAACTTATCGCTCAAAAAATCGGTCTTTGATTTTTTTTCTTATCACATGACAATGTAACACTGACCAGTAACGTAATTTACATCACTCCCCATAAAAGTAATACGCGCATGATATAAAAACCGTGGGCACAAGTGGATGCTCTATTTAACCCATTGTGGCAGTATGGGCTAGTCTGGCGATGAGTCAAGTGCAGGAGCAGTCGTCTGGAACGCGCCTCACTACATAGTCCGCACGTGGTGCCACCACACGTGTGCGTTGGCGCACCTCGTCACTCTCATCCAGAGACTACGCTCGAGTGTGCCCGTGCCTTTAGCTAAAAGCTTAGACTCTAGCCGACCATCCGTATAGCAAAATGATGCGCGTTCAGTGTTTTACGTTATAGTGTTTGTGAAGATTTTACGAATAATGGAATTCACTTACATATAAGTAAGTATTGATGTTTTTTATTTGCTAAATAAAAATCTAACCGCCATTTTATATAATAGCCTTGATGTACTAGGTTGATTATATTATGCTCCTGTGCTCAAGGCTAAGTCAATAGATTTTAACTGTACCTAGTCACCAGTTAGCCTCTAACTTCCGTTAGAGTCCATATTGAGTTCAAAACTGCAAGTAGGTATTTTTCTGCGCCGATCTACATTAAATAGAAGTATTTCTCGTGCTTTATAGAAATACACCTTTACGAGAACTCCAAGTTTTCTCGTGGTTGTTTTCGCCTTAAACTAAATGGACAGCTTAATGTTCAGGTCCGATTAAATTTCCATTCCTAATAACTGAAGGCGGTCGATGTGTTCCAGAAATAAATTCCGGAAAGAACAAGCCAAGGTCTGGATTATGTTTTCGCAATATCAAATATGATTTATCGTACTCGGTAAAGTGAGATCGAGAGAGTGGTGCTGTGTTTGCGCTTATAATTATAGTCTACATATTGCGGAGATGACAGCTTCGTGAATTTTTAGTAAACAACATTCATCATATTTTTATAAAAAAAAGAGATTCTGAAGGTTGTTTTTAAATATTTTGACATAAAACCTAAACTTTCATTCATTTACGAAATTTTTGCGGTTGCCCGGATAATTTCAGGATCTAAGTGTGGTTTTATAGAATGTTTGTCGTGATTATTACTGGTAACGAAGCATTACATCTCAATTCTCATGGGTAACAAGACATCTGCATTATGATTCCTTGTCAAAGACGAATGTCGATGTCATGGGCCGCAGGAATCACTTGCCATCAGGTGAACTGTATGTCGTTTGTTACTCTCAACGTAATAATAATAATTAAAAAAAAGATGTGATAATGATATCCTTCTGAAAGATTTCAATTACGCCGACGTTGTTATTACCAGGACTTTGCAGAATTTATTAAAGTTCTTTTTCAAAACATTCGCATAAACACGGCGACCCTCAGGCATTACATCACACTCGTACTCCAAAACCAATAATTTCTCTAATAGAAGGAATCTAATCAAAGACCAGCGACGCAGCAGTCCTATAGTCTAACCACTACGCCACGCGGACGCATTAGATGTATATGTAATGGACAACATAGCATTGTCGAAGAAACACGACAATGACCTTAGCGGAAACTATTGTCACGCCCGCAGCTACGCACAATGCCCTCTAGTTGCCGACACAAATAAATACTGATAAATGACAATTAGCAAGTCTTTTATACAGCAAAGAAGGAAGTTAGTAAATAGAACGTGAAATTGTGTAAAATTCCTTGTAGATAGATGGTTTTTAACTTCATTGATGCCCAAATTACACTTTTGAATAGTTTGATCATTTCGTATTTGTATTTTACCATCGTGGACTACAGAAAAGTGTATTATAGAAATCTTCTCTTGGGTATACTGCATAAATTGGCAAAGTGGTGCGAGAAGTCTGGTATACGTTACGCTATAAAGATTTGTTATGAGAAATAAGGGTTTGGCACTAATAAAGTTGAAGTATATAAGAATAAGAATAATACCTATGGTAATAAATCACATTACTTTAATTAATTATATTAAATAAAGAAAGCTTGAAGATGTAGTTTTCACTGCCCTATCATCAAAAAAAAATGTGGACACACATATATAGATATTATAGATTTACTGCCTTTCCATATTCTTTATATCTAAGGACCGTAAGGTTGTAATTATAAGTGTACTCAAAGTGATTTGATTTATTGTATTCCCTAACTTATCGCTCAAAAATCGGTCTTTGATTTTTTCTTATCACATGACAATGTAACACTGACCAGTAACGTAATTTACATCACTCCCCATAAAAGTAATACGCGCATGATATAAAAACCGTGGGCACAAGTGGATGCTCTATTTAACCCATTGTGGCAGTATGGGCTAGTCTGGCGATGAGTCAAGTGCAGGAGCAGTCGTCTGGAACGCGCCTCACTACATAGTCCGCACGTGGTGCCACCACACGTGTGCGTTGGCGCACCTCGTCACTCTCATCCAGAGACTACGCTCGAGTGTGCCCGTGCCTTTAGCTAAAAGCTTAGACTCTAGCCGACCATCCGTATAGCAAAATGATGCGCGTTCAGTGTTTTACGTTATAGTGTTTGTGAAGATTTTACGAATAATGGAATTCACTTACATATAAGTAAGTATTGATGTTTTTTATTTGCTAAATAAAAAATCTAACCGCCATTTTATATAATAGCCTTGATGTACTAGGTTGATTATATTATCGTCTTTTATATTCTTTGTAAGTGTATTTTTAATATAAAATATATATACTAAAATATAGAAATAAAATTTCAACTTACTATATATATTAGTCTTATCTTATCTATACCGTTGTGAAATGAAACCTTTCAAGTCCAAATAAATATATTAATATAGTGGAGTATAATAAATGACGAGATCTAATAAATACTTCTTGTTAAGTTTAAGTCACGAATAAAAATCTTCGGAATACAAACGTTAAAGAGAAAGGGGTTCCCATTTATTTTGGTTAAAAGTTTAAAACCATAAGACCTACATGTTCAACGAAGCGCCAATAACAAAGTTTTCTGTTTGATGAAACGTTCATTCATAGATACACATAGATAATGAATTGAAACAAAATTTGTTCAAATGCTTCTCGTACTTGGACGAGTTTCATATATTAGATAATGATCTCAATTCATATTTAATTTTACTTAATCCATATATTTTTAGAATATTTTAATACTCAAAATAGTAATTTCCACTTACCAGGATTTCATATTTCTGTTTACGTGCATTTTTTAAACTATTGATCAAATATTAGCATGAAGAGATTCTTGTTACTTTGTATTAAACTATATTTGTTAAACTAGTATGTAAAATCCTTTAATATGAACGCTTACTATTAATTTTAAAATACCTGTACGTAGTAACGTGGTAGTTTTATTTTGTAGACGATTATAAACAACGTGTTCGAAACTAAATATAATAGCAATGGTTTTGTTCGTAAAGTGCAAGTGAATTTCGTTTTAAAGTTTATTTATGTTATATAAAAATAACTTATCGATGTATATAACTGCAGATGAGTCTTAGCTAGCTTTACGGTTGCGGTCTCTGAAATTTTATTATCACTGTCGATCGATTTAGTTAACATCCGAATCGACGTTTGAGTCGAGAACGTAGTTTTACAATATAAGGCAAGTATTTTCTAAAAATTTGTTAGTCAATTAAATCAGTTGATTCATAATCTGCCATTAAAGGGAGCGAAGTTTTCTCTGGCATTGTGCCAAGCCAAAAGTGTTGGATTGTTTAAGTTTAAAAAAGATGTAGGGCAGCTGTCGTTCAGATGCCAGTAGTTGCTAATTTTGGTGCATATTACTGCTTCCTTTTTCTTACTGTTATGTGTGAACATTTTTACTGCTGAATGAAACTTTATACAAAACCTGTAAGAGGTAAGTAATAATGTAATATATTAGTATAATGTATTGTATTTGTGTGTGTATATTGTATTTTTCGGATATTATAAGTGGACTCCAGGAATCACAAACGTGTGATTCCTGTGGTCCATACAACCACCATTCGTCACTAACCAGGAGTTATAACACGCGTTGTCACTAAGGTGGAAAGTGGCTCATCGTCATAATAAAAGTTGAAGTATATAAGAATAAGAATAATACCTATGGTAATAAATCACATTACTTTAATTAATTATATTAAATAAAGAAAGCTTGAAGATGTAGTTTTCACTGCCCTATCATCAAAAAAATGTGGACACACATATATAGATATTATAGATTTACTGCCTTTCCATATTCTTTATATCTAAGGACCGTAAGGTTGTAATTATAAGTGTACTCAAAGTGATTTGATTTATTGTATTCCCTAACTTATCGCTCAAAAATCGGTCTTTGATTTTTTCTTATCACATGACAATGTAACACTGACCAGTAACGTAATTTACATCACTCCCCATAAAAGTAATACGCGCATGATATAAAAACCGTGGGCACAAGTGGATGCTCTATTTAACCCATTGTGGCAGTATGGGCTAGTCTGGCGATGAGTCAAGTGCAGGAGCAGTCGTCTGGAACGCGCCTCACTACATAGTCCGCACGTGGTGCCACCACACGTGTGCGTTGGCGCACCTCGTCACTCTCATCCAGAGACTACGCTCGAGTGTGCCCGTGCCTTTAGCTAAAAGCTTAGACTCTAGCCGACCATCCGTATAGCAAAATGATGCGCGTTCAGTGTTTTACGTTATAGTGTTTGTGAAGATTTTACGAATAATGGAATTCACTTACATATAAGTAAGTATTGATGTTTTTTATTTGCTAAATAAAAAATCTAACCGCCATTTTATTTAATAGCCTTGATGTACTAGGTTGATTATATTATCGTCTTTTATATTCTTTGTAAGTGTATTTTTAATATACAATATATATACTAAAATATAGAAATAAAATTTCAACTTACTATATATATTAGTCTTATCTTATCTATACCGTTGTGAAATGAAACCTTTCAAGTCCAAATAAATATATTAATATAGTGGAGTATAATAAATAACGAGATCTAATAAATACTTCTTGTTAAGTTTAAGTCACGAATAAAAATCTTCGGAATACAAACGTTAAAGAGAAAGGGGTTCCCATTTATTTTGGTTAAAAGTTTAAAACCATAAGACCTACATGTTCAACGAAGCGCCAATAACAAAGTTTTCTGTTTGATGAAATGTTCATTCATAGATACACATAGATAATGAATTGAAACAAAAGCTGTTCAAATGCTTCTCGTACTTGGACGAGTTTCATATATTAGATAATGATCTCAATTCATATTTAATTTTACTTAATCCATATATTTTTAGAATATTTTAATACTCAAAATAGTAATTTCCACTTACCAGGATTTCATATTTCTGTTTACGTGCATTTTTTAAACTATTGATCAAATATTAGCATGAAGAGATTCTTGTTACTTTGTATTAAACTATATTTGTTAAACTAGTATGTAAAATCCTTTAATATGAACGCTTACTATTAATTTTAAAAATACACCTTGTGAGCATATGCCTCGTGTTATCTTCTTTGAACCAAAGAACAGTTGTCTGTAATCGGTCGCCTTTATTAAATCTCTAAATTAACGTGCTCGGATGATTCATGGAACGATCCGACCGACTTTGTACATGTAGTGACGTTCTGAAAATAAACATCTTCGCTTATCTTTTTCTCCTTATCACTTTATCAATCTGACTATCCTATAAAATTATTTTAAAATACCTGTACGTAGTAACGTGGTAGTTTTATTTTGTAGACGATTATAAACAACGTGTTCGAAACTAAATATAATAGCAATGGTTTTGTTCGTAAAGTGCAAGTGAATTTCGTTTTAAAGTTTATTTATGTTATATAAAAATAACTTATCGATGTATATAACTGCAGATGAGTCTTAGCTAGCTTTACGGTTGCGGTCTCTGAAATTTTATTATCACTGTCGATCGATTTAGTTAACATCCGAATCGACGTTTGAGTCGAGAACGTAGTTTTACAATATAAGGCAAGTATTTTCTAAAAATTTGTTAGTCAATTAAATCAGTTGATTCATAATCTGCCATTAAAGGGAGCGAAGTTTTCTCTGGCATTGTGCCAAGCCAAAAGTGTTGGATTGTTTAAGTTTAAAAAAGATGTAGGGCAGCTGTCGTTCAGATGCCAGTAGTTGCTAATTTTGGTGCATATTACTGCTTCCTTTTTCTTACTGTTATGTGTGAACATTTTTACTGCTGAATGAAACTTTATACAAAACCTGTAAGAGGTAAGTAATAATGTAATATATTAGTATAATGTATTGTATTTGTGTGTGTATATTGTATTTTTCGGATATTATAAGTGGACTCCAGGAATCACAAACGTGTGATTCCTGTGGTCCATACAACCACCATTCGTCACTAACCAGGAGTTATAACACGCGTTGTCACTAAGGTGGAAAGTGGCTCATCGTCATAATAAAGTTGTCCGGTTTCTTATTAGGGGCAACAGTGCCTAAGATACCCCTATTTTACGATAGTGTTCTGCCAAAGTGTGGTCTTTTCACGCTCGTACTTTCCTATTCGTAATAAAGCTAGTACATAAGTACGTCATAGCTCTACGACGTGTTAAAAGATTATAACTAAGTGAAAAGCCTATAAGATTTCATTATAGCAAATGGGACAACCGAACAATTGCTTTATCTCAAGGAAGGTTATCACCGCAGCCAATGCATTCTCCTTCTCGGGAACCTTTGTGCTGGTTACCTATTGATAAAGGTCTCGGCTAACTGCACTAAGTGCTATGCCAACTTTAAACCCGTGAAGGTGTAAAAGCCGTCGGGCTATCTTCGGCTTTTACAGCTTCCTAGAAGCCTAAATTATTCCGTCAGAAGTAACAAACCGAGCTGAGGTTCGACCCTCTCGGGCACCGTCGAGTCAGTTTTTTTCGCGCCCAGGGTAATGGTCCAAGCCGAGGCTCCCTCTCGGGATCCCTTGTGCTGGTTACCCATTAATAAAGGTCTCGGCTGAGTGCCCTTAGACTCGGCCACCTATCAACCTGGTTAAGCTGTAAAAGTCGTCGTGCTAACAACATCCATATTCAGCCATAAAAAAAATTGTCTATAAAAACAAAAGCCCATGCATTTGTTTATTCATTTATTTTTTAATTTTAATGATATCCCCCTGGTCGAACTCTACCACTATTATACCGTCTGGTTGTTACTAGATGATATCAATTGCATATCGCAGAATATATTATAGGCCGTAAACATCTGAGAAACTCACTTCTCCTTCCATTCTCTAGTTCAATGAAATGCTTGTGCAAATACTTTTCCATAAAGGCGGGCAACGCATTTGCGACTCCTCTGGTATTGCGGATGTTCATGGGCGGCGGTGATCACTTACCATCAGGTGGGCTATGCTCGTTTGCCGCCTATACTATAAAAAAAAAAAATTAAAAAATAAAATAAAACTAAAATAAATAAAATAAAATGAGATTAGATTAAATTAAACGAAATAAAATAAAATAAAATTATGGTAATATGTTATATTTGTTATTATATTTATAACAAATAAATTATAATTATTATAATTATTACTTTCTTTTATTACATTGGGAGTAACAACGAGAACATAAATTACATACATATACTTGACAAGCAATCATAATGAGATACGTTGGCAACCTTGAGGACTGAGATGGAATGTCTCGGCACCGGTAATAACAGCATTCACCAGACGACACTCAGGAGCGTTATGCTGCCATTACACGCTAGTATCCTGCGAGGGCGTGGGCCTACCCCAGTCGAGCCGCCATGCATTGTGCAGCTTTAACAAACTGCAGCGTAGGTCCACTGTTAAAATATAAACAATAGGATATGGAATTTAAAATTTAACGTCTAAGGACGTGTACTAATGCTTCGACAAGGGTAGGTCAATGGTCTCACTTTTATTAGGCATGTAATTGTTTATGGGTTACAGATATTATTCCCTACTCAACGCCCCCGCTCGCGAGGCTGTTACGCTGAAGCTGTAGCGGTCAAAAGAACAACAGCATCACACAAACTTCAAAAAAAAAAATATTCCTCATCAGAACACAGGTGTATTTGTTTTATTCCTTCATATAAAAGGGATGAGCTTCTTTTCGTTGCGACTATAACAGTGTACGTATGTTCAGGATAATGATATGATGGTAACTAAAAAAAATCAAAGATAAAGACGGTAGTTAGTGGTTATATGATTTATTTTTTTCGGGCTGATGGCCGCTGTTGGCCCGAAAGCTTTTACAGTTTCGCCGGGTTGAAGGGTGACCGAGCGCTAATAGTGTTCAGTCAAGACCTCAATTAGTGGGTAACCAGCACAAACCAGCACAAAAAGAGCCGAGGCTCCTTCTGGACCGTTACCCTGTTCCGCGAGAGCGTCTGACTCGAGGGTGCCCGAGAGGGTAGAACATCGGCTCGGTCAGTTGCTTCTGACTAAGAATTATCTACATTAATATCACTATTATTATTATTGGCTATGCGTAGGCGCTGGGGAAGAAGTGGCGCAAGAAACTCCAGCGACGCTTCTATCTGTATTGACTGGAGAGAACCGGCCCGTAACATGGCTAATAACCTTGATTGCGACGCCCTCGCCATCGGCGGGGTTCGTATGAGGGTATATTGTACGTGTATAGTGTTTTATGTAGGGCTTGGGCCTGGTGGTCGCGTCGTCGGGGTCGTCGAGGGCGCGCTTCGGTTTCCTTCGGACGCGGATGAGTCTATGATTCACGATGGGATTGTAAGTGGCGGCACTGACAATTAAGGGGTTTGGGTGTGTGACGGCAGAGTCGAAATATCGGCGGGAAGCCTGCTTCAGGCACTGAGCTATGGTCAGCAGCTTAAGATCTATGTGTAGATTTTCATTACGCAAGAACCACGGCGCACCGGTGGCCTTGCGCATGAAACGATTATGTATTACTTGAAGTCGGTGAATGTGACGCGGGAAGGCATGCGCAAAGACGGGGCTTGCGATGTCATTATGGGTCGAATGCACGCTTTGTATAGCATAATTTTATCACGCAGGGACATTTTGCTATTTTTATCGAGTAACGGGTGCAAACGACCTAGGGCGAACGCTGCTCGATTCCGTCTGCGGTTGATATGCGAACCGAAGGTGAGCCATTCATCTATAGTGACACCTAAGTATTTGATTGTCTTTTCAGGGGATTGGACAATCAAATAGTTCTATGGTTGGGAGATGCGGAGTTTAGTTGCGCCGAGAAAAGTACATGGCTGAACTTTTGGTGGAATTAACCTCGATCCTCCATTTCCGAAACCATTTCCCTCGACGCGGTACCGAATGGTGCGATTGCCGAGAAAGTCACGTACGATTAGAACGAGTTGATTTGGCACACCGAGCTCATATAGTTTGTATATGAGCCCGTTGTGACTGACAGACTGCGAAAATTTTGCGTAATAATTAACAGTAAACAGAAAAAATAAAAATAAGTATAAAAATATAATATTTAACTAAAACAATTAATTTTTATAGCGCTACCTGAGTTCAATACTGGCACCAATCAATGTTAACGTAAATTTTGAGTGCTTATTCAACGCGTGGTCGAAGGTGAAGAAAAACATGGTATTGCTCCAGATTGTATGAAAAAAATCCTTGAACAGAAATGATTTCTGTAAACTTGCAACTCGATTGCACATATCTTATAGTGGTAGAGCCATGCTTGTGCTAGTTTTTAGCTGAGGTACGAATGTGTCGGCTTTTCTGGGCGAAGGTCATGTCGTCACAGGTTACGCATGTGCTTCATTAATCTATAAATCTTTGTTGAATATAGTACTTGAAGTAGGTGTTTGTTAATTGAATTCCTCTTTTACCGTCATTGTTGTTCGTTTGATTTAAACTAAAACTAGCTACACAAAAAAAGGCCAGAACTAAACAGGGAAGTTTAAAGAAGACGTCTTTAGGCTCCTCAGCTGAGTTCTAATGAGCCTTTACTGAAACTGACCCTCGGACTTCATATCGAGATTTTGATAGATTTATCTATCTATATATGTATATATATATATATATATATATATATATATATATATATATATATATATATATATATGTATATATATATATATATAAACCTGCTAAAATTTTGAAATGAAATCGTAGTATATTAGGAATCGTGAATTTGATCAGAACGCAGGACAAAAAATATCGAAATATGCTATTGTGCAAATACAAGAATATTGTGTTTAATAGATATAAGGCTACACACGGTACAGACGGATGTGGAAGGTATCCCGCTAATTCTTTTCGGAAGGACGTAATTCACCCGACCGATGCTAGAAATCGCGATTAGCGCATCCTCTAGAGGCAATCGGCGGAACGAGAAGGTTTACGTTCGCTCGACAACTGCAACACTATATATTTATACTTATTGAAAATTAATATAGGGTCAATAGATTCGCATCGAATCACTTTTGTGTGTGTACATACAGATATGTACGATTCACACAGTTTTTTTACGTTACAGAATATCAAGGTGATATTAGAACCGGCTGGTTTGGACACATTTCAACTGACAAGTAAGTGATTCCGACAGCCTGTGATAGCCATATTTTTCCTTGATCGGTAAACATATTTCAGATGCGATGTAGCTCATGAGGATTATGTTGAAAGGCCCCGTCGCGTGGGCTCTGGTTGCTTTTTCACCACACTTTTTTTTTATTACAACATAGTGACAAACGAGCATACAGTTCATCTGATGGTAAGTGACTCCTGCAGCTCATGACATCTACACTCACCCTAGACAAGGAATTATAATGCCGATGCGATGTCACCCTTGACGACTGAGGTGGAATGCCTCATCGCCACTAATTAAGGTCTCCGTATCCCTACACTCACCAGACGAAACACAGCAGCACTATGCTGCTATTTCACGCTGGTATTCTGTGAGGGCGTGGTCCTGCCCAGGCCGAGCTGACCCATTCATTCTGCAACACACTGTAGCATAGCTCTACCACTGTTATCTGACTCGAGGGTGCCCAAGAGGGCCGAACTTCGGCTCAGTCAGTTGCTCCTGACTAAGGATTATCAATTAATAGCGATATTATTATTAGCTATCTGTACCACCACTTCAGAATGCGTGGGCGCTGGAGAAGAAGTGGTGCAAGAAACTACAGAGACGCTTCCATCATTATTGTCTGGTGAGAACCAGCCTGTGACATGGCGGTATCGCATATAATGTTGTGCGCCGCCCTAGCATGTGTATATATATATATATATATATATATAGTCTATGTAATACATGAAAGAAGATTTTCGATGAAATTTCAGATGCAGTGACATAAAACAGCCAGATGCGAGAACCAATTTGTAAAACAAATAGTTTCCTTGAATGAGAATTGGACCCGGGATTAGCGACTTTTGTTCTTTAAACTTTAACCCACTCGGTTTTAGAGACTCACTGACTGACTTTCACTGACAATCACAATGGAGATACATTGTCACCTCTCAGAATTAATGTAATGCCTCATATCTAACTGGTGTTACTTGACCTTTTCTTTTTTGATATCTTCAAGATACCCCACCCCGCCTTCTGCGGGAAGGCATTTTAGGCATGTAATCATCATAATATATTACCTGTACTATAATTTTCATTGTCGTACCGTATTGATTGAAGGATATCGTTTTATATACTTGACATATTAATTGTTATCGATACTCGTTTTAGTTGCATATCGATAATTTATTATATTGTAAATATTACAAACTTGTTTAAAATATCTTTCTATTAACGGAAAAATTATGTTAATTGTCATTTCCAACTCAATTCGTATTAACAAAGTAATCCCTTTCCGTGTTACAATGTCTTATAATTTAAGTCTAAAATAATAATATTAATTTGATTAAAAATGTAAAAAAAAAAGAAATTAAAGAATTTAGAATTAGAGATCAGGTTAGAAACCGGAGACTAGTGTTTTAAAATAAGCAATTATGTTTTTAACTAAATATATTCTTTTATTATTTTTTAAAATATGCTTTAATTTTTTAGCCCGTTGTTAAAAATCAACCAGTAAAAGGAATGTTTACCCTACAGCGCTTAGCACATAGTAAACGAAATCGTGAAAATTTGACTTTTTTCTTTATTGCCTACGCTTCCTATTGAAGTCATTCGTAAAGGTATAGTAGTCTAGAAAATCAAAAGGTGTACTTGGTGTACTTTTGATAGTGTCATTGATTTGGATGGATTTAAACCAAACATAATATACATTAGCATAAATAACGTAAGAATTACTTACTTTTACGTAGTTTTGGTTAATTTGTTTAATTATAAGTTTTTGTTTTTTTTTGTTACAGTAACAATCTTCGCTGCGTAACTTGGAACGGACTATCCGTAAGACCCGAAAAGCTATAAAATAATTAATTTGGTCATTACTAAGACAAAGACAAGACAATGCCAGAAATAGGGCCAATGATGCGTGCGCTCGAGTTGCAACGTCTGATCGAAAACAAAGTGTCCGAATGGCGGGAGAGGTCAGCCCGGGTCGCGGGCGTTAGCGTCGCGGACTCTTATCAGCAACCACTCCACTTCAAGAGACACACTAACAGGCGCAAAAACAACACTGAAATAAACAGAATTATCGCAAAGTACTCAAAAACATACAAAACGGCCGATACACATAACGTGCTACAGCAGAACACCGAACACCCGACGCGGCCTGCTAGACACAAGAAGGTTTTCTCTAAACTAAAATCGTCGAAAAGTGAAGACAATCTCTTCAATGTGAGCACAATGGAGGTTCATGCCGAACCTAACGCAGAAATCAAACCACCGCCAAGATTTAACCGAACCAAATACAATGCCAAAAGTTGCGAGGACATCACGGCGTTCGTTGACTTCGATCACGCGATGAAAAGCAAAAATTTTCAAGAGAACAGCATACTAAATGCGAAGATCGTCAAAGCGCGACCGAAATTACACAGCATTGGCGAAGACGTATTCGACGTATCCGAATTCAAGGATAGTGGTGTAGAATTGCGACATAAAGGAAATTTTGCAACGTCAACCCCTTTGTCCAAACGACGGACATGCCCACCGTGTGATACTGTGTCAATGATCAGTTTTGATAAGTGCACTAAATACTCGTTTAGTGATGGTGATAAACTTAGAAAAGGCAGTTCAGTGCCTGACATGTTGAGTGATAACACTTTAAAGTTAGGTGAACAAACCGGTGACTCGAAAAGTTTATACGGTTACGGTAAGAAAGGGTGGAAACTTTTGAAGCCTCACTTTCGTAGAGGAACACTGGACTGTATACTTCGATGGCGTGGGAAAAAACCGCAACCGACACAAACCAAGTAAGTTATATTTGACATTTTTTTTTATTCCATTAAGAGCAACAAACGTGCACACAGTTCACCTGTTAGCAAGTGATTCCTACGGCCCACGATATCTACATTCATCCTTGACGAGGAATCATAATGCAGATGCGTTGTCATCCTTGTCTACTCAGTTGGAATGCCTCGTCAACAGTAATAGAGGTCTCCGGATCCGATCTCCCGACAATACAAAGCAGCGTTATGCTGCTATTTTACGCTGGTATTGTATGAGGGGGTGGTCCTACCCCGGTCTAGCTGATCCATTCATTCTGTAGCTAGAAACAAACTGCAGCGCAGCTCTTCCACACGTTGACGTTTTTAATTCCTCTATAAACCTTGCTAGAAATAACATATTCGATTGCATAAAAGTGCCCTAGATGTTTATCTATACTAGTCTTCTGTAATAAAAGTTAGGAGTATATTTTAGCTAATGATGAAAAATTAAGAAACATAGTGAACAGCTATATATAGATAGCTGTTTTGTTTATTGTATTAATGGTGACAAACAAACCCATAGTCCATCTGAAGGCAAGAGATTCCTGCGACACATGACATCTGGATTCGTACTCGATAAGGAATCAAAGTCCAGGTGTGCTATCACCCCTGTGGACTTAGATAGGACTCGTCGCTAGTATTAAGCTTGTCCGGATTCCTTCACTCACTAGACGAAACACAGCGGTCATAGTGGTCCTTCCCAGCCGAGCCTAAGATATAAACTGCATTATTGTAAAGTACTCAAAACATACAAAACGGCCGATACACATAACGTGCTACAGCAGAACACCGAACACCCGACGCGGCCTGCTAGACACAAGAAGGTTTTCTAAACTAAAATCGTCGAAAAGTGAAGACAATCTCTTCAATGTGAGCACAATGGAGGTTCATGCCGAACCTAACGCAGAAATCAAACCACCGCCAAGATTTAACCGAACCAAATACAATGCCAAAAGTTGCGAGGACATCACGGCGTTCGTTGACTTCGATCACGCGATGAAAAGCAAAAATTTTCAAGAGAACAGCATACTAAATGCGAAGATCGTCAAAGCGCGACCGAAATTACACAGCATTGGCGAAGACGTATTCGACGTATCCGAATTCAAGGATAGTGGTGTAGAATTGCGACATAAAGGAAATTTTGCAACGTCAACCCCTTTGTCCAAACGACGGACATGCCCACCGTGTGATACTGTGTCAATGATCAGTTTTGATAAGTGCACTAAATACTCGTTTAGTGATGGTGACAAACTTAGAAAAGGCAGTTCAGTGCCTGACATGTTGAGTGATAACACTTTAAAGTTAGGTGAACAAACCGGTGACTCGAAAAGTTTATACGGTTACGGTAAGAAAGGGTGGAAACTTTTGAAGCCTCACTTTCGTAGAGGAACACTGGACTGTATACTTCGATGGCGTGGGAAAAAACCGCAACCGACACAAACCAAGTAAGTTATATTTGACATTTTTTTTTATTCCATTAAGAGCAACAAACGTGCACACAGTTCACCTGTTAGCAAGTGATTCCTACGGCCCACGATATCTACATTCATCCTTGACGAGGAATCATAATGCAGATGCGTTGTCATCCTTGTCTACTCAGTTGGAATGCCTCGTCAACAGTAATAGAGGTCTCCGGATCCGATCTCCCGACAATACAAAGCAGCGTTATGCTGCTATTTTACGCTGGTATTGTATGAGGGGGTGGTCCTACCCCGGTCTAGCTGATCCATTCATTCTGTAGCTAGAAACAAACTGCAGCGCAGCTCTTCCACACGTTGACGTTTTTAATTCCTCTATAAACCTTGCTAGAAATAACATATTCGATTGCATAAAAGTGCCCTAGATGTTTATCTATACTAGTCTTCTGTAATAAAAGTTAGGAGTATATTTTAGCTAATGATGAAAAATTAAGAAACATAGTGAACAGCTATATATAGATAGCTGTTTTGTTTATTGTATTAATGGTGACAAACAAACCCATAGTCCATCTGTAGGCAAGAGATTCCTGCGACACATGACATCCGGATTCGTACTCGATAAGGAATCAAAGTCCAGGTGTGCTATCACCCCTGTGGACTTAGATAGGACTCGTCGCTAGTATTAAGCTTGTCCGGATTCCTTCACTCACTAGACGAAACACAGCGGTCATAGTGGTCCTTCCCCAGCCGAGCCTAAGATATAAACTGCATTATTGTAAATAAGTCGGCTATACTCGGTTTAAAGCCACTCACCGAATATCAGCAAATACAAACCGTAGTGGTGTCTGAAAGAAACCAGAGATCTTATTGCTGTTGATGAGGCCATCAATTTAAGACTTTGTCTTGGTATATAATATTCCTTAGAGAGGACGAATGTGGGGACATGTGCCGTTAAATAACTATAAAAAAAAATTGTGCATGCCGTATCATTGTATCGTTTTTTTTATGACATATTAGAAAAATATTTTAAATCGATCCAGTTAAGTTCGACGAAAATCAAACATTCGTCCATTCAATAATTCGTATGACTTATTGTTTATTTTTTTTTTCGGATTTCGGATTTCGGAATGCGTGGGCGCTGGAGAAGAAGTGGCGCAAGAAACTCCAGCGACGCTCCTCTCTGTATTGACTGGACATATTGTCTACGCTATTTTAAATAGGTAGTTAGGTAGGACCTAGTAAATAGTTTTGAATTGATCTATTAACCAACATTACAACTTGTATCATAAATCTATTTCTCCATTATCATCATCACAGCTTACGAATAGCCTATTGCTGAAGATACGAATAGATCTCCCCAATATATTGCGACAAAATACGATACTGAGCTACGTGTACAACGACTTCCGGAAAGCTTACATATGATGATCTATATAAATATATTTAGGCTTTAGACAAAAGATTTGATCAAGTGAAACATTATTAAAAAATAAAGATAAAAATATATTAAGAAGTATAGACTCTATCGCCTCGTTACTGAGGTAGGTGCATATGCGTCAGATGATTTTGTGCTCGTTTGACATAAAGAAAAATAACTTTAGAGTCCAGGGATATCTACACGTTCAGTGTGCATACCTTAATTAAATAAACTTTTTAACATATCATACACATTAATAATAATAATGATATTTAATTTAAATTAATGTCGATATTATCTTAAATAGTATCATGCTAAAATAGCATGTAAGTATTAATTAACTTATGTTTGTATGTTTCATTTTGATAAGGTGTTAACGTGTTCTAATACAACATAATTATCATGAAGGTTACATCGGTTTTCTAGAAGTAATTATTAAAACATAAGTATTTATTTCAAGTACCTATTACCACTTGTTGGCGATAAAGCAGCGCCTTCGTATCTGAAACAGCAATATGAGTGTAAATGCATTTTGCTGAGAACGTTTCGTAGTTATTCGAACGTAGTCTTATATTTTACCACCTTCTCTTTACTACACTCTGCGAACTCTGATCTTATCGCACAATCGTTATGATTTAGAAAAGACTGCGTTTCCGGGCATATATATCTGTATCAATCATAGTGCTTCATTAGATGATAGCCAAATATCGCCTATGCTAAGACCGACAAAATATCGACGTGCAACGCCTTCAATTTCTTTTAAAAATAAACTGAGATAACTACAGAATCCTTTTTCACTCTGAGGTAGAGCTACACTGCAGTTTGTTTCTAGCTGCTGAATGGTTTCGTCTGGTGAGTGCAGGGTTCCAGAGACCCTTATTACTGGTGACGAGGCATTCCATCTCCGTCCTCAAGGGTATCATATTATAACAATGCATATGCATTATGATCCCTTTTTAAGGATGAATGTGTGTCATGGACCGCAGGAATCACTTGCCATTTGAACAGGTGAACTGTGTGCTCGTTTGTTACTCTCAGTGTAATAATAATAATAGTGAACTCTTAACATATAAGAGCTCAGAGGTAAACAGGAATCCATAGTCGGTTATCTCGGTTTATTGTTAAAATAAATTGAAAGCGTTACACGGCGATAGTCTTGGTCGGTTTAAGCATAGGCGATATTTGGTTATCATCAAAAGAGACAAGACGACCACTATGTTTGATACAGGAATGTATGTCCAGAGATCTTCAGTCTTACAGTCTTATATAATTCATAACAAAAGTGCGTTAATATCAGAGTTTACAAAATCAACTAAACACATGACACAAAAATGTCAAACCAGAACTAAAAACTAATACAGTGGTAGGCTATACGTTTCAGTTAGAAATTATCTGAATGAATGGGTTTGCTCGACCACGTCCTCAAAGAAGGAATAAGTTGAATTGCCTTGCTACCTGTATTTGGGTCTCCGAATCATTAAACTCATTGAACTAAGCAAACAACGGCATTATTCCGCTATTTCACGCCAATATCCTGTGAGGACGTGACCCAAGTTGGCGTGACTTCAGCCTGGTAAAGTTGACTGATTCATGCTTCAATTAGTTACAAGCTACGCCGTGTACCCCGTTAAATTGATGAAAGAAGATAGAAATTTTCAAAGAGCCCAATGAAGTTAAGACTTATCGGTTAAAGTGGTATATTATAGTAATTTCTTAATTTCGAAAGAATAGCTAATACTATTTTCTTTATATTCCGTTTTATAATGATGATGATATTAATTTATCCCTAATGGGAAAGGCAAAGGACTTTAGTCCATACAGCCAGGTCTTGTTCGTATGATGGTTGGTCTGAAACTCCTCCGTTTTATAATTAGTATTTGATTTATAAAATAAATATTTTTTAACGACATAGCCCACTTTGGTGTATAAGTTATTTTACATCATGGCCACGAAAATAATAATAGATAGAACAAATAGTTACGGTTAAAAGAAATTCTAACGAAACTTAACTTTTAAAATGCTACACAAAAAAAAATTAACAACTATTTCTGTTTGCAAGCAACTAAAGGAGTAACCAAGGGAGCGAATTATTGAAATGAATTCAAAATGCGAATTCAAAAAAGATGGCATTTTCTATTGAAACAATCCATTTTTTGATCAGGTTTCCAACCATAAAAATAGATTATTCATTATTTACAGAACTTCCTGTGTGTAAATTAGTTTTTTTTTTTACTTTTATCTAGTTATGACCTATCAATTTGCCGTTCAAAGTTTGAAGTCTCACTTCACGCAAGGTTACTAGAAGAATTGAAACGAAGAAGTCCTTTACTTCTGCCTAAATAAAATGTTTTAATTATTCTATCCATGTGAAATCAAAATTTTGTTCTTGAAAATCTACTCAATAGATTAAAACTATATTCATCGATTATATAGTTTTCTTAAATGTAGCCTTTATTCTACTTACTATAAAATATTTTATAATCCATTTTTTTTTCTATTAATTAATTATTGTGTTTTATGTGCCTGTTTCGAGAGCTGTTTTAACGGAATTCATTTACACATAACACATTCCCATTGCGGGCAAGACACTTATACATCTGTTTTTAATTTAAAAAAAATACATAGATTTGGTATTCGAACTGCCTGCAGCTTCTGGCATCGGCGTGACCCTTTTATACAAATACTTTAATACTATTATTACACTTTTAGGTACTTTTGTGATATGCTTGTTAACAACAGTAGCTGTTTCATACTCAGATTTCCATAAATACGAGTATGATTCCATATAGATTTGCTGCAAGTCTAACCTCGAAGGTACGATAAAAATAGGGACTGAGGTATTTAGAGGGCAATGGGTCAGTAGGTCGATCATCGCCCAAGCCCTTAGCCTTGGCTATAAATTAATAATTCCTTTCACACAGACGGTAATCGCGGCTATAAAACAAATGAATATCAATGAATTGAATGACTATGAAAGACTTGACTATATTATAGATAACTAAAGTTTTAAGGCTCGATAGTTATCGTAAAGTTAAAAACTAAAGTAACAGTTACGTAAAATTTTAGTTAAATAAATCAAATCAAATGATAATATACTTATGAAAAGATTCTCATGGTTCGTCATATTTGCACTTGTATCCGTTCGGAAAGTTGATTCTAATTCGAAGAAGAGAAAAGTATAAATAAATAAGAATTAGTATCATAAATAACAATAATATCTACTGATAACTGACTTAATGCAGCCTTTTTTTGGGATATATTCATTCACCGAATTTGTGTGATTGAAATTAAATTCAACTTAACTGAAGCTTATTCTAGCGCTCGCTTTTAATATCACGGAACAAACGCGAAAAAACCGAATTAAACCACCGGTGACGGTACCAATGTAATGGTTTAAACAATTTTAGGATTAGTTAACTATGTCCTCGGCGGTGATGACAAAATATCAGGTGGTAAGTGATGGCCGCGGCTCATGACACCAACACAAAATATAAAAATAAAAAGAAACACGTCGTCATCATAATGCAGATTTGTTGTCACCATTGAAGATGAAATGCCTCTTCACCGTTTTTTTTATTTCTTGCCGTTAGAGACATGACAGACAATCTGCAGCTTGACGATAATACACTGTTAAAATTAGTGGAAGAAAAAAACATTCAATCTCTGTCTTCAGGCATTTTGAATTATTGTTTACGGTGGATGTATGGGCCGCAGTCATGACTTAGGTGGTCTGTTTGACTCTTCATATTATAACTATCTAACAATTAACCAAATCAAACGTCAATGACATAACCTACAATAATAATACAAGGTATAATTGTAATCGATGTAGTATACAACGATGAATTACAAAGGAAGGTATCGCGTCTTGCGTAAATAGGCAGTAATGTAATTCGTAGCAATCCGAAGGTCGACCGTTACGTGAACAATAGTAACGATAAAGGAAACCCTAATCCATAAAATATTATTGTAACTTTAATTTTTGTATAAAACAATCGGACATAGTTTATCTGAATATATATATATATATATATATATATATATATAGATAATCGATGCAACCCATCCATCCTTAACAATTTTTTAACAATTTTTTTTTAAACAATTCTCTTCAGTTGTTTTATGATATTGTGAGTGCTAAATGAGCACACAGTTTACACGGTAAGTCCATGAAACCCATATTTATATTTGGTACGGAATCATGATCAACGGAGATGCGATCTTCACTCTCAGGAATTAGATATGGAATGCCACCCTATCGGTAATTGTATCATCGGAACCATAAACGTCAAAGGAAACATCAGTGTTATGCTGCTATTCTACGGTGGTATTCTGTGACGGTGTCGTGCTCCCCCGATCTAGCCGACCCATTCGTGTTTCTAAATACACTTTGCAGCATGACTGTACCATTGTTAAACGTTAGTTAGGTGTTAATCAAACATTATACTATTTTTGATGATATTACTAGCACATTTGACATGTTCACACAATGTAATAAATAAACTCCTTATTTTCTCCATAGATTTTAATATAAATAGTTTATGTTAAGGATATGAGTAACAATTTCAAACTTGATGTCCCCGCGCATTGACACAAACCACGATCTAGCGAGCGCCACATACATCAGGGACTTCCTGATTTGATTATTTTAACTTATTCCGTGAGAATTACAAAAAAATATATTTAAGGTAAAGTAGAACGGTGGTTTATTAAATGTAAACTATCTAACAGAATGTAGTTTAATATTCACTTTATAGTTCGCTCGATTTCAACAACAAGTTTACATAAACGCCTAATTCCCCAAACCTACTTGCAATCACCACGTATCATCAATCGGCAAAATGCTGATCCCTGAAGTCTCAAATGATGAAATATAGGGTCCAGTGGCGTCTCCCGTGGGTATCCGTGATGATTATAAGTCACGTCGCTAAGGCGAAGGTACGATAATCGACAGAAAGTACTATAATATAGTATTGCGCTATATTGTAGGGTCGTAACCGTTTGCGCAATAAAAAAAGCATAATAGTGTATACTAGGCGTCACCTTCCTTAGTCTGATGTAATGCAAGTGCAATAAGATCACAGGATATATAAAGTGAACACGGGACTTCCCAGACGTTTTGTTTCTCGGCTGGTGGCAATAAGGTAATCAGAATCAGGACTTCGGTTAATGCAAGTGCAATAAGATCGCAGGATATATAAAGTGAACACGGGACTTCCCAGACGATTTGTTTCTCAGCTGGTAGCAATAAGGTAATCAGAATCAGGACTTCGATTAATGCAAGTGCAATAAGATCGCAGGATGTATAAAGTGAACACGGGACTTCCCAGACGTTTTGTTTCTCGGCTGGTAGCAATAAGGTAATCAGAATCAGGACTTCGGTTAATGCAAGTGCAATAAGATCGCAGGATATATAAAGTGAACACGGGACTTCCCAGATGTTTTGTTTCTCGGCTGGTAACAATAAGGTAATCAGAATCAGGACTTCGGTTAATGCAAGTGCAATAAGATCGCAGGATATATAAAGTGAACACGGGACTTCCCAGATGTTTTGTTTCTCGGCTGGTGGCAATAAGGTAATCAGAATCAGGTCTTCGGTTAATGCAAGTGCAATAAGATCGCAGGATGTATAAAGTGAACACGGGACTTCCCAGACGATTTGTTTCTCAGCTGGTAGCAATAAGGTAATCAGAATCAGGACTTCGATTAATGCAAGTGCAATAAGATCATAGGATATATAAAGAGTGAACACAGGACTTCCCAGACGTTTTGTTTCTCGGCTGGTAGCAATAAAGTAATCAGAATCAGGACTTCGGTTAATGCAAGTGCAATAAGATCGCAGGATATATAAAGTGAACACGGGACTTCCCAGATGTTTTGTTTCTCGGCTGGTAACAATAAGGTAATCAGAATCAGGACTTCGGTTAATGCAAGTGCAATAAGATCGCAGGATATATAAAGTGAACACGGGACTTCCAGATGTTTTGTTTCTCGGCTGGTAACAATAAGGTAATCAGAATCAGGACTTCGGTTAATGCAAGTGCAATAAGATCATGGGATATATAAAGTGAACACGGGACTTCCCAGATGTTTTGTTTCTCGGCTGGTAACAATAAGGTAATCAGAATGAGGACTTCGATTAATGCAAGTGCAATAAGATCATAGGATATATAAAGTGAACACAGGACTTCCAGAAGTTTTGTTTCTCAGCTGGTAGCAATAAGGTAATCAGAATCAGGACTTCGATTAATGCAAGTGCAATAAGATCGCAGAATATATAAAGTGAACACGGGACTTCCCAGACGTTTTGTTTCTCAGCTGGTAGCAATAAGGTAATCAGAATCAGGACTTCGATTAATGAAAGTGCAATAAGATCGGGGGATATATAAAGTGAACACGGACTTCCCAGATGTTTTGTTTCTCGGCTGGTAGCAATAAAGTAATCAGAATCAGGACTTCAGTTAATGCAAGTGCAATAAGATCACAGGATATATAAAGTGAACACGGACTTCCCAGACGTTTTGTTTCTCGGCTGGTAACAATAAGGTAATCAGAATCAGGACTTCGATTAATGCAAGTGCAATAAGATCGCTGGATATATAAAGTGAACACGGACTTCCCAGACGTTTTGTTTCTCGGCTGGTAGCAATAAGGTAATCAGAATCAGGACTTCCGGTTAATGCAAGTGCAATAAGATCACAGGATATATAAAGTGAACACGGACTTCCCAGATGTTTTGTTTCTCGGCTGGTGGCAATAAGGTAATCAGAATGAGGACTTCGATTAATGCAAGTGCAATAAGATCACAGGATATATAAAGTGAACACGGACTTCCCAGATGTTTTGTTTCTCGGACTTCGATTAATGCAAGTGCAATAAGATCATAGGATATATAAAGTGAACACGGGACTTCCCAGATGTTTTGTTTCTCGGACTTCGATTAATGCAAGTGCAATAAGATCGCTGGATATATAAAGTGAACACAGGACTTCCCAGATGTTTTGTTTCTCGGCTGGTAACAATAAGGTAATCAGAATCAGGACTTCGGTTAATGCAAGTGCAATAAGATCGCAGGATATATAAAGTGAACACGGGACTTCCCAGAACTTTTGTTTCTCAGCTGGTAGCAATAAAGTAATCAGAATCAGGACGTCAGTTAATGCAAGTGCAATAAGATCGCTGGATATATAAAGTGAACACGGGACTTCCGAGACGTTTTGTTTCTCGGACTTCGATTAATGCAAGTGCAATAAGATCATAGGATATATAAAGTGAACACGGACTTCCCAGACGTTTTGTTTCTCGGCTGGTAACAATAAGGTAATCAGAATCAGGACTTCAGTTAATGCAAGTGCAATAAGATCGCTGGATATATAAAGTGAACACAGGACTTCCCAGACGTTTTGTTTCTCGGACTTCGATTAATGCAAGTGCAATAAGATCGCAGGATATATAAAGTGAACACGGACTTCCCAGATGTTTTGTTTCTCGGCTGGTAGCAATAAGGTAATCAGAATCAGGACTTCCGGTTAATGCAAGTGCAATAAGATCGCTGGATATATAAAGTGAACACGGACTTCCCAGACGTTTTGTTTCTCGGCTGGTAACAATAAGGTAATCAGAATCAGGACGTCAGTTAATGCAAGTGCAATAAGATCGCTGGATATATAAAGTGAACACAGGACTTCCAGATGTTTTGTTTCTCGGCTGGTGGCAATAAGGTAATCAGAATCAGGACTTCGGTTAATGCAAGTGCAATAAGATCATAGGATATATAAAGTGAACACGGACTTCCCAGACGTTTTGTTTCTCGGCTGGTGGCAATAAGCTTTTGTTCCATGTAACATAATGATCATTCAATGATGACAGGAAGTAAAGTGATAAACTATAAATATATATATGAAATATAAATATTGGCTTTAATAGTTATTTACTTTTAATTGTAGCGATTTATTTACAGGAAGGTAAATAGTTTGCGTTGCTCTATATTGTAAGGTAATAATGCAATGTAATAAGTATTTAGTGTGGGGGAAACACTTCTTTATTGTATACAGGTTATGTACCGGTTAATAATTGTCAATTGGTAATTAGCTTCAAATGCGTTTATTTTTTAATTTACGCATTATGATTATTATAATTATGCGATTATTTGTAAAGGAAATGACTATAGAATTCAATCCATGACATTTTTGTGTATTATTGTTCGCCCTAATGATCTCTCCTTGTGAGTTTGTTTTTGAGACTCATAATTAATTCATCATCAACAAGGAATCATAATGTAGATGTCACGTGGGGAATAAGATAGAATGCGTTATCAACAATAATATGGTATCTAGTTTCTTTTTCTCTCACACGACGAAAGCGTTATACTGCTATTTCACGCTGGGTTTCTGAAAGCCCAATTCACCGGGCAGGCTGGCCCATTCGGTTTCTAGCTGCATAATGGCTCTAACACTGTCAACAACAATCTAATACTGTTAATCATAAAAACACTGAGCCTTACAAGGTCTAAATGTTACTAAATTAAAGAACTTCCGGCACATATTTGTTAATGAGCACCAATTTTTTTAACACTTCAGTGTAAGAACATGAAAAATATACAAACAGCTTTCACTGAATACTGACGTAAAAATGTAGATTGCTGTTGCTCTTTCGTTTAGTGAGATTGAAAAAAAACCGTAAACAAACCGGAGACTCTATGACTGGGGTGCCCCTAGGATTAGGAGCGAATGCCACATGCTCATTCGCTCCTGATTCTCAGGGGTTATGACGTCTGCATTATGTTTCAATATCAAGTATTTATGTGGATGTAATGCAACAAGAATCAAATATTTGGTGAAGCGTCAATAGCCTAATTCTAAAAGGCTACTAGGCTAGTGTCTTCATCTCCTAGAACAAGCATAGGAGTAGTTAAATAAACTCTTATTGTTGTAATAATAATAATTTATTTACTAACTACACTATATAAGGTATTAATCAGAATCAGGACTTCGATTAATGCAAGTGCAATAAGATCATAGGATATATAAAGTGAACACGGACTTCCCAGATGTTTTGTTTCTCGGCTGGTAACAATAAGGTAATCAGAATCAGGACTTCGGTTAATGCAAGTGCAATAAGATCGCTGGATATATAAAGTGAACACAGGACTTCCCAGAAGTTTTGTTTCATGTAACATTCAATAATGACAGGACATAAAGTGATAAACCAATATTAATAAACTATAAATATTGGCCTAATAGTTATTTACTTTTAATTATAGCGATTTATTTACAGGAAGGTAAATAGTTTGCGTTGCTCTATATTGTAAGGTAATAATGCAATGTAATATGTATTTATTGTGGGGGAAATACTTCTTTATTGTATACAGGTTATGTACCGGTTATTAATTGTCAATTGGTAATTAGCTTCAAATGCGTGTATTTTTTTTTATTTGCGCATTACGATTATTATAATTATACGATTATTTGTAAAGGAAATGACTATAGAATTCAATCCATGACATTTTTGTGTATTATTGTTCGCCCTAATGATCTCTCCTTGTGAGTTTGTTTTTGAGACTCATAATAAATTCATCATCAACAGGGAATCATAATGTAGATGTATTCTCACGTGGGGAATAAGATGGAATTCCTTATCAACAATAATATGGTATCTAGTTTCTCTTTCTCTCACACGATGAAAGCGTTATACTGCTATTTCACGCTGGGTTTCTGAAAGCCCAATTCTCCGGGCAGGCTGGCCCATTCGGTTTCTAGCTGCATAATGGCTCTAACACTGTCAACAACAATCTAATACTGTTAATCATAAAAACACTGAGCCTTACAAGGTCTAAATGTTACTAAATTAAAGAACTTCCGGCACATATTTGTTAATGAGCACCAATTTTTTTAACACTTCAGTGTAAGAACATGAAAAATATACAAACAGCTTTCACTGAATACTGACGTAAAAATGTAGATTGCTGTTGCTCTTTCGTTTAGTGAGATTGAAAAAAAACCGTAAACAAACCGGAGACTCTATGACTGGGGTGCCCCTAGGATTAGGAGCGAATGCCACATGCTCATTCGCTCCTGATTCTCAGGGGTTATGACGTCTGCATTATGTTTCAATATCAAGTATTTATGTGGATGTAATGCAACAAGAATCAAATATTTGGTGAAGCGTCAATAGCCTAATTCTAAAAGGCTACTAGGCTAGTGTCTTCATCTCCTAGAACAAGCATAGGAGTAGTTAAATAAACTCTTATTGTTGTAATAATAATAATTTATTTACTAACTACACTATATAAGGTATTAATTAGGACGGTATAAATTTCAAATTGTACAATGCTTTCTCTGCATGCAAATTTATGATAGTGCATTACGTCAAAAAATATTAAATGTCAGATATGTCAAATCATTTATAGTCATTACAATATCATTCGTTTATTACGTATACAATGATCATTGTCAATTCTTAATGTATTACAATTTATAAAAAAAAAATTGCTATTATTAAATAAAAATTTAATATATATCAAAGGTTGTATGATGTAAAATAATAAAAATGTATGTTGTAAAATGTATAGGTGTTTATAGCATTGCTAACATCCTCTTTTTCTAACTGTGCTCTCCTTTATTACTCTTAAAAGCATCTATAGAAATGCCAGAAAATTCTATAGATCTACGTGAGATAGAGGAAAAACAATATCAAATATATTGGAGATTTCTGTACCCCGATCGCTAAGCCCAGGGACTACGGGAAGTCCTTTCAAACGGGAGACGCAGTACGTAATAAAGGCAAATACAATGGACATATTTACAAAAAGTACCATAACCATTTGATCCTTTAATTTACGTCACTACATACACAGCTATATAAATAGATTTACATGATACAGTTATTATTATTCTAAATGACCTCACTTATGTTCACATATCAACATCTTTTGATGACTAAGGAACACTTCATAATGATATTTTATTTTATAGTTATACTCTAATAGTTTTTGCGTGATACGCACTGTGGGGCCCACATCACAATCGCGTCCGTCTATCTCCCCTGCAGACGAGACGTTCAAATTTTACGAAGCGACTTCGTGGCGCTCCTGTCCTTTGGCAACTCAGTCATTTTGGCAGGAGATTTCAATATCAAGTATTTATGTGGATGTAATGCAACAAGAATCAAATATTTGGTGAAGCGTCAATAGCCTAATTCTAAAAGGCTACTAGGCTAGTGTCTTCATCTCCTAGAACAAGCATAGGAGTAGTTAAATAAACTCTTATTGTTGTAATAATAATAATTTATTTACTAACTACACTATATAAGGTATTAATTAGGACGGTATAAATTTCAAATTGTACAATGCTTTCTCTGCATGCAAATTTATGATAGTGCATTACGTCAAAAAATATTAAATGTCAGATATGTCAAATCATTTATAGTCATTACAATATCATTCGTTTATTACGTATACAATGATCATTGTCAATTCTTAATGTATTACAATTTATAAAAAAAAAATTGCTATTATTAAATAAAAATTTAATATATATCAAAGGTTGTATGATGTAAAATAATAAAAATGTACGTTGTAAAATGTATACGTGTTTATAGCATTGCTAACATCCTGCTTTTCTAACTGTGCTCTCCTTTATTACTCTTAAAATCATCTATAGAAATGCCAGAAAATTCTATAGATCTACGTGAGATAGAGGAAAAACAATATCAAATATATTGGAGATTTCTGTATCCCGATCGCTAAGCCCAGGGACTACGGGAAGTCCTTTCAAACGGGAGACGCAGTACGTAATAAAGGCAAATACAATGGACATATTTACAAAAAGTACCATAACCATTTGATCCTTTAATTTACGTCACTACATACACAGCTATATAAATAGATTTACACGATACAGTTATTATTATTCTAAATGACCTCACTTATGTTCACATATCAACATCTTTTGATGACTAAGGAACACTTCACAATGATATTTTATTTTATAGTTATACTCTAATAGTTTTTGCGTGATACGCACTGTGGGGCCCACATCACAATCGCGTCCGTCTATCTCCCTTGCAGACGAGACGTTCAAATTTTACGAAGCGACTTCGTGGCGCTCCTATCCTTTGGCAACTCAGTCATTTTGGCAGGAGATTTCAATATCAAGCACACTCGGTGGAATGCGGCTAAAATTAACCCCCGGGGTTCGACTTTAGGCTCGCTAAGCGACTTCGATGTCGTAGCGCCTTCTACGCCTATCCACCTTTCTCTCACCTCTCAACCCGGTGGTACTGTAAAAGCCCTCGGGCTAACAGCGGCCATCAGTTTAACAGAAGCGCACTGTAGGGACTGAATGTTTATTAATTTAATATTTTTCTTTAACGCTGCCGTGTCTAAAACAAGCTTAGGCTTTCCATCTCGGTCTCATCTTGAACCTTCGTCGAGGACGGGTTTAGATGTCACGGGCCGCAGTTATCAGTTATCATTAGACAAACTGTACGCTCCCTTATCATCTCTAATATTAACTAAAACGTGTTAATATCACTACGATATAATTGCTTATTAAAGATATATATATATCTTTTTTTTCCCTTAAATACATGTTGAAGTACCATTCCACCTCTACTTAAACGAAGACCTTGAGTGTCTTTGACATTCTTTTTCAAACTGTTTAAAGTAGGAGGTAGCTATGTTGGCAAAAAGCAATATCATTACAGTTTTGATTTGCCAATGCTTACAGAACTTACTGTTCTGTCGAGCATTGGTTGGTGCAGGTCGATCGGCCACAGTACCCGTATAACATTAATGGTTCAGTGTTCGTTTATCATTCCTACGTCAATTAAACAATTATATTAATATGTCAAGCTAGTAATAGTAATTAAAGGCAGTAAAAACAACAAATACCTTAATAATTACAACACGTTGAACTTTGCACAAATACATTTGACATAATAAGCATATTATTCTTTTATTTGTTTCGATGAACTTAACACATAATGAAATATCTTCTAGGTAAATAGTAACTTAATTATATGAAAGACGTAGTGTATAAAAAGAAATTTAAATGAAAGCACTATGTATAGGTTTTAGGCACACAGTTATATATAGGTATACAGTACCTAATATACAAATATACGAATTCAATATCCAATTTTATAAAATAAAGTAACGATTGTAGAAATATTAAATTATTTATTTATTTTATACATATAAAAAAGGTAATAAAGGTTTTAAAGGTTGTGGATTAATTATGAGACCCATCTTCTATCCCTACAGTATATATTCCTAGCTGCTGTATACATAGATAAAGATGATATATAGTCGCGTGACGCAGTGGTAAGAGTACGTGGCAGTTGCGCAACGGGTTCTAGGTGCGATTCTCAATCAAGAAACAATTATTTACAACAAGATTTGTGGATCAGAAATTGATGTAGTCTCTGGCACAAGATCTAAACTTTCCTCCTATTGTATTGTTAGTGGTTCTATGTTTGTGCAAATTCTTACGGCATATAACCGGTGCAATTTATTTAATTTGGTAATAACAAGAATATATCGCCTTGGTCGAAATCGACTCATAGTATATCACCATCATGTAAAAATATAAATCATAAGTGTAAATATACAATTGAACTCGGCCTTCGATAGTTGCCAAAGCATAATTACAATACAATAACCTGTAGCTCATACAGACAATAAGAATTAAAATGTCGCCTTAGGACATCTACGATGTAAGAACTGGGTTACGGTTATATATAACGATCTACTATTTACTACCATTGCTAATTTTACGCGGTTGAGGTAGCAATAGCTATAAACTAGTTGCAGCACGAATAAGTCGTTTCGCCCGGGCTTTCAAATAGTATCGGAGAAAAGTATTACTTACAGTTGCTGTGTTTCGGTTTAGTGAGTGAAATAAACCTTGTTACAGGTGGTGAACCATTCCATCAGTCTTCAGGGGTAGGATTCATCATAGGCCGTAGGAATCCTTTACCATAAAAAAAACACAAGCGCCTTAATAACATAAGACTCTAAAAGATCTCGTTCTTACAGCTTCAATTTCAACATTCCGTTTTTCTCTTTTCAAGCTATAACTTTTTTATTAATTTGGTACATGTTTACTAACTTTTTTTTCATTACATTGGTAGTAACAGACGAGCACACAGTTCACCTGATGATTGAGGACCGAGATGTAATGCCTCGTCACCAGTACTAAAGGCCTCCGGATCCCTGCACTCGCCAGACGTAACACAGCAGCATTATGCTGCTATTTTACGCTGGTATACTGTGAGGGCGTTGTGCTACCCCGTTCGTGCTGCAGCGTACCTCTACCACTGACATTGACTGTTTAATGAAACGTAAAATTTGCTTTACCGGTACTTATGTGTCTGGTTCTCTACGCGGACATTTACACACATACGTACACACGTTTTTACACAGGTATTCCAATGTAGAAACATCATTTATAGTCTTCCCCATCCATGTTAAGATTGGGAACTAACTAAAGTGCGCAAATATAGGCAATAAATCTTCGTTACATTCCGTAATCCCATGTAATGCTTGTGCGATAAGAGTAGAAGGATAATAATTATATTGAACAGCGAGTAGTGATTGAAAACATTTGCAATTAACAATTATTGTATAAATATGTATTTTAGTTTAAATGTTCAACGTCATATATATATCGGGTCAGGAAAAGCCGTGACCCATAAGGAAAATCTGGTAATTAACGACTGTTTTGTACAACGGTGTCGTGAGAATGGGTATTACCGGCAATAAGGTTGCTATGTTGAAATATAACAATCGTTCGTGGACTAAGTATGAGGTTGCGACGGTACTCATTCTATGGTTCAGTAGGTATATTTAAATTTTATTAAGATATCGGACCTTTGTAATTACCATGTAATGGTGATGTTCTTTTGGTTTTAGAGAATCGCGATATTTATTTATTTACTATTTATTGCATTAACCTTAACAAAGTTAAAGGTTCACAATGGGTGGACTTAATGCCAAAGGCATTCTCTACCAGTCAACTCAAGGTGTGGTGAGATATTGTGATAGATGTAGCAATAATTTAATAATAAAAAGGAAAGTCTTTAAGTAACTAATACAAATAAAAAATAATGCATACATATTTACATATAATTAAATACATAATACATATATAAATACAATATACATACAAAATATATATCTTAGTATCAGATGAATTCAACTGCGCAGAATTCATTATAGCGCCATAAGTATATGCGCAAACTCTTAATGAACTCACACGGCGTCTTCTTCCATTGTCTGATGTAATTAACTGGTAACAAGATCGGACAATTCACCGTCATAGAACCGGGACAAATGTACAATATACCTTCATTACTGGTGACGAGGCATTCCCTCTCAGTCCTCAAGGGTGACATCGCATCTGCATTATGATTGCTTGTCAAGGATGAATGCATGTAGATGTCATGGGCCGCAGGAATCACTTGCCATCAGGTGAACTGTGTGCTCGTTTGTTACTCTCAATGTAATAACAAAAACAAACAACCAGACCCGAAAAGCTCCGATTTTTTGAAACGACGCTGAAGGTACATATAGTTTCAATGATAGATTATGAATTTTTCGGTTCGACTGAAGAAGGAAGCTAACGCTGCAGTATTTCGGTTGGTTAGTGTAGGCATCCAGAGACACAAATATCAGCATTCCATCACAGTCCTCCAGGTCAATGGAAGTACATCTTGAATGTCATGGGCCACAGTTATCACTTACACGAGGTGAACTGTGTGCCCGTTTGTGACGCTTCATATCAATAATAAAAAGACAATCTGTAATTATCGGGTATCGATACCCGGATCAGGGATGCTCTATCCAGGTACATTAAAACAACGCTATGCTTAAATCATGTTGTTTCAATTTATTGAAGTCAAGTCTTAATATCAAACATTTGTCTGTTTTAAACGTTTCAATAAAATAACGTTGTTCACAAACATAGGAATAGACAAAATCTATCTAATAATTCCACAACTGAGCAAGGAGACTTTCGAGATATAGCATAGAGAGTTAGCATAAGGACGTATACTTTAATGCCATTATTAAAAAGATCGAACTCCGGTTTCTCAAAAGTAATGAAATTTAAGTTGATAATTGGTTTAAGTAAATTATAACACAACTATTTCTCAATTACAAAAACGACACGTATACAAGCAAAAAAATCCAATTTTTTTTACCGAATATAACTCGTTACTGGACTGTGACATTAACATAACAATGACGTGTGACAAAAGAAAAAAAAACAGTGGGTGAGAAAAAAGGTTTTTGTGCACCTCGCCTTGGAACTCTAAAAAAATTGGAGTAGGTAATAAGCCTCAACCAAACAAAGCTAAGGAGTGCATGCAGCCCAGTCAGACAGTCTCTAACACCACGCGTAATGTGATGCCTGAAAATTTTGCACGGAACAATATCGTTTGGTTTCATAGCTGCATTTGAGCTTAAGTGATCCATATACCTTTTAAATATATTTGTGGTTTCAGTTAAATATTACCCATTTTTGTTAAGTGTTAATTGTGAAAATGCAAAAATCTATACACGAAGATCCTTGGAAGTTTGTGTTTAAGAAATTGCAGGAGAAAGAAATCATCAGTCGACGAAAGTAAGGATTGATATTTCTATAATAAATTGATTTATACCGAACTTCCCTTTGTAGAGTTATTAATATTATATAAAGCAAGTAAATAATATTCTATTATATAATATTATATATACAATAAAGCATGGATGTAATTTAAATAGATACTCCTTAAATGAAAGAATACGAGATTATTAATTTCTATTAGCCAAAGCTATATATAATAATAAAATAATAGAAATTGTACTAAATGGATTGGTTACTTTAATTAGTAATTATGTAATAATTTGTGGTAGAACTATTAATATAGTATACATTAAAGTATAAATAAATAATGTATTTAATAGTTTGTGTTTCTTTTTCTATTTGCTTTAAACATTATTTGACAAACATTATAGATATTTAGTACTTTCTTAATTTAACACATTAAAGCTTATTCATGCGTTAGTTAATAACATGAATACATTATATATCAATATTGCTTGCTTAGTGTGAAAATCAATATTATTAATTATATAATATAATTGGGAATATTACTTTTATCATGTATTCCTAGAAATAATTAATAATAATGTTGAAAAATTTTAAAACAAATTTGTAGACTTGTAAGAATGTATATATATGAGATAAAATTGTTGACAAAACCGACGTGCGAGAAAATTTCCGAATATTTTGGTAGGATATTACGTAATAGGGATTAGTATGAAGGAGACACGCAAACGTTATGCTCAGACGAGAACTTGTTAACAGTGTTAGCGCAACTTTTATTGATCCACTTAGAATAGAAGAGTTTTGACTTATATGGGATTATTAAGACTGAAACAATATTTCAAGACACAACGGTATATTTCCTTAAAAGATATTCCTATATATTCTTCAGAGATATATATATATATAAACTCAAAAATAATTTAGAGAAACAACAAAGACAAATTGTATTATTTCTTTCTTTTTAAAAGTCCCTTTAGAGCCGTTAGTCACGTAACTCTCATCGACATGACACCACAGAATAAATGAGGTAAGAAAATATAACATACAATCGGATCACCTTGTGTTAAACAGAGAAAGATTTTCACAAACCTCAATTAATCCTCAAAATCGAGTTTAAAAAGAAAAACAGTTTAAAAATATAATTTTTATATTTTTTATTTATATATAACTTTATCAATTTGCCAAAGAGTTAATGCAAATTGCAACTTTAATATTAAATGAAAATCGACATAATTTCTTCTGTATTTCTCCGAGAAAGTTTTAATTCGCACACTGAAGTCCTCTCTCTTATCTATTCATTCTTCTAAATTTATTCAGCTGTGTACATTTCGTGATGTCTCGTATAGTCTGTAATGTCTTTTATTTTAAAACGATGCGAGAAGTTTGTTAATTTACTTTTTAAAATAATCAACTTTAACGATGATGGTAACAATATTTGCTGCATTCAAATATTTCACGCGAGTACATTGATCTGTTGTATTTCCATATACAGGTCTAGACTAAAGTATTACTAGCTGCAATACATGGTAAAAAAAAACCAAAAAAACAGCGTGGTTGATGTTGGAGCCAACATGTTCACACCACAGCTAGTTAGTAACTGCGCTGTGACCATCACGTAAAAATATTTAAAATATCCGATATTGATATTATCATGATGCCTTTAAATCATTATCTACATACGCTTAATTCTAAAGCTTCCAGTTTATGTCTAAATAAAAAATTGAACAAATAAAACTACTGTTAACTAATTAAAATAAAGTTTATACCAGTAGGTAACGAAGCGTGTTTCCAGGAAATATAATCATTTGTTTTAAAGTACCATTAGATTTTATTCACAAAACGTTGTTTTTGTGTACGCATTTTAAATCGTATTAATTAACTTGGACTTACTGTACTCTGACCAGATATTCTTATATATTCGTCGATTATAAGTTTATCATAGTTTACCATTTGTAGAATATGGCAGTTTAGACCTATAAAAGTGAAGACAAAACGTTGGAAACAAACCGTGCCGATTTGTTTATGCATAAAATTCTCACACATAAACGATCCAACCTTGTTGGTCGAGTGAAACACATTACCAAGATAAGACTCATACACAAAGGTCTCGATTGAGTAAAATTTCCTCCTGGAACCAGTCATGGGGGTTTTTAGTAATTTTGTGATGTTCCTAACTTAACTTTAACGTCAGTTGTTGACTGGAGAGTGGAATAGCTACGATAGACTTACTGCTTACCTGAACTTAAAATAATCTGGAAGTACTTTTTTAAATTTAATTCTTCAATAAAAATATATAATAAATTACCTGATATATTAAAACAACATCTTATTAACAAGTGTTATTATAATATTAATGAATACGTAAATTAAAATACTTATATAGGTCATACACATTATATTGCCTGATTATATAGGTCTTATGTTGATCTCATTTTTTAAAATTATTATTTAGTCTTAGTTAAGAATTAAATTATAATTTTTAATATTGTAAAATTAATATTGCATGCCCTACAGGGTTCCTAAAGGACATTGTACTTTAAAAATATTTTTGCAATAAATACTTTTGGGTTTGAGTTTGAGTTTTAAAAGTTATTTGGTTCAGACAACGCAGATAAATTTATACTCTTGCGCGTTTATCCTATGAACAATTGATTGAACGTCTTGTACGTTGCAATCATCTGGAAGCGAGCAGCAGATCACTAAACGGAAATGAAAAGATAGTTTTTTATCTATTTATTATTCTTTGTTACATATAAACAGAATAATTACTAAATAGATTTTCATGTGGCTTTTGTGGGTAACGTGGGATCTTAAATAAAATACGGAGATATTGGTCATAGACTAGCAAAGCTAAAATTTAATTATTAATCAACTAATAATGTTTGTGTATTAGACTGTACTATGCTCATATGGTCTAGTTTACACTAAAACCCACACTATTATTATCATAAATACTATCTATATACAATATAATAAAACAGAAGTGGGCTGCGCGGATCGAGGTAGACATGATCTCATGATCTACTTGAAGCATGGCTATAACCAGTCACTGATATTATTACACTGCACAGGGTTACCTTAAATCAAGGACCACTTGTGAAGAGATGCCAAAATGGTGATATACATAAATTTTTACGAGGCCCAAATTGAAAATAGGTTAGTTATAAGGTTAGGGAACTGAGATTGACATATTTCTTGCATTACAATAGTCGAGTGTTCTGGCACAAAAAAGTGGCGTGCAACTCTGCGGTTCATACAAATCATTGTTTCGACATCATTTTTACATCTACAAGGCTTCCTAGTTCTCTTTTAAATCCAGCAAACCGATTTAAAAGAAGATTCACCAAAAGTTATCACTTAAAATTTAAAACATGCTTGCGACTTTTTTATACTTATTTATAGTCATAATAAATCTTAACGCAAAAATCATATCTAAATCATAACATCATCCCTAAGGACTGTCACGGAATGGCTATACCTTGTTTGCAATAATTGAGCAGGTGGAAATAAGTAGTTAAACCTTTATTACTTACCTTTGTGCCTTAGACCTTTATTACTGGTGACGAGGCATTCCATCTCAGTCCTTAAGGGTAACAACGCATCTGCATTCTGATTTATTGTCCTGGATGAATGTGGATGTCATGGACCGAAGGAATTACAATTGCTATTAGGTGAACTGTGCTCCTTTGTGACTCTCAGTGTAATAATAATAATTATAAGTTACATTAAAATCTTATTATTTCCGACATCGGGAGTCTAATAAAGGTTGCTTTCGTACCGTGATAGCCAGTGCTCGGGTACTGAGCTACCACCGATAGCTTTTTGAGATATATAGAGATATTGCTAACGTGCATTGCGGATAACGCGTCACATCAGCGTGTTTTCGTCTACGGCTGTGTCTTCAGGTGAGTACCAGATGACATAATTTGGGCAGGATAGTGCTGTAAGAAATTGCCCAAACGTAGAGGTACTCGCTTTCTCTTCTTCTTCGAAGGTCGTTCCCTTCTTTAATCCGATGTAATGCATTCACATAAGATTGGAGGAAGTTTACGTACAACATCGGACAATTATAAATATCATACTAAAAAAAACCTCAACTAGTGTTAGTAAGTTCGTCGGTAAAAATCTAAATATATAGTATAGGTAACGTTCAATGTATCGGTATAGGCATTAAAGAATAAGCAGAAAAATCTGAATAAAATTTATTTTTCAATATAGTCCCCCATCACCTCAATACACTTACTTGAGCGGGAAAGTAACTTTTCAATATCATCAAAAAAATATTTTTCTATCTTAAAAATCAACTCTTCATCGTCGGAAAAATGCTTACCTCGAAAATCTTTCTAGAGGTTGGGGAACAGAAAGTCATCACTAGGGGCTAGGTCCAGGCTGTAGGGTAGGTGATTCATTTCTTCAAATCCGCAATCCTGCACAGCACCCTTGGCAACGCTCCCTTTGCGAACCGCATACTTTGACCCTTTTTTGTGTACTCAATCAGTAAGATTCCCTTACAATCCCAAAACACAGTGGGCATGAGTTTTCCGGCGGATGGGGTGACTTTAAACATCTTTGTTGGGTCTGTTCTCTCAGGATCATAGTGATGAACCCACGTTTCATCGCCGGTAACATTTCGGTCAAAAATACTATGTGGATTTTCACCACAGAGCTCCAAAAACTCCTTGCAACGCTGAACTTGTATCTGAAGCGCAGTGAGCATTCGCGTCACTCATCTTGCACTGAATTTATACAGATTCAGATGCTCATGTAGGATAGTTTGAATAGTACCTACGGACAGCTCAGTCCTTTCTGATGTTTTCATTCTTACACGGACATCTTCGAGTACAAAATTCTCAACGATTTTGACGTTTTCTTCTATAGTTGTACTAGCGGGCCCACCGGCACGTAGGTCGTCTTCAATACTCTCTACCCCGTTTGAATTCACTAGACCATTCTGAATAGTAGACAATGAAGGAGTAGAATCTTGGTAAACAGCCACCATTTCTTCGTGAATAACTTTTTGAGTCTTTCCTTGTTTTGTAAGGAATTTTATCGATTGTTGTTCGATTTTTGTCAACATTGTCGTATCTGTCATCATAGTTGCCTTTTCTTGAATACTAACAGTGACAAAGAAATGAAAATTTATATTTATACCCTCAAAGAGTGTTTTTACCTAACGAAATAATTTAATTACCTTCATCATTAGTATATCGCCCTGATACCGACTATACATTGAACGCCCTACGTATGTATATTTCGTTCTGAATTGATAGCAATAGGATTCAGCTTAAAAGATCGACTAGTCTGTATTACTTTAACAAGATAACTACATGCAGTATTGTGCACTAAACGGCCGACCAATCAGAGACCGTTAACCTTAGTATCTGCTCATTCCATCTTATTTACTTAGAGTATTATCGTGTCGGTATAACGATCTATTTGGCTTATAAATTAACAGCATTGTGATAAAATTGAATTTGATAAAACATTATTAACCATCATAAGACCGTAATGAAAATTATGGATAAACGATTCTTCACACCTTATCACCATGATCGCGATGGTTAAACGGCCTAGTAGTTAAAGTTGCTCGTTCAGGATTCGATTACAGACCGATAAATATTCATGAATGAAAATCTTTTTGGTTTTCGGATGTGTTGTTTAATATACTGTGTTGCTGATAGTGCAACGAAACGTTCCTTCGATATTATTGCACTTGCATTTTAATAGGAATGGGAACAAGATAATTCTTAGTCAGAAGCAACTGATCGAGCCGAGGTTCGGCCCTCTCGGGCACCCTCGAGTCAGACTCTCTTGCGGAACAGGATAACGGTCCAGGCCGAGGCTTTATGATGAATATGCACTGGCTATATAACTCTAAAATTTATTAATAAATTCATGTAGGTTACAACTAACCTTAAATAGGTTATTGGTAGCCGCCGTAAGAAGTAACAAAATATTTTTGTTTCAAAAATATTTGCAAATGGGAAAATCCAATACTGTCTTTAAATTTATTTCAAATAGTCTCCGGAATCTCCTAACTTCCTCATTTGATTATCGTATGATTCACATTTTCAACTGGTGCATACTATACAAGTACGGAATATATACTTCAACTTATTTGCGTCTAAAGTCTTAAGGAAACCTAATAAATCTTATACTATCGTAATAAGGTTTAAATTATTATATTTTTTTCTTATTGGAGGCGATTGTAAATAATACGAGTACGTTAGGTTGAAGTTACACCCACATGCCATTAAACGTTGTGCTTATCTCATTCAAATGCATAAAGGTTTGATTTTGAGTTTGCAGAAAGACCCTTAGGTTAATGTAAAATATCCCGATATTGATTCCCGATTAAAAAATATACATATATATGATACTTTTGCAATACATTAAAAGGTTTATTTAAAATAAATACATTATTTATTTTAAATAAACCGGACTTATTGTAGAAGCTGTTGCCCGCAGTTTCACATGCGTAGATATACATATGTAACTTCAAAATAAGGCTTGTAGTTTGAGTAATAAAAAAGGTTAAAGCCGCCTAACGAAACCATATCGCGATTCAGAAACAGTCCACAGCGTCTATTATCGAACTGAGATGTAAACTTGCTTATAACATTTTTTATTATTTTAGGAAAAAGTAGGTTAGATTTGAAACTTTCATATTGAATTTCATGCTTCTAGTCTCAAAATTGACGAATTTCCCATATAAACGTTCAACCCCTAATTCACCCTCTTTAGGGTAAAATTTTGAAAAACGCAAGTGATTTCCAAACAGAAGTAGGTATATGAAATTTATTGTTTCTTATTTTGAAAATTTCCACTACTTCCACCAACTTTTATACAACCGATTATATCTTATTTTACCCCCTTAGGAGTGAAATTTCCAAAATCCTTTCTAAAACTTATAATTTTAAGTTTGTAGCCCCAGCGATTAAGGCTCTGCGTTGGTGAATCAGTCAGTCAGTCAGGATAAGTAATTACATGTATACACATGTATGGATAATGAGGTATATTTTATCTTTTCCTAATATACCCGTTTGTTTAGATAGCAAAATTGTTGACATTTTATATGCGACATATTTATGTTAGGCTGGTGTCATTTGGTCAGATTAGGAGGAACGAGGAACGAACGTACAAACAGACATATAAACATACGTATATGCCATGCCGAACAAAACATTACTCTCCTTTTGGGGTTGGCTCCAATGGGAGAAAAAATATACTAATCTAAGAACACAAAATTATAAAGATGAATACATTCAAAAGGCTGCGACCCAAAAAGAACAGAATGTTCACGAGGAATATCCTGAGGAGCCTGTTTACTTTGGGTAACATGATCAGCAGCAATATGGACAAGAACAGTCGACAGGTAATCCTGTTTATCAACATCAACGAAACGAACAACAGGAGAGCTATCATCACAATCAATTGTTAAATAGACAGAATCAGGAGTTATTGTATCAGCAACTTGAACAACAACGAAGGGCCTATGAGCAGGAACTTCAAAATTAGCATTATTGTCAACTTCACCGTCAGCAGGAACCTTACCAACACCGTTTGCTGCCTTACACTTTTGACTCGAGCCAAGCCCAGAGAAATTGATCAGACGCTAATTACTAACGCGAGTGTTATATTTTCAAACAAATACGCTATTACTCTTGAGGACTGAGATGGAATGCCTCGTCACCAGTAGTAAAGGTCTCCGGATCCCTCAACTCCCCAGACAAAACACAGTATTATGGTGCTATTTTACGCTGGTATTCTGTGAGGGCGTGGTCCTACCCCGGTAGAGCTGACTCATTCATTCCGCAGCTAGAAACAAACTGCAGTGTAGCTCTACCACTGTTTAAATAGCGGAATAACGCTGCTGTTTTTCGTATGGTCAGTCAACCCGGGGACCCAATAACTTACATAACGAGGCATTCTAACTGTCGTTAGGAATGACAACATGAACTTTTATATTGTTTGTGTGCGGATGGATAGTCGTGGGTTTTTATCCATCTATGTGCAAAGTCCAGCATAAGATACCCTACTCCACCAGGGTCATCCACTTGAGAGGGTATTGGTGCATAGTCCGCCTTGAGGGCGCCGCTTGATCGGCGGACTTTACATATTCTTGGAATATTGTTATTCCTTTTTATTATTAAATATTCATCAATGCGTATGGTAGTACGCCAGGTCGTCTAATGGTAATATTTAGTTTCGTTACACTTTAATATAGTTATACTATTTAAATACCACGTTGTTTCCCTTTTACATATTTAGTAAAATGTTAAATGTTTCAAAGCATGTCATCACAGAGTTGAGTTGAGTTACAGTATACGTTACCGCGTAGTAATAAATAAAAAAAAACTATTATGTCACGCAAGCTCTATATAATAACCTTGACGTTCGACCTTGTATAATTTTCTATTCCGAACTTCGAGGTAAGTAGTCTGCTTCGATGTTATTATCTGTTGGAAGAACAATATTGAAGAACGCTAATGATAACGTCGTCATAGTGACTAAAGTGAACTAACAAAAGAGCTTGTCTCACGCCTATAAATAATTTATGACCAATTTAGGAACAAAAAGTGTCTGCCTAATTAATGCCACAAGCGGTTAACAAAAACCGTAGAACTATCCAGGAATACTTGTATCATAAGTATATTATAAATCGTAGAAGAATCGTGCGGATTACGGTTCAGAGTACTTAGCTGCTGAGACGCTAGTCAAGGGTTCGATTGTTACGATAATTGTATATTGCTTGTCGTATTTACTTCTGGATTTGGGAATGAGGCAGGAGAATGGGCAGGTGGAATGAGTGCTTTGATTTAAATGCCTACGACACTATATTATAACTTGTGCAGTTTGACATCATCTCTTAATATCCAGAATATCTCACCGTTGTCAAAATCAATGTTAACGGTCACTTAAATGAGAAAAGTTATAAAATAGTAAACATTATAAAAATTAAATCAGAAGACAACCTATATACCAACTATAAACCCAAGGGTCACCTACTTTTTTTTACGTATTGTTCCAATTTTAATTACAATGATAATTCTAGAACCTAATATGGACTTAATAATGGCAACTGATTTATTTTCTGTATAGTTCATTATCATAATTGCGACACAATTCTTGAATTATTTTTATCATGCAATTTTCTACAATAGTGCCCGTGACTATCATTTTCAAAAGGGTATACAATCGACACAGTTAACTATAAACGAGAAACGCAGATCGTACAACGTACATAGGTATATAACGCGTGTACATAACAACTAGCAATCCAATAGCGTAGACTTCAGAATTGGGTCCAGAGGGGAATCAAAAATGTGTGAGACGAAATTTTATGATATATTATTTTCCGCCAGTACGTGTAAGTTTTGGGAACTCCTTGCTTCTCACATGGTCAGCTTTATATGGGTTGCTTAAGAGTATCCAAGTGTCTAGGAGTAGGCGTAACCAGGTGGTATGCACTGCTAAACGCCAATATATCGATAATAACATTATTAACTCGACGCCGACTGTGGTGTAGAAGTTCCTCCATTCTATTAGTGCGGGGCGGTAAACAACCGTGGATTCCGGTGCCTCTATTTCTTAAGATGATATAAACCTTCATCAGAGGAAAACTCTGCAACGGCAGTGCTACCTACATTCGTACAATCTGAGCTCAAACTGAAGCTTATGCTTAGCCTCTCTTCATTCTCTTCACATCCCACTTTTTAATTCTCTCCTGTGTATCAGGCTGAGGTTAAAAAGGCTATTCTTGTCCATGGCAATCAAATCCAATACTGTAAATATGGGAGGGGGATGCCTCCCTCCATATATATAACAAAACAAGGATCATAGACGATAAGAGGAAGATTCATATATATCAGCAAAAAATTGAGTTTATTGCTGTGATTTTTATGTAAGTGTAAGTTATGGTAAGTGAAAGAAGTCGGAGACCTTACTTACGTATAACGACGTATTCTGTCTTAGTCTTCAAGGGTCTAAACCAGGAATTCTCAAATTATTTTGGACCAGAGAACCCTTTTCCAAAATGTACTGATGACCTCAGATTCGCTTAGCCAAATTACTTTAAAAATCCTATCTCCTTTTTTTTTCCTATTGATACAAAATCGACTTGTTGAGTTTTTTAAAAGTACAACAATGATACTACCTACTAAAATATTAGTTCGTAGACATAACTATAACTTATACAGTAACTTAAAAGTTTCAAATAAGAACTTGTGTTCAAATAATAATGGTTTTAGACCTCGTCGACCCTACCTTGGGACCATTTTTACAATCCCTGATCTAAACTAATATTAAAAATTGAATCTTTATAGAGGATAGATAAATGTAGATGCCATGAACCGCATGATTTACTTAATATCAGGTGAATGAACTTGCTTATTTGACATCTGCATTACATAAAAATTAGCAGGTAGTGGTAAAGGGAAATGATGTCATCCTTTTGTTTTGACAGAATGCCGTTCATAATGAAACTTTTTAAGATATCTGATTTCTAAGATTTTATCAACGCTATACTTAATGTAATGTGTATACAAGAGAAGAGGCCACTGATGAATAGAAACATGGCCGGCGTGATGTGTTCGTTATATACACGGTTCAAGGAACCGATACTGCGTCTGCACTCCAGTGAATATTGTAATCCCACGCTCTTTTCGATTAACGTTCTATGAAATTAGTGAATCAAGTGGAATGTGCTATTAGTTTTGGCCACCGTAGACAAATTGTTTACTATATTGAAGTGGGTAATATATAATAGTGGTATAAAAGTATTGTATAATTAACGATTTCTTAAAAGTAATGTATTGAGAGTTGTAAAATAAAATCAACGCGAATAAAATATTTTCTATAATGACAATTATGTAAACAGATGTTTTTTTTTTATAATCTTACGTTATTGGATTGTGATGGACTCATTCGTGGTGAAGTGCAATAGTATATGTAAATACATGAATGTATTCCGGTGTATTGACATAGCTATATGTAAATACACCGGAATACATTCACCGGATACGGGACAGTCGGTGTGAACCACTGATGCGGCAATAATATTCTCAATAAAATAGATAAATTATAAAGTAACGTTTCGTCCGAATGCCGAAGGGATGTCCACCACAAGAGAATAGTTAAAAGATACTGAGAATAGTTAAGTTAGAGTGTGCTGCGTAAACGGTTAAAGTTACGCAAAAATCATGTACGATTGAATTGTCCCACATAATAGAATAATAGAAATGTTTACGAAATAAAGGGACATCCATAAAGTTTATGACATATGATTAATGACATCGGTTACGTCCAGAGATGTTTTTGAGTCCAGAGTAAGCTAAAGATACTGCAGAAGTATTGGATATTAGGCTGGTTTTTAAATATAAAACAGAATGTTAAGTATAAGAATACTAATTCCACACGGTGGGTCAAGACATTTTTTCGTTTTTTGACTTACTTATCATGAACTGGACAGTGGCTTCAAGGCAAAATAAAAATAGTCAATGTCGAAGCTCCGGTTGAAACTTAAAGACACTTAGAAAGAAAAGCATTGGGAGCAATTTCTAAAAGTTTTATTATTTTATTTATTATGTACTCTGAGTCTGACCAAAACTCTACCTAAGACTGCGTCTACAATAGCATACGCTGTAGGAATCATTATTAATACTTATTAAAAATAAAGCAAATATCTTGGTTATGGACAGCTAAATGATGTAAAAAGTACAAAATAATAATACCTATCGTATTCACATTATTTGGTTATTATTGAAGTGGGAAGTCTTAACAAAATTTTAAAAGAACAACTTATTTGTCATCACATGCATAATTATTGAATAATAAATACAAAAGATCGTGTGTTAATGTGCGGCTGGTTAGTCGTCTATTCGCTGTGTACTGTACGGTGGAGGGAACGCCGCCTTGAATTACGTCACATTACTCGTTTTACGTACCGCATGCGAACACATCGCGAAGTGTAATAACTACAAGAAATTAAAATACATAATGTGAACGAAAACAAAAATATATGTGTGCTGTTATTTCGGTTGTGATTTCAATTTTTAAATTCTTGGATAAATTTAACGTTCTAACCTCAAACGCAATAATATTGTTAAACTGAGAGTTACAATCGAAGCGCTTGGTGGAAATACAGTTATACCCACTCAATCTCGAGGATCTTATAACCTGTGTTTACGTCATGGCTCTCAGAACATATGACTCGGTTCGGTGATTCATTAACATTTGCGTTCTGTTAAAGGAGACAGTCTGTTTCTTTGTGCCGGTTAAATTTGTTCTTCATTTTGTTGTGATTTAAAAATATTGTAATATAAAAATGGATGAAGAATCGATGTGGAGAGGTTTCTACGAAAAATTGCAACAACAAAAATCTATTGAAGATCAGGTGCATGACAGCAAGTAAGTCTTATGCTTGATTATAATATAGGTATAGGTTAATAAATAAATTTTGTGTAAGGTGAGTTTCTTATCTAAAATCTTGTACTATTTATTTTATAAATGATAATTTGTAATGTAACGTCTTATGGAGAAAAAATTTTTATTTTTGAATTTACATCCTACTTATCTTCATGTCCGTGTGAATTAAATAATGAAATAATTTACAGACTGCTATTTACCTAATTTATTAATATATTTATGTATTTGAAAAAAATACGAATGTAAATGCCAATTTAAATTGTTTATATTCGAAATTTATAAGTTGAGCAATTTATGAAGTCAATATCCTATTTGTTAGATCTAATATTACTCAGCAATGGCTCGATCAAGAAAACTTCACGCTTTCATAGCAGACGATTTCGTATTATTAGGAAAGAAACAATGCATGTTAGTTATCAAGGGTTGACATAGCATATCATTGTTGATCTCTTTCGGATGGTGGTAGATGGCATAGGGAGCAGCCCTTATATAATAGAGGTATGGTATTCCTTGTTTGCCGTATAAGGCGACTAAAAGAAGACTTCATGTTCGCGGGCGATCACAAAATCCATTTAAAATCTAGATTCACGAGAATACCTGTCCTTGACTGTCAAGGACAGATATTGTGATCCGTTATCGTCATCATCTCAGCCTATTACTAGTCCATTGTTGAACATAGGACTCCCCCATAGACTACCATGAAGTACGACCCTGGGCCATCTGTATCCATCGATTTCCCACAGAATTGCATATGTTGTCACACCATCTAGTGGGTGATCTATACTATCACAATGGTGTGACAATATATGAATGCTACAATGCGATTTAGAATTTGTACTGCAATACGAGGATTGCAGTACAAAAACTATATGACCGGCCCTTTGCCACTTTAGCTTACTAATTTAAATGTCTATTACCTCCGTTCTAAGTCTTCTGTCATGCTTAATAATTACTTAAGGCATAACTATTACTTAAGGTTACAAACCAGAGGCATAAGGTAATAAGAAATCGTAATAGAAATATTTTACACGGTCGTCTGCAAAGTTTCTTACTATTAGTGATTGAAGCTCATTGGTAGCATTTTCATCAGATATTACGAAAATGTACTAGAAGGTAGTTAAATTATAATTAAAAGAAATGGCGCAGGTGCGTAATATATGAAATAATCTCAAACTAAAAAACCTTATAGGTTAAAATTCTTTACTTACTCAGGCTTACTTACGAGTAACGTACATATAGTAAAAGCAAAATATGAAAAAAAAAATACAAGATCAAATCAACTTCAATCTTGTAGGTAATTATTTTCTCAAATAATATATATTTTTTTTTTTTTTTTTTTTTCTTTTTCTTTTTTTTTTTTTTTTTTTTTCGGGCTGATGGCCGCTGTTAGCCCCAGGGCTTTTACAGTTTCACCGGGTTGAGAGGTGACCGAGCGCTTATGGCTCTCAGTCAGAGACCTCTATATATGGGTAACCAGCGCAAGGGCTCCCGAGAGGAGCCTCGGCAGACCGTTACCCTGTTTCGCGAGAGCGTCTGACTCGAGGGTGCCCAAGAGGGCCGAAACTCGGCTCGGTCAGTTGCTTCTGACAGAGGATTATCTAAATTAATATCACTATTATTATTAACTACCTGTACCACCACTTCAGAATGCGTGGGCGCTGGAGAAGAAGTGGCGCAAGAAACTCCAGCAACGCTTCTATCTGTATGGACTGGAGAGAACCGGCCAGTGACATGGCGGTATCGCGAATAACTTTGTTTGTGACGCCCTCGCCGTCGGCGGGGGCGATATGAGGGTGCAATGTTTGTGTGTTGTGTTTTATGAAGGGCTTGGGCCCTGGTGGTTGCGTCGTCAGGGTCGTCGAGGGCGTGCCTCGGTCTCCTATGGACGCGGGTAAGTCTGTGATTCGCGATGGGATTGTAAGTGGCGGCACTTACAATCAAAGGGTTTCGGTGTGTGACGGCAGAGTCGAAATATCGGCGAGAAGCCTGCTTCAGGTACTGAGCTATGGTCGGCAGCTCAAGATCTATGTGTAGATTTTCGTTACGCAAGAACCACGGCGCACCGGTGGCCTTGCGCATGAAACGATTTTGTATTACCTGAAGTCGGTGAATGTGACGCGGGGAGGCATGCGCAAAGACGGGGCTTGCGTATGTCATTATGGGTCGGATGCACGCTTTGTAAAGTGTAATTTTATTACGCAGGGACATTTTGCTATTTTTATTAAGTAACGGGTGCAAACGACCTAGGACGAACGCTGCTCGATTCCGTACGCGGTTGACATGCGGACCGAAGGTGAGTCTTTCATCTAATGTGACGCCTAAGTATTTGACTGTCTTTTCCCAGGGGATTGGACGATCAAATAACTCTATAGTTTGGAGATGCGGCGTTTTGATGCGCCGAGAGAAGTAAATGGCTGCACTTTTGGTGGGGTTAACCTCGATCCTCCATTTCCGAAACCATTTCCCTAAGGTGTTGGCTGCAGATTGGAGGCGTTTACAAATAGCGTCTGGTTTAAATCCAGACACGTAGAGGCCGGTGTCATCGGCGAAAGGGCTAGCTCTACACCGCGAGTGCGCGGTATGTCGTTGGTGTAGAGTGTGTATAAAGTAGGACCTAGGACAGAGCCTTGTGGTACTCCGGCACAAATGGGGTGAACCTCGGGCGCGTTCCCTCGACGCGGTAACGAAAGGTTCGATTTCGGAGAAAATCTCGTATGATAAGTACGAGTCGATCTGGCACACCGAGCTCATATAGTTTGTATATGAGCCCGTTGTGCCAGACCTTGTCGAAAGCTTTCGCCACGTCGAGAAAAAGTGCCCCAGTTTGGTAGCCCTGAAGAAATTTACTGAGGATGTGCTCCGTGATGCGGTGCACTTGATGTGTGCATGAGTGTTGGGTGCGAAACCCGAACTGCTCATTGATTGGCAGCCCTCGGGACAGCATGAAGTCCTTGAGGCGGGTGAGGATGAGCCTTTCATATACCTTACCCAAGACTTTGAGTAGGCTTATGGGTCGATAGGCTGATGGATCGGTTGGATGTTTTGAGGGCTTGAGAATCCCTATGACATCGGCTTCCTTCCAGGTGTTCGGGAAGGTGCCTTTGGATATAGCCGCGTTGTAGATTATCACCAGTAGGTGTAAAATGGACATGGGTAGGAGTTTCATCACCTTGTTGGTGATACCGTCGGGGCCGGGAGCCTTGCGTGGTCGCAGGTTTTAATTATGGACTCAACTTCGGTGCATGTAACTTGAGTGACGGAATCGCGAGGTGGTTCCTTACTCCTCCGGTCGACCTCGCTGTTAACCATTTCAAGGTGAGCGGCGTCGATCGGTAGGGTGCTCGGTGAGCATTGGAGCTCGAGATTGTCAGCCAGACATTCGGCTTTCTCTTCGTCTAAGAAGGCGGGTGGTTTATTAGGACGCGCTAAGGAGGCATTGTTTGGGCGGTGCCCCCTTTTAGGGATTTGGGAAGTCGCCAGTAGGCGAGATGGGAAGGTTCGATGTTGGAGAGGTGATTATCCCACCGATCGTTCCTATACTGGGCTATGCGTGATCGGACTTCACGCTGAAAGGTACGTAGCACCAGCCGGTTACTTTCAGTGGGATATAAGTCGTGGGCACGAGTCGCCGCATTCTTGCGCCTCATTAGGTCCTTTATGTCGTTTGGCAGGGTCCATCGGTGGTCTTCCACCGAGGGAACCTGCCTCGAACAATCCACGATTACGGTCTTGATGTGCCTAGTGAGGGCATGAACTGCGAGGTTCGTGTCGTTGACTGAAGATATGTTCCTAGGAATAGCATCTAGGTGCGGTGATGTGGCTTCCCTCAGGGCGTTCCTGAGTCGGTGCCAGTCTACAATGGTTTTGGTGGAGGTGAGGTTGGGGCGGAGGGCCTAACCGAAGAAGAACGGGGCGATGATCGGAAGCGAGCTCATGGATTACCTCTATGCCTTGGAAGGCGAGATTGATGTTCTTACAGATGGCAATATCAAGCACGTCCGGTGCGTGACCCAATATGTATGGAAAATGGGTAGGCGTAGTAGGCGCTACGACGTCGAAGTCGAGTGCGTCGCTTAGCGAGTCTAAAGCCAACCCCGGGGTTGATTTTAGTTGCATTCCACCGAGTGTGCTTGCTATTGAAATCTCCTGCCAAAATGACTGAGTTTCCAAGGGAAAGGAGCGCCACGAAGTCGCTTCGTAATACTTGTGCGTCACGTCTGCAAGGCAGGTAGACGGACGCGATTGTGATGGGGGCGTGGCCGGTCATGGCTAGCTGACAGACCGAGGCTTCTAGGAAGGTTAGGGTTGGCGTATCGACGGGCACGCAGTGCAAGGACTTTATAGTAGATGAGAGTTCCGCCATTAGCGGCGGAAGTTCTATCATTCTAATGATGTTATAATTCGCGATGTTGGGATTGCGAGTGTGCGGTTTGAGGAATGTCTCTTGCACTAGGAGCACGTCGACTTGGTGATCGCGAACAAAATTGAAGATTTCGTCGCGTTGATTATTAATACCGTTCGCGTTAAAAATGCGACGTTAAGGGAACGCGGTTTTACTCTGCCGTTATAAAGGCCCTCTATGCTTGAAAATTGACGATGGCTGACACTACATGTTGGTAGCGCATTGTGGCAGCAATCCTGATTTCGGGCTTGCCATTGGAGTCCCTTAGGGCTTTGCAAGGGCTGAGACGTCGGCGCCGTTGAAAACGGCGGCGAAGCGACACACAAGGTCGAGGTCGCTTTCGTTAACCGGCCGTCCGGCTGATGGAGGGCTGCTCAACCGGTTGAGCGACGGTCACTACGCCAGTAGGAGGTTTCCATGCGGGACGTAGAGGACGAACAGGAGCGAGAATAGGCGCGGGAGCGGCGATCGGTGTAGCTACCTTAGGTGCGACTTTAAGTGCCGGGCGTTTCGGCAGGAGCCTTTGGGCAGCCAAGGTAATTGGCTGTGTGTCCCTCTGAGTTGCACAGGACACATGCGGGGGCCCGAAAGCAGCCAAAGGGCCTTGTCCTTGGGTCTCGGACAGTCGGTGGTGCCATGGTCACCCAGGCACTTTACGCATCTGGGTTTCCCGAAGCAGTTGCGAGCAGAGTGGCCATATAACTGGCATTTGTGGCACTGGCCCGGAGGGCCATTTTTATGAGGGCGCTCTATTGTGAGCCCAGAAAGGTGGCAGCACGTTTTCAGGTTAAATACCTGCTTCCCTGCCTCGGACCTTTCGAGGGCCACAATTACCATGTTGAATGGCTTTTGTTATGCCCACTGTACATCCTATGCACGGATAGGACGGGTAAATTCTGAGCCTGGAGGTCCTCTTTGATGAGGTCTGCGGGGATTTCCCGCGGAAGGTTTTAATAACCACTCTAAGTTGGCGCTCTTCTGCCAGGGTGTAGGTGTGAAAGAATACACCTTTGTCTTGTAAGTAGCGGGTGACCGCTCTATGGTCATCCGTGGTTTCTAGCTGCAGTTTAATGCCTACAGCGGTGGGGATCGCTTGATATTTGTAGCGATTGGAAAGGGCCGATACGACAATCGGCCATTTATCTTGTGCCTGTATGAAGACAGGCGGCGGGCGTTCGATGGCTGTGAGACAGCCGAAGTTTGGGGAGCCAGTAGTGGCGCGCTGAGGAGCAGCGGGGGCTTGCTGTGAGGCTGCAGAGGGTGCCATGGGGTTGGGCCACAGATGTCGATGGCCGGGGAGAGGGACATCGCTTTCCCGTTTTTCGCCTTGGGTGGCGGCGTCGGGGCGGGTGAAGCTCGCTTTTTCGCTTCTTTTCCACCAGCGTGAAGTTGCTGGTGTCTTGCGGGAGGTCCTCGGGGACGAAGGGCTATCTAGCTCCATTTCGGAGACCGAGGAGGACGATGAGGCAGAGGCCCTTGAGGAGGACCTTGAGGGTGATTTTGCCCCTCCGGTAGGGGTTGCTCTTTATAATGTCTTCGAAGACATCGGGGTATTTACTCTTCAGGCAGCTGACCAAGTGTACAAGGAAATCCATTGTCGGATTCTCCATTGTACACAAATTATTAATAATATTACTACTATTACGCGGGATGTGGCCTCCGGTGGGGTGCCGGGGTGAGTAGCCTACTTCCCTCCTGCCGGGTATAGGCAGGGAGGATGTGTGCCTAGTTGTGTAGCCCTAGTGCGTCCAAGTGCCAATCTTATTTGTGCACTTGGGTGTGTGCTTAGAGCTAACTAAAATACGCGTGAGACAATTATAAGTCTAGCGGGTTGGTCAACCTTGGCTAGGGCACTACCCAAGGCCAAGTTTACGTTGACTCCTTCCGCTATCTTGCGTTTCCCAGAAGGGGAACCGCGGGCGTACGGGGCTTGCCCTACACTAGCTTAGTTAACACCGCAAGGTATCCACTAGTATAACCACCCAGGTGGCTTTACAATAGCTTTCTTGGAAACTAAATTCCGATCACAATAGCAACAGCAATAAAAATTGCTCGGTGTATTGTTCTCGGAACAATGGATGCGCAGGTGGCTTGCTCGGGGGCAGGTAGCTCGGGACGATCGTGGCGGGGAGCCGGGCGACCGTTCTCGGCGACTGCTGAGCGTCGAATGATAATATATATCATTTGAAGCAGTACACTGAGAGTTCTTCAAGGATTATACTACAGCGACAGCCACAAAAAGTCAAGTCAACTGTAATGTGTGGATTATTATTGTGGTATAAATGTTGCCGGTTATATTACAAGCTTAGGAATCCGGTCACCTTTAACTTCCTAGAGTTTCGAGCTAACACAACCATCAAGACCCCTTTACCCTTGCAGTTTTTCTATTCTGTGCTAAAATAAGTAGGACCCACGTAGCAGTCGCTAATTTCTGTTACTTTAGACTTTTTTTCTACTTTAAAAATGGTACGTAAAACTGGAATGAAATTTGTATCTCTTCAATAAAAGCTTAATGTCGCTCACGTCGGGTACAAGGACATCACGGGTCTTTAATTTTACACCGCGATAAAATGTTTCGGGACCATTGACCTCAACTCTTCAGTACGGGTCGTGTAAAAGTGTACACCACTTTTTCTTTTCGTCTTTTTTTGACCTTTATTCGAACTCTATATCTGACGTTTTTTGAATCTAAAAAAATATGTCAGTGTATTTCAGCTGGTAAGTAAAGCCAGTCAGCCATTATTAGAGGTTACAAAGCATTTCATCTTATTTCTCAAGGGTGACAACGCATTCTCTTTTTGACTCCTTATCGTCGCTCGGGTCGTATGGATGCTGCAACATGATTATGGTCGAGTAGACCGGAGGACTACGTTTTGAAACATTTTGAATATTTAGAAATAGCAGCATAACACTGCTGTTTTTGGAATGACGAATATAGGGTTCCGGGGACCCCATTACAGGAAATAAGGGATTCGTTCCCAGTCCTCGGGAGTCAAACGAGAGTTAAAACTTTGTTGAGGACGGATGTGATGTCATGAGCTGCAGTCATCGCTTACCATCGGGTGAATTGTGTGCTCTTTTGTCACCTTTAATATTATATAAAAAATATAATCAAATCTATGTATAAACAAATCGTTGTGTTTAAGGTGAAAATTCAAGTGTAAAGAGCTATTTCTCAACAGATTAGCAGAATCATCTCAATATTAAATAATTATGTATTTATATGTATTTGTACTTATATCATATATAAGTATGTATATTTGTATTGGTTATATATATATTTATATATATATATATATATATATATATATATATATACCTATATATATCATCTGAGGTAAAGTTTTGTTTACAAAAAAATACATTCCTATAAATCGTTTCCAAACTTTAGTAGATTTTATATATAAATCGATAATTTGAATATAAAGTTTCTAATATTATAAAAAAAAATTATCTTATAGAAGATCATACTAAAAGAATTGAATAATTTTGTAGAGTATTACCCAGATAACTTTATTCTAGATCTAAGGAAAAATTAAACTAAATTCTAGCAACACTACTGTCATCTGTCAGTTTAGTCCGGTGTGTATCTAACCCGAAGACTACGTATCATACTTATGTTAAATCCATAAATTATATTGAGACTAATTGAATAATTTAATCTATAATAGTTTGTATACGGTGTATAGTTATTTATTTGTAGCATATTTTATCGCTTGACATTGTGTTACGTAAACTCTGTGATACGGCTAAATAATAATAGTGCAGTTTAATAGCAGTTCAGTTAACTTGAGGCAGCTCTCTAAATATGATCGTATTTCGAAGAAATACGTCGCAAATATATAAAATTCGTTCAATAATGTCCAGAAGCATGCAGCTGCTCAGGAATCAGGCCTATATAAACGGCAATTGGACTAATGCAGATAGTAATTTAGTATTTCCGGTTTTCAATCCCGCGGACGACAGTATAATAACAGAGGTTCCTGATATGGATGTTTCTGATGCCCAGAAAGCAATTGAAGCTGCTTCCAACGCGTTTGAAACTTGGAAGAATACCACAGCAAAAGAACGCTCGTATTTGCTTAGAAAGTGGTTTGATGTGTGCCAAAAAAATTCTGATTACATTGCAGAAATTATTACCGCTGAATCTGGTAAGCCGCTCGTGGAGTCTAAAGGGGAAATAGTATATGGTAATTCATTTTTGGAATGGTTTGCGGACACTGCAAGACATATAAATGGTGAAGTGCTTAGCAGCCCATGGCCTCATAAGCAGATAATGGTGACCAGACATCCTGTTGGAGTTGTGTCAGTAATAACCCCATGGAACTTTCCTTTTGCAATGATCACCCGTAAGGTTGGTGCTCTTATGGCAGCAGGATGTACTTGTGTCATTAAACCTTCAGAAGATACTCCATTATCTGCCTTAGCTGCTGTTGAGTTAGCTGAGCAAGCAGGTGTTCCTAAAGGTGTCATAAATGTGGTAACAGCAAGCAGAAAAAATGCACCAAATGTTGGAAAGATAATGTGTGAAGATCATACAATTAGATGTATTTCATTCACAGGTTCAACTCATGTTGGAAAGATTCTTTATGGAATGGCGGCTAAAGGAGTTAAGAGAGTGTCTTTAGAGTTAGGTGGAAATGCTCCCTTTATAGTCTTTCCAAGTGCTGATATAGAAAATGCATTGGATCAAGCTATGCTTGCTAAATTTAGAAATAATGGCCAAGCATGTATAGGTGCAAATAGATTTTTGATTCATGAAGATGTTTATGACATTTTTGTTGAAGGTTTCAAGAATCGTATTAGACAAAAGTGTATTATTGGCCCAGGTACAAAAGAAGGTGTCACTTGTGGGCCTTTAATAAATGAAATGCAAGCCAATAAGGTATCAGGTTTGGTGGATGATGCTGTTCAGAAGGGGGCAATGTCATTACTTGGTGGAAAATTTGCAACTGATCTTGGGAAAAAATTCTATGAATCTACTTTGTTGGTCAATGTTCAACCTGATATGTCAATTTACCAGGAAGAGATATTTGGACCCGTTGCTGTGTGTCTTAAATTTAAAACTGAGGATGAAGTCCTTAAAATAGCAAATAGCACCAGGAGTGGACTGGCTTCATATGTTTTTACTCGTGATCTTGCTCAGGCATTTAGAATGTCTCGTCAGCTTGAGGCTGGGATGGTTGCTATAAATGATGGCATTCTTTCCGCTGCAGAACCCCCATTTGGAGGAATTAAAGAGTCTGGAATAGGTAGGGAAGGCAGCAAGCATGGCGTTGAAGAGTACACTGATATTAAATATACTTTATTTTCAGGCTTAGATAAGTAAATATTATTTCAAGCATTTAATCAATAAACATCTAAATGTATGTAGATTGTTTTTAAAATGTCTTTTAAAAAATATCTACATATAATAATTTTATTATATTGTTATTGTAAAGTTATAATTTTTTCTGCCCATTCAATCTATCAAATGTTTATTTGCAGAAATATGTGTATGTTATAAAATAATATATAGTTGTGACAAGGAAAGTAATATTAAATCCCCATATCCAACCTAATAATATAAATATTTTAGTTCTCAAAGTATTCAGTTATTAATTCAAGTAGCATACTAAATAATTCATTGCTAATAAAATTATGAAACTATAACTATTGTGCAGCATATACTATAGAATAATAAAACTGAAGAATACTTTATTCCAATGGTTATAATGTTAGACCTATTGATGTAATTTTAACAGTAATTTCATTATGATTATATTATTGTTTGCATTTTAATATTATTATATTCTACTAAAATTAATGTATACAAAAAGAACAGCTATCCAAGTTTTGCTAAGAATGCTGTTACTTTAATGTAGTCAAGTAACCTTAATGTCATCTAAGTCTTCCAATACAATGTGATGTTTAATCTTAAGCCTAAGCTTAACATATTCATATATAAGGCATACTAACAGTGAATTTAATTGTTAATGATTTGAACTTAAATTTAAGAAATGTGAAGTAAGACTTGTGTTTGGACTTTAGAATCTGATTATTTTAAGAAATAATCTAACGAATAAGAAATAAAGTTTTATTTATATTCTGTTTGTGATGCATTTAAAAATATACTTTTGTTTTTACTGAGGCCTTGTACTTTTTATTCCTTTTACTTATATTTAGGTAGAGAAAATTAGATTTTGCACATTTAATCTTAAGCTTATAAGTGCATCAAGATGTAGTGAATGTATTTTTGTCAGCTGTTACAAATACATATTACAAAGCATCTTATGTATATAGGAATCGAAAATGGATACTTTTTGAATCAAGCTTAGTGGTGCATTTTATAAAACAGCACCCTGTAAATATATGACTAGAATAAATGGTTTTTTTGAATAGAATTTTAACAATGTTGGCCCTGAGCATTTGGCGAAGTTGTCCTTAGGTAGACATGCTCCTGTTCTAACCAGCTGGGATGCTCACCCACAAGCACTAAATTGGGAAATCGATTTTCTAATTATTATCTCTATTTTAATAGAAAAAGTTATATTAATATTATCACACATAGAATGTTTATATATATTATTGAGATTAGGGTGACAGAAGAACATGCAGATAACTTTATGGGCACTTAGACACTTTATGTACATAGACATATGAAATTATTAGCTTTAGTGTTTGCATGACCCTGAGGTTTTATCATGGATTATTTTTACAAATTATAAGCTAGGTCTATTTTACCTTCAATAGACAAGCTGACTCATTCGCTTAAATTTTTAGAGGGAAAAAGTTATTCACTTATTATTTAATATTTGTATTATAATTATAAATGAAATATATGTTATAGGTGAAAAATTGAACTAAATCTGTTCAATAATTTTGGAATAAAGTGGATACAAAAGATGGAGATGCATGGCAAAATATTTTTTATATTATTTAGAAATTATGCTATCTATCAGAAGTGTTTTATGTAATCTTGCAGTGATTACAAATAAGTACTTGTGTAGTAACTCGAAAATTTCGTTTCGTATTTTGATCCAGTATTTTCGATTATTTGCAGAATACAAGAAGTCGATGATAGTTTCTTCGAGAAATTTGGATCCATACTAAAACAAGTATCCCAACGAGCGGCTTTAGAAGAATCCACACCTTTGGCTCCTCTAAAAGAGGCAGAGGAACAAGACGGCGAACAGAAGGAAGTGATAGATTTGCAAGGAGAAAGAAGTCCAGGTCGTGATACTGATAGCGGCAATGAGACTTTACTGGACACAGACTCCGAGCCTGAAGATCCAGAAAAGATTGATTTCTATGTTGAAGCTGTTGGGTGGAACGTAAGTGTATTTTTTATTTATTCATCTTCCGTTTTACTTATTGTTAAATTATTTGCCTATGCAATTTATTTTTTACGGAAATAGGACAAATGGGCAAATCATCTGAAAATAAATAGTCATTACGATTCAAATATTAAAGGACATGAGCCACTCTTCATACATTGCATGGCCCACTAAACGAAGTTCAAGGACAGTAATGAAATTAAGTTTAAATAACAGACTATATATCCCTTTTATTATCAACAAATTAAAATCAATATTGTTCATGGGGATACAGAGATATTTAAAAAATAAGATAAGAATTTTAGGTTATATCATATGATTTTGCTGTCAATACACAGACACTGTAACATCATCATCAGCTTAAATATTATTTATATTACTATACTTTATGACACCGACCTAATTCGTAAATAAAATTAAATTTTATAATAAGTATGTAAAAATGAAATGTTTTATTCTATAGATATTTCATTAATGTCATTGAGAGCACGAGTAGCTGGGCCGATAATGGCCCATGTCCTTTGTCACCAACAAGAAATTAACCTCAATCCCAGCAAATATCTCCAGGTCTGTTTTACTGTATCAGTTAAAACAGCGCTTTGCTGATACTTTTGCTAGTATTTTACGAGTATCTTTTTACATCGAATTGACTGTTTATACAGTTGTTTTAACAATATATTGCTATTAAATTGTAATTGGTTATCTAAAGTTTAATACTAAATACCACTTTAAAACTTATAAAATATTATTTTGAACCATCTGTACTTTATACGTTATTGTAATATCATTATATGTTTATTGTAAGGTCTTTCTGGTCGATTCCGATCATGGCGATATCTTCAGTTATTTTATATCAGATGACATAAACTGTGTTGGATATATCATAGAGTACAAAGCAATCGTATAAACACAGAGGCACTCCGTTGCGTTCCTTATTCCGATGTAATGTTAACATTAAGATCGGAAGAAGATTCAGGGTTAGATTCTCTAATGCCACATACTAACGCAATGGTACAATTTTTTTTACACATATCTTAAATATTTAAGCACAATTTTCCGCTAACAGAAGTTGTCATTTACGCTGAGAGTTGTACTTCCACATTAGTGCGTGAGCATTCACTCGATTTTATTTTCTGCAATTTTCCGAGATCGACGTTTTAGCTAACATACCGTGTGTGTTGTATGATGTTGGATGATGGTAATAAATACACGGTATAATTACAATATAACCTGAGCACGTTTTCGAATTACGGCACGCGTATTGCGCAGTCCGAACGGTGGATGTTTATAATTTACCATAAACGAATATATGCTCATTTTGATTACTTTTATATATTATATATACTATTGATTAATCTGCCTAATAGATTTTACAATTATTTTTAATTTTACTTAAACTTTTTTGTTTTGGATATCATATTCTGCAAATTGTATTTTCTGTAAAAGTGCTGTTTTTTTTTAAATATGTATAAAACCACGCAACGAGTGAACGTTGACCGAACAACCAGCTCACGGACCCCTCAGTTCCGTGAGCCCTGTGTCCAATGAAGCTGTAAGAGCCGCATAGGCTAACAGTATCAACATCAACAGAATCTAGGTGTTGACCGAATGAGTAATATCCATTTGATAATAATAATATCCATAATCTACTAATTAACCGATATCTCCAAGCATTTAAAATGTGAAGTTAGGTATAATTTCCAATAGTATACCTATTGTAATGATTCTTCTTCAATCCCCTCCTGTATTCATAAATGTTATAAAGGGATATGTCGGTCAGATCTGTTTTATTGTTTTGGTTAGGTGTGAACTAGACATTGAGTTGTGCTTATTTAAGGAAAGTGGGTCGCATTCATGCTGGTTTACAGAGACATTTGGCGACGTATGTCTGGATAGATCTGAAGATAGTGGCATCCTTCCAAGAATACTTTCATAGCACCTATAAATTATAAGTAAATAAAGTAAGATTAATATTTGAAATAGGAAAATTACACATAAGTTATATTCACTTTTGTTTTGATTTTTTTTGTGTACCATTTATGTAATCTTACTTGGATTTTATTTTTCACATTTCGATCTTCTTGTACTTCACATATATATATATATATATATATATATATATATATATATATATATATATATATATAGATATGCATAATATTGATATACAATTTTATACATGAAAAAGAATGTTGTGTTATACTTCAGTTCTGATATCTTAAGCATAGATACGGTGAAAAGTTTACGTACTGTTTTTGTGGGTGCACACAATAGCCGCTTCTCGAATTCGATGGCATACCGCCAATGATACTTTTACTTTCCCGCGCTATTTTGTCAACTTCGAGCCAAGGTTTTTATTTTACGTCATTAAAAATGCGTTCACCAAAAGTCATTCATCTGAATGAAAGAACGATAGTAGTCGGTCTTAAAAGTTTTCGCCTTTGTTTTTGTTATTTTAGGCAGCATATTTTTATAATTCTTAAAAAAATAAAAAGTAATTTAATTTTTTATTGAATTCTTATAAGGATTGATTGGATTAAAACTGATGATATCGTTTGGTGTTTATTGTAATCATTATTAAATATTTGAGGGCAACGAGGATATTTTATGTCATAATGGTCGAACTTAAATCTTGTTGCTAAGGTAAAATGGTTAATGATAGTTAATGTGGCCTACGAGCCCACATTTCTCCCGATGGTAAATTATTGCTTTTGGGCATTATTAGCCACGGCGATACAGATACGTAGACAACCTTTCATGTTTTTCGCTTAATGGACTAAGATGAAATGCTTTGTTATTAGTAATAAAGGTAGCACTGCTGTTCTACGTTGGTACACTCTATGGAATAGGTCTAATAAATCAGCTCTATGTTCAGTTTTAAACTGCAGTGTGGCTATAATACGTACATAAATTATCGTAACATGTTTTCTGTTTCGCTTTCGTTTCCGTCTCCGTCCTAATTCCCAAAATGATCATGCATATTATAATGCAGCATTTATTGATGAACATGATCTTTGACAATGTTGTGAACAATTTACCATGTGCTCGATGGTGAAGTAAAACATCGTGTTAAAACCTGCATGTCTAAGAGATAAATGTATAAATATTTCAAAGACATGAGAAGGACGCCGGATTAGGATTTGTGTACATTGGCTGTCACGACAACATGCTCTAAACTTTGTATATAGCCTGCAGCAGTGGTGCCAATTTCAAGGAGAGTAGTAACCTGAGTTAACAGTCCACGTATTCATTTAACAATTAAAATTTGAGGACTATCAAGGCATACGTCCAATTGTAGTTCTTCCTAAGCCTTATATTTAGTCCATATAGACATAATCATAATTAAATTATGGTGTCACTTACGTGCACTGTTTGTATAAAATGCATATAAACGTTATAGATAAGTACTTTGTTCATAGCCTGGGATTGCTATAGCATAATGTCTAGATTGCGCACGTAGTCTGGATATCTTCAAAGCTCAGAGGTATGCGCATATACGCATGTGAACTACTTTTATCTTTAACATGTACTCGAGTCAATAAATCCCGTTACATAATTAATTTTCTTTAATTGATTTTATTATTAACTTATAATGTTTTAATATATCGTCTTTAGTATCAACATAAAATGTGATACGTTGTCTCTAATTATAGAAAATTTCTTCTATGTGTGAAGTCATTTCATACAGGATCTATACCGGAATCTTTTTACCTATAACACTGGTATTATACCGTAATTGGCTGAGCAATCTTAGAGAGGTATAAATTAAAAAAAATATATCAAATTGGGATTTCCTTTGTTTTTTGAAGTTACGTAAATAGGTGTTTAATTATTATATATGTTGTTCTTTCAATTAAATTAAAAAGATGCGACTCGTAAAAAATCTACCTGCTATATTTTTTTAATGGCGATTTATATAGCGCACACTGTTTCCATCTTCAAAGCACACATTAACAGGAGTGTTGGTAGTGTTGCGTAAATAAATTCGCTATTCATAACGCTTAGCACACTCGCTGGATGTGTAAACTTCGGTGGTTAATAAAATAAATAAATCGCTCAACTCGTGCGTACCTGGTTTTGAACCTCGTACCTTGAGCGTCACGTACATTTATAACGCAACTTTATTTCGTAGGATACATTTGTCCATGTTATAAATATTTAATATAGGCTTTGAAGTCTTCCTTAGACCATTATCCGCGAACCAAGTTAAAAAAGGTTAATTAAAACTACACAATAACACAGAATTTCAACTAACAGCGGTAGAGCTACCCTGCAGTTTGTTTCTAGCTAAAGAATGAATGGGTCAGTTCAAGGACCACGCCCTCACAGAATACACGCGTGAAATAGCAGTATAATACTGGTGTGTTTCGTCTGGTGAGTGCATTCTATCTCAGTCCTCAAGGGTATCAACGCATCTGCAGTATGATTCCTTATCATGGATATATGTAAATGCCATGGGCTGCAGGAATCACTTGCCATCAGATGAACTGTGTGCTCGTTTTTTTTACTCACAATGTAATAAAGAAAATAACTTAACTTTTATAGATTTATCATTATAGAAATATACAGTAGTGTACCTCTTAAAGTATCTATTACGTTATGGTGTTATTTAAGGTTTCTGCGGTTTTCTTATTCTGATTTCATTCTAAAACATTTATTAGTTTTAAAATTATACAAAAATATTTTACAATGTAGAGTCATGCTACAGCTTGAATCTATCTACTTGCCTAGAAAGGAACTCGCTTTCTCAGAATATAAGAGTTAAATTGAACATAACTTTGTTGTGGTACGCATTGTGATTTAGAGAATTAGTTTCTCTTAGACCCAGTTACTATTAGAGTTGTTCCATCTAGTTTATCTTGATCGGTGAGAATAGGTGTGCACAGCGATCAGTTAAACAGTGTGCACGTTTGTCACACTTATTTCTCAAAATATATATTCAGTAATTGGTTTTTGAATCGGTACCAAAACTTGGATATAATGTTGCTGAAATTGGGTCATCATAACCAAACAAAGAGGTCAGATAAACTTCTGCTTTGTTTCCTTTACAGAGTTAACACATGTTCGTCAATAGACGCTCTAATTCCTTTGATCAGATCGAAGTCTACCAATCAGATCGTATGTCTACCAATAAAAACACTGTAATGTACTGAACCACTGGCTTTCCTACACTTATAGAGGCGCATAAATCTTTATTTTCCATTAGCAAAGGAATAAATAGCAATCGGGACTAACTACGATGCTATTGCACCATAAGCTAACGGGACTGTTATGAATATGTATTACATAAGAAGTTAACTATTAAAATTATTGAATTAAGGAAAAAAAAAAAGATTTTGTAAGAAAACCAGAGCAATATTTTATTATTTGCATTAGACAGATATCTTTTTTTGAATACTTTTTTTCTGACGTTTATTGCGTTTATGTATTCATCCATAAGTAAGTTTTTATTTCGTACAATTAAATATTAGTTTTTTTTAATGCCCGTTGCACTCTATATTGTCAATTTATTAGTAATTGTAGACAAACTTAAAAGGGAATTAAAATTTATATAGTGTTTGGATAAAGCAACGTAACGTTAGTACAATACATTAAGGAACGAATTTTTGTCTTTAATACTTACCGCGTTGGAGAATTTTGGAGTGATTTTAACCAGGTATATTTGAATATGATTAACACTTAAAACATCTCCAAATACCTAGGAGGTAGTGGTGAAATAAAAATTATTATCTTTTTTATTATTTGGTCGAGTTCACATTCGTCTCCGGTGGCGGCGCCTTGCGAAAATAGAATCTGGCGGCAATACGGGCTAAGTCCCGAATCCCAGTGCGGATTGCCAGTGCAATGTGAGCCACGCACCTCATTCATTTCTGTTCGGACAAACGTCTGCCGAACTAATACATCTCGTTCAATCTATGTTCACCTTCCTCGCAGGAAACATGATGGGATTGTATTTATTAACCAGTGTACCGTTTGTGGAATAGTGAAGTGTTGCTTAACAGTGAGGAGTGATTGTTGGAGACCACGGACGTGATGGGGACATTGAGAACCAAGTTCAGGGGCGTGAAGAAAGAGCTGCTTGATAGACAAACTAGTATGCTTATTCAGTCCATGACTGTACGTTGATTTTAAAATTACTATTAATGATTTTTTTTAATAAATTCTTTCGAAAACAAATTAGTAGTGTATAAGTAGAACATTTAATAAAATATATTTTTCATTGTAATTTGTGTTAATATAGATCGTTTAGTATTACATTTCTATTGATGTTAGTGTTTACGTAAAAGTCTAGAACAGTAGCAAATGCACTGAAACAGATGATCTTTACAACACTGACGTTAAGACAATTAATAGACCCGATTACGTATGCCATTAATGCCAAACATATCAAGCATTTTAGCCACCCATAAGTTTTCCTCATGAAGTTCTTTATGTCAGGTAACGTTCGAGTGACAAAGTGAGTGAGTTCATCGTTTAAAAATAAACCCGCCAATTTTGTGAGTGTTTAAAGTTTCATGAATGTATTTTGTTTAATGTAGCTTTAAACACAACTACTTTGGCGTTGTTTAACAAATATGCTGTAAGCGAATGGGGTGTATTCAGTATACACGTTCAATAGTATTTCTTGTTTCATAAATTAGAATTTCTCACTGTTCATCCGAATCATTCGATTAGAAAATGTATATTATTTATAAGCGTTTTACGTTCCAATAAGTAAACATAAGCCTGTCTTGTAAATGGGGCGCCTAATCAAAACCGGCAGCCTAACATCAGATCGATAGAGATTCACACGACGGCGCAGTAACCCTGCTAGTTTCTGTGTGACATTACAATACATAGTGGGACACTTCAACAGACGTCGCTTTAAACTGGTAGTTTGTTCCGGTAGTAGGGTAACGAAAACAACCCTACGATGCATTAAGTTCATTCTGTCCTCGCTTGGTTACAGTGCGTTACGGTTTTATAGTGAAAAGGTGTATTTATTAATAAAATCTCACCGGTCAATGAAATTGATATATTATTATGAATCAACGGTATGTATACAGTTTATATCTCTTTCATTTTATTTTCATGAGAGTATTTTATAGTGAATTTTATGTAATATTTTATATAGCTATCTGAAAGGCATTTTCACGTTTTCGAATTGTTTGTCACGAGTGATTATTGGTTTGTTCACGATATTACGAAATATGTTGAAAACTAAATAGTTTTATAATTAAAGATTTTAATATATTTAAATATAAATTTATTATTTTAACTGACTAGTGATGTAAAACATTAATGAAAGATCTCTCTGTACAGTCTATACAGATATATTTATTTATTTACTTTTATTTATAAACTTTTGTACAACTAAAATATGCACAAAGGCGGACTTAATGCCCAAGGCATTATCTACCAGTCAACCTTGGAAGGGTTCAAAGAAATTAGGTAGGGACAGATGAATAATAATAATAATAAAGAAAAAACAAACATACAGTACATCTAAATACTTATACAATTATAAATACATATCATTATATATTATCTTACGAATTTATAATACTAAATAAAATAATAGATATTTATATACATTTAAATAAACTATAAAACAAAAACATATACATATTATAAATACAAACATATCTAAAAGTAAATATATACATAATTATTATCGATGTAGTGAATCTGCTGACGCTACTTCCTATAATAAAAATAGAATATTTTAATTGTTCAAACGAATGCCTTTAAAACATAACGATTCGTTTAAGTTTTTTTATATAAAACCTACCATGATAAACTACCACTAGTTTTCTTTTTGGTAGTTTTAAATTGTATTATACTAAAATTACCGTATGTACTTTATTGTTTCTTAATCTTAGTTGGTGTTATTAGTATTTTTTTAACTGTACTGTAACCAAGTGTCATCGGCCAAGGACATGATTATTTACGTTGCGGCGAATTGAAATTGTACGTTCACTAAATATCCAATCGCGTGTGTTTGGCTTTTCTTTCGGTCGTGTAATTTATAAGAAAATATTGATCTTCTGCCCTCAATATTTTTATTTAACTTACTTCAATGTAATAAAAAGTTATATTACAAATTCTATATAAAAAGTCTATGAGAGTTTATTGAGACATAGTATGTTTAGTTTTTCCGGAAAATAAAGTCTTTCGTAGAATATCAGGTTTAGTTTACGCAGCTGGGTTTCGACATTTTTATAATTTTATGGGTGACAAACGATGGTTAGTGATGGAGTGAGGTCTTCATTCATCCTCAATAAAAATTCAAGATCCACATACGGTGTCACCCTGAATGCTGAGATGGAATGCCTCGTTACCTGTAATAGGATCCCAGGATCCCTACTACTTACGAAATACAGCTAGCTTTATGCTATTATATGCAGGTATTCTGCGAGGACTTGGTCCTTCCGCGGCCGGGCTGATCAATGGGTAGACTAGGATTAGAAGGGCACAACATGAACACATAAGGTAGAATCAAGCCATAACGTAGTTCTATCAAAATTTAGGCACATCAACTGCTAGAGAGATGAGAGCTAAAGTTGTCTGATGAGTGAAAGAGTCTCTATTATTCGCGACAAGGCATTCTAGTTTAGTTATCAGTAGTGAATACATATGACACCCACATTCATGGGTTCGCTTGAATCATTGAACACCAGGTGAATTGTTTTGCCGTTTTTTACTTCTAATATCAACATATCGTTGAGCTTTTTGTCGATACATAAGGCCCAGTTTACTGGTCGACGACAATTTCTTTCAAATTAAAATAATAAATTTATCCATTTCAAGATGAAACTCTGTATTACAGGTCGACGAGCTATACTTGGAGATTCTATATGAGATTTTACACAATGTGGGAGGCTGCGATATGGGGTGCGAGGTGGGAGAGCAGACGATGCTATCCTACGTCCAAGAGGCCTTTAAGATCGCCAACGATAAACATACGGAGTTATTAACGAAAGCAGAGGCCAAAGAGCCGCCCGAGTTGATGCTGAACGTGGAAGTAGTGGAGGCAAAAGACCTTGTGCCAAAGGATCCCAATGGACTCAGCGATCCGTTTGTAACGATATATTTAATGTCCAACTCTTCGCACAGATATAATACTTCAGTGAAATCCGGCACGCTTAATCCGTTATGGGAGGAACATTTTTCATTGTAAGTATAATATATTTCATTCAATAGTATTTTCCCTCGCGAGTCTGATCCGATAAAGCCGTAGAGGTCACAAGACCAACAGCATCGCGGAAACAAACCAAAAATATATATATATTGTTGGGTCAATTAAAGTCTAATAGATTAGATATACTGATTTGAGTGTATGTCAGGTTTTCGATACAGTAACAGTTCTTATAAAGTCGATATCCCTGAATTTGACCATATCTAGATTCTGTTGGTGTTAGCCTATGCAGCTCTTACAGCTTCATCGGACACAGGGCTCACGGAACTGAGGGTCCGTCAGTTTGACCATATAGTGACAAATAGCGTTTTTACACAAACAAATTGTTTAAGAAAAATCAAAGCATGAATTCGGTTAGTCGTTGGCTTTTTTTCATTAAAAACACACTACACTATAAAAAAATTAAAACTTCATATATCGACTCCTATGATATTTAAATGTCCACATTGATAAATACGGTATTTAATTCCATTTTCAATAAACTTATGGGTAAAATTCAAAACCACTTCAAAGGATGTAGTCACTTAAAAACTTTTAAACTTTAATTTTTAAAAAAAGAATATTTGCAATGCTATTAACTCAACTAAGCCCAATATGCTTTAATCAGGTGATGGTTCACGGTAATGGTTGATTCGAACCTGCGATTTTAAGTTACGCAAACCGTACTCTAAACCATTGGGCTCCCGTATACGAAGGATATAAAAACCATCCATAACATGTTATTTCGTAATTGCTACAGTTGTATGGCAGTAAAACATTCATTACACAATTTTACGATTGCATTAGGCGAGGCCAATTGTTCGGGTAGGCCGCACTCATGCCAGATATTTATTACACAGGTTGCTTCAGCACCGTGTGCGTTGTAGACATTTGCTAAACTAGATGTATGTGCTTTCAGACCGATGCCGGCAAATCTTCACGAGGACTCGTTGATTTTAGAAGTATGGTAAGTTTATCTTTATTGGTTTGATGATTATATATTTTTAAAATATTTTGTATACCTATCTAAGAAAGTTTTAAGTGGATATGCCCACACTCACCACACTAGTTGCTTGGTGAGGTGCTGGTACCTTAACGAAAGTGATACTCCCTAGATTGTGTTGGTTGGTAAGTACTTGTTCCATAACGATAGTTATAGTGCTTAGATCATATTCGATTCGGCATAACAGCAACAGTCTTAACAGTGGTAGAGCTACGCTGCAGTTTGTTTCTAGCTGCAGATTGAATGGATCATCTCGACCGGGAAAGGACCACGTCCTCACAGAACACCAGCGTGAAATAGCAGCATAATGCTGTTGTGTTTCGTCTGGTGAGTGTAGGAATCCAGAGAACTTTATGACTGGTGACGAGGTATTCCATCGCAGTCTTCAAAGGTGACAACGCATTTGCATTATGATTTCTTGTTAAGGATGAATGTAGATGTCATGGGCCGTAGAAGTCACTTGCCATCAGGTGAACTTTGTCCTCGTATGTTGCTCAATGTAATAAAATAAGTCTAATGTTGTATGATAATTAAACATAGTAGTCGAACAGTAAAATAAAAAATTAAAAAATATAAAAAACTATTATTAATAATGAAACTGGACGTACTAAGAGATGTGTGAATTACTTATAAATAATGTGGAGGTGAAAGTTAATAATACTTTTTATTAATAATTCTGATGTAGTTGAAATATTTATATAACTTCTTTAAAAGCAAGCATTGATACAACCAGATACTAGGGGTTTTGCTAAATCTATGGTTGGGGATAGTGTGATAGAGTGTAGTGTATAATTTAGTTTTAAATAACCCAATGATATCATTTAGGTATTCAAGTAGCGAAAAAAACGAAATGTCAAATAATTACCCGCCAAAATTATATATAAAAAAAATTGCAGTACAGTTGTACGAACTACGGCTAAAGCTATTAGAGTTATTGACGCGACTGTATTTTTAGGTCTCACTTTAGACTGTTGGCTTCAATGGGGCAGCCAGATCATGTTTAGCAGGGAGGCCGATCTCAATAGATTTTACAGCATGGAAAGTTATACGGGTTACTGATGTTTCAGACAAGTCAGACAAGTTTACTTTACTTACTTTCATAGCGTCATGTTATATAGAATATTGCTATGGGTCAAGGCAGCTCATATTGAAACAAACATCTTTATAAATAAAATGCTGCACGTGTAACCTAGGTGTTTTAACGTCTTGAGAAAACATTTGAAAGAAAAAATAATACCGACAGTTGCAGTTGTGGCTGCTGAAGGAATTCACGATTTTACTTGTGTGTGTACGGAATTTTTTTAATAGTTCACAATTAAGTAATTTTCGAATACAACTTTTTTTTTTTACAGGGATTTCGATCCGGCAGAAACGGTGAAAGAGAAAATGACAAAAATATTTGAAGTGAAAGGCGTGAAGGGCCTCCGTAAGTTAATGAAGGAAATCGCCATCACCGCCTCTACGGGGAAACATGACAACGAACTGATTGGAAATTCTAACATTCCCCTAAAAGTAGGTTATCTAATATTTATGCGTAATTTTTATAAATTTATAAAAAGTCTTCAAGTGCAGTGATCACAGATAACGAGGCATGCGCATATTGAATTATTTTATTGAAAATGGAAAGGACATCTTGTCACAGCCGTGCCTTTTTTCTGGTGATTTTTATGAGCTTTTTTTTTTTTATTACGTCGAGAGTAACAAACGAGCGCACAGTTCACTTGATGGCAAGTTTTTCTGCGGCCCATCACATCACATTCATCCTTCAAATCATAATGCAGATGCGTTGTCACCCTTGAGGACTGAGATCGAATGCCTCGTCACCATTAATAAAGGTCTCCGGATCTCTTCAATCACCAGACGAAACACGGCAGCATAATGCTACTATTTTACGCTGGTATTCTGTGAGGGCGTTGTCCTACCCCGGTCGAGCTGACCCATTCATTCTGCAGCTTTCGCTCTACCATTGTTAAAACAAAGTCTCACAATGCAAAATCATATTCTAAGTAAGCCTAATCGCCTAGCTTAGGCTTACTGGGATCCGAATGAAGTTATTATTATATATAGGTATATATCATTATTGATTAGGTCTCGTTATTTCTTCTTTGACTTTACATAGACGTAATTTACTTGTGATGCGAACACCAGTGAGTTTATGGTTATTTTATTTGTAAGTATAGTATTCCCATTTCCACAGTCAATCCCAGCCGGAGGGATGACGATGTGGTTCAACCTGAGTAAGAAGAGCAAGCTGCGACGGCAGGGTGTGGTCAAATTGCGACTCAACTTCTCATCCGAGAAGAACTCCCAAGTCGCCGCGCAGGAGCACCGGCATCTGCTGAGGATACTACTGCTTCATGAACTTGAGAGCTCTAAGGTTATTTTTGATGATTTAAAACAAAATTATCAAAATGCTAATAACTTATCCCATTTGTAATAATTAGTCCTTATATTAAAACAAACAGCTAAGGCCGTACGTGCGTGACATATTCACGTATTTAATATTAAAACTATAAATATTCTAATAAAAATATTATAAGGTCACTTTGGCCATTACGCCTTTCCACAATAAATCAATATAAGATATGTCCATATATAATAATAAGATGTGACCTCGACTCTACTAATCTTATAAGACACTGATAAGAATATTAAAATACAATGATGTAAGTACCTTAATTACTGTAAGAGTAGTGTCAACTAAATATAATATTTAAACAAAAATTAATGACGATTATCCTTTTTTGTTCAATATTAATTAATAATAATTAACTATAAATGTATGTACTAAACACATAGAACTGGTGTACTCCTTTTAAATCTAATAAATTATATAAATGTCATCTGTATGGTTTTAAAACATCAGATTTTCTCCTAATAAGACACTGAAATTTCATTCTTGCTAGGAACGCTTCATTATTTTTATAAATGAATATTATTATATAACCTACTAACTATAATATATATTTCAGGTTGCACCATATTGGTGGTGCGGCAACTTCAGCGCTCCGGCGGAGGCGATCCTCACACAGCACGCGGCTCAAAGCGGCTTAAATCAGACCGAGAACTGGCTTGCGCAATGGGCGGTGTACTGTGCCGTCACAGCCGATCATCCGCTCAGTTTTGCGCTCTTCAACCAGTTGCTAGAGAAAATCACTAAGCCGCTGCAATCGGGTAATTTGATACATTTATACTATACTTAATACTAGCTGTTGCCCGCAGCTTCGTGTGCGTAGATATATGTATAATTAAATAAGGCTCGTAGTGTGAATAGTCAAAAAAGATAAAAGCCGCATAACGAAACCATAGCGCGATTCAGAAACTGTACAACGCCGTCTATCGAGTTAAGAATTAAACTTATTTATAATATTTTCTCCTAAACTTTAAGCTTTCATATTGAGTTTCGTGCTTCTTTGGAGTGACGAACTTCCCATACAAACTTTCAACCCCTAATTCACCCTGTTAGGGTAAAATTTAAAAAAAACGCCGATATACGTATACATTTTTAATTCTTCAATATCAATAATCGTTATTTAATTTCTAAACAGAAGCAGGTATATGATAATTTTGTGTTTCTTATTATGAAAATGACGGACTTCAAACAACCGTTGATCCCCAATTTTATTAGGGGTGGAAAAATCCTTCCTTAGGGTATGTTTACAACATAAAACCAACTGACAAAATTGCAAGTTTCTAGCCCCACCGGTATAGGCTTCGCGTTGATGAATCAGTCAGTCAGGTAACAAGTAATTATATATCTGTGGCCACAGGTCAGAATATGATAAATGAAATTTCATTACTTTACAGGACAAGCAATTAAATTATTAAGAAATCTTGAATGAAATACTCGATATATGAAAAAAAAATATTTTTAAAATTAAGTAAATGTGTTACTAATTTGTAAATAATACTTAAAGTTCATTGTGGAATGCGTAGTATTCACGTACTGTTTTCTTTTTTATCATTGTCTGATCTACCACAGATATATATCCTCCTCCTCCTCCTCGCGTTGGTTTCCTCAATGCTGAGAGTCTTGACCATCTCGTGGGAACAGTCTGTCGTTGGTGAACAGCCGTCACTTTTCCCTATCTGCCGCCGTGTGCAGACCAACGTGTTGGTCTTCGACCTACTAGGTTTTATCCCGTCGATTTTTCTAAGTTGTCACTGTTTTTTCTGGCTATGTGACCGAAATATTCCAGGATCCTGCGTAGGCATATGGTGGACAAGCCTTGATTTATATATGTATAGATTATATTATATTGTAGAAGTTGTTTTTAAAAAAATTCGTCTAGGCATAGAATATACAAAAGAAATACTTTAAACGTATCCTGAAATTACTTGTTTTTCACTTGCCAGTAAACTTTTAATCGAAAATATAGCCACTGTATAGAATTATCCTTTGACAATTAGAGATGATCCTAAAGTTTATTGTCGATTCTTTTTACGAGATTTCAAATAGGTGGTTAATTTGACCATTCATATTAATTTTACTGGAACTATATTTCAATAAATAATATTTATTGCTTTAAAAAAACTTTTACCACCTTTTTTAACTCGTTAGGATATAATGAGAACTTTGCGCAAGTGCTTGTTTTTTTACCATTCAAACATTGCGTTAAACAAATAAATAAATCAATATTTAAACAGTTTATGCCTTTCGTGTTCCATAGTTAACCATCTATTGGTATTCATTTTGAGATGTAACGGACTCATATTATTTTTTAAGTAACGAATACACTAAGCATCAACTAAAAACAAATAAACTATCCAAAAGCATTCCTATCCTACGTGCGTTTTAAATGTGTTTTTTTTTCTAATATATAGGGATTACATATGAGCACACGGATTCACCTGGTGGTAAGGGATGTCTACGACCCATGAAATCTACTACTCAACAAAGATTAAAGATGCATACGCTATCACTCCTGAGGAATGGGAACGAATCCTTCGTTTCATGTAATGGAGTCCCCATATTCCTCATTCCAGATCTCGACACTCACCATACAAAACACAGCAGCGTTATGCTGATATTTCACGCTGATTTTCCGTGAGAGCATAGACCTTCAACGCCGACCCATTCATGTCTACCTAAAAACTAGAGACTGTCAGTGCTTAATATCGACTTTTCCTCAACAGGGCTAGTAAACGAAGAGGACGTGAAGCTATTTTGGGACGGTGCGAAGAAACTACTTCCAACTTGTTATAGCCACATAAGGAAACTAAGAAAAAAAACCGCAGGCGACAAAACTGTCATGAAGACGCTCAGAGAAGTCCTCAAGGTCCTGTACCGACTTTCGGTCCTCGATATCCCGGAGTCAGTGGATCTGTTCCCAGTTAACTTGTACGGCTGGTTAAAGGACAACGATGATGGTAGTAAACTGAACATACACGAGGTTCTAAACCAGGCCGCGGTACAAGGGGCTTCTGATTGGTTTGTCCATATATTGGACAATAACGAATGTAAGGATCAAACGGAGGATTCCAGGTTGCAACATCTGATAAGAGTTATACAGTTGGTGCGTTCAGACTTGCAACGCGCTGTGGAGTATTTTGACAGGGTGTTTGTGGAGTGAGTAGTCTTTTATTTATTATGTTTCGTATTTTTTTTATTTTTTGTATTTTTATTTCATCATCATCAACCACCACTTCATCATTTGTCCAGACTACCATACAGAATAAACACCGTTTTTGTATATTCTATAGGTTTAAGTGTACCATCATGTTTTGCTCTAAAATAATTATAGCTTATAAACTTAATCGATATATATAGCATCGATATTGATAGCATAATATATATTAGTTTCTGTTATTTAAAAAAAAAATAATTGATCGGTCTTCCTACCCTACATAATAAATTCGTAATAAAACCACATCTCGTGGAGAAGTATTTAAGTATTGGGTATACTGATTTGGGAATACTGAAGAACTAATGCTTAATATTAAACTTTTTTTAACAAATATACGTCCGTGATGTAATGATCTCGCGTCTCCTGTCGCTTCGTCCATTTCATGAGGAATTATGACATAAATAAAAATAAACTCGATCTTTAAATAATCAAACTCATATATAAGTATGCATTTTTATATTCAGTTAAAGTATATTAAAAAATTGTATTTATTTTCAGGGTAATGAGTTTCCCCTATTCAAAAATTTTATACGGTGTATACGAAAATAAGATAGCTTCGTTAGTTGAACCAGAGGTGATACAAGTGTGCAAGAGTCTTAAACGACTGCAGTACAATGAAGGGTCTACGGTCAGTGTGCATTTGGCTGGTGGACTTAATGGAGAAACTATGCTCGGCGCCCCACAAGTGGACAACGAACCTTTAGCTATGGGCACAACGTTATTTGAATTGTATCTGGCTCTTCAAAGGTTTCTGGCGTAAGTACTAATCACTTTTTAGATGTATTTTACATTACTGTAAGTGTAAAACCACTGGAAAGCCTTTATTAAGAATTACACACAAAGATTTACATGTTAATTATAAAATTCATAGTATGTTTTACTACTATATCATCGTTTATATTCATTACGTTGTATGTATGTCTCGTATCCTTTACACAGTATCTGAACCATCCTCCCATCTTATTGCAGATGCATTCAATCGGAACAGGGTAGGGGATGGCTAGGGAGTGGCTCTATTTGCGCGAATGCTTAAGGCACTATAAAATTTTCTGCGCAGTTTCAGGATAATTATCATAATATATGAATATTATTTTAAAGTATGCGTAGTATTTAATGTTTATCTATGTTATGTTAGTTCTTCCAACAACAAAGATATGCTTTTTTTTTATTTATGTGAAAAATACAGGAAATCATTGAAAAGAAATGATTCTATTCCAAATTCAAATTTATGGTGTTTTCGTGTTTCCGACAATAAGACGCTGGATGTCATCTTACAACAATGATGACATACTTGTGGCAGTAACGTACGTCCATTGATAACTACGTATTGGACCAGAATTTGTTTTATATGTACGCGTACTTTGATGAGGCAAGGGTACTAAACCTTCACAATGTTCCATGGCCTTCTCAAAAGGCTCCATCTCAATGTTGAGTCCCCCGTTCCGTTACCCAGAGGCCATGGGGTAGCGCGACTTCATCTGGGTTGCCTAGGGATGATTAAACGCGCCGACATTTCCGCCCTTCATTGTCCATTATGAAAATGTTTTTTCCAATAGACGGCGTAATAAGAGTAGTATTCACTCTCTTAGTGGTAAAATTTTGAAAAACGCCGATATATGTATACATCTATTTATAAACAGAAGCAGGTATATGTAATTTAGTTTTAATTACTTTGTAAATTACGGTTCCATACAACCGTTCATCTACTATTTTACCCTCTAAGGGGTTAAATTTCCAAAAATCCTTCCTTAGTGGATACGTACAAAATAAAAGCCATCAACTGCCAAAATTTTCAGTCAGAACAAGTTTTACATGTGTAACACGTATTTAAAGTTTAAGAATTAAACTATACTGTGCAATATCATTTTCAGTCTTGGGCAAGGATTAAACGAGACTGAATGGAGTTCCTATGCAATTTCCAAATTCCACTCATGGTTTTATGGTGGAGTGGCTCAATGGTTGGATATAGCAGCTTACAAGGCCCTCACTCGGATAGAGAAAGCCGTGGACCTGGATAACCTAGTACCGGTTGATGCCAATGTAAAGTATAGCAGTTCCGGTGTCGATACCCTCGCTATATTTTACCAGATCAAGATATTCTGGCAACAACTAGCATGGCCAGATGTCGAGGGATGTTATGCGTTTGTTGCCAAGATTGTAGATGTGAGTATATTACATAAATTTTAAGGGTTGTTCAATGGAGAGTGCAATGTTCTACAAACAAGCAAACAACAGTTTAACAAACGAGCAAACAGTTCACCTGATGGCAAGTGATTCCTGCGGCCCATGACATCCACATTCGTCCTTGACAAGGAATCATAATGCAGATACGTTTAATGCATTGTCACCCATGAGACTGAGATGTAATGTCACGTCACCATTAATAAAGATCTCCCGATCCTAACGCTCACCAGACGCAGCACAGCAAGCATTATGCTGCTATTTTAAGCTTGTCTTTTGTTGGGGTGTGGTACTACCCCGGTCGATCTGACCCATTCATGCTGAAGCTATCAAACTGCAGCATAACTTTACCATTACCAACTAATTATTACTTTTTTGAACATTGGAACACCTTTGAAATCAATATTGAAAATTGTAATTAACAAATACATTGGTGCTGGGCGTATTCTTGGATACAGAACACGGGTTTTCTTGAATTTATGAACTAAAACGACTTTAAACCTTTAGAACTTCTTTATGAGGATCTATTAGATCTGCCTGATTATTAATCTGTCTCTCTAACATCAGGATATATGCCGTTGTTGCGTATTCTACTCGGACAAGATGTCGTGTCGAGTGGACAACGTTGGAACTATCAATACTGTATACGAGGAGCGTTTCGAAGTGACCACAGAGTGGTGCGTCGCCATCAATAACATCGACTACGTGCGTCAGAGTCTGCAGCCGTTCGTGAACGAGCTGGACATGGAGGAAATTATACAGAAAATGTGCGAGGCGAGATCGCCCCTAGAAGCACAAAGGTAAAAAATAAATAAATATTTTGTATTTATTTATTTACAAAGGTATATTACAGACTTCGCCTGATAGAAGGTTTAAATGCGGTCCATAATATCCACATACATCCTCAATAAAGGTTCAAAATGCTCATGAGTTGAACGAGAACACCCTTGTAGAATGAGTTGGAATGGCCCTATTACCTGTAAACGAACCTTGGTTTACTACACTCGTTTTCCGATTCCAAACTTTCACGTGGTAGAGTTAGGGTGCAATATTTTTTTTGTTGGTTTATAGCTGCAGAATGAATGGGTCAGGTCGACCGGGGTAGGACGACGCTCTCACAGAATACCAGCGTAAAATAGCAGTGTAATACTGCTGCGTTTCGTCTGGTGAGTGCAGGTATCCGGAGACCTTTATTACTGGTGACGAGGCATTCCATCTCCTCAAAGATGACAACGCATCTGCATTATGAATCCTTGTCAAGAGTTAATGTAGATGGCATGCGCCGCAGGAATCACTCGCCATCAGGTGAACTGTGTTCTCGTTCGTTACTCTCAATGTAATAAAAAAAACCCATACGATATTTCACGCTGGTATTCTGTGAAGACGTGGACGCAGTCGAGTCGACCCATTCTTGCCCCAGTAAGAAACTCGCCGAAAAACACTACCGCTGTTTAATTATAGAGACATTTTTGTAGCAATTTTATGCAAGATTTTCGTATATTATTATACACTTAGAGTTTTTTTCAATAAGGTTTTCGGTTATGAATAGTATGTGCTTTCTGACATACTATCTATATGCTTTTTTCTATGGCTGATTTTTACAGTTTCACCGGGTTGAAAGGTGACCCAACGCTTAGGCTTAACCAGCACAAGCGTTCTCGAGAGCGAGCCTCGCCTTGGACGTTGCCCTGTGCGCGAAAGCGACTGACTCGAGGGTGCCTGACGTGCTTTACCAACTGTTACAATATATTTTACGTTTTTAATAATGTACATCAATTGTAGATGTAACATGTAGATCAATTGTCATTAAAATATTGTATTTGTACTCATTAAATATTTCAGATGTAAGGAGACGCTCCAAAATGTTATGGCGAATGCAATAGATACAGTGAAAAACAAAATTGTCGATCTGTTGGAAGTAATGGTGAAAAGGGTAAGACATACTTTCTACATAATCTTTAAAAGTAAATTGTTATATTAGGTACACATATAAATTTGGATATATTATGTGGATACATTTTTTTGTGACATTTTATAATTAATCTATCGAAGTATGTACCATTATTATATATGCATTTTCACCATTTTATAGGTAGTTCATTGATTCCATTGATGAAAAAATTTTTGGGCGAGAATCAATAAAATCTTTGGAAGCGGTTTGAAATGTCTCATCGGAATTAGATTTTTTTTCCTTGCAAGAAAGACAATTTCTTTTTCAAATTCGAAAACAAAAAATGGTAATATGTTGGAGCAAGACCTGGAGAGTGTCGGAGACATTCCAATCGCAGCTCCTCTAATTTAGCAACCGTCTATAGTGAGGTATGGGGTCTAGCGTTTACATGAAGCAGCAGTGGGCTAGAGCAATTGATCAGTCTCGGTTGTTTAACGGCTAGCTTTTCCATTATGGTTTGCAATTGTTGACAATACAGATCTGCCGTAATCGTCTGGCCAGATTTTAGGAAGCTGCAGTGTATGAGACCAGCACTGGTCCACCAAACACTTACCAGTACATTTTTCTGAGTCAACTTTCGCTTGGGGCAGTATTTGGCCGGTTCTCCTGGGTTCAACCACTGTGAGGAGTGTTTCCAATTATTGTACCGTATCCATTTTTCATCACAAGTAATGATACGATTCAAAATTCCCGCGTTATTGTGACACAGCACTCAATGCGTGATTGTTGGTGTGCCTCACTTAATTAATGCAGTACCCATTTCTGGAGCTTTTACGCTTTTCCAATTTGTTTCAAGTGAATTAATTTGTCACTCACACCGAAACTCTCTACGAACTCTGACGTTTTTTGCTATGGATCCGCTTCCACGATAATCTTTAATTCTTCGTTATCAATATAAAATCAAATATCGTCTCCGGCCGCCCGCGGGGTTTATTTTGGAGGTCAAAATCTCCGAAACGAAAACGTCGTAAACAAAAGCGTACCGTGATTACTTTTAGGCAATATTTATTTGATTTGAGTTTATCTAATTTTATTGCGATTTACGCTACATATAAGCGTCAATATTTATTTGTATGCTTACTATAATCTCTGGCTTAATTATATATTTATTTCGAAATTGTTCTTTTCATTGATTAAATTGAAATTTAAATATCATTCCGATACATGTGGTACTCGAATAATCAGGTTTATGAGATCGCAGACACCACATAAATATTGATGATACATATATGGAACTAACGTGGTCTCATTGTTCTCGACATAATTATTGAAGTACTTTTTTAATAAGGGGGGACAAACGAGCACCAGTTCACCTGATATAAGTTCTCACTTATTTCAATTTCTGGTGTTCTGACGCTGCCGTCCTTCCTCGGCCTAAACGCACATGCAATGTCACATCTGAGGTCTGAGATGGAATGCCTCGTTACCTGTAATTTTTTCTCCGTTCCCTACACTCATACACATTATGCAGCTATTTATGGTATGCTGAGGATATTTTATTGAAAAAAGTATTAAAATTTTCAGATGATGCCCTCTATCACACGCTTCTTGATAGAAGGAGCAGAATTACTGCACCAAGATTGCTCAAGCATGGATCGTGTGATGCGTTACTTAGAAGCTAATCTTGACACTCTATACCAGCATCTGAACAACGAAAACTTTTCGAGAACATTGGACATCGTTTGGGAACAATTGGGAGAAGTATTATATGAATTGATACAGGCGAATTTAGAGGTTAGTGGGATTAAAATATTTGTACGACCTATTTTTAATTGATTTTCTATTATTAATAATTATAACTCATTAAATTACTAATAAGCAAATCATACTATTTTTCACATTCGATAATTACTACTTAATAATTTTTATTGCTAATTAATTTTTAACATCAAAAGATCCAGTGAAGTAAAAAGAGTATAAGTACCTATATTTGGATTGAAATATATACTATTAAATTAGCGGGACGTAAGTATTGTCACACTTATATTTTCGAATGTTCTCCCTGGCAAGATAAGAATTTTGAAATATATATTTTATATCAAATATTCATATAAAACTATTCCTATCTAAAAAGTTTTATTCAGAAGCAACCGTATGAATTAATGTGACATAGCTTATGAGCGAACTATAATATTATATATTAATAAATTCTAAATCTATCATTATTTCTTACACTTACATGTGTGGGTACTCAGTAAAAATATTATTTTTATAATTATAGAGTTGTGGTTTTAATCTTTTATACTTCCGCTGGATCCACTTGTACTAACTTGGGACTAACAATATATGATTTTTTTTTAATTTTATAGAAAAAGAAAGTAGACATTGCCACCCGTATCCGCTTAATTAGGCGTAGATATTTGGGCAAAAACAAAGTAACCCCCTACGTTGTAATATTTCGGGTAAATAAATGTTGCATTTTAATGCACGCTGATGGAGGAATATAGAAGCACTATTACATTGAAATTGCTATAATTTTTATGCTTATGTTTTTTTTTTATTTATTGTTGATTTGTTGTTTTAATAGCACCGAAGGGCAAAGATAACTCGCTATATCGACCCGAGACGATTGCACAAGTCGGCAGCTGCCCATTTAGACGCGGTAATCATACATTATAAAGAGCACCTTGAATGTTCTATATCAATGTGTTTATGTTGCCCATGCGTTGTTTTATGTACGAAAGACCCCGTAGCAGCTGATTTTCTTACTACGTCAGCCGTTCTGAATTTTGAAAGTCATGTCCAAAATTTTATAGGATGCATGAATAACATAATCGATTTTTTTTGTGTAATAAGCATCGATACTAAATAATATTCACTTTCATTGATTTATTTAATGTTATTATAAATATTTCTAACCTCTAACAATCATTATTTTAATAAAGTTTATTACAATTGCAGGAATACACTAATATACAAAATTTTGCATAATAGATCATTCAAATCTGATAGTTAAACGTATTCCGATTGATTGATCAATTGTTTCTTTACATACACGCCTCGAATATATATAATAATCGCCTTGAATAGAAATTTTGTAACAATTTAGTAAATATAATGAGTTAAATATTTTTTTTTATTATTCCGGCTGTCACAGGGTCTTCGCTTCTATGAATAGCATAGATATAGAAATGTGTTTGTCATGTTAGCTCGTTCTGAAACAGTAAATTATATTTGTTATATGTCTGCTTACTTAAATGTATGAATTTAGCAAAAGTAAGTCTTTATTATATATATATATATATATATATATATATATATATATATATATATATATATATATATATTATATCCTAATTCCCGCTTTATATCTGCTTTTTTAAAGTTGGTATTATGTTATAATAATTTGAATGAATAAGTTTTAAAAGTTGCAATTGATAAACTATATATTATCAGTCTTCGAATTTTTTTTTTATTTAATGTGATTGATTTTATTTTGTCAGACAATAAATAAACTAGTTATTACTAGCTGTATGCTATGTGTTAGCTAGCTGCATTAAGTAGCATGACATATTTAATATCAATTTATTATATTGTGTTTGCACGAAATTCAAACAACGTTGATACTTTAAATCATAGAATAATATAAATGATTTAACAATTGTAGTTATAAAACTTTGAAAGATTCTACCACAACGCCATCTGTTATCAAAAGCTGTCAAATAGACTCATTAGCTTCACAGTGAAGTAGGTTTCGCTCATTCTTTCCCTCTATATTCCATGTGAGATTTATGGGGCAGTTATTCTTTATCAGACTAGAAAATGAATTTGTGTCAAAAATATTGATTTTGGCTAGAAAACTAACCAACAACTCGAGGCTTATTATCTTAATTAATCTTGATTGGAGACTATTACCGTTATATTAGTATGATAATTATATTTTCTGTGTGTGTATTTTTATGATTTGAAGTATCAGATAACATCATGGCATTTGGGGGTGCTCAATAGGTTATAAAATATTGAGTAAAACATTCTTATTATATACTCTTATTTATAAATTTACAGAAACGTCGCCCACCATCGTTCTTCTCAAACCTTCACGAATGTCTAAAGATCATGGTCCGATCGTTCCGTCAAGATAATAAGGATGTGTACACATCTGACACGCTTAAGCGTGTAGAGTATTTATTGAAGATTCACGGAATGGAAACCAGGGAATTGATCCATCAGTATCATTTGGAGAGGTGGCAGGAGCAACAAGCTATAAGCGAACCAAAGATGGGCGTGCTCACAGTGAGAGCGCAATTTATAGATGATAATTTAAAAATAGAAATTATGAATGCGCGGAACCTGACGCCTACGGACTCCAATGGTAAGAAATGTTTTATTAATAAAATTTGACGAGGAGGATAATTATAAATATGTTTTAACATCCATAAAGTAAAAGCCTGCACGTATCTCTAGAAATTAGCGAATATTCCGAAGGAGAATTGCGCATACATTTTTTAATTTCTTCCTTAAAATTACGTCACGATGTTTTCCTTTACCAGCACGTGCACATACCATACATTTAAGAGCGAACGGCCTTACGACCATAATAAATAAACATAAGATTAAATCATATTAAATTAAAACTTAATATTAAACCATTACTGGAGCCGATGAATAATGTCTGTATACAGAACTGTGTAAACCGTTTTATAATAATTCCTAATATATTCCTATTAGTTTCGTAATATTTATTTATTTTTTATTCAAATACATACAAAAAATAAAAAAATATAAATAAATACATATAAATAAATATATTATATATTGTAATTATTTCCTTGAATTTTTCATGTATATATATATATATATATATGTATATATAGTATTGTTTTCGTATATAGTATACGTACATTGTACAAGTAATGAAATTGTATTTCCGTATGTGACGTTACTATCACCGTTTCATCCTTTTGCTTTCCATCTTTTGATTCAGGCTTATGTGACTCGTACGTGCGTGTGGTGTTGCTGCCGGAAGACGTGTTCGCTAACGCGGTAAAGCCTAAGACACAAACTCACAGCAAGAACCTATTCCCGCTGTACGATGAAATGTTTCTCATGTAAGTTTTAATAAGGTCACATTGTTTTGTTTAATTTTATTAAGTCATTCTATTCAATTTTATGTGCATCTTGGTGGTAAGAAGTTTTTACAATATATACTCGCATGTATGTAAATTTTTTGGGTTAATTTTTGTTATAAGGCTGTAATCTGTCCATTCGTAGAAATGGCAAAGGTGGTGACGAGTGCTAGTTCAGATGTATTGCATGTGTAATACTGCACTGCAGTTTTTTTCTTTGCATAGTGAATAGGTCAGCTCGACCAGACCACGCCCTCACAGATTACCAGCATAACGCTGCTGTGTTTCGTCTGGTGAGTGTAGAAATCCGGAGATCTTTATTATTGGTGACTAGGCATTCCATCTCAGTCCTCAAGGGTGACATCTGTCTAAAATGTCCCATGGTCCTGAGATCTTCAGATCCTCAAAGCTGTCGTACCATCTCATCTTCGCCCTCCCTATTTCGTCTTTTTTGTTGCGTCATATTTATCATAGGTAAATAAATTTTATGCTTTATTTCCAGTCCGTTAACATCGGAACAGCGTCGGATGGCCGACGGTCTGTTGCACCTCGTTATTAAAGACAAGGATATGTTCAGTGTAAGCAACACCTTTGTTGGGGAAGCCTATTTGCACTTCAGTGAAGTTCCGGAGACACCAGCACCTATCAGCAGCTTGCCGCAGCAACATTTACCTCTCAGCAGGCCGGATACCTTTGGTAAGTTAATTAGAGAATTATATTGTTTTTTCAGCTTTATCGGGACTTTAACTTTATCATCAAATATATAACACCGTGATACGATAATCAATATACAGTCTAAACTCATTATAACGAACTCAAGGGAGCGAGTAATTTTTATCGTATAGAGAGTTACCATTATATATATATATATATACATATATATATATATATATATATATATATATATATATATATATATATATATATATGTTGTGCTCTTTTCTACGTTATAGAGAGTTTATCGTTATAAAGAATAAGTTATAAAGAGTTTACACTGTATTACGAATAATACTGAAGAAAAAAGATGAACCATATCCCAAAGATAGTGGTTTTGATTGTCGTAGAGCTACACTGCAGTTTGTTTCTAGCTGTAGAATGAATGGATCAGCTCGGATTTCTGTAAAAAGTTATGAAAACTAGTGCTGGTACAAACATGGAACTCCTTTCCCAAAAAAGGTTCAAAAACCGTCACTGGATATTCCAACAAGATTCAGCGACAGCTCATCGGACAGCAAACACGCACTACTGGCTGTCTGCCCACGACATAGACTTCATCATGCACGACGAATGGAACCCATACTAGACTTTAAACTCGTTGGAATACAAAATATGGTGATATTTGGAGGAGAAAGCCTAAACCTCACCAGGATTTGGAGTCTCTCAAAGCATCTAGATTTGGAGTCTCTCATCTCTGCAATAATAATTTCATGTGGGTTCATTTGAATTAAACACAAAATAAAAGAGGAATGCCGAATAGTATTAAATCGATTAGAAAGAAAGAGTCGCAACTCAGTTTACTAGACGTTTTATTATTTCCAGACAAAACATAGCACAGTACGTACTACGCTGATATTCTCTTAAAGCTTGATCCTTCACCGGTAGAGCCTTTCTGATCATGATACTAGTTATAGTATACCTGTATTCGTAAAATATATCATCTATAGTTCTTTAATGTCTTTACAGATGGTGACACAATCAAGGCCCTGGAGTCAAGACAAGGCGATAAACAAGCTAGGGAATTCCTAAAGAAACAGAGACAAAAAATGCCGGGCAAACAATTTTTCTCACTCGGTTGAATATTCGATAGACTCGTTCATTATATTAATTATGCACACATTTCCTTAAAAGGTGCTAAAAAGATTTATGTCTTTAAATCGATTTAATATTATATAATAAACCTTCAGTGTAAATATTACGTAAAGATTTTGTAAGTAGGTACCAATATGTTGATTGGATTAGGTTTATTGTGATAAATAATGCATCTAAATACTTAACAAAAATTCTGATTTTATACATAGATAAATAAAAATTCTCACTAAATTTAATCATAACATAATTAAACCATAGAAATAAACAAAATACATACAGTACTATTACAGCTATAACATAAACACAGAAAGCTTTTGCACTATACTCAGATTTTCTAATGGAAGTGTGTTAAATGTTGCAATATACATTTGTAGAATGATGTACGTATGCGCAATAATTTAATCGAAATAAGAGTGTTGAATAGGCTAGGTCGTGTGATTGTAATGAATGCTTTATTGTGTCAATTTTGATATCGATTCTATTTATTTGTTTCGTTTTTATTTATTGCCAACTATAAAAAAAACGGTTGGCTGCATGTTCAATGCATTTTTGTCGAAAGTGTTCGATTTAGGTAAATGTGTTTTAAAAAAGAAAGTATGCTTTAACAAAGCTGTTTAGTTTATCCACAATGAGCATTTTTAAAATAGGCAAAGGTTATATGACTATAGTCCATTGTGTTTTTCTAAAGTTTGTGTTAACAGATCTCAACAACTATTCAGTTGTTTTTACTGACCATGTTTAAGATGGCCTCAATATAGTCATTATATTTTTAAACCCGAACGATATGATGGATTTTTCAAGGTCGAAATCAAATTTATTAGTATTTAGTTAAAACAAGAATTTATTCTTTGAACCTTATCATACTATAGTCGACGCATTATGAACTGAGGCTTCGGGTCATTAATCATATATATCTGTCTGTCTCCCTCGCACTTACAGGTCTTATGGAGAGGTGTAGTGATGTTCGTAAGAATTGTAGAGATTCATATCGATAACGGGATAGGTACGATCGATATGCTAAATTATGTTAAGTATTAATAGGTATAATTTTTTGCTATCTGAAAATAAAAGTTTTTAATTTGTAAGATAAAATGTTTGTTTCAACGTAATCATAGAGAAACTGTATAGATCGTAATGTGGCCCTGAAAAGGCCGTTTTTATCTTTTTAATAGAAAAACAACAACCCTAACTCGTAACGACCAATCAGGAGTCAGAGTGCTAATGAAGGCCACGATGACGTATCGATCCCATGTGCGCAGGTAGCTAAGTATCGATAACGGGATGCATTGCGTGCACATTCCTACTGTCAGTGACATTTATTGCCCGACAACTCAGTTTAAAATGCGTCGACCGTACCACATTGGAAAAACTGACGCACACTTTTTTCATGTTTTTATAACAATTTTATCTATGCTGGTTAATGTATTACTCCAGGTAAGAGTTCACGAACGAAAGTTATAATATGAAAACTATTTGAAGACTAATAATTTTGTTTTCACATTGATTAAAATATTTTATATCGCAATAATACTTTGATCACATTATATCGAACATATCGAAGGACGGTTTGTAGTTGGGAATGTTTTGTATGTACTTTATAAATTATTGTATACTAAATAAATATTGAACGTAAGTAATAAATAAGAGCGATGTTTGTGAATTTGCTGTTTATATAAAAACCTTAGATGTAGATATCTAGTAGCTATGTTCTGTGATAGAGAGAAGTGCCTTATGAAATTCTGTTTATTTTGTATTTGTAATAAAAATACATTTATTTATATCAAAAAAAAATCGTAACGGCATGTTCGGATGCTTCTTTTGTTTTGTTTATTTTTTACCAGAATTTATTATATATTTATGCATTTGTTATCTTTCTCATATTTCAAGACGGATCATAAGTTTTTTTCCTAAAGATATAATTGTGTTTGCCAATTGCCAATAAAAAAGTTCATAATATACGTCGTTTCGCTTTTGCCCTTCGTTTATATGTCTAGACTAATTTTTTTTTTATAGAACAGGTGGCAAACGAGCCAACAGCTCATCCGATGGTAAGTGATCACCGCCGACCCATGAACATCTGCAACAGCAGAGTCGCATATGCGTTGCCGGCCTTTTTGAATTATCATCGGGTATGAAATAATGCTCGATTTACGGGTCATCGATTGTTGTAAGTACATTCCGTGCCCCCTGACACTGCCTTTGAAACATGCTTGTATATTGTTGTACGTGCATCGGATTAGGGAAGGTGAGAATGAATGAGTGCCTCAGCTAGTGCTTCTCGTAATAACCCAGAAGATTACGCCGTGGTTGAATTCGATCAGGAGAACATCATTTTTTCAATGTCAGAAACGATAAAGCTTATTAAATGTTGAATTTATCTATATTTTAAATTAAAGTCAATGATCACATGCATAATTTGACTGAACGTGAATTCAACCTTGTATATAAGGATTAGTTGATCAATTATATGAAGAAATTGTGCGCTCTCTACAACTAACTTTAATAAGTTGTCGATCATCTTAAGTTTTAACGTGACAACGTCTTATAAATCGGTAACACTAGGAGGCATTCGCAAAAAAGTGTGACTCATTGTCCCGTTACGCTCGAGCCGAAAGTAACCTAATCAAGCCGAGTTAAATGTATATGTAATTATCAATAAATGAATAAAATATTTTAATTGTGATTTAATAAATTGTGTATTGATAATTGCTAATCTATGGTACATGTATATTGTTATTCTGTGCAGTGTGCTGATTGTTTTAGGATTCGTTGTGACGAATTTAACGTCCGAGAGCCTTGCGGCCAGACACCTGAGATTTTTTGCATATTACTTCTATGGATATCATATCTTTGTAATGATAATATTTAACAGTTGTAGAGCCACGCTGCAATTTGTCTCTTCTAGATTCCGCATTTTGGTTCAGTTCGTTCTAAACGGACCGCGCCCTCATCCCAACGTAAAATAGCATAACGCTACTATGTTTCGTTTGGTGAATGAAGGAATCCGGATTAATACTGGTAACGACCTTACCGGTGACAATGATATTGAATTATGATTCCTTATCGAGGATGGATAGTGGGTATCATACGACGCAGAAATCATTTACTACTAGGTGAACTGTTTTTAAAAAAAAAAAAAAAAAAATAAATACATTTATATCTATTTAATAGGGATAAGATTGTTGTCTACTCACGTCCTCGAGATATTTTTGACTTAGCTTATTTTAATTTTTTTTTTTAAGTTACAAGAAGTTTTTAAATACCCAATTTTATTTTGATAATGCATTTTTCCTTAAAGCTCTTAGCTTCCTCTTGTAGAATTTAGTCTAGTTTACTGAGACGACCAAAGATAGTGCTTCCATCCTAAATATTTTTTTTAAAATTATTTATAATATTAAACATCACAATGCACTCATAAATAGACATATTGAAATATGTTTCTTATTATGTTCTTAAAAGTTGCAGTTAGGTAGCCGTTTTACACTCTTGAGTTTTACGTATAACCCGATTCACGAGGGACTTTAAATTTTAATTAAAAAGCAACCCTATTCAAATCACACATTGATGAATTTATACCTATAACCACTTTAATACTGGCGACATAGGTATTTCATACCACACGTGTTGATTTTTTAAACAAATACGTCTTATATATATTTTATTTTGTGAATAAGTACACTTGTAAACAGTGCGCGTGTAAAGTTACCATACGTATTGTTAATTTTACAGGACAAAAGTAGCTGATTATTAACGTAATTATTAAAAAAAAATTAAGGAACATTAATTGCAATAATGTACCATTGATCGGTTATTGTTTCTATATTTTTACGTTTGTTTGCGTATTGACAATCATACCTTAATTCTGAACGAATAGCAAACAGCGTGCCTTTAAAATATTTTAAAAGATGTTGTTTACGTATAAAACAGTATTTACTTCTCCTTTGGCAGTAGCTGTTAATTTTATGCCACTGTCTTCAGTTAGTTTGGAAAAATGTTGATACTATTATTCCTTGTAATTGCTATAGACGTAAAATCTCTGTAAGTTTCATACTTTTACATTTAAACACTATACAATATTATCTATAAATATATCTATATAACATATTTATTCACTCTCTTCAATGTGAAGTTACAATCTTTTCCTTTTCGTTTAGTATTAACATTGTCATTTGTTAATTTTATCATCCTAGGACCTCCAGATACTGTTGATGTTGATGCTGGTAGCCTATGCGGCTCTTACAGCTTCATTGGACACAGGGCTCACGAAACTGAGGGATCCGTGAGCTGACCTAGGACCTAGTGGCAAGATCCCATTTTTATAAAACGGTTGCCACGTTGCGAAATATTATGTAAATTTAAATTCACTTCATATGCACAATCAATATAATCAAACCACAAGTTAACAGCATAAAAAGCCTCGTAATTACGCAATTTAATAGAAAGTAATAAATAATATTAAATTCTATGGCATGATCAATCGAGGTCCCGCCAAAACTCCATAAAAACATCGTTATAAATCTGTATAAATATTTTTTCGGTCCCATTATACCTAAAGTAGTAAAGTCTAGTGATATACCCAATACACAAGAGCAAAGTTAAACAGTTTTTTTATGGAATATATTATGTGTTTAATTATTTATTCTATTATAGTATCCGTTTAGATGTAAACTAAACTAATATAAAATTCTATATCTAAGAAGATCACATTTTATTTATTTATACAATCTTATGTCATCTCCCTTTAATAACGTTTACTTGTACAAGAACGTCACACGTGTACATAAATTACATGCGCCATATTGTTTTAGCTTCAATAACAATTTTACTTATGGTAAGTCGTCTAATTTAAATGACACGTCCTGACACAAGGAAATTTATGGGCACACAATCGCCAGTCTATCTAAAATGCTTCGAGCGTAGCACACCTAGTTACACACGCCTCACGTCAACGGTACTTATAGTTGTTTATGGCAAATTAATTACACAAGGCGCCAGTAGCAGACGGGAGTTTTCAAAGGCACGATATTATTAATTCATGCATATAATAAGTGCTAGAGTTACGCAGTTACTATACATATCCATTGTTATTTGCGGTACGATATTTATGTTAATAAATATTTATAAACTTACGTTTAAAGTATTTGAATCGTTTACAATTCACTTTCGATTAGTATTGATCTATTATAGCCTATTTTAAATAATATAAATAATCCAAAAAAAAAGCTAAGTAATGGCATTTAGATTGAATGGAGAAGACTTTATGGCGTCACATTGATAGGCATATAAAAAATATCTGAATTGACAAAAGCATAAGTGTATGCTACGTCCTATGATTAGTGGGTCAGACGATATCCCGCTAGATAGTGACGATCTGTGCACGTTTACATATAGGCAATATTTGTGATAGGGCACAGGATCGCACTATAAAGTACATCTAAAATTTTTTTTTTATTGTAAACAAACCACAAAGCAAGTAAGTATTATTCAATACGCTTCCAGTCTGTGTTGGTTACGTTTTTCGTGCGCTATCGTTACGTAATAAGATTTTTTTTCTAAAATTGAAATTAAACAGTTTTTTCATAACATCAGATGTTACTTTATTATATTATTTATTATTAATATAATGATACTTATAGCTGATAATTCACTAAATATATTAAAACTGTATTTCGTGTTTTTCATTTTGTGAGGATACAAAAAGCCTCAGCCTCTTTGAGGCGTGTAAAAGTTAAACAAATAAATACATTACCCACAATTTAAACGTAAACATGGTTACACTAGTTATCGATAACTAAAATATATTCTATATATTCAGTAGCAATGAATTACGAACCGTAAATAACATAAGATATGATCAAAAATGAATTCAATGTAAATTACGGTGTATATACGGAAATGGTGCTGGTATTTTTATTAAATTTCGAAAGGAATGTTTACCAGACGTCAATTTAAACTATTATATAAATTTGATTGAGTCACGTCTGTATATTGATAATGATCACCTGCTAGTCGATTTCAACCACGACGATATCTCTATGCTTATACCAGATGTCATCAACTGCATGGAACATATTCTAGTGCCGTAAGGCTTCTCGCAAACATTGAGGCCCTCACTCGTCCTGCCCTTCACTAGACCGTTGTGATTCATGTACAATAAGATAGTTTTAGATACAATGTCAGGGATATAGGAACCTGGAAAGATTTGTGATAGATCAATTCCTCCGCGTGAAATCAAACCCAGAACCTGTGACAGCAGACCAAGGTTCGCTGATTACTGAGCTACGTAGTCGTCTCAACATTTATGATATGTTTAAAGACTAATGAATCATTATTTATATGTCCAATCAACCAAATTAATCAATTTAGTATTTCTTTAGTTTGTTTTTCAGCTAAACACTCGAAAATAATCAATTAGACAATGATTTAGATTTCGGGGTTCAATAGCTTAGGTCTATATTTAAAAATTAAGATGTGTTTCATTACGCTCTGTGTGTTTGGAGATTGAGGCAAGATGTGTAAAGTAGCATATAATAACGAAAGCGAACTCGCGAGGAAAATCTAGTAGATTATTTTCTTACGCCATTCCAATTTTTCGGACCTGCGATTCCGTTTGTAATCGACTAATATTGTGTAATTTCTTTTCCTGGTCCTAAGTTTAATCGTAAAACCGATATGTTGTGAAGCAAAGAAAAAAAGTAAAGATATTTGTAAACCACTTGTTAACTTGATTAAATGTTACTTTATTAAAAATACTTTTTACAGTCTTTACTGCTAATAATTTTACTAACCCTATGAAGATACTAGTTAATAAGATAATCTTATCGTATGGTAAAAGAAAAAAACTGGAGATCTTATGACTGTTAACGTAGACTTATGACTGGTAGAGCTACACTGCAGCTTGTGTATTGCTGCATAATGAATGAGTCAGCTCAACCGGGATAGGACCACGCCCTCACAGAATACCAGCTTAAAATATCAGCATAATGCTACTGTGTTTCGTCCGGTCAGTGTAGGGAACCGAAGACCTTTATTACTGGTGATGAGGCATTCCATCTCAGTCCTCAAGGGTGACAGCATCTGATTCCTTGTCAAGGATGAATGTAGACGTCATGCCGTGGCCGCAGAAATCACTTACCATCAGGTGAATTGAGTGGTCGTTTGTTACGCTCAATATAATAAAAGTATAAAGTTACGACTACAAAAGTAAGGTTTAAGTAGTAATCTACACACAGATTTTTAATTAACATTCGTCGGTTGGTTGAATGATTTAATCCAACCTTTCTTGTTTCTCATATATTCCGGATTATGTTGCAAAGATTACTTTCCAACCGTTACTAAGGATTCCTTTGATCTTAATACGTGATCCTATTTTGTAAATCCCTACTGTACAAAAATATCTGATTGTATTATTATGTTTGAAATTTGTCCAATTCAAACATACATTCCTATTCCTAAATTGTTTTTATAAGTAATCTCAAGAAATTGTGTTTACGACTCGGATTGTGTTAATTTCAGTTACACCTTTAAAAAAAAAACAATTACCCCGACATGCTTTGCTATCGCAAAGACTGTGGCCGTAGGTTTCCTACACTCACTATACGAAACAACGGCAGCTCAAAATAGCAGTGCGATATACGCGATGATATTTTGAAAGAGCAATGGTCCTTCCTCTGTCGGGCCCTTCCCTACAACTTTTAATTATAAAAGGTTTCCGCCAAGAGTGGAGATTAGACAGGCATTTGAAAATAAAGTATATTTTTCTTACATACCAGTATGTAAAATATATTCAAATGTTCTCGAGGTTATCGTATATTTTTTATAGATAATAATTGATGTTCTTTTTATTATAGATGATAGAGAAAGTTACACGGATTGTCAATTTGCATCTGCCATTAGTATTTAAAATATCTAAGGAAAATCATAATGTGTATAGTTTTTGTGTAACATAAATCAAAATTAAATAAAAAGAAAAAAAATATTTCGGATAAGTTTAATCTACAGTTGAAAGAGGATTGACATCTAACGAGCTAACAAAAAAACATTTGCGTAGTCTACAAAGAGTACACCTTCGTCACTGCGCTGTCATACATTATGTCGTTCAAAATTAAAAACCAATTAATTAAAACGTCACCGCACAAAGGGCCGATCACACGTGACGGCCAGTGGTGGAAACATAGTACTGGATAAAACGGCGGCGGCGTCTTTCATGTGTCTCCCTTCGCTTTGAACGCGCCGCTCCGACAATCCGCCTGACTACTTATCGGTTCAGATTTATTATGATTCGGAGGCTGTGGGTACCAGGGAATCGCTGACGGTTACTATACATTGGCTTACCATTCATCCGTTTTTTTTACATTTCCGTTTGTATGAACATCGCACCGAGTAATCAATGTACATACGTAAGAATAATAGCTAACTTTGGAAGTTAGTAAGTAGCTAATAATAAAGTTATAATTCATTAGATAATAGGAATATACGTAACTTAACTACAACTTATTAAACTATAATGATACAAAAGATATATTTTTAAATATCATGAACATAAGCATCGAAGCTTTTTGTACCGATCGCAATAAACAGTAATATTCAATTAACTTCAGAATCATTAACTCACGGCCGCGTGGCGTGGTGATTCATGGATCCTCAGTCGATTCCCAGACGGGCCATCACAAATAGTTACTTTTTGGTGACAGTGTGTAGGTCCCGCGTCTGAACATTCTCTGACATTTCACCTGAACCTTTTCCGATCTTATTAGCATTACATAACATAAGACGAGAGAACGACAATTGAGTGGCTCTGTGATTTTTTTTAATACATTAAGAGTTACAAACGAGCACACAGTTCACCTGATGTTAAGTGATTCCTGCGGCCCATGACATCTACATTCATCCTTGACAAGGAATCATAATGCTGATGCCTTGTCACCCTTGAGGACTGAGGTGGAATAACTCATCACCAATAATAAAGGTCGGAAGGTAAGTGCGAATGTTAATGGCAAATTAAAATATACAAACCAGAAGATATAATAACCATTACAGCCTCTTGACGACAAAAGTAGGCGTCGAGAAGTGTTTCGTTTTATACGTTAGTATCCGAAAATAGTATCATTCAGCCTGTTATTAACCATTTTCGACTGTTACTAACACACCGTTCGAGTGCGAGTTCGAGATCCTATCCACTAGTCTATAACATTTTATAAGCAGCGTAAGTAATTAAAAGAGAAACGATGTATTCGTATCTGGCTCCCTAAAATTTGTATACCTATCGGTAGTTTGCTCATGGACTTTATCTCGAGTACTGTCGTGAGCATAATTGATTAAAAAATATATGGTAATGTAATCCACGTGGGCCACGGCGATATCTTCTCGTTTTTATCAGATAAGATTAAGGGCACAGCATATTATGTGCCGTAGGGATTCGATCAAACATTAACACATGTACAACAAGATCGAAGGAAGGTAGAGAAAAGCGTGTAAAGGACACGAGACTCTCACAATAACCATTATAGTATAGTACTATCCCCCACTAGTTGGAATAATTACCTATGCAAGTCCATGGCTCAGGATTATGCTTTGAGGTAGTCTGAGTGGTAGTGGAGGCAGGTGTCGTGCCGTGTCCTAGCTATAGACTGAAATTATTCAGACCGTAAACATTTCGTCTGCATATCCTAATAGGAAAGGAAAGGATCACGGTTTCACAGAATATCACCGTCTAATACACGTTAGAGTTTATATTATTATGGGCTATCGATTGAAATTGGGAACTACTAAGAAATGGCAAAAGATTTATGACCCGTGAATAGTACGAATAGTTACAGCTTCTTTAGTATTTTTAATGTCATTGAAGGACATAGATCAAGATGATCATAAATTTATAAGAGTACTGATATAGACCTACAATCTCCCTTGGTCCTATAATTCTTGGTCTAAATATTTTCTATCAATATTTTTGTATCATAGAAAACCGATACTTCTTAGCCATAATCACGCTAGGCAGATTCAGTGAAGGTATTGCTGACACAAATTTTGCTAATAAACCAGAGAGATTTGAGTTCTACATATTCGGCAGGACTTTCGGAATATTGGATTTAGTCTCGGAAATGTATACTCCAAAGTTCGCTCATTAAACAGTTTCTTTCTTTCTTTTTAAACTAGTAACAATGGAAGTTTAACTTAATTTACTTTTTTATTATTACATTGAGAGTAACAAACTAGCACATAGTTCACCTGATGGTAAGATGGAGGATGATTCCTGCGGCCCATGCCATCTACATTCATCCTTCACAAGGAATCATAATGCAAATGCGTTGTCACCCTTGAGGACTGAGATAGAATGCCTCGTCACTAGTAAGAAAGGTCTCAGGATCCCTGCACTCACCAGACGAAACCCAGCAACATTTTTAATATTACAACTTAAACAACTTTTTAATATTATGGACATTGGTATAGCTTCGTGGTGTAATGAGCCTTCCAGTGTGATTTTATTTGGGTATACCAATTTCAGTCGTATAACAAAGGTAATTCAGTTGAATTCCAATTGCTGCTAAATTAGTCGCTTCGTCGTCACTCCATTCGTCTCCGCTGACCTAGTCTCCGTTATCGCCCGTTATACTTACAGCGTGTAGATGAAGTCATTTAAAAAGAAAATGTTATATTTTTACTTACACCCCGGTGTTAAGGTGATAATCCTGTATCTATCAACTATACATTGAATTGAAAAACAAAAATCTCTATAGATTTATTTTGTAAGGTTTTACATATTATGCTGTAATAAAAATAGATATGCAGATGTGTTGTCACCCTTGAGGACTGAGATGGAATGGCTCGTTACCAGCAATAAAGGTGAAATACAGCACCATTATGCTACTATTTCACTTTGGTTTTCTGTGAGGGCGTGGAACCTACCCCGGTCGAGCTAAGACATTCATTCTGCAGTTAGTAACGAACTGCAGTGTAGAACACAAAAAAGATGTCGTGTTTCGTATCATTCGTGTATGAAACCGAAGACACAATTAAGGAAAAAGAGCCATCCATCTCAGGCGACCAGTGGTGACCATCTTGAATCCTTATAGAGGATGAATGTAGGTGTGTACGTAACACAGTCAAGAGTGGAACTGCATGCATGTTAGTCACCCTAAACTGCCATGATTAAAAAAAAATATATATTTTTTAATCTATATATATTAAATTATAAGTCATTGAAAGAAACCGGAAAGACATTAGTAGTGGCATCAATAGCCTGGTTTAGGGTAGGGTCTGCAAAACAAAAGGTCGTAGGCTTGAATCCACCATACCACTATTGTCGTGAACTATCTCCAAGCACAAGCATTCTCGGCTTAGTTGGAGTGGTTAATCGGAATATTAGTAATGGTGCTTTTTGTTCTTAAAAAACAAATGGTGACGAGGCATTCCAAGTCCTCAAGAGTGATATTCCATATGCCGATAATGATTCCTTATCGAGATTGTATATGTCATGGGCGGTAACAATCAATTACAAACTTCTCGTTTGTCACCAATATTTAACAAAAATACGTTTTAATTAAACAGTGTTGTACTCGAGTGTACATTTTCGTCATCACTGTCCTATATTTTTTTGCCTCTATCAGCGCGGACCACGGTAGCTGTTTGAGAGCTTCTGTAAAAAAAGGGACCGTAATTTCTTGATCTGAATCGAGGCGACAACTGATTTATTATTTTTAACAATCTTCAGATTTTATCTAAAATAAAATTACAAATGTCCACAACTCAATTGTGGCTAATGAGTACACGATGAAATAAAACTAAAACTAAAATATATGCATTGTGGAAATGTTTTTTTTATAATATAAACGAGTTCAGCTGATGCTAAGTGAAGACAACGTATCATAATGTCTACATCCAAAATCAACAAAGATTCAATCTGCATATGCTTTGTCATGCGTGAGGACTGAGATGGAATGCCTTTTGTCTATAATTGGCTGTCTCTCATGCATGGAACATTCACCATACGAATGTTTCGTAAATGGTGAATGTACCAGTGTTATCAACGTTATGTTGCTATTTCACGAGGATATTCTGTGAGAACGCGGTACTTTCTCGGTTGAGCCGACTTCATTATGCCGTTAAAATTGTTAAATTCATGCTGCCGTTTGAAACATGGAACAAGTTCGCTCTACCACCTGTTTAGTTGTTTTATATCATTATTTAAATAAAAACAAATTATAACATGGACAGGCCGTGGTTCATATATTTACCTTCCATAATATATTTGAATAATTATATTAATATTTTTTTGTTCACGCATAAATTTTTAAATGAAAAGACAATAGGTTTAGATAAACATAGTGTATCAAATTTAAAAACTGTTAACCGCCCTTAATCATTTAATGAGAAACGATTAAGCGAGCGCATAAACCGGACTTTTTGTTATGTTTATTGTTATGGAAAACGAGCTGTATAATGGTCTTCTGTATTAAATCGCTTTTAAAACGCCGTCCAACTAAATCATAATGGGATTGAATAATAAGCCGTGAAGATTTTGAATGATCTTAATGGTTAATTCTTCCGCTCTGTTTGTGAGCGGCGTTGCTTCTTCTTTTAGACGCCCTGATTTATTGTCCGGATAGCTAGATGCTGTACTGGGAGTCGATAAAATAAATTTAATGAGCCCGGGTCGTATCATATATAAGAGTCGGCATCATAAAGGTGGGTACCACCTGTCAAAGGGCTCATTGTGGCGGCCTGGCTTTTAGATGGCATTTTTACAGGCAGGTACTGGCTTTGAAGGTTGGCCGTGCCGCACTTCAATTATATTCTACTTAACTCAGTGCCCACTACACGACACCTGGACTATGGATAAACTGTCTATTGGTTCGAGTATTTTGTGGCAAGGATAAGATATATTAATAAACAAAAGAATAAAATTAACAATTCAATAACTGATACAAGAAACGGAGAAACTTTTTATATATGTTAAGAAGGTAATTCATTGCCCTATCTGATTATCATTTAATTTAAAATTAGCAGTATTTGAATTATTAAGAGTCAAAAAAACTATGCTGAAGCCAGTGTTCACGCGGATTAAGGGAACATTGGCAGAATTCACATGATTTCAACATTTTATTATTTCTCAGACATCATATCTTCTTTCTCCGTAAGTATGTACATATATGGTAAGTTATATTATAACTTAAAACTAATTATCAAATTCCTTTTGTCATCAAGTTTTATCATTTAGTTTCTCATTGCTCATCATGTCGTAAGTTTCATTAAAATTAAAATTCCTACTATATTTTTAGGTCACAGTCCTTGTCCGTTCTGGCATAACTTTCAAATTCAATACGTCTAGTGCTTAGTTTCCAAATTCAATGCGTCTAGTGCTTAGTTTCCAAATTTACCTTGGTTGAAGAGGATAGATTTTATTAAAAAGTTTTATAACTTGAAAATTTAAAATAAAATATAAAATAAAGGTTTACGTTAAATTTTAAAAGGTTTACGTGGGAGATGCTGTATAGGTTGTGGATGTTTTAGAAAGAAACTGACTTTAGGTAATAGTATGTAATAGCTTAATAGAATTAAGGAAATTATTTCATGATTAAGAGACCTGTACATATGATTCAGGCAAAGGGGCGTTCGATTTTCATTTGTGGGTTTCTTTTTCCAGATTTGTCAGGAAGGTCTTCAAGTGACAAAAATGATTCCTGCTGGACATAACACTCAAATCTATCCTAGTTAAGCAATCTTAAGCAGAAGCATTGTGGATTAAGTTGGAATATCTGGTCAGTAATAACACAATATACACCATTCAAAGCACGGAAGCGTTAAGTTACTCGGGCACTCTCGAGTCAGACTCTCTCGCGAGACAGGGTAACGGTCCTAGTCGAGGCTCCCTTTCGGGAGGCCCCGTGCTGGTTACCCACTAATAGAGGTCTCGACTGAGGGCCATAAGTGGACGTCACCTCTCAACCCCGAAACTATAAAAACCCCCGCGCTAAAAGCGGCCACCAGCCCGAAAAAAAGCATTAAACTACTGTTTTACGATGGTATTCCTAAAAGCGTGGTTCTCTATGTTCTTGTTTAACCTTGTTTTACAGGCCACAGCTAGTTGATAACTGCGATGTAACACAAACACGTAAAAATATAGAAATAGATGTGTCGATCGGTTTCATGATTCTTACCGTAACGTACATGTCTGTGTGTATGCTTTCATTAATAAAAAACACTGCTATATTTTATAGAAATTTCACTACCAGATAAGATTTTATCAAAATAAATATCATATCTTTTTGATAAAATATTTATTAGTTATATATATATAAAAAAAATTACATATATATATATTTTGTCTTTTGTTCTTTTTGTTTTAAACAATAGCGTAGTTTACTTGTTTAAAATTATTCGACGAAGCGTCACAAGCGGTGTTATATATCCGCAACAAAGTAAGTTGTTTTAACATGTGATTTTTTCCTGGTGGATTTCGAATTTTTTTTTAACAGTGTTAGATCTACACTGCAGTTTGTTTCTAGCTATATTATGAATGGGTCAGCTCGACCGGGGTAGGACCACGCCCTTACAGAATAGAGGCGTGAAATAGCATCATAATATTGTGTTTCGTCTGGTGAGTGTAAGGATCCGAATACCTTTATTACTGGTGACGAGGCATTCCATCTCAGTCCTCAAGAGTGACAACGTATCTGCATCATGATTCCTCGTCGAGGACGAATGTAGATGTCATAGACCGCAGGAATCATTTAGCATCTGGTGAACTGTGTGCTCGTTTGTTACTCTCAATGTAATAAAAAACAACACGGCAATATCCGTCTAATTATTACGACATACCATCAACTGCGCAGGAGAAATCATAGTGATGTATGCTTATGCACAAATATCACTAACTTGTCGTGCTCTTTCTTATTTTGATTTAATAGTGCGTGCAATAAGCTTATAGGAAGGTTAGGATGCAGAGGCATACATAATACCAACAGAACCAGTCATTGTAATTACTTTATCATTATAGGTTATCGTTCAGAAAGCACCTTAGGCTTTAACATTATTAAATTCTGTATTTATAAGAGATTTCGTTACATGTGTTTGTTCACATTAAATATGCTAATATGTGGCTAATCAATTTCATTAAAATGTAGTGTTTATGTGACAAACTCGTTCTTGTGGTTAAATTGGTAGTTATGTCGTATTATCGATATTCTTGTAACTTATGTATAATTTGTGTGAAATTTTATAGTTGTTCATTATCTCGGCTTATGTAAATAATTTACCATATTCGAATTGCTTTCGTAAATATTTTCGAAGTATTCCAATTTTATGAATTCAAAAAAGATTCAAAAGTCAAAGCAATGGCCGCGAAAGAACATATCATCGGGTCCGTGTGTGTATTGTATTTATTAGGGCATAGATATAAATTGGGAATGATAACAATCTCGTAATAGGCAACATTCTCGTTTTGATGTGGTAAATGGATTTATAAAAGTGAAACGAGGTGCAAAATATATTGAAAAGCGACAACCTAGATTCTGTTGATGTTGATGCTGTTAGCCTGTGCGGCTCTTACAGCTTCGTCCGACACTGGGACACGGACCTCTCAGTTCCTAGAGCTAGTTGCAAAAGCAACTCATGCGCGTCACTAATCCGTGTGTTCCCGAGGGCTGTTGACAAGTGGGGGATGTGAGGCGCCCGCGCAGCTCGCGTGGCTGACTCACGCGCACCGTAATGCTTGCATAATAATAATGACGGATGCCGATCGCGCGGCGGCGCCTTTGATCCGCGCCGCGTTTGATCTCGCCGCCGGAGCCGGTCCCGCCGCTCCTGCCACACAAACGAGCGCCCGCCTCGTTTACCTTTATTCGGTCCGACGCCGCGCATCAAGTCGTACGGCGATTCGCCCCCGCTTTAAATAGAGGCTTTATTTTGTAAACAGGGAGTGTAGCTACTGTGCGCCGCAGTGTAGTTTAGTGTAGAGACGTCAGTATGGGGTGTGCAAGCTCGCAGGGCGCCGCGGCGCATGGGCCGCGATGACGGCGCGCGAGCGAACTTACTGGCTCACATGGACCATATGTGTACGCATACATTTTTATTACAGTGAACCTCTGGGATGATTACCGTATACTCCCTGTGTGTGTTTGTTACATTATCGTGCGTGTTGTTCTGCATATTTCAAGTGCATAAAGATGCGTTTGTCTGTCTGTTGTTGATGATTATTAGTATTCGAAAGTATATGCGGTATTTATTACTCAGCGTATGTATGGACCCATTTTTGTATTTTTTTTTCGTGTTAAATATATATATATATATATAGATATAGTAAATTTTATGAAATAATTATAATTTTCTGTTAGTTAATATTGTCCTAAAGCACCAATTTAAATTACGTAAGCAACCATTGAATCACTAAAGTAATGTGATGAAGTTTTGAAATTTTTATCTTATACGTGTATTAATGAATGAATCTACGTAGGTAACTTTATTAAGTATTAGCTTAATCCTAAATTAAAAAAATATATATAATAAATATAAAAATATTTCTGTTCTAGTGTTTTAACAATGCAGAAGCAACTTGGATAATCTAATCATATTTAATGATTAAAATAAGGTTTAGAAAATTTTAAAATAGTTTGTAATCCCGCAAAGTAGGTAAGATTTTTCTCTTAGTAAGTATGTTGTTAAATTAAATATTTATTATACTTCAAGATTTGCTAGCCATGTGTCGTATTTGTCAGAGAAGTTGTGAATAAAGGTCTCGGCTGAGTGCCCTGAGCGCTCGGCCACCTTTCAACCCAAAATCACCAGCTGTAAAAGCCCTCGGGCACAGCCAACAGTGGTCATCGGCAAAAACAATATCAGAACCTGCTGCTGTGGCGTCGTGGCACTGGGTTCAATACCCAACAGTGAACAATTTGATTTTCGTGACTGGGTGCGTTGTTTAAAACTGCATCAGAACATTCCTCTGAACTTACTGTACATGTATTATCTAGGGTTACGTAAGGGTCTTTCCAAATGTTTACGGCACTATACTCTGTGAATTCGATTTCATCTGGTTATAACTATAAGATATTTTCCAAAATTCGAAAAGTATAACATCATTATTTCATAAGAATCTCTAAGAAATTCTAATCTATTTATTGGAATTTCTTACAAATTCCATAAAATAGTTTATAGTTATATAGGTATAAGTCCGCCTTTTGTTTCCGTTTAATATAAGATCACGACGATTGTTTATATATCAGTATAACATTGTTATCGGACACTAGTTTTAGATCGATAAAACGATATAGGAGATGGAAATTGACGTCTTAAATTGCAACATTGACTAAATTGACGAATTAAAGATGCTCCACCGGGTGAGAATCCTGGAGAATTGTTTCGCTTGGTCCATTAAAATGTATGAGTCGCATTGATATTGTTGTAATCCTCTTCGATTTCGAGCGCGGTGATATCTTTCTGACTAATACGAGATAAACTTAACTGCGTAGGATATATTTAAGTTTCCCATGCGTTCACGGAAAAGAGTGCCTACTCAATCGTCACTCGCTTTGTTATACCAATGCATGTGCAACAAGATCGAAGATACGTTCACATGTAGTGCTAATAATTATACACGACATTCATACAACATTCAATCAATATTGTGACGTACAAATTATTACACGGCTGGGAATCGAAACTGGAAACCGCATCGTAGCAGCCAGATATTCCGACACTAAGTCACGGGGACGTTATCATCAGGTGAACAGTGTGCTAGTCTGTTAAGTTTAATAAAAAAAGTGTGTTATTAAAAAGTACTCTCTAAAAGGACATTCATTTGACTGTTCTATTAGACTTTTAGATTCGATCTATTAATAACAAAAAAAATATATATGTATAAGCTCGAAGTTATAACTTGAAATATTTATTTATAAACAAACGCTTAGTTTTTCGTAGTACAAAATGCGTTAATCAATTTATAGAAATATTAGAATTGTTGGTGTTAAATACACCAACAATTCTAATATTTCTATCTATACTTTATTTAAACATCTATACTTTATTTTGTAAAAAATAACGTTATTCGTTGCAAAGACTGGAAGACCCGAGTGCAATCGAACAACATGTTAATGATTCCTAATAACCTCTTCGTTCGCTGTGAACTGTAAAGTGACTAAAACATACAAAAAGTGCGATGTTTCCTAGATTTGTTTTAGTTTTAAGGTTATTTTTTTCAATCGGTACCCTGACATAAATCCGATATGATTTCTGTCGTTATAATTTTCTTTACAATGTTTGCAAATCGTGTATGGAATTTAAAATAGAATGCAACTCAACAAAATATGAATTGTAAATTTATCATCGACCTTTTATTAATATTGTGTCATGTATTAAGCGTTTATTAATATTATAAATCGTAAGTAGGTTAAGGTTTTAGCAAGTAACAGTGGTAGCTGCAGTTTGTTTCTAGTTGCATAATGAATGGGTCAGTTCGACCGGGGAAGGACCACGTCCTCACTGAATACCAGCGTAAAATAGTTCAGTATAATGTTGCTGTGTTTCGACTGTAGAGTGGAGGGATCTGGTGACGTGGCATTCCATCTCAGTCCTTAAGGGTGACAACGCATCTGCATTATGATTCCTTGTTGATTGATGTAGTTGTCATGGATCCCAGGAATCACTTAACAAAAGGTGAACTGTGTGATCATTAGATATTATTTGATAGTAAATCAATGTAATAAAAAGAAATGGTTCTGTGCAGATCCGAGCTGTAGGAATAAATGGGTTTTTTTGGCATATCATCTCGAATCTTATATAACCTGTACGTGTATATAATATGGCGTAGTTGATTAAGAGTAACGAGTAGTAGATATAGAGCGTCAGAGTCGGATCCTGTGTTCGATTCCTAGCACAAAATTGTGCAACACAAACTGTTGGTTATAGAGTCTGAGTGTGTTGTGTGTATGAGATATACTTAACCTTCCTCCGATCTTAATAGACAAACATTATATATATATATGTATATATATATAAGAGTGAGTGACTTTTATATATTTATATAATCATATTCTACGCAACTGAAGTCATCTCGTTGACAAACGAGCGCATAGTTTTCTGGCTGCAGAATGAATGACTGCTCGACCGGGGTAGGACCATGCTCACACAGAATACCATTCGTGAAATAGCAGCATCATTCATCTGTGTTTCGTTTGGTGAGTGTAGGGATTCGGAGACCTTTATTACCGGTGACGAGGCATTTCATCTCAGTGCTCAATAGTGACAAACGTATCGGCATTATGATTCCTTGTCAAGAATGAATGTAGATGTTATGGGCCGCAGGAATCATTTAGCATCAGGTGAACTGTGTGCTCGTTTGTTACTATTAATGAAATTAAAAAAATCCTCAACAAAGATTCAAGATGCATGTGTATATGTAGTTTGTCGCCACTAAGGATTTAAGTGGGAATGTCTTGCTATCAATAAATAGGTCCCGAGTCCCCTATACTCATCGGAGTGGGAAGTTGCTATTTGATACCGATTTTCTATAGAAGACCACTCCAGTCGAGCCCAGTCCGGCCATTTATGATGCAGTATGGATCTATGAGTATTAGAGGCGCGCTCTGGGAAAGATCTTCTGAGCATTCCGTACAGCAAAAGTCGCGCAAGGTGTAATATATAAATATATAATAATGCCCACTGCCCTCAGGCACTGCCACCATTTAACGTTACAATTTTAGTGACGTGTAGTTATAGCTATAGAGATAACAGAAATATGTAACAGTTTAAAGTTTATGTATTCTTTACAATAAGTTCGGTACAAACACAAAAAAGAAGAACAGACAAGGAAGTATTATAAGACACGTACACTCATTAAGATATATAATGATGTACAGTTATGTATGTAAAAGTTCAATACGAATGAGAAAGTATAAGTTTCAGATAAATATTAGTGAAACGCACGCGCGACCAACTGGTAGCTTGGAACTAACTTATTGTAACATTTCGACAGGCTTATATATTAATTATACTTTAAATAATGTTAGGAGAAGGGATGCCATTTTACATAGGTTCTCACATTCCTGCGAGCACTTCAATCAAACACGTGAATGTGAGAGGATATAAGTTTTTGAGTACAGTATAAATTATCCATTTTAAGTGCCTTGAAAATACATGTTGAAACATTTGGACTAGTTAAAAGTAAGAAGAGAAGGACTCTATTATGGCAAAAAATATTAATATTTAATTCTATACAAAACAAACATCATTATGGGGTTACCTAGTTATATAATATATCTTCTTATAACTAAGCTACACCACATCGATAAAATATAATTTAAATAATTAACCATACAGGTAAATTACAATTACAAACATTTATTCATATACGGATCTGTGCAGAATGCGTCATATTTATTGCAAATCCATTTATTTGTACATTCTTCTAGGATCTATGTAGAATTTATCTTATATTAATTGCATACCATTTATTACCACGTTCTTTTAAATCTGCACTTATAGTATAAATTGACTGCGTTTATTGAAAATAAAAATAATGTAATTCTATTATAGGCCTCCTCTGTAGAGGGGTATTGGAGATTAATTCGTCACGCGACATTAATGCGGATAGTGCGATGATGTTCGAATATTCGGTTTTTTTTAATTTATATCTAACAATACATATTTCCTTAGTGTTTATATTACCTCTATCTCACGGAATACCTTTTTTTTTAATACAATAGATGGCATACGAGCAAGCAGCTCACCAATGATAAGTAGTAACGTAACGGTGCTGTATTTCTTTTAGTGAGTGTAGAGATACCATTACAGGTAAAGGGGCGTTCAATCTTAGCCCAGAGGTGACAGCGGATTGGCTTCTTGAATCTTTTTTGTGGGATGGTTATAATTACTGCAATGGCTGCAATTATTACTCCGGATATCATAAAAAAACTGATTAAAAAACCTAGCATTGGCACTAACTAACAAAATTTAAAATTTCAGTGAACAATTTCGTTGGTATCAGCATCAGAGACCCAACTCTATCTGACGTATCATGGAATTAAAAGCGAAGTATCTGGAACTGAACTACGACGACTCCATTATGTGATTTACCGGTATATATTATTTACTGAAAATTATTTAGTAAATATTTTCTTGAATAAAGAATAAAAGCAGTTCTTTAAATCTGTCAATATTTAGTGGGATTTGGAATAGTGGAGATAGTCCGCTATCCGTCAAGGTTATTGAACCGGATAATTGGGTTATAGAAAAGGACAATTCTTGGATTATCCTACCGTTTCTCATAGTCACCACTTATGACACTCAAGTGAGGTGGTGATTTCTCTAACGCTATGGGATATGCACAGTCATAATTCACAAACCATCGTAATTCTTAAACTTTACCGACATTTATTAGCATTGTAATTTATTTTTGCTTCCAAGTTTTTTTTAATTATTATTACATTGAGAGTAATAAACGAGCACACAGTTCACCTGATGGTAAGTGATTCCTGCGGTCCATGACCTCTACATTTATCTTTGACAAGGAATCATAATGCATATGCGTTGTCACCCGTGAGGACTGAGATGGAATGCCTCGTCATCAGTAATAAAGGTCTTCGCATCCCTACACTCACCAGATGAAACCCAGAAACATTAGACTGGTATTCTTTGAGGGCGTGGTCCTACCCCGGTAGAGCTGACCCATTCATGTTGCAGCTAGAAACAAACTGCAGCGTAGCTCTACCACTGTTGCAAGTCTTACTTGATTTTGTTTCAATATGTCAAAAAAAAGGTAAAGTTTTAGCGTTCAGGAACAGGCTTCTTATGCCATAGGTCCTGTATTTGATGTATTGGTGGGCGGATAACAATAGTAAAAATATAATATAAATTTTAAATTTTTAAATTTTGTAATAAGTATTAACGGTTAATTGTAAAAATTATACTAATTCACAGTGTCACGTGTCTGACAACCTATATGTATGTACCATCATTTAACCATATTGCCGTTCCAGTTTCAGACAAGTCTTTGACACCGTGTTAAAGATTTGTCTGACCAGACTCAATTTCCTTACCAGCATTCTATTCCTTACATTGGAATAACATTAAGATTAAAACCATCTAGGCAAAGTGTCGTGTACGGGGATGTATTGGGAAGTATAAATATATAAAGTATATATATAAAGTATATATATACTTAGTAACAAAACTATGAAGAGTACTCATTCATTATTAGTTGTGTTTACCAGCCGTCGACCATTAAATTGAATTATTCATATTCAGTGCATCGAACGAGTAGAATGGAGATTCAATTACATGCAGTTGTATGATGAGAAACGTGTTCGAAATAAATAGAAAAAAGGGTCACTTTGTGGATACCGCTTAATTAAAAAAAATATACTTATTGCTTTAATGGGTACTCTTCCTATGCTGTGATCATAAAGCCAGTAAGCTACTTATAATCTTGCTTGAATACTAATTATATACGTACTATATAGTACATCTTTTGAAGTATTTTAATTTACATAGTAGAGCAGTTCTCTAAGAGGGCGGAATACTAAAGAAAATCCTGTACATTTCGACCACAGGCATTCGGAGGTTATTACTTAAAACACGTCGGTATTACCATTGTTTTTGTTATCAATAATATCAATCAAAATTACCAATCATTATTTTATCTTGTATTAGAAATGCGGTTAGCCCTAATTGAAATGCGTAAAACACTAAATTATTCTTCTGTTCAAGGGTGCCGCGTATGTTTTGATTCTCCATGTCCCGTGACTTTGACATCAGAACCTTTGATATCTTATCTTCATTTACCTATCATTCCTTGTTGTATGTGCATTATATCTGATGAGAGATAGCTTCTGTTTTTCTGCTTATGGCACTTATATATTCTATGCAGTTGTTGTAATCTAGTAATAATTAGAAGATGCCAATATTGTTACTGCATACCTGTTAACATGGTTTGCGAAATTGGTCAGTATAATAATATTAAAAATAAAATATTTTCCATTATACAAGGTTTTATTTAGGCAATGGTTTCTCTTGTATAGCCATTTTATTAAATATATGTCAAAATCGTTTAAAGTATTCACAATATTATTCGTAAATAACACACGCAATGATCATTGTCAAAATGGTTGTTTAATGAAAAAAAATTTTTTTTGCGATAATTATTTAGAAATTTAATATATAATATATCGAATGAAATATATGCAACTCGTTAAAGCGATTTTAAATCTAATAATGTTCATTCATCGCAGTGTATTGTATCTTTTTGTAAGAGAAGTATTTGAGCTTAGAACGTTCGTTAACAGTGTAAAAATTTTGTTTCAGTAACAAAGTTTTCATTGATATAATAAATAAATTTATGAACAAAAATATAAGTGAAATTATTGTGAAAGGATTTCGACGGCGGATTTTTTTACTCTATAACTCTAGACCTCATCAATAAAATTATCACCGCGGGTGAGGTTTGATGTTATAACACAAGGTACGACCACCAGTAACTACTTGTAATTTGTTGATTGTAGCTGCTATAATTTGAATCGATGCTTTTGTGTTTCATCGCTAACTCTGCTTTAGTCTCTACTTGGTATGTTTAAAATATCTATTTTTAAATCAGATTTAAGTCATCGTTAATATATATAATAGCCTAATCGTTTCGGGTACGGTCTGCCAAAGTTAGGGTTGTAGTGTCGTATCCGCCATTGGAATATTGTCGTCCCCATCTCCTTGTGCTAGGATATTTAAGCTTAGTTGGAGTGATAATACATGCAAAGTACATCTGGCTATAAATAGATACGAGTACTTACTCCTAAGTACGAGATGAGATTGACGATTGAAGCAATTACGAAACCCTTCAGTTCTATATTCGAATCGTAGGCAAAGATTTGCATCTAACAATAAATAATATGAAAGTATTTACAAAGGTGTGCCGACGCTTAGTGTCAGATTTTTATAAAGGAAATGGACACCACTATATACACACTAGTGTGGAATACTGCTTTTCGACCGTCGTTGAAGCATTGCACTTCCTGGAGAGGCATGTAAAGGTGCATGGTGATGGCTAAAATTATATAATACTTCCCCCTTTCGTCGGATAATATATATACACGGTGGGTTTCCTTCTTCGCATCCTGATGAAGTGATGACTTTATAGTTACAGCTTACAAAAAACAAGGAATAATTTGCCTAGGTCTTTCTACCCTAATAGAACATAGGTCTTCAAGACAATAGAGAGAGTTGGCATTTGCTAAGCTTTACAATTTTAACGTTACTTCTTAATACCAGATGGTAAGACAGACAAGGACTGCCTTATGTTTGTATATATAAATAATAATATAAAAATATATTGTTCTCTCGTACTTGGTTTAAAATATCTGGTCTGGTAATATACGAACGTTACATCTTATCTAATAGTATGAAATTTTAACCTTTTTTTCGATCCTAATCGCTCTATAATTCAGCGCACTGGCACCTCTAGTTAACAACGAAAAGTGGTCAGACAAGGAGAATTTATTACTTATTCGAGGATGCATTTCGGTCTCTGAGTTAAAGGAACCACGATAGAACTGTTTGCTTTTTTGGCATTTCTAATATCTTGAAGAAACTCCCAGTACGGCCCTGTTATGCTGAGAGAGCTTAAAATTCATGTAATTCATACACACCATTTTTTTTCAACCACTGAACATAAATATATCTATTGGTGTAAGCAAGAATCTAAATCTTTTCAAATCACTGAGCTATAATAATACGTACAGACAGACAAATGTATCAGGCACTTTGTTTTCATCTCATCTACTCACCACTGAGCTATAATAATACGTACAGACAGACAAATGTATCAGGCACTTTGTTTTCATCTCATCTACTCACCACTGAGCTATAATAATACGTACAGACAGACAAATGTATCAGGCACTTTGTTTTCATCTCATCTACTCACCACTGAGCTATAATAATACGTACAGACAGACAAATGTATCAGGCACTTTGTTTTCATCTCATCTACTCACCACTGAGCTATAATAATACGTACAGACAGACAAATGTATCAGGCACTTTGTTTTCATCTCATCTACTCACCACTGAGCTATAATAATACGTACAGACAGACAAATGTATCAGGCACTTTGTTTTCATCTCATCTACTCACCACTGAGCTATAATAATACGTACAGACAGACAAATGTATCAGGCACTTTGTTTTCATCTCATCTACTCACCACTGAGCTATAATAATACGTACAGACAGACAAATGTATCAGGCACTTTGTTTTCATCTCATCTACTCACCACTGAGCTATACAGACTTATTTATATAAGTCTATAAATTCCTATACTCCTTTTATGTTATACATTACGTGTGTTTACATTTATATATTTTATGTTTCAGGTTATATTAAGTGCTACTAGCGAAAGTGTAACAACGCGCGACGGTCTTACGCTCGCGTGGCTAACAAACAGCTCCCTTACTTGCAACGATGGCACTCCTGTGGGGTAGGTATCGGTTATGGAAACTTTGCTGGTTCAAAATAAAGTTATTTTATCTCAACTGTGAATAAGGGGTTGCGTTTTACGAGTGTATCTATCATGTTATTTGTCGAAAGTAGCACACTTGTAAATATGGAAAATGCGAGAATTTTAAATATCACATATTTTATTCACACCTTGACCAAAATTTGGATAATAAACTAGGTAAATTAATTTAAATAATATTTGAATAATAGACTAATCGTGTTCATATATTTATTTTACTAAGGTCTCTTATTTGTTACCTAGCTACAAATAAAAAAATATTAACTTGTAAGCGTAAAGTGGCTGTTTTTCACGGTGCATGTTTTTGTTTACTTTTAATTATCTAAGCTTTATCTGCATTTTCATAAGCGCAGACATGTATGAATATGCTCTTTAAAGTCGAAACATTTTTTTTTAATAAATTTATATGAAACAAACACTAGAAGTTAGCCCAATCTTAACGCGATAAATCACTGAAAACCACATTCGAGTTGGTTCAGCCATTGTGGTTGAAAGCGTGCATATTCGTATGTTCTGTTGTATCTTATATTTTGTATGGTTTGCGTTTGTAAAGACAAACAGACAAAAAATCTATTTACGTTATTATATGTATAAGAATATATATAATAACGTCATGCTGAATATTGAGCCTCTACGTATACTAATATGCGTGTTAACGACATATAAAGTTTTTTTAAAACAAAATGTGTTCATATGTTTCAGTTACTACTTTCGACGGGGCAGCAATACTCAACATTGGGTGGTGTATTTGGAGGGAGGAGGGTACTGCTGGGATATAGCTTCGTGCAGTGCTCGGTGGAGGCGAAGACCTGGACTTATGTCATCTACACGGTGGCCACGGGCGCGTCGAGCTCCGGCCTTACTATCTGCTGACCCCACAACAAATCCACTTTGGCACACGTCAAATCACGTTCTTCTACCATATTGCTCTAGTGACATGTGGGCCGGCACTCGGGTTGAGCCAAGAGCAAACAGTAGTTTTTCCTTCGCTGGTCGTCTCATTGTCCGCTCTGTTCTTAATGATCTTCTTCATCTTGGGTTGACAGGGCGACTCTTACTGGTTGGGTCTAGCGCCGGAGGAGCTGGTGTTATGCTTAACGCAGATGCTGCTAGAAGAGCCCTTCGGCCAAATGGAGTTCGAGTAGCCGCGATCGCTGACTCCGGATGGTTTCTCGATCGACCAGCTAAAGCGAGACGATCATATTCAACTGACGCCGTCGCCAGATTGGGACATTCGTACTGGCGTGGTTCACCGCCAACTTCATGCATGCGAGAGTACCCAGAGAAGCCGTGGCTGTGTTACTTTGGATACCGCTTATACCCACACATAAGGACACCGTTATTTGTGTTTCAATATCTTTTCGATTCCGCGCAGTTAACGGCGGAAGGAGTGCGTGCACCACGCACGCGCGCGCAATGGGACGCAGTACACCAGACTGGGGCGGCTTTGCGTACGAGTTTGAAGACTGTAAGGGCAACGTTTGCACCGGCCTGTATAGCGCACGGGGCGTTAGCTCGTCCTGAATGGCTGGCGATTAATGTGTCCGGTGTGCCGTTACCACGTGCAATCTCATGTTGGGAGCGACGTTTCGAAGAAGGGGCTAATCGTGGCAAAGCTCGCTGCGCGCCACGTAGACTGATCGAAAGGTGCTCCTGGCCGCAGTGCAATGGATCGTGCCCGAGGTTACGGGATCCACGTACAGGGGAGGAGGTAGCTCTTGCTGCTCTACTTCAAAGTTTTGGTCTAGACGTTCGTGGAGCTGCCGCCGCCATGGGGCTCGACGCTCGACAACTCGCTCGCATGAGCCGCTCCGAGCTTCTGCCACTTCTAGCACCTCACACGTGATACTGTCACAAATTAGTTTTAAGCGCTTTAATGCACAGTGAATCTACCTCGTTTTTGTTAGTACAAGTATTTTTATTGTTTAGATAATATTTATTATTACCGATACTGTGGTATCCTTATATATGTAAGTAAAAAAGAAGATTTTTTTTATTTTGTTTTTATTTCTAGCTTTGGTGTTTTACAACTGACGAGAGTTATACTTAAAAATTAATATGAGACCGAGGGTCGTATAATTTACATATGTACAAAACAGTTCCTTTTAGAGGAACGTCTGACTAGTTCATTGCTATTATTAGAACACTTATAGAATATATCACTATTGTATCCTTTGTGCGTTAACGGAATGAATGGCAGTGGACGACTGTAAGGCGGATGTTTCTGATCTTCCTTGAACTAGATAAATCGGTGTGGTATGAATAGATGACGTTGCGGTTTAGAGCGGTTCCGTTGTGGAAGCCAAGGAGAGCGACGGATTGCTAACGAGGCGCGACCTCTGTGTGACCTATTTACCCGGAGACCTCCTTTACGAGGGCGAGTGCCTCGTCGTCATAATCGAGCTCCGCGCTCAGCAGAGAGTGCTATAGAGAGGTCGATGACATCGTTAGCTAAGAAGAAATCGGTTGATATTATATTAGCTTGTTGTCGCCATCGAGTCGCCAAACGTGAGGTTACGTTGCGATTTACTGTGTTTGCGTTCATACGTAGCGAGCCTCGTAGTAGAAGTATGTCTAGGACCGTTGGAGTGGTTTGCGCCATAGCGGAGTGCAGTGGTGACCGCGCGGTTGGTTGTGGCGATACGCTGATCGCTTGGTCTAAGTACTGGAATAGCACCGTCGGACTGTTAGTATTCGCCCACAGATGGGGTAGAGTGGGCCACAGCCAGCTATTTTCTGAAATCAGTTACAAGATTATCATATCTTAAGTGTAAAATTTGATCTTTATCGTGTGAGATTTTTGTATGTGATCAGGTTGGCCGACGGACAGACAGTTCAGCTGATAGTGTGGGGCCAGTTACACCTATATCTATTCTCTATATAGAAATAAGATATTGTCCTGGGGTTTTACTTTCCATTAATTCACCTATTTTTATTGTTTATTTTAAATAAAAGACTTATTTTTATTTTTGATTAATAGTTTATATTATTTTGATATAACATAACAATGGCGACAAATCCTTACAAGTTGGGACATTATTAGCAGGCGAATTGAAACCGAATTCCTTGCGTGATATGTACCTACGTATTTCAGGCCCCATATTCTATCCGAAAATACATTGGTGGGATCTGCTGACCCGTTAATACGAGCCTAAGGATAGGAGATACTATTGTATAATTATAGTTTTCACATTTTAGTTTATAAGTAATATGATAGGATGGGAGAAGAATTCGGACGCAATAATTGAAGGAAAAAAAATAATTTAAAAAATTGTTAAATTAATTAAGGTTTTTTTATTATAACTAAAATTAAACTTTTGTTATTATACAAAAGTGTGTATAGGGTGACATACATTAAACCTCATAATAAGTGACTCTTGCGGACCATGATGACCAAATTCATCATCAATAAAGAATAATAGTGCAGATGCCTTATCATTCCTTAGAACTAAGATGGATTGTCCGTATTCTGAGAATGTGTGGTCATTCTAGTAGAGCCGATTGTCGTAGAGCTTATTTCTAACTATACGATCTGTGTATTCTATACAGCTGTCACAATTATTACATAAAAATAATAGCAGTAATAACCTAAATTACGTACTCAAATATTTTTTAAATGTCTAGTATATTAATCTTTATGGATATACTTAAAGATGTATACGTAATGTCCTATCGAATAAAACGTCAATAGATTGAGCGATTTAATTTACAAGGATTTAGACACGATCATTAACAAAACTCAATCCATTTATCACGGAATGTTTTGATAACAGTGAAAGATGATTGATGCTATAATCAATTATTACAATGATAAACATAAAATATGATTAAAAACATTATCACTTTCATATTTCAATGTCAAAAACATGACTTAAAAAGGATAAGGGACAGTTTAAGGTTAAGTAACAAAAACCTATCACGCTTTTTAACATAATTGAGGTAGATGGGCAAGCCAAGTGTCCCAGTCACCAGTTTACTTATTAAGCATTAAAGACAGCGGGTAGTCTAAAATACACCAGTCATAAATGTGTGTTTTAATGTAAGAATACAAGAAATAAACTCGTTTGTATTACACAAGCCCGAGAAGGGATTCAAACCCATGACCTCTAGATCACGAATTAGACAAATATATAGCTAAAAAGATATCATTGCCTTTGTTAAAGGCGGTCGTTTATTTTGATTAATATTGCTTTAGCTTTTGGGACTTCCTTTGAATAAAGTTTGACTACATCTAAGAGAAGAATTGAGTTAATTCTAATGTTACGCTGCTACTTAGTTCTGAATAATAGTAGCATAGTGGTTCAGACGATGTGGCATGGAACATACAATACATCCAAACCATTAATTTGCTATGCACAATTATTGTTCGTGGCTGGGAATGGAACACAAGGTCGGCGAAGCAACAGCCAGGATTTATGACATTTTGCTACGATTGTATGATTGTTTGATTTTTGGGTTTTTTTATAAATTGATTTATCAAGAACATTGTTAAACAATATTATAAGAATCAATTTATCGTATATTCTTATCCACAATCTAATTAAATAGTCTAGAAGTCTAGACAGCAGATTTACATGCATATTCAGATGAATCTCATAGCAAACTCAAAAAATGCGATGGGAAAAGAACCTAAATGGAAAACTTATTATTTTATATTTTGATATGATTGTTGAACATTCCTATTTGTAAATCTTAAGCTTTTTTGGAAATGGATCTATCTATATATATATATATATAATTGCAAACGTACTGATTAGTATAAAATTTCAGTTACGTTGTTAAAAAATAAGTAAAGTATATAATATGTATAATCTCTATATTTAAATCCCACTGCTGGACCTATGCTAGATAGGCCTATGTCCAGCAGTGGGTAATTGAAACTGGTTTTAGAGTTTCGTTCACCACACCTGCGAATTATCGGGCATCATAATTCTTCGTATATTTGATATTTTAGAGATGCAGCTTTCCTTGACATTCCACGTATATATCATATCATAGATATATATACGAATAGAGATATACGTATATCACACATATATATAACTATAGGTATATAAATATTTATAGATCAGCGCTTACAACTGCAATTAACAAATGCCGACACCGAGTATCGAACTCGGAATGCTCGCATACCGTGAGTCAAAAACGAGCGCTTGAACATTGGTCTACCACGGGTTCGTTATGCAACTATAAAATGGAAAAAATAACTTTAGTGAAGCGTTACTAATGTTATTTTTAATTAGTAACGTCGTATATTCAGTATACTATTTGAACTGTTGGCTGGCAGATTAGTGGGGTTTGCTTTCCATGTTTTCAGGCTAATTAATTTTTGCCTTGCTTTGTTCGTCATTGCCCCTTCTATTTTTTAAACGTATCATACCTTGGGTAAATGGAGCGTTTGATAACCGAAAAGTGGTCGATTTTTCCATGGATGTGAACACCTCGTATCAGTTTTGACATACCTAAATTCTTCTTTTTTTTAAAAAAAAGAGTGCTATTATTACTACTAAGCTTAAATGCTTGTGCTAGGAGGATGGTTTACGACAATAGTCTAATGGTGGATTCGAACCTACGATCCTATGTTTGGTAGACCGTACCCTAAACCAGCTTTTGACGCTTAATTCAATGATGGCTAAGTGATACATATTTTTATATCAAGTATTTAAAATAAACGTTTATTTATATTATGTGTGTATAAGTCCTTTCATAAATAAAAACAAAAAAAACGTCGATGAAAATTTTACTATAAAAAAATATATGATTACCTGAAACAATGCCGTTGTCGACATAGCTAAAAAGCAATCGTTTGTCAGTATCCAACAAAGACTGGAGCGTCGGTCCTCTAGCGCCTGGACTGGTCCCAAATTGGTGAGCGTGGGCAATATGAGGGCCTAGCTCTCTTTGCACTATCTCCAGAAGTCCAGCGTGAACGGCTCTGATTGGACTTCCATCAGGCTGATAAAATCCTAATGGAAAGTGATGCGCGTCCAGGAATATAACCTAAGGGGAAATAAGAGTGCCTTAATGCTTTTATGGTAGTATTTATTTTAAAAAAACATTCTGTTAATCACTCCAACTTAGTTTAAATGTTTGTTCTAGGAATTAATAATCGGTAAGTCTAATGGCGGAATCGCACCTACGACTCTTAAGTTTGGCAGACCGTACCCTTTTTGACGCTTCAAGTGATATTTGAAGTTAAGTTAATTTTAGAATTTTTAAGTTATGTTGAGTAATTATTAAAGACACTTTTTAATTGTTTTTTTATTAACGTAATATTACTTTTGTTGAAGTGTTTGAAGTAATTTAGTTATCAGTTTGTGACATGATGATGATGTCCACTTAGTCTATTTCGAAAATGACCATCTTTTGGCCATCGCTGGATAACAACAACTCCGCAGAATAATTAATAATGTCGTAGGCATTTCCGCAAACTCGTCGTCTCCTCTATTCTGATGTAATGCATTTGCAATATATCAGAGAGATAATAGATTGGAGGAAGGATTAAATGCAGGTTCAGTGACATACATACAACACACAGATCCGAAAACCATTTGTGATATAAAAATATTTTATCCCAGCTGAGAGTCGAAGCCAGGATGAGAATGAATTTGTCAGTATAATGAGGTTTTCAAATATTATCTCAAGCCGAGTTGTCCAAACCTATTCAATAAATTAACACGGGCTTTGACTCTGTAGTAACGAGAACTAAGTATAAATGAATCTTATTATTTTATATTTGTATCAAGCTTTTCGAATTATGAAACTTAATAGTGTTTTTAACTGCAGTATGAATAGGTCGGCTCAATTGGGGTAAGAGAACCCTAGAACCCTATATTGGATTGGAAGATAACTCTATATTGGATCCTAATACATTTACGGAACATTGTACATTACAGGGGTGACAAGGTATCTGCATAATGATTCCTTATTGAGGATAAGTGTAGGTTTTATGGGTCGCACGAATCACGTACATTCAGGTAAACGGGTTACTCTTTTGCAATCTCCAATACAATAAAAGAAAATGAAAGTTTATTCGCCTCGTGTGTTTGTCATTGTGTACTTAGGACCCACTACGCAGACAATGGTAAGGCAACTTTGTAGCTAGTTTCTAGCTTCCATATGAATGGATCGCGTCGACCGGGGAAAGATCACTTATTAATTGGCAGCGTGAAATAGAATGAAACTGGTGTGTTTCATATTGTAGGTATCGATAATACAATTGCTAACAAGGCATTGCCGAGATGCAACTCAGGGAAGACAATGCATGTAGATTTTGAATCTTTGTTGTGTGAATATATTTATTTATGGACCGCATTTATTACCGCGTGCTTGTTTGTAAACCTTAGAACTGAGGAAAGTAACTAAAAAAATTACCGAACATATTTTGTTAAAAATTACAAATCTAAATTAAACCAAAAGAAACTTTATCCAAGTAGGATTATACGAAACACTTTTGAATCGTGAAGATAATAGGTAATAGTAAATAGGACCACCGCTACGGAAGGCAGCTGCTAGCGAGAAGAAACGTCAAGAATTTCGACTTTTTTTAATAATAATTTAAAAAATGTCCAAGAGTTGTCCAGTATTGAACCCAGAGCTCAAATCCATTCCAAGCGTATTTATCAGATAAATATTCTGACAAAGGTATTAAGATATTACACCTTGATTAACCTGATTAATAAGGTGTCGAATTTATAATTGCTGTATAATTCTTGTTTATTTTTAAAAAACATTCTGTTAATCACTCCAACTAAGTTTAAATGTTTGTTCTAGGAATTAATAATCGGTAAGTCGAATGGCGGAATCGCACCTACGACTCTTAAGTTTGGCAGACCGTACCCTTTTTGACGCTTAATTCTATGATGGCTAAGTGATACATATTTTTATATCAAGTATTTAAAATAAACGTTTATTTATATTATGTCTGTATAAGTCCTTTCATAAATAAAAACAATAAAATAAAAACGTCGATGAAAATATTACTATAAAAAAAATATATGATTACCTGAAACAATGCCGTTGTCGACATAGCTAAAAAGCAATCGTTTGTCAGTATCCAACAAAGACTGGAGCGTCGGTCCTCTAGCGCCTGGACTGGTCCCAAATTGGTGAGCGTGGGCTATATGAGGGCCTAGCTCTCTTTGCACTATCTCCAGAAGTCCAGCGTGAACGGCTCTGATTGGACTTCCATCAGGCTGATAAAATCCTAATGGAAAGTGATGCGCGTCCAGGAATATAACCTAAGGGGAAATAAGAGTGCCTTAATGCTTTTATGGTAGTATTTATTTTAAAAAAACATTCTGTTAATCACTCCAACTAAGTTTAAATGTTTGTTCTGTGAATATATTTATTTATGGACCGCATTTATTACCCCGTGCTTGTTTGTAAACCTTAGAACTGAAGAAAGTAACAAAAAAAAATTACCGAACATATTTTGTTAAAAATTACAAATCTAAATTAAACCAAAAGAAACTTTATCCAAGTAGGATTATACGAAACACTTTTGAATCGTCAAGATAATAGGCAATAGTAAATAGGCCCACCGCTACGGAAGGCAGCTGCTAGCGAGAAGAAACGTCAAGAATTTTGACTTTTTTTTTTCCTTTTTTTAATAATAATTTCCAAAATGTCCAAGAGTTGTCCAGTATTGAACCCAGAGCTCAAATCCAATCCAAGCGTATTTATCAGATAAATATTCTGACAAAGGTATTAAGATATTACACCTTGATTAACCTGATTAATAAGGTGTCGAATTTATAATTGCTGTATAATTCTTGTTTATTTTTTCTAGAATTTTTACGTCATTTATGAACGAATAAGAATAAATCAATCGAATGTGAACTAAATAAAACAAAGTTTATAATTACCTCTTTAGTGACGTCCAAAAACGCTCGTATCTCCTTCAGCAACGGCACTAGAGGACGGACTCGAATAAGGTTGTGATTCAACCAATACCTGAAATAATAGACAATTCGGTTTACAGAGAGCATTTTTTTTTTTTTTTTTTTTAAATTAGCTTGTGACAATCGCGATGGATCTGTTTTTCTGTGTGTTTGTGTCTGTTTATCTGTCGGTAAGTGATTTCTATATTAATAATGTAACGCAGTGATGTTCGGTTTAACTACTTTTACTGCTTTTCTTGTAAATATACGCGAGCATAGAACGCGTGAGTTACCATTCTCCCCTGAAGTTGTCAATCCTGAATTTTTAATGTCTCTTCAGGCGTCACAAATAAAATAATCCATCTCCGATCTCCGTTTATTTCATACACCAAACGAAACAGCAGGCCTAAGCTATTATTACACGATGGAATTCTGTGATTTTCCCGTGTATAGTGTAAGTAGGACGTTTAACAACTGCTCGTAACTGTCTTATGCAATGGAACGGAAGTCGTGCGAGACCGCTAATCATTAGACCACTCTTTGCGATCGTTACCTCTATTCTTTATATCTACCATTTATTGCTTTGTAAATTGTTCTAGCGTTTTCGGTATAAATTTATATTATATAGGTATGCTCAATGCACGTCATTAGCGAGTCTAATATATGTAAGTACCAATGTAGTATCTGGCTGCTGCATTGGTCTTGGTTTCGATTCCCGGACGAGGAACAGTATATGTAAATGATAAGTTGTTACCGTGTTCCTGACACTAGATTTGTAAATCTCCTCAAGGGTGGGAAGGGGACGACGAGATCACAAAGACTAACGTGAAAATGGGTAGTGAGCGAAATCTATTAAGATCTAATTGTACTTGAATTATTTTAATGCCATCTTTTCGAAATAAGCCAATATTTCAATTTACAATTACCTTATTTCAAGTCTATACTCTGTTCTGTAATTATGATGTAAGAGTTTTAAAAGCACAAGTTTTACAAGCGTAAACACCGAAATCTATTTGGTAGTGTAATTGGAAGTGAAACTTTGGAGATTTGCCAATTCGCCTGCAGAAGAGCAACTCTTCGATTTAATTCCACTTTAGAGGAAGAAGAATGAGTGTCCTCACTGTTCTAGTAGTATTCTAGTAGGTTGTCTACAATTTTTTTAAGATTTTTTTTATAATGTGATGATTTTATTATTATGGTCCTCACATATTACTGAAAATATTTTTTTTCTAACAGAATTAGTATGAAAATCATTGTATTTAAAGGCATACAGTGCAATTATCATTGACGACATTTAAGGTAACCACATCAAGCTTAAAATAATTTCGATGATCGTCAATAGATTTCATGAACCATCTTTTAGCAAAGCAAATGGGGGATTTGAACCTACGACTACATGTTTCACACACCGTACCCTGGATCATTAGGCTAAAGTAAAGGTAAATTGGGTTGCGTTGAACAAATTAGATTATAAATCAGTTATCAATATTCGTAATTAACAATATAATTCATAACAGAAGAAAACCATATTTTAAACAATTTGAGGGTAGTTAAATACGGAAGAATTCCACTTGAGAGAAAAGACAATAAATGTCTTCACTGTTATGTATACATAGGTTGAATAGTGACAATCCTCAATGAGTAAATGCTTTAGTTATTTCTCAGTAAAGGGAAAACGTGAAAACGTTTTGTATACAAATCAACGTTCTGTCAACTAGGAAATTGAAACGATAATTAATCAACTTGTCGCTTTAGACTGAGGCTTGTGGTGTTCAACAATACTTAATAATTACTACTTGATGCTACCAACTTAGCCGTCATACAACAAAGGACCTTTGTCTTATTGTGGCACGAGTCTATCTTCTGGAGAATAGGCCTGATTGGTCTCTTGTTCCAATAGTTTCCGACTCGATGGTACATTAGATTATAATCGTAATCAATTTGAATATAAGGTACAGAATGGCTAGGATCTATTTCTTGTTTGAATACGACGTTCAACCATCTACAAAGCTAATATGTTTACGATAGTAGAGCTCATTACAGCCTTTGCTTTATGCGATATTGGGATCTAATATTAGAGTACAAGTAAAATAAAAGGCGATATGTTATATATATTCCCTATAGTGGGCTATAAGGCTATGTATATTTTTTATTTATTAGCCCTTAAATAAGGTTTGCTGCCACTCAATCCTGGAAATGTTGGTAGGAGTAAAATAAAAAAGTTATTTAAGAATAAAAATATCAATGTATCTAACTACATGCTTACTCCTAAAGAGAGTTCCCCTTAGTGGTTTTCCGTACTTCACATAATTTCGAAATATTTTTTTCTCGGTAGTTTCGCAACATTTTTCCATACGGCCCCACGTGGTAAATTAACAATTTTTTTTGCTAATTTACGCCGGTATTCTGTGAGGGCATTCGTCACCGGGGAAGCCGATCCATTCATGGTGCAGCTAAAAATTAACTGCAGTTTAACAATGAATGAATGCTAATGTTGTAAACGAATACGAATATTGTTTACTGAATTATTATTATTTATTTATACTTTATTTGTACAAAAAACACAAACAAACATGCACAAAAAGACTTGCCGTCTTTTTGCCAAAAGGCTATTTTCTTTTTTTTTCGGTCAGATGGCCGCTGCTAGTTTTTATAGTTTCACCGTGTTGAGAGGTGACCGAGCGTTTATACGCTCAGCCGAGACCTTTACTAGTGGGTAACCAGCACAAGGGCAGCGCGAGAGGGAGCCAAAAGGCATTCTCTATCTTCTCTTCTCATACTCTTATATTATCAAGAATCTACTAAATTCATTATCTTGTCTTAAGACTCAATAAGCGAATAAAAGAAAATCTGAGGGGCTCCAGCAGCACTTTATATACCGTTTAAAAGCAATTAATAAGTATTAGTCTATCAAATCCAATATATTAGAGAAGTGAGATTATTTCTTTATTCTTATTATAATAAATAATTATCTTTATCATTGTTCGCAGACAGTTTAATTAGATTTTTGATAACAGATTGAATTCTCAGTAATAATTATATTACTATAATTGTAACAAATCATACGACGCAAATCACGTTGCGCTAATACAAGTAAGTAAATTAAATGTCAATTCAACATTCGCAATTTCATTGTATTATATAAACCATTTCGGTTCGGTTTAATCTATTTATAATATGTTTTTGTTGCTAAAGTTATCATATATACATTCGGTCTAATCAGTATCGTGTATCTTTAATCTTTGTCAAAAGAAAGGTGACCAATCGCTTATGGCGCTCAACCGAGACCTTTAGTGGTGGATAATTAGCACAAGGCTTGGACAATTACCCTGTTGCGCGAGAGCGCCTGACTGCCAGAGAGGGCCGAACCTCGGCCCGATCAGTTGCTTAACTATGGAGACTGGAGACAAGACTATGGATTATCTAAATTAATATCTATTATTATTGACTAACTGTACCACCACTTCGGAATGCACAGGCGCTGGAGAAGAAGTGGCGCAAGAAACTCCAGCGACGCTCCTATCGATGTTGACTGGTGGAAACCGAGATATTTGCGACGCCCACGGGGCCAGACGGCAGTTGGGCCAAAGTCATCACTAACCAACAGGGGACTTTTGAGATTATATTTCTCTTTTAGTGTCATATAAAAACTACAGAATTTATGAAATGATGTTAATTTGCGATATTAAGGATCAACTCCTTTAATAACCTATTTTGGTAACGATCATCAAGAAAAGAAAGAGAAGCTAATAAGACGTTAATGTGACCCGAAAAAGATTGAAGGTATTGAAGATATTGCCTGCAGTAAGGAAATCTAAGGCAAAGTTTAAAATTTGATATTACAGTTTTTTTTATATTTGATATACTTCCGTGAACTGTAGTTGAAAACCTTAATAGACTATTCATTTTCTCACCTGTCATCTTTGTTTTGGTAGAATTCATAATAGGCGATTCTGAAGTCCAAGTACCGAATGCCATGAACGAGCTGAGCCCAAATGGATCGATCCTGACAAAGCACGAAACTATCCCTTGTGACAGTGCTGATTTCCGTGTCGAAACTCCACGCCCCCGCGTTATGAGCACCGGGCAGAACCAGATCTCCGATACGAAGCTTGTTGATCTTGACACTGTAAAAATATTTTACGTTAAGTCAGTCGTAGATACCCTAGAACTAGAAAATGAATATTTAGATAATGATGAAACGGTGAATGAAATGTTATAAGGGATGCATTAGTGTTATAACTTAACGAGTGACAATTATATCCATTATGTTTCTACATTATCGATATAATCGTTATATAATCGTTAATATGTATATGTATGTATGTCATAGTTATTTATGCATTCTGATAATATAGTTACGTTATATAGTATAGTTTACACCATATTTATTTTTAATTATATACATCTTTGTTTTTTTTTAATATTTTTGTTACGTTGAGAGTAGCAAACGAGCACACAGTTCACCTGATGGTAAGTGATTCCTGCAGCCCATGACATTTAAATTCATCCTTGACAAGGAATCATAAAGCAGATGCGTTGTTACCCTTGAAGACTGAGATGATATGCCTCGGCACCAGTAAAAAAGGTCTCCGGATACACCGTGAATAGCAGCATTATTCTATTATTTCACGCTGGTATTCTGTGAGGGCGTAATCGAGCTGATTAATTCATTCTGCTAAACAAACTGCAGTGTAGCTCTACCACTGTTGCAAATATAATTGGCTGATGTTTCGTGGGTTTTGGATCCGATATCCAGAGAAGCGATAACAGTGCTTCACAAATTGTTGTTTGTCGGAGTGTGTTTTATATATGTATTGTCATGATTAGAAGATATCACCATACGAGTTCATCTGTACTGTTGTTAGAGTACATTATATATTCTTGCCAATTTATCATTATCGAAGGAGAGATTGATTGCATTAAAGTTTTCATGACGTGATCAGTTTTCTTTGGTTTCTTTAGCACTTGCTTTTTATCTATATTAGTGGTGTCAAAGGATCACACATCAACATCCAATTAATTTATTTGTCTTAATATGTACACTCATTCATATTCTTGTAAATTTGTTCAATGATTAGTTATATATTATATCATTGTCACCAGTCATCCGTAACTAATATTGCCTTGGTTCACTTCTAATTTTCATCTTTCGCGTGCGAGTTCCACTTATTACGATTTTTGCATTTTACTTGAATTCTACACGTAATCCTTACGTTATTGTTACGAGTATGCTATTACATAGTTTTTGTTAAACTTAATTCTTAAAACAGTGCCACGACGAAGCCACATTCTTGCTGCTGCATGAATGGGTCAACTCCACTGGGTAAGGACCAAGCTCCCAGAGAATATCAGAGTGAAGTAGCAGATTAATACTGCTGTTTCCTTTGATGAGTGATAAGAAACAAAGATCCAATTGCTGGTTTTTTCCATCTTAGTCCTTAAGAGTGTAGTCAATATATAGGCATTTTGAATCTTTATTATTTAGGATGAACGTAAGTAAAAAACCAGGCGTTAGAATATGTAAGTTTGATTTAACGTAAAATAATAAAACATTGGTAAGTCACCGAATTTCTTTTGTAACTTAGCATTAACCCAATCTTTCGGCTTAACAGTTACGTAAGCAAAAAGCTACACCGTAGTTAGTCATTAAGCCAATTTGGGCCATTGATAATAATTGAGTACTTTTAAATAACTGAATAAAAAAGATGCTAAAAAGATGTTATGTAATTTAAGTATAAAATTTGACCTGAATATCTGTCGATAGAAAACTTAATAAGAAAATTAAGTGATTATTCAAAACAAACACCTCTTAAATACCGGTATACGGTAAAAATCAATTTATAAATTAAATATTGTCAGTAAACAGCGATGGTAGGTGAATTTAAGTCTATATTTTTTAATTAAATTTAAGTTATAGTTGTCGATGAAGTTGGTATTTTCTGGCCAAAATAACTCCATTTTATTAAGAGTGTTTATGAATTGCATTCATAACTTACTATCTCTGAACTGTGTGTTCGTCGGTCATCCTTAGTTTAATATAAAAAATAATATTTCCGTCCAAGTATACTCGTAATGTGAGTGTCTTAAAGAGAAGAGTAAATAGACATCATCTGAGCTAATGCGCTCTACCATCAACGTCTACATGACTACTTAACACCGGGAGGTGGGATAGTTGATAAGCATTGGCTTGTATCCATTTTAAGAAAACATATCTTGTCTTTTCAATTGTCTTATCTTTATCGTAGGATATCATGTTGGTAAAGTAGCTCAAATACAAGGTTCTTTATTGAGTTCACTTTTTGTTTCCGTTCTAACACGATAAAAGAAAGTAGAGTCTAGTGAACTCAATTTTAGCAAAGAATTACCTAGTCTCGGTTTTACACACAGATTTGATTTACAAATTGACAGCTGTGTTGCAAAGTATAAAGTGATCACCCTATAGATAACTGCTCTAGATAGAGATTTTTGTGGCTCTTTTCATTAGGCATAAAATTATGTAAGAAATTACGCATTGTCCTCCATCCATGTTGGTTGAATTTTCAAGCAGTTATACGCTTGAATGTCTGCATCACCGGCGCCGATCCAAGGCCAGAGACAGTTGGGACCTTTCGCCCCAGCACCAGTATCCCATCCCGCAGGTAAAGTGCCCGCTCCAAGAGGAATCTTAGTTATAATGTGGCCCTCTGCAGGCTGTATCAGATAGATCACCAGGGCATTGCTCCAGCCTCCTGGTCGATGGTTAAAGAGACCAATCTGTAAATTTTAATAGCTTGTGATAATAGTATTTAATATATTAATATTAATCATTGAGAGGTTGAAGTATTTTGAAATTTTCTTTATAAATTATAACGAAGTAATAATAAATTAATTGTTATATAGAATAATAAATAATTTTTACCTGACCTTAGGAGTAAGGTATTCTAAAAAAGGTAAGCGGTATATTCTACGACTAGGACGGCAGTCGTGTTTTAATTTCGTTTGATTCATAATGAGTTTCTGTTTGTCTAACGTTTTAAAAAAATATATGTTCGGTGTACGTTGATAGGCTCACAGCCTGTCACGAAAGGGCTCAATTTTTTAATGTGGTTGAGTCAGGATGCAGCAACAACTTAGCTGTAACATATATAAATCGGACGACCGCGGAAGGACCAATATTCCACAGAATAATAGCGCAAAATAGCGCTGTGCTTCTTTTAGCAACATCAAAAATCCTTATTACTGATGAGACATTCCATTTTAATACGCTGGGATTACAACGCATCAGTATTCCTTATCTAGGATGGATGTATTATGGGCCGCTTTGTTTACACAGAAAGCGTCAATCGAATCATTAGCCACTCCACAGGATAAAAATTAGCCTGATGGGAGATTATCCCATTTCTTTTTACCGTCGTAGGTACACATCTTGTACTCCGTAATACCAACTAGGTTATAATATTTTCCTGGTGGTTTGGCGACATGTTCTGTTTATTGCCAGATGATATCAATTGTTCAGGACACAATATTTTGTCGCAAGCAAGTGCTTTCTCGTCATTTCCTCTCTTATTCTGATAGCATAATACTTCTGTATTAAGGTCGGACGAATGTTCAGATGCAATATTAGCGACACGCTACATATATACAACACATCCGTTAATAATTTAAATAAACAATACTTTAATGGCACTTATATGGAAAATGATAAATATAATCTGTGAGAATATGTTTTCGGAGCTGTCATCTATGTTTGTGATACCTCTGGGGAATATCACAGGATTTTAGATGTCTGCTTGCGATTGCGTTACGCGACGGTGCTTGTTTTTGTCATACAGTATAATGCTATAGTTGCTCCTTAGAGTGATAGTTTTGTTTTTATGTATTTAAATGTTTTATATATATATAAAGAAATAGTTATTATAGAACATTTCTTTAATTTGAATTTAGCCGTGACTCACTCCGTTGGTAAAGAAGTGTGGAGTCGGGCTCGGTCGACAGATGGCGGTATAAGGGATGCAATCTACTACGTTGGTAAAGCGGGGCTGTCATTGTCTGAGAGGTTTGAAAGATATAAGAGTGTAATTTATTATTGTGTTCAAGTGTTAAAAATATTGAAGAAAAGATTGAGATTGTGAATAATAAACGTTAAATGTCGTTTCTTTGATTACAGAGCAACACATGGTTTTATTCACCGACAATAATAGAAAGAAACATTATATATATATATATATATATATATATATATATATATATATATATATATATATATATATAACCAAGCGTTTTTTTACTGAAGTATCATTTAATGTGGAAATATAAATGCTAATTAATGTACGAGGGCAAAGTTCACTAAATAATTAGTAAAGGTAACGACCCATTGAGGTTGTTTTCCTGTTACCTTAAATTACTTATCATCGGTAATTAGGTCTATGGTTCTTTTCATTTATCATGCAGTAGGTTTATGCATGCATATTTTACGCTAGTTCATTTTGTAAAGCGAAAAAGAATTCTAGAGATCATTCCCCAGTCGAGCATAGTTTCAGCACATGTAAGTTTTAATCCTTGTTTAAAGTGGTTCTGTTATGAATTGGTATGTATTAACGTTATTGATTTTGTATTTATTTGTTTAATTTTTTTGCAAAAATTGCAAAAAAACAGCAGTGGTCATAGTGGAGCCACAGTGCAGCTTGCTAATAGACGCCTATTTACCGGTGATTAAAAAAAAACTAGGAATTCCATTTAAGTCCTCAAAGATGACAAGGCATTTTGAATCTTTGTTGAGCTCGAATGAACGTGTTTGTGGAGTGCAGTCGTCACTTATTGAACGGTATTCCCATTTGTCAGATCATGTCCTTAGATCAATGAAATAATAGATTTTATTATATTTTATACCTGTTGTCCAGTTACGTTTATAAATTTAATTGAAGGTATTGTACACGAAGATTTCTTTGCTATAAACAAATTTTTAATAGAGAAGATATAACGTTTATGTCATATTTAATAAATTAATAAGAGTAATATATTAAACTATTTAAGTATAGTAGTTATTAAACGCAATGAAAATTTGTTTATTAAGCACGATATCATTGTTATATAAATTATATTGTCATATTTAACACACGTAACGTATATAGATAGTAACGGGTAACAGTAAATATAAACGCCATTCCATTGTAAGGTGATGGAGCGTTATGTATATACAACTTCCATTATAATTATCTAGTTTCGTAACGAAGCGTTTGAAAGGGTACGAGTAAACGTGATATAAAAAGAGGTCATCAAGAAGAGATTGACGTGTGGTCAACTCGTGCAGTACAAACGAGTACGTACGGATTCTAGCCTCTTCTAGCGATACTTATGTGAATACAATAGTAAAGTTTATTGTTATTTCGAAATGATTAATAAAACGTCTGCACCATTAGAATTATGATCACATAAAACATAACAAATAATTTTACCGTGATGTAGTCATTTGTCATAGACATTTTTTCATAACACATAACTGTATTAAGTAGACATGTATTAGGTATGGCATAGTTGTAAGAGCTGCTGCAATTCTGTTCCTGTTCATTGCTCATCGGATTGGCACATTTTTTTTCTTTTTTGTCAGTTTTGTGGTTCAAGTGTGTTGTATATATTTCCCGTGTCACTAGCACTGCATTTGAATCTTCCTACAGTTTTGTTGCGCTTGCATCACATTGGAATGGGGTTGGGGGTCTGGGGAGTCAGTGGTTGAAACCAGGATGACATAATCTCCTTATTCACACTATAAGTCAATCAAGGATATTAAGGTTTTAAAAATTTAGTGATTTTAAATACTAAGAAAATTAAAGTGGACTTTGCAGTTTTGTCTATTGGCACCAGTACCTTTTGAAAAACAATATTAAAGTTATAAATAGTTTCATTAGCGCGAACTATATTCAGTTAAGCTTTATTATTGAATAGAGTAAGTCGATATTCAACCATTTCTAAGTATCTATAAATTATACTATAAATGAATATGCTATTTTGATCTAGAGGTAAAATGGTTGTGTTAATCTGATGTTATGTTATAAACATCATCATTGGCCTAGGGCAATCCATAATGATAATGACTTATCCTAGGGCGCCCTACATACTACTATCATTGTCTACACGTATCTAGTTGCTGCCAGCCATATTTATTTTGCCTGGTGCGTCCTCCACTACGTCTGCCGATAAGAGGTCTCTATTACAGAACTCGCTTACTCAAGAATTTATCAGTGCTGCGACAGATAGATGTGTCCAGCACACTGTAATTTCAGATTACAAACATGTCGTCAGTTCGATGGCGGATATCTTTATATCTAATTCTATCCACCTACGAGACTGAGCATAGCTCTGCTTTGTCTGCCAGGAGACTCCCTGGTGCTCTAACTCAATATTTGTGGACGGATACCATCGTTAGCGTCCAAGTCTAAGCACCGAAACATCGCACCGCACAGGTAGTTCTGGTTGAAAATTTTCGTCTTCAGACTTTGTTAAGTTTTTGATCACATCCCAGAACTACTAAAACTTCCTATTAGCTATTTCTGTTGACTAGATCTCGAATTGGAGTCATGTACAAAGACAGTAAATAGTAATAGAAATAAAAGAAAGTTAAGTAAAATACTGATCTATTCTGGATCTTGAGGCTTATGATTTGGTTTAGGATTGATGGTTTGGTTTTAAAGAGTTTGCGAAATTTTGCGATGAGAAATGATAACGGATCTGAAAGGCGGCTAAAGGAATTATTCAATGAATTATTATGTTAAGTTATCATAATACTGCTATGATGCCCTTTGTTCTTACATCATGATAGGGTTATAAATATGAGTCTTGCCTTAGCCTCCAAAAAAGTGTTATTTTATAGAAATATATCTTATATATATTTTTAGAGAAATAATAAAGATCTTATCTTTATTGTTTCTCTAAAGATAACAAATCACTTGCCAGAAATTACAATTTAGAAATAGAAAATAAGTGTTACGAGCATACAGAAAAATGTAGATAGGTAATAAAAAATTTACAAATATGAATAATTAACAAAGACACCTTGCTACCATTTAAGAAATAAGGGTGACTACAAACTATTTTATTTTTGTTATAGTCTTTTTTGTGGCAATCTTCCAAAATATGGCGTTATATAATATTTTTTTGTATAGAGATAATGTTTTCAGTTCTGTTTTGATACTAATTTTGCACCCTCGAACATTATATTTTTCTTCCCATATCTTGTTCTGGATTTTCCTATATAAATGTTATGGACGCGTCTTATGTTGCGATTTAGAACGATTATGTTTTTTTTAAATAATAACTGAGGTTGAATGTCATTATGAAGTATTTCGCGTATGAATATACAAGTGTAATATTGATGTATTTGTAATATATTAAACAATTTAGTCTTTGATATATAATATTAGATGATGTCCAGTAATTATAATGGTGGTATATAGTACTTTAATTTATTTATTTTGTGTCGTTTATAATGTACGCAGGTTTGTTTTATGTGCTGTAACCCATACCACGATTATATAGTCGATATGCGGTTTGGCGAGTGTGTTATATACAGTATATAGGACATCCAATGGCAGACATTTTACTGTTTTTTTTGAAAAGTTTGTTTATTAATTCGTCTCTTTTTTCGTTTCTACTAACCACCAGTATATAAATTTACAACGTTACATTCCGAAGATAGAAAATCATGTGTGGCTGGGAAACGCGGTAGATATTTGCTTCATGGCCGTAAATTAAACACCTACTCATATCCTCGAGCTTAAGTATACCTATATCTAAATATACGAGTATTCTGTTATAGACATGCAAGCTCACATCTAGCAAGCACAGGATCTAATAGAAAATTATACTGAATGATCACCATCTGTCATCATAGGCTAGGTTTTTATTTTACTCCTTGTATGTCATATATACACTTAATAAAATACTAATAAGTACATAAGATGTTACATAAGATATCTAGGTAAACATAACCATAACAGAGACGGTAAATAGCGATATCTTGTGACTAAAACAATGAAATCCGGCTAAATACGTTTATGAAATTAAATTGAATAAGTAATTTCAAGATACTAGTTAATGTCAAAAAGGGCGGATTCACGAGGGATGAGGTTGCAAACCTTTATTTATAGTAATCAAAATAATATGAGTATTATAGAAAAAAATGAAAAATGTATATGATTCTTACTAAACAAGTCTTTCAACATTCGTTTGGAGACTGAATTGGTAAATTGCAAAAAAATACACAAATCTTCTCGACGATTTAGTTCATTCTCACCTTAAAAGACTACGTTATAATAAAGAATCAATAGCCTAGATATAGGGCACAGTCTTAGAAAGTTAAGGTCATAGGTTCAAATCCGCCATTCGACTATTGTCGTGTGGTTACTAGAATGTTCGTAATGTTAATTTAATAGCATTGGTAGCATTCTTTAACTCCACGACTCAGATCACGCAATCCAAACACAACACATCAAAACGCAGGTATTGTGTGAGAGCGTGGCTCTTTCCCGGTCGGTCAGCCAATTCGTGATACTAGTTGTATCACGAATTGAATGACTACATAACTTGTACCGTTACCAAAATTTCAAATACTAAAGAGAACTAATATTGTACCTTACCTGTCTAGGTATGTTTGGACAAGCGTTAAAGTCCCAGTTAAGTTCAATAGCATCTAGTATTAGTGCATCGTTAGTCAGTCTTATCTCAGGCGAGTGGACGGTTACCCAAACTCTTCCACAAGTTGATTTTTCCACCACTTGTTTCTCGGTAGCTGAAATATAGAAATATGTTCTAAAACTTGTTTCAAGAAATCTATGAAGCTAAGCTTGTATTTTTGATGATATACAGTTATTTGTTAGCGAGTTTTTCGTAATGAATGCCAATTGGATTGTACTATCTCAAGTAATGGCTGTGATTGTCCTTGTGAATGCAATTGATTTTTGTATTTAATTTTGAAATAATCATTAACATCAGAAGGACCAACAGCTTCACAAGAAACATCATCCATCTCATACTTGCGGCTGTATCTGCCTATCACTACTATCTGTAATTTAGGTTTTGCGTATATAAATTGATTTTGCAACATAAATTGGTCACCAGAGTCTTATTTGTTAGTAGGCGCAGTGTTATAGGTGTTGGCTTTAGTACATTTATTTGTATATACATACATATGTTAGCATATTATATATTTAATTTGTTTAATCTCTATTTTGTATAATGTTGTCGTTGACATTTAATTTAATTCCTTTTCCTACTTAATTTGAATTTGATTGTGACTTCATTTTATTTAATTTTAAAATCTTATGTAATTAATTTATTGTGATTATTACGATATTATTTAATTTATATCATTTTGATAATTTAATTCTGTTATTTGTTTTTATTTTGATTCAGTAATTGTTTAGTTTACTCCATTAATTATTTTTTTATGTAACACGATAACCGTTAATTATAACAATTGATGCGTTCATCTTTAATTGGTGCATGCATCAGATTTGACTTTATGTATTTATGGATGGATTAAGATTGTTATCATGTATGCGCTGTAGATGATCCAAATTAAATAAATAAAATAATATTCCCAATCACACCTGTCTCAAAAAAAATTTTTTTTTACGCACGCACGGTCACCTAGTTCCCATAATTGTAATTCATAAATTAGTACATACAGCAGAGAGAAGGTTGTACAATTGGCTTAAACATGGAATCTTTTAGAAAGAGGAACATTAAGTATATAAGATAAGATATCAATATGGTTATTGTTTGAGTAGGTTGGGAGTTTGGTAGGTGAATTAAACATTCATAATTATTGTCTTTCATTGCGTCACATATCAACAATGATCCAAAGACATAATGTCTTCATCATTTTAACACATTTTTAAAGTAATTTATCAAGTAAGTTAAACAGTAAGGAGTGTAAATAGTAATTTGATCAAGGCATGTTTTACACTTTAAAAATAAAATTAAATAATCGACTTTCCTTCCCGTGAAATCTTATGGAATAGTGCTTAGACTAAGAAAGGTTGAAAAGTTGTCCTAGAACAAAAAAGGAAAACTTCCTAAATAAAGTACAAACAAATAAATAAATGGGTAAAACATATAAAGAAGAAGAAGAAGCAGAAGAATAATTCTAAATTATACATGCTATAAGATGATTTTGTAAATATAAAATGCAATTACAGAAAAACATACGGGTTTTTAAAATCGCCACTGACAAAATGTTGTATAACAAAAGGTAAACTAGATTTTTGTAACAAGTCAACCTGTCAACCATAATATATTAAATCCCTTCTATGATATCAGTTCTGGGATATTTTATCCCTAAAAAAACTTATGGCAACTGCCACTTTCTATTTTTTTATCTCCCAGTCCGGCAATTTATAAAACTATGATATTTGATAAATACTGCTAGGTTATCCTATATTTAACTTCTCTTAATTTGATATTTATAAAATCACGGTAATTTTATGATATTTACAAAATTATATAATTAATATAACATAGCAGTGGTAGAGCTACACTACAGTTTGTTTCTAGATGCAGAATGAATGGGTCAGTTAGACCGGGGACCCCGAAACCAGAAATAAGCGTAAAATAGAAGCAAAATGCTGCTGTGTTTCCTCTGGTGAGTATAGGGATCCGAAGACCTTTATTATTGGAGACGAGGTATTCTATTTCAGTCCTCAAGGGTAAGAAGGCATCTGCATTATGATTCCTTGTCAAGGACGAATGTACATGTCATGGGCCGCAGGAATCACTTGTACACCAGGTGAACTGTGTGCTCGATTGTTACTTTCAATGTAATTAAAAAAATTCTTTCTATCTCCATCATATCTAGGATATGTTTTCTTTAAGTAACCGTTGGAAGTTAAAAAAAATATATATTTTATGTGGCAGGCAATTAACCTGAGGATCCTTTGTAAGCTTCGGGGTGTTTTTGTTAGCAGTAATTTGCTGTTTATATTTATTTATATCTATCTCCTATTATACGTACAAAATCTTTTCTATAAATTTGTTAGTAATTAAACTATCAGTAATTGACTTCGTAAAGTCTGCAATATATCATTATTATAATAATTTTAATTATCATATTATTATAAATATCACAGCCCAAACCAAGGGTTACTGTACAAAATTTTGCAACCGTTCACCCAATGAGTGCTCCCTTTAACCATATTTCTACGTACATACACGTTTTAAATTCCGTACGATTCGATTCGTATTTATAACTGACTCGGAAGAAGGGGTCCGAAGTGGCATGGCTCTAACTGAAATTGTAAAGAAGTGGTCAATGATATGAACGTGATTTATTTTAAAAAAACATCAGATTTTTTTGCTTTGTATCAAGAAAATAGTTTGTTTCTCTTTTTATGATAATTACAAAACTAATCCGGTAAAGCTGAAATAAAATATTATAATTTAAACAAATAAAATCATTTCTTTAGATCTCATAATGCAACAGCGATATTAATTATGTAATTGTAGTGATATAACAATTGGAGGCAAATAATATGTTAGTCTAAACGCGTTCGTTCCTTTTACGGATTGGGTTTATGTTATGCAAGGGACTCTCGCTGATAGAATACCAACACTTTAGTATGAACGGTGCTGAATCAAGTGGTTACCGAATTCTCTCATCGTGAGATCTCATGCATGATAATAATTTTATATAAAAGTTTTAAATTATCTAAAACCAAATACGAAGCACGATAATTAAAAGTGATGAAGACAAACTTATTTAAATCGTAACAAGCAGATGAACTTAAAATATCTATTAATATATTAAATTCGGAATTAAAAACCATTATGCGAAAATTAAAAAAAAAAACATAATTTTCAATGACAACGTCAACTTTGAAAATAAATGTATAAATTTCCAAAAAAACTTACGCGCGATAGAAGCGCCGAGCGCGGTTGCAGCGAGCATCGCCACAGCGTACCAAGCAACGGCCATATCGATCGGTGGCCCTCGCGCCACTGACTTGCGAACAAATTTGCCATTCTTTCGCCACAATTGATTGTTGCAACGAAGCAACTGTTGATGCTCGCATCCTGTTAACCACACATTGCGTGATTCATCGCTCCTTTGTGTGTGATTGTGAATAAAACGGTCATTGGAATACGTTAGGAGAAACCTCCGTGGACAAATTAGCTGGTGGTTGTAGCTGTGGTTCCCACGTTTGATTGTCTACACGTTCGCACGAGACTGCGTATCAGCAGTATCTCATGCAAAACGCGTATTAGATGTGTTAGTCTTTGGATTGTGTAGGATATGATTTTTTCTTGGTTTTCCTTATAGATATACCTTTAGCTGAGAACTAGAATATTAAGTAGACATTTAAGCCAGCGCATTCAACGCCGAAGACGGCATCACTGAATACTCGAACACTGGATTATGGAAGAAAAAAACTTCTTTTTATATACAGCATGAATGGTTCGATCGACGACAGGATCAAGCTCTCAGAGTACTAGCACGAAATAGCATTTGCAGCAGTTCTAGCGTGATAAACCTATAAAATCCTGTTTATATGTTCTGCAGCTACCACTTACCGTCAGTAAAATGAACATAAAAAACGTAAGGGTCTGCCTTCAATCCCCGAGAGAGCCGCATCACAATATTTGTGAACTATAGAAATTAAATCTCTCCGTATACAGTATAATTAAATGATAAAATATGGCAACCCTGTGCGCATCACGTGCAACACGGATGTGACATATCAATTTTTATATGGACATCACAACAGATTCGTTCTTAAGCCGTTTGTTTTAATTCAATTAAATGAAATTGAGTTACGAGTAAGGGGCATTGGGGACACAGCTTCTTTGTATCGATGACAAAGGTTATCTTGCGTAAGGGATTTTTAGGGTTATTTGGATCGAATACAACATTTGTTATTTCAGTACTCTTCTGTAAGATAATTTACATATTTTTGGAAAAAATTGTGTTTTAGAAATAAATTTCTTTAAAGAAAATAATGTTCTTACCTGCTCTTAGCTGTGAATCTACGTTTTTACGACTTTTAAATCAAAACCGATAGGACAGCTCGACCAAGATGTTGTGTTTCATCTGGTGAAAGGAAAAAACCGTATACCTTATTACTGGCGACGAGGCATTCCATCGCAGTACTCAGGGATGATTACTTATCTTCATTATTCCTTATCAAGGATGAATTTACATGTGAAGTGGCGTAGGAGTTACTTAACATAAGGTGAGTGTTACCGCTGCCACCCTTATGATTCTCTAATTGAAATATAGTAATACTATACAGCATTAGTACTCCCATTTCTTGTAATGGTAATTCATAGTTTCTGGTGCAGTGCGGCTTAAATGTACCACATTAAAGCTGATGACCACAGAAGGGATGATTACAATAATACAAAATAAAGTTTTAGCTAGTGGTACACTGCAGTTAGTGTCTGGCTACATCATAAACGGGACGACTTGACTGTGGGAAGTCCTACGTCTTCCGAAACACCAGCGTCAAATAGTAGCATAACGCCGCTGTGTTTCGTATGGTGAGTGTTGGCAACCTGAGACTAAATTACGGTAACACTGCATTCCATTGCGGTCCTCAGGTAGGACAGCAAGCGTGCTTCTAGAATATTGGTTGAGGGTTCATGTAGACGTCATGGGCCGCAGCCATTATTATCTATCAGATGAACTGTATGCTCTTTTATCACTTCTAATATTATTGATAGTAAAATGACTCATGCTCAACACATGATGATAAAAGAAACAGTTTGCCTATCCTGTACAATCTTCAATGATATTATATACAAGTGGAATAATGTGCATCCGCACAGTTTCAGTCTTTGATTGCTAATTGTGTATTTTTTTCGCCTTTATTTAAAACGTTCACTTGGGCGTGAGTATTTTTGTTTAGATTTTTTTCCCCCTTGATATCCAAGTGAGTTTCTGAATTAAAGACATAAAATAAAAAGAGAGAAGAGCGAGATTTTACGATGGCCAAATCGAATATTTTCAAAAAACTGTTCAAAAAGTTGTGACTATAAAATGTTTCTGTATCAGTTATTACCAAAATCTTTTATCTTTTTTGATAACGTTTTATAACGAATACTTATATACAGGTGCTGATAAGAAGTACTTTAAACGTACGTACTTAGCTTATATATAATAACATAATAAAAATCTCGAATAAGACGGATTGGAAATATCCGAAGTTGAGTCGTAGGAAGCTTAAGCGCTAATTATGATTAAGTTGATAATCTTTACATTTGCGCAATTTGTTTTGTTTTACCACTTACAATTACAGATATTCATATATCTTAACACAAGATAATAGCTATCAGTAATGTAAGTTAATCTGTTGATGATAGTTACAATTTTTGTAAAAGGTATAAATTGTTTTGTTCTTAAGCGTAATTGATTTTACAAATCAAATGAATTTAATATATCTGACAAAAATTGTTTAGAAATCTTCACATAACATAGATAATTTATTGCTAATGTAATATTTTTTATTTATTCTTTTATATTTATTACATTGTAAGTAACAAACGAGGACACAGTTCACCTGACACACTGTGGCTCTACCACTGTCTGCTAATAACAGACTGTAGTTTAGCTCTATCATCATAATTATCTATTCTGTATATTATATATTTATCATCATATTAACCTGTCAATAATCTATTACTGAATATAGCCCTGCACCACGGACTGCCACGAACCACGACGCTCTGCCATCAGCATTCCATTACATATTTGGTCACTCGATTTAGAAGTCTTCCTATAATGCAAAGAACAACACGAGTACGAGGTACCTTTCTTTCGCATGTTGTTTGAATTTACGAGCTATATGCCCTGCTTAATGATCCTTTGAGTTATATCGGTAACGTTCGTTATACTGAGGAACAATTTACATTTATTATTTGAAATATATTATTTTTGTATGTTAGATCATTTATATACTGTTCACAGTTTTCAGATACTAGACAAACATTTGGGAAACACAAAACCTTTGTTAGGTACAACTAGGGTACGGTCATAACTACTAGTCGATATACTACGATAAGACGTCATGGAGATGATCACGTTCACGTCTAAATTCTTCGAACTAAGAATATACAGAGCTGCGACTGGGGGCCTCATTAACAAATGCCAATTGAAGTCTCTGGCAACTCTTTAGTTACTGTTAAGTCACAGCGGAAATCGTAAAAGATCATTGAGTGAAAATTTTCACCAGTTAAATTAATTGTAATAGTGACACACAAATTTCTAAAGGATACCACAATGAGAAATAAAAATGACTCGCAAATTAAAACTTAACATGTTTCCAGAGAATTCCATTTTCGAATTACGTAATTGCTACTATTCCGCGCTGATGCTGACCCATTCTTGATGCAGCTTGAAACTAGCTTCAGTGTGACGTCCACTATAAAATCTTTAAAAATATTTAAATGAATTAAATCAATCTAAATATTTATTTTCATTTTTCCACCAACTAAAATAGAAAATAAAGAAGTAACATATGTAAACAGTGCCAATAATATTATTTATAATTAAAAATGTCTTTGAATCATACTTTATATACTTGTTGTTTTATGTTGAATATTTACTACAGGGTTCTACAATAAAATCATGTGTCAATTAATAAATTTAGCGATGATCTTTTTCAAATTCAAGGAAGTTATCGATTCCATTAGAATGCCTCTCTTTATTTATACTCTGGACAGAAGACGCTACGGAAGGGGCGCGACTAGGATTGCGTAGTACTGGCTTTTGAAGCTGGAAGAAATTCAGCGACGATTTTAGCTCTTTCACAAACACTTCCTTATGTGTCACCTGCAAAATGGTTACTTCTATTTATACTATGATTTTAAAAAAGGTTAGATCTACAAATTTATTTAAAGTCGTTTTTTGGACAGCACTTGAAGCTATTTTCAAAATTTGTTAATTGTATTCGTTAAATTTGTTGTTTAATGTGATTAGAGCTCACTTAGTAAGGAAGGAGTTGTTTTTTTTTAACTCAAATATGAAACATACATTTTCACGAACAACAATATTTTGTACTTCATTCATAAATTCCGCAGCCGTTATGAACAAAGCTAACACGAGACCCACAATTAAAACAACGAACGCTCCAATTAAATTTTCAATTTCCAAGTCACCTTCAACATCATTTTTGTCCTCTTCTTGCTGAAAATATATAAATATTTAAAATCACGAACGTATTGTAATTTACTAAAGTACCCCACTTACATTGCAGGACATTGCTCCGTATTTATTATCCCACCATTTCCTTTTTATTTTGTCTAAGGCATTAGATTCTTTTAATTTAAGAATGGCTCTGTTTATATCAGTTCTAAACGGAGAATCTAAAATATATAATATTTTGTGATTATCTTAAACTAAAGTTTAGTAACAGTTAAACTTAAGAGAAAACACAAACTTACTTGCAGGCATAGCTATACCATAATCTTTAGAATCTAACTCACCACCAACTTTCTTAAGATCGCAATTTCTTTTTAATTTATATTCTATTGTAACAGATTCCATAAAAAAGGCATATTTGCCTTTACCGTTAGTAACTCTCTTTTCACCTTCGTCATTATTTTTAACTAATACTACCTTATTGGCGTTCATGTTTTCATACATTCTTTGATACATCTTGTCCTTGGAATTCTGAAAAGTAAATTTCAGATTAGCTTTTACGTTATTTTGATATTTTTTTTTGATTCGATATTTAATAAAATTGATTTATTGTATACCTTAAAAAAACTCAACGTAGACCCACCCTCAAGGGCACCATATAAAATTTTATTTTGATTAGCCAAGTCTTCGATATTATTAATAGGCTCATTTTCAAGAGCCGACGTCATGGAAGCTGATAATTGGGCGATATATGTTTGACAGACAATGACTGCGAAGAACCACCACATTGCGCAGACCCATCTTGTACCTATAGCTCTTAAAATGGAAGTAAATATGATAAAGTTAACAACGTTATAAACTCATACTATATAAATACATATATTGTTTTTATTTAAACATAATTAAATTGTACTTAGGCAAAATATCGCATCCTTGTGTCATTATAGAGCCCATTGTTAACCATGCACAGTTCTTAAAATTCCATATATTTTCCAATTCTTCGGGGTCTTTATCACAAGGTTGTGGATTTTCCCAATCCGCAGGTGAGATTCTGATAAATGTTGGTCGATATTAGATCAAAGACATGTTGTAATATAAAATTAAATCATTCATTTGAACGGAAAATTTGAACATTTTTATCCCTTCTTCGATATTGTCTCTTATGGTAGCAATTTTGAATATACAATCAATTAAGAAACTTAGTGCAAAGGCAAATATACCTTCTACTGTTATGATTAATGTATTTATGTAAATCTTGAACGGCTAAATATATTTTGTTTTGCTTTATGTGTATATCGTAATATTCATGTTAAATAATTACCTCGAACAAACAAAAAGAACAATAGAGACGACGCAATATGCCGTAGCGATATACATCCACACTTCAAATGTGTATGGATTTAAAAACGAAAACATCCCAGGGTCGACTTTTTTCTCTTGGACATATAATATACTTATCCCCAAGCTCATAAAGGGTACGGAGAAGTCAACTACTTTTTTCCTTTCTTCTGTTATTGTTAAATCACAAACAGCCAGATCTGCTTTCTGTGAGCAATCAATTCTAATATATAATCATTGACTACGACGTACCTATAATCAATGGTAGACAATTTTATCAAAAAGTTGAATAAATGGTGGTGTTTTTATTTACCTTGTCCAACAAATCTCCAATTAAACCATTCCATTTCTTCCTTTCCTTATCATAATGACCATATATGTAGTCTGTATCATATTTAAATGAATAGGTGTAGTTAAAATTTTCCTTTTTCAGCGTTTCAAAAATTTGTTTAACCAGGTCAACGGAGAAACCTTCATATTTTTCACCGTCGTCTTCTTCGCAATCTGCTGTGCATTTTTCTTTTTCATAAAAATACGGTTTAGCTTTACGAGATATAACCTATTGGGTATAAAATATTTAATAAGACAGGGTAAAATTTGTATTTGTAATGTTGTAGAAACCGGGCCTTTTTATTATGGATTGACTGCTGTTATATACCGCTGGTTCTATTATACTGTCAGTCAATCATGTCAGTATATATTAATATGTGAAAAAAAAACATTGTACCCCTTTTGAAACACATTGCGCGCACGGCGGAGTGTGAGATGATGGAAAATAAAATAGATGTGAGAAAGATAAAATTTAATATAATATGTGTTACAAGTAAATAAAATTAAATTCTAAAACATTTATTGTTTACGTTCATACAATACAAATAAAAAAAATTACAAATTTAAATTCAGAATAAATTTGGAGTGGATGATTTGTAATTGATTTAATCCTCTCGCAGTGAAATGCATTACAATATCCCTGTTTCTTTAGATTATTTACAAAAACAAATCTTCGTAGTAAACAAATTTCAAGCAATTATGTTCAACAATTATATAGACACATAATATTTGGCAAAAGAACCTCAATAACTGAACGTATAAATTTAATAAATTGGTTGGAAATACGACCGATCGATAAAACTTATTTCGATCTGTCAGTCAGTGAGTAGTCAGTTTTAAAAGAGTATTGTGGCTTATATTTGTATGAATGCGCTAATCGTGATAAACGCTACACTATATTATGAGACTTTCACCATTATGTAACGTAATTCTTGAGCTAGTTTTAAGTACATCAATTTTATTACGATTTTAATTAAGTATAATCAGTTGTGCATGAAAATTATAGCCCACACAGAAACATCTAAATTCATTATTAAATAATTTAAAGATTATAAGAATCTCATACATATTTGTCGTCTAATTTCAAGTACGAGTATAACGATAATGTTTGTTAGAATTATTAAAAATATTAATATTAATATTACTATTCCTATACTAAGGCACGATATTTCAGTAGTCAGATAGGCAAAAGAATAGCGCTTATTCGACGAATAGCAAAATTTTTCGTTTTTCAATCATCAGACATAACTTATTCGACGAATAACTCTACTAGGTATAAATTTATTCGTCGGCAGAATGGCCAGATAGCGCTTAATATATATATATTGTATAGGAATTAAATGTTCAAACAGACGCATGAGGTGTCATCAGTGTTGCCAATGCTAGGGCTGGAGAGATTAAATATCTTGTAATTTTTTAATTTTATTTTTTAAAAACAAAGAGGGGCAATTTGCAAACATTTCATTAATGTTAAAAACACTAAAATAGCGACGCTTAGCTAATGTTGATTTTTTTCTTTTTTTAGTAGTGCTACGGCCCACAGTTATTTTTTCTTGGCAACACTGGGTGTCATTGTCAAAAATTTACATACAGTAAAAAATTACAGTGACATCAGGTAACAGAAAAAACCGACATCCTTTACTAACGCGCCAAGATAATGTAGTTCAGTTACAGCTGGCTGAAGTTAGCTTTCGTACGGAAAAAAAAGGCTAGATAGTTATTCCGAGAATAAAGTACTATTGAAAAACTGAAAACTTTTATAAGTCGAATAAACAGTCTAATATTATTATTCCATTGGTAGTTATTTAAGCGAATTGTCATGAATTGAAATATCGGCCCTAAGCTAGTCTTAGTGTAAAGTTATCTGTTAGATTACTACGGAGATATGTACTTACGTAGAAATGTTTTCTAGTTTGCAGATTAACAATGCTAGCCGCATCTGGTCTATCCTCGATAATATGGCCTCCGGTTGAGGATTCCCATCTACCTATAGTTTGCCTTTTTTTCAAATGAATTTCATTAACGTATAAAACGTAATTTTTTCTTTTACCCATTTCATCGAATTCAATGTTCCCCGAGACGCCTGTTGTTTGTGTCTAAAAAATTGTATTTCTTAATATACGAAGTGAGAATTTTTTACGGCGTATTTCCTAGATATTTAAATAATAATAGTCAATTTCAAACAAACAAAGTTTGTGCCAACTCCCTTGATAATAATATAATTAATTCGATACTTTTTGGTCACCATAATCTTTTAATACAAACGAGCTGTAATTTTTCACGATTAACAAACACTAACAAAATTTTTGTTAATATTTGTTAGATTATAATGTTCGCAAATACTTATACTATTTAACATATGGACTTTGAAGTAATACTATTTAAGATATGGATATTTAATCTATTCGCGGAGTCAACGTATTGAATTACGCAACAAAATGTTTTTCACTCTTTAATGAAATCGCTTTATTTTATTTACTGATGCAGCAGCATCGAGTATATAAAATATTAAAAATATATTGAAAAAACGATAAGGTGGCAAACGAGCACAGAATTCACCACATGGTAAGTGAGGACAGCACCCTATGACATCCTTAAAATTTCAAGGTGCACATGCAATGTCAACCACGACTGAGATGACATGCCTGCTAAACACAGAGGCGTGCTGCTATTTCACACCGGTATTATGACCCAGGTACTTCGCCGTCCGATCCGAACAATCAATGTTTAGAAACTAACTGCAATTTGTGTTACTATGGATTGTAGTTTGTTTGTTATATAAAACTACGAGTAATTGTTGCCCACAGCTTCACATGCGTAGACATATATAATATTAAAATATGGCTCGTAGTTTGGGTAGTTTAACGCCATCTATCGAGCTTAAATGTAAACTTATTTATAATATATGATCCTAAACTTTATAAGTTTTCATATTTAATTTCATGCTTCTTCCTTCAAAAGTGACTTTCCATATAAATTTTCAACCCCTAATTCACACTCTTAGTGATAAAATTTTGAAAAACGTCGATATATGTACATATTTATTTCTAAACAGAAGTAGGTATATGAAATTTGGTGTTCCTTACTTTGAAAATAACGTACTTTCACACAACCGTTAATTCCCTATTTTACCCCCTTAGGGATGACATTTCCAAAAAATTCGTCCTTAGTGTATGCTTGCAACACAAAAGGCATCAACTGCCATAATTTCAAGTTTGTAGCCCCAGCGGCTTAGGCTCTGCGCTGATGAATCAGTCAGTCAGTAAGGACAAGTAATTATATATGTATAGATAAACATTTTATGAATAAATACAGTTTAATGATTTTAATAATTAAACTAACCTTCAGAATTTCTTGTTGCAGTAAAGCGCCATATTCCCATCCTTCCGCATCAGATTCACATGAGAATGATGGCGGCTTTTGAAGAGGTGTCTTTTTTTCTAAAGTTGTCAACGCCTTCACTACATGGTTTGCTACATCATTCATAAGCAGAGCTTCAATCTGTAAACCAAGTATAAGAAATTGAAACTAACCGAATATTCTATGAAAGAAATATATCGTGAAATTCATAATACATATGCATAAAAATATTTATCCTGCAAATTTGAAAGAAAATGAACCTTACATAAAACGAAAAAAATGTAACAGACTCTTCATAATTATTATTTATATACGTATTAATGATACCGTGTCTGAAAGGTTCCGGTGACTCAAGTAGAGACATTAATAATTACAGTACAAGACATCAAATACGGGTAATCTATATTTTGAGTCAGGTAAAATTATGATTTTGCTAAATACCTGCAGGATTATATGGACATTTTAAAGTCGCCTATTTCGATACCAAAATAGGGACGTGGTATATTTTTAAGCTAACATATAAGATGAATATAGATAAATCTTCTTCTTTTAAGGTTAAACTATAAAAAATGTTATAATAAGAATAAACAAGCTTTGAAACTTGTTACCCCTCAATATCCATTCATGTTTGTTCAGAATATTACTTACTTGAATACCAATTTACTTTGACATCACAGTGTTGTCACTTGCATAAGACGAAATTCAGGCTACTTATTAGGCTAAGTTTTTATTAATTTATTTGCCATTCAATATAAATAAAATAAAACAAGAAGATCTTTACCGGCATGTCAGTAACGGGAGGGGATACTGTATTGATTGCCCATTTTTCAACTCTTTGAGCTAAAAAATGCTGTGCGTCTATTAATTTGTCGTAATCTGTGAGACTGAGCCATGTGATGTTGGAAGGAAAATCAGTGAGTTTATGAGCTACGATCGAGGTGTCCATGGTGGAAAATATGTAGTGCTGTAAATAAATATTAACGGTTTGATTAACAATTTGCTAATTCTTGTAATAGATAATATATGCAATTAAAGACATACCTGATAGAAATCATCTAAATTTAACATATTTATAATATCCATATACTTTAAGACATTATCTATGTGACAGTCAATAAAAAATCGTGTTTCTTGATTGTTTCGCAACTCTTTGAAAATCTTAAAATGTAACAAAAAAAATTAATACTAAATCAATAAAATAATATTCTTGTGTTATTGTTATTTATATATTTTATACGATATAGTAGTATATATAATTATACCATTCGTTGCTACGTTTGTACATACGGCTGCGTGGTGTAGTGTTTAGAGTACTTGGCTGGTGCATCGCTTGTCCTCGTCGGGTTCCATTCCCAGCCGAATATCAATATTTGTGTATCACAATGTGTGTTTTTGGGTCTGGGTGTATTGACACTGTATTTGAACCTTCGTCCGATCTTATTGCACATGGATTAGATCCGAATAGTCAAGAGGATGCCGATTGAGTGCCTCTGTGTTTGCGCAAATGCTTAGGCTCTACAAAAATATTCTGGGGAGCTGAGGTCATCTGGCAATAACCAGAAGATCACAGTCGTTGAAATCGACAGGATTATCATTACTGTACTTATGAATAGCGTATTACATACATCAGCGTTAAGTAGCCGTGTATCGCTGCCGTGATTTTTATGGTGGGTGTAGGAAGCCGGAGATTCAATTGCAGGTAGCGAGTTCTATCTTTGCGAGTTGTTATCGGCTATAACGACTTATGGCTCAAAATAGCTACACTTATTATTCGATGAACTGTACGCTGGTTTGTCACGAATTAAATGAAGTTATAATCGAATTCACAATCACAATTTTTTTTTATAGGCGGCAAACGATCAAGCATCCCACCCGATGGTAAGTGATCACCACCGCCCATGACCATCAACACCAGAGGAGTCGGAAATGCGTCACCGGACTTTTATTGTAGGTCCCAAAGTCGTATCGGCTCGGAAATCCCGCTGGCGACGGTTGATTCCACAAAGTGGTCGTGCGTGGCAGGAAAAATTTACTGCCACGAAAAGTACACAGTGGTGGAATACCAATCATAAAGATGATGAGGATGAAATTATGAATTCTGTTGTGCTGTTCGATGTTTAATTTTTTTTTTTTATATGATTTTTGTCAGCAACAAATTAACATGTAAATAATATATTGTCCGAAAAATAATGAAATATGCGATCTAGACTTCTAAGGTATGACATATACTCATAGTTTAAGAAGTTCTTTTATAGCGGTAGAGCTACACTGCAGTTTGTTTCTGGCTGTAGAATGAATGGGTCAGCTCAACCGGGGTAGGACCACACCCTCACAGAATATCAGCGTAAAATAGCAGCATAACGCTGCTGTGTTTTGTCTGGTGAGTGCAGGAATCCGGAGACCTTTATTACTGGTGACGAGGCACTCCATCTCAGTCCTCAAGGGTGACAACGCATCTGCATTACGCTTACTTGACAATGATGAATGTGAGGTGAGGTGAACTGTGTGTTCGTTTGTTACTCTCAATGTAGTAAATAAAGTCTTAGCACTCAGTAAGGTCCTAGGAATGAACTCACTTTATAATTATCACCGTCTGGTTCAAGTTTTCGAATAGTGACGGGATATTGATCAGTGTATTCGGCCAAAATTTTCTGTACTCGGATTAAACCTGGAAACAGAAAATTTGTGTTTTAGATGAAATTAATAAAAAATTGATAATCTGCTAATAGTTAGTCTTATTTTTATATGTATTTTAACAATTTTAATTAGCAAACGTAATTATTGAAAAAAAGCATCGGATATGTTTTGTTTTGTGAACGAAAAAAAACTTACCGTATTCATCTTCATAAAGTGCTGCGAAGTTTTCCCACTTATAATATCTCAACAGTGAAGCATATGCTATAGAAATCTCATCACTATCAGGATAAAAGTTGATGCTTAGCTTTTTATAAGAGGGAGTGTTTTCATCTTCAGTTTCAGTATTATTATCTATTGCCACCGAGTCATTTTCAAGCACAAAATCAGATTCTGGAGGTTGCCAAGTCGCTTGTAAATGTGGCGTTTTAGAAATTGCACACTGATCAAGGATTGCTGTGTTCTTTGATGAGCTTTGGGGTCCAAGTATTGCGATTGGTTGAATTATTTTGCTTGAACACACTGAAATTAAATGATGATCTGTGTATAATTTTGTAAGTATTTAAGAGATTTTTTTCTAAAAGAGTGCTAGCTGTGGTGTTGAACTCCCTGTTTAAGTGCGTGTGTTAGAAGATGTTGAATGGCCGATTCAAACCCATGACAATAAGTTTCGCAGATTAGCTTATTATGTACTTAACGATTAGACTGTTGATGTTTATTTTTCTTGGATTTAGCAACCGTGATTATGATTACTTAAAAATAATTTGAAACCGACGGAGTGTCAATACCAACTTTTGGATTAAGCTGAAAACATGAAATGCCATCCTCATCTCTATTTAAGGTGAGCAAATTGCTCTATTCGAGATGTAAGAATAAGATAGATTGAAGCGTTACAGTTTACTAAATTATTGCTTTAGTATTGGATCCGAAATATACTACTTACAAGATGAAACACAGGATTTTTTTATTACCTTCTTATTTTTACATAAATCTGACGTATTTTATGGCAATCGGAGCAGACAGAGACAGCAAATCGAATGAACCTGGAGTTTATTATTTACCAAAGACAGAGGGTAAGGATATCGGGAATTTGAAGAGAATATAAATCTTAAATCACTTACCATCTCTCCATGTTGAATAAATATCTAGCCTTGACTGTTGCACGATAATTGGTTCCAGTCTGTAGTCATCTACGCTTCCATCCTTCATGCTATCATTAAATGCTAGGCGCTGAGTAACAGCTCTATCTTCGAATATTCCCGCTGTAATATTAACACTTTGTTAGCTTCATCATGTTGAACAAATTGTTATATCCTTTTTAATAATTACCAATATGATATGCAGCTTCGCTCCTGATTTGCGCGTGACATTGTTGAATAATTATATATAAAAGGAACAAAACGCACTGCATGTTAGTTTATATTTTTTTCACTAAGCTGATGATTTGCTTTACAAAATTTTATATGCAAATAGCAAATTATATATTACACATCTGTATTTTACATATTTCACTTATTTTAACTACTAACTACATTAAGAGAGAACTGAATATAGTGCGATCGTAGTAAATATCACTCCGTTTCTGCCACATTTATAGTGCGAGATGTGACCTAAAATTGTTTTCCAAAAATATTTCAGAAGTCGTGAAGGCGGCGTGCTCGTGCGCGTCTAAAACTATTTTAAAGGTTACAATGATGTCTTCTATAAGCTTAATATTTTTGTTATTAACATATCATTCTGTTAAAGTGAATTCCTTCTCTCGTTTTCCCGTCGGTACGAAATTATATATATATATATAAAAGATAATTTTAAATTGTGTGTGTGTTTGTGTAAATTTTAATATAAATATTTTTAGGAGCACTGTTTAATTATCAAACAAATCCAACATCCGAAGAGGTTTTTCAAGTTCTTTCGAGTGCTGATACATCGAAGCCGTTTTACGGACGTATTATGCATCCAAATGTTATGGATACATTTTCTGTAGCACAAGAGTGTGAGTAAAATATTAAGAATACTAAACAGTTTAGAAAAGAGTAAAATAATAGTATAAACAATAAAATTTCAATGTGTTCCATCACTTCCGAGGACAGGGGCGTCGTGGCATTGATTGATGTTCGACCTACGAATGGTATTTGTGATATCACCTGTTTATTGTGTAATAAGTTAAATGTAAGTAAAATATCAACAATAAATGCAAATTTAAAAAATAATTCCTGCTTTCATAATGTAAAATATTAGAACTACTTCTGATATATGTTGCAAGAGCGATATTTGCAGTGTTTTTAAAAGGATTTTCATAAATGAAATAATAAACAATATAACCTAACAGAATATCAGTGTGAAATCGCAGCATAAAGCTGCTGTATTTCGTATGGCAATCTGTGGATTCAATTCCATCCTCATTCTTTAGTCAACGCATTTGCATCTGGAATCTTTGTTGAGGTTGGATGGGCCGATGGAACTGTGTGCTCATTTGTCACCCCCAGTTGATATTTAAATGAAAAATATAAATTCACAATTTTCGTTCTTAATTTGGCAAATTTCGAAGAGTCAATTTTCACTTATTTATTTATAGTAAAAACTAAATGTAACACACTTAGAAATACGTGTAACAACGTTTTAAAATCTAATCACTGAATACCACCAATAAATAGTCATTTTGACAATATTTCATTGTAAGCGGAAGAGTCCGGAGACTTAATTTCTGGATTAAAGATACTCTTTCTCGCTAATAAGAAGCGAAATACACTTCCTAAAGTAGTAGAGAGTATGGGAGTTACTTTGTAGCTACAGATTGAATGAATCGGCTAGACCGGGGAAGGTGTACGCTCTCACAGAATACCTACATCTGCATCATTGATTGTGTATGCGCATCTTGAATCTCTATTGAGGACGGATGTGTGTTTATGGGTCGACTCCGTCCATGAGAATACTTCTATTGTTCGAAATACAAAATTATTTATTTTTAAATTTTCAGTTATCTCATCTTTCCGTAGGGTGGCAAATAACAGATACCTCGGACGAAGATCTGTTTACGGTTTTTTACCATCCACCATCAGAACTTATTTCTAAAGCATACGCAACTCTTATCAAAGAATTAGAGTGGGATAGATTTACCATATTCTACGAAGATGATGCCAGTAAGTAAACATATTTTTTATTTATAGATTTAACATGAGTAAAGCGCAGTAAATACGCACAGCGTTGGGCACACAGGTATTCTACCTTGTATCCCTCCTACCTATGGAAGCATACTTGTAAACGCCACGTGTCTTATATACGCATTCGGGGAACTTTCCATATCTAGATAATTTCTTTCTATTTATTTCATACTGGTTCTATCCAGTTGCTTAAGTTTACTCTTGAACTCGCTCTAAATATTCAAACGTATTTATAATTACATTAACGAATACTTTGAATGCTTACCAAAATAGTAAATTGTATGGCTTTAGGTTTCATTCGACTTCAGGAAGTAATCAATTCGTGGCCCTATAATAATGAACGTATTCATTTTGAGAAATTAGAACCTGATGGCGACAACAGGGAGACATTCAAAAACGTATTTGTAGTGCTACGAATAAGTTACCATGTATTAGATTGTGACGTAAACCATATTCAGAAATATATGAAGGAAATCGTTTCAGTTAACAATTCTACACAATATCAGGTATGAATGACCGTTAAATAATATTTATAACCAAAGGATAAGTAAAACGACTTCGTAATCAACAATTTTGTTGCAGTTGGATAAAAATGTAAGCAAATATCTTTTGGAACATCAAATGAATGGTTTTTATTTTCCGATTAGTTAGAAATTTAGCGTAGTCTATTCTAGGACGTCAATCATAAAATTTACCTCCTGCAAGAAGCTCCTGGATAATTATTCTTTCTAAATTTTCTTTAGTTTGCTTAACATCTGGCAAATATTTCTTTATTTTTTCACTTTCTATGCTTAAAATTTGACTTATGTGACGTCAACATGTGGCTATTGAATCTACGTTTATCCAGAGGATATAATAATAAAAGGATACTTTTACATTTATTTAAATATTAAATTATTTAGGCAATAAAACTAGTTTTTTCAATTTAAAACTTAGGTGATTGTGTGTTTTGAATCAAATTCCTGATTATTAAAATTAATTTCGTCTTTTGGGTAAGCAAGATTATCTTTAATTTAGAAAACAACCTGACCTTTTCAACTTTACGACTATTATTTTCTTTTTATGTCTTTTCTTCATTTTACTTAGACATGAATTGATTTTGCTTTATAAGCTATAAAATACTTTTAAAAAGTTTCACCTTATAATCCTAACTTTTGTGAATTTATTAAGGCATTTTTATTTAATATTTGCAGAGTTTTATTTTAACAGCGCTCGACTCGTATTTAGTAAAACTTGACGAGATATCTCAACTTCGCGCAAACGTTTCTACTCTACATTTAACTAAATCAAATGAACCTACCTGGAGGGATTTCGGTATAAATGCGGATGAAATGCCTGTGATGGTAAGATAAATAATGAGATAAATATATACTAATCACTTTAATTTGTAATATTGGTTTACAGTATTAAAGTTATTCCATAGCTGGAGACTGCATTAACAGCTGATGCTTTAAATCACTTTGAAAAAGCCGTACGCATAATGAGAAAGGAGAGTGCAGAAAACGAATATGTGGAACCTCCGGAATTATGTTTCTCGGAAAATAAAGCAGCTTATGAAGAGAAAGCATGGATATATGGAAATACTTTAAGAGAAATATTGTTACAGGTAGCGCAAATGTATGATATATATAATAGAATGTAAATAAATCAGTAGATGTAATAAAACGTAACGTTTGAATAAATTCGAATAATAATTGTATAAAATACTTTTGTCACCATATTGTATAATTACTTTTAGACAACATTTAGAGGTACAACTGGAAATATTACTTTCGACGAGAATGGAAAACGTACTAATTTTACCCTTTATTATTCAAAATTGGATAATGAAAGTCAGTTTGTTCACGTTGGAACATGGGATTCTAAAACAGACGATATCATTAGAACTAATACTGCAGTTACGGATCGATCTAAAGCTATCACTTCGGATTCAGTTGTTAGGGTAATGTATAAGTAGTTTTCACTAAATGAATATTCAGTAACATTAAAAAAAATATTGATTTCTAAATGTTTCCCTTAGGTTGTAACGAAAATAGGCATGCCATATTTCGATGTCGAGGAATCCAATGGGACTGTTGTACAAAAAGGATATGCAGTTGATCTTATTAATGCAATTTTTAAACATATAAGACAACAAAGAGGTTATGAGGATTTAAAACATGAGATATTCAAAATAAATTCGAATAGTATTGGAAATCAAGTTGCTGGAACAAAAAAATGGGATGGGCTTGTAGGAGAGGTATTAGAATTAGTAAGTTCATACGATTGTTTATACATTTTAAATTGATGTAGAAAATAATTAAATGTTGATCATTCATATTCGTTTACATGTTTAAAACAGAATGCGGAAATGGCCATTTGTGATATAACAATCACATCTGAACGCAGCTCGGTTGTTGATTTTTCGACTCCATTTATGTCTTTGGGAATAAGTATGTTGGTTAGAGAACGTGATCCTCAGCAACCGGACATGTTTTCCTTCATTAAGCCTTTGGCCTTAGATGTTTGGCTATATTTAGCTACAACTTACATAATTGTGTCATTCGTTCTTTTAATTTGCGCACGGTAAGCTCTAAATTTTCAATTTTGAATTCATTCTTCGGCATTTTGTTATTATTTTATTTCATTGTCAGAATGAGTCAGGATGATTGGGTAAATCCACATCCTTGTAATCAAAATCCCGAAAATCTGCAAAATATTTGGAGTCTGTACAATTGCATGTGGCTTACAATGGGTGCTATTATGACACAAGGATGCGATATATTGCCAAGGTATTGTTATTTGTTATTACACAGCTCACTTTATGCAAATACTATAGTTGAATTACATTATATTTAAAGCGAATGACGTTTATAGAGCGGCTGGATCACGATGGGTTACTGGCATGTGGTGGTTTTTTGCACTAATTGTAACTGCATCGTACACTGCTAATATGTCAACATTTCTTAGTAACAGTCGCCGTGATAATGAAATAAAGGATGTCAAGGAGCTTTCTGAACAAAATGAAGTTTCATATGGTGTTTTAATTAATGGCTCTACTTACAAATTTTTTGAGGTACGTAAACCATTTTTTATTACAATTACAGATATATGTTTGTATTATAAATGATAACCCACATTTATTGTTTAAACTGAATGTACTTTTATAATTAGCAGTAATGTTGTAGCTTTTTAAGTTGCTTTTATATTATATTTTCAATAGAAATTTTGATGAGTAATCATATATTTAACAAAGGTAAGTGTTTTGTTGCGTAGTTATTTATATAAAGCCATGTATCTCGTAAACAAAAGACTTCTTTTTCAACTTCAGACGTCAAATGATTCAGTGTATCAGAAGATTTGGACTGTAATGAAATCCGCTAAACCTACAGTTTTTACTAATAACAATGATGAAGGAAGAGATCGTGTAGTAAGGAGTAAAGGGAGTTATGTTTTTTTCATGGAGTCAACTGCTATTGAATATTACATGCAAAGAAATTGCGATTTGAAAATGGTTGGTTCTAAGCTTGATTCTAAAGATTACGGCATCGCTTTGCATAAAAGTGAGTATTGATATATTATTATTTATATAATAAATAATGTTTAGGTGTGGGACGGTCATCCACTAGATGGAGTGACGACCTATGTACATAAGTCTGCGGAAAGTCGATGGATGCAGGTTGCTCAGGATTGAACCCTGTGGCAGTCTGTGGGTGACGCCAATGTTCAGCTGGGGATAGATAGATATAGATAGATAGTGATGGGCTAAAATGATAATGATTAAATAATATTTAGACAAAAACTTCTAAACACAATAATAAACTCTTAATATATTTTAGATTCACCCTACAAACGTCTTGTGGATAACGCTATTTTAGCATTACAAGAGACGGGTGAAATATCGGCATTGAAAAAAAAATGGTGGGAGAGTGATGTTAAGGAAGGAAGTTGCCAGGTATTTATTCTATTCAAAATGATCTATAACTTTAGTCATTTGTTCTTTCATGTGTCTTGATACATTACTTATTCTTTTATTCAGACATTAGAGAACGAGGAAGAAGATAATGGGTCATTGCAAATGAAAAACACAAGTGGAATATTTTTAGTGTTGGGTTTTGGTGGAATTTTGGGTTTCTTCGTGGCTGTTATCGACTTTCTATTACATGCGCGGCAGATAAGTGTGAAAGAAAAGGTAATATAAAAATATCCTATTCTTTTTAAGTATTGACATGTCGTACATTATTTGTTATATATCTTTAAATTTCTAAGCCTCCCTATTCCTTAATTTCAAAGTTAAATAGTTTTATATTTCGCTTTATTGCGTGTGATGTTTAATATTATGATTATGTGGCAAATCTTACTTCTAGTAAGAGCTCTAGTGACTCTGATTTTCAAACTCAGCTAGTCATTGTCGAGTAAATAACAATTTATCTTACTCAATATATCGTGTGAGAATCGCCCTGCAGTTAGGAACTACGAAATCTGGTATATATAACGGTACAGTTCAAGACTGTCGGGAAAGAGGTATTCTTGCATCATCATTAGTAGCAAATCTTGACTTGACGTCGAGAATGTTATTGAAACGTATTTGCTGCAGTGACCGCACCAGAATTGGGTGCTGTTATTCTTTTTCCATAATAGTTAACTTTAATGGTGTGACATCTTTGAATGGCCAAATCGTAGAAGGTAACTTAAAAATCCTCTACAGAATGGAGTGAGACAAAATCTATAAGAACACCTTGTAGTCTATGGGGTATACGCTTTTAACGGATTATTGTTAGACGTAGATGATGAATGTAGAGGAAAAGTTTATAGTAAATAGTTATCAGTAGTAAATGTAGACTAATGGTTTAGGGTACGGTCTGCGAAACTCGGGAGCGAAGGTTATTGGTTCGAATAGTCCATTCAACTATTTTGGTGAACCATTTCCTAGCACAAGCATTTTCAGCTTAGTTGGAGTGGTTAACCGGAATATTAGTAGCATTGCTAATCCTCTTTTTTTTAAAAAAAAAAGAAAAAGAACACGCTATTTAGGAAATTTTAGACATACAATATTCCATCATCGTCATGACATTTCGTGGGCTGAATGATGATTCCACTGATTCAAGTCCACTGCTGAACGTAGACCTTTCTTACAGACGTTATATTTAACTTATACTATTTTTGTATCATTTCAGGTGACATTTCGAGAAGCTTTGTTGAGTGAATGGCGAGCTTCTCTCGATCCACGCGTACTTCATAAACCAGCAGCCCCACCTCGGTCTGCTGCACCATCAACCGCCACACCGTCGCCACATAGAGAACGCTCGCAATCTCGAGCAGTTTCTGTTTTAAGAGCTGCTACGTCTTTCATTAATTTTGATGAGATTTATTAACATTTATAAAGTGTGTCAAAATACCGTATTAGCCCAAAGATAAATTAATACTTTAAAGAAATAAAATATTTTCAAAGTTTTAAATGTGTAAATTAATTAAATGACATAAATCGATATTTTAAATTTATGAACGCATAATTTTAGTAAAGCCATGATCTAAGCGTAGTGTCTAAGCACTGGTTTTAGTTCACGGTATAATGCGTCGATAGCCATATGGCTTAGGGTATGGTCTGCGAAACTTAAGGTCATAGATTCGAATCCATCATTCGACTATTGTCGTCAACCAACTTTGCACTGCTAGCACCAAGTTCGATCGCAGTAATAACAGTAAAACAAAGACTGATAACAAACCGTTGACAAATAATTTTTAGATCATTTTGTATTTATATATATGTATATGCCCTGTAGTGATAATTATTTAAGATAAGATCGATTTGTACTAATCTTTTATGTATCCGTGAGTAGATTTTTGTCTTATATAACACTTGTAACAATGACCCGGTTGACGTCATAGTATTGAGTTTGAAAGAGAAAATATAAAAAAATATATATTACCTTTTAACTAATAACTAATTAGAGGAATAACAATTTGATCATATTTTGTTATTTATACATACCCATTACAATCTTTTATCTGATGTATAGTTTATACTTACATTTTATTTATTTTTTAAACATAAATGAACTCGTAGTTATTTATATATTGTAAAAAAATTATACTATAATTTACAAATAAGATATTTGTTTGTTTATAATTTTCTATTTAAAAACATCAAGATGAAACAAATCTACTGCAGACCGGAGAACTGATGATGCTCTGGAGGCTATGGAACCCGATGTTGATGAAGAAGGTCTTGAATGTACCACTGGCTTTTCTGTTTCCCAGAAACTTAACGCAAATGCTAATTCTGCCCAAAATGCATCCGTTTGTGACATCTGCCGGTTATTCCAATAAAATTAAATAGAAAATAAAGTTTAATATTGAGTTACATTGCGGTTATTTTTGTCAATTACATTATTCCATTAATTTAACAATAAATTGAAATAAGATTTTTGGAATATTGCTCGATAATCTAGACTAGAAACGATTGTACAAAATTCAAAATTTGAAAAATAATTCAATCGTTTTATGTTGAAACTTAAAACATAAAATGCTTATGTGAATTCACTTTGTTGTTGAATAATTGTAGTTTAATATACAATTAATGAGATAAAGATCAAGATGTGTTAACGCCGTTTAGGTTTATTAATGGAGATTAAATTATGTATTTACCTTTTGCTCAATAGCGACTTCTCTGACATGCCACAGAAATTCAAAAGCACCCATTGCAGCAGCCATTCCACATCCTATTCCGAGTACAACAAATACACCACCAACGTTATCGACACCCAATTCTTCCGCACTAGCACCTTCCTCTCCAGCCTCTTCAGACTGAAAAGAGTAAAATTACTTATTATTGTTTATTAGCATTATTATAAATCTAACTTATGTAATTGATATATAAAGAAAATTAACGTACGACGCAAGCATCTTCCTTGGGAACTTTCCACCAACGATTCTTAAGTTCAACCAATTTTCCACTTTCAGCTAATTTCAATACAGCGTTATCGACAGCTGTGCGATAAGACGAGTCTAGAATATAGTGTCATTAATATAAATATACTTTTAAGGTATTTGTTAAATTAAATATTTTGTACGATACGTACCAAATGGCATTGCTATTCCATATCCCTTCGAATCCAGTGTAGTACCGACTTGCATAAGATCACAATGTCGCTCCAACTGATATTCGATAGCGGTTGATTCCATAAGAAATGCGTATTTTTTCTTACTCTTTAAAACTCTGTCTACTCCCTCGTCGTTATTTTTAACAAAAACCGATGGACGGGCTGATTCCATAGCTCCCCACATCCTTTGAAAAGTTGAGACATTGGAACGCTAAAATATTAAATTGTCATATAGAGTTTACATTGCAGTTTGTTTCTAGCTGCAGAATGAACGGGTCAGCTAGACCGGGGTAGGGCCACGCCCTCACAGAATACCAGCGTAAAATAGCATTATAATGCTGCTGTGATTCGTATATAATGTAATAAAAAGAAATAGATTTTTTCGACTGCTGGTGACTACTGGTGGTGGTTAGCGTGTTTGTATGGTTGACAATTCATCTGCATTACATTTCCTTATTATGAGAATAAATCTGGTTTAGCAGCAAGAATTTTGTCATTCGTTTAACTTCGTAACCGTTTATTACCACATAATTTAATTTAGAAAATATTTTAAGGAATGATAGATAATGTTTAATACAAAATATGTTTTTACACTTACGAGGTTAATTAGTAATAATAAAATATGAGTGGATACTAAACGATTAAGGTTATTCCTCATTATAAAATTATATTATTATTGCTTTTAAATATTTATATAAAACAATATTAATGAACTGTTAAAAAACCATAGTATATCTAAAAACTATAAATTATTAAAGAAAATAATTGTTAATATTTGTTGTGCACACCTTAAAGAATGAAAAGGTTGATCCGCCTTGTACGGTGCCATATTTAATTTTAGTTTGCATAGCCAAATCTTCTGCACCTTTAATAGAGTCATCCATAGCTGCATTCGTGAGAAAGGCAGCTAAGTTTGCAGTATACGAAGAGCACATAATCAATGCGAAAAACCACCACATTCCGCACACCCATCTTGTTGAATATCCCCTGAGTCCAATAGAAATAATTAATATTCTCTAGTAATTTCAATATAATTTTTTAAAATTAAATATTCCCGTATATATATGTATATATAGATTGCACTGCCGGGCATGGCCATCTCTCTAGAGAGGGTATTGAGCATAATCTTACACACGGCTGTGCTGCGGGTCGGCGGCCTTCACATGTTTTGAGATTTTTTTATTTATCTCAAGACAAGCAGTTTTCCTCAAGGTGTTATTGTTCACCACAATACGTGGTAATTAGTGACTGTATCGGAGATCCAATTTGATTAGGTCACATGCTGTGGAATTTAAAGCGAGCGCTTAGACAAGTGTGAAAGCGCTTGCTGTTAATTTCCCAGCTAGCACGGTTAAGTTGTTGTACTTTTTTAAACTTTTCCTATTTTTATATAAGTAAATCGGTCGTTTATTACCTTTTATTGTGATTGATATCAGACAGAAATAATTAGTCCCTTAGGGGCCTATTTCCTGGTTATATGGTCCTGCATTAAAAATTATAGTAAGTACTTAAATAACATTTTAAAATGTCTTACTTTGGTAGGATATCAGAACCTTGCGTCATTATAGAACCAACAGTTAGCCAACAAGAATTTTTGATGTGCCATATATTTTCCAATTCTTCTGGAGATTTATCACAAGGGTGAGGATTTTCCCAATCTTTGGGAGCTAATCTGGAAAAATACATTGGGCTTTATAATTGATATATAACTCAAGGTTAAATTGTATTGAACTTAAACTATTTATCGTCTCACCTAGCAAGAATATGAAGTAATAACGAAACCATTAAATATGCTGCTGCCATATAAATCCAGACATCTACTGAAAAGGGTTTTAGGAATGAAAATAATTCCGGAGGAGGCGGTGTCGGTTTTGAATATAGAATGCTTATACCCAATGTCATAAAGGGAGTTGTGAAATCAACAGAAGATCTTCGTTCGTACGTTATTGTTAGGTCACATATTGCTAAGTCAGCTTTCTGAAAGAACATGTTTAAAAAATGTTAAAAATTTTACCGCCCTATTTTTTACCATAAATAAAGTAAGTAAAGTAAAAAAAACGTACCCTTTCTAAAAGATATCCTACAAGACCATCCCATTTTTTAGTTTCTTTATTATAAGATCCATAAAGATTTCCAGGTACTATGATAATTTCATAATTGAGATGCAGTAGTTCCCCTAAGATTTCATGTATCAAATCTTTTGAGTATCCTTCGTATCTATCATTACCAGTCAATTCTTCCCCTTCCTTAGGCGTTTTTTCAATAAGATATGGAGCTCCAATCCGTGAGACTACTCTAAATGTTTTGTTTTGCCATTTTTCAGCAAGAAGGTCTGAAACTTCAACCGCAGTTCTCACATATGTAAAACTAGTGTTGGAATTCCACTTCGCTATGCTGTTAAATCCACTATTAGACAGTTCCATTATCTCGACATTGAAATAAGTGCGTTCACCCGTTGTATTGTCTAATAATATTCGATCTGTTATACCAGATATTGGGTTCTATAACAAAATAAACAAGAATATAAACTTTAATATACCGGCAGTATTATCTTTTAATAGGTATGTATACATGTAACAATGCTTAATTTATTTATAATACCGTAAGTATGTGATTTAAGAATTCTTCACCAATTTTCCATTGGCTATCAGAATTACATTCTAGCGCTTCAGCTTCTAATTTGAATTCTTCTGGTGCTTTTTCAACTGCATCTGTTATTAATCTTGCGGCATCGCTGGCTAACGCTGCTTCTACCTTTAAAATGATTAAAAGCTTGAAACATTGTAAACATTGTCAAAGCTTGATACCATATAAGAAATAATAGTTACATACTGTTATTTCCTGAGTAGTTCTAGGTATTTGAACATCAGACGATCCTCTTGCTTTCCAATCTGCCAAATAAGATCGTGTTCTTGAATCAGAATGATCGAAAATACGTAAACACGTTACATTTGATAGACCGTATCGAAGTTCTTCTAGATCCAATGTGTGAGCATCCAATGACATAAGGACATAACTCTAAAAGATAATACGTATTTAGATAGTAATCAACAATAAGAGCATGCGCGCACTAAGCGATCAATATTTTCAGGGGGTTGGAATGGCATTCAAAGACAGTGGCTAATATCTCTCAAAGCTTTCACGTAAAGGTGTGCAAAAATCGGCCATACAAAAATGTACTGAATTTTGATATAGTACTTTTAAAAAATTATGAAGGAAGAATTTAGTTTTAGTTTTGATTTTGATCTGGCAGTTTTTTTTTGTTATTTCATTTAATTTTATTTATATTATATGGTAGTTTGTCGGCGAGGAAATGATGGTGATGATTTCATTTTACTTTTAATAATATGATCCTGATGGCTGCAACTGGTCGCAGGTACTGGCCTCTAGTCCATTCAAAAGATGCTGCACATGTTAGTGACCAAATAATAGATGGGAAACTTTCTCGGTTGCTTATTTGAATAAAATTTACCCTCGTAAAACGTAATGGTTTATGTAAAACAGCTTAATTGAAATAATTTATTATTTAAAATAAATTTCACTATACAAACCATGTAGTCTTCAAAGAATTTTACATCATTTGCTTGACGTAAATATTCAAGAATTCTATCCGCAGGGCAGTCAATAATAACTCTTGTCGCCCCGGTAGATTTCACTGCTTTGAACAAGGGTCGATTATCCTCTCCGGGTGTTAATCTACGCACTAGCCATTTATGTGCCGGATCAGCGTGTTTTAATATCTCCTGAAGACGTATTAATCCTGTAAGATATTTTAATATTTTCTCATAGACTTAATAATAGTTTTCATTATGTTTTTGTTCAATTATAAATAACTATATATATAAATTGGACTATTTTACCCCCTTATTATTGTGTCTTTCATTATATAATAGTAATATAACTCGGGACAAAGTGGGAAAGTGGAAAAAATAAATAAACATAGTTTACCATGATCGTCATCATAAAGAAGCGTGTACGTGTTCCAGTCACTGTCTTTGATGTATAATGCAACAGCTTTCGAAAGAGAAATGGCTTCAGGAAACAAATTAATCCCAGGTGGCATTGGTCTCTTCATACCTCGTACCGGAGATGGCCGCCAAACAGCCTAAAATAAAAGGTGGGAAAATGGTTTGAGTAGTAGACAACTGATATTTGCTTGACTAATTTTGGGTGCAACTAGTTAGTTCAAATAATATTCATAGAAAAACAGAGCAGAGTTATTAACATTTCCGATTAAATTTACCTAACATTAATATTAGTGGATCAGTAATTACGTTTTAAAAACATATAATTATTATAAGATTTTAGTTATTTGAACTTCGATAATAACTTAGCAGTAGAAACATAGATATGACGAACATGAAGAATTACGGGTGTTATGACTATTGATTTTAACTTTTTTATTTCCAACGTTTCGCGTGTGTACCACGAAAAACGTCGGAAATAAAAATGTAAAAATTGTTTCATTCAAGATATTAAAGTTTTGTAAACAAAATATTTCACTTGTATATGAGGAACTCTGGCAGCTCTACAACGTGCTTCGACTGCGGCAGCGGAGTTTGTATCAGTTGGACCAAAGATTGCAACAACGCCGCTGGCTAAAAGATCGCACGCTGTAACAAGCAAAATGAAACTTATAATTTGTTAAATTTTATGTTTTATTTTCAGTGTTTTGAGCATTTTATAGTAGAGTTTCCCTGTAGGCAGACAGTAATGGGCTAATTAAATTACAAAAACTAATTGTATTGCTAGATTATAAAGATATCTTTAATCATTTATCACTGCTAACAATAAATAAAAATAAGTTCTAAAAGTATACTTTAATTTACCGGCTCGAGAAGCTGCGAAGCTATCCCCATATGGTGAATAGATGACTTTCATGGTATAATGATAATGCTCACTTTCCATTGACGCTCGTGTAAGGGCAGAAGCGAATGCAACTTCTGTGACTGTGTTCGGTGGAAAGATGGCACCTGTAATTAAAGTTTTTGAAATACTATAATAGCACGTCAATAATAGTAACGAAGTTATTGTGTTGTTATCTATTCTTAATACGTCTGGACAATTTCAGAATATTCAGTCGCCCGAAAGTGGATGAAAACTGATTGTATAATTTCAATTATAGGTTGCAAAATTTTACGTTGATATTCATTGAGCGTGTGGTATATTATAAAGTACTCCACTGCTTAAAATTTCTTTAAAGAAATGTTAAAAGTAAAAAGAGTCTCCATATTCACAAAAATATTAATTAGAATCTATATGTCCATATGTCCTGATTTAATATTGTAACATTGATTCATTTTTAACCATTATTATTATAAACGTACGGCTTCTAATAATAATGGAGATGATGGAATGTATGTCAATTTATTAAATACAAATATATTAATATCTATAGATATAATAACTCTTAAACAATTGTTTTGTGTGTTCTGTGCATTTGTGATTGATCTTTATAATTAGTGAGGAAATTTGGATGTGATTTGAAACAAGATAAGTTTGGGGTACCATTTAGAGTTTGTTTCATTTAAATCGTTTGACAAATAGGAAAGATATGTCAGTATTAAAGTGCGAGTCGCGCGTGTATATGGTACATGTTTACGCGTATGAAATCGCAGGCAAAACTAGTAAATATATTTTAAGTTTTGTGGGCTGTTAACCTTAACGATTGGTACAACCAGGATTACCCATGCTGGGTAATGATTTTTTTATTTATTTAATTTAGATTTCTTGCTGGGGTTAATTTTATAGAATTTATCATGATTTTTTGGTTCTGCTTTTGTACTTGTTCTGTGTGGCTGGGACTGCATCTAATCTTGCTCCAATTTTATTCTTTATGCCTTACATCGAGATGGCAAAAATTATCATCGTCATCATAATTTAATAACACTCCACTGCTGAACATAATTCTCCACCGTAGATTGCCATAAAGCACGATCCCGTGCAACCTGCATGCATGGACTTCTCTCCAACTTGTATAGATCGTAGCTCTGTCTAGTAAGGGGGTCTCCTATTTTGTGACTAAAAGTCCAAGATTGCCACTCCGGAATTTTTCTTTCACATCGGAATAAACAATGATAGCGAGTAACTGCATAGATTATCAACATTTCTATGGGCAACATCAACCAGAATTAACTCAAATATCACCGAAAACCATCCACCTCATGTATCACCAATATTAATATAATAAGTTATAATTGCAATAAAAAAATATTTCATGAAACTAGTTACTAAATCTTACCCACAGGAACAGTTTTTTTCAAAGCCTCAAAATTTCTAAAAGCGCTTTCGCCGGTTCCAATTAAAAATATAAATAAGTAAAGTATTGTCACTGTGAAATAAAAAAACAAAGTTGTAAATTAAAAATCAATGATTTTAAAGTACGACGAATATGAATATATAATACATACCATTACGACGAAACATATTTACTATATTCTTTACAAAACTTATACGAAAAATATTATCCAGTGCGCTCACAGATGGCTGATTAAAAGTTTCCTCGTTGCATTTTATTACTACTTTAGTTCTCGGAGACCAGATGCACGTGGGAGACTGGGTCACTGCATGCCAATCGATGCCAGCGCCCCCAACTGATTGCTGCTCCCGGAACCGTTCCAACTTTTTGACGTATACACCATCACATGTGGCCGCTTAGCCAAATAAATCGTAGGATATATTATAAATAAACTACTGAACCAAATTATTGGTCAGAAATAGAATTTCATCGGGGCTGTAATATATAAGCGCATATTTCTTTAAAAACCTTTGTGTGTACATAATCACGCACGTAAGAAGTTATACATTCTTTAGCGTAACAAAACAAAAATAATTAAAAATTTTATCCCGTTTTTTTTTTTTTTGTTTTTTCTCGTTGTATATGAAAAATAAATTAAATTTTATTAAAAAAAATCTTTAAAAGGCCTGTAAATAAATTATCATTCATCACCATATATAATTTAAAATCACACACAAATACACATGTATATTTATGTATGAATATATTTTTCATCTCCACTGATATAAAACACGTGTTGTAGATTCATATATATTTGAATATATATGAATATTGTTATCAGTTAAAAGTTTGAGAGACAATAATCAAACAACTTCATGTTGTCGTTCTTATATGTGTCGTTGTGCGCTTGTCGTAAACATTTACTCTCATTATTTTTCCCAAATGCGCCGAAAGAAGTACAATAAAATAATTTGAATATTGTACCTATCAATAAAAGATAAATAATACATCGTAGATGTAGTAACGTAAACATGATTAAGATTTAAAGTATTTTTAATTTTTTATTTGCCGTTGAAACATAATTTTTTTTTAATCTTAAAACATACATAGATGCATAGATTATACGATAATGTAAAACATAAAAAGCAGGAAGTATGTCATATCAAAGACATCATTAATGTTGTAATGAGTTTTCTACATTTGTGTCGGTATACAAAAATTTTTAGTTATACTTATGTTTAAAAAGGAAAGCGTGAATAAAATTTTACATTTTTTTTTATTTCATAATATTTCATCGCTTTTGCCACGCTAGAACCATCCCATTTTTTTCAAGTATTTTTTTTTCTTGAAAGCAATATATATTGTCCAATCTAGTTAGTTAATCAGGTCTTCGAGTTAGTATGTCAGTCTGTTAAACAAGAACAGGTGAGCGGAATATGCCACGGTCGTAGTGTTTGGCTGAGCTCCAATATGTCGGTAATAGTAACTACATCTACTACTATCAGTTGCTCGTTCAGACTTGTGGTTAACGCATCCTTACCTCGTTAGCTACTAGCTAATATCTTTTTTTATTGTATTGTGGGTGATATATGAGCACACAGTTCACCCAATGGTAAGGATTTACTGCTGCCCGTGACACCTACATTCTCGATGAGGGATCAGGATGCAAATGCGTTGTACCTCTGAGGAAGATGGAATACGTCGTCACCAGTATCCGTCACCGAAATGTGTTTCGAATGGTGAATTTAGGGATTCGGCCCTACATTCACCATTTGAAACACATTTCGAATATATAAACAGGTTTCGAAGAACCAATGACCAATAAGTTAGTCGATAAGAAATTTAAACAAATAGGTTTTTACTTTTTATGGCTGATGGCCACTGTTAGTACGAGGGCTTTTACAGCGTCACCGGGTTGAAGCATGCTGAGCACTTAGGGCACTCAGCCGAGACCTTTATTAATGGGTAACCGGCACTAGGGTACCCAAAAGGGGGCCTCGGCTTGGACCGTTACCTGGGCCCGAAAGCAACTGACTCGAGGGTGCCCGAGAGGTCAGTTACTTTTGACGGATTAAGATAACATATAAGTTTACCAAAGTTTATAGTACAATTATATAATTATTGATTTACACTAGAGCACAATATTTTAGTACAAAAACACAATATTTTTGGTTTGTGTGATATGATAGTCAGTAAACCATTTCAAATTATATTTATAAGGCAAACAGAAAAACTGAAAAACATCATTGTATCAAAGTTTAATAAATTCAATCATAATAATAATGGAAAAGTAAAATTTATCTACGACCTTTACTATATTTTAAGTAAAGTTATATATATTTATCTAATAAAAACATTTTGTTTTATATTTATCTATACCGACTATTCTTTTATATGTTAAAAGGTTCCGTACAACGTCTGTAAATTTTCATACTCAATTTCCTCTGCTTTATTTTTCACATGGCAAAAATGCTATCTATTCTCTTTCTAAAGATTTGCATATTCAAGTAAACTTTGCCTTTGTCAAAATACGAAACAGTTTATGGCAATTTATGAAATATATATCACATCTTTTGGATCTGAAAGAATTTTAGTTTTCGCTTTAGCATTTATAGGTTATATACTCGCCAGTGCAACCAGCTGAATGTAATACACATCGACTCTTAGAAAGCGGATGTCATGTAAAATTGCCAAATTTCAGTTTTGTAGTGAAACGTCTCTATTGTTCAATATACGTTAGTATCCGATATTTACTAATGACAAAGACAACGTCCATTTTCTACAGTGGTAAAGCTACACTGCAGTTTGTTTCTAGCTGCAGAATGGATGGGTCAGCTCGACCGGGGCAGGACCACACTTTCACAGAATACCAGCGTAAAATACCTTAATAACGCTGCTGTGTTTCGTCTAGTGATTCTGGATATCCTGGATTACTGGCGACGAGGCATTCCACCTCAGTCCTCAAGGGTGACAACGCATCAACATTGTGATTCCTTGTCAAGGATAAAGGTAGAAGTCATTGGCCGCAGGAACCACTTGCCATCAGGTGAAATGTGTTCTGTTCTGCAGGACATATTTCGGAAAGTGTGACAAGGGCACCAATTTAATTTCCTTATTTCCTTTCTCTCTCCTCCTCCACTCTTTCTTTGCAGACATCCCTTGCGATTTGATTAAACGGTTTGCTAGTTCAATTTTAATAAGTGAACAAAAAGTGTGAAATAAATTGTCTGAATAAAGGAAATGTATGTAAATTAAAAACGATACAACTTCAGCTAGAAATCTTTCTGTCTCTGAATTTAAAAAGATTCGCTTGTAAGTTACAAAAGTTTCTACATCTAAATATTAAAATTGTAGGCGACGGTAAAAGAGATTATTTTATTCATTTTAACATAAAAACTATATGAAATTCGAATGCATGAAACAAAATTCACTATGATGTTCACTTGAAATTTATACTGATTATAATGACAGGATAAAAAGTCATTTTCAATTATTTCTTTTATTATGTTCTTTACTATTTGGCTTTAGATATGGTTGATAAGCGATATTGAACTATTTTATATAAAATAGTATTATAGAAACTTTGACATTTAAGTCTTTACTTTTTGGATGGATGGATTTGGCGTAAATAAATTCACTACAAAATATTCCTTGTACCAACGCTGTTATCGTTCTAGTAATTTTAGAGTTATTATATTTGAGATGTTTATACCACTATTTGTCTCGTGCCACGGCATTTTAACAGCATTTACAATGTTCGATATGATTGATATAACACTATTACAATAACATCTAGGTAACGGTTTTCCTTTTTAATTTTAGTTGATTAAGGCAAATTAATGTTATTTATAAAGCTATTGCCTAATTGTATTTAATTAAATAATAAAATTACACCACTCACTATGCAAGATAATCAAAATTTTGTCGTTTTTGAGAAATTTTGATACATAACTACAACATAAAAAATCTATTAATTTTATAAATATCGTATGGTGACCAGTGTACTTAGTTTATTACAAACATAACACTTGTGGCTTTACAACTCAATAGGTATAAAACAAATAAAAGTTACATGGTGAACGCATTGAGGTTATATATGGCGGAGTCTGTGGAATTGTCGGCATTACGGCTTACGGAACGTTTGCTCGTAGGTAGAATTATAAAATATTTTGCAATAAAACCTTTTTGGTCTTCTAGTGTGTGTTGTTAAAGTAAGCAGCGATATATCGATATTCTTCTTGTTATTTTTGCCTTTTCAATTGAAACACTGACATTTAATCGTAATAGTAATAAAATACTGGCATATTAAAGGTAACATTTATTAATTGAAATGTAATGAATCGGTAGTGGTTGTTCCATATTTACAATTGTCATAACCACCACAATCGGGCTTAATATACAAATCATCAGCCTTTATCAGCCCAATGCCTGACATAGGCCTCGTCCATGGCACGCCACTGAGGTCGGTCTTCAGCACTTCTTCTCCATTCTCTGCCCGCTGCCCTACGAATATCATCGCCCCACATAGTCACAGGGCGCCCAACACCACATTTTCCGATTCGTGGTCTCCACTCAAGAACCTTTCTGCCCCAGCAGCCATCGGTTCTGCGGCATATATCACCTGTGTATGTACACTGCCACTTCAGCTTGCTAATTCGTTGATCTATGTCAGTTACTTTAGTTCTCTGCAGAAGGACTTCGTTCCGGATTCTATCCCTAAGAGACACTCCGAGCACAGCTCTCTCCATAGCTCGCTGAACTAACTGGCCATAACAAGTACGACGCACTGATTGAAAACCTTCGTTTTGAGGCTCTGGGGTATGGGCGAATAAAAGACTCGACAAAGTTTTCCAAATGTAGCCCAGCCCAACTGTATCCGTCTCCTAACTACCTTGTCAAAGTTACTTCTACCTAATTGGAGTATATGCCCTAGTTATACATATTCGGAAACAACTTCAAGGGGGACGTTTACAACGACGGGTTCCGGGTCAACGTGTTCGCTGTACATAACTTTGGTTCTATCCAAGTTAATATTAATATTAATAATATACGGGGTAATAAAAAAATCAAGGTGACCTGTTATAGGATCTCCGCACTGACCTTTCAAAACTCATCAGCGTTATTCTGCTATTTTATAATGGCAGGCGGTATCGTGTGTTAACGGTTTCCTTCCCCGGTCGAGCTATTGTATATATGGACAAACTATTGAGACATTACTCTTGCCCACCGCGGCTGTCGAACCATCAATTTTAATAAACAACTTAATTTTCTTTTACGACGCCTTATAATTATTAGAAACAATGTTCACATTTTATTTTGATCTATCAGTTTTGTTTATAAAAATGGGCATACCCAGAAAGTATTTGTTTTCATTCATCATGTTTTAAAATCATAATATTCTAAAGTCAACACTTACCTATTAATCTTTTGTTAAATATTGCACATATCCTATTCATCATTCACACACCGGAATTAATATTAAATTAAGCTAAGATTCAAATCACGGCCGTGTGATCATATTCAAAGTAGATATCTACTAATCCTTACTAATCTTACATACGTTTAAATATCGTACGATCTTTTAGTGGCTAAGAATACCACATAACTCTGTCCCTTCCGTAGGAGGTAGGGTATCTTTTGAAGATTTCCCCGATAACAAGAAAAAAGGTAGTGCAGGAAAATCGGAAACTGTCTAAGAAATTAATAAATAAAAATATATTTTGAAGTCTGCCACGTGGTGGACTCTACTTTAAAACTATGTATATTTATGTATGTATATGTATCTATATATGTATGTATATAAGCTCTTACTTTAATTTTAATTAATATTTTAATTATATAGTAAGTATTGTAGGTACACACTTAACGTATAGAAAAATGATAAGTGAGGGCATGAAATTAAAACACAATATTTTCGTAACATGCCATGTGAATATCGTGTGTGTTATATGTTCTAAATCCGACAGCTGTACGCTTTTCTGAATACGCTTTTTATTTTTATTAGAAAAAAAACTCATTTCACAATTGTCGTAGCGTCGGTCCGTATTTTCTTTTGTTAATTACGGTCAGGGATATTATATTACCGCTTTAGTATGTTATTGTTGTTTGTTATTTAAATAAAGAAATATATATAACACATATATTTACTGTATAATTTATGTTATTTAGTCATGGAATAATGGGCTATTTATTTTTCTCGTTCTTGGAGTTGGTTTTAATTTGACAAGGCATTATAAAACGTGGCAGCATGAATCAAAAAAACGCTGCTGTGTCTGGTGGCATTTCATTACATATATATATATATATATATATATATATATATATATATATATATATATATATATATATATTGTAAATATAAACCAATGTATATCAACATTGCACTCAAAATCACTCGAATCGGTCGCACAATTTTACGATTAGTACTTTGGTTGAGTATTGCAGTAGCTTGGCGATAATTTCTTATTTTCCGCTGATCTGTTTCATTCCTCTGCTCTGAATGAATGTTATTATCGCTAGTGACAAGAGAACTGGTCCATGTAGTGCTTAGTGTTGAGATTAACAATTCGGCAAGGGTATTTATTCCCTGGGCAGCGTTCTTAGTAACTTACGTGGATTATTATATATTACTTTACGGATAACGACCGATATACGTAAATCTCAAAGTCACAGTTTCCGAACAACATGCTATGTATATAGAGAGTTGCAGTACGTACTTCGGAACATTGGCCGCTTCCCAGACTAACCACCAATCCGCACGGGAGATCCCCCTTTTTCAATCTTGCATCCTACGACCACATTTGTGACCCCTTAGTATACATAGTCGCTTAATGGTAGTTTTCCGTAAAGTTACAGGGCCACCACGAGCAGTATACGATAATATTTGTTTATAGGTTTTTGTACTTTACATTTGATTTTGTTTCGTGTAAACAATGAAGATATCGTATAAAATCTCATTATACATAAATATACGTATATAATGTGTTACATAATGATATGTACATATAAAATAAATAACCTGGTAAGTTACGTATACGGTAGTAGCACGGTATGGCTAAATCAGTATGTACGGAGAACTTGATAGAGACTCCATTAAATAAACAAGTACCTATGTTGCTTCACTTTTGTCGCTTCTTACTACACGTAGTTAGAAAATAGGTGGGGATTATTCTATGCCCGTCCCGGTCTTTAAGCTTTTATTTATTTATTTATTTAACTTTTATGAATACATAGTATTTATCAAAACAACTAAAATAAGAAAAGTATGTACAAAGGCGCGACTTATTTTAACAATAGAAAACTCCTCCAGCAGGCCTTGTGTTGGACATATCATCGAAAATAAGAAACAGTGTACTCACAATAACAAAAATATAAGACTATATTTAATATCTTTTTTATTTTTTTAAAATGCCAATGGCAATAGCATATTTAAAAAAGAAAATCCGCTCCAATGCATCAAATTTAAAAAGAGTGTTATGTGAATTCGAAACATAATGCGTTAAGAAAATCCGGCATCGTGATTTCCTGACGGCTTAGTCACAGTGGTATAGTAGCTGAAATCCTTCAGTGCCTAAGACAATATGTTAGAAACCTCGATTGCTTTTGATGAAAAAAGAAAGAAGCTGTCGCATACCATGTTTTAATTTCTCTTACAGGCCAACATAGAAATAGCATAGAATTTGTCTCCATATAGTCAAGAAACGTTATATAAATAGAAAGTATTACGTATACATATTAACGAGCTTATATCAAACGGTATTTATTCTGATAATCTATATTTTAATAGAGAAAGCAAATAAAAATTTATCTTCTCCAAAAAAGACAGCTCTTAAAAAAGAAAAATGTAGAAAATATTCTGTATGGCGTAATGGATGCTTCTAATTAGGTAAAGCAACTGCAACGCGTGAGAAAATTTTCACATCGTACATGGGTGTGGAATCAAAAAATAAATAGTCATCCTTTCCACTAGCGTCATCTCTATTTGAATAAAATTATGAGAAATTTTTAACTCGTAAATCTTTAAAATATACAATACTAAATTTAAGATTATCATATCAACGATTTATATAGATAAATATTTTTGGGCTAAATATGATTTTTTTGTCATCGGAAAATCATATGTACTATATCGATAGGTAATCGTATGTCGCCATTGTTATCGTCATTGTTTCTTACAATGCAACATTCAAATTATACATTAGAGAACCCATCATTCCAGAACCTCTCAAAGAGGCATCAGGTAATTAGTAAATACTTTATCCGCGGCTGCGCGTAACTGTCCTTGCTGAAAGAATGTGCATTTATAATATTTGTGACTTAGCAGACCCATGTTAAAGTATATTTCAGTGTTTATACAAGAGTAGGTTCCAGTTTTGTGGTGTGTGTTGGTGGTGCAGTTTATCTTATTTTCGTTTTTGATAGAGAACACGACAAGGAGCGATGATTCGATCGCATGCTCACCCACCTTTGCAGTTTGCCTTAATCTGCCATGGGTAGGCAGCTAGTACTTTTTAAAAAGTTCGAACTCGAAGCCTATCGTTATATTGAATAATGTGAATTAAGCTTAACTTTATTATTTCGTCGGTCTTGAAAATTTCTTCGTTGCTGAAACATAATAGAATAACAATTTGCATATACATATGCATAACATATTACATAAATATATTCAGATCAATGTCAGGTATATATAGATATGTGAGTATTGAATTATAATTTGTATCATTTAATAACTAATGTTTTACTCATTCATCTTTATTATCGTTTTTCTATCGTACAACACACAGAACAGAAATCAGGAGGGTTTTAAGATAGTACATCGCTTTTGTCTTATTTTTACTTTGTATTCTATTATACTTGGACACATTGTATGAAGTAAATGTAATGAATAGAACGAAAACTCATATTTCTTTTGTTTTTTTTTGATATACGTGTATAATAGAAACAATGAATTTTGTTTCTATTTTATTTATTATTTTATATCAATTATTAGTATTCAAATATCTAAATGAAGGCAATTAGGTGTATTCGAATATTAAATGAAATTATTAAATAAACACTAAAGAACTTCTTGCTTGTTGCAATGTTCATATGAAAATTTCATTTCGATCGAGACATTCAAGATTCTTGAAATTTTCCTTTCACAGAAATAAAATTAAGCAAAAGTAACGCACACATGATATTTAAAAATAAAATAACTATTTTTTATTAATAATTTTTTAGTACTTTATATAACTAATTGGTATGTCTAGAACAAATATTTTACTCTCAGGGTATATCTGTCGTTGAGCCGAATAGATTTGCGGGTGTTCAAATGGATCAATACCTTTAACATTACGAGTTTCCGGTTACGAAGAATGGAATATACGTATTAGTATTGTTAATTTTATTGCTGGATTAATTAATATGTAATGTGACCTGAATATACAATATATTGATATAACCGGAACCTTCCTCCAATCTTAATGCACATGCATTATATAATATTAAGGAATGAAGAAGAATTAAAAATATCATCCTCATCATCTCGATGGTTGGCAATCCAGTGGTGGATGTGCTTCACGCGAAATTTCCACGCACAATCACTCTGTGGAATTAGCTGTCGCAAGCAGTGTTTCTAAACCGATACGACTTAGGGACCTTCAAGAAAAGAGCCTACACCTTTCTTAAAGGCCGGCAACGCATTTGCGACTCCTCTGGTATTCATGGGCGGCTGTGATCACTTACCATTAGATGGGCTGCATGCTCGTTTGCCGCCTATACTATAAAAAAAGGAAGGGTGGGTATAAAACAACATATATCTGAGCAAATGCTTTCACCTCTATGTATAATATATGCCGCGACGAAGACGATTCAAGTAATAACCAATTTATTGTTTAATGATGTTGTTATTAAATAAAATATTATTCTTTATATATAGGATACATACTTGCTAGTTACTTTACTGAACGCATAAAACAACCTGCAGAAACTACTCAGAATTTGCATATCGATTATTGTTAAAAACTATCTATATTGAATTTACAGAATAGTAACTAACGTCGTTGTGTATTTTATACGTTAAATATATAATTCCTTTTATTATACTAAGAGTGAAATACTAGCAAATGACTCACCAGATGGTAATTGATAACTGCAGCCCAGTAAGGACCTACATCCAACTTCAGCAAAGAATCAAGGCGTACATGCGTTGTCAACCTTGCCGACTTGCTTCCAGTAACTGGCCCACGGATCAATATATTCATCAAAAGAAACAAACATCAGCGCTAAGGGCATATTGTGAGGCCGTGGTCCAGTCGAGTAGGTAATTAATGCTTAGCTCCACGTGCTTCTAACACAAATTAAGGAAGTTACAGATGTTACAGTAGATGGAAGTGGGCGCGTATGGGTTGCAGGGATTATTTAGTATTAAGTGAACCGTGTGTTCGACTGTTATTTTAAATTCATAAAAAATATGTTATTGTAAATATGAAATTTATGTCGTTTTGGCCAATTTCGGCGTTCCTAACAACCTTATGCTGAGACTTCTGCTTCTCATTTAGTTAACTAACACCGTAAGGACAGAATGTGGTCAATTAGGTTTTTTGTCATTAAATGCTGACGGTACGGCTGAATGTTAACGACAACATTAATTACTGTCCCTCTACTCAAGGATCAAATGAACTCGTTGATGTACGCCGGTTGAAATTACGGCTACGTTTGGGTTCTCGTAATTTTAGCAACACACACTTTTATAAAAAAACCTATATCTTTTTAGGTCAAAGAGTGCTACAATAAGGCAAATAAAAAAATCTCTTGTGTATTTTTCTTTAAATTCTTCTGCAAACGTTTCCTCGAAAAAAATCATCGGTTCATGATATTGGATTAGAAAGAATAATTTTTCCAACAAACTTTGAATCTATGACTCAATAACATTTTCATTCAATCATTTCTTTCCTTTTACTCTGTCCGTGAACACTTCTGGACATAAGCGAAGCCAATAAACGAGAACATGTCTTTATGCTGATGAAGAGTACATCAAAAGAAACCCAGATTGATTTCGGCCGCGATGATTTGCGCGGATATTTACGGCAATATATTATATTGCCGTATGTATCGTATACGTTATCCCCTTTCCTAGTCTAATATAATGCAAGTACAATAAGATCGAATGGTGGTACGGGCGCAGTGTCAGTGACACGAGACATACACACAACACACACCTAGATTCTGTTGATGTTGATGCTGTTAGCCTATGCGGCTCTAACAGCTTCATCGGACACAGGGCTGCGCTCATACACTGAGCAAGTCGGTCTGGTTAGATCACGTTTCTATCTGATAGTGCCACCTAAGTTGCCAGTTCTCTAGCTATCGGAAGATTCTCCAGAGTGGAGAATGGATGGTGATGTCTACTGACCGTCCGAGGTTTTGCTATGCGGACCTGGCCTCTGACGGACGCCACCTGCTGTCTGGTCAATCGGAAGCTGTGGGCGGTGAGAACCGCCCTGACACGCGGGTGTATCTAGTGTCACAACACACACAGAGCCTAAATTCATATATATTATTATTGCACATATATTACTTCATGGCTGGAAGTGAACTCAGGACCCGGATGCCAAAGCCAAGTACTCCATCGCTCACTATTGCGCCACTTAAGGTTCAGTTTTTCTATGCTATACTTCTATTCATAGCCCTAGAAGTGTCCAAAAAACCCTCTGGAGTATGTATAATTATAGTTTTTTAAACAATATTTTAGATATCGCATATTAGGATAGTTTTTCAGTCTATTGTATGAGATACATGAGATTTTTCTGCACTAGATGAGCTATTCAATTGTGATACTGTAGGTAATATGAACTGCATTGACAAGTAATTTGTTATAACGACTTTCATTTAAAGTATGTCTAAAATCAAGTTTCTTACAAACGGTAGTTTCAGAAATTACCAACACGTCTTCCATTTGTGCCTAACGTTTGGAAATGGCTTAATTGAAGAATCTTTCGAGGTGTAGCAGTGAGATTATATGGCAATAGGCCAAATAAAGCTCGTGATTTCCACCTGTAATGGTTTTTACATTTATAAATATATTTCTTTACATACACTTCGTGTTAGAATATGCTTTAATAACTTAGTAAAAAATATTTAAAAATTAAGATAAAAATAAGAATTTGTAGGGTAAGTTCTTAGACGTTATTGATTGGTATAATAAATTTTTTCCTTATTCTGCACTTATAAACGAATAAAGATGAATACTATTAATTACAATGTTCACGAAATCGACGTCGCTTTATATTTGACTTTATGTGGTCATACCGTTTTATGTATTTTTGACGACCACGTGACGTAGTTGGCAGAACATTGAGTTGCTTGAATCATTCGTACATTACAATAGTTAGAGAATAAAGGTTGAGCAAAATTTGTTCATTACAAATTATTCACTTTTGGATGATTTTGGTGTTCCTCGTCCCTGGTATGCAATTGAATCTATATAGAATCTTATTATAAACACATGCCCTATATCGAGAACTAAGCAGTCACGTCAAAAATTTACTAGGTTTCACAGTATGAGATTACTGGTAAAAACGTACAATGACTTCGTTTGAATAAAAAGAAAGACTTCTCTTGATAATCATATAACTTCACATAACGTGTGTATGTAAAACTCATATAACATTATACATTAGCATTAATTCAGTCCGGTGAACCCGGGATCTGGGAGAAGGGAGAAAACCACAAGAGCACAAGTAAGATTTTATATTACCTTAGATTGATTATTAAAGTACACTAAATGTTAATAATAAAAGATGAAACCTCATAAAAAAATGTTTTGTAAAATATGCGTGCGTTATATGTACACGCCCTATGTAACGTGCGTATTATGCACGTTCTAAAACACATTATATAATATATAAATAATACACTACGAAAACAATTCTACTTATTGCTAAAAAGCTGAATTTAATCTGTTCTGTAATTTATTATTAGAGATTAAGGCCTACACACAGACAGGCGCGCCGGGTGTTTGTTTAATGCTTGTACTTTTTGGGTAATGTTTTTAATTAGCAAAGCAGCAAAAAGCAGTATATAAGACAATTTGTGAAATATATTTATACTCTTTCATTGAATAGCCTAATTGCTGAATCTAGCCCTTGTTCATTTCTTGAAATCCGTGAAAATGTTAGAATTCATCAAAATCATACTAGTTTACCATCTGGACTGTGAAGACCGATTGTTTTAACTGTAAATAAAAGTTATAAGACATCTAAACTTCCCTGAAAGATATGCATTTTTACGCTTCACATGAAATTTGGACCATTATAATGGTGCTAATGTAGCCATAAAGGTGGCTCACGTTGAGCCTTACACACTAGAATTTCCGCTATGAAAAGAAAGCCAAGGCAAACTGTCTGATCTTCTATCCCTATAGGACATAGTACTTTCTAAAGCTTAAGGTAATTAAAAAAAAAGATCTCTTTCTTTGTCGGAACGGCTTGCCGCACGTGATTGATAAGACGATCCGGAATGGATAATATTTGGACTTGGATACTTGTTTGGTTAATATAATAGGGTTCCAGAACAGATTCTCCATAGCTAACGTAAACGTATTATGTAAGTGGAAATTTATAAGTCCAGTATTTTTAAGATGAGTTTGAATGGAATAAGTCTAAATTAGGCGATTTACTAAAATTTCTCATTTTTTTCATTGTGATTTATTCATTCTGTTCTAGGTCCACATATAACATATAGGCATACACACATAGGCTACTCTATTCTGTCACCTGCCTAAGTCATCTGCCACAGCTAGTTTGAAGAGCTGTTCATGTCACATCTTGTGAAAATTGTTTGTCATGGAAATATTTTACACTTTTTAGCGGAAGATGTAAATTTACAATATTTATTTTACATTAATATGAAGTAACACTTGTAATAAAGTGTACGAATTTTAGTACAATCTTACTCTATCATAAGCCTTGTAAGTAATGTTCACGTAAAAACGATATATCTTAGATGAATCTTTTCCTGACCCACAGATTTTTCACAAGCGTTACATATCAGATACCTATGAAAAAAGGAGTCCTCTTTGACAGTTCATAATCTATCAAGCCCTAAAGTGCCATATATTTTTTCCTTATGCTATAACTACGTCTTTGTTTTTTGTGCCATAATATGATTGATTATATTTATTTTACATCGAATATGTTTAGGGGTTATCTTAGCAAGTACTTCTTTTTATTTACTAAATAAACAGGATGCAAATTTAGCAATTAAAGCCCCTGAGCTGGTTATCCACGATAAAGGATAAGGTTGGGTTCTTCAACGCTCTGTCACCTTTCAATTCGGTAAAGCTGTAAAAGCCTTCGGGCTAAAAGTGACCATCAGCCCAAAAAAAAGAAAATAGCAAATTAACTGTCAACTCCAAATCACGCCAGTGCACTATTCCCCTACTGCAGTGGCAGTTTTGTAAAATTTCAGCGTTAAGTAACAGTATAACAGCATTTGGCTGGCGGGTGTGGCGCATACCATATCAGCCTCAGGGTCGAGTGAGTATATGCATCTAAAATCGTCGTTGATGATGGATATAGGATATCATGTACCAGAGCAACCAGGTGAATTGTGCTTGATTGTCACCCTGAATACAACTAAAACATCACGTTATGATCAACGAGACCACGACTGTTCGTCGTGCAACCATATTATATTAATAATTGGATTATTAGTTTTTTCCTTTATGACGATAATAGGTAAAATCTATATAATTGATTAACAACGTTTGTCAGTACATAAAAATTCTACAACAAAATTGTTAACGAATCTTGTATTTAAATTGGCGACACTGTCAGAAATTCAACTGTGATGGATTATTTAGAGCTCACTGAATTCGAATGGGATTTTAGATTCTTTACTTTTATTTATTTTGTTTGTTACCTACAGATCCGAAAACTATTGGACGGATTTTGATGTGGATTTTGGCGTTCATTTCTTTTTTTAATAATAACAAAAAAATATTGACACAGCCCCATACATAGCATGATTTTTAATATACATAATTTACCTTTATTACTGGTGACGATGCGTTCTATTTCAGTCCTCAATTGTAACAACGCATCTGCATTATGATTCCTTGTCAAGGGTGAATGTAGTGGTCACGGGCCGCAGGAGTCACGTGCCATCAGGTGAACTGTATGGTCGTTTATTACTTCACGTAATCTATCTAATCTCCACAATCAATGTAATAAAAGAAAAGTTTAATATATTTAAATAAAATAGATTAACATATTCAATAAACATTAATGCTAATTAGATCCATAACTCTTTAAAATATTACATATTGCCGAAATTTGTATTCACGTGTGCGAGTTTTTAGGGAAGTTACAATTCATCTTTCGTGAATAGGTTTAAATCCACTATTCGTCTATTGTCATGAACCATCTTCTGCTCCTTTGTAAACACACCACACAGACTATCTACTTCCATTAAAACGATCAGTTCAATATACAAACTAAAAAGAAAAAATATACACACAGACAAAAAAAAGGGTTTAGAGATAGTTAAAAGTTTGGCAAATATTATTATAGAGGTTATATATTTACTTGTTATATACTTATTTATATAGTGTCAATAATTTTCAGATATATAAAAGAATTACACATATAATCATGAAACTATTGTGTAGTCATCGTTTCTTAATACATGCGCAAGATTTTAGATTCATACACACAGGTGAATGATAAAAAAAAACGAGTAAAAAGTTTTAGGATCATAAGATTGTCATTTATTTAATAATAAAGTTTCATTATATATATATTGAGATAAGTTTTAACGAAATTTGTTCTCACTTGTTTTGCACCTTAACAAAGCTGTCAGCTTAAAGTAGCAGCGTTTCTTGTTTACGGCCAATTATGTAGTCTTGGACAGCGAGGACAGTTTGCGGCAAAGCAATCTGCTAAGCTGCTGCTTCTAATATTGGTTGATAATAAATTTTAATATAAAAACCGCTACCAGTTATACCCATTAGATATTGAATAACAGGCTTTAGGTTAGGTTAGGTTGTATTGAGTGGATGTAAAACATACATTAAAATGTATTCATCTGGCAATAAAATTTTAGAATGGTGTTATTCAAAATCTATGTAAAATAAATATACAAACGATATTGATTATAATAACAATGCAGTTCCAAACATAATAATACACAATATCACCGACTAAAGAAGGTCTGCTGATCCGTAATGACATAAAGGTACACAATACGAAAGAAGACAGATAAAAGAGCCAATACTAAGGCTTACATCACAAATAAAGCGAGTTCTTTTAAAAATAACTTGAAAGCTTGTTGAGCTTGTGACGTTAATGCTAAGAGAAGGATCATTGTCCCAAGTCTTCTTGATTTGACTTTCAAGATTCTTAAAGCTTGCGATAAGAGTTATTATTTTTTTAAAGATTTACTAAATATATAAAATTATTTTTGGTTATCATACAAATTAGAAGGAGTAAAGATAAATCTAGCAGATTATTAATCGATGACTCTATTGAAAACAAATTACATAAATAATCATGTCATAATGTTAGTAATTACAAAATATCATTTTTTATATTGAAAACAAGAAGGACGTCCGAATAGCGGTCAATTGCAAGGGAGGCATTAAATATTGTATAGATAAGAAAAAAGTCTTAGCAATGATTTTTCCTCGAAAATATTGACCACAGCTAAATAAGGTAAATCAACAAGTGATAATGATATTTTTTCGTGTCTACTCACCACAGGAAACACAGTAGTGTTATGTTGGCATTCTGTTAGGGCATGGTCATTTACCTGTCCGACCTATTCATACTGCTGTTAATTTTTTTTTCGTTAACGCTTCTTAATAAAATACTAAAAATACTCTATGACATGTATTCATATATTTAATTTTATCTTTGCTTTATTTTGTTTATAAACAACCGATTGCCTTTTCTTTGGTGAGTGAGCAGACCGATCCCGGTGCCGGTTTAGAATAAGAATTCAGTCAAGTAGTATGTAGTAACGACTAGACATATTCAAATATGTTTAGCTTTATCATCGTATTTAAAAGCCACCTTTAAACGCGTTGAACCGTTTTACTCCTGAGACATTAAATGAAACGTGAAGCATTTAGTCAAGATTAATGGCTGTTACGTGAACTCGAGTACTATCGAGAGATTAAAGGAAAATTAGAGTGTTTTGAAAATTACGCGTAATTAAGAGTTTAACATCCCGAATGTTATAGTAGAGAAATTAAATTAAATGGATGCGCTTCATGGGCTTGATCAATAAATGTAAAAAGACGAAGTTTGTAACGATGGTAGTGGAGAGTCTAGTAGGCGTGTGATCAAATTAAAATCCAAAATGGGATAATACGAAAATTATTTAAGCTATAATTTTTTTCTTAAAGAAAATTTAACTAAGATGTGAACTTTAAATTATAGACCATTTAAATTGCCTTTGATATCTAACATCAAATAAAACACAATAAATGTCAGCGTGAAGACAATTTGTTTATCCCTATTTGTTTTTGAAAAATGTTTTATCTTTTGATGCAAAAAATTAAACCATTGCTTGTTTGATGTCTTCCTCATTTTTGTGCTTTTCAAAAAGTTTTGTAAGGACAAAACAAGTGATTCCGATGTTTTCATAGCTAAACAACTTTTCATCTCCAGTTATCATTCGGTTCAAGAAGTTGGTTTTATTCCGAGCAAGCAGAGATGTGGATAAAATGACTCGGTCATCCAAATTCTTCTGACTTAATCAATGACATTCACCCATCAGACAGACACCCATGTTGTATATTTCCTGTCTTCCAAATATGGTCCGAAATAGTTTACTGGGCCAAATTAAGCCTGCGATCGCCAATATCGTCAGAAAAGGATCTTGTTCCAATATGGTCTTAACAACATGGTAGTCGGTCAAAGATGGCCGCCCAAAACGTGGCTAAACAGCAAGGTCGAAATCACCTGTTTCGTATTTTTATAATGTCCTATCAGAAACTACCTTCACCAAACACCTTCAATAATTTTTACATGCTTCTGTAGCATTTCTTCCTTGTTGAAATTCGTATAAAATACAATGGCGTAAATGAACTTTATCAGTAGCCATGACTACACTATCGCTCAAGATTAACTTGAATCAACTTTGATAAAATAGTGAGGCGCCAAATAAACATGTGCTCACGTGTCTTGTCACGAAACTTGTTCTGATAGAAACGGACAGAACTTTCCGGAGGACCATATACATATATATATGTATACTTATATATGTTTATATATATATATATATATATATATATATATATATATATATATATATATATATAAATATATATATATATATATATATATATATATATACCTAGACCGGCCATAAGTTCTGTAACAAATGAAAATGCATATTTTTTTTAAATGAAATGAAAAATGAATATTATTTAAATTAATACCCACATATTTATTAGTCTCAGCAAAAAATATTCTATTCGAAAGTTGGCCCCTTTTGCTTTACAGGTCTGAAATCTGTTTGGCCACGAATCTATGGATTTATACACTTTTTCCAAGGGAAATTTCGCCACTGCTTGCTCCAAAGATTTTTTAAGAGACTCAATGTCGCCGTGTCGTTTAGAGCAGGCAATGTCTTCTAAAACTGACCATAATTTGAAGTCTAAAGGGTTGAGGTCTGGGCCTTCATCTAGGCAAGTCTTCAGCTCTTATAAAGTCCGGAACGTTGGTTTCAAGCCAGGCTTAGGTAGTTCGTGCCTTGTGACCAGTTGCAGAGTCCTGCTGGAAAGTCCACGGTATATTTTTAAAAAGTGTATTGCTGAGAGGTTTCAAAACATGATCCAAGACTGTATCTTGATACACTTTGGCTGAAGTTTTTCCTTTTTGACCAAAGTGTAGTTTTGTGACTCCTTGATAACACACGTCCCACCAAACCATCACTGACGCAGGATGATGACCACGTTGTACCTTTCCGACCAAGTAAAGATTGATTTAGGGCATGTCCTGTGTATCGACGATAAACACCGAGCTTTAGGTCTTGTTTTATAATACGCTACAGAGTCCTTGCGTGAATCTTCCCTTCTCGCGATAAGATTTTTGCTTCCTAATGGGGTTTCGACGAATTCTGGCTTTAACAGCATTAACAGCCTTTGTAGTTCTAACAGCACGCGGTCGGCCCGATCTTTTCTGGTCTTGGACAGAGGAAGTGTTGTTGTATCTGTTGATAGAACGATATACGAACATACGGCTGATACCAAGCTTTTGAAGTGTCTGGAATATGACCGACGGTTCAATACCCACTTTGTGCAAGACGATCACTGCAATCCTATTTTCTTTAACACCCCATTCCATATTGTAATTTGATAATGAATACGAAGAAATATGTGAAATGGCGCAAAATCAAGAGAAGTTTTTAAAGTAATATACATGTTCTAAATTCAAAATAATTAAACAAAAAATAAAAGTTTTATGTAACGTATTTATGGCCAGACTAGTTATATATATAGGCAAATATAATATATATGTATATATATATATATATATATATATGTATATATATATATATATATGTATATATATATATATACATATATATATACATATGTGGTTTCGTTATTGGAGCCACAAAAAACTTTTACAATATTTCAAATAAGAGATTTGATTCATTTCAGTTGTTGTTTGTTGGTTATCGTGTAGAGGACCGTAAGTAAGAACTGCGGTACTTATTGTACTCATATGCGGTTTCCTAGTTCATGTTCCTGTTCCGGAAAAACATTATTACTCACGCTCTTATATAAGATTATATGTACGGTTTCTATATTGTACTTCAAGTAAAATCTATGTTGACTTTATTATACTTGAATACATACTCTAGAGAGGGCATTGGACTATATTTCGTCAGCTTCACTTCGAACTTGTTTTAGAAATATTTATTTTGCATGCTTGCTACTTCTGAGATTTTTCTTTACCACTGCGAACGTGTAAATTGGTGCTTAAATATGCCATTAACATGTTCACGAGTTCCGGTTGCACGCGGACAGTGAAATTTCAAGAGAGCTATAATTTGTCTTTATGTTGCTAATTCACCAATACTTTCTCCAGTTAACAATAAAAATCGCAACGGTGGAATCGTTCGGGATTTTTATCATCATAAAAGAACATAAAATTCTAATTTTTAAAAAACTTTTTTTTAAAAAAAAAGAATATTTACAATCCTATAATAACATTACAGACATTCCAGTTACCCTCTCCAACTAACCTGAAAATGCTTGCGCTAGGAGATGGTTCAGGACAATAGTATAATGGTTGATTCGAACCTACGACCTTAATTTTCGCAGACCGAAGCCATTAGGCTATTAACGATAATTTAAGGCGACTAAAAAAATTATAACTGTTCAAATAATTACATCTGTATGTATCATGGTAAGAGATCACTAACGCCCATGACCAATCGCAACATCAGGGGAATCGCAGATGCGTTGCCAGCCGGAAAGTTTGTATTATTTTTAGTATTTGTGTGATTTTTGTTTATTGTAAGTACAAGAGCCTCAATCTATGCGTGATTGCTTATTGAATTATAATATATTTTAAACAGTGAATCTCATCTGGTTTTAACCGTAATTGCACACTACTAATTTATGTAGTATATTTGTATTCATATAATTTACTTCTATCTACTCAAACTTTTTTGATAAAAGTTTCATAGACCAATCACGATATAATTTTCTCGATTGCGAATGCCTATATATTTTATAGAATTATATTCGAAAAAAATCATATTAACAGACTTGATTCTAAAATATAATTTGTTTTTTTTACTATCATAATTAAGACTGACTTCACAGAGTCTATTAGAGATAAATTAGAGACTATTATGAGACTACTAACATCACGTTCATCAATGGGCGTAAATAAGATAGCGGTATTGAAAAAGCACATAAAATATTTTGATTAATTTTTATTTAATTTAATTTAAATCTCTTTAAAGTGTCATTCATTAAATTGAGATTATAGTCAAATTGAAAGTTGGCTCGTAATTACGTAGCGTTTGTAAAGAGCGAGCTCTAAAAGTTTTTGATTCGTTGCAGTTTAAATATTGCAGATCATCTAAATTATTTTATTTTAGATTTCTAAAGAAGACTTATTTTAAAATTTTTATTGTATGTATATTTTAAGTCTGTTTGTTCTATACTAATGTTTATGACAATATAAACATTTGCAAAATAAGTTAAGCTAAGTTTTAGGAATTATATTTTGCATATACGTCGTTACAATAATAATAATTTATTTTGTATCACGATTCATAAGGTAAGTGAAGGAGTTATAATCTTGCATTCTGTAAGTGGATATATCATGTTGATAACATACAAATGCTATGTTTGAACGGAGACATTACACAAAGAACAAAGAAATAACTTTAATTCATATTTGAGGTGGAAATGTAGCAAAAATAATAGATATAAAAACAATAAATATTTATTAATAACTATTGCATTGTCGCCAATTGCAATATATTAACAGCGCGTGGTTTATTAAAGCGTTTTATAACGGAGACTTGATGGTGTGCTCAAAGCCATATGCCGTTTCGGTAGCTTTGTAGTTATTGTGCACTGTTTCCGAAACAATGAAAAAACAAACATGGAAATAACTCTGGTAATTAAACGTTATGAAAAGTGAATACTTACTTAATAACTTATAATTATATCAAGTGTTAATACACTGGTATAATCAATAGTTACACTCAAAGGTTGCTTATAAAGCAAAGAGCTTCGTTGAAGAATTAATATTCATAATCATTCCTTGCCGCTCCTGAAGAATAAGACACTATCACGGTAGATAGATATTATTTGTGCCTGCTTAGTTTTTTTTTATAGTTATAAAGTAATAAATTTAATTTTGTAATATATGTAACACAGTTCACCTGATGGTAAGTATAAAATGTGGCCTGTATACTATAGCTATATAATCCTATTCTCTTTTCTGACTTTTACTGTATATATGTATACCTGGGAAGCAGCTGATAAGTTTCGCATTGTACTATAAGTTGTCATGGAAACATTGAATAAGTGTTTTATTATTTTTCAATGCCATTTGAAAGTTCATTCTTACTCGATTTACAGCATTTATATTTTAAATTTATTATTTCACTTTACTCATAATATTATTATTTAGTAAATTAATATTAATTATGAAGAAATAAAATTATATAAGAAAATTATAAATAATAATAATTTGTGTAATAACTTATTTGATCTTCATCTTTTTGGAACTACTCCATGGTAAGTTATGGCCACGTACGAGCCATTAATCTTGACTTACTTGATTTACTACCGTGTCAGAGCCTAACTGGTATCTCATGAGCTTTACAGTTCGATTGCTTCCAACGAAGCAGACTTAACAAATATTCATTACTTTGGGAACATGTAAGAAATCTGTTATAGGTTACTTTTCTTAATGTTCACGTTGCATTTATAACTTTGACCCTTTTATATATGGTACGGTAATTTTATGTACTATTTAATGAGGCAAGTTATAAAATTATATTTTTGATCGCTAAATAGTTTAAATACCTAATTCATAAACACAGTATCGTTAAGAAATAATCAAAGTAATACTTTAGAGTAAAAGCTAAATAAAACTGCACAGTGATAGAGCTATACTGCAGTTTGTTTCTAGCTGCAAAATGAATAGGTCAGCTCGACCAGGGTAGCAGCATAATGCTGCTGTGTTTCATCTGGTGAATGTAGGGATCTGGAGAACTTTATTACTGGTGGTAGTTGTCCCATGCGTTGTTGCGCATCTGCATTATGATTACTCGTCAAGGATGAATGTAGATGCAATGGGCCGCAGGAATCACTTACCATCAGGTGAATTATTTATTTATTTATTTATATTAAATAAGACTAAATAATGATAAATGAAAGATTAAATAAGACGTAATGAAATGTAGCGAAATAAACATTGGAATTAAGTACAAAACATTAAGACTAAAAAGAGCTTACTTTATTGAAAATATATTTTATAATTTATATTAATAAGAACTTTATTAAATTTACATATTTTGGATCTGCGGTTAGTAGTCCATTAAATTCATTATACACAACATTTAGAACTATAGGCCCAAGTTAAACATATATTATTGTATCATTTAAAAGCGGTGATAGCGTCCTAGTTACAAAACTGCAGACAGACTTGAGATGCCTTAAGCCTACTTTTGTACATCCTGTGGTCCATCTATTGAGAATTAAGCAAAACAACTAACATAACCGCGAAACAAAGGCTGTGTAGGAGAGCGATTAATAACCAGGATTTAGTAGTACCTAGTGTAGTTAAATATATTATTTACAGATTGGAGGGGTAACAAACTTCGACACAAACAGTTCAATTGTTGATAAATAATTACTACTGTCCCTTATCATGAACTTTAATCCACAATAAAGAATAATAATGCAGATGTTGAATTTTGTCTAAATTGTCGTCACTCACAATGCCTAGTTACCAATAACAATCGGATTTCTTGCACTCGTCAATGAGGAGGCTAGTTAGTAATAATGCATTTAAATTTAGAAATAAAGGGTGGCACTTTATTTTTTACTGTCGATGGATAGATTACCATATAGAATAGCTGTCTACAAGCAGTTCTATGTAATAATAACTAAACTACGACATAATGTTTGTCATATATTTAACTAAAATTACAAATTCACTCGCCGTTGCGAATAATTTACTCCTTTGATTCTGAGAAATTACTTGCTTTGTATTAAGTGTACTGCATGGAAGTTCTGTCGCCAAAGTTTGGTCTAAATACAAATAATATTAAACTGCACGTAGATGATATATTTTTTTGCATTCATTTTATCACTGTCTAACAATTTTGTGAGTCAATAGCCTAGCTGTTCAGGGTACGTTTTGCAACACTTAACGTCGTAGGTTTGATTCCACCATTCGACTACTGCCATGAACCATCTCCTATTAACTAGCCTTTGTGATTATTTGTAAATATTAAATAAAATTTATTTTCTAAATTATATTTAATATTTACACTATTTTTTATTACATAAATGTAAAGTTTTAAATTTATATTATTTTTAATTACATTTATTTTTTAAATTTATAAAATTCATTAAATAAATAATGTAAATGTTAAGTAAATTGTTAGTGTATTTTTTAAAAAAAAATATCTTTGTCTGTATTCTACAATTATACTCGGCGACGAGCCAAGATGACAATTAAGATATTAAGATGGAAGAAGCAATTGATTATCTATCTTATCAATAATCAGGTTTCCAATTACGCTCATTAATACGACACAGCAGCAACGTGCTGTTTTTATATTTATTTATATTTATATTCTTAATAGTCGCTGTAATTTATATATGTATATCGTTTCAGTTTTCGAGATTGACAGATGGCTTGCTTTGGTTTTGTTTATTACCCAATATAAAATGTTTTAAATAGAAACATGTAAAAAACACGATAATCTAAAAAAGTCTAATTTCAGAGGGTAGAGTACAAGTGTTTGTTTATTACAAAAACTTATTGGACTTTAATATATCTTTCGCAGACGATATCATCAGGTAATAACTAGAAGATATCGTCGTGGTTGAAAACGACCAAGAGTCATAAAAAAAAAATATTTATACAATGACACGTATCCCTGTCTAATGCTAATTTTAAATTTTTATTTTTAAGATAAGTGTTAACAACTAATAATCGATTTAAAATTTATCATATTGGTTTGCCTTAGAAAATCAATAGATTTATATATAGGATTATAGTTTTAATATATTTACTACGGCATTAAGACCTTATTTACTAGACCTTACTCTTTTATAGATTGATATGAAGTTAAATTAGGATTCAGATGACATAAATATTAAAGTACATAATAAGTTATATATCCTTCAACAAGAGACTCCAAAATGACTTACTTCATGAGATGCAGGTTATTTGTTATACTGGAGAATAATTTGTAAACAATATTTTGTCATGTCAGCGTAAGTCCTTTATACTCTCTCTACATTATTTACTGTGCTAGCAACTGGTACGAAGAGCCACTTAAAATACAAATTTGTACGAAATTTGAAGTGGAACTATAACTATAAACTTAATGAAGATAAATATGTTTAGGTAATTTAATATTAGGTGAAAATAAAATTTATTTGATATATTATACTATTTTGTTATCCATTTTTTTTATAAATAGCCTAATATCTAGTACTAAGACAATAATTAATATTATTTAACTTTACTTTTACTTTCACTAGGATAGCATTTTTTTTATAATGGCATTTTAAAAAAAATGCTAGACCAGCTAGTTTCTTTATTATTTCTAACCCAAAATATTTGACATTTACGAACATGTATGAGGTGTAAGTAAAAGTACGTATCATGTATATCAATAGAGGCTGTTAATATCATGTATTTTACAGCGAAATCGACTCGGAATATTAAAGTTTTATCATCAAACTTTATACATACATGCCATGTTAACATAGGTTATTGGATAGAGTCAACTGGTCTTTTATTCTTGCATGATTTGTGCAGTACCCTGCCGGCCAAAAGTTTAAGACCGCACATAAACAACATAATTATCCATCAATTGTAATAAAATCCCATAGGATAAATAAAAGAAATGCACATCTGCATATTCTATAGTATCGAATGTTTAAAGAAGTAATTCTTCCGTTTACTTTCAAGTTATTGGACAATAAACATCTAATGTTTTCAAACACCGACAAACGCTGCGCTGGAGCCAGGTGGTAGAGTCGTAATAATATTTTTATAATGTCCTCATTACTACTTTGCTTTTGTTACGTATAGGTCAATAATTAGGATTATTTAGCTCCTGAAAACACGACGTTTCTGATATTATTACCCGAGTTTACTTGGGTTTGTTCACAAACAATCTCAATTAGTCTAAACTTTTGGTTTCTACAGTGAAGACATAATAAAATGGGAAAAGCTCGAGAAAAAAGCAGTGAAGTGCGTTCTGCCATTGTTGTTTTATGAAGGCAAATCCAAACGTCAGATTGCTTCACAACTGAAGTTATCGAAGACATTCATGGCACAATAACTCGATACAGGGACACAGGTAGTTTTCTAGATCGTTGTCAACGTTCGGGAAGGCCGAGAACTACCACGTCTAGTGAAGATAATTTCATTGTTGTTACCAGCAAGAGAAATAGACGCAAATAGACACCAGAAATCCACGTTGAAGTAAACAAAACCCGAGTTATACCTTTATCATTGAGTACAGTAAAACGGCGACTGAGAGATGCGAAGATGTATTGTCGTGTTGCCGTTCGAAAACCTTGTCTTAGTCCGCAAAACAAGAAAAAACGGATGCAGTGGGCTCTTGCCCATCGAGATTGGACTGAAGATTTTAAAAAAGTGCTTTGGACCGATGAATCCAAGATTGAACTATTCGGTTCAAAACGTAGAATTTATGTTCGACGCAGAAAAGATGATGTCAGATTGTGTAGTCCCAACAATCAACCATCGTGGTGGCTCAATTATCGTCTGGGGTTGTTTCTCTAGCCAAGAAACTAGCGATTAGATTAAAACTGAAGGAATTTTGAAAAAAGAAGAGTACAAAAACATTTTAGAACAAAATGTCGTTTCTTCCGGGTTGCGATTAATTGGAGAGGGATTCATTTTCCAATATGATAATTATATGATATGATAGCATAGCTCAAAATTATGTAGAGGATATTTAGAATAGAAAGAGGCACAAGGGATGTTAAAAAACATGGTTTGGACTCCTCAGAGCCCGGATCTCAATCCCATTGAACTTTTGTGGGAAGAGCTTGATAGGAACGTCCATAATAGTGGACAATCCTCGCGAGAATAAATGTGAAATGCTTTATGCGAAATTTGGAACAAGATATAAAGAAAAATCAGTTTAGCTAACTATAGCCTTTTTTGCATGGACTGTTAATATTTCTTTACGCTTTTAAAATATATTGTTTGTCAATCAATGTTCTATTAGATGATTAAACAGGTTAATTAAACATTTAATATTTTATTGGAGTTTTACTTTATTTTCCTACTTTAATTAAGGTGGGCTTAAACTTTTGACCTGCAGGTAGATATTACATCGATATTTATATTTCCTTATACATATGTATATACATCTATTTCTTTCAGTGTTATAAAAGAAAATGTTTGTGTCTATTAATTTCTAGTAAAATTGTCGAAACCGCGAGAGATTTCTTAACCTATATATTATCCATAGCCATAATTGGACATTTTTTATAGGATATGCCAATGAAAAAATAAATATTTGCCTTGACTCTAATTGTAGTATAAAGACATAGGTGATGCCATAATGGCTTAAAACAAGATAAATTTATATAATATAAGTTACTACAATGTTATAACAGTATAATAACTATTATTTACAAATTTACTAAGCTGGCTGTACGCATACTTAGTTGAATTTTACAGGCCGTGGAATAATATTTGTGTAATTGTAGCTTTTCGGGTAAGAAACGGAAGAATATATAATCAAATGGTATCTTAAATATGAGATTCATAAGATAAATACTGTTCTTATAAATAAAAATGATTTATACGAAGCGAATGAGCCACTTTACATGACACTCTAGAAAGACATTCTAGAAAAAATGCATTAAAAAAAAACTTGGTTAACCAAACCTTAAAAATAATTGTTTCCGCCCGGGATCGAACCGGGGACCTTGTGCGTGTGAAGCACACGTGATAACCGCTACACTACGGAAACTTGAAGAGTACAGATGAAATATTGTATGATATGAGCATGGTGTCAGATATAAAAAATAATTATTTCCATACGATCGTTAAATATATTTTATATATGTTGAATTAATTTTCTAAACGCGCCAAGCGCGGGCCACTACAAAAGCGTATCATTTGTTTTTTCGTTTATATTTAATTCATCAGAATTACATTTCATATTAAAACTGATATGGTCTACAATCAACTCTGAATCTCGTTGCCCAGTACCTAGATGGTCAATTGACGACTCTGTTGTCTTGTTCGCTTATTATAGGTCGTTAGGGCCAATTGACATTAATTTAGATTCTAAGCGACACTTAATTTCCCCAGTATATTAAGGTTTATCTCCTCAAAGGAATTCATGAATTTGTACTATGAAAAAGTTGTGCGCGTTTTTCACTGTCCATTGTCGATTGGTCCGCGCGCAGTTAAGAGCCCTCGAGCGTATCGGGCCGTTAGATGTGTCCTACGGATGTATTGACAAACTATTGTTTGTAGATAACGAACCTCGGGGACATCCCCATTACCCGGGGATTCTGTTGAGGGGCAACTACTCTTTCGATATTTGAATACCACCCTTGCGGTTTCAGAAAGGTATGCATAGTTAAGTACTTACGTCATACTAAAGGCGCATTCCATAAATTTTTTTATGCCACGCTGTTGTCCTCCAGCTCCGTAGTTAAGCCAGAGTAATTTATTGCTATTTCTTTTAAAACGAGCGCTGACTGTACATCAAATGCCAATTTTACGATTTGGACTTGAATGAAAACGAGCGAACTCGCTTAAGTTGTGAAGTAGTTAACCACTTCGACTTGAATCTGCGTTAGTGTGAATCGTATTACGTTACACTTATTCTAAATTAAAACAAAGAACCAACTTTGATCTTGACGCACTAGATCTTCGCGATATACAACATCGGGCAAACTTCAAAAAGGACGCGCGCACCGTTACAAAAAACGACAGAAGTTTTTGTTAAACAGAGTTTGATTTTCTATATTTTCTATTAACAATGTAATTAGTTATCTACTCTTTTATATTATTTATTTGGATCCAATTATCCTGATATTTTTTTTTAATTTTAAAGAAAATTTTTATTAAATATCATTTTTGGCTTTTTCCTTCGAAATCCTTAATTTTTCATTTCGATAAAAAAATATAATTCTTAACATAATTGCGCGTGCCACGTTATTTTTAGGATCAATACGAAATTTATAAATAATCAATGACGTGACAAGTTTATTCAGCATTTTACAGATACAATAAAGCTAATGCTATTGGCAAACTTAACACGGAAATACTGGAACTTCTTGGGCAAGATAAAAAAATACGTGTTATAGCAGCAGATTATAAAAGTACATCCATTTATGTACCCTTTTTTGAAGTCAGTTATAACTTATTCGCTAATATTCGTAGCATTTGGTACCTATGTAAGAGATATGCCTACATGTTCATTATATGTTATGCCTAGGATTCAAAAAGCTCATCTATAAGGTATATACATATATCGTTACCAAGGTCTACAATTGCTTACACTTACTAAAATAAACGTAGCATCGCTTACTCGTGCTAGTTTATAGCTGAAGTGTAGATTAATAAATCATAATCAAGTAGTGTCTAAATAAATTTTGTAAATTATCATCAGTTTAGTTCGCTGTTGTAGACCAAGGATAAGACAACACAAGAAGTTTGACAAATTATGGATTGTTTTAAAAGCATGTCGGTGAAAGTGATCCAATCGTTGTGCATCAGAGACATTTACTGACATATGTACGAATCAGTCAAGATAGCTTATACGTAAGCTTAATAGCTTTTACGTAAGCTGTACATAAAAGTATATATGGTATATACATTTTATAATTTAAAAATAAATCTAAGTCCTGCGTTTTGCGTAGTGAAGCATTGTCGGTACGGCTTTACAGCGAGTTAGCGGACTTACATGTCTTTGAAATATTTTATTTCTTTAACATACCCATTTTCTTATGTTTTCATTATGTCATCAATATTTTCTCTCACCGCCTCGCCCACCGAACAAACGGTAAGAGTATTTATATCAGTGTGCCTATAGGGCAGAATCAATAGTCATTCATCTCAAGGTTTTTAAGGTGAACATGCCTTTATATACATAAACAAAAATTAGTTATACTAATTAAAAAAAATTGTTATATTTAAAAATTGTTGGATGTTTACGTTTCGTTGCATATCCGGCCGCTTATCTCCAACTCTATGCTTTTGCTTCGTTTCGCTGCAATTCAAATCCATTTGCGAGTTACGGCGACATTTGGAACACAAATTCAGAAATTCGTTTCAGCGACATTTGTGTTGTGATTTGTGCAATATTTAAGTGCTTTCAGTCTATTTGTCGCCCGTTTGTTCGTTCTTTTTGAATACGACATAATCGAAAAATGGTGCGAAAGTATAACCACTTTTGCATTGTGTAAATAGATTTGTTTTGTATTTATTTCTTGAAGAATAAGAAAATTTGTTGCAAGAAAATTTAACCACAGATAGAGCCAGATAGTATCTAGATGTAACGTTAATAGCTCGGCTCTCTAAAGCTGGAAATAAAGCATGCTCAGTGTGTTCCCATTATTGCTCGTAAAAATGTATTGAATAGGGATTTATAGTAGGATAGAAGCAGGAAGACGATCGCTAACCACTAACATATATTTCCCTTTGTACTTTGTGTTTGGTGAACGGGTGGATGTATAATAAATTAAAAATCTAATATATCTATCCACTTATAAGTAAATAGTAAGTAGTATATTTAACAGTGGTAGAGCTACATTGCAGTTTGTTTCTAGAATGCAGAATGAATAGGTCAGCTTGATCGGGAAAGGACCACCCCTTACAAAATACCAGCGTGAAATGGCAACATAATGTGTTTCGTCCAGTGATTGTAGAGATCCGGACATTTTTATTACTGGTGACGAGGCATTCCATCTCAGTCATCAAGGGCGACCACGCATCTGCTTTATGGTTTCTTGTCAAGGATGAATGAAGATGTCACGGCCCGCAGGAATCGCTTAACACCAGGTCAACTACGTGCTCGTTCGTATCTCTATGTAATAAACAATAAAAAATAAATATAAAATCATATCTTTTGTTTGGTGATGGCAAGGTCACTAACATTTCATTAAATCGAGGTGACAAAAATGAGCTGTAAAAATGTCCTACTGCGGCACTCTCACTAATCATTTACACACATTAGGGGATTGTAAAGACATGCATTTCTCTCTGCATCACATTTCAGTGGAAATATATAGGATATATTAATAAATTTTATATTATAAGATAATTTTTTTGAATACTCTATTTTTTAAATATTATTGTTGAGTTTTAATTGTACGAATATACAGCATCTAACACAAATCACTTTTGTTTTAAAAAATATCTACACTAGTTACACATTTATAAAATTTGAAATAATTAGGGAAATTAATTTAATCGAGGCCAGGACCACAAATCTCAAGATTTTATTGTAGATATCTGTTGCTAGACTAATGGATATGCATTGCATTGCATTTAGTCCGCCCATTGTATCCTTTAAAAGTGAACACCATAAAGTTTTAAATAAAAATATCCCTATATTTTACATTCACATAATTAAGTAAAACCTTTTTGTGATATGTATGAATATATATATATATATATATATATTTATATATAATAGGTCTTTTTTACCTATGAAATTACCGTTTTGTATGAAATAAGTTAAAGTATTTTCTTGTCAAAATCTTCAAAAGCATTTTCTAATGCCTCTCGGGATTGAATTGAATTTTTTTCCCGCTAAAAAGTTGTTCAAATTTTGAAAAAATTAAAAGTCGGTGGGTACAAGGTCTGGTGAGTACGGTGGATGAGGGAGAGCTTCCAACCCCAACTGATGCAGGAGACTGTCTGTTGTTCAGTATGAGGTCGCGTGTTGTCGTGTAGGAGCAGCGGGGACGACCGATAGACCAAAGCTGGTTACAGATGTGCGAGCTTCTCCATCATTGTCTTCAAATTTTGAAAAATTAAAAGTCGGTGGGTACAAGGTCTGGTGAGTACGGTGGATGAGGGAGAGCTTCCAACCCCAACTGATGCAGGAGACTGTCTGTTGTTCACTATGAGGTCGCGTGTTGTCGTGTAGGAGCAGCGGGGACGACCGATAGACCAAAGCTGGTTGCAGATGTGCGAGCTTCTCCATCATTGTCTTCAGTTCTTCACAGTATACATCTGCAGTAATGCTCATGCCGTTTGATAAAAGACTGTAATGAATCACACCGGCACAAGACCACCAAACAGTGACCATCAATTTTCTAGAGGTCATGTTTCGTTTAGGGCATTGCTTTAGTGCTGAATCAGGATCTAACCAACTTGCTTAGCGCTTTCGATTGTCGAACAGAATCCACTTTTCGGCGCACGTATCAAAATTCGGATCAAAATTCTTTCATTTCTGTGCCTGTTGAGCAGCGAGAGGCAGGCCTTAACGCGTACTTTGCGCTGGCGATCCTTAAGTGCGTGGGGCACCCGTCTATCAAGCTTTTTTACCTTGCCAATTTGTCGCAAATGGACCAATATTGTTTTTATGTTAACATCAAAAGCTGCTGCTAGCTCGGCTGTAGATTGAGTATCATCAGCTTCCACAATCGTCTTTAATTCATCATTGTTGACTAAAGTGTCCGGACGACCACGAGATTCATTTTTCAAATAAAAATTTCCAGAACGGAACCGGGGAAACCAATAACGGGTTGTGCGTTCGTTTGTAAAGTTCTTTCCGTTAACGTTGTTGATGTTACGTGCCGTTTATGCCGCGTTGATGCCAGGACGGAACTCATATTCCATAATTACACGAATTTTTAAAGTATCCATTATGACGAAAAATTTTCAAACGTACAAAGCTAATCAATAAACAAAAAACTGACTTTGTAATAAGAATGTCATGTTTTTAAAACAAAATTAATTGGAATTTAGAATTCACAGCCAATCAAAACTTTTTTTTGGTTTGAAATAGCCAATACTGAAGAATGGCAATTTCATAGGTAAAGACCTAATAGTATTGTTGAAAATAACGTTCTTATCCAAACGGCAAACAGCTGTACGCTTCTCTAATTGCACTTTTTCTTTTCATTATATTAGCAGAAAACATCATTTCACAAATGTAGTGGTGGTTCGTATTTTCTTTTGTTAATTATTACGTTCAGAGGGATGGTTACTTAAAGCGCTTTAGTATGTTATTGTTCTTAGTGTTTATCTTTAGAGTTTTTATATACATATATAGTGACGACACGTATATCATTTTTATAAAAATAAAAATTGTAATGTACAAAAAACTTTCGTAAGACAATGTATAAATTGTGTTATGAAAGAGTTATGTACAATAACGAAGATAAAGTTAAGATTAAACATAAGACTAACATAAGTTATATTATATATAAGTATTTAGTTCTATAAATGTAATGGTAAGTAATGTAATAAGTGTAAGAATAAGTATAAACAAAAATAAATAAATAAATAAGCCTTTTATTTCACACTTAGTAAATTTAAACATTTAACATATTCAGAATTTTAGAGTATTTTTAGTATACAATATTTTAATTTATCAATACTTATACTTGAATGTGGTAAATGAACATTATCATGAATATAATTGTTTTTTTTTATTACATTTATATTATTATAGAATTTTAAATTAGCGTGAACCCCTCTATTTGAGGGTAAAGGCCTCCTCCAAAGATACCCAGTAGTCTCTATCTGTGGCGCCTTCTTTCCACATTTTTCCAGCCGTCCCTTCAATGTCATCAGCCCATCTGCTCCTAAGTCTTCCTCTTTTCCTATTGCCCCGGGGCCCTGGCCATGACGTCAGCCGAGAAGTCCATCTATCGTCACTCGCTTCTCGCTACGTGGCCCGCCCAACGCCATTTCAATCTCATAGCATAGTTAAGTGCGTCTATTACTCCTGTTGTTTCTCTTATAGTAGAGCTGCGAATTTTTTGAATTTCTCTAATTTTCATCAGGCTTCTTTTCATGCTCCGTTGGCATGCCAATGCCAAGTATAAATACTTATATTAAATATTATGTTTAATAAATAAAAAAATGACCTTGACACTTGGTAACCATTTGATTTAATATTTGAAGAGACTTATTAGGAACCAAATTTATTATTATTATTGCTCTATCTCTATTATGTTAAAATGAGACTCTTTTATTAATCTTTCTCAAATCGTCGACGACAGAGCTCTCACAGATCGGCTGGAATCTCTGGCCCCGCTGAGAGACGTCAGTTCCCTCTGAATTTTTTATCGTATATACCACGGGGAGTGTTCCGAAGAGCTGTTTCGAACGATTCCTGCCGCCGAGTTCCGTCATCGGACGACACGATGGACCACCAGATTCCATCCTCACCGCATGGATGGGTGGCATTCCTCTACTGTGCGCTTCTCGCGGAATTTTCTACCCCGCACAGCTGCCTTGTGGAACGGTATTTATTTCTTATTATATTCCTTTCTTAAAGGCCTCCAACTCGATGAGCACCTCTGTGTTCCCGCCGCTCGCTTGCTCCCTGACTTCCATAAAAAAAAGAACCAAAACTATGTAAGTAGAATATACTCGTAAACATGACATATTATGTAACTAAATAAGAATCATAATTAAAATGCAGGTAAAAGAAATAGAGAATATAACGCCATTAGAATAATAGAATATCAACGAACTTTTTGTTTTTGTTACTGATTAAATATTATTTGCAATACTTATTGCACATTTTAGAGCAATATATTTCTTCGATTATACTTGTACAACTAGACCTAAGTTTTTAGTTAATAAATACGTATAAACAATTAAGATTAACCCATTAAGGCCTTCATCAAGGATTAATTCATCGTTTCATTCATTGCTGAACATACATTTTATTTTACTGAACTAAAAGTGATAAGCTAGGAAAGAATGGAGGTTAGCGTTTCCTTTGATCTATAATACCTACATGCATTGTAGATCAAGATGCGTTCTCTCCCGAGTTTCGGTCACATCCTAATACCGGTTTACACCATTTCGACAATAACTTCTTTTCTGGTGAGCCGTTTGCTAGTTTGTTTTTCCCCATAAAATATATAAAAACGAGATCTAAAATATGTCAATATTTAAAAAATAAAATAAAAACCAAACAATATGCACGATTTCTAATGTTCAAACTATATTTTATTACATACAGCTTCTGGCTGGAGGCGCATGGAGAGCACTTCCGGGACGTCTGCTCCACTCGAGGGATCCGAGTGGAATGAAAAACGAAATGGTGTTCAAACTGTGTATCCTTATTATGGATTTGTCACCTTTGTAGAACACGGGAATACAATTTAAATATACAAAATCTTTAGACTGCTCTATCCCATATAACATATGGTTAAATTTAAGAAAGGAGCACGCATTTATATTTTTGTATGCTGTCTTTTTCTAAAGCTTTTTGCTGAATCTTATGTTATAACATTCAACTAAATCTATATATAACTAAATCTTAGGTTACATATGCCTTTAAATGACAATGAATAAACAATTTTTTTACTGCTGCACTACAAACATTATTTGAAAATGTTAATAGAAAGTGTCTGTTTGTCAAAATGTCACGCTGAATATATAATTTAAAGTAAGTTAAGTAATGCTTAGTTTTTGTCACTTACACTAATACCTTGCATGTAAACATGCTAAATTAGTGTTTAATATTAGTGAAACAGTGCGTATAGTCCGATAGTGCGATCCTATTTACTAATGAACAAGCCGAGTATCCCCACCGTAATTTGTTAAGCACTTGTAATTTGCTGAGCCTGTATATAGTATGAATACTCACGGTAAGTGTCTAGTAATAAATTGAAACGGCGGTTCACTAAGCAGGTAACTTTTAATAATAAAAAAAAAAAATTCTGTTGATGTTATCATAAACCTTTTATATTAACTTTCATCTTCAATTGCTAGTGAAAGTGAGTTGAATTGCCAACGTTATCTCTTCGTAGCCAATGCTGTCTTGTCCACAGTCGTTTTCTTTACGCTCTTATGTTCCACTATCATCGTTTTTTGTTTTAAGCACTCATGTAAACTAAAATATGCATGCAAGGAACTTGTTGTGACCTCCCTTACTTCATCGAGCACAACCAGTAACACGAGTAATAATCACCTAATTTCTAAAACCTGCAGTGTGTTCTATATATATATTAGTTAGTTAAGTATATATATATATATATATTATTTATTTATTTACTCTTTATTGCATTAACCTTAACAAGGTTAAAAGCTCACAAAAGGGCGGACTTAATGCCAAACAAAGGCATTCTCTTCCGGTCAACCCAAGTGGTGGCGTGGTGAGATATGTGTATGATAGGTATAGCAATAAACTAATTAATAAAAGAAGAAAAATAAAGATATATATATATATATATACATAGAAAAACCATTGATAAACAAGGACAGTTTAAAACAAAAGGGCTAATGATGTCTTCCTAGTCGATTTCAACCACGGACATATCTTCTGATTATGTTAATCATTGATATGACGTCAATTACGCGGGATATAAATATTACAGCATTTGCACTATCTCAGAGGCATTCACTCGTTGTCTCCTTCACTTGTCTGATGTTATACAAGTGCAATAAGAAGGAGGAAGGTTCCGATGCAATGATGCAAAGACACGAGACATATATACAACGTACCCCATCTGAAAATACCAATATTGTCCCTCAGCAGGGATCAATATTGGTGTATCCTAGACCAGCAGATAGGATAGGAAGGTTAAATAAGCTGGAATTCCAAAATAGTTACGTTTAACTTAACATGTGTATTAAGGAAAAACTGTTAAATTAAGATGATAAACTGTATGTTATCATAGGAAAAAGAAAAGTATATCCCTTTAGCACAGAGACATGTGAATGTCATATTTATGAAAGAAAACTTCTTAACGTGACCTGTACGCTTCTCTAATTATGCTTTTTCTTTCATTTTGTAAGCAAAAACTCATTTCACAAATTCAGAAGAGCATATTACTTAAATTGCATTAGTACGAGTATGTTATCGTGCTTGGTGTAAATCCTTTTATATTTACATTGCATAAATTTGTAAAAAGACGTATTTTTATTTAAGAGATATTTAGTCGTGGCATTTGCTTATTTAGTTGTTCGAGTAGCTTATACTCAGTTAAAACACTTTTTTCTGTTTGACAAAATGTACGTCTTTCGGTCGTCCATTTACTTTTAGTAGTATCCCTTATCTTATATTCCTTGTATAGTCTCGAGAGATCTAAGAGAGATCTAAGAGTAATCAACCTAAACTAATCTATAATTATAATTAAATCGTTAACAGACTTTTTATTGGTGCGGTTTTGCACGCTAATCTTCACATTAGGTACCGGAACCAATTGTTGGATATGGTTTTGAGATAACAAAAAAAAGAGTTTATTTTATGTTATATTTTCTTAAAATTATATAATAAAGAAATTTATGTCAGTTTTAATTTCATTTTAATTGTATGTGCGGGCCATTCGCGTATACGTTATATGTTTGTTTGTGTGAAATCGCTGGCACAGTACAGTTACTTTGAAGATTTATCTAGATGAGTGATAATTTAGATAACTTCCATTACAGCCGATAAAATTTTTGAAATATAAAGTTATTAATCCATATATTCCTTTTATTAATTTGTTTTACTATCTATTTTAACTACCTATGTCAAATCAATAAGACTGTCCAGATGTCTACAGTGAAAGTCGCAAAATTAGTGTACTATATGTCAATTTATAGGGAACTAACTTATCAGCATAACGACGAAAAATTTTGAAATGTTTAATAAAAACCTGTGATTTTAGATCACAGAAGGGGAAATAAGCAGGTTTCATAATATATGTATATTTACTAATAAGCAAATTATGCCCCGTACTTACTAACAAATATCTTCTGAGTTCGATAGATGAGAGATCAATCTTGTGCAGGCCTTAGCACGATAGTACATATTCAAGCAATTGGACAAGTAGTAGAAAATAGTTAGTCGATCAATATATAAATTATACTTTTAGAAAAAAATCCTTTGATACAATTTCACATAACAGCAGTTGGGCTGTTTTGATTAAACAAATTATAAATGTATATAATGTATAAGTACATTAACATATTGTAAGATACTCAAATACTTTAACTGTAATTGGGTCCCTGGATCCTCACAACCACCATACGAAACACAGTGGCATTTTCGGGTCTTTCCGGGTCGAGCCAACTCACTCATGCCGTGGCTAACCAGCCGCAGCGTGACACTACTGAAATCAAAATATAAATTAACGCAGAACAATTAAATATGGTTGCATTAACTATTTTATTATAAATGACATGAAATTAAAAGATACAATATTTTTGGTGAGTGTCCTACTTTTTCCTTTTACAAAGAAAATAAAAGATTCATTACTGTAATATTTTTTATGATTTTTTTATACTTTATAATGGTGATATATGTCATTTTACGTATCATTGCATAATTTATGTTTCTTTTTGGTAATTTTAATTTTTCTCTACGTTAACGAACAACTAAACAAATCTCTTTCAGTCTAAACTTAAAGTAGTTATTTAATTAAAAGTTACGTTTTACGTTACGTTAAAGTTAAGTTTAATTAATACAACATAATATCACACGAAATAAAATTAATAATTGGGTAAAAAAATATCTTTTATCTTTTGAAATTACTACATGTATAAAACTAGTCGCAGAAAAAGCACCAAAATATAAATATCGTTCATAGACAACGTGCAACATGTTGGAAAGGAAAGAGCGAGTTCAGTGTTACTGCGCTCTCGCTCTCGCGTGCTGACATCCGACATCCAGGCAAATTAGCGAACGAATTTTCACTATATATAAATCTTGCAACTCTTAAGTAACCTTATTTGCTTCTATACTTCTTAGATACATTAATTATTGTGCACGTTATTCGAGATAGTTTGGATAGGCAAACGTAATAAATTCTAAAAATATGTAAACTACAAATTGGGATTAAACTTTTAGTTTATACGTAGGGTACGTTATCAATATGTAACATTTCGAATTAGTTAACTCGACAGAAGAAGGACGAACTGAACTGAAGATGAACTGTGCTTTAGGCTCGTTTGTCACCTTAGTTATATAAAAAAGAATAACAATGCGAAGTGTTAAAATGTTCTGTTCTGTGCAGTGAGTACAGAAAGCCTATGATTCTGTGGAGTATCACGTAATCAACAGTTTCTAGAGTATCTGCAAGTAATTTAATTCTTTTAATGCAGTGCTTATGTATTTAGCATTTGAATCCTTCACGTATTAGATTAATCATAAGTTTTCAGATAGCTGTGAATAGAGGCTTTTTTAAAAGTACGTAATCAATTAAACCTAAAAGTTGCACATATATTTTCTTTGTCTATCTTTTCTTATGTTATAAACACGTTGAACTAATATAAGGTAACTAGGGTTTTATTTTTTTTCAGCAATTTGTTAAATAAATACCTTTGGTTGTATTTATCAAAACAGATACATATTTGTTAATATTAATGAGCCTTTGTCACAAATACCGTTCGTATTTTCTTTCCTAAATACATTCCGTTATAAAACGGAATTTAAGTTATTTACATACACTTAATGCGTAACTTTATGTCATGTCGTCTTGTATTACGAGAATTATTTGCGACATTTACAATTGGATCTGCCAAGAGTCAACACTCACGACGGTCTACACATAATACATCTTCTTTTTATGTAACTAAGAATGACAAGTACGTGGTAATCTGTGTGTGTAATTGTAGTTGAAAACTACAGACCCTATAGACTCTGAGATCCATCCTCAAAGATCTAATAAGCACACGAGTTGTCACTCTCGGTGACTTGCAAAATTCATCTCCTTTAAAAAGTGGAATTAACCTGCGAACATATGACTAAGATGGTATCATCTTGGTACCCAGGATTGACAATGCATATGGATCTTTGTTGAGGACGCATGTAGATATCCCGCTCCCATTACACAACACAAAAAAGGGTTTTTCTCTTCGTTTTTTTTATTTATAAGCTACAATTTTTTAAACAGAACGATGGTTCTCCATATAAGTTTTAATTGCATAATAAAGACCCGTTTAATCAAATATATAGTCGACGCATTAAATTAAACTGAGTCGTTGGGCAATAAATGTCACTGACAGCAGGAATGTGCACGCAAAGCAACCCGTTATCGATACTCAGCTACCTGCGCACGCGGGGTCGATGCGTCATCGTGACCTTCATTAGCACTCTAACTCCTGATTGGTCGTTACGAGTAAGGGTTGTTGTTTTTCTATAAAAATATAAAAACGGCCCTTTTCAGGGCCACATTACGATCTATACAGTTTCTCTATGATTACTTCGAAACAAACATTTTATCTTACAAATTAAAAACTTTTATTTTCAGTAAGCGACAAACTATTTCTATTAATACTTAACATAATTTAGCATATCGATCGTACCTATCCCGTTATCGATATGCACCCCTACAATTCTTACGCACATCACTACACCTCTCCATAAGACCTGTAAGTGCGAACGAGACAGACAGATAAATATGATTTATGACCCGAAGCCTCAATTCATAATGCGTCGACTATAGTTTGTTCTTATTTGTGTTGCACCTAGGCAACGCTAATAGCTTGATGTAATGGCATCTTGGATTACGTTATTTAATCCTAAAAACAGAGGATAATTATCTGTAAAGCCTGTTAGGGTAATTAATTCTCGTATGTGGAATTTACATATATTTGCTGAACGAAACCAAACCACAGCTTTGTAAGGATAATTTTTGATGGATATAATTAACTTTATCAGTGATAAAGTGCAGTTTTCAGCATCATTAAATTGTATGTATTTGTTTGTAATTAATATACACATCATTTCAATAAAATTAAAGCACTGATCGTAAAATATGTTACTCTCATCTAATTTTGGCAAGTTAAAAGCATTAATTGATGCGTGTAAACTAATGTTCAGTGGACTTATGAAATTATGCAATAAAATTAGTGGTTTCAAGTACTTTAGATGCGGTAACGTCACTGTCAGCTTTCATGGATTGAACAAGGTCGATATCGTCTATACGCAATCAAGATACAGATAGAACGTCTCGTTTTGGTAAAACGGGTTACCGTAAAACTTTATCAGTAGACATACGAGTAATGAATTCAGATATCCGTTTGTGTGGAAACGTATTATGAAAAACAAACGTTAACAAACAAATTGGAAAAGCAAAAAAGCTCGAGAAATGGGCACCGAATGAATTTTGTGAAGCACACCAACAAACAACAATCACACTGGTTGAACCCAGGAGAACCGGCGAAATCCTGGCCCAAGCGAAAGTTGACTCAGTACGGCAGATCTAAATTGTCAAGAATTGCAAACCATGGAAAAGCTAGTCGTTAAACAACCGAGACTGGTCAATTGCTCTAGTCTACGCTGCATCATGACAACGCTAGACTCATACTTCACGACAGACTAAATTAGAAGACTGCTATTGGAATGTGTCTGACACCCAGTATAGTCCCCGGACCTAGCTCCAACAGATTACCTACCTACACGCAGCCCAAACTAGCTAGCTACCTTCCAAAATGTTTTCAGCAGTGGAATCAATGAACCTATAAAATGACGCAAGTCCATAGATAATAATGGTAAAAATAATTCTTCAATAATTAAATATAAAATTTCATAAAAAAAATGTTTTTTACTTTTTCCATATAATATGCTAGTTTCATGTGTAAAAAGTGATACCAAATGTAAATTACGAACACAATATATAAAGTTTGGCTTTTAGTGTTTAATAAAAGTACTGAGTTTTTCCTATTTAAATAATAAAAATGCAAAGTAAATTGCAATTAATTTCTGCGGAACATGCTTTTGCAAGCGTATATTTACAAAATATAAACGAGCTTTGTGTATAGTTTTTAAGTTAATTTAGTGAAAATCACTCTAGAAGTTATGAAATTAAAATTTCAGTTATATCACGTTTTGTTTTTATTAAAGCCTACCTACATGCTTAGATACAATGTAGAAGCAAGGTAACAGAGATTGCCAGATATAATTATGTTCGAATGATATCAGGATACGCGTAGTAAATATATTTATTTATTTACTCTTTATTGCATTAACCTTAACAAAGTTCAAAGTTCACAAAGGGCGGACTTAATGTCAAAGGCATTCTCTACCAGTCAACCCAAGGTGTGGTGAGAAATGTGTATGATAGGTGTAGCAATGAACTAATTAATAAAAGAAGAAAAAAACTAAAAATGACTAATACAAGCAAATAATAATACATACACATATAGATATTAAAATACATAATACATGAGTAAATACACAACATACTCATATACATATGTAAATTATACGTATATATATATATATACATATACATATCATGAAATATATAAATATATAGAAGGAGGAAATTAAAAATAAATGGATACAATGTAAACATATTTAACGCTTTTCATTTTATGTTTTTGCAAGACTATATTTTGCAATCAAATGCAGTGTGTCAAAAAAAAGCAGTGTGACCGATAAAAAACAAGATTTCTTAAAAAGATTTAAAATTACGATAGAGTAAATTTGAATAAAATAATATTAGATTAGCTTGTATCTGCCTATCTACGAGAATTTATAAGTACAAAAATATTATCAATATTGCTTTAAACTTTAAGAATTTAAATGTATTCGTATTTCATTTACAAGCCAAATATTGTGCAAAATTTTCGTATACTGACGAAAAATTTTGATAATAGTACAAAAAATTAATATAATCAAAACAATGAATTTTTCGAAAACTAGTTGATTTTTAACACAATTATAATATAACTGTCTCTAAAATTAATTCGGTTTTTAAACATTTTTTCCTTTAATTATTATAAACTTTATAATATTTTGTTTACGTTACATGAACAAAGAGTTCAATTTTATACTACAACTTTTTTAAAGAATGTCATGCGCTTAAGTTTACTTTAATAATCTTCTTGTTAGATTTCTCAGTTGACAACAAACATGTATTTTGGTAAGATAGCTACATCCATGGGAAGCTTTTTAGTAACTATTGGAAATTTAAATTCCAAAATAATATTAAATTCAAATTTCAAAAAAAATATTTATTCAAACAAAGGTAAAATAATTAAAAATTATTTTTACAAACAACTTTAACGTTTTCACAAGAAACATTAATTGAGAAAGCAGTCTTTAAGAAAACAAGCTAATTTTTAAATAAAATATATTTTCTCTTTTTGGTATGAGATATTTTCCCACCTTATTTTATGTATATCTAAAATATAAGTACATAATAATAAATAAGATAATATATTAATATACAAAGAAAAATTTGTGACCTATGTACGTCATTACTTAAATACTCTTACTTAATGTAAGCATAATAAAAAAATAACGATGAAAAAATTAACGAAATTAGATATATTTATAATACGGTCCAAGACCTTGCGTCATGATCATGAAAGTCGTCAATAATAATATTAAAGACAATAGTATTTTAGCCTATAATAAACTTCGTTTTGAAATGGCTGAAGGACATATAAATTGAACACATTTCTAGGAATACTAGGCTAAAATATTAGTTTAGCGTTGATGAAGGAAAAACGCTAGTGTTACCGCCATATACATGGCTGGTGTCTAAATCTTATCAACTTTAGTTATACCAGAATGTGGCGGTAGTAGGATATATTTCCCGTCAGTGACCTTCCTTCGTATTCACACCTGCAGCGTCTACCATAGGTCGGAGCGAGACAGCCATACAAGGCTAGAAGAAGGTTGACCGTAACGGACGCTATGTTTGAGAAGGAGACTATATTACTGGTGGCATGGCATTCCACCTTCGTCCCCAGGAGTCATAAATAGTGTATCTTCAATATTTATTGAAGATGTATGTGGACGATGACCTTGACAACATATAAAAGAGGTAAATAAATTATGAAAAATTATGTAATATAGAAGACAAGTACCTTTTTCGCTTAGATGCGCATCATATTCGAAAAGCACATTAAAACACTATTTATCTGCGTTATCTTCTGGTTAATGCCAGGCAAAATCAATTGCGTGGGATATATCAGTGTCGAAATTATTAACGGAGACACTCACTCAGAGAAAGGTTCAGATACAGTGTAAAGAACATCAGACATACACAATACTCTCAGATCGAAAAATCAATTATTTGTGATACATAAATATTATTAGTCATCTGAGAATCGAACCCAGGACCCGAGACTCATCAGCCAGGAACACTAACCACTACACCACGCGGCTTTCAGCTCATGTCAAAACATTAATCAACTGTGTGTACGTCGACCGTAATTTAATAATAAAGAGATTTTCTTATGAATACATACGAACTTTATTATTTAAATGAAGCTAAGTTTCTTTTATATAATCAATGGGTGCAAATTGAAACCTCAACCGGAACGCCATTTAAGTTCTCTATGCCAGCGTATTTCATCTCTGGTCAAATAAAACTTATTTAGATGCTGTTAGTGTGTATTACTTGCTGGGGTATGCCTGGTTTGGCATGAGCACAAATAAGCGCTTAGTTGTAAGGGTAAAGAATATTTAATTGTATTATTAATACAGATAGCACTAAAAGGATATAATTATAAGCGTCCTGTGCTCTACGTAAGAAAATAAATACATTTTAAGGAGGTACGTAACATAAACTGGTTAGGTAAGATTTACTTTCGCTGATTCACTTTAAGAATATGACTTTTAAATACATATGATTTGCATTAAAAACATAAATATATTACCTATAATGTCGCTATAGATATAAGTTGACATAATAAGAATTTCCTTTAATAAAAATTTCTTTTCATCGTTGTTAACAAGCTGAAATTACCAATATTTTTTCTCAGGCGATAATACAAATAAAGCGCTCGTTATAGCTAAATAAAGTTGCTGAAATAAGGTTGTCTAAGTTACTCGTGTTGAAACAACCTTCTGTCCGCTGTTAGACATAGGTCAAAGAAGTGAGTTGAAGTAGAATACGAGTTTATCTATATATCTTAATGTGTGTGTGTGTATTACACATGTCTTATCAAGATAATTAAGTCATACAAGGGGATGCTCTTTCTTATACCGCTAAGATGAGTTTCTTTGTACTTAAAGTAAGTATAGTATAATAAAAAATTGGGTTTGATGTCATTTTACACTCGTATATTTATGTAATGAAAATTGTGCAAACAAAAACGGAAAATAGCCTTCATTTAAGTCAATGCATACAAACACAAACTTAAAAATTTTATAAATGTAATGTTACAACACATTTATTGAATTCGTTATTTAATGGGTAAAAAAGTGACTTATCTATATGAATTTTTTGGTGGGGACTGTTTGCATTAGTTAGCTGAAAGCGTCTATCGAAAAAAAGAAAAGCTCAAATAAACTTCCCCACTTTGCGAAGTCGGAGTACTTAAATAGAAATAAAAAATACGCATCGAATCCTACATTTTTGATATCGGTTCAAAATTCATTAAAATTGTGATATTAAAGAAATGTATGAGAAAGTATTCAATAAACTGTATTTGATCATCTTGTGTTAGTTAAGTTCTTACGTATATTAGTAGATAGAGTTATATAATGAAGGGTTACTTAAAATGAAAATTTGTAAAAATCCCCAGTGTTTTACACTATTATTGTTATAAAATAGACTTTAGAATTTTACAGCGGCAAATCGTAAGTAAAAATTTTCTAGTCGCTAACATGAGTATAATAATTGTGGTGAGTGAAGGGAACCGAAGATACAGTTACTATCTAGGCGTTGTATTTCGTTCTTTAAAAGTGACAATGTATGCTCATCCTGAATGATTCTCTTGTTTGAATTGATCTTGTATGATTGGATGCCCTAAATACTTACCATCAGGTGCACCTCCGCTACCCTTACTATTATAAAAAAATCATTCATAATATACAGCACGATCTAACTGATACGTTTCATTTGCAGGTACTTTTATAATGTGTAGCTCTACGCGAACGAGTACGAGTGATATAGAAAAAAAGTAAATTTTATCAACTATATATCGGAAGTCGCGAAAGATTGTCTTGTACCAACTACTCCTTATACTGATAATGATGAAGATAAACCTAATGATATAATGTGGACAATAATTTTAATGAACTAATTAATTGAAATAAAATAATGAATGTAATAAAAAGTAAAAAAAAAATCTTTTAAATTTATATTTATTATTTTTTTTATTGTTCTATATTTATTTTATGTGATTATTTAAATTTACTTTACAAACGAACGCACCATCCGTTATTGGTTTGCCTGGTTCAGTTCTGGAAATTTTGATTTGAAAAATGAACTTCGTGATCGTCACTTTGGTCAATAATTATGAATTAAAGGAGGCTGATGATACTCAATCTACAGCCGATCTTTTGATGATAACATCAAAACAATATTGGTCCATTTGCGACAAATCGGCAAGGTTAAAAGCTTGATAGATTGGTGCCCCACAAACTTAACAATCGCTCAACAGGCACAGATATGAAAGAATTTTGAACCGAAATGTTACGTGCGACGAAAAGTGGATTCTGTTCGACAATCGAAAGCGCTCAGCAAGTTGGTTAGATCCTGGTTCAGCCCCAAAGCAATGCCCTAAACGAAAAATGACCTCTAGAAAGTTGATGGTCACTGTTTGGTGATCTGGTGCCGGTGTGATTCATCACAGTTTTTTACCAAATGGCATGAGCATAACTGCAGATGTGTACTGTGGAGAACAGAAGACAATGATGGAGAAGTTCTGCAACCAGTTTTGGTCAATCAGTCGGCCCCGCTGCTCCTACACGACAACACGCGACCCCATACTGCAACAAACAGTCTCAAAGCTGCAAGAGTTTGTTGGAAGCTCTCCCTTATCCACCGTACTCACCAGACCCACCGACTATTACTTTATCCAAAATTTGGACAACTTTTTAGAAAAAATTCAATTCCCGACAAAATGTCTTTGAAGAGTTTGTTCCTCCCGTCCAGGTGATTTTTACAAGAAGGGCATCAATAAACTACCACTGCGTTGGCAAAGATGTATCGATTACATGGGTTATGAGACACTTTGAATAACAGAAATAAAAAAGTTTGAACAAAATACTTTGACTTATTACATACAAAACGGCAATTTAATAAGTAGACCTATTACTATTAATAATCTAAGTTAAGAGGAAATACACGTAAGTAATTAAATAAAAATGTAGCAAATATTTTTCGTTTATTGTTTAAAATGTTGCGAAATTATATCTGCTGAATTAAATATACTAACTTAAATTTAAATCGACTTTGTGGGTATTTAGCGAAGCGAAAAATTTATAAAGAGCTTTGGCCGTTTAAAGCCAATTAACAAAAAGGCGTACATTTCGCTTACTTTGTAGTTAAATATTGCTGGATATTCTTCTATCCCACTCTGACTGTACAAGTTCTTCAATTTGCTTCTGTTTCCTACACATTACAATATGCGGAAAACGGTATGAATTGTACATATATATTTACAATTACCTAACCATCATGTTATAATAATGAACGATTGCTTGTTTTTCTAAGTAAAATAAAAAAATCTTAAATATGAGAGGGCATAATAATATCGACACAAAAATCTAATTTTGCATGAAAAGTAGCTAATAATAAAATTAACGTGTTGTTGTACTAAGTACCAGCTTCTGTTGTTGCACGAATGGGCCAGCTCGACCGGGGAAGTACCACCGTCTCACAGAACACAATTTTTCCCCAGGACTTTTAGTTTTGGAGAATCCCTTACTGGACGTCTACTCAGGCTACCCTATGCATCCTGAGCGTGTACGCTCATACGTGTATAGTGTACCTACATAAGCGATTAGTGATTATGTTTATAGGTGATTAGTGCATTCGCGATTAGTCTGGACGTAGCGAAGGATTTCGATCGGGTTTGGCACAGAGCGCTTCTTTCGAAGCTTCCATCCTATGGGCTTCCCGAGAAATTATGCAAGTGGGTTGGTGACCTCTTGGTTTTCTCACGAGCCATAGCATCAAGGTCGTAGTCGACGGTGCATGCTCTGACACCAAACCAGTGTATGCTGGTGTTCCACAAGGCTGTGTGCTATCTGCTACCTTGTTTCTACGGCATATCAATGACGTGTTGCAAATTAATAACATTCATTGCAGATGACAGCACAGGGGATGCGTTATACACTGGCCGTGCACATATTTCTCGAGAAAACGTCAATCAGTGCCAGAACAAACTTGTGTTCATTTTGACCTGTAGTCAAGTCTTTGTTTTGCAAAGATGAAAATGAACACAAGTTTGTTTTTTGCAAAGTTTCAGATTGGGGCCGACAAAATTTAGTCCAATTTAACCTCACGAGGACTTAAGTTTGCGCTTTTACCGCTAAAAAGATTCTCTTTGTTGCATCTCTCTCTTTCGCCATTCAGACATTTTGGGGCTCTTGCCGTAGCTCTTGATATCTTTAAGGCTATCGACAAGGTCTGGCACGCAAGTCTCATTGGCAAGCTTCCGGCATACGGTATTGCTCCCGGGCTTTGCTCTTGGATCGAAGATTTCCTGAGGAACAGATCGATTCGGGTTGTCGTTAATGGCGCCTCGTCCGATCTCCTTAGTATTAATCCCTCAGGGGTCTGTGCACTTTTTTTCCTGGGCATCACCAACCTGTTGATAATACCCGGTATCTTTGGGTATGCAGATGACAGCACAGTCTCGGTGAGATACTTGTCCGATGCGTCTGGTGAAAGTCTGGATCAAAAGCCCAGTCTTTCAGGGAGTCGATGATTGAGAGGGTGAACTCGACTCCGGATGCTGTTTCCCAATAGGGTGATGCCAATTTGGTCGAGTTCGACCCCTCTAAAACACAGGCTTGTATTTTTTCGGCGAAACGAAGTCCATTGCAACTATCTCCGACTTTCCGGAATGTCCCCGTTCCGATTAAAGACCGTCTTGAGCTCTTAGGTCTAGGTATATTATTAAGTCTACCTCTCTTCCAATCTAAATTTTGTCATTACATCGAATCCATAGCAAACACTACTAACAATAAACTTGGTATCCTCTCCAGGGTGAGACGGTACTTCACCTCGGAGCAGCTCTTAAATCTTTACAGAGCTCAAGTTCGCTCCTCTTCCATGGAATACTGTTCCCATCTATGGGATGGGTCTGCTAGATATCAGCTGGATGCTTTGGACATGTCGGAGCGCCGAATGAAGAGGATCACAGGCTGTGACTCAATCGTGGAGGCAAATCTTCTGAGCCTCGAACACCGTAGACGAGTGGCCTGCCTCTCGGTTTTTTATCGGTTACATTTCGGTGAGTGTACGGACGTTTTGCATAACCTGATACCCCCTTTCCCTTTCCGGCGACGTTCAGTTCCGCGGTTACATGGAGGTAAGGCCAAATTAGCCTCTAAAAAACTGGGCGTGCTTAATAGAGCGAGACAGTATTTCATGTCGGCCCACTGTTTGCAACTTTACAAAGCGCAAGTTCGGCCTCACATGGAATATTGTTCTCAACTTTGGGCCGGAGCACCCTAGCACCAGCTTCATTAACAAATTATCTATCATCTTATCGATCATTTGTATACTTTAGATTTTCCACTATTTAATTAATTATTATTTGTTTATACTGCGGTTACGTTGTGAATTCTGTTGAAGTTGTATTTTTTATGGTAAGTAAAAAAGTGTTGGATATTATATAAATCATCATTAAAACTTTCAGCAGATTTGCCACTTTGCTATATAATAAAAATCATACTTACACAGATCCATCATGGGGCTTCGCTTCTTTTTCTCTTTCTTCTTCTTTTATGAGTATAAAATACTTGATAATTGTATTCAAAAACGAAGCTAGACGTAACTTTATCCCTTCAAAACACACAAAAAAACTCATCATCAAAGATTTTTTAAGTCACATGACCATCATTAAATAGGTCACTTATTTTCAATATGTCAAACAATTTCAAAATTGAACAAACCTATTTTATCTTTATTGTACTAATAGCTTTGTTAAAGTAAGAGCAAATCTTGTTTAGAACCAATTCAACCTGAACACAAAGTTATTTGCGGTAAAGCAATTTGCTGGTCTAATATGTACAAGGAATTTATCGTATTTATTTTCTTACCATAATCAAACAATGTTTCTTGTGAAAATAGTTCTTAAACATTCCTAAACATCATTAATTTATTAAATCTGCAGTCTGATACGACAGTAGTGAAGATAAAAATACATGCTATCTAAAATCTCGATATCTATATTATGCTATTTCAACAATACAACATTTTATAGTATTTAGAATAACTATAAATATTTTTATATTGCACCATGCATTAAAAAAATTAAATAAAAATAATATATGCTATAGAAATGCTAAAAGCTGTACAACCATTTTTAATAATCCCTTGCTCACAGTATCTCGAGGTCTTTCAGTGCTATATCGGTCTTAGAAACTAATTTTAATAATCACGATGTACCACCCAGCCATCTATATCGAAATTAGGAAGCTTCCTAATTTGAACGGCCTAACAAATCATTTTTGCTAGTAGTCGTTGTTCTTTTGCATGATTCATCAAATCTGATATAATGCCCTAACATTAATCCCAACCCAATCTAAAGTATTAACATCAGACATCATCATACGCAGACTTCTTATACGATGTTTCAAGTTGACCATAATATTATGTTACACGAGTTACTATTGTTAGGTTAAGTTTAATTCTATGAATAGTAGTCATTATACTTTCTACTATTTTACATTGTTTGGTTTATTGAAAACAAAAATGGCCGAGCCAAGATGGCAGAAGCAGAGGCAAGATTGGGGAATCATTTACGTGGATCTTCAAAATTACTTCGATTAGCATTCGTAAAACTGCAACTGATAACTTGTGTATCGTTACTACTACCGTAAAAATGTAGTGCTAGTGTAAATTTATGCCAATAAAAGTGACAAATTCGTAAAAATTATCCACACACTATCCACCGAACCCGAGCTGCGAAGCATGGTCAAATATAGTTCCCCCAGTTGGAAACTTTACGGATGTGATTAATTATTAGCACAGTGTAAATTTTTATATTTAAGAAATTATATATTATATTTAGGACTTTTCTGATATGACTCCAACCTTCACAACGTCAACAATCTAAATTAATGAAATCTGGGACTTTCAAGAGACTTTTCTAAGATTTTTTAGGATTGAAACCCATGAAATTGGAAAATAACTGTGAAATTTAGGTGGTAAAATGATAATGTAATGTATGGACTTGTATAATATCATGTCTTAGTCTACATGTTTAGGTATACTTTCTTAATACCGATTGGGGGCGGGTTTGTAGTATTAATTTTGTCAACAATTTTCCTACAGTAATCGCATATATCTGCCGTTGGTGATTGACCTCTCTGTATTTTACACTGACACGACGGAGGGTGTTGATTAACATTTAGGTGTTATAGGCTTGTCACGTCTTAGTTCTTCGGTGCATGTGCATGAGTTTTTTAGTACTGGCATCTTGGTAGATTAATATTATAATGTGCTGCTCTGTATTAATAGCAAAAACATTTTACTGAAGCTTTCCTTAGTGAATATGTTATCCTATTAAAACAAGCCTAAAAGAACTAATTGCTATAAAACGCAACGTAAACAACGGTCCTAACTAAAAGTACACCCCATATTCCGCCTTAGTAAGAATTAATAATGCAGTTGTGTTGTCAACCCTGATTAGTGGTCAGGGAGATAATCATAGGTCAGATGGAGTGTCTGACCACTAATAATGTGTCAGGTTTCATTCAATTATTAAAATTAGCTACATAGTATCTCTCCAGATGTAACGTGCTTAAAATGTATACTTCATCCTTATAATTCACTTTCGTAGTGTTTATAATATTTACCTGCGCATTGTGCGTCTTGGCTATTCCCAGCCGAGGAGATGTATTCAAAAGCAGTGTATTAAAAAATACGTTACGTTTTTACTAAAGAGATATATAATTGATTTTATTACAAATATCGCTCTTGATTTGTAATAGGCGTAAATATTAATCAAGAGATAATATAATGTCGGTATGTCTACATTACCATGAATATTTTTATGTAGGTAATTTACAACAATGACATGACATTCTACATATTAGTAATGTTTAGTACATTGTAACAAAGACTTCCCCCATGCCATAAATTATTTGTAAATACCAAAAGTAATCTGCCTGATACATTTTATAGCTCTCACGTGGCTCACAAAAAGGAAATGAATGTATTGTACATAATAGGTACAAACAGAGCATCCGCTGTAACTCAATTTTATTTCTCACATTAACAAATCTGTACTTAAATTATGGAACACCTTCCTTCGTGTTATTTTATACTTTGTTAATAAGGTCTCTTTTAAGATATATCTATAGCCTACTGACATATTTTCACATACCACAAACCCATTTTCTCTCATAAGTATTTATTCTTCTAGAATTAAGCGATTTGGTAACGGCGATGTGAATATTTCTACTTGATTTTTCAGTTAAAATAATGCGCCACGTCTGTGTATATTTTAGTTGCCAAACAATATACTATTTTGTATCGAATCATTTAACCAAGTTTTAGTGACAACGATTTTGTCGTAGCTGCCGATGCTATTTTAATGTCTTTTAGTTTTCAATCCTAGGGGATTGAAGAATTAGGATTCTTAATGGTATATGTTGAATTTTGTACCAATGTTAAAGATATGTTATAAGACTAATCAAGATTACAGATTGTTAAGGGAGTCGTAACTTTTGATTTATTTCGGAGAGGTCTGGTTTTGGTTTGGAGGAGGTTTGCCAATTATCAAGCTATTAAAACTAGAACGTTCGTCAAAATACGCCTGATCATAGTATATATATATATATATAATATATCCTTTATCTTGTTCAATCTTCCTTGTTTTAGCACGTAACGTTTTAAACTATGGAGGTTTAACACAAAACGTTTGGAAGATTTAATATAAAACCTGGTGACTTGTAACCGCCATAGCCGAAGTGTGGTGTATTAAATGTATTATTGGGTTCGAGACGATTTGATTAGATGTTGCTCCTAAGATGTCATCCCTGGATGTTTGATGGATTATGATTTAATGATTCCACGATGTAGATTATTAACTGCATTCACTTTTACTCACTTCATATTAGTCTCACGGGTATGTTGTTCCAGTAGTTTCGTCCTTGTTGAAAATTCGTAAACAGTATTGTGTAGTGATGTGATTATCTTGGAAAGTGATTTAATGATGTCTGAAGATTACCTTTACTCCAATTTTAAACCAACGTAATCTGCACTAAGCTATTCCATTGCCAATCTCGTTTTATGCTCTCGTAATGTAGCTAATTCACTATTTTATATACTTGAACTGAAGGAAAAAATATGTATAAATCAACTTATTTTGTCATACTGGCTAAAGAATAATAGGAGTATAATTAATTAATAATTATATAGAGAAATAGTTGGCTTTCAATATTTTATCAGAAGTATGCGCAGTGAATCATCAGAGGTAAGTGTGATTCTTAGATAAAGATATCTACCTGCATCCTACATAAATACGCAGTTACGCCTTTGAAAACAAAGATCGAATGCTTCGTTATCAAAAATGAAGTTAAATAAGTATAAAAAAAATATAATTATACAATAAACAAAGATATTTATAGATTTTCCGTTTTCTTTAATAATGAATGGTCCCAAATACGTACAAAGTTCCATTAAATTTACAATTCGGAAAATGTTGTTTTATTACATCTACAAAGTAATTCCTAAACTTTAATTAGATGTCTGCCACAAGATCCTTTTGTGGATTGGCTTTCGTTTTGATTGAATTTCTGCCTAATTATATTATTATTCATTAATCATATTTATAAAGAAAAGTTCCTTTGATATATAGGTATATATATATAAATTCAAAAATAATCGTCATGTATTCTTTTAAGGGGGCTGCCCTTGTTTGAACTAGTTCTCAGTTCATCGTAGCCAGGATTTCTTTGTTCAACCGACGCCCCTTCTTCCTGCAACTTTTCCCATCGTAATGAGTTGCACGAGTATAAATCTCTCGTGCCCGAGCACGTGTCCAGTTAATGGCCAGTATACGCTATATATCTCAATGCTTCTGACGTGATCGTGACGTTTTCTATTATTTTATTTTATTTTATTAGTTTCACCAAACAGCTTAAAACTAAATACATAATTACAAATGAGAATAATAAGTTCAAGAAGCAAGGTTTTAAACCGAAGTAGGTGTACACGGCATGACTATGTAAAACAACTATGAAAAAAGGAACAAAGTGCAGATTAAGTAATTAAAAATTAAAGTTTTAACGGTTATATTTTTGGGGTTTAGGAAAAAATAGGAAAATAAAGGGAAGAGGACAAACACACAGTTATTGCAATACTTTTGAGACATCGACAAAGACTGCATATTTAGGATTGAATATATCTAGGTCTGTCGATATACTGTTATAAAGACGTTTCATTCTAACAAAAGGATTATAATAGGAAATATTGTTTTTTTAGGTACTATAGTCATTCAGGTATTATAACCCATTCCCTTACATCAGAACAGATGTGTGGACCAGACGTAGTAATCGAATGCGCAAAGAGATCTTAAGCACAAATCTTCTTAAGGGAAGGCGTCGTGCGGCTCTGCAAAGCTACCAAAAACTCGCTACACATCAGCAGCGCACGTCAGCAGCCTTTAGAGGAAGCTTCAGATATGCAGCGGCAAAGTGTTGGAATAATATTCCACCAACGATTAGAGTTTTAAAAGTCAACGGCACATTCAAAAAATTTAAAGAGTTTCTACTTAATATCAAAGAAGAATAATGTTCCGCTGTGTTGGCCAGAATAAAATTATTTTTAGTTTTAAATTCAATAATATTGTATATATATTTTTACTATACGAATTGTAAGCTTAAAGAATGTTTAATTATATTGTTTGTTATTTATTAGAATTATGCATCTGTTGTATTTACAACTTTATTTGTTTTAGTTATTTTAGAATCTATTTCAATACGTTATGAACCAATTTATAATTTGTCATAGGCAGATAAGAAGTCATTTAATAGGTGTCAGCAGAATACTAGCGTTGCCAACACAATGCTGAGCTGAAACCCTATCGATCCGGCATCGCAATATTTTAGAGTATATTTTAGATTATAAGTACGAGTATATGTTTAATTTATAAGATACACCTTTATTTTATTTTATTAGTTTCACCAAACAGCTTAAAACTAAATACATAATTACAAATGAGAATAATAAGTTCAAGAAGCAAGGTTTTAAACCGAAGTAGGTGTACACGGCATGACTATGTAAAACAACTATGAAAAAAGGAACAAAGTGCAGATTAAGTAATTAAAATTAAAGTTTTAACGGTTATATTTTTGGGGTTTAGGAAAAATAGGAAAATAAAGGGAAGAGGACAAACACACAGTTATTGCAATACTTTTGAGACATCGACAAAGACTGCATATTTAAGATTGAATATATCTAGGTCTGTCGATATACTGTTATAAAGACGTTTCATTCTAACAAAAGGATTATAATAGGAAATATTGTTTTATTAGGTACTATAGTCATTCAGGTATTATAACCCATTCCCTTACATCTGAACAGATGTGTGGACCAGACGTAGTAATCGAATGCGCAAAGAGATCTTAAGCACAAATCTTCTTAAGGGAAGGCGTCGTGCGGCTCTGCAAAGCTACCAAAAACTCGCTACACATAAGCACACGTCAGCAGCCTTTAGAGGAAGCTTCAGATATGCAGCGGCAAAGTGTTGGAATAATATTCCACCAACGATTAGAGTTTTAAAAGTCAACGGCACATTCCAAAAAAAATTAAAAGAGTTTCTACTTAATATCCAAAAGGAAGAATAATGTTCCGCTGTGTTGGCCAGAATAAAATTATTTTTTAGTTTTAAATTCAATAATATTGTATATATATTTTTTACTATACGAATTGTAGGCTTAAAGAATGTTTAATTATATTGTTTGTTATTTATTAGAATTATGCATCTGTTGTATTTACAACTTTATTTGTTTTAGTTATTTTAGAATCTATTTCAATACGTTATGAACCAATTTATAATTTGTCATAGGCAGATAAGAAGTCATTTAATAGGTGTCAGCAGAATACTAGCGTTGCCAACACAATGCTGAGCTGAAACCCTATCGATCCGGCATCGCAATATTTTAGAGTATATTTTAGATTATAAGTACGAGTATATGTTTAATTTATAAGATACACCTTTATTTTATTTTTTCTACGTACCTTTAAGTTGTTACCTGTTATTGTTACCCATGTACCTTTGCAATTTGAATTAAACTAGTTATTTATTTATTTTATTTATCTAAGTATTTTTTTCATTTTGGAAAAGCTGCTTCGAGCGGCTTCGATTCGAACCTTTATCGCCCGATCCCTGCTCCAGGTTTCATTAATCCACGTGCCACAATATTTATATTTGATAGTTAAATCATCAAAATTATGTCTAGACGTGATGACGGACTTCGTCTTTAATATTATTATATTCCCTACACTTATTTACTCGGCCGATGGCCGCTTCCACTATTATTGAGTACAATTTTAATAGCGTAGGAAATAGGATACAGCCCTGTCGATCTCCTCTCTGTATATCGAAGTATTCAATATCCTCATTGTCAACTCGAAAGAGAAACACATTGGTTCCGATACAAATTCTGGATGACACGTATGTATGTCCTTTTCATTTCAGTCGATATTATGTAATATTACAACCATGAGATCATGTAACACTCGATCAACATCCTTTTCGTTATCGAGAAAGTAAAGGAAAATATCTTCTCTAGAAAACATTATATTACAGATAAAAATGCAGAGGTATTTTTGCATTAGAAAGTGTATTGCAAATAGAGCATTACTTATGCTCACTCCTGTTCGAAAACCGAATTGGCTATCTGCGAGCTGATTGTCACATTTAGCGCTTATGCGTTCATAAATTATGTTCCGAAATAGTATTTGTCTCATGAGGCTAAATGTTCGAAACTCTTCTTCACACTTTTTGCATTAACTTTCTTGGGGACGGTTGTACAACCATCGGTACGAGGAGAGTAAGCTTGGGTAATATTAAGTATACTGTGTTGCTATTCGAAGCAGCAAGTTCTCATTTGATTTGGGTACAAAGCTAGTAGATGTGTTTTGTTTCTATGATTACTCCCAAATCATATAGGGTGGAGGATTTTCAGAGCCTGCGTAATACATGGTATAATCGTAATCTACTTAGTATTTTCTATTGGCAGCCCATTTTGCATTCAAATTAATCCCAAGATGTAAATTTTAGAACGTTTCGTTTCTTTGCACACATTGCAATTTTTTTCTGGACTCTGCAAACTTCTTATATTCCACGTTCACAATTTCATTTTCTGTGTTTTTCACCTAGAGTTTCTTAACATCCCTGTCCCACTTAAGGGACGCCAGGAACTCGGAGCCATCTTTTTTTTTACCTTTTTCTTAATACTTAATCGACGACTAGGGAAAATATAGGGCTGTGGTCTCCCGTTACCTATTGCTTAAGACATTTTAGTAGTTTTTTTGCCTAAAGTATCTCCCGCTGCTTGCTTCTTCTAACCGGGATTCCGTTCAGCTATGGTTTTATTACTATTGATCGGTCTTCAGAGCTTCGTCTGTTGGTCTAGTCTGGCAGGAGGAGCACAAAATGATTTTACCGTTCACCCTTTAACCCCCAACTGGATATCGCAATGTAAATTATTTTCGAAACTTTTCTTATGCTTATATAAGAAATATACACTTATATAGAAAATATAAGATATACCTATATAAACGTGTTGTTGTGTGTCTTTTTGTTTCTAAGATATTCCAGGCACACGACTATCAAAAAGTGTCATGAAAAATACTTTATCGCGATTACGTTCCTGTAATCTTTATGTTTGGAACTTTTATTTATAAATTATTCACATTACGTAAAAATACAACTCAAATAAAAGTCTTTCTCCTAAATTTCGCCGTATATGGAACCATATAAATACTTAAAATGATACAAAAAATCAGTATGTTTTGTTTTGTTTTATTAATTAACTAGGAAAACAAAGATTATATAGCATTGTTGCCTGGTTTAATCATATATTATTGTTGTTAGACTAATCAATAAACTTATTCATACACTGAGTGGTTAAACATTGAAAAGGAAAGGAAATCAAATAATGGACTCAGCTATTTTATTTTCTTTTGATTTCTTATTTCGTTTCGCGAAGATTCAGCACCATTACATGTGATAAAGTCCCAGTAATGGTACTGATTCTTCAAAGTTTATTTTACTATTTATGCAATTTTACCCACAAAATTTTTTCATCACGTATAATAACAAAGCGTTTATACTAAAGAGAAAGACATAATAATATGACTGTTTGTTTTAAGTTGTTCACAAATTACAAGTAAATTAAGTAACTCTAGGATTGTTTTAGTACTATTTATAAAAGTAATATATAGTTATCACAAAGTCACTAAAATTTGCACTGTCGCTAGAAGATAATTATTTACTTTAGAATATCATGCGAAATTAAGTGAAAATTTTATTTACTTTGAAGTTAATGGCATTTTCATTAACACACCCAGCTTCATAAGTGCAGTGTAAAATAGAAATGAATTCGTAATTATCAAATATTTAAATTGATGGAAGTCTTTCAGCGGGGTTAAACCACGCCGTCTTTTGTAAGGTCATTGTGAAGCGGAGGCCCAATTACAGGTAACGAACCATTTAATTTCAATTTTCAGAGATAACAATGCCACTGTAATCTTGAATCCTTGTTCAGAATGGACGAGGATGGCAGTCGAACTGTGTGCCCATTCGTCACCCTTAGTTGCATAAAAAACTCAATTAATAAAGTAATAATCTATGTAAGACTGACCTCACTGGTAAGGCCTTGATTACAGGTTTAATCATTTTTCAAACTATTAGAAAATAACACATATTTGAAAAAATGCGATTTAAAAATAAGACTTGGTTAGAATAAAACATTTATGTGAAACTTTATATGTGTAGACATATACAGATACGATTTCCGTTTCGGCGTCAGATTTAATACCTCAGGAAATGTTGTTAAGGAACGAAATTGCTTTACGTGGACTAACAGTACGAAACATGTTCTGGGACTGTAGCTGTCATTTATTACTTGTTCGTTTATGTAGTATTAGCTAATAATGGTGTAGACATTTAAATACTAGGATATTTATATTTACATTTTAATATTAGATACATATTAATAAGGATATATATAATATAATATTTATAAGATACATATTAGATACATAAACTAATGAATGTTCGGTCTCTCAGCTGGATCATGAATGTGTTAGCTCGACTGAAGAAGGACTTCCACGTCATAGAATATACGTCAAATAGTTGTCCAACAAAACACAAAAGCCTTATGCTGCTATTTTAAGCTGATTTTCCGTTAATTTCCAGTCGAGACTACCCACTCACGTTTAGAAGTGGGGGTAGCCGGGGACCCAATTAGAAGTGAGGAGGACCCAATTAGAATTTCGTATCAGTTTACAGGGGTGATAACGCGCACTTTGTTGAGGATATAGGCATGTAGACGTCATGGGTCGCAGTCTTCGCTTGTCATCACGGGAACTGTGTGCTAATTTCCCACACCCTAACATTAAAAAAATAAAAATAAAATTTTATATATTATTTTGTAATAAAACAAATAAAAATTATCTACGTTATTGTTTGTTTGAGTATACATTCTCTGCCAATTTACAAATAATCAGTTACATTACACAATTTTTTTTATTGTATTAAGGGTGAAAAACGAGTATACAGTTGACCTGATAGTAAATGATTCCCGCGGCCCAGGACAACCACATTCAGCCTCGATAAGGACTCATTATGCAGATTATTCTTATACATTATTATTAATCATATACAGTATGTATAAAGGTGGCCTTAATGCCTTAGGCATTCTCTACCAGTCAACGTTAGGGCAATGCATAGATGAAATGAGGCTTAAAGAACTTAGAACTTGTCGTAAAATACTATTATATTATATAAATAAACAATATATGCGTAATTATAAAATACATATATAACTAGACATATATAACAAATACAAATATATATACATATATATGATATGATATATATATAAATACATAATTATTTAATATTGAAATGATTCTGCCAATCTGTTGAGAAATTGCTCCCGAACTTTTACCTTAAACGCGTAACGATTTGTAGCCGCCCTGACTTCAGGAGGGAGAGCATTCCAGAGAAGAGCAGATGTGTTGTGCCTAAGATTTAATGCCTTGTCACCTGTAATAAGGGTAAAAATCAAGCCACTTAATGCGGTTTGGGGACAGTTTGGTTACTGTATTCGGTTAGCTCTAGGAAATTATTCGATTTTTTTCTGTTTGAAAATTTTGTACACACTATGTTTGATTGCTTTTGCAATAGATTGCTAGATAACTTTTTTCAGTGATTGGATAAGATTACCGTTTATTTAAAATTATAGTTAATTTTATACACGAACAATGAATTAATTTTTTTCTTATTTTACTCAATCTAATTAAACTATAATATTACAAACTTTTTCTACAATCGTACTGAACGATATAATATAACCAATACTACTTCTTTATTAAGGCTAGCTTATTATTTAAATAATGAAAAAATGCTTACACAAAAAATAAGCAATATCATTAATAGATATCGAATAAGAATAGATTGTAAATAATGTCCTCATTCCATTATTTCAATACAACTAAGGTAAAATAAACGAAATCGAATTTCTTTATCTAATCATTGAATACAGAAAGAAAATTAAAATTGACACAATTATTTTTGTAGGTTTAATGTTTCGAAAAAGGTAATAAATTGATAAAATTGTAATTTTAGATGAAACAATATTTGATCCTACACGTGTCTCATATCTAAATGGGACATCATCAGATGCATATCGATTATGATATGCATCTAATACCACGACGGATAACCGCTGAGTAGTGAAGTAAGGTAACAGCGACAGAGCGAGATTTTCTCCGTACAGGTTTCGTTATCGGGTTAGGTCCGCATGCAATCCCACCAGTTGCCACGTTTTACGAAAGAAGTTTTACCAGAACGAAATTACGACCCAGCACTCAAGCAAATGTGTGTGATTTCCAAGTTAGTGTTATGTTATAGCGACAGTCAACTGCAGTAAGCTCTGTCGGGTTTTATTCAAATGGGTAGAATAGAAATAAAAATAACAGGAAATGACTTCTACAATTATGAATAACGGCCAGAGTTAGAGAGTCCAAAAGCCACTGGTACAAACCAGAAGGATACAGACTTAATATATTATTTTCATATATTTAGTTAATTACTTCTGCTCAAAATCAATGGATTGAGTTATTCATGCCAGTTCGAATGTCAAAACAATATTTTTTATTGATCATATATATTATTTTAATTAAATCAATGACACGCCTAACTGTGTAGGAAAATGAAAATCGATTTATTGAACATCTTCCTATTTATGTATGTTTAGATAAATGGTTAAATCTGTTCTTTTTTCTGTATCTAGAACAAAATGTTAAGTATTACATATTATATATACGTACGCGTAAAACTTATTAGTTGAACACGATCTTGGCTAGGTAGAGTCATACTCCTTGAGTTCCAATGTTGACTACACACAGACTTTTACAGTATTTAACTGATGTTACACTTGAATCTAAACATTAAAGTCACACCTTCAATTTTATACTAATTTGCATTTAAAAAGCTCTTCGTAACTTCGTGGCTAAAGTGAGATTTACCCAAACACGACTTGAAAATTAATCGCTTGTATTAGAAATAATTTACATTTCCTGGAGTCAAAAACTTTATGGTCTTAAGTAGGTTAAAATCACCTCAAATATAAGTTATATTTAGATCATTTTAATGTTAATCGTAAACTTCACCCCTACGCCTACGCTTCGGAAGGTAAAGGCGAACGTAGGCGGCAGGGTGGCGTAGGCAAAAGTAAATATTTCTTCAAATAAAATATGTGTTGTAGATATGATTAATTTTTTGATAATTAAGTATTCATTATTACAACGTCACTTTCTATTCAAGTATACAGTTCACCTGAACATAAATATTTCGTATAATAAATAATATGCCGATCAGTTCTGAGTATGAAATGAAGATGCAAAAGAGTTATTGTCCCTAAGAAATTAAATACAATGACTAGTAATGAGATTACTATAGCAACTAAGTATTTTATCTTTCCCGTCAGGTGTTACTTCATCTGGTTCTATAGGCGAGAAGAAATGTGATTTTTATAGAAGTTAAGTGAAAAATATATATTTTCATAATTTTGGTTCATTATTATGAAATGTAGAATAACTAATTTTTTGCAACTAAATACATTATTTGCGTACATTTAAATATTTCCAGCACATAACGCAAATTTTGGAGTCAGTATAGAGCAAGCATTGCAAACAATTCAGTGCAATGAATTTCAGAAAATAAGGAGTAAATTAATCTCTTAGAACAGCGTTTATGTATGCAGAATTAACTAAGTGACTTAATTCGGTAAAATACATTTACATAAAGCAGTTAAAGCATATTTTGTAAAAAAAACAACTTAAAACCGTGCCCATAATAGTCATTATCGAAACATTTATTTTATATCAAGAGGACTAGATAAAGCAATTTTTTTGGTGATTGTATTATTTTTATTACTATAATTATTTTTCATATTAAATGATTGGATTATCTAAACTACCGTGTTTATTAATTTAAAGTTTATCCAATACTCTAAATAAAACCTCAATTATTAACATATGGAGACTTGGAGACAAGGGTACAGAATGTTTTCTAGCTAATTTTAAAATACAAAATAAAATTAATTCTGTATATTGTCTATATATAGTGGGTGATATTAACATATTTCTTTTAATTAAACTGTTCGAGCATGAATTTGAGTAAATTTTTAAATATTTCAGTTTAGAGCAAACAAAAATAAACTTTTCGAACGCAAGTGGGACGAAAAAAGGTAGGGAGAAAGCTAGAGAGCGAGGATTACGCTATATAAGTTGCGATAATCTTTTTGTCAAGGTTTATCAATTATATTAGTAATATATATATTGTTTTAGTTAGACTCGCAGTGCCTCTTGATATCTTATGATGAAAATTAGATTTTTGGGTATATATTGTATTGGTTATCTTCTTAAATAATTTTAAGCCAAAGAATCATTATTAAAAAACAATCTTGGTGACCACACAAGAGAGTTACATCGTATAGTTACTTTAGATAATAATATATAAATAATTCACTTTTATCATATACAAAATAATCACTTTTAGCATGTATAAAACGTATCATACTCTAAATTCAACTTTGAATAAAAACTATAGCTCGAGTACAACTAGAGCTCGAGCTGTGTCCGTTTTTGCAACGGTATAAGTTATGCGAATCAACGTTATACTTTATTGGTGGGAGCACTCGAATAGATATCGATTTTGCAAACCAAAAACCATAAAAAAAAAGTTAAAATAAATTCTAGTTTACTAAAATCAATGGTATGATCTATCATTAATATTACTGATAATTTACTTTTTTACACAGCAAATAAGATGATAACATTACTGAACAATGCATATGAACACGTTGAATTTGACGTATGGAAGAAAGTGTAAAATAATATTTACCTATAATAATATGTGAACAACTAATCTACAGGACTACTCTAGCGACATCAAATCTAAATATGGCGTCGACGATGATTTGGGTTGTGCAATTTTGTAATGATAAAAACGAATCCTTTTGCCTGATTTCATAATAATAAAAGGTAAAAACTTTACAAATATCAACAATAATTAGTAATTATGATCGATTCATTACTTCGCCTCAGCACGTAACTCTGACGGCTGTTATAAGATTAGAGTTAAATGAAGTATAAAAACACTTTCCACAGGTCGGAAGGTACGTATATAAACAAATTAAATGAGTTTTTTAAATTTCTAAGTGGCCTTTAAAACAGGTGTAAGCTCTTTTTCTTTCGATTTGGAAATTCCGCTGGTGACAGCTGATTCCACAGAGTAGTTGTGCGTAACAGAAAATTTCGCATAAAGCTCACAGTGGTGGATTACCAAGCATCGGGATGATGAGGTTGAAATTTTGAATGACGTGGTGTACGATGTTTTAACTCAGCGGCTCGCTCGAATCAATCCGTCCAAACAACTCCTCAGAACATGTATCTTGATTCTTACATATTTTTTTTTCTATTTCTAATAGTGTGCAATTTTCAGACTAGCGATATAGATCTTTCAGCGAGTCTATGATACCTATTCACTTAACATAAGTTGATTAAAAGCTTCAACGGAAAATTAAAATAAAGCTATTTATATGTTTGTTTTAATAGGACACTTTAAATTAGAAACTTCAGAAATTATTTCATGAAGCATACATTCAAGTAAATTATTTTATTTATAAGTAAATCTTTAATAAACAAGTCGCACTGTAAAAAGACGCAATTTAGATAATGTCAAATATTCTCTGCTAAATTTCAGGCTAAGTTAGTTCAGAGTCCATGTCTAACGCAGTGTACTTCGTGTAAATATTCGTGTACATATACCCATAATGCGAACATATGAACTCATTAACTAAAATCCTTTAATTATAAGACGAAACTGAAAATATTTATATTTAACTTCTATAATCTAGTTAATATATTAATTGAAAAGGTTAGCAATATTACTATATGATTATACACAAAATAAAATAAAAACAAATCACTATATGAAAAAAAAACAATCTTACCAAATAGATACGACAAGGCGGTCTTATCGCTAAAGAGCAATCTGTCCCAGACAACCTTTAGACTAAGGAATAATTGAGTTAAGAGACAGTGGGTGGTGTGTCTATAATAAACTATTAAACTTATACCAAAATTAACTAAACCAATATATTGGTTATATAATAATAAAACAGTACACTATTATATACAAAATAAATAAGTATAATGGACATAAATAAACTTACAGAGGTAGAGCTACATTGCAGTTTGTTTCTAACTGCAGAACGAATGGGTCAGCTCGACCGGGGTAGATCCTCGCCGTCACCGAATACTAGCGTGAAATAGCAGCATAATGCTGTTTTTCGTCTGGTGAGTGTAAGGATCCGGAGACCTTTATTACTGGTGACGAGGTATTCCATCTCAATCCTCAAGGGTGACAACGCATCTGCATTATGATTCCTCATCAAAGATGAATGTAGAAGTGAGTGGCCGCAGGAATCACTTAGTACAAGGTGTACTGTGCGGTGTTTGTAACTCTGAATGTAATTAAAAAAAAACTTAATATATATAAAATACATATTACTATTACAAATTACATTATTATAAAATAGCTAGGTATCAAAGTTTAATATTTAAAAAAAAAAGGAATAAGAAAATTACTGTGTATTATTCCAAGGTAAAATTGAATAAAAATATATAGCTCTTCTTCAATTAAAACTGCTGACTTTAATCTTGCGCATTCTTCGATCTGCTGCTTTTAAAATTAAATTGGAATTTGAAGAGTCTTCTTAATAATCTCAAATAATCTCGTAATCTCAAACTAATGCTTTTAAATAAATGCATTGTATGATTGCGATAGTTAGAAGCGTATATTTTATAAGAATACCTCATCATTTTGAATAGAGAATATCAGATCGAGACTGCATTATATCGTATATGCACATATTAGACAGTGCTTTTATTAGTGAAGCTATCCAGGGCATGTCTTGAATCTCTTATCCTTATGATATTATTGTTTTAGATTAATTACAATCTTTAAATTTGTTACATAGACATCCATGTAACAGTGGTAGAGCTATATTGCAGTTTGTATATAGCTGCAGAATGAATGGGTTGGCCACGCCCTCACAGAATACTAGCGTAAAATAGCATCATAATGCTACCTTATTTCTCTTCTAAAACGAGGAGACTTAAGCGTACCGTTGTATAACTATTTTAGTTTTATTTATTTGTCTTAGTTACACATGAATATTACTTATCATTTATTTTTTATGTGAATAATCATTGTTTCTTCTTTATATTCAAACCATTGTTTTGTTCATATTTATTAGAGATCTATAAAATGCAATTGAATTAGGTAGAAAATAAGGCTTCTATATGAACCTGATGCTATCGATGCTTTTCACATATATATATATATATATATATATATAAATATATACATACACAAAATATTATTTAACCATCTGAATCCATCGACTTCCTGTCAACTTACACAGCGAAGTGAAGAGACAATTTAGTTTAGCCTAGTTTCTAGCACAGCTGTGAGTCTAGCGATCCGGAGACCTGATAACTGGCAATGAAGCATTCCAACTCATTCCTTAAGGTGGACTGAGCTCATTTGTCACGTTATAAAAACACCTTTTTGATGAATTGAATTTGCGACAAATTTTAATGTTTAATAAATAAAAATATAAATTTACATTATGCGTATTGCGAACCAATAAATCGTAAGATGTAATTTAAATTAATTTAAAGGTAAATTACTTCTCGCACACGCTGACGCTACACGTAGAACTAATAATTAATTACATTTGGGTAAACAATACTTCTTAACATCTGGTGCAGGTAACTTAATTAAATCTTTAACTTGGACAATAATGTTGTTGTATAGATATTTATGCAACTTACCATTGGTATAAACATAGTCACATAATATTAAGATTTAACTATCAAATTTTCATTACTCGGGAGCGAAGAATTTACGACCATAACATCTAACAAAAAATATTTAATTTACATATTAAATATTATATAAATGAAAATAAACATCTTTTGTTAGAGATAGCCATTTTCTCACATTTTAGTGCTTTCTATTACTCTTGTACTGTTGATATACTCGTAGATGTCATGTGATTCAGCGTGCTGTACACTAAGTTTCTGAGACGATATTGGGCGTTATTCCCACATTCCCCTAACAATGCTCAATGGAATAAATGTTTAGGTCACGTAGCGTAATTGGAGTGGGGTGTCGTCAACTCACACATCGCTCTAGGATTTGGAGACTCTTAGCTTTCCATCGTGTTTATAAAACAAAGCATTAATTTTGATTCATGCCATGAACTTTGACCAATAAATACTTAAGTATAAAATTCACAACAAAAAAACAATAAATTTCAAGCACTCATTACATATTGTTGTCTTGCTATATGATAATCGTTTATTATTTAACAAACATTGGGAGGTCTTAATGGTTCTAAATGGTTAAAGCGATAAATTACTTTTAGATGGTAAGTAAGAGATAGAGGTAACCCCACAGCTTAGGAGATGGACTAAATTAAAGTGTTAACAAGAGTCTTTAAAGCAGTTTGCCATCAATAAAAGAAAAACAAGAATAATTTAAAAATTTCAGATTAAATTAGTTTTACAGAATATAACACGAAGTGGTTAAAAAGGAAAATCCACATAAACTATAACTTTTTTCGGCTTAAAACTTATGTAGTACTTTGTAGGCATACTTTACAAAAAAAAGTTGAAGTGTGATTCTGTAGAAATAAGTAACATTTTGTTGGTAATTCCTTCACCGTTCAGACTACACTATAAGAAGAGCTCCGAATAAGCTCTATTTTAAAAGCTGCTACGAGATTTGTCTTTGCGTAAACGTAAAGTTAGTCTTGTTGTTGTTTACTCCATGTTTAATTTGTTTTTTTTTCTATTGTGTTGTCGTTGTTTGTTATATGTTTAATTGTGTATTTATGTTTATGTAATTATATCATGTATTGCTATAAGTAAATATATTTATATAAATATATGCACCCCACCTAACACAATTTCGCTACGGCTTGACTAACAGAAAATGTCTTAAGGTATTCCTTTTTTTGGTATCCTTTAGTAAGGTTTGAACAATAAAGTTTAAATAAATAAAACAATGAAAATGAATGTTTCACATAGATACTATGGAATCCGGTAATTCCGTTGCTGCAGTGTTTCAGTGCATCGTCAGACGAAGCTCTAGCGACTTTAGATGACAGCACTCTAGGATGATATCTAAAGCTCATATAACCTAAGCCACGTGATGCTTCCTACGAACTTCAGGTAAGATAGGGATAAAATGTCGGTAGAGTCACGCAAAGATCCATTACGGTATATTAAAATATATTTTGATGAAAATATCTGATTAGGCATAAAGTCCGTCCGCATCTATCTCCAACCACATAATAAATAAAATTCGATGTTTGTTATGTTCTTTTTAAATATATTTTTAAAGCGATAACTAATAATATATAACTAATTTTTATTAACGCGTATTGGTCTATTTTTATCTTAGAGGTGACAATGTTTAAACTTGATTTATTGAAATTGCGTTATATTCAGTTCGCTTATTTATTTGTCCATACTATATTCAATCTATCTCATTTATCTACAGAAACACAGAAATTTTAAGATCAAATATTTAAAGGTTAAAATAAAAGAAATAATAATAAATAAAAAGTAATAAATAAAATGTACCTACCATAGTAAACATAATGTAGATGTATTGAAGAAATAACTCTGTGAAAACATAAACGTTATTTATGTTTTCACAGAGTTATTTCTAAGCACGCCGTATTAATCTTTAAACTACTCTCATGTAGTACACAAATATATAAAACATAACAAGCATGCAATTTGATGTTCAGCGATATATAATATAATATTATATACATATTTGTATTTATTTACGTATTGTTTTAATAAAATTACAATTCATATTATTTATTCTATTAGTGGTGCAGGTACGTTCATCTAGTTTAGTTCTAGTGCACAAAATGGTCGGTTCGTCATGGGAAGACCCTAAGTCTCACAGAATATCAACCTTTTTAAAAGGTCGACAAGGTCGCATTTGCGACTCCTCTGGTGTTGCGTATGTTCATGGGCGGCGGTAATCACCTACCATAAGGTGAAGGTGCTTGCTCGTTTGCCACCTATTTTATAAAAAAAAAAAACAGTAGCATAACCCAATTGAGTATCGGATTTAACCGATTCAGTCTTCAGTAGACTGCATATGCATTCTGAAACTTTATATTAAAACAGTGTGATCGACTGCAGACATCTTAGAGTATCGATATTTCAAGTTATCTTCTTTTACGGGGTTTTTATAGGTCCTTGTGTTTGCCCTACGTAAAACAGAACCCATTCACTATCAAACTTGTGCACACCTGCAACTTGTATAGCGATATTGCATTTAAGAGATGGTAAAAACTGACTAATCTTCTTTGGTAGGTAACAAAATGTTCGCAACAAAGGTAGAAGCTCCCTTCATTTAGATTTATCTCATCTTGTATGTGATTATTCTGACGTATCTTTAATACCCACACAGATACAGCCATCCGCTTGATTTTGGCTTCACTATGTAACTGGGGCGTAAGCGCGCTACACGAAGTTTGTTGTCATCTAAAGCTTGCTTGACATACCGTGGTGACCAGATGTTTCTTGTTCTAGATCCCTTGTTTTAGAGAACAAAGATTTTCCCACTGTAGCTAATTGTAATGTATGATGGTGAGATTCAAGAACGGATTTAAAAATACACCACTCAACCGTAACCCGTTCTGTTTAAGTATCTACGAGAATTTAAGTTCACCGACATACATAATTAGTGGGGCCAGACATTAGTCCGTATTGAGGGGTTAAAAATTCCTATAACATCATATAACATTACAGGTGTTTGGAAAGATTCTTCCGGTCACTTAGTAAATTATCATAAATATCAGTAGGTGTATAATAGAAGCCGATAAAAGCTTAACTTTCGTAATACCTTAGAGACTGTACCGACCGATCGCTGCGAAGAGCTTAAATTACAGACCGAAAGTCGAGGCTAGCAACCAGGATGGTTCATATGTCCTCATACGGGTTCTACTGGTAAAGTTCTTGAGGAGGATTAGAATTAGCTGTCAGACATACATTTGCTTCATCCAGAAAAGTGAGCGATTAGTATTGTTTGAGTGGTAGCTTTCTTTGAAAGTTTGAGCTAGTTTGTTTTCTAGAGAGAAACTTTCACTAGAATCCAGCCGCTCTAGTCTTGTACACCAATAAATCTCGGTCTTGGTCACACATAGGTACCTCTCTTTCACTTCCTCGATGGCTTTTCCAAACATACAAGTGCGAAGCATTGCCATTGTTTTCGTGTGTTTTTTTTTTCTAGAAATCCTTTTCTTTTGCTTGCCAATTTTTCGGTGGTTTGAGAGCTAATGCGTTGGCCTTGAAGATAATAATTTCTTGAAACTTTTAAAAACAGTGGGGACACAGTCGACTAGTCTAGCATCGACGTTATGCACCTAGCAATAAACTCTGGCCGGAAGCTGTTCTAAGTTGAAAGACAAGAAGCAAACATCTATTTTTACCTTAAAATAATATTAATAAAGCGACATGTGTTAATGTTAATTTTTATCTTATACAAAAAGCGTTAAATATGCGACATTTTTTGTGATATTAATTGAAATGAAGGAATTTGAGATGAAAAATATTATATTCACAGTCCCACCGACGATTTTATTACTTCCTTTACATCTTTAATATGGAAATAAATTACGAACAGACGTAATTCTTTCCAACGCAAAGACCCTGTAACTTATCACATTATGCTTTTTATGGTTGTAAAATGAATGAAATTATAATTTTTGATATACTTTTTTGTACTTTAACCTGATCACTAGACTATATTTAAATACATATATGCACAGGGGATCTCCATCTCTCTTACTATCCAGGCAAGCTGTGGCATTTAGCACCAGGTTTCCTGGTTCGTAATATCCACTACTCTACCTTGGCTGCAGAAGGCAGGAAAAAAAGCAAGGAACCCCGATTACATCTAGATTGTCAGATTTGCTGACGAAAGTTAAGAAAAGTTGGAATACCTACGAGAAAATAGTCGCTACGTTGATCAGCAAATCAGGTACATCATAACAGTATCGCTTGAAAACCGAAATACAGTGACTGCATATAGCCACATTATCATTTACTTGCCCAGTCTTAGAAAAAGTTCGCGGAAAGCGTCCTCGCCGCAATGCCGTCATTCACTACGATAACGCCTCCTACGTATTTGCCTCAAATGTAGAACTGATTACGCATTAACTATACTCCCTTTTTTCTTTAATTACCAAAAATTAAAGAAAAGTTTAGAGGTTAGGTTTAGTTACGATTTACAAGTTCGGAAACAGTGGTGAATGCATTCCACAGTCACAATTTATTTATCAAAATCCAGAAACTTTCAGTAAGACCTAAGTACATTTACTAGTTATAAATTTTACTTAGCCATTTTACATTAATTGCTGACCAAACTGTTAGAGATATGTATATCTAATTTACTTTTTTATCTTCATTATGGTACCGTTAAAATACATAGCGATGACGAATGTATTATATTATACATACATATTCTATATTTAAATATACTTCTTCATCAATTTTAAACATTTAAAATTTAAACACACAAAAAGGTTACCTATTTTGAAAAGGTTATTTCTTTTATATTTCATTTTTGCTTACATAAAGGCCCTTTATATTCTTTACATATTCTGAATATTTCGACAACAGGGCCGGTTCAGTAACTGTTGTACAAAAATCATCAGAATAAAATTAAATAAAAATATTCCTCACAGCTTATAATAGCATTTTTATTGTAAGCTGTAAGGAATAATGGAGACGATATTATTATATTACGATAACATTTAGTGTTACAGACGAAGATCATATAATCATATAGTCATAATAAGTACATAATTGCAAATAGGTATCGTGTTACAAAACAGTACAAATATTTAACTTAACAAATATATAGACCAAAGTACCCAATATACATCGGGTTGTGTGGGATTGATTTGGATGGATTTCTACAAATAGCTTTGATTTCATGAATATTAAATAGGTAGAGCCAGCTCCCCTGGATAAGTATCACGCTCACTGAATGCATTCATATGATATGGGGACTGCTGTGCTTCATACGATCCCCTATTGTAGATACGAGGCATTTCAACTTGGTCTTCAGGATTGCCAGTTGACCTCCATGACAATAAAATCTATCACCATCAAAGATTCAAAATACGCATGCTCTCTCACTCTCGCTCATCACTCCTGGGGACTAAGATGTATTTTCGAATTACCTATAACTTGGTCGCCCTACGCCATACGTAGCACAACAGCTTTATGCTGATATTTGCCATTTTTTAAAAACCTTTATTATTCGTGTTTATAACGAACTTGAGATTCACAATACTCGTTTTATACTTTTCTTTTAATAAATTTATTATTTTTAGTATTCTTTCATGTTTTGAGGGATGACCGAAACATTAGCTCGAATCGCTATTACCGTTGATTAATTCCACATCGTAACTTCTGTATTTTTCTTTATTTGACAATCAAAGCTACATTTTGAGGATTGAATGAATAAGGCCTTCAATCCTCTTTCTTCACTAATCAATCCTTGAATGAGAATCGAAGTGAATGAGACGAGTGAGTGAAATGTAAAACGCCTTCAGCACAGGTGCAGTACACTTAGAGTAAATTAAAATTATACCAAGTATAAAAATAGTGAGTAATGTCACAAAATACATATATTAACTTAATTAAGTTTAATATTAATATAGAAATAAAATATTATGCACAACGTGTCAAAAGCACATACACAAACGTATTTAAAGTAAAATTTATTAGGTCGTGTTTTGTTTACGGCTGACTTGAAAAGACACGTTTGGTTTTTTATTAATATATTTGTTAGTCTTTACTTACATTATTTGGAGTGCCGTTACAGAGTTATGACTTGTAAATTATTAGATTATAATATCACACTTTAATACATATATATGAGACCATATGTGGGGTTTTCAAAATAAACCTTAGCTAGCATATTAAACAAATAAACAATAATAACCTAAATAGTAAGTATTTATCGCAATTGAATGTGTTGTAAGTATTTTAAGTTTTACATTCCTGATACTGCATCCGTGTCATCCTTCGATCTTGTTGCACGTGGTTTACGGTGACCTATGGGAAGGCGATGACCAGTAGGTGCCTCTGTGTTTGCGCAAATACAGCTTTATATTTAGTATATTTTATACCGTTGTTGTCATCTGACAATGCTGTTACTTTAATGTTATTTTAAGTGAAATCCAGATACCTAATGCAAACAAAGACCAAAAGGTAAGGAGGAAAGGATAGCTTTTCCCGAATGTTAATGTCACAGATTCAATATACTCTTTCGCTATTGTAAAATATTTTCTAAAGAGCTCGTTTTATTCGGTATCTAAATCTTATTCGAGTTTGTTTATCCATCTTCTCCCGCTTTCTATCTTTATACATAATTCTACAGATTGGTAGAATTTTTATGACTTTCTTGTGACGGAATTATAATCTAGTCCTGACTACAAAGTTTGTATAATATAATCTTATCACTTAACAATATATTACTGTCATCGGTGATTTTTAAATAGTTTAAATAATTTTTAATTTAAATAGCAATAAATTCATCAATAAAGAGAAATAAAAGAAAAACTTATTTAACATAAATGTATCAGAAAAAACTTAAATCATATATCCTGCCTTTAATTTTAAGGTAATCTGTGTCAAGAAAAAAAATATAGAACAGAAAGAGTTACCTGTACCATTCACAAATAATATCAAAGCAAAGGCCCATGGCTACTTGTTTAGAATACACATGAGCTAATATTTATTGTATTAGAGGAGAAACCATTAAGTTTAATATACGCCCTTTAACATCTTAGAAAATACTTTATTAAAAGTCAGAATACTAAGGTAACAGATGCACGTACTGCCTGTCATCAGCGTTATTTACCAGTCAACCCAAAGTTTTACTTTACAATGTTTTGATCATGTTAAGTGTGCTCTTTTATGCTGGTAACTATTTTTATATATCTGGTTATACTTTTACTCAAAACATGGATTTACATCAAGTAGAAAAAATAATACGATATTTACGTAAGTTACATAAGATACGAATTTTTCTGTACGAAGCATTTTATTTTTGTATTCATTTCCTTTTGCACACCACATGTGTGCTATAAATTTTCTGAAGATATTTATGGCTCTTGAAGTAGTTATAAAAAAAATATTTCCGTCATTTATTCTGCTATCTTCTACTTAATATCATGTTTTAAGATTTCTGTATATCCTCATAGATGAAATATAAACAAGATATAACATGTATTGTAATTTAGTAAACTCCATAAATGTTTATTAAATATTTTTTTTCGAAATAATAATAAATTATATTTATTTCTAAAAGACTTTAGTATATGATTATGTAAATTTTTATATAGTGTAGAAATGTCTACGATTATAAAGCTATGATTTTATATAAATTAAAATACTGTGGACATTTTATCTCTATATGGGAAAGGCCAAACTTATAATGATTTTGAAATAATATTCAATTTAAATCACCTGTCTCGAAACTATTTATCGGAAGTATTATCTATACCAACTTTCAACAAATGTTCATATGTCGTAAAGGATTTTTATTTTTCCAAATGAATCAATTAATAATAGGCCATAGTAAAGAATCGTAGTAGTAAGAGATCAGCATTCCAACAACAAAAGATTTGTTGTCGTTATACTCAATGTATATCAAGAATTACATGCAGCATGGCTTCTGATTTCATTAGATTTGATATAATGAATTATAAAAACACCATATATTTTAGAAAAAATATTCTTATGAAACAAAATAAATATATATTCATCTATTTTAAGAAGATAATTGTTAATTGAATCGTTATTGTTAAACTATTACCTAAATCACTAGTTTGTTTGTGTTAAGCTAATGAATGTAAATTCCATATGCGAGTAGCCTAGCAGATTGCTTTGCCGCAAATTATCCTCGGTGTCCAGGATTAATTGGCCGTAAACAAGAGACGCTTTTACTTTAGCAAACAAGCAACAACCTCATCGCTATTAGCGTTGTTAAGGTGTAACACTAATAAAACAAGTCTAGCTAAATCTTTCGCTTGCTTTTTTACTTTGCTTTAATACTTTTTATGGAAAATCATAGGTAAGATTGTTAGTAAGTAAATCGAAATGACTTCATATTGGTTCATCGATTTTACAAGATAATCGATGAACGATAGTATGACAGTCAAAATAAATAAATCTGAATTAAAAAAACTAAGCTGCATGATAATTTTTATCTCCCTTCGGTGTGGCGTAGCCCTTGTGTGACTCAGTTATAGGTTATGAGGACTTCCATCTCAGCCCTTTGGAGTGATGATGCATGCGTACCTTAATCTTTAATAAGAATGGATCCGCAACATGTGGCCGATAAACACCTACGTATTTGTTGCAGTCATTACTTATCATTAGGTGAATAGTGTGCTCCTTTGTCTACTTCCGTAGAAAATTGATTTATAGTTTATATAAAAAATATAAACTATAAATCAATTTCCTACGGAAGTATTGATTTTATTGACCCGTTTGCCAATCTTTAAACTATGAATAATTATGTTATGTAATAAAAATAAAAGAAAATTAAGTTACGTATGAGATACCCTATATCTCATACGTAACATAATTTTATTTACACTGGAAATCCGTTCGCTAATTTGAGTGGGTGTTGGATGTCAGCATGAGAGGGTGAGAGTGTTATAACTCTGAACGTGAACTCGCACTTTTCTATGCAATATGGTGGCGTTTTAATGATGAACGACATTTAAATTCTCGAGTATTTTCTAGAGCAGTGGTAATTTCAATTAATGGTGAGTTTGTCTCATAGTTTAATTTTTGACTTGTAGCCTATTAACTTTAAGTAATATGTTAAATATCATTAATTAATCTTTGTGTTTACTATATTTCGTATACTAGTAGGAGGTTATGACTTAAGATTGTTCTTAATGTAAACAAAAAAATATATTATAACACAAAGAAACTACTAGACTACTTATTTACTACTAAACTAAACATAAACAAATAAATCTTTATAATTATAAAAATGTGTAAATAAAGACACTGACTAAATACGATATAATATCATTCATTTATTAGTTAAAAATAATTCACTGAGGAAATGCAACCAGCGTTTTTGTTACCTTCATATGAAGAACAGATATCCACGATAGAAAAATCGCTTAAGGTAATTTATAACTTTGTTTGTGTTACTTAACTTACTAGTTTATTTTACTTTTCCAATAATAAACTTGGTAATACCAAAACTTTAGGTAATTTATATTTTTTGTGTATTTATAAAGGTTTACTTTATTTTCGCAGCAACAAACTTAGTAATACGCAAACGTACATCCCATTCGTCGTAGCCCGATACCCGTAAGGGATGCTGGTATTGATCAACTTGAAGCCCGCTGAACTATTGTAATGTATACAACTGACTAAACTAGAGTAATATATTCTATCGAGAATTGAGTACCTCGTTTAGTTTTATATCGCTCTAACAGCTAAATAACATTTTCTTATTTTATTTGTATTTTTGCATTAGTGTCTTATATTTTAATTTGATTTCAGGTTGTTTAAAGGTATATCTTTTTGTTAAGAAAATATATCAATCACTCGTATCTTATAACTTTGAAAGTGGGTTAGTTCATATTTTATTAGAAATTATAAAAATTATTTTTAATTTCGATGATGACGTCATACATGAATGCTTGAAACAGACCGACTGCTAAACTAAAATACGCTATCATTTCGAAAAGCAAAACATGAATTTGCGACGCTACTGCATTCTTACTCTGCGTGCAATGACATCAGACATCTACTCGTACTGAATAGCTTTACGGAGCACGACTCTCACCTCTCAACTATGATATACATACCTGTTACTAAATAATGAGAAATTATTATTACAATTCATAACTTTGATACACAGATTTTAAATAATATTTCTTGTTTTTTTTAAAAGTGTAAATTCGTTATAGGTTCGATGAATCGCATTGAAGCCGCGTCCAAATTTTTCTTCACCCTTCTTTTTAAGAAAGTATTCTTTCTTAAAAATCTCTGTATTCAAATTATTATTCTTAGTTTTCTCTAATTATTATGGGAAACAGACTATTTAATTAGCAAATAATAATTTAACATAATTAAACTTAAACCGAAATAGTTTTCTCATATTATTTATTAAAGGAGACGAACAACTATCAAAAGTTATATAGCTTTTTTTTTATACATTTTTCGGCAAAAAGAATAAAATAGGAAGATCTTACCTACGAAATATTAAAAAAAATAAACACTCTCTAAAGAATATTTTATACAGAGGATACGAAGGGACGTGACTCAGTCTCTTTCCTACAAATATTCATTAAATCGTAAATAAGTTATTTCTGTGTAAATTGCTACATAATAATGTTTTAGAAAAAAATATATACTCGTTTAAAATTATATATTATCTATATAGACATAGGATTATCATATTTTGTAAGCACTAATTATCGATGGCTTGGTGTAATAAAATTTTTGTTTTTTTTTATATTTAGATTATTCTGGAAACATATGTCATACTTTATTAGTAGTCATGCTCCAGAAACAAAATGGAGTATGGCTCTATTTTTTGAAAATGGTTCAATTTAAAAAAGTAAGTATAAAATATTTTTTTCCCCTTATCGTATCGACTATTTAATATCAGTTGCTAACAACAAATTTCGTTATCCTGTAAATTATTAATTCATCTAAGTTTAAAATTTTAATTTATATACATTAAGGACAAATGCGAATAAAAGGACTTTACTTGTTTATAATAATATAATATTATTATATTTGTTATATTTAACATTAGATTAGATATAACTAATAGGAATTTAAGGCGCTTTTCATCTAGATTCTGTTGATGTTTATGCAGTTAGCCTATGTTGCTCTTACGTCCGTGAGCTGATTTTTTTAACGCGTACATTTTGAAATCCCTTAAATATAAAAATATGTACTCTTATACATTATAGATATATTATTTTATTACATTTATATCTCGTACTAGCTTTTATGCTCGTCTGAGCTTGTATTATTTTAGGTGGATATATCTTAAGTAGACACCGATTAAAGACAGAACAGATCACTATTTTAAGACAATTCTGTACATCAGTAAGTCTTTCTACTTAATATACGACCTTACCAAGAACTTAGTTACAGAAGTACAACTACTGGAGATATTGGTAAATCATTACACTGGTATTAAAATTGTTTTCTAATTTAAATAAGCAAAATGTAAGGATCATTGAGTTTATATACAAGTTCATTGTAAAGTTATTTATTCATAGATGCCCTATTAAAAAATATAATTTAAAAACATGTGTATATAATTTTTCATTTTCGCGGTTATCTGTGACAAGAATGTCAGTTAAATCCATTTTAGTAGTAAATAAACCAAAATCTAACTTTTTTGTACTCGTACATACGAGTAGATATACTCACGTGTAAGCCATTAATCTCGGCTGACTGCTTTACGTGTCAGTGAATGTCTAGGGAGCTTAACGGTTCGATTGCCATCAAAGGGTAAGCTTTTGAAAAGATCCATCATTTATCAAAGGATCTTTGCTAACATATTCATTTTCTTTGACATACCTAACTAAACTTTGTGATTTTGAACAGTTTGGTTCTTAAACATTTGATTTTCTATTTACAAATTATAATATGATTTTTCTGATATGCTTCTATAAAATACTCTAACTTACCAGAAGCTCAATTCAGAGGGTAACTACTCCTGGCAAGAATTAACGTATCCACATATTCTTTATTTTCTCATAGCACCCGAACTAATTCCCGGAAGTGTTCTAAGATTCTTCTTGACAGATCTAGTGACATAAGATTATTATAATACAATAATCATAGCGGCCGCAAAAGGCCATTTAAAGTATATAGATGGGTATTATATTAAAAAAAGTGGATAATGGACCATGTGGATTCCGAAAATATTTATTTATCATAAAAAGATAATAATTTTAGTTTATTAATTATTTAAGTACAAGAAATGTATACGTGTTGAATTTTCAACAAATTGTCAAGAATAACTTGATGTTCAAACAGTCAATTTCCTATTTCAAATGTATATGATTGATCTGATGTAGAGTTCATTCTTAAATGCAGTGGAGAGAAAATAGTAAGTATCACGTAAAATAGTAAGTAAATTTACTGCTACTTATTTCTATATATTTGTTCTTCTTATATATATATATATATATATATATATATATATATATATATATATATATAAATATATATATATATATATATAAATATATATATATATATATAAATATATATATATATATATATATATTATTACATAATTGAATGGGAATTTTAATAATTAAATAATTTTTGTGCTAAAGATACCCGTGTAAAATATTACCGTTCAATAATGAAGGAGAAACAACCTATAAACCGTAGTAGCTCATCACAATGTTTCAGACTATCGGAGGAGACTGGGCTATAAAATAACTATAAAAACCTAGTATGTTCTCTGACCGGCAGCGCACTCTTCGAAAGGTTCAATCACATCGCCCGCCTAAAGTGGAAATGTGCTGACTACGTAACCTATTGATTTGAATGTTTTATATATTTATTTATATATATTTATATTTATATATATATATATATATATATATATATATATATATATATATATATTTAACTAAATAACTTTTTATCTTATGCCTACTAACATATTCTCTCAGAGTTGTGGCAGAGAATTCCAGTATATATGCTTATAATTTTACTATGTACTTTAACTATTTAATTATTATTATTTAAGACATTACCAAAATATCTTCTTCTTCATAAAATATTCTTGTCATTAATATAACATAATGTAATTATTTGTAATGCACAAATACTTTACCTTGGCTGGGCATCCAGCCCAGTGTTTATGAGGCAGTAGTCAAGTGTCAATCATTACGCAGTCGTTATATTTAGATATCCACTGAACTTGTTCAGTGAACTATTTCATATGACAATTAATTTTGTTTAGGTCCAGTTAAGATCAAGTACCAATAGTTTGCAAAATATTATTAACGAATAATAAGCCCTTCGGCTTTAGTTTCATTGATATAGTTTAAGTAAGCTATATTTAGATTTATATTTACATAACTAATTTGAATACAAAACCTTTTATATAACTTTTTGTATTAGTATATATAGAGTTATTATATCCAGAACTTTGCTACAGTTATATAACATGTTCGCTCAACTGAATTGTTTGTCTTATCCATTTATAGACGTCGAGATTTACGGAGTTATGCCCAAAAACTTGATATGATAACTGGTTTAGTTAACCATATGTTGTTGAATAGATTTATTTTTATATATTATATTTTTTTTAGGAAACTAAGCTAAGGGTCATAAACGAGCACACAGTTCACAGAATGATGAGTGAGACCTGCAGCCCAAAGACGCCTAAATCTTCCCCAGAAAATTCCAGATACAGAGTCGCTACCACCCCAGAGGAATAAAATCAGTATTGGGTATTCGATTACCTACACTCGCATATGTAAACACGGCAGTATTATACTGCTATTTCAGACTGGTATTCTGTTTGGTTTTCCCCGTTCGAGACAACCCATTCGTGACCTACCAAGACTAAATTTAAGTCGTATAAATATTATTCTATAGTAACGTTAGACTTTAGTTTTACTTACATCTTCAGATTCGCTTTCATTATTATCCAGTATTCCAAGTGTTATTAATAAAATATTTCACATAGGAATTTTATTATTGGATTTAAGCATTTATATTTTGACTATATTCGTGTCTTTTTAATGAAGATAAATTACTGGATTACTATAGGCATTTGGTGAGAGCTTTTTAATGAAATTTACCATGATGTGTTAGGGCAGGCAGCAAAGGCAGCACGGATAGAGTTAATACAATATTGATTAGGAAGTAATAAGATTTTTATGCTCATTGCGAATTTTATTTGACTTCATTGAACACTATTAAAGTAGAAGTACAATTGCAGAATAATTGCGAGTCGTAGAATACACCTTATTCTAGAGGGATAACAATGGATGTGAATCTTGAAAAGGTGCTGGTTTTATGTAGATGTTTATGGGAAGTAGTCATCCCTCAGTATCAAGTGAACTGTGGTTTCAAAAAAAAATAATTTTGGATCGGTTACATAAGTTATCAAACTAGTAAATAAAGAATTATATTATGAAATTAGGGGCGAGCAAACGATAAGATAGTTTAATGGTAAGTGATTCCTGCGACACAAGACATCGACATTCATCCTCGATAAGAAGTCATAATGCTAGTTACCATGTTATTTTAATTTGATAATATGACAAACGGCCACCGTCCAGTGCCTTGGTAAATACTGGCGGTGAGCGTTTATGTAGCAGCTGAGGATTTCTGTGATATAGCAGAGGTTAGCTGCGAAAAACCGGAAGACGTCTGTGGAACAGTGAAGTGTGGTCTCTGAGGCTCTGTGGTCATGAATGTGAACGTAGCTTAGAGATAATGTCCTTCTATTGTTGAAGGCTGGTCTTTTCCAAGACTGATAGGATCCGTTTGAGGAGAGCCGTGATAAAGTCTCGCCTGCCGAGGCGAAATATCTGCCTCGAATGCAGTAAGTTCACGGCAAATGTCGAGCAAAGAAAGACTTCGTCGAGCAATGTAACCGATCTTTACGAACTCCATAGGTGCCATCCTTCAGGTGTCTTTGCAATTCCGTTTTTTAAGTTTTTTCATAAATTTATTTCGCACAAAAAGAAATATTCTGGGAGATTATTTAACTATATTTTATATGTAACTACAAAACACATGACATAGGTAATGAATATGTTCATACTTAATTTTCATTGAAACACAGCAAAACATGACGTAGCACCAAGCAAATAACATTAAGCACATCAGCTGAATAAGTTATCCTGTTTTTTTTTGCTGCCAAGCGTGCTTTACTACGGCTAAGCATTTTTTGTATGCTTTAGATAAACACGATTTATTTGTCGTATGAATATACTAGATTTTATCCGAAGCTCTGTGATTGTTGCCTTCATTACAACACCAATATCTCATACATTATTGCGACATAGCTGCGTTATAATCCTACATAGGTCTGCATCGGTTTCCTCAACAAAATAATCTACTAATTTAGATTGAGTGATATCCAAATGATTTTGCATTTGAAAATGATGGTTTAACTGTTTGTTCAACTGAAAGAAAACTGTGTACTATTTATCGCAATGTAAATTTTCGATGTTCGAAAATAATGATAGATATAAAGATTTATTTTTTCTGTGAAACTAATTGAGACTTACAAAGTGAAAAGTATTAGGGTATAAGACTTATAATTTAATTATATTTTTTCAGTTTGTTTAATGGCCTTTTATACGTAACGTACTTTCTGAAGATTTAATGTTATGAAATTTTATAAGATAAAACTTCATAATATTAAACTTCAATAAGTCATCAAGATCAATAAGTCACGCCGACGTAATTAATATTAGAATATACCTATATTGAAATGTATATATATATATATATATATATATATATATATATATATATTATATACATTTTTGTGAAATAAACATTTATTTAATAAACATGAAAACACGATTTCTGCCACACTTTAAATTGAACTATAATAAATAAAATATTATATATTTTAACTATATAATATATAAATATAATAAATAAATTAAAAAATATTAAAACAAACTGTTATAGATGCATACTAGTTTTGTTTTGAACCAAGAATCTAAAAGGAATACCGAGTTCAAAAATTCGAATTCACATATTAGCAAGAATGATCAAATTTTCGAAACACAAATGTTACCATCTAAAAATACGCATAATATAATTTTTAATAGTACTTTAAAATAAAAAATAATAAAGTACTATTTTTATTTTTACATATTCACTTAACACGGCTTTATAAGTTGTACTAACTTACACATGCAGGGCATTTAATAGAAATAGATTGACATTTTATTGGCCGCAATATATTATGATTTCTTCTAATATGTTGATAGATCGCATATTGTATATGATAATTTTGTAAGCAAATTTAAATCTCATATAGGTTTTAGATTAGTTCTTCACAATGCTATTACTTCTACGGTTTATAAATTGTAGTGCCGTCAGGTTTGCGAGCCTTAATGCTCTAAAAGAAATTTATAATGTCAATATTCCTTCATTTGATGTACCATTTACTCTTGTATTTGAATATTCTATACCTTAAAATTTCATTAAATTTTATTCGCTGATTATTGCTTCAAAATGTCGCAATAGAAAAAACTATTTTGTCCACTTTATTATTTAATTGTAATAATAAATAATAAGCGTCACAAAGAATGCATCACCCGAGATCGTCGGTAATGGTGCTACGGCATTTTAGACGCTATAGCCATGCTCACTCGGAAGCAATATCTAAAATAAATATTTTCAACTTTAAGTTTACAGAAAATTACAGTGCGGGAAGCGATCGACAACATAAGTTTGAGTTTACGACCGGAAAAAAAAGTGACATTGTTTAAAAGGAGAAATTTAGTAGCAATTTGAAGTTTTTATAATAATTTTTCACATAATAAGTTTAGTTATTAATGTAATCTAAGTAATATATAATGTTTATAATGTTTTATTTTTTGTATTAAATATAACTAAATAAATATACTTTGGTCCTATTTTCTTATTAATTGCGATTAAATCACAGGATGGTTCGGATGCTGTGTTAGCGGTGTGGAAAAGTACAAACACATTCGAACACAAAAGTTACTGATTTCGTGTTGTACCGTTTGTTCTTCTTACGTCATGAAACACAGAACCCATTGCTCGCCAGAAAGGTACCACCAGGCCATGGTCTTGTCATTAACCAAAAGAAAAGAGTAATCTATTCTACATTCCCTATTAGGGTATTCCGATTGAAACTAATTCAATGATTATTTTGGAATATCAAATTGAAACTCAGTATGAAATATCAATGCTTTTTATAATCAATAAAAAATGTTATTATGAAGCTTTATTTAACTTACATGAAATAATACTGTTAATATTTGAACGGCTGTTAGCAAAAAACATGTGGAACTAAAAGGCAATTTTATAAATATTATTTAAATATGCTTTGAAACTGGCTCCTTTCCAATAATCTACTTGTTTGCTAGAATACGTAATAGATAAGTCAACTGTAAAACCAAGTTCTAACGTTCCAAAGTCCGTATGCTATTTCATGAAAAATATATCTATAAAAGTTCAAGCAAGTAATTCCCCTTTTCTAGTATTTCAGTTATAAATATGTATGACTTAAATGTAAATACATCTAGGGTAAATAGATAGAGGGATGATAGATGTTTTGTAACAGAAACGATTATGAAAACATTGATTGATGATGCATGGAGAGATCATGGGACATACTCTTGATCTCTTTATGCTTCTGGCATCATCTCACACCAATATTTATTTTTTATGTTTAGTTATAGACCCATGGTGGACGTGATCAAAAATAAAAAAATCGAAAGTTATACTGCGTAACACTAATGCTAAATCCTTAGTGGGATAATCTATGCACCATTTCTCCATCATATATAATAGATATAAATGAATAATATCTGTAACATCTATAAGGGCCGCGCTAATTTAAACAATTACCCTTTCATTAAAGAGTATATTATAAAATAATTATGATGCTACATAGATTCATTTGTAATTAGACCACAAATCCTTGGATCTATTTTTTTTTATTTTAATCAATTTTTTTTTCTCTCTGTGTTAAATTATAAGTAAAATAATATCCTAGTATATACTGCCTAGAGAGGGTATTGGAGTTTTGTCCATCGAATTTTGGAAGACTTCAACATCTTTCACATCTTAACCTCGCGATGTTTTCCTTTACCGCCGAGCACGTGGTAAATCAGCACATACAATTTCTATTAATAAATTCGGTTCTTAGTTTTTCGCACGACTACATTTCTTTAAATGTGACAACAAAGGTCTTCCAAATAAGCTAGAAAATCTTCTCATCATAATTTAACTTGATACATTTTTACTTAATATTAAAAAATATATAATTATATATTGCCATAGTAAAAGTAACTTTACACGTAAAGATTTTGTTAGCAATATACGAAGCATATAAGATAAGAAAATATAAAAGTGCGATAAAAGTGGCGTATAAGATTGTTTCCGGTCTTTGTGAACTTGTAAATGGAACTGCAATGGAACCAGACGCTAGCATGGAGTTGATAAGGATCAATCGGATTTTTCGACAGAGTTTCACATTCGTATTTTATCGGACTAGGGAACGGAATGACAAATGTGCCTATATGTTTGCGCAAATTCTCACTTTCCTATAATACGTTCTGCGTAGTTGATATCATCTGTTATCAATCGGATAATATGGTTGTAGTCGAAATCGATTAGGATGACATGATTAATCGCTTCATTACAATTTTGTTAACTTTGAAATGAAAATATAATAAGGATGCCCTTTAATAGGTTTATTTATGTCCTCAGATTTCGCCTTTATAAAATTGTGACATAAATTGCTGCAGAACTAATACACCAATCGAGCAACTCATTCATGGAGGTTGAAACAAGCTATAGCATGGCTCTACGACTTTTAATTCTTGCTGTAAAAGGTGGCGAGCTTTATTAGTGTTTGATGAAATGACAATGACATTATTTCTTTATTTTAATTAATTTAAGACTTCATCTAACAATTATTGTTCATTTTTTATTCTCTACTATACTATTTTTTTATATCCTGTTTATATTTTATGCAACTGATACATAATTTATTACAGTGGTAGAACAATTGGTTTCTAGATGCAGAATGAAGGGATCAGCTTGACCGAGGCAGGACCACACCCTCATATAATAACAGCGTAAAATAGCAGCATAATGCTGCTGTGTTATGTCTGGTGAGTGAAGGAATCCGAAGACCTTTATTACTGGTAGGCAAGGCATTCCATCTCAGTCCTCAAGGGTGACGACGCATTTGCATTATGATTCCTTGTCAAAGATGAATGAAGATCCGCAGGAATCACTTTCTATCAGGTGAACTGTGTGCTTGTTTGTTACTCTCAATGATATAAAGAAAGTCAAGTATCTATGGCAAGTTGCAATCTCTTTCAAGTCCTGGAGATTAAGTATGCAATATAAGAGAAGGGAATACTTGGATAAGTAGTCTGGAGAAGGACGGGATCAACTATTATTGCATCAAATCTTACTAACATTCTTAATTTTGATTGTCTCATTATTGTAGGGATATTTTCTCCAAAATGTAGACTGTGTTTTTATCTTACGTGAACAATGTACACATACATGGTGGCTGTTATCTACAAGAGCCGTGGTGAGATGAAAGGAGCTAGCGGATATGCTTTTTTACACAAGGGTAAAATAGATCAATATCGGTGAACCAAAAACCAAATTTGCATGTGGACTGTCGATTCGAACATACTCGTATATATATACAGTAATTACATATTAATTGACAAGAGTTCTGTGAGAGATTTTCCTGTTACTCTACGGTTTCATAGTATTAATTATAGTCCGAATTATGATACATTTTATCATGTATATTCTAAGGTGTTACTATTATCTACTATTTTACAATGTATATTGCTTATTCTCTAAAAACTTAAATGGTAAAATTTTAAAGGTACGGTATAGAATTTTCGTTACTGTTGAAAAATAATTCACTCCATATTGAGTTGATCAATTTTCTCGCAACTGTACTAGCGAGTTTATTAATGTGCTAATTAATTATGCTTTATATACAGTTATATATAAAGAAGGACTTAAGGCATTCTTTACCAATCAACTTTAGTAAAAATGTATGTAGCTTAATTATCGAGAAAAGGTTCTAGCTTATATGGAATACTTTTGCTAAGCCTGACCGGTTTAAAGAAATGTATTCGTTTACAAAATCCAATACCGCATCCAAGTGTTTATCAGACGAAGAATATCTTTAATATAACGAACATTCTATATCTTGCACCTTCACGTCACGGATAAACTATTTTTTTTAACATAAATGGCTACATCACGTATTTGTAGATTTATAACACGTAAGAAAAGCCTTATGGTCTGTCATCTATCAAATATTTCGCGTTCATTTTTCTTAGCCTTTGTTGCGTAAACTACGGCTTTTTTGTACACATTTTAACATCGTGTTCTTCCGTAACGTTCAATACTCCATATTGAAGAAGTCAGTAAATTTATATCTTGGAAGAGTAATATTTTATAACTCTTGACGTCAAAAAGCAAATGTTTAGATATTTATGGAAGTTCTTTTACGCTTTTAATTTTCAAATAAAACAACTTTAAAATTTCTTACGTAGTACACAGAATAAACAGATTTGATAAAACAATTTAAAAAAACTAGCCAAGTTTTTTTTACCTCTCTTCTACCTTTCCAAAACGTATATAAGATGGCTGCGTGTTGTAGTTATAGTACCAGGCTGCTGATTCGCGGATCCTGGGTTCGATTTACAGCCGAGGAACAATGTTTGTGTATCCCAAATTGTTGATTTTTAGGTCGTCACGTCCAGTGTCTTTGACACTACATCTGAGTGATCTTATTGCACATTCATTACATATGACTACGGAAAGGGAAAAGTGCTTGCAAAAATACTACGGCACTGTACAGCGATGTATGATCATATAATTAAAGATTTCGATTACTTATTTTTAATATAATAGGAATTTGCAACAATAATCAAAGCATACGTGTAGACATTGAGTGATAAATATTAGAAATATTTTTTATAAAGTTGAAGCATCCTAAATTTTAAATCGGTTTTATTATATTTCAAGCTGCGTGAACTGAACAACTAATTAAAGACACTAACTAAGCAAAAATGAATGTAATAATATTAAAATTAAGTTTATGATAATTAATGGTAGACATTCTTAGACACTATTTAAAGTTATCGATATTTTGTCGCATGTCCTTTAGCAGCAATAGCCCGCTATCGCTTTGGCAATGAAGAGATGTTAGTGGTACGTTTTGTGACCACCATTTTCTTCACATGGTACCAATACCAATTATATATATAATATAAATAATTTCAAGATGGTTGATGTCGGGACTGTAGGGGAGTCAATCTAAGACCGTTACTGATTGGCACCATTGAACGTCTTTAACACCTGTTTCTGTATGTTTGGGACCATTGTCGGGCTGGAAAGTCAAACCATTGGAATACTTTCTTCTGCATATGGTAACATAGTTGCCTCTAAAATATTTTTGTACTGGAATTTATCTATATTGCCTGGAGTTTGCCTAACAGGCCCTACACCGTGTCTGGAAAAACAGCTCCAAACTCTGATATTATCGTTCTCTTTTCGCTTACAATATAATTCTTAAGTCTTCACGTGGAATCGTTTATCTAGGTCTCGGTATCCTAGTTTTCTTTTGTTTTAAACTTCTTGAAATGGTTTATAGTATTCATTACCATATCTTTTGAGCTTCGCAAGTGATTCGGAATTTTCCTATATGCCCAACATTTGTAACCAAAATTCAGAATGGTCTGTCTTGTAGAGGGATCGCAACTTTTGTTTTTCCCATAGTAGCTCGTTGAAAATGATCAAAATGATAGTAATATTGAGATAACGATAAGTTAGTTCATGCTTTAGGCCCGCTTTTTGAAAATGCCGCGAAAAACGAAATAAAATTAGATAAAAGTATATATTAATAAAAACTGCTATATAATTTTTATTAATAACGTTGTATCAACGATAACATATTGGTTTCTGCGCCAATTATTTTTTATTATTTGCAAATCCAAACTAAAATCAGTTTTAATACCCTGACCTTATACGTTGCATATTAACGGTTCCAACGATTAATTTTAACGTTTTGTTGAAAAGTCAATGTTATAAACTAATACGACTCTTGTTACTTCTTTGAGACAATACCAAATCACTAAATGATAGTACTAAGAAAACAAAATCTCACGGGCCTATCGCCTTTAACTTTTAACCATTGAATTCTCACCGAGAGTCTCTTGAAAAAAATTGAATGTACATTCATAAATATGTAATGCAATAGGGAGCGAAAGCAGTTTAATGAAGGAAAGACGGCCAAATACAGCTTGAAAATTATTCCCCTTCATTTCCATAATTAAAAAAAGAAAGGACAATTTTAGCTCAATTTATTAGAATTCAAACGTAATATTTACTTTAGTATATACTAATAATATATACACCAAGGTAAAAATAACACTCAAAATCCTTACAATAAGTTAGCCTAAATTAACTTTAACATTTATTATACAAAAATGATTAACCTCCCTCAAGCTATATAGCTGGATGGAATAGACAGAAGCTCTCGAGGTAGTGGTATACCGTCATGTGGATGGGCGTGCTGCTATGCTATCTTGTTGAGGTGAACATGTAGTCATCGTCAGGTCGTCTTACGTCGATCTGAGCGATTGACACATTGTCGCCTCAGTCTGACCAAGAATACACTAATGGACTCTATCTTGCGATTCGTCACTATTCCGAAACCTAACCTAAACCTAACCTAAACCTAACATAAACCTAACATAAACCTAACCTAAACCTAACCTAAACCTAACCTAAACCTAAACTAAAACTAACCTAAACATAGCCTAAACCTAACCTAAACCAAACCTAAACCTAACATAAACCTAACATAAACCTAACATAAACCTAACCTAAACCTAACCTAAACCTTAACCTATTCCGATAATTGATCATCTCTTTGAGAATCATTCTATCGAATATCCATTTTCATCGTTTTGTTACTATTGATATTTTGATCCCACTGCATGACATACATACTCTCTAGAGAAGGTATTGACGGAATTCACGTCTTCGAAATACTTTTTTTTATTTATTTGTTACATGCAGCATTCCTAAGGAGCAGTAGTTGCAGAGCGCAGGCATAAAATAATAGAACATTTTACGCTTGCGCCTGGATTTCTGGATTCTGATTTTCAACGTTGCTTAGCGATCTTAGAGATGTTAGAAATCATTTGCATAAAATATTTTTTACTTCATCTATCTATACATCTTACATGTTATGCTCTATACATATAAAGTCAAATATCCTGATTCATCATCCCAGAGCTTCTCCTGCTGTTGTAATTTGGACATTAGTTTCGTAACTTAAAACCACACTAGGAAAGACTTTATTGATTTGCGGCTTCCATCCATAGTCGGTAAAATAGGGAATGAACATTTTTATAGATTTGCCATTTATGAACTAAGAAAAATGAAATTTAAAGTCTAAAATTGTTAGGGCAAAATGAATTTTGTTTTAAAACTTGTTTGTCACAAAATGAGTTTAGTTAAACTTTAATCGGTTTTCTGCTATGTTTTGTATAGAACGATGAAATAAAATAACTCTTTTTTGACGAAACAACGTGAGTACACAAGTAACAATAAGTATGGGTGCAAGAAATATATTTTAAATAATAATAATATAAAATCGTGAAGCACGTAGTATGTCACATTTTTTTTCTGCTTCTATTTAAATATTTTACACTTTTAATCATAATAAGTCAAATAAAGTTGGTATCAAACATGTATTATCTTTACCTAATAATCGCAAAATCAAAAGGACGCCTTCGAAGCTAATTTGTTTTCAGAAAATATATTTCCAAGTATAAACGTTTAGGTTTTTGTTTAAAGCTTTCGATAGTTTGTGACTTACGTGAAATTTTACCAGAGAAAGTTTATGGAAAAACTTAACTAAATATATTTGCTATAATTTGAAATATCGTGACGAATATATATTTATATAGTTATATATATTATTAGTTTATATACTATATAATTATATAGTATTATATGAAACTAAATATAGGCCATACATTAAATAAAACTAATTTTACGAATTTTATTTCATTTAATTTAAACATTTTGAATCCAAACGTGTAGTGTCTTACAACACTCGTGCTACTAAACTGTGATTCTCTTTCTATCCCTGTTAGACGTGTTATCTTCACCTATTTTTAAAATCTTAGTACGTACCTAAACACCATCTGTCATTGCTATATTTATATAATTTTCTCCCTAATAAATAAATGTCGATAGAATTATATAGTATTTATAACTCTATCAATATACTATTGAATATTCAGTTCGCCGCCGTATCTGTTTATTTTTATGGATTCCATCTATCAAGATTACCAGAATAAAATCGCTTTTAGCGATAAGTAAAACATTATTGTTATAAATAGTACAATGGTCGACCCTCTGTATTACTTATAAAATTATTGTTTTACTCTATTTGTGACTGTTTTTTACGTTGTACAATAAAGTACCTATCTGTCTAAAACCAAAATAATGCATATATGTAGAATATTTTGGAATTCATATATATAAATGTATCTTATTTATATAACATATATTTCAGTTGCATAAGATACATTCCATTTTCTAAAATAACTGGATTGATATGAAAAATAAACAAAAGTGGACGATTCGATTATCAGGTCTCATAAACGCTCCAAATTTCTATTATTTGATTCAAACAAACAATAGGTCCCTCGAGTGATTAAAATGATTTTATTATTCCATTTCGCGAAACAAGGTTGTTGTTATTATTTTTATGTATCCTGAAAGATATAGTGTAGCTCAAATACCTATATTATTTTGCAGCCAAATTATCCATTAATATTTTTAAAGAAATATTCGCACCATTTTAATGTTAATTTATCTCTATACGAATTCCTTTCAAAAAACATTTTTTGATATTATTAATTTTAATTTAGTTGGAACTAACACTGAGTACTATTTTGTAGACCTTGATTTTACTTTAGGACAGTTTCTAGGCGCTTTCTTGTTAAGTGTTTTATAAAGAGCTGCGACTACTTAGAGGTTAATTAGTTAAGTGACGTTGGTTGCGTCTAGCTTCGTAATAAAACGTTAATTGAATCTATCGATACAAAATTTATGTATAGTATACTTTTTTTATCATTAAAATATTAAAGATTATAAAGGAAATACTCCAAATCTTAATGTCATCTGTACATTGCAGAAGCGGTGAGATTCTGGCGATCTATTGAGTAAAGGTGGGAAATATATCAAGGTATAGCGTGCTATATATATATTAGTTTAGGGATGTAAAGCAATCGTAAGAAGTTTACCTTAAAATCACTTGATAACTTTATTGCACCTATTTTCTATTATAATAAAATGTAAGATTGCAAAACCATCCAAACCAGCGAAATTTCGTTTGCATTCGTATAGTACGTCATAATTCAGAAAGCGGTGGGGACAAACAGTCTCTATGGAGCAATGAAATGGATCAATAGCTTGAATCTACTAGTAATACCCCATAAATATCATCGCTGCTGTATTCGCAAGCATGCTACATTACACCCTATTTTAAACCACAATTGTGAAAAAACTGCCTCTAGTTTTTTATTTATGTTATTATATTTATATAAAAGCGTTTACATCATTTCACTAAAATCATCATGTGCTCAGCAACAATTCATCGTGTGCTCAGCAACATATTGCGAGTAAGCCTGTTTGTCTTAATACACAAAAAATCCGTCTAAATATTATTATTTTATATTATTATTTATTATTATATATATACATAAAATGTATATACATAGCGGAATGTTAATTGTGGAGAGTCAGAGACTTTTGGGGCTCAAACTTAAAATGTCACAAGGTTCAAAGTCAGCGGACCTCTAAGGTCCAAGGTTCCTTAATATAGGAATAGGACAAGACTTCCCGAGAGGGTACCTCGGTTTGATCCGTTACTGACTAGTATAAGCTGACTTAGTAACTGACTCATGGGTGTCTAAAGTAGGCCATATCCTCAGCTAAGTGAGATATTTCTTACGGGTTATAACTTAACAGATTATTAGTTAGCACCATTCAGAATTGCACATGACAATATATATTATCATGGTTAAATTTTTATTGGGGTGAACTGACATGGGATCTGAAGATATTGCAAATAACTTCGTCTGGGTGGCCTAGCCGTGATGTGTGCCGTATGCACATATGTATGCAGCGTGTTATTTGAGTTGTTACCGCTTCCTTCGGGGCGTTGAGTTCGTCGTGGGGTTTTCGAGTACGTGGCTAATTGATTTGATTGAGCGCCGGGATTGTAAGTAGCGGCACTACTAGGGTAATACTTGAATGCGTTACGTGCGAAATATTGGCGGGAAACTGTCTTCAGATTCAGACTTCAGAGACTTAGCTATGGAACGAGCCCTAAATCGCTATAGATATTTTATACGATACTAGATAACATGTATATAGTTTCATGTACACTGGGAGATAGTTTCTATGTAAAATAATGGACACGCATTTTATTTATATGTGTGTATATATATATATATATATATATATATATATACACATATATTAAATCTGCGAATATTAAAAATGTTGTCAAGTGTTTCATATTTAAATATAATTAAAAAAAGCAAATTAAAAATATGGAATTGCGGCGCAAAAAAAAAAGTTTAAAGAGCATTTTCTTGCAAGGTTTTGGTTATTGTGATACAATACGCTGATAGATTTATTTTAAATCAAAGTATCAAAGAAGGTTGTAACACTAGGTGTATTAAATTATTTAAATATTATATTATATATAATTTATATAAATATTATATAAATTATTATTAAATCTCTATACAAACACAATTTTTTTAATAAAAAAAAATATTTTATTGTTTTAATAACATAAAATATCATTCATATAAATGGAAATACTTTCAAATAAACCAAGGAACTATTTTTCTTTCCTTGGTTTTGTTTTATATTACTTTTTTATATGGTAATTCGATATGAAATGGATGTCGTCCTTCCCGTCTTACATAACTTGAAGGAACCAAGTACTACAACAAAATCATTGTGAATCTGACAGCGAATGCTTCATGGGATTATTTACGTTCTGTACAAAAATTTAAAAAAATTCGAAATTTAATTAAAGAAAACATTATTTCAGTGATCAGACTATTTACTGACAGATGTTTTACATTTCATTTAAAACGATCTTACCACACATCCCTATTATCTGAAACATTAATATGCTAATATATTTAAACAAAAAGGTATTTTAGGGTCCTCAATTTGTTTCCCTATATATAAGCTTCCGTTATTGTAAATATAAATTCAATTTCCTAACAGTACTATGTGACACATTATGAAATAACTGTTTAATATCGATGTAAAAACGAGGACTGAGTTGAAATACATCATACAGCTATATTTCGCCGCACTTACTTTTCCTGACGGAGACGCAGGTTCGTTGTCCTCTTGATACGGCGTACCTCAACTAGCCTGGATACTCATTGGACCATACCTTCCGCTCTCGAGCCAGAGTCTGTGTGTACGTCCTGTTACACCCGAGCTTTGTAAGGGTTAATGCCGACCCTGCATTCCTCTCAGCGCCGTAAGCAATACCCTAACTCTAACTCCAACATTCATCCTTAAGTCAGTCAGTCTAGTTCCATCCTCCAAGTAGAGCGGTTGCCTAAAGATATTCCTAATCAAGTGTGCTATTGTAAATGCACTATTTTAAAGTGTCGTAATATATGTGTCTTAAATAAATATCTTTTTTAAAAACCCTATTCAATTTCACGGGTTAACATTTGGTGGCAGCGGTGGGATCCGGAAATTCTCAGTGCCTAGGCGCCGCTTTGCAGACTCGTCCCGGATCCTTAATCCAAGAAATAAAAGTGAAAACAAAACATTGTTATAATCCTGTTGCAACGGAAATTCTGCCAAATCCTGGAAAGGATAAGCTAATATATTGAGGAAGATATCCTAAGCCCCAGCCTGTAAGAAAAGATACCTGCTACTTGCATCCTGCATCTGAAAAACAACCAAATTCATTTCGTCGAAACATCGCGTTCATCCGTCTAGCGACTAGAGTGTCGCGCAAGCTGTCTCATCTCTCCGGAATGTCTCCAGCCGTCGCCGTGCTCTTATCGACTGCCCACGCACTATTGATACTGTAAGTCTTTGGTCATTGTTTAGACTAGGTCGAAGATACATTTAGAGCTCCATTACATAATTGTTTTTGTAAATTTATATTTTATGATCATTACCTGTGATTTGTTCCTTCAATTTTGTTTCGAAAATTAATTATGTCAAAGGTGGTTAAATCCGAAGAAAGTAAACAATTACAGATTGATATTCCCGTGTTGGAACAGACCACAAGTGATACATTTAAATCTCCTATTGGATCACCTCGTGTTACTAGGAAAACCGCCGCAGCTCTCGCAATGGCAGAAATAGATCTAAACATCTTATTCAAATTCATTAAGCCATATGATGGCAGTAGAGAAACTCTTAACTCATTTCTTGTGAATTGTGACAACGCATTCGAGCTCGCGACAGAGATCCAGAGGTCTATCCTATTTAAATTTATAATTAGTCAACTAAACGGAAAAGCGGAAGTAGCCTGCACCATCAAGGACTTCTCATCATGGGACCAACTCAAGGAGTTCTTAGTCGCACAATTTAGCGAGCGAAATCATTACTCGCATCTTCTCGCCGATCTTCAGGAGAGTAGACAGGGCTCGCAAGAAAATGTTAGCCAATACTCGTTACGCATGGAGACCTACCTCTCACAGTTACTGACGGAAATTTCATTATCCAATGTAAAAGCCAAAGAATTGCCCGGTCGCACTGCGGCCATGGAGGATCTCGCCCTCCACCAGTTTCTCATGGGCTTCACCCCGAATCTCAAATATCGTCAGATGTAGATCTCCTAAGACGTTAAACGAAGCAATTAATTTCGCTATTTCCGAAGAACGCATACAGCAGACGCTGTACAGACGAACACAGACCGATCAAAAACCAGATAATAGTAGCAGTAATAAATTCAAGGGCAGCCCTCATAGGCAAAACCGTACCTTATCCTTTTCTCCTCAAAACCTTTTAACACAACACAAGGAAATTCTAACTTATTCTGTCGTTATTGTAAATATAAATTCAATTTCCTAACAGTACTATGTGACACATTGTGAAATAACTGTTTAATATCGATGTAAAACGAGGACTGAGTTGAAATACATCATACAGCTATATTTCGCCGCACTTACTTTTCCTGACGGAGACGCAGGTTCGTTGTCCTCTTAATACGGCGTACCTCAACTAGCCTGGATACTCATTGGACCATACCTTCCGCTCTCGAGCCAGAGTCTGTGTGTACGTCCTGTTACACCCGAGCTTTGTAAGGGTTAATGCCGACCCTGCATTCCTCTCAGCGCCGTAAGCAATACCCTAACTCTAACTCCAACATTCATCCTTAAGTCAGTCAGTCTAGTTCCATCCTCCAAGTAGAGCGGTTGCCTAAAGATATTCCTAATCAAGTGTGCTATTGTAAATGCACTATTTTAAAGTGTCGTAATATATGTGTCTTAAATAAATATCTTTTTTAAAAACCCTATTCAATTTCACGGGTTAACATTTGGTGGCAGCGGTGGGATCCGGAAATTCTCAGTGCCTAGGCGCCGCTTTGCAGACTCGTCCCGGATCCTTAATCCAAGAAATAAAAGTGAAAACAAAACATTGTTATAATCCTGTTGCAACGGAAATTCTGCCAAATCCTGGAAAGGATAAGCTAATATATTGAGGAAGATATCCTAAGCCCCAGCCTGTAAGAAAAGATACCTGCTACTTGCATCCTGCATCTGAAAACAACCAAATTCATTTCGTCGAAACATCGCGTTCGAGCTCGCGACAGAGATCCAGAGGTCTATCCTATTTAAATTTATAATTAGTCAACTAAACGGAAAAGCGGAAGTAGCCTGCACCATCAAGGACTTCTCATCATGGGACCAACTCAAGGAGTTCTTAGTCGCACAATTTAGCGAGCGAAATCATTACTCGCATCTTCTCGCCGATCTTCAGGAGAGTAGACAGGGCTCGCAAGAAAATGTTAGCCAATACTCGTTACGCATGGAGACCTACCTCTCACAGTTACTGACGGAAATTTCATTATCCAATGTAAAAGCCAAAGAATTGCCCGGTCGCACTGCGGCCATGGAGGATCTCGCCCTCCACCAGTTTCTCATGGGGCTTCACCCCCGAATCTCAAATATCGTCAGATGTAGATCTCCTAAGACGTTAAACGAAGCAATTAATTTCGCTATTTCCGAAGAACGCATACAGCAGACGCTGTACAGACGAACACAGACCGATCAAAAACCAGATAATAGTAGCAGTAATAAATTCAAGGGCAGCCCTCATAGGCAAAACCGTACCTTATCCTTTTCTCCTCAAAACCTTTTAACACAACACAAGGAAATTTAACTTATTCTGTCGTTATTGTAAATTGACCGGACATGAAATATCCGATTGCAAAGACGAGAATACAACAATAATCGGTTCAAAATCCCACAAAACCAAGCTCAACAATCGTATAGATTCCAGCCAAGGCCCCTACAGGCCACCCCAACGAATAAATTCCTTCGAACAGCCCGACGAAGAAGTCGGACGAGATGAAGTCGATATCTCTCCTGAACCTTTAAACGACTAGTCGTCTCGTCCAGGTGTCGTCCGAGACATAACATAAAAACCGACACCTTAACATATCCACATCCGAGTGCGACTAACTGACAGGGTAACCAGCCCCAAACTGACAGCCGCAACTCTCTTCGTCCAAATCCGAGTGCGACTAACCGACAGGGTAACCAGCCCCAAACTGACAGCCGCAACTCCTTCATTCAAATCTGAGTGCGACTAACCGACAGGGTAACCAGCCCCAAACTGACAGCCGCAACTCTCTTCGTCCATATCCGAGTGCGACTAACCGACAGGGTAACCAGCCCCAAACTGACAGCCGCAACTCCTTCATTCAAATCTGAGTGCGACTAACCGACAGGGTAACCAGCCCCAAACTGACAGCCGCAACTCCCTTCGTCCAAATCCGAGTGCGACTAACCGACAGGGTAACCAGCCCCAAACTGACAGCCGCAACTCCCTTCATTCAAATCTGAGTGCGACTAACCGACAGGGTAACCAGCCCCAAACTGACAGTCAACACTCCACCGAAGTCGACTCCAAAATATATGAAGTCAATCTTGACATTTCAAAAAAAATGCTTCCTCATATCACCCTTGAGTCGCCATCCGCCGATGTCCCTTTATCCCTCTTAGTGGACTCAGGAGCAGCAATAAGCCTATTAAAACATTCTTGCTTAAAAAGCAACATAAAACTTAACAATGAGCCGATCAAAATTAAAGGCATAGATCCTGGTGAGGAGCCAACGTTGACCGAGGGACACCTCCAACTCAAACTTTATGTCCCAGAAACCAAACCAAAAAAATATTTAACTCATAAATTCCACATTATCAAAGATATAGACCTCCCCTATGATGGCATAATAGGCCATGATCTTTTAAGTATATTCCGTTGTAACATAGATTACACACGCGACATGTTAAAAATAGGAAAAACCGAACTTAAATTATATTTCTCTGACCCCACATACATTATCCCAGCTAGGACAGAAACAATAATAGAGTGCTCTGTATCCAATCCCGAAATTAAAGAGGGAATAGTCCTAGACCAACATTTCTCAGAAGAATTATTGGTAGCAAACTGCATGGTCTCAGTGAAAGCCAACAAACGAGTAAATATATCGGTCGTAAATACGTTGGAGCGACCAATACGCCTTAATTCAAACTTAAACTTAATGCTTAGTCCAATTAACTTCATTAATCCAAATCCTTATAATCCTACATTTCAACCCATCCAAGGAAGATCTTATCGGACCAACGACGTCCTCAAGTCGCTTAGGACCGAACATCTAAATGACGAAGAAGCCAATGCCCTCACGGAACTTTGTTCTAAATACATTGATATATTTCATCTACCCGACGACAAATTAACGCATACCTCCGCTATTCGTCATGATATTAAGACCACTCAGGATAATCCTATCCAAACAAAGACGTACAGATTCCCTGAATGTCACAAGAAGGAAGTCGAGATCCAAATAAACAAAATGCTCGAACAAGGGATCATTAAACCCTCTTCCTCACCTTGGAGCTCACCGATTTGGGTTGTCCCCAAAAAAGCAGACTCACGGGGCCAACTCAAGTGGCGAATCGTGATCGATTACCGAAAACTTAATGACATAACCATAGGAGAAACGTATCCCATCCCTCAGATACCGGAAATCCTTGACAAAAAAGTAAATACTTTTCCACCATTGATCTAGCTGCCGGTTTCCATCAAATCCTTGTTAATCCTGATGATGCAGAGAAGACTGCATTCTCTGTGCCCGAAGGTCACTTCCAGTTCACTAAAATGCCATTTGGGCTCAAAAATGCATCTTCTACCTTCCAAAAATTGATGAATTGTTGTCTGAGAGGCCTCCAAGGAAGTAGGTGTTTCGTCTACTTAGATGATATTGTAATATACTCGTATGATTTAGAAACTCACATGAATAACCTAAAGGCCGTTTTCGATAGGCTTCGTAATTTCAACTTGAAACTCCAACCCGATAAGTGCGAATTTCTTCGTAAAGAGGTCGCGTATCTAGGTCACATCATAGGTGAAGACGGCGTCAAACCTAATCCCGATAAAATAAAGGCCGTCACGGAATTCCCAGTTCCCCAAAATCCTAAGGAGATTAAGTCATTCCTAGGCCTAGTATCTTATTATAGAAGATTCATCCCTAACTTCGCCAAACTGGCTAAACCTCTCACATCTCTATTAAAGAAAGATGCTCCTTTCAATTGGTTCAATGAGCAGCAACTTGGTTTTGAGTCACTAAAATCCAAACTCGTCACTGCTCCAATCCTATCATATCCGGACTTCACACAACCTTTCCTTTTGACGTGTGACGCGTCAAATCACGCCATATCAGCAATCTTATCCCAGGGACCCGTAGGTAAAGATCGTCCTATCGCATATGCCTCTCGCACGCTTAACAAAGCGGAAGGCAATTACAGTATCACAGAAAAGAATGCCTTGCCATTGTTTTGGCACCAAAACCTTCAGACCCTACATCTATGGTCGTCGTTTCAAAATCCTAACAGATCACAAACCACTACAGTGGTTATTTAATTGCAAAGACCCGGGATCCCGCTTAATCCGCTGGAGACTAAAATTAGAAGAGTTCGAGTATGATATTCAATATAAAAGGGAAAACCAATGTCAATGCCGACGCTTTATCCCGCTATCCTGTAAATCCTATTCTTCGAAAACTCTCCACCCGCACTAGACCGGGACCTAATGGACCTTTTACTTACACCACCATCCTTTAACCCCGAGGAAAGCTCGCCTTCTGCAGATCTCCCCAGTCCAAATGTGGAAATATCTTCGCCGCAGCCTTCAGTTCCTCCAGAAACACAAAATAATGAAAGATCCGATTTACCCCAATCCACATTACATCCCTCAGCTCTAACTGAAATTCAACCTGATGATGAGTCAACACCATCCACGAGTACAAACATAGGTATTCCTGTTGACGACTATCCCTCTTTCCTGAAAACAATTACAGACAAAAATAAATCCTTTAACACTGAAATCGTAGAACACAACGAAAGCCTATTAAAATGTCATGCTAAAATAGTCCTTATCCCTACGTCTATCGATTTAGACGAATCCAATCCTTACATCCCAGAAGTTATAGGTGATGCCCAATCCAACTCTGCCATTTACAATTCTGAAAAAGAACTTTTTTCATTCCAAAAAATAGAAACCAATAATAAAATATATTATCTACTCTATACAAAAGTGCATCACTTTGATGAAGCATCATATCCTGAAATATTCATAACTTTACGAATTATAAGAAATGAACTAGTCGTCTTTGGAGATGCTAAGGAAATCGGCATCTCCGACCTGAAGAATCCATTCGAAAAACACTCCTTTACAAAAATCTATAATATACTTACTTACCTTTTTCATAATAGTGAAATAAAAATTCACATATACCACAACAACATAATTTATCCAGTACCTAACGAAATAGCTAAAATCCTTCGTGAAAACCACGACATCCCAATAGCAGGACACCTTGGTTCAACCCGCATGTACAGCCGTATTAAGCAACTATATTACTGGAAAGACATGCGTAGTGATATAGAGTCTTACGTTAAACAATGCAAGTTATGTCAAGAGAATAAAGCCCTCAGGAAAATTAATCGCGCACCAATGCAAATCACCAGCAGTTCCACTACGCCTTGCCAACGTATATCTTTGGATATCGTAGGACCACTTCCTGAATCAGGAACTGCACAATTAAAATACATACTCACCATTCAAGACGATTTTTCTAGATTTTCATCCGCCTATCCTATTCGTAGCACCACAGCTGAGGAAACAAGTGAGTGTCTACTCCACTATATCTCCATTTTCGGTATTCCAAAAACTATCCTCACCGATCAGGGTACTAACTTTACCTCAGATTTATTTAAAAAGACCTGCGAGTTCCTCAAAATTAAAAACCTCTGGTCTTCTCCTTATCATCCGCAAACTCAAGGCGCCTTAGAACGGAGCCATTCAACCTTAAAGGAATATCTCAAATCATATATTAATCCTGATCAAACCAATTGGCCTCGTTATGTGTACACCGCGATGTTGGCGTACAACACTGCCGTGCATTGCACTACAAATTTTACCCCATTCGAACTAATGTTCGAGTAAAACCATTCCTACCCAATTCCATTTATAACGAACTGTCAGGAACCACATACCCTGAGTATGTGAAAATGCTACAAAATAGACTCAAATATTCAAGAGAAAAGCTCTTGACTTTACCAGGAAATCGAAAGAAACTTCGAAGTCTTATTACGATAACCATAGTCGCCCAGCTCGATACAAAGCCGGAGACTATGTTTATCTCAAGAATCACTTAAGAATGCGTAAAGCACTCTCGCCCATGTGGAAAGGCCCTTACAAGGTCATTAAAATCAACGGTAACAACACGCTCACCTTGTTGATCAATAGGCGTCACGTGACGCATCATTTTGACCAAGTGAAACTAGCCGAAGTTGTTGGAAATAATCTATAAATATAATCGGTGAAACTGAAGCATGAAGGTTCACATTAGTAATCATATAGTATAAAAGTCATAGGATAAAATAGAGTATACTTACTTTAGAAACTATTATTTTACAGTTCAGCTCGGGAGAACCCCAACCGGATTTCATCCAGCCAATCACTACGAGTTCAGGTCTCTATCACGATTATTTAGGAAAACTAAAATTAACAATGTCCGATTAAAAGTCGTAATACCGGTAGATATTTCTCATTTTGGACCCCATGTTAAAAACATCGAAGCAGCTCTAGAAACCACAAGACACTTGTGTCGCCAAACCCGAGTTATAGAGATCGACGCGGAATGCCACAGTCTGTTACAGCCAATGACAGCGAGGTTTCAGGACATGAGTAAAGAGTTTGTCTCCATCTCACATTTAATAGACAATAGAACTAAACGAAGTGCATGGATAGGAGGTATAGGTACTATTATTAAACAAATCTTTGGTTCACTGGACGAAAACGATGGTATAAGATATGATGAAGCGATAAGGTCCTTACAGATTAACGAAAAACAGTTAGCTACATTAATGAAAGAAAATATCTTGGTTACCACCTCGATACTAACAAACTATAATAATACCCTACAAAAAATTAAAATTAATGAAGCTAACCTCAGTGAAGCTATCGACAAGCTCTCTACAAATATCAGAAACATTACTGAAATAATGAATGGACTACAGATACTCACCAGAATCAATGAAATATTAGATATGTTAGAAACATCTATACTTACTTTATCTTTTCAATTGGAAGACGTAACTAATGCTATTTTGTTCAGTAGCCAAAATATCTTACATCCTGCAATAATAACACCGAGTCAACTACACCAAGAACTTGTCAATAGTTACAGATATCTGCCCAGTGACCTCGAATTGCCTGTAGACTTAGATATTAATTTAATTCACCTTACTTTAAGTATTTCTAAATTAGTATGCTATTACGCTAATAATAAGATTTTATTTGTTTTACAAGTGCCGCTAGTAAATATCAAAGAGTATGTATTGTTCCATAGTATTGCACTCCCTACACCTTATAACCCCAAGGAGCCAGAAGCATTCAGTCTAATTATACCTAATAACAGATATATAGCAATGACCAAAGACAAATCACAGTATTGCACCTTCAACGACCTAGATATTTGTAAATCTATAAGCCCAGGAAATTTCATCTGTGACGTCGAAAACGTGTACTCTACTGACGCTAAACCCACATGTGAAAGTGAACTATTATCGAAAGTTATCAGTGAAAAGCCATCACAGTGTGAAACTAAAGTAATACTAGGAAAGTTAGACATATGGAAACCATTGAAGAATAATAAGTGGATTTATGTACAATCAGAACCTAATAAAATTTCAATTGACTGTGTTAACTCTAAATTATACGAAACAAATATTGTGGGCTTAGGTATTATTAGTATCCCCAAAAATTGTATTGGTTACTGTAGAAGCACAACATTGATACCAAAATTTGATATTCTCAATATCACTTCACCTATTAATTATATACCAGATTTTAGTTTAATTAACGATACCTGTTGTAACTTAATGAAATTGAACGATGTAATAAATAGTGTTTCCCCTATTCATTTACAAAATATCGATTTAGATGATTTTAATTCTGAAAACAAAAAAGGAGTAAACTCCATTTTGAATGGCTTAGAACCTATCAGTAATCCGCAAAGCACGCACATCGTGAAATATGGGACACACTATTCAGCACTTATTCTTATTATATTCCTGTTTATTATATTAGTATTAGGATACTTACTTCTTAAGAAAATAATAATCTGTAAATCCGGCGGCAACCGACCCTTCCTGATTAAGCTTAACTCGAATAGATTACCATCTCAACCTACCTCAGGTACCGTAGAAGTTACAGAGCAACAAGACCCTGAAATAGAATTAACTAGGCCTGTCGCTCCTCTTAGAACTAAAATTTAAATCAGAGACTTTGTTTTAACCCCAAAGTCTCCTCTGAAAGGGGGAGATGTTACACCCGAGCTTTGTAAGGGTTAATGCCGACCCTGCATTCCTCTCAGCGCCGTAAGCAATACCCTAACTCTAACTCCAACATTCATCCTTAAGTCAGTCAGTCTAGTTCCATCCTCCAAGTAGAGCGGTTGCCTAAAGATATTCCTAATCAAGTGTGCTATTGTAAATGCACTATTTTAAAGTGTCGTAATATATGTGTCTTAAATAAATATCTTTTTTAAAAACCCTATTCAATTTCACGGGTTAACAGTCCGTTATGACGTATGCTGCCTGCGTCTTCGTCATCTTGAAGACCCCACCTTTTCTACATTATGGATAATGGTACACGGGCACCGTTAAGATCCTTTACTCTTGTGTCTACCGTTCGCACACTGGTGACCCAGAGACTACTCGGTTATTTGAACATCTTAGTGAGGCCGCTGATGCGGCCCAGCTTCGGTATCCTTCTGCCCAGCTAGTCCTTCTGGAGGACTTCAATGCCTAACATCAAGATTGGTTATTCCTATACCAGAAGACCGACCATGCTGGGAGAGGGGCGAGGAACTTTTCCCTAACACATAACCTCTCTCAGCTGGTAATGCCATTAGGGTGCCGGATGTGGATGGCCGCATAGCCAATTGCCTGGACCTTCTGTTGACCTCTGATCCAGATAGATACGTTGTCTCCTGACCATAGGTAACTTCTGCTCACTGTCTGGTGAGATCTGAATCGTCCCATTCTCCCCCGGATATCGATGTTCGTGGTGTCCGGGGAATGTGGCGTTACAAGTTAGCAGATTGGGATGAGATGCGGCCTACTCCACCTACCTTACCTCACAGTAATACTTCTATGCCAGAGGTACACATCACTAACAAAGAATCAGTCCCAAAGAAGAGCCATGATAGAGTGAATGAGTCTCACATTACAGGAGGTTTCCAGTTGGGGCGACGCTATACATCAAGTCCAAGGCGACGATAGCTCCAAGCTTGGGATCCTGGTAAAAGTGCAGCGGTATTTCTCTACGGGGCAGCTTTTAATCCTCTATAAAGCTCAAGTCCGGTCGTGTGCAGAATACTGTTGTCACATTTGGGCAGACGCCGCTAAATGCCATCTCGCAGCTTTGGACTTGGTGGAAAGGCGGGCTTAGAGGCTAATTGGTGACGCAGCTGAAACCAATCTGCTTAGTCTTGAGCACAAGCTTCAGGTGGCTAGCCTTTCAGTGTTATACAGAATGCATTTTGGAGAGTGTGCTCAGGAATTACATTCCCCCATCCCCGTTCTACCATTGGACTTCACGACGCACTGCTGGATTTAATCCTTTTGTTGTGAACATCCCTCAAACCGGAACGAAGCGCTTTGCTTCGTCTTTCATTATTCATACAGCAAAAGACTGGAATAGTTTGCCCGCGTCTGTCTTTCCCTCCGATTACAATGTGGGTGTTTTCAAGAGTAGATTGAATCGGCATTTACTGGGCTAGTGCGCCTTACCATCCAGGACTGCATTTCGACTTAACATCGAGTGGAATAAATACTTTATTTACTTACTTACGATATTTACTTGATTTAATTTTAGATAGATTATTTTACAATTATAAAGTTGTATCCTTTGGCTATTGTTCAGTGCGGCAATTGAGACGTCGGCACCAGCTAACCAGTTTACCGCTGTCCGTCGCCCCGCTCATTAACCAGTCACAATATAATAAGATCGTATAAAACCAGCTTACTTACTACACGACTCGGACAATAACACTACTAAGACCCCTAACACTAATACCACTAATACCAACTCTACTAACATGGACCATAAAACTGACACATATAAGGCAACAAGATCAGGTAGAAGCGTACGGTACCCTAACTATTTTCGCCCGTAGGGTCGGTCTCGGTGGGGGGTGATGTGGCGTACATATTGCTACTGTTTAATTGATTTAATTTTATTTAGATTATATAATTATAAAGGTGTACCTTTGTTCAGTGCGGCGATCGAGACTACGTAAACAGCTAACCGGTTTACCACTGGCCGTCGCCCCGCTCCTTCGCACAGCCACTGCAACTAGTACGCTATCGTATGCCTTGCTATTCAGTTGCTTATGTTATTGTTAATTACTGTCCGATTAATTTGTCCATAGTCGTATATGCGTGTCTATCTTTCTAGACTTTTATAATTGCTGTGAACTTTATGTGCTCCACTACTTCTCTCTTTTTCACCTTCTGTAATTGTGTTAAATAATTGTTGTGTAAATCTATTGTATACGTGATATTCAATAGTGAACTGCATAAAAATGAACTCTATAGTTTTATTTAATCCACTTCTACAGACTTATTATTTTTACATAACTATACTTGCACTGTAAAAGCCCTCGGGTTAACAGCGACCATACTACGAAAAAAAAGAAAGAGTAATGCAACTGATGTTTTTATTATATTTATTTTACAAAAAAGATCTAATTGTACTATTTATGGTCTAAGAAATTTAAAGAAATAGGCATTTTGACGGCTACATCAAAATATATTTACAATAATATATTATTTATACGTAAGAATTTACAAAAATATCCTACAAAAGCTGATGTACACGCTGTCGATACAAGGAACAAAAACAAACTTGTGACACAATTTTTTTGTTTAAAAAAGTACGGGAATCGTTCTTGAGTAATAGCATACGCATAGTCAATAACTCTGCAAATAATAATTGCTTAAAGCCAGACAAATAGATAAATGGATTTATTTTTTATTTTTTTTTACTTTCTTAGCAAGTGCTTGACCACGATACCACCTGCTGTTAAGTGGAAATGCAGTCCAGGATGGTCGCCTTACCTTCACTACCTCAGTAAATGCCTATTCACTCTACTCTTGTAAACACCCACATTGTATTTGGAGGGAAAGATAGACGCGGGAAAACTACTCCAGTACAGCAAAGGGCTGTACGAATAATGAAAGACGATTACTACGATTTTTAATTCTAGTTATAAACCAGCTAATCAAAGAATCCTACAACTATTTGTCAGGACATGTGACTGCCTAAAACTTGGATTTAAGTTTTGGCCTCCGGGTTCTACTGCATACTGGATTACTCCTGGACTTTTTATAAACGTTTGTCATTTTTAAAAAAACAACTAGCAAGTTTCTTTTCGTTTCATCTTGTTACCAACTAGACTTTCGGAGTGGTGGTTAAGATCTATTAACGATCTTAACGATTAAAAATTGTTTAGTAAGCCTACTTGAATAAAGCTTCTTATTGTTTGATATGATCACATCGTCAAATGTACTTCTCTCGGTGCAACAAAATGCCGCATCTCTAGGGTAACCCAATAAAAATAGCAAAATGTCCCTGCGTAATAAAATTACACTATATAAAGCGTGCATCCGACCCATAATGACATACGCAAGCCCTGTCCTTGCGCATGCCTCCCCGCGTATAATACAAAATCGTTTCATGCTCAAGGCCACCAGTGCGCCATGGTTCATGCGTAACGAAAATCTACACTTAGATCTTGAGCTGCCAATCATAGCTCACCAGAAGCACAGATATATAGACTGCCGTCACACACCCAAACCCGCTGATTATACGCGCCACCCATACTACAATCCCAACGTGAATCATAATTTCAGTCCGAAGGAGACTGAAGCACGTCCTCGACAACCCCGACGACGCGACCACCAGATCCCAAGCCCTTCATAACTAAACACGTACATCCATTGCACCGTCATACCGCCCCCACCGACGGCGAAGGCGTCGCAAACAAGGTTATTCGCAATACCGCTATATCACAGGCCGGTTCTCTCCAGTCAATACACATAGAAGCGTCGCTGGAGTTTCTTGCACCACTTCTTCTCCAGTGCCCACGGATTCCGAGGTGGTGGTAAAGATAGCCGATAATAATAATAGTGATATTAATGTAGATAATTCTTAATCAGATGTAACTGACCGAGCCGAGGCCCTCTTGGGCACCCTTGAGGCAAACGCTCTCGAGGAACTGGGGAGCGGTCCAAGCGGAGGCTCCATCTCGGGAGCCCTTGTGTTGGTTACCCACTAATAGAGGTCTCGGTCACCTTTTTTGTATGGTTGAGTATTTCTATATATTAATCATGAAAAGCTTAGTAATTCATACGAAAAAAATATTTACTATTTTAAGTGTTAAAATAGAATAATTAGTACGAACAGATTTTCAACACAAGCATTAATAATGCACTGACCCTAATTATTCAGAACCTCGTTCTTTTGTTATTGTTTAAGTTGACCCAAATAATACACTGTACAACCGTTCTATATAGGATATATATATATATATATATATATATAGGATCAGGGGGCCAACATTGTTTTTGTTCAAAATAATATCACAATTACCCGTCTCAATTACTTTATTTTAATTAACTGATTAATGTAATTAAAATCACTATCAACAGTCCAATTATTATTTTTTATAACAAACGCAGTCGTTGGTCACGTCAATCTCCATTCGACTGGCGAACATTGCCTTTTATACTGTTTCGTGGTGGGGTGATTGATGACGTCACACCCATTGCACACGTTGTTCACAAATACCGTCATATTATATATATATATATATATTTATATATATACATATATACATATATGTGCTGGATTCGTACCTTAATGCTAAACTGGAAGCGAAAGGAGTTGGATAAAATAAAATTTTAAGAGGTTGCAATAGATGGTGCATTTATGAAGAAAAATGCATTTACCTACCATTATTGTTTTGTACAAAATAGTTATAATGTCATCCGGCAGCGCAGTAAGATGATTAGATAGTATTTTGAGAACGAAGCAAGATGCACGCCTTGTTAGCTTTAATAATTTTAAACTTGAAATAATTACACACATACACTCCCCATCAAAAATAATATAATTCCAGCTATACAAAATGGGTGAAAACTCTTGAGAAGCCCGTCATCGAGATTACTGGTAAGTTTTTTTTTGCTATATAAATTGGTCCTTCAGCAATTGGATGGTATATAAGGATAGTGTTTCAAGATCTTGACTTAATGGGCCCGGATGTGGTTATAGACATGACCACCCGTAAGCTATTTAGATCCATATAAACCAAACCGTCTCAATATCATTTCAGTTTGTTAACTTTTATTCTCTTCCGGTAGCTTACATTTTGCACTGAATCAATAATAGTATGGAGCGTTCTAGCTTTTTTCGATATTTTCTATCGTATCAGCACCATCATTCCCATTGTAAGGTTTCTTAAGAAAGTGTTGTTCTTGTGGTTTCTTTTTGCTAGATCAGTTACAGACAGTTAGAAGGATACACTTATTACATATACACAATAGATCTAGTACCCTGGCTTGCGTAAATTGGGATAGGCTTCGTCTTAGGGACGTGGGGTTGAGGGTTGGAGATGGAATATATTTTATGTTATAGTATGGATGACAAACGAGCACACAGTTCACCCGATCGTAAGTGATGAATGCGGTCCATGACATCTAAATCCGCCTAAACAAAGATTTGAGATTTCACACAAGAACTGAGATCTAATGCCTTATTACCTGTTATTGTGTCTCAGGATCCCAACACTCGGCATACGAAACAGTATTGTTTTGCTGTTATTTTACGCTGGTATTATATGAGGGCATGGTCTTTGCCCGCGTCAAGTCGACTCATTTATGTATATACAACAAGAAACTATCAGTAGTGTTTGGCGATTGTGGGATGGAGGAGTCTTCGTCAGTGGGTCATCAATCATCAAGTTTGTCCGATAGCAGTGCGCACCGAAGGCGTGTTAGGTTGAGATTTTGTGAAAGAGTTAGTATGATAATATAACAAGGAATTCGTTACATCGAACGTGGAAACTTCCAGAAACGGGTCTCCCTAAATAGAAAGTCGTGAAGGCGGATTAGCTTTCACAAATTACTCCTGCTGGTTTTGAACAATTTAGGACTTGGATACTTTTGGTGGCTGTATAAACTTTACATATTTATGGAGGTAATGAGATTTTCTTGACAATTCCTATTTATAATACGAGGTGAAGTGATACGTCTACACCATTTAGAAATGTATTTGTGATATCATTAGGTTTAATTATAATTGAAACTCAGAAAAAACTCTAATCATTAAAAAGATTTATTCGTTCATTACTTTTACAAAATTTGGTACAGACATTTATCGAACATCTTGGCATAGTTTGAGCTTAATTTCCAGTAGATTGTCGAAATACCTACTCCATTTTAACCATGGAAGTAAACGTTTAAACTATTCACGATGGTCAAATTTAAATGAATTAAATATTTATCCACCTAAGTTTTAAACTTATCTCATTATAGATATACATCTAATAAACAGGAAAAGACAGTAAATATTCATTGTTTTCTAAAAACTTACATCGTACCCTTCATTTCTATGACGTTTTTGCATCAACTTAAGGAAATATATTTACAGTAACTGTCTTAGAGCACATAAATGAACATAGGCATACACATACACATATATATATATATATACACGCATATATATATATATATATATTATGCGTGTGTGTGTTAAACTACATTATACTTATTCTTACTTAACTTAACATTAAATAATGATGATCAATTTTAGTTCATAGGATATATAATATTTACAGCATTATTAACTAAACCGTAAAATTTGGCACGAGGTACAAATTTGGCGAATCAACATCTATTAATAAGATATTCGAAAAGAACACAGTTGTTAACATTTTATCAAGATCTGACCTACACAACAATTTAACTTTCGCTCACAATGCTTAGTAAAGTAACCTTAGAGTATAGAAATATTCATCCGTTTGCTGACACCTACAATAACAAATTTAAACACATATTTTGGGCAGTATTAGTAAATTAAATAAATTGTCCTTAGGCCTACACTTCGCTGGTTGGCGAGGAGCCTGAGCTGTGGCGTTAGTGAAGCTGGCTCTTTGTACTAAAGCCGTAGTGGAGGTAAGGTGAAACTGCTCCATCTCTAGTTCCTGTTGGACCGCCGCTGCTTCCTGCACTGCTTGGGCATTTTAGCGCGGACCGCAGCTCCGAAGCCATTTCCGAGCATAGGGAAGCCTGAGCGCATAAAGTAAATAACGTAGATTTTGCTACTAATAACAAACTGTAACGCTCAGAAAAAGTTTACCTCTTCTTTCTGGGATACCCATTGCAGCAATAACAAAAAAATACATTCATTAAATATTGTGAATGGAACAGCAGGAAAATCAAAATATTGAGTAAATAAATCTATGATCAACTAATTTAGCGACTACTAAAATAAATTAGAATATGTTTTACCTATATAACGTACACTCAAAAATAAACCTAGAACAAAATGAAAAAGCGTTTAAAAAGATTAGAAGCGAAAGTATTAAACTTACACACATTTCTTTATGTACTTAAAGTGTAAATTTTGCAAAAAAAAAAACTTAAAGAAAACAATGTAAAGTATAACGCAACGTTAAAAATATATCATAATTTGTATACTACGCACCCGTTCGTCCACAGCAACCTTTCTTGATTTCCAGACGAATTCGCAGACGGCTATGACGCAAGCTACTCCCATTCCACCCATAAGTACGACGAAAACACCGCCTACGTTAGCAAGGCCCAGTTCGTTTGCGGTTGACGACGATTTTGAGGTTTCATCCTGATTAATCCAATCACATTTATCAGTACTTCTTAACAAGATTAGCACCGCTTTTATGTGCATACGCACGGAAATAATATACATATTATCCGGTTTTGCCCGCTTTGGCGTGTAAGTCAATTATACGAGCATTTCAGAAGTAATTGTATTTCAAAATTGCAAAGAAAAGGATCCTTGTTTTTAAATTAATTATAAGTTGTCATTCAAAAGGTAAATTTCCTTTCATTGTCAAACTTTCGGTCTATTAGAAAATTAATAAGTAAAAGAAAAGTTCACAATTTGCATCTGTGGAAAAAGTCCACATTGATCCACTGATCAACCACCATTTGACCACTGTCAAATGATGTGATGATGGGGATGAATTCGTAGAAAGTATGGAATTACTCCGTATGAAATAAAATATTAACACTAATTATTGCTTACCCTACAAGAACCGCCTCCACGTTTCTCTTTCCACCATTTTGTTTTTAAAATATGCAATTTACCTTCCTCTTGCAATTTTAAAACTGCTCCGCTAATAGCCGTACGATAAGGTGAATCTGAAACGTGTTTTTTTAATTATATACCTACTGCACTTTGACACAGAAAAAACCTTGTTATTACAGATAAACTCATTATAATTACATGTTTTGTTTTATGTAAAACCAACAACCATTTCAAAATTTAATGATAATTAATAACTGTCAATCGGTCAATCCATCCTCAGCAATGATTCAGAGACATGTGTGGATATGGAATGCCTAGCTACCAGAAATTTGTCGTCGGATCCTCACAGTTTCTCGGATACTTGCACTCACACATGGAACCCAGCAGCGTTATGCTCCTATTTAACGCTGACACTCCATTTTTACTTTACAACTACTGTCTTTATATATACAAAAAAAATCGTTAATTAACTAATATCAAAGACAAAATATGTTTTCCCTGATATAATACTTTCTTTAACGGCTTTTGAAATCAATTTTATTGGAAAAATATATTAATGTAAATAAATAGGTATAAAACAAAACTTTTTCTTACTAGGGGGCATTGCGATTCCATATCCTTTCGAATCTAGCATTCCACCGACTTGCGTAAGGTCTCAATTCCTTTCGACGACATACTCTATAGTTGTTGATTCCATTAGGTACGCATAAGAGCCTTTGCCTCGCATCACACGCTCCTCTCCCTCTTTGTTGCTGGTTGTGAATACTGACGGTCTGGCTGATTCCATAAATGACTACATCCTTTGGTACGTGGAGAAGTTTGAATCCTGAATTAATACAAAAATTCATTAATTAGTAGAAAAATAAAGTGATACGAATTTAATTATGGTCATTGATTTTTTATATCTTTATCGTAGTTAATAATTTAATAAAATAATTTATCTGCAACTAAAAAAAGAAAAGGCAAGACATCGTCAAAATTTAAATAAATTTATGTCTGAAATTAAGAAGAAAAACAGTCCTATCTCATAAATAAAATTTTTGGTACTGCTAAAAGAAATTTATAAAATAAACATCATAAAACTTCACCCTAAAGAACGCAGCGGTTGAGCCTCCTTTTAATGCTCCATATTTAATTTTTGTCTGCTTAGCGAGGTCCTCAGCGCTTTCAATAGGCGAGTCCATTCTTTCTACAGTGAGGAAAGCCGCTAAGTTTGCAGTATAAGAGGATATCATGATTAAAGTGAAGAACCACCACATCCCAGCTACCATTCGTGTAGAAACAGCCCTGTATAATAAATAAAAATATGTTGAACACAACTGAAACGTTTTAATATATAATTAATGTAAAAATTTTCATGTAATGTATTTAAGGTAAGAAAGAAGAATACTTGCGTTATATATATATTTTTTTTGTTAATATTTTTTTGCAACGTATAATGAAATAGCATATTTAAATAGTACATTTCAAATTAAAACTAGCGAAAAGTCTACATAATACTAGTAATTTAACACTTGATGCAGCAAGCTGTCGATACTACACACGATCACAAGTGATTCGGATGAGCAATCATGAAATTAGAATTGATGTTTAATTAAAGAGAAAGAGGAGAGAAAGAGTACAAATAAGTAAATTGTATCAAATGTCAATGCCAGTTAATGTCATTAATTAATTTTGACGTCATAAGCGACCAATGCTTTAGGTCTACAAAGGGTTGCGGTCGCTTTGAAACTAATTAACGAAATAAATTTCCTGCTCTGTAGATGAATTAACTTTAGTGAAATTTCCAAAATAACCAGGAAAGTTTTTTCTAATTTATACTCAACTAATTTATGAAGTGAATGTACTACAATCTTTGAGATGATACATCTATTTTATTTAGCTGTAAACGGTCAAATATTGGCAACCGTGAGAGAACCTATCGGTGTGAGCCAAGATAGACTTACTTCGGTGCGATATCCGAACCTTGCTGCATCAAGGATCCAATAGTGAACCATAGCGAGTTCAACAGAGTGAACTGATTCTCCAGCACCGGTGGCTCGTCAAGACAGTTCCTGGGGCTGTCCCACTCGTAGGGGCTGAACCTGTGCCCAAATACAGCCCATCATTTACAATAGTCTGCATTAAATATTTCGCGTATAACGACTGCTCCCACATTTACAAATTTAAAAATAATCTTGTTAAAACATATATAGAGGGGCACGTTAATATCTTTATGATAAAACTGTTATATATATTTGAAAGTAATTCGCAATTTAAATCAATTTTCTGTCAATACGGAGTCGTTGATTTCCTACCCATTACATAAATTCATTCGTGTCGAATTCGCTGCGGTCACTTTTATTTCAATTGGAAACGTACTTGTACGTTAATACTAGTACGCTTCTAAAATCACAACAAATCTTAGCGTTTTCGTCTTACTTGGGCAGAAAATCACAACTCTGCTGCATGAGCGATCCAATAGCAAACCACAAACAATTGGCCAAAGAGAAAATGTTTTCCAATTTTACGCCATCGGGTGAGTGTGCTGGATGCCATTCGTAAGGTGTGAACCTAGTGAAATAACTTAATATTATAGTAACATGTTGTTAATAAATCAATAAACTGCAGTAGTTATTTAGTTATTCACTGACTACCAAAAATGGAAGTCATTATTAAATGCAGTTGGCGTTAATTAATAATGTTATATCCATACATATATTGTTAAAAGATTCATTCTTCTGAGATTGTTTATTGCAAGACAAACATATTTTTTTTTAATAGATCACAATTAAATGAAATCATCTTACGAAGTAAAGTTGTTGGCACATTATTGAGGTAATTTTTCGCCCTGGTTAATGTATGTAAAAATCAAAAATATAAATTCATTAATTGTGGAAATATGATATATATATATATATATATATATATATATATATATATATATATATTGTAATAGCTAAATATTCACACAAATACAGAGCTGGTAACTGGTCCTCTTTCCTTGTCTTTTGTCACTTGTGCTATAGGGTAGGAAAAAGGATCGGATGCAATATCAGAGACGCGACGGACAATAGACATGCATATTACATACCTTGCGAGAATAAATAACAGTACAGATACTCCCAAATATGCCGTGGCCATATAAATCCAAACATCCAAGGAAAGCGGTGATAGAAATGAGAATAAATTTGGCGGTTGCTTTATAGGCTTCCGGTACAACACCGAGATGCCGAGATTCATGAAAGGCATAGTGAAATCGACCACTTGTTCTCTGTTGAAAAGGAATGTTTATATTACAAAATATATAAACAAACATAGAAAATACTTTTTCGATTTTATTTATATGAAACATTTAAAATATTTATAGATTTTTTCACATAGAATCAAGAGTATTTAGTTTGGTTTATTATACGAGTACATGTACGTACACATAGTACACATTTTTGACAGGCCATGACTTACCAAAAATGTAAAAAAATATTTTATTTCAATATAATATAATAATTAAAAATAATAATAGCTAAATCTGCAGTTTTTAGGTGGTGCAGCTTAAGCTTTCAGGGCTCAGTAATTTTATTATAGACATTCAACCTCGTGCATTACGTTTGAGTAGATTTTTTTGCTCAGCTTATAATTAAACACAGACAGCACAATATTTAATTTTACCTCATTGATGATAGCTTGCATTAATTATTACTTGAACTAAACTAAGGTTGAATATAAAATAAGGATGAAAACCGAGCATAATCCTTTTTGTTTTATTATTTTGAGGGTGATAAACGAGCATATAGTTCTAATGACTTCTGCGGTCCATGACACCCCCTTTCATTCTCGGAAAGGAATATAATGTCGCGTTGTCACCCCAATTATGTCATGGATCAGGAGCCATCACGCCACCGACTGGATACTTAGATTTCTTTTGTTTACCTTAAGAACTACAGGAGTGTTAAATAATTGCCCTAGACAACTCATGGTATTCTTTGAACGCGTAATCTCTCTCCAGTCGATTTGATTTGTTCATATTATGGCAAGTTGCTATCTCTAGCGTGGCTCTTCCACATTCGAAATGAAAACTTATGTATATTATTACATATAAGTTTTCTTTTCATTATATCCTAAATAAAATGCAAGTAAAAATCAAAGTCAACATCAAGTATAACATACCTGTCATACGTTATAGTCAAATCAGCGATAGCCACATCAGCTCTCTGTTCTAGCAATTCCCTTATCATTCCATCCCATTCTTTGGTCTCACGATTATACGACCCGTATCGACCATCAGGTGCTAGTTTGAAAGTGTAATTGAAACCCAGTATCTTCGATATCTCATGAATCAGATCAATAGCGTAACCTTCAAATTGTGCGTTGCCTATTAGCTTTTCACTTGCTTCCTTCCTCATACAGTATGGAGCACTCTGAATAAAGACGTAAATATTTTGTAAAAAATATATATAAAGAATGTTAAAATTTAGATAAAAATGTATCATTAATTTTTGCCGTTAAATAGGGCAACATTGATTCAAAAGAAAATGTTATTTTTAGTTACTAAGGTAAATTCTTAATGAGTGTGCCCCTTCATATTAAACGTATATTTGGTATTTAGGTAGCTTATTTTTTATGAATTATTATAAAAGCTATTAATTATCTTAATTAGGAACAAGTTACTCGTATATATAATTATAAGATAAAAAAGATGGCCCTTCATTTGTTTTATATTCATAAAATAAAACCAAAACCCTTAATTTATTTTTATTGTATCCTGTAATTTTGTGCAAAAAGTTAACAAACAGATAGTTACCAAAATTGTTGTCACAATAAGTGTTTTATTTTGAAGTATCTCCACTATCTGTTTTTGATTATCGCCGTAAGATCTTGTATAATTGACACCCTCAGAGGAATTCCATGTTCCAGCCTTTTGTAAGCCATCCCTTGTCAATTCAATAATGTCAAGAGTAAAATCGCTCCTAAATCCTTGATGATCAAACTTTATGACACCAGTTAGTCCTTTCATTTCAACCTATTTAACGTGTTAATCTTGGTTAAAGAATTTAGATGATAAAATATTATATAATATATAAATAAGGTAATAAAAATTTTCGTCCTACAACAATTTTATTATTTTCTAGCAGTTGTTTTAAATAACTTGGATTGCTAAAAAACGATATAGAACTCAGTAAAATTAAAATAACTTACGATCTTCATGTAATTAATAAGACTATATCCATGCGGCCAAGTATCTTCAGCGTCACAAGATAACGGTTTCACGTCAATTTGTTGCGAAGTATCGAGATCATGTAAAGCTTTTGCAAATAGATGTACAGCATCGTACATCAGAGCAGTTTCCGCCTGATTACAAACAAAACATAAATATAACTACAAATTCCTGATACACATAGAGAATTTTCTTTTTTTAAATATTGTTTAGTTCAACAAAGTCTCATCTAACTTTGGCATGAGTTTTTAGTTTACGTAACTAGTGTAGCTAGTTAATATATTTGTTCGAATTACTTGACAATTTTTTGGAATTATTCATACATGAATTTTCTTTGGGAATAAGTCTATCTTTTGGAGAGAACCTGAATAAAATCTATTCAATGGTCTCCGAAATGATCATATACAGATAGATGTGGTAGAGGGAACTTTTTATAACGAAATAATTTTGACAATGATAATATTGATACTCCTTACCTTAATGAATGTCATGTTTTCCTGAAAATAGAGTAAATGTATTTGAATTTTAAGATACACCTAATATCAATTAAAATTATTATTATTTTCTTTTTGCTTTACCTTGGCCGAAGTATGGCCTAATTGCAATTTACGACCCTTTCTGACCTCATCGTATACCCAGTCTCGAACAACCCTTTGCACATCGGATCTCTCTGGGTCCAGCAATCTTAAGGCCGTGATATTTGTACCTCCATATTTGAATTCTTCTAAATCAACGCTATGTAGATCCTTAAAAAAAAACTGCTTTAGTATTTCATTCTTTAAATTTGTGATTCTATGTTTTCTTTTTATCCTGGACTCCTGTAAAACTAGTTGTAAAATTAATCTTACCAATGATGTTATCAGATAACTGTGATAGTCCGACATCATGCCAATCTGCTGAGCTTGTTGAAGAACATCTCTTATTCTTTCTGTTGCGCAATCGAGAACAATGTGTGATTCAGCTGAATTTTTAATTTGTTTTAAGAGTGGTCTAGAAAAAAAAGTTGTTAATTAATATTTAAAATTTGCTGCATCATTAAAAGTGTAATATTATGTAAAAGAAATACTTAATCTGCCAATTACCTATAATCATGTGAATCTGGTAGTTGTCTTACAGCGACCGGGAGTTCCGATGGTCCATGGGCTTTAAGAAGTTCCTGAAGTCGGACAAGGCCATCGCTATTTTCATATACGATTGTGAATGATTTCCAACCCCATGCTTGTACAAGATCTACATAGGCCTAAAACATAAATTTGCGAAATGTAAAGAAATCTTACAGTCAATATTAAATTATAAGAAAGAGAAATATATTTTTGTATTTATATGTATGTTGTTTGTTTAAGGTAATTTTAAATATATATATGGATGGTTTTACACTATATAATAAAATTTGTATGTAACATAGCAATAATATAATAATAAAGTAAGGTAAATTTTCGGACTTTGCATTTACGATCACGTTACGCAATGTCGTACACACATTAATTGGCTCATAATTCAACACGGATGCAACTTTAGATTTTTTTTTATAGAATATTACCAATTTTCCGGTTAACAACTAACCTGAAAATGCTTGTGATAGGTTCACAACAATAATCTAATGGTGGATTCGAACCTACGACCTTAAGTTTTGCAGACTGTACCCTAAACCATTAGACTATTGACGCTTCAAGCTTTAGCTGTTCTCTTCTTCTATCTTAAACGATCTAAGCACTCCTAATTAGTTAAATTAAACTTAAACATTCAATATCTATCCATATATCATGGCAGAAATTTTCATTTCTCTTTAAATTTTAAGACGACAAATTCTGATCACTTCACAGATTTTATTGTCTGCTATTGGCAGCTCTTTCATTATACAGGCTACACTTGTCTGTAACTCTTCGAACGGAGGTATAATATCAAATAAAAATTTTTCAAAAAAAAAATTAGCATTTTTTTTTCTTTGTAATATTCTATGCATTAGCATTATGAGCATTCTTTAAAGACATCTGCTGTTAACTCGAGGTTTACTACAAATATTGAATTATGTATTTATGTGTATATATGTACGTATATTATATATTCATTAGTAAATATTCCATGTATATATACATATATAGTGTATATTCTGATAATTACGAGTATTGTATTTTTCATTTAAGGAATAGTATATATTTAATCTGAATCTCTAGTGATGATACATATCCTCTTTTTTTATTATTGGTAAAGCATAATTTCGCCCTACGTTACGCGTTGATGGATAGAGAATGTCTTAGTCATTAAGTCCACCCTATGTACCCCTTTTTGTGAGATACGGAACAAAAGTTTCAATATAACCAAATACAACCAAAGTATCGTAAAACATAACTACTTAATACTTGAAGGGAAAGAAATAAATTATTTATAATGTGTCAGGTTGAAAGCCATACAAATACTGTGTCACTTACTCGACTGAGGGCGGCTGGGTGTGGATAAAGGTTGACGAGACAAGACTCACGGCGCGTGCGATAGTCCCATCTAGTTTCTAAGTGGGGCAACTCCATAGTGTCACAAATAGATTGGACATGTGCAGCGGCAGGCGCTGATTGAGGTCCAAAGATTGCAGCCACGCCACTTCGAAGTAGGTGGCATACTATATGAATTAAAATATGAAAATATAATTAAATAGCTAATGTCTTCAGAAAAATACTAGACACAGTTCACCTGATGGCAAGTGATTCCCGCGGCCGATGGCGCGGCACATCTACGTCCTTGACAAGGAATCATAGTGCAGATGCGTATCACCCTTGAGGACTGAGATGGAATGCCTCGTCACCAGTAATAAAGGTCTCGGGATAACCTAACCTACCAGATGAAATACAGCAGGATTTTGCTGCTACTTTACGCTGGTATTCTGTGAGGGCGTGGTCCTAGCCCGGTCATGTTGACCCATTCATTCTGCAGCTAGAAACAAACTACATTGTAGCTTTACCACTGTTAAATTTTGAAAGCAGACAACGTGCGATGGGACTGCGTTGTTTCGTCGTTATCGTCGCTGTTGATATTACTTGCATAAGAACAAAGTTTTTTTCTTGGGTCCGTATTTCGTCCGAATTAAACTCAGGTGTCCTCACGCAAAAGTGGCTTTACTGAGCTAATGCGTCCATTTAGCATTTAGGGTTACGATCATTGCAACTTGCCATACGGTGGGATAGCCATCAAGCACTAGCCAATCGTGATAAAATTAATGGATATAAGAAAAATATAATATAATTTATCGTAACATTAAAATAAATGTACTAACCATATTACATGGAGAGATCCATAAAATAGGATCTATTTTGATTGAAGGCATGAATTTACAATTATTATAAGTCGTATGTGGTAAACATGTTAAATAAGAAAGAATGGACTTTCTTACCTTGAAGATCCCCATATCGTATCGGTCGGGAAATACAGACGCCGGTAGAGAATAACGCGTGGATTATCGACAATATAAGATTATAGAAAAATAATAATATATAACATTTCAATGAATTTAAGAATAGTTGCTTGAATTTATTTTGACATGATGGCATGACTTTTTAACATTCTGTTTATTTTAAGTTAAGTTTATCAGGAAAGGAAAGTACAAAATAATTAAAATATTATCTATAATTAACGGTATTAACAAACCTCTTTTAGATGCGTGGAAACTGTCTTGAGGTGATATAGTTTCGACTTGTGCTAATAATTTAGCTCTCGGTAAAACGGCTCTGTCCGCATTTACCCTCTCCACTGCGTAACGGAACGCTACTTCTTGTTTATCGTCCTCGGGATGAAATAATCCACCTGATTTGCATAATAACACATAACACATTATGCACAAAAATATATTTACCACTTTAACTGGTATACAGTGAACTATGTAGACATGTGTCACTCGACTTAAGTAAAAAAAAATGTTTGAATATAAAGTGAACAGTAAAGTTTCAAAACAATCAATTTGGATTTTTTTAAATAATCATAGGCAAAAGCATTAAATCAAAATAATTTTGAAGTGATTTGATGTCAATTTTTAATATTTCTTTAAATTAAAATCACTAAAATTACATAAGTAAACAAATTTTTAACGTACGTTACGTAGTATTAGTACTAAGAAGATGTCAACTAATTACATCTAAATCTAAAATTGTAAAAAATAGTATAGTATAAATATATCGAGATTACAATTTCATGTCGGCAAATTCTACAACTGAGTATAACGCATTATTCAACATAAGGTTTTTCAGTCGACGACTTAACGTTTCTTCGGCGGGTAGATATTTATAGTAACTGTGGCCGATAACTAGCTGGTGATATGAATTAATATTCTTACCTATCCTTATTGTATCTGGCAGCGCTGAGAGTTGCCTAAATAATAAAATCAGGTAAAATATTTTCGTTCCTCTCATTCTGTAATCAGAAAACAAATGGGATTTTTTTTTTAACATTCATCATCACGTTTAATTATTTTTCTATTTTATAGATTAATTATTGTACATATATTTTTTTTAAATTCATTAGAATTAGAAATTGTTTGACACATGTAAAAGGTTTATTCTTAGAATGGATTGAAGGTTTGATGGAATCCATATTGCGTCAATTAACCTTTTAAAAAAACATTATTTGATTGATGAAAACATTGGGTTTCTTTATTTTTATACTGTGCGTTGTATATTGTGCACTGTAGTTCATTTACTCGGAGGAGATTGCTTTAATCAACTTTTCATCTACTTGACTCGCTTTGTGAATAATGAGCATGAAATACGGTTACATTTCGAAAATAAATTATATGATAGGTCTCCCATTTTTCTAAGTTTCATCCGTTATTTCTTTTATGTTAACATTGACGTTTCATTTCTTTTTAAATATACAATAACATATATGTACATTTATTTTAACATTTCACTGCTTACGTTCTCCCAATTAGGAAATATTTGCCGTAAGATAGATGACGGCAATACCAATTGCCAAGATACCATCACCACCGCTTTGACTAATTTGCCACTGTGAAGAATTTTGTCCACCTAATCATAATGTAGATACGTTTTCAGCCCTGAGGACTAAGATGAAGTGCCTCATCATCAGTGATAAGGTATCCCGTTTCTTTTAGTCACTAGGGGAAACATGGTAGCGCAAAGCTACTATTGCCGGTATTCCTGAAAGCGTGGTCTTGCCCTGTTCGAAGTTACCTATTCCTACTACATAGTTAGTTAGTTCATTACTGCCCTCATGGTAAATTAAATAAATATCGCCTAATTCTGTTAACGCGCATTGACCATCTTACGTCAGCTTAAATGTTATATTCGGCCCACCTGCATAACAGAAACAAATATATAAATATATATAGTATATGATACATAAGGGGTAATCGTCGAAGTCGTTCAAATGTATTAAGGGCGCAGACGGTTACATTATATTCATTTCCGGCAATCAACAATAAGACTAAAGCAAGAGTACTAATTTTGAATATTTTCCTTCCAAAGGATTAAAGGAAAAAAGATAACTATACACATTCGCATTTTAAAGGCACTCGGAAGACACCGACGAGCGGATCACTTACCGCGGTAACAGACCGCAGTCCTCAGCGGTCTTTTTTCATTATCTAATATACCATATTTTTACTTCCAATAATGTGAATATACTGTTAGGAATCCAGTGAAATTAAAAGCAACAGGTCTTCTAAAAATTACAAGGCACTATAATATTGACTTTCCAATTAAATTTGTACCAGTCGAGCGAGAGGGACGTTTTACTAAAAATTCAAATTAAATTTGAATAATAAATTAAATATGATAGATGACGTTTAAATGCAAAAGTAAGGAATACGAGTAAGTACTCGTAGTTTTAGTTGTTTCTATATAATCGTTATATGACGTAATGATCTAAAATAAGCACTATCACAATTCAATACAATACAATCCCTCAAGCCGATACAACCCTGCAAGGTAAGTAAGACCATCATGGGAATCTACTCGTAATACAATAAAATCCACAATTCCCTCTACTGACTTACAATACGCCCGGGATAAGGGGCAAAAGTTTGCATATTCAATGTTTTCCTTATTCCGACAGCCTCTCGGATATAACAGGCAAATATAATTTTCTCTTTATTTTTTATCTTGAACTAATCAAGCAATTAAAATTTGTCTCAGCTACAATTATCTAAATATAGTCACAATCGTCATACATCTTCAGACTATGGATATAAAAATAATAAGGCAATGAACCGAGATAAAATTTGGCAGTGGTTGTGAGGGCCGGGTTGCAGCTATTTTCTAGCGGCAGCATCTAAAAGGCTCTTAAAAATGAAATTATAAAAATGCATCATATGATGTAAATATGTTTTTATTTATGTTTACACTCATAATTCCTTAGATGGGCTTATTTATCAATGGTATATAAACAAAAGCAATTTATTCATACCAATAAATACATTCACACATAACATACCTATACAGGTACACATACTCGTTTACTCACCCACGTAAACATAAAACTAACAAAATTACTAGTAAATAAATGCTCATAGATAGCTTTTAATCAATTGTGTTATGCTGAATTTGGTCCTATTTATTGTTATCAGTTGTTTTATACTAACACACACAAACTCACTCACAGAACCTTGCAGCCGTCAGTTGCACGAAATATCAGCATCACGTTGTGCCCTGTTTCCTACGTTGAGTCTAGGGAATCTAAGGCCTATTCATTGGTAATGAGACTTTTTCATGGACTCTCTGGAGTTATGTATCTATAAATTAATATGAAATATGAATCGTATATATAATTAGTATTGTTTTAATTTTTTTGATGTAATTAACTAGTCTTCCACAGACCAAGTTAAATTCACATAATTTACATTGGAATAAAATACATATAAAAGTAACTACGATTTGGATAATGTTTGTTAATGTCTTTTTGCAATACTGTATTTAACATTTATTGTAATTAAGTGTAAGTAATATTAAACATATTTTTATATATATAGTTCAAGTAAAATAAAAACAAAACTGAAATTTTTTATCGGAATATGTACTATGCATTTATAACATGTTCTCGTGTTATTATAACATAGCGCGTTGAAAGAACCATGCAGATTTTCGAAGGTCATTGTTAGTGCGTGTTATAGTGTTTTGACTAAATTTTTTTTCATTAAATAGTAGACAAACTAGAAAGCAGATCACTTGATGGTAAGTGATTACCGCCGCCCGTGAACATCCGCAACACTGGAGGAGACGCAAATGTGTTGCCAGCCTTAAGAGTAAGATATTATACGCATATATTGTAAGGTTAACAACAGCTGTCCATTATGTTTTACTTAAAGCTGAACAGTTGTTCGTTATCTAACTAAAGAAATCAGTGACGAGAGTTAGCATGGAGCATGGAGGTAAACTTCAACATGTAGGGTTTAGACTTAATCAAGAAACGACCAAGTCTTCACAGAAAAGCGAAAAATGCTCTGTTTTTTATTACGTTTAGAGTAACTAACATACAGTTCACCTGAGGGCCTGTTAAATCTATATTCATTCATTCTTGACAAGGGATCATAATGCCAATGCGTTGTCACCCTTGAATGCCTCATCACCAGTAATAAAGGTCTCTGGATCCCTGCACTCGCCAGACGTAACACAGAAACATTATGCTGCTATTTTACGCTGGTATTCTATGAGGGCGTGGTCCTACCCCGGTCAAGCTGACCCATTCATTGTGCAGCTAGAAACAAACTGTGTAGCTCTACCACTATCACCTGGAAACAAATCGTAGGGTAGCTCTATCGCTGTCAAAAAATTGTTTTGAATGTTGACTCCGTTACTTATATTAAGTGTAAATCAGTGGCGAAATGATTGGTATTGTGGCAACCATCTTAAGCCTCAGGGATAACAACGTAACTGCATCTCGTTTCCTAATCGATAATGGATATCCGATCTATGAGTTGTGGATATGTTTGTCATCATATTTTTAGATTTTTTTAAAACGTTTGAAACTTTCAGATAATAAAAACTTCGCTTTCGCTTAATTTTGCATGTAAACATTCAAGGTTTCGAAACAGGGCCATCAATTAAATAACCTTATATCAAAACATGTAATGCTAACGCTATACGGATAGATTTGTAAAAAAACAACCGTTTACTGTATAAAATCCTATATTTTCACTGAGATCTCAGAGCATTGTGTTTCCTTGTACAGAATACGAGTCCAAATGGTACATTAGGAATACGTGAGTATGTTAATAGTATTCCTGATAGGGAAAACAAATGCTCAATATATTTGCTTTTAGTTTTAGGTTTGATGACTAGGTTAATTTAAAAAAGTAATATTATCAATGTATTAAGTATTAGCCATTTGAATTTGACAATGACAATGTTCGTGGGCATGCCCTAAGAATATTAACACGTTTTAAAGAAAAATGTAACATAATCTCTGGTATCTTACCGTTAGATATATAGCATAAACATAAATAAGTTCTCCTTGCAAACCCCGAAACCCTTAGAAAGATAGGTATTATTAATAAAAGCCTATGTAATTAATTGCTACAATATATCAACGGAAAATTACTTTTTATATGTATACATCAGAGAGAAAACAATAATTATTCAATTATGTCTAGGCGATTTATATGGATTTCAATTAGGAAGACAATCATTATTTGTCAACACCAAAGTATCCCTTGGAAGTGAATTAGGTAACGTAAGACCGAAAAGATGAGAAAGTAGTTCAGTTATATTTATATCCACAAATTAAGTTATAGCATAAAAAACAAATCAAAACCAAGTACTTGTGTGTAACATTTATTTGGTTTCCCTTGCTATATTTTAAAATACGACTCACCTGTACAGATTCAACACTTCTTTACGTTAGTAATGACATTTGGAATAAGGAATTTGGCAACGAATAAGGAAGAACTATTATTGCTTTAAGTATTAAGCAGCATACAAACAATATTATCGAACACCAATCACAAACACCAATCACAGCGGAGAAAAAGCAGCATTCGTTACAATTAGCGCGGCAGTGATACTAAATTATTGAGCATTAATATTTGTATAAAATATTTGGCACTATATATTCTTTTGATTTAATGTTGTTTTCTTAAAATGCTGATGGTTATGGTCAGGTAGTCCATAAAGATTAATTACAAACGCGATATTTTCGCCAACAAAGCGAGCGGCCGGTCCCGTTGGTAGCTTTGATGAGCTGACGCTTGCAGGGATGAAGCGCAGAAACCTAAGCGCGCTTGCGCGCGTACACCCACCCGCTGTGATTTCCATCCACATAGACTCTGTACACATCTTTGTATTTTACATTGCCTCATGGGACTCATTCTATATCCAAGACGTACAATGAGACTTTAGAAGTGATTTAAACGTTAAAGCAATCGCACTCATTATTGATTTCCTTGAATCACAAACAATACGTAAGTTACAAATTCTTATCTTATGTCAAAAATTAAAACCAAATATCTATGTACGTCCGATATGTATGTACATAAGTCCGATTAGACTTTGTTAATGTATAAAAAAGTTGCAAAAGAGTTGTCCAATTTTAAAGTATATTAAATATTAATATTAAAATATAGGACGGACAAAAATTATTATGAAACGATTTTTAAATCATCGAGCAACTTATAGAATAATCTTTCTATAAAAATTAAATATTACAAAAATTAGTTGTTCTATATATTTTGTTTCTGCACGTTACTAACCCAGAGATATCTTATGTGTTTATTATTTTAGTAAACAAAAGCTAATTAAGCAATATTCCAGTAACTGCACTTTTCCTTCAACTAGTATTGTAAGGGTGACGTTAATAGAAAATAATGCTACGAGATATCTGTTTCAGTGGATGGACGGTTATAAAAGCATCACCCGCTCTCGCACGCACCCCGCAGTCCGATGAACTCGCGAGGATTTCGTGTCGTCAACGCAAATTGTCTTTTCATTATTCACGCGGCGAATATTTCGTCCTTTGACGTACCAACAATATGAATCTGTGTATAAGAATGAATGATGCAAGGCTAATGAAGATCTGCTTAGGAAATGACTATTGGAACTACAGCAAGACTACAGATGATAAATTGATTAGTTTTCTCAATAAACAACATATTTTTGTCATCACCTAATAATAATAATATGTACATAATACGATCAAATGTATACATTCAATTTCATATTTGTTAAGACTATAAACGCAAATTGAGCTGTGCTAGTTTAGTTGAAAAGGATAAAAGCGGTCGTTGGCATATCGAGCAAATTGTCTATTTGCTAACTTACTGTAATTCCTGTGTAAATTTTATAGTAACTTTAAATATTATTACAGTATTATAAAATTACTAGTATAGAACATTCAAAATACTTTGCTTACCTCTTATAGAATATAAATAATGATATTATTTATATTAAATTTTATAACATTTATTTAAATATTTAAAAGACGGTTATTTACAAAGGTTGAAAAACGGAACCTAAAGTGGTTCGAGTCCTAGCCAAGCGTCAATTTTTTTGCATCTCATGCGTTAGATTAAACTAGAGAAGGGAACAACGAGTGAGCTCTTCTGTGTTTACCTTTCCCAGTCGATATCATCTGGTAACCAGAAAATATTAGGTTCAGTTTTACTGTACGAGATATCTTATTTCCTTCTGTTTCTGTCTCTCGCTCTCTTTCTTAGTCGTTGTCTTGTTATCATTTATTTTTATAATACTACATACTGAAAAGTCACCAATGAAGTTTCATTTACGACACCTGCACAAGAGCTATATATCAAGTAGTAGAAATACTGTACGAATAAAAGCAGCTGGTGACAGTAATAGTTCCGATTCGGGAACGATAGGGGAAGGACCACTCTTTGATAAGAGGCAAACGCGAAATAACAACTTTGTTTCGTTTCAACTTTCATCTACATGTCGAGGTAATTTCACCCATGGTGGTTTATTAACCAATAATATTAAAAGAATCCCTTACAAAATTTACGGCATAGATTGCAAATGATGGTTCTAATACCGGCAAAGTAAAACATTTATAGCATTATTAGACTGGCGTAACACTTATTAATCAAAACTAAGAAACAAGTTAAAGGGTAAATGGTTCAAATATCAATAAGGAAAAATTTTAATAAAAAATGCAAGAGACGTGCACTAAACTTTTGAGTTTAAGTTGAGTACCAATTGTGATCTGGCTCTCCTCCAAGAGATAAATGTCAAGCTGACCTCAAACTTATCTGTATAAAATAAATCAATTTTCGATTTTTATTTACTTACGATAGTATTCTAAAAAACTTTAATATTTAGATAGTACGAGCAATAAAACTATCAAGAAAGTGTATGAAGTTTCAGAAAATCCAGGCAAATATTTTGTTTCAAATATTAATAATATTATCAATGCTGTTGTTCCGAATATAAGCTAGTACTTGTTTATAATCTCCGGTGTTTAGTGGTGATGTAGACGATGATGGTAAAACACGCTAGCTCAGCAAATGCCTATTCACTATCCTTTAAACGGGGAGTCCCTTTATCCTCAAACGGCATGACTGCCACAAGAAAATTATTCCAATCCTTCGCTGTTCGCATCAATAGGAACGAATGCCCTGGCAATCCTTTTTGATAGGTCTCGGTAGTACAGTAAGCTCTCTTCGTGAACCTAACTTCCAGAGTCTTCGGGTTGTCCCAAGATAGATACGTCGATGTTTGCGACGAGCAGCGCGTCATCTCCTCAGCGCAGAGCTGTAAATTCTCATCAACAGCCATTAATAAGTACGGTCATAGTTCCTGAAGGGAATCGAACTAGTTTCTGGTCCATTCTTACAATATGCTTAGAATTTACCTATGCAAGAACTGTTTTGAAAGACAAAAAATTAACACACAACACAACCTGACCATATAGGTAGTAAAGGAATTTGGTTGAATTATAATTTAATAAAGTATTCAATTATAAAGTTTATAGCTTATATAAACATATAAATTTTATACATATACATTTTCACCCTTAATAAACAGTAAAAGTTAATTTCATGTTGTAAACAGTACAAAGAGATATAATAATGCAGAGCCTAGTTTCTTAGAAGTTCTAACGAGCTCATGGCAGTATTTCAAAGCGGATGCCAAAGTCTCCTTGTTAACTTTTACAACTTCCTATTTGTACTGACTATTTTAATACACTATTATCAGCAATTCATCACATTATAAGGACATTCTTCATAAAGTTAAGTCTAATTTAATTATAATAATTTCTATTAAATATTAATCTAATGTATTAGTGTATATTACTCTTAATTTTAATACATTTTACGTGTTTAACTATTACTTTGCTTAGTCTCGAGTATTAGAAATGCAACACGAATGGGTCGGCTTGATCGGGGAAGGTCCACGCTCTCACAGAATACAAGAGTGATATAGTAACATGACGGCAGCGTTATCTTAGGGGCCCAAAGGCGCAATTGTGCGTCTAGAATCTTCATCGTATCTGATACATATCGTAGATGTAATGACCTGTGGTTAATACTTACCATCAGTTAAACGGCGTGCCCGTTTACCGCTTTTAATTATATCGAAAATAAAATTCGAGATGCGCATAACGTATGTCACGTCTGGGTACTGAAACGGAATACCCCACCAACAGTATATAGGCCTAACAAATTTATTGTATTATAATTTAATATTTAGGTTGATTAGCTGTGAATAGCGTGAATGCTGGTTGATATAGTATTTATTATTATTCTCACTCATATGAAATATATCTATAATAATTGAAAGATAAAGCAGTACAATCGGATAATATATTAAGACGCAGAGCGTGACTCATGTGGATGCATTGCATCCAAATATTGCATAATTTTTGTAAGGTTGTGGCATCGTAAAAGAAACTGCTTTCTCTTATCTTTCATTGTTTGTCATAAAAGGAGTCTAAGTTTAACAGATAACTTTTTTTAATGATATAAATGAGCAAACGGTTCACCTGATAGTAAGTAATTCCCTCGGCCCATGGCACCCACATTCTTGTTAAGGAATCACGATGCTGGATCAGACTCCTGATGTGTAAGTTGGAGCCACCAGTAATAACGCCTCCAGTACCTTTTTTTTATTACACGAAACTTAGTAACACTAAGCACTACTTCAAATGATAGCAAAATAAACTGCAAATTGTTCCAGAACTAGCCTGTTTGAGACAACTTATTCGTGCTACAGTTAATTTATAACTGCGGTGCTACTTTACCACATTAAACACATATTTATAAATGACCTCTTATATCTAGTTACCGTGAATCTCTACGAGGTAACAAAGGCTTTAACACAGGGTTGTCCTCGAGGGTCTATCCTAGGACCATAGAATTGGGAGAAAGCCAAAAGACATGTTTACGTTCTAACTATCCATGTTAACTTGAGGACTCACCTATAAAACCCTAAAACGATATATGTGGCTATATACTTGGTGTTTATTTGTTATGAACTGCTTGGGTTGGCTTATAAAATGACGATAGGAGTTGTGCCAGATTACTTCAGTGTGTGACAAGACAATAATAATGTTAACTAAATGCTTATAAAATATGTAACTAACGCACTTTTATAAAGATTATCTCAATTACTTAAATGAACAAACTATTTTGGTTGGAACTCGTTAAATATTACTCCCAATGTAGATTCTACAAGTCATTAAAAAATACATCCAAAAAACGGAGAGAGTATGCTAATTTGACTTATCCAATCCATTTGGCATAATATTTCGATTCCATTTGAATTAACAACGTCCGCACTCAAAAATCCTTCATCATAATCGCGGATTAATTAAAAATCGAAACGAAAAGAGTTAATTAGTAGCCATAGAACAGATTACGAGCATATCTCTTTGTTTGTTCTACAAATTATTCTGAAATTATTTAACTTACAATTATTAAAATAAGTACTACTTACTTACTTTTAAATAAGTCACGTTTTATATTTATTAATAGTTTAAATTTAAATATCCGTTTTGTTAGCATTCAAGAAAATACTTATTTCTTGTCAAAGAATCGGAAAGACTAATGATGATAGTTATTTAAAGTTTATTCGTTCAATTTCTGGTTTATGATTATAATTACGCGTATCGATTCAGTTATAATAAACTAGCAGAGTAAATGGAGTTTTCAATTTATATTTTATACGACTATGCAATTTGATCATGTTTATAAAATACTCCATTAGTAAAAACCTAATTAAAATCTTTTTAGTGGTTATATAGATTAAAGTTAACTGTTTCATATTAAAGGTCAATGAAAAAGTCATTGCAATGCATTGCACCGTGTGAAATTTTCAATTTAGGGAGGCGTAATGCAACAGCTGATATCAAAACAAAGTGCTATGCGGTGAAATCGGTGAACAAGGTTATTTTAAACAACCTATAACATGATTATCGCTTAGCATCTTTTTTAGAGATTCAATTTTAAGATATGTAAAGATGTCTAGAGATATAGTCAAGTAACTTTTAGTTGATAATCGGATAAATAACAAAAGACTAAGAGAATGTGTTGTGAGACTCAATGACATTTATATATTGTCAGATACATTTTTAATTTTTCTGTATGATATGAACGGACATCGTTTTTTTTTTATTATTACCCAATCAGTACAATTATTGAACAACCTAAGAGTGAAATCAACAACACTACACGGTGTTGTTGTATTTCACTGTTATTTCACTTCGTCCTCATATCACTTTTTCAGGTAATGTTTTAAAGTGAGGTAAGTTTATTTTGTTTACCAGGTCAATGATGCGTAACAATGGGTAGGCTTCTTGTTAACGTTGAAGTGCGTTGTTAGGGAAATGAGGCAGCTTATCTCACGTAAAAACGGGTTACATATATATAATAATAACCACACTTGCTGAAGTTTATCGTGAAATAGCATTAAGAGAGACAGAAATTTTAGGTTATCATATTTTAATGAACCGAAGGGTGAGCACACAGTTCTCTGAGGGTAGGTAATGACTGATGTTCACTATTCAAGATATATCCTCGTTTTCACCCCTGAGGACTGAAATGTAATATTTTAGTTTCGTAGTCTGCAAGAGCGGTATCACTGGTTTTAGTAATCTATTTCATCTGCAGCAATTTTTACTTTATCACGTATTTAGTTTATAGTTAATTTGAATCAACCTATTCGTAATAAACGAGCGCAGTTTTCGCCTAATGGTAAACGGCTACCGCGGCCTATAAACACCAAGTATATCCTAAACAAAGATTCAAGATATACATGAGTTGTCATCCTTGAAGACTTAGATGGTATGTATCAGTAACTGAGCGTCCGACCATACGAAACAAAGCAATGTTATTTTGCTATTTCAAAGTGATTCTGTGTCCATTCACAGTAAAGCTAGAAATAGCTACAGCGTGGCTCTAGCATAGTCAGAGATAAATCGCCTGATCTAGGTAGCTGAGCTGAATACAGAGCTTTCTGATCGAAAGATCTCTCTAGGCGGATGTCAAAATGTATTTTAAATGTTATCTTTTTCCGCGAGTATTAAATGTATCTAATTTTTTTATAAAGTCAAATGACTGTGAAAAAAAATATGGAAAATGTTTTGTAATAAGATATGTTTTATATGAACTTTTTATAAAATTTAACGAATTCTTTTTTATTACATATTAAACATATTTATTTAAAAGAAAAGTAAAACATGTAATCATACAAACTCGCACCTAATTTTATAGAGGTAAGATTATAAGAATTGAGGGGTATCATCTACAATAAGTAAGCGATAATCTACTACAATCGTAACCCTCTACGAATTATCGAATTTTCACAGATGTTTATTTACTTACTTTAACATTTTTTTGTAAGGGATTCTACGTAAAATAAGTAAATTAACAGCCCATATATTTGTATCCCGCTATTGGGCATGGACTTAGAGACGATTTTTTTTAATTACATTTAGAGTAACAAACGAGCACACAGTTCAGCTGATGGTAAGTGATTCCTGCGGCCCATGATATCTACATTCATCCTTGACAAGGAATCATTGTGCAGATGAGTTGTCACCCCTGAGGACTGAGATGGAATGCCTCGTCTTCAGTAATAAAGGTCTCCGGATCTCTGCACTCACCAGAAGAAACACAGCAGCATTAAGCTGCTATTTGATGCTGGTATTCTGTGAAAGCGTGGTTCTATCTTAGTCGAGCTGACCTATTCATTCTGCAGCTAGTAACAAACTGCAGTGTAGCTTTACTACTTTTCAATATAAAAATACATGGACTATGCTTAACATAGTCCATGTATTGTTTGATGTTTAGTATTATGGCTGATGTATTATGCTCACGGTATAGTAAATTATTACTGCAATTCATGACGAAAATTATCACTTAACAAAGATTCAAGATACACATGCTTAGTCATTGGACCTTCGTATCCTTACACTCACTATACGAAACGGAACAGCGTGAGACTTTTTCTTACAAGCAATTCCCTGTTTGATGGTAATTAAAGATAATTAATAATAAAATATATATATTTTTTTAAAATCCGTATTGTTTACTTTAAACTTTTACTTTGCTTTAAATTACAAAAATTTCATGTAATTAAAAGCTGATAAAAATTAAAAAAGAAATACAATAAATATATTAAAAATATTTTAATGTGGCATCACTCTACCTGTTAGTAATAGGAAACGATTTATGCTTTAGTCATACTTTTAATACTAATAATATTTTACGTCACCGCCATCAACATTCAGCCAATCACCAATGCACTGCTAAACATATACCAGCCCCACATACTGCTATAGTTGACTATCATGAGCCATATATGCATAGGTCCTTACTCCATTACGACCTACGCTACGCTGCGATGACCTACACGAGGTAACCAATCGTCTATTTTCTGTACAAGACCAAAATTAGATTAGATCTCATTTTATCGAAGAAATTATATTTTATTCATAAAATTATTAAAGTCTAGGAAAAAATTTACTAATCAAAATTATATCCCAGCGGGCATATTTCACTTCAGTAAATGACCTACGTTTCATTTTTAAGATAATGACTTCAAGGCTGCTCGTGAAAACTAAAGTGCCTTGTGAGCGAAACGAGGTGGCTTACCATACATTAAAGTTGGCATTACTAGGAACGAGCCAAGCATTTAAAAGACATAACGCTAAGAAAGTTAAGATCAAAAACTTTTTTTTTTAAATTTAAAATGGCTTGTATAATTTTATATTTGATTAAGAGAAATAAATAAGATTATCAATGTACCTACAGTTTCAAACAAAATCTTATAGTTTATTTATCTCCTTACGAATACGAAATTGGCGTTTTGTCGAACTGGCCACTTTGATCTCAAATAATCTGGCGTTATATATATAGCATTGGTCTTACAGTACAATGTATTACATACATACATTATAACGTGACTAGAACACTTTTTATCAATTGTCCACTGTTTCTCATGTGTATCTTTATAGAATTTTCATTCTTCGGCCTTATAAACACATTTGTTAACTGAAGATATATTCATATTGTTGCTTAATTCATCTGCCCTATTTGCACAAATATTGTTTATATGAGGGTACTCATATAAAGATTTGAATTTAAAATAAGCTTTTATTTCTTAGTTGCTATATGAACTTGCTTCGTATTATACGTATTACTTTGAATATCTTGAATAATTCAGTGTTATTGTCTTGATGAATCTGAAACGACCAAATACTTGAGTTATTGCAAATCCTACCAGAAGATCAATCGGAATGTGAATCGGAAAGTGCTGAACTTGACTGTGATGATGTTTTTGAGTTATGCGCTATTACTTCAAGTTTTGATAGTGCAGACTCGGACCCAAAAATTCAAGTACCCCTTGCCAATTTAGGTCAAATTATATAATATCATCCATAGTCGGGGCCGTGGTAAAGGTATGAGCCACCGTTTATTTGCCAGCACTAATCACGGTCAGAATTATAATTACACGGACATAGACGGTACATAATGGGTACCTCAGATGGATTGAACTCAATCTGGTCGCCGGGCTCGACAGAATATTATAACTGACCAGGCAATGCCTACATCATTCGCGAGAAGGAATTTCAAAGGAAATATAGCAGACGCATGGAGGCTGATTATTATCGAATCTATTTTGAAACACATTCAAAAATGCGCAATAGAAGGAGGCAACTAGGACATAATTGGAAACTCACTTTGGAAGAATTAGAAAATTTTATTGCTATTTGTTATGTTCGCGGCGCCTAAAATTATATCGATAAACGAATTATGGAGTAAAATATGAGGAGTAAACTTCTTTTCAAAAACCATGCCTCGCGATAGATTCAAGAATATGATGAAGTATATTCGATTTGACATAATATCTAAAAGAAGTAATATCAAGATAATATCAACAAGATAAATACGGTTTGATATCTGATGTTTGGAATAAATTCATTCAAAGCTGCTTATGTTGTTAGAAACCAGGTTAGAAAATACTGGTCGAAATATCAACACAGATAATTTTTATACCTATTCTGAGAATGTTTTTTTTCCATTCCAGTAGTAAAATAAATCATTTTTTTAATGTAGGATTTTTGAACCGACTTTGCGTCTTCATCTATCACATAATTTTGTAAATGTAAAGTAATTTCAGTATTTTAACGTTTGTAAGCCCAGTGTTTAAGTGGTTGTACGTGTTGCAAGAAACCCTCAACCCACTTTTGAACAGAGTAAGCAATCTGTCATTTTCATGACGAGCATCTCGGTTCTGATAAACTTATTATAATTGGAACTAAGAATATTAATAAACAGAGTTCACAAATTAAATTACACCAAACTATAAAAAATATAACTATTCGTTTGCATTTGCAGCTAAATAACAATTGTGTACTTATTGATATTAGGCAACAATAGACTTCGCCTGAGTTTTTAACAAAATCAATAAAATATTTTTATAAATATTAACAGTGGTAGAGCTACACTGCAGTTTCATCCAATTTCATAACGCTGCTGTGTTTCGTCTGGTGAGTGTAGGGATTCGGAGACCTTTATTACTGGTGACGAGGCAATTCATCTCAGTGCTCACGGGTGACAGTGCGTCTGCATTATGATTCCTTGTCAAGGATGAATGTAGATGTCATGAGACTACAGGAATTACTTACCATCAGGTGAACTGTGTGCTCGTTTGTTACTCTCAATGTAATAAAAAAAAATTACAAAATCACCCGACGCTTGATAGAATAACCTTTGTCGAAATTCCAATTTGTAAAATGTCACGTCATTAATTTCAGATTCGAATACGAAACTGAACCTAACGGTCGAAGACATTCCTCTTTACGAAAGACGTGATAAAAATACTTAAAGCAGGTTACTGTAGCCTCCTTAATACTTCATTTATGCTAGTCGTTTATGCTATTGTTACGTCTAATTTAGTATTAGACTTCTCGCAGACGATGGAGGGATCATTTGGATACATTTTAAATCTTTGGAATTAGTTACTATATTACTTATATATATATATATATTTATATATATATATATATATATTTATATATATATATATATATATAATTTAATCAAGATAAATCTTCATTACAAGGCATTCTAGTGTTATTATGATTCCAGTGACTTGCTATTCTAGAGTAATGTATCTCACTTCGGTGTCGTAATTAATAAAGGCTTGACCCAAGTCAAACCTTCGTTTTTACAGTAAACAATACTTTTAGACAATAATATAAATGAGTTTCTTTTTTGGAACAATATAAATCGTTCTGCTAAAAAGGGTAAAAGATTGAAGATTAATATTGTTAATAAGAAAACGTACCCTTATAAATGAGGTGTTTTTCACTTTTAATTTACTTTATTCTATTTTTTTTTAAGTTAAACGATTTCAATATTACGGTAATAAGTTGGATTCGTAATAACGGAAATGAAATATCGTTGGGAAGCCAATTTCAGATACCAAGTGATCTTTGGAGTCCGTGAATCAGAGGTGTGAACGAGTATAGGATGCACATAGTATAGGAAGCGCTATTGTTATTAATTTTCAAATTGGTCCGATATATTACAGTAACCGTATATAACTTTTATATAGTATGGTGCTACACGCAATTGTTTCTTTGCAAAGAAAGTAAAGCAGCAGTCACAGTGCCAGTAAGTGCTTTAAACACTACTACGCATCACTGGCCTAATAGATTATTATTTAATAATATTATCGTAAAAATGGCAATGCTCTGGGGTAAGACGGACTTTTGATACCGGGTGGAAAGCAAATGCTTCACGTTATATATATATATATATATATATATATATATAATTATTGACATAATTTTGTGTTCCTCCTATAGACGCAACTCTACTGATTTTGTATGATATCTTTTAAAAACGTCTGGGCCAAGAAACTTTAAAAAACATGAAATAAGGTTCTTCAAGAAAGTCTATGCTTTACTTTCTCGCTGCATGTATCGGGAATAGACTATTTGTCAAGGATGGATACAGATATTTATGAGCAGCAGTCAACATGAAAAGCACGTTTCTCACTTTTAGTTCAATAAAAATACCAGCACGTCGTTTTTATATATTAAATTAGTTGTAGCTTATACAGTCATATACTTCTGTATATTTTGTATGCCTATTAGGCTTTTTTTGTTTTTAATAATTATTACGTTGTTAATACTTTAAAGCATCCATTTTTTTATTTTTTATTAATAGTGTATACAATAAAGTTTAAATAAATGAATATTAAATCACGATAATGTTACTTTAAATAAAACTCTATTTGCTTTACTCATTCGTGCCATGACATAAATTTCTGAATGCTACAAAAGCTTAAAATTTATTTATATATATATAAATATTTGACGTACATACATATAGCCTATCTATATATTATTATACTATTTTATTATTATGTATTTATTATACACAAATGCACATAGAGGTGGTGTATATATATATATATAGTTATATACTGGGTATAAGGAGACCGCTTCTGAAAACGAAGACAGACAATAGTACTAATGATACCTTTGATGATGGGATAGGAAAAAAAACGATCCTGATTAAAAAAATCATATTTTTAAAACATTTTATTAGCATTATTTACGCTCCATCATGTTAGTACAGCTAAATTAAATTATAGTTTCATAAAAAATACATCACTTTACTAAAAAAAACCAGCAATGCTCGATGCGCTACCAGCAAAAGCTGATGCTCGGATCAACGAACGCACGGGCAAAACTGTCCCTGTTTTTTTATTTTTGTCATTAGTTTTTAGTCTATTTTTATTAGTATATATAATAATAATAATAGAGCCGTGGTGGCTCAATGTTTAAAAAGACTTAACTTCAACGAGTAACGGAATCACGAGGTGGTTCCTTAGTACTCCGGTTGACCTCGCTTTCAACCATTGAAAGGCGAGCGGCGTGGACGGTAGGATGCTCGGTGAGCATTGAGCTTGCCAGCCAGACATTCGGTTTTCTCTTCGTCTAAGAAGGTGAGAGAAATATTGCTGAGGGAGGCATCGTTTGGGTGGTGCCTCCTTTTATGGATTTGGGAAGTCGCCAGAAGACGACGTGGGAAGGTTAGATGTTTCGATGTTAGCACCAGCTGGTTACTTTCAATCGGATATAACTCGTGGTAACGAGTCACCACATTCTTGCGCCTCAGTAGGTCTTTTATGTCGTTTGGCAGGTTCCATCGGTGGTCATCCACACGAGGGAACCTTTTTTTTACACGCTGGAACACGGACGCTCCTTCCTTCTCGGCCACCACTACAGGTGGGAGTCTGCCCGCAGAGGTCATAGGGCCCAAGAAAAAAATAAACAATCCCAGACTTCTGCGGCGGATCTGGTGTAAGACTCCGCCACCAACCATAGTTCGACCGCAGAGGAAAGAGGGAGTGGTTGCGGATCCGACACTTCTGTTACCCCGCGGCCGTATCAGCGGTGGGGCCAACCCTGCTTGAGTCGCGGAAGATAGGGAGAGACACTCCTCTCCTTCCATGATTCCACCTCGTATGCAGATGGTGGGGGCGACGGTGCGAGGGACTGGTTGTATATCCCTCGCAATCACAAGCACATACGTACGTACGTATGGAAAGTGTGACAGATGTGGTCTGCAAGGGAGATAGACAGAGGTGATTGTGATGGGGGCGTGGCAGGTCGTGGCTAGTTGCCAGACCGGGGCTTCTAGGAAGGTGAGTGTTGGCGTGTCTACGGGTACGCAGTGCAAGGGCTTTTTATAATATTTAAGAGTTCCGACATTAGCAGCGGAAGTCCTATCATTCCTTATAATGTTTAAGTTTGCAATATTGGAATTGCGAGTGTGTGGTTTTAGAAATGTCTCTTGCACTAGTAGCACGTCGACTTGGTGATCGCGAATGAAATCGAAGATCGTCGCGATGGTTATCTATACCGTTCGCGTTAAAAAAGGCAACATTAAGGGATCGCGGTTTTACTCTGCCGGCTAACCTTTGAAGTTGATGATGCCTACATGCTGGTAGCGCATCGAGGCGGCAATTCTTTTAGGTTATTAGGTTATTATTATTTATTAGGTATTGGAATCCCTCAGGGCTTTGGCGAGGGCTGAAACGTCGGCACCGTTGAAGACGTCGGCAAAGCGACACACTAGGTTGAGATTGCTTTCGTTAACCGGCTGTTCGGCTGGTGGAGAGAGCTGCTCAAGCAGTTGAGCCATGGTCACTACGCTGACTAGCTTTTGCCATGCAGGGCGAAGAGGTCAGATGGGGGCGAGATTTGGCACGGAGCGCGATTTTTTATGACAGGCGTTACATAACGAGTACTATTCAAATTTTAAATGAAGTTTTAAAAGATTCCACATGTAACTTAATATTAAAACGTATTCTATCGTCTTATATTTTTGGCCAAAAATATTCTATCATCCTGTTGGTTGATTTTTAATTAAGTTTATTACTTTATTTAAATTTGTACATGAAAGCCTGAACAGGAGAAACTTATTGCAATAAGCTAGTTGGGATTTTGATTCGTTAGTTTGAGTCGTAAGTCTAACCACTTCGTTACTTTTTTCTTTTTAAAATGTTTTTTGGAGTGATGTATGACCCCACAGTTCAATTGAGGGTAAGTGATTCCTTTCGCCCACGAAACCTACATCCATCATCGATAAATGAGAAAAAAATTAAAATTCGGTGATCCAAAAAGTTTTGCACGTGTTCGAACACATACTTTTTTATTATAATCGTATATCGAAAGACACGGAAAGATGACAAAAAAGGCATAAACAGTGGTGTTAAAAACAAGAGTAAATAGTGGCCTCTATTTCAGATTAACATAATAATAAGTAGAACGATGTTAAAAAACATTGTCCCTTTAATAAATGTTAGGCCCTATTGTGTAGGTAATTTATTTATAACATTTTATACTCCACTTAAAGTGGTCACCGATAGGCTTAAACATTTGCATGTGTATCCCGTTTCTATGCAAAAGATCCACATCGTAAACCGGTTTTATGGTCAGTTTTTTGTATACACTTTTGCAGAACAAACTTTTGCAAAGGACTATAAGCTAGCTTTAAATAATGGAAGTAAGAAGCAAAATCCTAAATTAACCAATAAATCATAGTAAAGTTGTAAACTAGAAAATAATATAACAAATTCAGTCCCACAAACAAATGACATCATACTAAATTGTTAATCGAATTAATTTTAAAACTAAAATTTGGTTTTATTGTAGACGTACTATATTTCTAAAGATTGAAATTATATGATAGAAGATGCAGTTAAATTAATCAAAAGTTACAGAAAATCTCGATAGATGCGGGTAGCTTGGTATCGTTTTCTGTGATAATCTTTCCTAGAATATAATGGAAGCTCAGGTACAATTATCGACTTGTTATGGGATGATACGACTATAAGCGATAACATTCGACTAAAATTAAAATGGGAGTCTACAAGATTTTCATAGTCACAACAAGTCTTTAATACTCGATACTGGCACAACTTAATAAGTAGTTTAAGTACTGTTTTATCTTGTTTACTATGTTAAATCAAATAATTTCCATAATATAAATACATGAGAAATTTAGGTTAGGCATGATATTTGCTGATTAATAAAGACCTGTGAATTGCAGAGGAGTGAGGAGAATTATTTACAAAGTTTAAAAGGTTTCACGAACCTTACATATACAGTTGTTAGTTGAATAGTCAGACGAATCGCGATTATCTGGCATTTTAATTACATTTTAACTGATTTTTGTTATTGTCCTATGAAACTTCGGAATTTGTTACTTGATTTAATTAGATAATAATAATATTTAAGCAATTTTGTAGAATATAGGATGTTGTGGGTACCACTGAGGTTACTGATAGGGAGGTATTCCATCACAGTTTGGGGTGGAAACGGATATGCATCTGGGATATTTGTTGAGCATGGATGTGGGCTTTCATGGGCCGCAGACATCACTCACTATCAGGCAGAACTGTGTGATTGTTTATCACTCTGTGTTACATAAAAAATGGTTTTATCTTTTGCTGTTGTCATTATCTGGTTACAATAAAATTATACTTGAGGGCATGCTGTTACTGTTGTACCTGCTGCGTCGGGGACCCTGAGTTCGATTTCTAGCTGAGAACAATATTTTTTGTTAGTCCCGTGTCCCTGACACTACAACTTAGGCTCATAGCGCGTCTGCAACTCCTCTGGTGTTGTAGATAGACATGGCAGGGGTGATCAGTTACTATATACCTACATATATAATCATACTGCGGTATAGTATATATAACCAGTAGATATCATCGTGATCGAAATCGACCAAAATGACATCGTCACGTCATTACAATTTTCGACAGTATGTTGTAATCATTTGTCAATTTTAAGTGATGTTGACAGAAGATGTTTTAAGACTTAATAATATACAACGTTGTTGAATCGGATTAAAACATACGATCAAGTTACGGTCACGATTATAAGTAAACTAAGAATTAATCTAAATAAAACAATAAAGAAACGTAAGCCAATAAATTATATAATATCGCAAATTCTTAAGAAATTGTTTCTTAAAAATCTAGAAACGTGACGTATTAATTAAAGAAGTTTGGAGTACAAACATGTTGATATTTGAGCAAATTTTATGATGCTTTTAATGACGCGTCGATGACATCTTCATATTTGAAGGTATAAATTTTGTATTATTCTTTTGCATTGTCATAATTTATATTTGATAAGCTTGTGGATTTCTTCTTGTGCATGCCCTGGTTACGTATAAATATGGCAAAAATATGCTGAAATATTTTAATGTTCATTATATGTTATATTGTGTGATCCTAAACTAAATAAATAAAACATGGCTTAACAAAAGTATATTAAGTAAAAAAGTATACAGTACACAAATCAGATTTTCGTCATTTAGTACATGGCGGACGTTATGACTGTTTGTCAAAGGCGGTAAAATGGTAAAAAGTCTAATAAAAGCCTACAATTTTGCAACGGAGATAGGGGTATAATAGTTTTAATAGGTAGGAGTAACAGGAGTAAAGGGGTATTAAGTCAAATAATGAATCCATTCATTATTTGACTTAAAACCATTATTTTGAAAAAAAAAAAAAACAAATCATGATGACACGCATCCTTGTACAAATATTACAAACTCTCACACAACAATAAGTCATTACTTCATAAACACGATATACAACAATACAACAGTGACAGCGGTTTGTAGCTAGTTTCTAAGGAAATAAACGGCTCGACCGAGTAAGGACCACCACTCCCATTGTATCAACGTGAAATAGATACATGCTGCTGTGTTTCGTATGATGAATGATGGGATCCGCGGACCCAGTTATAGCTAACGAGGTATTCCACTGCAATTGTGCCTACAGTCTACCCGGTATCGTGTAGACTCTACACAATATCGGGTAAGGACAACCACTCCAATTATATCAGCGTTAAATAGAAACATGCTGCTGTGTTTCGTATGGTGAGTAATGGGATCCGCGGAACCAGTGATAGTCTTTGTTTATGGGAATGCCTACTGCACTATAATATATCCTGCGCAGTTGATGACGTTTGTTAATAACTAGATGGATCACTGTGATTGAAATAGGCCAATCTGATGATGATGCAAGGAGGACTCCCCTTCCGGGCATAATTATAAGATCTCATGGGACTGCAGTCATCACACTTGAGTGCTAGTTTGTCGCCTCTAGTAGTTAAATATAGTACATCTTGTTGTCTCCACATGTTAAAATAATTTTGATAAAACTTACTATATACCCTTAGTTTACAGTTACAGAAAGCACTTAAAATTGTATTCAGATACGATATTATGTTTCTGAGCAATACGAGGTTAAATTAAAATAATATATTTATGTACAAGAAAAGTTTCAAATATTTTTGATGTATGCACTTAACTATTATATAATGTTATAACAATATGTAAGTTATAGATTGAATTGTATTCAGATAGGATATTATGTTTTTGAGAAATACGAGGGTAAATAAAAATAATATATTTATATACAAGAAAAGCTTCAAATATGTTTGATGTATACACTTAACTATTATTGTTATAACAATATGTAAGTTATATACTGTTCAACTTAAAAAACCTCCTTTACAAAACTGGAAAAAGAACAGAAAATGTAACCGTAGTCAAAATCTACTATGAATTAATAAACAAGTCTGTAGTGTTCACAAATATATTCTAGTATTTGACAATCTATAAATGTGTTTACAGTATCCTAATGAAACATTATACTTTACATCACCTTTTACTGATTTCCTTGTCTAACACGAGACTACTGTTTTAATATGAGTGATGAGTGGGCACGCTTGACAATTTCTAATTATAGTCTATATTTGGTTACTGCATTTGATATTAATTCCCTATGTATAGACGACATAAATATAATTAGTAAAAAGGTATAAAAATAAAAACAAGACTGTTAAACAGTCCAGATTACAGGCGAACGAATTTGCTGTTAGATAATTAATTTACAAGGTAAAATGGACTAGCCTATAGAATTATTAACTACGCTTAAAAGCTTACTCAGAATTTAGTGCATCGTATTCTTGACTAATATGTTTTAGGCTAATTACTAACTAATTAAAAATACTAATTAATACTTACATTTATATTTTTTTTTAATATATATTTTTTTCATTCATTATTTCCCTCATACTAAGTAATTTCCAAAATTTGTAGTAGGATATATATAGTACAAGTACCTACTTGTACTATATATATCCTACCTACTATAGGTAGGATATATATAGTACAAGTAGGTACCTACTATACTATCAGAATATTTTATTTCATAAATTTTAATAACGTTTAAAAAACATTTCACATTAAATTACTATTTAATTATAAAAAAAATTGAAATAAAATCTACCTGGCAGAAGTAAGATTACAGTGCAGTTTGAAACGTGAACAAAATGACTAACCGTAATCATTATCATTATCTTAACCCAGTATTAGCCCATTGTTAAACGTAAGTCTCCACATAGACTATTCGAGGAAGTTCAACCCTTGACGACCTTCATCTATAGATGGACAACCAAATTTGCCGCAAGACAATGAAGAATATTTTAAAAGTAAGCAAAAATTTTACAATATATTGCGAACAACGCCATCTAGTTGTATTCTATTAAATTATTGCGAAGTAAGTTTGAAACCTTAAGTAGATCAAATAATATTAACGTTACTTTGGGTATTGTTGTAAAGATGTCTCTGTAACAAAAACACTTTTGCTTGATATAATTAAAAGTAATCAAGTGTAAAATCACAATTAAAATGAATTTAGTCATCGATATTATATCACAAATATTACATATAAATCTATTAAAACTTGAAAAATATATTGTCGAATCAATAAATAAAACCAATTTAAGATAAAATAATTATAGTTCTACTTCGTGGACAAAGTATTATTGAACATAACCTCTCTAGTAAAAGTACATCTAATGAAATTTAGGGCACTTTGCTATTTCGAGTCCATGCCAAGTACTACGAATGTGTGACACAATTATGTTGCAAATGAAGAACAGGTTCTAAAATTATTGTTTGCATGTTTCTCACTCAGTAGATACGCAAATAAGCCACTGTGTTTATATTTTACTCACTTTTCTGTATATTATCTAATTTATTTAAATGCGTAAAATTTAGGATGAAGAATTAAAATGAATTTAATACAACAATGTTATTTCACTTTAATCGTTTTAGTAAACAGTTTATCATTATGTGCAGTGGCAGATAGAAATATTGGTATGTATTTATATTTATCATTTAAATCTGTATGAATTATTGTAAGGGTCAAGGGTAACCAATAATGTATATAATATTGCAGGGGCGATATTTGATGACGGGAGCTTTTTATATGAAGCTGCTTTTAATGTGGCTATAGAAAAGGCATCGGAAAATCAGGAGAACCCATTCGTGGCAAATGTTATAAAAACTTCACCTGGTGACATTGTAGAAACAGAAAATGGCATTTGTTCTCTTTTAGAAGTAAGACAAATTAGAATATATTTCGAATTATAATACCAGCTTTCAGAAATGTTTAAGCAGTAAGAAGGAATAAGAAATGTTTACTTTGATTTCAGAGCAATATAGTCGGTGTATTTGGCCCTATTCATAGAACTTCTTTGCAACATGTGCAGTCCATAGCTGATTATTTAGAAATGCCCCAAATTATAACCGAGTTTATAGAGACCCAAAATCGTAATTGGTCCGCTACCAATTTATATCCAAATCATATTGCTTATTCACGGGTAAATAATACTATTATGTTGTTACCTAAATCATAAATATTTATAAATGTCGTCGTATTATATATTCGTATGTCGTTCTAGGTATTTGCCGATATTATTAAAATGAAAGGGTGGACAGATTTTACAATAATTTATGAAGGTGCTGAACTTTTACCATTTTTGGACAATATTTTAAACATGCAGAATTTGATAACAGATGAAAATATTATAATGACAGTTGTTCAACTACCTGACGGCGATGACTACAGGTATTTGTTACAATTTGTTTTTTTAAATATAGCTATGATTTAAAAACTGTACTGCTGTAATATATTTTTGTTGCAGAACACAGTTAAAAACTATAAAAATGTCGGGATCAGTTAACTATTTACTAATAAGTGGAGTAGAAAATTTACCGCAAATTCTTTTACAAGCACAACAAGTTGGGATCATGTCTGATGAGCATAGCTTCGTAATAATGAATCCTGATTTTCATACTGTTGATATGGAATTATTTAAACATGGGGGGTCTATTATTACAGGTATAAATGGGCCTTTTTACCCTTTTAACTTTCGTAACGTTATTTTAATATGTTATTATTTCTTTTTTAGGCGTCAGATTTTTTGATCAAAGTTCTGAGAATATTCAGAATTTTATAAAATCGTTAAATGAAAAAATTCTTGAGTTGTCAGAGGGAAATATAGAAAAAGCAATCCCAGATTTTGGGCTCAGTTTTAACTTAGCTTTACTATACGATGCGGTTTCCTTATATACTTCAGCTCTAAATACCATAGGACTCGACGAAGGTTCTAATATTACGTGTGAAAATAAGGAGACGTGGAACTTTGGGTCTAGCATTATTAATTTTATAAGAACTGTAAGTAAAAACAAGTAGGTACATATTTTTAATGGATTTATTTTTATAAATATTTTATCTTTAGATGGAAATCGACGGCCTTACGGGTATTGTAAAATTTGATGAAGACGGATTAAGATCTGATTTTGAAATTGACGTTCTCGAAGTTATGTCTCATGGATTCGAAAAGGTACATAATATTAACATCATTTATAATACAAAGCAACTCTACTCTAAAAATCTCAACCTATTATTAGTAACTGAAATAAATTATATTTAATCATATAGGTTGGAACTTGGACTGGTGAGGACGGATATGTCGAAACAAGACTGATTATACCGCCGGTCGAAGAGGAAGGAAGTGATTCGATGAAAGGAAAACATTTTATTATACTTACGGCCTTGGTGAGAATTATTTATATATTATTTTGATATTGTGTCCGTTGTAATAACGTAAGCTCTCTTTTTTGTGATTTCATTCTTTTAATCTTTTAATTTAAGTTATTTTGCTTGACAGAGCGCACCATATGGAATGCTCAAAGAATCATCAAGGAAATTAGAGGGTAATAATCGTTACGAGGGTTTTGGTATTGAGTTAATAGAGAAACTTGCCAAAATGAATGAATTTAACTACACCTTTGACATTCAAGCTGATGGTGTGTATGGATCTTATGATCCTAAAGCTCGAAAGTGGACCGGCATGATGGAAAAAATAATGGATGGTGTAAATTTCTAATATTTTAAACATCTGTAATCATTATATTTATTACATTCTATTAAAATAATATTTTATTTCTCATTTATAATATTGTATTTCAGAGAGCTGACTTCGCTATTACTGATCTAACTATTACTTCTGCTAGGCAGAAAGTGGTTGACTTTACAAGCCCTTTCATGAATTTGGGAATAACGATATTATATAAAAAACCAACAAAACAACCACCAGATTTGTTTTCCTTCATCTCTCCTTTTTCTTTGGAGGTGGTATTTTAAAAATATAATACCTAAATAAACTTTGTTTTTTCAAACTTTAAATGTACATATTTCAGGTCTGGGGTTGGTTGGCTGGAGCTTACGTCGGAGTGTCAGTTCTTTTATTTATTTTAGGAAGAGTGGCTCCAGAAGAGTGGCAAAATCCGTATCCTTGTATTGAAGAACCAGAAACTTTGGATAATCAATTTACTTTAGCTAATGCTTTCTGGTTTACTTTGGGAAGTGTTCTTACGCAGGGATCAGAAATTGCCCCTATGTAATTTTTTTTTGTAATGATAACTTTAAAAATCATTATATAATAGTTGATTTATATATTTAATACATTTTTAGAGCAGTATCAACAAGAATGGCAGGCAGTATGTGGTGGTTCTTTACATTAATTATGGTTTCATCGTATACTGCCAATTTAGCTGCATTTTTAACAGTTGAATCTAAATTCTACGCTATCAAAACTGTGTCAGACCTAGCAGGTAACCCCTATGGTATAACTTATGGGGCAAAAAAAGGAGGAGCAACTTACAGTTTTTTCAAAGTAAGTCATCATACATTATATGTACATCTAGTTTCTTTAAGATATAAAAAAAATACACATAACTATACAGGGTTATGTAAAAATAAAATTTGAATAGATATCGTTACACAAGTAACAGTACTGAATACGCCAAATTGTGTAAATATATTTATCCTTTAACGCTGTTACGCGTAAAAACTTTGTAAAAATAATAGCTCTTAGTTGTAATGATTATTAAAGAAGGTCCAACAGTTTTCTTTTGTTTAAAATTAACCTATCGTAATGAAATGAGATTACATTAATTTTAAATTGTAGGAATCAGATAATCTTCTGTATCAAAAAATGTGTCAATATATGGATGATCACCCTGAGTTTATGACGTCGACTAACGATGAAGGACTAATGAGGTATAATTTAAACTTTAATAGTATTTAGTAATTATATACTTTATAGCCGTGGAACGAATGAATAATTAAATGTGAAATAAAAATATTCCAGAGTTAAGTCCGAAAAAGAAAACTACGCATTTTTAATGGAGTCTACTTCAATTGAATATATGGTTGAAAGAAATTGCGACGTTTCTCAAGTCGGAGGACTGCTGGATAACAAGGGTTATGGAATTGCAATGAAAAAAAGTATGTAAAAATCACACCTTACACATTTTCGGCGTTATAAATTACAATAATATGTTTTTCTGTTAGATTCACCTTACAGACAACCTATGAGCGAATCAATTTTGCAATTACAAGAAGAAGGCCAATTAACTAGAATGAAAGATAAGTGGTGGAAAGAGAAAAGAGGTGGTGGTGCATGTGCGGTAGGTTAGGTTGTTTCAATGTTTTAAATATATTCGACAGTATATATTTTAAAATTCATACGTACAAGTAATTAAACTTAATTTATTTAAAAGGACGATGACACAAGCAGTGGTGATGCCCAACCATTGGTATTAGCTAACGTTGGTGGCGTATTTATAGTGCTCGCAGCTGGATCAGCTTTAGCAGTTGTTTGCGCTTTTATAGAAATGACTTTTGACGTTTGGATGATATCACACAAGAACAAAGTAAGTTTCACTTTAATCTTATTCTCGATCAACGAATAATAACATTGCATTTCTGTGTTATATTGAATATTAATATTTATATATATATATATATATATATATATATATATATATATATATATATATACATATATATACTCCTTTGGAACGCCCTTCCGGACGATGTCAAGAATGCACCCAGTAAAGTTTCTTTCAAATCCCTTGTTCGACAACATTATTTGAAAGCAATCTATGTATATTTGTTATGTATATTTTCTCTTTGCATTTGTGTATTATACTATATATTTATTTATATATTTGTATTGATATGTATGTATTATTATTTATATTTATTACTTATTATTTTGATGTGTATCTATGTATAATTTGATGTTTTTATCTAATTAAACCCTTTTTTTTATTTTTATACTTACCAACATATTTTCTTGAACTCTTTATATATTACTCGTTTTGTGGATAATTATGTAGTTAGCTTTCCTTACGAAACCAAGAATGACATACTCGTATAATGCAATTCGCCTGATGGTAAGTGATGACTGATTCAAAATACAGCCATGCGTGTCACCTTCGAATAAGATGGAACGCAGTTACTAATAATTGGGCCTGTACTTGATAGTAAATCGTAACTACGGTCTCTATAACATCCATCATCACGGATGGATGTTATAGAGTCTAGTAATAAATTAAGATGCAGAACATTCTATTCTAAAAATTGGATCTTTCGGTATTTACTTTCACATGTAATGCATTTCATACATATGTTAATATGTATGTGTGTAGTATATTATAAATACTATTGTATAAGAGCATGGCTTTTCGCCCGATCGTACCAAATGAAATGCTCACATTTTTTTTATATTATGCCATTTACATCTTTTAATATTAATTTAAAAGTTTGTGTTATTACTTTGTTTTACAAACAAGCAAGCAGCTCGCCCGATGGTAAGGGATAACTGCTATCCATAAATATGGCTAACACCAGAGGAGTTACAGATGCGTAAAAGGAGGCCCTTTTCTTAAAGTCTAATTCGTATCGGTTCGGAAATTACTAACAACAGCTCATTCCAAAAGAAATTATACGTGACAGAAAACTTCGGTACAAAGCGCACAGTGGAGGATAGAAATTGTTACGGTGAAAGATGGTTTCAACTCAGTGGGGAAAATTTATCGGAACATTTCCTTAGATCACATCCCGTGGTACTTTTGGTAAAAAATGTAAAGAGATGCAATATCTCTGAGCAAAGCCAGTGAATCAGGGCAATCGGAAAATATCTGATGATTGACTATTCGATTCGTTCTTCAAAATTTCTTCGTTGAATGTGGTCAAATCAATGGTATTTAATTATGTACTCGTCTTGTTTGTAAAAGTAAAAAGATAAGACAAAGTGAAAAACCCTTAAAAAATATAATAGGATCATAATCTATATTATCTCATCCTATCACTAACCCAGTGTTATTAGGTATTAATTTAATGTAAAGAAATCAAAGCAACCGCATACTTATTATTATCATTAGTAATACTATGTACTACGTGCGTGATCTAAATGAATAAATTTTTTTAAGGTATCGTTTAAAGATGAGCTCATTGCTGAATTAAGATTCATTCTAAGCTTCAGTGGAGATACTAAACCAGTTCGCCACCGAGAATCTACAGGATCAAAGAGCTCGAAGAAAGAAGAGGAGGAAAAAAGTGGTGACATGGACTTTAACGGAGACGATAATCGAATGGATCCCACACCACCTCCACGTTCCGAAAGATCCTCACATTCAAACCACAACGTGCACAGCAGAAGACAAAGTAATGCCATCCAGATAGCAAGAATGCGTAAATTTAGTTAATTAATTTTAATGTTAAAAATATAGTTTTATAAAGTATAAATAGTATATACAAATATTTTCAATGATTGTTTAAAATATATATTGAAATATAATTCCACGTGACTGCATTGTTACTATATTTCTTCTTAATTAACGTAACCGAATATTTCATTTGCAAATTAATATAGCGACTTTCTTTGTATGCGTCAGATCCCTGATTAGCTAGGGCGTGATAAATAAGAAATGCTTTATCTTGTTGTCATGAGTATATATATATATATATATGAGTATATATTGTATCGCTAAATACGACCATTAGAGAAAATGAGGCGAGATAAGAAGATAAATAGTTCCTTAAATTATAAATAAACACCTCTCGTTAAATAAAAAGAAGGTGAAGATCTTTACATTTCACCTGTAATCATATCCCATATTTTATATTGATCGTTATTTGAAAATAAATTACACCCACACAAAAAATAATCAAGATAAAGGTACTTTGCCCTGCCGTTGGAAACTAAAATGGAATTGGGTATTCCGTTCTATCACTCACCTAGCGGAACAGCAACAATATTTTGATGTTTCACAAAGTTAATGCAATACTCTAAACATGTTCCTTGCCACGCCGACCTCCATTCAAACGTAACAAATTTGCAATAAACAATAAACAAATAAACAAAAAAATTTTAGTATTAAATTCATACCCTTATGTTATAATTTTTGTAAAGCAATTTATATAGCTAATGGGCTCTGAGAAAGATTGTGGTCGCCGAGGTTAGTGTCCATTTCAAGCAGACACTGAAATAATGCCCATATACATCACTTGTAATACATTTTTTAAAGTGAACTTGAGATAACCAAGTAAATGTAATACAAGATATGACTAGCATACATTAATGATTATATTTCATTTTTTCGGAAATTAAGAGTATATAATTGTACATACACTTTATTTAATTTTAACTATATAACATTAAGTGATATTGGTTACATTTTCGTATTGTACAAAGATAATAAAATACGGTTAAAGAAGCAAAGTATTAATTTTGTATGTGTGCACCATGGCTTTATTTTTTTAATAGAGTATTATTTTATATTTTACCCACAAAATACTTAACAAAATAAAATAACTATTATATTTTATTTTATTAACAAAATAAACATTTCTTTACTTATAATAAAGCTAAAAATATTATTTAAAAAAAACTGAATATATAACAAGCATGATTTGCCGGGTTAATAGACTAAATACAACTATTAGGCAAAAGATTGAATTAGTTTAATTTGCATAAGCTCTTTCTTTACAATGCTTAATTCATACAATTCACAAATTACAGAAAGAAGCAATACTTCAAAGAGATATGTTTTAAATAAAGCAAAAAAAAATTGAAAAATAAAAAATCATCAATTGTATTCACGTCTCTTGGCGAAAGCAATACTTAGACCACTCGAAGAGTGTCTAGAGCTATGGGAGTGATTTGTTCTGTGAGTATCTGTTGATCTTCCGGATCGGATGGAACGTAACGATCTGATTTCATCCTTTCCTTCAGCGTCCGCCAGTGTTTCTGCACTGCCTTGAGCTCTCGATGGACGCTTCACCGGTTTTATATCACCGCTAAATTTCAGAGCAAACTTTAATTCTTCTATTAGCTCATACTTAAATGTTGTCTGGAAATGATAAAGGGGATATAAGTATAAATTAAATAAATTATTGTTAAAAGTAGAAAATATTTATCATTTATGTTTACAATGAAACGACATATAATTCTATGGGATATTTTAAATCAGCGTAAAGGAGACAAACTATCGCACTGTTTACCCGGTGTTAGTGAAATTTACGCCATAAAGACAAAGTTTCTCGTCATATCTATTATATTACACTAACTAAACGTAGGCATCGAATTTTCTCGTACACTTTTTAGTATTTATTAGAACGATATACATAAATATATAGACAAGATGTCCTCAAAACCTCTTAAAACTCTAAAACAAATTAAATAAAAGCGTTTTAATTACCTTTATGGCTTTATGGGCTTAGATCTCTTTTATATACCTATACCAAGACCACTTAGTAAAATTTCTTTTAAATCCCTTCTTCAACAACATTATTTGAAGGCAAATAACATCTGATATGTATATCTCTTGATATTTGTGTGTTTATACATATATATCAATATATATATATATATATATATATATATATATATATATATATATACATTATTATTTCTTCACCAACATAATATTGAGTTACATACAATCATATTATGCCTGACATATTGTAAACAATAATAATGTGTTAGATAAAACCACGTTAATTGTATTCAAATTGATTTAATTGCAAAAGTATTCCATCTTGTGTCTATATTATTCATGAAAACGCAGTTCCACTTTCATATTAAACATATGTATCTTTAAAAATACCCTTGTTATCATTTGTCGTCCTTATTAGAATGATTTAAAAAAAGATATATATATAATAACACTATCGTCAAATTTACGTACAAAAACTTTTGATTTATACTGAATACTTACGCTATATTTTACGGAGCGTTTGAATATGCCCCATAACATATCAATAATAGAGATAAACAGTCCAATCAAACATCCAACTCCCAAAACCACGAAAGCACCCAACATATTTTTCAAGCCAAGCTGCTTCTGTTCCTCGTCACGTTTTATCTACAATATGTAAAAGTCTAGTTAAAATTCAAAAAATATAGCATGTTTTATTGATGTCCGAAGTCAATTAGCACGATATGGAAAAGCCAATACTCGGCGTTTCGCTGTGAAAGAATACGCATTAATGGACATCATTGTGGGATGATTCCATTAAAACCAATTCAAGCTCGAAGCGCAATGTGTCGTTTTTATGAAACTATGAATAAAAACGTCCACACAGTTCAGTTCACCTATTATCATTTTTTTTCTTAAAAGTATATTAGCAATGGTATTAACATTACTAATATTCCGGTTAACCACTCCAACTAAGCTGAAAATGCTTGTGCTAGGAGATGGTTCAAGACAATAGTCTAATGGTGGATTCGAAACTACGATCTTAAGTATCACAGACCGTACCCTAAACCAATACGCTATTGACGCTTCGAAACCGCAATTAAAAGATTACTGCTGCTTAATAACAACGATATCCATCCTATATAAAAACTTAACATTCACATATGGACTGAGGTAGAATTACTTGACACCAGTAACTGGAATTCCGGTTTTCTACACTCCCCATACAAAGCAAGGCAGTGGTATGCTGCTATTCTGTGAGAGGGTGATCCTCTTTCATGATAATAATTTGATGAAATATAACAATTTGATAAATTTCTTTTGCGTGTCCTTGCGTCTTATAGAAATTAGCCTCGAAGCAGATTTTGAGGAAGGGCTAAGTTGTACGATCAGTTGACTAATATGTGCTGAAAGAGACGATGATAATTAGACATATATTTATTTATTTAACAGCTATTTTGAGAGGATAACCCACAGGTAACCATGACTTTCATCAATATAATATTTAATTAAATAAAAAAAATATCATTCTCTGAACAAGAGAATAATAAATAATTTAGTGGTTTATAGTACGTGTAAAAGAATATATACCGGCAGAATATATACCTATGTATATTGGTGCGGGCATAGCGTGCATACGCGGTGGCCGGATCGTCGCCAGCACCCTGTACGCACAGGATAACTCGCAAAATTTGTTTTTTTATGGATACATGTATTGTTTATATTTACAGTGATGAAGCCACGTGGCAGCTATTTTCTAGATGCAACATGAATGGGTCGGCTCGAAAGGGATCTACACGGATCGAATGCCCACGCCCTCACAGAACATCAGCTTGATATTGTAGTATAACGCGACTGTGTTTCGTATGGTGAGTTTAGGTATCGGCGGACCCAGTAACAGGTTACGGTGCGATGGACATACGTTGTCACACCTGAATCCTCATATGGGAATGCCAGCTCTCTACTCGTTTCAAATTTGCTGAATCTATGAATGTCCAATATAAATAAGGTTGGATATATCATGGTAGCCTCCATTACAGGTATCTCATAAATTTATTTTGTACGTGCGTTATATTACGCGTATATAAGCCTATATAACGGTATTGGTTTCCAATTGCTTTTATCATAAAATAATAAATAAGAGTAGAACTTACTTGAGATGCTGATCAATAGAAAATGTTAAGTTAAAAACTTGTACTTTACTAGTAAGAATAATACATAAGCGAGATATGAAGAGCTTATATCTCACGCAGTATATTATTAGTGATTATATACTTATTTCTATTTAGTTTTTGTTGCTTCCATTATTTTTAAGCCGACCATAAAGCTCCTGGAATCGATAACTGAAGGGGAAGAATGGTTTTAAGTAGCAATCGCAATGTCGGACGCTCCCCCGCTAGATGGAGTGACGTTCTATGCAAGTCGATGGATCCGATCGATGCACTTGGCTGAGGATTAAACTCTGTGGCAGTCTGTGTGGGAGGTTTAAATGTAGGTGTGTGAGCAGTGGACTAGTGATGGGCTGAAATGATGATAATAATGATTTCGTAAATAGAAACTTAAATCTCATAAACTCGTTATATAGATGGAATTTATTACCTAGACGAAAAGTATATATTAATTGGCCAAAAATTTTGAAGTTTTTCACAAGTAATATTCTACACATTTTCCACCCACACAAGCAACTTTAACAGTTACTCGGTATTTTCAGGTAATGTGTGTTAGAAACTCAATTTTGGACATTCCCATACAGAAGTTGGGTAATCAAATTTAATGTACAGGTGATACCATGCTGACGAATAGCATAAAATTGGAATGAATCGGGTAAAGTGCATATATCTGAGTTTACTATTCTCATCTATTTAAGTAAAAAGTTGTCTAAAAGTTTCAGATTTCATTGCAACTTAACTTTCAAAAGATAAAGTGAATATACTTTAAATTAGTGTGCGCTAAGTTAGAACAGTTGTAAACTTGCAGAGGAAAAATTATATAAATATTCTAGTACAATAGGCATAGTATATTTGACATAACAATTCTGTTCAGAGATGAAATGCAATTAACATAAAATTTTGTATGCTTACCCCGCATTTACCACCGCCTCGTTTTTCCTTCCACCAAATATTTTTTAGCTTTTGTATATCCCCTGTTTCCTTCAATTTTAGTAAACCGTAATCTATATATTTTTTATACGGAGAGCCTGTACATTTCAAAAATAACAATCTAATGTTTTAAGTTAACGATTAAGTAGATTAAGCTAAAGAAATAAAAATTACCCTTTTTCATGCCTATACCGTAACTTTTCGAGTCAAGTGTATCACCCACTTGAAGTAAGTCACAATGTCTTTCCTTGTAATATTCTAACGATGTTGATTCCATAAAGAATGCATAAGTCTCATTTTCAGACCTACAAAGTAATGTTTTATTTAATAAATATATGCGAGAGGATACAAAATCAACATGCAAAATCAAAGTACACTTACTTCGCTACTCCAATGTCATTGGTTGCAACTAACCAATTATTATTTACCATCTTTTTGTACATACTCATAAGTGTAGGATTTGGTGAGTTCTAAAAATGCAAATAAATTTTAAGTATTGATAATTTTATACAGTTATACAGTGTCGAGTGGTGACACTTCAATTGGTAGCTCAGTGTCCGACCGGTCGTCTCAAGTTTAATGAATGATACGACAGCAATTCGTGTACGACGCTCACCACGTATTACATTTTTATTTCCAATTTTGTATTTAATTGCTGGTTGACTGACTGTTCGATTATAAAGGAAAACATGCCTATATGTACGTCGGAACCTTCATTTCGAAGATTTGATAATAATATATATATATATATATATATATATATATATATATATATATATAAAATATATAGGCAACATTATAGTATAGTTATATGAAAAAAACATTTAAAAGGTTGGAACATTAAGATCACGATGCTTTCCTTGTTAGTTTTCTTTATATAGGGTTAGTATTGCACACCAATCGCTTTCTGCATTTAGGTTTAAAACCTAATATTAAATATGAAAATGATAAAACCTTAAAGAAATCTATTGTTGATCCTTTGCTCTTGGCTCCATATGAAATTGACTTTTGTTTGTAAAGCTCCTCTACTGTTTCAAAGGGAAGTACATTCTTCTCAACGGTAAGAAAAGCGACTAGAGTTCCTACGTATGATGCCACAATTACCATCGTAAAGAACCACCATACACTCGTTATCATACGTGGTGCTAAAGCTCTGAAATTAAATCAATATAAAGGTTTTTGTACCTCAGTGGTTTATTAAAATATTTTGCATTGTTTTAATAAACCACTCCACATACACATGTGGTACATTATGATCCAGATAATTTATGCATTTGTTCTTTCTGGATGGAACTTAGCTGAAGTAGAATTGTAGTACACTAGTACTACAATTCTACTTAAGATAAGTTATACATAAGTTAAGCATACTAATGTATCCCAAACAAATATAAGTAGATCTATTTCGTTAAGAATTATCAATTTTGGTTACGGGCAATTTCAGGTATAATTAAAAATATAAAATGTTAAATAAATATATATAAACTTACGAACTTCTACTTATACTTATATTGCTATATTTTTTATATTATTATCGCACAATGTCGTCAGTTTGCTCAAATTCAAATAAATTTTCGCTCCCCCTAGGAAGACAGTTTTTGTAATGTGTTTGCTTGGAAGCTGTTGCCTGTCAAAAAGCCAGTTGCTTCTTCGATTTTTAATTTTACGAGCTATATGACTAAACTAATGTTATTTATGCTTGCTTATACTTTTATCTCAATTGATTGAATTTGAGTACAATGACTGGTATATTGTAGTTTACTCAGAACACACCTAAATGAGAAAGACTTACATAGGAGCTATCTCGGATCCTTGTTGCATAACTGATCCAATAATTAGCCACACAGAGTTTGCAAAGCTGAACTGATTGCTCAACTCTTCCGGTTGTTCTATGCATGGGACTGGATTTTGCCATTCTTTGTGTGAAATTCGGCCAACTAATATCATAATTACTCCAAGACCAAGTTGTACTAGCACCATATAGTACCAAACCTGTAATGACATTCATTATTTTCAGTACATAAATTATTTAAGTTATAAAAGTTATTATTTTAACTTATATGTAAAATAATTTTCAGCTCATATACTTTTTTTTTATTACATTGAGAGTTATAAACGAGCACACAGTTCACCTGATGTTAAGTGATTCCTACTGCCCGTGACATCTACATTCATCCTTGACAAGGAATCATAATGCAGATGCATTGGCATCCTTGAGGACGGAGATAGAATGCCTCATCACCAGTAATAAAGGGATCCGGAGAGGATCCCTTCACTCATCAGACAAAATACAGTCGCGTTATGTTGCTATTTCACGCCAGTATTCTGTGAGGGCGTGGTCCTACCCCACTCGAGCAGTTAGAAACAAACTGCAGTGCAGCTCTACCACTGCTAGGTATATACTTGCAAAACCCCATTTCCCATGTTAAAAGTAATAAAATCAATGAACTACTTACTTCTTTAGAGAAGACAGCCATAAAAGAAAACATTTCAGGCGGTTGTTTACTGGGTGTTTTATATAAAATTCCAATTCCGAGAGTCATGAATGGGGTTGAAAAATCTATTGCACTTTGTCTTAGGGATGTTATTGTAAAATCGCAAATAGCGAAATCTGCTTTCTAAAAACAAATTTTATTTTCATTGTGAATGTGAAATATGAAAAATATAAAGAAAATATATTTTTATATCACGTACATCTTCCCGCAGTTGATAGATCATTCCATTCCATTTTTGTGTCTGTGCATCTTTTGAACCATACTCGAGTTCTATTTCAAAGTCATAACTAAATCCTAATATTTCAGACAATTTATCAATTAAGTCAATGGTAAAACCTTCATATCGATCATTTCCTTCCAACTGGTCCGATGATTCTTTAACGTATCCGTAGGGAGGTGACTGAAATTTTTAGAATTATGAAATCACATTATTAAGTGTAAATAAATAAAACACGAATTATTATTTGCCCGTGATCCTCCACGCCAACTTTCACAGTAATTATTCTGAACTAAATTAATATTTAATATTAGATTTTATGAAGCTAAGGGTGACATACGAGCACACAGTTCTGATGATAAGTGATGTCTGCATCCCATAGACACCTGCATACATCCATCGTCAACAACGACACATGATGCACGTTGCTTATCACCCCTGAGGACTGGTAATATGAAATCCCTCGCTACCAGTATTTGTCTCTCTGGATAACTCTCCAAACGAAACACAGCAATATTATCAGTTATATAAATATTTTTTTTCTCTTTGTATTCTTCTGCTGTTTGTTACTTGTTATACAAATAATCAACTTAGAAGTTGGTATGATATTAAGCAACTAACACTCCGCATCTAACTTTGTTCGCAGACATCATAGTTTGTTAAAGATAAGAATTTTAATTATTATTTTCTTTATGTTTTATATAAACGCTTGGACCATGACGATGTAAACGATAACCAAGTTAACAATTAAATGTTCGAATCCGATTTAAGTTTATTTCGGGCTAATTTCTCGTATGCTTAACAATATAAAGTGTATCTGCACTAAAAACCGAATCGAAGTGCATTTAAAGTATTTATACATATTATGGCTAAATGTTTTACAAATAGACTTTTCGAGTATCATCCCAGAATTAGATGTAGCTGTAACAACAACAATATTACAATAGACGTTGTAATACTTACCGTTGTAATCAAAACTTTGAACGTTCTATTTCTCATTATTGTCTCCTCGACGATTTCTGTTGAAACTAAGAATGGTCTAGAAATTGTGAGATTATTATTATTCCATGTACCAATCTAGAAAGAACATTAATTATATAGTACAATATTATACAAATTACTAATGGCGGGTGTGCAGACGAATTCAAAAACTGACACGTAAATAAAATAATGATAATATTAACTGTAAAGTTTTATATTTCTAGAATATGTCATTTAAAAAAAAAATTCTTTTTGAAATTATATCGTTACAAAATTAATAGCTTTTCCATTACTTCTAAAATGAGGACAAGAACTTTTTTATAATTTACAAATTTGTAAACACCAACAATAGTAATCGTTACAGGAATCACTTGTGATAATTAGGATTTTCTGAAAATTTCCTTTGTGATTGTGAGAAAAAAAATGGTTGGTGATTTGATAATTATGTGCTTATATGAATTCATTTTTATTTCATTAAATACTATGACAATATACTAACCGTTTGGTTACCAGCGGGCGTGAGTTCAAGTACGTCAAATATGACATTATTTCTATCACCGTACCCGTCAAATACTAATGATCGTGTGAAACCTTCAACTTTATTCTGAAAATATACCACAATAGTAATTTATATTACAGTTAATTATAAGATTTGATAATTTAAAAGCTTCTTACAGTTTTCATAAAATTTAATAATGAAGATCCATGGCTCCAGGAAGTACTATTTTCACAACTAAGTCCTTCAGGTTTAGTAAGACCATATTTCATCTTATCTGTTGCTTTTGAGAATATGAGGACAGCGTCATGTATTAATAATATGTCACTTGTAAGTTGATCTGACTCGAGGGCTAATCCTGATTCCTTATTAAAGTTGTCAGTAAAATTCCATAGTACTTCGTTCTGTTCTAAATTGACTAAACGAAGCCCTGAAATAAAACCCCGTAAGTTAAGAATTTCTCTTAATTTTGTATTTAGAAAGTTGTAGATAAACTGGATAATACGTGTAGTTGAATTTGTAGATGTCAAGTCTTCTTAGACAAAATATTCACCGGTCATATTAACTCCTCCATATCTATATCTATCTAAGTCTAAAGTGAATAAATCTGTCGATACAAATATGTATGAGTGTTCATCAGCCATCAAACCAACTTCTTGTGCATGTTGTAGAATTAAATCTAAGGTTTCTTGTGGACAATCTATTACAAAGTTCGTATAGCCGCTTTCTTTAGCACCGATGAGAACGTCCCTGAGAGGGAGAACAGTAAAACATTAATAATATTATGATAATGTAAAAACTATTTAGTGTTGATAAAAACTTTGGAATCATACCTATAATCGTTGCCACTGAGTTCTCTAATAGTAATAATGTATCTATCATTAAGACTGTTCATTTTCAATAAACTGCTTGTACGAATTAAACTGAAGCCTTTTAAATAAAGTATAGTAAAATCTTCCCACTCCTTACGTGCTATCAGTTTTTCCATTACCTATAATAATTTTAAATTTAGTAAAATACAACTTTAATCTTGAGAATTGAAATAGAATGCACAATAGTAACTTTTAAGTTCGGTGTTCTAGGTTCAACCCAGAAAAAACATCATTTTAAAGTTATCGATCGCAGTGACAATTGATAACTGCGACCCATAAAAACTTATATTCATCCTTGGATAATCAAGATGAACAAATGGATGCGTCGGGACACCAGTATTCTAAAATGAAAATCTCTATACTAAATCTACAAAATATCGATATTTGAGGATAAGTAATCTAAAAACTTAAATCTATCAGCATGTAATTTCATAATACTGTTGAGTGTACACGTATGAGTAACCTCATTATGCAACACAATTCATCAAGTACTGCTTCACTTTTTTAATAAAGACAAAGGCGACGGACAGATAATCATATACCTAACTATATGATATGATATATAAGATAATAAGGTAATTTGATAAAGTAACTAATTACTTTAGCAAATTACCTTGAGCTAACTTCATTTTTCCCACCATTTCACTACAATATTTCACAGAAACTACGAGAGGTATCGATTATTTTAAATAAATAAATCATAGATAGACCTTTCAATTATATAATACATGGCATCATGTAATAGTTTAGAGTATAAAAGCACGCGTACTTCAGTATGAACGTAAAGAATGTAGTTAGTAATTGTTATAATTGTAGTGTACACACTTGACATATACACATATATCCATGAACGAATACTTTATAATTCTACGGAACCACACTGAATTTACTGTGAGACCGTACTGGGCAATTTCCTGACGCGGTTTTATCATGTATGGAAATATACAGTGAAGATCACCCAGATTACTGTAAATTTCACTCTGAGGGTGTTTAAATTGGTTAGATTAATAAGACTGTTATGGAGTATTTTGAGATAGATTTTTTTAGAGATTTTTTTTTTTGTTTATACTATTTACAATGCATAATATTAATGTTTCCTTTGCAAGTTGCTTTTCCAAAGAAGTTGAATTGATTTTAATCGGAGTACGATTCAGCGAAATTAATAAAGAACCTGTTATCATTACTTGAGTTTGAGTTCCTGAGTTAAAAGTTGATTGTAACCAGATGTTACCTTCAAGGATCTTCTCAGTCCTACATCGAACACTTGATAATACTGAAGTGTTAGGCAGGTTTTTTATTCTGTTTTCAGAAACAAAATTAAAAATTACTTAAAGTATTTAAATGATAATCTAAATTATTCTCATCCTACTTTTGCATAGTAAGTTAATTTTAAAATATGTTATTAAAATTAGCTGTTCGGGTATATTTTAGGAATAAAATAATTTGATAAACATACCATATTATAAGCCACGGTGCTAGGATGTAAATTCAGTATAAACGCGTTATCATTCATTTCACTGTGTCGTACAGTAACATGTGGTAATTCCAACATGTCGCAAAGAGCTTGAATAAACTCCGTTGATTGACCCCCCGTTCCGTCTATGATGCCAACCACTCCCTCCTGAAATTGAATAATATTCAATGAAAATAAATTGTATGTAGTACTACTTGTTGTTGAGTGATTCCTTCATTTATTTTAGAATTTCTTTATAATAAAATATACACTATTGTTTAACAATAACAAAAAACTTATGTACTTTAATCATTTATAGTCTAGATTACCTCTAACTAACGTATAGCATGAAGGTATGTTGGTGATTTTACAATATTGTTTATAATGTTGTCATAACATTAAAGGAGGATGTTGTTAAAATGTTATCAGCACATATACAAACGTTGTCTTCAGTTTGAATCAAAACACTAGTCGAAGTTTAGCCCAAGAGTTAACCCAAAAAAACTGAAATAATTGAAAAATAAAAGATAAAAAGAAAAATATTTTGTTTAATGTTTTATGAACTATAACTTTGTACTAATGTACTGCATGTTAGTGGAAGTGAAGATGAACGTGGAGTTAATCAAAGACAACAACATAGATCAGATATTATATAGAAAGATACAGTGTTTTCATGTTTCATGTTATAGGCGATTTTCGTAGTAGTCTACAGCTTGAGTATTTTTAATTCATCATAGATATTTATCAAATTGTACGGAATATTTTCTGTATTTATTGCTTTTGAAGATACTTAAGAATATTACAAAATCTAAGTAAAAGCTATTGATAGACATTATATAAGTAAATGTCTGATAGACTGGTATAATATTATACATATACTATACATTACATATAGAATATATATATATATATATATAAATATATTCTTATAAATAAAGTAAAGTTATATAGTCATTGATATAGATAACGAAGTAAAGGTGAGAACACTAAAATAACTAAAGTCAATCTGAAGGATTAAGATTCAATGCGTCGATAATCAAAATACAATCGAAGGACTTCGGTTCTTTAGCTTACCATACGAAACACAGAGATTATTTGCTAATTAACGTAGTCGTACGGTTAAAAAAAATCTTCAGCCGGTTAAGCCAACTTATTTGCGATACAGTTAGTTTCGGGTTGAATAGTGACACTCGGTTCAGAGTTGATGTTATAAATAATTTGTAATGTTAAATTTTTTCCCCACCTACCTCTGCGAGTTCACAAACATGACCATTTAGCTCGAGTATGTCGCCATTCCTTGCCACTTCCTTTACTGATACGTTGAAATTATATAATTTTGCGCTTACAGCTAGAGCCACCTTCAATTCTTCTGAATCTGAGTAAAAGATGCCTCCTGGAATTGTTTTAAACGAAACAAATTATTTTTTTTCTTTATAATATAATATTGAATAAAATCTTATATTATAAATGTGCAACTGAATTATGTCTGACATTCACCGTATCCTAAGAAACTCAGTCAACTGAACCCAAATTCGCTGATATTAGAATTGTTTTTTGCCTGTTTGTATCTTTTCCCAACAGATTAAAGTTAATGCATTAAGCTAAACAAGAGTAGCAGGAGCGATTTAAGCAATGCTACAGGCAAATATCGCGTATATACAATGTGTCCTGTAAATATCAAGACAAACATAAGAGGAAGTTGACCTACTCGATATCTCAAAAATGGTCACTATTACTAAGTTTTTTCTCTCTGGAAGGCAAGATCGGACCCGTCGACCGATCTTGTTTATTGTGCTACTTACGAGACACCGTGTATATAGTATATACACATAATAATCAGCGTAAATTATTATTAGGCGTCAATAATACGAGAATAATGATAACCCATCTAGACTTGAAAACTAATAATTTGCCAAACTGGGATATATCTAGTAATGGTATAATGCTAAAAAACGTCTAAAATACTATTCAATATCTTTCCATAACATAGCTATATTTGCAAAATATTACGGGATCTCATCTTCAATTAATTATGCTATTTTTAGCGGATAGACTAATTAAACTATATACAATAATAATGAGTTCATTACTGAGAATTGTAAAGAAATCATGAAATTGAAATTTTATTACAAGCTTGTATACCGCTATAGATTGTAACTTTAATAATTCAAGTGTTAAAATTTCACTACAATAAGCTTTAAAGGAAAATTGATGTCTATAAAAATAATGTATACAATTAAACGATATATTCCATAAAATAAGAATACTAACCAATAGTAAACACTTCTGAGGGAGCACATTTTGAAGAAATTAGAACAAGCAACAACACTTTTAAAACCATCTTATTTCATTTTCAGCTCAAATAAACCATATTTTAACTATATAAAAAACACAAGAACTTTTGGGAAGCACATCAAGTACAAAATATATAAAAAAATTATAATTATATTTTATTACGTAGTAAGCCGTAATAACTTTAGTTTAATGTTAAACAATGCTTAAAAACGAACGTAATAAACGTTCAAAGCTTAAGTCGGCCATTGGTAATGTGTTTAGATTGGTGTCTGGATAGCTGGCGGCGCGACACGAAGCGTCAGAAATAATCCCGCGCCTATATTTAGTCGGGAGTTTTCCCGCAAACGACACACTTTATCCCAAAACTTTGTGTCGCAGCTTACCGGTTTGATGACAGCGTGCTTAAAATATGTCACGATGTTTATTTTATTATTATTATTAGCATTGTAAAAATATTAAATTAATGTTGATCCCAAATTTAAGATAATAACCACTTTTGTTTGCATTGGTAATGATTTGTATTCGCGATGCTAAGAACATAAAACTAAGATAACCGATATAAGGATCAGCAAAATGGAGCACCAATGAAATGGATATATAGCATGCAGAACCAATAACCGATGCGAAAAATGAGAATATTGTTAAAGCCATTCATGTAATCGGCCATAGCAGTGGAGCGTGTGGACGAACTATGCAAGTCTGTGGGAAGTCGATCGATGCAGGTGTCTCAGGATCGTTCATTGTGTCAGTCTTTGCTGGAGGATTATGTTCAACAGTGGACTATCGATAGGCTGAGATGATGGAATATATCAGTTAATTCTGAAACATTATTTTACGGATAAAGCACTACAATCGGTATGTCCGTTATCTATATGATAAGTGACAGCCCATGAAAAATGAATGGAGATACCATTAGAGCTAAATAATCATGATGCCAATAGGTTGGAAATTAAATTATAATAATAATTTCTTTATTGAAATCTCTCAAATAATATGTAAAAAAATAATATGTATTTTAAAATTTATCGAGATGCGAATGACAAAATAGAAAATCACTCAAGGCTACAGTGGTACTATGTGAGTCACTGATACGAATTCAATTATTGTTCTATGCGCAAAGGATTATTGGTATGCACGGCAGCATGGCCGAGTGTCGACTTGCTTGAAGTGCATACGCAAATAAGGTTGATTACACATGACTTTAAATACAAACAAAATCTTTCCGAAGTTATACTTTTAAATGTGTGAAGTTAAACTACGGCAAAAATTTTAAAAATATTTTTTTATTAATTCTATTTTTTTTTATATATATTACTGTCCGAAGAAAAAGAACAGTAACTGTCTAGTATTCAATTTAATTTTAAATTCGTGTGTAATCATCCTAAACACAAATGGAAACTAACAATAGTCAGACCGATGAAACCCAATAAAATGTTTACGACTGCGATTGCAAAAGTATGTTTATGCAGGTTAAGTAGGTGAAATTCAGTTTGAATTAGAAATGCCCTGTGTAGCATTTTCTGCTTTTGATTTTGCACAAATTACTGTTACATATATTAAAAAATTACAGTATTAATTTAGCTAGTTTTATAAAATCTGTAGAGTCAAGATGTAACGTGATTGCATCTCAAACTCACAGCCTCGCAAAATCTCACACGTGCATCTTAAATACAAATAGAGTATACCAGTTAAATACCAAACGTAAAGTTTGGTATTTAACAATTTACAAACGTAATTGAAATGTGGAAAGCATTGACTATCTTTTAATGATTTGAATAAAATTCTTGAAAGATTGTTTATCTATTTATAAAATACAACCTTGTAATTTAACAACGAATAAAGTTATCCTGTAATAATAAACAAGAAACGTATATATTTCTACTCAGACCAATGACAAAACACGGAGAACCATTTTAGGCCCAATTCCGTACGTAAACAAATTGAACAGGTAAGTGGTTGCTCCTGGTTATTATTGTTATTACAAGATATTTGTAACAAATAATGTTTGCGTAACACCACAATAAATTAAAGGTTTGCTTAAAATAAAAAGGACAAACTGTCCAAAAAATGCCAGCTCAATTTCACGTTGATCCTGATCCCCTATATTTAATTTCAGACATTAATTCAGTGTCTTTTTAATTCTCCGTACCCGAGCAAAGTGAGTAATTAATTAGCCTCAGAACAACAAACTAGGCCGTGTTATGGAGTTTCATATGCTTATCAATTAAATAAAAATAAAAATATTAAGCCAAATTACTTGAACTGTGAAAAATATGTAAGAATCAAAAATCACTGTGGTAATACCTAAGGTGTGTAAGAGTCGTAGTACTTCAATCAATTGGTATACATAATATGGCAAAATCAACAAAATAAAACATTCAATTGCGGGTGATATCCAAAACGATGGGATAAAACTTGTCGTGCATTCTTTTTTAATATATCCTATAGCAGAAAGGAAACAGGCATCAGTTTATACAATTTCTTCTTATTTTCCAAGTACGATTAAATTCTTGTCTTGATGATACTGAAAAGTAACCGCACAAGCAAAGTAGCATTAACTCCCATGAGATTTTCATTATAAGATCCCAATTATAAGCTGATTATTCAAATATCATCGATGTGAAACAAACGAAACGAAACGAACGAAACGAAAAAAGAGAGAATGGAGAAAAGAGGTTCCTGGGGTGCCCAGTGCACCCCGTGCATTTCTTTTCTCGGGTCGTCAAGAAGCACTGAAAGCAACTTGAAGAGATTTGTCTCCCAGTCCATTATCTATCCAATCAGATCCATGGATGTTTCATAGTGTTTAGAGATCTGCAAATTTAAAATTAAAAATCGCTTGACCAAAGAACTATTCTTTTTTATTCTATTATTCTTTGTCTATGGAACTCGACCACACGACGAAATCAATCTCTCATTGTGATTCTATAATGTTTTTAAAATCGAATTAACAACTCTAGTCAAATGTACAGTTCTATTTCTAAAGGTTATCTGGATAAGATGCTGTATAGTGGTTGAGGCTGCCTGTTGAATAATTTATTATTATATTTAATTTAAATTTTACCTTTGTGTTACGTATATATATAATGGTATGACGATGAATCGTATTCTCTCATTTCCTCTCAATTAATTAAATCAATTATTTAAATTTATTGCAAAACTGAATCTCACAAATTACTTATATGATCTTAAACACTTCGCGGAAATGAATATTAGGTTCGGTGCTTTTCCTTAACGTTAAGTTTGCGTGAAACGACATAATTGAGTGTAGATTTTGCATTTGCAATGTTCTAAAGTAAACCAAGGGCTCTACTTAAACGTTTAAATGGTCCGTAGTTAATGTTATTGTCTTACCTGCACTAAGGAAACATGCAACGAGCATTAAGGTCAGACTCTTGCATCGGACGGGAAACATCTCGCCTGGAACGAAGCTTCCAATCCAATTTAATATGAAGAGAAACTCTCAACTTAAAAGCGTCGTATGTGAAGAAGTTTCAAATGAAAACAATGGAACAATGGACTACTTTTTTCTTATACAAAGAAATAATCTTTTGTCCTAAGTGCCTTTCCGCTAAATAGTTCATATTAACTTGTAGACTGAAGAAAAGTTATAATATGAAATCATAAGAGGGTAAATAGAAAAATATACTTTATTCATATTGTAACTGTTCACACAGTATTTTTTATAAGATATAATTGCTATATCGTATTACGCTTATTTTTTAATTGTAATGAGATCATAATTCCTAAACAATTATAGTTATTAAAATGTTGCGTACCGTGTTTAGCTTCAAACTTACAATTTTTTTAATATTTTTTGTCAACAAGGAACATCGCACTGCGAGTGTTTACTGTGTTTTTTATAGCGAGGAATCTTTCTCGTACATTAAATAAATCATGGACGCCCATCGGATAAAAATGTGCAAGAAATATCAAATGTATTTAAAATATAAAGTCAACACTTAAAGTGTTGTTTTTCTATTGCTTCAAAGAGAAAATCCTTCTCTCATCCATATTTTTAATATACTTTAATATTGTCCTATTCAGATTAGACCCGTTAACATCTTAATCTTTACAAAATAAACACGAGTCTAAGGCTGAGATTTACAAAGCGTACTTGAGCTTTGCTCAGGATTTGTATTTGAAATCTTTAAAACTTTATTTTCAATTAGTTTTAGAGCATCTTAAAATATTACTAGGAGTATGTAAGTATTCCGTAAGTCAAGGATCTTGGTGACTTTGGCTATGCTAAGCATTTGCTAAGCATAAGCTGAGGATATGACTACAAATTTCATTGCCTACTTAGCTCGTAAATTAAGTCGAAGCAAAGTTTAAGTGTGCTTTATAAAATTTCAGCATAACAAAGACTACAACATGTTGAAAATTCTGTATAATAACATACTGGAGGTGTGAATATAATATTAAGTAGATATTATAAATAATTATAAAAACTTCCAAGGAATTCTTTCCAAAAATCCTTCAATTCCAACACCCCAATCGTAATGACACCTTTACGCGCGATTTGTATTTCGCATTTATTACATCGTTCTGCGGTTGGCCGTATAGAAGATATAACATACAAAGAGCATAAAACGAACCTTCGGCTTCATAATTTCTCATCATTACCGTAGACATAGGATACATTAACATAAATTATAAATCTAAATGGCAACTATTCAAATTCATTTAATTTTACGTCACAAAGTCGCCTACACATTTTAGCTTTGTATATAAACAAAAGTGCTATGGGCAAGATTTTTATTACTATAATATAACAGTTTTATATGAAAACAGCAAACCTAGTCCAATATTTAATCCTAAATATGTATGTGTATGCGTGTTGTGCTTTTGCGTGTCCGTGCGTATGTAATCATGTGTGAATTTGTGTCAGCAATTTCCTTTCTTTCATTGTGGACATATGTACTTCGCATTTAGATGAAGAGTTTTGTTTGGTCTATCCAATGCAAACCCTGAAGCATATCAGTCATTTAATTCTTAAAATCAGGTGGAATTGTTGGCCTTGTTGAATAAATAAATATATACACATCTTCATCATATATTATTTTTAATATAAATATTTTTCATCCCATTTCGATAAATGAAAATATATACTTAGTTGGTAAATGTATATTTTCAATCCAATTAGATCATAACTTTGATTGTAAGATCGAAAAATACCAATTTAGCATTATGAAGGATTATCTACTTAGAATGAGATACACTAGACAAAAATTTGCACACAAATAGAAATCCACTATCTGTGAAGTCATTGGACTAGGTTAGATGTATGCATATAAAACTTATATTAATAATAATAAATTTTTGTCTATAGCACTTTTTATATAAACATATAAGGCTGAAAAATGTAAGCGACTTTGTGACAGATTGGCGAAAAGAAATTAAATGGTTCATTAATATTCAAGCCGCGCGGTGTGGCTGCAGTGAAATTGAGTAACAGAGTAATTTTATTACTTCACACTTCAACAGAGATTGCGAGCGATACATCTCATCCATTAAGCAAATTTAGTTTTGAAATTTCTCGTTACAGAAGTGAATATTATTAACACGCAACAGTATACAGAAATTTCGCTTTAATTGGGTTTATACCATTCACAAATTCATCAGATAATAATGAAGCAGTGCACGGTTTTTTTTTAAATACCGCTTATTTCATTTCTGTTAATTAAAAAAATAATTTTTTTAAAGGGTAACAAAGAATGTTTCTTTTTTAATGCCGTCATTAAATATATCGCCAACAAAAATATTAAATTTAAAATATTGATTTCAATGACTTTTTCCAAGTAGGTAAAATAAGTTCTAGGACAAAATAATAAATAAATCAAAATGTGTTTCATAGATAAATTACTTTTAAATATTGTAGCGTCATTCTGCTGATAGTTTATAGCTGCGTCATAAATTTGAGCTTGCCATCACGTGATCATGACCTCCTGGACAATATCGACCACAGCGTTGTCTTATGGCTATTACCAAATGAACTGCGCAGGATATTTTATAGTGCCGTAAGTATTTATACAACCACAGAGGCACCCACTCGTCCCCTACCCTATTCCTATGTAATGCATGTGCAATAAAATCGGAGTAAGGTTCAGATGCAGCGTCAACTAGATACACCCGCGTGTCAGGGCGGTTCTCACCGCCCACAGCTTCCGAAAGACCAGACAACAGATGGCGTCCGTCAGAGGCTAGGTCCGCATACCTTACCTCGGACGGTTAGTAGACATCACCTTCCATTCTTCACTTCTGGAGAATCTTCCGACAGCTAGGGAACTTAGGTTGCACTCTCAGATAGGAACGTGATCAGAGCATACCGACACACTCAGTGTATGAGCGCTTTGGTGTAAGTAAGAGAACTAAACTCTCTAACCAGGTCACGGACCCCTCAGTTCCGTGAGCACTGTGTCCGATGAAGCTGTAAGAGTAGCATAGGCTAACAGCATCAACATCAACAGAATCTAGATGCAGCGTCAAAAACATACTACATACTACACACCCAGACTCGAAAACCATAAATTTTTGATACACCAATATTGCTCTTCCCATTCAATATCCAGGATCCGCAGCCACGTACGCTAACCCCTACACCACAAGGGCGTCACCATCAGGTGAACTATAATCGTTTGTCACCTCTAACTAACTATGGCCAAAGTGAACAGACACCTTCTAGCCAAACGTGTACCTTCTTAGACCTCATCTTCGCCTTCCATCAAGCGAGATTCTAGTCAAATGTAAGCCTATTTTATATATACAAAAAAAAAGAAAATCTTTTTAAAAATTCCTATAAAGGTAAGGTAAGGTTGGCAATCGTTACACTAAAAGTTATTAATTCGCACAAACCTTGTAGCGCTGGCCCGTATTGACAGAACAATTACTGGGAATCTCTCTTCTTTTCTTTATTTTATTAAACGTTATATTGAAGCTTTTTGATATTTCAACTAAAATTTCATTTTTTTTTTCATTATATATATATTATCTTCGATAATTCAGTTTCTAAGCGCTCGATTTTATTCACAATACTCAAGCAAACTGACATCGATCCCTGTGCCGGTATCAATGAAATTGTCAATTGCAATTTCAAATGCTAATGTACTACGACCTCAGTGATGAAGGAAAACATAGTGAGAAACCTTGAATTTCTAAGAAATAAATAAAATAATATATTTTCGAAGACATGTGGACTACACATGTTTTCGAATCCGCAGTGGTGCCCCGTGGTGGACTCATTTCTATATTTGAAAAAAAAAAACAAAGAAAGAAAAGACTGTCAACATATAATAAACATAATACCTAGTGTATATGTAACTGAGTGAAATGCAATAAAATATATATATTTTTTTAATTTAACCATTGTTTAAAAAAAAACTTGTATATTTGCAATTTGAAATCATCGAGTTTTCATCATTAATCTATGACGACCCTATAGATATATTTAATATATATATATATATATGTATATATATACATATATATATATATATATATATAAATATACATACATATACACCTAGCAGTGGAATTGTTCTTTTATGTATTATACTATTAATTTATAGCGTTGTACATTCTTTATAACTTTTAACGTAGCTTACAAAGCGATAAAGCAACTTTTCTTCACTTTATATTTTAATAATGACGTGTCAAGCAAACCGATCTAACGAGACATACGAGCCATTTTTGCTATAAAATTGAAAATCTGTCGTCGACCGTTGAATTATTCAAGAAAAATAGATATAGAAAGGATAATACAAGTTACAGGCCTTGCGTCGAGACTGCACGAATTATAGTAAAATATTGAATTCGGTGTCACTTCCATCTGTTGAAGAGTGAGGTAGTACATATCAAATTGGTACTCTACCGCCTCTACGTTTAAAATGGAAAACAATCCTTTCTTTTGACGTTGTTATTTATCACTTTTTTATTATATTTTCGTTTGATCCTTAGATATATTTATTATTTTATTTGCATTGGCAATGACTTTATTAACCTCATCTTTAGAATACGATGTTTGATCATGTCAATATATTTGTATACTTTGACCACAGAACTTTTTAAACTTTGACCTAGATATAATGTTAAGTAAATACATATTCATTTTACACGCTGTTGTTAAACGATCGTGTTTCTGAATTTGTTAATGATAAAATTATTATGGGGATGATCTCTGTTAGCCTAAGGGTCTCTACAGGTTCACCGGGAGATTCTCCGGACTAGACGACTTAGTCTCCGGATTTCTACGCTCACCATATGTAGCACAGCAGTGTTATAATATTACTACAACACCCACCGGCGTATAATATAAAATAAATGCACACACACACTCATACATACATACACACCATCTTACACGTTCAGACATTCATTAAACATATTACATACAAAAAGGTAGAGTTTATGATACACGTACAGAATACTTTTATTCTTCATATTAAATATTTCAAAACAAATTTGTTTTCTTTTCACATATGATTGTTTAAATATTTATTTTGTAAAACCTTCATTTTGTTACAATTTATATTAGTTTGTTAGGGAAGAGAACTGAGGTCTGAAATACAGATATGTTTTATCCAGCTCTGACCCAGATCTCTCAAATTTCTTAAGGAATAAATAAAGAAACATAGATCAGGTATTTTATATCGGGATTGTTTATGTAAATGGTGTGTAATAATAATGTTACTATGGAAAGCAACGCAAACTCTCATAGAATTAGTATTCTAGCAGATTATGGTTATTCTCTGATCGAGCTGACTCATTCATGCCTCAGAAACAAGCGTGACTCTACTTTGCTTAGTTTTTTTCTTTTTTATTGCGGCTTGTACGGTAAAAGGGCCTGTCTAGAAAAATATTTTTTGTTAGTTATATTTATTCCCAATTACTTTGCTAGTGCTGTTATTATGTTTGAAAACTAATTGAAGTTTTCGAAAATAATAATAGCACGATAGGGAAGAGGAGAGCAAGACGAAATTTCCCTTTGATACAAAATATTAATCTTTAATTAATTATTGTTGATTGATTTGCCTTTTATACTGTTTTTTCGGATTCTTATGTAAATAATATTAAATTTGTGTCTGGGGAACGGCGACAGACGGAACCCACGCGTGATAATGAGTTCCAGGTGAAGGGTGAATAGCCCTGACGATCCCTTCCAAATTAGATTTGAATAAAATATTTATACATATATGTATATAAGAAAATGTTTTTACTTTAAAACTTACAATTTGTACCATTCACATTTAAACAAGTGAATTTAAACTTTTTACAGTAGTAGTCCTAAGTTTCAGATACTTTTTACCTAGAGCATGAATGGGATGGCTTTACTGGAGGCAGCATGCATTGCCTTTATTACAACGCCCGTCTCGAGTTCACTGAATAATATTCCAACAAGAGCTACGAGACTTATTATTTTCGATTTAAGATGCGAGACAATCTTATTAATTTGTCACGTGTGTCATATGGTGTACGTGTTGCAAGGGAATGTTTTGTCTGCAATTTGAATTTATACTCACAATAATATCATCGCCTTCTAGTAATACATAAATGATTTGTAAAATTTCTTTAAGATATCATTTTTTATTTAAGTAAGAGAGTAATGGGGTATTTTATCGAAGTCCTTTGTCAACCTTAATTTCATATTATAAAAAAACTTGGAACATTAGGATCTATAAACATGTTCATTTTAACAATATTAGAACTTTACAATTGTAAAAAACATAGATAGTATATTAAAGTTAGTTATACGTTATTTACACTGTCTACTTTGTCATATATTGTATACACGGGAGATATATACAATATATGTATACCCAGATACCAACAATTATCGGTGTACAAATACAGTTCAGCGGTTGATATCAAACCCAGGGACCACAACGCAGCATCCAGGAACTCTAACGAGTACACCACGCAGCATAACGCTTTCGTTTAAACAAAAAAAAATCATTTTGAAATGGATGTCGCTTTTAATTAAACTTTTTATTTCTCGACGGTTTCGAGTGCTTTCAAAGTATCAAGAGGGCGACCGAGGTGTTTGACATTCGGATGTCGTAGTTATCCCGAGCTACCATTGGCTTATAAATATTAATTTTTGCCGTATCTATGTAGTTATGTAGTTAGGAATTCGAAATCTCGGGAAGTATACGTTTAAATAACCGCGATAAAATCTATAAAATTAGTTTTATTTGAGATGTAGTATTTTGCGTAAATATCGAGAAAAAGATACATGTGCCATTCATTTTGTCTGAATTTATGATCAGTGAAGTGATGTTACATATACCAGACCAGAATTAAACGTATTATCATTATTCAAAAAGTATGAGAATAACCGTACAAGTCATACATAGTCGTAACACGTCGTCGTAGGCTTTTACAATATACATGAGCATGGTGTGAGTATGATATGATACCCACATTTATTTACACTTTACTTGTAAGTAATGTAAATTTGCGATGCATATTTTAGTTATACTTAACCGTTTCTGTTCCATTTCTTTCGTTTGCTGTTTCCAGTATATACCTATGTAGAATCAATACATCGTGTAAGAAGGGTTCACCAGTGGCAACTTCGTGTTGGTAAATGTTGTGTACAACGACTCCCAGTAGACAGAGCAACGACCTATCAAGTAAGTGAGAAATCATTGGATGCAAGTGGCACAGGATCAGTGGGGAAGTCAACTACTTCCCCCTACCACCTGTGGTCTAGATCGATTCGCAGCCAGTTCCTGGCTATATTTGTATATCATGAGTTGTTGGTTTCATCTTATTGTATCTGTATCCCGTTACATCGACACTACATGTGGATCTTATTTCGTTATTATTGACATGACATAACTACGAGTGTGTGCACATGTTGGGCAAATTCTTATGGGACTTTTTAATCATTGTTAGTTTGCCATTGTCATGCTGCCGCAGCACAGTTTTTATCTTTACCTCTTATATCAGATCACAGCAACTTATGATTCACAATTTACAGTCAAATTAATTTTCTATAAAAAATCTTAGTAATAAAGATAGTCTTAAAACATCATCACTATTACAAAATAGTATTAAAATATAAAATATAAATAAAATAAAATATATGATTTTATTTTTAACAATACATATTTTTGATTTATTATATTAATATCTCACGTGCAATCGATTTTGAATTTAATCAAGTTAAAAAATTAGCCCAAGCTTATATCAATATGTCATTTTATTTTTATCATGGATATTAAGGTGCACAAATGCATTGACAAACAAACAGAAATCCTGATCACGTACAAATATATACAGATATGATCAGCCATTACTTGGCGAAAATCAAGAACATATGTTCACACCTTTGAGACCTGAGAGATTGAAATATTATCCTACACTGCGAGTGTAAGATTCCCATTTGAGAATTGGATATAGACTAACAAGTTTTATATTTTTTGCATCCCTCTATTTTTAGCCTCTTTAAAGAATTGGGGTAGCAAATTAACACAGCTTTCATTTCATTTCAATGCAATGATATTTGTGTTTAAATGGTCGGAGAAACAAGATGTCTTACCATCAAGAAAGAATACCTCGAAAAATACCATGATATTATTCTGAATTACATAATAATTTCTTGCACGTACATTTCCGCAAAGTAACATCCAACTCTTAACTCAAATATCTAGTTACCAGTATTTTTTTTTAATAGAATAGATGGTAAAAGAGCAAGCAGGTCATCTGATGGCAAGTGATTACCGCCGCCTTAGGACATCCGCAACACCTAAGAAGATGCGGTGCCGGCTTTTAAGAAAGCTTTTTAGTCATTTCATATCTGATTTGTTTCACTCACTATTGATAAACAGCAACCCTAAACTGTACTGTTGACGTTGTCATTATGTAAAAGCATAATCCGAGCTGCTGGAAGAAAAATATATTATATGTACACAGTATTTAACTAAATAAAGTAAACACAGTATTTAACTAATAAAGGTAAATTAAAATTTGTATTTAAATGTATATGTATTTACGCTGACTAGACAAAGAATCATCGGATTATATACCTATTATTGACTATGGAGTTACCATGCTAAGCTTACTATTCTATAAACATATATTTTATCAAGTAATAAAATTATTATTTTAGAATATTAGGGATAATAAACGCACACACAAAGAATCAACATGGACATACTTTCTTAGGAGCCCTACATCAGCCTTATAGAAAACAGCGGCATTACGCTTTAATTACACCCTGGACAATAGGAATTCATTTTTTTTTCAATAAGGAATTCACAGGGTGGTCCTTTGCCGATTCGGACGGATCTGCCATGATTGTATCTCTTTGTAAAATTTGATTCACTTTTCAACAGATATCTGTATTTCCAGCTGGACGGTGACTATAAATAATTTTAAATAAAGAAATAGAAAATAAAGAGTTTTGGGGGTCAGAAGTGAGTTATATTGACTTCTAGTGACAAGCAGTCCTCATATAGCCTTATCATATTTAGTCTTTCAAAATTTCGCTCTTATAGTAATAATACTCGCAATGAAGACTACTCTAGCCAGGTAGTAAAAAATATGGTATTTAAATTTAGGAAGTAAATACAATAAACATTTTAGTTTAATTTACAAACCGAATGACTGGTTCTCCTATATCTACGCAATAAATATTACACGTTTCGCTATTTGGCAGTCCGTTAAATGGGTAACAATACAAGCGCCAAATTAACTATGCACTTGTAGTTTTAATTTTATTTCAACAATATCTTCATTTAAATAAATATCAATGTTCATATTAAATATTCAAAAGCATCTAAGATAAACATTTTACATTATTATATTATTACATTGATGAGAAAACTAAAGTTTTGTAATATATATTTTATAATATAAACAAATTGCATGCATAATTTTACGATAAGATATAATCTTTCTTATCTTTATCTGTCTTTATCTATAAAATAGCCGTTTTGTATGAAATAAGTTAAATTATTATTTTTTTCAAACTTTTTTATTTCTGATATTCAAAGTAATCACCCATGTAATCGATGCATCTCTGTCAACGCAGTGGTGGTTTACTGATGCCCTTCTTGTAAAAATCAGCTGGACGGGGCAACAAACTCTTCAAAGGCATTTTGTACTGCCTCTTGGGAATTGAATTTTTTTCCGCTAAAAAGTTGTCCAAATTTTGGAAAAACTAATAGCCTAATAGGTGGGTGCAAGGTCTGGTGAGTACGGTGGATGAGGGAGAGCTTCCAACCCCAACTCTTGCAGCTTGGAGACTGTCTGTTGTGCAGTATGGGGTCATTCGTTGTCGTATAGGAGCAGTGGGGACAACCGATTGACAAAGCTGGTTGCATATGTGCGAGCTTCGCCATCATTGTCTTCAGTTCTTCTCAGTACACAGCTGCAGTAATGTTCATGCCGTTTGGTAAAAAACTGTGATGAATCACACCGGCACTAGACCGCCAAACAGTGACCATCAACTTTCTAGAGGTCATTTTTCGTTTAGGGCATTGCTTTGGTATTGAACCAGGATCTCACCAACTTGCTGAGCGCTTTCGATTGTCGAACAGAATCCACTTTTCGTCACACGTAACAATTCGATTCTAAATTCTGTCATTTCTGTGCCCGTTGAGCAGCGTGAGGCAGGTCTCAACGTGTACGTTGCGCTGATGATCGTTAAACCATCTATCAAGCTTTTTTACCTTGCCGATTTATTACAAATGGACCAATATTATTTTGATGTTAACATCAAAAGCTGCTGCTAGCTCGACTGAAGATTGAGTATCAGCAGCTTCCACAATCGCCTATCGTTGACCAAAGTGTCCGGACGACCACGAGGTTAATTATTCAATTTTTTTTTCAAATTTCCAGAACGGAATCGGGCTAACCGATAACGGATTGTGCCTTCGTCTGTAAATTTCACTCAGTAAACGTTGTTGATGTTACGTGCCGTTTGTGCCGCGTTGATGCCACGACGGAACTCATATACTATAATTATACGAATTTTTAAAGTATCCATTATGACGAAAAAGTTCAAACGTAATGAAAATACAAAGCTAATCAATAAACAAAAGACTGACTTTGTAAAAAGAATGTCATGTTATTGAAACAAAATTAATTTGAATTTAGAATTCACAGACAATCAAAACTTTTTTTTGGTTTGAAATGGCCAATACTGAAGAACGGCAATTTCATATGTAAAGACCTAATATAATAACTATTCGTACACCCTCTTTGTTTTTCTCTTATTGGTATTACATAGTAGGTATTAGATAACAATAAGTTTCTTACATATTTAAACTTATGTTATGGAAACCACTAAGGAGATATAAATTTTTACAATCAAATAATTTAAAAATTAGAATAAAGCTGTTTCATAAGAAATAGCAGCCTGTTCATATATCTCACTGCTGAGTAAAGGCCTTGTCTCTAAAAAAGGTGTTAGAGCATAGTCCACCATATGGATCGTCTGCGGATTGGTGCAACTTTCGTTATTTTTTATTATATAGAATAGGTGGCAAACGAGCATGCAGCCCACCTGATGGTAAGTTACCACTGCCGCCCATGAACATTCGCAACACCAGATGCAATTGCGCAAATGCGTTGCCGGCTTATAAGAAAGGTGTCAGCTCTTTTCGAACTTCAAATGTTTCCGAATATTTTATTTTATTATTTCTTCTGCATGCATGTTTCCTTCCGATGTTTTCCTTCATCGTCGAGTTTGTGTTAAATCACGACTTAAAATTGTGAGTAACAATTCCATTGTTTTCGGATCCTGGGATAGAACTCGGTTTTTTCACTAAACGTAATCTAAAAGCGCTTAGAACCTGAGCTACTGCTGCTCTGACTGTTTGATATAAAATAAGAAAGGCGGGTTCGCTGATTTGTAAAATCCATGATAGGCGTGGATATCACGTGACGTTCATTTTAATAAGTATTTAAAGCTTTTTTTTTATAGTATTAGGAATAAATAATGAACACACAGTTTACCTGTTGTTAACTGATAACTGCGGCCTTTAGACCATACATATTCAATAAATATTCAAGACGCTCATGCGTTATTACCAATGAGCACTAAGATGGAGTTCCTCATCACCCGTTATTGGGTTCCGTAATCTGTAGGGAGTCATGATGTTAGGTTGTAGACGCAACATACAAAACACAGTGACGTTATATTGCTACTTTACGTTGATATTCTGTTCCTTTCCGGTAGATCCAATCCATTCACGATGCGTCTAGACACGAGCTGCTGCGTGTATTGGAAACCGCTGTTGTAAAGTAAATTAGGCATGATGTTTAAGAGAAAACTTAAATAATAAAATAAAAAATCGATGCGTAGGCTGAAATTGTTTCCTACTTTACACATAAAACAATGAACAAGCAGCAATCACACATCCGAAAGAAATAAAGTACAAATAAATTGTACGAAATTAGTCCTAAGGTAGTTTAATGAATTTTTGTCGGGAAAAGAACAGGAAAATAAGGAAGCAGTTGTCAAGGTGTCAGTCAAGTACTGACTCTCTACGCCCATCAGGAAAGTTATCTATAGCCTTCCCGTGTACGTGAGTGGTATAATTAATATTAGCGTTAGTTAACTCGAATAGACATTATAATCTTAAATTGGTTTGTAGACGTGAAATTAGAAATTTATTTTGATTAAGTGTGAATCTTGTTATTAAAAGATAATGAAGAATCTTTCATACTTTAGTATTATTTAAACTAGTTTTTAGTTACTAATAATAGTAAAGTATAAATAAATTTCAATTAGTGTTTATTCTTTAGGTTTCGTTATAGGAACCTCTTAATTAAAAGTTATACATGAACAAAACAAAATATTGATTGATATATTTTGGTTTTTTGAAAAGTAAAAGATAACTGTTAATTTTCTTAAATCTCTTTAAATTTCTAAGAGATTTAATAAACTTTTTGAATATATTACTTTGCGTAAGAAAATCTAACAACTATTTGTGTTACTATCTTTAATCTTGGTTCATGTCATATAAATTTTCGATGAATTAACCATGTCCTTTTATAAAACCGTTGACTACACTTTTAAAAGAGACTAGTCTATTTGGCTCTACATTTTATTAGCGTACATGAAACTGTTACTTATTTAGACTTTTATACGCCTGTAATGAACCTTGTACACGGATGCTTTACTGGGTCATTACCACTGTTCCCTAATTCTGGTAATCGAAGTGTGCTAAAAATAATTGAATGTATGATATACACGACCTGATTTCAATAGGTATTTGCGAAAGTAGAGCTGCCGATTGCTTTGAATATAAACTGCTCGATTATATCGCAGATAACGTCTTTATGAGACTTGGATTACTATGGATGAGAAGACTTTGTGTAAATATAAAAATATAAAAATTTTCATACCACTAGGTATGAAAATTAAACTACGGTAGGTGTAATTTTTATGACATCTTAAAGTCTAAGTGATCGTTCAAAAATGTGAGTTATGTGAAATAACCTTGTGACATTTTCTTCAGGAAGTTTGGGTTTTTTTTTTATTTTATTACATTGAGAAAAACACACGAGTACACAGTTCACCTTATGGTAAGTGATTCCTGCGGCCCTTGACATCTTTATTCATCCTTGACAAGGAATCATAATGGTAATGCTTTGTGAGCCTTGATGATTGATCAGCATTATGCTGCTATTTTTCGTTGGTATTCCGTGAAGGAGTGGTATATAGTTCGAGCGACCCATTCTAGAAACTAGCTAGAAACAAACTGCAGCGTAGGAAGAGTGGAATAGACCATGAATAAACAAAGTACAAACGTTGTACAAATAGTTTTAACACTGTTTTATTATCCTTCTTTAAATCATGCTTTCACAAATAATTAAAAAGCTGCATAGGTAATTAATAATGATATCAAATATATTTTTATAATCATAATTTATTTATTTATTAAAACTTTTTGCACAAATAGTGTACACAGGCGGACTTAATGCCTAAGGCATTATCTCCCAGTCAAACTTTTGGGTGGTACAGAAAGATTGAGTAGGTGCATTTATACATTTTTAAATAATAATATATATTTCTATAATATATATTTTGTTCACTGAATCGTTTAGCAATAAATGTAACCGGAAATTGATAGCACATAAACGCTTTATTATCGTACCATTCAAGTCGGTAAACAAAATTAAAAAATTATTGAATTTATTATAACTTATGCAAAAGTCATCAAAACTGCATCCATGTGCAATAGAATGGATTAGTATTTAAACTACATTTAAAACTATGTTAGTTTGTATTATTTCCAAACAACTTCTACAGAATTGCACTAACTTACTGCAGATCTTGTAAACTTTTGCACAACACTAATTGGAAAATCACGTTTGAAATTAACCGTACAATCCAACAAAATATGAGTGTTTTTGTTTACATGTATTTTCCACAATCATAAAGGAAAGTTTTATGTATAGTGTAAAAACAAATAAAGTTTTCTGGTTAAAAAAACGAATTGAATGAATGGATATACAGTTTAAAGTATTATTTTAAATAACAAAGAAAAGAGCTTTTTTAATACTTAATATTCACTTATATATAAACGGGAAGCTCATATTGATTTTGTATAAATTATCTGTGGAGTTTGCAATACTACCTATATTCCGTGCTTAAGTTTTTTTTAGGGTATTAATATATTGAAGCCTAACTGAAAATCCCCTTAATACAATTTAATCATGTAAATTTAAAACTTTTAGCTTTACTGTCAACTAATCTGTCGATAATTGTTATGAAATAAATTTTCAGCATTAGAATGATGTATGAAGTTCAGACAACTGTAACTACGTCAATATATATATAATACTATAACGAATGTGCACATCAAAATAATGCTGGCTTATAATAGGAAATAGATGTATCGGAAAATATTGAATTATATCCTTGTTATAAGCTTACTTACCGTAAACAAAGTGTAGCGATGCGAGTTAATCTTATGTAATACGAGTCATTTAACAGAAAGGCTAATTAAAATAAACACATACTAAGTGGTTTAATTTGATAGGATTTTCGCTTTTCTAAATATCCTAAGTTTAGTTTTTATTTATTAAGGAAATATCGTAGTTTGTTTTAGATTCCTACATATATTTAGGGCTACTATATATATAAGGCTATCAATTGTTGATAGGAACATTTCTTACGACTCGACAAAATACCAGCGTGAAATATCTATCAGCATAACGTAGCTGTGCTTCGTATCATGAGTGTAGGGATCCGAGTTCAATTAACAGGTAACGGGATTCCATTCCATCCATGTGTTCTCAATGTATGTGCATCTTGAATCTAGAATAAGGTGTAACTGTATGACAGGTTGTCGCCCCCATTATTTAAAAAAAAAGACAAAAGCTAAGGAAGGCGGTCGATTAGATATTGAAATTAATAATACTGACATTATAACTTAAATAATGATTGTACATCTTAAAACTCAGTCTAAAATCATTCTTTGATAATTGTGAATATATTGTTACATTATACATTTTGCAATGATTAATATTTGCAATGATTATTACAAACTAATGATATAAAAAACATATATTGTACCAAAAATAATTGAATATACTCAATAATTATGATTTTTAGTATTCCTAATTCTAAAATGTTTCAGAAATAAAAGAATAAACAGTTAAAATATTTAGAATTATTTAGAACTCATAGATTATAATTGAACACAGGGACTATTGAGTGAACGCGGATTGAGGTTTCTTCCGGAGAATCTATTGATAGTTGGACACTTGTGTTCATTAATCTCTGTCGCTGCAATGCCTCACATCACCATTTGTTTGATGTCAACATACTTCCCATCCTTAGTTAGGTCTCATGACGACGTTTTGTGCTTCTTTCTCTTTCATTTAACGAATGACAATTGTAAATTTTTAGTCATTAACAAAGATCACAAAAAATATATTATATGTAATACTTTAAAATTTAATAAACATGACTGCTTTGAATAAATTATTAGTTCGTTTATAAACCTATTTTTTCATCATTTTTTTTTTGCTTTAACCCTTGCTTTTATAGCTAGCTCTAGTGCTCAGGAAACGTGGATTCTTGATTCGTAAAATTTAGACAGTTAATGAATATTTATTATATTAAGTATATTATCATATCTTGGGAGTCTTCGGTATCTAATATCACGTCTACCTATATTGATCTGTGCTTACTTGGACACTCTTATGCAATGTGCGCCGGCGTCGATCTCACCAAAATGGCGACTACTTCCCAACGGACTGGATCATCCGGTTTGGAGTAGCCTATCTCGAGAAGATTCAATCTTTTTCTTGCGATAGCGTTGCAATCACTCGATACGTGTATCATTATCTCTACATCCTCCATGCAGTTTCTGCATAAAAAGTTCATACCGCCAATTTTCTGCAGAAGCCACCATTATGCGCAGAATGCGTTCAGAATGCCTCCAATGCCTTTGCTGGAACTTAAAATATTTGTTTCAGTATGTTTAGTATTTACCTTCATTTTAATTCTTATTTTTTTAATCATCTTCGCAAGGGTATGTATGGAGTATATTTACTAAATAAATCATTGTATGGCTCTTGATAGCAAACATTATGTTTATGTTACATTAAATAGTATGTATAAAATATTATAATAGTAGTAATAGATTTCTTTAATTATTTTCACACTCATCTTTAGCGAAAAAATAACGCGAAACCACATGTTAAGTATTTTTTTAAATAACGATGACGTACGATGAACATGACAATAACAGATTCTTATGAAACTTAACATCTACAATTATATATGTAGATACGTTGTATTTTCTACCTACGGACTAATTTCGACTGTAGACTTTTAGTTATCAGCAATTGGGTCCCCTGCTCTCTTTTAAATCATCATATGAAATACAGCACAGCACTGTCTAGCCAACCTTATTATTTTAAATCTAGTTTTTAGCCTTAGCTTGGTTTTGAAATCACAATACAATCGCAATAAAATCTCATACCTTCTGAACGGCCGTGGTGAATATTTCAGATTAGCAATTAAAAAATTAATTCATGGTCTCTGGGAATTCACAAGATTTCCATGACGTTTTCTTTACATTTCTTAAACAATTTCCAGGTGATTATTACACCTTCATTATAATCATGTACGGCCTGAGTGTTGGTTTTTATTTAAAAGTTTTTATCACCTGTATCGAAAATTCATTCTATATCAAATAGGCTAGGTGGCTACGCCCATAATATTACGGTTTTAGTTTTAACTAAATGTTTCTCGGATAAATAATATACATACAACATAGTCTTACTTGTATGTTTGCTTACATGACCAAAGATTTTAAAGAGCCGGCTTATCGCAAAATCTTAAATATATGAATTGAACAATATTTTTGATAGACTCATTCTTTCTATAGACTGCCTTGTGAAGATCAACCTACGTAACCTCTACCCACGAGTTTTGTACACAGCTTGTGGTTTTGAAAGGAAAAGTATAGCGCAAAATAATTGTGTGAAAATAAGTTTATATTGAAGAACTCGTATTTATGTAATATGTCAGTCATAGTGTCGATAAAAATAGCATGATTCAATAAACGAGTATGGGTCCTGGATTCTATTCAAAGCAATAAATATGGGTGTATGTGTGTAATACAAAAATATTTCGTTTTTGCATCTGATTTTTTTCTGTATCTTTGCATCCGGTCTCTTATTTTTTATATGATCTTATCTTCACGTTGGGCTTGGACAAGAAAAATCGAGTGCGAGCCTCTACGTTAATAAGTTCTCATTTTTTTATTTCATTTGGGGTTGCGGCGTAGCAATTGTTATGAACATTTCACCTTAATATCACCGCTATATGCGAGGTTCAAATGTAAATAAGTATTTTGTGTCTGTATAGGAGTGAGAAAAACGGAAACTCATTGGTACGTGGTGGCTGCGGTGGGATTTTTTTTTTTTACCTTTGAGGACTAATATGAAATGCGTTGTTGCCATCAAATGTGTATCCGCATGCTATTACCCCAGTAGACGAAACAGATCAGTGTTATGATATTTCAACCTGGTTTTCTGCGAGGATGTGCTCCTTCCTTGACATTAAAAAAACATCTTAATTTCAGTAGACATGATGCTACCATCGGCCGGGATCCTGTGATTAATGAAATTAAATCTCAAACAAGGCGGACCCCTGCAAGATCTCTTAATATTGTGAGCACCTTATGATTTTAGATTAGACCAGAAATAAATAATTAAAAGCTGGTAGTACGGATTAACTTTGAAAACAGTACGTCAAACACCTTAGCTATCCTCCCCTTTGAATAAGAGTGCTTTCCCGAAAACTTCGGGATAAATAAGTTCAAATAGACACATCAAAACGATAACAATAACATCGGGCTTAAAATGAAATAGATATATTTTTACTATAATATTTATAATTATTGTTATATATTATAGAAACATAATAATTGTTTAAGATACTTTTATACATCCTTATATTGGTAACTTTCTGATCGGTTTTGATCACAGCGATATCTTATGGTATTACCATGTGATGTCACCTACCTACTAATACTACGCAGGATAGGACTGCCGTATGAATTCACGCGAGTACAGTAGCGTTAAGTTTGTAGATAGATTCAGATGCAGTATCATACCATGTATAAAAAACTTCCATGATTTACAAACATTGTTCCACGGTTGGAAACGGAATCCAGGGCTTGTGACGCAGCATTCAGATAGCTTACACGGCCATATCACGTATGGCCGACTAATTAGCTAATCTACGGCTACACATCATTGTAAAACCGTAGATTTGATTGAAACTCTTTTATTAAATCAGTTTTAATTTATATACAAAAAATAACTGTTTGGAGTATTTAATATACATGTGCATTTTGTGTATATCAGCGGGCCGCCAGTCTGATATCACTGCGTTTATCAGCCAGTGTTGGCTAGCCGCCGGTTTGCGACGAACGCGCCACCGGCTTCGGGCGCTTACAGTGGTAGAATTTCGCGATCGTGTCTACTAACTTTTCAAAATAAAAGGTAAGTTCTTATATTACTTATTCCTTTTAAATTGTGTTAAAAAATATTTTTCATATTTCAATTTTATTTATTTTACTTCTACTAGTGCTATGGAACTTAATAGGATTTAAATAAATATAATTAAAGAATTTAACAGTGATTTAAAAATGAATTTAAATTGTTTATGTTAAAATTTTATGGAAAACTTTTGTGAATATCAAATTATTAATTATAAAGTAATTGATGCTTATATTTATTTGTGGATTACATCATTACTAACTTCCTAATGCGAATGCTAAGCATCAGAATAGTTTACTTGTCTCTGTATATTCACCGAAATGTAACTTAGGTGGTCATAAAGACAAGAGTAAATAGGCTTTTACTGAGCTAGAGCGTTTACCATCTTGTTTTACATCGTCAGTTATGACAAGTATTTAATTTCTTTCTATAAATGTAATAATCGCTTACAAGTTCAAATATTGACAAATAGGAAAAGTTCTATCTACCAATAACTAAAAACAAATGACAATCCTAAAAGGTTTGATTAATTAGACGTGCGTACAACTTGATTGACAAAATAAATTGGCAATCGTGAAACTTTGCCCATTATTCTCAGGCTCCCAATTCTTTTGTCTAGCATTCTGCAGTATTTTAATAAAAGCGAAAGTTTTAGATGTTCAATTGTTTTTGGGTTCATTTATTAGGTCATTATATCCGGAGTAGTATTTTAGCCTAATGAACTCGCTTTAATGCAATAATATTGACACGAACTTTTCACGAAAAATATTATTCGTCTTTACGACATTCTTGATTTTGAAAAGTTATAATACTTATAAAATTAAAAAAATATTTTTTAGTTAATTATAATTTTGGAAATATTTTTTTTTATTACCGAATGTAAAACTAATCTAAACAGATATATTTAATATTATCAAAAGTGTTTAAAACAATAGGAAACACGAGGAGTCACTATTGTGAAATAGATTTAAATATATCATGTAAAATTCAATAACGCATGTTTATTACCGCATTCATTTTAGCGCACAATGTTTCGTTTTTTATCGGTGATCGTGATTTTTTAAACTTTACATTTGTTTAAATATTTTTCTGCCTGATAGTTTCAATATGTCTTCAACGAATAAACAAAAATGAAGTATATAAAAACGGTTGTTGTACATTAAAAATGAGTTTGAATTAGTTTAATTGCCGTACTCATTTCCTGACTTTAAAAAGAGCCAGGTTGAGGTATGACACTCGAGTAACCTGTGCACATTCCATTGAGTACGACACCGCTACTCGCCGACGCACAACGTCGAAATGACGTGACCAAAATGATTACTTTTCGATAACCTGTATACTTGTGTTTTTGTCACCTCCGTACCAATTTATTGGCTTCGAGTTAAAGAGAAACAAAAGAACAACTTGTTAATTTCCAATTCAATTGTATCTGTACATATAAAAAAATATTTATGTGTTCTTTTCGTAAGTACCAAAAAAATTGTTACTTATGTTTTAATTAAAGCGTTATTGATTATAAATCTTTTAAAAATGACTTAATAAAATATACGGTTATAATAAGTTGAAAACTATTTTTATCATAATATCCTGTTTACCATTCGAATCAAATAATGGCTGACTTGAATACATACTCATCATTTTATTGAAAGAAGATGCTTTAGTACCGTAGTAATAAGTCCGCAGTTCTGGTTAAGGTTAGAGGCAGCCTTGTGGTAGGCAATGTTTATACGCATATAACCTCCCTTTAGGGTGGGAGAAAGAGGCACGCAGCAACGGCTTTAAAGGACCAAACTTATGCCATTGTGTTCATTCATTGACATATCTTCTAAAAATTCTACATGGATTTCGGACCTAGGATATATTTATAAAGACAAGCCATAAGGATATTTTTTTTTTTTGCCTGAATTTTTTAGCTCGATAGTCAATGGTGGCCAAATTCTTCGACACCGTTTTCATGCGTACTCTACGTAGAGTTGGTTTTTTCTAGGCGGGTTTCCTACAGATTTAAATTAATAATAATACACAGCTCACTTGATTTAAAATTAGCTTTCATCAAGTGTAGGATGTATATCCTTTTTCATTCATGAAAACTAAGAAGGAAAGTATCCTGTCGATTAAAATTAATCATTCGAAGACATATTTTAAATTATACGCCGATTCTGTTCTTTTTTGGTAAAGCCATCCCAGTCTTACCTTACGGTGCTACCCGATACCAGTAGTATTTTAATGATACGTAAAACTATACTTCAATTAAATTAAAATTATTTAAGTATAAGTGTATAAATGTATAAAATTAAGTATAAGTATAAATCATTTATAATAGGGGGCAGGTGTGCAGAAGTGGACTATCGAAAGGATTGTTTGAGATCATAGTACATAATTTTAACGTTCATAACCAAAATACAATATATACAGCAACATGACTAAAAATAAAAATGGAAATCGGTCTAAATGGTTTCCATTGAATCACGTCAAGTGGCTGCTAAAGATTACATTACTACTAAGTTCTTTCACTTTCCTTTCACGTCTTTTTTGTTAGTGTTAGTTAAATATAAAACGATAAAAGAAGTAGAATATATAATTATTATTTTTGTTGGTACCATGACTATCTACTACATGGTATCAGACTAACAAATGATAAATTGAAACTATGTACACTTACGTCTTAAAGAATTCGATAATATAACTTCTTACTTATTTTAAGTCTTTACTGACACACAGAGTACGTAAATGATATCTACCTCTCTAATTAAGGAGTTGTATGCACCTTGCTACCTGGTGGTCGATGGTCACCATACCTCTAAGGGGCCCCTGGTCTTGGTCTTGCTCTTGCGAGGAGCAAGACACACGAAGAGGGCACAGGAAATGCTCTGACCACTATCCTTAGGGCGAGGCACTTGCACGCAATTATTTTATATATTACAAAAAATGGTAGCGCCTCCATATATGGATATGATGTCACATAGCGGAGGCGATTGAACTGTGTTCCTTTTACGCTAACGAAACATTACAAATAATATTTATAATACTAAACACGTTCATTGGTATGAATGTACGGGTATGAATGGAACAGTTCACGGAATGCCAGTGTGAAATGTGAATGCAGTACAACGCTGTCGTGTTAGGTATGGTCATTGTAAGGATCTGGATACTGAGTTATTGGTAGCGAGGTGTTCCATCTCAGTAATCAGGATTCAATCAGGTGAATTTTTGTTAATAATGGATGTACTAGGTACTCATGGGCCGCAGTCATTACTGTACTGATAGTACAGCTGCAATATTTGTTTATAATTCATAGTTTCAAAAACGTGCCTCGTTGGTTTTCCATATACCACATTTGTTTATAGATAAAGGAAGAGTGGTTAAAATATCTTCGGCAGCGTGGACCTATTTCATTCTCCAGTCAGTTTTAATGCAACAAGGCTCTTTAACTTGCTTTTTATTATTTGACTGTGATTTGTAAAAAAGGAAAACATGTTTACGCTTCTTATAAAATTTGCGATGAAGTCAACACCCGTTCGATGGGAATGAACAAATATGTTAGTTGAATAGAAAATATTTGCTTCTTATAATGTATGTAACAAATAGCGTATCATAAACACAAAAATAAACCAAATTATCCTTCCGCTAGAAAAACAAAACAATAATAATTCAACGGAGCCTTTTCCTTCAATTGTTTGTATTCTAAAAATAAGATTAAAATAAAACTTTTCTGAAAATTACAAAGTGTTCACAAAATTTTTAAGAGTGATCTGAACAATGGATAGTGTTGAGAAAAACTTTGTTGAAAAGATTTAAGTCGAACATCATATTTCAGTTTTAACTGACTTATACTACTTAGGTTAGACAAGATGGGAATATATTGACTTTGCTAGCTAGCTTTACGAATTATAGTGTCTCAGAATTGACACCATTATTGTGAAGTTAAAAAACATTAATATTTCCAAGTTACTTAACGTATTTATTATTCCTTTATAGCGTACAGTTCATAGTGTTATTACATAATTACAATTTAGAATATTGGTATTACTTTCTGAATTCATCAGAAAAACTTACCTAAATTATAACTTATATATTATTATTTGAAAAAAAAAGAATTTGGTTTTAAATATATATATTCTATAGAGCGGCTAGTTTTAACATGAACAGTTTAACTCAATGGGGCAGGACTACGGTTTTCGGAATACCAGCATAATAAAATATTATGTCTCACATGATGAAGGAAGAAATCTAGCGAAAGAAACCATCTTAATTATCAGAGACAACGCCCCCGGTCCTTTATCTATCGCTCGGCGGCTAGAGTAAGGGTGTATGCGTGTATCTATTTACTTACATACAGTACATATATCATATCTGGATGTGAAGACGCATGTCTGAAAAGAATTTTAAGGAACATAATAAAGCATATTTCTTTCCAACTTTCCATTATATTCAAAAGGGAACAGTTGCTATGGAAATATGATGAGAAATGTTAAACTTATAAACTTTAATATTTCTCATACCACCTTAATAGGATTAGGCTCCCTCAAGCTTTTTGAGTCGGAGGGAATAAACAGAAGCTCTCTAGATAGTAGTAAGCTTTCTGGTGAACAGCGGTGCTAACTAGTTAAGGTGTGTGTGTGATTCGTGTTGCGCGGTCGAACAATCGCCGTGTCTGTCGAACCACGAACTCAGCAATGGACTTGAATATTGAGTGGATCTTGGGATTGGTCGCAATGACGTCATACTCGACGAAGCGATCAGCCCCATAATCACAGCTAGATTCTGCTGCGTACCTGAGGCAAATGCGTTCCAGGGGGAGATGCGTAGTTCAGTCATGATGGGATATATGTCTTATAGATCCCTGGCTTGGAACGGATACAATTTAGTCCTTGCAGACCTGGCTTGTTGAACTGCTTGGTCGACCAAGGGTCATGCGCAATGACCGATCTATCTGGAATCAAAATAGGTGATGGTATTATAAAATAAAAGAATAAATACAGAATCACTTACTAGCAAGTGATGTGTGTACTCGTCTGTTACCTTTAATAATTACTAAATATATATTTAATAATTAATTGCTATAAAAGCCTAGAAATATATTCAAAGACTATTATTTTTTAATAGAAAAATATTCAATAGAAAAATTTAAAACAATTTTTAAAAACTAAACACTTCACTGACACATGATTCTTATATAAAAGAAAATAAATTTATGAGGCATTTGAAACGCTATAAAATTACGTCATTGTTTAACCATTTCTTCATTAGAGCCGAGTGCTCTATTTGTTCGTTGCCACAGCCCGCTTCGAATGGTCTTCATTCCGAGCTAAGAAAAATATTTAACGATAACTGGACATCACATGACATTTTCTGCTGTAGAAAGTTTTATTTTAATGAATACGTTTTTGTCCTTTTACATTTTAATATGTAGTTTATATATAGTGGTACTACATAGTACCACTATTATAATAATTATCTAACTGTAAAATGAAAAAGATTGCAAACCGGATACCAAGATTGCAGTATATATTCGATCAAAAAGGAACGTGATTTATTCAAATTTAATCATCTCCACTAATTTTATATCACACTTATATAGTAAAAACATTCAATGTTCATGAAAAGGACAATTAATGATAATTTAATAATGACTGATATAATTTAACATCATTTTATTCAGATTAATAAAAAAAAATGGATGGGCGGCGGCGTTAGAGAGACTACGACATATTTTCTCGTCCAACATCTCTCTATGTCTGAAATCTAAAGTCTAATCAGTGCGTGTTGCTATATGTGTGAAAGCTCATAGTTACTCAGCGAGCTATGGAGCGGACTATGCTCGGTGTTTCTCTACATTTTAGAATACGTAACAAAGACATCTGCTGTAGAACGAGTATGACCGATAAAGCAGCTCAAAAGATTAGCAAGCTGAAGTTGTAAAGCCTACCCATATGCGAGTTGCAAGCTTGTGCAGTGGACTATGGTATACTATACTATGATATGGTGCGATGACAATGATTATGAAGAGAAGCTATTTGCTTTTTTTTTATGGACATCCATTCATCGATATAATGGGATGTGTGTGTAAATACGAAATCTATATAGAAAGTCTCTTTCTTAAGTCTTTATATTAGATTAAGTACAATGGAACCCTATTAATAACTAATTTCACTACTGTAACTAGTTATATTTTTATTTATAATTAAGTCATCATTATCAAATTTTCTTTACTTTGTGTTTTTGTGGACATCCATTCATATGTATGATGGGATGTGTGTGTAAACACGAAATCTATATAGAAAGTCTCTTTCTTAAGTCTTTGTATTAGATTGACAATGGAACCCTATTAATAACTAATTTCACTACTGCATTACTTTTTTTGTAAGTAAGTAAATCATCAGTACGAAATTTTCTTTCCTTTTTTATGTTTATCATTTATATTATCATAAATATATTTTGTGACTAATGTACGTACGAGGAATGCACTTTCAGATTTTAAATTTTGAAGATCATATCAATATATACTTCAATAATTTATACAATAGGGTACAACACGATTACATCAGCTTAACCAGGGAGTATTAGTGTCACTTTTTTATAATATTAAAGATCATAGTAGTGAGGAGTATACTATCCTTCAGAAGTTTTAAAGATACAAATGCGTCGTTAACCTTTTGAACTGAGACGGTGTACTTTATGTGTTCAATGACAGGTCATTGAATCCCTTACCATACGATATAACACAGCGATATACTACTGTTCATGCTAGCATTCTGTGAGAGCTTGATTATTCCCTGGTTGAGTCGATTCATTCATATTGAAGCTATTGCTGCATGACTGTCTGTTACCATTGTGCCATACGTCGTATCATTTGCCACAAAATGACCGTTTGTTACCCCTCAAATACACAAAGTACGTATTTATTTGCTTCTTTGCTAATTTAATCTTACGTAATCTTTTATTACGTTGGATTGGTTAGTAATATTGCATTTTCTAAATTATATTTTCGCGTACAATTTGATAAAATTGCCAAGGCGTTGAGTAAGTCAAAATCTCAGTAATAACTCCGTTATTTAAAAAAATATTATATTAATTTGTTATATAATATAATAATATATAATATAAATATTTTAAACTATTCTAATAAAGGTAATTGGAATTTTTCCTCTTTTACAGTATTCTGTAGCAAGTATTTTTTTTGATTTTATTTACTCTTACTTAGACTACAATCGAATTTACTACGGAATTTCGTAACCATGTCTTTTATTCAGGTAAATTTTGTCATGTGATGGAAAAGGGTTTCAGAGTTTATATTCAAATACATTTATCATTATAATTCTATATGTTTATTCTTACTTTTCATAAATGAATTCATGTAGGATATGAAAATAAATGGTGTAAATTGCTTTACTTTAAGGAGTTGGAGCTGATTTCTTACTATTTACATAAATTTAGTTTTACTCGCTACTCCCTTAACATCTTTTACATCGACTGAGCCAATGTAATCTAAATTTGAATTATTTAAATTTTGTAGAAGTTACTAAGTTTTCTGAAAATTCAAATCAATTTTATTATTCTGTCGTTTGTATACTCAATGTGCGAGTATCAGCCAAGTCGTTGGTCTAAGATAACCCTCAAATATTTTGTGGACTCGACTCAATCGATGACAGCATATGCATAGTTGATACTATTGATGCTGTTGCTATGATGGCAAAATATATAATTGGTTTTCACTGTTTTTAGTTACGAATATTTTTACGAAGACTTTCAACATTCCCTAATACTAAGTTCAAGATGTCGACGACTACAAAATTTCACATTTGTTATAATTGCTTTAAAATTTAACAAAAAATTACCGCATAGAGATTAATATTAATTAATAATATGCAGTAGTAATAATTACACCAAGATGTAGTTCTATTTATAAAAAGCGAGGAAAGGGCTTGAAATATTTCTCTGCCCTTCGCTGTTAAGTTATTTAATGTAGGACATGGCCACGAAAATGTATCACGTGCGGGCTACAGGAATGCCCATTTTGAATAACGTTTTAAAAGCGTGAGTTACATCAGTGATTTCATTAAGTGAACCTCTAAATTTTTATATAGGAACTTGCTTCATAACAATCTATAGGATTGTGTAGACATCCGGAGACTCTTATTATTGGTAACGAGGCATTGATCTTAGCCCTCAGATGTGATGAAGCATCTGAACTATGATTTCTTATCGAGGATGAACGTAGTTGTCAAGGACCGCAAGAATCACTTAGCATCAGATGGATAGTGCGCTCGTCTGTCGCTCTAAATCTAATGAATGATATTTTTTTTTATCTTATTAACTGAAAATGACACATACATAAAATCACACAAGCAATAGCACAGTCAAAGGTCAACAAGGGTGGTAGAGACAAGGAATGTGCAAGAAAATAAACACTTGACACACTTTTGCGACGGTTCTCTAGTCGGCATGGCAAATCTGTTATCTATCTTTATGGGTTATGTTAATACTGCAGTTCTGGCCCCAAGAAGTAAGAACTATAGTAAATAATAGAGTTATCACATAGCCAGGGTACTATCGAGAAACCTTAATCGGCATTAAAATTTCTATTTTGTTCGTGAATAAAATTTTAGCCGTTGTCATCTGAAGACGCTTAAGTATTATTATAAAAGTTCAAACACTTTAGGAATTTAGTAAATGTTATCTGCGTCGAATTTACAAATTTATTTCAGGATAACTTTAACAATTTATCCTATGAATATTCTATTGTTAAATAATATATACTTGATCCATTTCGACTACGGTATTATCTTCTGATAAATACCTGATGGCATCAGCTACGAAAAATAAATTGAAACATTGATTAGCATTTATTGACTCGTCATCTCCTTACCTAGTCCAAGTTAATGCATATCCAATAATATTTAAGCTAGGAACGCGGGAGTCATATCATATCATAATATATTGACTTTGCTAGCTAGCTTTACGAATTATAGTGTCTCAGAATTGACACCATTATTGTGAAGTTAAAAAATATTAATATTTCCAAGTTACTTAACGTATTTATTATTCCTTTATAGCGTACAGTTCATAGTGTTATTACATAATTACAATTTAGAATATTGGTATTACTTTCTGAATTCATCAGAAAAACTTACCTAAATTATAACTTATATATTATTATTTGAAAAAAAAAAGAATTTGGTTTTATATATATATATTCTATAGAGCGGCTAGTTTTAACATGAACAGTTTAACTCAATGGGGCAGGACTACGGTTTTCGGAATACCAGCATAATAAAATATTATGTCTCACATGATGAAGGAAGAAATCTAGCGAAAGAAACCATCTTAATTATCAGAGACAACGCCCCCGGTCCTTTATCTATCGCTCGGCGGCTAGAGTAAGGGTGTATGCGTGTATCTATTTACTTACATACAGTATATATATCATATCTCGATGTGAAGACGCATGTCTGAAAAGAATTTTAAGGAACATAATAAAGCATATTTCTCCTTCCAACTTTCCATTATATTCAAAAGGGAACAGTTGCTATGAAAATATGATGAGAAATGTTAAACTTATAAACTTTAATATTTCTCATACCACCTTAATAGGATTAGGCTCCCTCAAGCTTTTTGAGTCGGAGGGAATAAACAGAAGCTCTCTAGATAGTAGTAAGCTTTCTGGTGAACAGCGGTGCTAACTAGTTAAGGTGTGTGTGTGATTCGTGTTGCGCGGTCGAACAATCGCCGTGTCTGTCGAACCACGAACTCAGCAATGGACTTGAATATTGAGTGGATCTTGGGATTGGTCGCAATGACGTTATACTCGACGAAGCGATCAGCCCCCATAATCACAGCTAGATTCTGCTGCGTACCTGAGGCAAATGCGTTCCAGGGGGAGATGCGTAGTTCAGTCATGATGGGATATATGTCTTATAGATCCCTGGCTTGGAACGGATACAATTTAGTCCTTGCAGACCTGGCTTGTTGAACTGCTTGGTCGACCAAGGGGTCATGCGCAATGACCGATCTATCTGGAATCCAAAATAGGTGATGGTATTATAAAATAAAAGAATAAATACAGAATCACTTACTAGCAAGTGATGTGTGTACTCGTCTGTTACCTTTAATAATTACTAAATATATATTTAATAATTAATTGCTATAAAAGCCTAGAAATATATTCAAAGACTATTATTTTTTTAATAGAAAAATATTCAATAGAAAAATTTAAAACAATTTTTAAAAACTAAACACTTCACTGACACATGATTCTTATATAAAAGAAAATAAATTTATGAGGCATTTGAAACGCTATAAAATTACGTCATTGTTTAACCATTTCTTCATTAGAGCCGAGTGCTCTATTTGTTCGTTGCCACAGCCCGCTTCGAATGGTCTTCATTCCGAGCTAAGAAAAATATTTAACGATAACTGGACATCACATGACATTTTCTGCTGTAGAAAGTTTTTATTTTAATGAATACGTTTTTTTGTCCTTTTACATTTTAATATGTAGTTTATATATAGTGGTACTACATAGTACCACTATTATAATAATTATCTAACTGTAAAATGAAAAAGATTGCAAACCGGATACCAAGATTGCAGTATATATTCGATCAAAAAAGGAACGTGATTTATTCAAATTTAATCATCTCCACTAATTTTATATCACACTTATATAGTAAAAAAAACATTCAATGTTCATGAAAAGGACAATTAATGATAATTTAATAATGACTGATATAATTTAAAATCATTTTATTCAGATTAATAAAAAAAAATGGATCGGCGGCGTTAGAGAGACTACGACATATTTTCTCGTCCAACATCTCTCTATGTCTGAAATCTAAAGTCTAATCAGTGCGTGTTGCTATATGTGTGAAAGCTCATAGTTACTCAGCGAGCTATGGAGCGGACTATGCTCGGTGTTTCTCTACATTTTAGAATACGTAACAAAGACATCTGCTGTAGAACGAGTATGACCGATAAAGCAGCTCAAAAGATTAGCAAGCTGAAGTTGTAAAGCCTACCCATATGCGAGTTGCAAGCTTGTGCAGTGGACTATGGTATACTATACTATGATATGGTGCGATGACAATGATTATGAAGAGAAGCTATTTGCTTTTTTTTTATGGACATCCATTCATCGATATAATGGGATGTGTGTGTAAATACGAAATCTATATAGAAAGTCTCTTTCTTAAGTCTTTATATTAGATTAAGTACAATGGAACCCTATTAATAACTAATTTCACTACTGTAACTAGTTATATTTTTATTTATAATTAAGTCATCATTATCAAATTTTCTTTACTTTGTGTTTTGTGGACATCCATTCATCGATATAATGGGATGTGTGTGTAAACACGAAATCTATATAGAAAGTCTCTTTCTTAAGTCTTTGTATTAGATTGACAATGGAACCCTATTAATAACTAATTTCACTACTGCATTACTTTTTTTGTAAGTAAGTAAATCATCAGTACGAAATTTTCTTTCCTTTTTTATGTTTATCATTTATATTATCATAAATATATTTTGTGACTAATGTACGTACGAGGAATGCACTTTCAGATTTTAAATTTTGAAGATCATATCAATATATACTTCAATAATTTATACAATAGGGTACAACACGATTACATCAGCTTAACCAGGGAGTATTAGTGTCACTTTTTTATAATATTAAAGATCATAGTAGTGAGGAGTATACTATCCTTCAGAAGTTTTAAAGATACAAATGCGTCGTTAACCTTTTGAACTGAGACGGTGTACTTTATGTGTTCAATGACAGATCATTGAATCCCTTACCATACGATATAACACAGCGATATACTACTGTTCATGCTAGCATTCTGTGAGAGCTTGATTATTCCCTGGTTGAGTCGATTCATTCATATTGAAGCTATTGCTGCATGACTGTCTGTTACCATTGTGCCATACGTCGTATCATTTGCCACAAAATGACCGTTTGTTACCCCTCAAATACACAAAGTACGTATTTATTTGCTTCTTTGCTAATTTAATCTTACGTAATCTTTTATTACGTTGGATTGGTTAGTAATATTGCATTTTCTAAATTATATTTTCGCGTACAATTTGATAAAATTGCCAAGGCGTTGAGTAAGTCAAAATCTCAGTAATAACTCCGTTATTTAAAAAAAATATTATATTAATTTGTTATATAATATAATAATATATAATATAAATATTTTAAACTATTCTAATAAAGGTAATTGGAATTTTTTCCTCTTTTTTACAGTATTCTGTAGCAAGTATTTTTTTTTTTTTTTGATTTTATTTACTCTTACTTAGACTACAATCGAATTTACTACGGAATTTCGTAACCATGTCTTTTATTCAGGTAAATTTTGTCATGTGATGGAAAAGGGTTTCAGAGTTTATATTCAAATACATTTATCATTATAATTCTATATGTTTATTCTTACTTTTCATAAATGAATTCATGTAGGATATGAAAATAAATGGTGTAAATTGCTTTACTTTAAGGAGTTGGAGCTGATTTCTTACTATTTACATAAATTTAGTTTTACTCGCTACTCCCTTAACATCTTTTACATCGACTGAGCCAATGTAATCTAAATTTGAATTATTTAAATTTTGTAGAAGTTACTAAGTTTTCTGAAAATTCAAATCAATTTTATTATTCTGTCGTTTGTATACTCAATGTGCGAGTATCAGCCAAGTCGTTGGTCTAAGATAACCCTCAAATATTTTGTGGACTCGACTCAATCGATGACAGCATATGCATAGTTGATACTATTGATGCTGTTGCTATGATGGCAAAATATATAATTGGTTTTCACTGTTTTTAGTTACGAATATTTTACGAAGACTTTCAACATTCCTAATACTAAGTTCAAGATGTCGACGACTACAAAATTTCACATTTGTTATAATTGCTTTAAAATTTAACAAAAAATTACCGCATAGAGATTAATATTAATTAATAATATGCAGTAGTAATAATTACACCAAGATGTAGTTCTATTTATAAAAAGCGAGGAAAGGGCTTGAAATATTTCTCTGCCCTTCGCTGTTAAGTTATTTAATGTAGGACATGGCCACGAAAATGTATCACGTGCGGGCTACAGGAATGCCCATTTTGAATAACGTTTTAAAAGCGTGAGTTACATCAGTGATTTCATTAAGTGAACCTCTAAATTTTTATATAGGAACTTGCTTCATAACAATCTATAGGATTGTGTAGACATCCGGAGACTCTTATTATTGGTAACGAGGCATTGATCTTAGCCCTCAGATGTGATGAAGCATCTGAACTATGATTTCTTATCGAGGATGAACGTAGTTGTCAAGGACCGCAAGAATCACTTAGCATCAGATGGATAGTGCGCTCGTCTGTCGCTCTAAATCTAATGAATGATATTTTTTTTTATCTTATTAACTGAAAATGACACATACATAAAATCACACAAGCAATAGCACAGTCAAAGGTCAACAAGGGTGGTAGAGACAAGGAATGTGCAAGAAAATAAACACTTGACACACTTTTGAGACGGTTCTCTAGTCGGCATGGCAAATCTGTTATCTATCTTTATGGGTTATGTTAATAGTGCAGTTCTGGCCCCAAAAAGTAAGAACTATAGTAAATAATAGAGTTATCACGTAGCCAGGGTACTATCGAGAAACCTTAATCGGCATTAAAATTTCTATTTTGTTCGTGAATAAAATTTTAGCCGTTGTCATCTGAAGACGCTTAAGTATTATTATAAAAGTTCAAACACTTTAGGAATTTAGTAAATGTTATCTGCGTCGAATTTACAAATTTATTTCAGGATAACTTTAACAATTTATGCTATGAATATTCTATTGTTAAATAATATATACTTGATCCATTTCGACTACGGTATTATCTTCTGATAAATACCTGATGGCATCAGCTACGAAAAATAAATTGAAACATTGATTAGCATTTATTGACTCGTCATTTCCTTACCTAGTCCAAGTTAATGCATGTCCAATAATATTTAAGATAGGTACGCGGGAGTCATATCAGGTCAGAGTCTGAATACTAAAAATAAGACAATATCTTTCAAATGGCGTACTGTAGAATGACGGATTATACTCCCATACCAGGAAAGGAGACATTTGGTCTGAAATATGTACAACGATTAATAAGCTTTTATAGTATTACTTAATAAAGGTCCTTTAATAACTGGTAAAAAGTTTTAATTAAAATCGAATGCGTATCTTTTCTCAAAATTCAAGTCTTCGGATTGCTAATATTAATAATATTAAGATGGAGAAGGAAGGTTGTTATTGATGTTTATATATTTAATCTGTTTGATCACATTTTTGCTCCGGAAAGTTTCTGGATGCACTGGCTGGACTGGAGAAGGAGCACTCCCACGGAACACAAAATAGCAGCATGACCCTACTGTGTTTTGTACGGCGAATGATACGAGACATACACATAATGGGGCATAACTTCTCAGCCCTTTTTTGTTTTTTTTTATTTACGAGTAAAAAACGAGCACGATGGTAAGTGAATCGTGCGGCCTACTTGACAAGGAATCATAAAGCACATGCGTTTTCACCCTTGAGGACTGCGATGGAATGCCTCATCACCAGTAATAAAGATATCCGGATGTCTGCAGCCATCAGACAAAATATAGCAGTATTATGCTGCTATTTTACGCTGTATTCTGTGAGGGCGTGATTCGTCTCCGGTCGAGCTGACCCATTCATTCTGCAGCTGCAGAGTAGCTCTACCACTGTTAAAAGTCTCAGTCCTAAGGTGTGACAACAAATGTAAACACTAAATCTTTATTGAGAATGGATTGATTGTCGTGGTTCTGCCTTTTGTCATCACTTATCGTCAAGTGAAGTGTTTGTTCTAATGTTATAAAAATCAATAAGTTTATTTGCTCAGTTTGACTATGGAAAATACAGTTACAATAGGTGGTCGTAAGTTAAAAGCAACTTCTTCGGATTACTTAGATTTCGAGTAGCAACCACGTATTGTCAATCACAGTGTAGAACGACCCCCACTGGATGGAGTGACAATCTATGCATGTTTGTAGGAATTCAATGATGCAAGGGGCAGGATTTCTAATGAGTAAATATCAACTAATTGTTTTTATATAGAGTCGTGACTGTACAGCGGCTATAGTGTCGAACATGCGATAAAAATATCGGGGTCTTAAATTTTACTATATACTATTAGTAGGTATTTATTATTTGAATTATTTCATAGGAAAATTCGCTCGCAAATATGTTCGCTCATTTACAGCAATAAGTTTGAGCATATCAGGTTTGGACTTTATTACGGACAGGCGTGATAAAAAAATGTATGACAATAATAAATTTGTATGCTGTAAGAGGTAATAGAAATATTTGATGGTTTTTACTGTGACACAAATGAAGTCTTGATGCAGACTAATAAGGCCCTCATCAGCCCTTCTTAAAAGCCACTCTATAACGAGCATTAGCACGAGGAATGATTTAAATGTTTTTAATGATATGTAAATCGCCATTTCAAAGTCGTTCAAGAGTTGATAAAAGTAATGTATTCAATTCAATATTCAACATAATAAATTGTTTCATTTTCAAACGTTTACAAACATGAACTCTATATTTATTCACTTAGGCTTCCATTTTGCAATATAACTTGATAAAAATGATTTTTGTTATCTTACAGATTTTCTAGAAATCTAGCTTACGGTTTTTTGTTATTCGCCACAGTTGATTGCATTTTATTTATTTTATACAGCCTCGAGGCGTTGGTGTGACAACAACTTCAATTCCCTCGGTCTGTGATTGGTTAGGTAATTGTTTTATCACGTTATATCGTTGAGAGATTGTTAGTATTTATAAAGTCACCCATAAAATCGGTGGTCGTAGGTTAGAATCATAGGCTTGTGCTTACATAATTCTTTTAGGATACGCTTACCTTCTGTTACTTTTGATAATTAAAAAGCTACTAATTAAATTTTGATACCGTCTTATTATTTCTATTCTGTATCTTTTTGTATATTTTTTTATTTTATTAAGAGTGTCAAGAGTTATATTCATCCCATAAAAATAATGCTATAAATAGGATAATTTTTGACATTATTCTATTTTTCGATCGTTTTATCTTCATAGCAGTGAAAAAGAGGTTCGTGCAAAATCTCTATTTTAAGATTGCTGATACTCACTAGCAACTACGAGTGATAGGAGGTGATGTATGTACCTCCGACTTACCTGGAATCAATCGTACGTGAACACTTTTTATATAGTATGCGTATGTAACGTCCAAGTCGATTTTAGGGGATACATTTGTGTAATTTATTAAATATTTACATTATAAATTATAATAATGATAAGAATAAAGTGATAATTGTCACTTTAAGTTATAATAATGATAATTATACATAGATACATACATAGTTAGTATTCAAACCCCTGTTCTAAAGTACCAGCGACATTCTAGATGAACATTATGTATAATGACAAATATCATTCGAATATTTTATTACGCGTAAAAAACATTATAAGTATAAGTCGACATATACGAAACACCAGTTAGTTATAGTAATACATACCTAGATTCTATTGATGTTGATGCTGTTAGCCTATGCGGCTCTTACAGCTTCATCGGACACAGGACTCACGGAACTGAGGGGTCCGTGAGCTGGTTAAATAGTTATGTATGTACTTACTCAAAACACTCATACACTGAGCGTATCGGTCTGCTCTGATCACGTTCCTATCTGATAGTGCCACCCAAGTTACCAGTCCAGTCCTAGCTATCGGAAGATTCTCCAGAGTGGGGAATGGAAGGTGATGTCTATTGACCGTCCGAGGTTTAGATATGCGGACCTAGCCTCTGATGAACGCCACCTGTTGTCTGGTCAACCGGAAGCTATGGGCGATGAGAACCGCCCTGACACGCGGGTGTATCTAGTTGTAAAACATATGTACTTCTATTACTACGTCGATATTTGGCGCGTGTACGTTTAAGATTACTTGTGGACTCCCACATTTATATTGTATAAAATTATAAATAAAAAAAAAACAATTAAGTAAAGGTTTATTTAATATTCTGACACTGTCCCAAATATCAAACACGCGATATACGCTAGGGAGTGACTTTGATAAATTAGACACGACAGAGTGTTCCCACTAAATGAGAATTTCTCGTAATCCAGAATTAAAAGATTGCAGTTCGTGATTGTAATTCCTTCAGTCAATGCTGGACCAATTTCGACCGATTAACTTAGTGAAGACTTTAGTAATTCCTGCGGACGCTTCAATTTGTATGTGGATCGTGTTACGTAGCATTATTGAGGATCCTTTTAAGTGTATGTAGGTATAGCTTCGTTTTGATATTTCATGTAACGTGATTTCTTTTAATTCAAGCTTATTTTGTACATTCCTCTATGTATATAGTATTGTTTAAACAATATATTTTATAATTTCATTAAAAGTGGAACTTGGTGTATTGCTATTGGTATTAAGAGAGCAGATTGAGTCTTGATTCTAGTGCCAATATATTATTTAACTAATTGTTACCCGCAGCTTCACATGCGTGGATATTTTTATATTGAATAGTGAAAAAAAGGTAGAAAAATTAGAAGGGGGTCAGCTATGTCACCAATGATAAGAACGATGACGTTATAACGCCATTTACATTTTTAAAATAACCTCTAGCCTCTTATCTCAAACGAAATCATTTCAGTGAAAATACCACACAGAATAAAAACTTATCAAGTAATATTGGATACTTGTTAAGTTTTTATTACATATATTTTTGTATATTGTATATATATATATATATATATATATATATATATATATATATATATATATATTTGCATGAATGAATGAATAATAAATATATACACATAAAAAAAGTTTAGAGCATATATAACTACCAGACAATAGAAAACAACTGAAGTACATAGTTAAGTTGTCATGTACCTCTTTTAATTTCTTTGAACTTAATCCTTTGAATTAACCTGAACCTGGCAGTAATGCAGAAACTTGGTTTTACCTACGGCTTCGCCTACATAATACGCGGTCGATGTAACTCCAGTCAAAGTTGCAAACCAATAAAATACGTCAGTTTTCAAATTAAAATAAAGAACTTCAAAACCATAATTTTCGTTTTTATAGGTATCCCGAAATAACTAATAACCACGGATTGAGTTCATTGATCTGTAAATAGTTCAAGCAGAAACACAGTTGATTTTTTCAAAATAATATGCGTCTATGACTGCGAATTCATATCAATAATACTGCCGTGCACAAGGCGCACCTACTAATAGAAATACAGTATTAATACGTATTTTTCTTTATAAATACAATTAAAAAAAATGTTAATATTTAGTTAGCCAAAGCTTATAAAGCATTTTTTTTAATAATATTAGTTAATTCAAATGAGTTTACCGTTCATCTGGCAGGAAGCGGTGACTGGAACAAGTTCCTTTCAATCGGGAGTCTGGATACTCATCATACGAGACAGAGCAGCATTATGTTCCTAATTCACGCTGGTAATCTATGAGGACATGATAGTTTTCTAGTCAAGCTGATCCATTAATATTGGTAGGTTGCAAGAAACAAGCTGTAGCGTTGCTCTATCATTGTAAAAATCATTAAGTCTAGAGATTAGCGTGGACAAACTTACAGAATAAAAGACAATAAATGTGTATATGATTTTTTTATGAAAAATAAAAACGCAACAACACTGCTGCATTTACAATAGTCCGTGAAAAAAAAACCAATTACTGATACTTTTCACCTTAGTTTACTAAAAGTAACTTTAGTAGAGCCATGCTGTAGCTACTTTCTAGTAGTTAGATTCGTAGTCGGATAAAACGAGTAAGGGCCACGGATTAACAGAAAATCAGAGTGAAATACCAGCATGCGTTATGCTGGTGTTTCACCATTGCTGTGTTTCGTATGGTGAGTTTAGGGAACTGGGGACCATAAAATAATGAGGCTTTCCATCTTCATTCAATTGGCCAACTTCCTCACCCTTAGTTGCTTAAAAACAATTGACTATGACGCCTCTGCGTTTACTTCCTGTCACGGATGAAAGCAAATACTATATCAGTTCTTGTTTCTCGTCGTTAGATTTTGCCCAAAATTTAATCTGACAATTTAAACCTAGTTTAACTTACTGATGTATAATATTTTACTATAAAAGCATTTGCTACGAAACCGCAGGGTGTCATTTATACATACTGCTTTTAAACAACGTTTACAACGTACAATAAAATGTATTTCTTCTTGTTGGTAAATGTTAGTGTATGTAATTTATGAGCATAATAGAAGGCGAGAGCTACCATAAATTGTCCTGTCTTCTGCCCTGTCTAGCCTTGAACTTGTTTCGATGCCTATGTTCACGAATACGTTGACATGATCCCACCACAAACGTTTTTATTAACGTTTGTATGAGGGTAAAATCATTTAATGAAATTCTAAGATTTTAATCTCGATTAAGTAAAGTAACAATGGAAGAATTTGATTGGTCACGTAGATTATAAAAACCAGTTTAATGTTCTTATACACGATCTTCTTTTTAATTAGCTCGTCGTTAATGTTAGAAAAGTAAAAATGTTTTTTTATCTTAGTTTAAAAAAAATCTAAGATGTTTGAATTGTTAATAATCTAATAATAACTACAGATTTGTGAGTTAATTAAATATTTATTGAAAAGCTGTCTTAAATAAAAAAAAAATAAGATAATTTCTTGTTAACTTTAGTGGAATACTATATTATTTTTTCTTTTCCGGACATTGACTTATTTATGCTAAAAATTTCTTCGAACTAATTATCTGTTTTATATTATATTATATATCTTTATATTATATTCTATATTATATAAAGATATAAAATATAAAGCGGGTGAGGACGCGCCATTGCGGCGGTATTTTTCGTACAAGTAATTCCTTGCACAACGTTACGCTGAATAAAAAGTCATTCCACAAGACCCACAAGTGTTAACAATTGATATATATTTACGCCACAAATAGCTATCCCATATCTACTCTCGATAGTGGTCATAGATGCGATGGATGTGTAACCCTTAGGGACTTTCCAGAGGCCACCCTATTTATTAAAATGAATACTATAATATCTAAATCAAAACATACTTTGTTTATATAGATTTTATAAAATCTTTTTTGAATCGAAATTTTTTACACTTTTTACACAACTCTAATGGTCGTTTCTTCCGTAAGAATCATAAAACCATGTATGCATGCATTTAAATTTCGAGATACAACTTCGACAAACGAATTCGACTTCTATGTATACGTTACATAGAATACATACATTGCTAATATTTTTTGAAATTATAACGTAGAAGTGTTACGTTACCAAACTATTTTATAAAAAATGTTTTTAAAATGTCACGTCACAATGTTTTAAGAGTTAAAATACTATGAATATTTCATTGTTCCCCATGATATAATTTAAATACATAAATTAATCACTGCCGAAATTCCGTGACGAAAATAACGCAGCATGTCATCGTAATAAATAGCATCACTCTTCTCCAACAACCTTAGGACGAATTAGCTGCGATTTCATTAGAATTATACATTTTTTCGCTCAACTGAACTCTTGATAAATGGCGGCACACATCTATTATAAGATAAGACAAAATTTTATACTTCAAATAGAAATGTGATAAAAGAAAATTGTTCCGTTCCAAACACACTCTGTCACGCAAATAGATTTAATTTATTTTGTTAATTATAATATTTATTAGAATAAACTCTATAGAGTTAATCATTTAAATCAACAATATTTAACTTTCATAGTATATGATTTTCAACAAAACTTGTATTCAATATCGGGGCAGTGTAAATAACATGTAAATATGTTATAAATGAATACGATTCATGCAATATATGTATGCATAATTATTACGACTATTGTCAAGTCGAATAAAACAACCGGTTGAGGATACAAATAATTTTTTCGCTAACACAAATGTTTTAAATTAATTTCTACTGGTGACACAAGGCCATTTAAAAACTCTCCTTCTATTTAGGTTTTTTATTAAGAAAACTATCGAAACAGTTAAGCTCAGGAAATCTCACGTGGATAAATAAAATATGGGACGCGATCCACTTTCTATCCAGCAATAAACTAATAGATGTTTTTAAAATCGTAACAAATAATAAGGACATACAATTTATATTCTTATAATATTTACGTACATAAAATTATATTTATATTTAGGGATAAATAGAACCATATTTGTTTTTTTTATTTTTCTAACGCAAAAATCTTATGCTCAACCATTTCAATAAATGAAACAGTAAAACCAAACTGACTTTAATTTTATGCAGCTTTTATGTGAGTGATTATCTCTTATAACGCTATCAAATAATGTGACTCTTTTAAAAAATATAACATGCACATGAAGTATTCAAATTTAAATTTATGATACATTCACGTTAATAGTTATGGCACTAAAAGAAATAAAATTCTTAATACAGTTTAGTCACTTGAATATTTGGGATAGATATAAATGTCACGAGCTTCAGTCTCACTCACTCAGTCTATTATCAAAGGTCAAATAGGTGCTCATTTGTCACTCAATATAACAAAAATAATTGTATGTAACTTTTATTTGTATAAAATTTATCTAAAATTTGATTAAAATTATGTTCGCTCGTTTTAATCTTACGTCATGCGACAGTGAAATAAGCATATAATTTACATAAGAATCTTTGTTTTTAGGGTAAGAAGAGACGAAAATTAACTTTTACCACAACATCGACCAACATTACCATATATCATCTTAATTTTAGAGTTCGAGGCTCATTCAGAGTAATTTGCGGGTAGCATTTAGGGAATTATAAGTCAAGACAGATATATATATAAAAAAAAAAGATATATTTTAAACAGATGTACGTTATACGTAAATAGAAGTCCAGTAAATTTATAATCTGTCCTTGTAGTGGGTGTCAATATCAAATATGTACAAAATGTATAACACATACATTTTGTAAAATGTTGGTAAATTTCTAACAAATAAAAGTACTGCAACTTGGCAAAGCTATTTAATTATATTATGCTATACGGCTCCTATACGCCGAAGGTTATAAATCGAATTCCTTGTTCTCTTATAAAGCAACCAGTCAGTCTTGAATTGCTTCTTTTACACTGTTACCCCCACTAGATTGTATCCCGGCAACCATACTAATCAGGCCATATTTCGACGATATGATATTCAAAACAGAGACTTATTGTAAAATAACAAAAACACATTTTCATATAGTTTTAGTAATTTTTAAAATATTTAATAATTTCTACATTGGCTACTAGGTTAATTCATTAAATTGAGTTAAATCAATCAATGAAAAATGATAGGAATTGAAAGTATAAGTAAAAATTAAAGTTTTATTGTTAGTTTTTTTTTTAATTTTATGAACTAATAGTCATTTTATTAAATAGGTTTTTTTTAAATCGTATCATCAATAGACTTCGTTTATTATTCAACAACATCGTTGATGTTTGGCAGAGGATCGCTAATCCGCTGTATAGGTTGCTACATGTTGCTGTGCTCTTTAATTTTTTACACGAGTTTTGAAGCCACTTTTTAATCATTTAAAATAGAAATTTGATGTTTAGTAAATTGTACGTTTCTAACAAACTTTCTTTTCTAATATAATGGTTTATATAAATCAAAAGATATTTAATTTATATAAAAATATACACACGACATATAACTATAAAATTCTAAGATGAACTTAGGATAAGATAAGAAAATTAATTTTTATTTCAATTGTCTGTTTAAGCAATAAGGCAACAAATGAACGAGCACATATAATTACAGACTATGAATTGCCGACAAAATAGAGCGCTGTCTGAAAAGTTCGATTCACTGCGTTCATTTTATTGTACATATCTAAGTATTCATTTATTTGCTCGTTATTTTTATTTTCATCCCAGTTACTGCTTCAAGTTAACAATCTGTTAATCCAACTTTTAGCTATAACTTAGACTATAAAATTGTAGTCTTAATAGACGATATTTATCCTTGTTTTGTTTTATTTTACGTTTTTTACACTTTGATAATTATTAAGACTAGTCAGTCTGAGTTTTTCAACGTGTTTCTTATTTATCGAACCTGTTTTTGTAAGTTAGTTTGAAAATTGCTAATTAGAATATTTCTTATTTGGAATATTAAACAAACGTTAACACAACTTTGTGTCAAGACAGTTTAAATGTTTATTAAATATGTATCGTAAGTAAAATATTGTGATACAAGATATTTACCTTAGATTTAAATTAAGAGTCCTCACATATACTTAAGTAATAAAATATTTGAAACATAATATTCTTTTGAAAACCGATATAGAGAACAAACAAGAGGAATTGTCTCAATAACTTTGTCTCCTTAGAGTTATTATACGAAATACTGTCAAAGAGATAAAATTATAATTCTTTTGTTTCCGTTCCAGATTACCCATGATACAAAGTGTTATATGTGAGTGAAGCTCTAGGATTCTAAAAATGATAGCAAGAAGTAAACAAAACAATGACGCTACGTCGATGTGACAGTTTGCCTACACGATTACAGGAAACGTCTGTCGAGTCTGATTCTGAGTCCGCTCAACCCAAGCAGCTACCTGATTCGAATACCATCCCAAATTTTAACGATACCCTTAAATTAGATGAAGTTGTAGCTACTTGGAAATCCCTTCATACTGATGTCGAAAAATTAAGAAATGGCTTACCACGTAAGAATGAAGCGCTCAAGTTTAAAATCGACAATAGGGAAGCAGTTACGCATAATTTTGTTTCGGAATTTGAATACTCTAAAACTAATAGGCGAAGAAAACTCGCTTTCAATAATATTACAACGACAATTAACTCCAAGGAAGGTATCACAAGTAATCCTTTGCCTGCAAATGTGGCAGAAACGCTTTCGGTCGAGTGCGGTGCAAGTAAAGCACGCAGACGGACTTTACTGGAACGCCTTCTCTCCTGGCGAACTCCGGAATGCAACTGTCCCGAAAAATTTACCCCGAAGTTGCAACCTGCACCAAGACTGAGACCGGAAGACCTTTTATGTACATGTGGTGTTTCTCGTATTAACTTTATACAGAAGCAGAATAAATACGCAGAGCGGGGACGCTCTAAAAGTGTAGGATATGAAGCTGCTCGTGAAGTGACACAATTTCGCCGGTTAGTGTTATGCACAATTGCGTTGTTATGTTTGGAAGTTACTTATCAGCTGGTAGTTTTGGTGAAGTCACCTTTTACGGCCGGCTGATAAATTATTTCTAAGCATCGATTTTTTTAAAGTGTGCGTGTGTGTTGTGATAGGTGTGCTAGCGCAGGTGCTACGGTGGGGGTTGAAACAGCGGCAGCGTTACGTGCACGTGCAGCTCTTACCCTTGCTCGCCGCTACTATCCTGAAGGCGGATGGGGGTGGACTATTACAGTTGTCGGAATGCTGGTTCAAATTATCTCACACGGATTGCAGCTCGGTGGTGGTACGGGAGCCATAGCCTGCACCGCTGCTGTGAAATATCGTGTTCCACCGCTTTACAGTTATGGTAAGTTTTTTCAATTATATTACAGTAAATAGTTTTTTTTTATGTAGATAAATTATGTTACCTATAAGTTAACGATCTTGAAAATCTTAAATTGGTTTATAACAGTAAATGAACAATTCGTCTGTCGTCAATTCTCTGTAAAAACATCATAAATTATTTAGAATATACCAATGTCTTCATAGAATTTTCATAGAAAGAACTCCGGCCAACGGAGCAATACTAAAATGTTATAAGAAATTAAAAAAAAAATGCAAAGTAACACCGTGGAAATAATAAGCTACGGTAATAAATCATGAATGATAAGAAATATTTTATACATACCAAACTCGAAAAGAATTTTTGGCAGATATTATTTACGCATACAAAAACGCTTGAGTAGAATGAGTACCATAGAGGTCTACCAACTTTATAAATAATCTAATGTGAACGAATATCAGACGATTATTTTCGCTCTCTCCCTGTGAAATGAATGTTTCTATACCAGTAAAAAAGTTAGGAGTACTAAACAACTATTTTAAGGTTAGTTTTCTTTTTTATATGTAACACATACTTAATCAAAATTCCGTCTGCACCATTTCGATGGTGGGCAATCCACCACAGTGCGCTTTAATAGTAATTATCTGCCACTCTGTGGAATCAGATGACACCGACAGTATTTCTGAACCGATATGACTTAGTAACCTTCATGAAAACAGCGCATCTGCGACTCCTCTGGTATTGTGGATGTCCTTGGGCGTCGGTAAGAATCGTGTTTGTCCTTAGCTTTTAAATGTTGGAGGATAGGTGAAGAAAATATATAAGAGATGTATATATTATATACTGGGATAACTCAGCACAAACGGATAGTATGTGCCGAGTTATCCCAGTATATGTGAGAAGTCCATGTCAATTGTCCGGTTTCTACGGAACTCCTTGCGCAAGACTCTTCTCCAATGTGCCTGTTGGAACTGTAGGAGAGTTGTGCTTTAGTATTGCCACTTGATGCATTTATGCATCTTTAATGATTTTCCTACTTTATATGCGTTATACTTGGTTATATCTCAGAATAATAGATGAATTTCTCTAGTATCAAATACTTCAAATTTTCGAAACTATGACATATATACAATATGAAATTATGATAGCTAGACTACTATACTAGCTTGATAGCACACTCTCGGTTGTTATTAATATTTATATACTTTCATACACCGTGTAAATGTATTGTACAAATATAGTGCAATACTAAACGTGTACGCCATTAAGCAGTCCATTACGCATCTAATGTCTTCCTTTAAGTAAGATTGTATGGTAATGTCAGTTAGATCGAAGGGAGAGAGATTTATATAGAATAATATAATTTTAATACGAGTTTTGTTGAATTTGTTAAATGCATTGTGACTATAAAGACTAGAGTTACAAGAAGTAAGTTGCTTCGACGTTGTTATGTAATATGATTCCCATCGTAACTCTACTTTATTTATTTCTACGCTATTTGGCTTACGGAAAATATTTTTAATTTCAAAAGAACATTAAATTGAAAACTAGGCAATGCTTAAATAGAAGGGAACCTCACGCACATTGATTATTCATGGCATAAACCTTATTTAGAGTCAATTAAACGAACGTCCGTTAATGTTTATGGATTAAGGGACCTTTAACATAAACAACATTGTTAAATTAAAGCTTTAATCTTTATTTTACGAGTCTGAGATTTTAATTACTTAAATAGGTATGGTATCTGTTTTCAACTTGTACCGAACAAAATTTCAGACTGAGAGTGTTATGTTCCATGTCCTTGAAATTGCGCAAACCGTTAAATTTACGTGCTGGTTACATAATAATGCTTTGATGCATGCAAGGTATATATTTGGACAATAGATGCGTAATGTAGATCATGACATAAAAAGACATTCGGATAGAGGAATTCATGATTTGGTATTGGAAAAGAAGTTGGACTTAGAGGAAAACGAATAAGGAATTATAAATAAATGCTTTAAGAAAAGAGGGGCATTATTATAATTATAGCTAATAGGGGATGTAAAATATTTTGACTATACTATATTTGTATTTTTAAAGTCTTAACTATTTTCTGTTTAAAAATAAGCTCGTAGCCTTGTCGGCTGTGGATAACTGTCGAAACCTTGTTTCTTTAGACCAGGGATTGCCAAACTATTTTGGGCAAGAGGACCGCCTTTCCAAAATGATACGTCAGATCCCCATAGCCAAATTACTTTAAAAATCCCATCTCTAGTTTTTTCCTATTGATACAAAATAATTACCGATTTAAAAAAATTGCGTTTGGTTAAATGAGTTTAAATTTTATATTAAAAATTACCAAAATAAATAGACATAAAATTTAATAAATATTAAGAGTATTTAATCTTTATTAATATAAATAACGGAAAAATACCTAAGTAGCTAGATATTTGATGAAAATTCAGTGTGATGGGTGAACCTGGTGACTTTCTACCAATCTAGCTAAGTCCGGTGCAATATTGGTGAGTTGCAGTTTAATCTCCGCGTTCGTTGATTTTCAAACGTTTTCTTTGTTTTGTCAAGATGTTTGTAACTGTAGCTTTTTACGACTAGGATGATGGAAAAGTGATATAGTTTTCAGCAATGATCCACAATAAATCAATTGTGAATCATTGCTGAAAACTGTGTTTCAATGTTGCGTTGCAACCAGAACTTCTGATAGCTTTGGTGAACTTCTGCTTAAGCTCCTCTGTGATGATAGTTATCTACATTTCTTGCATAAAATTAAAAAAATATATATAACATTAGTTTCTTCCATGGCTGTGATATTGTACGGATTTATTATCCATTGAGGAATTCGTAAATTTAAGAGATCTTCAAAATTCTTTGTAAAATCCTTGTGTAATGCATCCAAGAGAGTTACATATGATAAAATAACATCGTCTTGAAACATTTCTGCTAATTTTGGCAAATGCGGAAACTGTGAATATTCTTTTCTGAGTGTGATGTGTTTACCCACAAAGGCCGATATTGAGTTTGTTTTAATCAAGTTGAGATCATCACCCTGCGGCTGCAAATTAACTTCGTTCAACATACAAACAAATCAGTAAAATAAGAAATATCTGTTTTACAATCTTTTTCTTGTAAAAACTCCAACACAATTCAAAAATAGCTGAAAACCTTGCTAAGCTAGAACCCCTTGATAGTCTGCCAATTTCATTGTGCAGAAGTAACTAAGTAAAAACTTCGTGGTTTTCCTCACATAGCTGGGCAAATAACCGAGAGTTCAAAGAAATGCTTCGAATCTTGTTGACAGTATTTGTAACATATTGTAGACTGATGCAATCTAGGATCTAGATTTTTGCTAATAAATGCTTACTGTGAAGCAAGCAGTTGACGCCTTAAGTGAGCTACAAAACCATGATTAAGAACAACCATAGATAGTCATAACAGTAACAATGTTCTTCCATGGCATTGCCGGAAAAAAAACGTTCCACGGTCTGTAAAATCGATTTTGTTCTGGTATCTATCATATCAGTCTCTAAATATGTAGCCAAAAGCAGTTCTTGGCACATATTTTCAACTTTAATACATCGAAGAAATCCTAACAACAGAGCTTTATTGCCGCCGTGTAATGTAGACTCCTCCAACTGGAGAGTGAATCTGTTGGTCTATATGAAATTGTATAAAATGTTTCCACATCGCGACCCCCAAATTCAGTTTTCGTTTATGGCGACCCCTGGGATACCGATATCTACCCCTTGGAGTATCGGCCACTATGGGAATCCCTGCTTTGGACAATGCAAGCTTACAGTACATAGACGTATCCAAGAGGCTCAGTAGTATAAGTTCTATAGTAGAATTATACCTTTACACTGATTCTGAAATATTGATGATGAATAGAATATACAATTAACGATACATAAAGATAACGTTTTATTGAAACTAATATTTTTCCTTCAAATTCAAATATTAGATAATATTGAAATCTACTGTATTTTTCTAAATATGCGAATATGTCTAATCCGTCCGAAGTAACTGATCGAGCCGAGGTTCGGCCCTCTAGGGCACCCTCGAATCAGGTGCTTTCGCACCCAGGGTAACGATCCAAGCTGATGCTCCCTGTGCTGGTTACCCATTAATAAAGGTCTCAGTTGAGTGTCCTAAGCGCTCGGTCACCTTTCAACCCGGTGAAACTGTAAAAGCCTTCGGGCTAACAGTGAAAAATACACATAACGCATCAGCAATAAAAAAAAGAAAAAGCGAATATTTCTAAATTATGTTTCGTACAAACAGTAATTAATGTATGTATCAATGATAATATATTATTGTGGCTGACAATTTTGACTTGACAAGTTGTTACAACTAAACGTTAAACTGGTTCTGCAGATCTGACTCTTGGTAAATCGTAATAATCCTCGATCATTATAGCTTGATATTTTGTCGATGATTATGATCATTTACAAGCGTGTCAATAACTTTATTAAGTTATTAAAAAAAAATCCTTAAATGATTTGGCCACCGTATAATATAGGTTTCGAGAACAATAAATTGTGATATATTTATTTCTTACACAAAACAGAATAAAATCGAGACATTAAAACAATTACAATTGTCATTAATAGGCATTAAGTTCGCCCTTTGTAAACCTTTAACTTTGATAAGGTTAATGCAATAAAGAGTAAATAAATAAAATTGTCAATATTAGGATCTAGATGGTATTCCAAAACCATTATATATATATATATATATATATATATATATATATATATATATATATATTATTTATATTATATATATATATATATATATATATATATATATATATATATATATATATGTAATATTTTACAATATTAAGTAGAATTATAATAGCTTTAGAGGTGACATACCTCCATTCTTATCAGAGATTCAAGAGATACTGAATGCCCAGATATCTATAATTTTGTCTCCGGATCCTTACATTCACCATACGAAACACGCCAGCGCTTTGTTGTAGACGTTTTCAAGAGTAGAGTGAATAGGAATTTACTGAGCTAGTGCGCCTTCCCATCCTGGACTGTATTCCCACTTAACATCAGGTGGGATCGTGGTCAAGCACTTGCTCAGAAAGTTTTAAAAACAAAAGAAAAAAAAAATTTGAGGCTGGTATAATATTCCATTGTTGATTTTAAGTGATTTGTTAGGCTTATTAGGGAACCCTAATGCATATGCGTCTTCACACATATGATTTCAAGTGGAATTCCTTGTCACCAGTAATACGAGCATAAGAAGTAAACTATTTTTCGGGCATGGCCAACGAGCTTCAGTTTACCTGATGGTATGTGGTCCATAATATCTACATCTATATTTACGAAATGGATATACGAATACTTTACTTTCACCTTATGAAATATACTTTTATACTATTTTTGGTACATTATGTGAAAGCTGGATGTTACTCGGTGGACCTACCTAATTTATGCTTTACCCATGTATCAGTAGAAGCATGGTAGACCACGCAAAAAATGCTATTGAATTTAAAGTGTAATTTTGTATTTGGATAAATTCTTTACGAAGTTAAGTAAAAATAAAAGTTCTTTGCGGTGTTAATCGTATAAATGTTATACCATAAAACCTTATATGGGCTTAATTAAATGACCATCCTTTAATATAAGTGGATGGAGCAAATACATAAAGTAAGCAACAATGTATACTTTAAGCTTTAATCTCCATTTAATGCGAGCCTGTTAAATCAGTAGCAGGCTTTAATTTGTGTGTTGTCAGTATAGGTATTTATATAATTCAATGCAGGACTTATTCCTCTCCCGAGCGAAGGAAATTTGCCATAACTACCATGCTTGGCAATTCGCCAAGCGGTCTGCTGTGATTCATTTATATCACACTAGTGGCAACCAAGTTTTCACATTGGCTGACCACTGGAAATATGTTTGGAATTTAAATAACTTTTGTGAATTAAATCAACCCTATGTTTTTTTTCATATATTAAACCAAATTAAGTTTTTAGTAATTTCAAGTTTTACATGAACGATCAGAAATGAACACCTAGTTTACCTGATGTTATAATACATCTGCAAATGTCATCCATCATCAGTCTGGGAATGAGATATTGATATCTTGTCATCCCAGAGGAGATCACTGATAGTGTGGTAATTCGATTTCCTGTTCTTTCGCTTAACGACAGAAAAAGCGGCAATTTTTTCCTTTTTTTGAAAATCCTAATTATCATAAAATATCTACCGAGACCGAGCTAGACCAAGCTGTACAATATTTAATACTAATGATATTTTTATTATTATATTTCTTTATTACATATATATTTTAAAGATTTTTTTATTATTACAATATTTTACACACTATTACACTCATTTCACAATTTACTTTAAAAGAAAGTAATAATGAAAAAGTATTATTGCAAAAACTTAATTACTAAAAATTATTACTTTAACATGGTATTGTAGAAATATGCAGAGATTTTTTACAGGTCATATGTAATCTAGGCAAAGCCTGCATCGTTGTGACCGATACGATTAATTATAGAGACTAGAGTAACCTCGGAAATAATAGATACGGGATATGTAACAAGAAATAATAAATGACTATGTACGATGTGGTTTACATAAACTGGCCCCAGCTATTTATATAAAAAGACAAGACAAATTACGGCAAATATAAAAATATTTGTCGTACTTTGTCTGCCAGGGTACATTTATATAAACTAGCGATACAAATTTCTCTTCACCTCTGCTCTGACTATAATCGTTCTCTTCAAATTCCTTTTACTTCTTTCTTCTCACTTCTTTTAAAGTCTTATTCCTTTCAATCGAAACAGACTGAAGCGACATCATCATCCTTAGTCGTAAATTCTTACAGTTGTTAAGCTACACTGCAGTTTGTTTCTAGCTGCAGAATTAATGGGTCAGCTCGACCGGGGTAGGTCCACACCCTCACAGAATATCAGCGTAAAATAGCAGCATAATGCTGGTCGGTTTCGTCTGGAGAGTGTAGTGATCTGGAGACCTTTATTACTAGTGACGAGGCATTACATCTCAGTCCTCAATGGTAATACGCATCTGCATTATGATTCCTTTGCGAAGACTTGTAGATGTCATGGGCCGCAATAATCGTTTGCTGTCGGGTGAACTGTGTGCGCGTTTGTTACTCAAAATGTAATTTAAAAAAAAATCTGGAACTAAACTTTGAATTTTTAATATTATTTTTTTTAATATGTCACGACCCGTAACTTTTATTATAAACTTTTAAAGTTTCAAATTATGTTTATGTGAAAAAAGATATAGCGTAAGTATAATAGTTCAAGCTATTCATAATTTACTTTAAAACTAATTTTTAGTATCCTTTTAATGTAGAAACACAATGTAATCGAGGTTAACAGTTTTATATACATGAAATACACACTAAAAGTATAAGGTCGTCCCTTATGTTCTACGAAATTGTTTAATAGGCCACTTAAGGTAAGTAATTGCATGTCTTATAGTGGAGCAAAAGCACCGACTGTTCACAGTTTATCGTATAAATACCACGCTGGTTACCTAATGAATAGGCTTGGATTCAAAACTTTAGTTAACAAAGTATATAGTAAGATGTAATATAACGCTAGAGCGCTCGTAGCTTTATTCTTATATACATATCAATATAAAAATAATTATTATATACGATCTGATGGCATATTGTGTCTCCTAAATATTTTTAAGCCAGACATTTTGAATCGTACACTATTCGTTATGTATTTAGTTCAAATTCGTATTAAACGATAATATTCATTATATTATATAGACATAATTTCGGTCAATTTTTAGGACTGTTACTGTAAATTGTTCAGCTTCCAAGAGATAAAGCTATACTTTGCTTCTCAACAAGTTTTCTTAGTGTTTTTAAATCAAAATTACCATCGATCTAGTAGAAATAGGCAACATAAACAAGTACTAGCTAATTTATTTATAAACAAATAGAATACAAAGTTACTTTATACATTTAAGAGTACATTTATTTACTTTCACTAGCAGTAACTGATTTGTTTTAAATAATAATTTCTGTATATCTCATTATAATGCATATGTAATCGTATGATGTGTTTACCTGTATACAGGGTTGGCCAGAAAGACATACGATTTTAATAAAGGAATTGCTGCAAAACGGTAAGCTAAGGGACGCCTGGGAGGTGAGGTTTTGTAGTTCGGTTCGCGGAAAGTTAGTCGCAATGGAGCGTTCCACAGGCGCCGAACTTGCGTTCTGCGTTTAGTCCTGCACTATCATTTGGCGTTTATTTCGCAAAAGTTAAGGCATATGTGCTTTCATCCTTGAGCACTGAGATAGAATTCCTCGCTACCAGTAACGCTGTCTCTGGGTATACTCACGAAACATTCCACTTCAACAACCGCAGGCCTGCATAGGTTGTCTCTCAATCTAGTGGGGGGTCGTCATATGTTGTGATAGCCAATACAAGTTTGCCACTTGAGAACCTTTCCCACCCCATCGGTTCACAATTCTACAAGCTACATGGCCAGTCTATTGCCACTTTCTTTAAGCTATGCTCGTTACCTTAGTTCTTCTGCAAAAATCCAAATATAGTATCTTTACATCATTGGATTTCAATTGTTGGATTGAAAATTATAATTATCTGTGTCTATCTGAACAGTATAATGAAATGATCTAAGTAACAAAACATTTTAGTACTTTGATACAGTTTAATTAACTGTCCATGATCATTAGTATTTTTTTAAGCGCTCAATGTAATAATTAATGTTAAAAGGTCATCAATAATATCATTTTGCATTTTACTCTTATAGCTTGTTAACGATATCTTAATGATTTTTTCATTATTAGGTGTATACAAAATTAATATCCTAAAATCTATGCGTCTAAGCAAAAGGTTACATGATTTAAATCAAGGTCCCAGTGAGAGTGTCATTTGATCATGTCTTTGAATCGACTGATTCCACACTAAATCAATAACCTGCAGGTTACCCAACATCAATAAGAACACTAGAAGCAATTGATGCAGTTAACGTTATTTGATATCTTTTTTAAAAACTTTAAAAATAAATTTGTTTATATCAAGTGCGTTTGTTTAACGTGATTTATTAAAATCTATCATACTTTCTGGCCAGGGTGGGCCAGAAAGTCTGTACACCACAGATTTCAGAATAATAGTGTTGATAGCACTATATGTTTTATAATTTAATATTATTATTTATCTTTTTTTTGTAAAAGTTCGATAAAATAAATAAGTACAAGTAGCAAAATCTAGTATTTTTTTTTTCAATAATTACTATTTAAAAATTAAATAATTACTCAATATTCAGGTAAAAGGAAAATCACATTCTTATATTTATATTAATCGACAAAAATATTTTTTATGATAACGTATCACATGTTAAATAAGTAACTAAATATCATAAGGAAGAAAAAACAATTACAATTTCCACAAATACTACATATAAAAATGATTAACAATATTCAGATTAGGTTTAACATTTAAAAGTTTTTGTCAAAGGACATTAAATTTAGCATTCTTCTAATATGAATTGCGGTTTTGTTAAAATAAATCAATGTCAAATATCGATGGAACCGAATTAAAATAGTTGTCAGCTCTTAAAGAGTAGCTATTTTGCCTATATTTAGTTTTAGCTAATGGAATAGATAAAACTGTATGATATCTAAAGGTAATAGAAGATGTGCGCAATCCTATGTGCCCCAGTAGTTCCTAATAGTCAAGAATATTATTTATTGTGTCCTGAAGGTATACCAGGTCAGCAATACGTATACGCTCATAAAGCGGAAGTAAATTGATTTTTTTTAATACGCTTTGTGTAATTACTTACCATAGTCTTACATCAGAATTGGAAAAAACTAAGGAAACGTTTCTGGATCTTTAAAAAGTATTAAAGTATAGATGCTTGAAAATATACACCTTACGTGATATGATACTACTTTTGACTAGGACAATGTACATATATGATTCCAGAACTGAGACTAATTAGTATTAGTCTCAGTTCTGGAAACAGTTAGAATTAGAAAAGTATTTTTATGTTTTTGTATTCTAAATTCTGAAGACCTACGAAAAAAAAATCCTTATGCCTTTGAGGCCTTGTAACAAATACTGTGATTAAGCTCTACGAAAAATAGCCTTGCTACGATTACGATTCCCAGGCCTCTGATAATCTGTAAATACTGATGTTTTTCAATTTATGGTCAAATTTGTAGTATACATTTCAATCGAGTTTGTTAAGTACACATAAGCTAAACTGCGAAAATTAGTTATGACAATCGTCTCTTTGTGTTAACCTTGGTGAAATTGGTGTAAATCTGAGGGTGCAAGGTCAGAGCCAAATGGTGGATGAATTAACACTTCCCAAACAATTTCTCTCAATAGTTGCCGAATAGCTAACGTTATGAGTACCGGATAAACTTGTAACAAAAGTTCTGCACTCAACATATATAAAAATAAATAAATTTATGTATTTTGGCAGTGTACTAAATTTGTCAAGAACTTTTTTAGTTAGTTTATTCGCTTATTTCTGAAATTAAAAAAAAACTATGTTATATTGAGGGTAATAAACGAACAAACAGTTCACCAAAATGTGAATCATTCCTACCAACTACACACATTCATCCTCGATAATAAATCATAATGCAAATGCGTTATCACCCTGGAACAACACACTCACCAGAGGAAACAACAACGTATTCCAGCTATTTTACGCTGGTATTCTGTGAGAGCGCGGTCCTTGACTCGATCTGGCCGACCCATTCATATTGCAGCTACAAATAGCAACGTGTCTCGAATACTGAAGAAAAATATTTTATTTTACAAAAAAGTATGCATAGAATTTAATGAGTGATCGATTTTAAAACCTCTACATTAATAACATATTAAGAATAAAATATTTTTTTACAAGAACCCAATATACAAGGTTATTGGTAATTCTACGTATTCCCGTTTGGAGATGATAGGGGTGACTATTTGCGATAATTTAAAACCCCCATATGAATTTTGCAAAAGTGAACCATTTCTGAGTTATCCTGTTTTTTAACTTTTTTCAAAATAAGTCGAAAATGCAACAACGTTATGAAACTTGGCTTATACATTATTTTAAAAACATTTTAGAAACTTTTTGTTTTCACAACCGTTTTCTTAGCTCTCCAACAATGCATAACAACTAGGAACTTATTTCTTAAGAAACTGAAAAAAAAATGTCACAAAGGAAGTAGATGGAAATCCGTATTCGGACTAAACTAAAATCGCTGTTTGAATATCTTGCAAATAGGTTTAATGCATACCTAAGTCTTAGACCTAAAAATGAGATTTAAATTGAAACCTTTTTTTTAATAACACAACATTTACATTTTTGACTTATTTTGAAAGAAGCTAAAAAACATGATAACTCAATTATGGTTCAATTTTGCATAATGCATATGGGAATTAACCCTATCTCTTAACGGGAATACGTTGAATAACCAATAAACCTGTATATCCCTTAACTAAACCACTAAATGTCTATTAATATTTGCTGCATGATGTGTCACTAACGATTCTGCAGTACTGAGCTAGACCATCTATCAATGTAGCTCCGGCCGTTGGCCCGTTCATTACAACGGTCCGAATCCCTCGTTACTTTGTAACCGACGCACTGTCGCAGAGACGTCATGTCACTAAAAAGAATCATGAATAGGGAAGATTAGATGTCGACTGTTCTATTTTATAGATAGTATAATAAAATTGTAAATAGACTTTTCGCCTGCTTGTCTGTGCGTATGTGAACGCCATTCTCCACAATCCTCTACAATTTGGATATGGTTTATAGTGATGTATTGTATCTCAATACATCACTAAAGCTCGACCTAATATTTTGAGTTTCATCTAAATCGGTTTAAAAGTGAAAACGTATGACAATTTTAATATTTTTGTTTTTGGTATATATATATATATATACCAATATATATATATATATATATATATATATATATATATATATATATATATATATATATTTATATACCAAAAACAAAAATAAACACTACGTTCAATGTTCACGATACGTTAAAAGTCAGGTGCAATCCTCGGTACTATAAGACCGTTTGTGTTAGTTCTGGGCAGATCAAATTTAATTAGATTAAGGCCTGCTTAAGCAAAAACCTTTCCAAGCAAAAGTACGGTGAGTTACGGAACACAAATGTAACACTATATATGTGACATATACTGTCCAGGATGTGATAATATATATGTACGTATATATTTGTATTTCTTTATGTTTTATATTTTGTAATAACGCACATATTATTTATTTTATAATTAATAGAATAGTATTTAAATCGTGACAAAGTTTTTTAAACTTACACTTACTTCGATTCATCACTGCATCACACTAAGGTTGACAGATAGAGAATGCCTAATGCAGTAAGTCCGCCTTTAAACATCTCTGTATATATCATCGCTTAAATAAATAAATATGATGATGTAATATTAGCCGATTTGGACTACAGCCACATTTTCTGGTTGTTACCGAATGACTCCAACCGCGCGAATATGTAAGCATTTACGAAAACAGAGCCACGAACTTATCATCCTGTCATATAATCCGATGCAAATGTATGCACGAAGGTATGAAAACAGATCACGGAAAATATCAGATGCCGTTTCTAATACTGGTGGCATTCAGTATAATGCATCTAGATAAAAATCAACAATTTATATTTGTACATCGGCTGGGAATCGATCAAGGTACGTTCGTCAAAGCGACCACTTGTATCGGTTATAAGTTAAATTAGTTCTATTATAATGATGATTAAATCAACTCGTACAAAGGTTTTGTACCTTTGAAAATTTTTAAATCAATAATAAGATAACTAAATAATACGAATATGTTTACAAATATAAAATTCATGTAAGGATAACACTTTCGTCCCTTAAGCTGGATTTGCGATCTCGCGATATTTCATATCAGACCTTTTGTGAGGGTATACTTCTGTATAAACAATTTGGCAAGAAGGGTCACACTCTTCGTATTGAAATGATTTACCGTACTTAAAGCAGTAACAAGCCTTTTAGTGAGCAAATAATTTCAAAAATATACTGCTTGCTTATTTTTTTTATACTGGGTCTTCGTTTAATGTTTTCCCTTTTTATTTTTATTACGTAATTTTAAATAATGCAGGTCAGGCTTTGACCTCAATTGCGATAAAATGAGTATGCTAGTTATTATTATTATTATCACGAATAGTAACAGTCAGTCCAGACCAGATAAAGGCCTTATAAAGGTAAATAAATACAATCTCCAGTATCTATTTTATTGATTTATTTTATACCAAAAATAAACAGATGGCGCTATCCAAGTTTTATTTCATATTTATGTTAAATTAATAGGGGGTTAGCCTGTACTGTAGACATACATTAAATATTCTTAATCTTTTTATTAAATTAGGAGAACGAAAACTCACTGGTACAAGATATAATTGCGATTCGTACTAATGACCGTATAGCGTCCGATATCCTGCCTACTACGCTAAAGTAAAATACAAGTTACAAAATCTTTATACTTCTTTATATTTATTTCTATGTACTAACATTATATTGTACACGGTTGTAAACTAAAAAATTTTTACAAAATAAAGCTTCCATTTTATTTCGTTTAAAGTTATGTCCGTCCTCTACGCTTGAGATTACTTCAGTAAATTATAACAAAAGTCTGTGTGAAATTCTCTTCATAGTCAAGTAACTATAAAGTTGATGACTAAAATTGCACTTCATGATTAAACTTCTGATCCATTGTGTTGAAAAAATGTATATAAATCGCCACAATTACATAACAGTTTATAGGAATACGTGCATGTTTAATACTCAATCATAGATTCGGCAATTAAAACAATATATAATTATACAAAATACAAAATTTAATTTGGCAATATACAAAATATAAAATTTAAGTGACTACAAAAAAGCGGGTTTGTTATATGTTGATTTCTATTGTGTTATTTGTATGTATTTTGTTTTTTATAGTATTAAGTTATTATTATTATAACACATATTGTAACTTTAATTGCTTTGTAACTATATACCTATATACCCGGTAAAAATTTCCAATATCAATAATCTGATTTATTTTAACCTACCCAGCCATTTACACTATGTCTGAATGTTGAAGTTTCATATATATTACAATTATAAACTAACAACGATTAAAAAGTAAAAAGTAAGTCTAAATAATTGGTCTTCTCTTGATTTCTTTTTGATTGGCGAATAGTCCGCCTGTCGGGAGGACTTAAAAATATTGTGTTTAATACCCTACCGGCCAAAAATTTAAGACCACACATAAACAACATAATTATCCATCAATTGTAATAAAATCCCATAGGATAAATAAAAGGAATGCAAATCTACATATTCTATTGTTAGTATCGGATATTTAAAGAAGTCATTCTTTTGTTTACTTTCATGTTATTGGACAATAAACATTTATTGTTTTCAAACACCGACAAACGCTGCGGTAGAGCCAGGTGGTAGAGTCGTAATAATATTTTTATATTGCAAATGATCCAAATCATAGGTCAAAATTATGTAGAGGATATTTAAAAGAGAAAGAGGCACAAGGGGTGTTAAAAAACATGGTTAGGCCTCCTAAGAGCCCGGATCTCAATCCCATTGAACTTTTGTGCTAAGAGCTTGATAGGAACATCCGTAAGCGTGGGCCATCCTCGCGAGAAGAAATGTGGAATGCCTTATGCGAAATTTGGAACAATATATCACAAGACACCATTAATTAATTGATTGCCCGTATGCCGAGACTTGTTGAAAAAAGTCATAAAATGTAAAGGAGGATTTTTGATGAAAAATCAGTTTAACTATAGCCTTTTTTTGCATGGACTGTTAATATTTCTTTACGCTTTTAAAGTATATTGTTTGTCAATCAATGATTTATTAGATGATTAAACAAGTTAATTATACTTTTAATATTTTATTTATTTACTTTAATTAAGGTGGTCTTAAACTTTTGGCCTGTAGGTATTTATTAGACATAGTCTTTTAAATTATCATCACATAACGTGAATTTTGTTTCATAGCTGAAATAATAATTGTAAATTAAATAATTAATATATAGTGTATACAATATTACGGCGTCTTTTATAGTGATTCATTCTACAAAATTAACCATAGATCTAGAGATTGCTACTGTGAACTTTTTTAATTTTCCGATATGTCAAAAGAGCTTACTAATTATCTACCTTGACAGTAAGTGATTCCTGCGCCCCTTGACACTTCCATCATCCTAAGTCGTAGAGTCGTAAGATAAATCTTCATAAAATTGATTGTTGTATGTATAGTTTAAATACTGATGGAATGAATATAAATATAGGTAGCCGATCCCCGGTGTAGCGCTAAGGAATCTTGTAATTTTAAGTGCTAATTTACCACATGCGAGGCGGTGCAGGAAAATTTCGTGATTGGTGTACCAGAAAAATACCTTCATAATATTACAAGTCCACCAAATCGTAGTAAATCCGTGTAGTGGACTATACCTCTTCTTAGACAGGGGGTTGGAAGTGGGATATATATAATATATAGACTGTAACTATATATGTTGATGTTGACTAAAAGATAATAACTGAAATGGACTCTCAAATTATTTATATAATTTTTTGCTAATCTACTTGAATTTAATTTATCTGACATGAATACTTTTTAAATTAGATTTATTTCTGATAAGCTTAGAAAAAGCTATATACAGAGTAACAGCTCTCTGTCTCTTTTAAACGTAATCATTACCTTTTGTTTTATCACACGCTTTACGTTTAAAAGTGACAGCGATTTTGATAAGGGTGTTATTCACCATTTTTCCAAAATCACAAAATAATCTATTTATAGCAAAGATCTTTGGATATAGCTTTATATATAACAGCTTTTAGAAGTTTTAAATCAGAGTTAATGAGATTTATGACACAAAAAAAAATGGAATAATTTTGGTGTACCTTTTGTAAATTACTATTTACTAAACCATTGATGTTCTTATATGATAGTTTAATTTTAAAATATATCACTAAACTTTTTTAAATATACGAAGTTTTACCATTTTATGTCAGTATAACTATAATATAATTTCATGCAATGGACAATGTTTACTAATGGACAAAGATCTGACAGAATATTCATTTAAGTATCGTTCGTCCGGCATCGGGCTTTCGAACCCAAATATGGTGATTATGGGCCACTCTTCCGAAAAGCCAGAAAAAGTGCTACTTTTTATTTAGAAAGGTTTTTTAGGTACATTGATTCCTGCAGCATTTTCAATTATTAGTATTGACAATTTTATAAGTAGTCAAAATTTGATTTTATTACTTATTAAAAATCTACAGCAATCAATATAAAAACCATCTCATTATATTTAGTTGAAATAAATTGGGGCTATATTATTAAACATACATATACATACGTATGTAATAAAATTGAATTAAAAATAAAAATAGTCCAGAATATTTAATCTAAAGACGTTTCAATTGCACTGATCAAAGGTATATTAGGCATCAAACATAGTGGCAGAAAATGTACATTCCAAATTGCGTGTGATTGACAATAAATAAAAGTAGAGCAGAAAAACATTTGCTATATTATATTGTGGTAACACCGCATTAGCAAATGGTGTATTCGTTTATCGTCACGAATACATACTCTTTGTTGGGTCCAGGATTTTTGGTTTGATGCAAAAAAGATTAAACGATACATTCTTGTCAATACTAGACAAGTTATTTGTATTATAAGATGTTTTTTTTAAGCACTGTAAACATATCCTATGTCATATTTACCCTTCCATTGCGAGTAAGTATTCTTTATTATTTGTAGGAGCTTTATTTTGTACTATTTACATCCATCTAATGATGCAAAATATAGATTATGAATATAACATTATACATTTATAAGTATTATATATAAAATAAATATGAACTCCAATTTAAATAAATTTACTCCGTAATTACTCCCGATGTGGCACTTTTCAATGCTAATGTTTGAATAGACGAATGCGCAAATTCAATTTCTATTTTGGGAATTTCTGTAAATTTTCGTTTGGAAAATAAACGTAAAATTGAAGTTAACTTTCGGAAAAATATATGTAGACAAAATTAATGATTTTAATGATAATTTGAAATATTAATATAATAAATACCTTATTGATCGTCATATAGCTTCTGGGTAAAAAGGGAGACATCAAGATCAACAATGTCTCCCTTTTTAGCTAGTAGGTATTTCGCGTTAGTTAAGATTGGCATGCCAGTTTTTTGCTTTGGGTGATTAGAGAAAAACGGGTGATATACTCCCGCTTTCTCCAGTTAATCTTAGGATGTTTTGATTTCTCTTACTTTTCTCTACATTATTGCTTATTTCACCGTCACGTGATGTAAGATTAAAACGAGCTAATATAATATTAATCAAATTTTAGATAAATTTCATATAAATAAAGCGAAACAAACTTTTTTTTTATTCTATTGAGGGTGACAAATGGACACCTATTTGACCTGATAAGTGATGACTTCCTTATTTTTATTTTCTTTAGATATTATAGTTTATTTACATTCCCAAGGTTCAAGATGCGCATACTTTCGATCGCCTTATTGTTTGTAATTGAGTCTCCGGTTGCCTTTACTCACTATATGAACACAGCAACATAACGCTCCTATTTCGAGCTAGTATTTTGTTAGGGCGTCATCCTTGCCCGGTCGAGACCAATCATTTATGATGCTGGACGAAACTGTTTGTTTCGTGGTAGTAGTTTATCCATGGCCAATAAAAAAATTGAGATTAAATTCGTAAAATTTTTGGGTTATCCTTATGGATGATATTCCACTTTATCAGTAATTAAATTTTCAGATCCTCTCACTACTAACACGAAACACCAGCATTATGCTGTGACCGTTGACGTAATGAGGTCTACGGGTTATATTCGTAATACAACCGATTGCGGTTTGCTCATTAAGTTCATGATAATTTAAAGCACTTATGCTCCAGATTCTTTTAAATAAATATAATGAGATTTTATTTTATTTCGATAGCGGTAAGCATTAATTTTTTTATACAACCAGTAATTTTAACAAGTACTTGTGTAAGTGTTTTACTTATTTTTTTAAGTATTATATATATTTTTTTGTACTTATGATAATTTATCGTCCAGGAAATGTAAATTAAACTTTTACAACCGGTTGCTTGTTGCCTGTACACAGCTTTGGACTTATGAAGGTGGATTTAAAGTAGTATCCCGTCATATTATCAGCATGTAATCAGCATTCTGCTTCAATTAAAGCACCACTCTCATCTCTATCTAAATTCCAAGGCTCTATAATAGCAACCTCGTATTGGCAAATTAAGGACTATTATACTGGAATACGTGGCGTGGCAACCTATGTAAGTCAATTGATGCAGTTGCCTGAGGATCGTGCTTTGTGGCAATCTGTACGGAACCCCTATGTTTAGTAGTTACTTTTAGCCTAAGATGACTAATAATGACGATAAATTGAAAATTCTTTACACATTAGTCGACTTGCATCAGGGTAGTACCACTTTTCCATAATACTAAAACAAGGTAGCAGCATATAGATGCTCCTTTTCGTAAGGTAGAGAAAGAAAATCTAAGATCGAAATGAGACATTTTCGTAAAATAAATAAACCCTAGTTGGTATACGACTATGATAGTCAAAGAGAAGATCGTATAAGACATAATGTTTAAATTAATCGATAAATATCTAGGTATATGAATAAAACCAAAGTGTTGAAATTAGAGAATTTAAATCTATAAGAATCTGCATATAGCAATGTTTACGTCCAATTTCGATGTGGATGTTTTGAAGTATGATATAATTAGCCTCAACTATATCACAGTGTTTTGTCATCCATCAGTTAGTATTAAATTTATAAGAATTTTTATAATTGAACTTCAGTTAAAAGTTTAAGTATGACACTTATCTTAACAGCATGATTGGGTTGGCTCAACCCCATCCATATAGAATCAACATCGCTGCTGTGATTTGTATATTGAGTGTAGAGATCCGGACATCCATTTGTAAATAATAGGTAACGAGGCATTTCATCGTATATATGCATCGTATGAATGTAGATAGATGTTATGTGTTATGGCTAAGGAGTGGAACTCTCTGCCGAGGTCAGTTTTTCGGGAACGCTATAATCTGGAAATCTTTAAGGCCAAAGTGAACAGACACCTTTTAGCTAGTAGGTATTTCGCGTTAGTTAAGATTGGCATGCCAGTTTTTTGCTTTGGGTGATTAGAGAAAAACGGGTGATATACTCCCGCTTTCTCCAGTTAATCGTAGGATGTTTTGATTTCTCTTACTTTTCTCTACATTATTGCTTATTTCACCGTCACGTGATGTAAGATTAAAACGAGCTAATAAAATATTAATCAAATTTTAGATAAATTTCATATAAATAAAGCTAAACAAACTTTTTTTTTATTCTATTGAGGGTGACAAATGGACACCTATTTGACCTGATAAGTGATGACTTCCTTATTTTTATTTTCTTTAGATATTATAGTTTATTTACATTCCCAAGGTTCAAGATGCGCATACTTTCGATCGCCTTATTGTTTGTAATTGAGTCTCCGGTTGCCTTTACTCACTATATGAACACAGCAACATAACGCTCCTATTTCGAGCTAGTATTTTGTTAGGGCGTCATCCTTGCCCGGTCGAGACGAATCATTTATGATGCTGGACGAAATTGTTTGTTTCGTGGTAGTAGTTTATCCATGGCCAATAAAAAAATTGAAATTAAATTCGTAAAATTTTTGGGTTATCCTTATGGATGATATTCCACTTTATCAGTAATTAAATTTTCAGATCCTCTCACTACTAACACGAAACACCAGCATTATGCTGTGACCGTTGACGTAATGAGGTCTACGGGTTATATTCGTAATACAACCGATTGCGGTTTGCTCATTAAGTTCATGATAATTTAAAGCACTTATGCTCCAGATTCTTTTAAATAAATATAATGAGATTTTATTTTATTTCGATAGCGGTAAGCATTAATTTTTTTATACAACCAGTAATTTTAACAAGTACTTGTGCAAGTGTTTTACTTATTTTTTTAAGTATTATATATATTTTTTTGTACTTATGATAATTTATCTTCCAGGAAATGTAAATTAAACTTTTATAACCGGTTGCTTGTTGCCTGTACACAGCTTTGGACTTATGAAGGTGGATTTAAAGTAGTATCCCGTCATATTATCAGCATGTAATCAGCATTCTGCTTCAATTAAAGCACCACTCTCATCTCTATCTAAATTCCAAGGCTCTATAATAGCAACCTCGTATTGGCAAATTAAGGATTACTATACTGGAATACGTGGCGTGGCAACCTATGTAAGTCAATTGATGCAGTTGCCTGAGGATCGTGCTTTGTGGCAATCTGTGCGGAACACCTATGTTTAGTAGTTACTTTTAGCCTAAGATGACTAATAATGACGATAAATTGAAAATTCTTTACACATTAGTCGACTTGCATCATTAGACCACTTTTCCATAATACTAAAACAAGGTAGCAGCATATAGATGCTCCTTTTGCGTAAGCTAGAGAAAGAATATAGCATATATAGCAATGTTTACGTCCAATTTCGATGTGGATGTTTTGAAGAATGATATAATTAGCCTCAACTATACCACAGTGTTTTGTCATCCATCAGTTAGTATTAAATTTATAAGAATTTTTATAATTGAACTTCAGTTAAAAGTATGACACTTATCTTAACAGCATGATTGGGTTGGCTCAACCCCATCCATATAGAATCATCGTCGCTGCTGTGATTTGTATATTGAGTGTAGAGATCCAGACATCCATTTGTAAATAATAGGTAACGAGGCATTTCATCGTATATATGCATCGTATGAATGTAGATAGATGTTATGTATTATGGCTAAGGAGTGGAACTCTCTGCCGAGGTCAGGTTTTCTGGAACGCTATAATCTGGAAATCTTTAAGGCCAAAGTGAACAGACACCTTTTAGACAAACGTGTACCATCTTAGGCCTCATCTTCGCTTTCCATCAAGCGAGATTGAAGTCAAACATAAGCCTATTATATACTAAAAAAAACTACTCATAGCTAACAATCAGTTGAATTGCATGCTCAAAGACCAAGTCTAATATTAAAAAAAAACGCTCCATACAATGCTCGTAAGTTAAAGTTTAAAATAAAAGATAGATAATTTCTAAATAAAGAGTTTTATAATACCTGAAGTATTCAAACAGAGCTAAAAGGAAAACTCAATTGACGACATAATTATGGCTACTAATCACACCAGCATAATTTAAGAACAAATGAACAGTGTTGTAAAACGCACCTGGTTATCCCAAAATTAAAATAGTTTCTTTAAGTTTTAAAATTTTCCTTTTAAAATTCCACCGCAAACTATTAACTTAATTAAGTTTTGGTAGCAATTTAAGTTCACAACTTTATATTTTTGAACAAACCATTTAAATACTATCCATAGAAAAATGTTTTAGGATAAAATTTAATATTTTTTACTGTACAAAAAGTAGAAAATCTCTTATAAGATATATTTACTCAGCTTTGTTTCGTTTCGCATCAAACAATGGAACTACAAATATATTTTGCATATAAATATACAATTTATGTATGATACCAATATATTCTTCAACATATTCACTTTCTTCTGTAATCCCCATATATTTTACTATTATTAATTTCATCTAAACCTTGACCACGTAGTTTTACGGGACCTTTCCTCCGTAAAAACTGAAAGGTCATTACTGTAGGTATTTTTTACAACTATTTTTGCACCATTAATGTGTCAGCTCGGAGGAGGGGCCTTGCCCTCACTAGCGTGAAACAGCCGTAACGCTATTATTTCGTATATTAAGTATAGGAGTCCTAATAATGAGGATGACAATGCATGTGTATCTTTAACCAATAATAAAAATAACAATAATAATAAATAGTTGATGATGGAAATATACAATATAATATATATATATATATATATATATTGTGGGTATCTGCGATATATTACTATCCGGTAATTTGCTTGCTTATTTGTCACCTTTAGTCACGCTGTGTTATAAGGTAGAGCCAGCTCAAATGGATATGAGCCTTGCTTTGCACAAATTCGGAGTCAAAATAACACGTCGCGACAGAAGTGAGAATTGACGTGGACGCCATAGACTGGAGAAAGCAATCTTAAGGTAAACTGTTTACTTTCTTTTCTTATCCTTTTTTAATAAACAAACGAATTATTATACAATATACATTTACGTTTTTAATAGCCCTTTATGAATTTTAATAAAAAAATTGCCATATATTATTTATTACAAAAGAAAAGGAAAATTAAATAATTTCATGAACTTAAAGTTTAGAATCTAACTGAAAAATATGGCTTAAGCTTATAAATCGTTGTAGAGTTTTGTTCAATTTTAATTTCTCTTATCTAATATAATCGATAAATTTAAATTCCCAAAGAGTTACAAGTTCGATGGGTTGATAAAATCTTTAAACTGTGCATTAGCTTGCAAACGTAAAATGTTTAGTCGAAAGAAAAATGTATATTTTGCACCTTTGCCATTGATAAAGCAACTGTTCATGTGGAACAAAATGTGTTGTTAGCTTACATTGAGTGAAAATTCGTAATCATATTATGTAAAATAGATATATAGGAGGAATGAAAATACATCTGAAATTACCCGTTTTATAGAAAATATGAAAACTTTTTTTTTTGAATTTAGAATGACAAAAGAGCACAGATATGATATGTATATGTTCATCTGATGGTAAGTAATTCCTGCGGCCCATAACATTCATCCTCGATGAGGAATCACAATGCAGTTACAAGTGTCTCCGGATACGCTCACCAGTCGAAACACATCACGATTATACTTCTGTTTGAAGCTGTAATTCTGTAAGAGACTTCCCCGGAATGAAGAATATGATTTTTTTTTAATATTTTTCTACTTTCTCACATTTTAAAATAGACCGACATGACTACATATATGTACACGATTACGATGACGTACTATATGAAATTATGGATGCAATTGTTAACCTGAAACTTGAAGTTTCTTCTTCTATTCGTAAGAAAATTCATCTTAATTTGGAGCGCCGGAAAAGTGGATACGTTGATGGATGATCTTGGTATGAATTATCTCACCGATATAATAGCAAATGATGCGGCAAGATTTCTATATCCAGTTAGCTATGATTAGAAATTCTATATTTACGAAAATTGTGTACAGATAAAGAAGTTAATATATTTTTACTGTACAAAAGTAGAAAATCTCTTATAAGATATATTTACTCAGCTTTGTTTCGTTTCGCATCAAACAATGGAACTACAAATATATTTTGCATATAAATATACAATTTATGTATGATACCAATATATTCTTCAACATATTCACTTTCTTCTGTAATCCCCATATATTTTACTATTATTAATTTCATCTAAACCTTGACCACGTAGTTTTACGGGACCTTTCCTCCGTAAAAACTAAAAGGTCATTACTGTAGGTATTTTTTATTAACTTTAACTTATTTAACTATTTTTGCACCATTAATGTGTCAGCTCGGAGGAGGGGCCTTGCCCTCACTAGCGTGAGACAGCCGTAACGCTATTATTTCGTATATTAAGTATAGGAGTCCTAATAATTGGTAACGAAAGATTCCATGTCAATTCTTTGGGATGACAATGCATGTGTATCTTTAAACAATAATAAAAATAACAATAATAATAAATAGTTGATGATGGAAATATACAATATAATATATATATATATATATATATATATATATATATATATATATATATATATATATATATATATATATATATATATATATATATATATATATATATATATATATATATATATATATATATATATATATATATATATATATATATATATATATATATATATATATATATATATATATATATATATATATATATATATATATATATATATATATATATATATATATATATATATATATATATATATATATATATATATATATATATATATATATATATATATATATATATATATATATATATATATATATATATATATATATATATATATATATATATATATATATATATATATATATATATATATATATATATATATATATATATATATATATATATATATATATATATATATATATATATATATATATATATATATATATATATATATATATATATATATATATATATATATATATATATATATATATATATATATATATATATATATATATATATATATATATATATATATATATATATATATATATATATATATATATATATATATATATATATATATATATATATATATATATATATATATATATATATATATATATATATATATATATATATATATATATATATATATATATATATATATATATATATATATATATATATATATATATATATATATATATATATATATATATATATATATATATATATATATATATATATATATATATATATATTGTGGGTATCTGCGATATATTACTATCCGGTAATTTGCTTGCTTATTTGTCACCTTTAGTCACGCTGTGTTATAAGGTAGAGCCAGCTCAAATGGATATGAGCCTTGCTTTGCACAAATTCGGAGTCAAAATAACACGTCGCGACAGAAGTGAGAATTGACGTGGACGCCATAGACTGGAGAAAGCAATCTTAAGGTAAACTGTTTACTTTCTTTGCTTATCCTTTTTGAATAAACAAACGAATTATTATACAATATACATTTACGTTTTTAATAGCCCTTTATGAATTTTAATAAAAAATTTGCCATATATTATTTATTACAAAAGAAAAGGAAAATTAAATAATTTCATGAATTTAACGTATAGAATCAAACTGAAAAATATGGCTTATGCTTATAAATCATTGTAGAGTTTTGTTCAATTTTAATTTCTCTTATCTAATATAATCGATAAATTTAAATTCCCAAAGAGTTACAAGTTCGATGGGTTGATAAAATCTTTAAACTGTGCATTAGCTTGCAAACGTAAAATGTTTAGTCGAAAGAAAAATGTATATTTTGCACCTTTGCCATTGATAAAGCAACTGTTCATGTGGAACAAAATGTGTTGTTAGCTTACATTGAGTGAAAATTCGTAATCATATTATGTAAAATAGATATATAGGAGGAATGAAAATACATCTGAAATTACCCGTTTTATAGAAAATATGAAAACTTTTTTTTTTGAATTTAGAATGACAAAAGAGCACATATGATATGTATATGTTCATCTGATGGTAAGTGATTACTATCGCTCATAAACATCCATAGCACTGAGGAGTCGCAAACGCGTTGCCGGCCTTTAAGAAAAGGAAAAGCTCTTTTCTTGAAGGTATCCAAGTCGTATTGGTTCGGAAATACCACCGGCGACAGCTGATTCCACAGAGAAATACCAATGTCTATGTCTATGTTTGGTGTACTACGCTTGTTGACGTGTTTACTTACTTAGAGCAAATACTTTGTTTGTGTAAGTCCAACTTCGAGCCAGAGGCCGATCGACTTATTCAATTCGGATGAGCTTCGTTTGGGAAACTGCGATACATCTTCTCGTTCAACATATCTCAATGACTATGAACAAAAGTGTTTAACGAGGACGGGTTGCCAGTGACGACTGACGTGTCATATATTCACTTCTGGTCGTAGTCACCATCGGGCTATGAAGCGGGCTATGCTCGGTGTTCCGCAGCAGAACGAGATTGATCGGCATACTCGTAACTTAAATGATCAGTAAGCTCAAGTGCCTATGAGCTGGCCATATAATTTGTAACACCGATCGAGTAGAAAGGTTCTTGAGTGGCAACCTCAGATTGGCAAGTGTATGATGACCCCCCATGATGTAGCAACGAACTATGCAAGTTCGCTGGAAGTTGATGGATGCAGGTGGCACAAAATTGTGCCGTTTGGCAGTGGGGGAAACCTATGTTCAGCAGTGGATAATGGATGGAATGAATGAATGGAAATGGAGGCTGTGATGATATGAGGATAATGAATATGCTATGTATTTTTATCATGTATTATAAAGGAAGGTAATACAATTCTATTTACTTCACAGTATCAACGGTGAATATTAAAAATAAAACAAAGAATATGCGAAAGGTACACGCCACGGTTTAATTAAGGTAATTTGTTGTAACCTAATTTTAAAGCGGTGTGTAAAACAAAAGAATGATTTATTTCAAGATTAATATTATTTCGCCACACGTAAAAGGCTGTTCACAGCTAAAGTGCCACGTTTGAATTAATATTTACTAATATTAGGAAAATATTTAATTCTATACTGTATATATAAGATGTTCGCAGTCGAACAAACAATTAAAAGCTCTTCAGTGATCACTTTTTCTTTTTGATTTAATTTACAGTTACCTTACAGTTACTTTATAGTTACCTTTTCCATACCTTTTATTAGCCACAAGTGTACTTATTAATTAACTATAATCAACTGACCCATACCAGGTTTTTGTTTCATTATAATCTTGTCTACCCAAATGTTGTCTGGAGGAGATCGCTTTTAGTGATAAGACCGCCCATTGCGCATTTCAACAAAATTGTTTAATATGTAACTTTGTTTTATTTCTGTTATATATGGTGTGCAATACTTACAACATATTACATTTTCAATTTTATCCCATTATTTTCAAAATTTGTTTATCATATTCACAAAATTAGTGGCAAACTTTCTTTTAAGTGTAGTCCTTCTCAGGTTGAAGCATCTCATTTATGCTATAAATAGTTTTTGAAGTAGTGTAGCTCTACCGCGTAATCTTTTCTTTTTCTGCTCAAATAAAGTTTAAATCAATAGATAAATTATATAACTTTTATAATCTGTGAAATTTTAGGAATATTACATAAGAAATGAAGTTACGGGAAAGTTGATGGCTTAGGATCGTGCTTTGCAAATCAAGCTCATATTTAACAAGGGACTGGGACATAGATAAACAATGAAAGATGATTTTTTTTATTTATTCACATGGAAACTACGGTTCGCAAATGGCTCCTGCTGTTGTTATATATTACTACTTACTGTCCATGCTTTTTTATTTTAATTCTTACCTCTGGTCATTAAATTATAAGTAACTCGTTTCGGTCATATTTTCTTTCCAAAGTTGAATAAAGCTTCTTCACACTACAAATCACGCGAATAGGAGGGACCCGCACTATACCGTCCGTATTTTGATGATGTTGTGTTTTTAACTTAATTTACTTTAGCATAATGACTTATTATAGTGAGTTAATTACAGTATGACTTAATTTCCCTATACGATTTTCCATAGTATGCAGAAGTTAATTAAATTGAATTTGAATTGTTAGTAGATTAATCTATTTACGACTACTCGGCGAACCTTAAATACTTGTTACGGCTAGAAGAAACGTCTTCCTTTAGCATTCCCTAGCCCTCAATGCGGAAAGCAATTGGAAAAGATAAGACAACAGATTCCACCACCACAGTATGACAAATATGAAAGGTACTTTTTTCTATTGAAGAACTACCTAACTACTATCGAAAAACTGTTTTGAATATTCAAGGAATTCATTACCCTTTTCTAAATATTCCTAAATATATAAATTAAGTTATATACTTAAGTGATTAAAATAAAGGCATTATATCATTTATAATTTTTACCAAGTCTCTTTATCTGACTTTTCCATTTACAACACTACATGCAGTTCAGTGACAATAGAAAGCTAATCGTAAATTGAAAAATTAAAAATAACAACAAAGTTTATAATATTTTTTTATGTAAATACAATAGCTGGTGTTGCCGTAACAAATTTTAATTATGAAAGTATTTAATTTATTATAAAGCAAGAAAACAAAGACTTTTAAAATTGCTTTTCGAAGTGAAAGTACTCCTAAATAATTAATGAAGTTGGGTTATTAAAAATATAACTTTATTTTTATAAAACGTACAACCCAATGGAAAGGACCATACCTGCTTTTTGAAAACCCTTTTAAAATAAACGAATTTTTATTAATTTAACCAGTGTCGATACTAATTTTTATATTTTAGGCAGTTGCGTTGAAATTAAAAGGATTCTATGGTTCCCCTAGTTGTATGGTCAAATATTTATGTCGATCTCAATAATCGAGTACCATGACCGCAGTATGTATCAGTATTTAATTTTAAATAACACAATTGCAATTATAAAGCAATTAAGTAAATTGCTATGGTTATCTTACCTTTCATTGCAGTGAGCTGAGACTAACAGTAAAGTTCAAACATTCAAATAACTTGATATCTTCAAGATAAATAAGAAAATTTAAAAATAAATAATGCGTACGTTTGGCAATCCACTACGATTGCCAGACATCAAGAAGATGAGGATTAAATTTTGAATTCCGACTTTTATTTATATTTTCATACAGTTGTATTGCTTTTAAATTTATTAGTAAACAAAATTGATTAATACGTTAATAAATAAAGTAAATTAATTAACGATTACGTGTTAGAACCGGAACGTAAGTCATTTTACAGAATACTTTTACAGCAGTTCAAATATCAAGTGTTGTTTTGTCTAGTACCCCATTATTGTCGAAGAAGCATTCCATTTTAGTCCCAAGGGTTGACCCATCTGCATTATGATTACTTGAATGTTATAAACGCAGGGTGTTGGTATCACCAGGTAAACTGCAGACTAGTTTGTCCTAATTAATAATATAAATTGTAGAAAGATATAAATTTTCCATCTGACATAGACCACCATAACGCACATCTGTATGACGCAAGATGATCTGTATGACTTTTTTTTATCTCATTGAGAGTAACACCCGAGCACACAGTTCACCTGATTGTAACCAAAATGCAAGCAGACTTCGATAACATTAATAAGTGGTGTCATGATAATGGACTAGTGCTAAATGCTAAAAAGACGAAACTCATCCATATTTGCTCGCCGTACAACAAGGGTCAACATAACTCTGACGCATACCTTGTAGCTCATGAACATCAATGCATGCATGCAAAAGGGGATACTGTCAATGCCCTAAAATTGATTATGTCGTAAGCACACGTATCTGGGAATATCTGGGAACGCTATTGATAATAATTTTAACTGGTTGCATCAAATCACTAATGTATGTCAAAAACTTAGAGCTTTCCTAAGCGTACTATATATTATTAAAGATAGAATACCCTTTAAGGTTAGACTCATGTTATATAACGCTCTCGTTGACTCCGTTATTGGATACGGTATAACTAGCTATGGTAGAACTTCCGAAACATATCTCAACTCTATACTTAACTTGCAAGTTTGAATTTTAAAAATGATTGTCCCACCTAAAGTAAAAGAACAATTTAAACATAACGATGAGTCGGCATAATGCGGATATTGTAAGGTACTTCCTGTTCACACTAAAGCCACCTACAGCATCATAAAAGAACAATTCTTTAATAAGAGTATACAAAACAAAATAACCCATAATTTCCAAACACAAAACTAAAGGAAAATTGGTCACTATCGCAGCAACTAATATTTATGGTGAAAGAACCACTCCGTATCTCATACCACGCATTCTTAATGATATGGATGCATCTTTAATTCAATGCATCACAGTTAAAAACATAAAACAAAAATTAAAATCTCATTTCTTGAACAACCTGTACATGCATTGAATACATCGGTGCTCTTTCTACCCACCTTTACTTCTGTGTGTCTAAATTAAGATCTTCAGTATATTATATTTTTAGTTATTAATGTAGGTACTTGCATGTATTGCTCAACATTTTTATTGTAAATATTATTGACAAGTAACATTCTCGACAAACCTCTGTGGTTTTCTGAATGTTATTTTTTGTAATTAAAGTGTTAAGTACTCTTATTATAAATAAATAAAAAAAAAGTGATTCCTGCGGCCTTTGACATCTACATCTATCCTTGACAAGGAATCATAATGCAGATGCATTGTCACCCTTGAGAATACCTCGTCACCAGTAACAAAGATCTCCATATCCCTACATTCACCAGACGAAACAGAAGCGCTATGCTACTATTTTACGCTGGTATTCTGTGAGGGCGTGCTTCCCCTGGTCGAGCTGACCCATTCATTCTGCAGCTAGAAACAAACTGCAGAGTAGCTCTACCACTGGTAAAGCTTAATATAAACAATTTATAAATAAAATGTCGTTATTATTGTATAAATTGAATTTAAAATTGTGTTTACTGCATAACTGCTTATAAATTATACGGACGACTGTAATGCTCAAGTTCACGAGACAGCTTTTTGTCACGCAAAATACTTGTTTGAAGTACGAGGAATTTTAGTTTGCAAAAGATGTGCTTGGAACATAAATATTTAAGATTTATCACGTACATCTTTTTTACATTATACATATAAATATTTTGATATTACGACTTAAACGTTTTAGATTTCATTTATTTTCCACATGGTAGACAACTGGTAATAAACCTCGACATTACTTCTTCTCCAACGAATCATGAAACATAAATTTGAAGCTTTATTAAAGGATTTACTGTGTGTCTAGGCATGGACGTCAGTAAATTATTTACTTGAATGCTTAGAGAAATAAAACTAGCATTTTGAATCGAACGGCAGCGCCGAATAGCTTTTTGATATTTTGTAAAAGCTAAATTTATTGCGGGAAAATAAAGAGACATAACATTGATATAAATAATAAATTTATAAGTAACTACATATATTTTCGTATACTACTTACAAATTTAAACTTTATGAAGTACACTAGTCGACTAAACGGGTTTATAAGTACGTGCTACAAATAATAAAAAAACGTTCAATAAACCAATGTAATAAATAAAACAAACGAAAACACCGACTGAAAAATACTTAACTAAAGAAAAAGCTCTATAAGCTATAGAGCTATATAGAATATTTTTTTTTGTTCAATAGCTGTGTTAGAAATTAATAAAATATAGTAACATGAGGGGAAAGTTCAGTGAAGTATTGGTTAGTAATTAGGCTGTATAGTAAAGTGAGGTTAACAAGATAGGGACCATAGAAAATTAATGTAATAAGATAAAATTTAGAGAAGTTGTATTCTGTTACTGTAAACTATTCCAAAATATCAGTTTGTAGAGATTAAATCCCGTGTATGTTGAAGGTCTTCCACAGGATCAAGAGTATGGCAAACCCAGCTAATGTTTTTACTCGGCTAAAAGCTATGTGAGCTTTCGAATTCTGAGTATTAGATTCCGGAGACCCATTAACGACGCGTTATTTATCCCGGTTTCGTAATCATTGATCGATAAATGTCTTTACGAACCGCATCGATTAACTAACATCAGTTGTATTACGTTTTCTTTTATCCTCCATAGTTCAGTATAACATTTGAGCAGGTGACACTTTTTTTTTAGATGAATGGTGAAACCACTTCAAAAGATTGGAAACTATGTCCACGGCTCCATTAGAATTATTTTGGGCCTAATTTTATTCAAATATCACATAGTTCTAAAACCCAAATATGTATATAAGGCGTGTTTCTACATAAAAAGAGTTCGACCTTATGCACAGAGGGTTTTGCACATAATATTTTAATTTTGTTGTAATAAGATCCTGTTATATATAATGGTTAAATTAAGTATTATTACCACTTAATATAAGAACAAACAAGGAGACTATTGTAATACTTATCTCAACACAAGGAATCCCTTAAGTAACTAATAGCACAATAGAGCGTAAAACAAATTATGTAAATATATTGTAAAGATAAATTATGCAAAGTGTACCTTTCAAATTGAAACCTCGTAGATACATTATAAATAATAGGGGTTTACCTATAAAATTGCCGTTTTGTATGAAATAAGTTAAAGTATTGTTTTTTTCAAACTTTTTTATTTCTGTTACAATATTTATTATATTATATTATTTTTTTTGCACAGCGAAGCTTTAAGAGAGTCTATTTTTAAATTTATACTTTGCATATAGTATATTCGGGCTTTTCCTATGAAATTGCCGTTCTTCAGTATTGGCAATTTCAAACCAAAAAAAAATTTTGATTGGCTGTGAATTCTAAATTCAAATTAATTTTGTTTTAAAAACATGACATTCTTTTTACAAAGTCAGTCTTTTGTTTATTGATTAGCTTTGTATTTTCATTACGTTTGAACATTTTTCGTCATAATGGATACTTTAAAAATTCGTGTAATTATGGAATATGAGTTCCGTCGTGGCATCAAAGCAGCACAAACGGCACGTAACATCAACAAAACTAACGGAGAGAACTTAACAAACAAACGCACAACCCGTTATTGGTTTGCCCACTTCTGTTCTGGAAAATTTTGATTTGAAAAATGAACCTCGTGGTCGTCCGGACACTTTGGTCAACAATGATGAATTAAAGGCAATTGTGGAAGCTGATGATACTCAATCTACAGCCGAGCTAGCAGCAACTTTTGATGTTAACATCAAATAATATTTATCCACTTACAACAAATTGAGAAGGTAAAAAAGCTTGATATATGGGTGCCCCACGAACTTAATGATCGCCAGCGCAAAGTACGCGTTGAGACCTACCTCGCACTGCTCAACAGGCACAGAAATGAAAGAATTTTGGACGAATTGTTATGTGCGACGAAATGTGGATTCTGTTCGAAAATCGAAAGCGCTCAGCAAGTTGGTCTGATCCTGGTTCAGCAAAGCAATGCCCTAAAACGAAAAATGACCTCTAGAAAGTTGTTGGCCACTGTTTGGTGGTCCAGTGCCGGTGTGATTCATCACAGTTTTTTACCAATCGGCATGAGCATTACTGCAGATTTGTACTGTGAAGAACTAAAGGCAATGATGGAGAAGCCCGCACATCTGCAACCAGCTTTGGTCAATCGGTCGTCCCCGCTGCTCCTACACGACAACGCGCGACCCCATACTTCACAACAGACAGTCTCCAAGCTGTAAGAGTTGGGGTTGGAATCTCTCCCTCATCCTCCGTATTCACCAGACCTACTTTTTCCAAAATTTGTACAAATTTTTAGCGGGAAAAAAATTCAATTCCCGAGAGGCAGTACAAAATGCCTTTGAAGAGTTTGTTGCCTCTCGTCTAGCAAATTTTTACAAGAAGGGCATCAATAAACTACTACTGCGTTGGCGATTACATGGGTGATTACTTTGAATAACAGAAATAAAAAAGTTTGAAAAAAAAGTACTTTAACTTATTTTATACAAAACGGCAATTTCATAGGTAAAGACCTATTAACAACATAACCTATGTATACAATGCAATTTATTAAAAAAAATATCCTTGGCTTTGACTTGAATTGATCTCTTTGGACACAAATCTATGAATTTACGTAGATTCAGCGGGGAATTTAACCACTGCCAGTTTTAAATATTTTGGAGTCACACTCAATATTCGAACGTTTTGAGTAAAGAAGCCCATATAACTATGAAACAAATTAGAATATTATTTATATTAAGAAGACGTGTGAAAATTTGTGGATTCACAGTGTAGCGTGGTGTTCTATACTCCAATATATAATGATCCAGCTAATAATATCAATAGTAATAATAGTAATTATGTGTTTAAAGTATTTTATTTATTTTATTGACCAACCAGGCGGAAATAGAAAAAAAACATCTCAAAAATAATAATAATGTATTGGTTTTATTATATTTAAAGTATTTTATTTTTTTATTTTAATGACCAACCAGGCGCAGATAGAAAAAAAAATATGACCAAAATAATCATATTAATTTATTCCTACTTGGCACGCATAAACAATACATAGGAAAATCAATTACAATAAAAACAAATAATGAGAAAACAAAACGAGAAAGAAATATTTTTAGCTAATCAAAAGATAGCAAAATAAAACTAATAAATAAATGAAAAACAAGTGAAAACTGCTGTGCGCTAAACAAAGATAAGGATCTCCACTCAGGTACTGTTGTAACTTAGGGTCACAACCCTGAACTTTCGTGAAGCTTACACAAGAGAAGTGGTGGCACAGCAAAAGCACACTCCTGAGATGGAATGTCCCGTCGTCCTCAATTCCGTCTGCGGTTCTCTATGCTTACCATAAGAAAACAAATACATATATAAAACAAAACACAAATATCAGTACAAGATGTTATTTTGTGCATTAATTCAGATTGAAGATTCTGTTGTAACACGTGGCTACATATGAAACAAGTAACAAATTAATACCAGTCTCGTATCTTAAATCGAAAATAATAAGACTCGTAGCTCGTGTTGGAATATCATTCAGTTTACACTGAGACAGCGGTTTTGATAAATATTACATATTAACACAAAATAATTTGTATCTGTTAACTCGTTACATAAATCGTCTCTCACAGTATACTCATAGGTGTTAAAATAATAAAGCGACTTTAGGTTGTAATTCAAGTGTACATTATTATTATTATTAAGTCAAACATAATTTAAATTTTATAATATCAACATATTGCCTCATTAAGAAGGATGAGTGATGATAACGAGACAAATAATAATAAGAAACCAATTGGTCATAACATTATAATAATCTCAATGAAGCAAACTTATAAAAACTTTGTTTTATGTGAGACTAGTGTAAGCGACCACACAGTTCACATTATGGCGAATACTTACTGTGGGGCACAAAAAACCTTCATCCATCTTCAACATACATTTAACGTGGGCCACTAAAACATGATATATTTTTTTTTTTTCTATTACACGCATAATAAGGTATTTTATAAATTATTTTATTAAACAGCAAAGGACCACTCCTTCATACGATACAAGTGTAAGGTACTTATATATATACATATACATATATATATATATATATATATATATATATATATATATATATATATATATATATATGTATACACAAATAAATATATATTCTTCCTCAATCGAGCCAACCAATTCTTGCTACAGTTAAAAAACATCTGCAATGTCAATGTTAAAATCTGTTTACGATTGTATAAATTTGTAAGTGCGAAAAATATCATATCATTGTGATATCATATCTTTTGTGTTGTGATACTAAATGGTAACAATAATAAATCCATGTTCCAGTTTATTTGCTGTGTTTCGTCTGGTGAGTGCAGGGATCCGGAGAGACGTTTAAGGTATTGAGGCATTCCATTAACTCCTTAGGGTAACAACGCATCTGCAATATGATTCCTTGTCCAGGATGAATGTAGATGTTATGGGCCGCAGGAATCACTTGTCATCAGTTGAACTGTGTGCTCGTTTGTTGCTCTCAACGTAATTAATAAAAAAAAATAGTTTTTGTTATGGATGAATGACGATGTCATGGGCCGCAGTCATTACTTCCAATCTGATAAATTATGTATGCTATTTGCTACCCCGAATATTACAAAAAGTATTTTAAAAAAACTTTGCTATAATAAGATCTTTTGAGAAGTTTACACTCCAAGTTTTTAAACAATATTTGGAAAATGAACGCGATGACAAATGAAAGGAATATATTATTATGATAGTAGTGTTAAAAATATATTATGTAAATAAATTATATAAAAAAAAATCAAATATATCATATTTTAGCGCGGCCAACTCACCGACAATAGATCAAATTACAGACTTTGTTGATATATCCTGTCATAGTGATTCGTGAAACAAAACCTCCTGTCTCAAGTATTGAAAAAGTATACACTTAAATATTTAGTAATTTAAAAACAGCAGTAGAACAGTTAATTAAAATTAAAACCCTACTTATAAAAACAAATAGGTACTTTAATCTAAATCGTAGTTTGTACACAATTAATATATTAATTACGTGGTATTTCTCATATCTAACACTCTTATTTTAAATGCCCTTAGGAGTAAGCTACCGAAATAGCTCAATATCAGCAATGTGCAGGTCCAATGGCACAGATCAAATCAAATGTCTTTTTTCAAAACACTAAGGAACAATATACTAACATATTGATAAACAAAATAAAATTACCGGTTCGGTAAAAGAAATCGATAGACCTGAGAACCAGCGAAAGAAACTCAGCGGGGATATGTTTTTATCACGTTTTACAATAATATATGTTTACAATATGGTGTCGAAAAGTCTATTTGAAATAGCCGGAGGTGAATTAATTTCCAACGTGTGTTATACTTTAAATATACAATAATATTATAATAACTTTGAACACAAAGTTTTCTTTACTATTATTCGAGTTTTGCTACTGATAATATTTGAACGTTTTGTGGGATTTTGTTGTGAAAACATTATTCCATAAAGGTTTTAGTTATTCTACGAAACCTATGTAGATATGAATAGAATTAATTTATGTTTCTAGTATTAGCATTACACATACCACAATTTTTAGAATTCGCATATATTATATTTTCAAGTATACACTGAAATATTATTTTCTTGAAGAAATTTCCTGTTGATTTTTTTTATAGAATAGATGACAAACGAGGAAGCTGGTCATCTGATGCTAAGTGATCACCGCTGCTTATGAACATTTACAACACAAGAGTACAGGTGCGGTGTCGGTCTAGAGAGTATAGGGTCTTTTCTAAGCTCTTCTAAGGTCCTTACATATGTCGTATCGGATCCGCTAGTGGCAGCTGATTCCACAGAGTAGTTGTGAATAAATTGTATAATTTCGCGTGAAGCACAGTGGTCGATTGCCAACCATCGAAATGATGATTGTTTTATATAATAGAATATTTAATTTGCATGAAGCTTTAAGTGGTTTCATTTTGCAAGGTACACTTTCCATATTTTTTTACTTACAATGTATTTACATAATTTATTTAATGCTATGTTGAGGTATTGTTATGATTTATGAAACCTTATTAAAAATTAATTTGTGCTATTTTCACAAGGATTAGTGAATTTTTGACTAAAATTTACAGGCTTTTCACAGATATGTATATATACGACTATAGATATTCTGTATAAAGTACAGTAAAACTAAGCTATTGTTACTCCGTGTCATATATATGCTTAAAATTCTCATAATTATTGATTGGTATTATAATTTTATAAAACATTGTTTAAGTCTCATCGTAAGAATATACGCTTTGATTATATGAAAAGAGTTTATATATAAATATTATTAATATATACAATTTTTTGCCATCATTTATTAAATTATCATATTTAAAGAGACCGTGATAGCTTAATATTAGAGAGCTTTAATTTTACGATGGGCAAGCAATAATAGAATAAATAAGTTAAATTTACCAAAAGGTAGATTTACCCCTTGCTCAGTGGTAAAGGTAAATCAAACGAGGCATTCGATCCTCAGGATAAACAACGCTATATAGGTATATATCAAGTCTATGTTAAGTATAAGTGTAAGGATTCGTAGGTAGCAGTCATAATTTACTTTCGATTTCATTAGATTTTCACTCTTAGTTTCTTTTGAAAAAAATATATTTATTGTTAATATTGTTCATTCATTGAACTCATCTTTGTGAAGTAAACGTAATAACTATACACAAGTCAAATAATAATCAAAATCTCATCCCTATACGACACTAGTTCATTGTTTAACGTAGGCCTTTCATACACTTTTACTATTAAGCTAATAAACAAATTAAAACTGAAAAACATTGTAAATTGTTTAGAGCTAACCACAACGGTAACTCATTTATTAGTATCTACTTCCTTACTTCATATGGTTTGTGTTCAACCACTTAACAAGCTTGAAATTTAAAACCACAGTAACATATAGTAAGTACTATATGAAGAGGTATTCTATCTCAGTCTACAGGGGTGACAACGGATGTGCATCTTGTATCTTTGTTAAGGGTGGATGTAGATGTAGGGTCGTCATCCTCAACAAATATTCAATATGCACATGTATTGTCTAAAATTGCCTATTACAGTAATTGGGTGTGCGGATCACTACATGACCAATCGAAACACATCAGTTGGTATCATATCAAGTATCGGATGTAGATCTCTTTTGACATAAATAATATTATCTTAGAAGTAACTAATCGACTTAGACATGGTTCAGTTCTCTCGGACACCCTCAAGTGAGTTATTTCCACGTTCAAGGTAATGTTCCACGATAAGGTTCTCTCACGGGAACCCTTGTATTCGTTACCTTTTTGTTATTGTGTCGACAGAGCACCCTAAACACTCGGCCATTTTAAACCAGTTTAAGCTGAGAAAAGCTTCAGAGGAATTAACTTTAACTATATATATATGCAGAAGAAACGTACTCATATGTTGCGTTCACTATATCCTAGGCAAGTAAGTTAAAGTAGAGACCGCAATGCATTACTAAATAATGATAATAATTCAAAAAATATTGTTTATTATGCGAAATAAATTATTTGGTATTCTTAAGCTGCATGAGCTTCAAAGGATTCATACTAAAAGGTAATCTTTGCATAATTCATACTTAGAACATATTTACATAATTTGCTTAACGCTCTATTGGGGTATTGTTATACTTAAGGGAGGCTTTGTGTTGAGATAAGTATTTTAGTAGCACTTGGTATGTTTGTTTTTTATATTATATTTCGTGTCATTAAGTGGTAATATTATTTTACAAGAAAGATTTTATTTAGTTAAAGTTTTTTTATGAAAACACCAACGAGGATTTCTTGATAACGAAATGCAGTTATTTATTAATTTATTAGGTTGTATTGGCATGTTTAACGATTGTCTAATATATTGATACCGTACGCTATTTGCTTCTTTGATTTCTGCGATTTTTTAAACTCGTTTACCCAAACTTCATCCGGTACCACATGATTTTATTTCCATTGTTATTATAAAGTGTATTTTTGACGACGTCGATTTTAAATAAGATAAAATCATAGAAATTAAATTTATTATAAAAACCATTGAAGTCGTGAAAATAAAGCAGTATCCCCACAAATTAGCATATAGAGCATGGTCCTTTTAATGAAAATAATAAATTTACTAAGTTTTTAAAAAAATCACCATTTTTATTAACATCGCCACTGAGTTAAAATTCTGTATATTTTTACACCACAAAATGTTAACCCATGTAAAGCAATTAAGACGCATATATATGTGCAATTTGGGAAGAATTCCAGTTAATAAAAACATCCATTAACCCAGAACATAAATTGAAATTGAGACGCCCGGGGTGTTGTGACACGGCTGAACTGATTCTTAGGCGGCATTAAAACTAAATCGTACCAAAAATGGAAAATTGACCATCATTTTGAAGTCGTAAATATGTCAGAAATTGACACGGTATCTGTCTGTCTTGTATTTTACTTTTAAGACTTTACACCATTTCAATGCTATACTTAAGTTGACTTACATACATAACCGGATCGAGTCACAACTGTGTAAAGAAAAAGTTGTTAATTCTTAGAATTCCAATCAGCTCACGGACTAACCAGCTGACGGACCCCTCAGTTCCGTGAGCCCTGTGTCCGATGAAGCTGTAAGAGCCGCATAGGCTAACAGCATCAACATCAACAGAATCTAGAGCTTAGAATTCCTTATATGTTTGAATCTAGAAATACATTTGTCTAAATGTCTATAACATTTTATTTCACTGTTATTTATTATATTTTTTGTAATTTGTAACAAATTATGTATGTACGACTTTAAAATGCATTTTATATTCTTCATATAAACCGCATTTTATGTGGTCTATCAGATATGATAAAAACTATTTTGTGTCTATCGTGAAATTCTGCACAGTTAATTGTCCCTTATCCTTGTCTCCTTTCAACGTGTACTTGTTGTGGTCTTAGTAGTTTGAATATGAAATGTAATATTATATAACATCTTAACGGGCAAGAAAATAAACGATTTAATCATTAGTATTATTAATAGAAAATATTATTAAAATACATTAACTAAGCATTTATATAAATATATAACAAAAATATTACAACAATTGTATTTAATAAATTTAAAAATATACTAGTGGAATATTGCAATTTAGTATTTTTTTCTGATCAAGGTAAACAACTTTTATATTCTGTGTTCCCGTAAGATAATAAAAGTATATGTCCTTATTCATTATTAAAATAAAAAATGACATAGATAGTAGTGATAATATAATGAACTCGTACAATATATTACTGCTTTCTTTTGTACTTTTCATTTAATTTATAATTAATTCTATTTTTATTTGTTTTCAGGTATGATCACTTGTAAACATTTGTCTCCGAATGAATGTAAGTTATTATATTTAGGTAAATAACATCGATGAAAGGCAATTTGTAAGCAAATGGCGACATTTGTGATAGTGAAATGTTTTATGTATAGGCATTTCCATTGCAGTTAATAATATTAAACAAAAACATATATACTCGTGATAAAAAAATATTTTTTAAGCAGTACAAACGAAATTTATTAACGCATGTTCGATATGGGAGCCTAACTGATTAAAAGTGAAACGAACAATAGCGGCGATGCATTATACCTCATAGCACCAGGCAGCGCTTATTTTTTGCCTATGTGAGTAAGCGTAACAGTGTACAAGAGACTAAATATGTAGAGACTCTATTATAGTGTCTCTATGAAAAAACAACAGGGCACGGTCTTTAAGAACAACGCCGAAATAGCGGCGATGCATTATACCTCATAGCACCAGGCAGCGCTTATTTTTTGCCTATGTGAGTAAGCGTAACAGTGTGCAAGAGACTAAAGATGTAGAGACTCTATTATAGTGTCTCTATGAAAAAACCACAGGGCACGGTTTTTAAGAACAACGCCGAAATAGCGGCGATGCATTATACCTCATAGCACCAGGCAGCGCTTATTTTTTGCCCATGTGAGTAAGCGTAACAGTGTACAAGAGACTGAAGATGTAGAGACACTATTATAGTGTCTCTATGAAAGTACAACAGGGCACGGTCTTTAAGAACAACGCCGAAATAGCGGCGATGCATTATACCTCATAGCACCAGGCAGCGCTTATTTTTTGCCCATGTGAGTAAGCGTAACAGTGTACAAGAGACTGAAGATATAGAGACACTAATATAGTGTCTCTATGAAAGTAAGTAAACAACGAAACTATTTCACACCGGTATTCTAATAGGGCTTGTCCCACTCAATCAAGTAGATCCATTCATGCTGCTCAAAAATCAAGACTCAGAGTGGCTGTTTCACTGTTTAATATAAATTATTTAATGATATACTACTTATAATGTTTATATTGTATTTACTACTTTTTCTTAGTATGACCTGGAAACTTATGCACTACTACAACTTAGAGACCACAGAAAAACAGCCCAGTCTTCTATAGAGATATTGTCAGTGGTTTTGCGGAACATGGTAACACCTTTATTAAAATATTTTGAAAACAAAAATAATTCGCCGAGTGCAAGTTCTGTATGAGGTGCAAATTATTAATACCTCGTTTAAGATCTTAAAAACTCCCATATCCTTATTGGAGTTACCGAATGCATTGTCAGGGTTTAGAATAACTCGTAATGAGCCTCGAAACCTTTAGATGTAAATCCAGAAATTTTTTACGAATGCTATCATGTAAAATGTTTATATGAATTAATTAATTTTCGTTTAGTATCAATATTACTCATATATACACATATATTTATATCACCCATTATCTCCATCATTAAGGAGATAGACACATCCAAGTCAGAAATAATTTTACCTGAAGTGTGTGTGTAGCTAAGACATGGGTCTTCGACACCAGATGCTAATTGAAGTCTATTTTAAAATACATGTTGACTTAATTAAACACAGTTAAAACTTTTATCGTAAAGTTTTTATCGATTTAAATCCATCTAAATGATAATACGCAGTTCTTAAATCATGATACGATTAAAAAAATATTTATTATACTATAGAATTCAATTATAAAAAATGATAATATCATAATTATAATATCAGTGACCAATTCCAAATAAATGCAGTTAGTCACGTAAATTAAATTTTAATAAAAAACCAAATAAGTAAATTATAAATTTAGAACGTCATTACTGTTCCCACAATTTATAAATATTTTGATATTCAAGAAATTTAAGTCGCTTATGAGCGACATACCCAAAGTATGAAGTGGTAAATTGCGGGCTACAGAGCTTGTAAAACTTGTTGGATACACAATTCGTGTACCGGAAACAATATTCAACAGACCACTTAAAACCACTTAATAACGATAAATTATTGTGTATTAAATATTTCGTTCATTGTTTTGTATAGTTAAATATTTTATTATTACGATTAATTAAAAGGGTTTCCTCTAAAAAGTATTATTTGAATAAATCATACATTATACGAGTATTTACACAAATCCTCGCACGCATTACGATATTCTGATATCATTGAATATGTATTTAATGTATATTTCCACAAAAAGCGATGTATGACCAAAAGAAAATACGATAATATTCGATAATAAGTCGCAGGCTGTTGATCTAATTCTATAATTGTTTAATTAAGCAAATTTCAGAAACGTACTGTCTTAATAAGATGTAATGAAAATGATGTCATAATTAGTCTATTCTTTTTTGCAATAACAATAAAACCGTGTCATAGGATATTGCAGTTGAATGCAATTAGTCTTGAATTAGTTTATTAGGTATAACGAAATTTATTTCTTGCGTAGTTTGTGTCTTTTTGTGATAATCAAAATGTTTAGCTATCCAAATCGACCTATAAGCCATGATCGAAAATAAACAATATAAACCATATTCTTTATTTGTTATTAATGAATTAAAATGAATGTAAATGAATCGCAGTAACGTATTATTTAAAAGTGCAATTATCAATTTCATAAGTGCTTAGATAAAAAATTAATATTTTATTTAAACACAAAATATAAGCACCAGAATAACGTCTAACTGGGTCTCAACAAAATAGTAAAAACTAAATTTAAATCAACTTTTCTACGCTCTATCGTATCACTGCGACACCGACAACGTAGATTATTTAAGAAAATTAAAGGGTGACAAAGGAGTTCACATTATGGTGATTGATGCAGACCAAAACATCCTAAAGGAGCCTTTACCAAATTTATAAGATTCAGATGCTTTGTCACCCCCGGGGACGGAATGCAATGCCTTGTTTATTGGTCTCCAGATCCTTCCACTCACTATACGAAGCAGCTGGGTTAAGCTTCACCGAGTTGAAAGGTGACCATTGGCGCTGGAGAAGAAGGGAAGAAGAAACGCCAGCGACGCTTCTATCTGTCTTAATTAGTGAAAACTGCCCTGAGATATAGCGGTATGGCGAATCATTTTGTTTGTAGTGTGTTGGTGGTCACAGCGTCGGGGTCGTCGAAGTTATGGTTCAGTTTCCTTCAGAAGCCAGTCACAATTATCATGTTTATGTGAGTGACGGCAGAGCTAAGGTGTTGGCTGCAGATTGGAAGCATCTGGTTTGAATCGAGGCACGTAGAGGCCGATATCATCGGCGAAAAGGGCTAGTTCGACACCGCGACTGCGCTACGTGGAACTGCATCTCGACGCGGTATCGAAAGGTTTGATTGCGGACAAAGTCTCGTATAATTAGTACGAGTCGATCTGGCACACTGAGCTCATAAAGTTTGTATATTAGTCCGTTGTGCCAGACCTTGATGAACGCTTTCGTCACGTTGATGAGAAGCGCCTCGGTTTGGTAAACCCGAATGAATTTAGTACGGATGTGCACCGAGATGTGGTGCACTGGATGGGATGCATATGTGTTGGGTGTGAAAACCGAACTGTTCATTGATAGGCAGCCCTCGGGACAGTAAATGCTTGAGGCGGGTGAGGATGAGCCTTTCATACACCTTACCCAAAGCTTTGAGTCGCCTCAAGGCAGATAGGCTGATTAGTCAGTTGGAAGCTACGAAGGCTTGAGAATCCCTATGACTTCGGGTGCCTTCCTTTCGGGACTTTGCATATGGTCGCGTTGTAGATTATCACCAGTAAGTGTAAAATGGAAATGGGCAGTAGTTTGATCACCTTGTTGGTGATACCATCGTAGCCAGGGCCCTTATGTGCTCGCAGGTTTTTAGTTATAGAGTCAACTTTGCGCATGTAACTTGAGTAATGTAATGGTGAGGTGGTTCCTTAGTACGCTGATCGACCTCACTGTCAACCATTGCAAGGTGAGGGCGTCGATCTGTAGGGTGCTCGGAGATCATTGAAGCTCGAGATTGTCAGCCAGACATTCGACTTTCTCTTTATCTAAGAAGGGTTTGTTTGAACGCACTGAGGGAGGCTTGTTCGGGCGATGCCTTCTTTTAGGGATTTAGGAAGTCACCGAAAGGCGAGATGGAAAGGATCAATGGTGGAGAGTACGTTTTCCCACCGATCGTTCTTGTACTGGGCTATGCGGCATCGGACTTTACGCTGAAGGGTACGTAGCATCAGCCTGCTTACGGTGGGATATAAGCCGTGGGCAGGACTCGCCTCATTAGGTCCTTTATGTCGTTTGGCAGGGTCCACCAGTGGTCATCCACCGCGGGAACCTGCCTCGAGCAGTCCTCGGCGACAGCCTGGATGAAATTTGTGTTGAACTTAAAATTAATGCAATCTGAAAGTAAAGTTTAACTTACAATGAGGATCAATGAAAAGGGTAGTTTTGACTACGAATATGCAAATACAATATGGAAAATTTTAAATGTTTTTCTTGCCATATAATGACTGCATTTGCCTTGGCTATAAAATACAAATAAACATTACTCCCTTGCGCTCAATTACAAATACACACTTTGAAACTTATTTAATCGTTATAAGATTGAAAATTTTCATGTTATAATTAAGCCCAAGTACAGCCGTGGGTATAAGGTACACATGAACAAGGAACGTTATGAGCGGCTCCACATTGTCGCAGTGTACGCTGATTCGCAAATCATTTTTTCAGACATCTTAAAAATTTGTAAACATTTTAATGGACCTTATTAAATAACAGGAGTAGTTTGTAGTTGACCAATATGTATGTAATTTTACTAACTTCTTATCCGAAATTAAAATTCCAGTAGTTTGATATATTACGTTAACAACTATTTATTTTATTCTCGATAACATAATTTTGTAAGATTAGACTGTCTTATTTGAAGCGAAGCTGAGATAAGTATAATCATAAAAATAAACAAGTATAGAAAAATAAGTCATGGTTTGCTCCTACACAAAGTATTATTATTAAGGATCTTACTGGCACTAGTAAAATTATAGGGATATATACATAATTGCGATTTCCGCTTTTATGCATGGTGTAATAAACCGTTTATTAAAACTGTCAGTCCTTACAAATGAACCCTTGTTAAAATGGCTAATAATCTAATGGAATATGGTATAGCCTGTGTAACTTAATGCCGTATATTCAGAATATATAATTGACTGATGACGTGAAGCATCTGCTCGCTCATCCTTCGATGGACAGGTTAACAGTAATATTTATATATTATTATCTATATATTAGTTATAACCTAGGAAAGTTATCTATAAAAACTACTATAATATATTATTTTAAAAAAATTGAGTCAATTAAAGTTGGGCTAGGTTATAAATTTTTATTAGTTACGTTCGTGAAGCATCTCTCGCACATCCTTTCCTGGATAGGATAAAGGGAATATTTATGTATTATTATTTATATTTTAGTTATGAATCTAGCCATTCAGTAGGTTCATAATTGACCGTCCTTAATATAAAAAATATATTACTATTTAGTTTTTTCTGTGCTAAATTTGCTAATTTCTTTATATTATTAAATGGTCTTGGTCTAATATCTTCGAACTGAGTCTTTTCTTTTATGTATAGGTGTATTACGATAGATAGATTTATATTTATATTTGTTAAAAAAAATACAATTTTCCAATTTCGAATCACACTTTTAGATTAAAATAGTTTGAAGATAAAGAATTAAATTCAATTATACATATACGAAGTACATATACAAATTTATTTAATAAAATATTAACGTATTTATTTTGCAATAACATTTAACTCTGTACAGTCTTAAATAGAGTGTGCGTTATTTATGTATGGAATTTCACTAAAATTGCTTTTTCCATCCACTATTAACAATAATGTCAACAACATATACGGTACTTGAACTAATTCTAATACAAACATATGCGGCACCGTTTTATGACAGTTTAATTAAAATAAAGCGGCCTTTAATTCGCTGGCGAAAATTGGATGCTATAATGGAATTTAAACACAACTATAGTGAATGGATTTTTTATCAGTCACCATATTTTACTTGTAAAATAATTATAACAATTTGCAAAATTTCTCAGACAAGTTTTTGTTTTGCCGTTAACAATTATTATCTCATAAGTCCACTACTTTACCCTTTTAAAATTTTAATCGTTGAGTGTTTTTAACAGCTTTTAGACCATGATAAATGTTAAAAATTTAAAGTCCTATTTTAAACGTAACTTACATATGGATATGATGGATTGGTCCCAGGAACGTCCTTCCTTTTACAATATACCCAATGTATAATAACACCCACAATAGCAGATTAACAGCATATCAGTACCGTGTTTTATTCAGTGTGTGAAATAAGGAGTAAAACAAAACCCTCAGGAGTATCAGCGACTTGCTCCAGCAAGAATCGAAGTAGGTGGCCTAAAACCTTAACACCTGATGAACTGTGTGCTTCGTTGTCCTTCATACCTCAATAATAAATAAAATTAGAGATGGATTTTATCTAATACGTAAACTTGCTAACATTACAATAAGTGATTTCTAATGAAAAAATTATAGAATGTCTAGCTTGAGTAGATGTTAAAATATAATGCAAACAGGAAACAAGAAGAGCATAGCATAAGCTTTATAGTGTTCAATGTAATTACCAGCGTAACACTGCTAAGTTTTGTATATTAAGTGAAGGGACCTGGGGATATATTACATTATATATGGAATATCTCAAGCCTAAGAGGAGACAATGTATAATTTTTCAAGGGTGGATGTAAACGTCTTGGACCATATTTATCATTTACAATCAAGGGAATTTGTTAGTCACAATAGATTTTGTATTTCTACGCAAACAAAATACAACCGGTCACTTGTGTCAGTCAGCTATATTTAAAAAATACTACTGCCTGATCAATAAATTTTATATTTTGCCTGATAGTCTAATATCTTATATAGCTATAATTGAAATGATTTAAAATTTATACCCCTACATAAACTGCATCACATAATTATATATACAAATGTATAAACGTCTAATTACGTATTCTGATCTGCAGACTATCTATGTAATGTATCTATATAAATAATAAAAAAAATAAAAACCCGCTATTTAATATAGATTATATAAATTAATTAATGATTTTGAAATAAAACTGTGATAAATCGTTTGTTTATGGTGTGTACGCCGTTACTATTGTTATTTGACAATATTCGATCGGATTCTAATCTATATTTAATTATTTAATTACTTAATATTGAGATGTATATAAACGTTTTTGCCGTTTCTTTACGATTTTATAAATGGTTTAATGAACCGTATATTAAAACCGTCAGCCCCTACAAATTTTTATAACTGTTAAAATGACTAATTATCTAATGGGATATGACTTCCTTTTGTAACTATATAACTGTATATTCAGATTATATAATTGACTGATATCGTGAAGCATCTGCTCGCACATCCTTCGCTGGTAAGGTTAACGATAATATTTATGTATTATTATATATATATAGTTTTAGTTATGAGTTTTTAGTTAAGATTCTAACCCCCCTAATTAGGATCAAATTTGATCGTCCTTTTCATAAAAAATATTAATAGTTACGTTTAGTCGTTTCTGTGCTAAATTTGCTAATTTTTTTATATTATTAATTGGTCTTAATCAAATATCTTCTTAGAACTGAGTCATTGCTTTTATTTTTAACTGAATTATGATATATAGGATAATTATTTATAGTTAATTTTTCGCATTCTTTAATTTTAAACACATAGATAAGGTGTCTCCGCCGTAACTATTGCTTTTAAAATATATTCGATTGGATTCTACTCAATATAAAAAAAGTTAATAAACGTTTGATTTTATATAATATACGTTTTAGTTTAACAATGGTAAAGGCTGCTGCACTTTGATTCTAGCTCGAGATCTGGTGAATGTAGAAATCCCACTCACGACCAATCAGAAACATAAATAGGAGACCCTTATAACTGGAGACGAGGTACGTGAACTTAATAACTTACTATTAGGTGAACTGCGTGCTTTTTGAAATTTTAAAACAAACTTTCAATTGGTCACGTCCAAAGATCTCGATGTTCGAGACTTAAGTTTTCTTAATTCACTAAAATGTAATATCGATTGAAAAACAAAGCCGAAACTGAAACGGGAAAAAAAAAATGCTCTATGAATCCGAACAGCAATTAAAACTTGACTACTAGATGAGTCAGCTTGTCCGAGAAGTTAACACGTTAATAAATATTATATGTAGATATATATTGATGCCGTTTTGGACACATTGGGGAATACGCAGACCTAACCATACTAAACCATTGAAGCATTCAATTTTAGTCGTCACAAGTGATTACGTATGTTCTACTTAACTTGTAATCGAGGGTAGTTAACGTTTATGAACCGCACTTACCATCCGAAATATATGCTTTAGTAAAAAAAGGTAAACTGAAATTAAGTGTAAATATAACGGATAAGAATTATGCAGGGCCGACTGATAATTTAGCGTCTCGGTCAAAGCTCTTTTAGAGCTTATTTGGTACTCCTTATGTATACAGATGTGAGTGTGTGTGTTGGAGGCAGCCATTTACCATCTCTCCTATTCTATATAAATAAATAAAACACTTATTGTTATCACCTCTAGGATAAGAATTACAGTCAATATATAATAATACATTCATTTTTCATTTGAAATTAATAATAATGAACACATATTTAATTTTAATTAATTATATAAACAATTTACGTAACTTAAATACGCAATTTAATTTTGTTTAATGATCGGAGTAATAAATTTCGTTGTGATCAAAACTTTGCAATAATCATGATCATGATCGAATTACTAGATTTACATAATTTTAATAACATTTTTCTTGTCTTGTCTGTGTACTTACTAATTACAAGTACACATTTATTCTTATTATTATTGGCCCTAAGCTGGAATGGGGCTTTATACATTATAGGCATTAAGGATAATTTCCAAACCCGCTGATTATGAGGGCAATCTCACAATCCCATCTCAAATATCCCCCGCGTCCGAAGGCGACTGAGAGACGCCCTCAACGACCCTGACAACGCGACCACCAGGGCCCAAGCCCTGATCAACACACTACACTCCAACATTGCATCAACCTACCACCCCCACCGTCACAAACAACAAAATTATTTAACGATCCCGCCATATTTCAGGCCGGTTTTCACCAATTATTTCAGATAGGAGCGTCGATGGAGTTTCTTGCGCCACTTCTTCAGCGCTTCTACAGCGCCAACGCCTTCCGAAGTGGTGGTACAGATCGTTATAACTAACATTTATATTAATTAAGATAATTCGTCAGAAGCAACTAACCGAGCCGAGGTTCGACCCTCTCGGGCACCCTGTAGTTAGTCGTTCTCGCGCAATAGGGTCTCGGCTGAGTGCCCTAAGCACTCGGTCACTTTTCAACCCGGTGAAGCCATAAAAGCCCTCGGGCTAACAGTGGCCGTCAGCCCGAAAAAAAAGAAAAAAAAAATAGCTGTAATTTTCACTGTATAAGACTTGAGTTCTATAATTTGAATATAATACTCAAACTCATACTTAGCCTTATTAGAATCTTTTTCGTTACTGCCAATCTTGTCGCTCAAAGAAGTAAAAGATCTTGTGCCGTTGCTTTATGATATGATAATATGTAGATTCTTTTTCCGATACTGTTCTTTACTTATTATATCCATATAATTCCTTACCGGATATCAAGTAAATGCGGTAGAATTTATAATTTGAAAAGAGAAAAAAATAAAGAAAGTAATTTAAAATATAATTGAATTATGTATGATATATATATATATATGTATAAATATATATATATATATATATATATATATATATATATATATATATATATATAAAGTTGCCTTATCGTCTTCTGTTTATTAAAAGCGGCTAATAATCATAAAACGAAGAAATAAATAATTCTTGAATTTAATTTTAAATACAATAGAGAACTTACTCAAAAGTAAATAACCAATCCTTACCTAATTACTTTGTTTGAGAAATAGTATATGGCTACTACTAGACTGGCGCAAAGTTTAAAGACTGGTTTATCTATAAAATAAAACGTTCACTCGTTCATAAAGAAATGTTCATAAAATTTTAAAGACCTACTTTATACATTTCAAAGATCATTGAAGTAGAAATTAATATGATGAAATATTGAATTACCTCAATAAGTCAGAACTTTTGTTTAGTTTTAGTCCATTAAAATAAAATTACTTTTACGCTTCTAACATTGTAATGGTTGGATTCTGTTAAAATGAATTTATATATCATGCCTTCTACTGACTTGATCGCATAAAGCATGCTATGGTAAAAAGGGACCCATGACAGCCCAATGTGACACAATGAGGTAACTTCATAGATCGTAGCAACATAGGCCGTAGAATTAATAACAGTAATGAATTAAGCACAATCGTAAATGATGAAAACGATGATGAAAAAAAGAAGTGTTAGTAGTTTTCGACGATGATGAGATAATGAGAATACAATAAAATTTTCCCCTGAACCCGATAAAGATGCTAATTTCATAATATCATATAGCCGTATCCATCCAAAATCCTATGCATTTATAAATTAGATCCAACATAAAATAATCCATGGTTCCATGCTCTATAAAAGAATTTTAATATATTTTAATATTTTATCACACAAAATAATATAAAACAAATCAAGTAAATTAATATTGACTCTGGGACTACAATATTTAATCTTAACCATAAAATTCCGATTTAATATGCGTGTATACGTGGGCAGTATAAAATTAAAAGCTCGTCAATTTTGTTGGTTATTTTTGTAGAATTCTTTATAAAATAATCCGAAGGATTTGGTTTTTAAAATAATATACAAATTCCCTGGTTCCCAGCTCAGTTTTCGAATGGCAATTTTAATATTATTATTTATTAATTTAAAGAGGAATGTTGCAATTGTGAAAAAACCACAACAAATTTATAATATCTTTATAGGCAATTAAAATAAAGTAGATTATATATCAGCCATATATTAGTGATCGAAGATGAATACGAGATTAAGATAAGAAGAAAGAAGAACTTAACAGTGATAGAAAGCGAACTATGGACCAGGTTGACCTCGCCATCACGTAAGATGTTAATACTAGAGTAAGATACGTCTGCAACACATACAATACAAACAGACCCAAACACCTAATGAAAATTTGTTATCAAAGTATTTAGTATTGCAGCTCTGTAATTCATTTTCTGTGTTATACACAAATGGCTATATTGTAATTTATGTAAATTATTTTAAAATATTTATCCGCTGCCTATAATTACTTTATACAGTAATTTAGTGCATCTTTACCCTACGGTAGGTATCACATAAATTTAATTAGTTATGGTTTCATGAGAATAAAAAATCTCTTTGAGGATTCGCATAGAAAAGTTTTTTTAATACGTCAGAAGTAACCGACCGAGACGAGGAACAACTGACTCGAGGACCCTCTCGGGCGTCCTCGAGTCAGTTGAGTTGATAATCTTGGCAGTCTCGAAGTCCTAGCTGGTGTGACAGTTTCGTATCATATCGAGAGTATAGTCTTTATTTAAGTACAAAAGAACTATTTTCCAAGTATTTTGGGAAGGACATCCAATGTTTAAATCTTATCGTGTAGATAAATTTTTGTCTTACAAATATTTGATATCTCAAATTAACATATTTGATATTACAAATTAACCATATTAGAGATTCGTTTACAGTTTCGATTTTGTTTTTAATACACTTAATATACTTTAATATATATATTCACCACAGACTTACATAGTTCAATAATCTCTCAAATGGTACCCCCAAAGCTTCATCCTACACTACAATTGCTTTCAAAATACTACTTATACCCTTAAGTACGTAAGTAACAAATACGTAATCCAACTAAATGCCGAATGATTTATTAAATAATAAAATATCATATTTTCATTTAACTTTAAAAAGCTTTCTTTCTCCTGAAAGGCACTCTTTATATAGTACTTACCGATAACCTAACATATTTACATAATTTGTTTAATGCTCTGTAAGGATAAAATTATACGTAAAGGTAGATACTTGTAAAGATAAGTTTTTTAATAGCTATTTGGTCGTGTTCTCACATTAAGTGGGAAAATTACTAAAATGTTTTATTTAAATGGCTAATTTAAAATGTTATCCTCTGTGCGCTTCTCGCGAAATTTCCAGACACGCACAACTACTCTGTAGAATCAGCTATCACCAGCGGAGTTTCCGTACCGAAACGACTTGGGACCTTCAAGAAAAGAGCCTACACCTCCCTTAAAGTACGGTAACGCATTTGCGACACCTCCGGTGTTGCGGATGTTCATCGGCGGCGGTGATGACTTACCATCGGGTGGGCTGCATGCTCGTTTATAAACATATTCCAAAAACAAAAAGAATTTATCGATTTTTATTTATACTTAAAAAAAATATAATAACTTTTTCCATGAGACATAGATTGTTTTTTTAAAAGATATATTGCATTTAGAGAAAAATCCTCGTTTGTGAAACATTTCCCTTAATAGCTGCAGCGTGTTGGTCTGTGATAATGGTGCTGAATGAGCAAAGACGTTAGTTCTTGAAATATAACGTCATTTCATACAAGGCGGTGGAAGTTCTGAAAAAATAGACCTGATGTAGAACCTGAAGAAAAATCGCTGCATCACTAACCTACGAAACGTTTATGAATTTAGACCATTCACAACCTAAGAGTAGTCTTGTTTCTTTGTTGTGTCTTTGTTTGAGCCTCGGGTAACCTTTAAACTATACTAACTTAAGTCTAAAAGTAAAGAAAATTTTGAAGTTTTACTTTGTTAGTTCATTAGAGGAAGAATATGATAGAAAAATTTAAAACATTTTTAGAATAGTGGTATAATTAACCTCACAATATAATTATATTTGTGTTTTTTAATTGTGTTTAGTTTAAAACACAAGATGTTAATAAGTATAGATTATTGAAATTATTATGTTATTATTATATATTATACGGCCTAATGCTAAGAAAGCGTGGCTTTATTTGGTAACTAAAAAAACGTTTTGAAAGTATTTTGACAACTTGAATGCATCTACTAGTATGTCTTAAAGGTTAACTGTATTTGGTAACCATCACTGCTCGAATATTCCTTTTTTTTAGCTCAATTATTATTACCACTACAAAAATTAATACTCACGTACAGGCACTTGGAGTTAGCATGATACATATATAAATTTTTGTATTAACCAAGAACTTTAATTTAAATTATGGCATTAGAGGCGTCGAGATGCAGCTGCGGCTTGATGATTAGGTTGCATTTATTACCATACATAATTTTTGGTAAACATGTACGACAAATACAGTACTTCTATTATGCAAGGTATTTTTAATTAACTTTTTTTATATTTCAATATTTTATCAAATTTACTAACAACTTATCATAAGTAAAGTTAAAACTAATAATCATAATGAAAGGATACCTTCATTATTATTAGCTTTTAGTATTGCATTTAGAAAATATATTTTATAAAGTTATTTCATTCAAAAGCAATAATTCTTATTTTTGGGCATTATTTATTATAAGGTATTTTCTGTAGTTATCTGATTTTATTTAAAAGTATTTTAGTTTAGTTGAACTTTTCGACGATATTAGGTTTTAGGTTGACGCCATGAGAAAGTAACGTTACGTTACGTAGACTCGCGTTAATCTATGGACCGACGGCCGGAACATTTTGATGGATGAGGTTACTCACAAATAGCCCACTACCTCATAATAGCAAACTATAAATGACGCAGCAAACGTCTATTGACATTTAGTTCACTATAAAGGATCATTTAATTTTATACGTGTAGGGAATATGACGAAGAAACAATATTTAGTATCACAAGAAATCAATTGAAGTAAATTAATTAGAAATAGTAACATATATATTTATTAACTAATATTTATGATGAAACTTATAAATGGAACTGGCGTAGGTATAAGTTAAAGTGTATGTACAAAATTTTTAATGTGTGTGAACGAAAAAAAACCTTTATCGATACCTAATCTCGCAACTTAACCGCAGTAAAAGTAATAGTAATGTTATATAAAAATAGAAGAGGCGACCACCCATACAAACTTACGGAAAGTCTAAGAATGGGGAGCGTTTTGGACCGTGGTTTAATTTCCAGTTGGAGATTGACTCTATTTTAAAAAAATTAAATTACTTGAATAAAAAAAAATAATGAAATATGCATTATTCTAACCTACAGTCAATTGTCATTAGCATATATTTCTTTAGCATTTAAGCTATGCAAATTTAGTAATTTCTAAATCTACTGATCAAGTACTTTAAATTATTTTAAGTAAGACACAAAAAAAACTGCAAACAAAACAATATCTGTATTTAATCAAACAGATTAAATTAGTGTGTTAATAGTAAATCCCTCAATGTTAAACTTAAATTGTGTATGCTATCTCAATTTTAAACTAATTGTGGTGAATGATATCTTTTACTTAAATAAAGAATATAGAATATTTAATGAATGAACTGAACGAACACACGACCTTATAGTTTAACTGATGGTAAGTGATGGCGGCGCCACAAAATAACATTTATTCTAAAAAAAGATTTTAAGATTTTAAGATGCACAGTTGTCGATGGAATACCTCGTTACCTCTAATTCGGTCCCATTTCACGTTGGTATTATTTGATGGCATGATCCTACCCCGGTTGGGCGATTCATGAGACGGATAGAAAGAAGCTGCTGTGTCGTTACCAATGTAAAACATCTAATAATGCTCGGCGGGTTAAGCTAATTTTTAAATTAGAATTACTTTTTATTTAAGCAATAACAAAAAGGAACAGTTGTATAGTTACCGATTCTAAAAATTTTATATACTACTCTAACATAGGGTGCATCATATACTTTTACGTCAATACTATATTTTGTTATAAATTACATATATTTTTGTCATCATGATATTTGCGTAATTTTTAATTAATCTAAGTTTATATTGTTTTACTTGAATCACTTTCGAGCTCAGTCATCCATTAATTTGAGACAGCTTGTTGAAAGGAAAAACTTTTCAGAACTTTATGCTACCATAACCCAATAAACTTAAAATGTTGACTCACAGTAAAATTTGTTAAAAAAGTATTGACAGATATTCAAGCGATAAAATAAATGACGCGGGTAAAAAGAGTACAAAGTATTTAAAATATCACGTTCTAACTTGACGTTTACGCGCGTGTCTCGCCGTGTAACGTCTGCATAAAGGTTTACGCATAAAATAAAAATAACAGATTTACACTCGCGTGCACTAAAGATTGTACACTTTGTAAACTTTGAGCCTTATTTACTTGCAATAAGATGGAAAAGTTTTGTAACAACACACGTAATTGCACGCGACTGTACAATGTACACATTAACAAGGAACGTTATGGGCCGCTCCGCGCTGTCGCAATAAGCGATAAGTGCAAATTTAATTCTTCAGACAACTGTTGACATTTTGCTCACCTCCGACTCGGCTTTAATCATCTATACAAATATTTAAAATCGACTCGATTTATTGAATCTTTCGCGAAATAACAAGTTTACTTGCACACATTCCACCATGAAGATGACGTCCTCCTGGCCACGCGGTATCTTTCGGTTACAACCAGATGATATCAACTACGCGGAATAACTTGTAGTATAGTAAACATTCGTGTTAATACTGAGTCGTCTCTTCTCCATCCATATTCCAATGTAATGCATGTATAATAATACCAGAGGAAGGTTCAGATGCAGTATTAAAGACTTGGGACACATACACACACCCAGACCCGAAAACAATCAATTTGTGATGTAGTAAATATTATTCCTCGACTGGGAATTGAACCAGATACCTTTCGACGCAACAGCCACTCTCTATTACTCTAATCACTACAACCCATGTTCGTCAATTTCAACATATAGACTAATAACCTTCTCTAAGGAAGGAACAAGTATCATATTTTTTTCGTTACACTTGTTATTTAATATTAACTACCCATCAATATATGAACAAATACTATGTATCGATATTGCCTTTTCCACATTTGTTATATCCTGATGATGTCAACCGAATTATAATTCTCACTGGCACTTATTCGTTTGTAGCTTTGGTCGGCAGTTTAATGTTACTCATAAATCTGACTTTGATTGTTAGCATCACAAATTTAACTTTATTGATTCAAATAAGTAGAATATTGTAATAAATATAAAAAGGTCCTGATAGGTTTTTTTAAAGAGATAGAGTTACGCTGGTGCTAGTTTCTAGTTGAAACATGACTTGGTCTGTGCGGGGAAGGACCATGCACTCACATAATAAAATATAATATAGCGTCATCATCTGGTCGGACGATATCGTCAGGGCAGCGGGGCTGCAAAAGAAAAAAGGGAGGCCTATACCCAGCAGTGGGGAGATACGGGCTGCTTTGAATAATGGATTGATTGATTGATAGCGTCATATATGCTGCTGTTTTTTGTGGTGAATGAAACATGTCAATAAAATAATAATCAGGCCTCCAAAACATCAAAAACACATTTATATAACGTATACAGTACTATATAAAGACGTAGGTAAAACAAATTGACTCATTTAAAGCAATGGTGGTAGTTTTAGGCAAAAAAATTGACGTAAATTATTATATTATTTACGTCATTTATTTGTACACAGAATTGGTTGATAAATTTAGACCAGTGATCTAACATGAGCTTATATGTATTTTGACGGGGTAGTCTCTTCATTTTTATAAACGAAGTATAATTGGAAATAAAAATAAATACGATAGTATAAACTAATTGCTTTTTTTTAATTAAAAAGTAAATAAACGCATATCTTATATACATATTTATCGGTCCACCACATTATCTTTTCATTCTAAGGGTGCTATGCTACATTTCAAATATGATGAAAATCAATCGAACTAATGTCCTTCTGGTTGATTTAGATCAGGGCAAAAGCTTTCGGCAATTAAAAGATGAAATCAACTACGTGTAATATATAACAGCACTGTAAACAGCTGCTCCAAAATAGGAACTCACTTGTCAGTTGATTACATCCATCATACCGATGCATTAGCATCTTAAACAAGATCGGAGGAAGAATTAGATGCAGTCCATGGGCGGCGGTGATCACTTACCATCGGGTGGGCTGCATGCTCGTATTATAAAAAAAAAAGAAAAAATAACAGTTAAGCGAACTTTATCATTAGTGAAGCATAACAATATTGACTAAATCAATTATTTATTTTAAGTACTCAGCTATATCCTAGCCTCTAAAATACTTTGTAACTGACAAAAACAATATCTTAAATATTCACGTAAGTTTTGACGTACTTTAACTATAACAGCTTGGCTTACAGTTGGCAGTTACAGCAGCTTGGCAGTTTTTAATGCGGGGTTAATCCAAGCCACAGCTGGATACTAGCTGACATCAGGGTGAGCTGTTCTAAAAAGGAACACAGTATGAGAATACCAGCTTTACGCAATAGCATATAACTGCTATAATGAGTTTCCAGTTACCTATTTTCTTTATATATCTCTTAATATTCAGGCGTAACCTTAATTTTTCTTACAAGGTAGAGTCACACCAATTATGAACTAGATGCATCATATGTGGCCAAGCATCCACAGCCTAACGACCCTCCTCCCCGGTTCCTTATCTACTGTTTGAGGGCAGCTCGATTTACGAGCTTACGAAATACATACTTCATACCTTGGAGTGATAACGTTGGGCTAAAATGTACAAAAATCATACGTCGAGCTTATCTCGTCCTAACTTCCCTTTCCAGTCAGAAGGGGACGTTTGCTATAAAAAAGGAATAAGACTATCCGATATTGACATTCTGTGACACATCACCGCCATCGGAGTTAATATGTGAGATGTCGAAGTTGCCAACATCAACAGTTCACAAACAAATCTAAAAAGAATCAGCCCCCCCTCAAACTAAGTAATCCCCTCTGGCTTAATATGTGCTTAATAATGAATAATAATGAGATCTACGTGTGGTCCGTTGGAAAAATCAGCCCCAGAATTCAGCAATGCACTCAATCCTGAGGTTGGTTGCAATGACGTCACACCAGACATATCAACCAGCCCCTACTATCTCTAGATAAGCTAAATTCATGTATCATAAATAGGTCGGTCCATCTGATGAAAGAGAGTAACCTTAGGAAGACGTTTTTTTTTATCACATTAAAGTCACAAACGAGCACACTATTCTCTTGATGCTAAGTGCTATCTACATTCATCCTTGATAAGGAATCATAATGCAGATGCGTTGTCACCCTTGACGACTGAGATGGAATGCCTGATCACCAGTTATAAAAATATTCTGATCTCTACAAACACTACACGAAACACAGCAGCGTTATGCTATTTTACGTTAGTATTTTGTGACAGCGTGGTCCTACCCTGGTCGAGCTAACGTATTCATTCAGCATGCTAGAATCACTGCACTGCACTGCAGTGCAGCTCTACTACCGTATAATACTGCTATTGCTGGTAACGCATTCCATCTATGTCCCAAAGATTGATAACGCATCAACAGTACGATTTTTAATCGTTTATGAATGAAGGTATCATGGGCTGCAAGAGTCACATCTTCAAAAGAACCTCTATTAATATAAACTTGATATTGCGACCAATGAGAAATACTTCCTTAAACTTAGAGATAATTTTAAATTATATGAACTGTTAATTCATATAATTTAAAATGTTTTGAATTATTGATGAAATTTATTTCAACCATCAATAAAATAAAAAAAAAATTGATGATTGAAATAAACTAAGTTATTAGTCATTCACAGTTTATAATAATAGTACTATTATCAACTTATCATTAGAAATAAATGTTATTATCAACAAGCCCTTAAAACGACTGGAAATAACCGCTCTTATATACATTCAAAAATATTCTTCGTTCATGTAAATAAAATATATAGTATGAACGAAGCCATATTGGTACGAACGTTTTACAAAGATTTATAGAAGAAAAATTCCTGTATATAAATTTATTTGTTAACCCAGAACAAAAAGCCACAGCGTGAATCTACCACTGTCAAATCGTTCTGATTTCGTAAATAGAGTAAATAAATGAACATATCTCTCGACTGACATTTATTTTTGTATTGACATTTTATGAAAAAGAAAATCACTATCAAATAATACATAACGCTTTTTAATAGTACATTTTGTGCGATGAAATTATAATTAATATATCAAACATTTATTCGGAGGATATGATAAATTGTACATAAAAATATCTAATTTCACGTCACACAGCAATATTGTTGTTTAAATTTTAACGTGTTAGGAGCGGGAAAGTACTCTAAGTAACTCACAAAAAGTTAAACGAGTTGGGCGGCGCCAATTGTTAAAAGTAGAATAATATTTACGAGTATATTCAATATATAGAAACTCTATATATATATATATATATATATACATTGAGAGTAACAAATGAGCACACCGTTCACTTGCCATCGAGTGACACACACATCTACATTCATTCTTGACAAGTAATCATATTGCAGATGAGTTGTTACCCTTAACATGGAATGCCGACGAGGCAGTACTGAAAAATCTCCGGAGAGACCAGTACTGAAATATCTCCGGATCCCTCACTCAACAGACATACAACAGCATCATGCTGCTATTTTACACTGGTATTCTGTGAGGGCGTGGTTCTACCCCGGTTGAGTTGACTCATTATTTCTGAAGCTAGAAAATAATTGCAATGTAGCTCTACCACTGTGATATAAAACTAAAAATAAAATATTATTACTTTTATATTTATAGCGCCTAAATAATGATTTATTCAATAATCCACAATAATTTAAATATTAACTAAAATAATTTACATAATTCTTTTTTTTATCATTGATATGTATATTTATTCAAAACCTTATCCATGCTTGACTCTGATAAATCTACCATTTGAAAGCAATCGATAAGAAAGCAACACGTTGAAAAGGCTCAGTAATCAATGTCTAACGGCGGGAGCTTTTAGATGTACTCGTAACTCAAAAATAGCCCACAACATAATAATTAATGATTAATGACGTACAAAGCATTTTACGACATTCAGTCTACTACAGAGCATTTATTTTATTTCACAACTAACAACTAAATCAAAATATAAACTCTACTTAACTATTTCTATTAAAAAAGTATTTAAATTATATTGTCCTTATATTTATAGTAAAATTAAATTATAAAATGGATGGAAGAATTAGTTTCAAGTCATAATTCACAGGGTACAGTTTTAAAATAATTAGTAAGATTTCTGCACCCAAAACTGTTAAAAAAAATAAGAAATTTGCGATATTAAAATTTATAAATATAATATTGTCTGTATATTCCCTCGTGGTACTAATTAAACTCAAACTAACAAAATTATTTTCTGATTTTACTACGGTATTACCAACAATAGAAGCAGCTAGAACTGAACGTTGTTTTTTTTTCTCGTAATGTAACGTTACTTCGTATGCTTAAAACTATATCTGATAAAGAAAAGAATAGACCTACTACAATCGTAGCTGGATTACAGTTATAAGATGTAGATGAGTGGGTCCTATAAATATCTTCATTCATTTTCAAACAAAAAATGCACATTCGTTCTCCAGAGAACGGAATTTATGATATTTGTCCTTCCCTGTCCGACCAGGGTCGACCCGATGCATTTATAGCGCATCTTGGAAGAAACTGAAGCATTTTATATAGATAATATTAGGAGACTAACAGACACTCTGTTCACCTAATGGTATATACACCAAAAATATTCAAGATTACATCACTCATAAAGACTGTGATGATATCCCTCGTAACTATGCCCTTGACCGACGTTATAATGTAAGTGACGTTATAGGTACAGGCCTACAATAGAAAAAGAACTCAACTATTCATAAAAATAAGATGTGATAAGATTGCATCTGACAGCGCACTTTTCACAAAACAATTCAATATCCATGCCATTTTATTATAACAACCTCATCAAATTGAGCCCTAACATTGACTGTACAGGCTTGTAAATTTTATGATCCGTTCTTCTCTCCCTCTATAGCGTATGAAAGTAATGTTTGTTTTTTAAATCTCCACTTGGGGCCAACTGAAAATCAGTGGTGCAATCTCACGGCTTAAGCTGAATTGCTTCTCTATTCCGTCGCTACAACATAACTCAGAGATTCGGTTACGGGTGAACTTTATAAGTGACTGTATTTTTTTTATCACTAATACTATATAACCATAAATAAATAATAATAAATAGTTTCTATATAACATAAATGTTACTAAATATTCTGTATTGTATAAATGTCGAAAAAAGGAATGAAAAATTTCAAATTTTGGAGTAAAAAACAATAAATTACCAAATTCTACCACTTTTGATAACAAATATGAAAAAAAGTATAGAGATGTATTAAATAAAAGAGATCACAACGGTTTTAGAATTTACATTTTGTCAATAAAAATGTCAATACATTTTTATTTATTTATTTTAGGAAACAGCAGCATATGTCCATACATATGATAATAAAATTTGTAATACAAATTATGTCTGTGTATCTCACGAAAGCTTCATTTAGGTTTAATTCAGTTTGTAGTTTGTGGTCAGATAAATTTAGTATATAAAAATTCTACATTATCTATATACTTCGAGTATTGTGGCGTTCAAATGCAGCACGCATATTCTAAAACACTTCTTACGTAACCATAATAAATATGATCTGTTATGTATTTAATATGGCATAAGAGTTTTGAGTCCAAGAATACTCTCAGGTCTCGAACCAGATCAAACTTATTTATGAAGACATTTTATTGTGCATGTAAAAAGTATGGCATTTAATTTTCTCGTAAGCTCATGTTGATATGGTAGTAAATTCTCGAGGTATATTTTCCCCTTTATCCCGTAAACCAAGCGATACTCAATAAATTCAGGTCAGGGTAAGAAGGTTTAAGAAAAAAATTGCCACGTTTTATCCATTATTTTTAACATTGAACGAGAATCATTAAAATTATTTCTTTTTATGAAACTCGAGATTGTTAAATAAGCCCATAGTTCATATGATGGTAAGTATTGTTTGCTTCCCATTAACGCCTACATCTTTCAGCAAAGATTCAAGATTCTGATTGAGATGACTTGCATCTTTACAGGTGCACTGGATCTCGATCCAAGCTCTATACTCACCATACGAAACACGTTAGCTTTATGCTGCTATTTTACGATATCCTTATAAGGGCGTGGTCAAGCTTCAACGTTATTTTTTATATAATATTAGGATTAATATCTCTACTCAAATGTTCATCAGCGTTTGCCATCGGGTGTGCTGCTTGCTCGTTTGCCACCTTTTCCATAAAAAAAGCATAAATTGTTTCCAATTGTTTGTCAAGAAAGCATCTTAAAACAAAACAACAAAATAAGATACAGTGACTAATTAAAACCACCATTTATTAGGTATATTCACATAAATTTTGCCTATAAGTTATATTTGTTTCTTCTTCCAATAAAGTAACAATACCAACATTGTAAGAGAAATATATTTAAGGAAAATCTTAAAAGCTTATTTTATAATTTGCCATATCATAAACAATTATATAATCATATAATCATTTTTGTTATCAATGTTGTCAAAATTGTCAATTTATATTTATTTCTATTCTGTAGTATATTGCCGCATCACGTGTCATTATTTACCCCTACATTACACGTTAATCGTAATCTAAACGATTAATCTAACTCAGACCAATCATACGACGCCCACGATATACCGTGTACTATTTATTATTGGAAACGTTATAAATTATTGGTACAGTGTTAATAGTATGAGATGTAAGTCCATATCAAACACGAAAATAGAATTGGTCAATATGAAATAGAGATGTAAAACAAATATAACTTTCAATGTGACCACCTCTTTACCTCGATTTCGTGATGGAATCTGTTTTCGTTGTAAAATCATAGAAAAATCTCAACATCCATCTAGAGTTCAATGGTATTCTTACCGACTTCTTGTATCATTCGTTCGCTACAAATAACAAAAACGTTATAAATATATTTTTCTTAATTCATCATCTGTTTTTATCAATTCATATTCAACTTAATTAATTATAAGGAATATTTCCTTAGATTTTAGGTTAAGCTATAAATTTACACGTTTTATTTGATGAATCAGATTTGTTAGTAGGTCACAATTCTGCTTATGTAAGAGCTCAGCCGTTACTGCCCATTTATTCAGTTTATTACCCACCCATTAGATTTTTATGCACAAAAGTGCTAATTGAGTATGCTTTTTCTAATCTTAGTTTCAATAATGCAATCAATTACTGCGATTTTAAGTAGTCAAGTAAAAGTAATATAACAGCTTATATATGTATATATGTGACAAAAGAAATTTAATATAATAATTGTAACTAAAACAGTCTACATGTAAGAGATAAGATGAAAGTAAACTAATAACACATTAAGTTATTTACATCATTATTATGCATTAATTGTCATATTATAGTATATTACATATTTATAGTGGTGGTCACATAATTAAAGACACCTTCTATTTGACTACATAAAACTTTATGTTATAGTATAAAGTAATTAGGTTATATATTATTATTACTATTATTGAAGATAATATAGAAGTATTATTTCTACTAATTTCTATTAATTACTATTATAATTACGATATTAATAATAATTTATATTAATGATCATTACAATAATTCCATATCAGTAGATTAAAGATACTAAAGGCTTGTATTTAGCTGAGTACCTTATTGATTTATTAAGAAATACATAGTACTATATACGCATATATAATAGTATTTTTAAATAAATCACAATTTTTTGATGTGTTTACTGCTGGCCACCTAATTAAAGACAGTCTAATGTATCTTGTTCTTATTTTAAAATTAAAAAACCAGTCCTCTTATTTTTCCATTTTCCCGAGTATTTTCAAGAAACGCACCTAAAGCAAAAACCAGCTCGTTATCTCAATATTAATATCATTTTGATCATTTTCAACGATCATTCTGAATTTCACCAAACACAAAAGTTGTGATTCTAGAGGAATCAAGGAATTTTATTCAGAATTTTTATGACAAAAGTTGGTCATATTAGAAAATTGCGAATAACTTGTTTGAAGATATGATAATTGATGCTTTAAAGCATTTCAGGATATTTAACATAACAGCACGATGTGAACACTAAGTAAAATTATATTGTTACCCAAAAAAACAATCGCTCAAAGGATCAGAGTTTATTCGTTTTGAAGTATTTGGTGCTGTTGGGTACCACTTTTAAAGAAAGCAAATATTAAAGCTAGATTAGAGTTTGCAAAAAAATATGAATATTTGTTTGAACGTGAGTGAAGAAATTTACTATTTACGGATGAAACAAAATATAATATGATTAATTCTGGTGTAAAACAATATGTGGGATGTCCTCCGAATTATCAAATAGATCCAAAATATACGGAAAAAACAGTCATATATAGAGAAGGGAATATTAAAGTTGGGGCTATTTTTCCAAACATGATTCATGTGAGGCAAATTGTAGGCAATATAGATAAATTCCAGTAGAAGAATTTCTTATACGTTTGTTATCCTATGCAGAGAAAAGTTTGCTGGTAGTTTAAACTTTCCAACAAAATGATGATCCAAAACACAGCAAGTGGTTAAAGACTTTCTATGCATCCAATCAGTAGAGGTCGTAGATTGGCCTGCAAACAGTCCTGTCATCAACCCTATTAAAAAATTTTGCACTACCATGTGAAGAAAATGGTGGCCACATAGTGTACACTAACGTTCATCAACTTAATATGTCTTTTAAGGGAACATGGAAGCAAATTCAAATATCAATTTGCAACAAATTATTCTCTTCAATGCCACAGCTATGTCGGGTTATTATTACTGCTATTGATATGCGACAAAATGTTGATAACCACACATAATGTCTTTAAAAAATGTCTACAATTAATTATAATAAACTTCATTTTAGTATTCATTAAATTTAATCATAGTTACTTAGTATGTCTTTAGTTAGTTGGCCATTCCTTTGTTCAATTCGTACAGCTTGTAATGTAGTTAAACCGAATTAAAATGTAGGACTTCACAACTTTAATGAAAATATTTCTAATATCCCTTGAGTGTCTTTAATTATATGATCACCACTTTATATGCATTTATCATATTAATTTCGATCACAATTCGACACAAGTTACTATTATTAGGTTTACTATTATATTCAATTATCATCGCCATCTGTACTAAATGTATTAATAGCTCAGTGTAGAGACATTGATAATAAATATTCAGCTGCCCCTTCACTGATTTAAAAAAATATAAGATGTAGTCTAAGCTGCTAATTAACAATAATTTATATTGAACAAATATTTACATTGACTGGAAACCGAGCGTAGGACCCAAAATTCGTTCGCAATCAGTTGTGACTGAGTTACACTATCTCTTAACTTCAAAATAGTATTAATGATTAAATATATCATTGTATAGAATCCATTAACTTCTCCAAAGCGAGTGATACGGTTATATGATCAACTGAAGATGTACTGGGCATACCTATTAGTAGATTCTTAGATTTAAGGTTGTGTGGTTCCTGTCCTACTCATTATATATAATTACAGTTTCAGGTACTAAATAAACTAAAGATGCTGAATAAAGTGGCCTTGGTAGAACCTGCCAACATACGTAATTAGTACAAGTTTTTACAACTACAATTAAGTTTTAGAACACGATCAGTAAACTGTTACTGGTCGCTGAATTGCCTAACTAAAGTAATTTAATTCCAAGAATTTAAATAAAATTAATATGAGAGTATAGCTTGTTATGGGTTCTTCGTCTGGAATAAAAGTACTTATTATGGGACAAGTTGTATGTATTGAACTTGTCCTATAATATTTTATTTCGTGGGTATTAAAACTGAATCTATCTTTAATTTAATTATAATAATCCAGTATATTTTGAAGAGCGCCAATAGTGTTTTATTGTGGAACTCTGCCTTAGCTATGTCATGTATAAAGTACATCATATCTCCACCTCCAACCACTTGAAAATTCCACTTCCATAAAATAGTTATGATAAAATAATGTTTCTTAAATATATTCGCACAAACATAATTTTATGTAGGGTTGGAGCTCGACATCCGAGTATTTCAAAGTATAACGCTAACCGTTGGCACCACGGTGTAAAAAAATGTTAGATTTAAAAAGACACTTACATTATATGCTAGTATTTTAAATGAGCGTGATTCTTCCATTGTCAAGTCCGACTGATTTCTTCGTTATTCATTACTGTTACCGCGTGGTTATTTAAAATATAATTATTAAAATATGTCATTATCGATTAGTTATTTCAAGTTTATTCCAAGTATGACGGAAGGTATATTGAATTTTGGAATATTTTCCTATTTTCAATTAACTAACTTGTCAACCAAAGAGTATCAGAAACTTTATAGAATTCATTTATTTTCGTTAATGTTCTTACATCATTTCAAATCACTAAACGAGGGCAAATAACGAGTTCCATCAGTATTAAATCCCTTCGGTAGTCTTCAAAGCAAACTTTCGTTCTAAATTGATGTAAAATGAGTTTTTGGAATTCGCCTTGAATTGCCTAAAAGACAATTTATTTAATAGATTAAGTTTCAGCACTTAAATTAAAAAATAGGGTTATATTATATATCGATTATTGTTCGATTCAATTTCATTTTATGTAAAAGAATGATGAAAATATTCACATGCCATGAAACGCTACCTGGATGTCAAAACTTTGAAACGACCTAAGGCTAAAGTAGTAGGTAATAAAATGATATCGTGAAATGCTACGATATCACGTTATTTGAGGATTAAAAAATATATAAGGAATATTTACAGTATTTTAATAATTTACTCAAGAATGATATAAACTTACTATATATTTTTTAAGTAATGAGATTCAAAATTAGGGAATCTTGGCCGCCAATGTCTCAAAACAGTAAAACATTCGGTACGGTGCTTACTCGTTTGCCACCTATTCTATGAAAAAAAACATTGATACAGAATGTATCTCGATAATGTCAATACTGGAAACAATATCTTTATAAAATGGCCAATTTGTAGATAGTTGGATGGTGTCAGTAGCCATTACCTGCCTCGTGCAAAGTTTGAAACGATTTTACATTACTCGTTACGTAATATCCCATTTCCTTTGCATTCATACGCAGTGAACAAGATTATGTTAACGCATACAATCTCTTTGTATTATTTTTTAAACTATAATTTTATACGTACATATGAGTAACTGTACGTAATATAATTTTCTTTTCTTATAAAGTATATTATTTAAATCTAATTTATTTAAACGCGTGTAATCAAGTATAGATATTTCCTTTATATCTGAAGCTAAATAAAAACAACTACAGTTTAGGGTACGGTCTGCGAAACTTAACATAACATTTGATTTGATTTGATTGATTTGAATGATTTGATTGATTGTTCCGAACCTGCCAATTGACTATTGTCGTGAACTAGCTCTTAAGACTTTAAGCTTAGCTTAGCTTTAAGCTTTATCTTTTAACTATAAGTTGTTAACCGGACTGTGTTACGTTATTAGAACTAGCTAGCTAGCGTTCTTTCTAATAATAATATAATAAATTGCAGACTGAGAATAGATTTTATATGAAATCAAAAACTTGCTTGATTATATTAATAAAACCTCACGAAAACAAAAAACGTATGAGTTTTTTTACGACGATAATAGAATAAAATGAAATACGATTTTTACATTCAAGCCTCAGCAATTACAGCAGATACTAATCACTCCTTCATAATATAAATATTCCATCAAACTAATGAATAATCTGTCACTAAGAAATCTTATGAAAATCCTTTTTGACCCAAGGTACCTTAGTGATCGGGTGCTCATTAACCTTCAAAGACCGCGGGCAAGAAGTCCCCGACGCATAATACAATTTCTAAATACAACATTATTTTAAAGATTTGTTTATTTTACTAAACATACAATGACATCATTTTAAGATTTACGAGTATATAGCCATTTTAACCGGACGTATCAAATCACCGTGCGATGATCAGATTCGTGTCATTAACAAAATAAAAATATTTCATTGCATACAAATATGCTCAGAAAACGCAGTCTAAAAATATTTCTAAAGTTTCAAAGGCATGTAAAATGTATATTTTAATAATTTAACCATGTAAAGTTTTTTAACCCGTCTCCATGTTTTTCCTAAGAAGAAAATCGCATATTTTGATTCAATTTTTACTTGTCTATTACAATTTCTTTATAAAATACACTATTGCTATCTCCTATTTTAAAATTTGTAATACAATGTCACTAAAATATAACAAAAGATTTTTACGTTTAATGAGGGTTTTGAAGCTGATGTTTGCGGTAAGATCGCATGAGTAAAACTTTTATCACTTACAGCAGTATTTTATCGCATGGGTTAATAGTTGTTTTGTTTGTATTAAAAAGTAGTAAGAAAATCTAAAAAATTCTCATACTACATGTATTCCATTGAGTGGTATAAAGAAGGATTATCACATGATGATCCATATATGATCCAATCAAACGACTTAACAAGCAAAGAGTCCGATTTCAGAACAAGATAAAGATTTTATGATTATATAAAGTATATAAAAAGGATTTAAATATCAGCTCAATGGAATAAAAAAATAAAGAGGTCTTTTAATTGGTAATAATAAAACAAAAAATAAAATTATTTCTAAGAATAACTTTTGATTTATGGTCAAATCGTGTTGACGGCATTCCAAAAACTTTTTGCGAAAATTATTGAAGACTATTGTAAGTAATTGTCTAATCTATATATATTTCGTCAATGTTTCAATGTCTAAGTATTTACGAGGTAAATCACAGACGTAATATCAACTTTTCAGGAAACGGAAGGAAACTCATGCAGTAGTTTCGGACCAAATAAATTGCGTATCATGTCTATAAAGTGCTGTAGCTCAAAATATTTTCACCGTTTTCCGGGCTCTTATTTGTCTTAACTTGTAGCATTGCGCAATAAATAAATTATACTGATAAATCTCATAAATCGTAAATCAAGATGTACGAAAAGAGCAACAAATTATACGACAATATTGAAAGATTCTGGAAACAGATAACATCGAATAATGGAAAGTCGGAACAAAACATTAATAAAACCTTTCTGATAGTCAACGTTGAGATTGTTTAAAGATATGGAAAACATTTTAATTGTATTAGCTATTGCCCGTGTCTTCGCTCGTGTTATATAAAGTTTTTTTCAGTGTACCGATCATGAACACAACACAATTGAGCACTATTTTTGGACACTGCTGTATATAAGTGATTTTAATTTGCATTGGATATTTGGTCATTAAAATACCCTTTCAGAGCTCCAGTTGTATTTTAGTTCATGGTGGTAGAAGCCACACTGTAGTTAGTTTCCATGTGTAACACAACAACCTAAATACGAATACCACAGTGTACCACCAAGACATTCCTTTGTCAATCCTAATTTTCAAAAATCCCCAATTTACTTTAAACCTAATAAAAACAAACATAAATTAAAAAAATTGAGTCTTAAGCTTTGTATATATATTTTTTTATTATGACTATATTTGTGCTTATTTTCCTTTTATTTATTTTTTATTACATACAGTAACAAACGAGCACAAAATTTACCTGATGGTAAGTGACTCCTGCTGCCCATGACATTACATTCATCCTCGACAAGGAATCATAATGCAGATCCGTTGTCACTTGAGGACTGAGATGGAACGCCTCGTCACCAGTAATAAAGGTCTCCAGATCCTTACACTCACTCACCAGACCAAACAAAGCAGCATTATGCTGCTATTTCAACCTGACCCATTCATTCTGCAGTTAAAAACAAACTGCAGCAAACCATCATTCGCTAATAAACTTGTTGAGACGTATGTTAAAGAGAATTGGGTATAATATATGATTGATTAGTAAAATCAATTAATTTCAAAATAAATTTAGTATATCTTTTATATTGCATCAAATACAATAAATAGACGTTATTTCTAGTTCCAAAACAATATGTGATAGTAGATTTTAATGTACTAACTAAAGTAGTCGATGTATTTTTTCTTTTTATACAACAATTTACTGTAGATTTCCAGTACCCGTGCTTAATGTTAATCTGTTAGGAAACACTCATAACCATCAGCGGACAGACGGTAAGCCGTGATAATGGTGATCAAAAAGCGGTCACCAATCCACAGAGATTTTTTTCGACAATTTTAATGACTGTCAACTGACTCTCTGTCTGTTTATACATATCTGAATTCCGTGACTCAAGTAATTTATTTTCTATTAATAGTCCTTGTCCGAATCTTTTCTTGGTTACCAACCGTGGTATAAGTCCGAAGAACTTGTTTTGATATTGTATAGGAAATATATTAAGATATAATTATTAAGAGTTTTAAATTAAGGTCTTTGAGCAAAAAATATCAATGGTTACTCCAATTAGTAAGTTATTAATTTCTAACTAACTTTACATAAATTATTTATTTAAGGCAATGTTACAATAACCATTACAAGACTGTACTAATGCGATGGTGTAGAAATGATTTTTGATAATTAACATTTTATAACTAGCACTATAAAAATACAAAATAAAAACACTGTAAATTCTAAAACAATAAATAATAAAACAAATTGAGTGAGAGTCTGGTTATCCCTTAAGCTGCAATTAAAAATTTTGAGCCTCATTAAGTGACGCCTTGTTCTACATGTTAATCCTTAAGTATAGCTTAAGTATAAAAGCAACATGCTCTTATATATTAAATCGATCCAATGAAAATACAGGAGAATGATTAGTATGACAATCAGATGCAAGCTCTATCTTACTACTTTATGTATTAATAATTAATATTCCTTTACAAAAAAAAATACTGAGTATAGATTATACAAGATAGTTCCTTACGGTCATAACCTTATCAATATATTTTATATATATATTTAAATTATATAGGTAAATAAAAATACTAGTGATATTTTTGTCAATAATAATACTAGAATATTTACTAGAAAATATTACCAGTGTCCTTCGAAATAAGATGAAATAGAAACTGCTCATTGCTAAACTAGAAATCTGCACTGAAGGTTAATTCATCTAAATATGATATCTGTAAATGGAAACGTTGATAAATGATCTTGGTTTAAATTATCTCAGAGAAATAACAGCAAATGATGTGACGTCATCTCTTTACACGTTGGCTATTATTATAACTTCATCGGTGTAAAAGTTAAATTTAAGTGACGATAGGCTAAAAGTATTTGAGTGTGTTAGATAGACACATTGGTATGAGCTACGTGTATCGCATTTAATTGATTATATGAGATATGTGTAATTAGCTGAGTTAATTAATTATTTGCTTCTATGCTTCAACACGAACACAACAAATAATTCACCCCAAACGTGAAAATGGATAGTGACTTACAAAATATTAAGTATTTACGTATTTGGCGGAATTGTACTCGTATTTACTTACAGTCAACTGAAAATGGTCTGTACTTCGACATAATTTAAAATAATTTACTCTTCTAATTGATGTGAAGCAAAATAAAACAGCGATTGTGTCAAATATAAAACCCATTAAATCTGACTTTGAGACTACGTGTATACAATATTCAATTTTGAAGGTAAAGTTCCGAGTTTATGTGTGCGGGCCAGCGCAAAATTAAAAGCTTGACATTTTTCATGAAACTTTATTGTCTTTTTGTAATAAAATAATTTAAATAGGATTTGTTTGCTTTTGGATGTAAAAATCACGTCCCTTAGACAAAGCTTATAATTTCAAAAGCTTTCCTACAAATCATACACTATAAAAGTTTAAATTGAACTTCATGTGAAGAATTTAATGTTTCTTAATTTTTAATAATATTAATTTAATTGAAGCGTCTATAGCCTAATGGTTTAAGGTACGGTCTGCGAAACTTAAGGTCGTAGGTTCAAATCCACCATTGGACTATTTTCATGAACCATCTACTAACACAAGCATTTTCAGCTTAGTTGGAGCGGTTAACCAGAATATTAGTAATGTTAAAAACATAACTGATATTCTTAAAAAAAATTAGGTAAAAAATTAGGTACAAATTTTAAGAGCTCGGCGTGCCAGATCGACTCGTACAAATCATACTCGACTTTCTCCACAATCGCACGTTTCGGTGCCGCCTCGAGGGAAAAGAGAGGGCGTTCCGAGGTTCGCCTCATTTGTGCCAGAGTTCCACAAGGTTCCGTCCTAGGTCCCATTTTATACACACTCTACACCAACAACATACCGCGCACACGCAGTGTAGAACTGGCCTTTTTCGCCGATGGCACCGGCCTCTTCGTGTCTGGATTCAAACCAGATGCTATTTGTAAACGCCTCCAATCTGTAGCCATCACCTTAGGGAAATGGTTTCCGAAATGGAGGCTCGAGGTTTACCCCTCAAAAAGTCAGCCATGTACTTTTCTCGGCACAACAAAACGTCGCATATCCCAACGTTAGAGCTATTTGATCTTCTAATCCCCTGGGAAAAGACATTCAAATACTAAGGCATTACTTTAGAAGACTCATCTTTGGTCCGCATATCAACCACGTACGCAATCGAGCAGTGTTCGTCGTACGGGTGCAAACGACCTAGCGTTTGCACCCGTTACTCAATAAAATAGCCAAATGTCCCTGCGTAATATAATTAGACTATACAAAGCGTGCATTCAACCAATGACATACGCAAGCCCCGTCTTTGCGCATGAACCCACGCGTCGCCGACCTATAGTAATACAAAATCGTTGCATGCGCAAGGCCACCGGTGCTCCATGGTTCTTACGTAATGACAATCTACACATAGATCTTGAGCTGCCGACCATAGCTCAGAACCTGAAGCAGGCTTCTCGCCTATATTTCGACTCTGCCGTCACACACCCAAACTCCTTGATTGTAAGTGCCGCCACTTACAATACCATCGCGAATCATAGATTTACTCGCGTCCGAAGGAGACCAGGGCACGCCCTCGACGACCCTGACGATGCGGTCACCAGGGCCCAAGCCCTTCATAAATTACTACATACGTTGCACCCTCATATCTCCCCCGCCAAGGGCGAGGGCGTCGCGAACAAGGTTATTCGCGATACCGCCATGTCACACATGGCCGGTTCTCTCCAGTCAATACAGATAGAAGGGTTGCTGGAGTTTCTTGCGCCACTTCTTCTCCAGCGTCCACGCATTCCGAAGTGGTGGTACAGATAACCAATAATATCAATTGATATTAATGTAGATAATTCTTAGTCGAGTCAGACGCTTCGCGGAACAGGGTAACGGTCCAAGCCGAGACTCCCTCTTGGGAGCCCTTGTGCAGGTTACCCACTAATAGAGGTCTCGATAGAGGTCACCTCCCGGTGAAACTGTAAAATCCCTCTAAAAATTAAAAATAATGGAGTATTAGAATAATTAAATACAAATATATATAATTTCAATTTCATCAAAACAGCTGGCTAATTCTGAATTAAAATATTAGGGACAAAGGTATAAAACCGGAATTCATTTATTTCATGTTAATATATTAGCTGGTCTTGACGTAAGAAAATTAAATTATGAATGTAAATTATTATAACGAAAGGAAACAAACATCGCTTTATGACATGTTTATGGAAGTAAAAGCATTTGTAATTTACGCGGTCGAGTTAACAAAAATATGAATTTATTTTTTCAAATTTCTTCTACCAGTGACTGATCATAACCCACATTTTGACAGTTAAAAAATATATTTTTTTATTTATACATGCGAATAACTGGAAACTAAAATATATTTATCCTAGTAAATAAGCATTTCTGTCATTTTTTATAATGAAGGAACATGATTCGTTAAGGTTATAGCTTTTGTACTGTTGGATTTTTTTATATCTTAAGTATATCTAGTTAATGTATTCTAAAAAGTACACCCACATCCAACTGAAAATAAAATAAGCAAAAAGTAAACCAGCAAGCGTTTTCATGTAGTCCCAAGTGTAGCAAGTAAGATCGTATCGGCTCGTTCATATTATTTTATTGCAGATTTTTCTTATTTTAATGTCACAAATGTCATCGAAATATTTTTTTATTTATATATTTCGTTCGGTTTCGTCAAGATTCTATTCTTCACCGCCGATCAGATAGTTAATCAGCACTTTAAATTGTTATTAATAGTTTAATCAGACCGATTAATCGAACTTGGTTTGTTAAAATCAAACTCCTACACTGAGTTACCATGGCTACAAGCATCTAATACTCTTATTTATACATCGAGTTTACGGCAAGTACTCGCAGTTAAATAGATAACTATCTCTCTCTATCTCTTTTCTCTTTCTTTTAAAAATGAACAATTTTAAATGACAAAGAGCGATTTATCTAGATGGTGAGACCACACCTACAACCACAATGAGGCGTCGTCACTATTAGAACTTAGACGAAATGCCTCGACCACAGTAACAATGTCATCGCTTTCTTTAACTCGTCAGATCAAATATAGCTCTTATTACACGGAACTATTATGTTAAAGCTTGGTTCCAGTCCAGCAATGATGCTGCAGGTAATTTATATACACGATAACAATACGAGGCAGTACACCATAGGAATGATATACAGCGAAGAATTGTGATAATTGTATTGCAGGCCGATTTCATGTACATCGATTTCACGACGTAATAATTATAAATTACTAAATCTTAACAAATTTAATTACGAAATTCAACCTTCTGTTATATAAAGTCAATATTTTAATATTCTTAACAAGTTCTAATAAATAGGTTACCTTAAATAAACACTCCTAAAAAAAACCATTCATAAGAATAAGGATTCACTTACGAGTAGTTAAGGTTTATTGGATGATAACAATGAACATAATATTATTGCGTGAAGTAGCACTTTTTGAGCTTTAATGAAATCAGCGTGTATAAAAAACGATATTACTTGGAAATGAAAAACAAAAACGGAATTTAAATTGAATTTGAATAGAATATAACTTTGACTGAATGCCCAAAGTATTCCCTCCCAGCCAACCTTTGCGTTGAGCATGGAATATATTACGTGTGGTATTTATAAAAATACTTTTTAATAATAAACTGTATTTAACACCGTAAAAGAACCATATTTCATATTAAAATAAATATTTTTTAATTTTAAATACGGTTTAAGGTATAGTTTAAAAAAATATATATAATTTACAATATATTAATAGAAATAATATGCACATTAATTAAAACTTAGATAAGAAAGAGTTTTAGTTTCATTTTTGTGCAACAAATATAAATAGTAGTTAAATATTTTAGGCATTCAATTATTTTACCCATGTTGGACTAGTAATAAACCTCGGTATTACTTCTCCTCCAACGAATCATGAAACATAAATCTGAAGCTTTATTAACAGATTTACTGTATGCCTAGTCATGAATGTCGATAGATTATTTACTTGAATGCTTATAGAAATAGATATAGTAGTTCAAATCAAACAGCCGCTCCAAATAGCTGTTTGATATTTTATAAAAAGCAAATTTATTGCGAGTCAGAAATTTAGCATAGTACAAACTGATCTAATATTTCATAATATGCAATAAATACTAGAAAAATAAAATTTTATTTTATTTTTATTATATTTATTTATTATATTTTATAGTAGAACTTGAAAATATTGAAGTCATGTTAAAACTTAGCTGAATAATATGCTCCTCATTCATTTTAAAGTTCAAAACAACACTCCTAACTAACGTAGTAATTTATGATGTAATCGAAACGGGATTCAAGAACTTATTCTCAAGGATATAAAATATGTTGACGTGTTCATAATGTTTCACTACACAAAAAGCTCTAGAAGATTTTACAATATGTAAATTTGTTTTTTTTATTTAATAATAGGAGTGCTAATTACAAGTGGGTCCTTTTTTAATCTATAATCATGCTCAAAGGTTACAAAATGCAGATGTTTCAATCTTAGGACTAAGATAGAATATCAAAAACAAGTCCATGCACTATCCGAACACAGCAGCGTTATGCGCTATAGTTTTGACATAATCTCCACAGTTTGGCATAATTAAGAAAATAAATTTAATTTTATTGCCTTATATAATTCAAAAAAGTAAGAAATTTAAGCCTATATTTGTAAATCAAAAATTTGTATGATTTTCACATATTTAATTTTATGATAAATTTGTTAAATATTCTACGAGTTTAGAAGAAACTTGCATAGAGTTAACGATTTGAACAGAGTGAATAGAATAGAGGGTAGAATAGAGTAAATTATGAAAATAATTTCAGTTAAAGAGTATTATAAATATAATTTAAATTAAAATAAATCCTATAAACGATTTATCTAAATGATATTAGTTATATGTAACTAAGGATTACAAACGAGGAAGTGTTTCTACGTTTGTTACCCTTATGGTAAGTAAGTGATGACAGCTGTCACACTCACCCTTAACAAAGATTCACTTACTGCTTGTATAATTAATGTAAATCTGTTAATTAAAGAATTTTTAATGTTTAATTATATTGTTAGTTATTTATTAGAATTATGCATCTGTTGTATTTAAAACTTTATTTCTTTTAATTATTTTAGAATCTATTTCAATACGTTATGAACCAATTTATAATTTGTCATAGGTAGATAGGAACTCATTTAATAGGTGTCAGCAGAATACCAGCGTTGGCTTATGCCAACACAACTGCTAGACTGAAACCCTATCGATCCGGCATCGCAATATTTTAGAGTATAGTACGAGTATATGTTTAATTTATAAGATATACCTTTTATTTTATTTTTTCTACGTGCCTTTAAGTTGTTACCTGTTATTGTTACCCATGTACCTTTGCAATTGCTGGATTGATTAAATGAGTTATTTATTTATTTATTTCCTAGTAACTAGGTCTCCACGTCCGTACACTCACCACACGTAACACAGTATTTTGTGAAGTGTGAGACCACGTCAAGCTGACCTGTTTATGCTGCAGCTAGAAACAAGCTGACTATAAATTTGAAGCCAACCCAGCATGTCCTGGTGATCGGAGCCGCTGTGACGTAGATATCGGGCTCAATCCTCAGTCGGAGCAAATATTTGAATAACACTTATTATTGGCTATACTTCTGAGTCTAGTTTGTTAATGGGCCGCATTATTCACACTGCACCACACCCTTCGTCTGATATTATCATACAAGTCTTATATTCGATTAAAGTAGATAATGACGAGTGAGTTAAGGGGTGTTTAAGTAAATAATAACGGCACTATAATACTCGGTAACAAGCAAACTATATTGTAGAGGTTTAAATCGACCACGAGATCATAATGTGGTAAGTTTGGTATTTAGGAGGAAACTTAAAAGAACATATTCTAAAGAATAATGCAAATAAAATTATCCCTAATGTAAATATTACGAATTATTGATGTGTTCAAATTCAACAGAACAGTCCCTTGCAACACGTGGTTGTCTGGAAACTTAACACGAAAATGATAGCACATATTGGAATATTATATATATATATATATATATATATATATATATATTTACCTTCGAAAACGTCATGGTCTACCAAACTGACTTCTGACTTCTTCTGACTTCTATAAAATTGCAGAAGGGTGCCGGTGCACACCGTACGTGGTTCCCGAGTTGCTCCTCCCCTTGGTGGCCATAAAAGGGTCTTAGTTGGTAGAAACCTCAGATAATCATACACCCCCACCCCACCAAGGTATCCTTTCAAGAAAAAAAGTTCATATTTGTGCTACGCAAAATTGATTTTTAAATCGCATTCGCCTAACATCGTGTTAGTCAAAGCAACGAGGAATTAGTCCCTTTGTGTTTGCGCAAATATAATTAATTCTGCCAACCACAAAACGAACTTTATTGCCTTCGTAAGTAGTATAATAAATGTCATACAGCAATAGAGAATAAATTTTGTAAGCTTAACTATTATTTTCTCAGTCAAACAACATTAGATTGACCATTGAAAGTAAGAAAATATTTTGTATTATTATGAGATATTTTACATTCAGCGTGTAAAATATTACACGTCGGAACAAGATGAACAAAAAGAATAAAGGTAACATACAAAATTTTGTAAATAATTTTTATTAACAAATTGTGTCAAGAAAGAAGCAAAACTTAGACATCGCCAAGTTGTTTATCCTTTATCAACAGCGAAGTTTAGGCAGTTTTGACGTCGTTTCATAAACGTTTAATTTAACTTATGTAAACTTTTAATACAATAGTGTAGAAAAGTATTATATAAAAAATTTAGTTGAACAAGAAACTAAACCTCCACTTAACTTGCCATTTTCATATAATAATTTCTATCTATATCAAAGCAGTAAAAAAAATTGATAAAAAAATTACCCCGCTCTAAAGATGTCTATTTATGACATAGATTTTAATGGAAGCCACAAGCCATGTGTCGGATGTCATATTAGCAAGTAAATTGTGACTGATCTCCGGTATTTTGGTTGTATTAAGATGAGTATTGTAATAATCGTTTAGATAATTTTTTACATTAGGCGGATACCTATTTTTATAAATGACATTTTTTCCATCAAATTTAGTCAATTAAATCATACGTGCAATGAAATATTATATTTAATATTTGTGTTTTTATGAAATTTATCCCATATTTGACAGTAAACCGATGAAATAATATCATCTCACCATACTAAAGCTAAAACTGATACCGTAAAGGTTCATATTAAGGAGGTCAAACGTTCAGTAAACATAATATTTATATTTTATAGTACCAATAACGTTTTTTAAGCAATGTTAAATTATGTTTATATATGTATCAGCTATTACCCAAGCAGCTTATTGGTAAGTATATAACATTAAGTTGTAAGTTGTAGATTGGAATATGAGCTTCCTGGGAGGAAATGACCAAAGAATTTACTACTATTGATTATAAAGCAACGAAATTTATCTACGTTGTTTCTTTGGGTATTTTGTTTTCGATAGTGTTTATTAATGTTAAATTGGTATATATAATAAAAAATCAGTAGATTTTTGCGATTGACCATACGATTGTTTGTTGATATCTATACGCCATATTGAGTCGTCGTGGTCTCTATACTAAAATTATTATAATAATAAGTGTTATATTGTTATAGTATAATAAGAAATATTTGTCATAGATACAAAATATTTCCTTTCCAGTAGATAAATTACAATTAATATTATAATGTAATAAGTTAAAATGATGTAGGAATTTAACACGCATCAGATTTATGCGTAAAGATAACAATTCTGAAGGGGATTTCAGAGTCAAGAAAAATAACATAAAGGTTTATTACAATTTTTTTGACATTAACAATGTGTTACTCTTTTATATCACAAAGTATATGCATCATATTAACACTTGAAACGTAGATTATTTAGAGATCTGTATCATTTTACACTGCCCTTAGTTATTACACAAAACGGTATATTATTATTAAAATACCGTAATAAGCAGAAACAATTCAGCTAGATCCAAAATTAAATATTATTTATTTTCGCTCGAAATAACTTCAATCTTAATAAACTTTTCCTCAATTTAGTGTAATGAAAATGGCCCAATAAGGCTTAATAAGGCCAATAAGAAAGACATTTTTTAAGTTAATTTCAGATAAAACGTTTACCCAAATATTAAAAAAAAATTTTTAGGTGATGAAATTGAAATTATCAAAAATAAATCCTCTATTTTAACCGCTCTTTCTCGGCAAATTCCACTGCTAACATTAATTTGTGAACAAGATTATCCGTTTAAAAACAATTTTTTAATTTAATAATGAATCAAATGTTGATGAATTGCGAGTCATCTGCAATATCTGTCAGCAATTAATTACCATCAACATGTAGTGAGGATTTATAGTAATTCAATATATTATATTTAAAATAGATTTGATATAGCGATACAACAAATTATTTTGTCCCAATTCAATGACTTTATTATAATTTAACTAAGATTATGTTTTTTTTACTTGTTCAAGTTATAAATGTCATAATTATAATTTATATACATATTACCCATACTGAATATTTAATTAATTATTAACGTTTTTATATTTAAAACACAATAAAGTACTAAAACTTTTTTGATTTTTCCAAATGTTAAATCCCATATCGCTTTATTGAAAAATTAAAAAACGATTAATACTCGTATAATATAATTACAAAATTTTAGTAAAAAATATATATAGAATAAACCTGTAGGAAAGTTAGTGTAGTTAGGTGGCAAGCGATTACTGCGACCAATGAAATCCACATCCAACCTCAACTAAGATCAAAAAAGTATACGCAACTTTGTCACCCCCTTAAGGCCTGTAATTACAGGTCACCGATCCTTTTTTATGTAGGGAATTAACTTATGTATACCCACCCTTGCGGAGGCTAGATTAGGTTATGTCGGACTCGAACCACCTAAATACCCAATGATGTTAAGCGTTCACCGCCTATGGCAGGGCCAGGGGAACTCTCGTGCACACAACGATCCCACCTGCGCCTGCATCCATCCCCTTCTCCACCCATCCAGAACGCCGAAACTCGAGCGAGCCTATCTACTCGGCCAACAGCTAACTTTACTAGCTGCAAAGTTCTGGCACTCTACTCCCTCCGACACTGCACCTCAGTTGCGGAGGGCAAAAGACTGTCCTCGCAGCACCGCATGGCCCACCCATAGTGCCATAGGTCTAACGTTTGGGTTCCTCTTAGCTTCATGGTGACCAAGCTAAGTTACTAAGCCCGATGCCACGTCAAAGCGAAAACCCGAAGGGAGGTCACCGGATCCCTTTTTTTACATGGCAAAATGCCTTATGCATACCCGGGAAGCGGACCAGTTCGTCACGTTCGTTTTCTGTGAGGGCGTAGTCTTTGCTTCATCAAGATATTCATGCCGCAGCTGCCAAAAAGTACTAATACGCATATACTACGTCGTAGTTGCATACTCTCAAATAGATTTTTATTAATCTTATACATTACATTACTTTTATAGAAAAGTTGCTAAACGAGCAAACAGCACCACTTGATAAATGATCGTCACCACCAGAGATCAAAAATAATTATTATTTAAGCCAAACATTGAAGCCAACAGATGAAGGAAATTGCCCTTGGTCGCTTCTTCATTGTTGTGAATTGCATGCCCTATTTTATCATTTTGTTTTTTGTACATTTCCTCAATTTTCAAAATTTTTGTCTGAATAATTTTTTTTTCCGCATATAGCCTTAGTTTTTCCAATCGCTCCTTAAGAAAATTCCGTCAATTTCTCGTCGATAGGTTCGAAGTTCCAGGTCTTTATTTAGCACTCTTCTGACCGTAGTTATATGCTTAACATCAACTGAAGGGAAGTCCCTAGAAGTTTAAAGCCTTTTTCTTGCGGACGGTATTTCGTTGGATTCGTCGCCCTACCGCTGGTGTCCTTACCCTAGGTGGTCGGCCGCTCTTTTTATGAAGAGAGTCAAGAGCCCTGAAGCTTGATCTTTTATTTAATAAAAAGTAAAGGTAATATAAATTCGATTAAATATTAAAACGCACATAGTTTTTTAAGAAACAGTATAATATTTTATTTTTGTTTACATATTTATTCTATTTGTCTATCGGAATAATTATAAACAATTTTACTCTAAATTCCTTTGCCTCTTAGATGCATGCAGTCTTGCAATTTTAAGTATTGTATCTATGGGGGGGAATTCAGCCTTTGCCAAGTCTAGAGATTTCTTGGGAGATTTAATGTCTAAGTATCATTTTTTACAGACTACGTCCTCTAAAACTAACCATAATTTGTAGTCCAACGAATTCAGAACAGGACAGTACGGGGACCAGCTTTCGGCTCTTATGAAGCCCGGAACAGTTTTCTTAAGCCTGGTCAGTAGTCTTGCTAGAAAAACTAAATGGCAATGAAGCGAAGAACTTAACGATCTATCTAAATAATATAAATTATTCTAATTAATGGTTTGTAATGTTTTTTAGCCCTTATATCATAAAAAAAATATCTTTTATTCACAGGAAACGTAAACAACTTATCAACTATTCAGAATATGCAATTATATAATATAATTTAATTATAAAATAACAAGGACAAATGTAATAAGAAATTGAAAATAAAAAAAAACGTGGTGACCATGTAACAGTACATTCGCTCGTCTACGCAATAAAGTTAACACTTATATATACCCAGTGGATGCACAAATAATTGAACATATTATAAACCTTTAATCTTTGTTAAGTTATTAATATTAAAAAGTTGCATAACTATAAAATGCTAAAAACATTACACACGATTATAGAATATACTCATTTCTTCCTGCTCCTTATTCATGGTTCAGAGAAAAAGTTTCTTCTTCCAGATATTCTTTTCTAGATTTCCAGATTTCTCTACTGATTGTGCGGGTCTAATAGAAAAAGATATATATCATACGATGAAAATATGTTAGAGTTATAAGTAAAGTAGACCTTGTTTGGACTCGCTGTGTCTAGTTTAACAGTGGTAGAGCTACGCTACAGTTTATTTTTTACTGCACAATGAAATCCGCTCGACTGGAGTAGGGCCACGCCCTCACAGAATACCAGCGTAAAATAGTAGCATAATGGTGCTATGTTTCATCTGGCAAGTTTAGGGATCCGGAGACTTATTACTGGTGACGAGGCAATCAATCTTAGTTCTCAAGGGTGAAAACGGATCTGCATTATGATTCCTTGTCTAGGATGAATGTAGGTGTCATGGGCATGACTCTGTAAGAACATTTATCAGATCCGTTATGTAACGCCTGTTTAACCTTCGTATTGCTTTTTAGGCTCGTGTAGTAACTTTTGAACGAACTTAACGTGAAAAAACAAGAAATAAATAAAAACTCAAATAATTTTTTTTATTATCTTTTAAGAAATTATAGCCAAGGTCTTATAATTTTTGAATAGGGTTGCTGGTTTTTTATTATTAATTTATCTAAAACATAATAAAATTCGTCGAACATTACATATTTTTCAAATTGGTAAACAGTTTGATGGCGAAACTTTTTACTGTTACCAAGAGTATATCATGTCCATGCAAAGTAAATAAAAAAATAAATGATGATTCAATAGATTTTCTTTTATTCAATAGTAATATAATAGAATAAATAACGATTTAGTAAGGTTTAGAGGTAATCAGTAATTACCAACTAAATGTTACTTTAACTGAGATACAATATAATATGCTAATATCAAATTTCCTTCATCTAAGGCATTCAGTAAAACATATTTTATAATTTTATTTTATAAAAATATTTAAACTAATATTTAAAATATGTAGTTTTTCTTTAGTTAGTCTTAACTTTTATAAAAATTCTGAGTATTAAATATTCACCCCACCTTTACCATAATAATTTAAATTACAGCTAAACGACTTATTTTTCTGAGATTATAATTATGTTCTAAATATAATAATTAAAATTCCGAGTTTTGATACGGTACCCTACAAATGTTATACTTGGACGTCGATTAGCAATATATCAATTTATTTTATATGTACTGTACATCTTGGTCCATATTACATTTCTCTTTTATTCTTCATTTTATTATGTCAACAAGAAGTTTAATATTTTTAGATTTATTAATTAGCCTTATTTATGTACCTAAACTGTAAAGGCGAGGTTATCTTGTATCTATAATTTTCTTTGTCATTATAAATAGAGTCTTCATCAAAAAATACATTACATACAACCATTTGTACATCGGACCATGAACTCAAACATAACCAGAGAACTAACTGGATTATCCAATTGAAATAAAATATTACTCTGCAGATCTAAATATTCTTCCGATTTGAGAAATATTTGTTACATATACAAGAGACATATCCGAAATGAAACATCATCATTTGCGGTATTCGTATGTGTTTTTCAAATGATTTTATTAAGTTTGTGCATACACCACTCATAGTATTATTTCGACATTTTTTTTGTATAGGTATTGTGTTACGTATAGTATAGTTTATTACGGTTATTCATAGTGTTATGTTGCAAACCACTTTTAATTATACACTTATTATGTATATATATAAATATATATATATATATATATATATATATATATAAATACTTCCCGGTTTTTAGTAAAATCTGCCAAACGTGGTACATGGTTTTTCGGAAGGACTTTCTAAAACTAGTTATAGATGTAGCTCAAAAGAGAAATCTGCTATAGTTCTTCACGAAAGGTATTATCATTTTTTGTAACACTTAACAGCACCACGACCCTCCTGATGTAGCACCGTTATAAATTAAACAGTTTTTGGAGAAATTCGAGAGAAGCGTCGTTTCTCCTACTTTCATAAGCTCTGATGTATTTACAATCCTTCACTGACATTTTGTCATTCTAAAGCTGTGCAAGATCCAACCAAGTATAGAGATTCGGAGACGCAATTATTAAAATATAATACACATATATTAAAAATATATAAGAATATGTGTCCGTAAATATAAGTAATGACGCAGGGGAGGCATTCCATAGGAGTCCTCTGAGTGGGCCAATAATGTGCATTTTGAATCATTGTTGAGGACGGATGTAGATGTTATAGGCTGCAATTATTATAAAAAAATATAGATTATCATCTCTAATGAAACTGTCCTAGATCTTACTAATGATCTGGACTATATGATAGGGCGGAAGCCTGATGACCCGACAATACAAGCCCAGAGCTTAGTTTGGCGCATCAGTCTCCCGCAATATACTTGTCAACATATGTAAATATTATTGTTTTAACTTAATTTAATTAACATGTATTGTGGAGAGAAATAAAGAAGTTATTATTATTATTATTTTAGGGGATATTTTTTTTCCATCTCCGCCTGGTTGGTCAACATAATAAATAAATAAAAAACTATAAAAATATAAAGAAACAAATATATACTATATAATATTATACATATATAAAGACCAGCTAGACGGGAATGCCTCGACAGGGGAGACCAAACGGTCGAGGGTTAGGACGAAAGGGAAAGAAACCTGCGGACTATACCAGCGGTGTCAAGGAGCACCGTCTTCTGCATTTGAGCCCGAAGCTGCCCGTCCCGGAGTCCCAACCGCCTCAGGTGATTCGAGAGGCTGGTTGGGATTAACCCGTTCGCAGATACGACTATAGGAATAATTTCGGTCGGCATACCACCCCACATGTCGGTCACCTCGTGTGTCAGTTCCAGTTATTTTATCTTTTTATCAGTTTTGGCTTTCACGAGGTTCTTATTATTATTATTACTATTATTACTATGATCTGGACTATACAGTATTTATTTTTCTATTATTGTGACGGAAAGTAACAAACGCTGTATGTTATTATGGAAATTTCTTCTAAGAATAGTTCTGTTACGTTTAAATCCTGGCAGATTGACTCGCACAATAAGGCGTAGCTTAAGTAAAGAAAGAAAATTACTTGTGCTACATAAATTCATAGTATTTTTCACATAAAAATAACATTTAAATTAATTTTTCGCATGCTAGGCGAATATAAATTACACATTCGAAGTCATAGAGGCTACGACTTATAATCCCGTAAAAATATCACGTATGTCCGTGCTTACAATCACAATTTCTTTATTAGAATAGAATAGAATTAAGTTTAGATTCAAGTTAAATTCACAAAAAGATTTACAAAGTGAATGACAAAAATAATTTTAAAAAATTATCCAATACAGTACTGTTTCAAACTCTTGGCGATATTAAGTTATCGTCTATTTATGTCAAAATTTTGAATTAAACGACAATAAATAATAATTAAACTTTTCAATTAAACGTAGTAGTTCCTTCTACGTTCCATTTTAATTGAGAGCATCAAAAAGATACAGTTATATAACCGAAACGCAAGTAGAAACAAATGCGGTACCGTTTTGATGTCGCTTGATTAAAATATAGAGGCAACGATTTCTCGTTGACAGTAATTAACTTCATTAATTGCAATTTAAACAAGCAAGCTTAAGCTTCTTGTCGGTTACCGACCACGTTATTTACTTGCACATTACTCAAACAAGTTTTTATTTGGCAGCTAAAAATCATTACCGCATCACTTTGCCTCTTCGTCCCGGTTTTTAAATTAATTTTAAGTATTTTTGTCACCTTCTTTATCAGGGTAAAAAATTCAGGTTCTGCGTAGTATTTTTATATTATATGAAATCAATTAGTTATATATTTATATACTTAAGTGTACGGAACTGTTATTAAAATAAAATCATGATAGCACAATTACGTTAAACAACTTCGGGAAAGAAGCCGATAGCAGAATCCATTTCCGACTAGTTCAAATGGAAAAACAACTTTGTTTCCAAATTTACATGTTTTTCAACGTTTACAAAGATTTTCGGTTATTTGTATGTATTTGTATGTTTAGGATTCTGAAAAGAATTGCCATAGCATCGCCTAAAAATTTAATTATATCATATAATTATATATAGGAGCGACTTTGGGAGAGATGCGTTATGAATTCACGTCAATGCCAAATTTGTGAACAACCGTGTGATTTTATAGTTTATTCTATAAAATTATTGGTTTCTGGAAATTGATACGTTGTCAATATTACGTATATTATATTTTAATATTCTCTGAATTATTGACCACATTGACATAAAATTGTAAGGAGATGACAGAGATGTAATCCATAGGACCTATAAGACAAAGCTTAATTTATAATACTATTTTTGATACTATAATTATATTAATTATATGGTCTTTCAGCTATTGAAAAACAAGAGACATCTATAAAGAACATGAGAGAAACAAACATATATACAAATATATTGAGAAGTTTCTACCTAAACTATTGCTACAGACAACATCTTTTAGACTGTAATGCCCTCTCGGTTGATAAAGATTTTTTTTGTTTCAAAAATTGTATTCCTATAAAGAAGTGACTGTTAACAATTCAGATCAAACATAACGTTGCCTACTCCGTTTCTCTTAATTAGAGGAATTAAATTTTGGGAAATAAAATCGACTTTAAGAAATAAAATTTTCATAATATGTTTTAGAAGTTATCTCTATTAGAATTTGTATCTTAAATTGTAAAGATCTCAAAAGATATTTAAAAATATATAGTTTAAGAAAACACGCTTTAACGACAAAAACCAGAACTATAGAGTAAAAAAAATTCTTAAATATAGAAATTTTGTTTAAGAATGACGGGAAGTTCTTTAACTTGAGATTAAAGCAAAGTTCGAAAATTTACTTTAATTTAAAAAAAAGATGGTGCATGATAACAATATTTTCGAAGCAATTAAGTTAAAAATATAAGCCACCTATCTCCAGAGATTGTTAGAGCATGGACCACCACGCTGCTCCAATACGGGTTATCGTACTTCACATGTCTTCAAAATATTTATGTTTTTTATTGAATACTATAATTTTTTTTTAAATGTACAGGCTTTTCCTAGCACGTTTTACTTTACGGTCGAGCATGCGGTAAATCAGCACTTAAAATTACAATTAACAATTTCATTGCTGGCGACACCGGATACGCGGTTTGCTTGCGAGCCGTGAATTCAAAGCGAGCACTTAGACCTTTTAATATTAGAGTACTTCAAATATTGTATTTAATAATCGTTCATATCAGTGCATACATATGATTCACAGAGTAAGATGAAAGAAAAGGAGACTTAAGTAAGACTTACAAGAGATCCAAATCATAACCTATAAAAGTCGTGATAATACATGTGTTTTAATAAATAATTTTAAAATACTTAATTTAATATTATTTCGTGTTTCAACTGTATAGCTTACTAAATAGGAACGTAACCACCAACATGGTGGTATGGCACAACATATTGGTTGTTTTGTTTTCATAATTATATTGAAATCATCCTGATAAGATAACTTAAAGTTGATGTAATAAATAACACACAAATTCAATTATCAACCTTATCGCAAAAGGTGAACATAAAGTTCACATGTCAAACATAATTTAATTAAATTAGTTGCTTACAATTTTTAACACTTAATCTCCAATATTTTTACAGTAAATACTCAGATAGAACAGACTCAGCTGTTTACAGACTGATGATATTTTATTATATATGGTTACGAGTATTTTATTAATTTATTCAATTTTAGAATATATTTAATTAGATGTAAAAAAAAATTATAAACATCGAATACCAATATTATTTTTCATAAGGTAAAATATAGTAAAAACTGGATAACTACTTTAAGGAATCGTGATATTTTATCAAAATACAGGGTATATCAGCCCTAATCATTGCGATATAATAATATATAACAAAACCTACGTGAGCGAGAGTCTATCGGTTACAGAACTTACATAAAAAGATTAGTAAATAACCGAAGACTGACATGGTCCATCTTAGAAATCCCAAGTATTTCATAGAGTAAAATACTACAAAGCTTAATATGAACAAACAATTTACTTGAAAATTGAGTTTTAGCTTTAGAGGTAGCTAGTATCTAAACGAGATAAAGCACATCGCTTCCAGACCTGTAGACAAAGATCGTAAAATAGACTGTTATACTTAAATACATTCTAGACTTTTAAGATACAAACAATTTCATTATTTAAATATTAATATATAACCTAAACTAAGTGCCTAAAAATCCTTTAATTCTTTATCGAATTATATCGAGAGTGGACTGTTAGTACTGCAGCCTCTAAACATGTTTAGAAAGCTGCATAATCCTAGGGTTAAATTAACTATACGAAGAAATGTTCACATATATAATGTATTGGTTGTCCCTTGGTACAGCAAAAGGAGAAAAGGGAGACCAGGCAAACGATGGAGAGATACTTTCAGAGAAGCTTACGCTTATAATTATATACACATATTTTCTAGATTTATAGATAGGATTTAATTAAGTTAGTATTGTTAAAGTAAGTTCGTAGTAAGTAAATAAAGGCTATTTTATTTATTTATTTATTTATATAATGTATAGGTTGAATGGAAGTGTTTTATTAAATGCCTATGCCTGCCTGCCCTTCTAAATGCCGCATCAGTTCGACGGTTGAACAATTAGAAGACACAATCATATATGATATGATATATTATGTCATAAGTATATTGCATAGTAATGCAACTGCATACGAGTGATAGAAAAAGTAGCACCACCCGGAGAAATTATCATTGTCTTAAAGGTAATACTTTTTATCTTTTATTAAATACTTAATGATTTAAAATCACAATTTTACTTCTCTTACTAAAAGCTTAGCTTAGTGTATCTAATTAAATATATTTTAAAACTCGTTAGAATAAACACATTTATTCAGTATATACTGGGAAAGATAAAAATACTTCGGTTTTAGCAATGTGTTCTTATTGGAGAGTACTTTTTAATTCCACATTTTGCAACATTATTTCTATAAATTGAATCACAGTAGATAAATAAATCTAATTGATCCAGAAACGAAAGGTTGAAAATGGCAGCCACTTCATGCATCACTTCACTCGGTTCATTCACAGTTCATATACCACGGGAACCCTCAGATACATCTCTTAAAATCAAATTTTCTTTTTTGAAAAATGCTACTTGGTTTCAACTATTCCGAGTGAGAGTGAAATCGGCAATCACCCGTGATAAACTGATTGGATTACACGAAAACAACGCAATAATGAAGATATTAGATTTAATTTTGTGCTTTATAGATATTAAAAGAAAAAAACTTTGTAAACAAAATGCATGTGTTATATTAAGTAAGAAACAATTAATTTTCGTATCGAGTTTATTAGAGATGTACACAAATAGACAAAACAAATCTAAATATTTTTTTGAAATATATTCAGAGTTTCCATTTTCCCCATGATTTCTGAAACATTGTCGTAAAAATATTATTATACATTACATATGTAAATATGGTATGTATGCTTGATATACGATATATTATGGTATGGTATTAGTATTTACTTTTTATATTTAATTATTACTTATGTGGAAACAGGACTCCATATACGTCAATAGTCTGGTTTAGAGTTCGGTCTGCGAAACTTAAGGTCGAATTAATTCGAATCTGCGTTATTATATGAATCTGTCTTATCTTGAATTAGACTATTGTCGTGTAACATCTCGTAGCACTAGCATTTAAGCTTAGTTGGATTGGTTAACCGGGATGTTAGTAATATTGATAGCATCGTTACAAATCTTTAAAAAAAAGTAATATTGCTAAATCTGATATGAGCACTTGGTTTTCACAAAATATAAGTATTATATTAAGTCACTATATGAAAAAACTTAATATTCAAAATATTAACAGAATACCTAATAACTTATATTTACCAATTTTTTTCTTACATATTAGATTAAGTTAAATAATTTTAAGAAAAATGCAGCTAATTAGATAACTTATAGCTTTCATTTCCGATTCTGTTTAGATTCAACTTAATTTATCTTTTATTCAAAGTAATATAGATATGGAGATAAGATTTGGGTTGAATAAAAACAAGATGATAAAAAGCAAATGTCTTAAATTACATAAAGTACAGGATTTATAAATAAGCTTTCTTAAACACAATAATATGTGACAAAAGTTACTTATGGAGAAATTTTGTGTGTAATTTTTTCGTTTACTACATACAATTTATTTAATTACATTCAACTTATGAAATATTTAAGTAAAATATTCTTACATATTCTGATAGAAATCCTTATAATTTTATTCTATTGCAGTAAACCAATAAACCAATAATACGTTGGATGAGAATTATTCATCAAAAAAATCTGGGTCTATTTTATTATATCCGTCTATATTTGCCGTATCATGTGTCATTACTTACATTACACGTTAATCATGAACCAAGCCATTAATCAAACTCAGACCAATCTTCCGACGCCTACGGAATACCGCGTGTTCTTTTATTATTGTTGAAGTAATAAGTTATTAAGGGAGTGTTAAATGATATTAAACTTTATATAGTAATATATTTATATATCTAAATATATCAGTCACACAATGAATATGACCAGAATCGTTTAAAATTTAAATTGATTATAGTATTTTATTAAACTGAAACTTTAATCAAACTAACTTAATCTATTACGTATAATGGATTAAAATAACAAATTTAAGTATAATATTTATCTAACTTAATGTAAATTACATAACCAATCATCAGTTCTGAAGAATAAAATGCGTCGTCGCCGCTGAGAACTAAGATAGAAAATGTAATTTCCTTTTACAGTAATCAAATCTCAGCAATATATCAATAGCTTTACTAATATCATCTATTCCTATAATTTTTAAAAATACAAATTTATCAAATATATAATAAAATTGAGGAAAATTCTCATTTTGTTGAAATCTTGAATTTGGATTAGGTACGCTGTTACTAATTATTGAAAATAGTAAGAGGTGTTCTTCACACGTTTTTTTCTAACATTCTGTTTTAGGTAATACGAACGAATATATACACAGAGAGATATCTTTATAGTATTATAGTATTTTTGTTATTAAGAATATTGAAATTTGTTAATGGCATGGCAAAGGATCACTGGATGGTGCTCTCTGTAACTGGCTACAGATCAACGTTGCCGAGTATCACCATCCGTCCGTTGAGATGGTGATATTCGGCGACTTTAACGCCCATTAGGCTGAACGGCTTGGATCTCGTGGAATCGATCATGCGGGAAGAATTGTTCACGAATTTGCATCGGCAAATGGTCTGACATAACTGGACACTTACACCCGGGTTCCAGACGTGGAAGATCATACACCTTCCCTGTTGGACCTTCTACTGACTGCTATCCGGACAACTACTACTATTTACGAGGTAGAGCTACACTACAGTTGGTTTCTAGGTGCATAATGAATGGGTCAACTCTACCGGATACCAGGATATACATCTATCTATATCTATATATATTTACCTCTCATAGGACACCAGCGTGAAATAGCAGCATAATGCAATAAAAAAAATAGTCTCCGTCGATTCTTCTCTAGGCTCATCGGGCTTTACAGGTCAGCGGATTGGGATGGGATGTCATGATGGTGAATGATCCATGGGGGCGAATTTTCTTCTCACTAGATGATCGCTATTGCGGATTCTGTCTCTGATGTGGGGGTACATCAGAGGACGGAACTCTTCCTCAATAGCGCCCATGGGGGGCAGACCACAGCCTTGGTATGGTCCCTCCTGCAAAACAGCGTCACTTTTTTATGAGCTGAAGCGTTACCGGGCCTGGGCAGATGCATCGATGTCTCGGTATTCAAAATCCATTTTTTAAAAAAAAGTACAACTCTGCCTCCAGGCCATTCAAATCAGTAATAGCAGAGGCGAATTCGGTGCACATCGACAGAATTGGTGAGATACTTGTATTGTCAGCTTTGTACTATCAGCCATCTCTACCAACTCAGTACAAACGTGCTGGTAAAAACATGCTGGAAGACAGCTTTGGTACAACCGATCCTTTAAAAAGTGAACTACAGGCCTGTTGCCATGACCCCCTTTCTCGAAAATAATGAAATCCATTATGAACTACTAGCTCATAAGGTACCTAGAGGAGAACCAGGTGATTAGTGACTGCCAGCTTTCATCGGGGTCGGTCAGCTGGTGTCACCTTCTGGTCTACTTGAGTCATAGATGGGCGCACACAGTCGAGATGGTGGGAGAGGCCTTGGTGGTTAATCGGGACGTAGCAAAAGCATTCGATCGGGTTTGGCACAAAGCGTTTCTTTCGAGGCTTCCTTCCTGTGGACTTCCCTACAAATTATGCACGTGGGTCACTAGTTTTCTAAAGATCCGCAGCATTTAGATCGTAGTCGACGGTGCATGCTCCGACTTCAAACCAGTGAATGCTGGTATTCTTCAAGGCAGGATACTATTGTTTCTTCTGCATATCAATGGCATGTTGCAAATTAATAACATTAATTGTTTTGCAGACAGCTCAAGGGATGCATTGGACATTAGCCAATACTTCTCGGTAACACATGAACGAGCGCCGGAACAAACTTGTGTCCGAGAGCGGGACTCTTTACAAAGTCTCAAATTGGGGCCGACAAAATCTAGTCCAATTTAACCCCATGAAGATTCAAGTTTGCGGGTTTACTTTTTGTCGCATCTCCTAATTTTGAAAACACTCCCGTTTTAGTAGCCCCAGCTAGTATAGCAATCTAAGTATTGCAATGCCAAGGCATTGACATATCATGTGACGTTCATTTTCACGGTCTTTTAGGAGGCAAGGCCAAATTGGCCTCTAATACAAAGCTTATATGTATCTTTCTCTCTCAGCTCATCTCTGGACCGGTGATCTTATATCGAATAAGAAACAATAGTGTCCTCATAAAAATAAATTGAAAAAATAAATAAATACAGGACTATATTTATTTACAAATTTTAAATACATAACTAATAATACATATACATAAATAATAAATATAAATATATTATACCATACTATTGTATGGTATAAATAAAGCTATCATAATTTTTAATTATATATTCAACTGGATATATGTTCCTTTACTAGTTTTTTTTTTAAATAACACAATAGTCTACTCTACGCGATTTTATTCAGGAAGAGCGCTCCACAAACGAATTCCACAGTGAAGGAGGTGGTATAGAAATTAGTTTTATGAAAAGGAAATTGAAGTAGGGATTTAACCTGCGATCTGTAGGATTAATCAGGCGGATGTTCAAAAGAAAACCGCTTGCGGAGATATGACTACTATAATTAAGGATATAAAAGAGGATGCAAAGTAATCGAGTGTTTCTGCGGAGACGAAGGAAGCGACTTGAGCTGTTTAAGAAAAAGGCCTTTCTTAAAGTCTGGCAGCAGGCATTTGCGACTCCTTCGATGTTGCGAATGTTCGTGGGCATTATCCATTAATGTCATCAGGGGAGGTATTTACTCGCTATCCACCTATTCTATAAAAAAAAAGAATAAAAAAAAACAAAATATTAGCAGTGTTATTAACATTGCTAACATTTATTATAACCAATATTCTACACCCGATGTCACTTCCAAGGAATATGACATGATATTGCGCTCTTGTTACCACAGTTGGCACTCCCATAGAATGTTATAGGTTGCTCATATTTGGGGCAGAATTAGGACAGTTGCAGAAGAGGAAATGGACAAGTTTAAATTAAAATAATATATACATGAAATTTTAGTGTACTGTTAGAAATTGTCTTACTCCACTGATCGGTGCGGTGATCTATGATCAACCAATACTTCTTTAAACGTTTGCGAACTAAAGGAAGGATTTTGTTCAAGTAATAATAATTTATTTTTTTCATTCGTAATGATTGGAGCCTCCTTTTAAGCATATAAAGCTTGTGCCAGGAGACCCGCTCTTCCATAATTGAAGAACAGGAAATTATAAAAATTACCTAATACTTTAATTAATTAATTAAAATTCAGTTGATAAAAGAAATAAAAAGACAAATTAAATCAAATTTAAACATTATGTTTGTAATTATGTGTGTGTACATATATTCGTCTTCAATTTCGCTTATGTTATTTTATTTTATATAGTCAATAATTTATTCTGTTTCCTCGTATGTAAGAGTCGTATCCACTTATTAAAACTTTTTACATTCAAAATAGTTTTTGTTATATGTATCTATTTTTATATATTATCATTTTATTTTATATAATATTATCTTTAAAATAAAATAATATAATATATTCTGTATTATTTTATTTTATATATTATCATTTTATTTTATATAATATTATCTTTAAAATAAAATAATATAATATATTCTATATTATTTTATTTTATTATAAAGAAAAGCGGAACGTTTATTATATTGTATGGATTCAAAAATTGTTTTAGCGGTAGGGTTTGTGTGGGTGGTTTACCTGTGATACGTTGTACTTTATTCTTTTATTTCTTTATATTTAAATTAAAGGCAGGGTTTTGTGTTTTTTTAAGATTTTTTAGGTTATGTATAAATTTCTAACCGTGAGCAAATTTGGTATAGACTTTGTGTAAGAAACTTTTTGTACTTAAAATACATAATCTTAAGCAAAGTCGTCAAGGTCGTTCCATGCTTAAAAATCTTGTTTTTAAGGCTCCTCCCCATACGAAAATACAGTATAGTAAATTGGACTGCACTAACACGTATCCATTCTTGATTTACCTATCTCAAAGAGTTTACCATTCTGATATAGACTACGCAACGACAGAAGCCAATACTACACTAGTTATTTTTTCAAGGGGATAAAATGTTTCATGTTTTAAAAAAGTTTGATCTTAATATTATCCGTGGTAGTTGAGAAGAACAATGCTTTCTCAGAAAATTAGCTTGAAATAATAAATGCTGCTGTTTGGGATTCCGAGTGAAAATAAAACCGGTGACGTTATTACTGGCAATGAATCACTTCATATAAATATCAGTGTTGCCAACGCATCTGCATTATAATTAATTATCAAATAGAAACGCAAGTTTCATTGGCATTTCATAGGAATACATTTTTCACCAGTTGAACTACGTGATTTTTTATAACCCCCGAATATTACTAGCATACAAAATAAATATAGATGTTTTCATGAAAATAAAGTTATCGTTTTTATCTATTCAATACGTCTTATTTTTTCTTATTGACTGGAGCGAGTAGAGGTTGCTTAAAAATCATGATCTTAAAAGATAAAGATCATTGAAGTTGCAAATATCGATTTAAGTTACACATATCGACCTAAAGAGCCTTAAGTAAGTACTGAAAGTTAGTAGTTAAGTACCGATGGTAAGTGATCACCGCCACCCATGAACATCCGCAATACCAGAGGAGTCGCGAGTGCATTGCCGGCCTTAAAGGAAGGTGTAAATTTAAAAATATCGGAGATCAAAGAACCTTACCATTAGTTGAAATATGTACATTTCAGCTCTCTCAACAATAACAAAATAAAAATGAAAGCCATTAGGATACGATCTACGAACAATTTAAAAATGCCATTTGCCAACGATTGGGCCGCATTCTTAAAGCTTTTACAATTTAAATTGTTTTTTAAGTAGTTCTTAGTGCACTTTTGCGATTACCACCTGCAATAAAAAGACTGTGCTAAAATATGCTAATTGGCTCATGATTTGACTGAGCTTTTAAATAATATTGTGAGAGAGATAACATTTAGTATGTACCCAGTACATTTTATAAGGATTTTGTGTGGTTACAGGAGCCCACAATTCACCTGATGGTAAGTGATGACTATACCCCATACATACCTGTATACAATCTCAAGATTGATCTAAGATGAACAACTATAAGGAGTGAGATTGGTTGCTTCTAATAACTATTTTTTTTATTACATTGAGAGTAACAAACGAGCATACATACACTTAAATGATTCCTGCGGCCCATGATATCTACATTCATCCTTGACAAGGAATCATAACGCAGATGCGTTGTCACCTTGAGGACTGAGACGGAATGCCTCATCACCAATAATAGAGGTTCCCGAATTCCTTCAGTCACCAGACTTAATGTAGCAGCATAATGCTGCTATTACGTACGCTGTGCGGTATTCTGGGAAGACATGGGTTTTGTTTTGTATTGGCTTCGATTTTAATCTACATGGATTACACGAATCCTAGCTGGTACCGATGGTTTACTTTTTCTTTTCTTACAAAATATCCTTCACACGTATATCCGGTAGATGTGACAGGCTCATCCACTGTCACTATTACGACAATAATCTCCGAAAAATATTGTGCCTCTATCCTTGTCTGTCGCGCTTTGGACAAAAGACAATTGAATTTGTTTTTCTCATTTGATATTTCAAGCCTGTTCAACGTAATTCTATTTTTATAAGGTTTCTTTTATAAATATAGTGTTTATTATAAAAAAATGATTTTTTTTAATACTTATCTATTGTTATTATAAGGTCTTAAATATAACGTCCGATGGATAATTCATTTTATATTGGGACATCTGTAGCATTAACATGTTTTAAATGCAATAAAAAATACTTCGAATATCTTAGAATACCAAATGAACTTTCATTGCAGGTCTCTAATGAAGTCTTTTTTGAATAAGAAAATATTTTACTTTTCTGTTTGTTTCAATTTCATAGCAAAACGGGCACTTGGTCATATAAAAATCTGTGACGTCGCATTTTTTCTTTTATGGGAATTCCATCATCTATTACACAACAAAAAAAATAATAAATCATTCAAAAAATTCAAAAAAAGAATAAAACTTGAATTTATTTTGGAATCGACCCAAAATGTTTTGTCACATGACTACCAATTTTCTAGGAATATTTTTAAATCACAAAATTGTTTAAAAATTAGCTAATACTAAATAGAATAATAAAATAATTGAAAAGAGGTAAAACATTGGTATGACATGTAAATATCGCAATGATTTCAGTATATGAAGCTATAGCTTAATAAAATGGTCAATTTGCGGAAAGCTGGTTGGCGTTAGTGGCCATTACCTGCCTCGTACCAATATCGGAATGGTTTTAGGTCACTTGCATGTAACGGATTTTCTTTGCGTTTAATAGCAGCACATAAAATCATGTTATCACGTATAAATTGACCTTTTTATTAACCGACTTCAAAAGCGGACGAAGTTCTTCACTCATCGCGTATTTGTAGTTATACCAGAATAGGTGCGTTGGGAGAAAAAGATGGGAGTGAAATATTAACATGGGCTTGCCCATCGTCATAAAAAGGTCTCGAAATGATTACAATGATGTCTTCTCGATTACGGCTACGAAGGATATATTATAAAACTGTATTAGCACAACCACTCGTCATTCCCAAACTGGCAACTTGGGTGGCATTATCAGATAGGTACGAGACCGGAGTAGAGCGACACGCTCAGTTTATGAGCGCTTTGTGTAAGTAAGAGAACCATAAATAGGTAACATACACTAACTAGCTCACGGACCCCCGTTCCGTGAGCCCTGTGTCCGATGAAGCTGTAAGAGCCGAATAATAGGAGCCGAATAATAGGAGCCGAAGAATAGGCTAGCAGCATCAACAGCAACAGTATCTAGATCTAGACTCGTCATTCCCTTCCGTAGTCCAATATAATGCAGTTTGATTCTTGCTACGGCATGTATGGAACCGTATTAGCGCAAACATTAGTCATTCCCTTCCCTAGTCCAATATATTACTTTATTACTTTATTGCTATACCTTTCACAATTTCTCACCACACCATGGTTTGCCTGGTAGAGTATGCCAGCCATTTGGCCAGTCCGCCCCTTGTGAAATGTAACTTTGTTAAGGTTAATGCAATAAAGAATAAATAAATAAATAAATTACATCTTAAAAGAAAAAAAAACTTCTTAATTATACTTAAAATACTTGTGTATGTATGACCGGTATGTGATACGTATGTTTGACCGGGAAATGTACACGCAATCACCAGAGTGGGAGAGCAACATAATGCTGTATTTCGTATAATGAGTGTAGGGATCTGGAGACCCAATTGGGGTAACTAGCCATTCCACCTAAGTCGTCAGGTGTGTATCCTTAATCTTTGTTGAGAATGTTATGGCCGCTTTCATCACATCCCATCAGGTGAACCGTATAAGAATATTACTTATTTCTGGCACATTTATCAACGGTGTCGCAGGCAAATGCGCGATTCTTTGTACAACAGTAAAGATTTAAATTGATTACCACGTATGGGGACCTTAAGTGGACCAAAATATATGCTAATTGCCTTAAAATCCGAACACCCCGTTAAGTTTTAATTATACAGTAATTTCGAGAAGGAACATTCAACAAACTTAATTCAACCATTCATATATAAATGCTATACATACCATATGTGTTCCAATAATAAAGTTATATCTTTTAAAGGGAATACGAAGTTGATCATTATATTTATAGAAATCGTAAAATATATCATTCTTTTCTTTTAATTTAAACATATTTTATTATATACAAACATACATCACACCATAATTAGTTCAATTCTGATTGACTGAGGCATCACTCATATTTTATCCCTTTCGCGAAAATTTATTTACAATCCTCTCCACAACACTGATATGATGACTATCAAAGTACCGGTCCGTAAGAGTCGTATTCTGATCGAGGGTCGTCCCCTGATATACTAAATAGATAAACAATATTCTTGACATAAAACAAAGCTATTGCAAAAATTTGACTGTAGCTAGAATAATTCTGCTCAGTCGCTGAAGTATCATGTTGCCACACAGTGTTTTTTATGACACTAAGGGTGACAAACTGGCACACTCACTTGATTGTAAGGGATGACCCATAAACTAAAATGGAATGTCTCGTGAACTAGTAATTGGGACCCCGATTATTTCCTAGATACTGCTGCATTATAGGCCGCCAAGGGGCTCGTCATTGGTGAACTCGTCATGTTTGAATTGTTATTCTATTTGTTTCTCAAACATTTTCGGTTTCAATCCCGCTATTATTTTTTACCGTCGATAAACCGGTGCATATTTAAAATTAATATAACAATTGGTTATAATTTGATAATACGAGCAAATTATAACCAATGTGAAAAAGTTTTAAAAGCCCTGAATAAAGATCAACGATGGTAACTTACGCTTAAACCCACACTTACATTAATAGTCCATAAATTTTAAGATTATGTACAAAATACAGCGTTAAGTTTAATTTATTGCTTTGAAGATATGACCTACTTCAATGTAAGGAAATAAAGAATGTTTCGACCAAAATATTTGATAGAATATTTTTAAGTTAAATATTTACGTTAAATTAAGCAAGTGGTAGATCACTTTCCGGGCTTCGATTCCGGTCACCGGCACCAAAAATTGTTGATTGTAATTTTAATTGTAAACCACGTGCTCGGCGGAGAACGAAACGGTGCTTGTACATATATATATATATATATATATATATATATATATACACATAAAAAGAGTTGAAAGAGCTGACTAATTCGTGTTCGTACGTGTACTTTATCTTGAAATTGAACTTAAACTTGTACGACTTGTATCCCACCGAAAGTAACCAGCTGATGCTACGTACCTTTCACCGTGAAGTCCGATCACGATAGCTTAGTACAGAAATGATCGGTGGGATCACGACCTCTCCACTATCGAACCTTTCCATCTCACCTTCTGGTGACTTCCCAAATCCTTCAAAGGAGGCACCAGCCGTACAATGCCTCTTAGCGCGTCCAAAAAAACCGTCCGCATTCTTAGATGAAGAGAAAGCCGAATGTCTGCCTGACAATCTCGAGCTCCAATGCCTTCCGAGCACCCTACCCATCGACGTCGCTTACCTTGTAAAACTTGACAATGAGGTCTACCGGAGGACAAAGGAACCGCGTCGCATTTCCGTCACTTAAGTTACGTGCACTGAAGTTGAGTCTATAATTAAAAGCCTGCAACCACGCAAGGGCGGCCTCGAAGGTATCACCAACAAGGCGAACAATCTACAACGCGACTATGTCCAAAGGCACCTTCCTGAAAAGCTGATCTCATAGAGATTCTCAAGCCCTCGAGGATCCAACTGACCCATAAGCCTATCGGCCTATAAGCCTTCCCAAAGACTTGGGTAAGGTGTATGAAACGATCATCGTCACCCGCCTCAAGGACTTCATGCTGTCCCGAGGGTTAGCCATCAATGAGGCGGTCGGGTTTTCGCACGAAACACTCATGCACCGCATCACGGAGCACATCCACAGCAAATTGATTCGGTGCTACCTAACTGAGCGGTTTTTCCTCGACGTGGCGGAAAGACGCTGCACTAACCAACCGCTCCCGTGGATGGCGAGGGCATCGCAAACAACAAGTTTATTTGCGATACCGCCATATCTCAGGCCAGTTTACACCAATTATCACAGCGTCGCTGGAGTTTCTTGCGCCTCTTCTTCTCCAGTGCCAACACATTACAAACAGATCGTTATTAATAATATTGATATTAATTTAGATAATCCGTCAGAAGCAACTGACCGAGCCGAGGTTCTGACCCCTCGGGCACCCTCGGATCCTTCGCTCTCGCAACAGTGTAACGGTCCAAACCGAGGATCCCTCTCAGGAACCCTTGTTGTTGCTGGTTTGGTTTTATTTGTGATAAGACTGAGCGCCCTAAGCGCTCGGTCACCTCTCAATCTGGTGAAACTGTTAGAGGCATCGGGCTAACAGTGACGATCAGACCGAAAAAAAATTAACTTAAACAGTATAACGAATATACTCACTTCAGAGAGAAACCGTAACATCCCCTTATTTCACTTACCCTCAGCTTCACTTAATTTCCAATTCACTATTAGGAAAAAGGTGCAAATAAGAATTAAAGTTTCAGTGTAATATATTATAATTCAGTATAATAAAAACCACATATAAACAAATCTATCTGTACACAAAACGGATGCATAGTTCACAAACGTATCCTGCATTGTTTTATAGGAGGGTTTAATTAAAATGAAGAGGCGGACCGGTGAGGGCTCAGTGCACTTCATTAATAGATTAATAATTGAGCTGCTTGCCACGAACAAGCATTATTTATAAACTAACCTAGGATACTTATGAAGTGATTTGATTTTTTCTCGAATTACTACGACTTTTAATGGCGACCTTTTTATAATTATAATATTGTTGTATCTCTTCTATTTTATAGTTGATACTAGCAATACTCTACATCCAAAACCTGTTAGACAGTTTGGTCATTTTCAACTATGCCTCATATCATTACCTACTTGTACAACGATCAATACAGGAATCATTTAATTAGACATAAAAGGTTTTATTTGTAAGAGAAATGTGAACAATGTCTTACTTAAATAAACATTTTTTCTATCTTTATTTCTAAATATTATTGATGTTCCTGAAATAGGCGTTGAAACAAAAACGAAATAAATGAAACTATGATATTCCGGAATAGTGAAGCAAAAGTGAGAACGTAATATGTGTAAGTCCCTCGAGTGTTACAAGTAATTCTATGTATTGCCGTGTGACGTAATCACCGGTATAACTGGTTGCTGAATCGTGAGTCCTAATGTCTCTTGTAAGCCATGGAAAAAAATACTGTAGCAAAATGTCTCTTGATATAAATGTATTTATAAAGTGTATCATAACCGTGACGTCTTTATTTTAGCTACCTATCATCTTGTTTCTAATGCATTAGTATGTTACTCTTCTTTTTTATATTTTACTTTAATACTGCAGCACTGAGATAAAATATCCATAAACAATTCTGAAACGCTTTTCCACTCTTCAACATATAATATTAAACATGAAATGAAATTAAATAAATATTACAATACTAAAAGTACACTTTCCTTGCACATAACGTTCGTGCAATTTAATACCACAGAATATAAAAATATGCAAAAGGTTGCTGAAGGGCAATTGTTTTATGTAATCGAAATTGTCTATTTAGCAACGAAACGAATAATTATTTTAACCTCGCTTAGCCACTGATTTGAATTAACAGATATGAGTGGCTAAGCAATTTTAATTCTCATGCATTTCCATGTTGAATCATAACAGTTCGACACGGTCATTGTCTCTTGATAGTAGCTTTTAAGATAAGCATTAAGCTAAATAGTACAACATTAAACGTTATCTGATAAGACTGAGTGATACGCCATCGCTATAGAGGTTTGAAACATGGAACTTAATTATAGGAAATTATATATTGTGATAATTATATTTGGTCGACTTCGAGTGGCACAACTTTTTTTGTACGTTATAAGAAGAGTTACTCATTTCATGCACTCATATAAAAGTGAAACAACCAATTTCAATACATCAATTTATATTTAATTTGATAATGAATCGATCCTTAACTCTTGAACACAAAAATGTGTATCAAATTCTTAATAAATTATAATGCAGAGACACAGAAATTGAAAGGGAATCATTATCGTACATTGTAACTATATCTAGAAACGAAACCTCTTAGGAACTCCTCTGATGGGTTTGTTGTGATTTTTTGCTTAGAAACAGCGCACAAATAAAGTTTGTCTGCATTAGATATCATTCTAAAGTCTTAATTACTATGGGGGTTAAAAGGTATTTTTTTATTTTTATTGTTGTTCCACATAAACTTTATAGGCTTTCGTTTTTACATCCAATGTATTTTATAATTTAAAAAGTATATGAATTATAAAAGGATGTGCGTAAAAGAAACAGTTAATGACCGTTTACATGATACATCCTGTATGTCCCTTTCGTAACCATCCGCTTTTGTTTGCTCGACATGTAGTACTATATTTTTAATTGCGTATATAAATTATACATTATTATTTATTTATTTATTAACCCTAAAAAAATAATTTCGCTAATCGTTTTACATAACGTAATTTAACCACGATTACCGAAATTATATTAGGGTTAATAATGAAATGTATAATTTAGACAAAATTAAAACTAAATTTCAACTACAAATTATGAATTACTTTCCAAACTTCTGTTGTACGGGCGAGAAGGAGCCTCGGCTTGGACCGGTACCTAGATGTGCGACAGCGCTAACCCAAGGTGCCCGAAAGAGCCGAACCTCGGCTAGATCAATTACTTCTGACTATGGATAACGATTGCCGGTATAAGCATCAATGAAATCGTTAAAAGCTATTTCAAATGCGGATTTACAACGTGCTAGGCGGTGAAAGAAAATATAGTGTGCAAATCTGCATGTCAATGAAATAAATATAACAACTTATCTTTTTCGAAGGCACGTTCTCTATCAATCCGCAGTAGAGTATCGTAGCGGATTATGGTCCAGAAAGAAAAACTACGCTCAGCTGTAGGATCTATAGTTTGATTCGTCCGACCCTTAAAGCAAGCGCGTTGAAGTGGTCATTTGATAGGTCACAAGAGTGATTTGACGGTCTGAGCCAGATTCTGTAACCAGGATGAGGTATTAATTATGATCGTCGTAAGAGTTATAAATTTGAAAACTTACTTCATATTTGAAACGTCAATAGCCTAATAGTTTAGGGTATGGTCTACGATACTTAAGGTCGTAGGTTCAAATCCACACAAGCATTTTTAGCTTAATTGGTGTTAGGAAGAAGGTGAGTACTTAATAAGAATATTAGTGTTATGTTATTATGTTCAAAGAATTACTATAATAATAATCTTTTACAAAAAGTATTTATATTTTTGATATATTTCCACATAAATACACCTGGTATGGGATCCCATCAGAAAAAATATAGTTTTTCATAACGGTGTCGATATCGGTAATATTCTCTAGCGATGGAATCAATTGCCCGTATTATTACATTACATATTATTGCATGAGTATTGGCTTTTATAAATTATTTATGAGCTAACAAATGGATTATTTAGTGAATAAATCGTATATTTTTTAAATAAAGGCTATTTGTACAACCGAGCCCATTTTGAAAAACATTCAAGATGCATATGTGTATTACCCCTGTGTTGATGGCTTCGTAGAAGCCCCAGAAAGATAATGTTTCATATAATTATACATTCCCCAACTCTACAATTCTAATAATTGAAAATATTTGTGTTCTAAATTATATATTTATTTATTCCAACACATACATCTATCTTTACAGGTTTGCCTAATACAATAGTGATGTTAAATTTAATATTACAACTTAAATATAACTTGTCATAATCTCATACTCGGCCCTTGTCAATTCCTTCTATGAACATTGAAATATATAACAGCGAGTTGTGAGATAGCATTGAGCGCACCGAGCGCGCGTCAGTGGTGCGCGCTGCAGCAGGTTAGTGCGCGCGAGGGGACACGCAGTAGCGGGGGGCGCCGGCGACGGCCTACGTAATGGTCCGGGATATACAATGGCATCTGCAGTACGCTTGGGTTGTGTATCTCACCACGAAGCACTTTGAATAAGTAGCAAGGGCCACTTCCCTTCTTACTTCTAGCTTGTGACAGCCTGTCATACCTAGTACAAATAATGTTGAATACAACAATGGGTAACAAGGATGTATACTATATTGTTTAAAATAAATAAATCTGACAAACTTGTTTTGTATACGTTCTGTCATTAAATTATATTTGGCTTCGTGTGGTGACCAAAGAACAGCACTGCACTCTAAAAGAACAGCACTGCACTCTAAACTGCTTCTCTCGAGAGCCTCGTATAATGATTTCAACGCGCCGATATTTGTAAATTTGTTCGCTAACCTTAAGACCATTCCTAGATTGCGGTATGCTTTTTTACAAGCTTTTTTAATATGATTTTTAAACTTTACATCTGAAGTGAATCGTACACCCAAATCCTTAACCTTGGACACACAATAAAATTATTCTCTTTTGTAAAGGCTTGTAAGATATTTAACTTTTAAAGGGCTTACACTGTTTATGGTATAAATATTTTAAGCCCTATAAAGGATTCGCTCTCCTGTCCACTAAACTACCGTGTGCGGTGAGCGCCAACTAACAAACGCATTCACACAGAAAAGGGAGGTGAAGTTGGGAACAAGTCCAATACATAACTGACTTACTGTACAAAGTGGGCTTCAGGCTTGGTAGTCCGTAAATACAAAACATGAACTAAATCGGCGCATGTAAATGGGTATTTTTTTTTAAGTTTTCCACCGGGGATTACACCGTCCCCGATGCCCGTTTATTGACTAATTATACATATGTTACAATAAGAGGTGGCTTTGCAAATATAAAAATAATTACATACATTTGTATCTTAGAGACGCAGGGTGTACAAAGGATAATGAATACTGATTGTACGTCCTTGTCTCACACCCTTAAACTATACAGCGTTGTTAAGGTAAACCATCAAGATATCAACAATATAAAAATATAGAAATAGGAAACATGGCTGCTAATGGGATGTAAATGCGTGTTAACTTTATACAAATATATAGCCAAATCTTTAACAGTTGTAGAGCTATACTGCAGTTAGTTTCTAGCTGCAGAATAAATGGGTCAACTCGACCGTGGTAGTACTCACATAATACCGGCGTAAAATAGCAGTATCATGCTTTCGTTTTTCATCTGGTGAGTCAAGGGATACGGAGACCTTTATTACCGATGATGAGGTATTCCATCACAGTTGCGTGTCACCTCAAGGGTGACAACGCATCTGCATTATGATTCCAGGATAATTTTGATGTCATGCGCAGCAGGAATCACTTGTCATCAGGTGAACTGAGTGCTCGTTTGTTACTCTCAATGATAAAAAAAAACTACCTACAATGAATGTACGTCGTAACGGTTTAGGAATTACGGTCTTCCCTACTCACCACCTCCAGCCAGTCAGATTATCGCAACTGCAGACGCAGTAGGGTTTGGCTTCACTACCTGCATAAGGTGAACACGAGTTTCGAACCTACGTCGTACGTCTCGGGTCCACCGCTCACCTCAAGGGATAGGGTCCCACTTCGTGCAATTGATACCACTGTCTCCTTCCGCTATCATTTCACATGATGGGCGACATAAACGATCTACCAACGTAGATATTGCTATTATAAAATTAGATTAGATTTAATTAGTTGTTATTATAAAATTAGAAGTTTTCTTTTTGAGAAGAGTTCTATATTAATAAAGTTCATTGACACCTTAACATAATATATTCAATATTCAGTTTTACATCACAGATTTTAATATTTTATTATACTGAGATTTCCAATCGTTCTTCAGTACGTGATTATCACAGACTTCCTAACCTATTAGTACCACTGCAGGTATGCATATCCATATTAACTACTTTGATTTCTAACAGGTCAGTTTAAATATATTGTTTAATTGTTTTAACTGTTTCATTATTTTCATTATTTAATTCATAATATGGTTGTAATAATGTCCTTCAGAAGTCTTAGGTATATCAATTATTATTTAAAATAATTAAATATGAGTCGTCACAATATCTAATAGACTCCATAATAGAAAAGATAGTAGATATACCCACGGGCACATGGCCAAACATGTTTTTGTTCAGAATATGAGTCTTGGGCGATTGGAGCTGTTACGATGTTAAGATTACCTTAATAAGATTGATGGATTCGAGATACCCTTCTTGAAGCCGTTTATTGGCAACATATTTAATTAAGTACGAAAATATAAAATTTCAATGAACCTGAGTATGCACCAATAAGCAGAATTTCAATTAATCATTTATTGGGTTTAAGTACTTCTAAAGTAATTAAACTATATTTTTATATAAAACAATGGTTATTATTTATAATTATATTATATTTGTCATTCATATAACGCCAGAGGTTTACATTTTTTTTAGTGTTACTATGGGTACTTATGTATGTGTAAAGTGATGATAAATTTAATATAATTCATACAATTACTTTAATATATAAAGAAATATTGCGAAAATCGTGTCACATATTTCAAAAATCTCTAAACGCATGTGCAGTACCTACTTATTAATTCAATGAAGATTTGTTAAATTAAATATAGTTTCCATGTTAATTAAAACATAGTTGGAGTATAAAGAAATATTATATTTAACCGTAGGAACTCTGAGAATTCAATTTTAAAATTAATAAATCTAGGGTTGTGGAACATTTGTATAAAATTAAACGCAAAAGTAAAAAAAAACTTGGGATGATATTACATAATATATGAATTACAATTTCATTAAATTATTTCAATAAATAATATTGGACGAATATATATATATATATATATACATATATATATATATATATATATATATATATATATATATATATATATATATATATTAAAAGAAATGGTGGTTCGAAAATCAGTTATACTTTCTGTAAATATAATTTTTTGTTTTGTGGTACTCAATAGTGTTAATGTGCTACATGTTGTGAGTATATAGTAGCAGTGGTCGAGTGCTGTCTTTTAATATATCGCAAGAAAACGAAGTTCGATCATATGAAGTCAGTCAATCTGCAATGAAGTCGTATATACGTCCTTCTTTACGGATATGAGGTTATTGGCTATTAAAGATGACCACAGAAAACGTATCAAAAGATTTAAAATGTGGCCATACAGATATTTATTGGCCATAAGCTGGAATCATAATATCATAAATGTCATACTAATACGAGCCGAACAACAAATATTACCAGTTGGGTTATCAAAAATGATCACAGACAAAAAAAAAGAACTCGCTACAAAAAGTGGTGTTTGTCATAGAAAATCATAACTTTAAATCTAGAGACTATTTAGGTTTTTTAATAATAAGTACGGGTTCGATACAAACATACCGACTTTCAATTTAAGAGACACACATACTACATCTAATAAAATATATCCTTACAATAATCTCTATAAAATTTGTTAGCCCATATATATTTTAATTTTGTTGAATATCCCATATTTTGATATTATTATGTTTAGTTATTACAACTTCTTTATATAATCTAGTTTTACTACCCTTTGGTTTTCTTTACAAATTTGTCATAAAATGTCTATAAAGTTTAATAAAAGATGTTCTTCGCGTACCGAATATTTTTAAACTCTGTTTTAACTCTATGTTTGAAAATGAATGAAAATCCTATAGGCAATGTAAAACTAATGTTTTTGGTTGCGACAAAAATTGAGCAAAAAAGTTCTTCGCATTGATGTAAAACTAACCTAAAAACCTTGCCTGAACCTAACCTAAACCTAAACTGTTTAGTTATCCGTTTCTGAGCGAAACACATAATCATGAAAGCCTGCAGCCCAAAAGAAAATTCCTGTGATCAATTTGAAATCATATTAAATAGTACGCAGGCCAGACAAAAAAAAAAAAAGAAGAAACCCTGAAAAAAAAATATTTACCCAAAGGTATCCTAAGGAAATAAAGACTGCATTATCTATAGTAGCAGGGCCGGCGAGACCCCCCAATAAGAGGTTAAAAAAAAACGTAAACCTAACCTAAACCTAAGATAAACCTAACATAAACGTCACATAAACCTTACCTAAACCTAACCCAAACCTTGTTACAACTTGTTGTGTGAAAAATAATAGAAATTAAGTACTTTTTAAGCGCGTTTAATAGTTCCGCTAAAACAATAAAGCCCAATACATACTACTCTCAATAAATATAAAGAAATATCAAAGCTCTTTCTCACTCCATTTTGCACGGATAATACACTCATACTATGCATTACATACTCATAATATAATTTATACTAAAATCTTTATTTTAACTTGCTTAACGCAACTTTTGCGTAAGCCTTATTTCTGTTAGGTCGTCCTAGTATCTATATATTTAGTAAAAGAGCCAATAGTTTAGTAATCAACTGTAAGATCTTTTAATTGTAAACAAAATTTTAGAAAATTGTTGCTTCTGTATACTGCTTGCATTAGAGTATGACAATAATATCACTTTTGTGTTATCATTTTCTTATCTTTCAATTTATTGCTGTACTGCAAAATAAATGACGAAAGGAACAACATTGATTGAAGATTGAATAAAATTTAAATAAGTAAAAGTAACGATTTCAATACAGTGTTAGCCATCTGCAGAATAAATCACGTAAAACGTTTTCGTCTGAATGATCGAAAACACACATTCCATTTTCATTCGATATTCCCTTTTATGATACGTAACACATTCTTAAAACCTTAGAAGTCTTCATAAATTTACAATAAAATGTTATTTCTAGCGAAACCTTTTGTAACAATTCTTATTTGTATTATATTCACGTTAAATATGAGTTCAATGGTACAAAAGTAAAAAAAATATTTTTAAGTAAAAATTTATCAAACTATACAAATCCCAAAATTCTATATGTATGTGTTTTCATATTTAATTTTTCTTCAACATTAGTTATTCTTATTTTAAATTTATATAGACTTTTCAACAAATAAACATTTTACTGATTTAATTAGTGTCAAATAACGAACGTCGGAGTTCGTACATTTTGCTCGAAATTTGTGAAACATAAACCTCTTGGTAAGCTCAATAGTGTCTTCCACAGGGTATGTCTTGAATTGAAGATCATGTCTAACGTCATTATGACACCTATACCGATTGTGGTTGTGGGCACTACGCTCGAAGTTGTTGACGAGTACGCATGCCTAGAGCAAATAGTCTAACACGGAAAGAACAAAGTCTTTAATGAGTGTGTGTAGCCAGTCATTCTAGTTCCAGCCATCTACGGATCTGGGACATGCTCTTTTATTCCTGACCGTATTAGGATGTTCAAATGCACTCAGTGAGCTATGGAGAGGGCTATATTTCTCTAGGACGGTTGTTCTCTACATGATCGTATAAATAACGAGAATATCCGCAAAAGAACTCAGATAATTCAGCTCAAAGGATCAGTAAGCTGAAGTAACAATTATCCCGCCATGTAACTCATAGAATCAATAACCGATGAGGAAGAAAATATAGAGTGGCAACCTCTGTGAAGCCAACGCTATGAAGTATGACCCCTTACCAGATAAGGTGATCATTTTGCAGGTCTACGGGAAGGCGATGGATCCAGATGACTCAGGGTCGTAATCTGTAGCAGTCTGTGGAGGAGGCCTTTATTTATCAGACTAATTATGAGCTTTAATGATGATAGTTATGATGCAATGTGGGGGATCATTAAATATAATAATTATTATTTTATTATTCTTAATATAATATATAAATATATAATTTATATTCTAGTATTTTAATATGACTATAACATAACTAAACCTACATGTTTTTTTGGTAGCTTAAACTAAACTCAGATTTTCGACTATCAAAAACACGTACCTTAGACAGTTAACCTTCATTGGTCAAAGTATTGTTTCTGAATTATTCGATCGATTGGCTATGGGATAAACTAGTTATTTATATGTACTATATAAATTATAACACATTCAGTGTTTCATGAAAACCAAAACCGTTCATTTATTTTAGAAACGTTTTGAAATTATTATAAAATATTAGTTTATATAATATTTTTTTGAGTTAAGGTTCTAATGAACATAAACTTTTCGATTTGTTTTTTATCAGTAAGCTTTGGTTTCGTATCCTACATTGTACAAAATTTGAATGTTGTTAAATTTTATGATATTCCTATTCTTACGTACTAAATAAATTAGAGCTTTCCGCCATGTTCGAGCCCATTTGAAGTATAAAGCCTAAATAATTTACTCGTTGGAACTGAGATAATATACCTAATAGTCGAAAAAAGAAATTTACTTATTGGAATTAAAATTCCAAAATATTAAAACTCTGAAGGTTTGATTACAGTGCCATCTATCTTCAACGATAAACTTTTTGTTCACGGCTAGCTTTTCCTTTGTCGCTTATCTTTTCACGCCCGTCTTAGTTTACTCGCCAAAACATAGATGGCAACACTACAAAAAATAATATATATTTACTTTTTATCAGGCTAATAATTAGTTATTTATAAATTAATTTAGTAAAGAAAATATACCATTTTTTTTAATTACTTTTGTATTTTTTTAAACACTTTAACTTTTCTTTTATGATGTTACGTTAATATTATTATATAAAAATCAGCCATATCTATGAAATATATTTTTATTATATAATTGCAGAAGACTCGTTATAAATGCGTTTTGATACATCTGGCGCAAACATTTTTGGAAAAGCGTTCAAACCGAAATTCACTGTGTAGTCTGGTTGTACTGGATCAGAGACCCATATGGCAAGAGTAAGCAGCCATGGTTTCTTGCAACGTACACCGGCTATTACGTTCCACCTCACCAACTTCACGTTAGTACCTCTTTCTCAAAAGACACAGTTACTAATAAGAATACTTAAGAATGCGTAGTATTAAGCGGCGTCTGGACTTAAACAATGTAAACAAATGGTACCATTAATAGAGCTCAAGATTGGTGTCCTGTTTTGAAAAATTTGTACTGCCTCTTCATTAATATTAAAACAGTGACAAATACGGAAGGTTAACATCGTGCAGTCCGGATACTCTGTCAATTATGAACCAATTGGACCTAATTCAAAACTTTGTAATATAACGCAATGTACATTTTACGTACACGTAATAGAATAGAGCGTAATCTACTGGAGATCTATAGCACATGTACGTACATATTAAAGTCCTTTGACAAGGTCTGAATGATGGAGGTTAGGTTAGAAAACTTCCAACATCATCTCTTCGTCTGATCACTTGCATGGAAGATTTACAAGGGGAGAATAACTTAGAATAAGTTATAAAGAAATAGAATAAAAATACAACAAAATTACTATTAATCAAAATATAGGAAATCTACAATGTGCGGAATGACTTCCGTTTCGAACGTCAACCCCAATGTAAAATGAGGCTCCTTATACAGGCCTGAAGCTTGTGTCGTCACAAAGCCTTCAGAAAACTCTCGTTATCATCATCAGTCTGTATTAGATCACTACTGGACATAGGCCTCTTCCATGGCACGCACCTGAGCTAGGCCCTCATCTCTTCTCCTCCAATCTCTGTCCACTGCCCTACGAATATCATCGCCTCACCTCGTTATGGGCATCCTACACTAGGCAAAGTCTCAAAAAACGTAACAATATATTTTTTTTGTTAATTAATTAATTTAAGATTTATATACAGTGATGTATAAAGGCGGACTTAATACCTTAAACTTTCTCTACCAATCAAGCTTAGGGTGGTGAAGAGATAAAATAAGGTTGGTGTATGCTTAAGCTTAAAAACAATTAATTTTTATAGTGTTTATGCATGCTGTTTATGTTTTTTTTTTTTTATCTTTCCAGCTGACCACACCCATTTGTGGTGTACTTTGGGTTGAAAAGATATGAAATCTGCTCGCATTTATTCATATTAATGTGGTGTAATAATAAAAATTAAACAATTTATTTCGAATTTTCTCTAGATCAAAACAACTTACTGGAGCAAGTAATTAAAGTCCAACTTTCCATATCAATTCAGTCTAAGATAAAAGACTTGAAAGAAGTAGAAAAGTCGTACAAGCGTTTAGTAACTTAGTTATCGGATGGGACATTAATCACAACAAATGTAAGCTAGAACTAACACCATCACTCACTCGTAATGTCAATAGATAGTGTTGCTAGGTTGCGTGCAAGGATTCCCCATGGATTTAAGTAATATACTAATAAAGATACTCGAAAATCTCGCCAACAAACAACTTATAAATAATGTAAAAAGTTTAAAACCTACTATTAAACTATATAATAGATATTTATTTATTTATTTATTTATTTATTTTCACCACAACTAAAATACATAGAATAATTTTTACATAAAAGAAACATGTTCTCCTTAATAAAAACATTAGTACATAGTCGTGGCTCACTGATGCCTGCAGTAGGTATTAAAAAAACCTGTAAATCACAGGACATCAGGTCACCATTCCGCAGAACTTACGTATACAAAGAGTTCAGTAAAGTTTGCCAAATATTCCATGAAAATTAAATTAAAAGTAAAATAAACAATCAATTAACATTAGGAAGCAATAACTAGTTATAAGACTTATGATAAATAGGCTTATTACCTTATTAAAATATGTGAAAATTTTTAATAAATCTAAAATATACATAATTAAAATATATTAAATAATTAACAATCTAATTAACTTAATTTAAAAAGAGCGCCCAAACACTTGTTGTGTTTTGAAATACTCGCTCACGTATTGAAGCGTACATATGTGTTTGCGAGTGTAATAGTGTCTCATGTTTGTGATATAATATATACTTTAACATAAAATTATTAAAACTATTAAGAGATCACTTCTAGGAATTTCTCAACGTCAATGTAAGTTTGTTCAAGCAGCCATTCATGAAGAACACGTTTTAAGTTGAACTTGTTTAAAGCATACAATGACAATTTCTTATTAAGTTTGCTGTATAAGTAAGGACCTAAAATATAAAGAAGCTATGACTAAAACAAGTTCTTAGTTTTACAGTTCTAGCAACAACTTTACCTCGGGTCAATAAGACATTTGAGTAATGCATTAACCTATGCTGATTGAGAATTGTGTCCTCTACAAAAGCTGCCTGACCGTACACAAGCGACAGTCTTTATAAAGCGCATCTGTAGGATAAAGCCGAGGTTTGGAGAAACAAACCTTAAGCAATGCTCTTTGTGCTCTTTCAATTTGTATAAGATTTGACTTAGCAACTCCACCCCACGTAGATATACAATATTTAAGAATTGATTGGCACAGAGAGAGATAAACCATTTTAATATGTCAGCATTTGCTGAATAGCGAAGTATTTTAAAAATGTAGATAAGTTTACGCACCTTGTTTGATAAATATACTATGTGTTTTTTAAAATTAAGATTTCTGTCAATGACAACTCCGAGATAAACCGTAGAAGTGGTCGTTTCAATGTGAGGTACATTCTCATTCAAAGCACTTAATGTGTCATTTAAATTTACGTTTAACGGTTTCATGACAATTTGATGGTTGACGTCCATTTGGTTTATTGAGTCACGTATAGCAAAGTTGACGATTTTACTTTTACTAATATTAAGAGTCAATAAATTACCATGCAGCCAACGACAAACCGAATCAAAGCCAATTTGAGCACACTGGTAAGTCTCTGACCATGTACGTGAACTAAAAACTATAGCTGTATCATCAGCATATGAGAATAATGCGCCATTTTGAAGTTTGAGATCGCAGAGATCATTCATGTACACCAGAAAAGACTGGGACCCAGCACGCTTCCCTGTGGAACGCCGTAACTAACAGACAACTCAGAACTAGTATACGAATCGATCTTCACACTTTGCGTTCTATCTGTTAGGTAGCTATGAAATAGCGATAATTGATTACCTCTTATTCCTATTGCCTCCAATTTTCCCAGTAATATCGGAATAGAAACTGTGTCGAAGGCCTTGGTTAAATCCAGGAACATACCAATGCACTTTTGACCTTGGTCTAGGTTTTGTACTATATGGTCGACTAAATTGTGTACAGCGTCTGTTGTTGACAAACTCGTCCGGAAGCCAAACTGGTTACGGATAATAAATTATATGTCTCCAAATAGGAAACCAACCTCTTGTTAATAATTTTTCGAAGATTTTAGACAGGGCTGGTAGTATAGAAATTGGTCTGTAATTTTCTGTACAGCTTCTGTCTCCAGATTTAAAAATAGGACATACAAGTGCTTTTTGAAAACGTTTGGAAACTTGCCTGAAACAATGCTTAAATTAAAATATATGTTATAGGTGGTACAACGACATCTTTGTGCTTTTAAGAAACGCATTAGAAATGCCATCCCATCCAACTGCACAACTGTTTTAAGCAGTATTATTAAGCGTTCAACTTCCGCTTGATCTGTTTCTCAAAAGACACAGTTACTAATAAGAATACTTAAGAATGCGTAGTATTAAGCGGCGTCTGGACTTAAACAATGTAAACAAATGGTACCATTAATAGAGCTCAAGATTGGTGTCCTGTTTTGAAAAATTTGTACTGCCTCTTCATTAATATTAAAACAGTGACAAATACGGAAGGTTAACATCGTGCAGTCCGGATACTCTGTCAACTATGAACCAATTGGACCTAATTCAAAACTTTGTAATATAACGCAATGTACATTTTACGTACACGTAATAGAATAGAGCGTAATCTACTGGAAATCTATAGCACATGTACGTACATATTAAAGTCCTTTGACAAGGTCTGAATGATGAAGGTTAGGTTAGAAAACTTCCAACATCATCTCTTCTTCTGATCACTTGCATGGAAGATTTACAAGGGGAGAATAACTTAGAATAAGTTATAAAGAAATAGAATAAAAATACAACAAAATTACTATTAATCAAAATATAGGAAATCTACAATGTGCGGAATGACTTCCGTTTCGAACGTCAACCCCAATGTAAAATGAGGCTCCTTATACAGGCCTGAAGCTTGTGTCGTCACAAAGCCTTCAGAAAACTCTCGTTATCATCATCAGTCTGTATTAGATCACTGCTGGACATAGGCCTCTTCCATGGCACGAACCTGAGCTAGGTCCTCATCTCTTCTCCTCCAATCTCTGTCTACTGTCCTACGAATATCATCGCCTCACCTCGTTATGGGCATCCTACACTAGGCAAAGTCCCAAAAAACGTAACAATATATTTTTTTTGTTAATTAATTTATTTAAGATTTATATACAGTGATGTATAAAGGCGGACTTAATACCTTAAACTTTCTCTACCAATCAAGCTTAGGGTGGTGAAGAGATAAAATACGGTTGGTGTATGCTTAAGCTTAAAAACAATTAATTTTTATAGTGTTTATGCATGCTGTTTATGTTTTTTTTATCTTTCCAGCTGACGACACCCATTTGTGGTGTACTTTGGGTTGAAAAGATATGAAATCTGCTCGCATTTATTCATATTATTGTGGCGTAATAATAAAAATTAAACAATTTATTTCGAATTTACTCTAGATCAAAACAACTTACTGGAGCAAGTAATTAAAGTCCAACTTTCCATATCAATTCAGTCTAAGATAAAAGACTTGAAAGAAGTAGAAAAGTCGTACAAGCGTTTAGTAACTTAGTTATCGGATGGAACATTAATCACAACAAATATAAGCTAGAACTAACACCATCACTCACGCGTTATGTCAATAGATAGTGTTGCTAAGTTGCGTGCAAGGATTCCCCATAGATTTAAGTAATATACTAATAAAGATACTCGAAAATCTCGCCAACAAACAACTTATAACAATAGTGTAAAAAGTTTAAAAACTACTATTAAACTATATAATAGGTATAGTAAACCTCAGAATATAACTCTTTTAATTACATGGGACCAAAAACTTTATTGTAATTATTCATTACGTCCATGCGTGCAACATCTACTGCACTGTGTGATATTATTATTCATTTGTATTAAGTACTAAAAAAACTGATTTTCATGTGAAAATCAGTTTTTTTTAGTACTTAATACAAAGTACTAAATGCAAATATGTATTTGCACGCATTATTAGTAACTATTTGGATGAATTTAAAGAATTGGCAACCCTGCCATAATCCTACTATACAAAAAAAAGTTGAAAGTTTCCTTATATATACAGATATTATTTACTAGAATGTTTTGTTTTTACATCTTTCATATTTATTATATTGCTTACACAAGTTTGATACTTGGAGTTAAGTATAATATCCACTTAAAGAAAAAAATATAAACTATCGTAATACGTAAAACTGTTACTGTGTCATAATTATGTTACTGCAATATTAAAATAGTTAAACTATACTAATATCTCTATTACATAACGACGGTAATTAGTTAAAACGGCTGAACTCTAATATTAATTCATAATAAAGTTATTTTCATTCCTCTTTATTAACCTTAGCTACTGATATCCGAAAACGGCGTTCAAATCTGTGGAGTACAAATTTATTCAGTTGTTTGACAGATTTTTAATCATTACAGCTGGAAATGAAATATTAAGTGAATAAAGGGAAGCAGTAAAATTTACCTCATCATTATAAATAAAATAATGATGCGGTAAATTAAAAATAAAACAATAAAATTAAAATATATAAATGACAATAGGTGTCTTGCAATGTGTTGTTGTTTGTCTTTATGGAATAATTCAGTTACGTAAATAATCTTTGATATTAGTGGTCTTTGGGTCTGCGAAGATAGAAGATTTTTTTATGACACCAGGGTTGATACTCGATAAGGAATTATAATACGTTGTCAATCGTGTGGACTGTGAAGAAATACCTCAATACCATATCCTGCTTCTTTCTTTCAACAGACGTAACATAAAACGGAAATTTTATGTTAACATTATAATTCAACCTTTCAAGGAATTCACTTATATATAACACAACAAAGAAATATATATTACTTTACACATCATAAAAATGTCAATTTTTAAATCTGGATCACGTATTTGATCACCAAACATCTACAATAATAAACAAACTTGAGTTAAACAAACATCCAAGAAAGCAAATACTTTAAAAGAGAACAAGTAAATCACAGACACAAAACATAAAAAGAACATTATTTACGCAAGCTTACGAATTTGAATAACGAGTTCGCTGGTCCGCGGAATGAAATTTAACCTCATACAGTTCCCTGACAGTAGCTATGGAAGCTACAGACAAACATAAAATTCCCCGCCCCTTACGTCTCGGTCTACAAAAGAGGAAACAAAAGCCATAAACAAGCAACAAAAACTACCGTTGGAACTTCCTGTCGCGACACCGGCGTTCAACCCTGCACTTGGTCACGCGGCCAAATAGATCCCGAATCAGTACGATATACTCAACAACACTTTCCCGTACACTGATTTATGTCTTTAGTGGTTATTTATCAAATAATCGGGGCAGGCCCTCTGCGTACATCGTTGGGGCGACGACCGTGTTTTGATACATTTTCTCTCGGGTTTTTGTATCGTCAGCGAGATAACGAGCAGCTTAGAGATGTGCCGCTTCTTTCAGAATAATTTGTTTCCGCAATTTTTACGCACTAAGCCAAATGGGAAATTTCATTTTAAGCCATATGGTGCCATATTTTATCGTAGCTGATAGTTTAATTTGCCTACTAAAATAAAATATATAAAGGTTTAGCATGGTTACTGGTTAGTAATTAGTTAAATAGTGGTCAGAAAACATCTGAATAGGTTAGGACAAAAGGATTTTGAATGTCCTAGATACATTTAAAGATTCCCGCAAATACGTTGTAACATAAAAGAACCGCCACGAAATTGTGGAACCCATAAGTAGCAAGTATATAAAGTATCAGAAAGAAAATAAGTTCTTTCTGATACTTTGAAGCCTTGTCAGTGTAAATGCTGTGAGTGTTATATATAAATATAAATACTACAATATAACACTGACATGGCAGAGGCGCAGATACAGGATGATCATGATGATAATAAAAAACAATTCATTATATTTTATCTAAGAATCACAAATGAAACTAGTTGTAGCTTAGCTGTATATTAACGAGCCACAGTAGCGCAGAATCCGAGCGTTCACTTTTAACAAACACACTACTCAAGCAAACAAAGTTCGATCTCCGATGCTGGCACCAATGAAATTTAGTATTGGAATGTTTGAACGGACGGGTGGTCAAGCCATCCGTTCAAACAAACACTGCGATGAAGAAATATAACGTGGGATAATCTGCATGTTTGCGAAATATAGAAAATAAATTAGTAAAAGGTGGGTATACCTTTTAGTTATATAATTTAAGTAAACGCAGTACTTAATATATTTTTATCGTAAATATATAATAAAAAAGCGTAGAATATATAGGAAAAGTATAATAGTTTACTACCGCATTTTAAGTACCTAATTAAAAATATTTAAAAACCTTATTATTTTGTTTTAATTTATGCATTACAGTATGATTTATATGCGCTTATAACAGATAGAGATAATAGTCTTTCACTTTTACTTCTAATATCACAAAAATGATTGTGTCTTTTCTACAATCAGTAATATCTGCACTTCACAGGCCGGAAATTGGGGTAAGAAACAACCGCAGTATGATCAGCATAAGATCATGGAAAGGGTTCACGATACAAGTTGAAAAAGCTGATAAAATGTTTTAGCTTTGAACAAGACATACAAAAAACATAATGAGGTCGGGACCATGGGAGCTGAGGTCCAGAACTACCGTCCACGTAGACTAGTCATGCTGACAATGAGCTTATAACACGAAAAACCCAAAGATAATTAGCCAGTAACGCCGATGACGTACTCCAAAAGCTTGGAAATATATAAAATAAATGAATATAATATATTTACGATAACATATTGTTTATAGGAAAGAGATTACAGAAATATTTATAACTAGCTTATATCCGCGCAATTAATACTCAAAATAAAAACGTCTTCCCTTGCATAACCTATTTTTGCTTTCAAAAGGTACAAAAATCGTTCTGGGGTAATAGTATAAATAATTTTACTACTAAATAAATTAAAAATTAGATTTTTTTGTTTAGCTAATCAAAAAATGCTACTATTCATTATCAGATTATTTGTCTGAGAAATATACTTGATTATAATAATGAGATGAAGAGAAATATACTTGATTATAATAATGAGATGATGAGAAATATACTTGATTATAATAATGAGATGATGAGAAATATACTTGATTATAATAATGATATGATGAAATATACTTGATTATAATAATGAGAAGATGAGAGATATATTGGACAACTCCCACACAATTGCAAAATCCAAAAAACACGCTATTTTTATTTATCTATCTTTCCTTTATACTCTCGGTTTTCTCACTATAAGCTGCCTTCCGAAGCGGTAGTAAAGACCCTATTAGTATTTTTGATGATAAAAAAGCGCTTTTTGTAATTGAACCTACGAGAATAAAGCTTATTTTTATTTGAAACTATGACTTGATTCGAATTTCTGAATATATCATGCGTTGTGTGTTAGGTGTGTAGGTTAGGCCACTGCAAAAGTTATATATGTTCGTACACAAAAATAAAAAATATTTACGTTATCACTCACTGTCGCAATAGTTCAATAAGACTATCCTAGCAAAAATGGTAAAATATAAGAAAAATCTAAAAATACTTAGTAGATTATAAGAACACCGGAGGATTCTCAATAACAAACTCGCCCCGCGCGATGGCTTCCAAGAATCTTTATAAACTGGGGAGGGAAGTTACAATGATTACGAAGACAATTAACAATTTTCCCCATAAAAGTTCCTTAAGGCGCGTACACCAAATATATGGCACTGACAAACTAATATGCTTAAAATCACAACATCCGTTCAAAACAGACGATAACTCAATAGTATGACATGAACCCGAAATCAATAGTAGTAAAATAATGGATCAACTCTCGAAGCAGTTTTAATAATAATATACATATATAAATAATTTATAAGCTTAGTTCAATTTTGTATCTATATATCCTAAACTCAAAACCAGAATACTTCATTGCTATGCTTGCCCCGTGGCTTTTTATGGCTGCTAGGCCTGGACAACTAAATAAGACGCTCAGTCATATGTGACGACGTAAAAAGTCTTACAGGGTAACCGTCCAAGCGGAGGCTCCCACACGGGAGCGCTTGTTCTAGTTGCCCACTAATAGAGGCGCCATAAGCGCTCGGTCACCTCTCAACCCGGTGAAACTGTAAAAGCCCAAGGGCTTACAGCGGCTATCAGCCTGAGAAAAAGAAAAGTAAATAGTCAACCTCGAAAATATGTTTTAGAAAATGATGCTTAATTTTAAACAATGCGAAATATTTAAATTTTCGATACAGTAAGCTAGGTATCGATCCCTTTTATTCTTCCTCACCAATATCTTACCGGATAGAAGATACCTAATGACTATGAAAATATTACATCATACGAGTTGGTAAGCTGCCACACTTCGTTTTACATACCTAATTAAAATAAAAAAAATGGAACATTGTCATGTGTTTTTTTTAATTGTATCACAAATAATCCAGAGAAAGTTATATCAGACGGTAAATAAAAAGTCGACACGTTATTAAACCTTTACATTGCTTTATCTGTCAAAGTTACGATCAGGTTCGGGAAATAAACATTAAAGAAACACTTTGCACCAGAGATAAAGAGTGACCCTATAAATGCGAGTATTATTCGGGCGCTGTCTGTCTCCGTTAGTATTGTTTTATATAGATTTCAGTTATTACCATGTTGTGTCAATTAAGTGGTGTGTACTAAACCATTTTAAAGTTTGAAAATTGTGGAAAGCTACTAGAACCACCATAAACGAAACATGTGGGTCTTCAGGTCATGTTTCTAGGCAATATTTATGGGAAGCCTGTGATCGGCTGCATGATTAAGAACCCTCCAATCTTACCTTCCAGTCTGATTCTCTACTGTATATCCTGTAAACTAAAAGCTTACACATCGAAAACAATGTTCAGTGACCTTCCTATATAGTGGTACAGGGAACTTTTAATGTCTAAGAAAAATAAAATAAAAATAAAATCCGAAGTATAAAAAGCGGTTTGTCAACTTCGCTCCATTGCAAAGCGGAAGATAAAATTCATAAATTGATGTCCAGCAGTAGACTAATATTGCAGGACCTCCAGATTTAAACACCCGTCAGATGGCCTTCCAAAAGTCGTTACCCGGAAAATATGTATGAAAATTAAAATATGTAAATAACAATGTATTTGCAAGTTCTATTTTTGTGTCAAACAAACACTAAGACCACCTGATCATAAATGGTTAACCATAACTATCCATTCAAGACAAAAATAACAAAATAAAACATTATTAACACAATAAAAAAAAAATCTCCGCTTTCCCCCGTTGAACATATAAAGAGTAGCCCTTTGCAGTTGAATTATATTGGAACAAACACATCGCGGGCTTCGCAGTAAGTAGTAAAGTAAAATGTATTATTAAACCTATTATTAAAAACTAATTCAGATGATAGTTCTGTTCATGTTGTAAAATTATCGTCAATTTAAAATTAGCAGAAGGCTCTCAAAAGATGCGGCATCTCTTTTCTTTCTTCCCTTTCTGCTTTTTCTATCATGTGCCGTATATGATAGAATTACGATAATATAATGTATTTTATATACATTGGAAAAAAAATGATTTGGACCACAAACTACTTTTTATCCATCAAAAGTGCCAACTGATTATGATAGGTTTTGTAAGATATACCTAATCCTTGTATAAAATCTGCAGCAATTGCACTGAAGTAAAGTAAGTTTGATATTAAAAAAAAAATGTTTTCATTTTCAAATAAGGATTAGTCAAAAACTTTCTTTACAAATCTGTTACAAAACGACTAACAAATATCCCCTTCGCATATTATACGATTTTTATTGAAGACGAAAAGTTATTCTTTATAGCAATAAAAAACAAAATTAATAAAAAATTGCAATTATTTGCACGTTTGCCAGACTCGTTAAGAATTGCATTTACTTTCTGAACACAAAATTCACATATTTATTTAATAAAATAAAAAGCAGTAAAACATTGAATATAATTTAAGCACAGAGTAATTTAGTTTTCTTAAAACAGTATTATACAAAATAAATAACCTCCTACAAAGAGACCGCCCGTGTCATTAAAAAGCTATACCTGCAGCCTAATTATTTTACAAGTGCATGAAAGTATTTATTTAAAGATTTAATCGGATTAGTGCCCTGATAAGTTCTGGAAACCTACACAAAGCAAATAAAAAATATAAAGGTTGGTTTAGCCATACAATAATAAATGCTCTTTCTTTTATTCGTTCTTCATTGTGTTATTATTATATTATTTTTAGAGTGGTAGAGACACGATGCAGCTTGTTTATATTGTATATCGGCTCGACTGGGGAAGAGGCGTAGATGTTCCGTTTGGCAAGCATAGGTAACATAGCATTTATAGTTATCTTTATACGAGATATAAAAACCTTCATGACTGCTGCACCATACAAATGTATATTCCATTCAGTAAGCAGTATTTAGAACTGCAAAACCCTTTACATTAAAAAATAAAGAAATATTACTTACTATCTCTTAAAATATAAAAACGTTGCGAACTTACTCTGACTCACTCTTATAGTACTTTCGCAGAACAAAATTAACTGGCACTCCTCACTTGTTTCTCCCAGTCCCACAATCACGTTGATATAACTAATTTGGTACATAATACCAGGATTAGGCAAGACTTTTACACCATATATACATAATATAATTTGAATTTGAATAATGAAATTTAACTAGAATATTCAATGATAAGCTTAATTGTTGTATGATACTTTGAATCTATTCCTAGTTTATATGAATTAAAAACAACGAAAGAAAACAAAAAAACAAGAAAAAGTTGCTCCTAAAGTGACATATTTCTAAATCCGTTTGTTAAAGAATTCAAGAAATAAGAGTTTGAGAAAGATATTGAGAAAATAGTAAATAAGTACATTTTCAAACATGACGGGGGGGCCGTCGCGTAGTACCGACGTACATACAAGAAGAAGCGTGGGCAGAGAATACACTGCTTCTTGCTAGGACAAATGTGGAATTTAGTACAAACTTGAAGAATGCCCATTCCATTTGTGTTATGTCAAAGCACGTTGTTCTATGTTATATTTTAAATTAAGTCTTTCCTCCTTATTGCAATCTGATTTTTTATTGCCATTGAAATATTGTACTTAGTTCTATTTACTTTTTTGTTTTATTACATTGAGAGTAAGAAGCTAGCACAGAGTTCTCCGTGTGGTGAGTGTTTCCTACGGTCCATGATATCTACATTCATCCTTGCCAAGGAATCATAATGCAGATGCGTTGTCACTATTTTACGCCGATATTCTGGGAGGGCGTGGCTTTAATCCAATCGGGCTGACCCATTATTCTGCAGGTAGAAATAAACTGTAGTGTAGCTCGACCACTGTCAAATATTACTACTATTTTAATTTATATTTTTTTAAATCTTATTAATGTATTAAAAGTTTTATTTGTAAGCAACACATATTGTACTTATGAGTGTGTATGCATGTAATGGGTAAAGCATTTATATCTAAATATTTCTCTTTGTTAGAGTATTTTGTACAATTTCATGTGTTAGTCATTGGTATAAAAAAATGTATAAAAAATAATTTTTCATGGTCACCCTTGGTACGTGCATACTAGGCCGTATTCTCATTTTTATCGATAACTGCTTAACATTTCCTTACTATCGAACCTAATGGTAACTAACAATGTGCACTTGGTACACGTACTCCCTTACTTAAAGGCCTAGTCACACTTGCCTTGAAGACACACAAATTATATTCTGATGAAAATATCAAGCAAATTATCCGAATCACTTGTATATTGGTAAATTGTGTATTTTAGCCGCAAACGCATCTTTATAGCAAATGAGTCTCTAGTCAACATCTAGAATTTTTTTGTTACATTAATAAATCATGCTGTAGCTTGATTCTAGGTGCAACATTAATAAGACCTGGAAAGACCACGCCCGCTCAGTATACCAGCCAGACAGCAGCATAACGTTGTTGTGTTCGTTTGGTGAGTGTAGGGATTCGGAGAGGTTCACTAAATCTCAGTCCCCCGGGTTGACGATGCATATATATCTTGATGGTAGGTATATATGGGCAGCAGTCATCACTTACCATCTGGTTAACCGAATGCTCGTTTGGCATCATTTATATTTAAGAAAAAACTTATAATGTAGTTTTTATCCGAGGAAATGAAAATACATCTTTACCTACTTACCTGATTATGCTTTGTGATGGCAGAGGCCAATTCTGATATTTAGACCACTCGATAACATCAAACCGTGCGGCTGCTTAAAACAACAAAGGAACCGACGTGTAATGAATATGCTTTTCAAAGAACGAAAACTTAGCACCAAATGGATATATATATATATTACTCTTACTGACTAATTATGAACAAATTATGAACATGATACATATATATTTTGGTTAAATGGAACACGTTTCCGAACAAAAAAATTTAAATGGCCAACATTCGTACGCTTAGTAAACCATGATCTTATAAACGGTCATAAAAATAAGAGATTATTGCAATTTTATACACACAAATTAACACACTGACAACCTGCTGAGGGATGTAATTAAATTTTTTAGCCGTGCGCAAATTATCAGATTAACAGAATATTTCTTTTAATTATTTTTAATTAAATTTACCGTTACATTTCATTTGTAAGATAATCTCATAATATATTTAACTTTTAAAATCCTATGATTATCTTGAAAGAATTTAAGTTGGTTTCTTAACAATCTGAGACACTTTTACTTTAGACTGTCTAGATAATTTGCTTAAATACTTACTTAGCTAAAACATTTAGACTCTTTAATTTTCATTTTATATGCAGACAGTTCATGGCAAGAGCGCAAAACATGGAATATGTTTGGCAAAAGGAAGGTTCGAACTCAAGGCCTTCGTATGTCCGAATTCCTTATCATAAAAGCTAGTCCACTTTTACCGTTTTGACCTTCAGATTGGATTACACAAAATATCTAGATTACTCGTAAAACTAAAACCTACAGTAGTATATAAATAAACCTATTGAATAAAAGTTTATTAAATCACATTTATAAATATATAAGTAGGTTTTAATAAGTGAAAAAATATTGTTTTTATTATATTTTACTATTTTTATTATTAACATTTCAATGCAAGTACTACAACAGAAACACAAGTTTCCCTGATGGTAAGTGATTCCTGAAGCCCATGACGCCCATATCAATCTTTGAAAAGGAATCATAATGCAGATCGTTCTCACCCCTGAGAATTTAGATCGAAAGCCATATTACCAGTAATGTCTCCGAATACCTTACACTCACTAAACGAAAAGCAGCAACGACTAATCCGTGGAATCAGCTGTATTTCTGAACCGATACGACTTAGGGAGCTTCAAGAATAGAACATCTTTCTTAAAGGTTGACAGCGCAACTACAGCCTACATCCCTTGGTCTTGTGAATAACAATGGTTGGCCGTAATTACTAACCACCAGGTGAGATGGTTGCTCGTTTGCCACCTATTCTATGAAAAATATATAGTGTTATTTTCCGCGGATACGACGGCTGAGGCGACCCATTCATGCTATAACTAATAACAAACTGTTTCGTGGCTTTACTACTGTTATCTACGTCACTGTTTATGTGAGAGTGAATTAATTAAAATCTTTTTATCACAAACGTATGCAAATTAATCGCTTAATGACAGCCTAAGATATTTTAAGGATATTACTCTCAGTTTCAATTAAAGAATTTTAATGTATGAGATGACAGTTTCTTTACGTTTGAGATTATGTTAAGAGCGTAAGAATGATGATTAAAAAAACTACTCGCGTCTAAATTAATCAAAAACATCTCGAGCACGTTAATTAAAGAAATTATGATTAATCTGTGGATCAGAATTTTGATTGTAATTGATTCTTGTGCTCCCTCACCCACATTCATTCTCTCCAAGGAACCATAATATAGATCTGTCATTCTTAAGAACTAGGATATGCCTAGTCACGACTAATGAAGCATCAATAGACTAATGGTTTAGGGTACTGTCTGCGAATCTTAAGGCCGTAGGATGGAATCTGCCCTTCGATTATTCTTGTGAACCATCTCCTAGCACAAGCATTTTAAGCGTAGTTGAAATGGTTAACCGGAATGTTAGTAATGTCACAGCTAGCATTCTAGTTCACAATAGCGCTAAACTGTTATTTTACTCTGATTGCCTGATAAGGATAGTGCGAATTCCAGCCAACTTATTCATGCTTCAGGCAGCTTACAACTGGGGCATGGTTCTACCATGTAAAGTGTATTCTTTTCTCATTGATAGATCACTGCAGAGATCACTTTTAATAACCAAAAGTTCCATTGTTATATACCATACCAAATATTATAAATTTGTTCCCAGAATACTAGGACGCTTTGACGTTTATCTATAATATATTTAGTTTGTAGCGATTTATAGTTCAAAAAACCAGACTAGTTATATATATATATATATATATATATATATAAAACTAGTCTATATATATATATATATACACATATATATTATTTACTTGTATTAGCTATTTTTAGTTTTTTTTATCGCTTTTTTTTTCTTCTTTTATTAATTAGTTTATTGCTACGCATATCATACACATATCTCACCACACCTTAGGTTGACACGTAGAGAATGCCTTTGGCATTAGGTCCGCCCTTTGTGAGCTTTTAATATTGTTAAGGTTAGTGCAATAAAGAGTTAATAAATAAATAAATAAAATATATTTAAAAGAATATTGGCAATATTATTAACATTACTAATATTCCGGTTGACCACTACAACTAAGCTAAAAATACCTATGCTTGTAGATGGTTCACGACTATTGTCGAATAGTGGATTCGAACCTACGATAAGGTAACGATAAGACCTTAAAAAATAATAAATAGTTATTTTATTCTTATATATCATTAAAATGTATGTAGTGTACAAAATAATTTCATCGGTAATGTTTTTACAGCAAAATAATAATAATTAATTACTAATATTTAAGTATATATATGTTATATATAATCTTAATAATGATACGAATATCATTGCCGACACCACTAAAACACGTTCTCATGGTCGATTTCGACTCCGTCGGCCGGTTATACCCAGATGACATTAACTGCACCGGATATATATACGCAAACACATTTATCGTCCCCTTGAATGATAAAATGGATGGAATCAATGAAATGGATATGCAATAGGGACACGGGACTTGAAAACTAACAATTTCTAATGGAAAAATATTATTCATCGGCTTGGTATCGAACTCAGCAAAGCAATAGCACAACGCAGCAGCTAACGACATAAGTGCCCTCTGTCAGTTTATATTAATAAGATACAGCATGAATTGTTCGGTTCGATAGCAGAAGTACCACGCACTCAGTGTACTATTGAACAAGATTACCTCGTAAGCAGGAAATCCACTATTAATATTACGACCAATATATATACCATAGTATCATATATATATATACCAATATACATATTTAATTCGTATACATATTTATTTGTCCGTGTGTTAATCAGAAAACTACAATCTGAATATAACACTTGTTTTGTCATTACTTCAGTATCTTTCAAGATAAAGAGTTTAAATTTTATGAACTATTCCTATTTTTAGCGAATATAATAATAAAAAATGCTATGTAAATGTATATCTTTCAGAATCCTAAAAACCGATATAAGACTAAAAAGTTATAAATAATATTGTTTAAATACATCTGTTACCCCGACAACTATCAAAAAATACCTCATTAGTAATTGGGCTTAGTAGCTTAGTAAACGGCGATATGTATGGTGAGTAATTCTCACCATACATATCGCCGTTTTTCTGTTATTTTAGTGACAGCTTACGCCTTACTTAATCGACCAAATCCATTAAATATCCTATTGGATCTCTAGAGACTGCTCCGTTGTGGCAATACCGCCTAAGAAACTTCGCAATTTATAATAATTTAATTATTAAAATTTGCTACGCGGTCGTTTATTTACAGAAATAAATGAGATGCGTAATAGCGCTGAGACATTATCCCATTAATAAACCTTTGAAAGCGTAACGTTAATCAGCAATCAAATTAAATGCTTCATTTATTTTAATATCCTTGTACGTCATAGCTAAAGAAAAGGTATTAATTTGAAAACCTAAATTTCATATATGTATACTATATATTTCGATTACTTCCATTTTTTAATTCTGAGTATTCCATGCTCTAAATTCATCTCAATCTTTCTCTCTATCAGTCACAGTTTTCTTTCAGAGACTTGTTCAAGTAAATAAATAAAATTCGGTATGGTTATAAGCACAGTCTTAGGTTACAGCTGAGCTTAGCTTGCTTTTGAGGGTAAAATGGGAAAAACTGGTTTACCCAATTGTTCTTCGGTTCCAATATGGCCGGCACATTATCTTTTCACCTCGCTATTTTGATCAACTAAGTCGATGACTTGGTTCTGTGTCGGGTGATCTCCATCAAGATCCAATTATTCAGAACATCAGAAACTTGGAACAAATAATTTACAAGATATTATATGGGCCGGTTTATTTTTCTAATGGTAATACAATTAGAATTATGGTATGATAGTATTAATGAGAATGCTAGAAATTAGTACTTTCGAATTCGATTTGTTCACAGTGGTAGAGCTACAATGCCGTTTGTTTCTAACCGCAGAATGAATGGGTCAGCTCGACCGGGGTAGGACCACGCCTTCACAGAATACCGGCGTGTAATAGCAGCCATGACGCTGCTGTGTTGCGTCTGGTAAGTGAAGAGACCCGGAGAGCTTTACTACTGGTGACGAAGCATTCCGTCTCAGTCCTCAAGGATGACAACGCATCTGCATTACAATTCCTTTTCAAGGATGAATGTAGATGTCATGGGCAGCAGGAATCACTTAACATCAGGTGAACTGTACGCTCGTTTGTAACTCTCAATGTAATAATAACCCAAAACCAATATTTTCATGAGGCAAATGATCTCCAAAACTGTATGTATCCAATTTATATGCAGGACAGGAGCCACAATGATATTATCGCGGCAGCCTTTCAACCACAAACATACCTGGCGAGCAACACAAGTAGTGTCTTCTTGCAATTCTTCCAAGAATCGCCAGTATTGGTGTCGGTTGATTGGAAAGGTGTATATCTTATTGTGCCCTGTATAATATATGGTTAAGATACCAGGTTAGAGTACTTGGTTGCTGCATCGCGGGTTCGGGGTTTACTTCCCAGCGGATTTTTTTTTTGGGCTGATGGTCACTATTAGCCCGAAGGATTTTACAGTTTCACCGGTTTGATTCCAAGCGGAAGAATAAAGTTTTTGTATCACAAATTCTTGATTTAAGAAACTTCCTCTAATCTTATTGATTATGAGATCTTATAACGTTGGACTGGAAGAAGGGTCAATGAGTAAATGTTTGCAGAAGCGCTTATGGAACTATAATATATCCTGCTTATTTGGTGTAATCTGGTAATAATCAAAAAACCTTGGTCGAAATCTACTTAGGGACGTCATCGTCAAACCACTAAAAATCAATAGACAGCTTGATATCCTCTAGGCAATAGATGGACAACCTATTAATAAGCCAATGTAGTTCTACTTCAGATTCTTTAATTAATGTCAACAACGGTATCCATTGTCTTTATACACTCTCTGTCTACCTCCCAAGGGAATACGTGTGCGTGTTTATATTTGTACTGTGTATTACAAGAATCCGCCTCTTTTGTCGAATTATTTATTTCGAACGTTCGGCTTACATTCGTATCGCGTTAATTTTACGAAGATACTCGTTTTAAGTTATTTTAATTACTTGTGTCTGCATGCCATTTTTGTTAATTTGTCGGTCGAATACACTTTTCGTGTCGTGTAAAATTTGTATTCCGTTCCAATGTACATATTTTCGTAACTTATGTATAAATTATTGAAATTCTACATATATTTTGTATATTTTAATGCCATACTGTTATTAAAAATTGAAACTTGAGTCATGTTTTATTAAATACTTAATAACGTTACGATAACGAAAAATTTTAACTACACATAAAAAGATGCGTTGATCGGGAAAGGAACCCGGATCAACTACTTGAAAGGCTAAAACTATGCTGCTAAACTATGATGACCATTACACCACCAATGCATGTATACATCTAGTTCAAATGCTCATTAGATTAGAAAACTCCGCAGCATCGGTATGGCATTTGTAACATATCATATTTTTGTTTAAACTTTTATATTCTTCAGTTCTTACAAGAAATTCTTATTTGTGATTATGCGATATTATATATGTTAATACCGTCCGGGGCGATTTCGACCCAGTGATATCTTCTGATTGTTTTTTTTTGTGTATGAGTATTGCTGTTGGTCCAGTGATCTCTATAGCTTTATCTAATTAGACTCGCGTTCGCGAGCGGTAGGCCTGCTGAGTAAGGAAACGACGATGATTCTGTGAAGCTGGCACGAAGACTGCTGCGGCACCACCGCTGCACTCCGACCCCTGTGGACGAAGAACGTCGACGACAACAGAGGGGGGCGATAATACGATCCGGGGGGCATTCATAAAGAGGTACGAAACCTCGACTCGGATCGCTATCTAAAGGGAGGATTCTGATTGTTACCAGATCACATCAACTACGAAGAATATTTTTACCACCATCCACGTAAGCATCCACGCAAACTCAGAGGCACTCTCTCGTCGTAACCTTCCCTACTCCGATGTAGTGCATATGCAATAAGGTTGGAGGCAGATTCAGATGCAACGTCAAAAACACGGAACCCCAATTCACCCAATAGATACACAGTACCTATTATATATAAACTGCATGCTATTAAATAATAAAGGAGAGATAATGCAAAATTTAATTTGATCCTTTAGGAATGTTTTTATGATAAAAAAATTGATAGATGATTTCTGTTTAATTTTAGAATGGATTTTGTTTGATACGGATAATCTCAATTTATGCTCTATGTACCATATGTATGTACATATCTATATACTAAACAACTTTAATGCGGGTATGGCAAAATCAGACCAGTTCCTGGATAACCATAATTGCTCTCATTCCAAAAATAGCTGAACAGAAGTTTTCTGCTACTAAACATAAACTCAATAAGGGTTAACTCGACACATATATTGTGCCCCCTTATCGGTTAAAAAGTGATACGAACAATAAAAGATTCGCATAAAGTCTCAGCGATAAAAAATAAAACATTTTTTATTTCGACTCAGTAGACTGGAATTGTGACCGCAAGGATACGCGATCGTCGTCATTAAATTTCCGTATGAATAAAAAACATCATGTTATTTACACATTCGTTACATTCTACAAGTGGATGCTTGAAGATAACAAAAGTCATTTAAAAAATTAAAGCCCCTCATAAAGTTTACTTGTTTCAGTAAGCTTTGATCAAATAAGGTGGCAACGAATCTTATTTTTTTGTCCAAGATCTTCAAGTTGTATGAGTGACAAGTGCACGTATGATTACTCAGATTTTTTTTCATAAACAAGATATATACCCATCAACTCAATGATTCGTAAATAACAATATATTTACATAATCTCTCTCACCTGGTACAAAGATAAAAGTCATTTTGGCCGCAAAATTACCACATCTTCAGAAAATCGTAAAACAGTACCTTTTTATACGAAACCTTGATCTCTGCATATCTACATACGAATTTCTATTTCGTACGCTCGTAACATTACTTCTTTGATTCAATCTTTAAATAAAATGCACATAAATCCTCCATACTGTTCTTCAATATATATCGGACATTGTGCGCCTTTTCCTTTTTATAAACGTACTTGGAAGCGACATCTTTGCAATTAAAAATAACTGAATTGTGTTCAAGTATGTAAGTGTAAAGAAAACATAGTTTCTCTTTCGTTTTATACTGTATATATATACATTTATACATTAAAATCTTAAATTTTTCATTTGAAAGTTACAGTAACTTCATTTTATATTTGAATTTTAGATTTATAAAACGGGAACAGTGAACAGTTGGAACGGAAAGTAGCTCGGAAAGTAGTAAAGAGTCTCGTAAAATATCGTTATAAACAAAACATCGCCTTGGTATAGTGACTTACACAAAACTCGAAACAAGCAATAAAGCCCTGACCAGGATAATTACACGCCAAGGTGATAATTTAAATCAAACTAACAGTAAATTAAATAAATAAAAGATCTCTCACTATCCCACGAGTACTTCCTATCAAGATTTCTGCATTAACTTATCTTCTTATAACATTAAGGATGATAAACGATAACTCGGTTGAATCCACGGTAAGTGACCTATACAGCCCGTCCTCAAGAAGGGTGATAATTAAGATTCTACACTACTACATTATGGCTCTAATTACTAAGACGACCTCCTCCGGAATCCTTTAAAATTATAAGGGTTTGGTTTCTCTAACTGACCAGGCAAAACACCATCTATGAGCTTGTAATAAATGTCAATAATCTTAAAAGATATCAAAACGTAACATATTATTACAATTTAGTTTAACGCTGAATACTCGCTAAACCTTAAAAATAACACATCCAGAAGTAACCGAAGCAGGGCTCACTTTAAATTCAAAAGGACACAGGCAGCCCGAGTTCGATAACCAGTTTCAATATCACTAAATTGTTAATTGCAATTTTAAGAGCTGCTTATCATGCTCAGCGGCGAAGATAAGTCTCGTGAGTAAATCTGCATTAATACGGAGTAAATAAAAAATATAGTATAAATACTATATTGAATACAAAATTTAAACGGCGGTCCGACAACCGGCTGAAAACTCCTTTCAACCCAAATTACAATGAATACCATACCCTCTCAGAATACCAGCGAAAATGCGTTATTCGGCTATTTTCACTGTATTAAGTTTAGTGGTGACATGGGATTTCATAGTCCCAAGGGGTGATAGCATTATCACCGATAATGCAGATGCATATCTGCATTATGATTCTTCACGGGCCGCAGAATTAATTACCATCAAGTGAACTGAGTACAAAATACTAGTAAATAATGTATACTACTTAGAAGTATAAATATTATTATTTAAATAATACTTTAATCTGCCGAAGTCACTCGTGTGGTCAAAGCACTTAAAATTATTGTCAACTGATAATAGCTGTAAATTTTATAATGACTCTATTAAAAGGCTTCATCCGACATTTAGACAGTAGTAATCTGATCTCGAAAAAAATAATGAATTACTATATTCTTACGCTTGATTCGTATTGAATAAATGACAAAAACTGAAGATAAAGATACGTTTATTTTATCTATCTAAAAATATTTAGCGTTGGTAGAGCGACGCTAAGGCTAGTTTCTAGCTGCATCATCACGCCATCAGAGAATTTCATTATGAAATTTAAGGATAGTAGGATATAGATATAACATAGCTGTTTTATTTTGTTAAGGTGGGAATCAGGAAACCAGTTGCTAGTAGCTAGGATTGCCTATTCAATCCTCTGGAGTGCCACATGTCATGTGATACATTGTGATAATTCTTTGAGAATGGAGGTCCATTCGGCTCAAATCATCTCTTACAATCAAGTTTACTGTTTGCTCCGTTGACACACTTAATTTGGGGAAATGGGGAAGATCCTAAACATTCCAAAGGTTAAGCTGGTTTGAACTGAAACGTTGGTTAATATTTTTCTGCCCAAGAATCCAATATGCAATCTCATTACTTAAAATCTGCTGAAATCTTTACACCATTATCTATCACATATTAGTGTAACATACTAGATGAGATAAACGTAGAACTTCTTTCATATCGAAATATGTTTTCTTGACTGTATTTATTTTATTGGTAGCTCAGTATATATATGCTCAATTTTTTTCATGACAACAACACTACTCACTACACGTACAGTATTTGAAGCACTCTAATGTTAAAAGGTCTAAAAGCTCGCTTTTAATTCACGGTGCGCAAGTAACCCCGATTCCGGTGTCGCCAGCAATTAAATTGTTAATTACAATTTTAACAGCTGATTTACCACGTGCTTGGTGGTAAAGATTATCCTGATGTTACTGCATATGATTGAGTGCGTTTACATTTCCGCGAATGATTACGGCACTATAACGAAATCCTGCGTATATAGTGCCATCTGGTAATAACCGGACCGTAGTCGTAATAGACCAGGAAGATAATACGATCATCATTTATATACAAAATAGATTTACTTCCCATATTATAAAAAGAACAAAAAAATCTTACACTTCCTTGAATAACCACATTTCTATGGTTACCATAATAAGAGCAGAGATAATAAAGCACGCGATAATGTACCGTTCGAATAATTAAATTATAACAACAGTCGAATTAAGTACTGCACGACAACCAATCAACAACCGCTGTTTTACATTTATGGTTACCACTTCGATTTTCTTCTAAAATAAGATTTAAAGTTCTCCACGATTTAAAATTATAATATATCGTTTTTTGTATTATTTTGCACATTTTTTATTATTTTACGCTTTTCGTTTAAAAAAACTAAAATATAAATAAATATAAATTATAATTGAATACGCAACGTAGACATCCGCAGTAGAACGAGGGTGTCCAATAAAGGTCAAAAGATTAACAAGTTAAAGAGACAATAGCTTTTTGGTCGTCTATAGGGCATGCCTACGTCCAGCAGTGGACTATAGACAGGCTATGATGATGATGATGATAATTAAAAACAAAATCACAACTCTTTACTCGCTCGTCAGCCCTAATATCATAAAAAAGTTACTGACTGTTTGGTTTTGTTTTCTTGGTTGAAACAACTCATTGATTCCCGAGCTATAAACTATGCGCAGCATGTATCTACTACTATTTTATACTGTTTACTGATTCTTCACCTAGTTCTTGACCACTTACTGTAACACACTTTTATTCAAAAACAAGCTAGAATTGATATACATAAATATTAAACTATGTATGGAACTAAACTCAAACTCAAGTTGCAGAAGAATAAACAAAAAAAACTAGTTCTTAGTACTCAAATTACATCGACCTAGTTATTAATTTATCGATATAATAAATTCAAACTCAATGACTTGCTCGACAACCCTATTTTAAACTGCGTACGCTTGCATGTCATTTTCGAACGCGCGTATTTTACTCCCACCATACGTCAGTCAATGAACTTATTATTTTTTCTTTAGGTTCTCAATAATACATTTTTGGCAATGGAAAGTAATTGAGTTATTCATATTTCACAGATATTTTTCCAATACATAAATAAGTCGACTCCATACCGTAAGCAATTTGTATATTTATTATTCTGATTTAATTTAGAATAAATATTTGAGCTCGGTATATATTGTCATTTCCAAACTTATCATTTATATTTTCATATTCTTGTAAATTTTATTTAGCTGCGAAAGGTTAAATAAAACCTTGGCAAATGTGGCCTTAAAAGGAAGTTTTAAAAATTAAAAAAAAAAACATTCTCAATATTTATATCACGATTTTTTTAATAATAATTTAGCTGTAATTGGGTTACCGGAATAAGTAATGAATTATATACTTTGAAAATGGAATGTACATCGCCGTGTTCTCTGACGGCTCTAAGGGATCACCATAACTCGGCATTCCAGTAGAGCCATGATGTAACAATAAACTAACTGCAGCACATATGATTCGACTCAACCACAATAAATAACATACCATCAGCAAAACTTTGTGCTATTTTCTCACCCTAATTCCGCAGTAAAATATCATCACAATATGCATAATAGACTTAAAATAAACAATAAAGCGAAAGAGTGGTTTAAAAAGGTACCGCAACAACCAAACCACCTCTGGAACTTTGAATGTTCACCAAATCTTTACAGTCTTAGGAAGACTAAATATGTACCATTACATTACCGAAGCCGGTGATAAAAACATACAAAGAGAAATTATTTTCAACGATTTCATTTCGATGTACCTACATTCTTACCGCATAAGGAAATATTTGCAAATAAAGTAACAATCGAAGTGCGTTCAAGGGGAAAACCAGAAAATTACATTCCGTTGCGGACGAACAACACGATTTCAAATACGAACTTCTAATAAGAAAAGTTAGTTTAAAATAAGAAAATCAGAACTTGTTACATCGACTTGATATTTGGTTTCAAATTTTATTCTTTAAAGGAATCTTGATTTTCTATACGAAAACAAATCGATTACAAAGTTTTATATGTTATAAATACAAACATTTTAAATTACGAAAAACAAATTGATTAAGTTGTTTTAATTCTAATCTACGCACTTCTTAAAATCTTTGAGCGTTATCCTACCAAAAAAATTGACACTTTTTTTTGGTAGGAAAACGCGCAAAGATTTAGAATTTTTCAACAGCCTTTAAACTGTTTCAGGTCACCAGTTTCAAATTCGTTTTATACGATTACTTTCTGGTACAGTTCTTTTTGTAATACATAATTGCTTTTAATTAATTCCTAACAAAAAAAATCCATGTCTTAGGTACGCGTGTAGCGCAGTATATTGAAACTGAAGGAGTTTTTGATTTAATAATCAAATAGTAAATTGTGAACTAAGATAATATTTAATAAAATAACCGCTTAAAATTACCATCATCATAAACCAAAAGTTGTGACTCTTTTATAAAAATACCAAAAAAAAAACATCTAGAGCAATCCTTTTCCAATCCAAACTTTCCTTTTCAAATAACAAACTGCCGAGCCACCCCCGTCATTCATCAAAAAATGAGGATGTTTTTTTTAAGCACAAAGTATCACTCAATTCCTGCGTTCCATGTCGCCTACATTAGTCCTTGATAAGGTATGATAATGCAGATGCGTCGTCACTATTGATGACTAAGAGTGAATGCCTCGTCACACGCCCCGTCTCCGGTCTCTTTCATTCTTTTGTCAGACGAGCTAATCCACAATTTTACGCTAGCACACCGAAATAGCGCAAATCTCCGCTCGACCGAACTAGAACCGCTCCAATTCGTGATGTAGCTCATTTTTAAATACGACCGGACCTCTATTATATAAAAATGTATTAACTCAAATTACATGTAGGCGTATAATAACTCGAAGTATGTAAAAAAATTAATAACTCAAGTTACGCAAAAAATGTAATAAGTCGAGTTACTTTGAAAATTTAAAACCAAATTCACAAATGAATCAACCATAACGTTAAGAGCATTAAAACGTGTCAAGATAAACTCGATAAGAAATGATAATGTCTTAATGGCTGCGGCCACCGCGCTCTTTATAATAATTAAAAAAGCATTCCTTCATCAGGCGACAAGTACTAATTGATGAAGGAGAATGTCTATCATTTTGATGCACACCAGCAGTTTAAAGTATACGAAGGAATTTCCTTAACAATTATTCGGATTGTTAATTTTTCATAAGTGCTAAATATAAAAGTATCAGCCTATATACGAGTAAATAAATCCCACTTCTAGGCATAAGCCTCCTCTATAGAGCGGGTATTAGAGAATAGTCCATTACACGGAACCACCGATAATTGACGGTTCTCGGATTATTTTTTTTCTTATATCTTAGATATGCTCCCTCACGATGTTTTCTCGGCTCTTAAAATTGTTTTTAACAATTTAATTGGAAGCAGCACCGGATATTGAATGTGATTTGCTCACGTACCATGTATTTAAAGTATGTGCTTGGTTGGCTACGTTTGACCTTGAGCATATAAAATCCCAAAAGTGCCAATGATAATCGTCCATTTGAACATCCTTTTTTTTAATTTTACTTTGGTAATAAACAGGACATCTCGACATAGACTCGATGAAGAATTTTATACGTTAACACTGTTTAATATTTAATAACGGTAACTAGGGATTAAATATTCAACTTATGATCAATCACTGTTCTACGACAATAAATCATACAAAACATTTAAGATATTATAATCAGCCCGAATCGCAATATTTGATAGATTTAAAAGCTATTAATTTTAAGTCATGAGGTAACCTCTTGACATTCCTAACACTGCTTGAAAAGTTTTTATCGGGAAAATTACAGCTACTTATATATTTTGATTTGATGTCAGTTTTATTACAATCTGTTAATTAAGGAAAACATTTAATAAAATAACTTACGTAAGTACCAAAAAAAAATAACTTTTCATAATCAACTATATCTTTAATAATTGAACCGATGTGTCGGTATAAATATATGTATTTATTTATTAACCTTTACAAACAATGTTGCAGCAAAATCATACAAATAAATCACTCAAGTAATAAAAAACAAGTAAGAAAACGCAACACGTGTAAACAACCTTGACAAAATACAAAGCGATCAATCTTAGCGCGGGACAAAATTGAAACCTTAAGCAAATATGGCAACAGGTAAGAATAACAAATACGAGAACGATTAAGCTCTTAAAAGATGAGATTTTACACGTATCCCATCCTTGGCACGGATATGAAGTCAAGATAAACGGTATAACACGTATATTATCTTTTATTATTTATTTAAAAATTGCTTTAACGGCAAATGTAGGTATGTATAAACACTCACTCAGCCAGGACGATTCCCCACTAGATGGTGCGATGCAAGTTTGCAGGGAGTCGATGAATGTTGGCAGGTGAGGGTAATGCTTTATTGGGCATTATTTTTATCACATAACCATAATCATTATCCTAACCATAATTTCATGCGTATTTTAAATGGTTTCGTTAAGTTACATTAAGATGCACTTGAATGCAGTTGTTTGCGTTTTAAATATCTACATTAAATATTATCGCCGTGTCAATCTTAAATTCACGACACCTTCTCGCCTTTGAATTTATTGACCGAGCTTTGTACGGTTGTGACGTCCAAAAAGTATAGTACTCGAACGCGTGCGAGTTCATTAGCATTGTGAGGAATGCCAGTAGTGATGTGACCTAGGAGTATTAAGCAATGTTTATATCGATAATTACTATTTCATGGTTATATCAAAGTCATGTTGTCCACCTGGTTGATTTCGACCAGGGGTATATCTTTTAGTCGATCTCAGGTAGATTTAACTCTGCATTGTATATTATAGTGCCGTTACCATTTACGCAAGGATAAAGGCACTCGCTTGTCGCCCCCTTCCCTAATCTGAAGTAATACATATGCGATAAGATCGGAGAAAGAATCAAATGCATTGTCAAAAACGCCTTACATACATAAAACTCAACCAGATAACTTTCCTCGATGTATTAATTAGCTTAATAAGTTGTAGCGCTATATATCGTTAACAATATCTTGCTCGGAATACCTCGCTACGCATCAGGAGGTATTTGGTTGGATTCCGATACGAGATTAACTATGTGGGTACTACCAACCGTTAGTTTTCTGGTGTGGTTATCAAATATTTCTTGCATCAAGAATCGGCAAGCTAATGGGGCAATGCGCCGGGCACATATAAACTTTAACCATAGCGATAGAAAGGTACTCATACTGACATACTTATTGTATGACGATCACAACTGAACTAACTAGGACATCAGCAAGCCTGAAGGGCTGCAGGTAACGGGTCTCGGGGCTGTCCCCTTTACCCGATCACAAATATCTACATATTTAGGATGGTCCTACAGATCGCTCTGTCTGACTCACGCTAATTTTCGAAACTCGATATATCAGTCCTTGAAGTAGTCTATATATGAAACCTACGAGTATGTTTGTTTAGCAGGGATCTAAAGAAAAATGGAGGAGATCACGATGATAATCACATATATATCAATATTAAGAAGGATAACTTCATACCCTTCGCCCATGGGGTTGAGCAGCATTACGGATTTCATATTGCACAATCATGACACATAAATATATGTAGTATTTATTCCCTTTCAAAATATATAAAAAGTATAAAATTATAATTAAATTCGTATCAACGAATACTTATATACCTTCCATGTTGAAGCGGTGGAAAAAAAGTTTGTGCCAAATTTTCCGAGCCCGCCGTAAATATCAGTAAATTTAATCAAGAGTTTTATTATATTGTAGGCTAAGGATAGTTTGCTGTGTTGCGAATGTGGTCACGATTTAACCTTTCATTACAGTTTATTTATTGTCAAATATCAAACACCTAACCCGCAAAGAATTAATATTAATACAATAAAATTACTTCGAATGTACCAATGGATATGCAATTGTAAGTTGTTAAGCGTCAAAGCCTAGTTTAAGGTACGGAGATTGAAACTAAGGGTGGTAGGTTCGAATCCGCCTTTCGACAATTGACATGCAATTTCCTAACACAAGTATTTAATCTTAGTGCGCTCGGCTGGCATTCCTTTAAAATCAATAAATCATATAACGACCCACATTTAGTTTTTGTTCAGGTATTTTTAGAAATGGTTAGATACAATCAACTTGATAATAGCACATAACTGCATTAAAACTTAATTTCTTCGTATCTGGACTTTATTTCGTGGAAACAAGCACAACCATTCATCACAGGGGCTAGTCAGCGAAGACAGCGCAATTTATGTTATATTGTTGTTTATTCAGTTTTTCGGTTTAGTTCAATTTTCAGTAGTAAGGTTATTGAGAAAATAAAGCCAATTAACACAGTTAAATAAAAAGAACTGCCTTTATAAATTATAATGGATAGTGGAAGACGCGAAATAAATAAACAAATAATATACATAAGTAAACATATGTCTTCAAAGAGTGCTCTGATTTCTGTAGAAGGAAAAAAAGAAGATTATTAAAAAACACATAGGCTCCCCAACAATCATGGAAGGTCTTAAGCCATAGTTGTTCCAGACTTCCCGTACTTGTCAAATCAGAAGCGTCTGAAAATCAGATATGGTTATTTCGCCGTCTATCGGTGGCCACTGGTTGTTTGTGGCGTTTCCCTTAGTCGGCTCTAACAACACCCATGCGATATTGAGCCGATAGAATAAGCCATCCCGACTTATTCTAATTTTACGCTATCAATCTTACGACATCGCACCGATTTCAATTTCTATTTCATATTTAGATGATGGCACAATAAATATACATAATATTAACAATGAAACAACAAATGTAAAGTAGATAGAACCAGAAGAAGTTGTTTATTCATAACTAATTAACCATAAATAAAGTTCGGTCGTTACTTAGGGGTGCATCTATATTAAAGAAACTATCGTTATTATGGAAATGCAGAGAGAAGGGAGAGAAAAATAAACGATTCTATGAGATGACTTATTGGAAAAATATTTTTCCCGATATGCAATATAAGGAAAACAATTTTTTTTTTTAGCAAGAAAGGCTACGAATATACAGGTCTTACAAAATTGAACAGTCGGTACTTAAATCATCAATAATTAGCATATAAACTTAATTTCGATGAATCGTAATGGTTGAAAAAAAATCCTTTAACTAATAAAAATAACGTTCCATTAATAAATATAAAACAAAGGGATTAAAAATTAATATGAAGAACTCCTCACAAGAATGTAAACTTTGTATAGTTTACTAATATTAAAACTTATATCCTTTCATTGGAAATAAACGTAACTCAACTATATACGAGATTCTAACAACAGAAATATTGAACTATTGGACACATCGAAATTTATCAAGAGCAAAAGTCGTTGGCTCACAGCAGACTAAATCGTATTTAAAATTCTGTACGCGCAGAAGACAAATATATTTTTATTATTATAGCTAAAGATGTGATTTGAAAATCACCCTTAAAACTGTATTGTCTGTTTTATTGTTAGTGAATCGTTTTGATTGCAACTTACAAAGAAATCAAGTACTCCTTATCCTACTGTTTGCCTAATTTAATGTATCTGAATGATAAGTTATAACATAACTCAAGTTATTATTATATTCAGTAAATATATATATATATATAATGTGTTATATTGTTAGATGATTATATTCTCTCACAAATTAAGATTATAAAATATAGTACAGTACAGATTTCACGGTGATGAACAGTATCTGTGAGAGACCGGTGTTTACACTAGGATGTTATGTTATGTTGAGGCAGCCGCCAACATATTACCCTTAGTTTTTTAAAATAACACAATTTGGTTTTCAATCCATACGTGTACAATAACATCAATTTTAATAGTCTGAATTTTCTGTACCGTTAGGTTTGAATGAAATGGTTGTAGGTTTTAATCCGCCATTCGTGTATTGTAGTAGGTCAAGCATTTAAATTAGTTGGAGTGGTTAACGGGAATAGTAATTATAGCATTATTAGCATTTTTTTTAAAAAAAATATATCAAACCTTTATTGATATGCATTTTTAGACATTTATACTGTCTTTTTAAATGTTACTAGAAGACTTGTGTGGTGGCGTCTAAATTTGCGTAGAGTTTATTAACTGCATCTTAAATCCAGAAAATAAGGCATGCAATTTACTGTTTTCACGAAACTTGATGTCAATGAAACATAGTCACGTGGATCCGAAAGCTCGCTTGACTTTAGGTGTTAATCACTGAGACTAAACATAAACAGGCTATTCCTGTTCATTACTATTTTTACGAACGGACATACGCAGCAAGCCTCAAATATCAACCATATATTTGAACGTTCTTCATTAATAATTCAACAGATTAGGTATATTCTATCTGCTAACAAACAACGAGTCGCTTGTCATTTCTCGATGCAACAAGAATGGGTCGGCTTGACTGGGGAAAGACCTTGCCCTCGCAGAATATTAGTTTTAAGTTAAATACAAAATTGACTAGCTTACTGTAAGAAATGGTGGATTTTTTAATATTTCATACAACCAACAGATGGAAGCAAAGTAGAAATTTATTCTATTAAATAAACAACTGCATCTAATATCTATATCCTATATTTATGCTATAGCTGTAGTTTGACTTTTAGGTTGTTTTTACAGAATACAAGGGTAAAATTAATGCTTTTTGCTACTGCTTTTCGTTCGGTATAGGAAACCGTAGACCTCAATACTGGTGACGGATTCCATGTTAGTTTCCAGAAGAAGAGAGTCAGCGCAACAGCTTTGATTCCTTATCGAGGATATTTCGGTGATAAATCGTTTTAGTGTACAGATGATTTACAAAGCTTCATCGTTTTCCAACCAACGTATTATTAAAAATTAAAAGTATTTATTTCTTTTTGAAGTGCATTGTACAAATTTATCGCCCGTATGCAGAAGCTGCTCGAGTTTTATTCTGACACGCCCAAAGGCAAGCCACCGGCAAAATAACTTGTAATTGTCAATTAATTCCCCAATCGGCTCAATTTGTACACGTAAATTGTGCGCGTACATTCTGAGAGCTTTATGTTTTAATTAAACAAGATTTCTTGGTAGTGTTAATAGTTAAGTATTCGAATAAAATGGATATTTTACTCGAATATTTTTTACGTAATTAGTCGTAAGACGTAATTTTTAATTCAATTAAAGTAATTAAAAACTTTTACTCAGTTCGGAATCAAAAAAAAAATGCCGATCTGGTGAAAGTTGGTATCAACTTCTACAATTTTAATTAAGTATTTACTACACACAAATAATTTTATTTAAGAGATTTATCTCTGCAACAAAAATCTATATGGTCACTATTATTGTTCATATGTACGTATTATGGTACATTGCCACTTTCGAGAACACCGCCAATTCTGAAAGGTTTAGGTTGTCACGATGAATTCACACTGTATTGACGAATAAAAATGTTGCAAGAGTTTTTCATTCATCGTTTATTTATTTATTTATTAGGTATGCCAACAGCAAAACATACAATAAAATACTGAACATTAACATTTAACCATAAACATTGCATATATGCTTGCCAATTACAGGCATACACAACTTTTAATAATAACAAAACAAAAATTAAACAATTATCAATTAAAATTTACACAAATTTATAACAGGTATGACAATAATTATTAATAAACATAATTAACAACATCAAGAAAGTAAGTGTACGTTTATGTAAGATAACAAAAATAAAAATGAATATAAATATAACCTGTACGAAAGAAACCTGCAGGCCAAATAAACAACGTTTATTAATGGTTTTCAGTACTTTATTTCTAAAAACCTTGATTGAGTCACTAAATATATCGAGGTCATATGTATTTAATTTATTATATTTAGAGCAGATCCTGGAAATTGGTTGATGAAGTCCTAGGCTAGTTTTAGACCTGGGTATTTTAAAAATTTTAGAGATTGGTTTACGGGGATAATTATAAGGAACATTGAAGCCTATTTCATCTAGAAGGCTACTACCTTTGATTCTTCCTCTTAAAACTTGTTAAAGAAACATTAAGTGCAGTAGTATATGACGATTGCTGATCATGATCATTAGTTTTCTCTTTTTAAGTAATATAATATAATTAATATAATAACAGCAATATAGAAAACATTGGTAGTACCAAGGTGACCGAATAACCAACAGACGCCAACATAAAGCGCATGTGATCCGAATGGTACTCGTATATGTGGGGACCTGAGGATCCATTTATGGGTAACGAGGTATTTCATCTCAGTCCTCAGTTCAGCCAGGGTTACAAAGTCAGTACATCTAGTATCTTTGTTGAGGATGGATGTAGATTTCATGGAACACTGTCATCACTAACCATCAGTTGAGTTACGCTACCTTTATAATTTATAATAATTAAAAAGAAAAGATAATTAAATATTTTTATTAGAAATATAAATTTGAGCTGCGTTCAATTCTTGTGTTTAATAAATTGAATGGATCTGTAATTGGACTATGACTTTGAATTGGACATGAACTTGACTTTTCATTCAAACATACCATAACAATACAAATAAATTCCGAGAGACTATGTTTTACCACATAATTTTCTATACAAATGAAATAACCAAAAAACAATTCTAAGGAATGTCTCCTAAAATAAATTTTCTTATTGTTCTGTGTTTTTTGTTCATACATATATCACTTTTTTCAGTTTAGTAACATTATTCATTACACTACCTTTTTCGCTACCTAATAAGCGAACCATGTATGTTTATTTGTAAACAATGTGTTTCATTAAAAAAATATTTAATAAAAATACGAACATTTCACTTCGATTTTTTAATGATAGACAAAAGATTAAGAGTAAAATATTGATATGGATACCGGCACCGAGTATCGATCTCAGACTTTACGCGTACATGACGTTAAAACCTAATTTTCAGGCGCTGAGCTCCGATGGCTCCATTTATATAAACTTAACCCAGATAAGCCTGAAACTAAAATTTTCTGAAAATTTTGAAAAAAGTTACATTATTTAGTTTATTAGATCTTATGCAACATAAAAAAAATTATGAAAAAAAAATTAAGTGTAAGGCTTTCAGGGAAACAGCCGTCCTATATGTAGGACAGTAGGATAATAAGAGGAAATAAAAGACCATTTATGACAAAACAGAATGTAATCAAAAAGTGTAGTTTATTAGATAACTATTGATTATATTACCCATTGTTATATGTAATTTACTAGATTAACACTATTTATGAATGATATGTTTCAAAACACTTGACACACACTCCAACATCACATTTCTTGCAACGTGTCAAACATTTTTTGTGACATTGACGACAGTGTGTTTGCTTCGATTGAGGAATAACCAGATGATTCATTTGGTCTTTACGACTATCAGCATGTTCATGATGGGAGGGTCGGCTAGGCCCTCTTTTGGCATTTTTTCTGTTTGATTCAATCAAAGCAATTGCTACCCTTCTGCGAAAGCCAAGATGATCCAGTTTTCCATGATTTATTTTATATAACTGCCATGCATTATGTTCGGCAAGATCAATCATGTGTGTGAGCAACGGCATGTACCATTTCTTACCTCGTATACCAATTCGGTAATGTGAAATATTTTCATCAGACCGATCCACTCCTCCCATATATTTGTTATAGATGGACACCATATGTGGTTCTTCTATGACAATGTTTCTCTTTCACTTTGTGAGAAGCGTTTGGCAGATTGTTTAGGATTTATTCCTACAGCATTAGAAGCAATACTGAATATATTATTGTCATGCCATTTAGCAATAATGAACGTGTTGTCATGTGTCGTTCTGTAATCGACAGCACCACGTTCCTTTTTTTTCAGTAACTTCGATGTAATCAGAGGACAACTATATGTCCTGTTTTCTCGAACTGTCCCAGTGCAACGAAGGCCTTTCTTTGTTATCTCTTCCAGCAAGGGCGTCCCAGTAAAAAAATTATCAAAAACTACGTGGTAAGGAAGGTCGAAGCCCCGTGAAATCGCACATCGCAAAAAGTGGGAACAACGCTTGCACCCAGCCCCAATTCTTTATATATTGGATTGCACATAGTTGTAGCACCTTGGTATGGTTCCATCCATAAAACATACCCTAACCGTGTAGCACCAACCCAAGCTTTGAACCCGTACCTAATAGGTTTACCTTTTATGTGCTGTTTGCAGCCATGTCTACCATAGTAGGGGATCATGGCCTCATCTACACTGTAATGCTCTTCAAGAGGAGAAAACTCTAAGAACTTTTTATTTAGAAGTGTAACTAGGGGGCGTACTTTTGTGTATTTGTCTTGCAAATCCAGATTATCATTGACATGAAGGTGGCGAAAAATAAAGTCAAATCTATCCCTAGTCATAGCCGAGCTGATCAATTCATTCTTTGTATCAGGGGAGTTTTCCCAATACATTCTTCTACGGGGGGAGCCATGAATAACCACTAACCAACAATATGCCGATGAAACATTTCATATCTTCAGTGGTTATGTCTCCAGGCAAATTCTTTTTGACAGCATATTTATTGCTCTCTGACACCAACAACGAAATAACATCTTCATCTAAGAAGTTTTCAAACCACTCAATTGGGCGCTTATCTTGGCAAGCGCCTTGAACATCTGGCCAATTCACGGGATTTTTTGCCAAGTCCCGTTTTCTCCATGCGTAGGTACGCCTACGTTTAGTTCGACCTGTAGAATCAGAAGGTTCTTCTTCTGTATCACTCACCATAATCTGCCCTTGAATCATTACTTCAGCCGGTTGAAGCAGAATGTTTCGTGGCAAATTATTCAAAGTTACATTATCTTCTTCACCCGAATCTTCGTCAGTGAGACAGTCAGGATCAACAGGAGGAGGTAGAATACATATCAGTCGTTCTCTATAATCTTCTTCATTATCAGAAACATTTTCTAAAGCATCTAAAATTTCATGCGCAGCTAACGGTCTGTAAAGAAAAAGTTGTATTATTGTACTAAAATCATGTATATTATCCTACTGTCCTATATATAGTACGCTAGTATTTGTAACAAGTTATACGTAATTTATTTATATTATTTTGCTAGAATATTTATTTAGTACAAAGTTAAGGTTATCAACTAGATATTAACACAGAAAAAACAACTCACGAGTAAAATATAACTTTTATACATACCTGTCATTTGCCATGTCTGCAACGCACTTTTATTACACACTTATAAGGTAAAATATAAGGTAAAAACTGTTAAAATAACTGTCTTTTTATTTTTTCTAATGAAGCTGACACGTTTCTTACTGCAAATCATAAGACTAAATAATCTTAGATAAAGAGGGTATTCTGATATTTTTTTTTATTTCTGCTGTCCTAAATATAGGACAGTAGGCTTATCTGGGTTAAAGCTCTTGGCAAGGCTTTCTATTTTTCATTAATGTAAAATGCAATTTTCGTAAACAAAAATGATACTTTTATTTTGTCGCCTGTACCAAAATACACAGAAACGATATGCTTAAAAGATAACATCTGTTGGCAACTTATTTTCACAATACGTATGTAGGTATGTACATCATTGGTTTTATAAACAAGCCTTTGAAAATAACCTCAGTTTTATAATAATAAGCTCTTTTTATCCAAATGGGGGTAATAATATTTGATATTTGATGTACTATAACGGGAGATTTCTTTGAGTTTGAGTCAAACGACATTTTTTACAAATTCATAAAGTATTTTTTTATTGTAAAAAGTACTTAGATAGCTTAAGCTATTGGTGATTATTTTTGTGGAACATATCTAGACCATGTGGGTGTAAAGTTAACAAGATTCCTTTATCTAACTACTTCCCCTAGCAGCCGTTATTAGTCTGAGAGACTAATGCGTTAGAAAGCTTGGGTCATACATTACTTGTGCATGTGTGCCGACTTGTAAATCTTGCTTACTAAGCTACATATGATTTGTATTTACATAGATTAATCGCTGGTTCAAGTTATAAACAAGAATAATTAGTACAGTAAATAGTTACATAAAACTTTGATGGCGCTGGGACATAACGTTACTATACATTTTTTTTATGAAATTGTAGGTTATCAAAGAAACAAACAGTTTATTTTGTATTAAGTTAATCAAGTTTTCATATTAACATGATACTGAAAACAAAGGTGACAATCGAGCATACACTTCATCTGGTAAATGATTAATGCGGCCGACGACACCCACGTTTCTCCTATATAAAGAATCATAATGCTGATAACTTGTCATCCCTGAGGATTAAGATGAATGACTCGTCACCAGATTCCTACATTCACCAAACGAAAACGGCATATTTACACAACTTTATGATGCTATTTTATGCTTTGTTATTCAGTAAGGGCATGGTCCTTCTCCAGTCGTACCGACCCAACGACAAAGCTTTTTGAAATTATTTATTGAATTTTTAATTTATTTTAAATATTGGTAGATCGTCGCCGCAATTAGCGTGCGGGGATGTAATAGTAAATTTTAGCTCAAATATATTTAAATTTTTACCCTTATGATGATAAAATTAAAAATATTTAAAAAGGATAATTTTGGAATTTCGTATTCATCATTCATCATCTATAACTGTAGATGTTAAAAAATATGCATTTGAATAAATCTTCTTACTTAAAGATTTCTCTCAAAATCTTGGGCTCTCTTTTTTCATATCAACTGTAAAACATGAATCCACAAAGCACTCCATAAACCAAAAGCACCATTAAGAAATGTGTGAAAGCAGACAAATAATTTTTTATTATTATCACCAAAGATGTGATTTTGAAGATGAGACTTAAAACTTTATTGAATGCTGAATGGGTAATGCTATTGAAATGTTATAACAGCAATATTGTAAATCACAATTTGATAAAAAGGTCTAGAACACGACATTTATCTTATGTCCCACAATAAATGCTAAGAAAACTAAAGAAAATATTATATTTAAAACAAATTATTTCTCTTACTTTACTTCACATAAAACAAGTGCTTTAACTAAATCCATAGGCAACTTGGTAAGACGATGTTTCATTTTGTAAACGCTTGAAACGCTTTTGAGATTCTTTACCAAGCGACTCGATCACTAGGCTCGCGAAATAACTATAAACAAAGTAAAGTATAAAAAATATAAATACATTTTATACCCTTACACCCTTTTCATACCCGTTTCTACTAGTTTTTGATTAAATTGTGATTCAGTAGGCTTCATATTTTAATCTCAATCTGATATATATTTTATTTTACTATATATCGGAGTGTTAAGACTAACTGAGATATAAATTTAAATGTTGGTCTATTTTCTAACCGCGAAAACTTAATTTTAAATAATTTGCCATGTTAGCAAACATAATCGAAACTTTAGTTTTCATAAAATATAAAACTTAATATGTCAAAAAAGTAAAGTCAAGGGAGATTAGAGCATCAAAACTCTTTTTTCTCATAGCCATAAAAACGTTTAGGACGCTAGACTACACTTAAATTTACATACAATGCATGTAACGTAGTTGCAAAAATGTAACTTAGTGAATGTTTTGATATTGTATAAATTCAGATACCGCAAAATTGCTGAGCAAGGGACTTAAATTTTAGAACTATTTGCATACTAAATTTCGAACTGGGGACGCATTGAAAAAGAGTTTGGCATATAAAGAAAATTTTGCACGACAGGAAACGGGGAAGGAAGCACTACTAACTTCGAATGTTTAACTTCACAAACTATTTACGCTCTACATTACACAAGAATTTGTCGTTCCAAAAGTTTAAATACTCCGCTCTTCTGTTTGTAATTTAAAAACTACGAACACACACATATAATTCCCTTTTGGGGATGATACAGTATCTTTGTCTTAGAAAACCATTAGAGGTCACAGTTGACGTCAATGAAGAAGGTCAAAATAATCTAAGGGTGGTGATGACCACAATGAACCAAAAATCTTCTTTAATTGCCTTTTGTTGTAATTATAAAAAGCAAAATAAGAATTCTTAATGTGTCGAAAGATCTTTTATTATATTAAAAATGGCAAATGAGCAGATAGTTCAGGTAATGGTGAATGAATCCTGCGGCCAGTGACACACATTCATATAATTGAGGAATCATTAACAAAAGTGTTAAATAAAATTCGCCCCTGTGGACTAATATTGAACGTCATGTATGCTCTCTGGTTTCTCTCTGTCACCGGTTAAAGACAGTAGTGCTAAAATGTGCTGCTTTATAAAAATTCTGATATCAGCCATGTCAAGACAGCCTATTCATAATTGCGGCGTGACAAGATCATATAAGAAATACACAATCTTCTAAATATAAACAATAGCAAAAATAATGTCATGATTAGTTTAAATACATATAACACAGAATAAACACTAATGACCATAAAACAAATTTGGTGAACAGCAATATAAAATAGGATTTCCTCTTTTATATATGAACAAAATTTAAGTTTTTTTTTCTGGAAAAATCCTGAAATATAGAGAATAGAAAATCAAAGGATAATTAAATAAATTATACTTCTTTATTTCATTTCAATTCCTCTCAACTGCCATCTTATTAGATACACGAAAGACGCATGTCCGTAGGATAGATTACTTTTCCATTCATACATGCAGAGGGAGAATACACTACCCATTGTATAATATTTTTACAGATTATTAAATTGAAACACAACAAAACTCATCTCAACTGTGACCTTCTTAGAAAATCCGACTGAAAGTTTTCTTCAACTTGCTTTTCAAACCACATTTCCCTTTTTCATTTAAGCAACATACTGTTATATTTTTGAATTTCCTTCAATATATTGTAAGTCCAGTGCAAAAGTTTCTTTCCTTAAATATTCTATAAACTGAAAAAATATACACATCTTCAAATATATGTTTATTTATATACACATATAAGAATTGTTTAACGTTATTATTACTCTAATTTATAATACCGTCTGTTTACTTTAATATTTTTGATTTAGATTTGAAAACAAACAAATTATTCGCTAATGCATAAATCCTTTCGCGCTGTTAAAACTTCAATGCTTACGTGTAAAATAAGTTGCTTTAGATATCCACCACCCACTCAACCCATGAATCTACAACAAATACTTTTTAATATGTTTGTGTGATCTGAATTATCGGAATTAGTTGAAAAAAAACTAGGAGAACTTATGTAAAAAAAAATTGTTTTGCTTCTTAAATTCCGATAAAGGCTTTTCCTGTTTCTTAAACAGCTTTTCAATGAACGAAAACCTAGAATAGTTAACTTGAAAATTCACCGCTACAGACGGATCTCTCTTAAGGTGGAAAAAAGTGCGATCGCTATGCTTGCTAGACTTGCTTCGTACCTACCAAAATAATGCCAAACCTCGAAAAATAATGCATGTAATGTGTAATATGTCAAATGAACGGTAAAGTAGCAACTCCCTTTTGTACCACTCTGTATGTTATGTACGATATTTTATGGTAAAGAAGTAACTTTCCAAATATTTACCCTAAGCGAATACAGAACACAAAAAAAAATTCACGGTCTCATTGAACAAAACTGATTTAGCTCACTGTGATTAGCCCTTTATTAAGAATCAGTATTAAAAATAATTGCCTAATTTATTTGTATTTGATCTTTAATAAAAGACATCTCACAATCTCTTGTGTTAAGGCAACTGTTGCGTACAAGTTGTGTAAATCCAATAACAACATTAACATATTTTACAATAACAATATTGTTATTGTCCATTTGTGTCACTATTTTCCTTCGAGTGAATAAACAAAATTCTTATAAACTCTCTTATCCTATAATTTGTACTCTCTACCACTTGAAATATGACCCAGTTCTCATTGCCACGGAATAAGCGAATGCATTGCATGTAAACAAGAATAAATCTTCTGTTGTTGTTCTGCACGAAAATAAATAGTAGTAACAAAGCCTGCTTAATAATTTACTTTCATGCAACTTCGATATGTCACAGGAGTTACGAAATAGAGAATGAAGGGAAAGTAAAGTAATTGACTACCAGATGTGATATAAACGAGCACTTTATTATAACTGTTATTTTCTTTTTACTTGATCACCATCTTATGTTTAAAGAAATCATAATAGATCTATTCGTTTTTAAATTTCAGGAAGCAATGACGCTCGAATCACTTGCACCCTTCCGATTTTATACTAATAAGTTTAAGTTTTTAGAATTTTACTTACAAAACTTGTGCTTATATCATGATATGAGCACACTATTCTAGGAAGCTGGCTAGAATGTCGGCGCTATATATAAGCTATGTCCTTTAGGCCAGTTTATTTTAAAGATTTAAATGATTAGACAGTAACACACTAACCGTCTTCTATTGTCTCTTTCTCTTCTATATTCCTCTAATTCCACGACACGACAATACTCGAATGGCGGATTCGAACGATCCACGACCCCAAGTTTCGCGGACCGTACCAAACCATTAGGCTATTGAAGCTTCAAACGGTTTTTTAATTGTTTGATCGGAACGAGCTTTCAGGATTTAAAAAATGTTCACGGTTTGATCTAAAATAGATTGGAAAATATCTCACAGATTGTATTTTTTTTAAAAAAATAAGAAGATTGCTAGTGAGGCTAAACCATTACTACAATTCTGGTGCAACCTTGCAACCAAGCCAAATATTTGTACTGTGTCGAATTACAAATTTGAACTAACGATGTTAACTTTCACGTGCAATCATAAACCAGGTTATTGATGCTTAATCTCATCACTATAGTTTTGCAACGTTCATAGTTGGTTGCTAAGTTCTATTAACAGTGTTAGATAATGCACAATTCCTATTGTACCATGTTGATTCGAAAATAATTAAAAAAAGACACATTGCAACATTATTTAATGTACAAAATATCAGATGTTCGAAAGTGAGCGAAAACTAAATAAAAAATGTCGACTACCTTCATACATACAGGTCAAGCTAATAAAAGTGTATTTAAACTATATTACATTAACTATAATAAAAGAAATTATAATAATATCTAAAGAAGAATACCATTATTAAGGATAAGATTTTTTTTAAATTAAGTGTGATTTAGAAAGAGTATAAGGCATAAAAGTTAGTGTTTACATCATTTATAAAGCAGCTTGCTGTTAATAAATAACTGCCATTTTTTATACTTAGCGGGACTTAACTTAAAATATTGAATAATACGATAAATTCACCTTGCCAGGGACCTCGAACATGAGGAAAGTAATTTTTTTCCTTTAGTACATATTTATATAACCATGTTAAATAGATTCTTAGACATCTTTTTAATAAGCCATAATGTAAAAATAACTGCGGTAATCAATGTTAAAAACTAAATATCAAATTGGAAACAAATCATGAACGCATGAATGCGTGTCATTGCTTTGGTCAAAATAATATTTAAAAAAAAAATAGAAATAGCCTGGTATTAAGTAAATAGACAGCATTCGGACATGGCGCTGCTGTTTCAATTAGAATATAATTGTACTTATGAGCTTTAGTTTTTTCGTACTGGAAGTATTAACAAAAAGTATTTGCAAAATCACAGGGTTTCCCTAATACTTCGTGATTCCTTTACGCTCTTGCGTTTTGTAGATTCATTCTCGATATCAAGGTGACGTTGCGATGTCACACGTGACGATTAGATTAGATCTCTCCCTCTCTCGTTTTTAATGTCGTTATTCAACTTGTAAAACAGATTCTGAGGAAATCGAGTAAATACAAGCTATTTCGAAACAACAGTGATTAAACCGTTGATACAGCTTTGGTAACCTAGTTATGGAAGCACGGCCCGTACACATTGTGCGTATGTCAGCATAAAAGCTCAGTTGCACTATTTTTGTAGTGATGATAAACGTAGTAAAAACTCACATCTAGTTTTGTTAAAAAATCTTTATATAAACTATTTTAACAGAGTACTTATGATAGGCTGGAAAAAGGTGATGAGAAAGGTCTAATTTGACATGAATTTTAGATATATCTTACTTGGTAGACATATTATATATCAAAATCGAAATCGAAAGGAAATTCTTTTCCATAAATACCACTTTCGTAAATAAAAAGATGCAGTTAATTTTATTGGGAATAAAAGTATGAGACATCTAACAGTCGAGTCTTGTCACACATTTAAAATTACTAATATAAATAAAAATTAAGTAATGAGTACTAAAATTTCCTTTCAAAAAGGATCAAAAGATAACATATAAGACATAAGGGTATAATGCGTAAGAGGCAAAAAACAGCATTATAAATTCCATACATGCATCACAGACAAATTTCATTTTGATCGACGACGAAAACGTAATTTGTTAGCACCTACCTCTTATTTGTAATATGTGTTTGAATTTAGTTAACTTTGATACTATGACTTAAATGTTTAGTTAGTTTGTATACGTAGTACTAAAGTTGTTGAATTCTTCATTTGTTTATTGAATTCCAACATTTATGTTTCATCATCCAAAAAAATATTAACTTATCTTAGTATTGAAATAAGCTCCGTAATAGAGTGTTAAATATAGACTATAAAACTTAGATTATAAATAAAAATACAAAACAGTGAGGTAGTAAAAAAGAAACACTGAAATAGATAAATCAATACTTTAGTGAAAAACATTTTAACGTAAAAGATTTTAAGAAAAAAAGGAACTCGTTATAGTCATTAATTATGAAGCAGCTTACTGATAATATTAAGAAAGCCATATTTTATTTATGCCTGCAAGATGGAGACGTCGTAAATCTTGAGGGCGTTTACAAAAGCTCCTTATGCTTTATTTCGACACGCCCGAAGACATGACTTCGACGATATAATTTGTATCTGTCGATTATTCAGCAATCAACTCAATTTGTACCTCGTAAATATTATTATGAGCAAACCACCATCCTTTACTCTTTGTTAATGAAATATAAGTTTATTTTTATAATTTTCTATTATAAGTATCTAATGTAGTAATCTAGAGATGATTTAAGCAGCATACATTTACTGTACTAAAATAGGTGATATCGATAATTTTAAGACAACACTAAATACTTAAATTCTAGAAACGTAACCCTATTGGATCGGAGTGCTCTTTCAGAATATTACTTACATGCAGCATAAGTTAAGAACGAGAATCAGAGACCTTTTTACTGTTAACGAGGCACTGCAGCTCAGTGAATATTCGAGTATTTTTACTCTGTACAAGTGTAGTACTGAAGAAAGATTTTTGTGAAAATTATAAGGGCAGGACATTGACGACGAAAGTTTTCGTTCGTTGTGTAGTTACACAAAGGTGGTTATTTATTTTAATGTATAACTGACGGCGGTAATAGAAGCACTTATGTATTATATAAGCAACGTATAACATTTGATAGGTTTACAGGTGCCATTACGCATATTATGCCAACTCGATGAAGGACACAAGTCAAACACTTGACCATTGGACTACACAGCCGTTAGTCACTGAACTGCAAAACGTAGTGTAGGATACTCACTATTAGATGCAGCAACGTCCAATGAAGCCAATGGATGCGTTTGGCCCAGAATTATACTTTGTGGCATTCTGTGTGTCTATGTCCAGTGGGCTATGAAAGACTCCTTAGATGATGATCAGCACCGATGATTAAGTGGCTTGGATGGTGAATAATAATTATAATGTACATTTTAATAATAAAGCATCATTACTAACTACAAGCTCATGTATTTAAACATGACTTTCTGAACGTTTTTGAAATTAATAACGATTAAGACTTGGAAAATGCAGTTGAGACGAAAGTTAATTCCAACGAGTGTCTAAAACCCAGAGTTGAAAGAAATATTCATTAGAATGAATAGCCGGGTGAAGTAAAGTGCCGAGTAGACTAAATAGAGCGATTTAAAGAGCTATCCGTCGTATGGAATTTTAACAAAGGGTGCCATCCAATTTTCCTGACCACACTGTTTATTTGCAAATGAAATTACATTACGTAGGTTTGACGAACGCTTTCGTTAGTCACTTTAGTTGGATACAATTTATATCTATAACTTAATATTTTTCTGATTTATGTGATTTATTTTATTTAATGAATAAATAAAAATTGTATAATTACATTTTCCCTTACGTGTATATATATATATACCTAGTCCGGCCACAAGTTCTGTTACAAATGAAAATGCAGGTATAATGTAGGTGAAAATGGAGGTATAAATTCTAATATTATTAAAATTTATACCTACATATTTATTAGTCTCAGCAAAAAATCAAAAAAAGATTCTATTCGAAAGGTGGCCTTTGGCTTTTATACGGGCCTTTAATCTGTTTGGCCACGAATCTATGGATTCACGCACTGTTTCCAAAGGAAATTTCACCACTGCTTACTCCAAAGATTTTTTAAGAGACTCAATGTCACCGTGTCGTTTAGAGCAGGCCATATCCTCTAAAATTGATCATAATTTGAAGGCTATAGGGTTGTGGTCTGGGCTAGATGAGGGCCAGTCTTCAGCTCTTATAAAGTCCGGAACGTTGGTTTTGAAGCCAGGATTGGGTAGTTCGTGCCTTGTGACCAGGGGCAAGGTCCTGCTGGAAAGTCCACGGTATACTTTTAAAAAGTGTATTACTGAGAGGTTTCACAACATGATCCAAGACTGTATCTTGATACACTTTGGCTAAAGTTTTCACTCCTTTTTCACAAAAATATAGTTCTGTGACTCCTTGATAAGACACGCCCCATCAAACCATCACTGACGCACGATGGTGACCACGTTGTACCTTTCCGACCACTTGAGCAGCTTCAGAATTGTGAGCGTACACTTTATCATTTTGCTTATTGTAGTGTTCTTCAATCGTGAAATTTTTTTCATCGGTAAAGAGGATATTTCTGTGCCTTTCGCCTGCGTATCGCGACAGGAGGCGTTTTAATCGACCCACTCTCTTTAATTGTAAAGATTGTTTTAGGGCATATCCTGTATATCGACGATAAGCACCGAGCTTTTGGTCTTGTTTTATAATACGTGACAGAGTCCAAGCGGGAATCTTCATTTCTTGCGATAAGATATTTTGCTGCCTAATGGGGTTGTTGGGTGCCGAATTCTGGCTTTAACAGAATTAACAGCATTTATAGTTCTAACAGCACGCGGCTGCCCCGGTTTTTTCTGGTCTTCGACAGAGGAAATGTTTTTGTATCTATTGATAGTACGATATACTAACATACGGCTGATACCAAGCTTTTGAAGTGTCTGGTATATCCGACCGACGGCTCCATACCCACTTTGTGCAAGGCGATCACTGCGCATTGCATGCGTTTTCTTTAACGAACAAATATGTGAAATGGTGCAAAATCGAAAAAAGTTTGTGAAATAATATACGTGTTCCAAATTCAAAATAATTAAAAAGTTGAAAAAAAGAAAAGTTTTTATGTAACAGTATTTAAATATGGTTATATATATATATATATATATTTATATATAAATATATATATATATATTTATATAACGATAATTAAATAGTCGAGCAAAGCTTTTTTGGTAACATAAAAAGTAGAAATAGTTTGCTTGTTTAAATTTAAAATGAACACTAATATAGTGCACAATAACCAGGCTTGTGCCTTGACAGCAAGTACATGTAAACCTTTTCGTTGCTCTTACCGCTCCATTACCAAAATTTAAACCCAATACAACGTTGCTAACACTTGATAGTATCCTCGGTGTGTACAACTTAGTGCCGGGGTCGCATTAATCTATCCAACCACTAGAGCGGTAAAACGTTTTTTTGTTATAGTATTAAGGGTGACAAACGTGCACATAGTTCACCCGACGGTGACGAAACGATGACCGATGTATAGATCCCAAGCAAACATTAAAGCTGTACGATTTTGCGTTGTCACCCTTGAGAACTACGTTGGAATATCTTTTTTTTTATTTTACACACCTTACAAAAAGGGATACAAAACGGACTTTATGCCGTAAGGCATTCTCTATCAGTCAATCCGTGGCGTGGAGGGACATTGTGATAGGTGCAATGTAAGTGCAAATGTACGAAAAAGAACTATATATATATATATATATATATATATATATATATATATATATATATATATATATATATATATATATATATATATATATATATATGTATATATATATATATTTATATATAAATATATATATATATTCTCATATCTCATCATCTATTATTGGATCCCTGTATCCCTACACTCACCATACGAAGTACAGCAACGATATGCTGCTGTTTCAAGCTAATATTCTGCGAGTGCTCACGAGTCCTTGCCGAGGGACACTATTAAGATATCACAAATTAATGGTTATTAGTTTTAAGTGTGTAAATAACACATCCAGACTCTATATCCCGTATGTACCACGTTTTCTGTCATCTAAACCTTCCTCCGAATTGATTGCACAAGGGCTAGGGAAAGTTACGGTAAAAGGGTGCATCTGTGTTTGCGTAAATGCGTACGGTATTAAAATATATCCGGCGCAATTAATAGCATCTGGTTAACCAGATGTTATTATTCAACGAGGAGGACGTCATATATCTACGTATTTATGAGATGTTGTTAAGCGTAAACGTTACGATGTACTTACTTATAATACCAGTTGCTAGACTTACGGTAACGTATAGGGTATAAAAATGAAATATCGAGGTCCTGTAAATAGCTTGTAAACAACTGTTTCAAAAATAGCCTATTTTAGTGCTGCGTAACTCGACTTATGATATATATATATATAAATATATATATATATATATATATATATTACCTAATTAAGAGTACTTGATGTAAGTACGCTGCAGTCATCATTTAACATCAATGATTTTCAAGTGATAGATTCAAAGAAGGTCCACATTCCCATAGAAAATTAGCTAAACATAGCATTATATAATTGAGTTTATATGCCTAGGTACGAATTAGTTTAAGTAAAAGTCACACTATTAACTAACGTCACTAAAAGTGACTATACCAACATCATCACTCATTCTAGTAAATGGAGGTTTATCTACTAACTATCAAGTGAACAGTTGTTATTCGTCATTCGTACTTTCACTAGAAGACACAATATAATTATTTGTTTAAATTAAATGAATAGAGACCGCAGACTCGAGGATACATTATGGCACGAATTAAAGAGCTATCCGTCCTTTGGAATTATAAGAAAGAATTGCATCCAATTATCCTGACCACTGTACAATTTGCAAATGAAATTGCGCCAGGAATGTGATGTGCAGTAATTGAGGCTTTCCACTAAACAAAGCAACAATGCTCTGTTTAAAATTTCAATAAATTTGTGACGTTCTTTTGAATAAAAGATTGTTTTCTGTATCTTATTTTAATGTTACATTTTTTTTAATACTTGAGTTCAGTGATCTTTAAATAGGTTTTAATAGACGTTTCACAAATATCTAATTATAATATTATTATTAGTAGATATGAACAGTTAGATATAGTTATAAATACATCACAGAATACCGTGTACTGTTGCTATTCTTGAACTCTAAAATGGAATGCTTAGCCACCAGTAATAAGGGTACTCCGGATTCGCCCACAACCAGACAAAACACAGAAGCGTTATGCTACTATTTTACGCTGGTTTTCTGTAAGGGCGTGGTCCTTCCTCAGATGAGCCAACCCATTCATGCCCCAGCTAAAAAAAGATAGATAGTATTGTGATTCTCCCTATTTCGATAAAATTAAAACTTTCTCATAGCAACATTTTCCCACAGAAATATATTAGATAAGGGCTATACCGGACTATAATATATAGCGAAAAATTATAATCAATAAGAAGACCAAAAGTCTCGAAGGAAGGAATAATTTACCGCATTGAAAGGTAATCAAAATTCTCATGTGTTGCAGAAGGTAGGAGCCTAAGTATGGCCCTATGTAAGTATATTCCATTCGATATGATACTAAAGAACAAGTTAATTTGATTTTGATAATTAAAATGATAATTAAGACTCGATAATGGCGCTAATTAAAGATCTCACCGAAGTTCTTTTAAACAGTTTACTAATGAAATGAATGTAAAACATTAAAAAACAAATATAGTGTTTTATAAGACAATTATACATATGTAATTGTATACGAGATATCGATTCCAATGTCGTTGCATTGACTTATTTACCATTTGTTTAATATTTATATTTAATATAATTAAATAATTTTATACATTAAAAAATAATATAAAGCTATCCAAATGGAAAAAGTACCACGTTATGTATTATAATTATGTAATTATAATTATACAATTTATAAGTTTTGTTTTTATTACATATCAATAATTTTTTTTTCAAAAACTAAACAATAACTTAAATATCACAGAAAATAAAACCTAATTTTTTTTCTTGTTCATCGTACATAACAGTTTATCATTTCACGGTATTTAATAAAATGTATATCTTTTTTTATAATATATAGAGGTTACAAACGAGCGCACAGGTCACCTTATGGTAAATGACGTTAGGTAGCCACGTCCATATTTAACAACGATTCAATACGCACACCTGCTTCTTCACCCCTGGGGCTGAGATGGAATACCTCTTTGATTGGGTACCCTGATCCCTAGATTCACCATGAGAAACACAACTACAATACTGCTGTTTCACGCTATTCTGTCAGTGCATGGTCCTTTCCCATGCAGACTCAAATATTCAGGAAATCATAATTTAGCATGGCTGTACGATTGTTATGCCATGTTTTTAAAAGATTTCAGCGCATGCAAAATATTTCAAAAGAGGGTAATAAAGAGTTTTTGTAATTAATATACAGATACATACAAAAATATTAAATTATACATGAAAGAACATTCGAGAATAAAATTGTCAAACATGCACTTAAATTTATTGCTGGTCTATTTTTAATTACTTTATTACTAATAATCATTATTTTATTCGTAAATATATATATATATATATATGTATATATTAACAATTATAAATAATAATAATAAATCAAAATTAATTAACAAAATATAACAAAAATCATTGCTATTAATAAATATTTAATTTATTAATAGCAATGATTTTTGTTATTTATTAGTAATTTTCAGTAAAAAATTTAAGTTCTTCAACCACGCGGTTACTTGGTACACACTTTAACACACACGTTTTCATGTATGTACTTTGATTAATTTCGTATTATTCAGAAGTTGGAGCAGTCCATAACCACTACAACATAGGCGAGGCCACCATAGATTGCCGTGAGGCAGGATCGACTTACCATTAACTTGCATGGCACTATCTAGTGGATGTCTTCCTAAACAGCGAATGCGAGTTTGCACTCCAGAACATTCATTATACGGACCCACGTTTTATGGCTATTATTAGGTTGTGATGATCATATTGTGCTGAATCCATCACAACACAACAAACATCTTTAAATATTCAAAGCTCGCCGGCTTTTATAGCATATTTGATTAAGCTTCTTTTTACAATCGTTTAGTAAGCAAGGTCTGAAAGAAATTAATTCTAGCTAATGCAGTAATTTATACGAGCTTTCAACCTTTGTGGTAATTTGTGGGGGAATCGTGATTAATTGAAGCATTCTTATTAACAATATTTATATCCTTGAGCAGATTCTTCATAATTTACGCAAAATATATACGTCACTTAACATTAAAGTATAAAATATACGCCGCAAATTAAGTTAATTTTAACATTTACGGTCTTATTTACACATTTCGATGATCTTTTATCTCTTGCCATGAAGTAAGCAGGCGTGTATCTACAAAGTGATATTCTACAAAGCAATGCACAAGGCACAGAACAGAACATTGTGAGGAAGTCAGACCGTCAGAGCTACGCCTTATAGTCAAGCCCCTTAATAATAAGGAAACGATAAAAAATACGTCATTACTAGTCATTTTCCGTCCGTTTGCTCTACGATTTGACACAAAAAAAAGTCCTAATATGCAAATTAAAAGAACTTAACTGTGAAGAAATAATGAATAAAGTGACAAAGAAGAAGAAAAATTGGTCACGCCCTCGAAAAATACCAGACTAAAATAAAACCTAACGGATATTTCGTACGATAATTGAAGGGAAATGGTGACACATATACAATACCTCAGTAGTGACAACGTCATTTAATTCTTAAATCGTTCTGAGGATGGATGGTGTTTGTGGCCGTGGTCTCCACTACCATCACGTGAAATATAAGCACATATGTTGCCTTCAGTATCAAGAAAAAACATTTTCAATAGTACTGATTTCCTGACGATGGCTGTTCCTGTGGTTCTTCTACGATGTTTATAATATTTACCAAACCTAGATTTGCAACTTTTATTGCTAAATCATACTTTTTCTATTATATTGCAGGTACTTCTTAACATTTATATTTATAAATGAAAAATATTTTTTTTTTCAAAGTCATTAGGAAATATCATCCATTTATACAGGTCACAATGTTCTTTAGCGTTTTTTTTTTGCAAATAAAATTATACAATAAATGTAATGTTTACAAATGTATACAGAAACGTTCTTTAACTGCCTTGCTATTTTTAATTTATTACATTTCAATTTATCTTTGATTTAGAGACGTGATTCTTACATATATATATTATTGAAGTTCCTACATAAATTAACATTATAATTTTTATATAAAGGTAAATAAGATAGAAAAAAGTAACGTATAAAAGTATATTAATTCCACAGTATGTATGTATATAGAGCCCCTCTAGGACTTATACTTAAGCTTTTATACTTTTATTTTTTAGCCGAGCTTTCGTCACGATTTATCCCTTCATTGACGGAGATAATTTTGATTAACTATCAAAAATAAAGTCGCAAATAATAATTACATTGATGCATGAAGTGCACCATACTGGTACCTACTGCCGCTCATACTGGTACCTGAGACTGGCTGACAACGGCAGTGATGAGATAAGTAACTTGACCATAATCCTGACATAGATTTCAGTGGTAGAGCTACACTGCAGTTTGTTTCTAGCTGCAGAATGAATGGGTCAGCCCGAACGGGGTAGGAACATACCCTAACAGAATACTAGTGTGAAATTGCAGCATAATGCAGCTGTTTTGTTTGATGAGTGTAGGGATCCGGAGACCTTTATTATTGCTGACGAGGCATACCATCTCAGTTCTCAAGGATGACAACACATCTTCATTATGATTCCTTGTCAAGGATGAATGTAGATGTCATGGGCCGCAGGAATCATTTGCCATCAGGTGAACTGTGTGCTCTTTGTTACTCTCGATGTAATAAAAAAAAATCAGGCGATGGTGTCTTAAATGTTAAAATGTTCTAACTAAAGAAATATCTTACTCTTTTCTTGAAAACACCCACATTGTAATTGGACGGAAACACTTTCTCAAGCAAGCTATTACAGTCGTTCGCTATAGGCGTCACTAAAATATGAACCAATAAGCTTTATCGCATAAAACTCTGACGAAAAGCCACTATGAAAACTCACCATCCATGTAAAGATCTGAAAAGGTAACAAGGGACATCATTAAATTATGCTGTACACACCCCAAATATATTCCATAACTCGGAAATGCTGGCTTCCTTGAGTCTGTGCTCAAGGCTAGGTAAATAGGTAAATTGATGTAAATTTCATTAATGTGTCCGCCTAATGGATTTCAACCACGACAGCGCAGGATATTAAATAAAGTTTATTTAAGTTCTATAAAAGAATTAAAATATCTCAAAGAAAACTTCAAATAATAATAGTTTTTAGGCTATATCAATATCTATCTTACTGCTAACTACCTTCTAGTTGCACTGTCAACGGTACAATTAAGTTGGAGCACCATCCTTTTATCTAATGCCGCCTATAGTTCAAATGTTTGAAAATTAAATTCACCAGTGCAAAAATTAAATATAATTCTACCCCCTATTTCTTTTAACATTATTCGTAGCGAGCTTATGTACTTCTGACGGCTTTACAAAAGCAAGTACTAAAATAAATTAATTTCCGCTAATGCAGTGATTTATAAGAGCTTTCATTGTTCTTTGTAATTTGTAACGGAAGCAAATTTAATTGAATCCGCCCACATTTTTTATTAACATAAATTACGTTTATGGCGAAACCAAATTATAATAAAAATCCGCGGTCATCTGCTTGAAATAATTTAAAGAATCCATTCAGCTTGAGAACGATAAATTTATAAAGATAATTTTGATAAATTCATAATAATGTCCACGCAATTGGGTTTTAAGAAATGAATTTTTCGTGTTTCACATTGATTTACTCTGGTCCCTTGATAAAGGGGTTAAGTTCTAGTGACGTGACAGTGAAACATGACACTTGATTGTCCTTCTGGTCTTTCTGGTTATTATCATATGACATCAACCGCGCAGTATACGAGTACATCATGGTGCTAAGCGCATAGACGGAGAGACAATAAACTCTACATCCGCTTTACTTGTCCGATTTTATATATGTGCATTAAAATAGGTGATTGGTACAAATACAGTTTCAGATATATGAGATACACATATGACAATTCGAGACTATAACGCACAACTCTGATCACTATTTTTAGAGTCAAGGCATTGTTAGAAGCAGCAAATATAATCAAATGACACAAATGTGTCTCTAAGTAAAATCCGCAAGTTTTTGGGCTGTAAAGTTAATAAATACGCCATGATATCGTTGATAATACCAAAAAAGTTTGTTCATTCGATTTGTTATTGTATATAACTGTACGTGATTAAATATTCTTAAATAAAAAAATAGATAGAATGCAGTGTTAATTTTAAAATAATTTATTTGTTAAATTTTCGTATTATGTTTACACTGCTTTAATCCTACAATATTCAGACTATGAGGTCCTTTTCCAAGTTTAGAAGAAATATCATTAAATATATTGATAGAAAAATATCTATATTTTTTTAAAAAAGAAGTGATAAAAGTGCTAAATTAGCCGTTAACCAATCCAACTAAACATAAACTGCTTGTACTGGTGTTGGTTCATGACAATATTCGAATGGCGGATTCCAACCTACGACCATAAGTTTCGTGGACCGTACCGTAAACCATTAGGCTAATGACGCTTCATTGAAAAATCTTTCAATTGAAATCTAAATACTGCCAACAATCGATCCAAATTGATTTACTTAACCATAATGCTTTGCTCTGTAAGGCAATATAGGCGTGACGTATTTTGCGTTACAAAACATTAAGTACGTGTTACCTAATAAAATACTCTCGTGCCCTCAGGTGACAGTTACAAAGCGACCAGAAATTAATCGTCTTGTAAATCGTTGGAATGTTTGACATCATGTCACATACTTCTACACGGCCATACATTTAAATAAGATAGAATCTTTCATAAGGGATTCGAATTTCACATCTCATAAATAATTTTTACTGTTCACTTGACTGAATCAAGACTTACTTATCTCGGACTCTCGCCCCCCTATTATGTTTAAAAACTTTGCTCACTTCAATTTAGTAATTACAAATTTTCTTTTTCTTATACTTATCTTTTCAAATATGTACAAGATCTTTTATGATGATAAACCAACTACGTACATAAAAATACTAATATGTGTGCTTAGTATTGCTTAAACAAAGCATAGAATTCGTAATATGCATTTCAGCGGTAGAACGAAGACAACCGTAATATCTTCAAAGGGTTAGTAAACTTTTCTTTTTGTCACATTGAGAGTTACGTTACTTTTTTGTACGTACTCGTATTTTTTTTTTATTATTATATTGATAGTAACAAATGAGCACACAGTTCATCTGATGGTAAATGATCCCTGCGGCCCATGACATCTACATTCAACCTTGATAAGAAATCATAACCCATACGCGTTGTCACCCTCGCGGTCTGAGATGGAATGCCTCGTCAGCAGTAATAATGGTCCGAGATCTCTTCATTCACCAGACGTAACACAGAAGAATAATGTTATTTTACGCTGGTATTCTGTGAGAGCGTGATAATATCACGGTTGAGCCGAAGTGATGGTCATGTAGCTCCTAAAATACTGAAAAAAGGTTCTCAAAGCTAATTTTCCAAGCTTCGTCTAAAAAATCCATGGAGGCAGGGGGCTCAGCCTTGTGTTACGTGGCAGTTTGTTGGGGAGGCCAATGTTGAGCAGTGGACTAGTTATAGACTGAGAGGGTGATGATAATGATTATTGGTTAGGCTAAAGATAGACGTTTCGAAATTAAGGAGCTCTAGGTGAATGACCGATATCGCTTGTTATCTCTACCTTACCTGATTGAGACAAACAACTAAAAAATATATTGATATACTACTAATATTAATATTATATATCATACTTATTTAAAAACATGTGATTTAAAAAAAATATATGATAATTTTTTTTCACTTTGCCGTAAAATTAACAACTTACCAAGAACTTGTGTGAATTAAAAACATGGGGTAAGCAAAAATCGGGTAACTTGAGGTTTTAATTTTTTTACTTGTTTTTTTTTAGTATGAAAGTATTGTACCATTTTAGATTCCTGATTAAATGCGTCAACTTTTAATACCACTTGCCAAGGCACCCTACTACATTTTTTTTAAAGGAGTACCTTTCAAAGTCGACAAATTTTGAAAATTTTAAATTCATGGTTTAACAAATTGGTCTTAATTCTAGAAAACTTGGGGCAATTGTGTCTTTAGTTTTGACTGTCATTCAGTTAAGTTATTTAGGGTTGGGTATTATATGGGTAAAATGCCCATAATTTTCAAACTGCATGGGATAGATTTCTTTTCTGATTTTTCTCATGATGGGTACGATCAATCCTGTCACCCCGTTTCGGCTTGACGTTGAGATCTGGGACATCCTGCACAGTGAAAATGTAAAATATTCAAGCTCACCATACGAAACACAGTCGCGTTATGCTTCATTTGAACACTGCTATTCTGTGAGGACGTAGTCCTTCCCCTATCGAACTATTTCTGCTGCAACGTGTGTCTAAAAATATATCTAGACATCCGGAGACATTTATAACTGATGACGAAGCATTCCATCTCAATTCCTAAGGGTCAGAACGCATCTGCATTATGATTCCTTGTCAAGGGTGAATGTTGATGTCATGGGCCACAGGATGCATGAGCACTCTCGGTGTAAAATATATATATATTTAAATATATATATATTTAAATATATATATATATATATATATATATATATATATATATATATATATATATATATATATACTTATAAAATACTTCAGCAGAACACACAATTGTGTATCTCTAGCTTTAACAGTATTAATATTTCATAATCGATATTATTATCGATGAGCTAATTTCACTCAGAACGTCAACTAATATAGGAACTAATGAGAGCGAATATCGAACACACCGGCGTACGCGCATTGCGAAATCGTAATAGTACGTAATTGTATCAGACACGTTGCTCGGCAGGTAAGAGATAAACCAGCTGGCTAAGGAAGCTCACTGATCGCTAAGCGTTAGGTTTCGGTTCGTGTATGTCTCGCAAGGACGGATAATAGTCGTACAGCATACCGCGTTTACACCGGTCGTCGTATGTGGAGCACGCGGTAAGCCAGCGGCGATGCCTCCTACAAAAAATCAGTGTAAGCTCCACACTGAAGCGCTACGGTCGCCTGTTTCGCCGACAGGATCGGCACACGCTCGCGAGCCGCACGAAGTCGATCTCGCTCGCAAAAGTTTAGAAACTTTCGAACGTACGTAAACCCGATTCGCGGTGGTAACACGATTTGCTCAAGTTCCCCAAGTGTACATTCAAAGTGTAAAGTGGCCTATTTGTGTGTAAGTTAGCGACATATGGCCGAGGTCCGGTCTGCTTAGACTCGTGCCGTTTGAAGATAGAATCACTACAGACAAGCACGTGTGACTATCGACTGGAGGCTCACCGTTCACTTATTTCGGTTCACACTACACATACTTGCATCATTGATTTGAGGCTGCATTATTCAAAAACGAATTAGTCATCGTTTCCCTACAAGGCCTCTCGGCAAGGGCTAGTTTAATTTATTAGTACACCAGTTGCTTAACTATACGACACGTTAGAAATAATATTACGATAATGTTTATATTTTGATGAAGCTCATTAACATTGTCTCTTCATCTCTTTTCTCATTGAATAAGAAAATAATATATGACACTATTAAATCGGAATTTAATACTTTGAGTGTAAATTTGTAAGTATATTGACGTATTTCTAAATGAATATAACAAGTAAACATAAGGATCCATTAGTAAAAGCAATGATACAAACTATCCACTCAATAAATAATTGATTGAGAACTATCAAAGGCTGCCGTACGAACCATAAAGATAACTTACACGAATAAACCAGTATCTATCAATTTATCATATTAAGTTCACTTACGTACGCACTCGTTTAAAACGGATATTAAGAGTAACAATTATGTTGCCGCTAGGTTGCTTTTTGCAATAATAATAATCGGTAATCATACAAACAATATAACAAAAACGAACTTAATTTTTAATTAATTAAACTAATTTATTTTAGAAAATATAATTAAAGTTTCACGCTTAATAATTTTCAGGACAATGAAACGTTACTGTTGTTTCACTAATACACCAATTGAATTTTATTTAAATAGGAAACACAATGATTAAAAACAAAGGTTAATTTGTAGGTATTTTATCATATTATTGAAAGGAGGAGAAGAGAATAAAGTTTTTTTTTTCAATTAACAAAACTAATTACGTAACATAAATAATTAAATGAACCGTACTAATAGCGATAAAGAGACGAACGTTTTGTTAAAAGCCATGTTAGTTGAATTAATATCTAATAAAAAGATCCGACAAACCGCTAACAAGATTGACGTGCAATAATTGAAAGTTGAATAAAAACAATTTCGCAAACAACCTCACGCTTTGCATCTAATCTAATTCGTATACCGATCACTTTCCGTACTCGTGTACTAAATTTATAAAATACTATATACGTATCCATTATGCGCCCTTCAAGTAAAGTTCAAACTTATACGTAAATTTATCTAGTTTATTTAGACAAAGAACTGTAGAACTTTGAACTAAGCTAAATTAGGTCCTTTCCAATTTTGATTGTTCTATTATTTTTTATGTAGCTTACTGTGACAGACGAATACATAGAAGGTAACCTAAAGGTAAGTTATTAATGTATAGCGCATAAACACCTACATCCATCCTCAGTAAGGATTCAAGATGGACACGCATTGTCAACCCCCAGGACTGAGATGAAATGCCACGCTTCCATTAACCGGATCTCCCGATACCTATATTCATCATATGAAACACAATATTATTTTGCTTTTCCCGAGCTATCGTACTGTGGACAGATAAACCCTGCTTAATGGCTCTAATTAAAGGTTAATAAAACTCTCATTGCAATTATGAAACACTTTCTACTATTTTCCTTATTGAATAACGCTACACCTATCGTCTTTCTACCTGCCTAGGGTAGCATTATTCTAAAACTTATGAAAACACATATTTTCGTAAATAGTTGTTTGTAGTTAATATATGTGTGCGTAAATTAGAGGGATTGATAACGTCTATGAGTTTTCCTTTACAGACAAACCATGGCGATGATAAAGATTAGATTTACGCTAAAGCTGGTAACTGACTCATCTATGTCGTCTCGGACGGGAAAAAAATTCTTTATGATCATTCAATCCTGATACGTTAGGTGATTATTTTAGAGATAATCATCATAATAGTAAATTATGTATGTATGATAGTAAATGACATTACATAGTGAAAATATACAAATAACAATCACTGCAAAATTATAAGTAGTAGTGCCTTACTCATATTAGAGCTTACAACCGAAGATAAATTGGAGACTTACATTCCATCGCAAAAGATCAAAAATCCTTCATTTTCTTTTGTGTTGGAGCTACGATGCAGTTTGTTTCTAGCTGCAGAATGAAAGGGTCAGCTCAACCGGGTTAGGACCACGCTCTAACAAAATACCGGCGTGAATACTGCTGTGTTTCATCTAGTTAGTGTAATAATCCGGAGAACCTTATATTGCTGATGTCGAGGCATTCCATCTCAGACTTCAAGGGTGACAACACATCTGCATTATGATTCCTTGTCAAGGATGAATGTAGATGTCAGGGGCCACAGGAATTACTTACCATCAGGTGAACTATGTGCTCGTTTGTTATTTACAAAGTAATAAAAAAAATTACCTGCAATGACAGGAAACCACATCTACTTCCATTGTCAACAGAGATTCCAGGTGTTCTCGTAAATACGTTGTCATCTCTGAGAATGCCTCGTTAGCCCGTAATTGTGTTTCCAGCTCCATACAAAACACAACGCTGTTATGGTGCTATTTCACGCTGGAATTCTCTTTGGCCGTAGTCCTTTCCCAAACGAGACGACCATCCATGTTATACGTAGATTCAACTTAGCTTTACGTCAACATTCTTAATGTCGTTTTTACAGGAGGCAGGTCGTTGATCAGAAGGTGAATTACATAATGACTAAAACCAAAAATTGTCATCTAATGAACGTCTTGAGTAGTATTCTTAAAATTAACAGTTTTAGTTTTGTTCGAAACAAAGATAAACATAAGTGTTCAAAATTAACATTCCGCAAATTTCGTCAATATTGTATTAAATATTTGAACGCAGATCACGGGAAAAACGCGGTTGTCTGGTTAATTTTTGAACATATTTTGAAACTTGAATTTATTTTATATCAATAGGAGTCAAATAATTTTACAATACAGTACAATGATAGTAGTAAAGCCATGCTGCAGTTTGTATTTAGCTACAGTATGAAATGGTCGACCACGTTCTCATAGAATACCAACGAAAAATAACAACATAATGCTGTTGCGTTTCGTCTGGTGAGTGTAGCTAGATGTAGAATATACTGTGTATAGTCTTGGGATCCGGAGACCCTCATCAATTATGACGAGGTATTCCATCTTAGTCATCAGGAGTGACATGGCGCCATCGTTATGTTTCCTTATAGGGAATGAATGTGGAATCACGATCATGATGATCACTAACCATCAGGTAAACTTGTTCGGCAACCTCAATACAAAAAACAAAAGCAAATTATATCATACTCCGTAATTTACTTATCCAGTATCATTGTCATACCCTGCCTTTGATTTTCTTAACTGAAATGATGTCTTCTAAAAGTGTTGTTAAACAATATATGTACATACAACTTTACATAACAAACAAAAAATGTTCACTGTTAGAATTCATAAAGTCTTTCTCGCCGTATATTGCTCATACAAACACTGGTTTTATTTCCTTAACCTTAATATTAGAACATGACAAGTCTAATCTTCTATAAAATTATTGCTACATAACTCGGAGCAAAGGTCACTTTGAATGTATTTGAGGCAGAGAACATTCAATTAACTTTTCTACTTATTCATTTGACTTACTTTCTAAAAATCGAAGTCATATTATATTATGAAATTAGTTAATTCACAATAATAAGTTTGTACAATAATATATTTTCTTATTTGACAGACTAATTTAACACTGGCGACAGGCGGTGGCGAAAACTTTCTAAACTTATAAAAAGAAAACGCTTAAATTGAAACAGGCTGTTTTATTAATTTTAAGGCTATTTTTCTTTAAGCGATTTTATTATTTTCGTGACAAAGAGAAATAATTGCAAAATATCCTTTATAACATTTCACCTAAGACTATATTATTAATTAATTGGTATAAATATCAGCATAGTAAGCACAGTTAATTAAAAATGTGTGGATTTTTTTAAATTAACTAAGTACTGGAATTCAGAGGCAGAGAGCCGTCCATAACTTCCCTTAATATAACACAATTTATGTATTGAAAGAATATTGGCTTCATCTGTAAATCAAACCCAACACCTGGCCTGTAATTTCTAAATAATTTATATTAAATAAATATTTGACAGCCAAGTAGCTTACTGGTTAGAAAAATCGCCTGCTATATCGTGGGTCCCGGGTTAGTTTATTTGTATGTCACAAATTATTGGTTTGCAGGTATGAGTGAATTTATCGCCGTGGTCAAAATCGAGCATGTTTTTTTTGAACGAATTATACATACATACATATAAATTCTATAGGCAGTTCTATTGAATAAAGAAACACATGTTCACTGTCATATCATGAACTTCGAACATAAATGATATGTAAATTGTATATATATTTATGAGTTACATAAATTTATTGAATCATGGCATGTATATCAAAAAAAAAAAACATTATTTTCTTCGAATTCTAAACAAATCTTGTAAGCCCATTGACAAACTCCCATATTTGTAAAACCCCGCATTCTTTTGAAAAAATTGACATCAAAATCAGCATTTAAAGATCATTAATAATAAATGTTTGGCAATAACAAAGTAATAGCCGTAAGCCGTAGTTGATTAGGTGCGAGGTCTTTATCTAAAATGAGGATCGACTATAGCCAGTTAATAAAGTATCAAATTAAAATTATAATCATCGATTTACCAAGTGTACTAGAACTGTCAAAGAAATTACTTAAAATTTCAAAATTGTAAATCGGGAACCACTGTTAATTTACAAATTCAGAAATAGAACAAGGTATTTCTTTCATATAAATACGTTCACATCTCCAATCACACTCACTATAATATATATTATAAGATCCCTTACAGATACGTATTGGCCGTCAAAGATTTAAAAAATTGAGATCTAAGTACTTCTTTTCTTTAAAAAGAACCGGTATTAGTCCTTTTTTTCTTATTAATATAATAATCAAACATAACTATAGTTGTATACACAACTATACTTATGTTGCATCATTATATATTTGATTTTCAAAGGACCTTTGAAACGAATATAATTTTGAGCTATATTTTATTAATTGCGATATATTCAAGAGCTTAATAGAGACAAACTTCTTATTCCACTTGATCTGAAGCCAGCCTCGGGTGCGCTAGCTAGCTTATACAAACACATTTCATATTTTTTCTGGCCTATACCAGCATTAATACAAATTAAAAATCTTATGCCTAAAACCGGAATACATAATTGTTTATATAAACTTCACGTAAGCCATCGCTGCTTAAAAATTTTGGATCAAATAATAACATCAAACAGGCTCTTTTCTTTGTTCTACAACATAACCTTTGATAGATATTCACTCTTCCGTTAATTTATGTATAATTTAGTCGCGAGATAATAAATAGTACTATCAGTAAATATTCATAACTTCCACGGGTTAAATGGTAGAGAATGCCTTTAGGTATTAACTTCTATCTCTGTACCCTTTTTTATAATATGTGAAAAATAAAATTTAAATAAATAAATAAATCTCCAAGCACGTTTAAACAGCGTATATACTTTCAACGTATTAGTTATATGCCTATATGCCTCTGCGTAACACCTCTCGCTTATAACGTATTCAGAATGTTGTTAGATTTGACTTGATACTACAGTGCATCAGGTGTGGTGTTCGTTGAAGCAACAATTATTGGCCTCTATGCTATCATGCGGAAGCGATATTCCGATGTTTCGTCGGATCCAATGACATCATAAACGCCCTGCACGATAAAATAGATGGTGCGTTTTTTAAAAAATTTAAAAGTATTTTGATTTGTTTTTTAATAAAATTAATATTTATTTTATTAAGATAATTATGTATTTTCATTAAATTTATTTTAATTATTATTATAAAATTCACAACATTATTGTAGCTTCTAGTGGTAGGAAATCTGAAAAATAATCTTGTATGTAGTGCTGATTTGTAGGCAAATATATATTAAATTATATATATATATATATAGATATATAGCTAATTGACTTTTCTAACTTACTTAAACATATTTATAAAGTAACACCGTGTAGCATTACTAGAATGAGATAAAGATATCCGGTTAGTCATTGAGAATCATGAAGTCACGATGTTGATAATACTTGACTTCAGTCATTACTCAGGCATTCCTTCAACTCTATGAATTTTGATATACTACCTTACGTTGTCCTAATATATCTAAAAATGTGATTGACCAGTTTCATTACTGGCGTGGTAGTCGGGATCATCCAGTCAATTGGGATACAGTAAACTTATTCTGATTGGGTCTTGATAGATGCTCGCGTCCTAAAAGGTGGCTTATTTTCTCCTTTATTATTTTCAATTTTTATTAATACTCTCTGTCATCATATTTCTTCTCCGTACCAAGTGTATGCTGTATATCTTCAATTTTATCATCATAATCGATTTTAATAAATCTCCCTAAAACCATTACTGCTATAAATATAGACTTACATATTGCGGATGTCCATGGGCGGCGGTAATCATTTACCACCAGACTTGCTCGTTTGCCACTTAATCTATAAAAAAAAATCAAAGTGGAGTAAAACATATGGTATAGTAGTAAATCCCAAAAAAAAATTTGTAACGCGCATAACTCTGTTACAGTCTTCTTCCATAGAATTTGATAGGAAAGTCTTTGATTACTACACTCAAATGCGAATTTAGTTCTACAAATTCTTTCCCATTCTTCTGCCTTGTATACTAACTACTTTGGTGTTATAGCCGTATCGTCGATCGAAACTCTTTACCCGAAAAGCTAAGTCACCAATAGTTTTAAAGGACTGGTTAAGGAACATTATAGTTGTCTTAGGTCAGCCCCTTGCATTGTCCGTGACATATATTATGATTTAAGTATAATGACATTTAAACAAAGATTATATTATTATATTATATAAACATATGTATATAATCAACAATTTTTTCACTAAAACAAACCCTGTAGGTATAAAATCCGTTGTTCAGAGAATCTATTTAATTTAGTTTGAAGATTTAAAGCACACATACACTAGAAACTGGATGAGAGTAGTCTGAATTTACTTTTCTATTTACCAACTTAATTTAAAACGCGTTAAATTTCAAGACTCGTTTTAATCTTGGTAGAAAATATTTTTATTTACTGTTAATTGAAGACGGAAATGAGTTTTACAGTAAAACTGTTAACTGTTAATTTTTACCTTTGACAATCTCGAAAAAAAAGTATCATGTACATCACATGTATAAGAATCCAGAATATTAATATATCTTTAAGTACAATATACATAATGCACATTTTTTTCATACCTCAATAAAATGTAAACTAAATGTATTTTGAAGTTTATGTATTTTCCAGTCACAGTCCTGATTATCCATTATGTGATTGATTCAAATACGTGTCGACAATGAAGTTTATAACAGGGGTGGCCAACTTTTTTTAAGTTTGTTACTAACTTAATATGCAATTATTTTTTTTTATCAACTGCAATTTATAAGTCGTTGTATTATTTTTAGATTTTTCTTCTTTAATCGCTTCAAAGTCTATTTTACGCAGTATTCCACCCCAAGCATTCGACCAAAAGTTGCCTCACGATCGACTTGTTGTCCACCCTTTGTATATTGGATCAGAAATAAAATTATTAGTGTTGATCTCACCATTCCACACACTTTTGCAAACTAATGGTGACAATCAAACACACGGGTTACTAGATGGTATGATCACTAGATGGTATGATCACTAGATGGTATGATCACTAGATGGTATGATCACTAGATGGTATGATCACTAGATGGTATGATCACTAGATGGTATGATCACTAGATGGTATGATCACTAGATGGTATGATCACTAGATGGTATGATCACTAGATGGTATGATCACTAGATGGTATGATCACTAGATGGTATGATCACTAGATGGTATGATCACTAGATGGTATGATCACTAGATGGTATGATCACTAGATGGTATGATCACTAGATGGTATGATCACTAGATGGTATGATCACTAGATGGTATGATCACTAGATGGTATGATCACTAGATGGTATGATCACTAGATGGTATGATCACTAGATGGTATGATCACTAGATGGTATGATCACTAGATGGTATGATCACTAGATGGTATGATCACTAGATGGTATGATCACTAGATGGTATGATCACTAGATGGTATGATCACTAGATGGTATGATCACTAGATGGTATGATCACTAGATGGTATGATCACTAGATGGTATGATCACTAGATGGTATGATCACTAGATGGTATGATCACTAGATGGTATGATCACTAGATGGTATGATCACTAGATGGTATGATCACTAGATGGTATGATCACTAGATGGTATGATCACTAGATGGTATGATCACTAGATGGTATGATCACTAGATGGTATGATCACTAGATGGTATGATCACTAGATGGTATGATCACTAGATGGTATGATCACTAGATGGTATGATCACTAGATGGTATGATCACTAGATGGTATGATCACTAGATGGTATGATCACTAGATGGTATGATCACTAGATGGTATGATCGCTCGGTGGTAAGTTGGTCGTTCACCATCAGGTGAACTGCAGCCCAGTAACACCATCGTAAATCATTCTTCTACAACAAAATCTCAAAATGGAATGCCTCGTTGCCGGTGTCTCCGGAGCCCTTCACTCCTCATACAAATACACAACAGCATCATGCTGATATTTCACGCTGGTATTCTCTGAAGGAGTGGCCCTTCCCTGTCAAGCTGACCCATTCATTCTGCAGCTAAAACAAACTGCAATGTAGCTGTACAACTGTCCAAATTTTTATATTTTGTATTTTTTTTTATTATTACATCGAGAATAATAAACAAGCACACAGTTCACCTGATGGTAAGTGATTCCTGCGGCCCATGACATCTTCATCCTTGACAAGGAATCAATGCAGATGCGTTGTCAGCCCTTGAAGATTAAGATAGAATGCCTCGTCACCAGTAATAATGTTCACCGGACTCACTAGACGAAACACAGCACCATTATGCTATATTTATTTGGTATACTGTGAGGTCGCGGTTCTACCCAGTCAAGCTGACCCATTCATTCTGCAGCTAAAACAAACTGCAATGTAGCTGTACAACTGTCCAAATTTTTATATTTTGTATTTTTTTTTATTATTACATCGAGAATAATAAACAAGCACACAGTTCACCTGATGGTAAGTGATTCCTGCGGCCCATGACATCTTCATCCTTGACAAGGAATCAATGCAGATGCGTTGTCAGCCCTTGAAGATTAAGATAGAATGCCTCGTCACCAGTAATAATGTTCACCGGACTCACTAGACGAAACACAGCACCATTATGCTATATTTATTTGGTATACTGTGAGGTCGCGGTTCTACCCAGTCAAGCTGACCCATTCATTCTGCAGCTAAAACAAACTGCAATGTAGCTGTACAACTGTCCAAATTTTTATATTTTGTATTTTTTTTTATTATTACATCGAGAATAATAAACAAGCACACAGTTCACCTGATGGTAAGTGATTCCTGCGGCCCATGACATCTTCATCCTTGACAAGGAATCAATGCAGATGCGTTGTCAGCCCTTGAAGATTAAGATAGAATGCCTCGTCACCAGTAATAATGTTCACCGGACTCACTAGACGAAACACAGCACCATTATGCTATATTTATTTGGTATACTGTGAGGTCATGGTTCTACCCAGTCAAGCTGACCCATTCATTCTGCAGCTAAAACAAACTGCAATGTAGCTGTACAACTGTCCAAATTTTTATATTTTGTATTTTTATTATTTTTTTTATCAACTGCAATGTATAAGTCGTTGTATTATTTTTAGATTTTTCTTCTTTAATCGCTTCAAAGTCTATTTTACGCAGTATTCCACCCCAAGCATTCGACCAAAAGTTGCCTCACGATCGACTTGTTGTCCACCCTTTGTATATTGGATCAGAAATAAAATTATTAGTGTTGATCTCACCATTCCACACACTTTTGCAAACTAATGGTGACAATCAAACACACGGGTCACTAGATGGTATGATCACTAGATGGTATGATCGCTCGGTGGTAAGTTGGTCGTTCACCATCAGGTGAACTGCAGCCCAGTAACACCATCGTAAATCATTCTTCTACAACAAAATCTCAAAATGGAATGCCTCGTTGCCGGTGTCTCCGGAGCCCTTCACTCCTCATACAAATACTGCGGGAAGTCTTACCTTGACGGTGTTCGTCCTAAGGCTTGAATAATACGAGTACCCTGTTTGATTTAAATCAGTGCAGCAATTTAGAAAGCACACACATATACAAATAGTTATATTTATTTAAATAGATCAGCCTACAATTTAATTGGAACAAAGTAACGAACTCTATAGTTGTAAAAAAATTGGTACATTTATCTTCATAAATCAGCTCAATCTTACTAAATATACGGATATCATCTTTAAAAAAAAATTTAAAAATAAAGTAACACGCATAGTTATGAAATTATTATATCGTCATCGGTTGTTTATACGTATGCAGACTATCAGATTATTTGGAATACGAATTAAAAAAATCACATTACATTCATAAATATATACGTAAATACATATATAAATAAAGCCTTTTAATTATTCCAATATTCGTGCCAGTCTTCCAATATCTGTGCAATTTCGTGGAAAGTGTCCATCCATGTATATTAAAAAAAAATATGTATCCATTTACTCATTGGTAACACGTAGAAACTATAATTCTTCGCAGACAACTGCAAGTTGTTAAAAAAGGAATGAATGTAATAATATGTTGTGTATTCTTTTTTATTATTACATCGAGAATAATAAACAAGCACACAGTTCACCTGATGGTAAGTGATTCCTGCGGCCCATGACATCTTCATCCTTGACAAGGAATCAATGCAGATGCGTTGTCAGCCCTTGAAGATTAAGATAGAATGCCTCGTCACCAGTAATAATGTTCACCGGACTCACTAGACGAAACACAGCACCATTATGCTATATTTATTTGGTATACTGTGAGGTCATGGTTCTACCCAGTCAAGCTGACCCATTCATTCTGCAGCTAAAAACAAACTGCAATGTAGCTGTACAACTGTCCAAATTTTTTATATTTTGTATTTTTTATAAAAAATACCCCTCTTCGATCAGTCTTTTGTAACTTTGTAGAAATAGGCAGATATTTTTTTAGTATTTTTTTAACATACTCTGGAATAATTGTTATATGGTATAATATGGATTCAAATATCATTTTAATCAATTTCAAACGACAAACTGTTTTTTTTTTAACTTGAATCCAGCGGTGAAATATAAATGTACTAAGCTGTTGCTGCCTAATTCATAAATAAATTACCTGTTTAACAGAGATTCCAGAAAGTTGTAATACAAAAGTAATCAACTTTCCTTCTTGGAATTTCTTAGGAAAAATAAAAAATCTCGATATCTCGAAAACGGTGACACTGTTACTAAGCTTATTTTTTTGTCTGTTAGGTGATTCATATCTTCCCTTTAAGTTCGTCGTCCTACTTCGGGACACAGAATTTAGTTGATATGTAGTCTTTAATATAACGACTATACCTTCTCGTCAAATTAACAAGGAAACGAACAAAACATCCCATAATAAAAAAAAAAGATTTTTAATCTATCTTTAGCAAGCATGGCTGGTGTAATTTGATGTTGTATGGCAAGTAATGGAAGCTATAACCACTGTTACCGTAAATGTGGTATTTCATGTAAATCCTCATAACAACACAATTACCTGTATCTTAATTATTCATTGATACAGAAGTCTTAGTTTGTTCAAAGTAAAAAAATCGTTAATCAATCGTCAAACTGCTCACATCTTTCTTTTTCACGATTGTCAAATGAACAAACAATTGGCAGAACGAGAAGAACAATTCTCTTTTATTCGCGTCAATATAAAAGAGGCGCCCAGTGTGTTCTTTAGTGAAAAATATATTTAAAATACATCTCACACATAAAATCCTGAGGGTTGCCCAGTGAGGCAATTATTAGTCAATTCAATGTTTTCATTATCAACTAACGACTATTAAATTGTTTTATCATGTATAAATTTATAAATAAATAATTACATATAGATAAATAATTTTCCACATAAATTCTCTGCTATATTTTAGTATCAATTGAGGCCATAAAGTTTATTTTCATTTATAGCGGTAATAACGTTAAATTTTGGCCTGACGGAGAAAGGATGAAGAGATTGAATGACAGTAAATTTAAAACGTAGCAATCAATATTTGATCTTCTGATTTACCTTCATAATAGCGCTTCTATAAAACTTATATTAAATCTATCTTATCGTCATTTTTATAATTTAGATTGCATAAAATTGCAAATATGCCAGCCAATTCTCAAATAAATAATAGGGAATTAAACTTTACACGAATATCTTTCAAAATAATTACTTTATTTACTCATGCAAATAAATTACAGTGGTAAACGCTGAGGCTTGAAGTTTACTCTTTGCTACATCATGAATGGATTGGCTTAATCGAGGAAGGAACAACAACCATAAATAATATTTTACCTTTAAATCCCATATTGACTATTTTGGGATTTCATGGCGAATCTAAGATTTTATATTATATATTTAGATATTATTTTGTAATATATTTTATATATTATTATCGGTACTAATTAACTTATTCCAACTTTAAACAGTAGCCTCTGCGAGTACACATATCGAAAAAAACAACAGTTCAATGACTTCTAATAAGAACTTCTAAGAAACCGAATACAATTACAATATTAACAACACGTACAGATTATAGTTCGCTATATTCAACCGCAATGTTGTAAAACAAGGAATGTGAAATAAAAATATATTTGGTATTCGTGTCATGGTAATGCGTAATCATTTAAAATCTTTTTTATTTGCCGATAAATTCCTTGTTGTCAATCCATTTTTTTATTTATTATCAATAAAAAGTTTTGGACAAATCATTTTGTCTTATCATAAAAGAAACAAAATAAAGAAAACAGAATTATTCAGAATAAAAATTTATATTAATCGTTATAGTTAAAAAGCCTTTACATATGTTATCCGTAACTGCGAAAGTGGCCTTACGGCCGCCGTCTCTATTTGTGATGTATATATCATGTCACCTAAACTATCACGAAGTATTAAACAAATTGCTTATAAAACTCATACAGCAACACTAAAAATCCACAAACTTATGTAAATCCCTCACAAAAAACAGATATTGGAAAATCCTGTTATTGTACTCATGGGAAAAAAAATCTCAGTTATTAATGAAATCTGTTTACATTAATGACTGAGAAAAAGTTATATTTTTCTCTTTATGACCAACGACAGTAAGCCCAGCGATATTTAAATTTTTCTTGGATATGAAGCTAATAAAAATACGTTAAGTTATTAAGTTATTCGGACGTTATATTTTCAACGTTTTTCTATAAAAAAAAAAATATATATCTAATTACATCAATATATTTATGAAAGTTCTTAATATTCGTGTACTTCGCTTATCCTTCAAGTGCAGTAGCAATATAATATGAAATGATTTAGAATAAGCGTGAGCTCTTTGAGGCGTGCAATAAACATATTATTTTTATTTTGTCGTAAGGTAATGAAAATTTGCAATACACTTACGGAGACCAGATATAATATCTTAATCCTTATCAATGACAACCCATCTTCTTCTTTTTAATTCTATTTAACATAGATGAACTATAATCTACATGCATAGAACTTTTACCATTGAAGGGTTTTTGTGAATGATAGTCATTTTCATAAAAAAATTGTTTATAATTAAAGTTTGCACTCGGATGTGGCTACATCTTTATTCATTCTAAAAGTTAATCAATTTTAAAGAAATTTATTTTACTGTGTTGAATTGCAATATTTAAAACTATTTTTTTTCAAATGTATACACATTTTAATAACAGCAATATTTTCGATATTCTACGATGGTGCCTTCCTATAATTCTCCTAGAGTAGTTTAGTAATTTTCACAAACAGATTAGTTAGGAGTTGTTGACGGGTCATGTAAAAAATTTGTTCGGAGTGCAAAGGGTTAAACAAAAACTATTAAACAGTTTCACAACTAAGCAGTATTTACAGTAACATTAATTTGAAAACTTAATAATCTTCATGAGCATTTAAGCATTTTATTCTCTCAAACCGCAAGCAACGTTTTATCGACAAAAGTTATAATTCACAAAGTACTTAAAACTTTTCAATAAACTCTATTGCAATCAAAGCTATAAGTTTAACATGTGCGGGAAAACTCATGAATAGGCAATTTAAGTATTTCTTATCAAGTCTCGCATGTTGGGGACAACATTCATAACTTAGATTAGAAGTAGTCCCGTCATCAAAGTTTTCGGTGCCAGAATAAACTGGTTTATCCTATTTCTTATAGCACCGGGAAATGTAAGAAAATATTACGAAAATTACTGAAAATATATTTTATATTTTTCATCACTATACGATTAATTATAATAGTCTTTAATATAGAAATAATTTAATGGTTATTAGGAGTTGGGTCTAGTTCTTATTATTTATGCAATATGATAATAATATTCTCCTCGTCGATTTTGACCACCATGATATTACTAGAGGCACTTAAACCTACAATTTGTGATGTACAAATATTTTTCCTTGTCTAGGTATACTAATCACTACACCACACGGTAAAAACTCAATTAATTATTATTTATATCACCTGAAAATCGGTCATACTGCGAAAAGAAATTTCATTTTTCCGAGATCTTTAACGCATACCGTTCCTACAGATTTTCGAGCATTCAACAAAATAAGATTCACATTTTTGCTAATGGAAATTACATTCATACATTAATGTAAAATAGAAGTTTAGCAACGCCCGTATAGCCTAATACGTTCTGTTGGGCCATAGTCGCGGTTAATCAAATCGATTAATTGCTTATAATTTTAAGTACGTGATCAACCAAAGCCCGATTCCCTGTGCCGGTGCTAATGAAATTTTATATTGCAATTTTAGGTGCTGATTTACCAACTCAGAAAATAAATTCTTCATAAATAAATAACGACATCTAACTACCTTTTTGTTGAATATGTCGACAATTTTTGTTGAATATTTTTGAAGATATAAAATTATCTTGATGTAATAATTTATTCTGTATTATAGTGTATTTCAAAAGGTAGGGGTCCGTAGCCCTAATTACTAGTAACATGGCATTTCTCAGGGGTGAAACGGATATGCATCTTAAATCTTTGTTGAAGATATAAATGTCATGGGCCATTCATAACTTATACAACTTGGTGAACTGTGTGCTCATTGGTCAAAGGCTAATATTAAAAAAAAATAGTTTTTATTATCTATTTCAACTACTGTAATATAATATTTCACCAACCATAATAAAAGATTCAATATAATTCCAGAGCGATATTATCTTAGTGTCAGTAGAAGTAATAAATTTTATTTTTATTTATAGCTGTATTAATCTTCGATTTTGTTCGGATGAAGAAATGTAGAAATGATTTAATAGCATTGAGTTTTAATGTGGAATAAAAATGATTGTGGTAAACTTCAAGGTTCGCTTCCCTTACAACTAATTAACCAGTGACGAGGCTACTACTTAGACGTTACGGACAAAAACGCATCTGCGTAATTATTCCTTATCGAGGATTTAATGTAGGTGGCATAAACTGCAGGACTCACTATCATCCGACGAATATGTAAATGAACAGAGCCAGGCTGTAGTTTTCAGGTGCAGCATGAATAAGTCAGGTTGTTTCGGGAAGGTATTCTGTGGGCACCGCCAGACCAGCGTAAAATAGCAACAAACCAGTGCTGAATATCACTGCTATGTATTGGTAATTCAGAGACCTTTATAACTTGTGAAGAGTCATTCCATCTCAGATCTCAGGAGTGACAACGCACATACATTATGATTCCTTATCAAGAATGAATGTGGATGTCATGAGTCAATGGAATCCCTATCACCAGGTTAACTGTGTGCTCAAATGTCACCCACAATTCAATAAAAAGAGAAGATATTTAAGAGCTTAGCTCTTGTCCTAAGCCTCCCTCCTCTAGTATCCTCCGCTGTGTTACAGCAACACGAGACTGCTCGGGGACTAAATTCAACCCAGGTAGGATGGCAGTTTTGTCATGGAAGAAGGGGATGCTCATCCTAATCAATACCCGCAAATCCGAAGTGCCCTGTTAGTACTCTTATATGAGAGATAGTGAATACTTTAACCTTATTCAGTAAGCTCGTTATTACAGGACTGTCTAAAGTAAACTCAACACCCTAGCCACTATACCATCATCAATTTTCCTTTTTTTTTGTTGAAATAGAAGATGATTAACAAACATGTGAATTAAATGATTTCTAAACGTTCTCTTGGCATACATTTCTCGAAATAATAAGCTCCATTCGACTTCTTGAGAGATATAAGATAGAATGCCTTATAATAAAAAAAAAACCTAAATTGCTCTTAATTTTACTTAACAGTTCATTACTCCAGAACTCATTGGCTTGACATAAACACTTGATAAGTTACGGGTAGAGTTTTTGATGCTGAGTTGTTTATAAGGCCTGTAATAACACAGCATTAATGGTACGCCGGAGTGAAATATATCGCAGGCTCAAAGTTTGGACGTTTAAGAGCCGAGAGATTGATGGACTTATGGGATGCGCCATAAAACTTAATCGGCCAATGAATTCAACAGTCTGGGTCTGTAATGATGACCCGGCCAGCATGAATGCAATTAACACGCCTGAACAAGTACTTAATTTTATAGCATTTTTATTATATAATCTTAATGAATAATAAACTACGGCAATTGTCGCAGCATTTATGGGGCTATTCTCGCTATTATATGTGAATCGACATTTTGTAAGAGGAATTATAGTCCAGCCATGCAAAACGGCGTTTTTATCACGTTAAACCTATTTTGTATCAATATTTCAGAAAAATATAGAAATATGTTTTAAACTTTTTATTATTAATTGTTAATAATAATATTTAAAAGAGTTTAACAATGTTAGAGCTACACTGCAGTTTATTTCTACCTGCAGAATTACTAAGTCACCTCAACCAGTGCAACTCCTCACAGAATACCAGCGTAAAATAACTGCATAATATTGCTACTTTATATATGTGATTCGTCTGAGAGTGTAGAGATCCGGCGACCTTTATTACTGGTGATGAGGCATTCCATCTCAGTCCAGAAAGGTGACAACGCATCGGCTTTATAATTCCTTGTCAAGAGTGAATATAGGAATTACCTTACTTAGGAATCACTTACCATCAGGGCTCGTTTGTTACTGTCAATGTAATGAAACAAAAATACTTCGTAATTTTTCAATGATACAAATAATGATAAACGAGAACACGGTTAACCTCGTTATATGTGTTGACCAAAGCCCTTTGACATTTCCATCTTTAACTAAGTATTTAAGATAAGCACATAAGTTGTCCTAACCCCTAAGAACTAAAATTGATTGAATGAATTCCAGTAAACCTGGATCCCTACGTTAGCTATACAAAACACAGCAGTTTTGTGCCCATTCCCCAATCTAACTGATCCATTCGAGAAGCAACGTGGTCTTTTCACTTCTAAAATTACCTTATAAATGTAGAAATACTGCTGGTAATTTTAAACTCAAATAAATGCGTGGCCTAAAATTAATGAATATCAATTCAAATGGAATCTCAATCTTTAGTTCATATTCTAAAGAAATACAATATTTATAAGACTAATTTGAGCTTGGTATAAACTAAACTTTGTATTAAAGATTCTTACAAAATATACATAATTGATTTTATGTTGTAATTAAATGAACCGAAACCTCTAAAGTTCTATTACCTACAAAATGACAAGAACACGTATAGATTTCAAATTGAAAATTATAATCGGAAATCTAGCATTATGCAAATATCATTTGAAAGCTTCGTAATACCTGTCAATCCTTTCCCATATTGACTTCATTTCAATGACGTTGCAATAATAATACGTCGCACGGTAGAATGGGTTTTGTCACACTGTCGGTAGTCAGACATGTCGTGGGCTACGTACTCGTAAGTAATAGGGAATTGCAGTTTTGACCCAGATACATGCAAAACTACACGTCTCAATTGAACTCACGTCACACGCAATAAACGCATCTGAGACATGTGTATCATAAATTCACCATCGTTTATAATCTTTGTCAGTCATAACTTTCACAGAAACGAATGTAATGTATTTTGATTAGGCTTAAGTGTTGTTTTGTATTAAAATAGACCGGACTAATTTCGAATGGCAGACTAAGAATAATATAAAATGGTAAAAAAAGATGTTTTAAGGCAGTTTTTATATAGTTGTGCACAATTTCTTAAGGAATTGCTTGATCCCTTAAAATCTCTAAGGTTAAAAAAAATGAAAAAAAAGATATGGTCAAATTTCGCAATCTAATTAAGTAAATCTAAGAAAATTAATTATGATATATGAAATGGGTCTCAGATTGCTATATATGTAACTACTATAGGTTAAGTCCTTTTTAGACAGAAATGTAGCATGTTATCATCATTCTATATTTGTGTGTACGAAATTGATTTGTATATTTTATCATAAACAAAGAAAATATTTTTAATTGAACGAAATGTAAGAATTACACATTTGTATGTCCCTAATTAGTTTGTGTGTTTATTATGTTGTTAATTTTATCGAATTTGAGAACCACAGATTATATTTGAAGGTTCTTTTTTTTGTGCAAATAAACTCGGTATTAAAAAGTATTGGCAGACTATTTTTAATCTGCAAAATGATTTTATAAAAACATATTATATATAGTAGATTTTATACAATACACAGATTGCGTTATATTTTATACTTAGTTGAAACATTAACAAATTACATTTGGTCAGATACATTTGCAAAATTAAATAAATAATGTCTTGCTTTTGGCAACATTAATAAAGTTTTCGAAAAGCTTTATAGTTCTATACAAGTACACTTTTTTACGAGTCCGCATTTGTCAAGGAAAAACATATTTTGTTACCTGTATTTCTCGCGCATTTTCAAAGAAAATTCGTATTTTAATTTCTGACACAATATATATATATATATATATATATATATTGTGTCAGAATATATACATATATATATATATATATATATATATGTATATATATATATATATATAATATTAAAACACAATTGGGATAGAAAATATGATTATAATATATATATATATCCAACTTCCGAGGCAACACAGTATTAGCCTGACAATCATTTCATTATAAGGATATACTTTCTTTATTAAAAACGTACTAATGAGCAACTAACTCGGAAATAAACATTAAATCAATTAGGTCTGCAATGTTTTCATTGTAATATACACCAGACATTTAATGTTTTTTACTTATTTATAATTTTGTTACTCTCCTATGTGTTAAAGATTAAAATAGAATGAACGGTAAATAAAACCTATTCACTAGCAACCTGTCACTATAAGCTGAAGTTACTCTTGCCCGTTAAATATTGTCAACATTGGCGTCAAATGGCTTAAGGGAGCCTTTATACCCTGCTCACCGGAGACCCAAGTTACGTTGCTCATATATTACAAAAATAATAGCACTAAGTTTCTGAATTTTTGGTAAATGCTTTTTTTTATATTATCATATTTTTTTACAAGTTTCAAAAGAAACGAAAGCTTTGTTAATACACAACAGTGTCATAAAAAATGTTAAACCGTAACATTTTGTTAACTCGACATTAATGGCCTCACAAATCGTCCGCCTAATTAATCTTAAGCGCAATAATCTCCTTTATAGTGAGAGATTTAGGACATTTCAATCATCTTAGTCGTATATCTATCTGAAGAAATAACAAAGTTCGTTTAGTTAGAAATTGAAAGAAATAGCTAGATGAAGTATTAATCATTAAAGATATATAAGCCTTTAATTTCTATAGGTTTTGGATGAGAAATCATCACATTTTGATCCCACTATCAACGCATTTCATTTTCGAGTATAAATAAAGTTTTCCTGAAGTGGACTGCAAAACTACCATCACATGAACTTTGTGTTCGTTTCCCGTTCCAGACGAAGCAAAAATTCATAATAACCTCAACACAAGACATGTTTATTTTCATATAAAACCAAGTTGCAGTCTATCTTCCTTTTAACAAATAAAAGTCTTCAAGTAACTGCACTCATTTTTAAAATTAGTCAGTACTTAAAATCCACCGAAAACCCTAACAATAAAGCTGCATAGATTAATTTTATCGCGGTAAACCAGACATATCTGAGGGGAATTAATAGACATCATACAAACACACAGAAAATAACTCTGCAGCATTCATAGATAAAAGAGGTCTTCCCTTCGTCCCATCCTAAATGTATTTTACGACACCGAATCGCCGCGAAAAGAGTTATGGAAGATGTAGAAGTGACATTTATGATTGTCAAATGGTGGTATTCATTAACGAAACAGTGCTTTAAGACGTCATTATAATGACGTATAAATTTGTAACAGCGTGACATTATTTTTCATTAATTTATTATGACACATAATAGGTGGCGAAATTCTTTGTTAGTTTACTCTGCGAGTATATTTATATAACTTCAAAGATATAGTATATCTTTGAAGTTGCTTAGCGAGAACTTCAATATATGCAACTGATTTGTTAACACGTGATAAAAGCATATATGTATTTTATTTGTATTATATTCACGAAAGTGGTAGAGTCACGTTGCAGCATGTTTCTAGCTGCATTATGATTGGAATGGCTCCTAGGAAGGACCGCTCCCTCACTGGATACCAATGTGAAATAACAGAATAACTGTGCTGTGTTTTGATATGTCTAGGAATCCAGAGACCAGTTTATTATAGCGAAGCATACCATCTCGAATGTTAGTTGATATTCCTCGCACAGCAGCTTACACGCGATTTACTGGTGTTCTAGGCCGGTTCTTAATATCGACCTGTCCTCCCTTTAGACAGCGATCCGAGTCGAGGTCTCGTACCTCCTTATGAGGGACCCCCGGATCGTATTATCGCCCCCCTCTGTTTTCGCCGACGCTCTTCGGCCGCATGGATCGGAGTGCAGCGGTGGTGCAGCAGCAGTCTCTGCGGCAGCTTCGCAGCATCGTCGTTGCCTCCCTACTCAGCGGGCCTCCCGCTCGCGAATCTAAGTAGATAAAGCTGTAAGAGTCAAAGGTCTAAAAAAAAAGTTAGTTGATTATGGATAATGGATGGATAGTAATAATAATAATAATCTTTATTTGTTACTATGACATAAGTACAAGTTTGTGGTAACTCTGAAGCTTGTGCTAGTGTAAACTGCGTTACAAGCTTCAGTGTTTTACCAATTAATGTTACTAGTTAAAAAGTATATATCTTTTAGTAACATAATTATTGAAAAAAAGGAGGAAAAGAGAAAAAACTAAATAAAGGAAAAAATAAAAATGTTTGTGGATGAAAGTCTTTACGGACCATACATACAGACACCAGACATATATGCACGAGAGTCCAGAGTAGTTGACTGGTTACTAAATCGTGGTTGCATAAAGAATATATATATATATATATATATATATATAAATCCCACTGCTGAGGACATGCCTCCTCCACTGCTGATTGGCAGACTCCACATGCCTTCGAAATATTTTAATTATTCTAAGACATACAAGGCAGATCTTACAATTAATAAATTTTGTGCAATGAAGTGAAACATAAATTAACACTTAAAATTGCAATTAAAAAATAATTACACAAACATCCACTAATATATGTATATAATGGATGGAACAAAGTTAGTAGTCAGTAAGGGAGGTCACTGCAGTTTAAGTTAATTGATTAGCCAGCACTTAAAGGTGCCGGCACCTGGGATTCGAATTAGTATTTTTTTTTCATAATTTTCCCATAGGTAGAGCTATGCTGCAGTTTGTTTCTAGTTTCAGAATGAATGAGTCAGCTCGACCGGGGAAGAACCACCCCCTCACAGAATACTAGCGTAAATAGCAGCATAATGCTGTTGTATTTCGTTTCCTTAGTGCAGGGATCCGTTGACCTTTATTACTAGTGACTTGGCATTCCATCTCAGTCCTCAAGGGCGTCAACGCATCTGCATTGTGATTCCTTTCTAGACATGAATGTAGAAGTCATGGGCCGCAAGAATCATTTACCATCAGGTGAACTGTGTGCTCGTTTGTTACTCCGATGATATAAAAAAGGTCGTATTTTACGCAGTCAACATCTGATAAATATCAAAACCGCTGTTTAAAATATCCTGGAAAAAAATATCGTCATCAAATTATGATTCTAATGTCGAAAACCTGAATTCACTCCTCATTTACATTACTGCTGAATGTTACCAATGGACTGCCTCATGAGGGATCGGTTATGAAAAGTAATTAAATGTCTCGGGTTGCTGTTGACAATCGTAAAAACAGTTAAACTGTATCGACATAATATCTTTTGAGGAGAGAATTTCATAAGGTACTTCGAACATAAAGAATATTTACTCACGTACGCATATTTTATTTTGTATGTCCGTAAATATAACCACCTGACTACGAGTGACCCTTACCATTGATTGTCTTTTGTTACGTAAATATATACGCAAATACTAGAAAGCCGGTACCTAGCTTAGTACATAGCGCTCGCTTTTAATTTTATGGTACACAAGCAAACTGAGACACTTATAAAATTCTTTATAGCGACTCGGCGATGAACGAAAACATCAGTCATTCCGCATTGGCTGCCGAAGCTACAATAGTATATTTAATAAAAGTACGAATAAAATGATAAATAATATACGGAATATTTTTTTTCGTTATACTAAGACCACTTTCAAAACTATGTTTCTTTCTTCAACGAAATCGCACTAACTATTAAAATAAAATAATCATATTTCTTTTTGAGTTCACTGGCAAGCCATAACCTTTTAAGCTAGCGGCAACTTAATTGCCACTCCTTAAAAAAAATACACGTAACTCATCTTAGACGTGATAATTACATCAAGAAGATAATGAAAAATACTCCAGAGTTGAAAAAATGTTATCATATCAGTACGAGTACCAAAATTATTACATATTGCAGATGGCAATGATTAATAAATGATGGATGATAATTTATCAATATGGAAATCTATACTTTCTTTAATTTTAATCACCCCGTAATATATCGAATGTCCTGGCAGCTTCCCACGAGCATACGAAAATATTGGACCATTTAAATACTATCCACAGTGGTGTCAAGTAGTCTGTGATGCTCTGCCTTCTCCTCAATGAAATGTAAGCGTGAATATTTGTTCGTATTTTTATTAATAGACTCAACGGTGTTATTCTTACGCAATTGCACGAATGATATGTGTGTAATAAAAGTGACATTAATGGACGTTCCAATCGTTTACATAATTAATCTCCACCAGAAAAATAAAGTGTAGCTACAGATAACAAACACGTGAAATATATTACCCTTAAAAGATATAATAAACAATGCAAGACGTATAATATGCTTCCTTATGAACAGTTCGAAGGAAATTTCATTGTTTTAAATTATTCCAGTCTTTTAAATATACATAGCTTACTAAATTTTCTTTCTTTTGTAATAAAATGTTACTAGTAGAAAAGCACAACAAAAATTATCCGTATATTTATAATTTTATTTATAAAAAATATAAAAATATACTGATTTTTATATTTTTTCGAAATGTGTTTAATGTGTGTCAGAACTTATTTTTATGTTTTCCTACCTAGTCCGGCCATAACAATATTTTTTTTTATGAAGTAATGTATATATGTACGTGTTCCAAATTCAAAATAATTAAAAAGTTGAAAAAAAGAAAAGTTTTTATGTAACAGTATTTATGGCCAGACTAGTTACATAAACATAATTGTTGATGCATTGTCACTACCCAGGGTTAAAACGGAATTCATCGTTACTAATAATGAAGTATCCGCTTTTTTTATTTCACTAGATGAAAAACATTACCGTTTAGTTTATATTTTATGAATGCATTTTCTAAATAATGTATGTTGGAAAACATGGTGTGTATTGTTTACTCCATCAATCACTTCTCTCGAAAAATACAAAATCTTGATTAAACATTTAATTAAACTATGTCTACACACATTTATAAAAGATAGATGACATGTTTGCCTTTTAGAAATATTAGTAGTGAAACATATAGTTTAACTTTACTACTTTAATAATATTTTATTTCAAGTATTTTAGTAAAAATTTAATTAATGTGATTGATTTCACAGTTAATATTTTTAAACTTTAATATAAAATTATTTATACTTGTTTATATGCGCAGTTCTTATCCCAACCAAAGTCAATATTAATGTTTGAGATATTAACTGTACCAATACGTTGGCTAAACGGGAGAAAAACCAAGTGTTTTAAAATACCAACATAAAAATATATATTTATGATACTGATAATTTGACATACCAAATCAGGAGTGCAGCGTATATCGCGTCCAGAGGTTGGGTGCGAATGTTTTTTAACTGAGCTAATAAATGAGCTCACTCACTGTTCATCTGACGGTAAGTGATATTTGCCATCTTTGTCCAGCTTCAACAAAGATTCAAGATGCACATACGTTGTCAACCCGGAGTACTGGGATAAAATGCCTCGCTATCCATTACTGGGTCTCCGGATTGCTGAATCCCTATAGCACGAATAAACGTAGTTATTGAGCGTTTGGATTGAGGAGTCAATATACGAAACGGGAACCAAGCTACAGCATGCCTTTAGCACTTTTTTCTCTACTATGAAACATTCTATCTAATCACTTAGGGATTGTGCTCGCCAAGCACGTTTATTTATCTCATCATCAATGATAAGACAAAGATGAGAGTGGTCGCGGTAAACGCTTAGAAGAGGAAACAATGTTCCTTACTTATTCTTTTATTAGAGACAAAGCCTAGAAACCGACTGAGGTCTCCTAAATTAAAACGGTACAAACTGACTGAACTCTTACAGCGTCTAAAACCACTATAAAATATATTGAAATAGAATTTACAAATAAAATACTATACAAAAAATGTTGGGTTCGTTAAATAAACAATTACGTAACGTAATGACTTTAATCTACGTTTTGTAACCCAATTATAACGCAAAAAATTAACTCAAGTCGGAGATAAAGCAGGGATCACTGTACACAAATATTACTACAATAAGATTTTCCAAGCGTACCTTTAAAAGGCTTTTGAGAACCTGCCAAGTAGTAAAGACGCGTCCCTCAAAGGTCACGTTTATTGAAAGTTTTCCTATTTTCCTGCTTTACGTCACTAAAAAGAAACTATTACTTTGAAAATGGACTAAGTCTTATATACTTTAATTACCTTATTTAATTATTATATATTAGGACTACGTCACTTACAATCCTTCTTTGTTAATAATTAAAAGTTAAGAAAATCTTTAAAAATAAACCAACGCTTAACATTAAATACTATTTCCATCTCTTTCGTAAATGGTTCGTAATTTATAAATATTCTGAGTAAATGTCACCTCAATGTGGATAAATAGACGAGAAAGCTTATTATTACTAAATAGACATTTTCATTAGAAACAACAAGCGAAAAGGGAATATTTAAAGGACATAAATAACTTTTCTCCTCTGCTCAAAATGTTTACCAATAAATTATCAATAACAAACAACTCCCGCCATTCCTAAGTAATACGACTCGGGAGTCGGGTTACGGTGGCAACTTGAGCCTTTCAACCATCTTTTCACAGTTTCCACGCCATTTACTGAGCCACATTACACTCCTATATCTTCAAATACTTAAGATAATACTCATTCACCTAGATTCCGAGCAGTATATCTAAAATATTGCGATAGAGTAAAAATACTAAAGAAAGGAAGTAGCCCAAAGCTCTTCAAGTCTAATACGGATTTCGACTCAATGAGTCGATTCAGTGCTTCCGAGATTTCTTTGACAGTTTTGTTTGTCTCCCCGGGCGACGTAAATAGTAACTTTATGGTCTTCGGATATTAAAAATCGTAGATAAATATATTGATTTATACGTATTTCTTATTACATGACATCTTGTATCCATATATCAGCCGTGTTATTATTGATAGGAGGGGCTCTGGGTTCAATTTATGAGGTTTTTATTAACGCATAATTCGCACACCATCCAAACGTACATTTGATCTTCTTGCATAAATACGTTTCATTGGTAGTCACAAACTAGCATAATATGAACGTGAAATAAGAAAGGATTAAAGTAATTCAAAATGGTAAAACTGTAATATAAATTTTTATTTCCTTTCTACACAAATTACATATTCTTAAAAATAGGATTAATTAGGTTTTTTGGATGGATATTTTTATAAAAAAAATTAAATTAATATAAGTTATGTTTTAGTTTATAGTGTATGAGCTACGTTGCTTCTAGCTGCAGAATGGATGGGTCAGCTCGACCGGAGAAAGACCACATCCTCACAGAATACCAGCGTAAAATACCCACATAATGCTGCTGTGTTTCGTATGGTAAGTGTAGGGATCCGGAGACCTTTATTATACTGGGTGACGAGGCATGCCATCTCAGTTTGAGGACTGGAGGGTGACAACGAAACTGCATTACGATTCCTTGTCAATAATTAAATGTAATGGGCCGCAGGAGTCACTTAACCATCAGGTGAACTGTGTGTTCGTTTGTTACTCTCAATGCAATAATAAAAACTATCATTCGTCGAATTCACATTGATATGAATAGGTCGTCACTTTTCTAGTAGACGTATATCATACACGTCAAATTTATTATACTATTATTTAATTTTAAAAGGTTTTTTTGTAATACTGGGAGCTGACAAACGAGCACACAGTTGATGGTAAGTGATGTCTGTGATCCATAACATCCAAGCTCATCAAAGATTTAAGATGCATATCCCATATCCCCGAGGACTGGGATGAAACGCCACCCCGGATCCTAATGCCTAGCAAACGAAACACAGCAGCTTTTTGCTTTATTTTTATTGTATTTAGAGTAACAAACGAGCACACAGTTCACCTGATGGTAAATGATTCCTGCGGCCCATGACATCTACATTCATCCTTGACAAGGAATCATAATGCAGATACCCTTGAGGACTGAAATGGAATGCCTCGTCACCAGTAATATAGATCTACGGATCTGTCCACTCACAAGAAGAAACGAAGTAGCATTATGCTGCTCTGCAGTCGGAACAAACTGCAGTGAAGCTCTACCACTGTGTAAACTTGCTACTATTTTACGCTGGTATTCTGTGAGGATGTGATCCTTTCCCTCTTCGAGAATATAATATATATTTTTTATAGTAATATATTTGTATATATTTATATAATAAAATATCAATTATTTAGTTCTAAACAACTAAACAAAAATAAAATAAATAAAATAAAAATAGTAAGACTCCGTATCCTACTCTGTGTGTATAAAATCAAGAGTATTCAATATTAAGAATCTCTTTATTACTTACACGGTGACATTTAACCATCATTGTATTTTGTAAATGTTTCGCTTAACTTTATTTGATGTGTATAATTCATTTCATGATAAGCGAACAGTCCACGTAAGTTTTCTCATAATAATTTTCATTATTTAAACGGACGGCAAAACGATATGATAGCGTCGCCTTTGGTTCATACGTAAATTTTATTTAAACTTTGCAAAATATACTTGCACATATTTCAACAATTTCGTTGTCAAACAGTTATAAAGTATAAATAAAAATGAGGCACAGGTGCCAGCCACATTATTTATCTAACTGAATTTATTCATGAGCTCGTCTATCTTTAATTCATTTAAGTATAATGGTATCGTACTAAAAGCTTTAAATTCTTGAGAACAAATTGATGTACTGTCATAAGTAATATTTCGACTATGTTATGCGAGAGGGTTCAGTGTATAAAAAGCAATGATATCGGTTCTAAAAAGATTTATAAGTGCCACCAGACGCGGTCTCCTTGCAATCATTCGATCAGAACGACAAAGCGTTCCTAGACGTTATTACATTTCGGCTCGTAGATATGTCAAATCACTGTCGATAGAGACTCTTTATTTCCATAGCTATCTATTATCTCTAACTCTCCGAGCGGTAGACGCGGCATATTTAGTAGTGAAGTGGGCGGACACATAGAATCGATCTTATTAACAGATCTAGAAATGTGTTTAATGGCATTAATGTTATAATTGACGCTTTAAACTGACTACAAATATAAAATATTTATAAAATCTTTTTTAAGACCTCATATTTTCTAAAAACTCTGTTAACATATATCTATATCGGCTTATTTATGTCGGCCGCAATGTATATGAAATTATACTCGGTTTGTTATTATTGTATTTGTTATAATGTCCTTTATATAATTTTATACTTTAAATAAAATATAAGCAGTGCGGTTTTAATCGTCATTTTTAAAGCATCAACAGATCTATGATATTAACTACACGCTCGTTTCCGTATCTCTAAACAGTCTAACACTTACGCAACTTATAACGAAACTCTATAGTGTAGTTTACGGTGAACCTCCAGATAAAAAAACCGCCAAATAGATCTTTCGCGCGATGAGCGAAAGGACATGATTACGATTTGTATTTACGCGCACAGTGATGCGTATGGCGCATGATGCGCGGCCGTATTGATGGAAGAGTCATGGTCGTCGGGTGGGGCGCCGCTGCTGCGGACGAGGTCGCTACCGCTCGTCCTCGAGGCGGCGAGCGGCGGTGCGCCCGCGCGCCAGCCAAAGCTCGACCCTCGCCAACTCCTAACCCTCACGCGCCACTACTATCCCGAAGGCGGCTGGGGCTGGGGCGTGGCGGCAGCGGGCACCCTCGTCCAACTTCTTGCACACGGATTACATCAAGCCGCCGCTGTGCTTACCGTCGAGACAGTGCACCGTTTTGGACCCGAAGTTCGGATGCAAGCAGGTAAGTTGAATTGCAAAGAAATGTAAGAATATCCTCTCGAAACGCAAGAGGAACTAAATCATGACTTTAATCAACTCCTAACCCTCACGTCATTTCTGTCCTAGAGACAGCTAGGGGTGAAAAACGCAGCAGAAGCCTAGCTCTATGTAATAAATGTATTAGTTCGTAGCCACATTTACACACAAATTAAAAGGGAACAAGAATTATTAATAGTAGCTTTATAAATGTTTGATGCTCAGGCTAACCCTGTGTAGTGTATAAAAAATAGAATTTTAATGAAGAGAATGCAGATAGCTTTACAAAAAGAAATTAAAGAAATGAAAAACTAAGCCGAAAACATTATGGCAGTTCATATATCTAGTTCGTATTTAAAATACTGATAAAAAATTCAACTGTTAGTTCACTTCTATCGAAAGTATCGCTCGAGTTAAAGAGCTCGGTGAGAGTGGTATAAACTTCGAGTTTATCTTTATTTGTTCAACAATAATTTACATTCTTTTAGTAAGTCCACGATTTGGACGAAATCCAATCGCAAATACGGAGCTTATGTAAAGAAACAATAAGTACATTATGCGTCTGGCAAGCAGTCTGCGGGAGCGCAATGACACCTACATATGACTCAATTTACACTTGACAGATTTAAAGGCATCTTTTATAGTCACACACACTTTTCCTTCAAATTTACATTTAACCTCCCTCATTCATAACAGTTGTTCTGTATTTTATGTTGCGTCTGTATTTACAAATATTTCGGCACTATAATATAAACCTCGTATAACGACGGGACGAGAAGATGTCACCACTAATAGGAGTAGAATAACCATCGTGATACAAGTGCTGATACAGAATTTATAGATTACAGAGTTTAACTATGTATAAACTATATTATTAGTATAATGGTATACTAATGAGTATCATTATGCAGATACTGCAAAGAAGACGTTGAAACAATGAGAAACATAGTTTTTTTTAATATAAAATTGAAAATACAAACGAGCACGTAGTTCACCTGATGGTTAGCGATTCCTGCGACCCATGACATCTACAGTCATCCTTCACTCGCCAGAGGAAATACAGTAGCATTATGCCGCTATTTCACGCTGTTATTGTGTGAGGGCGTGCTCCTACCCCGGTCGAGCTGGGACCCAATAATTCCGCAGTTAGAAACAAACTGCAGCGTAGCACTACCACTATAATGCTATAATACTGCGAACGCCTTAATCTGAAAAGGTTGGATCTTTTGGGAAAAAGCTTTCGAAGATCAGAAGTACGAGGCATCAAACATTAGGATCAGCGCAAAACTGGTAAGACATCAGATATCGACGACTATTAAATAACTGCGTACATGAAAGGGATGCACAAATTCTGTAGAGATCGAAGTGCTATCGAGTACCAATAGAGTCCCGGATAAAGGCCCAATGTATATTTTTTATAATATTACAGTTGAAAAACATAGTTCACCTGTTAGTAAGAGACAACTGCGGCCCATGACACATCCGTTATGATCCCAGAGGAGCGAGAAGTAGAATGCTTAGTTATCCGTAATTGGTAATATTTTACCCATTTATTCTGTATATGCCTTTCCCGGTCGATCAGATAAATTCATGGTGCACCTAGAAACGAACTACAACGTTAACAAATCTTAAGAATGCGAAACATACCAATATCTTAAAATCAACGATTTGTAGGGTGAATAATAATAAAATAAATTCACACCTCGACAAAAATTTGAACCCAGGATCTGTTCTCAGCAGCCACGTACTCTGTCCACTAAGCTACGAAAGTGATTTAAGTAGTAAATTCTTCATTTAAACGATTCATTTATACATTCTCCAATTTTACTTTCTAACGACATATAAGAATGACTCCCTTAAACACTTTTATCATTCCCCAAACAAACATATTCCCTGCATGTAAATACACTCAGGGAAAGCAAGTGAATCACAAAACCTTTCAAACTTCGTCAACATTCAGGATCATTTTACGTGAAGAAAAATTGAGATATACATCACGAGCATCCGTTTTATTATTGAGTGTTATTCATCTTACATACAATGAAAAATAGAAAGTGTCTGTTTAGAATAAAAAAAACTCTACAACTTCTTAAATTAATTCAAGTATGTTTGGGGCTTTTGTTTTGTAACTTTGTTTAACTGTTTTCTATTTCTTATACTATTTAATCAATTTTACAAGGTAGAAACATGTCCCAGTTAAAACTTTACTATCTGCTTAGGGATGGACCACGAATATACAAACCTGTATAAAATAACATATTAACGCTGTTCACCCTGTTACTAGAATGGAACATCCATCTAAGACCTCAAGTTCGATTGGATATCTGTATCTTGATTCATTTTTAAGGATAGATTTGGTCCGTAGACATCACTAGGCATAGTGTGAATTGTTATTTGTCACCCTTAATATCATAAAAAACATCCTGTTTGACTTTTTCATTGTAACACTTGATCAGTCTAGCAGAATGATTAACACTGATACAATTACAAAGCAATATATAAAAAGCTCTGTGCCTACTCGTGTATAACTTTAAGCTACATAATTTAGTAATATTTATAATGAAATTCGTTTTCAAAGCTTCATTTTTTGCTTCTTTTTCACACTTCTTTGCACTTTTATTATCATAGAATATTTCAACGTTGTTGTTTAGAAGCCCAATTTTCAGTCTTGTTTTTATTTTTATCTTCATTTCTTTATGTGATGACGGTGATAACTTAATAGATGGTAATTAGTTATCGTCGATTTGATTCATGTTTTTTACAAACTTTAAAGCAATATTATCACATCTTTTAAAAATATATAAAGAGTTTATCGTCGGGTTCAATTAATACAGTTTGCTACTGTTTTAAAGTAAAGATTAATTTCATAGCATTTTTTCTTCACTACCTATGTCTGTTCCGTTTGATAACCAAGGAGTATCATGTTTAAAGCTGCAACATAAATGAGTCGACTCGACCGGGAAAGGACCACCCAAGATATGGTCGCGAGGCATTCCATCACTCCTCGGGGTTGTCAACTTGTTATATAACTTATGACTGCTTTTTATATTAATATAACCATCAAAACTATGTGCTTGTTAATATTATAGAAACCTGTTAATATTATAGAAACCTGTTAATATTATAGAAAAATGTGTTTTTTCTTTATATTTATTGCTATAACTGGTGAATGTATGTATGTATATGGTAAATTTAATCTTTATAAATCAGACACCATATGTCATGGAATATTAGTTTTATTATACTATTTACACGCATTGTTACTAAGAGTGTCTCTTATATCATGAACGTGATGGTTGATTGAACGTTGGGGGATAATATGACGTTATTGCGTCAGCGTCTAGTCTGTGTGCGTGATAAATGTCAACTGCCCGAAAACTTGCGACAATTGGCCTAAAATGTAATGATATTTTGATAGAATTATATTAACAATCTTACGTGGTAGAGATACACTGCAGTTTGTTTCTAGCTGCAGAATGAATGGGTCAGCTTGACCGGGATAAGACCACGCCCTCATAGAATACCAGCTTGAAATAGCAGCATGATGCTGATGTGTTTCGTCTGGTGAGTGTTGGGTAACCGGAGACCTTTGTTACTGTAGAGGAGGTATTCCATCTCAGTCCTCAAGGGTGACAATGCATTTATATTATGATTCCTTGTCGGGGATAAATGTAGATATCATGGGCTGCTAGAATCGCTTGCCATCAGGTAAACTGTGTGCTAGTTTCTTACTCTGAATGTAATAAAAATAATTAAGAAAACTAAAGGCCCAATTATGTATATCTAAGATATATAAGATATGAAAATAAAAGAGGAAATATGTAGTCGAAATGTAAAACAGTAATTGAAAAATAAAAGGAATTCATTTCAGATTCACAGAATTCTTATTTTGAAATTCTTAAATTCTAAAACAAGTGTAAATTTAAAATAATAATGCACATCTTTTTTTATTTTTTATTTTAGTTTACATCTTGAACATAATCGTATGACAATACAAAATATTACAAACTCTGCCAAATTCTCTGTATTATCTCTATGGTATTGGTAATCGCAGCACATGTGACTGTCATTTTTGTTACTTGTAATCTTAACGATAAATCAAATGTGGAGGTGTTAAAGATTTTTAAAAAATCTAAAAAATGTTTTCCAACTAGGCCTCGCGGTACAGGCTTGCCTGGTGCGAAGGCTGCAGTTAACTCCAAGTGTGCATAAAATAGGCGTTTGATATTTCATTTTGGTAAATATGATAATAAATATTTTTTACTAATTGGTGACAAAAACAGATTACCGTCGAATGATGTAGCTGTCTCTATTCAGGCATAAAGTATATATAACCGTAAATAAATATTTTTAATTATTTATTTAATTTCAACTTGCTTAGATATGTCTTGGTATATTGAAAGCGATATAGATTAGAGAAGTATCTGAAGTTCGCGACCTAAGGAATATATTTACCTACTCGTATGTACGTCGTATCACGCTAGCGACTTATTGCCCAAATTCAAAGTCATAGTAAATAAAACTAAAAAACGGCTTTGAAAAATGCGAACGCACAGACATTTATAAACCGATAAAACCAGGCGTAAATGCTTTCCTTTTTATACTCCCTGAATTCTATATTTAAAACAATGTTTATATACCATTGTCCACATTATTGTCAGATGCATTTATTCTTTGCGTGCATACAGCAAGGGAATATATACTTGAAGTTTTTATTTTATTAACAATAATCTTGAAATATCAGTTCAATGAACAAGTGGACATGTTTATTTTAGCAACGTTAAATGGAGACCCCGTTGACAGGTTCGCAAACTAACTGCTAGACTGATGTGCTTGGCTGACGTCTGTAAGCACTGATTATATAATAGTTTATACTAGATATTTATTAAGCTTCAATAAAATTAAAGTTTAGTAAGCTGAGAGAATTACATTACAATTTTTAATCTTGTTAGTCTTAAAACGGAATATTATATATATATATATATATACATATATGTGTGTATATACGCCAACATTTGCGCCTATGTATACCACACGACATCGACCACCTCGTAAGTAAGCACATGGACAAAATGGCCACGTAAGAAGTATTTTATTATTATTATCGTACAAATAGTGTGTTTATTTATTTAAACTGTATGGTATTCAACATTCAAGTATACACGGCGCTCTTAATACTTTTTAGCATTAATTCCCTGTCAATCAACTCATGATATTACTAAAGTTATCACTTGTTCAGTTCTACTATTCCACACAACCAAATACAATTTTGAAAATATTTAATAGTACTACTAGTATTTTTTATGACATTAGACATATAGACGCTAACTTTTGTACTTAACTTAACGGAAATTCTTTATGATCAAGGTCAGCATCATGAAAAATTTCGTCTTTTCTTTTCAAACAAAATGGAAAGCAACAAACGATTACAAAAACTGAATGTCGGCTAAACTGCCAATCATTACTAATCATATATTATGATCGGAAACGTTACACCGACATCATCACACATTTATCATTTCTAAGGACGTTTAATATGTTTTGCTTCGATGACAGACAGCCTGATAAGAAGGAGCGTTAACACGGCCCGATTATAATTCTAGTCTCATCGTGATCCGCGCGCTACCAAATATTTGTATGTAATCTCAGTCTGTGATTAATGTTAGTGTATTCTCTGGTATAAATTATTTATCCATGAAAAATCTCAGTAAACACTTTCAAAAATTGAATAGAATAATGCGTTGCGTTGCGGAAATACATAATAGAAAAAGCAAATCCATTTCGCTAAATAAATAATCGTTATAAGTGATCGTTTGATATCAGATGAAGGGATAAATGGGTACACCATTTGGCACATTTGCAAACTAATCATTATTTATTTAAAGTAAATACATTTATACTGAATACACATACGAATAGTTTGTACTCGTAATAATGCTGACAATTCCCAGAAATTCAGGCCATTACATGTTTCAATTTTTAATGGACTAAGACCAACAGAATAAATTGAATAAACTGCAAATCTACAAATAATAGTCGATAAATTAAATATAATGTTCATGAAATTGTCGAGAATCCATAATCTTGCATAACAGAGCCATTATCGTTGTCTTTTCGAAACACAGATCCGCTATCCGCGTGTAACTTTGTGTAACATATTCAAATAAAATGTAATTATAATATACGTGATTTTTATTTTAATAAAAGAATTCTAGATAGTTCACAGACTATAATATACATTTTATGTAATTGATTAATCAAAGTATATAAGCCGTACGAACTGGACAATGTCAGAATCAGATTTTTTAGTTAGACCCAGATCGTTTGTATTTGTTTAATATGAGTGTAACGATATGCTTAACATGTAATGACGGCGTAACTTATCAACATTTTATTATTTTTATTTTAATAAAACAATTCTAAATAGTTCACAGACTATAATATACATTTTATGTAGATGATTAATCAAAGTATATAAGCCGTACGAACTGGACAATGTCAGAATCCGATTTTTTTGGTTAGACCCAGATCGCTTGTATTTGTTTAATATGAGTGTAACGATACGCTTAACATGTAATGTCGGTATAATTTATCAACATTTTATTATTTTTATTTTAATAAAAGAATTCTAGATAGTTCACAGACTATAATATACATTTTATGTAATTGATTAATCAAAGTATATAAGCCGTACGAACTGGACAATATCAGAACCCGATTTTTTAGTTAGACCCAGATCGCTTGTATTTGTTTAATATGAGTGTAACGATACGCTTAACATGTAATGACAGCATAACTTATCAACATCTTATTATCCATGTTATATATCACAGTAACGTATGAGGTAGCTGAGTATCTAAGCGCTCACGTTTATTTCACGGGGATAATATGCGAGAGATAACATCGGTTGATATCTGGTGACGGCACAAATCTAATTAATTTCAATTTTAATTTCTGGTTTACCACGTACTCAGTAGTGAAGGAAAAGGTCGTGAGGAAACCTGCATATCAAAGAATAAATTAAAAAAGAATATTTCGAAGACACGGCAGACTAATAACACAAACAAGTAGTAAAACCCTGTCTTCAAGTAGGATAATGCTAGATACGCCTATATCGTATATTCATATATTAAAATAATTACCCTAAATATCTTATTCACCCTACACGACACTTAAGGAGATAAACGAGTTCTCAGTTAGTGATTCTGGTGATATTTGATATCCATGCTCATCTAAGGAAGAATCATAATAGAGATGCGATATTACCGCTAAGAACTAAGATGGAATTACCTCGTCACAAGTAATAAATTTTGGTTTCTCTTACTCACCAGATTTAATAACAGCGCTAAATACTCTTTTAGAGGTAACATCCCCACTCGATCTGACCCATTTATTGTGACGAGACCAAAACATTACAAAAGAAAATACTCGTTCCCAGAGCCTCATAGGCGTTGAGGTCCAACAGCAGCTTGTATGGACGAGAGGCTGAGTTGTTAGTCAACCACTCAGTCAGAAGACGTTTCAGTTATGGTCGCGTTACCCAATACAGACCAGCCACGGGAACAAAATTGACCGTAGTGCATCGCCAAATCCGTCTTCGATTTGCCCGGGAATACGTGAATTGGATCATAGATCAATGGCGCTCTGTATTTTTCTCCGATATAAGCAGATAGTCCATTCTGTATGTAGCAACGATAGACGAAAACAGATCTATAGGATCTACACTTTCGTAATGCTGTATCGAAGAGACGTTCGGTTATGGGGGAGGTTCCGGCAAAATATGGGCCGGCCTTTCACTCGACTTTAATCTCTTATATCTTACTCGTTTCTATTGTGTATATGTAATCTATGGTCAAAGAAGCGTTTAAATGGCTCAACGGTATATTAAAGAGATTCTACAGGCCCATGTTGTATGATATGTTGACTTCATCTCATCACTAATGAAAACTTGTACAGCTCGAATTTACGAACGCTTCCCTAAAACGCTGGTATATAGCAAAATTAGAAAAAAATATCACGCTATTTTATATCACTGACATGGCTTTAAGATGATATACAAAATTATGTAATAATTCAAGTTAATTTTTAACTATAGACTTGTATGTATAGTCGTACTTTAATGTTGGATTTTTGCTCGCCAGTGTAGTATTAAGTATGTAAAACTTAACACAGGATATAATGTTTTAACTAAAATAGAAACGGTAAGACATTTATTCTTCTAACATTGTAACACCGTCTAGTTCTTATGTGTATATATTGGTCGTATAAAACGCGAAGTTACAAGCCGACGCTACATAAATATACACATAAATTTATTTTAGTTAGGAAGCTCAGCGTCCGGAAATGAATTTGATATCATAATTCATTTAGATAGGACATAAGATTAGAATTAATGTTAGAGAGTTATCGTCTAAAACAAATCATTTGTTGAAAATTATGTCTGAAGTACTATAATAATTCATACAATAAAGATGTAACATGACTATTTATTTCTATCTGGAAATCTTGCGTGACTACACCTGTGCTACTTTGAACTGTCAACTAAAATGAAGCCACTTAGAAGTAAAGTGCTGCATTCTCTTTGATTGATTTTGAACTAAAGTTCAATTACACCTGCATCGTGTTCTTGGGGCTGGTATAATCCGTTATATGTTATATACTTATGAATACGGAAATTGTTTTTGCTACCTTATCCACAACTTTGGAAAATAAATGTTATAAATATATGTATATACATAAGTTAAGAATCTCCTTAATTCAAGAGTTGGTATGTACACAATTCGATTTAATCTATAGCAATAATAATAATATCTCAATAAATGCCTAGAAATCGTCGAAACTACTACCGGTAGGCCGTAAGAACTGGACAATATCAGAAATAGATTTTTTAGTTAGCCCCAATCCGTGTTATCCGTGTTATATATCATAGAAACGCATTAGAGTATATGAATATATATATATATATATATATATATATATATATATCCATATATATATATATACATATATCTTAAGGAATAGTAGATTAATTTACAATTATATAATTCTTTTACGCGAATAAATTGTCTAGTTTCTCTAACGATCTAAAATCTTCCAAATAATCTGTCATTCCAGGTTTTTGGATAATTTGGCTCGTGTTCAACACTTTCTTAGTTAATTTCAAAATTACTCTGTTCATTGTAACGAACATCTTATAATCCAAAATGCATATAACACACGAACCGTTGAACCATTGCCACATTGTCACAAGAACGATCGTACTATACGGTCTTAAGCCATTTGCATCCATCGACTGTAAGAGCTGTAAATACATCTTACTTTGTTGTATAAAACTGCACTAGTTTATACCTATACCTACCTATGCTACGAAATTAATGGAACTATGAAATTTTAACTTAGTTTCGGAACTGTTTTTCATTACTTTTGTATTAGACGACAAGTAATGATTAATCTTAAATGAATAACCTTCTTGTTTTGCAGTAAACTTAGCTAATAGTAACCACATATTAACTTTTTTGTTATTCAAATTGTTGTTGTGTTCATTATTATTCTTATTCATTCGGAGTTTATAGAAATATTGGTTCTTTAAACTTCGGATGAACTTAAGTATTCATTTCTTGAAGTAATAATTATGCAATTCATAATGAAAAGTATATATTTCATAATTCTTAATAGGTTATAATTTATTAGACGACGAGTAATGATTAATCTTAAATGAATAACCTTCTTGTTTTTCAGTAAACTTATACTAGTAACCACATATTAAAATTTTTATTATTCAATTTTATTCAAATTGTTGTAGTGTTAATTATTATTCTTGTTCATTCGGAGTTTATAGAAATTTTGGTTCTTTAAACTTCGGATGAACTGAGAAGGAAGAAGAAGAAATGAATACTTATCATTTCTTGAAGTAATAATTATGCAATTCATAATGAAAACTGTATATTTCATAATTCTTAATAGGTTATAATTTATTTGTATTATAATTGAAATGCTGTCAACGTTACTAAAATATTGTTTACCATCGAATGAGCTTTTCATTTAGCTTTTATACATAATATATTACAATAGCAGGCATTAAATTCAAATCACTTTTGCTTCATTAACTAATTAACGAACAACGTGCCGTAACTGTTTTCTACTTCGATTATCTTTGATAATAGAGCAATTATCTTCCCGTAAGATGATCAAGCTGCGCCATATTCTACATTAGCGAACCAAAACAACCCACCTAATTAAACTAGATTACCCAATGAAATTAAATTTAATGATTATGTTTGCGTGCCTCATTTATGGTACGTTGCAATTCGTGGGGAAGTCCTATGACCAGTAGGTAATTAATGATAGATCGAGATGATGATATCATAGTCATGTTATAAAAAATTATACACTCGTAGAATATATAGTGTATTTTTCACACTATATATTTACACAATATATGGCAACAAAGTGCTGGAATGAAATTCCACCACCAATAAGGAATTCAAAAACAGCTAAATGTTTTAAAAATAACCTTAAATCGTTATTGCTTACAACACAGAAATCCAGCACATAATCACCCGTATTTTCGTACACACACATACACACATGCACATAGACACACACTTCTTGTAACATAGTACCCAAGCATATTGATATTAATTTTAAATTATTATATTTGTTTTTTTTTCCTATTGTTATTTTTGTATTGTTATTAATATTGATTTTTTTCTTGTTATTGTTATACTGGTTCGTTTAATATAGTCTTTATTTCTTTTTTTATTATTTTGTTTTTTTTATAATTTTAATTTTTTTCATCTTTGTTTCCGCAATCTGGGGCTATAAAATTGTATACCGCTATAATGTTATTGCGATATATACCATCATTCCACGGCTCACACTGAAAATCGGTATTCACGAAGTTCCAATCAACTCCGTGATCTTATACTGGGTGGAGACCTATATTTGATACAATAAAATTTTGATTTTCATGTTATTTTGATTTTGTAATTATTTTATTTGAAAGTACCAAATAAACATTTCTTACTTTCTTTCTTTCATTACAGTCAAGATACGATGTCGTCAGCGCTGTAGCACAACGAAGGAATACCTTCTCACATGATATTTGATGTGCTGTTTTAAATTCACCATTTTAACACTACAGCGCTTGTATCTGTGAAGTAATATTTCAAAGATTCCACTCATATTCAGCGATACCATCTCTCGTTTAGAAAATTCAATTTCATCTTTAAATACTTTAATAAATTAGTAATTATAATTAACACTTATAAGTGTCACACTCGCATATCCAATTTGCATGTAGTATTTTAGTACGTTAGTTTATAATATGATAGCCTTGTACCTTGTAGCCTATATCGTCAAGATTCTGTTGATGTTGATGTTCTGTTGAGCCTACGCGGCTCTTACAGCTTCATCGGCCACAGGGCTCACGGAACTGAGGAGTCCGTGAGCTGGTACCCTATATCGAGCCATTATAAATATATTATATATGACCTCCTTCTGAGAAATTTTGGTTTCTTCTTATTATTAATATATACGACATCCACTGCGCAAGGATATATTAAAGTGGCAAAGAATTTTAGTATATCCTGCATTAACACAGAGAAACTCCATCATCGTCTTCCATAGTATTATAAATGCAATGTAAAATCGGATATACACTTAACACACCCATACCCGAAAACCAATATTTTAAGTACGTATCTATTCAATTGTATGTATTAATCGTATATGTTCTATAATATACAATACGCGGCAGAAAAATAGATACATATGAAGTTGTTTGTATCTATTGTTCTGCCTCTATGAAACGTATTCAAGATAAGTAGCCAGAATCTCGTAACCGCTACGCCACGCAAGTGCACAGTACGCGTAGCTATTTAAGAATCTTATGCCGCTAGCGCACAGTGGATATAATTGTAAATTTCGAATTCTTTCCTAGATCGAATCAACTGTTTGGTAACTTTTATTATGATTTTAATTAACATTTGAAGCTTTTTCTTATTCATAAAGCTTTCATGAGCGTAAAATGGACTTTACATATTAAGTAAGGTAAGTTGACATAAACTTTTATCATTAAACTCAAAAGTTTTCCTTAGCTTTAATCTATCTAAAAGTTCTCGTTTTAAATTACTAATCGTAAATCCCTGTTAGTATTTCACGTGGTTTGCCTTGTTCTATGAAAAGATTGAAAATAATTCTTCAAACATCTTATTATTTTATTTATTATATAATAAATTGATATATGTAGAAATAGAAAAGCGGGGATGTCCTATAAATAATTTATTTTTAATAATGCTATCTCGTTTAAATACGTAACATTTGTACCTCAAAATAAATCAATATTTCAAACAATATTTTGAAACAAGAATAAAAATAAAATGGATTTACCTAAAATAAATCAATTTATTAATTTCAAAAAGTATTTTTTAACATATGTATACAACATTACTTCTCCTCTAGCTCAAACGCATGCGGAAAATTTTCCTGGGTATGCTGAAGATCAAGTTATCCAGTAACTCTTGCCTGCAGTAGCCTATCCAATTCATTGTTGGCTTCTCTGACTGACAGGGTCAGTAGGGGTGACTGGCGATTCCAAAACCGCTTAAGAGCATCCCATGCGTGCACGATCGGGTGTAAGACAAGCGAGCCCGCCGGCCAATCTATTCGTGAGATGCTGTACTCTCGGAGATCGGTGTTCACTCATTCAACACGATTTGCAGTCGGATTATCATCAGCTAATATAAATCGGTGTACGTTATTTAGTCAAAACAGTGGGACAATTCCATCCAGGCCGTTTTGCACAAAGTCAAAAGGAAAAGGAGTCATGGAGCCTTGGTATAGCATAAAAAGCGATCGAACTCTTATTATTATTATACCCTCATAACGACACTGCTGTGCTGAACGGCTCCAGTGGCAATTCCAGGTTTTAACACTTTCTCCAGACTCGAACACATCGACTATATAGATGAGTACTAATCCGTGTTTCGTCAACGAAAAGGCAATTTTCCTTAATGTCTTCGTCTTCATCTTTTTCACTTCGACACTGCTTCGCCCATTCTGATCCACATTTTCGTCTTTACTGTGTCATTGCTCAAAATTCAAACTGATGTAAGCAATTCCGAATGGTTTAGTGCTAATTTCACGTCCGATAGCGATAACTGTGACCTGATTTGACTGGCATTGACTGTTCGATCACAGGCAGTTAGCGGTAACGCTTCTGAACAGCAATAAGAACAGTTGAACGGCCACTGGGAGATCAATCAGCCAAGTTTCCCGTGGCTGGTACACCGTGGTTACGGTTCAAGTATGAGAGACAACGAGTATGTGCGCTATTTCTCAGGTAGACCTTATTCACTCAAAGTTATTATTCTTGCTCGCAAAACTCAAAACCGATAATCCTCGTGGCATTTTGAAATTCAAACCAATAACAACGTTTCAATTACATACAAGATATTTCATCTTGCGAGTAAATGTCATTGATTTCATTATTATATGAAATAACAATAGAATTCCTTTTTTTATGTTTTGATAACATGGTTTTAAAAAAAGAGCAAATTTTTAAAAGTAAAGTTCAAAATTGTCAGCATAACAAATATAAGTAGTATCAGTTTTGTGTTAAGTGAACGTAAACTTGTTTTGATGTGTATATATATTAATATATATATATAAATCCCACTATTGAGCCTGGGCCTCCTCTCCGAGAGGGTCCTAGAGCATAGTCCACCGTGCGGCTTCACTGCGGATTAGCGGGCTTATTGTCCTAAAAACAAAACAAGTATGTATTGACGAGGAGTAAATAAGTGTTCAGTTTCTTTCACTCACCGGACAAAAAACTGCAACATTAAGCTTCTTGTACTTTACGCTGAAAATTGAGTGCTTTAACGGTTAGGTAGCCCTTCCATCTACTGCTGGTTAATAGGAGAATCGTGGTGCTACTTCCTAATACATCTCTACTTTTTTAAAACTAACTTTGAAAGATGTTGGTAAAAATTCTAATACACTGTCTTTTTTGTCTTTTTTTTCGGGCTGAAGGCCGCTGTTAGCTCGAGCGCTTTTACAGTTTCACCGAGTTGAGGTTTTTTTTATGTCTATAAATATAAAAGGCGTAGGAGGTTGAAAGAAACGGTTTATTTTAATTTTTTATTATGTAAGATAAAATGAAAAAGATAATTTATTGAATAAATTAGATGTATTCAATAATATATTTATGACATCTATAATAACAGAAAGCTAGAGCTCGCAGCTCTATCAGATTTTTTTCAGATGCGGATTCTACGTCACGACTTGCTTTATTCACCCATGTTTACACCTAATATACATAGTATGTAGGTACTGCAAAGGCAAATTTAATTTCTGCTTTACGTATTCACGTACTAAACGTCAAAGAAAACGACATGAGGAAACAATTTCTGAGTTCGCAAACATCTGAAGTCCACCAACCCGCAATGAAAGACCCTTTGCCGCGATAAAGCCTGTGTACATTAGAAATAAAAAAGAATACAAAAAATTTAAATTTATCAGTAAGATTTGAAAGAATGCGACGTAGATTCAAAGATTTTATTTACTATACTTTTGGGATTTCAGTGGGAGTATTTAGGCATTATAAAGGTTGACATATACTATATTTAAAATATAATAAAGTCGTAAGGTACATGTTAATAAATAACCAACTTTATTGAAGTCTACACACAGTTGTACAGATATTTACAAAACTGTATCAAAACATATTAAATATTATAGAGAAATTAAAACGTTAGTGATAATAAGAAACTCTTAAACTACTAAGCTGATTTTCATGAATATTTCACTATTTCCAAAGTTGGAAGATATTGTGACCATTAAAAAACTCATTGCAATCGAATTCGTTGTCTCTGTGCCAAACGTAGACTAACAAACAATTATACTTCATATAATCATATATATAGTCCTATATTTTTTTTCTTTTTTTTCTGCTTTTGTTTTTTGTGATTACATTATGTTATTTTTCCGATAATATGTCCAACATCAGGCCTGCTGTAAGAGATTTTTATTGTAAAATAAGCTTCGTCTTTGTACATAATTTTCTTATATAAGTTTCCTTATATAAATGCTTTGTGTACATAAAAGTTAAATAAATACATAATATTATCATTTTAAAAACGCAGAACTAAAAAGTTCTATCGCCAGAATCGCTTGGCCACCGAAATGCCAATCATGCTCAATCGTGTGACATAATCGGTGGTCGCCTGGCGTGTTGCGCTGCCCTCACATTTATCATCTCTGAGGACGTTTAAAATGTTTTGGCGCACTAACAGGCCGTCCGATAAGAGCGTTAACACCGTCGCTCGATTATAATTTTCGATTCAATCTTGATTCTCTTACGCTTGAATCCCCTGCACACGACTCAAGCGAATGATTAATGTTTCCATAATTTGGCCCTATAAATTATCATCCTGTGTTTATATTATACAGATAGGATCGCGTTGACATAACAAATTTACGACTTTCTTTGACTTTAGAGAAAATTGTTTCTTCTACACGTTGAAATGTTGTTAGGAAACGATGTGATATATGTTTTGTTAAACTACCATGTTAAAATATTTATCTATTTACGATTTTGTCTCCCTTTTTTTTGAATATTTGTTTGCCTGTTTTTTGCGCAATATTTATACTTAAAAGTCGATATCATGTTCCATGTTCCTCTCATCCAGGCACTGCTTCGAAATGGAATCATAATGCAGATGCGTTATCACTCTTAACGACTAATTTGGAACACTTCGGCGTTATTAAAAGATCAGTTGCTCTTACTTACAAGAGGTAACACAGGAGCGCTAAGGTACTATTTCACATGGATATTCCGTGCGAGGGTCACACCTTCTTCAGTGCAGCATATTTATTCTCTCACCAGCATTTTTGCAGCCGTGACGCGGCTCTACCGTGTGCACGTCCTTTTATTTTAAACAATTTTTTTTTTTCTTTGCGAGTTAGAAACGAGCACACAGTTCACCTGATGTTGAGACTGACAAGGAATCATAATGCAGATGAGTTTTCACCCTTGAGGACTTTATTACTGGTGTTCTCCGGATCCCTTCACTCACCAGACGAGCTCACTGCTATTTCACGCCGGTATTCTGTGAGGGCGTGGTCCTACCCCAGTCAAGCTGACCTATTCATTCTGCAATTAGAAACAAACTGCAGTGTAGCCATATACCAGTGTACCAATATACCGTTATAATTTTTAGAGTACTTATAACACAATCGCCTTTTACAATATTTAATATTATATACATATAACACTTAATTCTTTTGAATATGTTCAGCGCTATCTATAAAATCACTTTCACAGTCGCAAAGTCTACGGAGAGAGCGAATCATTGAGGCATAATAACAAGCGTAGGGTAATAAATCAACGGAAAGGGATGCCTTCAAACGCAAGCCTAGTGAAATATTGTGTACGGTACGACACATTTTCCGAGTACACCGGAGCAATAAAAAAAAAACAAAGTTGTTATCAAAATTTATCACTTGAATTTTGTTTTATTAAATTCTTATAATAGTATATCAATTTTGACATAGAGCAAAAATTATTTTATTAAATTTCTAAATGGGTACTGAAGTTTTTACTGGCAAAGGATATTTGGAATTATAAATAATATAATAAAATTGGTTTATAATAAATTCTTTCACAAAATTAAATACCTTAAAATGTTTGTTATTATTTTTTATGCGGAGCGGCTCTATCATGGGTATTACGCATTCATAGAATACCAACGTGAAGCTGCATTTCCTACTGTTGAAATTCACATGGTGAGTGAAGGAAATCGGAGGTCAATTGCTAGTAACAAGACAGTCCCCCTTCATCCTGCCTGGAAATTAATATATTGATTCTCTACTATACGTGAAAGTGATGTTTGACTCAAAACATCGATTTGGTCGTTGTTAGTTATCTTCAGATTCACGAACTCCCAAAAAAACATAGAAGTTTTGTAGGTAAGTTATATAAATTATAATATATAACTAGTCTGGCCTTAAATACTGTTACATAAAAACTTTGCTTTTTTTCAACTTTTTAATTATTTTGAATTTGGAACACGCATATGATGTTAAAAACTTCTTTCGATTTTGCACCATTTCAGATATATCTATCAAAGAAATATGTATTTGCAGCATTAGCGGTCCAGACAATGAGTCCGTTAGGTCGTCAGGAAATATATTTTTTAAAAGAACTAAGGCCGTCTAGATTCTATTGATATTGATGCTGTTAGCCTATGCGGCTCTTACATGACTCTTTATTGCCACTAGTGGTAAAACGTTAGTTTTTTATTCGTTCAAAGTTTACCTTTCCAATTTTTCAGATTATTTGATAATTTTTACAGTAGATAACAAAAAAATGATATTAATTATTAATAACATATTACATCTTAAAGATTGTTATCACTTGATACGTTGCATGCTAATCTGAAGCGATAAAAATTACTAACTAATTACGTTTTTACTACCTTCTATTATGAGGTATAATAAAACGCTCTTTTTAGAAGAGAACTTTATTGAGACACTAAAGACAAAATATAAAATTAATTAATTAGATTTTTAATGAGCCTTTTAGTGTATGTGATATCGCAGACTGGCACGCGTGGGAAAGGGATCTGAATTTTTTGGAATACAAATGAATATAACTAGAAAGGGTTTTATAAGGCTAAGGAACGTGATCTTTATAACATCCTACAGGGACGGGAATATCTATACCACATATATAATATACTCAGTAACCGTACCGAAGTTACAGCCCTCAGGGATCAGTTGTGATCAGGTAAACTATGCACTCGTTGTCTACCCTCATTTAGGAACCAAGTATGATAGAATATATAACAGAAGTAAATGCACTAGACTGACGGTAATCTATTCATACTGACAAATATTTCATTACTTGCAACGAACGTATAATAACTTTAATGGGTTAAAACTAAACAGCATTTCGTAGCTTGTGTCAGACTAAGCCCTGACATACTTCGTTTACAAATACGCTCTGGTTAAGACAACGCCTACAGAGCTATTTTCCATTTAAAAACTCTTGGTTTTGTTGGGATTGACTTTTCGATTTCATTTCACGTAACGGGTCATGAGCGTCAGATTTTAACCGATTGTGCCCGATATGAGTCGATATAGACAGAAATATCTTTAGTTATTTGAAGAACGATGAGGCAGCACTATTTCTTTATTCCGATTCAATTGTCTCGTAAGCTCTGTTTAGATGTTACTCTGTACTTGAGCAGAACTAAAATATAAACTTGAGAATATTTTTCAGTCCTAATTCCTATTTACTGCTTTCCTCTGATCTATAAACACACAATGCACAAATCTAAGAACAAACCACAATTTTATTTGCTTCTCTATGAGTTGAAAATATTATATATGGAAAATAACGAACTCTTTTCCAGTATTAAAGATTTACTATTCTGCGAAAATACTATCAACCCTTATTTATCAGACCCCCACAATAACGTAAGCTGTAGAATTTTAATGTTCGCTTGCTTACAACTTTATTGAATGCGAGCATTTTAGATCTAGATATCTTCTTCTCCCCGGTGCCAACAACAAAGAAATTTGTAATTGTTATTTTAAATTCTGTTTCATCGTGGCGTCATCCGTTTTTCACCAGATAATCTCAAATGTGAAGCAAGTATTTGTGAAAATACAGGCACTCACTAGACTCTTTTTCACTTTTCTTAATTCGATGATATATAAATTAGATGCTCTCCCGCTCGATTTACATCACTACGATATGTGTGCTTCTGGTATTTTACAAATACTCGTAGACCGTAAGACTAACTATGTAGATAGTCTCACGGCCTGCGCGTGCAGAATATGTGTTCTGCACAAATGCTTGGTGTTGATTCCCACAAAACCCGCAACTCAGTTTTCATGTTGATTGCTAGGAGATACGGTGGTTTACAATGTTTTCGTGACGAAACGAAACAAGGTGGCCAACTATTCTCACTGGAACCGTAAGGCAAAATAAGCTCCAAAACCTTTATCCTACACACTTTTTTAAGTAGAATATGCTCCGAATATGAATCCGAAGCGCGATAATGCAATAAATTTGCACTAGGAAAAGGAAACTAAGCGTTCATCGACGCATCAGACGTCAAATACGTCAAATGTCAAATTCTATAATTCGGCATACAATGAAACTTAATCCGCCAGAAGTAACTGACCGTGCCGAGGTTAGGCCCTCCCCGGCACTCTCGAGTCAGTTGCTTTCGCGCCCAGGGTATCGGTCCTAGCCGAGTCCCCTCCTTGCGAGCCCTTGTGCTGGTTACCCATTAATAAAGGTCTCGATTGAGTGCCCTAAGCGCTCGGCCACCTTTCAACCCTGTGAATCTGTAAAATCCCTTAGGCCGGCTAACATAAAATATCAAATGAAGACACGCGAATTAGCGTGAATACATACATCAATACTTTTTCATCAATTCAAATTTTTAACAGATTAGAGTAATTATTATTTAGGTGTATAATTAAATATAATCGCGGACTATATACCCCACTGATAGTAAGATCACTTAATAATATCTCTAATATTACAATAATCTGAACAAAGTTAAAAAGCTACAAATATTTTTTTAAAAAATTACGTCTCTTTCAATGATTTTATTTATATTTTACAATTTGCTACATCAAGGTACCGAAAAGAAATTAACTTAATTGAATACAATTAAAGTACTTAAGTTTCGTGTGATAAATTTCGGCAGCCGTGAATAATCAACATTAAATTAGTTAAAGTCGTAACTTAAACTAGTTGAACTTACACACTGTGAATATCTATTTCAATATCTATCTAATTCAAAGCTCTTGTTACCATAGTAGTTTCAACATCATTCTCATCTTAGCCCCTCACCAGTTCAGAACTCACTGGGCAGAAATTATTAGATAGTGTTATAATAAACTACCATCCTTGATCAAATCCGGTTAGACAAAGATAGCAAGGGCTGTTAATTTTTCAAATAGAGATTATTAAGTGTTAAACATAAGAGGGGTAGAGCCTATCGCCATATAGGGACACGTAAATATCCAACTCATATAGTTGGTATAAGCTAGCAGAGATTCGAAACAACAACTCCGTGTGTCAAACGTCCTAGTTAGTAGATACACCGTCATTTGTAACAGTACAAAAAAATTACAAAAAATATAAACACTGGAATATATCTCAACAGATTCAGTCCAATTTTATTTATTTACTCTAAGTTGTATCTCCAACAAATTAGTTCCACAGTGATGTCATTGCGCGATAAACATGTACAGACAGAGCGTCACTCATCAATCTGTGACGCTAGATTTAACATCGTCTGGTAGATTTATTCCTCAGATGTGTGGTCGATGGTGACATTGTCACTTAAAATGTCGATGAACCACAAAAATCAGTCGACTCTAAACTTTTTCAATAGCTATGTTTTTCAGACGGAGACCATCTTCTGGACTAAAGATAGCATTTTTAATAAGAGTCCTCGACAAACCCCCGATATCACAGTTTGATTAGTACTTGAAAACTTGCGAGACAATCTGTCTTTAGTACAGAGTTTCGAGCGTGTGTTTATGAGTCATATTTAATTTGCCTGTACTCAGACTGTTTGTATATTTTTACGGCTTTTTAGTGCGTAATATACAAGCTACAGCAATATAAAACTTTGCTAAAGGCAAAGTTTCTAGTTTAATAAGATATTAGTTATCTTCATAACATTTTAACACTTTACGATCGACTTACTGAGACTTATTGAGATGGGTCAAAAATAGAATGCCACGAGTCCATATTAAATAGACGTAAAACATTTTGATATTTATGTCATAACAAATTTAATGGATTCCACTTAGTAGCTTTTCACTTTGAAATATTTGATAAAACTTGTCTAATAGAACATATTTTTTCTTGTACAAATGCAAACTGTCATTAAAACTGACTATAACGGATTTCCTTTTAAGAAACTTAATACTATTATGTAATACAAGAACGTCCTCATCTTGAGGACACTTATAGACTTTAGTGACGAAATATTTGCTGTATCAAATGTCTTGACCCACGTTGAAGATTTAAAGTCGTGAATATAATTTGGCAACCTCAAGATTATTAGATGGAACCGCTTATTATTAGTTAGGACTTCCCTTAAATAAAAAATAATACTAAAAATTAAACCTTATACAATAATTTTAAAGAATTTATCACTCATCGTATCAAAGAGTTTTCACTATGCTACGCTGCAGGAGATTCTACATGATTTGTTTGGAGCGTAGCAGATCGGTTCTACCGGATAAGGACCTCGCACTCACAGAATACAATCGTGAAATAGTAGCATAACTAACCGTTTCGTAGCATAGTCCTCAAGAGTGCCAATGCATGTGTTAAAACTTTGTTAAGAATAGATGTAGATATCAAGTCATCACTTTCATGAGTTGAACTCTGAGCTCGTTTGTCAGTCGTAATATTATAGACAATATTGTATTCTATAAATTCCCTTAAGATTACCGTTATTACCGTTTGAGATATCCTGCTTCTAGACATACATTCGGAATATTTTTTGGTATATTATAGATAATTGTAGCGCCTCTCAGTAATCTAAACAAAATCGCTTAATACTCTATCTACTATTACATCTTCATTATTATATCTTCTAGGTCTTAGAAAAGGATAACTACAACTAATAATGATATACTACAATACATATAAGTGTATTATAATATTTTCTTGTAGTTTTTATATCTGATTTTATTTTTCATAGCGATATATTTTCCTTTTAATAGGAATCCAAACCTGAATTATATCATATCATAAGTTCTTCGAATTCGGTAGAGGCACAATTCTATATTGCTTTTTGTTTTTTCCATCTTAAATGTTCATCTTCACCTCCCTATCACACAGATAAATTTCAATATCTGTCCTTATATAATTACGGTTTTCTTCGATCTTCCTGCATTCCAATGCATCATACCGGGTTTCTTGCTAAATCGTTTACTGGTAAAGCTACACTACTCTGAAACTCCTTGCCATATAATATAAGATAAACATCGACCTTTTCAAGAAGTAAGCATTTGATGAATAGTTCTATGGTTATTTATTCTTTTGATATATAAATGCGATAAAGTGTAAATAAATAAAATAAATAATTGATATTTATTTTATTTATTACCAATCCAATAGCAACTCGTATATAAATGAAAGTACAATTTAAATATAACCGGAAAGAACATTTTAACGATGTGCTATGCTAGCAAAAAGCCATTGTTTGATAAAATCTTTGTATAATGTCAGCTATTAGTGAAATGGGGTATTTAGATAATGGGTCACACGAGCACAATCTCTATTCAACGATGTGTTAAGATTGATTTTTTATAGACCTCATCGTTAAGGGCTGCCTCACCATTCGGCTTAATGGTGTTCAATTTTTATTAGCCATCGTAAACTTCTTGAAAAACTAAATGCGAGCATTAAAACCTCGAAAGTCATTTGTTGACAACGATGAAAATAAAAGCAACACACAATTGAATTTATATCGTAACATATAGTTGTTATCAAAACAAAACAGCATCAAAAATCATCTTAAATTTATCGCATTCAATTCTGTTAACATTATCAACCTATGTATGAACTTTCGTCTCACGATAATAAATGATATCTCTAAAGAATCTATTAAAATATAAAATTATAAAAGTTTACCTTACCTGTTTACTTATAATGAAAATTAAAATATTTGTTATAATTTATTAAGTATTTAATTAAATAAATTTTCACATTCATAACATCGTTCTGCTCTATCGCAAAAGTCATAATACTACTATCATTGAATCTATCACGAAAGTCATTACATAATATATATATATGATCCTTTAAATGAATGTTAGGACTATAAATTATCACAATGGCAATAAGTCATACATCATTATATTAAATAAGGCGTCTGCAGCCCTGTTCCAAACACGACGCCCCATACATAGCGAGCGCGGAGGACGGACCTTTATGGCTTTGGATATCAATAAAATGAAGAGATTTTTGTTTTGGACGGTAAACAGTGTGCTAGGGTTGGCAAATTTACAAAATTTACCATATATTAAATTTTTTTATCTTCTACGAAATAATTGAAATTATGCTTAATAAAAACCAGCATACATTCAAGAAGTAAATTGATGAAAATTAACTGCTCGGAGGAGCTTTTGACAAATATTTAAATTTTTAGTATTTACTAACAAATGGCTGTACCAGCGACACGAAGAACAATCGGCCAACTCCTCCAACAAGGTTGGAATGAAATTCCAGAAGTCATTGTTTCCTCAGGCCTTGCTCTAGTTGGTATTGGTTTAGGTATTACTGGGATTAATAATTATATAAAAAACGATGGAGACAACAGAGGACACAAAATGGTATATATAATTATGAGACCTGATAATCCCAGTGTAGCCAACATTCGTAAGGATTAATAATGACCCGCATAAAAATATATTTTGAAATTTAGTGGCAATTATGTAATAAAGTGTAAACTTTAATATTTGCTCCGAAGAATATTGTACAGATCCGTTCATTACTGGTGAACTGCAACAGTTTTTACCTAAATATCGATATTGTGTGTTATGTGTGTGTACTGTTTTGTGAGTGTTTGGATCTGAAGACCCAATCACAGATGACCAAGCATATGCATAAAGAATCTTTGTTGAGGATCGGTGTTAATGCATGGGGCGAAGATGTCACACTGGTGAAATTTGTGATCATCTGATCTGGTGAACGTTGTCATCGTCTATATTATAAAAGTATATCCTCAAATATTAGTTGTTGGAGCCCCTGTTATTGTATTTAGTCAAGTCAGTATTTAGTGTAGTTAGTCAAGAATCAAATGTATTTTAATTGTGGCTAAATTAAACACAGACCCCTCCCATAAGAATACTGAGAGCTTCCGAATCTACAGATACTATAGACAATGTTACACATAGCAAATTTTACATCTAGATTTATCCATAGCAAGCTAATCTTTGTCGTACTAATAGTATAAAAGCTATATTAAACCACTGGTTACGTAATAACCTTTTTTTTTAATATAGTAATAAAACAATGATTTCTTATATTTTTACAATGATAGAGCAACGCCATCATTTTTTTTGCTTTAGCAACGGTCTGCTCTACGGAGGAATGACCATGCTCTCACACAATACCAGCGTATAATAGCAACATAAAGCTGCTGTGTTCCGTTTGGTCAGCGTATGGATCAGGAAACCCTTTACTCCTCAGTGATGACAACGATTCCTTATCGAGAATAATTGCGAGTGTCATGTCTGTGTGCTGTATTGTCACCCTATTGTAGTGTAATACAATAAACGAATATTACTTGAATACTAGACATTTAATAAAATCAATTTAAAGTATTTATCGCTTTTCTTTTAACTATTTAATTCCATACTCCATTATTAGTGATTTAATGTAAATAAAAAAGTCTAAATAAAGTGACAAAATTAAAAATAATTGTTTCCGCCCGGGATCGAACCGGGGGCCTTGTGCGTGTGAAGCACACGTGATAACCGCTACACTACGGAAACTTGTTGATACGTGGTGAAATATTGTATAATACGAGTAGACGCTTCGGTTTTATAATACATACAAAAATAAATTATTTATACTGATTGCTACAGATTTTTCAAATACGTATGTTTAATCCAATAGGCCAATTGCTACCCTCTAAAAAAATGTATCATTTATTCTTTGGTTAATATTCCACTAAAAATAACATTGCGCACGCTGCAGCTAATTTCTCGTAGCACCATGAATTGATCTGTTCGACCGAGAAAGGACCACCTTCACATAGTACCGGCAGAAAATAGCATCATAACGATTGTGTTTCGTATGATGACCTGAGACTGACCTGACCTGACGGGGTTGACATAGGATATTTATGTAGTCATTAATTATATGTCATGTGTAATCATAATTAATATTAATAAAAAAATAATAATAATATCCTCATAGGTAAATAAATATAATGATAGAAGTCGTAATTAATGCTTTAAGTTGACATTTTAACTATATTTGACATTTAATAATTTTATAATCTTATTGGACATACACACTTACAACATACATTTAATTATTCTTTGTTTGTTTTATGTTATTGTCTATGTGTGTTGTATATTAATTGTAATTAATTTAAATGTATGAATGTATTAATGGATCACTGTTATTCGATAATAAATAATATGAATTGAACTAATGACCATCAGTCTAACTGTTAACTATAATACGTTTACCTATAATATTATTTTAAAAAAATCTACACAGACGTCAATCATAGGTTACCTAAAAGACATAATCCAGAGAAACGCCAAAATAAATTGATAAAGAAAAAAAATATTTAATACTGATAATTATAACATTTACTTTTCTTTTTTTACATTGAGAGTAACAAACGAGTACACAGTTCACCCATGACATATGAATTCACCCTTGATAGATGAAGATGCTTTATCACCCTTGAGGATTGAGATGGAATGCCTCGTCACAAGTAACAAAGGTCTCCGGATCCCTACACACACCAGACGAAACACAGCAGCACTATGCTACTATTTAAGCCGGTAATCTGTGAGGGCACGGCCCTACCCCGGTCGAGCTGACCCATTCATTCTGAAATTAGAAACAAACTGCAGTGTAGTTCTAAGATTGTAAAAAAAATAGTGCATACAAAAATAATAGAGCCGTGGTAACTCGGTAAAAAGCGTCAGGCAAAGCCTTCGGTTTCAATTTGTACACGAGTAAACCTAGCTCGATCCCCGGTTCCATTATTATATATTATATATGTCGGTGAAATAACTAATTGCAATTTAATGAGTGAATTTAGATTAAGAAGATTTTGACTCTGCATTTGCCCTATGTCGCTTTAGTCGCTATAGTCCAGCATACTCCAACATCCTCTCTGAGAAGCAAGCTTAGGCTTAATCTTTTGCCTCGTGTCTAGTGGTTTCCCAGCCGGTACTCCCAGGGTCTGCTTTCCGACTGAGTCTTCTCCACTTTGCACTGTCTTCGGCATCCTCTTTCGTGAGATTGTTTCCCACCATGTCCTCTTTCACGACTTCCAGCCAGCGTTTCTAGGCATATATTTCCGACGTAGTCTGGAGGCTTATGTCGCCATACCATCGGAGACCACTTACCTGCAGCTTGTCTGCTATGTCACGGACTCCATGGATGTGTTATTTTCTTATATGATTTAATCGGGTATCGCCACACATCCATCGCAGCATCTTCATCTATCCGCAACGTGTAGCTGGACAAGTCTTCTGAGGACTGGCCATGCTTCGCTGCCATACAATAAGACTGGTCGGATGATTCATTTGTCCACGAGGCCCTTTAGCTTCTCCGGTATTCTGCGGTCGTAGACGCCACCGTTTATTTCTCGCCATTTTGCCCATGACGGGCTTATCCGGGCTTATAAGCTTAGGCTTAATAATAATAATAATACTAATTTATTCCTTCTTGGCATACATAAATAAAACATAGCCAAATCAGGTACAGTAAAAACAATTAAATACATACAAAGAAAAACCAATAAGAAAAAGACTTTTTACCAAATCAAAAAAGAAAAACAAACAATAATAAATAAATGAAAGACGAGTGACACTTGTGCGCCAAATAGGGAAAGGGATCTCCACTCAGGTACTAATGTGACTTAGGGAAGGAAGATCAGCTTCCGTGAACCCTACTCAAAAGTAGTGGCGTTCCTCGTTTTAAAAACTATACTAAAAAAATAATAAAGCAATGAAAAATAAAAATTTATAAAGCTTTACTTTACATCATTTACATACAAAATAAACATTACACGAGTCATGTACATTTGCAATCTAATCACTCAAAGTACCACCAATAATTATTCCTCTTCGCATTAAAAGTTCACGGAATCTATGCGTTAAACATTTCGTTCAAAGCTTTGAATAGCCTCAAATCTGAATATGTCAAATAAAAAATGGTCGTCATTTATCAGCGGACGTTAATAAAAGTGCTACGTCACCAATTTTATATGATATTTCGAAATGGGGTTATGCTTTATTTAAAATCTAATAATATTTCGTATACAAATATCAGTTTATAAAGCTGATTTAATTAAATTAGATTTCATTAATTTAATTTTATGAGTTGGTTAATATAATTTTTATTAACTACTAGATTATTAAATAAACTACCTTTTAGAATAAATAGGTTAGGAATTTTTATCCCGTATGGCATGGTAATATGGAAATAATTAAAAGTAACAAGCATAGTAATACAAAAATTAATTGTGGAATTTCTTAACTGCATAGTGTAAGGCGTATCCGTCGCGTGCAAATTAAAAAAAAATTGTAAACTACCCAGCGCGAATGTGCAGGGTTCTCACAAACCATAAGGTTTAAGAACTTGAAGTAAAAGATGATATTGTATATAACATATTCGAAATAAATAAATAAATAAAATAATAAATAGACGGCCTTTGTGACGCATCCCGACTTTTATAGATGAAAAACGAAAAACGAAGATGATTCTAATGGAGATACGATCTTCAACATAATCAAAATTATTAATAATAAAAAGTCTCAACCTTTTATTCATATTAAAATTCGGATGTAACAACAAAACGCTGGCTTCTTTAAATCGTTATTTACTGTTCAGGTTACACAGCTCTAGAACGACCTGCCTGATGATATTAAGCGAGCTCCTAATAAAAATAATTATAAAAGACTGACTCGTTTATTTATATTAAATATTTAGTGTATTTATTAAATGATATTTATGTATTTATTATGCCACGATATTTATTGTTTGATATATTTTATTTACTATTATTTATGTTATGTATGTTACATATTTTGTGAATATTTAGGATTCTTTTGTTATGAGCACCTACAGTCGGTGTTTCTCCATCTCAACGGTTGACTGGTACAGAATGCCAAAAGGCGTTAAGTCCGCCCATTGTACCTTTTTGGTTTTTCAATTGTAAAGTGTTTACAATTGAAGGTGAATTAAAAAATATATAAATAATCACACAATACCCTCCGTTTTTAATTTGATATAATATAATTTAAACAAGTTGTATTATATTTAATATCAGAGACAGTATAAAATATATTTTTACTGCAATAGAAAATGTATAATTCAATTTCGAGAAAGAGAGAATTGAACTTGCTGAGAGGAAGAATAGTACGTATTAAACTATAAATTTAGATGGAGACATTCTTAAACTGACAACATTTAAAAATTTACGTTACCGAGTTTAATACACTTAAAACTCGATAATGTATTCATAAAACACTTGTGCAATATAAATTTGCAATGTAACATCTTTACATTCTTTTTCGTTTCATACACATGAATAAGCATTAACATTTTAAATAATATTACATACTCTTTAACGTATTTATATTCTACAAATAATATATTTGCTTTTAAAGAAGTTTTCGTAGAAGACATAAATAGAAGAATCGATTGACCTGTAGTTACCCTGTCATTTTTTTCTGTACGTCAATCTGAACACAATTTTTCTCAATCATATGCTTTCCCCATAAATCGTACGTTGCGAGAGTTCTTAATTCAAAAATGTTATTTTTAATCATTTAATAATCTTACGAATATTTGTTTATGTATAATTATATAAAATTGTCATATACTATATGCCTATGCTATACAGACTTTCCTCTAAAAAATCTTATAATTGCAACTACTTCCTTCACAGTGACAAGACACATCTGAATTCGCTTAAATAGATCTGCGTGGTTTCATCTTTATAGGCTACTTATGTCTGGTTCGTGTAATGTATGTAAATCATAAATGCAATAAAGTATTATGAAATATTATTACCCTTGGTAGGAGTCAATGATTATACTGTAAAACTTGTTAAGTCGTAGATGTGTTTGTTTAATTCTGTGTCGTTGAAATAGCATCCATCCCACCTTATCGTATATGCCTCATATCGTATATGTCAGATTAAGGAAGGCGCCAATGAGTGACGTTTGCGCGTTAACGTTATCTCATCTACATTGTCCGATCGACCGTTAAATCGTTCAGAAAGAATCATTAAATCAAGAGATTATTATTATATATATTATATTAACAATCATTAACTTCAGAGATAATATTTTTTCATAACTTCATTACACTGAAAATTCTTTCATGCTGAAGTTATAATAAAAATATACTCCACCCGTCTCTTGATAGGTTATAAAGTTGTAATAGCCTTTACGTTCCGAAACGCGTATTACAAAAGGTAACAAAATAATCTACTAATATTTCAAAACACAATATTTTCAGACTTTTAGACGTTAAAGCAGTTTTATTGTTTCATATGGTCTGTGGTTGATTAAATTTCAAGTGCAATTTTTAAAGAGGAAATGTTTAAAACATAATGTTTAATATGTCATAACAAAATCAGAATGACACATAAAAAAAGTAAATTAACGGCTAATTCATACCGCCTCATCTCTAGATAGGTTGCTGGAGCAATATTCACGGTTATTTTTATTTATAGTCTAATAAGAAATCAAACTCATAATCTAGCTGTCATGGTTTCGAATGCAAGTTGAATTGGTCACAAAATGATTTTCCTCTTTGATAATTCTAACGTGCAAAAACAATCGCTCACTAATATTTGTTGTCGGTGTACATTTCTAGTTTTGTTTCTGTCACATTTAAAACTGAATATCTCAGAGTATGAATATCTCCGAGTACATCTTGCTATTTCTGCCTCACGGGTAGACATTTGCAAGTTTATACCGTCATTCAGGTTTATTCAATGGAGCATATACATAAATAGTCCGTATATCCGTCAACGATATTACCCACGACAAATATTTTAAAAATAATAATACTAATGCTTCTTAATTTTCATAACAACTTATGTTATTTTAAAATTTTAAATGAAATATATCTCATTTAAATACCACGAATACACACATAACTCGACGTGTGTCTACAGTGTTTATAATTAATTTTGCTTTTGTTAATTCTATGAGTTTATAAACATGTCAATTAAGTCATGTTTATACGACAGGCTCCTGAGAGCATCTCGGTATAAAGTCATCCAACACATGTCATGTGTTTCGGAAATGCTGCATTCCACAGTGTATTTAAAACGAGATAAATTTACATCAAGAGACGGGTTACCGAAATGACCGGCAATCATAAGAACGCGAGCCCGACTGTGTGTGTGTTGAGAACAATGAGCTTAATGCATTTTAAGTTCTAATTAGACTACAATAAAGTCGTTTTGCTGTTTCATTTATACTATTTATTTTTTCATTTCTTATTTTTCTTATCTTATTTTCTTTATTTATTATTTTTTAACTTATTTTATATTATTTATATGAAATACGTTTTTCTTATTTTATGAAACTAAGGGTGACAAACGAGCACACAATTCACCAGATGTCAAATGACGACTACGGTCCATAAACACATCCATCCATGATGTACATGAGCTGTCACTTGCTGGGTCTCCGGATCCCTATACGAAACACAACAGCGGTACATCTTTCTTACGCTGCTATTCTCTGAGGACGTGGCCTTGCCCCAGGTTAACCGAATCATTCATGCTGTAGCTAGAAACACGCTGCAACATGGCTCTGTTAATCATTTTACTATTTTATTTTTAACTTACTGGTATGGTATTTGCATTAAAATTTAATAGATTTTGACAAAAAATAAAACAATATTTCTTTACCAATCAAATTAATATTAACTGATTCACTGGTTTATCGGTTTTGATTTAGATATTTCTTTTATTATTTTAATTACTATAATTTGATAAAAACTAATAAATAATATTTCTAAAAAAAATCCACACATTTATTATGAAATTTAATATTAATTTCACTTGATATTTTTTATATATATTTCTGTGGAAATAATGCACTCATTCTTATAACATGTAATACGTTGCACACAATAGAAAATTTATCTTACTATATAAATGCGATATTTTCCTTAATTTTCTTGTACCTACTTTTTTATAAATAAACATAAATCCAAGGATTATGACTGATATATACTTGTGAAGAAATAAATACGTGAATCCATGGTGTACGTAGTGTTAGAAAATCCAATCGTGTCATCTCGTCGCGTATATACAACATAAAATCTAAGAAGGAAGTAAAGGAAATTAAATTACACCGATTTCAACATCTCCTGAAGAGTTATGTATTGAGGTCTCCGATATAGGTAATAACGGATATAACAGGCACCAGATATCTACATATAACGACAATAAGCACAAAATTCTTTACGCTTATATACTAGCTTTAAAGAAGTCCATTCGCGTTCGGATCTACGATTGTAAATATATCCAGCAAAACGTAGTGATTATTGGCAAGTTTATATTAATGCTTTCCAGTGTTTTTAAAAGGACCATTCAACCGTTTTTAAGTTTAAGTTTTTATACTAGCTAATTCCCGCAGCTAAAAGCCGCGTAACGAAACCATAGCGCGATTCAGAAACATCGCAATCGAGCTTAGACGTAAACCTATACATAATATATTTTTTCCTAAAATTTATATATGAAGCTTTCATATTGAATTTAATGCTTTTTCCTTCAAAAGTGATGAAATTCCCATATAAACTTTCAACCCCTAATTCACCCTCTGAGGAGTATCATTATGAAAAATAACGATGTACGTACACATTTCTAAACAGCAGGCATATGAAATATCGTATTTCTTACTTTTCAAATGACATAAAATGATCACCAATAATAAATATGGCAAAATAGAACTTATTTTCTTTTCAGTAAATATTTTTATGTTTTTAATTATATTGGTTAAGATTATCGGAATGCGAAGAAATGAGAAGTGGGTAAACATAGAATACCAATAAAATCCTATTTGTATGAGACCTATACAAAGGACGTCTTCAGTATTGTATTGAAGACAGCCTTTAAATTAATTAAAAAAAAGTAAAAAAATTATCGATAAAGTGCCTACAAAAGTGACATGACAACGAATCATAATGCAGATCCGTTGTCACCCTTGAGGATTGAGATGGAATGCCTCGTCACCAGTAATAAAGGTTGCCGGACCCTGCACTCACCAGACGAAACACAGCAACATCATGCTGCTAATTTACGCTGTATGTATTCGTCACATTTAAAACTGTAAAATTGTTTTTTCCTTATACAGGATGCCTGGGCGCGCTGTCAGTGGGAGTAGCACTGGCTCTGTCACCGGTGACAGTGGCACTTTGCGTACGCAAGTCGACGCGCGTCACCGCCGTGGTAGGGGGATTGGTGGCTGCTCTTGGCTGCCTCTTCACATCATTCGCCACGCAATTCCATCAGCTATTCTTCAGCTATGGCAAGTTATTTTTTGTTATAATATCTGTACCCGTGACTTCCTTCGCGTATACTACAGGATGCTTGATATATCTCGTGTAAAACAACGTTTTTTTTTTACCTTTTAATAAAGGGTCATACATGATTTTTGCGTAACTTTAATCGTTTACGCAGCCACACGTAAGGGAAGCTCTCAAAAGGAATATTTTTTTCCGTTTTCACAACACTTTACAATGACGCTATACACCAATTGGTCGTGGCGTGATGATATATAGTCTATAACCTTTCTTGATAAATTAACTATCCAACACACAGAGAATATTTCAATTCGAAACAGTAATTCTTGAGATTAGGGCGTTCAACCAAACAAACTCCTCTACTTTATAATATCAGTATACATATAATGTTATAGATTGTCCAATTCATAGATACGTCAGTATTTTTTACAAGAGCTACCCTTAGAACACAAGAGTAGACCCTAAACTCAGTATTCAGTTGATCCTCGCTCACTGCTAACCGTTAATTAGGTTCACATCACTGCGCGCTTTGATTGATGAATGTTGTTCTACTTATTCATTATCTTGTTTTGCATATACTCTATTTAAATATTGCCGAAATAATAAAAAAAACATAAAAAATTGTTTTTCTATTTCATAGGATTAAAATAGTAATAATATTCCAAAATAATAATGAAGAAGAACATTTTCTAAGTTGACACGGTAATTTATAAAAATATGTTCACTAATGAGTAAGAGAAACCTAACGCGTAACGATATCACTGCGTCCCATAATCATTTACATCCATCCTCAATTGTGGTTAAAGAAGCATATGTTTTCATCCATAAGGACAGATATGGAATACCTCATCCTCCTTTTCGATAATGATCTGAGCCGGGGTTCCGTACCTCCTTAAGAGGAGCCCTACGGATCGCTACTCGGTCCCACCATCGTCGTTGTCGTTCTTTATTTATTTATTTATTTTATTTTTTACCAAGATATTTTAGAATAAATCTATTGTCATCCGTATTTAATTTAGGACATAAAAACCAACTAGTTGTTCAACGAATTGGTACACCACACTGTAAAAAAGAATATGTCGTGGTTTTTTTCCAACGAAATTTTGACAATAGAATGAACATGAAGCAGTTTATATGATACAGTAGAAACTTTGGTAAGACCCATCATTATATAAAAATGATTAAAAGAAGTTCCCTCTATTTGGGATACCATATAGGCCTTGAAAAATACAAGGTCAATATCCACAGATTAATATTCATTTCATAACTTATTAAGGTACAGTAAAAGCTCTTTGTTCGAGTGGTATATGTTCCATAAATATGCCGCGAACACAGAAACCGTGAATACGGAATGGTAATTTATATGGGTTACGTCACTAGGTGACAAAAAAAAATTGATTATTTTATGGCTTAGGTTTGAAGAATTTTGTAGTTTAAATGAAATAATAAAACACGCAAAGCGACTTTTAACATAGAACGGAACAGCAACATTTAAATATATATATATATATATATATATATATATATATATATATATATATATATATATATATATATATATAAGATCGTACTATCTAATAAACCTTTTAGAGGAAAAGAAGTACTTTTAGGTATTATACATTGGGGCTACTGGTTTAATAATATAATAATAATCTTGAACTAAAATTAAAAATAAAACAACTAATTACTTAATGATTACAAACTATGGGTTTTTAACAACAACACTGCATTAGTACTTTTCGTTACAATATATAAAGATATGAATGTACGTTACCTTAAAATATAGGTACATTAAAATATATAATCCTTACTGCACTGAAAATTGAATTGCACAAACTCTTGACAGTTCAATTTATTTCATCAGATTCGTTTAAACGAACTTCAAAGGTATCCGTTAATTGGCTCGCAGAGTAAACAAGCGGATATCCAATAAAACCGCAACCACACCATCGAAAATAAATAAATACCGGAAACTGACGTGCACTTGATGATTACGTTGTATACTTTTCGTGGACCGCGAATAAATAATAAGACAATCAAAGGGAAGATTGATTCTTCTTTTAAAAATGAATTATGGTTGTTTAAAATTTACAATTATACTTTTACAAAATGCAAGATGTGTATTTCATAAACGCTTGACGAAAATGCATTCATTATTTTAGCTGTTCGATGATTTGAAAGATTTTTTTTTATTCAATAGATGTTTTTTTATTCATGATGATAAAATAATTCAGATAAAAACACACACAACCTAATAACATAATTGTGTACATTTTGTTTTCGAAAACCGTTATTGTTTTTTTTTATTTCTAAGCTAATACAGCACGTTGAATGAAACTAATTTCCCTCTCGGGAACCGTTCTGCTGGTTACCCATTAATGAAGGTGTTGTCTTAGTGACCTAATAACTCTGCCACCTTTCAACCTGATGAAGCTGTAAAAGCCCTCGGGCTAATAGTGGCCATCAGCAACAAAAAAAAAGAATCTAATTAGCGATCAAATTTGTCAAAAACTAATAATTGCAAAGTCCTCGGATATAGCAAGGGATGTGCATCTTGACTGATCTTTACTGAGAATGGATGTAGATGTTTAAGTCGCAGTCGTAACGTACACAACAAATAAACTGTGTAAGACACGCTTAGGTTATATTAAAACATCCGAACAGTATTTTCAACAGTGGTAGAACTTCAACGCACTTTGTTTCTAGCTGCAGAATGAATGGGTCAGCTCGACCGGGGTAGGACGACGCCCTCACAGAATACCAGCTTAAAATAGCAGCATAATGCTGCTGTGTTTCGTCTGGTAAATTTAGGGATCTGGACAGCTTTATTACTGGTGACATTGGTGGCATTCATTGGAGGCATTCCATCTCAGTCCTAAAGGTTAACAACGCACCTGCACTATGTTTCCTTGTCAAGGATGTATGTACATGTCATGGAACGCAAAAATAAAAAATAAATAAATTATAAATATAAAAATTCTATGCCATTGGCATTTCAATTCCAGTCAGGATTTGATTCAACTTCAAAACGAAATGCAACCGAAGGATTTCGTCTAATAATGGTACGATACAGACTCTGTTACTTTAATGATGTATTTAGCTGACAATATCCTCCAGGATAATGTTGCAGCTCTCTGTAGAAATTGTATTAGCATTTAAATTGAACTATTGCGCGCTCTGACCGACTCGCGTTCAGCAATGACCAATATTCTATACCCTTAAAAAGGATCAACAAATAAGTCATCTATCACCTGGTATATAAAATATATATATATTAAGTAGTTTTTAATACCCAGCAGGATTTATTTACATGGTCTGATACTCAGTTCTTTCTAATTGCTAGCAGACTTGCTTAGAATTAGAAATAAACTGTTTTAATATTGACTAAATGACATTAATTTTTATTCTTCATTAATTCAAAGACATTCTTCATTATTTTTTTGAATATCGGGGTCACAGCAGCCAGTGAGATCTATGGTCAACAAATTTGTACCATTAGTCGTAAGGGCGTCATCTTATTGTCAGTAGAGTGCGCATCATGTTGTCTTTTTTATAAGATGTAGATTAAGAATCATAATGCAGATTCATCGTGACCCTAAGCATTAAAACCTTAGTCTAATGTAAAAAAAAGTGATCAAATTGTTCACTCATTACAACAGCCACATCCACATCCACAGAAGTAAATAAGCTTCCTAGCATTTAGCCACACTCTTCTCTTATCGACTTACTATAAAATTGCACAGATCAACATCATTTTACGTGATAGAGTCACACTGCAACTAAATAATACGTCTCCGGTTTCTTTATTTCATCATATAATACAGCAACGCTAAACTACTATTTTACTTTAGTATTGTGAAAAGCGACACTTGATCGAACCGAAATATTTATGCTATATCTAACTCATAACTGCGGTGTGACTCTCCCGCATAAACAAGACATTGGATGACGAAAAAGTTTGTCTATTCCTTCGTTTGAAGGTACAGGATTCATGTATAAACTTAATCCTCAAACAATTCCTCTACTAATAAAATTGTTCAAATTTACAGAGCAATAACTATTAGGTCATAACAGCAAACAACTCGATACATTTGGAAGCGGAAGCGTTCTGTGTCTGATAGCTAGAGCTTCATCCAACCCGTCGCTAGCGTCCGACAAAGAAAACACATTACCTACATTGCTGTTCATAAACGAGTCGGGAAAGTCGATATTGTGGAGGTCGGATATTCTTAAGTTGTTTTCATCCTTCTTCAAATATAAAATGACTGTAAATTCCAAGTTAATCATGGTATTTTTTCCCTTTTTGTTATCTTGTGCAAAATACTAGGTATTATGCACAAGATAACATTAGCAATTTAATTTCTGAATTCAAAAGGAATAAATAAAAAAAAACTTGTCTCTCATATTCTTCTCTAACATTTTTTGTCTCTCTTAATCTTCTCATAAATTTTTCTATATTCGTTGTCAACACCTGTAATGGTTGTGTATACAAATAACAATACTTAAGTTTTCCATTATTGTTATTGTAAATATAACTTTAATGTGGGTCATATGAATTAACAAATAGTCATATCAATAAAAAATAAAACGAACCCGTTTTACTTTAACACGTAGTACGATTTTAAGTAATTCTGAATGCCTATGACGCTCGAATTCATTCTCAATAAGCGATCATAATAGAGATGCGTTGTCACTCCTGAAGACCATTGAATAATGTTATCAATAGTAGGACCTCCAGTTTCTTTATTCATGGATAGATGACATTCACAAAACGAAAATTTCACAAGATGAAATTCACAACGCAATAGACATTCACAAGGCGAAACACAGTAGCGCTAAACTATTATTTACGCTGGTATTGCAGGGAAATTTCCTTCGTTTTCTTTTTTAATTAAGTAAAGGTTGTAAAAACACGAATAACGTAAACACAACGTATAATAAAAAGGAGGATGTTTTGATAAAACAACCTTATGCTAATTAAACTTGCGCTAAAACATTATATTTTCCTTAAGCACACAAGTTTTATTATGACCTAGAACGACTCGTGACAGGGACTGTACGATTATATATTGTAAATTATTCTGTAGATTTCTGGGAGTACATTTTCAGAATGAGAAAAATTTAACAGATTTGCCATAATCATCAGGAATATTAAGAACAAAACTTTTTCGGAAAATATTAAGTAATTATTAAAATTACTCACTTTGTGATAATAAACTTAGATATATAAATATTTGACTACTGTTTAACTCTAAAATAACCAATAAGTACAATTTAGTGAGCTCGTAAAATCTGAAAGATAAAAAATTAAACTTTATAAAACTTAAACTTATTAATAGATTGTCACACTCATCGTACTATAACTAATCTTAATCTCCTCCTGGTCGCTGGTTACCAGATGAAATCGACTCTGTAGGATGTAACGAGTACTTCAATAGCTAGGCAACTTGGGTGGCACTATCAGATAGGAATGTGATCAGAGTGGACCGACACGCTCAGTTTATGAGCGCTTTGAGTAAGTAAGAGAACCAGAAACTACTTAACCAGCTCAAGGACCCCTCAGTTCCGTGAGTCCTGTATCCGTTGAAGCTGTAAGAGCCGCATAGGCTAACAGCATCAACATCTAACAGAATCTAGAGTAACGAGTACTATAGTCAGGCAGTCAATGATCGTTTCTTTCTCTAATCTGACATAATACGTATTCAGAAAGATCAGAGGAAGATTTTGATGCATTGTCAAGCATATGGAAAATATATTCAATGCACTCAGACTGTATAAACAACAATGTCACTACGCCATGAGGCCGTAAATTATACCTATAGTCCGTAAAGCAATGCAAAGTAAAAAAAATATATATTCAAATCCCACTCCTGGAATAGGCATGTCATGATAATAAAAGACATGAGAAGTCCGTCATGCCGCTTCTCTGCGAACTGACGGACTTCACATGTCTTCAAAATACTCTACTTTTATTTCCTGCATTTGTTCTCGATGATTTTGCTATAACGCCGAGCATGGAATATACTTAAGATTGCTACTAACAAATTCATTAGTACCGGATACCCGACATGGAACTCGATTTATTCGCGTATCGTGACATAAAAAGTGAGCATGACACTTAACTACCGCGGCTCTTGTAAACAGCCTAAATTCTATCAGTCTAGGACCCTCGGCTAAGGACAGACTTTTTCTATAATAGTGATTAACGAATACATTACTGTCGCCACCATTTTTAAATGGTACATCGACGCAGTAAATAGTTCTTTCTGCAGTGTCAAGAGGTTAGGTCCACCGTGGAAGAACAATACCCTCATGAAATACCAGCGTGAAATAGTAGGATGTCGTATGTGATAAGAGTAGGGAGCGAGGGCTCTCGCTCCCTACTCTTATCACAGTTGCCAGTTAGGTAACGACACATTGCATCTCAGTCTTCAATAGGTGACGCATATGCACATCTCATTCTTCAAGGGTGACGCATATGCATCTTGAATTATTGTTGAGAGTGAAGGTAGATGCCGCAAGTGCCATCATGTGAATTATGTGCTTGATTGTTAGACTTAGTTTTGTAACAAAAAGTTTTCAGCGTAATATCATAAACACCTTCTATTTACGTAATATACGCTTGACGTACAATCTTACAACTGATCAGTAAAGCATTGTGTATCATCTGTCTTATAAGTTAACTAACGAATAGAACATAACAACGCACCGAGATATATCAAATCAGAATAGCGAATGTGATAAATCGTTTGTCGTCACGAGTTCCCGCGGTGAATTTCGATAAGCGATGATATCCTGGAAGTCATACGACTGCTTCCCCTCTCCCACGTAGTGTCGCGATGCAATCTTTACAGCTTCCACAGTGCGCGTGATGGCGATATCGTGATCTTTATGCCTACCGTTCGCACAATCTATTGCAATCGATCTATTTTAAAATACTCTGTGAAGACCAATATTACTACCTATTGAATCCTGAATGTTTTATCGTATATTCACGTTAGGTTTTTTCAAAATTTTAGAGGTGACAAACAAGCGTACAGTTCACCTGATGGTTCGCTTACCATCACTGGTGACTGTTGCTCATAACGTCTACTTTGATCCTCACCAAAGGATTCAAGAGGCACATGCACTGTTACACCTGGGGAATTATCACCTCTGAGGGATTGTCACCCCTGAGGAATATAGAATGCATTGTTGCCGGGTCTTCGGATATTTAACACAATGGTAACGTTGTTTTACCACCGATCGGTTTACCAGCTGACATCAATAGAGCACAATATATTGGGTGCCGTAAGCTATCGCGCAAACATAGAGGCGCACGTTCGTCTTTCAGTTGTAATACGTGTATGCAATAAGATCAGATGCGCCGTATGAGATACAGGACATACCTACAACACACCCATAAGATAATTTATGATACACAAATATTGTTGCACGACTGGGAATAGAAAGCAGAGCCTGCGCCGTAATAGCGAGGTACGTAATATAAACATACGAACACTGTAGACTGGAATCGAAGTTAAATCATTATAGACGAGTATTGTTATGTAACGTAACTCATTTTCTTGTTATCTCTTTCTTATTATCAAGTGGTCAGCTTTACGCAGCTGCCAAACGCAGTCATCCAACAAAATAGACGCTAGAGTGATCACTGCTTTTAAAGTTATCTATTAGTTAATCATTAAGGACCGTAAACAGGAGACATACAAAAATACATACATACTTAAGTAACATAGTAAAGTGTATTATTAATAAAAACGGACAAATCAAATGTATAGTTGACGTAACTGCAAACTAAAGGAAAGGTAAACACAATTAATAATATAACAGTACAAACTAAATAAGAGTATTTTTGCTGTAACAGTCATATAAATTACATATAAAGCGAAGCGGAGCGTTGGATCCGAATAGGGTTTTTCTGTCTTCGGCGTGATACGGTCTAAAATTAGATTCTCAAGAGAGTTAAGAACGCCATAAATGTACGAGTGTTTCATCTCATTTTATTCAATTTCAGAGACTAAATATTATAAAAGCTCCAATAGCATAATTGCTTACGTAATTGGTACAATCAGCGAAAGGAGACGAAGTTCGAATCTACCATTCGGCTTTCGTCGAAAAACATCTCCAAGCATAAGCATTGTAGCTAAGTTTGAGTGGCTATAAATATGTATGTATGTGTATATATATATATATATATATATATGTATCATACATACATATATATATATATATATATATATATATATATATATATATATATGTATGATGTATATAAAAAAATGTAATATAAATTTTCCCAATACAATGTAAATACAGGAACTGTAGTCGGTGTGGGGGTTGGTTTGACGAGAGACTGCTCAACGCTGATGGTGGCCCAATACTTCAAGCGTCGCCGCGAGCTGGTCGAGATATTCATCGTGAGCGGCAGTGGGTTAGGCATCGCTGTCATGTCCACTTTCATCAAAGGCGCTATCAGGTAATCTTGAGACAACTTTACCTTATACGAACACGTCGTTATTCACTCGTATCATCTGATAACCTCTTGCCATATGCGTGTTTATCTCACGTTTTTTTTTATATTGTAGTCTTTTTTGTAATGCCTCATTGTCACTTCAATTGTTACTGTTTTAATTTTTCTTCAACTTACTTGTATAGTCACTGATCCATGTCATCATTACGTGCATTCACGATATTTTAGTTCACTTACATGAATATCAGTCCGGAAACGACGTCTGTTAAACATTACAGGTCGGAAGCGGCATTGTTAAATACAGCGTAAATAAACGGATTGCAGCTGCAGTTAATTTTAAAGTTATTAGGTTATTTAGCAGTAGCTTAATATTTATAGTTAACACAATTCGATAGACAAAATGCGAATTGTTAGATATTAAAATAAAAGTTTGAATTACGTTTAATTTGAACCATTGACTTGAAAAAAAATTTAGATGAAAGTATTTCATTCCTTTTATTTTAAAACCTATTCATGATAATACAATGAGAAAGCATCTCGGGATATTCCAAATCATCATATCATGAACAAAACATAGTACAGTACATACAGTACAGTTTTACAGACTAAATAGATAAGTTTTATGAGTTGCTGTTATTAAGGGAATAATCTAATAAATATTTTCAGTACATGTATTTTGAACAACACTGTTTGTCTGAGGCTAGATAATATAATAGTTTGAGACAAAACTTAATTTTATAATATATAAAAATAATGCTGATTTCAAAATACATTTTAGTGTATTTTTGTATTATTTTAATTTCCAGTAATCACAGACCACAAGAAAACATATTACGATGGTATATTATAAATATACCATCATAATATGTTTATTTATATAATCATAATATAATATATGTATAATTAAACATATCATTAAATTTCTAGCTTTCAACTATTTTAATAGTTTTTGTCATGTCATTTTTATACTTATTTTTATAGAGCAATTGGCTGGCGACTAGGACTTCAGGCCGTGACAGGAGTCGTGTTCGTAACTTTCATACTGGGCACGTTCTACCGATCGGCGTCTCTTTACCATCCCCAACGGCGCGCCATATTACATCTTAAGAACCAAAACAAAATCAAAAGGAAGATGAAGGACAAAAACAAATCGGACGATCGACAACCCTTCTTCGACTTTTCTACGCTAAGATCAAAGACTGTGCGGATCCTGTTGATGTCCACTGGTATATCAGCATTTGGGATCAACACACCGATATTTTATTTAGCTTATCACGCTGAAGAAGAAGGCAAGTATAAATATATACATATATATATATATATATATATACATATCGAAAATTATTACTTACAGACAAAAACTCTTTAGTTGTTGACATCGGCTCCCGTTAATGTGTTGAAACAAGCGGGAAGAGATCAAGCTCAATCAAGAGACCAGTTCAAAGGAACAGAAATATGTTAAGCATTTTAGATAAGGTACGCGATGGTTGTCCAGCGTAGGGTGGGACGACCTCCTACTAGATGGCGTCGTAGTGACAACCGATACAAGTCTGCGGGAAGTCGGTGGCTGCTGGTGGCTCCGAATCGTACTCTATAGCAGTCTGTGGAGAAGGTCAAGGTTCAATATTGGAATAGTGTGGGCTGAAATTATTATGATGCAATGAGTCGTACCATGATCAGAGTCTTAGCGCTCGATGTTAATTTCAAGGTACGCGAGCTAACCGAGTTCGATCCCCAGTGCTGATACCACCAGTTGCTCGATGGCGAAGGAAAATATCGTAACTTATATACCTGAGATATTCATTTTTAAGGTTCACTATGTAATGTTTGTCGTCACAAATAAATAAAATTAAATTAAAATAAAGTGCCCGGTTTTCATTGCATAAAAGTAAAGTAACAGACTATATATTCTATAGATACTAGCGCTGGGCATAGGGCATCTCTATAGAGAGGATATTGGAGCATATTCCACCACACGCCACGGCTCCACGGACTTGGAGACTTCATATGAGTTTTCTTTTATTTTTATTACATTGAGAGGCACAAACGAGCACACAGTTCACCTGATGGTAAGTGATTCTTGCGTCCCATGACATTCACATTCATCCTTGACAATGATTTTTATCATAATGCGGATACGTTATCACCCTTGAGGGCTGAGATGGTATGCCTCGTCACCAGTAATAAAGGTCTCCTGATCGACAGGCGAAACACAGCAGTATTATGTTGCTGTGTTTCGCTGTCGCTGGTGTTCTGTGACGGCGTGGTCCTACCCCGGTCGAGCTGACCCATTCATTCTGCAGCTAGAACCGACTGCAGTGTAGCTCTACCACTGTTAACGGTTATTCTAAAAATTAACATGTCAAAAATTTAAAGGTTTAGCAAACATTATAAAAAAAAACTTTCATTGCCGCTAAATGACCCTGAACGTTACCTTATGTTTTATTGTAACGATGCCATTATAATATGCTTAAGCAGCTTAGGCTAAACCATAAAAATATATATGGATAGTTCTGCATTTAGTTTTACAGTAAACCATAATGTTCATTCGATGACTGAGGAGATATCTTGTAGTTACTACCAGATGACATTGAACTGTTCTTACGCAATCCGACTGCAACACTGCAAAAGACTTAATCATGATGGAATAGATACTGTGAAAATTATTGGACATATTTGAAAACGTTTTTCCGTGTCCTATTGGATACCTCTCGAGACTTAGTTTCTAGCGCTGATAAATTATAGATTAATTTATACCAATAATATACAAGACATCGATACTATTAGACTTGTTAATAACAATAGTAACTCAACATAATCTCGTTGCATAATTAAATTGCACAAAATCGAATTAATAAATTTAACCACATAAAAACGGAAGTGAAAAGCGTCGTTCAAAGCTAAATTGGAACGATAATTTTATTACAAAAGGCCTTCTTTTTAATACCGTCCAGTGAGCAATCAATCCTAAATCTATTAGACAATCCATCACAATATAAACTCAATTACGTAAGACATAAATAACTTTTAATACTTTGTAAGGTACCTATATTCAGATTTTTATTGTTATATATAAATAATTATCGTTTTATATATTTAAATCATTCAACCAAGAAAAATACTTCGTAGGTATTGAATATTCCACCTTTCATCCTTTTCACCTTTTTTCACCTCACATCACTTTCCGTTGATATGCACTTTGTGTACCCCATTTTTATATTATTACCATATTTACCCCAAGTATTGGAAAAAAGTTATCGATCATAGTTATATATGTAATCACTAATATCCATATTAATTAAATTATATCTTCATAATATATATATATACACATACATCAGAACCCTAGATTCTATTATTTTTATTATTATATTTCTATAAGAATAAAAACATATAAAGGTGTCTTATAAAAAAAATCAAATTTAGTGTAAAACTTCTCTAGTTAGAACCACCTGATTATGCTTCAGTAGAAAGGTAACGCATGCGTTTTATGATTACAGGGCTGGGTGACACTGCAGGCTTGCTCCAAGCGTATCTAGGCCTAGCTTGGGCAGTGGGCTGTGCTGCGTTTGGCCTGCTAGTGCGGCAAAAGTCGGCAGAATGCCGCATCGCGCGACAGTACCTGACTCAGGCGGCCGTATTTGTGTGCGGGCTGGCGACCATGGCTCTCACGGCTGTGGAGGGATCGTATAGCGGCTACGTGATGTTTGCTTGGATCTATGGTAAAATGGACTCTGAAACGATAAAGTCATTTTACATAATATTCATTGCATTTATCAGTATCAGCCATAAAACTTTTATGTCCAACGTCTATTTCTAATAAATAACTAATGGAATTTAAGAAATAGAAAGCAAAACCTATAATAAAAATATATGTATATATATATATATATATATATATATATATATATATATATATATATATATATATATATTATACTTTGAACTGAAAACTTTTTACTAAATACATATTCTATTATGTTTGTATTATTCTTTATTTGTATATTAGTTGTGTTTAGTCTTTTCTTTTTATTAATGAGTTTATTGCTACACCTATCACAATATCTCACCACACCTTGGGTTCACTGGTAAAGAATGCATTTGGCATTAACTCCGCACTTTGTTAAGGTTAATGCAATAAAGAGTAAATAAATAAAAAAAATAAAAATATATCTTCCAACCAACAATAGATGCTCTTAATTTCTCTATTAATTCAATGCCAGTTGTGTATTTTATATTTTAACTTTAACTTCTTTAATTATGAACACTAATTATACAATAGAATAGTAATTATTACAACATGGAAATCACGGGTATATCTGTGCTCTACACAACTGTTCCTAATTATGCCATGTAGTGTAGTTTTTATAATTATCTATACACAGGTACGTAAGACGATGATTAAAAACTAAGTTTTCAATCATACTGCCCGAAAATGTGTGTTCTGATTATATTTCGATAACTCAATATTAAGTAATAAGTTAAATGTTCTAATACAGTGAACATTATTGTATTTTGGGAGAATATATTCATCAAGGTGAGATTGATGTTTATTTTTAATTAATAAGTCTAGATATCGTCCTTTAAAAATATTTATTTAAATTTATATGTATACATTAATCACTTTACACTAAAATGTTAAATATGCATTTACTGACATCTACGTATTGATTTTTAAACTAATTTTGGAACTAACTGCTATCAACTTGTCGTTAATTCGTTTCAGGTATATTTTGCGGAGGATACCATTATTCTCTTAAAATGTACACTTATGAAAGGGTACGATCGCGCAACTTCGCCAGGACCTGGGGCTTCGTGCAGTGTTCACAAGCTGTGCCGATCGCTATCGGAGTACCCCTATCAGGTATACTACTGTTGGACTTATATTTTGTTGTTCAAACGATTAGGAAAATCTGAGGTGACATCTCTTACATGTTACCAGAGGATGGAACGTACTGCAAAATTAAAAACGAGCGCTTAGAGATTAAATATCATGGTTTACATTAGAAGAAAATATGCATCAAGTTATTAGAAATTATGCTAAAATTGACAACAATAATAAGAAGCGATATGACCCCGAAGTAGTTAGGGATTTACAGTAGCAATTAGTTCCTGATATAGGATTCTTATGTACAAAATAAACTTGAACACTGGTAGAGTGACACAGCAGTCACATTTTGAGTCACATCCGCTCTAGCTGGAATGGACCACGCCCTCACAGAATACCATCGTGATATAGCAGCATAACACTGTTTTGCGATGTACGGTGTGTGTTCACTATCACAGGAAAAGAGAAAAAAAACAGCAATTTATTATTATTACTTCTTATTAAATTCCGTTTTAATATTTAAAAACTGCATAGATGCATGTGAATGATGAGATGCATGCTTACGGATTGTTTTCGAGGAGCAATCGGCAGTATGTTAGGTATCCAAACTTATTAATTCAAGACCTATCATCTATCATTACCCGAGCCCGTGTTGTCTATGTGTGTAGATCGACCTGCTACTGACTGTACAAGTTGTATAAGTTGTTCTGTTTCTTACACATTGAAAACATAGTAGTACCATTGTTCGTTTGTCTTAATAAAAGAAAAAGGAGAGGAAAGAGGATCTCTTTTTTATTAGTAATTGCGTCTCGAATTACCTACACATACCACACGAAATACGTCGGAGTTATTCTGCTAAATGCTGCACCTAGAAAGTACCTGCAATATGCCTCGACCACTGTAAAAACTTTTCAACAACACTTATTAATGTAATCGTAAATATCCATAGGTTCAATATTTATTGATTCCAGGGTACATAAACGTGGGTTGCGGAGGCAAGGCGGGATATTATTTCAGCTCCACGTGCTCTCTGATCGGCTCGCTGTCACTCTTCTGCATCGACCTGCACCGACGCAGCGTTGCGCACAAACACACCAAGTATTGTGCACATCACTATATATATATATATATATATATATATATATATACATATAATAAAGCTGTTATATTCGCTTGGCGGCAAATTTAAAATAATTAATTGGGACGCATGAGTGATTCCATACGAGTTCTTAAATGGAATTTTTGTGTGTTGCACGCATCACGTGAATAATAATGCGCTTTCTAACTCTGAGTATCTGCATAGGCGCAACCTAGTAGCCAGGATTCTCCACCTGGATCTCGATCTGAAATATGGTCTTGTGGTCTCGGAGATTGCCTTATTATAAATAAGTACACATCAGAAGTCGTAAATAGCCGCGCCAGGCTCTACTGGGGCCGGCCTATCATCACGGACAGGACTATTTTTGCGAATAAGCCTGATATCATGTTGATGGATAGGGCACGTTTTATTCGTGAAGAAAGTTTTTTGATCTCAAGTACTGACAACATTGGTCAATTTATTGAAGATTTGGGACATTATTGTAGTAACATTATTTAGATGACGTAATTTTGTGGTCTATGGTCTTTAGTAGTTGAAAAAATCGACGTGTCATTACTATTTAAGATAACTGTTGCTCGAACATTTCCAAATAGGGACAATAAAGCAAAAAATACTTTATTTTGTTAGTCATAGAGTCTATTCCGATATAGCTGTGGGCGAATTAGGTCCACGAATCATCATCACAACCTATCAATAGTTCACTGTTGAAAATAAATCTCCCTCAGAGATTGCCACAAAGCGCAATCCCGAACCACCTTCCTCCATCACTTCCCGCAAACTTGTATAGGTCGTGACTCCATCTCTCCAGGAGTAGTCTTACCTTGCGCCTGCCAGTCCGAGGTTGACTCGACAGCCTATACCCCATCGGTTAACGATTCCACGAGCTATATGGTCAGGCCTAGCGGTCTATCATACGTAAATAAAAATATCAGTCAAAAAATATACAATTTCCAGAGAAAATGGCGGTACTGCCGCATGTGAATCTGCTTGTGGACAATCTCGACGCAGTCGTAGCCGTGATCGAGAACCGCGAGCCGCCGCCGGCGCCGCCACCGCTTTAGGTAACCGAGAAAATTATCCGTATAATACCAACATTATTTGTTTATTTAATTAAACTAGGAAGATAATTATATGGTACTAGGACTAAACTTTTTTACAGTAGTAAAGCTAAACTGCAGTTTATTCATCTCAGTATATTTCCATCTCAGCCCTCAAGGGTGATAATTCATCTGCATTATGATTCCTTGTCAAGGATGAATGTAGATGTCATGGGACTGCAGGAATCACTTGCCATCAGGTGAACTGTATGCTCGTTTGTTACTCTCAATGTAATAAATAATAAAATAATAAACGACATAGAGTTCACAGTTCATATTGAGATCAATAAGAACGATTGACTAATTTATTAGTTAATTTAACATAAGGCTTTAAATTAGATATGCAATTACGCATATTACCAGAGAAAATGTAGATATATCTATTGTATATCTACCTTGTCTCTGGTACTACAACTGAAACTTCCTTTAGCCTTAATGCACATTCATTGCATCAGAATACGGAAGGGGACGCATGACTTGTTTTCGCGAATGCTAACTGTAGTGTGAAGTTTCCCTGATTGCTAAAAATCTTTCACAATTAAATAATCGACTACAAGGTCGTTTAAGGGTGTAATTACATGTTTTTACGTAATTTTTAGTATCATAACTTTTTATTCAACAAACTACTGTAAAGTTCTAGGAGCTGAATTGGTAGCACCAGGTAGGACCGGTCGTGACCTTTTACTGGACAGCATTGGCCCCGGCAGTCTTGGTTCACCGCCTGCCAAAATACCACCAGAGCTCACCTGTATCAGCGAGGAAGGAGGTCTCGACCTAGATCTTGACCTGGACATACCAGAACACCTCCTGGAGGACTTAGATTGCGGTGGTGATTGTATCACTAGTTGTAATAAGGTAATACCAAATTTTGTTATATATTCGCGAACAATTAACATGGCTGACCCCTCCAAGTCACACACAAAGTAGTTTTTGATTAGTTTTACACCATTATTTTTTACCACCAGAAAATCAATTCATTATTTTATAAAATGGAAGATAGATCACTCATATCTGAATCGAAGTATTGGAAAATACGCTAAATATGATGCCCATGGGTGGTGCTGAACTCCTAAACTCCTAGAACCAATATATTTATCTTTGGTTTATCTGAAATTGACCTTAACACGTATCCGCAAACTGAAACCATTTTTTCTGCTAATGTATGGGATACTAAGACAGTAGAAGCCGCTGAAGCTGTGGCTTTGCTGTAAGAGGACCTTAATCAGCAAGAAGTCAGAATAATACAAAAGGCTTCAATAGACTAGTGCCTTCACTGGGACCAAGGACCAAGCAGGAGCTGAGACAAGTCCGAGGATTAACTGTCAGTCAATGGACAGTCAGAAGACGTTTGAAGGAAGCAAACTAAGACCAAGATAGACCGCCACAGGCCCGATATTGTCAAAACCGTCTCCAATAGCGGTGGCTTCTGAATGACATAGGTCCGTTTTTTCCTAAAATAAAAAACCGATTGTGTTCCTGCCTGGCAGAGGCCGGAGACGATCTGCCTGCTAAACGCTACATTCTCTTAGACTATCCACGACATTATAGCATCCACGCATTTTGAATTCGTCAATAGGCTAATGATTTACGGTACGGTCTGCGAAATTTAAGGTCGTACTCGTAGGTTGGAATTGGACTATTCTCGTGAACCATCTCCTAGCGCAAGTATTATCATCTTAGTTGGATTAGCTTTAGCTTTAGCTTAGCTTTGCTAATATTCTTTTTACAAGAAAAAAACTTTCACATTTTTATCGAATTAGTATTTTATATGTTTAATATATAAATGATATACATTTTGAGATTGAAGCGAAGATATGTAATAAAGAGCACTTCTTGTGGAGGGTAGTTTGAGATGAAGTGATTTTTGCAAATCGTATCCAGTGTTTCGAGGCGGCTCTAATAAAGTACTTTCTGATCTATTTTATAATTTCATTCACGCAGTACATTCCTCCATTGACGAACAAAACGACTTAGCAAAGAGAAGGAATATAGGGCAGTACTAAGACTGCTTAAAGAAAATAGCCACGCTACTTGTGTAATCTCGTAATCGCATTAGTGGCCCAGTTGTGTCATACGATCTTCACGGTGTATAAACGCATTGACGCAATTTTACTATTGTTTAACCGTGGCGAAATTTCGCGATGATCATAAGTACAAATCTAATAATTTTACGAACTACTTTTCTTATCGCAAAATTTGATGAATTTCGTTATATAAACAATCTGAAAGTGACAAATTTATTGCGTTCCATTTACTCGTAGATCTATTTTCAAGTAAACATGAGGTGGTAAACGTATTGTCACATTTTAGGGCACCCAATTTCTCAAAGTAACCACACAGTCTTTGATATATTAACGTTGCGATCGAAACGTAACTAATCTTATTACATAAATGTTACAGGTCGAAAACTATCTAATGCTGAGTGAATACGAAAACAATTTAATAGCGGAATTGCCGTTGAACGAGCGTCGTGGTAGACGCTGGTCTATCGTGGTCGGTAACTCCAATTCACCTCAGCCGTCTACCGTCCCCGAAAACCAAACTACACCAGAACATCGCAAAAACTCAATTAAATGGAAGAAAAAATGCCACAATACCAATAATAGACTGATCACAGTGATAAACGAGGCATCGTTATAATCTTGTAGTGTAATAATTTTGAGACAATAAATAGCATAAATTGGTTATCGTACCTACGACCTATTTAACCTCATAATTTATTTGATGTGTGTGAAGTAGCAACAATTATATTGTGTATTGTTCTATGTAAGTTATTAAATTATTACTATGATTTGCGTTTACTTATTTCCCCTTTTTATCAGTGGCCCATACCTGACATAAGCATACCCACAGACGCGTTATTACCGGTCTATACTTTTTTTTAAAACTGTGACTAAACCTTGTGCACTATATTGACGGCATTAAAAAAAACAGAGATCGACCATGCAGTAAACACTGAATCTGAAGTCAAGCTCTTTAGATTTTTTGTCTGACCACAATCGACTGAACGAATTTAGATATTAGATCTTGAGCTTAATAGCTTCGGTTAAAAGTTAAAAACTGAAATGTTTCATTCCGTCGAAGAAAAAAAAAGTCCTTGTTGTCATTGCTTTGTGTGCAATGGGTAATTAAATAAAACTACAATTACAAGAAGGTAGTTAAATATAATATTGACATTTTATAGTACATTTATAACTAGCGAATACTGCACCGAAAAATATATTTGATTACAGTAAGTATTACCGCTGTGGAATGACAATGTCTTCTATAAATTGAGCGAAACAGCGCATTGCTTGTAGGAGTGCAGCTAGAAGTATAGAGAGGGATAAACTAACCAACTTCTGATTCTCCGACACAACAATTTCGTTGTTCGCAACAGGAACTAAACATCGACTCGAATCTACACTAAGAATGCTTGAATTATCACAATCAACGCTATATACATTTGTACACATCTCCTCGCCAAACTTACTAGACTCACAGACGTTGGCTACATCGCATGTCAGATCTATCACTATAAATTCAGAATTAATTATTTCATTATCGTTAAGTATATCGGCAGACTTATACCTGTACATGTCGTCATTAATATTAATATTACTATTAATAACATCTTTTGAACAACATGGAATCTCATTCCAATTCACAGCACTTCGAGTTTCGTTTGTTAGGCACTTCATTGTTGCACCATTATTATCGTTTACCATAGGTGATATACTATTTATGTGGTTGTTATTGTAAAAGCAAGCGTTGTAAGAGTCTTCATTCTCTTCTGAAGACATACCACTGTCGTTGTTGTCCAATAGGACTTCTTCGTCTTGTAAACTTTCGTTATCTTTGTCTAGTTGTTCTACATTAACGTGGGTGTTCCCTACACTGCCATAACTTAGGGGATTCGTTACCCTATTTATGGAATTTATTACCGTGCCCTCAGTGGGCACGGCCTCTGGTCAAGAGACCTTAGCGCAACTTATACTACCCTTTATGACGATCGCACTGGAGAGTATATCTTGAGTCCCAAATATATCTACGTCGGAGAGTGACGCGTTATTCAAAGAACAGGCGTCATCTAACAATAATTCGGATCGTAAGCCCTGAAATTTTTAGAATATTACTAATATACTATACAAAAGTAAGATAATAAATTACTTAACATTTTCACACACGTTTGATAAACTTAAAAAATATATTTGATAATCTTACCACAGCAAAGTACTCATATTCTTTTTTAAACGACAATAAAAATATACAGAAAATAGCTGTTAATGAGTAACTGCATAAGGACGTGAGGATAAGACAAACGTGTAAACCACTGGAACTAGCTAAAATAAATAAAAATGAAAACATTAAAGCTCATTATATATTGTCACAGATTAGAGTATTCAAAAAGTGTTTACCTTCAGGTAAAAACGAGGTTACGGTCCCAAAAATAGCCATTAGAATTAACAATACGAAGCTCATATTGGCAAGACATTGTCGAAGTATTAACAAATTCTTGTCATAAAACAATGTAGAAATATATGTAGTTATAATGCACTGAAACAATAGGAAAACATTAAGTCGCCCGCCGAAGCGTCCGTGCTAGAGGCGTGTTCACTCCAGCGACGCTTCTATCTTTAGGTAAGAAACGGCCTGTGCCATGGCGGTGTCGCGAATTTCCTTGTTTACGACGCCCTTGGCGTCGACGGAGGCGTGATAGAAGCGTTGCTAGAATTTCTTGCGCCACTTCTTCTCCAGCGCCCACGCATACCGAAGTGGTGATACAATTAGCTAATAATAATAAAATCGATATTCATTTACATAATCCTTAGTCAGAAGCAACTGACCGAGGTTCGACCCTCTCGGGCACCCTCGAGTCAGACAGAGTCGCTCTCGCGAAAAAGGGTAACGGTCAAAACCGAGTCTCCCTCTCGAGAGCCCTTGTGCTGGTTACCCACTAATGGAGGTCTCGACTGAGCGCCATAAGCGCTCGGTCACTTCTCAACCCGGTGAAACTGTAAAAGCCCTCGGATTAACAGCGACCATCAGCACGAAAAAAAAAATAGTCAATCGTTTGTTTCAAACAAACGATTGACTTGAAAAATTGACGTTAAAACAGTTACACTTACGCATCTGAGTTTTCTCCATTACGGTCGAAGTGTCAGTCAGTGTAATACAGGTAAAATAAAATAATATAGGTAATCTAAAAATTTGATTAACTCAAATATTACTACAATTTGGCATTCAAACTTAACTACATAATAAGTTGATACATTGAAGTATGAACCATCGTTATATGGATGGCGACAATTGAACACGCAGTTCGCCCTTGCTAAGGAATCAATGCTGATCCTTGACGATTAACACCACTATTGCATAGCAATTATATACACAGGATAAAATAGTAGTCCCTCCCTGGTTGCGACAACCTATTCTTCCTAGACAGTATATAACTAAAGTATGGGTCTACCATGGTAAATTTTTGCAGCAAGTTAAAGGCCTCTCAAAAAAACAGTGCCTCTTATACTAGATTATTATTACTTTAAAATTAGTCATCAACAGTTGATAGCAGCTGATGATTGTGGTAATATTATTCTGAAATTAGTAAGTCTTCTTTCACGGTTATTGTAAGAGGATAATCAGACTAAAACTATACCATGTAGTGGCTCGTAAGAGATGGCATAATAACCATATCAAATCCCCCCTACAGAATATAAAAAACGGTTTTACGGTGTACCCAAGAAGATAAGTAGCTGCCGCTAGCACATACAGTGCCCAGCTTGAGAGGTTATTTAACAATCATACTTTTAATAGGGCATAAAAAATACACATTAACATGCTAAATACACAAAAATAATGAACTGTTCATACTAACCTGTACCCATAAGTACAAAGTGCCGAAAGCACATATAAATATATTCAGGGCTGTTAAGCAGTGATTATCCACCTGTACAACAATTTTTTTTTTCATTAACACCAAGAAAAAGTAGGAAATACTCCAAAAAAAAAGTCTGCAAAAGTAAGCATAACAACAATTATACATATTTTAATGTCCTGAAACCCAGTGTTGTAAACAAACAATATGTGAAACAAAAATATTGTAACAGAGCCGGGAATCAAACCAAGGACTCAACCTGTGTGTGTCTATTACCCATGTGGCCTTCAACATATTTGTAATAAATACAAAAATATTTGAAAGAGTCCAAGAACCCTTTTAGTATATTATATGAAGTGACTTATTCATAAATGGTTATTTCAGTGGAAATATATGAGTATTGATTCTTAAAGCATCAAGTGATTTAAATTAAAATATATATAAACAAATAATAATAATGTTTTTGATGATAGCCGATTAGCTTTTACAGCTTCATTTGTCTAAGTCTTGTCTAATTTAAGTTGAATACAAATTAAATTATGATTTCTTGATTTTCCATTCCATTAAATCAAACTAATTGTATGGATTAAAACTCATTTACTTTTTTGACTTCCTGATGACTGTCCTCCCTAACAAGGAGTGCCGTAAATCACTCAAAACACCAGAAATTAAAAAAGTTAGTAAAGGTGATTAAATCTGTAAATTTTTTACTTAATACATACAGCAATATGTATTAAACCTTGGGTTATATTTTTCACATAATTAATCTAATATATCAGTATATCTAGTAGCCTGCAATAGGAATTGAAAAGTAAATCATGGAATGTAAATAATAAGATATAAACTCTTATGATATCAACAGGCAATCATAAAAGCACAAACCATGAAACATAACCATTAATTTAATTACATTAGTATTACAACACTGCAATTGCAAAATGTCCCAACTTTTATGAACTGAAACACTGCTGTTATCTAATGATGAAAGCAATGTACATACTGTAACATAATACAATGTACATACATAATGTATGTCTTTTAAAAACAAATCTTTTTTAATATTCTTACTTATTCAAGAAGTACTATCTACGAATTAACATATGTTATATTATAACATATGTTCGTTTAAACCTTGCCCAACCACTATATTTATTATATTATTTGCACACAATTCTTTTAATTTAAATTCTTTTCATAAAAATGTATAAATGTTTAATTGGTCTTACCTTAAACAGAAATAGAAACAGATATACTAAGAAGCCCAGAGACAGGAATGAGGCCAAAAAGGAAGCAATCCTATTTGTAAAGGAAGTCACATTGGGGTTTGGTGTTAGTGAGCCTAATACATGAATTTGCTGGTATCTGTCATAGATTATTTTCCCAGCTGCAAAAAATTGTTAGCACATTTATTGTTAATAATGTTTAACAACATAACATTTACTATAAACCATCATTACAATGAAATATATTATGCTATATCAGATGTAATTTAAATGAAATGACATAATAATATTAAAGATTAACAAAAAATATATATATATATATATATAATATATACAAATATATTATAAACTCTAATTTTTATATAACTAGCAAAATTTATAAATAATTAAACCTCTTTATAGAAAGCATATTCATTTACTGCTCAGACTTCAGAATCAAATAGATTTCTCTTATTATAACAACAAGCAAACAAGCTGAGAAGTTACCACATAATCGTAAAAAACACAACTTCACAAATTCAAGTAACCACTTATTTTTTGATAAAAACATTCAATTCCTGGCTATATTTTTCTAAATGTTATCATAATTTTAATACTGTAAAAAGTATTAATAATATTTTACTCATTTGTAGCCAACATACAATGTTTTGAAAGTGTTGTTACTTTTGTTAAACAATCACGGCATACAAAATCTAGGTTATTAAACAATCTCCTCTCACCTATTGCTCCGCTGGCTACATACAAAAAAGCAAGGCCAGTATCTAGAGAGTTCGTTTCTTTTGCAATTTGGAAGCAAAGACTGAAAAAAGAAGTATTACGTTAAGTACGTCCAAAGTTATAAAACTATAAAGTAAAAGTAATTAAATTAAAAAGTAACAATAAAATTACAATCAATCAAGGCACTAAAATAAAAAATGACAATTTTTCATCAAAAAGTTCTCTTCTCATCTATTTTTTAATAATGGAATAATAAAAAAATCCATTAATCTCACATACCATTAATATCATCAATACCATGGCATATTTCTCTTTTTACACCGTGGTAAAACATTACTTTCGAAAATAAATACGTCAAGAAAATATTTAAACTGAATTACAGTTAAATAAACTTACGACAGAATATACGTTGATGATAATACAATAAGTGCACATTTAAATATCAACATATTAAGCCTAAATAAAAGTAACAATAATGTTTATTTTTTTCAAAACACAAAAGCTGAATCCGTCTTCATAATACTGACTGACGTGACTTGTGTCATTGTTGCTGTTAAATTATAGATTATAGAGTAAATAGAGGTAAGACGGATCTGAAATCAAATGGGTCTTCATCTGAAAAAGTGTCCACCAAACTGTGTTAAATAAGGTTTCAACAATTGTATGACCCGAATAGAGCTAGTGTAGCTAGAGGGTATAACCTGAAATAATGGATTATTCGTCGATGAATTAGTAAGAGAGAAACAGCATAAAATATTAATATTTATATATATGGCTGGAGCAAATGAGAGCACCGTAAATAAATAGTTCATTTTAACGTAGTCAGTAATTAATACTTATTATACGGCCACTTAATAAAGGCAGATACTATTGAAAAGTAAAGGTTTGCCCGAATGAAAAAATAATTGAAAGTGCAACTATTTAATATATAATATAATAATATGTTTAAATAATAGTAATTTTTTGTAAAAAAAACCTTCGTGACATTGGAAAAATAACTTTAATAATCTATGGCGCAGTAGACTAAAAAACCTGACTAAGTGTATTGAATAATACAGCATAGTATTATAGGTACTTCTTATTGCAATTTAGTTTTGCTTGAGAAAAATGAAATTTAATATTCTAGGTTTTTATTGATTTCTCCGTAATCGGTACCCGTTTGATACTTCGCAACTTCTCTAAATAGTAGTTAAATTTATTCTGCCACTAAACCTTATTCGGAACTATTAACATTTACAAACACAGGTTCATATTGTTGAAATATTAAAACTATTTCAACGTATTAGGTTTGTCGGCCATACGAAACTCCATTAAGAGTGATTGAAATGAGAACCACTGATTTAAAGTTTAGGTGTATTTTATTTTATACTCTCTTATAATCTCTATAATCTTTAAGTATTAATACTTTTAATATTTTTAGCTTAATATTTTGTGTAAGCAGAAACTTATAAAAATTTTTAGGAAAACTATTATGATATTGCTTGTTAGCTGTCCTGTTTCGGTTGTACGTAGTACTTATCATTTTAAGTAAATCAATATTTGTTTACTGAACTATTACTACTTTGTTGTTACTGTAAATTTTGTTTTATGAAATGAACTAGGAACCTTAAATTATTAACGCTTTATAATCTCTAATAATAGTAATAATAATTCTTTATTTCTCATCACAAACATTAACTAAATGACGAGTAATGGAAGGGAAAAAATAAAATCGATACAAGTGTTTGTGAGAGCTGGAGCTTGTACTAGGTTTTCACCTGTATCATAGGTCACCAAGCTCCGCCCCATATTTAACTCTAACACATATATGTAACTAAAAAGCTTCTATGACTTTCATTTGAAATTGTTTCCTTTGCCTTGCGAAAAGTTGATAAAAAAAAAGAAAGCGCGCGTTTTTTGCTTTCCTGACATAAAGATTAGACTAAATTTTGAATTTTGTATGTAACAAACGAACAATATTATCTAGCGAAGTGATTATTGTATAGACCCTTTGAATTATAAATTGTCCTAAAACGTTACATTTTTCACTATACCATTAATTTTTAAATTAGCTTTGTCTGTTAAATTATGTCTACTTTACAACCTATTCAAGCATTGAATTTAGGTAAGACTTAAATTTATTACTACGATATATTCGTAACCTAACGTTTATTACGTATTTTCAATACGCATTTACTTCAGCGAATTAAAATTAGGTTGAGTGCGTGTGTTTCCTTTATTGTTCCGGAAGTTTGGAAGAAGGGAAGTTCTAATTAACTAATTACTTGACGATCATCATCTCATCTACTTAGTCATCATACTTCGTTAGTCCAGTAAAAATTGGTAAACTTCATACATGTAATTGATATAAATCTTAAAAAAGATGTACACTTGGATAAAACAATACATATGGTAATGTATTATTTTTTGGCTTATGGTATCTACTTAGCACTTATTTTAATTTGATAAATCCACTTGTTAACTTCTGCAATAATTGTTGTATGATATATGCTTAAAAACTACAGTAGAGAATAAAAACTGATTGAATATATGAAAATTGTAATGTAATTGTAAAAACCACTAAGGGATTTATTTAATTTGTTAAATAGATCAAATAAATAAATATTAATCACTCTTAGGAGTGTATTTCATTCTTTTTTACTTTTTGGGACATTACTTTATTTTTTATTATTTTTATTTTATTTGAAAAACATACAGCAAAATACAAAGTAACTTAGGTATATATACATACTTTTTTATATCAAGGAAAACACATTGATCCAAATAAAGAAGGTGATGCCAATAAGGGGTTACATGTCAATAATTGATTACTCTGTTCAGTGATTTTGCAATGAGTATTATTATAAACTGTTGTCAGTGATCTAGTTATGATGTAGTTTTCCTGTTTAGAAGCATGATAATGTGTAACTTAATAGTTGAAGAATTTCTCTTCATAATTTGTACAGGCTTAGTACTGTCAGTATTATGGATATATTTTATTTAATAATTTAAGCTACCATATAAATATATAATAATAATAGAGGTGAACTTGCACTTGCAACTTGTGTGAAGTGCACTGAAGAATTATAATCATAATATCTGCTAAGTGAGTAGTTTTTATTGAGGAGTATCTCTCTTTTACACACATGCCAAATAGATGAGCACACACTGTCTATTACGATGCCAGATGTTCTCATTGACACTAACAATAACAGTATGTGATGTAAGAACTGTGTGTTCAATTGTTTGTTATGGCATTGTGCCAAAATACTGCATTACAATAATAGTTATAGTAATAAAGACTACCTCAAGATATAAGTTTTGTTTTAGGGTTCACATTCACTGCTCCCTGAATTAAAAAGTAAAAACTCATTGTCTTACAGTCCTTAAAAAAAATCTAATAAACTGTTTTGAATTGATAGTACATTTTTCTTTTGTTGAACTTGTATGATCATTAGGGAATGCAATCCTAAGTTTTAATTGTTCAATTGTTATGCATCTACCACAATGTACCGTTTTTGCAATATTTTTTTTTAATATAGAATAGGTGGCATATGTGTAAGCAACTCACCTGATGGTAAATGGTTACCCCCACCCATGGACATGCGCAAGACCAGAGGAGTTGCAGATGCGCTTCCGGCCTAGGAAAAGTATAGGCTCTTTTCTTGAAGGTTCTTGAAGGTCCCTAAGTCATATTGGTTCGGATATACTGTTTGCGACAGCTGATTCCACAGAGTAGTTAATTGTGCATGGCAGATTTTTTCGAGAATTTTCGCTTAAAGCGTACAGTAGTGGATTGTCAACCATCAATGTCAATGAAATTTTGAATACTTTAGAACACCCATGCTAAATTCGGTAAAAAATGCAAAAGAATCGGAAAATACTTGGTCGTGAATGGTTCGAGTCGCTCTTCGTTAAATGCGGTGAAGGCACCGGTACTGGGGTGAAATTACCCCTTGTTGAAGTTGTAATCTTTGAGCCGACACGAAATACTCTTCTGCTCAATTAAGAACACCAAGCTTCTAAGAGCCGTACCTTGCAAGGGACGGTGGAACTGAACGTCACCGGGTGTGTCAACGCCAAGGATTCCAAAGACTAGCTGAAGTAACAAGGGGAGTGCTCGCACAATTAGGAGATGCGACTAAGGGAAAACTTTTGCCATTTAACTGTTGGACTTGTTTGGTTGTGAATTGGACTAGATTTAATCGGCACTATATCGAGAATTTATTTAAAATCTCGACTTCAGACTCGAGTGCATTCCGGCATAAAATGAATGTTACTAATTTGCCGGAAGCCCATCCTCTGACCCCTCCAAACAACATGGTAGCGGTATTTTCAAAAAATCTCCCCTGCAGGGTACCAGGACCTTCGGTTTTGGAGAATCCCTCACTTCCGCGGTCAGGCTTACTTATGCAACCTGAGCTGCCTGCTCATTCTGCCCGCTTATCCTGTGAGGGGGGAAAAATTCCGCTCTTATCGATCTCGATGGTTGACAATCCACCACAGTGCGTTTAACACCACCTATTTTTTTTCTAATTATTTTCTACCACGCACAACACACCCTGTGGAATAAGCTGACGCCAGCGATATTTCAGAAGCGATATGACTTCGAGAAAAGAGCCTACACCTTTCTTAAAAACCGGCGAAGCAACTACGACTAATAATGGGCTTTATGTCATTATTGTACAAACGCACTACCACTTGCGCGCGATGTTTACTTACTTTGCTGGATTGTATAAGTAAAATAAAGCACTATAATTTAAAAAGATATTTATAGGTTATCAAAATATTATTATTAGTGAAAACGATGTTAAGTGATAACTGCGGCGCATCTAAATCCATCCTCAAAAGATTCAAGATGCAATATTGTGCAGATGCATGTGTTGTCACATCCGGGGATATATATGGTATGCCTTGTGTAATCTTAGACGTACGGGAGTTTAAGAAGAAAGAAGGGCCTTAGCGGTTAACAGAAGAACTGCGTTTGCTACTAAAGTCTCGACAAAGAACATTCCTGGAATATGTATTGAACTGTCTGATATCCTCACGGTGATTCGTACCACTAGAAATAAAAGAATAACTGGCATTGACAGTTTCGATGAAGGGGCTATTAAGCAATTATTACAAAACTTTCATGCAATAATAGAAAAGGACTTACGAACTATTACACCACTTAAAATTAAGTGATAAATTATATCAAAGAAAATAATTTAAAATAGGTTTTCGCTGGAGTAAAACATATGCTTTAAACGTATTGAATATTTTGATAATTTTGACTAAAAATCTCAATATCTCGAAAATGGTGAATCTTTTATTGAGGTATTTTTTTTATCTGGTAGGTGACTCGTGAACCTATCTTCCCATCAATTTTGTCGCTATTTACGGAACACCAAGCATACAGATAAGTCAATTAAATGAAGTTTCACAACGCGCTTTGTTTCAAAGTTATTAGATTTTATCTAGATTTTGTCCGTTTTGTCTACTTCAAATGCTTTATTTTTATTTAAAGTATGAAAGAAGTCGTCAATGCTCCCTACCAAAACGAAAGAGAAACTGAGGTGGCGAAATTATCGTCGAAAAAATATGATATTTAGACGTGGATTCAGTTTAAAAGAATGTACTTCATGCCGAACATGCTAAAACATGGTAGCTGAAACCGAGTGTTTGGCTTTATCTATAAAAACATTGAAGAAGATTATAAAAATAGTGAGTGACCACGTCATAGATTCACCAACAGAGGAAAGAATGGTCATTGAATTTAGTGTGATAGAAGACGACGACGATGTCCTGTAAGAGCGAGCAAAAGTGGATGGTTTATTTTAATATGTGGGTGTTAAACCGTGAACACGTAAAAACATTTCCATTTACCAGTTATATAGAAATGTTTTGTCTTTGGCTGTACTTACGTGAGCCCGTCCAGTTGTAACTTCTCAGCGGACTAGTAATTTTGCGATTACTATAACCATCTATAGATGCAAAAAAAATCTTTTTGTTAAAATGTGGAAGAAAAACTGGGTTTTTAATTTACTGTAGTGATTGTTTATCATAAAAGTTATCCAATATTTACATTCAACCAGGCATGCTCTAGATCGAAGGTAAAATAATTAAAGGATCATTCGTAATTAAAATTCTTTTATTAATCAATCAACATTGATCTATTTTAATTTGTAACATTTCAATGATATTCTAAATTATATTATAACTTAACACTTGATTCACATATAAAATAATGTAAACAATAAAAATATGTTTGTAAAACATATTAAAATAATAAATATATACATTTTTATAAGCCTATCCGGTATTCATGTATGAATTTAGAGGAATCTTTGAATTCAATTTTCACCCACTGCCGGACGTCTGATTAGTCTAAATTGTAGGCTTACTAAGAACCGATGAAAATACAATAATACCATGACGTTATTTTCAGATGCAGTGCAGCAACGAGCATTCATAAAATACTTCAATTCCCTGACAGAGGTCAGTATACAATTTTTGTTTTAGAATATACTAATAATAACACACCCAATACAGCACATTTATGCACGAAATGGTTACATAATTTATAAAAACTATACTTTTAAACCAATACTAAGATATGTAGTGTTACATGTTAGTTGTGACTAGGCTTGTAATATGTTTAAGACCATACAAAAAGTTAAGGGATTTTCATATTTCATTTTTTAAAATGTTATTACATTTTATTATTTTCCGCCAAACCATGAATAAACTTTTTTTTTAGCATTTGTTAGTTTGCTACCAACTGACTTCCAAAACCCAGTCTTTTCCGCTTCTGAATCTGGAGGTATTAAAATTTCCGTTTTTTGAGTACCTTGTATATCATTTATTTGTCGATTCTTTGATTCACTATCTAGAGGTTGAAATTTATAACTATTATCACGTGTCTCTTGTTTAGGTGTATGAGTTTCTTGCTCTATGTTTGAAAATTGTTGATATTGTACCTGTTTTAAATTACCTTCAGGGTTGGCAGCTGTTTGCAGTTGCTGTCCAAAATCTTCTAGCTCACTTTGGCTTTGTGACTTTTGTGTTTGTTGCCCAAAATCCTCTAGCTCACTTTGGCTTTGTAACTCTTGTGTTTGTTGCCCAAAATCTTCTAGCTCACTTTGGCTTTGTAACTCTTGTGTTTGTTGCCCAAAATCTTCTAGCTCGCTTTGGCTTTGTAACTCTTGTGTTTGTTGCCCAAAATCTTCTAGCTCACTTTGGCTTTGTAACTCTTGTGTTTGTTGCCCAAAATCTTCAAATTGTTGTTCCAAGTTTTGTTGTTCTTCAGGTGCTGTTTCAATACCTAGCATAACCTTTTCTTGTGCTAATTCAGTGTTCGTGTTTGTTTGAAGATGAGGCACTGGATTTTGATGAGTAAATGCTGTTTCAGTTTTATCATTCATTCGGGACTGATGTTCGTTGATGTTATTTTTTGATGTGGTGCTCATTGAAGATGTTGTGGTCTGCTTTCCGTTCTCATTTACCGTTAACATGTGTGTCAGCTGTTCTATCAATTTTTGTTCATCAACACTTAAAACACTTAATTCATTAGACTGAAATATATCAACATTATTCTCATTATCGAAATTGGAAGATGTTTCATTTTTGGTTTGAATTAGTAAAGATTCTCTTTCCTGAGGCGTTTTATACGGATTATTAATTTGAGATATCTCTATAGTGTTAGATGTTGAGTCTGAAGTGTCTTCAGGACCAATGTCACCACGGCCAACATCTATTGGTCGTACATTGTTGCCAGTTTGTAATGTAGTATCTAGTTTTGATGTATTTGTACTTTCGTAGGGGTTTTGAATTTTTTGTGTATCTTGTGATACATTTGAGTTATTTGCACCTTGTAACGGTATCAAGAATGGTAAATCGTGGTTGTTAGCTTCTTGTTCAGTATCATCATTATCATTGATAAGTGTCGCCTTAGCAATACCATCAAGTTTATCCCAAAGACCACCAAGTGGAGAAGAATTCTGTTCCGTTTGTGAGTGGGAGTTTTGTTCTGGCTCTGTCTGTGTTTGTATATGATGGTAACTATGTTTGTTATTGTAATAATTATCATGCCAGAAAGTATTAGAAAAGTCTGAATTTTCATTTAAATTATATTGATTTATATCTGGCCTATCGTTGAAGAAATTATTATGATGTTGTTCATTAATATTTTCATATTCGGGACCAGAAAAGTAAGAAGATTCAACATTTTGATTTATATTACCTTCAGATTGTTCCCATTTTTTTCCCTGCTGATTTGTACCTGTAACGTCCGTTTTGTTCCTTACAATTTGTGTTTGTTGCCCAAAATCTTCTAGCTCACTTTGGCTTTGCTTAACTCTTGTGTTTGTTGCCCAAAATCTTCAAATTGTTGTTCCAAGTTTTGTTGTTCTTCAGGTGCTGTTTCAATACCTAGCATAACCTTTTCTTGTGCTAATTCAGTGTTCGTGTTTGTTTGAAGATGAGGCACTGGATTTTGATGAGTAAATGCTGTTTCAGTTTTATCATTCATTCGGGACTGATGTTCGTTGATGTTATTTTTTGATGTGGTGCTCATTGAAGATGTTGTGGTCTGCTTTCCGTTCTCATTTACCGTTAACATGTGTGTCAGCTGTTCTATCAATTTTTGTTCATCAACACTTAAAACACTTAATTCATTAGACTGAAATATATCAACATTATTCTCATTATCGAAATTGGAAGATGTTTCATTTTTGGTTTGAATTAGTAAAGATTCTCTTTCCTGAGGCGTTTTATACGGATTATTAATTTGAGATATCTCTATAGTGTTAGATGTTGAGTCTGAAGTGTCTTCAGGACCAATGTCACCACGGCCAACATCTATTGGTCGTACATTGTTGCCAGTTTGTAATGTAGTATCTAGTTTTGATGTATTTGTACTTTCGTAGGGGTTTTGAATTTTTTGTGTATCTTGTGATACATTTGAGTTATTTGCACCTTGTAACGGTATCAAGAATGGTAAATCGTGGTTGTTAGCTTCTTGTTCAGTATCATCATTATCATTGATAAGTGTCGCCTTAGCAATACCATCAAGTTTATCCCAAAGACCACCAAGTGGAGAAGAATTCTGTTCCGTTTGTGAGTGGGAGTTTTGTTCTGGCTCTGTCTGTGTTTGTATATGATGGTAACTATGTTTGTTATTGTAATAATTATCATGCCAGAAAGTATTAGAAAAGTCTGAATTTTCATTTAAATTATATTGATTTATATCTGGCCTATCGTTGAAGAAATTATTATGATGTTGTTCATTAATATTTTCATATTCGGGACCAGAAAAGTAAGAAGATTCAACATTTTGATTTATATTACCTTCAGATTGTTCCCATTTTTTTCCCTGCTGATTTGTACCTATAACGTCCGTTTTGTTCCTTACAATTTGTGTTTGTTGATTATGAAAAATTTCTGAATTATGAAAATTTGACAACCAATTATTTAAATTCTGACCAACTTTATCAACATTTTGGTTTGCAGTATGTTTCGGTGTCTCGTTATTCACATCAAAATTAATGTCTTGCGCTTGTTCAGACTCATGACGACTTTGCTGAAAATTAGTCAAAAAGTTTATAAGTCTTCCTTGGTATTCTTCAGTAAAATCAGTGAAATTATTCTTACTACGATTATTTTTATCAATATTTTGAGAATCTTCATTGTTACTATATTCATGGACATTCCATTGACCTTGTGATTGTTGGTCGAAGTTGTCATAGTTTTTCTCTTTGGGTTCTGTTTTACCGTTAACATGTGTGTCAGCTGTTCTATCAATTTTGTTCATCAACACTTAAAACACTTAATTCATTAGACTGAAATATATCAACATTATTCTCATTATCGAAATTGGAAGATGTTTCATTTTTGGTTTGAATTAGTAAAGATTCTCTTTCCTGAGGCGTTTTATACGGATTATTAATTTGAGATATCTCTATAGTGTTAGATGTTGAGTCTGAAGTGTCTTCAGGACCAATGTCACCACGGCCAACATCTATTGGTCGTACATTGTTGCCAGTTTGTAATGTAGTATCTAGTTTTGATGTATTTGTACTTTCGTAGGGGTTTTGAATTTTTTGTGTATCTTGTGATACATTTGAGTTATTTGCACCTTGTAACGGTATCAAGAATGGTAAATCGTGGTTGTTAGCTTCTTGTTCAGTATCATCATTATCATTGATAAGTGTCGCCTTAGCAATACCATCAAGTTTATCCCAAAGACCACCAAGTGGAGAAGAATTCTGTTCCGTTTGTGAGTGGGAGTTTTGTTCTGGCTCTGTCTGTGTTTGTATATGATGGTAACTATGTTTGTTATTGTAATAATTATCATGCCAGAAAGTATTAGAAAAGTCTGAATTTTCATTTAAATTATATTGATTTATATCTGGCCTATCGTTGAAGAAATTATTATGATGTTGTTCATTAATATTTTCATATTCGGGACCAGAAAAGTAAGAAGATTCAACATTTTGATTTATATTACCTTCAGATTGTTCCCATTTTTTTCCCTGCTGATTTGTACCTGTAACGTCCGTTTTGTTCCTTACAATTTGTGTTTGTTGATTATGAAAAATTTCTGAATTATGAAAATTTGACAACCAATTATTTAAATTCTGACCAACTTTATCAACATTTTGGTTTGCAGTATGTTTCGGTGTCTCGTTATTCACATCAAAATTAATGTCTTGCGCTTGTTCAGACTCATGACGACTTTGCTGAAAATTAGTCAAAAAGTTTATAAGTCTTCCTTGGTATTCTTCAGTAAAATCAGTGAAATTATTCTTACTACGATTATTTTTATCAATATTTTGAGAATCTTCATTGTTACTATATTCATGGACATTCCATTGACCTTGTGATTGTTGGTCGAAGTTGTCATAGTTTTTCTCTTTGGGTTCTGTTTTCGAATCTTCCAATCCATGGGGATATTTTTGCTGTTCCCGATTGCCTATTTTAAATGTTTTATTTATTATTAAAGGTACAAATTAAAGTATTTTAATGGTTATAATACGTTAATTTAAAAGTTCAATTTTGTAAAATACTAATTTTGTTAATGAGGATTTATATCTGTATTTGTTATAAAGCTGTTGACTGAAAATAATTTAGTACATGTCGTATAATAATTTCATAGTAATTTTTAGTGCAGTGTGTTTACATATTTTTATTATAGTTATTTGTTATTGTTAAAGGGGTAAAAAGTATCTGACCACTTGATTTCTTGAATTATTTGATTTATCAATAATAGGTGTTCATGTTATGTTTCATTGAAAGTTAACATAAGAAGTGATACTTTTGTTATTATATAATTATTTTTTATTTTTATACTCACTCTGTGTTTGCTGATCAACCCATTTATTTTGACTTTGTTGTAGAGTGTTATCCCAACTTGTTTGGGATTGTTGCCCTAGATCTTCTAATTTATCCAATTTATTTGGAGTCTGCTGTCCAAAATTTTCTACCTTGTCTCCCTTGTTTTCATTCTGTTGTCCTATATCTTCTAGCTGATCAAACTTTTCCTGCGTCTGTTGACTTAAGTCTTGCATATTATTCCATTGGTCTTGAGTTTGTTGTCCCAAGTCTTCGAGCTTATCAAACTTTTCCCGTGTCGGTAGACTTAAATCCTGGCTATCCCAATGGTTTTGAGTTTGTTGTCCCAGATCCTCCAGTTTATCAAACTTTTCCAGAGTCTGCTGTCCTAAATCTTGGACGCTATCCCATTGGTTTTGACTTTGTTGCCCTAAATCTGATAAGTTATCCCACTGGTTTTGAATCTGCTGTCCTAAATTTTGCAAATTGTCCGACCTGCTTTGCTCTTGTTGTTTTAAATCTTGTAAGTTATCCCACTGATTTTGGGTTTGTTGTCCTAAGTCTTCTAGATTTTCCAATAAGCTCTGGGATTGCTGCCCATCTTCTTCTTGTCCTTGATACATGTTTTGGTAAGCCTCAAACTGTTGTGCCTGATATGGGTCATACGATCGAGCTACTCGAACATGACCTTCTTCGTCACAATCACTACCAACTCCACTTTGTGAAATACTTTGATGGGCTTGTCTATATTGCGATCCGTAATTGTGTGATGAATATGCGCCATGGTTAGCTGATGCTGCAGTTAATTTTTGGGATGTCTGGTCATCTAAAACTCCACTTCCAGCTGGTTTGATTACGTAAGGGTCTCCTTGTCTTTCCCAAGCTTTGTGGTAAGAATAGGAAGAATGGTAACTTTTAGGCTTCGTACTCAACAACTCTACGAGATTGGCAGAATCGCCTGCAAATGCAGCACTCCCAGTATTAGCATTAAATGTATGTGTATCTGCGTTATATCCAGATGGAAATGAAGAACTGCTACCTGTGTTATATTCATTGGCGTTTGAGGCTAACAAAGAACTGCTACCACCTACGTTATATCCGTTAGTGCCTGAGGCCAACGCAGACGTACTGCTACCTGCGTTATATCTATTCGCATTTGAGGCTAACAAAGAACTACTGCTGTGTTGTGAGTTGTAACCCGTTTGGTATCTTGATGTACTTGCCGCTCCTGACTTAACATTGGTATATGCACTGTTACTTGCTCGGGAGTTATAAGAATTAGCGTTGCTATTTTGTTGGCTATTGTCTGAATATACCATTTGATCTCCATTATACAACTCATTCTGCGCCGGGAAGGGATTTACAGTCGAGGTTGCCAGTGGAATACTTTTAGGCTGAGTATCGTGCTTCTGCCATTCCTTGCTGTAGCTATATGATGATTCGTAATGTTTAGGGGTGTTAAGAGGTTTATAGTCGTTGCTTTGAACTTGCTGTTCATCGGTGCTTAGTACTTCTGTTTCCTTATTGACGTTGCTGTGGCCAAGATTGAAAGACGAAGCGGTGTTACTCGTGTCATATGTTTGAGCAGTAAGCGGTATTACCACTCTTGTTCCAGGTCTAACGACTACCCTTACGGGTGTCGCAGCGAGCATACGGCTTTGGGTATTTGATCCATACACATCGAAGTGATCTAAGTTAGCGGTATTTTTATCAATTGCACGCTGACTCTGAAAACCGGATTGGTAATATTGAGCAGCCTGATTTCCATAACGGCGGTGCTCGTGACCGCTCTGCAAATTATCGACAGATTGTAAATTGTCAGCAAATTGCAAATTATCAGCAGATTGCAAACTATCAGCAGATTGCAATCTATCAGCAGATTGCAATCTATCAGCAGATTGCAAATTATCAGTCTGCATGAACTGCTGCGAATGTCCTCCAGCTTGATATCCTCTAAATCCGGAGCTATGGGCACGGCTATTACTACTGTATGCGGCGCCATTCGATAAGGACTGGCCTCTTACTCCAGAACTCGACAACCTTGAAGAATGAGATAGCGAATCACCATATGATTCTGTCTCGTCAAAATTTCGTCCTTGTAGGTTACTTAAGTCATAGTTTCCAGAACCATAGACGCCCCTTGTATTGGCGGCGGAGAATACGCTTCCGGTCCTGGTTTTGTACCCGTCTCCTAATTCACCGTCGGTCTGACGTACGAGCCCACTCATCTGGTGCTGTGCTAAACCATCCATGTTGTGAGCCTTCTCGAAATTTCCCCCCATGTTTCCTCTTTGCGCGCCATAGAAACCGGATTTATTTCCTTCATCTGAAGAACTTCTGGAATATTGAAAGTCCTCCGTTTCTTTGTATGTTTCCGGTTTTGCTAGAGCCAAAGCCGAAATGGCGGCCATGACGAAAAAACGTCTCATTTTGAAAGACGCCTCCTGTAAGTACAAAAAGATGCCTTTACTAAAATGTAGAAAAATTTTCTTAACTTAACTTTGATAATCAAAACTCACTTAAACTTTAATTGAAAGTAAATCTGTTCTTAATTTGATTTTACTATGATTTACTATTGAAAACAAACATAATTATTATACTTTTGGCAACACTATTCAATTTTCAAATTCATTATTATATACAATATAATAAATACAATATTCTTATAGATAACTTTTTTACTATGAAGTAATTATATTAATTACAATTATAAACAATTAATTAATATATAAGCATTTTTTAATTTCTTGTAGCATTATTGTAGAATTAAATATATATACACACACGTTAACGCGTCTTTAATCACAATTCATGTAGACGGATATAGCAATTGATAAATAACTTTTCACATAGAGCTTATTACTAGGTATAGAAATATTCTTTATTTATTTAGTCTTATGAATAGTTCTCACGAATCGTCATTTTTACATTACTACCAATACTAAAGGATGGTTCTACTGAGAAGAACCTGCAAGAAACTGGAGTAGTTACTGTTTTCAAAAAGATAAAAAGCGTATAAAATAATAACAATTATATCGGCCGGTGTAAAGTTTGCAGAGGTTAAAAAAACTTCCTTTTTTCGGCACGGGTACGTTACAATGGTTCTTTTCGTCGATATATTCCTTTATAGTATAATAGGCGTTGATTATATCAATGTAATTTTAATGAAATATTTGAATTAGTTCATAGTGAGTTCAGACGTTTGTAGGAATTTTATTATAAAACCCAAAAATAACATAAACTATATGAAACTAAACTGTTTAAAAATCTACAATGTAATAAAAGATATTTAAAAATAAATAAAAAAACTCACTTTTTTGATTTCAGCACTTTTATTTTATTGTTCAGCAAGCTCAATACAAAGCTTATTAGTCCCCACCTAACGCCACTGTGGTCGCGCTACACTGACATTGTCCGAACAGGAGATGCCCATTTATTGTTTTAATTTTATATCGCGCAGAAGATAACCTCCTGGCCGGTCATTATATGTTCTCAGAAGTACGAACATGCGAAATACGACAGATATATTAAACATCATCTCTTCAATCCTTGATAGAAGTGAGGACATAACTATTTACGTAACTGGTCGATAGCTGAATCACTGGGTATAGCTTAAGTTTTGAACGGTGTAATTTGTTTGTCTTATGATTCAGTTGAATGATTTCATCACATTATGCGGTATAGTGTGGGCGGGAAGCGTTTAATTAAATATATTCTTTAAAAAATATCCAAATAAAGTTAAATTCTACGTATTTCCGTTAATTTCTTACCAGAGATTAAATAAAACATTAAAATGATTTGTAAATATTATTTAGGTTTTAATATATTCAAGGTAAAATTGTGTTTCAAGTAACTTTTCAATTTGCTTTTCTGGACTTAACTTTTTCCATATCGTAAATCTTTAGGCAATATATAGTTTATAATACTATTTCACATAGGTATTAAAGAGTGAAACTGAGTAGCTAGAAGTTCTAATAGGTCTAAGATTTTTTTTGAATATTTGCCTCTCTCTATCTCCCTTCCACTTTGCTATGCCAAGGTCATGTAAATGTGTATGTTGATATGTGTTATGTATGAGTACCATGACATGGGTAATGCCATTAATAATTAAATTTAAGATCTTGCGCCCTTATTCGTTTTTCAAAGTCATAATAAGTTCATAATACATTTGAACATCTATAAGGAAATATTAAGGGATCCTCTAGCCGGTTAGAAATGTAATCTGTATAAAACGGGTCAAATTATAAAATATAGCCGCGGTCAATGTTAGTTATCAATAAACTTTAATTATTTTTTATTATTGTTTCTTCTCGAAGCTTTGTTGACAATTATATTTGTAATAAATCGCAAATGTATTCTTGGAGATAATAACCTCGTTTTAGTATTTGTTTGAAAAGTAGGACAGAGTTACAAGGGCAAAGGAAAAAAATAAACTAGTTATCAATATAACTTTGTATGTTACTATAACAATGTTTAGCTTGCACTTTTGGTTCATCACATTCCGTATTTGTCACCGGGTGACTTTAGAAAACATGTCCTTTATATCGAAACACAGAAACATAATTATATTAATAATTGGCTTATAGAATTGAAATGGGCAGTGGAACCTTAGTGTATAGACGCTCGTTTTTTATTTCAAGCCACACAATGAAATTTAGTTCATTTCCACCAAGGAAATTGTTAAATTCAAAAAAAGCTTCCGATATTGTAAATGGGCAATTATGCCGATTTACCAAATGCGCGGCGGTCAAAACATCCGCCAATGTTTTCAACGGCGACTTAACAAGTCAACCTTAATACCTTTTCTTAAGGGGAGGCTTATGCATACCCGTGGGAACTACTATCTAGGAATTGAATGAAATGAAAGGAATTGAAGTAAAAAGCTACGGAATTATCCATACATCCACTCAGCTATGTGCACCCAATTTTATATTTATTATGTACGATTATTACTTGGCTAGTACAGCGGCTATTATGTGACAAATTAATTCATGTATATCTGTCTAAACATATAAAGATAAATATCCTGACTGACTAACTGATTCATGATCGCAGAGCCTCAATAAACTGAAGCTAGAAATAGAAAATTTGGATAATAGTTTCCTTTCGTAACGTAAACACGGAAAAAGGATTTCAATGAATGTTCAAATTTCTGTATAGAAAACGAAAATATATAAAATATCAGGTAAATAAACAGTGTCCCGAAGAAATAAAGTTATAAATGTTGCGTACGAATTACTGAATGTCGTGTCAAATGAAAACTTGTCAAAATCAAAAAACGAGCACGTGTATTACGACCCACGATTTCACGAACAGACCTTGGATTTTTTTCGTACAATATTATGGTTTTGTGCCTCAACTTAAAAAAAAGCGGCGTTTCTTTTGGTTTTTGGCTTTTGGTTTCGTTTCTAAGTTTATTTTGTTTTTGTCAAAATAATAAACAATATCCCGTGTTATCCACATTTCAATTAAATTACATTTCAATATAATTCATACATAATTATTTGTCCCGACTGACTGACTGATTCATCAACGCCGAGCCTAAACTGGTAAAGCTACAAACTTGAAATTTTGGCAGTTGATGCCTTTTATGCTATAAGTATCCACTAAAAGAGTTTTTGGGAAATTTCAATCCTAAGGGGGTTAAATAAACGATGAACGGTTGTATGGAAATTCGTAATTTTCAAAGAATCAAGAAATTTCATATACCTGCTTCTGTTTAGAAATATATGTTGGTCGTATTTCGGTGTTTTTCAAAGTTTTAGTTGTGAATTAGAGGTTGTAGGCATATATAGGGATGTTCCTCACTTTTGAAGGAAGATGCATGAAATTCAATATGAAAGCTTCATATATAAAGTTCAGTAAAAAATATTTTAAATAAGTTTACATCTTAGCTCGATAGACTGTTTCTGAATCGCGCTATGGTTTCGTTACGCGGCTTTTAGCTTTCTTACTTCTTAAACTACGACCCTTATTTTCTCCACTCGGGAGAATCGCAATATAGCTAGGGAACTGGCAACTTAGGTGGCATCATAAGATAGGTATGAGATCAAGAGTAGACCGACACGCTCAGTTATGAGCGCTTTGTGTAAGTAAGAGAACCACAGTAGGCAAAACACGGTTAAAATAAAACCAGCTCACGGACCCCTCAGTTCCGTGAGCCCTGCATCCGATGAAGCTGTAAGAGCCGCATAGGCTAACAGCACAAACATCAACAGAATCTAGACCCTTATTTTATTATACATATATCTACACATGCGAAGCTGCGGGCAACAGCTAGTTCTAACATAAAATGACATTATCATATGACCATATTTGCTGCAAATGTTGCTCTACTTTAACCCCTTGGACGTAAGAAATGTATCGTATTTCCTCTCACCCTGTATATCCCGTAATTATGACGCTGCATCGGAACCTTTCACCCATGTTATACATGCATTACATCAGAATACGGAAAGAGATGAAGCTTGTGTTTATCTGAATGGTTACGAAACTATTATTCACGTAGTTGATGTCAGCTTATAGAAATCATAATCGACCAGGAGAGCATCATCGCATAAGCCTTACATCCAATTACGGTATCGGGTCTTCTGTGTTTGTGCTAATATTAATGGCACTTATATGTAAGAACGATAAAAAGTAAATATCGTAATCAGACAGAAGAACCTGTGTTCTAAATGTGGCACGAACAGACGGTTACTCACCGTAGATGAGCCACGCTTTCTCAGAACAGCGAAAATTACCCAGCGCTATAGATTTTGTCTGGTGAGTGAATACTGGTAACAAGGCAATACTGAAAACAAACATCTTATCTTTAACGGATGTGAATGACGTGGTGGACCCTAGGAATTACTTACCAACTTCCTCGTTCATCTCTCTCTTATATCATAAAAAAGAACTTATTGCCACAAACCAGGAAGACGGGAACACACGATCACGTATCACGTGTCCTAGAGTCTAGGCTATCATTAATTTATTATAATAACCTAACAAATTTAATTATAATATTATCACAAATTTAAGTGACCGCAGGACTAGGAATACAATTATTATATATCTTTTCCTCGTCTTTATCTGTTTATAGTATTATGTTTTGAATAACATATTAATTGTTTCGCAAATGTTAGACAATAACAATGATGCCACCTAGTTGTTACCAAGTTTCAATAATTCTTAGAACAAAATATTTTGAGATTATTAAAAAAATTGTATTGTATTTTTCATTATATAATTTTGCTCTTTATTACCTACCTGCTCAAATCTTGACATTCACAAAATTGTAAACTGACTTTTTGACTGTGCGTTTGTGCACGCTAATATCAACAATGGATAAACCGATTTAGATGTGCTATTCCATGATGTATTGATTGGGCATGCATTTGTTTCATTCAACCAATTTAGTCGACTAATAAGTCAGATATGTCAATTTTAAAATGGACAAGACAGAAGTAAATATATTAATAAGATTTTATCTAAATGTGCTTTTCTTATAACTTTATATAGAAGAATCCTATTGGAAATCAAATACGGGTGTAGTGATTAAAACGATTTCCAGCTTTCCAATACAGGCGTCCCCTCTGGGACTTAGTTCCCCCTCGCCGACGACCAGGTTCTTTCCAATTGGCCTGATTCACTAGCTTTGGATAGTTGTTGCATTTTTTTTAATGAATTTACCACGGGAAGAGTTCGGACTAATTTTAGCCAACATCCACGTATCAACTTACGCCAACGGTATTTCCGAATCGATACGACTGCGAAGTTCCTAGCTTTATGAAAAGAGCTCTAAACTATTTTTAGACAGCATGCTTCTTTTCGCCAACCTGCGCACTACAGCTGTACAGTGACAAGAACCGGAGACCCTATTACTGGCCTATAACTTTGTTATTTTTCATTTTGATCTCTTGATTCTTCTATAAAATACTGAGAGCAGACATTAGACTTATGCATCTGCGACTCCTCTGATGCTGCGGATGTTCATAGGCAGCGATCACTTACCATCAGATGATGCTTGATCAGATTACCACCTATTCTGTATTAAAAAAACTATATATATTTAATTGAAAAAAAACAAAGGCTTAGCTTAGAATATTCTTGTCTCAAGTTTACATACACATAAGTTAATTAAAGTATTACATATTAAGGATTAATGAATCTTGAAGCGTCATTAGCCTAATGATTTAGGGTCTGCAAAACTTAAGGTCGGAGGTCCACAATCGCCATTCGACTATTGTCGTGGACCATCTCCTTTTTTTTTTTTTTACATGGGGAAATGCCTACGCATACCCACCTGCGGGGGCAAGGATGGGTTATGTCGGACTCGCACCGACTAAAACCCCATGGTGGTCGCCACCAACGCTCGCGAAGGGTCGCGGGATCTCCGTAAGGAACGCAACCGCAACCCCCTGCGCTTCGCTGGGATAGCCCGTCCCGGGGCGTGCGAGAAGATCGCACCCCAGAACCCTCGCGGAACTATCACGACGACACGGTACCACGTCGTGCCGTCGTCCTCCTCGGGGTCGCTATTACTGGACGGTCGGAGCCCCACTCCGATCGTCAGCGACCCGTAGGGCCCCGTTTACGGTAGGGGATCACCGGGAGGGCCGTGACGAGGCGCGCGAGCGCCGCGTCGGCCCTGTCTTCGAGCAGGATCGGTCCTCTCTATCCTGCTCGGCAGCCTCCTTTCGGACCATTACGGTCTCGCAGAAGGAGGCTACGGCCCTCCACGCCGATTCCCGCGCAGCATCGCCGACACGACTGCTGGCAGGGACAGGTTCCGTCCGATGTGACTGACCAAGACCCGCCGCTCGGCTTCCCACGCCGGGCAAGCGGCGAGCGTGTGCGATGCGGAGTCTTGGTCGTTGCCGCCACAGTGGAAGCAATTCGCCGTCGCCTCGCGACCGATCTTACAGGTAATCACCGAAGCAACCGTGCCCGGTGATCACCTGCGTAAGTCTGTAGGTGAGTCTTCCTCCTCGTCGCTGCATCCAGGCTTCGAAGACCGGCAGGAATGCTCCGACGACGCGTTTGCGTGCATACTGCTCCTCGCGGAGCCTTGCGCGCCACGTCGCGAATGCGATACGTCGTTCCTGCCGTTTTACCGCCTCGAGCGCCTCTTCTGGCTCGTCACCACCGCTCTGGCGTAGGACGCGAATTCGGTGATACACCCTCGCGTCCATGTCCGCCAGTATATCCAGAGGTGGAAAGCGAGCCAGGATTGTCGCCGCCTCAAACGATACCGTCCGGTATCCTCGTACGACCCGTATGGCCATCCTACGCTGGACGCTGTAGATCTTAGTCCTACAGCGTCGGATGGCCAGCCTCTTCGCTCCAGACGGGCGCCCCGTACAGGGCTACGGATCGTACGACCCCGGCATAGAGGCGGCGAACTTCCTCCCTCGGTCCCCCGAGATTGGGCAGCAGTCTGTGCATAGCACCCGCTACCCTCTCGATCCGGGGGACCAGGCGCTCGAAATGCTCTTCGAAGCCCCAGCGACTGTCCAGAGTGAGGCCCAGGTACTTCATGTACCGCCCCACTCTGACTTCAGACCCACCTACTCGGACGCACGAGTCGGGTGGTTCCCTGCTCCGCGGCAGTTTGTGGAACCATAGCGCCTCGGTCTTGTGAGGCGCTACCTCCAGTCCCAACTCGTGGACTTTGGCGACGACGATTTCCGCCCCAAGCTCGGCGAGCTCCTTGGTCCTCTCGAAGGAGTCCCCGCTGGCGACCACCAACGTGTCGTCAGCGTAACAGACGACATTAACGCCAGCGGGGAGCTCGACTCGCAGAACAGAGTCGTAGGCGAGATTCCACAACCATCTCCTAGCACAAGGATTTTTTGAAAGCTTAGTTGGAGTGATTGTTAGTAATTATAGCACTGCTCGTATTCTTTAAAAATAATCTAGTATTACATGCAATTCTTTTGTTTCAGAAACCAGCAACAACAGTGAGGATCTTCGATCGAAATGACTACTACAGTGTCCACGGTAGCGATGCTACAACAGCAGCTCGGGAGGTTTTCTCCTCCATATCCAACATTAAGAAGATGGGGATGGAACCAGACCGACTCGACTATCTTGTACTCTCTAAAGGGAACTTCGAAATACTCATTAGGAAGCTTTTGCTGGTATTTACTACTATACTATAGTTACTATATGTATATATATGTTTATATATATATATATATATGTTTATATATATATATATATATATATATATATATATATATACGAGTATATACATGTAATAACTCTCTATAACGATAAAATCATGCTCGGTCCCTTGTTTCGTTGTAAAGAGTTTAGATTGTATTTCGCATTACATCGAAATAGGCTGATGAATGAGTGAGTTGGCTGATCCTGCATGGCATATGAGCAAGCTATTCTTTCCTTCCCACATCACCATTGAGTTAGAAGCAACAGTGCCATCAGTCAAATTTTTAATTAATATAAAAGCGAATTCAAACTACAATATGTTATCTATGATCGAATCGACATCAATGCAAGGCGGCTATCACTAAACCATACCATTTTTTTATTTATTTTTTCGTGCTGATGGCCGCCCGAGGGCTTTTACAGTTTCGCCGGATTGAGAGGTGACCGAGCGCATATGCCGCTCAGTCGAGACCTCTATTAGTGGGTAACCAGCAGAAGGGCTCCCGAGAGGGGAGCCTCGGCTTGGACCGTTACCCTGTTCCGCGAGAGCATCTGACTCGAGGGTGCCCGAGAGGGCCGAACCTCGGCTCGGTCAGTTGCTTCTGACAAAGAATTATCTACATTAATATCTCTATTATTGTAGATAATTCTGACCATACAGTACCATTATTGAGCAAATAATATCACAGGAAATCGTCACCATCGATTTTATTTATGATAAGAAAACTACATATAAATATTATGTTTCTGTAGTTATTTTAGTTTTATTTTAAAAAAATGTGTCGTAAAATTGTTAAGAAATGTTGCAAGAGGTATTTTTATTTATTTTGTTATCTTTAAAATGATAAATTCGAGGTTAACGTTCATAGAGCTTTAAATAATAATAAACGAAATGTGAGATTTTTTGACATTTACTTTTTATTGGCACTTCAGCAGTGGATTTTTATAAAGTTTTTGATATCGTTATAAATGAAACATATTTGTAGTGAAATAAAAGAATCAATCATGCCACTCTATCTCACCTTGTTGGTCAAACGTCGACTGTGTTAATATCAATGTATCCACCATTTGTCAGCAATGGTATAATAGTGGTTTAGCTTTATTGTGATTCGTCTGAAGAAAGAAAGAATTGTCAGACTCCCATTATCGGTGAAGACCCAATTCTTTATTATATATTTAATTACTCCGTTAGATTTGACAATGTATCTATATTATTATTCGTTATCGAGACAGGATGTGGATACAGGAATCACTATCAAATCTTGGTTTGTTGCTGTGTTATAATTTGTCATTCTTAATATAATAAAGGAAGAATAACTAAATGAGACAAAAATTTTGTATAAACTATTCGGTACAAACTTTGACTAGTCTTTAGCATCAATAGCATGGGATGCTGTGCGAAGACTCTACGAAGCTAAACCTCAGACTGGACCATTGGACTATTGTCGTTAACCTAAGAGCATTCGAAAAATATTGGTATAGTCAGCAAAAAAATGGCCAATTTAAACAAAAACTTTTTTGATTTCAATTAATCCTATTTCTTATATGCTTTAAGAATATCGGGCCAACTGAGGTTAGAGTACTAGAAATGTCTCTAAAAACTTTTCCACACATTTCGTAGGAGATGAGACACAAATTTATTTTCATTCCTCATATTCTAAACTTCCTGTCTATGCGGCCATTAGAAAGAAGAATGTCGAAAAAATCGATTTAATTTTAAACTTACTATAGGTTTATTTTTTAAATAATACAACCTAACTTGGAAGTATAGAAGCAAATACCTAATGCGGCCAGTGCAATCAGAAAGATTATTTAAAGAATTTCGATGGATGGTGGCTCGGTAAAGAAAAAGTTAGTAGGTGTTAATAGTATTGGATGAAAATATAGTGATTGCAATTTTATCACAAGATGTTTAATCTTGAGATGTCGCTGGCGAAGTGAATGTATCCGAATTAACTTGTTTTGAAGACATGGTAGAAGCACAGATATAAATGTTATCGGTTGGGGGGAATAGTTCAACAATTACATTCTGAAGATAATTATTCGCAGCATTACCTTTAGACATTTAAGGAGAAAATAAGAAGAGATAACTATTTCTTAAACACAAATATCTCTAATAATATAATAAATTATTTTAAATGATTTTGGAAATTCTAGTATTTAAGTAGGCTTCTTTAATAAACCTAAAAATAAAAAAGCGCAGGTCAAGTAGCGCCATTTATAGGCCACGTTTCGTCAATGTGATCAGATCCAGAATAGTCTAATTTTTTTTGCTATCTTCCACTGTAATACATCATTCGCAGTTAATTGCTAATATTGCCATAGCCGAAATTGTCCGGGATATCAGAAATCTATTTCTGTCAAATATCTACTCATCAAGTGAATACATATAAAGACATCGCCACTAATTGCATCTGTGGTGCCTTGGTAATGTTTTTTTCACAATCCTACATCAGGTATCATTCTCTCACAAAATTGGAAGACATTTAATGTAAATATTATTTATTTACTTTAGGACAACTAGAAGCAGAATAAATAATATTATTATTATATAGTATAAAACTTCCAAATAAATTCTCTGCAAGTTTCTGAGCGTTGTGTATCAGATAATAACTGGGCCTTAACGATTGTTGATGGTGATCCATATTTAGTTATTATAATCTTTGTTTTATTACGACGTAATTTTTTTACTTGTATATACAGTTAAAATCTTCTTAGAAAAGGCTGTCTCAGTTGTTACTGTCCAAAATTTGTATTTACATATATATATATATATATATATAGTTTTTAAAATAACGGGTGATATATAGGTACATACAAAGTGAGGAATACAGCTTCATATCTACATCTACCCTCCAAAAATAGTTGAGATGCACATGCGTTGTAATCCTTGAGTACCGACATGGAATGACTCTACCTGTAATTGGGTACCCAAATCCCCCTACAATCACTATTGTGGGGGGTGTGTTCCGTTCCCGCTCGAGCGAATTTTTGATGCTACAATGTAGCCCTACCACTGTACAGACCTGTCTAAATAAAGTGAAATAACTTTGCGCATTTTAAAAATTACGTCATTCAGAAATTATGAAACGTGCGGTCATACTTGATTTATGGATGAAGGTGACAATTCGGATGACTCGAACTTGCCGTTATTGGAACTAAGCCTTGCGTCAATAACATATTACCTGATGAGCTTATGCACTTCCGAGAAACATAAAGCTTATAGAGGAAAAATTACTGTTGGATGGTCTATTGGAATAACCCTAACTTTTTTTTTTTAATTAGTAGAGCCAAACTGCATTTATTTTTCTACCTGCAATATGATTGGTCGGCCACGAAAGGACCACACTCTCACAGGATGCCATTTTGTCAGTATCTTACTGTGAGATGAATTGTGTGGTAGGGGGTATAAGGCAAGTGTTAACGGGTAACGAACGATCCAATACACAGAGAAACGGTAAAATTAGTCCATTCCAATTATTCATTTCTTTTTTCTCTTATTCAAATGCTTTATAACATATGTATATCATGACTATTTCTAGGTAAAGCGCTACAGGGTGGAAATATATGTACCGGAAGGATCGTCGAGGAACACCGAGTGGTGCCTACAGTACAAAGGGTCCCCCGGCAACTTAACGCAATTGGAGGAGGTGTTAGGTGAAGGATTAGGCGCCTCTAAGGAAAATGCACCGTGTTTAATGGCGGTCAATTTCAAAACGGATGCTGTGACGAAGGTACTGTTGTTTTTTTTTACAGCAATTAATCAACGTAATTTGATTCATCACCAGGCCAAAGTGAACGGACACCATCCAGGCAAACGTGTACCATCTTAGGCTTCATCTTCGCCTTCCATCAAGCGAAATTGAAGTCATGCGTAAGCCTAATTTATATTTAAAAAAAAAACCAAATTGATTTAAAAACGATTTGATGGGATTCATTTACAACTTTTTTTAGTTTAACATTTAAGATCATACTGAAAGTTTCTGAGTTGTAGAGACGTTTATCAGTACCGCTGAGAGCGATTTGCAGTTTGTTTCTAGCTGCTGCTCGACCGGGGTAGGACCATGCCCTCACATAATACCAGCTTAAAAAAGCTGCATAATGCTGTTGTTTCATCTAGTGAGTGTAGGGATCCGGAGACCTTTAGTGGTGACTAGGCATTCCATCTCAAACCTCAAGTGTGACAATGTATCTGCATTATGATTAGAATGTAGATGTCATGGGCCGCAGGAACCACTTACCATCTGGTGAACTGTGTGTGTGCTCGTTTTTTACTCTCAATGTAATAAAAAAAACCTTATGTAAACATATCGGTGTTTGGCAAACTATTTTTTTTTACCCGACTGCCAAGGAAGGGTTATGTTATGTGAAATAAGTATTACGTTAATAAAAAAAATTAAGCAAACCTTAATCGATAGGTTTGGTTAATTTTTTTTGGGTATCAAATTAAATGAAATTAAAAGGGAATTTCAAATATGTATATAACGGGTTCCGCTTGCTACTAAACTTAATGCGGGTATTTTATTTTATTTTAATTATTTATTTTATTTGTATTGTGAATGACCACGGCAACTCAATTAGCGGTCAGGAGGCTTTTCTTTTAGTCATCTTTATATTGATGCCTAACAAATTATCAGTAGATATGTACCAACTCACACCACATGATGGAATCATTGTTACGTTTCGATTATTTAAAAAATTTTTTTCCTCTAAAACAATGTTGACGATGTGACGGAGGATTCGAATAGAGACTTTTTTAAGTTGGGCAATTTTATATTCATATAACCATTCGACGTTCCGACCAATTCCTGCAGATACCAATATTTAGCTGAAGCATAGCTCTACCTCATTATGTCACTTTAATAATTTATTTTTTATAAGAAGTTTACTGCAATAGAACATTGTGGCCAAATTAAAAAAAATAACGACAGAGATATAAGAAAAAAACGGACGCCTTAGGTCTTCTTATCTAAACTTGACCATGACGGTTTATACGTAAGGGGGACCGATGCGGAGACCTTATCTCATAATGCGTATAATTATAATTCTATTAAAAATATTCTTTCAAAAATGGTCTTTCAGTATTTTTATATTGTTCAACTTCGTAGAAACCCATTATTGCTCAGGATAGTCTAGATTCTGTTGATGTTGATGCTGTTAGCCTATGCGGCTCTTACAGCTTCATCGGACACAGCGCTCACGGAACTGAAGGGTCCGTGAGCTGGTTAGTAGTTTTCCCTATTTGTGGTTCTCTTACTTACAAAGCGCTAATGAACTGAGCGTGTCGGTCTGCTCTGGTCACGTGCCACCCAATTTGCCTGTTCCCTAGCTATCGAAAGATTCTCCCGAGTGGAGAATGGACGGTGATGAATACTTACCGTCCGAGGTTTTGGTATGCGGACCTAGCCTCTGACGGATGCCACCTGTTGTCTGGTTAATCGGAAGCTGTAGGCGGTGAGAACCGCTTTGACACGCGGCGCTCAGGATAGTGATGTCTAATCATGTTTTATTTATCGAATTAGGTGTGACATTTGAATACAGCATTCACACATAATGCCTGTTTACCATGACACCCATTTACATCCATCTAAATATCCATAAGGCACCTTACCTCACTTGCACAATTATTTTAACTGGTTCACCACATACTCTCAAAATATCCATTTGAAATGGCAACATTTCACACGGAATTTGGACGAGGATAAATCTGGAATCGTGAGTTGTATTTGGCGATAATTTGCTACTGCGTATACGTCATAATGACATGAGCAAACAAATTATCCAAAAAATATTCTGAAGCTACCTTGGAGTTATTTTATTATTTTAACTGGTTCACCACGTCTTATCAGAATATTTGCGTAAAATAGCAACATTTCACACGAAATCTGTACGAGGGAAATCTGGATCGAGTGTTAAGAAATGCGTTTGGGAATAATTTGCTACTGCGTATCTTATGACATCAGCACAAAAGTTATCCAAAAAATATCCTCCAGTCACCTTGGAATTATTTTATTATTTTAACTGATTCACCACATCCTCTCAAAATATCAACGCATAGAACGAATAGCAACGTTTAGAACGGATTCTGTACAAGGGTAAATGTGGAAACGAGAGATAAGAAATGCGTTTGGGGATAATATTCTACTGCGTATCTTATGATATCAGTAAAAAAATTATCCAAAAAATATCCTCTAGGCGGGCACCTTGGAATTATTTTAACTGGTTCACCACATCCTCACAAAATATCTATACGAAAAGCAACATGACGCGAGGCCTCTGTTCCTGGTATCGAGATACTCAAACTCGGCCCTCACAGGTGGGCAACGCAAGTGCGCCTTGAAACTTTCTTGTCTATAGATATGTGTTTATGGTCTTATCTTATATCTTATCATTAGGTGAATCGTGTCACCATTTGTCTCTAGCAGTTCCATAGAAAAAGCTTACTTGTTTGTTTTTTTTTGTTTTCAAGTACAGATGGAACATTATTTTTTCTCAGGGTCGTCTTCTGGGAGTTGCATGCGTAACAGCCGCGGATTATCAATTCTCAATATCTGAGTTCACCGACGACGATTTGCTCACACAGCTCGAAACTATCACAGTGCAAATGGCACCGACGGAATGCCTCGTCGTGCAAGGCGATAATGACGATGTGAGTTTAATTTATATTCCTTATTGGTATTATTTCTTATATTGGTGTCATTGTGATGTAATATCTCGTGTTGAAATTGTTCAGTATTATAGAATTGAAGCCCGATGTGTCCATCAGGCTTTAATTGTAAATTTAATAGTAATACATTACGACCATATCTGGAAATTTTGTTTTGTTTATATTATATACCTTTTACTGTTTAAAGTGATTGCCACTAATAGTGGAAAAGCGGCAGCAGCTCTTACAGGGCTTACCTCAGAGTAACATTTAGTATTTTTATCATCGACTTTCTGCATCTAAATATAGCAAACTTTCATTTAACAGCGGCGTGCAGTTCGCAGTAATAGTCGAGAGCTGATAACAAATTTAGGGAAGATATTTCGAATAATTTGAAATTATAGATATACTATATCCACGAGAGTAAATCTGGAATCGAGGGTTAGGAAGGGCGTTTGGGGATAATTTGCTACTGCGTATCTTACATGACATGTTTGTATCACAACAACAAAAATCTAAAAAATATTTGGACACGTAATTATTTTAACATTAGAAGAAAAAAATTGAAAAATATTCCTATCATATACTGAAGAAGATTATGGCAAATATTTTTTTTAATTTATTTTATTATTTTTGCACATATTTTTAGCATTCGATATTTTTGCTTCAGTTGCTTTTATTCTTTGTTATGTTTATAGTTTTATTTATTTGAATATTTTTGCTTCTTAATTACTTTTAATTATTTAATGTTATTATTCATTTCCGTGCGTATATAGATCGACAGTAAGTTTAAAATATCATTAGGTTTCATAGTAGACGCCAATTTTGTTTGTTTCCTTATTTATACTGCTACGGCTACAATTACATTTCAAAGACACTGACTGTGTCACCTTTGTGACTAAATACGATACCGTCGTTATATCTGTCGAATACGTTTATATATGGAGGTATTGTTTATTTAATGTTGTTGATTATATAACCCGGGCATATATATTTATTTATATATAACAAATAAGGAATATAACTTATATTTATCAAAAATTTGAGTATTGTGGATTACATAGCATCTGCATTGGGTATAAATATGTATTTCACACATGGTTACAATCTAAAAAAAAACCTTGCAGGGAACAGTAAACCAGTAAATGGAATACCGTTTGATAAATTAATGTATTTACTACGTATTTTCTAAGTCACAATACACTGTCAACTCCTAGCAGTATGGTACCATTTTTTTTTATGAAACCAATCGTGACAACTAATAAACAGGTTCATCTGATGGCTTCTGACTGCGGCCGATTTTCACTTAAATCCATACACACTGATGATATAAGATGGCACAGACTTGTTACCGCTGAGGAATTAATGGAATGTTGTTACCAGACAATTGCTCTCCTGTTTCCTACACGACACGAAATCAGTGTTCTACTGCTGTTCGGTCAAGCTCGATCGCGTTTCCGTCCAAAGTATAGAAATATTCAATTGCCAGTTCTACTCAAAGAAAAGACACTCGCACTGTGGGTGTCTTTTCATATTCCCTTGTTTTCCAAACATGTTATTTAAATATGCCAATTTATAATCGGGATGTCGAAAACATCTCACTGAACTGTTTTACATTGTAGAGACACGCTGTAGTTGTGGACCAGTTTAGGATAAAAAGGTCGGTTTGACGGAGGTAAAATCACACTTTTCAGAATAGTAGCGTAAAATAGAAGTTTATTACTACAGTTTCTGTCTGGAGAAATAGAGAAACCGGAGGCTGTATTACTGTCATCAGTAACCTCATTGATACATTCTATCTTAATCCTTACAGTTGACAACGTAATTTAGAATAACTAATAGTTAACCTGTGTGCTCGTTTGCGTCCCCTAATATCATAAAAAACCACAAAGGAAAATATAAGATGATTGTTAATTTTAAAAAGAAAACGCATTCGATATTAATACCATATTAATTTGAAATTCCGAATGTAATTTAGGGGAGAATAATTTCATTTTAACAAAAGTTAAAATATAAATATTAAATTATTAACTCGTTATGAAGAATTATGTATTTATTTTTGAATTTTATTTCGTGCGTTTGTCCTTCCATCAATGAATTTTGATTGTGAATATTTCCATGTAATATTATTAGATTTTAAAGTAGCTTGAAACGAAAAGATCTTCAAAATAGTTTATCAGCATCTCAAGACAGAAAAAAAATTAAAAAAATTGTTTCGTTTGTTTTTTCAAATTTAAATGAGGACGACGGACGTTTTTTAAACGAGGAATGGTTTTACCCTTGAAAGATAATAAAAAATATATTTTAAGCAATGGACGAAAACATTGAGTCAGTAAATAAAAATATTACTTATGGACCCAAAATCACCTAGGTTTTATTTTAAAATTTAATTTAATCTCACAATGTGAAAAATACTTCTTTTTTTTTTAGCAAAAAGGTCTCAAGAACGTGATGGACAGGACCAACGTGACAGTAACAAAGTTAAAAAGGGCAGAGTTCTCCACCGAGGGCTTAACACAAGATCTCAATAGACTACTCAAGTTCAAAGAAAATCAGCAACAAGATTCTAACTCATTCCCTGAGACCAGCAAAGAAGTGGCAATGTGCAGTTTAGCTGCCGCTATTAAATACACGACATTGTTGAACGATAGCAGCAATTTTGGAAGGTACAATGGACAAATCAATATTTCCATAGATATCGATATGAATATAACCTCTCTTAATCGCCACTATATCTCTATATAAACGATGGACGGTGAGGACCGATGTTTTGGGCCCGCAAAAAGCAATCATCAAGTAAAATAAAGGAGTGAGTAGACGTCCCTCCAGTTTTAAATGCGAGACAAACGAATTGAGATGTTAGTAAATGACATAGACGCGATGCTTGATTGCCCATGCATTACGGGAATAATTTACAGGGACCTATACAAGTTCTTTTAATTGGTTCCAGTAATAAAAACTGCAAAAAGTTCTGAATGCTCTTTCTGAATAGTACGCTTAATTACTTGCAATGACTTTAAAATGATAATACTCTCCCGCTCGCACTCCCATAGAACTTGATGGGCTGTTTCATTTTGGGATGTTGAAATAGGAACAGGGCGTTAATGGAAATAATTTTCTCTAGAAATTTTAGTGACTTGTAAATATGTATTCTATCGATAGCATATACTATAAATATATCGATAGCATAACTTGAAATCCTTGCTGTCGACTTTTTAACATTTCTAAATTAACATAAATTATTTATACTGATGATATTCGGAAATGGCTTTCGAAGCTAAAAGGGTCGTAAAGTGATTATCATGATATTCACAAACCCGTGGACGGACGAAGAACGTCCACGACAACAGAGGGAGCCGATATATGATCCGAGGGCCCTCATAAGGAAGAACCTTCTTGCGGCGCCTCAGCTCGGACCGCTATCAGAAAGAAAAACAATCTTAGTAGCTAAACTAGCGAATTGACACGACTTTGTTAACAAAAATAAGTTTTCGGACCACAATTTATTTTGGGCGGCTTTGTGCCGCTCTCTTGTTCCCCCTAACATGTCAGTCCCTAACGGGTCAGGGACCTGGGAAGCGGGTGTTTCTTTATTGATATATACCTAATTTTAATATCACAATATATTTATCACCATTTTTACTTCTAGTTAACCACCAAATATTTGATAGATTCACAATTAGAGAGGACAGTTACAGTTCGTTCTTTTTGCATTTGGTTCTCTATTACACGGAAATATGTGTAGTTTATTTATTTATTTGCACAAGTTAAATAAACACTACAAAAGGTGGATTTGATGCCAAAAGGTATTCTCCATCAGCCTATGGGTTTGAGCAGAGAATATATTCATTTATGTATATGAATATTCAATAGAAAATTAATTAAAATCGCTTATCTTATGAGCTCCAGCGTATCGAATACATTGACCCTAATTATAAATAACTACCTAACTTATCTTACACATTTCTTAGGAGTTAACCCATAAACAAACGCGATAGGATTATCTCTATATAGGCGGTTCTCGAGTATTCATTCGTAATAACATTATTTCCATGTTTTTGTTATGATCGTCGGCTTTGTGTTTATGTTTTAAAATGTCTTACTTCCTGGAATAATATTAGAGTATTTTATATTGGTGAATAATGACAGAGATCGCCTTCTACTGATGATTGACCTAACCTCAAGTTATTCGCGCGCGGATCCCTTGTGCTGGTTACCTATAAATAAAGGTTTCGACTGAGTGGCTCGACTGCCTTTCAACCCGGTGACATCTTGTGATTGAATTATTTTATGAAACGAAAGGTGACAAATGTTACACAGTTGACTGATGATTATTGCCCATGAGCACCTTCACTCATCCTCAACGTTTCTTTTTTTTAAATAGAATATTCGCATTGCTATTAACGTTACTAATTTAACGTTCCGGTTAACCACCATCCAACTAAGATTAAAATGTCTGCGCTAGGAGTTTGTTCTTATGAGATTGAGATGAGAATGGAGTGGAGTAAACTAACGCGTGATGATTAACGTGGCAAGCAACATGTAGTTACACGTGGAACTGCATACAGACGCATATATATATATACACACTGCCGGCCAAAAGTTTAAGACCACCTTAATTAAAGTAGGAAAATAAAGTAAAACACTAATAAATATATTAACCTGTTTAATTATTTAATACAACTTTTGTATATTTGTATACATACGTATTGTAGCTTTGTATTTTCGTTACGTTTGAATATTTTTCGTCATAATGGATACTTTCTAAATTCGTGTAATTATGGAATATGAGTTCCGTCGTGACATTTTTCCAAAATTTGGACAATTTTTAGCGGGAAAAGAATTATATTTCCGAGAGGCAGTACAAAATGCCTTTGAGGAGTTTGTTGCCACCCGTCCAGCCGATTTTTACAAGAAGGGCATCAATAAACTGTCTTAGACACATTATATAGTTATGCGTCAACATTCGGTTTCTCATAATAAGTATTAATATTGTAATATTATATTTATTATAACAATAAAATAAATATCAAAGACCTTATGACATTATAGTTGTGTACGTAGATACGTCGAACTCAAATCACTTGCGTTCTATGGTCACTGCTATCAAATACTTTAAGAGTTAACTTGAGACCTGAGCGGAATGCACGCACCCCTCCCGACCCCCGCCTCCTTACCGCTCTCGCCATGACTCGTCAGTACCGTTAGCAATCTCACAATTAACGTACGTGCGCTTGGTTTCGTTTGATTTTTTTACCTGATTGTATCAGTTTGGTAGTTTTTAGACACAGTCCTGTATGAAATCTTATTTTAAAGTGATAACCTTTTTTTAAAATGAAAAAAAGAATCGTTCTAACATTATTCCCGTAGATTATCTGGAATACAATCTATAAATAACCAGTTACTTTTATATTAACTTTTAAATTTTCTACTTGTATAATTGTTGTGTATAATTAATTATGTTATTATAATTAATTATACACAACACTATTATAAAACCGATACAATTAACCATAAAAAAAAATTTCGACAAAAAGACGATATTTCTTATGAGTCGGCACCTCGCTCTTACGTCATCCGAGCGAAGTCTCAAGTTAACTCTTGCGGGTAGTATATTATTTAAGTGGTGGAGTTACGACGCAGTTATTGTTCAGCTGTAGCAGGAATAGGTTGGCTCGACCGGGGTCGGCCCATACTTTTCGCTACAAAGAGACCTTATCGTACGAGATAATTGAGACATGTTTTAATTATGATATTGTAATATGTTCTCGAGGTTGAAGAGTTACTAACCATCAGATGAACTAAAAATAATAACAAATATTTATATATATATATAATGTTTCTTTCTATTATTGTCGGTGAATAAAACCATGTGTTGCTCTGTAATCAAAGAAACGACATTTAACGTTTATTATTCACAATCTCAATACTTTCTTCAATATTTTTTAACACTTGAACACAATAATAAATTACACTCTTATATCTTTCAAACCTCTCAGACAATGACAGCCCCGCTTTACCAACGTAGTAGATTGCATCCCTTATACCGCCATCTGTCGACCGAGCCCGACTCCACACTTCTTTACCAACGGAGTGAGTCACGGCTAAATTCAAATTAAAGAAATGTTCTATAATAACTATTTCTTTATATATATATATATATACCTATATTATTTCAGATTTCATCTAAACACAATTCAAACTGATAGTTTTCTTCACCTGGACGCGGCGGCAATATCAGCCTTAAACATCCTACCAGAACTTGGAGACACTTCGAATGCACCATCACGCAATTTGTTCGGTTTGCTAGATAGATGTCGCACACAGCATGGAAAACGGTGAGTTCTTCAGTCTTCACACAATCCACCGCTACTAACCGTTAGTACTATTCGGTTACTCTTAGTTTGCACCTCCCTTCGATGACGTCACAACGACGCTCGAACCATAATAAACGCGGTGGCAAGCTGTTAAACACCAGTGGCTTCGCATTCGCAGCGAGACACAAATTTAGCGTAACCGGGTAGTAAGCCCCCTTTGAATATCGGATCACGGTATTAGACACATTATAAAAACCTGGAATTGCCTATTTAAACAAATTAACTTCCTGTTATATTTATTATCGGAAAATTGAATTCGTTCAGCGGAAAAGATGCTTTGGTCGGGGTTAAGAGACAGTAACAAAATTAGATTTAAACTTTATTATGTGGTAGAGCTACACTGCAGTTTGTTTCTAACTGCAGAATGAATGGGTCAGCTCGACCGGGGTAGTAGGGAAAAGCGGCGTGAAATAGCAGCATAACGCTGCTGTGTCTCGACTGGTGGGTGAAGGGATCCGGAGACCTTTATTACTGGTGACGAGGCATTCCATCTCAGTCCTCAAGGGTGACAACGTATTCGCATTATGATTCCTTATCAAGGATGAATGTAGATGTCATGGGCCGCAGGAATCACTTGATGAACTGTGTGCTCGTTTGTAACTCTCAATGTAATAAAAAAAAATCTCTAATAATGCCACTAATGTATGGTCGATATCTTGTAGCTTTAAGTAAACTAAATCAGCAGGCGCAAGATATGTTTTACAATCATGCGTGCAAACACAAATGTACATAATCGTCGCTCCCTTCCCCTAACCGTTATAATGCATGTGCATGATGCATCATCATCGGAGTAAGGTCCTGATGCAATGCCGGTGACATACATATATACACCTAATATCCAAAAACCAATAATTTGTGATGCACGAATTTTATTCTTCCGGTGCGTTCGAAGCCTTGTTACGCGAATATTCATCAGCTATTTGTGACAACCCAAACACCTGTTCGGTTTAGGTCATCGACACTCAACCTGGAATTCGCGACCCCTGTAGCGAGCGCGTTTCATATTAAACGGTGTTCGCAATCCGTTCAATAAACAAGATATTGCATCGCACTGCTGCATTATAATTGGGCCTGTCTTGAAAGTGTAAAACATTTCTTTTTTTTTATAGAATAGAATAGGTGGCAAACTAGCAAGTGCCTCGCCTTATGGTTACCGCCGGCCTTTAAGAAAGGTGAAGGCACTTTTCTTGAAGTTCCCTAAGTCGTATCGATTCGGAAACACCACTGGCGACAGCCGATTCCAATCATTAAAATAATTAATATATTTAGGCCAAGCCTTTTTCGTGCAATAAAATTGTTAAGAAATAATATTTTAAGGTAATCTGTTGTCGTGTAATAGTAAAGAGAATAATTAAATATTTTTATTATTCTCATCCTCAGCTTACTAGCGCAATGGTTACGTCAGCCTATCAGAGATATAAATATGATAAACGAACGACTCGACGTCGTGGAACTATTCGTAAATAAGTCGCAGCTGCGATTACAATTGCACGATGAACATCTGCGACGCATACCCGACCTGCAGACACTGGCTAGACGACTCACTAGGAAGAAGGCTAATCTGCAGGACTGCTATAGGATTTATCAGGTATTTACTTTTATCAGGACTAAACCCAATGACAGTGTAAAAAAAAACAGTGCTGTTCTTTTTATTTTCAATAAAGGTAAGTTTCGAGAGCTTGTAGGAATCGTGAGAGCCAGTTGCTGGTAGTTAGGCCTTCCCAATACCATCAGATTCTCTCTTCTCATACCATAGGGTCTGAACTTAAGTGCATCTAGTCTGTCGTTGAGGACGGATGCAGGTGTTTATATGTAGTTTATCACTTAAAAGTTAACATGAAAAGGATACAATAAAATACATGCAATATGTCTTAAACCAATCCATATATATATATATATATATATATATATATATATATATATATATATATATATATATATATATATATATATATATATGTGTATAAATTAATCAGTCACAACAACAGTGACAGTGACTATGCATCGACTGATAGGAGATGTGTGATCACCTCCTAGAACTAAGGTGGAATGCCATATCACTATTCATAGGGTCAAGCAGGATATAATTATTTATCCTCAATGAAGATTTAAGACTAGTGTTCTGTGGCGGTTTGTTCCTTCCCGGTTAAGCTAAACTATGCTAAGATATTAATCTTCAGCCCTAGTTTCACAAACTTAATTGATTTATAATATCTGTATATTTTAAATGCATATAAAAAAAAATCCAGGCAATAGATAGACTACCATCACTTCTACAATGCCTGACCCAGGCGGAGAATGCTACAGTACATTCCACTCTAGTGGAACCAATATCGGAACTGAATGGAGACCTTGATAAGTTCCAGCAGATGATTGAAACTACAGTGGACATGGAAGCCGTTGATAGAGGTACTATTTTATTTATCTATATTATTTGTATAAAAAGGTTAATGTAGGAATCCTAGAGAGTCCTAGAGGAAAAATCTTAGAGGATCATATGAGATTAGAGAGAACACACCTCGCTGAGAAGGCAGGGTTAGGTGAAACCCGTACCCTGAACTCTTGTGCTGGTGATAGTGCTCCACATCAGTAGACAATGAGCACAGAGTTTTTTTTTGAATACATTGAGAGTTACAAACGAGCACACAGTTCATCTGATGTTAAGTGATTCCTGAGGCTCATGACATCTACATTCATCATTGACAAGGAATCATAATGCATATGCGTTGTCAACCCTGAGGACTGAGATGCCCCGTCACCAGTAATAAAGGTCTCCTCCGCTCACTTACCAGATGAAACACAGCAGCGCTATGGTGCTATTACACGCCGGTATTCTATGAGGGCGTGGTCCTACCACGGTCGAGCTGACCTATTCATTCTGCAGTTAGAAAAACAATACAGTGGAGCTCTACCACTGTTAAAATTTCAATTATGATGTTTTTTTTTTGGTAATAAACTGATTGATGAATATATAATTTACCTTTTTTCATACATTACTCTCAATAGTAAAAACGAACACACAGTTCACTTGATAGTAAGTGATACCTGCTGCCCATGACACCCGCATTTATCCATTATATTGCAGATGTGTTGTCACCCCTGAAGACTAAGATCGAATTCCTCGTCGCTGGAATCCCGGATCACTACGGTACACAGCAGCGTTATACTCCTATTTTGCGCTGGTATTCTGTCGAGCACGGTCGACCCCCTACCCATTCATGGTACAGACAGAAAAAAACTGCAGCGATGCTCTTAACTGAATACAAAATCACTTTCAATGTAACATATACGTGTATTATAGAAAAAAATATCACTTTAATATTGTGACATAGTATACTTTCGGATGTTATCACATATCCTTAAACTGATATGTTGAACTGAACTACTGTTACGAAATTATAATTTATCCTCTCTTTGTCGATGTAGGTAAGGAACATTTGTAATAATAAAATCTACAAAAGTAATATACAATATATATTCAATTATAGGTGAATTCCTAGTGAAGCCTTCGTTTGACGAGCAGCTACAAAGTCTGCGGGAACAGTTGGATCAGTTGCAGTCCAGGGCGGAGAAGGAGTTACGGGCTGCGGCAAGCAATCTGGATCTCGACGCTGGGAAGAGTATTAAACTGGAGAGTAATCCACAGAACGGTTTTTATTTTAGGTACACCAAGTTCTTATTAGATTATCGATTTACAAAATAATTAAATTAATAAATAATTATATATATATATATATATGTGTATATATAAGAGTTCATATATATATATGTACTCTTACTGACACTGTGTTAAGTCCATATACGTCACAATTTTTTTCGAAAGTGTATCGAATTTCTTCGTCAGATTCACTAATTTTGGCGGACAGAAAAACAATAGAAAAATGTTGGGAAACCGTTTTTACTTTTTATTTTTCCGTTTTTAAAAGTCTTCTATTTAATGGTATCAAAACCAGCCAGTCATACAACCAAAGAGATTTTACTTTATATATATATATATATATATATATATATATATATATATATATACACATATATATATGTACCTATATACCCTTGTACTGATACCACGGCTTTACTCGGTGGCCAAGGAGAACATCCTGGGAAATATGTCTATGTCTGCCTATGGAATAAATCAATAAAAATAATTAGAAGATACGAGTATGTCTACCAATCCGTAGACGAGCCGCGCGGTGGATGGACCATGCTCCATACCCTCTTTGCAGAGGAGTCCCGCCAGAGGGGTTTATATAGTATGCAAGTGCAACTTTATAAAAGACCTCACGATTCATCTGATATGCACTCATTGGGATATTAAACAATGAAATTATTTGTAATTGAACAAAACTGCATGCCTATAAATAGCGTTATGACTAACAATGTAAGCCAAGAGATAATAATAAAAAATTTCAGAATAACAATCAAGGAAGAGCAAGCTATTCGTGGCAATAAAAAGTACACAATTATCGACACCGTGAAGGGAGGCGTGCGTTTCAAAACGAATGCATTGGAATCACTCACCGAAGAATACGTACAAGCAAAAGAAACTTATGAAAAAGAACAGGACAAAGTAGTGAGCGAAATAATTAATATTGGAAGTAAGTTGCAATGCTCTATATCTCTTATGAAATGAGGGTGTTGTGTGGGGCCCATACACATCCACTTCCTGAGGACTATACTTTAAATCTAAATCACAAATGCAATGGTCTATCAAATGGTCTTCGGTTACCAAAACGTAAGCGCCTCGAACGTCAAAGAAAAAAATTCTTAATATAGTAAACACCCGTTTTTTTTAAAGAGTGGTCCTTCTTGATCGAACTTGGTCTTGGGCTATAGCTCGTTTTAACTGCAGTGCAATTGTACTGCGAATGTCAAATGATATATATATATATATATATACACATAGGTCATATAGGACATATATAGAGCACTACATGTCAATACAATTTAACAATGGTAGAACTACGTTCCAGTTTGTGTCTGGCTGCAGAATGAATGGGTCAGCTCTACCAAGGTAGGAGCACGCCCTCACAGAATACCAGCGTAATATAGGACCATATTGCTGCTGTGTTTCGTCTAGTGAGTGTAGGCATCCGGAGACCTTTATTACTGGTGAGGGGTGACAACGCATCTGCGTTATGATTCCTTGTCAAGGATGAATGTAGATCTCATGGACCGCAGGAATCACTTACCATCAGGTGAACTGTGCTCGTTTGTTACCCTTAATGTTATAAAAAACGTAGAGCATCAAAAATTTAAAGTGGAAATAGTCCGACCGGCACCGCATAAGGAACCGACAAACTTACAAAGAAATCTTCGAATCAACACAAACGAAAAAAAGAAAGTTACTAAATAAAAAAAAGCAAATACACATAATAAAATCATATTAGAATGTGGCCACACTGCAGACGAAATCTCGGTATAGCGTTAATAAGTCGGCTAGATTTAGAGCAGAATGTTGTTTTATATAATACCTTATTATGTATTTATATATAATGTATATAGTAAAGAGGTTAGATGTAATAACAGAGTATATATATGGGATAGGCCGCCAGAAATCATTTACCATCAGGCGAATTATGTGTAAATAAAGAAATAAGATCTCTTAACAGATTTTCTTTGCAGCCGGCTACTCGGAATGCCTGCTCAACCTGTCCCACATACTGTCCCGTCTCGACGTGTTAGTGTCATTTGCCGTCGCCGCCTCTACTGCGCCATATCCTTACTGCCGACCCGTTATTACAGAGAGCTGGGATGAGTTTGTACTAAAGGATGTGAGACATCCGTGTTTAGAAGTGCAGGAAGGTGTGTCGTACATACCGAATGATGTTGAATTTAAACGGGGTATGTTCAGCTATTTTTATTTAAATAATTTCAGCTAGCTCTATTTCCATCACTCAATGTACTGGAGGACCCTTCAATAGATAGAGCAAAACTATCTATCTGTGCAAGTTTGCAGAAAGCAATTTATATTTATTATTTTATATTTTTATTTAAATTATTTCATCCAGCTCTATTTCCATCAGTCATTATGCTGGACGACCCCCCAATAGATAGCGCAAAACTACCTATCTATGCAAGTTTGCAGAAAGACAATTTATATTTATTATATTTTTATTTAAATTATTTCATCCAGCTCTATTTCCATCACTCAATGTACTGGAGAGACCCTTCAATAGATAGAGCAATACTACCTATCTATGCAAGTTTGCAGAAAGCAATTTATATTTATTATATTTTTATTTAAATTATTTCATCCAGCTCTATTTCCATCAGTCATTATGCTGGACGACCCCCCAATAGATAGCGCAAAACTACCTATCTATGCAAGTTTGCAGAAAGCAATTTATATTTATTATATTATATTTTTATTTAAATTATTTCAGCTAGCTCTATTTCGATCACTCACTATGCTGGACGACCCCACAATAGATAGAGCAACTACCTATCTATGCAAGTTTGCAGAAAGCAATTTATATTTATTATATTATATTTTTATTTAAATTATTTCACCTAGCTCTATTTCCATCACTCAATGTACTGGAGAGACCCTTCAATAGATAGAGCAATACTACCTATCTATTCAAGTTTGCAACATAGTTCGATAGCCGACGCCGATTGCAATTTTGAAGTGCTAATTTACCATGTGCTTGGCGGTGAAAGAACATCGTAAGGAAATCTGCTTGTCTGAGACATGAATGTTGCAAAGACATGTAAAGTCCACCAAAACGCCGTGGAGCTGCATGTCGGACTTTGCTACAACACCCTTTCGAGGATTATTTATTTATATAGTATATATAGAATTTTACGTAAAGTAAAATTTACTCTTACTTTTTATTTCATTTTAATTCTGGTCAGTCTATAAAATGCTTTACAGTAAAATAAATATATAAAGATCAAACAGAAGGTAGTTCCTCGACAGAAGCGTCGAGACTGCCCCAGAAAGATATATATATATTGTGGAAATTATTTATTACATTAGGTGATACAAACGATCAGACAAACTCCCCCTTCTTTCACCTGATGGTAAGTTATGACTACGGCCATTGGCATCTATATCCATCTTAAATAAAGATATAAGAACCACATTGCCATCCTTGACGATTGAGCCTACACTCTCAAAATCAGCAATATTATACTGCTATTTCACATTTCTTTTATTAAAGAATATAAACAAAGCTTTTAACAGCCTCCTGTCAGTCTCTGTCTGGGACAAGTAACCTGTGTGCAGATGATGAGCATAATTTGCGTTGTCATACACATTTCATGTTTCACATTTATACGCTCTTTGACTTACACTAGGTACTATAATTTGGTCAATCCGATTATTTCGAGAATATCTTCTGGGTCACTAGGAATAATCATTCTTGTTGAGTCGTTTCAAATTCTCCAATCGTCATTGAATATGACCCCTAAGCAGCGATTATTTATATCAGACCGTAACGGCATCGTCTTGGGTATCGCACCTAGCGCCTGGCCCAGACGCGATTCCGACAGTAGGACACCAACTTCCGGTCCCACGTGACCATAAGCAAGCGCAGATCAGCACATCACGACATCGTACAGACACTTTATGGCAAGGCGTCGAATGATTGCAACCGTTTAACAGTTTTCTGGCTCATATAAATATAAAACAAAAACATTATTCACATAGAAAGTTGCCACTTATGAAATATACACATTGGTAGCAAATATAATTGAATATATAAAATACTTTTTCTAGGTTCGTGTATAATGCACGTAGTAACCGGTGCGAACATGGGCGGCAAGTCCACATGGATGCGTTCCTGCGGGGCCTCAGCCGTGCTCGCGCACGCGGGCTGCTTCGTGCCCGCGTCATTCGCACGGATACCTCGTCTACGCGCACTAAGCGCGCGCATCGGCGCGTCGGACCGCGAGCAACTAGCTCAGAGCACCTTCATGCTGGAGATGCTGGAAAGCGCCGCCATATTGTGGGTACTGTATATCTCACTGTACCCATTATAACACAGCACAACCTCAAACTGCATCTCACTTTACCCCGATATACATATATATAAATATATGTATATAAATATATGTATATAAATATATGTATATAAATATATGTACCAGCGCATATATTAAATATTGCGAGAAAACTTTACCACGTCAATCAGATCAGATTCAATCATATCTTTGTTTGTTGTATTTTGATCAACCTGATTCATAATTCCAATTTGGCACTCATTAAACACGTAATTTTTGAATTTGATTTGAATTCTTCTTGTTTTTCACGAATACGAAGGGAGGAAAGGCTCTTGAAAATTATATAAAATAACAGTCTAATAAAAAAAATATTTTAAACTCTCTTAATAAGAAAAAAAAACGTGAAAAAAATAAATATATCAAAACTTTTAGTGATTTGTCATTTTTTTTTGTTTTATTACTTAACACAAAATATTGACAATTGCCATGATTTGTTTTAATTACAATGACATTTCTTATTAATGATAATGATGTTTATAAATAAATTAATTTTTCCATGCCATTATAGTATTTATAATTTTAAATAAATTTATAATTTTGTTAATTTTAATTTCTTTCAACTTATCTACCATATTTGTATTGTTTCAATTTCCAGTGCAAGTTGACTTTTATTTAAACGTAATTTTTATTAATGTTAACAATTTCATATATTTTTTTTTAAATCTTGTTAAATATGTTGTGAATTCCCGTTTTTAAGTTTATATTCATTTACACATTTTTAAGCATGTTATGGTTACATATAATTGTAGGAACAGTTACATAGAATCCTTATTCTTGTATAGTGTAAAATATAAATGCTGTATCTTGCTTTGGTAATCCATTTAATAAATAAATAGTAGAATGTTCTAAGTTAACCTTTACACACACCGTATTCTCTTGCAAGTTAAATGTAATGAATATACTATTGTTGTTGTCTCATCACCGTTGTTTCCCATTAAGATTCCTAAGGAGATAAACTATCGTACCATCACGACTTGTTTGGATGTATTTAATTGAACAGCGTAATGATAATTTTTCTTACAGACGGCTACTCCAGATTCTTTGGTGCTAATTGACGAACTGGGCCGAGGCACGTCTACCTATGAAGGATGTGGTATCGCTTGGGCTATTGCAGAGTAAGTAAATAGCAAGGATATGTATAATATAGTTTAAATTGCTAAAAAAGTTTTAGAACTGTCGATTTCTAACTTAAATAATATTATTATGGAGCCTCTTGTATCCCGTTGCGCTGCACCATTGGATCATGTGTGCTAATATTGAACGCACTTTATGATAATTGATACACAAACGTGACAATTATTAAACGTTGCTCTTCCAACGTCTATTAAGATCAAATATTTTCTCATTATTACCAGATACTCGTGCAGAATATATATTCTGCGTACGCGCAAAAACATTCGTCGTGCCCTTCCCAACACTCAGATGCAATGTAAGGGACACGGGACATGCACAATACACAATACACCCAGATCCATAAACCTTCCATTTGTTACGCTACAATATTGATCCTTGTCTAGAAGTTTCACTCGTTGGCCAAATACTCCATAACCACTACGTCGTGTTTGCCTTTTGAGACCTTTTAGCGTTATAATTCCGTAGACCTTCAACACTTTTACGTTACATACGAGGCATTCCATCTCAGTCCTCAAGGGTGACAACGCATCTGCATTATGATTCCTTGTCGAGGATGAATGTAGATGTCATGGGCCACAGGAATCACTTGCCATCAGTGAATTGTGTGCTCTCAATGTAATAAAAAAAATATATCTCAGGACTCATGAGATGAGGATGCAGACATGAGGTATTTTATATGGTTACCAGCTGTAGGGTTCGTTGGATAGAAAATAAGCCATTAAGGTAATAATAATATTATTACCTAAAAGGAATCTTTGTAACACTATTCACTTAAAAAATCCTAAAAAAAAACTTCAGTAATTCACTCCCTAGTCGCTTTTAGTTCGCTCCGATGTGTATCGCTTCGTATATGAATCGATATATATGCGTGCGGTAAATTGCTCTATAAAGTTCTGGTATGTTCCAGTCGAATATGCCAGTCTCACTTTTTGACGCGTAGAATTGTCCCTTGTACACATAACCGGGAACATTCCGGATCGTACTCGAACATGACCATCTATTTCTATCACGCGTTTAGTCATCGTTCTCACAGATATCTGGAATATTCCGGAGACATTTTTGATAAACAACCGTCTCTCTATTTCGGGGATATAGCTCACCACACCTCTTCTGGAATGTTACAGAGGCGTCATCGAATGTACTCTTCTGTCTCTTTTACGCGTATAGGCCATCTTTCTCGCATACCTGGAATATTCCGGAGACATGTTCGATTACAATCGACTTTCTCTTTCGCGTATATAGCAATTCTGCTCACACCTCTTTTGGAATGTTCCAGAGACATTATCGAATATACTCACTCGTCTGGGCTGTCTATCTCACATATCTTCTGGAATGTTCCGGAGACAGATGGTGTATATATAGGCCTGGCAAAATATGTTTCTGAGATTTTTAACCTGCCTCTATAAAATATTATTATGTATATTACTGTATTTATTTATCGTGTTATCTTTTATACGAGCTAATCTCTCGGCGCTCGGTCACCTCTCAACCCGGCGAAACTGTAAAAGCCCTCGGGTTAACAGCAGCCATCAAAACGAAAAAAAAAAGAAAATGACTAAACCGATTTCAGCGTAGTTTTCAATATTATAATCGTCATTTTCTTCGACATGTTACGTGTAATAAAAATTGGTCTATCAATTACATAAGTTGAGCTTTAGAGATATATCGATTTGCAGAATAAAGAATATTCAATCGTTTATTTTATTGATTGCTTGAAACTTATCTATAACTTCATATATAATATAATAATGTCACAACAGGAAATTAGCAACGGAGTCCCAATGCTTCTGTCTATTCGCAACGCACTATCACGAGCTGACCCGCCTGCCCGCTTTGCATCCAGGCCTCATAGTGAACTCTCACGCAGAGGCCTCTGTGGTCAACCAACAACTGGTGCTACTTCACAAAATAGCACCGGGACCTGCCACTCACTCCCTAGGACTCCATGTCGCCAAGTTGGCTGATTTACCAGATTCCATTATAAAGGTATAAATATATAAATTTTTGTTAGAAAATATTTTTTTATTATTATTAATTCTTCGTGGTTGACAAAGTAAAATATGATTGTTTTTTTTTTATAAATTTTTTTATAGCATTAAGAGTAACAAACGAGCACACAGTTCACCTGATGGCAAGTGATTCCTGCGGCCCATGACATCTACATTCAACCTTGACAAGGAATCATAATGTAGATGCCTTGCCACCCCTGAGGACTGAGATGAAATGCCTCGTCACCAGTGATAAAGGTCTCCGGATCCCTGCACTCACCAGACGAAACACAGCAGCGTTAAGCTGCTATTTTACGCTGGTATTCTGTGAGGGCATGGTCCTTACACTGATCGAGCTGACCCATTCATTCTGCAGCTAAAAACAAACTGCAGTATAACTACCACTGATAAAAGCAATTAGCAATGCTATTAACTTTACTAATATTCCGGTTAACCACTCCAACTAAGATGAAAATGCTTTTGCAAGGAGATGGTTCATGACAATAGTCAAAAAGCGGATTCGAACCTACGACCTTAAGTTTCGCAGACAGTACCCTAAACCATTAGGCTATTGACGCTTCAAATGCTATATATGTATATACTATAAGAGGTGTTATAATATTTTTTTTGATAATATTCAGTACGCTGAGGAGAAACAAGCCCAACTCGAAACCAACCTATTTGAAATCGAATCATCTGTGAAATCTCAAGAAACTTCAGAAGGGCAAGAGATTATTGTTGATTTCTTACGCAAGTGCAAGCGGATTCAGGAGATGCACGAGTCGGACGAAGAAATGATTAGAGAAATAAATAAACTGAAACAAGAATTGCTACAGCATGACAGCAAATATGTGCAATCGCTCATTTCACACTAAAATATTTCAATTGGAATTAAACTCTTTAATTGTATTGTGCTTTCATCTTTTACGGTCCGTAAACAAACCATTGAAATTTGGATGTTTTTAAGTCATCAATTTTTTAGAAGAAAAAAAACAAGGTAAAAAAGTTTAGTAAAATTGTGTTTTAATTCTAAATATAATGAATTAATTTCAGAATTATTTTTACATAATATACATATATATATGTATATTATGTAAAACTCTGTAATCAAAGAAACGACATTTAACGTTTATTATTCACAATCTCAATCTTTTCTTCAATATTTTTAACACTTGAACACAATAATAAATTACACTCTTATATCTTTCAAACCTCTCAGACAATGACAGCCCCGCTTTACCAACGTAGTACATTGCATCCCTTATACCGCCATCTGTCGACCGAGCCCGACTCCACACTTCTTTACCAACGGAGTGAGTCACGGCTAAATTCAAATTAAAGAAATGTTCTATAATAACTATTTCTTTATATATATATATATTACATTAAGAGTCATAAACGAGCATACAGTTTACCTGATGTTAAGTGATTCCTGCGGCCCATGACATCTACATTCATCCTTGACAAGGAATCATAATGCAGATGCGTTGTCCCGCCGCCGGTATTCTGTGAGGGCGTGGTCCTACCCCGGTCGAGCTGACCCATTCATTCTGCAGTTAGAAACAAACTGCAGTGTAGCTCTACCACTGTTAAATCATTAACATAAGATAGTTTGTTGTGAATGACCCACTTTTCCGATATGAATAGTTTTGTTAGGGGGCACTATACTTCCGTCTTTATGAGATCATTGATGGCACTTCTTGGGTCATCCATCTGTTACTACAGTTCAATGGTTTGCGACCATCGCCTACGTACAAGGCAAGGGCAAGACATCGAATACGTTTCTCATCTCTAGATGATTCGACACTAGGCCGAAGCCCATACGTATCAGCGGCAGTGCATCAGCATAACATCTTTCTAGCTGAAGCATTATTCTGTGGACTCGACTTGAGTAGGGCCACGCCTTCACAATATAGCAGAGAAACGTTGCTGTATTTCATTTAGTGAATGTAGAAATCGAAAGATTCAGTAACTGGTAGAGGCATTGCATCTCAATTTCCAGGGGTGACCACTCGTGTGAGATTCGTTCAGAATTGATGAACAGGTGCTTATGGGCCGCAGCCATCACTTACCATCGGGTGAGCTGTGTGCTCCTTAGTCGCTCGTGAAGAGATTTCTGTTCCACGCAAACGCTCTACTATGAGCCTGTGCCACTATTTTTTTTAAGTTAAACTCATTATTCTTTGATCATCCTCTGATATTTTTAGTATTCTTTTGTGTTAAAGCAATGAATACTCTCTAATTTTTTTTTTACTGAAAACGCATTTGGCTGTAAACCTAGTTTAGGTCTGTCGCTAAAACAGTCGTTGTAGTGTTGGAAACTGTCATAGATACCGACTAATTGTACAAGTAGTAGAGATAAATTTAATTACAAGCACTATAATAATCGGCGTCCATGCTTTTTTTGGGTATGAATTTAATAAATATTGTCATGATGTCCACCTAGTCAATTACAATACTGGTCCGAACAAATATTATGTCGTGTATTACAAAATCAACCATGGCCTTGTTACTATCAAAAAGCCGGACATGTATTTAACAAGTATATCGTCCGGTTCGGTAGATGACGTTCACATTACGATGGAATATTAACGAGGCCTACAGAAAACCTAAAAAATTATTAGAAAAATTTAAAAAATTAAATAAATTAATTAAAAAAATTTTAAATATTGGTTATGGCACAGAATTGAAGTAAAACGCTATTATACATTAAATATAGATCACAAATGATTTATTCGATCTTAAACCCTTTAAAAACATAAAAAATGTAATACTTTATTAGCTTATGATACTTTGAATGCAGTTCCTGGGTCTGGGCTAGCATGCCAACAGCACATTGGGTGTTGCTGGCACTGCCTTCAAATTAGGATTACTAAAAAAATGATTAATTTATTTACATCACGGAGCACATCCACAGTTAATTTATTCGGGGCTACTAAACGTGTGCGCTTTACTTTGACACGGCGAAAGCGTTCGACAGTCTGGCACAACGACTTCATATACATATTGTATGAGCTCAATGTACCAGATCGACTCTTACTAATCATACGAGACTTCCTCCGAAATCTAACCTTTCGATATCGCGTCGAGGGTACACGTTCCGTGGTTCACCCCATTCGAACCGCAGTTACCACAAGGCTCCGCCCTAGGTCCCATTCTCTACACACTGTAGAGTATGTAGAGAATACCGCACCGCGCACTCGCAGTATAGAGCTAGCCCTTTTCGCCCACAACACCGGCCTCTACGTGTCTGAATTCAACACAGATGCTATATTATGTAAACGCCTCCAATCCGCAGCCAACGCCTTAGGGAAATGATTTTGGAAATGGAGGATCGAGGTTAACCCCACAAAAAGTGCAGCCATGTACTTCTCTCAGCGCAACAAAACACCGCATCATCATTTCCGCATGGGCCGTAAGGACAGTGAAATACTTAGGTGTCATACTTGACTAGACTCGCCTTCGTTCCGCATATCAACCGCGTACGGAATCGAGCAGCGTATACCCTAGGTCGTTTGCACCCTTTACTTAATAAAAATAGCAAAATGTTCCTACGTAATAAAATGAAACTACAAAGCGTTCATCTGGCCCATAATGACATTTGCAAGCCCCGATTTTGCGAACTTCAGGTAATTCATTTCATGCGCTAGGCCACCACGTCGGGTAAATCCACACATACATCTTGAACTACCGACCATATCGCAATACCTGAAGCAGATAGCTATATAGCTCCGCGCCGATATTTCGCCTTGGTCGTCACACGCACACAAACCTCAAGTCAGTCGATCTCGCGCAACAGGGTCCAAGCCGTGGCTCCATCTCGGGAGCCCTTGTGCTGGTTACCCACTAATGGAGGTCTCTGCTAAGCGCTCGGTCACCCGGGGAAACTATAAAAGCCATCGGGCTAACATCAGAAAAACACAACAAAAGAACTACATCTTTACGTAATGATTACTTGTAATGTGATGCATTTGTTATGCAGTGATCCAATTCCATAATGTTTATATACAAGTGAAACAAAGATTAATTTAACATTTTCATCTTTATTTAAAACATCAACAGGATCAAATAATAATTACCTATTATGAAAACAAATTGAATGTGACTTTTAATAAATTCTCTTAATCATTAATTTGCACAGCTATAATTAATTGTATGTCTAAAAATTATAATCAATTAGCCCAATTATCTACAACCCTTCCATTAGCAAATGTAACAACTATATAACAGCGCAGATTTTATCTATTTTTACTTGAAATGTTGTTAAATTTAGTTAAAGGAAAGGTATTGCATAATGGACTTAATATTAAATATTACTAGTTGCTTGGAAACATTGTATGATATGACGTGTATCATGATTTAATAGATTAGAAATGAAAATTCTCAGTGCTTAGTAATGCTGATGTGTATTATCCCCTTTGTTATCACATATTTGTTATATATTTTAAATTAAATGCAAAATCAACCATACCATTTCACATCAAGTCTGCATAATTAATGGACATTGTAACTTTGGTTTTATATTATGAATATTTTAAAAGACAAGGAGTTTTGGACTTCTCTAAAAACACTAGCAGTTTATTTAGTTCAAAATAGTGGAATCTACCAAATTTATTACTCTGCTTATCATAATGCCTACCTATCTATTATCCTTGTGGGCCTTACACATTAGCCGGCCTTTATTGTCAAAATAAAATATTTACAGGAACAACTAAAATTGTCATCATATGTAATTGTAATTTGGAATAGTTGCTACCACTTGATATATTTGTTTTGTTTGAATACTTTAGATTTTTAACCATACTAATTAAGATATCTTCTTTATAATTTACAATATGTGACAAATGTTTACATTTCATTTTATTGCAAGAAACAAAATACTTAAGGTTACATTTATTTTATAGAAATATATTTAAATAAAAAAATGGAAAAAATACTTATGAAACTTAACACACAGTGTATATATGAATTTGAAATTGAAAAGATAAGAAAATAACTTCAAATTTAATTAGGATTGCCAATCAAATTCAAACTAGAGTTATGAAAATAAAAATAAGAAGTCTAATTTGATTTGGTTGACATTGCATGCCACATATTGCATATTCACCGATACAGGTAGGACATTATGGACAATTTGGACAAATGCTCCGGTTAACAATGATGTTTTGCCATTTTCATTTGAGCAATACAGTCATATTCCAATCATATACGACTTCTAAATACATCATGTAGTGCAAACGGTTAACAAACAGTATTAATAGAAATATGTAACCAATGCTTCAATTGTATAGGAAATATTTGCAAACTCATTAATACAATACCAGTATTTGTACAATATATGGGCATGAAAATATTTATATTATATATATATTATTTCTTGTATATGTGTGTAATACACGGTCAGTCTATTCAATTTATAGTGGATATATATAATTATATTTTCAATATGTCAAGTTATTTCTTGCAATAAAATGTCTTCTAAATGTACACCGTCATTTCTGTCGGTGGGACAAAATGATAAGCTAATTATTTACAATACATTATTTACATTTGTCATTATATTTTTAAACAATAAATAATTTAAAATCATATCAACATCTACAATGAACTCCTGATCGTCAAACTCGCGGCCAACTGGAGTTTAGGAGTTGACTCACTGCGTTTTAATATATTATTACATATGTTAAAATCACAGAATTAGCGGTTAATTGCTGGGCGTGGTTTCAGCACGCTGCAGGGCCGCCCGATGAATTGACTAGCATCGAGGCCGCGGTCGGACTCCCCTCACGAGAAGTATAAACGTACAGCGTTCGTGAACGTCCTCCGGCACATCGGGCACTTGTCCGTAGACAGCGCGCACTTCGCGCAGGCGACCACGTGACCGCACGGAACGAAACACACGTTACGTTCCTCGACATAACATATCTTGCACAGTTTCGAATCCTCCACCACTTTTTCCTCCTCGGATTTATTTGTAGAAATGTCAGCGGTTGGCGCAGGCGCCGCCTTCTCGTCTTTGGGCGCCGTGATCGCACAGGCCTCGGACATGACTTTCTGAACGTAATCGCGGCCCTTCACCAGTTGGACATATGCGCAGCGGTCGAACCAGCGCGCGTGCTGTTCCCATGGAACGTCATCATTCTCCCAGTCTTTTAAGCCTCCATCGCAATAGAAGCATTTGGTTTTATCGCCTTGTCCAGTGTAAAAGAAACCGGCTTCGGCTAGCCCCTCCGGTTTCTGTCGCATGGACCGTGGCCAGTCTCTGAACGTGCGTAATCGGGCTGCTTCGGAGGCGTAGCGGGGATGAACGGGTCCAGGCATACGCACGGGGGTCGCGTTGGGCGGGGCTCTAACTCCACACTCATCGCGCCCAGCAGTGGTCGGGGATTCAAGAGGAACATTTCCAGCTGCCGCATGACGCCTCAGGAAGGGACATTGGGGCGCCCAACGCTGGTGGTCTTTCGCTGGGTCGTCACCTTCAACCCACCGCATAATTTCAACTTTGCAGAAAGCGCAACGGACCTCGTCGCCACGCCCGAGATAGTAGAAACCGTTCCTCGCGAGTTGGTCAGGCGGCAAGAAGTCCAAAGGCCACTTATCGAACGTCTTAAGTCGCTCTTCTTCGCGCCGCATGTCAGGGGCTTCGGAATAGAAGCCGAAGGTGTCGTGGTTATCGGTTTTGTCGGAGGAGCCTGTCGGCGAGGTAGCAGTGGGCGACGACGAGGTCGATCCATTGTTTACTTCGCAACCAGGACTAGAGAGTACTAAAGGGTCTACCAGAGGCCGTAACTTGGCCTCTCGCGGTGCACTTCTGAACAGTTGTGTCACCATTTGAGTGGTGAGAGGTGACGCTGAATTGTTGGCTGCCACTGAAAAGAAGAGAAGGCAATCGTTACTCCAGTGAATCTCGATCATTAAATCTATTGACATTTGGCCGGTTAAACCTATTATCTTAATTCACAACTATTCCAACACAATCAGGATTCCCTCAAAATTTTGCTATAACTAAGAGTTACAGTGGTAGATCCACGCTGCCTACAGGCACACGCACATTCTAGAATCATGGCGCGGCGTGCCCAAAGCAAGACCACGCCCTCACAGAACATCAGCAGAATGCTAATATGCTTCGTACGGTGTGTAAAGAACTGAAGACTGTGTCAGTAACGATGTATTTTACTTTAGTCGTTGTTGACAATGTACATTCATCTAGATTATTTGCGGAGGATGAATTTAGGGTTTTATGTGCGCGGTGATCATTTACAATTATGTAAACTGGCTTCGTTACATAAAAAGAAATTGGTTTCAGTTAAGAAATTTGATTTAAAATAGTATCAGTACTGTTCATATGAGGCATCAGTCGAATCTGTTGCAATAATATATTTAGAAAATATTTTGTTATATGCGTACGTGCATAGGGACTCTACGATCTACAATTAATAACGTTAATGGTTGGCTGGTGGATTATATTTACTAAGAAACAATCTCGTAATCTTTCCGACAGTGTTTATTGTAGTGATGAAAAAATTATATAATATAAAAGCTTAAAAAGCGATACGATGTTAGAAATGGATATTAGTTTCTAATCTTTTGATTAAAACCATATTTTATCAGGTTTTTGTATGTAACACGAATAAAAGTTTTTAATAAATATTACGTTTTAAAGTCAAATCTTAGCTCAACCAAATGACTTTGTTGTCTTTTTATGCAGTTTATTGCTATTGTTTATGCTCCATTCCGTCGTATTTGAGAACGACTTTAGGCTTTCAGTTTATACGGCTTATTCGAGCAGCGAATGTACGGCTCTGAATGCTGGGCAATGAAGGTCTAGGATGAAAAGCGCCTCCATTCGGCTGATATAAGAATGTTGAAATGTATGTATCGAGTTAATAGAAAGGAAAAGATGAAAATACATAAGATGAGGTTTGAAAAGTACAGTTGACTTTTGACGGGTTGTGAAGTCAGTCACAGGCTGACAAAGTTTGGATATGTAATTATTAGGGAGCGATGAAACTGAATGGTAGAGTAGATGTGTGTATAAAAACATAAATATATAAGGAACAACAAAGAAGAGGGATTGTGTTAAGAATTATACAAGAGCAGTAGATGTGCGATTGACGGAACGACTTGAATGGAAGGCCGTAAGGAACTGTCCCGACCCTAGTTACAAGTGGGACCCGCGACTGGCATAAATATTTAAACGAATTAAGACAGACGGCACAGTGGCCACTGTTAATCACTTATTCAATAATTATAATTATCTAGTAAGTAAATTTACTTCACCTTGTGGAAGCTTTAAGCTAGGTTTTAATACGGATTTGGATTAAATTACCAATTAATATTTATAAAAATTATAAAGATATGATTTTTTTATACACTGTGGGTTAATTAGGGTTTATAATAAGTGTTGTGTATATACGATGATCAACAGAATTACATAACTGTTTACTGAATTCGTCTTGTTTGGCCATCCAGGCTTGTAGAAACGACTCAGGCGTTTATGATGACCGGTTAGATCGAGTGTTAGAACAGGAGAAAGACGGGGGATGAACAAGTGTGCTCAAAACAGTTTCACATAACAACGAGTTCGCGACCATGGTCGGGCCGACTGCGTCATCGACATTCCATTCCCGCAGCCTCCCGTCCCTCGCCCTACGTCCCTCTCTGCGTGCATTCAGTGCGCATGCACCCAACAGGCACAATCAATTTTTTTATCCACACTAAGCCTATACTACCCTAGTAACATGTACACAAAAATATCCAATTATACGTTGAAACGCTTCTGAAAATCAACAGGGATTAGACAATCTTGTCGTTATCCAACAATAACATTTTGAAATAATGACCATATTGGTCTTTTTTAATATTATTTTGGTCTCAAATTTATCGTTATCTGTTCTTCTAAATGACCATTACTGGCTGGAATAACAGACACCAAAGAACACATGTTCAAAATACAAACAGCAATGGCCGCAATAGACACGATCGATATTTACCATTTCTACGGTTGCAATCTACTAGTATTGGCATATTGAGGTCGGTACACACTGACGAAACTCACGTAACACTAAGATACATTGCCACGTTACTTAGCACTGAGGAAATGGATATACTTCCGATAAAATATCTACAATTAGACAACAGCGTTCGTTTGGATTGGAGCATAGCTGACTACTATGCCACGTATAGCACTTTACGTATTGCGATGACAACCCCAGGGCGCATGCGTGAATATTGGAGGGTTCGAAATCGCCTTCGTGGGGTGCACATCACAGCTGTGAGGGGCCGCGTGGTGGGGTCGGCTAGCGGTTGTTTTCATGGCCAAAACAAGGACAAACTTCGGGAGTGGGCAGCGTCGCAAATCAGAACAGGCTGTTAAGGTAAAGCGTGTGTGGAATCACGAACAACTCTAGCGTTATTTTGTGAACTATATTGCCACAATATCTATGCAACATCACGTGCGGTTGACAGATGTTAAATAAAATATGATGAACACGGTATGCGATGCGCTTATAGCCACAAACCTATTCATGTACAGGGTACGATAAACATGCTAGGAGTGCAAAGGAACGATGCGGGAGAGATGTAGTTCTCAATCAGGCGGGCGTCTGGGGCGACGTTGCCGTTCCGCTCGCCGGCGACCGGATTTCATTCATATTTGAGACGCGACGTTGCCGCTTTCAGCGGAAACCGCGACCACACAGCGTAAAAAAGGGCCTTTGGAATGTGGCAGTACTGCTGGGCGGGTCTAAGCAGTACCGAATAAAAAAGTGACGGAATGGAATGCGGACGGTACTAAGTACCGTGCGTGGTCTAACAATGTTAGCTGTCAAAACTTTATTGTATGTATAGGTTTAAAATAATGCATAATTTACAACTAACTGAAATTCACTACGAACATATATCTAGTCGGAATAATTAATAGTTTTGATGAAAATCGGGAATTACCTATATTGAAAATTTTAGTGTTACGATTATCGTCGTTATTTTTCAGATTGAAATTGTGAAGCGGCGTGCAATAAGATCAAGACAAAAGCGATTGCATCCAAGGTCCACGGCGTTCGCCGCAAAGAGCAAATGAAATTCAGCATTGTGGCTCAAGAGAGCGGCGAGAGGCGGTGCCGAGCGTGGGGAAGGGGACGGGGCCGTGTTCTCATGCCTATGGGTGGTCGCCGCTCGGCTTTCGAATTCCTATGTCTCGCTTGCATCGCCTACGCAACGTGTACTCTACTTCTATATAGCTTCGGACAATTTCATCTAATATCTAGGGTTGTCCGATGCCTTGGTACTTTATTGGTTCATTAAATATTTCGATAATATGAATTTACATGTCGATTTGCTAGATTGAACGTATAATATAATATCAAATACGAATACGTATAATATCAAAAATACCAAAATATTTTGATGCAAACGCGTGCGGAGAATAACAAAATTATTGACTAATTGGTAGGATTAGATTCCTTAAAGAATAAATTAACCTATATTTGAAGGAATCTAATATCCATACTCCTTTTAATAGTAAAGAGTTTCTCAATGGAAAGACTTGAATGACGTATGTGCGTTGTCTATACAAACATCAACTTCCTTCTTCATAAATGCTTTGAAAAAACAAATACGGGCATAGCCGTGTCGCCCGGAAACGATATCGGAGGAAATGAACATCCGCCAGATGGGGTACCATATTTTATAGGCACCGAAATGTCGGCCATTGTGAATGATCTAAAAGAAGTCAACAGTTTAATTTATGTGATCTATTTAAAATGAAATGACTAATATATAAATAAAAAGAATTAACTTTAAACATGATATGATGAAGAAATTTTAAAAAATCGTCTAAGCGTTATAAAGCAGCAAGTGAAAAGCTACATAGATTAATGGAGGGATAAAAACTAAATGTCTTGATTGGTATAATCTCGCAAATGGGAAGGGACCGCTAATATATCATGCCGCTAGCGCCGACAACGTCGTTCTTAATAGTACTCCAACGATAGCCGGGGCATAACTGCATTCCACTGCGCAAGTTTTCCCATACTCTGTACCTATGTAAAACAAATAAGTAACAGATAAATATGCTAATGACAATGGAATCTATGCGAAATTAAACAAAAAAAAATGTTAAAAAAAAGTGAATTTCCGCATAAATTCGATTTTTATACCATTTGTTTTTTGTATGCAGAAAAAGAATTATTGATAAAATATATAAGAATATATGAAACTTCTCCACAAAAATATATTAATATAGTAAGATTAAACAACTTATTTAAAAAAAAAACTTTTAATCCAAATAATTAATAATATCATCATCTTAATAAAGTAGAATACAAATAAATAAAACAAAAAAAATATCCAAAAATAGTCAATGAGGAAAACAAAAGATTGAACTGCCATTACTATGTAAAGCAATTTACGAACTTTGTTCAGACTGATTAGTTTAACATACATATAAGAGATGGCGCTAGGAGTCTCATAGCACCAGTATTCTAAATGAGGAAAATATTTTTAAGTATTAACAACAAAGACAAGCCAGTTATTTCTAAAGCTAATAACAAAATTATGTTATTAATTAATCAATATTGATTGACTGATTTATATACTATATGGCAGGTATGTACCATACATAATCATTGTTTAATAAAAATACCATAGTTAACACACAACCTTAAACATGCTACATTCATGAGGTCATGGCACTAATTCAAGAGGCACCATTGGGTAGAACATAATACAAGGCCAGTATCTGGCATTACCATTAAATACCTTAAGTCTTTCCTTATATACTATGAATGTTCATAATGTAAATACATGTATATGTGGAGACCGCTTGGATATCATATCTTAAGTAATTAAAAGATATAGGACTATCAGCTCTTTGTATTTTCCTAGAAACTACTTATACTGACAACTCATTGTGATATTTTTATCATGATGATATAAAATTCTTAGAAGTTCATCAAAACCGATAATTATGACTCCCTTAGGAATCTAATATTCTACAGTAATTTAAAATTGATATTAGTTCTGATGTATGTGGTTGTGTGTGGGAGTGAAAGAGAGGGTTCAATTAAAAAAATCATGCATATTATTCAAAAATAAAACATTACTGCTCTTAAACACAGGATAATACAGAGAATAATTTTCCTCATTCTACCTACTAACACACCAATATTTTTATGGTGGTTTATCCCAGTTATTTACCTTATTAACATATTAAAATAAAACTATAGTTCAACTCTACATATCTACATTAAATCAATTTAAAGTCATATGACATACTTGAAATTTAGGAATTAAACAGTACACCAAAAATTCTTCTTTTCTTTAAATTTCACTTATTTTTTCCTTCAGATATTATATTACATATTGCAAAAAATTTAAAAGTTGCCGACAAATCGATTTAATACGATATAACATTTCGTGAATAAATAACAATAAACCACGTCTTTTTATGTCGACGTCAATAAATTTTAACTCGATAAAAATGACGTCGGCTGCGTTCCAATTCAGTAACATATGCTTTAAAAACAAGATATGTAAGAAAAAACAATACCTCTGATTGAGTCCATTTGCAATCCTGGTTATGGTACACAAAATTGGAATTATAACCACATAAATTGCTTAAATTCAACAGTTATTGTACTCACTTTCACTGGTATTATATAAACCGATAATCAACAAACATCACAACTCTTCTCCCATGAGCGCGAAACTCGCAACTGTCGAAGAAAACGAGACGGTGGCGCTTGGAACTCACCGATAAGACATGCGTCATTCGCTGACGTTCAGAAACTGTCCGTGTTCGCGCCTTCTATTCGCTGCACAGCCGATCGGTGCGAGCGTGTTAGCTAACTGGTTGGCCGATCCGAACCGAGAGCGCGATACAGATAAAAAAGTTACAATTTGTTTAAAATTGCTAAATGTAACTATTATAGTTAGTTTAATGATATATTTACTTTTACTGAATAATTTACCTAAAATTGTAAACATTATTAAATCGAAATAAAGTTTGTATTTTATAACTATATGTTTGGTATTAGTACTATAAGTATTTAGTGTATTTAGACGTTTATGTAAGCACGAACAGAACCGCAAGCTGATGTTAGTAAAATAGCGTATTTCCGTTGATTTTTGGTTATTCTCTAAAACGTCGCAATTTATTCAAAATGTGGCACAGTGCTTACAGGTATCAGCTGAGAGGATTTGATCTAACAGCTATATGTTACGTGCTAGTATTTATTTCAGGGATTATTATTAAACATTCTGTTAGTGATTGATTATAGAGCAATAAAACACTTAATACCAAAAAAAAATACAATTGAGAAGGAACAGAATTAAATACATTAATATATTTTACGGATATCCATATAACTATATGAGGTTATAATTATATAATTATTTATTAATATTGTTCAAATTATTACTTAGTGTTATATGGCACGAATAGGTTAGTTAGAAATTGTACCTTTAGACGGTCCAGCAACAGCGGGCTCATTGCTTGATTCTTCTTCTGATGTTGATTGTTCGTCCATGGCATATATTGGTCAAAAAAATATTCGTATCAAAATATGTGCATCTTGAATTTAATTTACCTGAAAACCAAAAAAATACATTTCAATTTGCACAAGCTATAAAAAGTTACATATAAAAGATTTTTGTGTAAACAATTTGACATAAATATGACGTCTAAATTTAGCTATAATCTACGAGTAGGGACATTGCAATCAATTCAACAGGTAAATTACCGGAACAGTCGAGTGTCGCGCACAAACACAATCATACGGACACTGCCGATGCACCGCGAACACTCCGATTATCCTACGATGTTGTGTGATGTGATAAATCATTACGTAAAATATAACAAGCAGTCATTAAGCGTATTATTCATGCATTTAAAATAAATATAATAAAATATGGCGTATAAATTGGAATATTTTTAAAATATTGTTTTCCTGTCTCAAGGTCATATTATATCACTACCTTATTATTTATGCTTCCTATAAAAATTTGTGTAATATGACGTCAATGATTAATCGGGTTGATATGTCATAACTTTATAGCATAACTTTATTACATAATTACGATTTTTGGTCTTCAAAAAGACAACATGATATCGACTTGTTATTTACACATCCATTTCCAATAACCAATAGTCCGCTGTTAAATATATGGTAAGTTTATCCTCTAACGTTCTACGTGTAAATGGGAAGAGGCGTAATGAAAACAAGAAGTTACTACAGTGTACTTGACACTGTTTGAAATAAACTTTAATCATTTTGAAGGCGATTTGGGGATCACTTCGCTCATTCTTACTTGTCTAGATATTTTCGATAGAGCATATTATTTTTGACTAATGGCGTATTAATCAAAAAACTAAAAAATATTGAAATGTCTATTTTCAACAGTGTACAAACTAATCTCGCTCGTCGTGGTCGTTACTTAATACACTTGATGCCACTGCGTTTGCCTGAACTTAGAATCTTATTTCCCGATCACCTACGAGTTGTGACCATTGCCAATTATGTTTGCTGATCCATAAAATATGTCGGTAGCCTTTGTCTTATTGTGGAGTATGGATCTGATTATACATGTAAACTATCTAAAGTCATTTATGTTACCATTGACCTTTATATGAAACCGCTACATTTGTTATTTATTAAAAAATAAAAGTAATATATTTTTTTACTTTAACAGTTCAAATCTGAACAATGGGAACGCACCTTTAACGTTTTAACTCGCTGTGCGTACGAATATCGTCAAAATAATTGAGAACATCTGTTAATCTAATGTGTGTTGGTTTGACGAATATAAAAAACGTTGCGTACGAAGTTTGGCGAGGCAGGTGGGGACACAGCTTGCTCGTGCGCGGGTGTTGTCGTGCAGCTGCCCTTCCACGTGCTCTACAGCTGTCGTCTTCATCCCCCAAGGCTCGCGCGGTAAAATGAGCCCGACTTTCACAAAGCTTAATCTTCCACATTAATGCAGTCTTTTGTCTAAAATGTATTTCGTCGAAATACTTTACAATTATAATTAAATTCTTTGTTATTATTTTCCTATAATAGCAGTTACTAATAATGCTCTTGATATATCTTTTCTATAACTCAAAATCTTTAAAAAATATTATTTTATGAAATAGACACGTTCGAATGAAATCAAAAGATGGTCTCGTTTGAAACTAACGTTTTAGTTATGATGGTGATCTAGATTTCATATGAATAGGTCAGCTAGATGATGAGAGCACCACGCCCCCAGTAATACCATTGTAAAATATTAGTTTAATCATGCTCTTGCTATGTATTGTGTTTCATCTGGTGTAAGAAGGAAACCTTACCTTAGAAGTCCTCATTATTGGTGACATGACATTCTATCTTAGATCTTTGCGTCTAGTTGCCAAGATTAAAGCCATCTGCATTGTCACTCCTAATTTCGCTAAAAAAACATGAGTCTTGGTCACACAATCAAGGATTTATAACAGAAATATCTTTTTTGATAAAGTCTGTAAATATTCAAAGATTCTACGAAATTTATTGATAACATTGGATCGAAGGCGATGATAACATTGTTATGCGAAGTCCTATTATTTTTCTATGTAGATATCAGCCATAGACTATAGACATTGGTCATAGAGTCGACCATTCATTATTTATTTACCGATATAGACATTCTTATCCATCATCAGGTCAACACCCAATGCCTGGTGCTTCTATACCAGGCATTGGGTTTCCGGTTTCTCTACTATTTCATGATGATGATGATTTCTGAATGATTATATCTAACATTTTATACCTGTCATCCTATGCGAACTTAAACCTTTAAAACGATATTGTTATGAAATATTCACGCCGCACCAAAAATCTAGCTGTTACACGAATCAATCGAGACGGGACCACAATTTCAATGAATATCAGTGTGAAATGATAAAGATTAGCGATTCAGTGTTTCGTGTGATGCGTGATAGAAACCGCATACCTAAATACCTACCCATACCTAACTTATTCGTGACGAGACATTCCATCTCTCTCTCTAAAAGTACGTTAAAATTTTTTACTCCGCTTACTGGTTTCAAAGCTTAGGGAGCCATCAGGCTCGGTTTTAATTTCATGGTATGCAAGCAGATTTTCTAATTGCAATTGCTGATATAGTAACAATTTGAGGCTTAAGAAAAACGTCGTCTACATATCTATTTAATAAATGAACAAAAATATTTCGAAAAGGTTGTAGCCAACAATTGTATGAACCTCCCCTCTAAAAAATTATCCATGCCCAGCAATGGGATTTATATAAAATGGAGGAGCTATTATATAATAAAATAATTCTTACGATATTTTCCATCAATGTATTAATACCTTAATAATCAATGACTAAATAATTATCGCGTGGGCCGACACCCACACTCTGTGATATCTATAATGTTCCTTTATGTTGATGGTCTGTGACTCCATCCAAGTACCTAGGAACATGTCTTAAATATGAATTTTGTTACATTTCCTTAAAGCAATTATAAAATTACTTCATCATAAAATTATAGATATTACGCAATTAATCGTCAAAAATGATTAATTTAAAAATAGATTTTGATGCTGTTACATAAAAAAGATTGTGAAATAAATGTCCATTGTTAAGGATTTTTCTATAGGGTGTTATATCAGATAGTCTAATCCAATGTTCAACAATAGACATTAACTCAACGATCACTCGAGTAATTGATATATTAATTAGTCTATACAGATGTATTTCATACAATTTTATAGGTATCATGTGAATGGAACGATATTTTTATTGATTTAAAATAGGTGGCAAACGACCAAGCATGGATTATAGCCGCCCATCTGCAACATCAGAGGAGTCGCAGATGCCTTTAAGAAAGGTGCAGGCTCGTTTCTTGAAGGTCCCTAAGTACGGAAATACCGCTGGCGACAGCTGATCCTACTGAGCAGTTGTGCGTGGCATAAAGAATTGCGTATAGCGCGCAGTGACGGATTGCCAACCATTGAGGTGATGAAGATAAAATTGTGAAGTCTGTCGTAATTTACGATGTTTAAATTCAATGGTTGGAATTAATCTGAACAACTCCTCAGAAAACAGAAGGATGCAACATCTCTTCGCATCCCTACTTATATTTTTATGGATGACAAACAGCACAAAGTTCACGTAATGATAAATGATAACTGTAACCCTACATCTAACTTCAAAAAAGATTAAAAATACATACATGTTGTCATCCCTGAGGGCTGAGATGGAATACCCCGCTTTCAGTAACTAGGGATCACTTACCAAAGGATCGAGGTTAACCCCACCACAAGTGCAGGCATGTACTTCTCTCGGCGCAACAAAACAACTCATCTCCCAACTATAGAGTTATTTGATCGTCCAATTAGCTAGGAAAAGACAGTCAAATACTTAGGCGTCACATTAGATGAAAGACTCACCTTCGGTCCGCATATAAACAACGTTATGCCGCTATTTCACGAAGGCCTTCTGTGTGGGCTCAACCCGGAAACTGACACTTTAAAAACCCTCGGGCTAACAGAGGCCATCAGTCAGAAATAAAAAAAAATGTAAAACATCTAAAAGACAAATCCTACATTCTTCCGTCATCTATTTGTATAAATAGCGGTGATGGCTCGATTACAGGAAACGTGGCTCACGAACAGCCCTCGGGGGTGTTAATGATTTTTTTTTGATTCTGTGTAATCCTGTTGGTCTTGTGTCCTCTACGGCTGTAACGGAACAGACTCGCTAGGTGAGGCCCGCTGAGTAGGAAAGCACACGAGGATTGCTGTTGCACCACCGCTGCGCTCCGACCGCTGTGGACGTGTATACGATCCTAGGGCCCCTCATAAGGAGGTTCGAACCTTGGCTCGGATCACTATCGATAAGGGAGGAGGGTGCTAATGCATGTATCTCTGCTATGCTGTCATCTTGAATCTTTGAGTGAGTCCTGGGCCATCCTTAAGTAGATAAAACAAATTGGTAACGACATCGATAACGTAAATACAAATACGTTTTGTATTTACTGCGTATTATTTTCTCTCCGAATGTTATCGACTTATTTTGCGCTCCGTTTTAATTATTTAAATGAGGCCACTTGCCAGATATAAATGCTGGCACTCGCCGGCGCCCGAAATGTTTTTATTTATTTGTCACCCTGAAATAAATCAGACGCTCTTGGCATCTGGGGGTTATTTAGTTATGTTCGATAGCTTCTGTGCTATATTTACATCACAAATCGTGTTTCATTTATGTATAAAACATATTTACTACCTTATACACCTTGATAGTGTAAAATTACCTGATAGTGCCATGACGCAGCTTTAAATCACCGACAGCATATCGGCTCCCGCTCAGACCGAAACAAGATGACGTTTACGCAAAATCCAGAGTAAATTAGTTTAGTCTTACTGTTAGTTTGTGTGTGGTAGAAATCGAGTTCTCCTCAAGCACGCCAACCAATCTGCATTAAAGTCCATTTTCTAGGATGAATATGGTTCATGGGTCGCATAAATCACTACTATCAGGTAAACGCATTCGTTAAAAAAAAACATATCTATATACCCATTTTTATGTATGAGTATTGCTGTTGGTCCAGAGACCTCTACAGATTTATCTAATTAGACTCGCGAGAGGGAGGCCCGCTGAGTAAGGAGTCTATATACCCATATAAATCAAAGTTACATAAGCCATATTAGCATAACGATAATGCAAATCATTCTATTTGTTTCTAGTGAAAATTGTTGATTAATTAATTCTAGTACGCGTAACAAATAAGCGGTTAGTAGAGAGATCACTACGGCTCATAAATACACTACATTCTTCCATCTAGGGCTGTCTGCTGGCATCCCTGAATACCTCATAATTGAATCTCCGGTCCTGGTCACACAACACTTTGAATGTGCTGGTATTTTAATAGTAATTAAGTGCTATAGAAGTTTCGAAAATCTATTAAAGATGCCAAAATATTTATGTTTTATTTTAAACCATATGTTAGTCTCGCCTTGAGAACTAACCCTAGAACTGCGATAATAACCGGTTACTCTTAATACAGAGCCATACGGTGATCGTTGTAATGAAAGTACCATCGTCATCGAATTATTATGTAAGTACGTGCGTAGTGATGTCTTTTTTTTTGTGTATTGTGTGATGCTGTTGGTCCTTTGACCTCACAGCTTTAGCGAAACGGACTCGCGAGCGGAGGGCCGCTGCGTGGGGAGGGATGTAATAAGTCAATAACTATCGTCTTATATTGGGATTTCTTCTACCAACACGGAGAAAGAAATTTGGGCTGTCAGAAAGTAGAATAAAATTATACAAATTATTAGTAATAATATAATTGCTTATTTTATTATTAATTATTAGTTATTGTATGGATGGATAATTGGAGTATGTAATTATTTTGCCAGTTATATGATTCATATTGTTATAAGGCGGCATATATAGATGGATTTTAAATCATCAATACATAATAATAAAACAAGAGATTACATTACAAAAAAACATTAATATAAATTTATTTATAAGTATTATTTTATTAATAATCAAGCTAAAGTATTATTACGATATATTACTAAGTTTATCTATTCGAATTAGTGTTGAAGTTTTATCATAACACTAAATTCAACCCACAGTACCGCCCACATGACATGGCCTATCCAGCGAAGGCGCCATCTTTGTCTATTCATAAATTAAATAAGCTCTGCTTGTAAAAATATAATTTTCTGGAACATATCAAATATTGTTATAGTATTTTTGAATATTTATCTAGGATAGGATAGGATAGGACTTATTATGTTACACAATAATTATTTACAAACTTATTTCAAGTTCAAATTGTACCTATATCTTTTTTTAATTAGATAGCCTTTGACCAAAATATAGTTGAAAATATCAAAACTACATAAGTTAATTGACGATTGCAAGTGACATTACGTTAACGTTTGTGTTTATTTGTTAAAAGTATTTTATTGTTTTTATTAATACATTTATGGTCCTACCAATGAGATGTTAGAGACACCTCGCGATGTAAACGCTAAGTCAATTTTCTGCTTACATGATGTAAGTGAATTTTACTCTAACAAATTGTCTCCTAGGTATATTAACCCTCTTCAATTTCATACTTCACAATTCCGGCATTAAAGATGTATAATTGACTACAAAATAGATAAATATGAGCATAATAATATGAACATATACGTAATTAAGTTAGTTTTTTAAAACAAGTGTTGCAAGTGAGCATAGAGGTCACCTGACGGAAAGTAATTAATGGTGCCCATAGACAATCTACAACAATGATGTAAGGTGCACATGAGTTGTCCTCTTAAAACTTGGATTGTCTGTGGAACTAGTAACGTGGTATCCTGTAGCCTAACTTGCTTAGAGTCAGCTGGTAATAACAAGAAGACTTCCCCGTGGTCGTAATCAACCCGGAGGACAAAGAAAAAAAATATAGCAAATGTCAATAAATAGGCTATACTAAGTTTGTACTCGGGGTTTATTACCGTCCGAAATTTTCAATGGTATATTTTAATTTAAATAAATTATATTTAGAATTAATGATAAATTTTATTTCACCTTTTTAAATCTCCTTTTTTTTAGTCTATTATTTATTTACTGTTTGTTGCTTGATGAATTATTTCCATTTGATTATATATTTTTTATTTAATGTATGCATTTTTGAAAAATCCCGCACTACCACTTTAACAAAAGTATACAATTGCATACAGCCAAGTAGACATAGACTTAAATAGACAAATACAGTATATTAAGGTAGCAAGAAACATGTACGTATGTATCTAGATACGTAGATCTTGAACATAGCCAATTCGCAGCCTTCTTACCTGTTAATAAACACACATTTTAATGAATGAACCATGTTCCACGCGGGCGAAGCTCACGCTCGTGACCTTACAATAACTGGGAAACTATGTTTACATTATATATTGTAGAAGCGTGGCAACAGCCTAAGGATACAGTTTTCATTTACCATTTTTGTGCTAATGGTAATAATTAAAAAAATACCGTCTTTTTAAGTGTCATGTCATGTAACGGTTATTGAGGTTAACTTTCTTTTGTCAAATTAGCGTTTCATATTTTATTATGAAGAACAAAATACAACACAAAAACACATTAATTGTCTTTAAATATATAATTTGAATAATAAGGATATTTTTATTATTTACTCTTACTTTATTGGTTATTTACAAAAAAATGTTTAGTGTAAATTGAAACTTCTTGTTATAAATTGAAAAAAAACATATTTAAAAAGATTGAGCAGGTAAAGGGATAATAAAAATATCGTATGTTTATTGTGTCGCTTCTGGAGCAATTTTAAGTCTTTGACTTCAAGAGCTGGCCAATAGGATCACGCGGCGTGGTATGCGGCCTTCTTTTCCCAGAACTCCACTCCGTGTTGGAACGGCCGGGACTTGGTTTAAGCACATACATTCAAACCTGAATGTAGAAACACCATCTTTGCTCGACATTCGATATTTAATATCTTAAGACAGTAAAATAATACAACGCGTTATTACATACTAATCAGTTTTATATATGCCGAGTTAAAGAACACAAATTTATATTTTTTACGACATAAGAGTATATATTAAAAAAATAAAATAAAAGTACTTATTTAAAAAAGGACTTTTGTTGGAACTTGCTTATTTTTTTTGTTATATTAACGTCACCCTATTTATCTTTATCAATTAGTAGTTTACTACTACTTTAAATTTAGTCGGATTTTACTACATTTCAATTAACTTGTTACTAATTTACATGTTAGTCGCTTCAAGTCTCAATTCCTAGTTAGTGTTAGGATAAGTGATATTATTTATGTATGAAAAGTATTAGACATAAAGAAACATTCTGGCCTTAATGATGATATATATAACACTGAAACTCGGGTTCAAAAATTATAAAACCTTACCAAAGAACTTTACAATGAAGGTCGATACAATACGAGACAGCACTTTTTTCTATACAAAATCCGTTACATTCCACTCGCTGAAGCCGCGAGTTGGGCACGAAGCTATCTCGACGAGATTTCGAAATTCCAAGAAAGGCAGAGCCTTATAAATTATCTCAAAAGCGCCGACGCGGCCCTAAAGCCAGAAAGTTTTTTTACTCCACAGGTAGGCTGGCGCTAAGAAGGGAATGGAATTTATAATGCTCCTTCTTAATCTTGATGCTTTGCTTTTTCATTACTGATTTTACACATAGTAATGACACTCTACAAATTGACTCGACTTAGCCTCAAATAGTAAATAGTACGCAGGTAATCTACGATATAATAAATATTTTATCAACATATTTTCGGCGTTTTGAGTTGTATAAATTTGTAATGCTGGATTGCAATGATCATAATGAGCATCAAGGAATCGTATTCATTTATTATGTTATATCAATTTTCGAAATTCTCTAAATATTCTTTTTTTATAATAACTGTAAGCGATAAAACAAAGTTATGACTAAATTAAATTAATACTTCAATTTTAGCGAATGCATTTAAAAACTTATGTGTTAATAATATCTTTAAAATTTTAATACTTTTGTAAATTAATTAATCTAAGTACATAATAACAGAATGTTATCAGTTCGTAATTATAGTCACTTTTAAAGAAGTAAATATTTAATTAACAAAACTTAGCGATAATACAATCAGTGATTTCATTTTTATTTTGTGAATAATTTTTGTAAAGTATCAATAAATTTTCAGTGTTACCCTTATACTGGCCGAATATGTAAACTGTAAAAAAATGCGCGTGGTGCATGCACATCGTTTCTCGGAAAATAGGACTGTTGCAACAACCAAACATTCCGAGATGCAGGCAACCCTGAAGGTCGTCTCCTAATAATAGCAACCATTGTATGCGCTGGCGCCCCGCTCCTAGCCCGAGAGCAGCCTACAATAAACTTTTATTTTAAGCCATTTTCTCAATATGGCAACACTTTTGTTTGACAAATGGAACGTGCAATTAATAATACATTCATTCTATCTTTTATTGTAATGTTATTCCAACATTTTAAGACGGTAATAACAATATCAGAAATAAATAAAACAAGTGTTAAAGTGAAAATTGAAATCTAAAGCATGAAAATCATTTGCTTTTTTTATAATCAGTATAGTGTATTTCTGCTGTACATACGTCATAATAAGATGCCTACCTATGCTTTGGATACTTCGACGCAAATATAAACTAAAAAGAGTAAAAAGGAAAAAAATAACAGCCCATATTATCAAGAAACCCAATCCTGGCCATAAGTCTCTTTCTAGAGAAGTTGAAACACGAAAATATAGGGTAATTTGGGGAATGGTTTCTCAAGATTCCACGACAAAATAGTAGCTTATCTCTGTTGCATTTCACTTGATTAGTGAAAGAAACCAGAGACTTTACTAATGTAGACGGAATATTACATCTCACTCATCAGGGACGATAACGCATCTGCGTTATAATTCCTTGAGGATCCACGTGGGTGCCATGGGCTGCAGTAATAAACTGAGTGCTCCTTTCATACCCTCTTGTATCATTAAACATATGTTCTTGAAAAATATTTCCCTTTCTACAGTGATCGAAACCTACGTATACGGTGTCTACACACTTCAAGATTTTAAGACACCGTCGCAATATCAGATTATAAATAACGAATTACGTAATGAGTACATAATTAGATTTAATAATTCGTTTTCTTTAGTAGAGTTTAGATAGTATTACAAATGAATTTCTCCGATATAACATATCATAATGATAAACTTAACACCATGAGTATATTCCGGATTTCGCTTTTAATTTTATGGTATAAACATCGCGTCAAATCGATTTCAATCCTAGGTAATACCGGCACTAACTAAATTTAATATATCGAATGTCCATAACGTCAGGTAACCGAACAAATCAAATGACAATATTCAAACAACGGTTAGCGTGGGTGAAGTCGTAGGCGGTTTTCTAGACAGCCAAATCGTGTGTAACTTATATATTATTTTAGGGGATTTGGAAATTCATAGTATACGTCTATCATCTATAATTGTTATTATATTATAATATATATATATATATATATATATACTTAAAAGTTCAATTAGATTTTTAAAAAATTGCTAGAGGACTAAACTCGAAATACGAATATCTACTGACAGAATAAAAGGTAAACTCGGCAGTTCCTGTTCATTCATTGAATAAGTTTTGTATCGATTCCCAACACACTTATCGTAGCAGATATTTGATATTTACATTAATTTCACATCGGACTATGAAAGGTGTTTGCGTCTGTAACTCGAGTACACTTACGCATCGAAATTTAACTCAACACGAATGGTTTCGATAACATTTTTAAAACGAAACAAGTCAAATATTAACTAATTATTATTGCCTAATTCGGTATGCAGATATCTACTGAGAAAATCTGATGGGATCCTTATATATTTTTGCATTGATTTTATTACACAATTGTGATCACCCTACGTGAGAATCAACGTATTCTAATTCCAAACCTTTGTATCACTTAAGTGGTACGTAATCCAGGCAGGAGGTTTAACTATATATTTCTAAATTACTTAGCTATTTTACCAGTACGTATTATTTATGATGATATTGTCATAATCATTTGCCTTTGATTCCTCGTTTTTTTAATCAAACTTTCTTACTTAATTGAAAGCTCGTACCAGGGTTAATAATATACATCACCGATAAAAATCCTTAGATTTAGTATACTATAAAAAAATCCATTCGAAAGTTGTCTGTGTGGGCAAAATCACGTATACTGGTGGAGTAGTATGTAATGCAGGTTTAATCCCAAATATAGGATACTATTTACATATAAATAACAAAACAAAAGTATAAATTCCACATATAAATCTAATTCGTGTCTTGTTATAAACATCTAACTTTACAATCGATATCAAAATTCATTCAGCAGATATACACAATACATCGTGTAGGTTTGACTATCTGTACTAAAGTACGTTCATAAAGCATCTGCTAGACATTAAAAGCAACATAGACAGCCAGAGCCATGAAACAACGGCTCTTTGGACGCAGTTGAATAAGCCATTCTGGTTTCTGCAGCTAACAGGTTTTGGTCGGTATTCCATTGAGTGTGTTGCTTGAACGGATGGTGTTCCTTGGAATTTGGGCCACGGCGCTGACTCAACGCCGATCTAATCCCTTCCCTATAACTCGGAGGTAATCTCGATAGGCGAACGCGGATGTGAACGGACTGTGTAAGTAGATGCTGGGCACGTTCTAAAAGTCAATGGACCAATATAACTCAAAACAAAAGAACTTAAGTCTTCGTTAGCAGAGCCACGTTTATAAAGTTACAACTATCTAATTAAGAAAAAACAATAAAGTTGAAACAAAAAGTCTTTTACTATATCAATTAAAATGATATACTTACTTTACTACTACTTTTACTATTATTACTTTGTTTTTTTTTACTATTAAGCTTATAGAAGAGTAATGTTAAATGTTTGTAAGTCAATCGCAATCTTAACAAAACATTAGACGTATTTTTCTATTTAATTTACATTTGGTTTATTGTTGTCGTTGATGATAAATGTGTAGTATCCAATTACAATAATTTAAATATTAAATAAATGCAATAACTACTATATATATTATATTATATTAAATTATAATTTGTAGAAGCTACTTACTATAAAAACACTGGAATCGTTAAATATAATTTTTGATTGCCATTTTTATGATTATAAGGTTTAACAGTCCATTCGGTCAGACTCAGACCTAGCATTAGGTACTCATACGTATTCTTTTACCACAGAGCCCGCATCTCGAAACTTGAAAGTCTTGTTTTCTTTTGTTATTATCTGTGTCTGTTAACCTCCTTTGTTTATGGTTAATAACATAAAACAAGTACGTTGCTAAGGTATTGAAAACGTATTTTAAATATAAATATATTTTTTGTTTATCTATGAAACTACCATTGTTTTATAAAGAATATGTAAAAAACGTAAAACATTTGTTTGGTTTTTAAATAAACGTACCGAGCTCATTCTTCAGTTAATGTTGGTTGCACCGTGAGCCTGCCATTTCATTTAAAAGATTAGAAATATATCAATCTAGAAATTGTTTCCAGTCATCACGCCGTGTTTAAATGGTATAAAAAATCATGCTTAAATAAAGGTGGTTAAATCTGGTCAATATTATTAATATATTACTGACCTTCTTGCCCAATCGCTGTAACAATGAATTCCCACGACAAGGAATACGATTGTTCGAGCCACAAGGTGCCTTCTAGGATGTCGCAAGAAACACGAGAGTGGCCTTCACAGATAACTAGTATATCTCTTAATCTAGGCAAAGTGGAGTGACAATTGTTTTATAAATATAAGGATTTATATCTTACTATAATCGTTACTATAGAAATGACAAATTTGTATTTGTGCATAATATACAACTTTGTTAAATATAAGTTTTACCCACAGAAATCGAGTACGTCATTACATATTTAACCATAAAATATATATAATAGCTTATAGTTTGTTTTTTAGTTAATTATTGCAAAAAGGGATGTAGTAGCTAGTGAAATTCTACAAATATGTAGTAAATATGAATATATGAATCAGTAACCAGACTATGATATTTCTATAATACCTAACAGCGACCATATTGAAGTTCCCAGATAAAATCTATACAATAAAATAATAATAAAACTATTTTCTAAGCTGTTAGACCTCGTTAAAAAGTTAAACTGTACATGCTTAAATCCATTTTATAAAGGCTGTATTATTATAACTAATCGTGAATACCAAAACCTATAGTTATAAAATAAAAAAAAAACATTAGAGTTTTAGAGTTGGTTTTTAGCGATAATATGGAACTACAAACAGATTAAGTTCGTGGTTGGTATTGTCAATTTTAGTAGATTTTACACATTTATACTTGTAAGATATTGTATTGCACGTAACTTAAATCGTAAATAAAAAAATCTAATTTAAATATTAGAAATTGAGAAAACTCATTACAAGGACTAAATACTAGTTATGCGTTGTATTATTACTTGTACCCGTTTATTCCAATTTCAAAACGAGTTGATTTAATTGGAAGAAATGGTATTTTAACTACGCCATGAAAATTTAAGTTGTTTTTAATTAAAATTTTATCAGCTACTTCGGTAGTGATATATAGCAGAAGATTCACGATAAATGGTTATAAAAGTTTTGTTTTTATTTATTATAAACGAAATTCATGCAAATGATGATGCGGTTTCTTATGCTACGTCATTAGTAACTAAATATATGTTTGATGGAGAAATTAATGGTCACTAGCTACCATAATTCTTACCAGATGACATCCACTGCGTAGGACATATTATAGTGACGTAAACATTTGACAGCGCTAAGTTAACTAACCTTAGTAACTTTTTGCACTTGTATTGTAATTAGTACGATGAAGTCAGACAAGACTAAATAAATAAGGAGTTAAAAATTCATACCTTGAGCGTTAACGCTTCACTTCTAAAAGTATCCATCTGTATAGAAATGTCGCATGGAACGTCACAGGATAAACTCTTTTATTTATTTATTTAACTTTTATTTACACATAGCAACTAATATAAGCAAAAATAAATAAATAAAAAATTAAATACAGAACAAATATATATTTTTTTAAATTATTTTTACTGTATCTTTGTCTTTCTCCTGAATTTTAAATAAACTTATCTCTGATAGATATTGGTCTTAATAACCTGATCATGTATCGCACAGACAAAACCATCGGTTTACACAATGGTGACCTACTGAAATGTGAACGCATTTGTAATATTTAAGCTGTTGCCAAGGTTGTGGTTTCATCGTGATCACATGTTTAATTTTCCTTAAGTTTCATCCTACCTTAACCGGGAGTGTCACAATGAGTGCTTAAAAGTTAATGTAATTGATATTTCTTCGGTATTTTATATAAACAATCTAGGTTTATTACTAGGAGCGAGGCATTCAAGAAATATAACATACAAATACAAAAGGTTTACGAGTTCTGCGAGGCAATACTGACTTACCTGTGTTAGATACTCAAGCAATATCTTATTATTACAATATCTTATCATTGTTCAAAACGTCCTCTATTCTATTGTTAATTGTTTTTTGCAATAGTCTTACGTCTGTATGCAAAAAATTACTGCGTCATTGGAAGGATGCTGGTGGTTATAGCTTAGCTATAGATCTTTGGAGAAGGACCTTACTGAATCAATCAATCAATCAGGGCGAAATAGCAATATAACGTTGTTGTGCGTTTATATAGTGCGTTTACGTGGAAGAGCTACGTTGCAGTGTGTTTCTACCTGCAGAATGAACGGGTCAGCTGGAGTGGGAAAGAACCATGCCCTCACAGAATACCAGCGTAAAATAGCAATATAATGCTGTTGTGTCTCGTCTGGTGAGTGTGGGGATCCGGAGACCTTAATTACTGGTGACGAGGCATTCCATCTCAGTCCTCAAGGGTGACAACGCATCTGCATTATGCAAGGATGAATGTCATGGTCCGCAGGGATCACTTGCCATTAGGTGAACTGTGTGCGATTTTGTTACTCCGAATGTAATAAAAAAAAATTAAAAAAAAGGGTACGATACGATAACAGGATACAAGACATTCCATCTGAGTCTATAGGGGTGTCAACGCATGTGCTTATTGAATCTTTGTGGAGAATTTATGGAGGTGTTTATGTGACTACAGTACCTGGAGAGCTGCTTGCTCATTTGGCACTCTCAGTTTCATATATATATATATATATATATATATATATATATAAATATATATATATATATATATATATATATATATATATATATATAAATATATATATATATATATATATATATATATATAAATATATATATATATATATTTATCTAAAACTTTATTTATATATTAATATTTTCAGTCAAATATGTTGAAAGAAAGTGGTGGCGTATCTGGCTGCTTCAAGAAGATTATAATATATATAATTTGCTTCCCAGTCGGGAAATAAAATATTCCTATATTATAAATTTAAGGTTTACAGACCAGGGTGTATTGTGTATATCTCATGTTCCCGAGATTGCTTCTAAAGTTTAGAAGCAATATCTCCTTATTGCATTACATCGGACGAGGAAAGGGAATGTGACATGTGAATTCATCCCTATGTGTTTGCATGATTTTTACAGCACTGTAATATATACTTCCCAGTTGAGTTGACGTCATCCGATAATAACCATATGGTTTATATATTTATACAACTTTTTGTCATATAAATATTTTATACCTTTTCTTTCTATTTTACGATATCTACTTATTAAATATGATTAAAATTTATATCGCAATCGCGTATGCACGCACGATATTTTCATTTAAACCTGCATCACTATAAATAAAATAAGACATGCGCTTTTTGTCTCTGATCGCCGTTGCGCAGTATATTTGCGGCGAACAGGCACGACGCCACTACAACTTGGAGGTCGAACGCCTGGCATTGCCAAATTTGAACGGATGACGTCAACCTTTACCGACCATGACTGAGCCATTTGGTACTTCGAATTGACTCCTCAACATCCATTGCTTTTTATAACCAATCTCATATAAAGACCACCGTATAAGGAAGCAATGAACGTGAATTCTAATGCAGATTTACGTTTATTCAACCGTTATTAGATTCTAATAAGAAACAACCGACAAAAACGGTCACGTCGCTTCATTTCTTGTGGGTCGACGTCTCCTTATTCGAGAGACAAAGAAGTGATCATATGACCATTTTACATTTGCGCACTAATTATAAAGAAGTAGTCCATTATAAAATACATGTTTACGCTAAACAAAAAAAAGTCAACTAATCGTAGAACAACAATTTATTAAGTAAATAAGATGATTTAGACAATAAATTATCCAGAGTGTAAATACTATAACCTAATGTATTTGTTGTCATTAATATTTTTAATGACTTTTAAGAATCGTGTAATTAATGCTTCTCAGCGTGTCTCTCTCAAAAGCGAGGTTTTCTCCATATAATTTATTAATGATTGTATGTACGAGTGTTTCAATACCAGTACCATAGAAGCGTCGTTGGAGTTTCTTGCGACACTTCTTCTCCAGTGCACACGCATTCCGAAGTGGTGGTACGGATAGTTAATAGTAATAGCTATATTAATTTAGATAATCTTAGTCAAAAGCAACTGACCGAGCCGAGGTTCGGCCCTCTCGGGCACCCTCGAGTCAGACGCTCTCGCGAAACAGGGTAACGGTCCAGGTTGAGGCTTCCTCTCGGGAGCCCTTGTACTGGTTACCCACTAATAGAGGTTTCGACTGGGCGCGATAAGGGCTCGGTCACCTCTCAATCCGGTGAAACTGTAAAAGCCCGAAAAATAATACCGGCCATTAGCACGGAAAAAAAAATTATGTATGAGTATTTCTCTACCTAAAGCGCCATATCAATTTTAACTGAAATTGGTGAAATGTAATGTTCATCTTCTGTTAAGACACTAGAGTATATATAATAAATGACTATGCTCCACTAACAGGAACGGGGACGTCGTGAATACTCATTGTAGTTGCCATAAAAACTATGGATTGTTGTGTTTCAAGTCAAATGTTTATTTCCGAGGCTTTTGAGTAATACATTTTATGTGCTAAATGTATTTTTTTAAATCGGCAGAGCTGTTTAGGCAATGTGGGACATACGGTCATTTTATTTACGAAGATTATGTAACTTCTTTTAATAATAATTTACCAAAAATTGACACATGATTTATTAACAATGAAAAATTATTATTTGTAAGAAAAGTAATATATCTTTATTACGCTTACACATGATCTGATATCTCGCTTGATTAGGGTTACCATGATTATGCGTTTATGAAAAAAATATATATTTAAAAGTGGATATATGATTTCGCGATTTTGAAAAATTGATACACAAGACCTAAGTCACGAGTGATTTTTTTTGATTTCATGTGGTCCATATCAGCAACATTCATCTACGATTCGGTTAAGATGGTCCCATCACCATTAATAATGTCTTTTGTTTCGTTTTTGTCAGACGTACAGGTTTTTTTTTATGGTAAAAGGGGCGTACGCCCTTGTTGGTCACATGATTGTCGCCGCCCAAGAACATCCGCAACACCTGAGGACTTAAAAATGTATTGCCGGCATTTGAGAAAGGAGTTGACTTTTTTGTTGAAGATCTCTTAGTCGTATCGGTTCGGAAATAGTGCTGATTCCACAAAGTAATCGTGCGTGGTAAAAAACTACGTTCAAATCGTACAGTGATGGATTGCAAATCATCAAGATGGTAAAGTTTAAATTGTATCCTATCGTACGATGACTAAATGCAAAGGGTGTATGTAATTAATCCAAACATTTCCTCCAAACACTCCTCGTGATAAATGTGCCTTAAGACGCTTTATCTATAGCTGCAAAATTTTTCGCAAGGCCAATGTATCAAGCGATTAGGAAAAATGTTGGTTATTGACGATTCGGGTAGCTCTTCGGTGGACTTGGATAAGTAATGTCTCTGACCTGAGATGAGAACAGTATTCCATGTGAAACCGTACTCGCGGCTTGTAGAGTTGCAAGCGGTGGGCTGACATGAAATATTGTCCTACTCTACTGAGCACATTTAACGTTTTAGAAGCCTATTTGAAGACCCACACCAGGCGACCACGAAAGTGGATATCACTCAACATGCCAACACTTAGGATTTCGATTAACTGTGGCAACAGGGGAATCGTCGGCAAAATGAAAATACGACAAAAGGTGTCTTTTTGACGGTTAACACGCAAATCTTGTATGTAAAAAAGTGTCTTCGTAAGTTTGAATTTCACAAGATTAAGTCTGTCCTCGATGGAAACATGTTTTAAAAATATTGCAGACACAAGTTTGTTGAAGTGCTGAACTATTATAAGAACAGCTACAGTTTTTAAGGTGTTAGAGCTACACTGCAGTTTGTTTCTTGCTGCAGAATGAATGGGTCAGCTTGATCGGGGTAGGACCACGCCCTCACAGAATACCAGCGTAAAATAGCAGCATAATGCTACTGTGTTTCGTTTGGGAGTGCAGGGATCCGGAGGGTTACTGGAGACGAGGCGTTCCATCTCAGTCCTCAAGGATGTCAATGCATGTGCATTATGATTCCTTGTCAAGGATGAATGTAGCTGTCATGGGCCGCAGGAATCATTTACCATCAGAAGAACTGTGTGCTCGTTTGTCGTACTCTTAAGGTAATAAAAACGAAAAGAAAACCAACCTATTCGTGCTACTTCAAGTACATATCTACGGCGTGACTATACCACGTGAAAAAATCATTTTAAAACAACACGAATATTTTTCATTGGCAATAATGAAGATTACACTCAAATTAATAGAGTACGCTATGTAAATAATCCACACCCGGCTCTTATATAGCAAAATAGGACAGTGTCCTAGCAAAGTTCAAATCATGGTAAGTTCGGATGCTTGGATCGAGCACGAAAGCTAGACGGGTGCCTCATTAACTGTGTTTGTCCAATCTCTCGCGGTATCGTGTTACTCCGGCTAGGTTTCACTCGCTTATGCGAACGTGACCTAAGTGATTTAATGTTTTTTTTTTTTTAATTTTTGCCAATTAAACCATATTGGTATTTTTAGTTATGGAATTATGAAGTACGGACAAATTTGTTTATAATAACTAATAAGTATAGGACACACTCAAAGTATTATATTTTTTAAAATCACTAATATTTTGTGCCGATTATTTACCGCTTTTCTGGTCATTTATCGAACCCATATTTATGGACACATAAATAAGGGTAAAATTTCGATCGAAAACCAATATGAGATACACTGATACTTTTGTTACTGTTATTGCTATTTTTAAAATAGCATTTGTATAACGTATGTTTCAATCATCTTAAACTGTACGTTGTCCCAAATGTCACCAAATCTTCCCAAGGATATGTAGATGTGATTGTTTGTCAATCTATGTGTCTTAAAAACAGCTTGCTTACTAGTGCAAATAAGATAATTTCCATTATTAAATAACCTAAAATGATTTCTACAGTTAGCAAACAAATTAAAATAGTTCCAGTTAAAATGATAATAATATCAGAAGTGGTTCTATTTTTTTTTTATTTTGAAATTTTATTTTAAAATATATTTTGTTTTTCATATTCCATTCATTTTCTAGTTTTCAATTTCATTTAACTTTGATATACAATATATCTAAATAGTAATTAAGTACATAATTCAACCTCTCAAATATGTATATGTATGCAGTTGGTGTGTCATTTCAAATAAATGAAGAAATAAATGATAATTGAATAGCATAAGTCCTATGGAAAATTATTTAAAAAATAACTGTTCCTTTGTAGCTGCCCTTAGACAGAAACGCGAGGATCTCGTTTCACGACGCTTCTGCGTGGCGGTTGCACAATGAACACTGTGTTTGCCTTCAAAGAAGCAAAGAATGGCTACGCACTACGTACATAATGATACAGACCTATTGTGTTCCCTTGAAATGAAAACACGTATGTTTGTGGCGTATATATTTAATACATATAAACCCTTGGCAGTCTACTGTGACGTCACTCCAAATACGTTAGTTCGAAGGTGGTGATAGCATGTTGGACGTAGACAAAGCAGACAAATTTCTCAACGAATAAAAGTGTCTAACAGCGTCTTCAATACATTCACTATCGGTGTAAAATGTAACATAAATTGGAGGTACTAACGACACTAAAGAGAGGCCAATGAAGAGAATTATGTACACTATATTTTCTTTATTGTCACATCTTACAAACCGTGGAAATGCCATTTTTTGCCTTATGGATATTGCTATATAGATTTTACGACTATTTTATTTGTTTCTGAACTGCTTGTAACAGAGGTTTTGTGGAAAGAGGTTTGTTATTTTCCTTATCGTCAAAAAAATACATGAATATAGTATTTAGAATCATATTCAAAAGTTTGACCTCCCATACGGGAAAAAGATCGTAGATTGTGACCGACATTCCAAATTATGACTGGACATTTAAAAAGGTAACATCTGAGAAACTATGATGTGATCATTGAATGAATACGTAACCATGGTATTATATATATAGCAAATATTTCCTGTTATATATTTGTGTAGTCCTCAGAAAGGAAAAGATGTTTCTTTTTATGTGACTAAGGGCGACTGTAGACTAGACACCTCACCTGATGGCAAGTGAAGATTGTAGCCCGAAGTGTTTACGCGCTTTATTCAACTAAAATTCAAGGTGCACATGTGTTCTTACCCTTGAGCACTGACTGAAAGGCTCTCAGTAGCTAGGTCTTCTGATCCCTACACTCACCAAACAAACAGCAGCGTCATGGTGCTATTCCACGATGGTATTCTGTTAAGGAGCTGTCCTGTCCTGGTCTAGCTAGGTCTGTTTCTTTGCATTTGATCGAGGATTACCACTGTTAAACTATTTTGCATATTCAATCTTTATTTAGGATAGATGTTCATGAGCTGCAGCTGTCACTTATTATCAGGTGAACTGTCTTTGTCACTGCTTGTTTTATAAAAAAATATCTTAATCCTAAAGTGTCAAGGTCTTATATCCTTTATCGGGAAAATATGTCGGTAATATCATAAGCAAAGAGAATCACTTACAGATGAACACTTAGTTCGCATGTCACTCTTATCAAATAAAGAATATGATTCTGGCAAATATTATGGCAACCCTGAGTAAAGTTGGTATCGGGTTTCGCAAGGCGCGTCGCCGCCTGGCGGATAGAAAGCGTCTCGACCTCACTTTCACTCCTCCTTCACTAGCACAATGAATAATGTCACGCCACACTACACTTAAACATAATAGCATCATACCAATTTGGATTACGTAAATAAATACTTATTCTTAAATATAAATATTAACATTGTTTTTAAATAACATCTGCACTGGTTGGGAAAGAAAGAAAAAACCTGTAGTTTGTTTCTTGCTGCAGAATTAATGGGTCAGCTCGACAGGCGTAGGACCACGCCTTCACAGAATACCAGCGTAAAATAGCAGCCATATCCTGCTGTGTTTCGTCTGGTAAGTGTGAAGTGTGAATTGGAGCGTATAGGTCTAAAACTTAGGGGAGATCTAAAGGAAACTAGGTTTTCTACCTCGTAACCATTAATAACCTACTACCTAATAACGACCTAAATCATAATAACTACGAATATTGTAGTAAATTATAGGTATAAGACTGACAACGTGTCAATATAAAACTATATGAATCTTTATTCACTGTAATTTAACAGCTTTTGATGTGTAAAAGTAAAAGAGATTGCACACCAATGTGTTCTAAGGCGTTTCTAAATAGGGTTTCACTAATTGTAATTACTCACAATACAACTATTTCTTTTGGAACACACATAATTGAGCAATTTAACAATTTCTAAACGAAGAAAATGTCAAGAAGCCTTTACTAAATGGATAAATACATAAGTAAATCGATGTTAAAAGCAAAAACTATATTTAAACGTATAAAGAATACGGATTATTTTTAAATTAACACAAGCCGGTGTTTGTCTATTATTCATACCTGGTGTTAAGAGGTGTTCAAGACGTTGATAGCTGATCGCACTAGGCCAGCAAATGTCTGTTCACCCTTCTCTCGAATGGAAAGACTGCCGCTGACAAAATTATTCCAGCCTTTCGCTAATCGCATTAAAAACGACGAAGCATATGGCTTCTTCCGAATGCGATCAATTTCCACATCGAAAGGATGGTAACCCGTTGTGCATCTTGATGAAAATTTAAAGCAGAGGTTGCCAGAATTTATCTTACTTCAACTTTCAAAAATTATCTGGTTCCGGTGGACCCCCTGCAGCTACATTTCTTATATATTCCCAAGACTCGACAAAAAATGTGGAATATGTAAATTTTTGCAAGTAACAGTCGCTGGGGTTCTTAAAATATTATCTGCCTACATTGATAGGTGAAGCCAAGCCAACATTTTAGTTCTTCACTGTCGAAAGCAAATACATTTTCGTGGACCCCGGCTAAAGAATTGTGAACTCACATTTTTTTGTCACCCCAACATAGACCCCATCGAACCTCCCGTGGACCCCTGGGGGTCCACCTGGACCACTTTGGGAACTAAGGATTTAAAGCGTCTACTGACTGAGTTATGTTCAAAAGCTTTAATATAAATTTAGTTACCTACAAATGTTTAGGCAACAACGTAAACATTAATTAAAGCACACTACGTCACTAGGAACGCGATGACGAGGTATTTATTTTAATCAACATTTAACATGACTTATCGTCCATTCAAAACGAACTATGGAAAAATAACAAAAACATTATCCGCGTGTCCTTCAAATAAGCTTGAAATAACATGAACGCCGTTCATCGAGCTCGTTAAGTCAATTTATCCAGTGTCAATTGATTTCCAATAACAGTTTACAATTGAACGAACGACATGCGGGCACAGCGCGATGTTTAATCAACAATCGGCTGGAACAATTTATGACGCCATCACGTAATACTAACACGAAATACCGTGAAAAAGTACAAAGTGCTCTCTACGCGGGGGGTCCACTTGAAATCATAATGAAACAGGAAAATTTGTTTACTATAAACACAAGTTAAAAGCTTTACGGATTCGAAGAAATGTGTGGATAGTTGAGAGTAACTAACGCATTAGCAAATAATTCTGTTACGTAAGTAAAATCAATTCGAAACGCAATTTGTTATGCATTTTGCAACGCGCATTCATAGCTACTTACTTTTAAAATTAACGATGTCATTATAGCAGGTTATACAATCGTTAAGGTGTCATATCTTTGCATTTATCACTGTAAAATATTTTTATATTTGCCACAGATACTGATAAAATAAAATACTTGGAAAATTACACTCTATACAGGGCAGGATGCACGGCACAGTGGAGCGAGACGGTTGCGCGCCATGGCACGGAATTGTTGCGAATAGTTAAGTTGTAAAATGTTTATGTAAAATTTCAAATTTTAACCCTAACTCAATACATTTTAAGTCTAAAATACCTGAAATACTTTTTATTACATATGTACTTCATAATTTCCAGTGATATACAATTTCATACGCGTAGATTTCATGTAAGGCAGACGAGTGCTTCCATGAAAATTGAATTCTACCTCGTTTCGATAAGGCTTATAATTCAAAACCCAAGTGCAAGACTAAAAACATTCTGAAGCGAGAGCCGTCGGTTCCATGAACCGCTTCCGCCGCTGCTTCTTCCGTCTCGGGTTGCTGGCTGCGGACATTCCTGAGCCGGACACCGGGCCGGCTTAAGAATGCCGCCCAGACGGGCGCACTGATGGCGTGATAGCTTAATGCACCCACAACCACTCCGGGTTCTCACCGGCATTCCTAGCGCGGCATCCAAGGTTGTTCATACTGTTATTTCAACTCAGGAGTGCCAATGAGCTATCATGCAACATTTTAAATGCCCGTACCGACTTAAAATATGTGTTTAATACAACGTTTTACGACTCTGCTATTTTGCTTTTAAGTAATCATTGGACCCATTACTGTATCGGTAATTGGCAATGCGTAATTTGACATATTTACGACATACACACATACATATTTGGACATTAAACAGTGATTTTTCTAGCTCACAGACTACGTTTTTGTAAGATTTTTTCTTTAAATTTTTGTAAATCGTGAGAAAGCTTACGAAACGAGGTCCCATGTCTTTGAGTGAAGCGATCCATTCATGGAATACGCTCCCACGCACATTTGGGTCCCATGTGTCCTGTGACCCGACGCTTGTTGTTGGCTTCATCAACTTGAGTTTTATGTAAATAATTAAACTTTGCTCTCAGCATGTGAAATACTAAAATTACGGTAAAGTTATGAACAAAATTAAGATATGTGAACATTTTAGTATAATTTGAAACAATTTTAATTGCTAGATAGGCTAGGATAGATTTTGTTTCTAGATAATAGGCGGCACACGAGCCATGATGATCACCGCCACCCATGATAATCCGCAACACCAGAAGAGTCCCAAATGCGTTGCCGACTTTTAAGCCATTATTACAATTACGTAAAGAGAAGATAGCCATTGAATATAGGAGCCAAAAAAAAATTCCCCATTTGTTTATAATGGACAAAATAACACCCATATGCCAGCATACCTTGCCACGTCGAAGTATTACAATACGTACTGAATACGAAATAAAAATATTTGACCTTTGTATGTTTGTGTGTAGTACATTACGTGTTTTTAGGGTGAATAGGCAAGTCTTATTATTTGCCAAGCTTCGTCTTTATATACATATATGTTTCGTATATATTTTTTTTAACATTAAATGTATCAATATTTGTTTATTTTTCATTCTTATCTTACCATAGAAAATCTCTATTATATATTTATATATATTATAGAATAATCGAAAGATTTTCTAAAAAAAAAAATCTTTTGCACTGAGAAATGTTTATTGGCTATGTAACCCTCATACATTTCTTCCTTTGTTACTTCATAGAGTGGGAACACTGAGGGCATAGTGGCTTGGGACAAAGGTTCACTTTCCGGAACATAAACACGAGTGCTGGTATCCTGCCATGACATTTTAATAGTTGAGATATCTTCTGATCGTCTACATTATGTTAGTTATATAAACACAATAAAAGCAGTCTTAGATTTTAAGTTGGGATCTGAGTTACCGATAATTTATTTATTAATTTATAAATTTTTGAGTTGATAGACAACAAATACACAAATACAAACCGTGGATTTGGGCTTAATGATCTCTTATCGTAGTTCGTATAGATATATGTACATACCGCATTCTCTTCTCTTTATGAATTGTCTTTCTTTTATGTAATATGAATTATTTAGCTCTGACTACCTTTCTTTTAGGGACTTGTGACGTGGTGTTTATAATGTTTTAAATAATTAATAATATTGTAATTAGAGGAAATTCGTCTCATTACAGGCAAGTGCAAAGCTGATATTTTTGTAAGCATTTGTTATTAAATTTAAACTTTTGACGTGTATATTTCAAAAAGACATAAACCTCTTGTTAAGTCAGGTACATTTATTTGACAAAACTAAAGTATTAAAAATGTTAAGCAAATGTTTTAAATTATAACCACTTTTTTAAATAACTATATGATAATTTATTGTATTTCACCGCTTTTATTTATTAATATTATCTATTTACGTGATTTCTTATTAAAAACTAAAAATCAAAATAGTTAATATTAGTACCAAATATATTTTATTTTAAAATAAATCTTAACTAATTTAATTTAATCATTTTGATTTTTCACTAAATATCTTTCTGGTCTACTGATAAGCGTAGCACGACATAAATGTTTTAATTATTATCGACTTAGAAGCACTTTGTACGTTGCTCTATATGCGTTTGTCAATGAGATGTATTGTTGATTCATGAGTTATGAGAACTTTTTTCGGGAGCGTAACGGTTTTTGTGTTGTTTTTTGTCGTCTTCGACCGTGTGAAGGAGCCTCAATGGATGCAGTATGCGCACGGGTCGACCATTAAAACATGAACTATGTTATACGTCAATATGCCCCTGTGGGTTCTACGTAACAACATTCGTTGAGGGTTGAGGAGGGTCCTAATAAAATTGTGTTTAACTAGAACTCCTTCAATGAGCTGTTTCTTTGAACGAAGTCTCTCTACACTTTTTGTTTGGTATTTTCACACGGAGATGCTACTATATGTTTAAGATAGAGTATGTAATGTGGGAAATTTCTTGAGAGAACATAGCTTGTTTTATTATGTATTATATCTAAGTATACCAATTGCATTCATTGCATAATAACACACACATTTAGTAAATAATTTAAATTATTGAAAATCTCATAACCGATATCTCAACCTCACTATGATTTCTTACTGTGGATGAATATATACACATGTATATATAATATATATACATATGCTCGTAAGTTCCCCCAAATAAAAGTCATCGTATGTTAAAATCATAAAAGTATATAGCAAAGTCACTAAAACTAAATAGCACTCGGTAACTTAATTTATAAAATATATGGGGAAATATACTTTGTTTTCTAATTGTTAACCTCACCTGCAATTGCTCTGTAACGAGACTTTAGTGTCCAATTAATGCTAGAGACAGACAAATATCTTGAACTCTTGGACACTATTGGAGGTTGTTGGGTGTGGTCGTGATTACCTGCTGCGTTCACCAAGTCGACGAGAGTCGTGCGCGTCGGGTATATCTTCCAAGAAGTGGCGTTTTTTAATGTTTTCCTAGAAGGTCTATGTCCCGGAGTGAATATGGAAAGGACGAAGATGATAAGGCACTAATGTAAGTTCTTCTGCATTTTGAGATTTATGGAACTAACAAGCCAAGTAAAGGTGCTTCTGTTGACTATTAAGGCTACTTAGGTATATTAATCGGGCATATTTGGAAATATATATATATATATATATACAAGTTAAAAATATGTATATCTATAAATATTCAGCGTGTCTAATGCTATTTGGAATAGAATTACATATTACATAATAAATGTTTAACTCATTAAGTCACTTTTGTTTATATAAGACCTAAGTTCGGCGTTTTAATTTATTATATATATATGATATATACATATGAAATGGGAGATATAAGTTTCTTTTTGTTCGTTGCATAGGTATACAGTACTCGCGTTATTCAGCATGTAGAATGCCATTAATAGGAATAGAACCATTTCAATGCACATCATGTCAAATCTTACATGTTCAAAACGTTAAGTTACGGTTGTTTATTTAAGACTTATGGACTGTTTTCGCGTGGCATATATTTAAAGATGAAATGGGAGAAAATTTAGTTTTATCTTTTCCGTCGTTTTGGTAGACTGATGAACTTGAACTTGGTGAAGTTACCACGCTTCGCAGGTGGGTCGGTAAACGGAATGCCGGTACTTATATATGTAATGGCCGATCGTAAATATAACTGACCTAGCCGAGGTTGGGCCCTCTCGAGCACCCTCGAGTTGGACGCTCTCGCGAAACAGGGTTGCAAACAGGCGCTTGGTCACCTCTCAACCTGATGAAACTGTAAAAGCCGTGGGGATACCAGCGGCCATCAGCCCGAAAAAAAAAGATCGTATATATATGTTTACTTTTTATAAAATTTCATTGATCTTTAATTGGGTCGCTATACACAGGTCGTGGTCATGTTTCTAGTATTCTTTCGAGCTGTTTTCTATTGATCTTTGGAATTATATATATTTGTTACAATTTTACATATATTATATATTCAATTGAAAAGTAACTTACAAAATAATTTAAATTTTTTCTTTTTCTAAATGTGTCTGCAATTTCATACTAACATAAATATGTATCAAATCTCATAGCGTGTATGCGAGGCGTACTTTATTTACTCACAAATTGACATATCTTTTTTATTTATTAACAAACGGTATCAAAAATGTTAGTCCAAGCTTATCTCATCACATCATGGAAAATCACATTCAAATTGGTTCCGTCATTTAGGAGGTTGCGGTAACAAAAATCCGTTTATGATTTTGTTGTATATATAGATATGAACTAAATATTACAATACACAATTGTTATATTATATTCTTCATTGATAAATACGAATTTGTTGTTTCCACATAGTCAAAATATTTCGGACAGTAACATTATGACTTATTAACGGATTATTCTTCGTAAAAACACTGAAGTGCTCCTAGTAAGACCTAACCAGCCATTCTAAAAATATCTAATTAGTTACGTTTGGTCTAATCTCTATTAGGTTGGATGGCTACTGGCAATTTCAACAGAGCGGTTCCATGCTTCGGAGGACTGGTTACCACGGTCGTTGATTCAGGCCGTGTAAAAAGATCGTCACAGGAGCTGGCGATAATGTGAAGTGATGAGGAAAATGGAAAATCTATATTTTTTTTATTACATTGAGATTAACAAACGAGCACACAGTTCACCTGATGGCAAGTGATTCCTGCGGCACATGACATCTACATTCATCCTTGACAAGGAATTATAATGCAGATGCGTTGTCACCCTTGAGGACTGAGATGGTTTGCCTCGTTACCAGTAATAGAGTTATATGGAAAATATAACTCTCTTTCTCTTCATATAAACAATAATGTTTACTCGATAACATATATATAGAGTAAACATTGATTCACCGCGGAAAATCAGGTCAGACCAGGTTTTCTGAAGTGAATCAATGTTCACGATGACCAAAAAAATACTTGCACTGCAGGGCCGGGAGTTGCGGTGAGCGCAGCGCAGTTTTCCCTGCCATCCGTTGTCGAGGTTGAGTCACCTGGGTGAGGAGCGTTAGTATTACATTACGCGACCTCCCCTATCCGCCACCGCTGGAACCGAACCGGCTATGCGTCTTTGGCAGGGCCGTGGTATAAGAAGTTTTGAAAAAACAATCCAAGGAGTTTCGATTAGAAAGCGATTCGATTATAATATGAGGTATATGATTTAAAGAAAAATAATTATTTTCTTTTTAATTTATATTCTTCTTCTTTTTAATTACATTTTAAATAACAAACGAGCATACAGTTCACCTAAAGGCAAGTGATTCCTGCGGACCATGACATCTACATTCATCCTTGACAAGCAATCATAATGCAGATGCGCTGTCATCCTTGAGGACTTAGATGGAATGCCTCGTCACCAGTAATAAAGGTCCCCGGATCCCTGCACTCACCAGACGAAACACAGCAACATTATGCTGTTATTTTACGCTGGTATTCTGTGATGGCGTGGTCCTGACCTGGTCATGCTGACCCATTCATTCTGCAACCAGAAACAAACTGCAGTGTGGCTCTACTACTGTAAAAACTAAGATATTCTCAGAGTCTATATAACTTATAAAAAGCTTTTTTAAATAAAATTATGTGAGTAGTGCTACTAACATTCCGGTTAAGCTCCAACCGAGCTTAAATGCTTGTGCTAACAGATGGTACACGGCAATACTCTAATGGCGAAATCGAACCTTCGGGTATAACTCTACTTTTAGTAGACCGTTTAGACCATTAAGCTATTTATGCTTCGCAGCTTGTTGGATGGTAGGAATTTTGTCATTAATATACAGTCCAATTTTTTTAAATATATAAAGCAGTGGGGCGTTTTGTAGAGGAGATATTATAAAAAAAACTTGAATGATAAATAATGAGCAATACACAAAAGTCCTTTTACTGACGCCTTGATACTTTTAAAATATCAAGGTTTAGCAATATTGATTCAATTTATCTCAAAGAACAAGTCTCGCGAATGTACATCTGATACAGTTTTAAAAGCCGTACTTTAATTAATTATACCATGTATATATTTTTGTTTGATAAAATCTCTTATAAGTTTTACTTTATATTTAACGTTTATGCGTTACCAAAACTATGTGTGTATGTACGGATATGTTAACTCAGTTTTCAAAGCATATCATATCGTAATAAACTTTTTCTCACTACTGGACTTTAAAGTTTGAATAAGCTTCCTAATAAAGCAGAATAATTAAAAGTAATTAATAATTAATAATTAAACTACTCACATCGGGTAAGGTCATCGGCGAGTTCTAAGTTTTAGATTCAAAATCAACATGAGATATCCTCAAGATCAAGGCTGCTTCTAATCGATCTATCTCGCCATCAAGTCGAGGTTCGTAATTCCCTTAAAGGCGTGAGAAAGCTGCTGGTTCATTATCGTTTTCCTTTCTGAGGATGGAGTTTCGCAAAGATGCAGGAAGCGTTAAGTAATGTTCGACATCGTCGTCCTACAGTTGACTAGCGGGTCTTCTTGGGTGTCTGTCTATTTCTCTTAGAGTACGAGACCGTTAAACACCACGAGCGTACCTTAAAAATTTGTAATGTGTTAAAGATATGTCTAGCTAATTACATGATCGACTTATTATTCAATGCTAAAGTCAAATTCATATAGACTGTGGTTATAGATATAGAGTATGTGGTTTAAATAAATATTTACACGATTTGTTACACGAGTTAAGATAACAAAAGGGGACTAGAACTAATATGGGCAATATTTATTGTATCGCCGTTTATAACAAGTGTTAATTACCTGTACCTGTACGATGGTTTTGCAAAAAAACGTTAAATTCGTATAAAATATTTTAAAAAAGCTAACTGTTAAAACTCAAGTAATTATGTAACTATTCTTGACATGACAAATTATTTTGTCTTCTCTACTTTTAACAGTACAGACCGTCACCCTTTTATTTAAATGATAATGCACGTAGAACACAGTATTGCTAACACATTGATGAAGTCAGTAAATCTTATCAACTTGGGCTTTGTCTTATCCACAAATTGACGATCAAGTATTTATTTTTGTGTAATGAGGTAGCAAACGAGCATACAGTTCACCTGATGGTAAGTGATTCCTGTGGCCCATCATACCTGGAATAACAATCACCTTGCAGATGCGTTGTCACTTCTTAGGACTTAGATGGAATGTCTCGTTGCCAATAATAAATGTCTCCGTATCTCTAAACTCACCGAAAGTGTGTTAAGCTAAATAATAATGTATAAATTCAACATCATTTGACGTTGAATTTATACGAGGGCCTTGGCTTCCGCTGGTTTTAGCCAATGCTTCTTGAAACTAGGTTCTGCGTGACTATCATTCGTGAGTTTGTCGTAATTTTTTTAGATGGTCTGATAAATTGTATTACGTATATAGAAGTATTGTAAATAAAATATAATGAAAATGACGTTGTAGCTTATTTTTATATCTTTTATTGCCTAAATTCGATATTGTCAAGATTGTAATGGATATGGATTCATTGTTATAGACTTTTAGTAAATAACTCACGTCCGTTCTATTACTAATTCCGGAATAATATAATAAAATTAGTTTAACGCTAAATTTTAATATTAACTTCATAATGTCAAACTGTATTGAACCACCGCAGCATTTTATAATAATGTACAGTCTAATTTAGTCTCGTGTGAATCCATAATTACCATGTTCTGGAATGTTGGTCCGTCCTTCAACCGATTAGGGTACGTCGACACGGCCTCAATTATCGCAACGCGTTTTAACATTAAATTTAAATTAGTTAATTACTGGAAAGAACCTTGTGGTCTTCAAATTTTACTTAACATTTAAAATATATTAAACTTTTGGCGTTTGCGTCACATAATGTGTGTGTCAAATGATCTCGTTGTAGCACAACCTAAATAACGTCTTTAACGTACCTAATATTCGGTAAGTTTAACATCGAGTTATGCTATGTAATTAGTTGTTATTTGAGATGAAAATATATTTTCCAATAAGTCTATACAACATATTTTCCTATAACACACCATTTGAATCCATTCATATTACTAGTCGTTTATACATAATACATAAAAATAAAAAAATATAATATATATACCCTATATAAATCTCAAGTAGATAATTTTATGTGTATTCTCAATTTTATATACTCACGTTAGTTCTAATATAAAGTACAAACGGTTTATATCAAGAATTAAGGTGTTCTTAAGTTTGATAGCATAGTATTGATCACATCCCAAACTACACAATAAACACACGTGATTATATTCCGAACCTAAAACTTCGCAGCGTTGTGTATTTGGTTCAGTGTGTGTGAATTACGATTCTCTATTTTTTGTCATACCACGGTAGTCTTATGTAATAATATTGGTTAAGCTAAGTTATAGATATAAAAGATAAATAAGTAACTGCACAACTAGGATAACGTTCTAAAATTAGACTAGAAGAGAATTAGTCTAGTTCTAAAATTAGTAATTACGATGAAGAAAATCCAAGTTTCTCTGAGTGTGTGACTACGCCTTTTGTTTGAATAGTCTTTGATGCTGCTCGTAAGGTAAAAAAGTTAACAAAGCGTAATTGTTGATACTAATAACTTCATTAAATAAATATATCATATAATTTTAATACCACCATAATTGACTGGTATTTGCTTAGTTTATTAATTCAAAGTAACGTATTCAAGACATTATATTATTACTTGCATGTATGACAAATAATTACGTAATAATGTTCACAACTCTTAACTGATTAGGTAACAGAGTAGATATTTCATTGCTTTACACATGACTTCATACAACATTCGAGTTACAAAACGTTTTCACGTTCATTGGTCCAGTAGACAAACCAGCCCACGGACCCGTCAGTTCCGTGAGTCCTGTGTCCGATGCAGCTGTAAGAGCCGCATAGGCTAATAGCATCAACATCAACAGAATGTAGGTCCAGTAGAATCCTCACCATACCCGAAATATAAGACAAATGCCGCTAAATACTCCACTGTAATAATATGTATTATTTTAAATTACTGCGGGGCATAATTAAAATCAATTAGGTATATTAAAAGGTATATAACGATAAAAATATATAAAATAATAAATATACATCCCTTATCTTCCCGGGATAGTAAAAAAAACATTAAAACGTCATTATTAAAGTTAGATTATAAACATACTGAAAGTAGACGAATAAAGGAAAGAGGAAAAGGTCTGTATAGTATATTTTATAATACTGCAATTATACACAGACACACTTACCCACACGCATATACACAAACTCATACTCATCCTAACACACAAACTCACACACAAGTTCTGGATTTATTTACATAAATCATGTGTAATCTTTAATGGGAGAAAACACTGACCTCTGTCACAAAGGTTTAGAACCTAGCTCAGAAGTCATGGACTTCACAAAGATTGTGTAAATTTTATTATGTCAATAAATATATTTTATTTATTTATTTTAATTTAATATAGCATTTTATATATTATATATAGCTGTGCCTTGCTTTTATCGAATTTTAATGAATCGCGGGCACACTTAATGGTCACAGTATGAACGCAACAAAAACATATACAATTGATATACGGAAGATTTCTATTCTTAGCCGAATAACCGACTGCAAAACTATTTCATAAAATGAGATACAAGCCACCGTGAGGTGACACTAATGATTAAACTAAAATAAGTAAAGTAAGAAAATAACAAAGAACATTACTGTATTTGCAAAAGTGTTCACGTTTTTGACTCCACGTCCCGACAGTGAAAACAGACAAAATAATGTCGTCATTTTATTAAAAGCACCAATCGTGATTTCGTGGTCATTGTTGAAAATAACGTTAAAGCACTTAATTGATCTATACGTATTTAGCACTACAGTTGGCAAAATACGTTCGGTATTTGACCTTTGAGAGCGATCGGTTGAACGGGCGCAGTATCGGGCGCGTTCTCACGGGAACGCTGGCTGATTGCAAGCATTACGCCCCGCATTGGCACGTTGCGACCGTACAACCACGCATCAACCACGGACAAAGGTAATCGTTGATATAAATTAAAAATAAAACTGTTGCTCTATTTTACGGGGTAAAAATATTAGTGTGACAATAGAAGGTTCGATATTGTTTAATAATGTAATTATTGTACAATTATCTGCGTCTTGCAGCAGCATGTTGTTGAGAAAGTGTGGTTCTAACACTGAAAATAAATAAGCAAACTTAGTAAGAAAATACTGATAACTAATTCCAGCGGCCCCTGATATACATAGGAATAAGAAGGAGTACTTCCTGGCCAGTAATAAAGTTATCGGTTTCTTTCACTTACCAGACGAAACATTCCTTCCTAGTCGAGCAGTTATTGTCGTGTTATTTATTATTTGTACACGACAGAAACGTGCTGCAGCCACGGGAATAATTGCTTCGTAAAAGATTTTTTTTTATAGCATTATGAGTAACAAACGAGCACACAGTTCACCTGATGGTAAGTGATTCCTGCGGCCCATGACATCTACATTACCCTTGAGGATTGAGATGGAATGCCTCGTCACCACTAATAAAGGTCTTCGGATCCCTGCACCAACCAGACCAAGCGTAAAATAGCAGCGTTAAGCTGCTTTTTACGCTGGTATGACAATGGACTTGAGGGTGAAATGTATATAATATATTGATTTGTTATATATAGTTTTCACTCCAGGCAGATATGTAAAAACATAAATTTGGTAAACAAAGTTCTTAACGTCATGGATCGCTACTTCGTGTATACCGTATAGCCGATTCCAAAGTGCGTCATATAACGCGTTTAAAAGCATGGGAATTTTCCCATTGTACTTCGCAATTGCGTCTGATTTAATCAACAATGGAATATACAGGTTTTGGTCCGTGCTTAACTAGCTTCGGCGGGAACATTTAGTTTTTGTAAATTTCCCATACACAGAACACTTCACTGAAGTTTTTACTGAGAACCAAACATTTATATTTATTATATCAAACCGTTGCTTTCATTAACTCTGATTTTCTTGGACCATAATAATGAAAGGATCATATAATATAATTTTAGAAGTTCGATTTATTAATTTTAATATCCTTAAAGTATTTCGTTGTGGGGAAAATCCGAAACGTGTGTCATCTTATTAAAACCAGCTGAGTTGGTTCACCAATTAGTTATTTGTTTAAAAAAAGGGAGCTTTACCTATTAGTTCAGCTGACAAACAGATTTTGGCAACCTAAAAGCTGGCTAAGCACAAAGAAATATTTTAAAATCCGTGTTAAGTTTCCTGGTAAGGACACAACATAGATTCAATAAGTTCCATCTCCCTCTTTTATTAGTATAGACGAATATGGAATTCAAGTCTGTGTTGATTATTTAACGAAGATAGATTTAGGCGTGTCTTCTCGTTTTCATTCGACAAGTACCTATTTTGAAATGAAGCGTCTTAATTCTCCACTGCTTGAACCAGGTTTATATACAACCTTATTCAAGAGGTAGAGATACAATAGACACAGACGTTTTCGTTTTTTTTTCGGGCTGATGGCCGCTGTTAACCCGAGGGCTTTTACAGTTTCACCGGCACACAAAAGAGGTGACCGAGCGCTTATGGCGCTCAGGCTTCGGGTAACCAGCACAAGGGCTCCCAAGAGGGAGCCTCGGCTTGGACCTGACTCGAGGGTGCCTGAGAGGGCCGAACCTCGGCTTGGTCAGCTGCGTCTGACAAAGGATTATCTAAATTAATATCGCTATCATTATTTGCTATCTGTACCATCACTTCGGAATGCGTGGTCGCTGGAGAAGAAGTGGCGTAAGAAACTCCAGCGGGTCGCTGAGAACCGGCCTGTGACATTGCGGTCATCGCGAATAACCTCGTTTGCGACGACCTCGTCGTCGGCGGGGGTGGTAGGGTGCAATTTACCTATGTAGTGTTTTATGAAGGGCTTGGGAAGGGGTCGCGTCGGGGTTATCAAGGGCGTAGCTCGGTCTCCTTCGGACGTGGGTGTATCCGTAATTCGCAATGGGATTGTAAGTGGCAGCATTTACAATCAAGGGGTTAGTGTGTGACGGAAGAGTCGAAATATCGGCGGGAAGCCTGCTTCAGGTATCGGCAGCTCAAGAACCACGGCGCACCGGTTGCCTTGCGCATGAAACGAAGTCAGTGAACGTGTCGCGTGACGTTTGTGTCCCAGAATTGCGCTATAGAACTAGCATATGGTTTTCGTCGTAGAGGAATGTTTGGGCAGTACTTGCAATTGGTAAATACGAAGCGAAAACACCCGATGTTTGATGGTTTTGATGGTTGCTGGAGTAACGAAGGGATTTAAGCTTTGAACCGAAATTGGTTCCTCCTTGTGATGGATGCGATAACTTTATCAGTTCAGGAAGAAGCATGCTCTTTGCTGACGATGTTCAGCTGTTAGAGGAGGATAGATGTCACAATGCAAACTGGAATTGAAACTGAAACAATAGATCAATCAAACGACATCCGTACTACATGCGTCATCCTCGTGTGCCATTGAAGCATAAAGGGAACTTTTATAAAAGCATAGATCAACAGATATCAGATTAGAAGGTATCAGATAAAAAGCCTCTCGGCTGAATGAAGAATGTTAATAAGGATGTGTGGAGTTATTAGAATGGACAACATGAGGATAGAATACAAAAAAGGAAGTTTGAAACTTGCACCTGTGATGGACAAGAACAGGATATGCAATAAGGAGACATGAAAGTCATATTATTAGGGAAGTAATGAATATGAATGGAGATATGATAGAAATGAATGTGATATAAAAAGATTTCCACATATTGCTATATTAAATGATACATGAAATATACTTTAGCTTATATTATTTGGACGAATGGTTGGCTGAGAGGGTAATGATAAATTATAGCTAGATGATGCCGTTACTGTACAATGATTTTTCCGTCATTTTAATACTCGTTTTTATAAAATCCTAATATTTTGCACTACGGTCCTTCGAGTCAGATATAATTGGACTCTGAAATCAATACTCGAAGTAATTGCAAGTTGCACTTAAAGCGAAAGTAGTTGTTTGCCTCATATCATATGCAAGGGTACAAAATAAAAGTTTTAATATTGCCAATTCAAGTGTAAGAGTCGATGCGGTCACACTTAGAAATGTAAGAGAACAATTATAATAACAGCTTTAAGACAATCAATGCTTACACAATTTAATGCACTATTAAACTTAGGTATAATAGATCTACCACATATGGTAGAATCACTATTTAACTAATTGATACGGAAGGAATTCGTGTTAAGTAAAGTCTGTTTTTTTTTCGGTTTCACCGGGTTGAGAGGTTCACAAGTTCACAAGGGCTCCCAAGAGGGAGCCTCGGCTTGGACCGTCACCCTGTTTTGCGAGAGCGTCAGACTCGATGGTGCCCGAGAGGGCCGAACCTCGGCTTGGTCAGTTGCTTCAGTGAACAATGAATTATCTAAATTAATATCGCTATTATTATTAGCTATCTGTACCACCACTTCGGAATGCGTGGTCGCTGGAGAAGAAGGGCGCAAGAAACTCCAGCGGGTCGCTGTATCTGTATGGACTGGAGAGAACCGGCCTGTGACATTGCGGTCATCGCGAATAACCTCGTTTGCGACGACCTCGTCGTCGGCGGGGGTGGTAGGGTGCAATTTACCTATGTAGTGTTTTATGAAGGGCTTGGGCCCTGGTGGTCGCGTCGGGGTTATCAAGGGCGTAGCTCGGTCTCCTTCGGACGTGGGTGTATCCGTAATTCGCGATGGGATTGTAAGTAAGGTCTGTGTATATAGATCTCACTACTGAGCTTAGGCCTCTGTCGGTAGAGAGGGATCTGAGACATTATTCGCTATACGGTTCCACTGCGGATTGGCGAGCTTCGTATGTTTTCGAAATGTATATATTTTTTCCTGGACACGCCAGGAATTAAAAGTGATTTACCCCACTGCAGAGCACATTATACCCAGCACATGAATTAGCAAATAACAGTTCCAATACTTTTCTTCCACAGTCTGGGTATGCTATGTACATGGCAATAAACTTATATTTAATACCTTCATCAAATTATAGCTTATAATTTTATAGTTTATAAGGTTGTGTGAATAATGAATAGAATTGTTCTGATTGTGCAACTGACCACTGAGTAGTCAATTCAAACATTTATCTGAATTGGCCATATCAAATCGTAAGATACGAAGCTAATAGGGGCGTCATAAGACTTCCTTGAGCCAGCAAAGGCCACTGCTTTCCCATACAGTTCAAAGCGCCGGGTGACTGGTACAATAATAACAGGAAATCGTTAACTCGGTCCGCGACAAGATTTCCTTCAAGTAAATTTATTTTATAATTACTTAGGACATAAACTTTTGATTTAAGACGAAACCATGAATCATTCAACCTAGACTTAGGTATAAATACTGAATTATGTCATTATATCGTTATGATTTTACAGAATTTATAGTATTTGTTACTGCCAATCTAATTGAAACAAAACAAGAAAAACCAATGAAACAAAACTAGAACTATAAGAATACAAAAATGTTTTTTTTTCCTGCCAAACGTTTGATATTTTGAAAATCATATTTTTTTTAATTAAGTGCGTGTGCGTGTATATGTTTTTAAAATAAAGTTTGAATTTGAAAATTTTTCCATTTATCATTTAATCGTAAAGTTCGGAAAATGAGTATGTTCTATTGCCTTAATATATGCAATCACCGGACTTTATAACTAATTACTTGAAGTGATCGCAAAGCGAATTAGCTGTTAACGCGGGCTGTTGTATTCTAAGCCCTTACAGAGGTTTGGTTTCGAAGTTAACTCAGTGAATATCATAGTTAGATAATGCAGAAAGTTAAAAATCTTGGGTAACTTTTAGCCGTTCAAAAATACAACTTCAGCTATTCAATGTCACAGCACAATAATATAGATTCGCTTGACTTCTATAGGAGGTGCTAGTGTCTTTAAAATATTAGACTTTTGGACATAGACAAGTTTATGGTCAGGAGGAGAAAAAAGAGAGCCGTCATACTATGTCATATGACACCTGATGATTTAGGGGTCATTCAAATCAATACAGAGATTAGATTTAGATTATTCAAATCTAAATATAATCATACTATCATTTAAGAGATCGTGTTTCTATAAAGGGTTTTAGTTTATGTATATTTAGTTTATAAAAGTTTTTTTTTTATGAAATTGCCGTTTTGTATGAAATAAGTTAAGGTATTTTTTTTTCAAACTTTTTTATTTCTGTTATTCAAAATAATCACCCACGTAATCGAAGCATCTTTGCCAACGCAGTGGTAGTTTATTGATGCTTTCTTGTAAAAATCAGCTGGACGGGAGGCAACAAACTCTTCAAAGGCATTTTGTACTGCCTCTCGGGAATTGAATTTATTTTCCCGCTAAAAAGTTGTCCTAATTTTGGAAAATGTAATAGTCGGTGAGTGCAAGGTCTGGTGAGTACGGTGGACGAAGGAGAGCTTCCAACCCCAACTCTTGCAGCCTTGAGACTGTCTGTTGTGCAGTATGGGGTTGCGTGTTGTCGTGTAGGAGCAGCGGGGACGAACGATGGATCAAAGCTGGTTGCAGATGTGCGAGCTTCTCCATCATTGTCTTTAGTTCTTCACAGTACACATCTGCAGTAACGCTCATGCCGTTTGGTAATATGTGATGAATAACGCCGACACTAGACCACCAAACAGTGACCATCAACTTTCTAGAGGTTAATTTTCGTTTAGGGATTTGAACCAAGATCTAACTAACTTGCTGAGCGCTTTCAATTGTCGAACAGAATCCACTTTTCGTCGCACGTAACAATTTCGATTCAAAATTCTTTTATTTCTGTGCCTGTTGAGCAGCGCGAGGCAGGTCTCAACGCGTACGTTGCGCTGGTGACCGTTAAGTTCGTGGGGCGCCCATCTATCAAGCTTTTTTACCTTGCCAATTTGTCGCAAATGGACCAATATTGTTTTGATGTTAACATCAAAAGCTGCTGCTAGCTCGGCTGTAGATTGAGTATCACAGCTTCCACAATCGCCTTTAATTCATCATTGTTGACCAAAGTGTCCGAACGACCACGAGGTTCATTTTTCAAATCAAAATTTCCAGAACGGAATCGGGCAAACCAATAACGGGTTGTGCGTTCGACATGAATTTTTAAAGTGTCCATAACGAAAAAAGTTCAAACGTAATGAAAATACAAAGCTAATCAATAAACAAAAGATTGACTTTGTAAAACGAATGTTTTAAAACAAAATTAATTTGAATTTAGAATTCACAGCCAATCAAAACTTTTTTTTGGTTTGAAATGGCCAATACTGAAGAACGGCAATTTCATAGGTAAAGACCTAATACATACCAATGATAACTGTATCTTGCGTTATTTACGAAACATTGTAAACAGGAAAATATAAAACAAAAAAATTATAGACACTGTATTTATTTACGTCTTTATTTATTATTTTACTAATAAATATATATATATAAATATATATAAAAATAGATGTTATAAAGTTCTAATATTTATGTAACCTGTTAAATAAATATAGATATTTGTGAAACATGTATTCACGAAAATTTTAAATGGAAAGAAGTTATTTAGAAGTGATTAAAATTACAATGCGATATTTAACTATAGGTAAGTGGATAGGTTCATAAGACAATCTATGATATTAATATATTTATCCACGGTAGACTCACGTAATAAGCGAACTGTTGGATAGGTCGGCTCGACCAGAGTGGAACCAAGCCTAAAGGAATATCAGCGTAAAATAGTAGTTTCACTTTAATGGGATTTTTTCTGGTGAAAGAAACCGGAGACCTTATTTATTACATGTGAGAAGACAATCCATCTTAGTTTTAAGAGTTGACAATATCTCTGCATTAAGATGAATGATGTGGGTGAAAGTAAGCCGCATGTATCATTTACCATCAGGTAAATCGTACTCGTTTCTCACCATTTTTATCGTCCAAATAAATCATTTGTCAATATTTGTAATAATACGAACATAACAATAATAATAACTTAAATGAAGGTTAGAATCCTCTAAGCAACAAACGCATTAGAATAATATCTGAGTCAGCGCTTAACCCTCGCCCACGCCGTGCCAGTTACCCCGAGTTAAAAATGTTCCTTAATAGCTTTGATAACCTTAGCGTGACGTGGTGAAGTTAATTGTATATTTATTAAAGAGTTTTTGTATGAAACGAGGGTACGAGGGTGACAATGGAGCACAGAATTAACGTGATGATATGTGATTGCGCAGCCCACAGACAAGCACGTACATCTTTATTTGGTGATAATGTACTCGTTCGTTTTTTTTATTAACATATACACACATATATTCATAGATAACACTAAGTACGGCTCCATACAGCCTAGGTTAAATGAAACCAACAATACAAATGGCGCAAAAACTATTTCTTGACTGGGAAAGAGACTCAGAAGCCTACCTGCATCCGTCTTTGCCACTAAGCCACGAGGCAGACAAGGCGTGATGCAATTATTTTGCTACTCATACGTACTAAGATGGCTGCCGGCTTATTGGTATTCTAGTCACCGGCATCCTTCACTGACCATACGAAACACATGTTGAATGTTATTTTATTATACACTGATATATATACTCAACACATTCGTACTGCACCTAAATATTAGCTGCAACCTGGCTACATGAGTATTTACGTGAAGAAACGTAATAAATTATTATGAAACAACTAAAAAATAAAAGATATAATCACGTCTATACGCATCATGTCCGACCTTTGCGTTCTTTGTTTCTTTAGAAAGATAAACGCAATACAAAATGAATAATCAAATCTGAAAAAAAAATGAGGTAATAAAAGAAATAAATATATGTTTTCTGAATCCCACTTGATGTTGGAAACGATCTGTTTAAAACTATTGAATACGACAATACAATACATTTAAAAACAGTTTACAGGGTTATATCTTGTTTATTTTAAATTGTTTATTTGTTAACCTTTCGAATGCTTTAAACACACAGCAGTCATAGGGGACTGAAAGTGTGTGTCGTCTTGATTTGATAGTTAACCCGGGCTACCGTCAATTTGATAGTTAACCCGGGCTACCGTCAATTTGATAGTTAACCCGGGCTACCGTCAATTTGATAGTTAACCCGGGCTACCGTCAATTTGATAGTTAACCCGGGCTACCGTCAATTTGATAGTTAACCCGGGCTACCGTCAATTTGATAGTTAACCCGGGCTACCGTCAATTTGATAGTTAACCCGGGCTACCGTCAATTTGATAGTTAGCCCGGGACTTTTTTAGATTAAAGAACAGATTCGTTTTAAATTTCACGTCATCATTATCATCAATTTGTAGTATTAGGATGTAGACCTCTCCAACTGCATGCTATTGAGCACGATATATGGCTATTCCCATTCAGCTACTTCCAGGTTCTTTGCGAAGATTGCTACTCCATCTATTCTGAGGGCATCAAAATGTATATCATTTGGTAGCGAAAAAAAAGTCATCACCATAACTAAAATTTTATAGAGATGTTGTTAAACTATCAAAAAAATGCCGCATTCAATACTGTTGCATAAGTCGTACAATAGAATGTTGAATTTGGAGTTATCAAATGTGTACAATTTTACTGAAAGCTCCGACCAGTTCTGTATCACGTATTATCAGCAAACCCAAGAGCTATCGCGGTCATAACCAATTTTATAACAGGCCCGTACACCAACAAGACCGACACTGTTTGACACCATTCGTGTTGATAACCTATTTAATGTCACATTTAAAATAAAAACGGACCTGTTACACGACATACGATCGTTTTTTTTAAAATAATTAAGATTGTTAATATAGACATTAATTAACACACACCTGTACACATAAATACACAGAGACTCTCGCACGCAAAACTTACTAATAAAGCACACAAAGCTATCAGCGTAGCTCATGATAATATTGTTTACACAGTGGTAAAACCCATTGTGCATCTAGAAACTATCATAGCATATCACTAACATGTAGAGGGGCATCAAGGGATGGTTACAGGTAAAGAACCAGTCCATTTCAGTCTTCAATCTTTGTTGCCTTTCCCGACGATGTCGTGGGCCCCAGTTATCACTTACCATTAGGTGAACTGTGTGCTCCTTTGCCATCACTTATACAATAACTTATACTTTGTACGAGTAGACTTCAGTGTAAGAATTGATATTCAGAACACTGGGCAGAAATCCCATTGCTACAACACCCTCGATGTCCACCGCTATGATTTGTTTTAATGAGACATAAATAGTCTAATAAAAATGATAAAAGAAAGAAAGGATTCTATCACCTCCCGTCCCATATAAATAAATACTATATTCTCTTATACCAATATAAGCATTTGAATACTTATGATCTTTTAAGGGAATGTACTATTTTTTCTTCCGACGAACTGTTTATACGAGCAAGCCCGGTATCCTGCTGATTGTATTAATGAAACTCTGGATGTTGAACTGAGAAAGTCGAAAAATCTATCCAAACTTATCAAATCTGATATAAAGTAATCATGAAGCATCTTTGGACACAGGCAAAAGTGTCAGTTTTAATAGCGCTTTTTGGAAGAAATAAAGGCTTATGGTTTACCAAATCCATAAAGAACAAATATTAAACATTCAAAATAAACGGTTTTCTTTCACGGTTATTTTAATACCATAACTTAATTCAGATGATTATATATATATAGGCAAAATTTTATTGAATTTTTCCTTATTCCGATAAAATTTAAAAAACACCTAGAAAGTTTAACGGAACCACGTTCTGATGTCATACCATAAAACTTTGCGAAAGTCTAGAGTATAAGGGTCATTAACCTACAATGGGCTCAGCCGTTTCTACAATTATCAGTATTACCCAAATAGTGTAAGACTATGATTCACTTTTGTATAAAGATAGACAGCTACAGTTCCAAAATAACATGACTATTTTAATTTTTTTTATTAAATTAAGAGTAAACAAACGAGCACAAATTTTACCTGATGGTAAGTGATTCCTGGGGACATCTACATTCATCCTTATCATCACAATTCAGATGCGTTATCACCCTCGAGGACTGAGATGGAATGCCTCGTCACCAGTAATAAAGTGTTCCACGCTGGAGTGACAAAGGAAAACTTGTTGCTTTTTTCTGTGGGCCTACTGTAACAGTAATTTAAGGGACAATAAGATTTTGACTGTCATTGTAAATTAAAATAGTTTCTCTCTCGATCTTTTTAATACAATGTCAAAAGTCATATCCAGAGTCTTCTTAAGTCTTGGTACACGACTTACTCCGTATAAGAATATATCACTGAGTATAGGTATTTTAAAAATAATTCTGTTGTATATTAAATGGTTAAAAAAAAATAGAAATTCCTTTTGGTAATTATATGGTAAAATAAAAAAAAATTACCATTATTTTGTCAATACAAAATAATAGCGAAACAACAGTTGCAATCCACTGGCAATTAACCTTATAGGGTCTAATTGCACGAACGTTAAACTCTGGTTTTAATAGGATTATTCGTTACCCATATTGGCCTATATTCTACCCACACAGTTCCAATTCGGGAGTAGCATGAGGGCACTGGCTGATGTTATTTCGGTCGCGTGACTGCGTCGGGAGTGACGAGGCACCGTATGAGATCATCAATTCTCTTTATTGACCAAACGAAGATGTGTGGTCACAAAAAAGCAATTTGTGTGTGTACAGTAAAAGTACTTATAATATCGCAGTCAAAATATTACTTTGCGTTACTTACCTGTTTACTTAACACGATTTCTCAACACATATTTTGGGTTAAAGTATGCACATAATTACGGTTTTTTTTGCAGATTCCTCTATGATATTATTAATTTTGTAGCTCAGTGTCCGGACGCCATCCGTAAATTCAAAAAAAACTGAGTTCGATACTAGAGGCCAAAGGATATAGTTAACAGTAGTTTTAAGTGCTATTTTTACCTTAAGAAAATTTAATAAAAAAAATTGTAATACATTTTTCGCTAGGTTTGATCGGTAATAAAACTAAAAATCTAAAATTTTTAACAGAAATTCAAGATGCACATGCGTTACAAATCCTGCTTACATGAAAAAATTCAGAATGTCTGGCTGACAATTCGAGCTCCAATGCTAACTGAGCATCCTCATCGATGCCACTCACCTCGCAACGGTTGACAGCGAGGGCGATCGGATTTCGTTAATAAAGTAACGTGCACCGAAGTTGAGTCTATAATTAAAAATCTGCGCCTACGCAAAGATTCTGGCCCTGACGGTATCACCAAGAAGGTAATTAAACTTCTACCGGACTCCATTATTCACCTACTGGTGTAATTTTTTTTTGTATACTTTCAAAGCAAGTGCTTGACCACGATTCCACCTGATGTTAAGCGGAAATACAGTCCTAGATGGTAAGGCACAATAGCTCAATAAATGCCTATTCACTCTACTCTTGAAAACACCCACATTGTAATCGGAGGGAAAAACAGACGCGGGCAATCTGTTCCAGTCCTTTGCTGTAAGATTAATGAAAGAAGAAGCAAAGCGCTTCGTTCGGGTTTGAGGGATGTTCACAACAAAAGGATGAAATCTAGCAATGCGTCGGTCCGATAGTGGAACGGGGATGGGGGAATTAAATCATGTAATTCCTGAGTACACTCTCCAAAATGCAATCTGTAAAACACTGAAAGGCTAGCACCTTACGCCTGTGTTCAAGACTGAGCAGATTGGTTTCAGCTGCTTCACCAATTACCACCGAGTCCAAAGCTGCGAGATGGCATTTAGCTGTGCCTGCCCAAATGTGTCAACAGTATTCTACACACGACCGGACTTGAGCTTTATAGAGCGTTAAAAGGTGCCCCCGCAGAGAAATACCGCTGCACTTTGACCAGGATCCCAAGTGTTTTTGCAGCTATCTTCGCTTTGGACTCGATGAATCGTCCATAGTTGAGGTTCGATGAAATTTCGATTCCCAATAACTGAAGGCGATCAGTGAGTTCCACAGATAGATCTTGGAAGGTAGGAGCCAAGGTGCACTGACTCCTTTTGGCGGAAAAAAGACACGCCTGTTATATTGTTTATAGCCATCTATGACTACTCTCAGAGACCGCTCCTTCAGGAAGTCACATCCATTGTAAACTCACACAGGCTTACCATATCGGAGCAGTATTATTCGATGTGTCAAAAGCGTTCAACAAGGTCTGGCACAACGGACTCATATACAAACTTTATAAGGTCGGTGTGCCAGATCAACTTGTACTAGTCATAAGAAACTTTCTGCGTAATCGAACCCTTCGATACCGCGTCGAGGGAATGCGCTCCGAAGTTCACCCTGTTCGAGCTGGAGTTCCACAAGGCTCACTTTTAGGTTCCGTCCTCTACTCACTCTATTTCAACAACACTATATATATGCGCCTCCAATCCCCTGCCTACAAGTTAGTGTACTGGGTTCGGAAATGGAGGACATACCAAGATTGCAGCCATGTACTTTTCTCATCTCCCAAAAGACAGTCGAATACTTAGGTGTCATGCTAGATGAAAGACTCACCTTCCGTCCGCTCATCAACCGCGTACGAAATCGGGCAGCTTTCTTTCTCGGTCGTTTGCACCTATTAAGAAATAAAAATACTAAAATGTCCCTACGCAAAAAAAAAAAACTACACTGTACAAAGCGTGCATTCGCTCCATAATGAGATACACAACCCCGTCTTTGCGCATGCCAACCTGCGTCTCATTCACAGAATTCAGGTAATCTAGAATCGCTTCATGGACAAGGCCACCGTTGCGCCGTGGTTCTTGCGTAATGAAAAATGCCATATAGATTTTGAGCTTCCAACCATAGCTGAAGTTAGCTTACCGCCGCTTTCAACTCTGCCGTCGCACACTTTAATCCACTGATCGTGAGTGCCGCCACTTACCATCCCATTCTGAATGATCACTTCACTCGCGCCTGAAGGAGACCGGGGCACGTTCTCGACGACCCCGATGACTCGACCATCAAACCCTCCACAAAACTTTACACACCAAAACTGCACCATCATAGCGCTCCCCCCAGCCGACTTCACTTCAGTCAATTTCAAAACTGGTATTTCGTGAGGGTGTGGTTCTTCCCCGATCGAACCTATTCCATGATGTTGCTTTTAAAAACTAGCTACTACCTTACTTTATGATAAATTTCATTGTTTTTAATCAACTAATGACAGAATCTTACTTGCTCCTCAAATCATAATATTTTAGTCACTTCATCTTCAACTATTTGGTGGAAAGTAAAAATACTTTTCGTTTGTTGTTCAGGCTGCTCTGCTCAGGAACTCCGTACCCGATGAGCACACAGCTAATACTTATTCAAGAAGCTAGTACAAGAGCATTTTTAAACTCTCCTGGTTAATTGATTGTATTACAATTTTATCTTTTACTTTTAACTATTCTATTACGCTTATGTAAATTCGTATGTTTAAGATAAATATGTATATGCTATTAATATATTTATTAATTTTTACAAACAGTATGAATGGGTCGGCTTGATTGAGGAAGGTGCACGCCCTCGCTACCATTGCTTCGATTAACATTGCTGTGTTTCGTTTGGTGAGTGAAATATCCGGACACCCTTACGAGGCATATCTTAATCCTCAGTCATTATTAGTCCTTATCGTGGATAAATGTGGATGTCATAGGCCTCAGAAATTACTTACAATCAGGGAACCGTATGCTCATTTGTCACTTTAAAACAATAAAAAAAAATTGTAACATTGCTATTATATATTGTCTCATAAGAATATGTATTGAAATGTACTAGGACATATTGTATGTGTTATTTGATAAATGTTTTTTTCTTTAAATTAAATTAATTATTTTACACGTTTAGTTTTAATAATACGTTCAATTACTTTTTCCTGTAGCACCAGATACAACGTTTTATCACGCTCTTGGTTGAAAATTTAAATAAATAAATAAAATCAAAGTTAGGGCATAACCAGATATTTAAATATGAAGATATTTCATGCCGTGACAAGTTCGGCTCTTGATACAATTAAATAGGGGGCCAGTCTCTATTATTATTCAGTTTTCGCTAGCTATTATTCCCATCCCTAATTTAGGGCCCGTACCAAATTACGCATTAATATATTCAATCCAGTTTTCATTCATATGTAATTCAATGTTTTTGTAAGAAACTCTTTTAGAAGCGTGAACTGGGTCGCATCTGCGTTCGGGATTGAGAAATAAGAATAATAAAATCGTGTGAATTCTTTCGAAATATGATTTCTCTTTGTGCGTTATTGAATTTAGCCGGTTCATCTTATTTTACATAGGTTATAAAAAAATTAAAAAGATTGGTGTTTTTTATTTTATATTTCATATTAACAATGTAAGTTCACTTTTAGAAGATTAAAGGTAAAAAAGTAAAAGTGAAATAAACGGCATATATGTATAAACCCCGTTGCTGGTCCATAGGCCTCCTATTTAGAAAGGCTGTAAGAGTATAGTCCATCACGCAACTCCACAGCGGATTCGCGGACTTCGCATGTCTTCGAAATATTTTTTTTAATTTATTTCCTATACATGAAGGTTTCCATTTCACGTCAAGATGTTTTTCCTCATCGTCGAGCACGTGTTTAATCAGCACTTAAAATCGCAACTTTCAATCTCATTGATGCAAGCACAGCGAATAGAATTCGGTTTGTTTGCGTACCGGGAATTTTAGACAAGCATTTAGACATTGAGTTAATATGGCTCACAACTACCAGGGATCTCCTTAAAAACTAGCTAGCTAGTTTTTAAGGAGGCACCTACAATTAAAAGGCTAAAGGTATTATTATAAAATAAGTACGATAAAAAAATAAGGTGGCATATTGATGGCTATATAATAGATTTCATTATTCTTATAAATTGGATTGAATTAAGTGAGAGAAGGAAGACCTTAATCAAGTTATGTGCGCGTGCGCACGACCCAACTATTGTCACCCATAGTCCGCCATTGTTTCGTGTTGCGTGACTTAGCAGGTCGTTCAATGAATAACTAATTAAACATATTACTGCCGCTTTAACAATACAGGAGCACGCATTCACAGTAACAATTATTATTGTTTACGAATAGTACGGTCCTTTAATATGTATACAATGGAATATAATATTGATTGATCGATTTCAAAGATTTCTTAACTACAATCATAACATCTAGCAACTTATCTAAAGTCTAACTTAATTGAAATCATTATATATATATTTCTTTTATTACATATTGATCTTTCGCATATAAATTGTTAATCATAACTTCAACGAGGGAGTTATGCTTGTTTTAAATTTGAGTATGTGTGAGGTTTATGGTTGATTTGTGATAAATATGTATATATAAATATAAATATGTATATATAAATATATGTATATATATATATATATATATTACTGGTCGTAATTATAACAAATGAAATTTAACAAGGGAGAGATAGTGTCTATAGAATGTAATTTATTTTAAAGTATCTGTGTTTTTTATTGACACATACATTACATCAAAAGAATTATATCTATATATTTTCTTCACGGCGAATAATTTTGATGTTACTATTAAATTGCAAAAAAAACAACTTAGCCAAGCGATCTCAAATAAAATTTTCTTCGAATACTTGATAGGAAGATCGAGATTTTAATTATAGAATTACCAATCTTAATTTAAAGATATGTCAGTTAAAGGTATAGAGGCTGATTTTACGATTCAATTGTTCCATAATCCCACAGTTTTTAGTAACTCTTAGTTCTTTAATACTTTGTTGGATATTAGCGTATGAACGCGAACATGCGCGACAGGAGAATTTCTGTTACAACAGTAACTGGAGGCCAATGACTCCCGTTTTTTGAATATTTGCGTACTGACAGGTAGATATCCAGTTATACCGGACACTTTATATTTAAAATTTATCTTTAGTTTCTTGTTAATGTCAATTTTGTGCAACATATAATGTCTTATCGATGAAAATTGTATTTAATTTATTAATTAAACGATCAGGTTTTAGATTTTGATTATTATTGTATTTTTCTGAATTTTGAAAAGGAATGTGAAAATTTGTATAGGGACAATAAAGTTGTAATAAAGTATATATAATTTTACTATCTTCAAACAAGAGGATCGGTTTAAAGCGGCATGCTTGTGAACCGATAGAACGGATGGTCCCATTCCATTGAAATAACGGTATTAACGTGCCGCTTGCGAATAGTTGTACCATACAATTTTAGCCACAAATGGTTTCTGAACGTCTGTCTACACTGAATAATATTTCAAGTGAAAACACTCATGTCAACGTGTATTTAATGTTCTATGACGATATTTTTTATATAAAAGTAGAAAGAACCTTTTCTAAGCGACTAGAAAAATGGCAAAACGCCTTTTTTCGTGTCGCTTAATTACGGGATTTTTTTTTGCTGAATTACTACATTTTCTTTTTCTAATTCTACTACGTTTTAATGAATTAAAAAGTGCCAGCAACTATTAGAGGGGCGCAACAATCTGCTACAGTTCATGGAAGAGATGGGATTATATTTTATCTAAGTGCTGTCAAAAAAGCTGACAATGCCATATGAGGCGTGTGTGAAACGTTCGGGCGCGGTATTCCCAGTGAAGAGACGATGCCACTTGCGGCGACTGGCGACATACACCCGTTTAAGGCGAGGACGATCGCGAAGGAATGTGGCCCCACTCCAACTTCGAGCTGCATGCGATGAGCATGAGCGAAACCAGGCGCCGCCTATGGAGATCCCAGTTCTAGATTTTGCATTTGTATCCGGCTACTTGACGGAGTTTCTTTGCTAGATGCTATCTAACCTTTTTTTCGAAGATGAATAGAATATTTTAATTATAGTGTATATTTCTTAAATATGAAGTTGGCACAAGTTCCTGTCACTTCTAGATTCCGTGCTGTAACTAATGATGGAATAAGACGATAATGAAGATATTAATTATATGATAATTACTTAATGTACCCATTTACGTCTATGATACAATATATAACTTCCCTATCTTTTAAATATACAGTGGTAAACTTAGATAATTGATAATAACTTGAACAAAGAAGTCCTAAGTTTATCCTAATACACTATAAATATTTCAATGATCTTTATTGATTATATGCTGTGCGTAAGAAAATCAAAAAGCCTCTTCATTGAAACCACTGTTATTTTTACTTCAGAGCACAAAATTGAACATTATTAGAACTTAATACCTTCTAGACTAAGACTTAAGGGTAAGTCAAAGAGGGAAAATAGAAACAAAAGAAGATTACATGATTGCTGGTCAATTCATCTTAGTGCTCACGGTTGACAGCGACTCTACATTATGACTCCTTATTGAAGTTGGACGGTCAGCAAGTATCACATACCACCAGATGAACTGTGTGATCGTTTGGTCATCACCCTAGGATCATAAAAAGGAATATCTCATAATTTCAGTGACATCGTTTACAATATTAGATATATGAATATGGAAATATGGATATAGTTATACTTTGGCCATGAGCTATTTCTGAAGTCTTAGAAATGTGACAAATTTTTAATACTTGCAAGCTATCTCTCCTCACTTACGCCAAATCCAAGAATGAATCGACTCATCCTTGCCAACTGCCTACATAAATGACACTCATACTTATTTGCCGCAAGTCAAACGAATCGTTATTTGGTTTTATTAGAAAATGTGTTAATAACGCTCTCGACTGATGTTCATGTCAAAACAAACATAACTAATAATCAAAAAATAATATATATAAAAAGATATATTCATATTACTAATTTGCAACCTTACGAAGCGTTTTGTACAATAAGATAACAGGAGAACCAATTACTGATCTGGCATTCTTTCTTAACACTTTTCTATTCTTTAGATCTTATCTTAGAGATTATTTCTGTTTCTATTAACTAAAACAATCAGTTTAACTTAGTGAGTGCTGATATTTTTACGGTAATATTTATTTTATTGTCCAGTCATAATAGTCATTTAGTTTTAGTTTCAAAATCAAAATTGGCCACAAAGTGTTATAAAAACCACCCGAGATGTCTAGAATTTTTTTAACCAAGTACCTACTTAAAAGTCGAATTATTACATGTGGATTGGAAGGATACCTTATCGTAAACATCGATCTACATATAGTAAAACCATACTAATTGTCAGCATAAAACTAAACCTGGCTGTGCGTACATTAAATAGTGATTTAACAATACTGTTTCATGTGGCTCCATTATTGGTTACGTTTTCCGGAGACTCAGTTACTTGTTTCGTGGTATTGTATCTCAGTCCTCTAGGATAACAATATTTGCATTTGGAATGTTTGCTGAGGATTAGTGTAGGTGTTTATTTGGTGCATGTCATCACTTACCATCAGGTGAACTGTGTGATTTATTAAATAGTGATTTAACAATACTGGTTCATATGTCAAGGAAACAGGAGCCCTACTCAGCGGGCCTCCCGCTCGCGAGTCTAATTAGATAAAGCTATAAAGGTTTCTGGATCAACAGCAATACTCACACATAAAAAAAAGGAAACAGGAGACTCCATTATTGGTAACGTTTTCCGGAGACAGTTACTTGGTGTTGTATTTCAGGCCTCTAGGATAACATATGCGTCTGGAATGCTTGCTGAGGACTAATGTAGGTGTTTAATTTTCAGAGACAATCAACTTTATTAAATTAAATTTTAATCAATTTAATTAAAAGTATTTGAGATGGAAGTAGGCCTTATGGGCTGCACAGTTATTATATAACCTATACGCTAGTTTCTCAAGAAAAGAGGCTACACCTTGCTTAAAGGCCGGCAGCACATCTGCGATTCCTCATGTGTTGCGGATGTCAATGGGTGGCTATATTCAATTACCACTGAGATGATGATGATGATGATGAGATGAGAAAAAAAATAGTTTGGCGGAACATAATTACCATCATCTATAATAAATTATAAAAAAAGAAATTGAATGCAATAACACGCTTAATATTTTAGAAGTCTAAAGCAGTGATTGCCCTGTTAGGGTTCGTTGTAAGTTATTATCAATGACAAGTAGGGAGTTCGTTGGTGTTCCGAGCCATGTACGGGTCAATGCACAAAGATGCCGCCGCGTCCATCTAGAGCAGAGTAGCTGAGGGCGCCGCGAATCGCCAGCCCAGATAACGGTTCCCAACTCAAATATTACAGTGCATGATTCAAACTAACTGACAATAAATGGACAAGAAAATATTTTTTTTAACTATCTCGTTCATTCGTCTTCTAATTTTTCCATAACGTGAAACTTTATAAATTAGCCATAGGATTTACTTATCGTAGGTCTGATAAGGTTCTGATTTACGAAAGCAGATTTCTGAGAAAAAAAAGATTTTGCAGTCATATTATATATACATTATTTTTTTTGTAGTATAGGCGGCAAACGAGCAAGCAATTCAGCTGAAGGTAGGTATGTGATCACCACCGAACATCCGCGACACTAGACGAGTCGCAAGTGCGCTGCCGGACTTATAATATGAATATTTTAATTAAAATATTTTAGTTCATTTGACAACCCAGACTTCATATAAAATGTATCTTTTTACGATTTTTTCTTCTGATAACGGATAATGACTTGTACTCCGTTACTTTGAAAACCGTAAAACCGGTGTGTTGGGAAGGAACCGAGTTTGAACCTGACTATGAATGAAATTGGAACTTTAAGTGCAGATTTACCACATACCCAGCCCTGATGAAAAACATCATTAAGAAGCTTAAACAGTTATTAGTGATTTCAATCTTTATATCATTTCACTAACGGTTGTACATTTAATATTTTTTTTCTTTTGCTGGGTAGGTATTTGTTTTTAAATTTCTCAAACTGTAATTGAACCAGAAATGTGTATAAAATTGTATATTTATTTTTTATGTATATTGGAGATAAGTCCCGGTGTTAATTAGTAAGTAGGGTCTTTAAAAACAATCATCAGAATGCCTGAATGATATCGCTGTGGGTTTAGTAAAAAAATTGAGGCGTATAAATGATTTCACAACAATATATAATAGAGTTAGAAAAGAACACCCTAAGAGAACCCGAATAACAGTATCGACTTGCCGTTGTCGAAAAACATAAAATTGTAAGCATCTAAGAGGATGCTTACACTTGAAACAGACCTAGCTAAGAAGCAAGGACTATATAGGAACAAAACAATCAAAACCCATTCTCTAATATAGTAGGTAATTTGCGGTTTGCAACAGTTACGAATCCATCATAGAAATTGCACGAGGAACAACAAAACTAAGCTATAAACATTGTTATGCTGATGTTTACGCATTTGCGCTAAATATCAACGGTTTCTTATTGAACGGTGCGTGCTAAAATGCGGCCAATCGATACCGAACAAATTTAGCGTGAGCAAACAAAGTTTATGGTATATTGTGCTAACATCATTCAGTACTATGTATTCGGCAAAGTGAGTAATTTTAACATCAAATAGGAAAAGCTAAAATTTGAATTTCAGAATTTGGTTATGTTGTCGGGTTTGAGTCATATTACTTAATTGCTATAACAAATGGAAATTATTAAAATCTGTACATTAATCCTGTTTGGCACAAGGGTCGACTATTTATAGGTTATTCAACGCGAATTTACGAACTTTACAATTTTTGTTCGATTGTTATGGCTTAAAGTTACTAGATGGATATTAACTCAGCTCTTGAAACTTAGTAATAAAACAACTCTCTCTTCGTCTTAAGTTTTTAGGCCACACTGAAAGTCTTTAGAAAATAAAAAACGGCTCAATGTAGAAAGTTACCGAAACTCTTATTGTTCTTCGAGTAGCTTCCGTTCCTCTCTATACATTTTCTATGTAACCACTGAGAAAAGCAGTGAGCTCATTCCATCTTAGGGGTCTCTTTTATGGCATTTTCGAACGCCCACTCACTGCATCTACAGGGCTCGTAAAGCGAATACCTCCAAATTTATCTTTGGTTTTTGGGAATAAATGAACGTCGCAAGGTACCAAGTCAGGATTATATGGCGGATGCCTCATTATCGTAACACCTACCGTAGTTAAATATTAAATTGTTCGTTTTGCGGAGTGCGCAGAAGGTTGTCGGTGAAGGGGGATCCTGCTTCGTGGGCGCTGCTGTCGAATATTTCCCAAGACAACAGACAAACAAGTATTAACATACCAGTCTGCAGTAACTGTTCTTTCATCTTCCACCACAACTGTCGCGAAATTATCTTTCTGACCAAAGAACGAGGCAATCATCTTTTTTCCTCCTATCTTAACTTTAGTTGGCCGATCCTCAAAAGGAAACATTTGAGTAAACTGTCTTTTGGTTTCGGTTTCATTGCAATATATCCAGCTTTCATAAACTGTGACGATGTCAAATACAGAATTTGAATCACCAACGTTGAACGTTTCTAACATTTCACGACACCAGTCCATACGAAGGCGTTTCTGGTATTTGGTCAAAGTATGGGGAATCCATCTGGTGCAAAGCTGTCCTGACGCCAAAATGTTCGTGAAATATTTTTTATATTTGACTCATACCAATGCCTAAGCCGCATCTCCTGGTAGGTCACTCTCTTATCTTCCTCTATCATGCTTTGCACAGCACTGATGTTATCTTCAGATGTCGCTGTTGAAGGACGTCCGTCACGCAGATCATCATTGACTTTACGCCCACGCTTAAACCAATTAGCCAAATAGCCTTGTTGTTGATTAAAATCACAACGAAAGTCATAATATATCATGGATCGAAAAATTTCTCGCGTTAAATTAATTTTGAGGTGTAACAAGGCTTTGGAATTGCCGCCAATACACAAAAACAAATGACAAATGAATACAATATGTCACATTACTTCACACATCACTATGGTTACCTACCAAAGAGTATTATAATCGAAATTTAAAATAATTTTTCATTGCCAATGTTTCTAACTGGCCGATTCTAGAAACTTTTAGTGCCGCCCATGTATAGAAATGTGTTTCCCCTACTCGCCCGTAAGGGATTCTATTCCTGACTATAAGAATTGTCAGAATAATTATGTGGTTTCAATGATTATCAAATATTTTTGATTGACAAATCTTAAATATCCTAAAATATAGATACTTTCGGACAGCGTGTGGTATTGGAGTCGCTCTTTCACATGTCAAACGTGATGATTGCAGAAAAGTGGTTCTCGTTCATCAGTGGATTGCTTCAAGTTTGAAAGAAGAATAGATATCGAGAAATGATGTCAGACACGCAGCAGCTGTCGTGGATTATATACCAATAAGTTTTTATATTTCGTATTAATAAGTAAATGTTTTTTAATAATTTCATCAAATCACTAGACTTTTACTAAGAATAAAGATTTAGAAGATTTAGATGAAATTCGAAAATTTCGCCTTCTCTGTCAACTTAATTTTATTAAAAGACGCGAGAATATATTATTTTATTTAAAAACTACAGGATTGATATATCTAGGTAATGTGATAAATCAGTTTGTAACGTGTAAATTGAAACTGAAACATGTTTAAAATTCGCTTAAGCCGAAGTAACGCTCGATTGATCGGTTAATGCACTTCACTGTTTCGAGATCAATATTTGACTAATTTTGTTACACTTAATATTTATATTTGATTGTGGGCATCTGCGTATTGTTTAAAAACTGACTAACACAGCACACAGCAAATTTAAACAATCTTAAAGATACCAAATCATCTCCATTAGTTATCGTCATTAGACGTGAGTCCCTTTAAAGGTGTAGCAACGAATCAGATGGTGAGTTACGTGTGTGTTTCAGGTTTAAAATTTTTTAATAATGTAATTGTTTATTTTATAATTTGTTTAATTAGATTATTCTGCCATGTTTTTGCTTTTAAAATGTCACAGTTTCGTATTCCAAATATTTCACATAGTCGCCTCTTACGTAAATCGATATTGTAATGGTACCGACTATAGTAATACGTCCGCCGCATTAATAGGCAATAGTTTCTTGGGTGTTGTTTAAGATATTCAATATGCACGACTATAAGAAAATTCGATGTTTCCCTACATTAAACTTTATACAACTATATTTACATATAAATTTAAATGGTAAAGCGTTCGTTGTATATATACAATTATATTAATATATATTTTTTGATTCTATTGTAGATAAATAAATGCTCTCAACGAGATTAACGTCCTCGCCACAGGCATCAATTAAGTTAGGGCAATTTTGTGGTTATATATATATATATATATATATATTTAGGTAAATTCGATAAGGATCAAAAGAAATAGTTACCATTTTAACAGTATGTTCGGAACTGATTGAATACTGAGTCATTCGTTAATTTCAAAGGAGCTTTCACCAGTCTATCAAGCCGAGGCGTCGCGTTGTTTCTATTTCTCACGTAAATAGAACTAGCAATGCTATATGTTAAGATATTATAGATTAAGCTTAATATAAATAAGTGAAAATCATTCGTATTTTAACAATATACAATATAATATTTTTTCAATACTTGTTTATAAAGTGATAATAAATTTCGTTAATTTATAATTAATGATGATATAATAACCTGAGGGTTGGATGGATCTGAGGATCCACCCTACGGTTAGTTTCCCCTGCAACATGAATGGGTCAGCTCGACGGCAAATAGCAGCATGACCGCTGTGTTTCATTTGGTGAGTGAAGAAGACGGAGGACCTTATTACTGGTGCCAAGGCTTTTCACAATAGTGTCACGGGTGTCATGGGCCGCGGGAATCTCTGTGCGAAGGGATGATCTGTGTGCTCGTTTGTCACCCTCAATACAATTTAACAAAAGTTTGCAGACTCATTTCAAATTATACATCAAATTGAAAACTATTTAAAAAAAGAAATTTATAAGCTTTGTGATTCTCTGATGTATGACTTCTTTTTTTTATTAAAAAAGGCATATGGATGTAATGCCTGAAAGGTCGCTGTGGTCGTAGTCGGTCAAGATCATTGTCAATCGTCATTAAAGACGAATAAGAAGATGATATTTATGTATATTAGTCAACTATTTTCTACCTTATTAAACCATGTACTCATTTTTTTCTTAATTAATTCGATATTACGCGTAGAATGTATTTTCTGATGGATTCGTTTCATGAATTTTGAAGGCTGATGGTAGCGAGAAAGCTAAAGATGTTTTAACAAAACGATTGGACTTTTTTCTTATAACCAAGCAAAGGAGTCACTCGGTTGGTCGTTGAACAATCTTTTTATTAAGTAAGACAACAGTTTGAATGTGTAAATGGGCGCAATTTATTCCCCGTCGCAGCTCTTGCCGATCCCCGGGGTCTGTGACACATTGCGCATACATCATGCTTATAATGCATTTTGCTCTCTTCAAAATGTTTACAGAGCAACTGATTTTTTAAAATATGTCACGTCCGTGACTTCTCATGAGGGAGTGAACATTTCGGCTGAAATGCTTGTGGGATTTATACTACTTCTTAATCCAGCTTCGAACCTAATTTGAATTTAAAAAGCTTTTACATTCTCTTTTGTGCATAATACACCAATAAAATATTCTAATCAGAAAGTTATTTTAGATGTACATACACAGAATATATAATTATTAATGTCGGGGCGTTGTGATTACAGTATCTGGATGCTGCGTCGCGAATTCTGGGTAGATTTTCGGTGGACGAATATTATTTTTATATAACAAATTCAAGACTATAGTATATCCTTCGCAATAGATGTCATCTGACGATAGTTTGACGATATCGCACAGATCAAAACTGTCCGGCAGGGTGTTATCATCATATTCAATAGAACAGCAAGAATACGCAATGAAGAGTGTCGTAATATTTTTTTGTAAATCACTGTAGAAGTCTTATCATTACATTATTATAGTTGAAAGCCAATGTTTAGAGTTTCAAGTAATAAGAAACGTATTGTGAGCGATAGCGGGAACAATAGGGCGTTATCAAAGTACCATTGCAAATGAGATGTCAACTCGTACATTGACCGCTGAGTAATACTATTACGATAACCCTGCTCCGTCTGTGTTGCTTTATTTGTATTCTCCCTGGTGGTAAACACTTGTGCGTCATCCCCAAGTGGTCTCCGGTCCACAAATAATTCGTACATGTGGCCCGAGTTTCGTAGACACGGCCGGTGAGAACGATTAGCGTTTCTTTTTATTTCGCCGTCCAATCTTTAACATTCACGATAAAGAGCGTGCCAACGTGTCCTGCACGATCTCTGTAATGAGGACACTTAAGGGTTATACTTTTTACGTTTTGCACCTGTTTTGTATGCGAGTGAAGTTTCGTTTCTTTAGAATCAGACGACAAGCGCTGTCGATACTGCAATTTCTGCAATTTATGCGGCTGTGTTGTTTCCCGTGGAAGCGCTGAAGCCTGTGCTAAATGTAATACATTGGCATTAAGTCCAGTTCAATGACATGTGAGCACGCTATGCAACATTTTATGTTTTGACGTTTACTTTTTTATTTACTAATTTCGCAACAAAGGGCACATTACAAATTTGGCGCTTTTCGCGACGTATCGAATCGCTCGGACCGCCATGCACAATCCCCATTAAAACTGCATGCACGCGGTTCAAATAATGTACGTTATTTACGTTATGGTTGCTTTAAAATTATTATCCTATATTTATACTTGTTCCTGTTGAGAAGACAGTTGTTGTTGTATCCAATAATAATAAGCGTCGCATGATTAAATGTTTACTTGTTATTGGTATGACATTTTTAATAACTATTCTTATGCCGTACATATTTGATATACTCTTTTCTGCAATTAAGGGTGACTTATAAGGACTCAGTTCACATAATTATATAATGGCGCATAAGTACCTACATTTCCAACAACTATATACATTTGTTGTCGTTCTACATACCTACATTCACCATGTAAAACACAGTAGGGTTACTATTTTACGACGATATTCTGTTGTCCTTCGAAGTTTAGACCAAGCAAGTCATTCTTCTGGTAGAAGCTAGCTCCATTGTGACACTACAATAAATTAAAAGATTTTTACATTAAGAGGTTATTAGTTTATAGTCTTATACGAACATTGCGAACTTAAGCGTTACTCAAATACCTTAACGATGAGACACAGTCATAACTCATAACAATATACACAAATATGAATGATAGTAAACTATGAAAGCATATGGAGAACGTCAAGGAGCCCCTTCACCATAAACAGTTGGCTTTGCAATCGGGAGTTCGCGAAACAAAGAGCGCGGAACGCGGTCGAAATAAAAATATTTACGTAGCCAATGCTGACTCAGGCACGGCTTTGTTTAAGAATCCTCAAATAACAAATACATATTGTATTCGATCTTTGAAAACAGAGTTCGGTATCCTCGAGTTAAAAAGACAGCGGAACGATTACGCGCGCTTTTGCTTTTAACATTACAAGATGCGCTCAGAAATCGAATGGAAGAATATATAAATTTACTAAACCATAAACTATAATTTAGCTGTACAAGCTTAATAGATGGTAATACTGATTTAAAAGTTTAATATAGTTGTTGAACGAAATAAAATATAATCAAAAAATAAAATTTCGAGGTCCAATCCACGTTTCTATATGTAACGATTAATGAAATGTTTCTGTCGCCCAACGGACGGAAAATAAGTACATGGCCAGGGAGATACGCGATATAACTTGTTGAAATCGTTTTCCTATTTCCTCTTTCTCTCTCTCTTTGCCATTTTACCCATTTCTATTTTTTTATAGCACAAATCAAGGAGTAGATCGCCTCTGAGGACTGCTGTATTGTGATGCTCGTGATCTTTTTTTTTATACATGTCTAAAGTACTTCTAAATCAATATGTGTTGTTTAAATAAAAAAATGTCTTAATGCAGGTGGAATCTTCTAGCTTGTAGTTTATTGACGTTCATAAGATCATAATAAAATGTTAGATGTACATATGTTCATGAATCTCATGCATTTTATGCAGTATGCGTATCCGAATTTTGCTTAGTGAGGTTAATGTAGAACGGTTGTTACACAAATTACACTTCGACAAATTATTTATATTTCAATGTTTAAACACTATAGTTGAAACTCTTCGCTTCATAGAGTATATTGCAACCGAACTGTGCAACGGTCAATTTATAACGCATCCATTTGTCACTTAATTTAACCGAACATTATATTTGTTCCCTTATGGGCAATTCTAGGAGAAACAAGACACTTTATATCATTTATTACCCCTAATAAATTTTAATTATACGATGCTACCGATTGCCACTTACATTTACTGCAATTATGTTTGTAAATGATTATGTTTTATAGAATTAGGATTTACAAACGAGCACACAGTTAACCTTATGGTATGAGGGAATACCGACCTTAATACGTATAATCATTCTAGATAAGGGACGCAGATGCGTTGTGAAGATTTATGTAAAATCGTAATATAGACTCGTTACCAATACCAGGTCTCCGGTTTCTTTTATTTTTTTTTTCGTTAACCAGTCTATCGTTACACTGTGGAATGTTGATTGCTAGAGCTAGATCATATTTTTGGCGTGACTCTACCATGTTATATAATCGGTCTGAATACATCCTGTAACTATGCATTGTGCATGTAAATTGTTGGATACATAAGGAAAATTTGCAGAAGGTCGATAGATGGCTTGCTCAGGCTAATACTTAGATTATGATGAGAATGAAATTGTCCTTTTAAAATAACTTGAAATTAAAAAAAAATATATTAAAAATATTTTCTGATATATTTCTATCATTATTTTTCAGACAATTACAAAGGTAACGGGGACCTAACACGGTTTGCTCGCATACATTTATCCCTTCTGATAATGTAAATGATCAGAAAATATTTTAACAGTGGTAGGACCATATTGCAGTTTGTTTCATCAGTCCACAGGAGTAGCGACGCTTTTTTTTTATTATTACTTTGAGAGTAACAAACCAGCACATAGTTCACCGGATGGCATGTGATTTCTGCGTCCTGTGACATCTATATTCATTCTTGATAAGAATTCATAATGCATCTTCATTGTCACCCTTGAGGACGGTGATGGAACGCCTCGTTACCAGTGAATATAGGTCTCGGATCCTAAACCAGACTAAACACAGCGGCATTATGCTGCTATTTCAAGTGGGTATTCTGTGAGTGCGTAGTCATACCCCGGTCCAGCCATTCATTCTGCACCTAGAAACAAACTGCAGTGTAGCTCTACCACTGTTACACCACATGTGCGTCATGAATCATTTCTGAGGATCACGTTTTCAGAAGGCAGTTATCACTTATTCTATTATTAATCGGGTGAACTGTGTTCTCGATTGTCACACGTCGAGAAAAAAATAAATTACATGTTCCTTTAAAATCAAAAAGTATTATCTATTATAGAAAATATATACCTATATTTCGAATGCAAATGAGTATTTTCTGTCTTCACAAGTAAGCAGGCAATACTATCGGTCAGCTCTCTACTCGCGGGCTTTAAATAGGACTAAGGTGTCCTCTACCTTTCGTATGAGGCGACTCAAAAAGGGCTCCGTGTTTATTTTCTGGTCGTCTACTAAAGTCGAACCGGGGAAGATGGCAACACGGAGAGTACCCTTGCATAAACGTTAGCAAAGCGAAGGTGCTAGGAAGATGTTTTCTGCCCTGAGACGAGCTTAGGTTTAATGCAGTGGCCCCAGTGCGTTCCGCCTCTCAAAGCAACGAAAGCGGCCACCGAGATTACGACAAGACTTTTTAGTGGGTAGAAATCCCATATAATTCGGTCCGCCTCTCAAGACGCAGAGTATCATTTGAAAATTCCCCACTGGATGCAAAATGGGACTTATAAAAAACACTATTAAGCCGATATAAACAACACATAAATGATATCTAGTATATACATTAACTCAAGTTGCAGCGGATGCGCTACAGACAATTAGTAATAAAATTTTGTCTATTCCCGTAATACGAACGCCCCCCTCCCACTCCGCGCCAACCCCCCCTCACTCGTCACAAAGCTCAATGAGCGTTGACTCATTCAATGAACAAATGGTAATTGAAATAAACTATTCTTAATGTACATATCTCATAAATTGATATTTCCTTGACCATTGATACTGGTATTACTTTAATTAAGATACGTCATACTAATGTGAGACACGTTCGCGTCGATTCGACACGAATATACTTCTCAGAATTGAAATATTGGTGGCACTGTGCGACAAGCAATGGATGTAACAATATTATGTATAATATAGATATATTTATATCACAGTTTTTCGTGATCAGTAAGCTGAAGCGGCAATGGACCAGGTATAAAGTTCGTAGAACCGATAACTGATGAACAACCTCGTATTGGCCATCGCAGCGTATGCCAAACCCCCACTGGATGGTATGGCAACTTATGGAAGTCTACGAGAAGTCATGGATGCAGGTGGCTCAGGATCGTACACACAATCAAATCTGTGTGGCAGGCCTATCATCAGCAGTGGACTAGCAGATGATGATGATGATGATAATGAAAGGCTGTTCTAAGTATTTTCATATAACTTGAGGATTACTTGCGCAAATTTAAGCATGCAATAAATCAAGTTAGTTTAAATTGATAATACCGCAGATAACTTACGTTTACACTAGTTCTCCAAACACGTTAGAATACGTAATAATGTGATTCTAATTATATGTGTATGGGTTAAAAGGTACTCGTATAAATTTAAGTAGAAATTAGTTACATCGCCTAACACGTGGAGAGATTCTTGAGTTTTATACATTTTCTTAACGAACGCCGCTTAAATGTAAGGACGTTTCGTATTTTAAGACGGACTACCAAATTCACCGTGTCAGAGCAACAGCGCAGCTAGTTTTGAGATGCAGCATAAATAGATTAGCGCATCTAGGGAAAGATCAGAGAATATTAGCGTATTGAAATTTCTGAATTCATATCGCTATTGTGTTTCGTATGTTAAATATAGCTGGATATATAGAACGAATTACTGGAAACGAAGCATTCCATTCAGTCCTCAGACAATGCATACGCGTCTTGAATCCTTGTTGATGGATCATGGATGTAGTTTTGAAGGATCGCAGTTAGTACTTGTCATCTGGTGAACTGTGTGCTGGTTTTTCATCCTTGAAGCTTAACTATTCTATTGTACAAAATGTTTAAAATATATTTAAGGTTTTAGTTAGAGAACAGTAATCGCGGAGTTCTAGATATTCCAGCAAGTTGTGAGCTAGTCATGGCTATTTATAAGACGCGGCAAGTTTTAAATGTTGATGTAAACATCGTCGCGAACGTTAATGAGCATTGCATTGCCTAGGCTATATGAAAATAGTTATGATTCAAGACTTAGGAATTTTATTAATAAAAATCTACCAGCACTTAAAATAATACAGTTTAAGTGCTACATGACGGTCTAATATATTTTTTTTGGTCTTCGTCTTTGTCGGTATCACTCATGACAGAGTGGTCGCGGTCATCACTTCAGGTGTTGGTGGCAAGCTTCACATCACGCGGCCCGTGTTCTCCTCGTGCGTTTATGTACTGATGGAGAGCCATTTACTGCCGCCTTTATATGGTCAGTCCACCTCATAGGCGATCTTCCTCGTGGCCAGGTACCCTCAACCTTTCCATGGACCAAAAGTCGCTCAATATCCACCTCCCCTCGGCGGCATACGCGATCAAAAAAGGTGAGGATGCGAGAGATACGATTTTTTTTGGTATTTATCGACATATGGTTGGGTATGGTGTGTCGGGTATTCGTATATGTGCTGCATCCCTGATATTTTTATTATAACCTTATTGCGCATGAAGAAAAGGAGTGAGTTCCAATGTGTTTACGCCAATACTTGTCGCATTAGATATCTTTATATATATCTAGTAACAATCTAAAGATATTACCGTTGTTGTGTTGATTGTAGGAAAGGTTTGTTAAATTGTGCTTTAGAAAGAGGTTTTGGTGATGAATAGAAGGGGATCAGTTTACAAAAATAATAATAAACTTACATATATATATCAGAAAAGTTTTGGAATAAACAATGATAAATGATGAATTACAATGGAAAACAACTGATTTTGATATTAAGTAAGTTGCCAATAATGACATACTTATTTAGTTCATACAAATATTTTAGAATTATTTATTTGAAAAGCGTGTAAATTATGAAAAGGAAAAATGGAAAAACTTACTTTATTTATTGTACATATTGAGAGATTTAAAAAAAAAATTAAATCAATTATTAATATAATTATTCAATGGTACAAAAAATTACAACTGTGTTGATTTCATATCCAAGGAAAAGATAATAAGACAACAAAAATATTTATATTAAATCATGACAATCAAGCGAACTACAAATAATTATGTAACCAGTTAAATGCTTACATGCTAAAAATAAAAAAAGATATATTATAACTAAGAATTTTTAGATAACGTTAGTTTATTCTACTATTGTTGTTATTATTTAGAACACACAGGCTAAAATAGCGTGTGTTTGACTTTGCGTTCCACTGAAGTGTTGTTTCAAGAAAGCGTCTATCATATATCGATATCGGTTATTATCATACTCGTTATCAGATATCGATAGTGACGTACCATATAATCGGTTGTGAGTGCAGCAGATAAAGCGATTTGGCGACTTAATGGCGCCGACGCCGATGTCTGGCAGTTATATCTAATACCATATGTTAGTTGCATGATTAAAAATATTATTGAACACTATTACATGCATATATTGTTTATAATGCTTTTTTTTTATTACATTAAGAGTAACAAACGAGCACACAGTTCACCCGATGGCAAGTGATTCCTGCGGCCCATCACATCTCCATTCATCATTGACAAGGGATCATAATGCAGATCACCCTTTAGGACTGAGATGGAATGCCTCGTCAGCAGTAATAAAGGTCTCCGGATCCCTACACTCACCAGACGAAACACAGCACCATTATGCTACTATTTCACGTTGGTATTCTGTGAGAGCGTGGTCCTACCCCTGGTGGTCGAGCTGACCCATTCATTCTGCAGCTAAAAATAAACTCCGTGCAGGTCTAGCACTGTCAATTATAATAAAATGATCAATTAGCCTCGCCGTATATTTTTCTCGTCAACATAAATTCTGTCCAGATGGAAGGCAAACCTGTGCGCTTCACACGAAATTTTCTGCCACTCATAACTGCTGTAGAATCAATCTATGTATTACTCTGCGTGGCGGAGCGAAGGCTCAAAGGTTAATTTAGGCGCCCAATGGGATGGTACCATATAGCTTGTGACACCAATAACCCAAACGGAAGAAAGTTTCAGAAGGCTGTCCTTCTGAAACTTTCTTGCTCACAATCGCAGAGTGGATGCTCAGGTTCGGCATTGGATGATGATGAACTAACATAATAGTTATACGTGATATATCCATTTTTTGGTTAAAATCTTTCTGTTTATTAAACTATTAGCTCAACGGGATATCCACCTCTATCACCTTGCACCTTCACCCTTTCACAGAGTGCTATGAAACTATTATTCAAGAGCTCAGGTGGAATGTATTGAACTAGACTCAAATTACTTATAATCAAATATTCTATCCGAGTTCTCAACAGTGAATGTAGGAAGTAACGAGGTTTAGTGTGATACATGGACCACTAAACGTCTGATACACGATTGCTTCAAATCCTGGTATTACAAGTTTCTTGTTAATGTGTTTGCGTTTCATGAATGATTTTGTTTCAATTGTAAATTTGAAATTACTAAAGTAATATGAACTCAAGTGGCAATTTATAACTAAGCTAACAAGCGCAAAGGAAAAGTTCGTCCGTGAAGTGCTCTTTAATGTGCGGAGTGTTGTTGAGTGCCCGATATGTTTCGTGATAACGCTTATCTAACGTGATAACAACAATCTGCGCCATTTATTCCTTCAATTCGGAGATTGTGAACTATTGGTAAGTTTTGCTGGCTCTAAACTCGACAATGGAACCATTTTTTCATTGAAATAAACGAAACAAGATATAATAAGTAAGGTTAATAGAGTCCACGCAGCTCTAAACTAGCCGTAGTAAGAACAGGTTGAGTTGACCGGAGCTGGACCAAGCTTTTATAAATGTTAATTTAAAAAATTGTTAAAGTAAAATAATAGTTGTCAATTGCTAACTACCCCTAAAATACTAAAAAAACCACCTTACTACAAAATAAGTTCGTGAAATGAAAACATACCTTAATATTAATCGACGACCATATCAAGTGAAGGCCACAAATAGGCGGAAACCTACTTGGCCTGTTAGTCCAAGCTGGTACGTCGCGGCTAATGGAAGCCAAGCCGAGAATTGCATCGAACTAGAGAAGGTTACTGCAACGAACGATTGTTACGACACTAACATTTTTTTTAATAATATTAGGGAAGACGAAGTTCACGTAATGGTGACTGATAACTATCGATATATATCAACATCCACCATCAACAACATTCAAGATTATATATTCGTTGTCAACCCTGAAAACTGATACGGATGCCTTATAAATAAACTAACGAAATTGTTCCAAGATGGATACTCACCCTATTCTCAATCGCCACTCAAATCATCCTTGACTCAATATCGGAAAACTACCGTAGAAGTCGGTCGACGATCCTTGGGGTGCCGCAATCTTTTAGTAAAATGTGGAAGAGGATACTGCCGATCTAAACTCAAATCAAAGATTCCCTGACGGCTGCTGAGATGAAGTGGAGTTGGGTTAGCCACTTCCACGACGTGTCTAATATATTCTAGGCCAATAACACAACTGACTGGGTCTTAAACCATAGGAAAAGACATTTTCTGCAATGTCTTTTTTATTTTTTTATTTTATGGAGGGTGACAAATTTTCCCTGATGGTAGATGATTCCTGCCGCCTATATCAACCCCATTCATCATTGATAAGGAATCATACAACAGATACGTTGTCAACCCTGAGGATTAAAATATCTTGCGATAAGTAAGTAGTTTGGTCTTCGGTTTCCGTTTTCTCCAGACTAATTAACGTGGAATAAATAAAAGAAATAATATAGAAAAAATATATAAAACTTTAAAGTATTGCTAAATGATTAGTTAATTATCTTGGCTAGTGATTACGATATTTTTGACAATATTATGATTTACTAAAAGAGTGTCCTAATTGAAGTCCCTTATTGGCTCCTGCCTACCATGACCAGTTAACTAAGTTGTGTTAAAAATATTTGAATTAGCAGTTGAAATTCCACCGCATACTTTCATTCATTTGTATGAAGCCACCTACTTTTACGTTACCCACTAACTACCTATTCTGAGTTAAGTCTAGTGACAAGGTATATTTAAAGGAAATCATATTTTGCACGTTAGTAAAATAAACATAAATATAACATTAGAAATAAAACAGTACTCAATTCAGCTTGAGAAACTTTGGTGTATAATAAATCTAATCAATTACAAAAGAGATGTTAACTAAAATATATCACAGTCACCGTGTTAAGAGGACGTATCTTATAACTAGGTACACACTTTAAATCTGAACTAAAACAGCAACAACACAGGGTACTCTGATGTGGTTAGCGTCGAATAAAGTAAAAGAAAGTTTAACTTTACGAACAGGATTAAACAGGAAACGATTAACTAAATTTAGGACGCCATGTGCTACACTTTCAGAGGAATACTTTCGATGAAGAACACCTAAGCAGGTGGTTTGTATAATGTCGACGCTTTAAGAACGTTCCCTTTATAGTTTTATAGATATACTAACTGATGTACCCGTGGCTTGCTAAGGAATTCTGAATATATTTTAAGAACACTTCTATGCAGTTTAAAATACACAATACGTTTTATCTGACTTCCTTTAAACCACAAAATAAATCCTAAGTTTTAAAAATTAGGTTTCTAGAAGTGGTATCTGGAAATATAAAGCAAATAAAATATTTAAAAAGTGTAAATATATGTATTATATAACGTTGAAATTAAATCGTTATGGTTAAAAGGAAATAAATATGTGTCCCAAATATAAAAAAATTATTAGATTTGCAAATCAGAGTATATAAAAGACTCACCCCCTCAGTAATTTTATACATTTGATATAAATTTAATATAAAGAACAGATAAATTTACCAACGCAAAAGTATTTTATGACAAGACCGAATAGGCAATTTAGATCGGCGTAATTAAATCGATATTTAGGTAAATTATAATGACATACTGAAGTACTTCGAATAAATTTAACTAATATATAATATATATTAATACTTATGGTTACTTATGGGTATCTATTTTGAGTTGATTTACCAGCATAAATACATAATAACCAGAAAGAAGAGAAGCAAATTTAAAAATGAAACTTGTTAAAACGTGCTCATATTTAAATAAAGAGAAGAAACGTGTTTGGATTGACTCGCAGCTATCGTAATCGTTTTGTTAAGATAAAACACGTTAATATACCTCAAATTAATATAATTAACAGTGTTATATATACGTTGAATCTTCTTTCTAGATGCAGAATAAATGGGTTGGTTCGCCAGATAAAAAAGCACGCTGTCACAGCATAGAAGCTATATCAGTCTAACTCTGTTGTGTGTTTGTATTGGATCCGTAGACCTAGTTACTGAGTGCAACACATTCCACGTAAGGTTTACAACGCAAATACATCTTGATATTTTGCTGCGAATGGATAGTGGATGTAAATGGGATGCATAGGTGTTTTCGGACTGCAGCCATATCTGCATATCAGGTAAACTGTGTGCTCGTGTGTTAGTTCCATAAAACATAACATTTCATATAATATACGTAATATAAAATATATATAACAAAAAAATATTGATAATTATTTTATTATAATTAATTTATTAAATAAGTTAGCAATTAACAAAAACATATTTCCATACACACCAGTATAACTAATTTCTTAAACATTCTCCCAAACCTAATTTTAAATAAAGTCCTTATTATTAGCAAAGCAATATGAATATTTCAGGTCTTATTATAACCAAATCAGTTGATTTAATTACAATTAATTTGTTCTGGCTACGTTATCACGTCATCAGTAGCATCCTTAATTCACTGTAGCACATCTACACTATCTAAAAAATTACAAACCAGAAAGGTTGACGAGTAGAAAAAGTTAACGAAGTTGCATTATTTCTTTATTCAGTGTGAAAACACATGTACGCATTTACAACAAAAACGTTTTAAAATTAATAGTAATCAAATCAAATGTCCCCAATTCTGATCAATGAATAGGCCCAATCTTAATATTCAGTTGCGGGTAACCACGTCGTTTATTTCACTTGTGCGGGACACTCAAAGCCTAAGCATATTATTTAATAATAAATATATCAAACGTTTTTTCTAAATTAATTTCATGAGCCCCATTGCTAGGAAACTCCAAAACCCTCCCAAAATCTTTTTAAAATAATATCTAGAGTGATATTTTTTTATGAAACTGACAAACATTTATATTGTAATACTTACGTATATATATATATATATATATATATATATATATATATATATATATATATATATATATATATATATATATATATATTTATAGAGCATAAAAGGGGCAAAACAAATGGGGAAATCCAAATGAACGATGTTAAAAGCGGAAGCTGTATTTGCTATGAAAATTATTTTAATTAAATATTTTTAATAGTTTACATAATTATTTAATATACTACTTTCTACTACTATGTAATGAATTAGCTTAAATTAGTTAACAAGTAAGAAGGAATGTCATCCTAACATTCTCTGTAAATGCCGTCTTTTTCATACATTACTTTACACAGAATTACATACAGTGCTAATTACTGGAATCTACTTTTAAACATACTATGTACCAGGAAGCTCCGCTATTCCATATCTTATATTAAGTGTTTTTCTGTGTTTACCAATTTTCTTATAAATGTACAACTTATATAATGTATATATGTGTATATAAGCGAGTGTGAATTTATATACTTTGCTTTGCTTGTGTGTGGTATAAACTCGTACTCGTGGGATTGTACATATGTGGCTGACACACAAGCAGTGTGCAAGCACATACAATCTCGTCGCGAGCATCACTTAACTCGCGTCCGAAGAAGACCGAGTCACATCCTCGACGACCCCGACGACGCGACCACCGGGGCCCAAGCGCCAAGCTCCACCAAACACTACACACCAACACGGCACCATAGTACCGCCCCAACGCCGCTTAACATGATAAGATTGTCACTGGAATTTCTTGCGCGACTTCTTCTCCAGCGTCAACGCATTTCAAAGCGGTGGTAAATGTCGTTAATACTAATGATATTAATTTAGTTAATCCGTTAGAACTAACTGATTGAGCTGAGGCTCCCTTGGGAAGCCTTGTGCTGGTTACCCATAAATAAAGGTCTCGGCTGACTGCCATAAGCGCTCGGCCATCTTTCAACCCGGTGAAGATGTAAAAACCATCGGGCTAACAGTAGCCACCAGCCACATTAAAAAGTCTGTTCATGTTTACATCACATATTCTATAAGCTTCTCAGTATCATCATAACTTTTCTTTATTCACTTTATTATTTCTGATTTGTAATCAAGATATGTTTACGGGTATGTAATTCGTATGTATCGATCTCTTTTTTTATTACTTAGGCTTTGTTGAACAAGTGTAGTTACGTATATAACGGACATTATGTTGGGCTGTCGAGTATGTTAAAGGGGTTACGGTATAAACCTAAAAAGTTAACCAGATGGATTTTAGTTTTTATTGTTCGACTACGTGTTGAATCAAGTTAGAGAGATGATGAGGTACTTATTACCAATTATCAACTTCTTTTTTAGTTTCGGCTCACTCCTAAAGATAAATCATCTTTTAGGGGGAGTACAGTGGGACATGTGGGACTTATTCCCTTTAAAATCCCCTCGGTGGCCACCTTCAGTGTATTGGAAGTGTCTTCGGGAACTCCTACGGTGTACACCGGTGCAGTTCTTCACTAAGCAAGAAGACCTTGCGTTCCATTCGTATTTGTTATGGCACAACAACAGGCAAGAAATTTTGCTGTCAACTTAATAGCTATATTAGAACAAACAATTCATGTGAAGTTTATTACAATGTGAATTGCAGAAAAGTAAAAAGATAAATATTACGAAATCCTGATGACATTGATAATGTGCTTGAAATCATTTCGAAAGCTGAATGTATTATTGTGTTTAATGTTATCTTTTATAGCCTTTTCTTAGAACTTGTTTCACAATATTTAAGAAAATAAATGATATTGACATATATAATTCGCCTGCGAACATTTCATTCACTATATATACCGAATAGTTTGCCAAACAACATGATTATGCCACCAGCATCCATCGATGTCTTTCAAATTTGAGTAGGTAATCGCTTCATCAACAGACTCTAAAATATATTTTTTATATCATTGAGAGTAACGAACAAGCACACAGTTCACATGGTAAGTGATTCCTGCGGCCCATGACATCTACATTCATCCTTGACAAGTAATCATAATGCAGATGCGTTGTCACCCTTGAGGAGATTGAGATGGAATGCCTCGTGACTAGTGATAAAGGTCACCGGATCCCTGCACTGACCAGATGAAATACAACAGCATTATGCAGCTATTTTACGCTAGTATTCTGTGAGGACGTGGTCCTACCCCGGACAAGCTTGACGAGCAAATTGCAGTGCAGCTCTACCACTGTTGTAAATATATATATATGTATATGGAATTCGAGTTTTGTATTAATCTGTGGGAGAGGCCTTTAAATTCAGCAATGATGGGCTGGGATGATTATGTAACGATTCAAAATATAGGAAATTTGATAAATATAAATAAAAAACTACCTATTTTATCGTTTATCTTAACTACTTGACAGATCTTATTGAAGCGAGATTATTTTTCACGGCGATTAAATATAAAATAAAACACTATTTCGGTATAACCGTCTTGGATACATCTATCCAGGTAATATCTTATCTACTATGCAAACGATAAAACAATCCACTTACACAAAATACCAGCGTAAAAAAGTTTATTAACATCTATGTTTTGGGTGATGTATGAACCCGAAAACCTTAAAAATTCCATTTCAGTTCTCATGGATGACATTGTGGTTTCTTTATTATCTGGTTTTAATGTATCTGATAGTAGAGCTGTGCGCTCACGATTGCAACATGTTTCATATTCATACATACATACAAAATATGTCTATCGGTTCATCCGAAGGGAGATCGTGACCTCACGGAATACCAGATTGAAATAGCAGCATAAGGCTACTATGTTTCTTTTGGGAACCCAGTACCGTATATCTTGAACCATTGTTGAGGATGGATGTGGGGTACTAATTATGCACTCATCATTTACCTTCAGGTGAACTGTGTGCCCATCTGTATATTTTAGTGTCTTTTGTTTTGTTTGTACTTTTTGTTATGTATTTGTGAATATAGGGATTCGGAAACCCAGTACCGTATATCTTGAACCATTGTTGAGGATGGATGTGGGGTACTAATTATGCACTCATCATTTACCTTCAGGTGAACTGTGTGCCCATCTGTATATTTTTGTGTCTTTTGTTATGTTTGTACTTTTTGTTATGTATTTGTGACTATAGGGATTCGGAAACCCAGTACCGTATATCTTGAACCATTGTTGAGGATGGATGTGGGGTACTAATTATGCACTCATCATTTACCTTCAGGTGAACTGTGTACCCATATGTATATTTTAGTGTCTTTTGTTTTGTTTATACTTTTTGTTATGTATTTGTGACTATAGGGATTTGGAAACCCAGTACTGTACATCTTGAACCATTGTTGAGGATGGATGTGGGGTACTAATTATGCACTCATCATTTACCTTCAAGGTGAACTGTGTACTTATATGTATATTTTAGTGTCTTTTGTTTTGTTTATACTTTTTGTTATGTATTTGTGACTATAGGGATTTGGAAACCCAGTACTGTACATCTTGAACCATTGTTGAGGATGGACGTGGGGTACTAATTATGCACTCATCATTTACCTTCAGGTGAACTGTGTACCCATATGTATATTTTAGTGTCTTTTGTTTTGTTTGTAGTTTTTGTTATGTATTTGTGACTATAGGGATTCGGAAACCCAGTACTGTACATCTTGAACCATTGTTGAGGATGGATGTGGGGTACTAATTATGCACTCATCATTTACCTTCAGGTGAACTGTGTGCCCATATGTATATCTCGGTGTCTTTTGTTTTGTTTGTACTTTTTGTTATGTATTTGTGACTATAGGGATTTGGAAACCCAGTACTGTACATCTTGAACCATTGTTGAGGATGGATGTGGGGTACTAATTATGCACTCATCATTTACCTTCAGGTGAACTGTGTGCCCATCTGTATATTTTAGTGTCTTTTGTTTTGTTTGTACTTTTTGTTATGTATTTGTGACTATAGCGATTCGGAAACCCAGTACTGTACATCTTGAACCATTGTTGAGGATGAATGTGGGGTACTAATTATGCCTCATCATTTACCTTCAGGTGAACTGTGTACTTATATGTATATCTTAGTGTCTTTTGTTTTGTTTGTACTTTTTATTTATGTATTTGTGAATATAGGGATTCGGAAACCCAGTACCGTATATCTTGAACCATTGTTGAGGATGGATGTGGGGTACTAATTATGCCTCATCATTTACCTTCAGGTGAACTGTGTACTTATATGTATATCTTAGTGTCTTTTGTTTTGTTTGTACTTTTTGTTATGTATTTGTGACTATAGGGATTCGGAAACCCAGTACTGTACATCTTGAACCATTGTTGAGGATGGATGTGGGGTACTAATTATGCACTCATCATTTACCTTCAGGTGAACTGTGTGCCCATCTGTATATTTTAGTGTCTTTTGTTTTGTTTGTACTTTTTGTTATGTATTTGTGAATATAGGGATTCGGAAACCCAGTACCGTATATCTTGAACCATTGTTGAGGATGGATGTGGGGTACTAATTATGCACTCATCATTTACCTTCAGGTGAACTGTGTGCCCATATGTATATCTTAGTGTCTTTTGTTTTGTTTGTACTTTTTGTTATGTATTTGTGACTATAGGGATTCGGAAACCCAGTACTGTACATCTTGAACCATTGTTGAGGATGGATGTGGGGTAGTAATTATGGTCTCATCATTTACCTTCAGGTGAACTGTGTACCCATATGTATATTTTAGTGTCTTTTGTTTTGTTTGTACTTTTTGTTATGTATTTGTGAATATAGGGATTCAGAGCCAGTACTGTACATCTTAGACCATTGTTGAGGATGGATGTAGGGTACTAATTATGCACTCATCATTTACCTTCAGGTGAACTGTGTGCCCATATGTATATCTTAGTGTCTTTTGTTTTGTTTGTACTTTTTGTTATGTATTTGTGAATATAGGGATTCGGAAACCCAGTACTGTACATCTTGAACCATTGTTGAGGATGGATGTGGGGTACTAATTATGCACTCATCATTTACCTTCAGGTGAACTGTGTGCCCATCTATATATCTTATACAGGAAATCCTTGTTATTTTAGAACTGTAGATACATATGCTTCTTATTTGCTGAACGTATTAGTACTTGTAGATTACTGTTATGACGTCACTGTCACGTGATGAGTCACCACAGCTAATTAACTGGCAACTTGGCAACTTATAACTATAAATAATTATTGACATCATTGCTTCTAGTATTGTACCATTCTAAGAAAAAATAAAATTTCAACATACGAATATTTATTTATCATTGTATTTTAGATTTTAGTTCTTTATTTGGATCTACTCACTCGTAATATAAATGGTGTAACTAGCATAAATTATAGTTATAGCAAAGCATAAATACAATCTTATATAAAATTGCAGTCAGCTGTTAATGAATGTATATCTTAGTATTGGCATTAAAGACATCTGAAGATCCAACTGATTGTAACTATCGTGGACGAGTTTAAAGGATATAATAAAAAGTAATGTTAAAGAAAAAAAAAATTTTTTTTTCTATAAGGTTTCAGGGCTCGATATATTGTGATTGTTCTTTTGTAATACTTCATTTAAATGCTCGTGGGAATTTTATGTTACGTTACGTAAAATGGACGTGTCTTTGTGCTTAGACTGTTTAATATTTTATTATAGAATTATAGTAATCAGAGATAAAGTCCCGGTGCATCAATTGTGCACTACTGGACTGAGTCTTCTCTCCACCCCACCCCTATAGATGGCCACCGGTCTGCTTTCACATATTTACGAGTGCATGGATCATCACTGCATTTAGAGGGAGGCGTATCACAATGTACACGACGCCTCTCGTGGGTAAACCGTGACAACTTTCTTATGTTGGATACTCTGCCTTCTAGTGAAAATTTAGGGTTATGTAGGATTTCTATAATTAGAACATTCCTCGCATACACTCCGTGACCCCGGGCTCACTTTCATGGACAATCATATCCCCACCCTGATCTCCCGTGAACACGAAGTTTCGTCTTTTAGTTGCTTTATACGATAAGCAGGGATACCTTAGCCTTATTCTATATGCCTGGGATGACGTTTTCCCATTCGAGCTTGCCACTCGAAAACCTATTTCCTAACGGTTTTCAAATAGTCGTCATAGAATGAGATTAATTTCTTATCTAAACTAATATATTACTGTGGCCTTCATCATACATCATGGTCATAATAATCATGACATAACCTCGACCTTTACAGTGGTAAAACTACGCTGCAATTTCTAATTGCAGAATGAATGGGTTAGCTCAACCAGGGTAATATCACGCCCTCACAGTATACAAGCGTGAAATAGAATGCTGTTGTGTTTCGTGTCGTGGCAAGTATAGTGATCCGGAGACATTTATTATTGATGATGAGGCATTACAACTCAGTCCTCAAGGATCAAGGGGACGCATCTGCATTATGATTAATGGTCGTGGGCCGCAGGAATCACTAACCATCAGGAGAACTGTGTGTGTTTGTTACTCTCAATGTAATTTAGAAACAAAACTTTATGTAGCCCTGGAAAGATTCAGTAAATGGTAAGTTATAGTAACAAGAAATATCTTATTGATCTCTTCCATCGATTCTTTATTACCATCATCACCAATTGAAGATAAAAAGCAAACAGAGTATTAATCATTTCGAATTGGCGTGGAAGTGTCCTCACCGCCATGTTTGGCCGACAGGTTGGCGCAGTACCAGACATCTTACACCTTCCGGGAAGCGTTTTATAGCTTTATGTCGAAGATATTATATATAGTCGGTCTGGGCATTTTATGCTTTTAGATTAGGTTTGCTATACTATTTGCGATAGTGTAATGATTAAGAAATAATACTTTTACGCTTTGTGCTTCAGTTTTCAGCATACCCACGTAGTTTTGCATGACCTTCATCGATGTTAATATGCATGATAACTGTTAGATCTTCTGATCTGACGAACGTAGATGTACAAGTTGTACAGTACCAGGTAAATAGAGTTAATTCATGTAAAGAAGAAGATTAAAGGTATGTTTCTAGAAAAATAATAAATATGACATATGCATAGGGAGAAGATAAATAAGATAATTGAAAACTATAAGGAAAATGATGATAAATCGTAAATAAGTAATAATATGGTTGTTAAGCATAGGAAACGTTTCGTTTACTTCTGCGATGAGTTCTGAAATAATTTATACAGATTTTATTCAATATTTCTACTAAAAATTATTTAATCTTATAATTTCGCCCGTAAACAGAAGGAAAGGGTGTGGATACATGTGGTGGATATACTTGTATTTACACTGTTAACTAAATGAGTTTGCTATCCATGACACAGAAAAGAAACCAGTTTCTGATATCGTTAAGTGTTCAGATATTAGTTCTAAATAGTTCGATGTAGGACACGTATGACGAAATATCAAGCTAAAGTGCCGTTCGACATAAATGGTTCTGTTGGTCTCTTAATAGTTATGAACAGAGTATTTATTTTCGTTATAACAAAGAATATTAAGAATATGTGATTTTTTTATTAAGTCCATAATCCACCCTGTAGTCCTACCACCTATGGATGTGAGACATGGACGCTAACAGTGAAGAACAACAGAAAGTGGCGGCTTTCGAAAGGAAAGTGTTTGATCCCTTTAGAAATGGTGGATATCGCCACCGGATGAATCACGAGCTCAATATATTGATGAAACAGGAGACGATTGTAAGATTCACCAAGTCACAATGCCTGGACAGAAGACGTTGAGAGGATGGATGACCATAGGGCACACAAGGTGATGAGTAAGTGAAAGGTGAAGAGTGAGTGAGATGAGTAAGTGGAAGCCGCAAAAAAAAAACATGAGGGAGGCCGAGCTGAGAAGGTGCGACAGCATCGAGGAATATCTCAGGGCCATGGGAAAGTTTACCGCCTGGAGAAGGACAAGGATCGGAACGAATTTCAAAACTCTGTTGAAGTGATCAAGACCCATAAAGGATGCGCCGAAGAAAGTAAAGTAAAGTAAGTTTTTTTTATTACATTGCCTACTGCCACTGACTGCTATTTTCTAAGAGCCTCCTCCTCCTGTCGTGCCACTATTATATATCCCGATGTACCAAGATTACATAAATTCCGACAATATAATCGAAACCTAATTTCTGCGAGGAGAAAAGCTAAACTTGCAGAATATCGATTTTGCCAGACGCCAGTACTGAAGCCACGGATTTGTCGAAATAATAAAGACACGTCAATTACATTCACATAATTGTAAACAAACTGTCACAAAATGACTCTGTAACCTAGTAAGGAACTGAAGCGATATTACAACAAATTTTTACTATTTATTTTTTAAACACTCACACACATATGTAAACATGCAATGGAGTAAAACATGGAAGATTATAATCTATTTAATGTCTTTTTTATTAAATTGTTAATGCCTATGGAATAACGGAATATTCTTACCTAAGCAGATTATTGCTTAAAATGATAGTCCAAGCTGATTGACATAACCGACCGTTAAGTTGTTGAAACAAACATATTTGTTTATTTTTAAAAGAAAAAGATAGTTAACTGGTAACTGGTGAGATAGTTAATTGTTAGTTATGATGATACCTTTGTTAACATTTATTTAAATCATCTTTTTAATAATAAAAATGTTACAAGTTTCACACACAATATTTATTTCACGTAATACGTCATAAGAGAGATAATTTTGTCGCTTTTACTACATATGTAGTAAAAACAAACATAAAACCTGACTATATCCTGAAGTAACTAATACAAAACATCTATACTTGTGAGGTTTTAATATGAAAATGAAGAAAAAAAGAAAGCCTGAACTAAGAAAAAACCATGAAACAAAGGTTCTTAAAAAAAATAGACCGAAAGGCGAAAATAACAACACAACTTTACCATTACTTTTAGATACATACCGTATAATTTATAGGAATGATAATTACAGACAATGAAAAATTAAATTTATGCTTTAGTATCAAACCGCGACTCTTAGACGAGATTCAGGAATTTAAATTCCGATGCTGCTTTTCAGTCCAGCCTACACTTCGAGGCAATTTCAGCGGCGGTGTACGTGCCTTTTAAAATCCAACTTATGTTAAATTTTCCAAGGTAAAAAGATAAAATATATAAATTATTTAGCCATATCATAATTAACATAAAAAGTGGATGCTTTTCTTAAACAAAACGCCGTCGGCAAGTCACTCATCAAATAGTAATGTTACTAAGTATTATACATAAACATTGTATACTTTTTTTCTCGCTAATCAATGTATTTACGTTACTATTTTAACGTAAAAATTTGTCACCATTTCCCGATTTGTTAAATATTGAATTTTTAGTGAATAAAACCCTTTACCATAAATTTTGTCGGCCAACGAACGGAATGGCTGCCGTCTTGGAAGCGCATTTTAAAACCTGTGGTTAATATAATGCGCCTATTCTAACTTTATAGCTTTAAGGTTATAAAGATCAACCTGCACCGGCATCATATAAATAGACACTAAAACTGTATGCGCACTTATCATGCGATATAAAAATATTGATTGTACATAAAGTAAATTATATATTGAACTGCAATACTTTTTGCGCAAATAAAACATTTTATATTAATTTATGTTATTTACTTTATTATTTATGCCCAATACAACTACGTTTCAGGAAAAAACTACACTGTGTGCAAGGACACGTGTCTTTACAAAAAAATTAATAAACGCAAAGCCCGCGCAAGTTTGGCAAAATTCTGTCGCAGGAATTTGTACGTTGCAACTTGTTCAGTTAGGTCATAAGACCTGGTGGTCTAGATAGAAGTTAGGTAGACAATTAGCGACTGTCTAACTATCTTACATGATATATGTGATAAGTTCTCCTTTCCATCAATTATATTGTTAATCATTCGCCAGTACTCCAACTTTTATCAATTCCAAAAGGGGCGAGGTGATCTATTTCATTCTAGCTTCTAACAAAGCTGTTAGATATATTTATGAATGGTTTGTAGGATCACACTTAATGCACAGGTCCTATAACTAAACCAATGCTATAACTATGCTATGCTATAATAGAATCCTAAACGCAGATTAGTTTAACCTTAGGAACAACTTCGGATGCAATCCTTTCAACTGAAGGAAAATAAAAGAAACCTGGAAAGGTGTATGCAAAACTAAGACACGCTCAATACAGGTCTATCGGCCTAACATCATTTCTGCTTAGAGACCGGCATACAAGACAGAAACTATGGAAAATATTTCCTTTTCATAAACTGCAATATGGCAAGCAAGCAAAATCAACAGAGACGGCACTACAATACGTAATAAATCACAGTTTTGGATAACAAAGAAATATATGTAAGGGTCCTTTTATTGACCTAGAAAGAGAAAACGTAAAGGCTTCGTAGCCACCTTACACAGTTTTTTTGTGATGGACGAGCTCACACAAGCAAAATGACCAAATTCACATACACAGCTCTAAAGAAGTAAGTTATACTATACTTTTCAAAAAGTTACCGTGAATTCTCTACCAAGATGCTCCACACAAGGCACGAACAACTCATAACCGGCTCGAGAATAATGTTCTGGACTTCATGAGAACTGAAGAAGGTCCATCCTCCAGTACAATTTTGAGCCCAATGGACTACAAAATTGTGGTCAGTATTAGAGAAAATAGCCTACACAAAATTTTATCACGACAATGGGAACGCCGATGACTTTGAATACAACCTTTTTTAATTATTCGCTTTGACCTCGATAAATATACACAAGATAAAATTAAAAAAAGTCTTACAGAACTCCTGCTCATCACAACGTAATCCAACTAACATATTCTGATCTGATCATATCGGTATTTTCGATACTCTCTCTCCATTCTATTTTTACTAAAAACCTCATATTATAATAGTAGCAATAGAAAGAACCTATAAATTGCTGTAGCGACCAATGCAGAGTGCACATGTTCAGAATTCTCTATTTTTACCAATCACCTCTCAATTGCTTTAAGTTTCATTCATGATTGAGAAGCGATTCCGTTAATTGTCATGCCAGCTGAAACTATACCTAATATATATATACATACATATTTAAAAACAAATACGTAGGTGGCAATAAAGGCATGTTTAACTACTGTATGTATACGATTAATTTACGTAGGTAACTTAATATCAAAGTAAGTGTAATTTTAATAAAAATTAGTATATCCTTACGTAGGTAACTTAATATCAAAGTAAGTGTAATTTTAATAAAAATTAGTATATCCTTTCGAGATACAATAATGTTCACGATATTAGAACATCCAACTTCATATAGTCTAATATTCAGAACATTATAGTAGCTTCGGGACCACACGGGGCAAAACTTAAATTCTATTTACTTAAATCCTCCAGGATGTCCTGTTAAGGTTTAGGCAATAATTATTATAAACTTGTAGTCTTACTTCCTCTTCTTCTTTTTCTTCATTGTGAAGGTCGGGCCCGTCTTGTTATGCTTTAACCGATTCGCTGACAAGTCACTTCATAAGATGAAGAAGAAGAAGAAAAAGTGGAAGAAGAAGTGGAGAAGGCGAAGGAGAAGGAGAAGGAGAATACCCTGATTAATTATTATATATTCTTGACAATATTTCTTAAGGATTGCCTTGTTGTTATTTCTTATAAACATTTAACTTACCTACATAATTATAATAAAATATATAATAGGTCTTTGCCTATGAAATTGCCGTTTTGTATGAAAGTCAAAGTATTTTTTCTCAAACTTTTTTATTTCTGTGATTCAAAGTAATCACCCATGTAATCGATGCATCTTTGCCAACGCAGTGGTAGTTTATTGATGCTTTCTTGTAAAAATCAGCTGGACGGGAGGTAAAAAACTCTTCAAAGGCATTTTGTACCGCCTCTAGGGAATTGATTTTTTTTCCCGCTAAAAACTTGTCCAAATTTTAGAAAAAGTATTAGTGGGTGGGTGCAAGTTCTGGGGAGTCCGGTGGATGAGGGAGAGTTTCCAAACCCAACTTTTGCAGCTTGGAGACTGTCTGTTGTGCAGTATGGGGTCGCGCGTTGTCTGTAGGAGCAGCGGGGACGACCGATAGACCAAAGCTGATTTTAGGTGTGGGAGTTGTTTTCAGTCTCTTCTCCATCATTGTTTTCAGTTCTTCACAGTACACATCTGCAGTAATGCTCATGCCGTTTGGTAAAAAACTGTGATGAATCACACGCACTAGTCCACCAAACAGTGACCATCGACTTTCTAGAGGTCATTTTTCGTTTAGGGCATTGCTTTGGTGCTGAGCCAGGGTCTAACCAACTTGCTGAGCGCTTTCGATTGTCAAACAGAATCCACTTTTCGTCGCACATAATTTTTTTTCACCTTTAATTTATAATTGTTGACCAAAGTGTCCGGACGACCACGAGGTTCATTTTTCAAATCAAAATTTGCAGAGCGGAACCGGGTAAACCAATAACAGGTTGTGCGTAAGTTTTTAAAGTTCTCTCCGTAAACGTTGTTGATGTTACGTGCCGCTTGTGCCTCGTTGATGCCACGACGGAACTCATATTCCATAATTACCCGAATTTTTAAAGTATCCATTATGACGAAAAATGTTCAAACGTAATGAAAATACAAAGCTAATCAATAAACAAAAGACTGACTTTGTTAATTTTAATTTAGAATTCACAGCCAATCAAAACTTTTTTTTGGTTTGAAATGGCCAATACTGAAGAACGGCATATAAACCCGAGTGGTTCCCATGTTGTGTTACCATTGTAATGTGTATATAATTTTTTTTTTAACATTAAACACTTATAATTCTGTTTACAACCATGTATCAAATACCGTCGACCGCCGTATAAGAACAAGAAAAATAGGTTACTACCCTTTCATCTTTGCGTGTAATGTAATCGATAAATTTGAATACATGAAACAGAAATGAGAGGAAACCTACGTCGATTTCATGCGTTTTATTGGAGATCACAACTTGAATACAATTTAAATGAAACTAAGGCGCATGTAGCAGCGTAAACAATTACTTAATCAACCGACGCCGTATTTCTCAGGTCAAGGAAAAATATAAAGTATACCAAACAAAATATAGAAGCGAAAAAATCTTTGCCGGTTTGACATGAAATAGGCATGCTAACACGGTTAAATCTTGCTGATCAGATTAAATTCAAAATACTATTATTTTTCGGTAAGGTTTTATAGTATGTGGTAAAACATACCATAGAGAAATAGGCAAATATTTTTAGTCTCAAGTTTTGTTTAGTACGATTTGATTGTCTTTAACTTTATTGGTCTGAGCAGTACAAACATAATTATGGGCTTCATTTAGAATTCTATGGAACTGCAAAGCCATGCGATTTCAACTGGAATCGATAATGAGGCAGGAAACTCGTGTTAGAGGCTTCCCGTATATCAAATTACAATCTAAGATATCCTCTTCCAAGTAAACAAGTCCGTGTATTTTATACTCTGGCTGCGTAATTAACAACATGCAAATGATCTTTATATCGTCTAATTTATGAAAAACAATAGTAAAATTAAGATCTTTAAAAATATAACCGGTATATAAAGTATTAAATAACGCAGAGGAATCTTTGCTGCGTATTAGTTGAATCCATAACAACTGGAGTAATTATGGACTTTTTTCTATTCTAAGTGTGGAAGGGGATTAACTGCTATCTCTCCCGATAGTAAGCGACAGGCAGTCTTGGATGTTGATCACACCATGTTAGCAAACACGTTAAAAGCCTATTCACACTAGCCTTTAAAACTGCCAAATTAAATCGAACAAGAAATATAGAGTATAGATATCTCCTTTCTTTTGTATTTTCACCATCCATTTCAATCCTCAATGGTGAACATCAAAAATGTTGAAACGTTTGTTATGAACCACGGTAGTAGTACTATCCGTACTTCTCTTTTGGTCCAGCCTCTTTAGTCTAATAAGTGATCGCCACGGCCCATGAATATCGGCAAGACAAGAGGAGTCTCAAGTGCGATGCCACCTTGTCCGGTGGTGAATGATTCTGTGGAGATCAACTGTTGTTCCTTGGCCCACGCTACAAAATGAATCCGGAATATTTAGCGATTATCAATCAAGTCATATATTGTAAAATACCTACGTACATATGTAGTTATTTTAAATATTCTCCTTAACTGAAAATAGACTGGCACGTAGAATATACCGTCTGAGTTCATCAACGGCCTGTACAAGTTTGTAAGAAATGGATTTTCTTATGATTCGAAGATTTCGATGTTACTTTTAAATGGTCCCGGCGTAATGTTGTTGGGAATCTTGCGTTTGACAATACAACGTAGATACTCCAGAATTTTTCTTCTTTAATGCTTATCGGTCATCTAATATGTGTGCATACTTGAATGAAACCTCCAGAGGAACCATAAACAATAAGCAACTCCGATACTTAATATCCGGAGCACAATGCTGATACAACAATACGGGTAGGTTCATTTGTCACACAAGCAGTGGCTTTCTTATCTCTTACGTTCGGGCGGCCGAGCTTTCATCTCGTCGTTGACAGATGATCCGATGGACTCAGGAACGATTATTTCATTCCCTGACAGGTAAAAGGTTAAGTCCTTCAATTCGAACAATAACGCGGCGTATCAAAGTGTTTCGTTAATCTTTGACCGCTATATAATTTTACGTGGTCGAAAGGCTTACGCTTAATGGATATTTTATGTGTAGCTTACTTAACTTTATTTAAAAAAGTGCTATATGGTGTTATGCCTTTTATACCAATCGCCGTAGACTGAGATATTTTTCTATAAAACTAAGCATTAGACTATATACCCGGGAAAGCAGCGAGCTGGCGTGTTCAATGTTTTTCTTTCTTTCCCCGACCAGCATTAAACAACCCTGAGAGGACTTAAAAAGCATATAAATAAAGTAATTAAATAAATATATTAGTTATATTTTATATCGATGGAATAATTCACTTTTTCACTTTAGTTTAAAATAATACAATGCCGCCCCGTTTCGCCCTTTCGGTATTACCAAGGAATGTTCATTCATTATAAATTCATGAAGTTATTTAATGTTGTTTTAATTGAAGTAAAGTGAAACGAGTGCAATTAATGGCGAATAAGTACAATTATGAATGTAAAACAACAAAACTATTATAATAAATTATAAAATACAGGCCAGCCACATCGTGAAGTGTCTATGGAACCAAATAACTCATTAAAATATTCGTTAGTCCGTTTAAGTTATAATTCTTTTTTAACGAAACCAGGTCTTCTATTAAGGACAAAGATTACAGCGCACTGCATTGTTAGTCAGGTTGTTGAACTCCCGCCTATGTTTGATTGTTTAAATTCGCGTGATACAACGCGGATTATTCAAGTTTGCACATAACGTGTATATTAACATTGTGTTTTTCTATGAACGTGCATAATATAATACATACATATAGGACAATAAAGCGTTCGCCACATAGACGTTGAATATGTACTTTTTTGCAATTTTAGGAAATTTTTGACACGGAAAGCACACACTGCGCTTTTGTCACGCTTCTGCCACGCAGTCGATATCATTTTTATCAAAGTACTTGAACATCGGGACATGACTTCTTCAAAAAAGACAACACCACGAATAGACCGGCTTCCGCCCTGGCATGTATGCCACTGACCTGTTAACCATTCAACTTATTCGAAAAATGTCACGAATACCAATTACCGATACCGATTGCTCGACAGCTTACGATAGTGTAAAGTATGTGTATAGAATAAATTTTGATCAGTTTTTTTCTTCCAGCTCCTTTCCGTTATTGGATAAAACGCACGGCGGGTAGCCATCCTTACGTTAAAGACATTACTTCTATTCGGTCGTTCCAAGCGTATGCTTCGTCATTTGTATATTTGTAATGTGTACAGCAAAGAAAGGAATATTGTATCTGCTAAGGCTTTCCGTCCGAATCTCCGAAACTCCCATATTGTGGGAGTATTTTAACAAAGAGTAAATAGGAACTTACTAAAACCGTGACACATAAATTCACATAACACCACCTGGAATAGTGGTTAAGGAGACATAGAGATCATGTTCTTATTATCTGTACCTTCACCAAATCTTCTCCTTTCATGCTCGGCAGGATAAGAAGCTCGATCTTTTCAGCGAATAAGTAATAATAACAGTGCTAGCCACACTGCAGTTTGTTTTAAGCCACGTCATGGATAGATCGACTCGAACGGGGAAGGACCACACCCTTATAGAACACCAATGTAAAATGGGAGCATAACGTTTAACTTCAAGATAAAAGTAAAAATTAAAATTTAAATTTTAAATTACAAGACTGCATTTGAAGCATCGAGTGCGGAAACATTCAAATCGTTGATGTTGCGATAGAAAAGATAACGGTACGACTTTGGATTCTTTCTGTAGCTGTTGAGACAACGTGACACTGGATCGAAGCCAGTGGTAGACGTCACTCCACATGTCTGCCACTTTCTTCTCTATCTTAGAAAATAATAATAATAATATATTAAAATATCCGAATGGCAAGCAACAGGGTAATGTTGATGCATTAAATACTTTGCCATCGTTATATTAGACCGGGATATAAATACCAAATTTAACAGACAGTTCATTTTAAAAAATCCCAACACTAAATGACATGCAGGAAAACTCCGTCAATCCGAAATCATACAACATTTTACTAGTGATTGTCCCACACTTACTCAAACGGAAATATAGGAATAGAAAGATGAAACTTTTAAAGTATTCGTCAATGTAGGACGGCAGATAAAATAGACGAAGCTTCATCAGTTGAGATCTGTTTTTATTAGGAAAATATAGCTTGAAACATTGGTAGTTTGAAACTATGTATAGTGGGGTTAAAGCTAATGTTTATGATTCAGAACTAAAAAAAGTTCTAGGGCTGGTATAACAGTGTCATATTAACAATAATTTAAATGTATCAAACTTACTTTATGTTTGTATAATAAATATATTAATTTAAAACTAAATGAAGTGACAATTTTTTAAAAAAAATGACATTGTGTATTCTACGTTACTGGAGAAATAATGATTAAAATTTCTAACACCTAGTACAGATATTTTTGACAAAAATAGGAAGTATTCATACTATCGATTGGATCGGAGAATTTTCGCAATTACTATATACATAAATGCTGTCTATATATATACATAATAAATATCCAATAATATTTAAGAAAAGTTTTAATAAAACTTTGTAATATAAATTATAAAAAGGCATTCAAAAAGCTTGCGTAAACAATTTGCTAATATAGGACCAACAAAATGGTCTCTTCTTTTTCTATGATTTATCGTTCAGCGCAATAAATTGAATATTTATATGTTATACTAAAATAACATAGGCCAATTCAAGAGTGTAGGCATATGTTGAAGTATGCTGAAGAATAATCAGCATATTGATATACATAGATGATATGCGAATTTGAGGGTTATAAATTATTTTTACATTCATCCATTAATTTAAATGTTTCATGCATTTTATTGAACAAACCTAAAATTTACAACTGCCACTAATATTTCTTGATAATGTCTCGGCAAAGATTATACTTCCGAATAAAGTAATTATTGTACCATATAAATTGTATCATAACGCCGGAATTTATTCGGAGAACAGGATGTGATAATAAACTGTTGATAGCGTTAATAATCTTTTACCTCACATATTCATCATCACCACCTGGAATAGGTATTTACTGTTATCATCACGCTTGTCTTGTGGGCCAGCTGGTTCTTTGGTGGCAAAATTTAAATTTACTGGAAGGAACCTGGTGAATTTGGTCCCACAAACATTTCTTTTTTGATTTCAAACTTTAATTAATAGTAATTTTTTCATCCCTCCAAAACTACACTCCGACTTCATTGCGATTTATGCGATGTTTATTCAAAATATATTTGTTTGTGTTCATGGCTTGACTTACATGGAGTCAGTTTCTTTTTGTTTTTCATCTTCAATCCTTTTAGTAAATCATTTATCTGCTTTTCTTTTTATACGTTTAAGAGAATAAATGTACTTAATATAATCATATACTACCGTTGCTTTTATTTTCATCTTTCTAACCTTTTCATTTTGAACACAGTCAGCAAAAGATGCTCTTGTGAGTAACGCAGTTAAATTGTTTAACTTAACAAGTAAATTAGTAAAGGAATTTCTAATTTTAAAACATGACGACAGAGCAACGACCAACATGGCGCGTAGCGGAAACCCTTTGACCCTTTGTTTATCAGCGGTGAAGCGGCGCACGCGCACCGGATATGCATTGCTGCTGACGGAAGTACCGCTAGCGGTTCACAATAGGGTTTTATAGGGCTGTTAACGAAAGATTACGCAGATTAAGGCTTCCAAAGAATATTAATAGGGCTGATGGCATGGTTTTTTTGTAAACTAACTTAACATGCTTAAACATTTTGTAAATTATAAACATTATTTCGAAATAGTTTAAGTAATTAATGACGTGGGTAGTCCAAGTAACGAGTGTGAATACAGAATATTATGATTTTTTTATCGTTTATTTTAGAACATGATGCTAGTTGTAAAAAGAATAATCTGTTGAAATACAATTAATTTTTTTTCCACGCAGAGCTACACCGCAGCTATTGGTAGAAGATATAGAGCGCTGACAGGTCGGCTTGACCGTGAAACACAAGTTCTTTGCGTTTGCACATAATACCAAAAAATAAGTGCAAAATAGTAGCTTAGTATTACCGTGGTGCATCTCGTTAGTGGGAGAAACCGGAGACCTTATGGTGACGAGGCATTCCATCGCTATCCTCAGGGAGAGTCAACGCATTTACATTGTGGTTCTCGTCCACAATTAAGTGACAGTGTAACGTTCCACAGTAATCACAACCATGTGAACTGTGGGCTCGTTTCATCCATTCTTCATCACTAAATATCAAAGTGGTGAATTAATTGACAACAACACAAAGCATATTCTAAAAATTTCTCAAACTTTAATTTAAAAGATGCTGTAAAATCAAAACAAAAACTTAGAGATCTTTTAGAATACCAAGGTTGTCCTGACTTTGTTTCCTTTAATGACGTCTTAATACGTTTATCTACAGGCTTATCGCAGAAGCTCTTCAAGTCGGAAAGATGAAGTTCAAAGTAATCATACGCCACAATGTTGCCTGCTTTTATGGAGACCTTTCCGTTGACAAGACTATTTATTTCATAAAATGTTTTTAATTATATACTGTCGCAACATATAGGAGCATGAAACGGAAAGTTTTTTGGAAATTATTTGAAGTTGATTTTTTCATTTATAACGAAACTTTGATTACTTATGCAATAAATAAATCAGCAATGTCATGTCCTCATCATTCCTATAAAACAGCAATACAATGCAGTAAAGTTTTAAATAGACAAATAGTGCATATTCGTTTTATACACAGCGATTCCATTTATTTTTTTATTTTAACTGAGAGAATGGTAATGGCTTAATTTCTCTGAACCCTTGAATTTTATAAAGAGTAACTTAAAAATTAAAATACAACAGTAAACAAGGAAATAATTAATATTAACAAACTTTATGTGGTTCAAGTGCATTTCGCCCACGACACGTTGTTTTGGTGTACTTACAGCATCAACTGTGCAGAAAATATTTGTAGAGGAACTCAACTATACGACCCTATCCGATACCCTACCAATTTCCTAAAAAAACAATAATTTGTGACTATCAGAAATAACTAATAGGTTTAGTATCCTCATTCCTTTCGCGTTTAAACGTCATTAAATAATAAATAATGGACTGACCTTCATTTATCTAAATACCTATTTTGTTTTGTTTTTAAATGAGATTGTTTTTACCTTACTGATATATGACATACATATGCTTAATATTATGTCCCAAATATTCATAAACTCTTAAAGGTATTTTCTCACCATTATATAATTTAAATGCTAATATTACTTAATTATGATAAATTTTGATCAAATATTAACATAAGCGTGATGAATTTTTAAAAATTTTGTGCCCCTAAATCTATCGATAGTAATTTTATGAACCGTTATTTTTGCGTTCGAACAACCCTACATATGTTTGATAACTGTCAACTATCTGTCATCGCCTGTTTGTCACGGTCTAAATAATGCACCCAGCGACTTTAATACTTACACACGTATGAGTGTGTAAGTAATATTATCGATGATATAACGATATACTATTTTTACTAGTTTATGATTAAAATTTCCCATTAGAGTTGATAAACAGGGATTTCCGATGTTATTGCAAACATATGTACGGTGGGTGATTAATATTGTTACAAATATTTATTATACACAGAAGTTATTTTTTAATAATAAGCTTAGTCAGTTTTTCATCAGTGTTCATGTATTATGTCCTTATTAGGGTATACAGAAACAACAAGTCCTTCATCGGGAGTTTATTAAATATCAACCGTGACAAGCAACCATTTCAAAGCAATTTTTTGTAGTAAGAAGCCGAAATCCTAACATTCTGTACAAATCTCCTCGATTGGAATCCCTACAGTATTATTTTTATATTGAATATAGTATAATAAAATAATTTTCTATAATAAACACAAAACGCAATGACTGTCGACCGCTGATTTTGTAAGACTACCGCTGCCTAGCCACATTCCACATCTATTCAACTCTGAGTACACCTGTGTGCTGCAGGATTAACTGCCCACCGGTGCAATAATACAAAATAATACAATAATAAATAAACAAAGTTATGCCGTTGGTTGGCTACACCATATTGTCAAACTGAAGATCTTTATTTTTTTCTATATATAATATGACAAAAGAAACTTATCTGATACATACGACAACATGTTAGTACACAACAATTTAAACTTCATACATATATATATATATATATATATATATATATATATATATATATATATATATATATATATATATATATATATATATATATATATATATATATATATATATATATATATATATATAAATGAAATGAGAAGACAAGCAGACAGAAAAACAAAGCCCAATGTTCCACTATTTAAATATCGTTTAAATACCGAGTAATTTCTTCTTTGAGCTTCAGATCTTGATCAGATACAGATTAGAAATCGCTGTTTAGTTACACATATGTAAGTACACAACTGATGAGGTGAAATATTTCACAAATAATTTGAATGTTTCAGTTTGTTTACGTATTTTATCACCATCATTCATCATCGACATAGACATAAAAGTTTTCCTGTCTATGACACTGCATTCCATCCTCCGGTTTTATTTATACACATTCTTATATTGCACATTAATCACATTGGAATAGAGCTGGCGAAGAGAGAGTGCTTTTATGTTTGCATGAATGCTACCATCATAATGTATCCGACGCAGCTGAAAACATATGGCAATAACCAAAAGATGTCACCGTGCTTGAAATCCGCCGAGATGTCCGCTCGCACTAAAGAATAGGGCGAAGATTCACATAGTACTGTATGAATTAGACTTGTTACAGAGAATGCATCTTCAGATAGCAATTATGGTATATAATGGTCCTTGTGTAATTATGTGGTTGTTAATGTTTTCTGCCTCTTGTAAGTAAATAATTATTAAAATATCCTTAAAGTTACCAATAAATTAAATGAACTCTTAAATGTTTATTGTTGGTTGGCATTACATTATTTTCCATTACAAAAGTCTTCCTACAAAATGGCCTGCCTTCTAGTGAGATTTGGGTAAGCAACTTTCTATTACGAATACAAGTATTGCGTATTAAATACAAGTATTGCGTATTAATTATCCAACAATAGTTTCGGATCGGTCGTTTACTCTGCGGGTTTCGGAACTAGACACCAACTGGATTTTTTCATCGGCCATGAGAAGGTGATGATGAAGTGATAGCAATATTGCGTGTAAAATTGTTTTAAGTATTGTTATAATATCATGACAGAGAAGTTATATATAAAACTTTTATAAAACCAAGATGAAGGTGCGAAAGGGTTTTAATTAAAATAATAGGTTGTTAAAATTGATGAAATTAATGTATTATATGGAAAAAGTCAAATATGATTTTTTATGAAATTATATATTTAATCAAGCGAAATATGTACCATTATTATCTATGCACTATCGCCATTTTAAAGGTAGTTCATGATTCCATTACATAAAATTTTTGGAACGATAATCAATAAAATCTTTGAAAGCGGTTTGGACTGCCTCATCAGAATTGAATTTTTTCTTTGCAAGAAGTTGTTTAAATTCGGAAAAAGTAGTAATCTGTTGGAGCAATTTGGAATTACTAACCAATCGCCAAATTATTTGAGGTCAATGTGGCCAGTACACCAAAACGTCAATTTCATATGTAATGACCTAATTATAACCTCATCAAAATTTGGACTGTACTCCAATAGAAATACTTGTATTTTCGTTACGTCGCAATTTGTTTCTAACTACAGAATTCATGGGTCATCTCGATCGGGTTGGGACCACGCCCTCACGGAAAACCAGCATGAAATAGCAGAATATTGCTGCTGTGTTTCGTCTGGTGAGTGTAGCGATACGGAGACCTTTATTACTGGTGACGAGGCATTCCATCTCAGTCCTCAAGGGTGACATCGCATCTGCATTATGATTCCTTGTTATGTATGATTGTTTGTGAAGGATGAATGTAGATATCATGGGCCGCAGGAGTCCGGTGATCTGTGTGCTCGTTTATTACTCTCGGTGTAATAAAAAAAATATAATGAAATATTATTAGTCTTTAGATTATTTATTTAGATTATTATTAAAAATAATATCTCAGAATAGTACTTTGTACTGTTGACAAGGTATTCAATCACAGTTCTCACGGGGTTATGGGTAGCAGGAATAAGTTATTGTCAGTTGTACAGTGTGTTTGAACAGTGTGCTCGTGAGTCCCCATTTTAAAAAAAAAACTTATTAACGTTATATTTGTTCGTCTTTAACTTTTTCTGAGAAATGCTTTTTTTATTGTTAAAAACCAGACGCCTAAATTACTGTTTGATTATATTTCTAGACATGGATAGCATGTCTGATATAGCAATTTTGAGCAATGATCCTTTAGTTGATTTCCTTATACTCACCGAACAACGATGTTTCACATAGTGACGACCAGTAAATGCATAACATGAAAACATGGTCCGTACGTTACGTTCAAATTCGCATTCAATCCTTACCTCTGTCGAGTAATGCATCATTCTAGTCACCAACGTATATACTTTTATCCCGTTTCCCTATACCAAAATGACAAATAGTGACATCATGCCACAATATTCCAACAACACGTAACTTAAGAGTGATACGACAAGTTTTATGGTACTGCCAAGATTTCTAGAAGCGTATCAAAGCATTTATTATGTGGAAGGTCGATGCATGCCTGGTAAACTTAACCTTTTATCTGTTTTATCTCGAAATATGTACAATACATTTTAATGTGGACGATTCCAGAAATAACTTCACTTAGCTCAACGTCTACTTACGTTCCGTACAAACTTGTTTTTAAGAACAAAACTAAATAAATTATATATTATATACTTAAACTTTCTAAGCAAATATTATGGAGCTGCATTTAGAAACTGGATATAGTAAAAAGTACCATCGTAAAATTACAATTCAACGCCGCTATGTGTACATAGGTAAGTAAAATAACTTATCTATGTACACATAACTACTACTAAACTTACCTTTAGAGATTTAAATACATAATCGTGAACTCTATTCTTTTCTTACTGTATTGTATTCCACTCGATGAGAGAAAAACACACAAAAACAATTAGTTGTTATTCATTCCCGCTTAGCCCTTTTATCATACTCATCGTGGATAGATTAAAATTTGGTCTCTCTTTGACACATAGTAAGTTAAAAAGAGATACAAGACTATTAATAGTATATATATAATACGATGGTATAATAACGTCACTATACCATCCAACAATATCTTCACAAACAATTTATGAAAGATAGCATAACAGCTGACTTATCGGCCTGCATATCGCTGCCACGTCACTGGCGCCAGCGATCGTCCCTTCTCGGACATAGATATAACAGGCATGGCCTTAACTGGTACTCTCAGAGATTCCTGTGACTCAGCACGAGGATAATGCACGTTGTGACGAGCGACATAGAATAACTTAACAGTTTAATGGTACATTTCATTTTTACTTTTTATTCTATACCCTTTAATTATAGACAAGCTTTCGCTGCAACTTCGTTTAATTTATTTATTTATTTATAAACTTTTTTAAAAACACTTTCTTTTATATCTTTATAGCTGTTAGCGTTCTCTCACAGACAATCCGAGCGAGAAAAGCTTTTGCAGGTGCATTTATTTTACTGTTACTTATTTTAGAAAACATAGATTTCTAAGATCGTCTATAATAAAACGTCTAGTAAGCATAAAGATTTTTATTAGAAATTTATAGTATTGGGGGGGTAACGATCGAGCACTTCATCTGATGGTACCAGTAAGTGATGACTGCTGCCCATGACATTTACATCTATCAACTAAGGTCTGGGTATCCCTACTCTCACCATACAAAACACAGCTGTATTATGCTCGTATTTTAAGCAGGTATTTTGTTGAGGTATCGTATTGCTTCGGTCGAGCCTACATGCTTCATAGAAAAGAAACAAGTTACAATGTGGATCTACCATTGGTCAAATAAATGGTAATTCATCCACGATAAAGAATCGTAATGCAAATGCGTTTTCACCTCTATGGACACGGACGGAAAATATTAACCTATACGTGGTAGAGGTATTCGGACTACAGCTAGCTTAATCTGTATAGGTAGGAGGTGGGAAGGACCACGCTTTAACAGCGTGTATAGTTATAGTATATAATATAGTTATATATATATAATAGGTATAGACCACCGCTATATTACGCTGGTACAAGATTTGGCAAACCGAACACTCCGTTTAACAGAACTATACCGCAATATGTTTTACCACATTCATTTAGTGTGGCTTTGATATTTGTGAGTTGTGTAAAAATAAATTTCGTAATTAGATACTAACCTCGTGGTTCTGTTTCCTATGTTCAAAGAAAGAGACCGACCACGCTATTTTTGGTGACGAAGAATTCCGTCTCAATCGCCAAGGGTGACAATGTATTATTATTTTAGAAAATAATATTTTTAATAAATGTTGATAAAAATAAATACTTAAACGAACGGCCTGCTGAGTTTGTCACTATTACTTAAAATAAATCATGAGATACATTTATTCATGAAAAAGATAGTATATGTAATAAATATATTTATTACATATACGATCATTATTACCCTTAAATAATAAATATATAAATTTATATCTTTTGTAGAAAATAATATAAAAATAAATTTCACCTAATATATCTTGGTATAGTAATTAATCAGAGGTGATTAATAATATTTATGAGTATTTTATTGATAAAATCTAGTAAATAAAAAGTGGAAAAAATTTATTTCTATTTTTCTTTAAACTCTTATATCAAGGTCAATGCCTACTGGAAACATGCGTTTATTAGATAGCGAACGATTTAGCAAACTGGTTGAAAATTATACTAATCGTTCTAATATCGATGACGCATTAGATGGAAACGCTCCCAAGTGTGTAAACGAGATGATAACCAAAGTGTAAATAACCATTGACTTACAGTTGTAGGACTTGTTTTAGTAACTATGTAAAGTCTAACGTATTGATGTCAATAATAGATTAAAGATAATTTTATTAAACTTTATTAGATTTTATTGCTCTTAAGATATATATCCTGTAACCGGGACAGCTAATAAAAGTCTTATAAATTTTGTCAACATTACAAATATAAATCCGTGTCAATTGCATTTTGTCCATTTTACCGCTTTTGGGTTTCTTGTAAGTCTCTGCGCAATGCTACTTCCGTTATTTTGAAACCTCGCCATGAAAATGGAGTCCTTGGAAGCAAGAAATTTGAAGCCTCGCTGGGAAAACTGAGGATTTTTAGAAATTCCGGGACCATAAACAAATCTTTACCTTACAATTGTACACGCATATAATACGCTACAAGTTCGCAATAACTCAAACAAGCGAACTCTTGACTTGAAGAAAACCACACTATACTGGGTAAGAATTGCACCTTATTCTATCTCCATGTCAACGATTTGGCTGATCGACTAGGACGGTGGATCGGGCACTCGTGCTTACTACAGAAGAAACAATGTAGATACAGCCTTGTACAGCAGCATTCACTGGTTAGGAGTTGAAGCATGCTCCATCAACTCACTCGTATAATTTGCCGGGAAACCCATAGGAAGGAAGCGCTTTATGCCAAACCCGATCGAAGGCCGTCACAACGTCCAGACTAACCACCAAGGCCTTCCCTTGGTGTCAACTGTCTGCACCTATTGAGGAGTCAAGTAAACCAGAAGGTCACCAGTTGAGCGACCCCGACTGAGGCGTCCGCTCAGACGGAGAAGCCGGTTGAGCACCAGAGACGGGGACGGAGAGAGATTGTCACGCGGATTCCCCGAACTGAACGCGTAACTTCCTTCACTTCGTAAAATATAAATGAAAATAACCATGATATGCCCATGACATTGCTATAATCATACTTCTTTGGCAATCATTAATAATAATATGATATTTCAGATCATGTCCGTAATTTGTTTGTTATTTGACGATTAATTAACTTAATATATTGTTAGGAATCATTATTACAAATAAGCACTCAATAATCAATCATTTGAAATTCATCAAAATTAATATTGAAGATATATATTTGAAATCAATTGAAAAGTATGAATATATTCTTAAATAATACAAATAATGATAAAATGTTCATTATTATTTTATCTACAGCAAGTGGCGGTTTCTAAATGAGTAATCACAATTCGCCTGTTACACCAGTAAATAAAAACATACCTTTGTATTGAACTACACTATTAATCCCTGCAAACTCAAGCTTCTTATCGGGCTATTTACCATGGTACTAAGAAAACAAGGCCATGCCAAGTCGTTATCAGAAAATTAATTGAACGAATTACACCTCTAACGTTATACGGTTTCGTATTAATCGGTGTTATTTTACGTTGGCTGTCGAAAGTGTAATACGTAATGAGCCCGAGATGAAGTCAGCCTCGCATAAATTTTGTGTATCGATCGATGATTCATCCTTGGGTTTGATTATGTCAAATTAAAATTTATTCACCAAACTCGTTAATCTTAACTTTTATGCAAATTTTTACATCCTTTTGTGCATGGAAAGACAATAGTAGCCTTATGCCTTATAATATAATCTGCAAAACTTAATGTTGTAGGATTCAATTCGTGATTGGTTGGTTGTGAACCTATGAGGTGAATTTAAACTAATTATATAGGCGGTTAACATAATAATAGTAATACTAATAATAATAATAACATGTGGATATTAGTTCGATAACAGACATCTAAAAGAAAGAGGTTAATATGGTAAATGTGGCACTATATGTAACTGAGCAGCCGTGTCCGATATATGTTACTGCAACATTTTTTTTAAATGAACACCTTACAATACATAACTAGTACACGAACCAGATAGAAGACTTATGCCCTAAAATATATCTTATTCCGATTTTATTAAGAAGTATCATTGTTTTAATTTGAATCATATATTATTTGCAACTATTGTATTAACAAAAGTAGCTTGGCTTCAATAGATAACAAATTAAACAAAAGGCTTGTCAAATATAACGAATTATAGATACCAAAACAACTGACATCACTATTACGAAATAATTCTGTGCTACGTCACTGGCGCCTACGAATGCGTCCCTTAGCCAATAGATACGACGATGCAGCCTTAACCGGCACGTTCTGAAATTCCTGAGGATATTACTCAGCGCACGTGAGGATTATGCACGCTGTACACCATTGAATCGATTTATTGCTTGACACAGTATATTGCCAGCGGCGTGTTTTTTTTATGACACTAAGCTTGATAAACGAGTACACAATTCTCGTGATGATAAGTGATGACTTAAAACCAAGAAAAATCCTTCCTCAGTAAGATTCAAGATGTGAAGCTTCGCTAAAGGTAATAACTGGATCTGAATCCTTACACGAAACACAGCAGCATTATGCTGCTTTTGAACGTTGGTAATTTGTGAGAACGTGATCCCTAGTGGTCGTGGTTACGGGCCAAGCCATTCACGCTGTAACTAGAAATAAACAGCAATGTGGCTTTAACACTGTTGAAATATAGGTAAAATAATATGGTATAATGTCAAACAGATTCGGCTTTGTTTTTACTCTATAACAGATCCATTATCGAATATATCATATTTTTCGCAATGTTTTGCCAACTTTATTGCTAATAAATGTATTATTTACCTAAAACCATCTGAATTTTCATTTCTTGAAAACGTCAGAACAGCGTAAGTTCTCCGTCATTAGCTTTTTTAGATACAATGTTTACTATGTTACATTAAGTTACTAGATTAGGTAAGCATATTTACATTACAGTATATTAATAATGAGTAATTTACAAGTTATTATGTCAAGTAAGTTATATTCGCAAGAAATATAAGTGACATCAGCGACCAAACAAACACTGAGATACTAATTCGTTCGCGCATTTATGATCATAACAAATTATCGTTGGAATCGTGGATAGCTCTGCAAATAATTACATTTATAATTTCGAATTCATAGCTTAGTAAACAGGTATCACAACAAAATAACTACTGATTACTACTAGGCTACTGGTGTGACGATTTTTTACGAGGATAAATATGTGTGCATCGCAAATTATTACAAAACACAAAGTGCAATTAAATCTGGGCGCATTTGATATCATGTCCGTATCGCTGACACTGCACCCGACCCTTATTAAATATAGGAATAGAATAGTGACAGAAATAGTCTGCATTATGTACTTAAGATTACAGTATGATAGGGCTGATATATGCAAATCGGATAAAGGACATAATTTTGTACTTTTTTATTATAAGAGAATAGGATAACATAATATAAATTAGAGAATAGGATAATATAAATTCTAATAGATGTAGAATAATGGCAACTCTCATCAATTAACTGTTTATAACAAAAAATATATAAAAATATATATAAATATAATGTTTAAAATGTGTCATGTTTAATTCTTAGTCTAGGTGGGCACTAAAGAAATATATGAAATTTTATATTTTAATGATTTTATTCTTCTAAGTATGTATGACAACGTACTGCTTAGAAACTATAAGTGCGTTCGTAATATTTTTTGCCTTTTGTTTTTGTTCGATATCTTTTAACTTGAAATATCCACAGTAATACATAGTTTTATCCACATAAATTTAGAGTTTAAAAGATATGAACTTAATAATAGTAATATCCGTAAAGTTATACTTTGTTTTTGTCAAAACTGGCCTCACCTCAATACGTAATAATACTATAAATATTATTATGGTATTTCGTCTAGCGAATGAAATAATGCGGTGAAATTACAGATTCTATCTTTGTTCTTAGGGTTGAAAATACATCTGGATTACGAATATTAATGAATATGCCACCCAGGCACGGCCGGCAGGGACCATTTACCATCAGGAGACTTGTCTGCTCGTCAGAAACGTATTCCATTCTTATCCGGCATTTATTCCCGGATCGGCCAAACCATGTTTTAGATTACTATACAAATAATTGGTATTTGTGTCGGGTGTAGTGTACATATACACAACTAATAGTTCCTCCGAATTTATTGCACATACATCAGACTATGGATGGGAACGAAGAGTTGCCATCTAGGGGCTTCAGTGGGCAGAAATCCCAAATAATCCTGTCTTCCAGCATGAAGCAGGATATCATTGAATATTTCTGCTGCAAAACTAAAAAGAAAAAGATTCATTAATTTAATCAGGTGCCATGCATCATTGTCCTATCTATGATATCGGGTAGAATATCATGTTGACGACAAACATGTGGTTTTGTAATAATTCTCGTGTAAATTATACTTTGTAATATTGTCCGGAGTAATTCGCGATACTATCATATGATGATATTAAAGCAAGAAACTGAACAGTGTTAGGCAAGACGCCAAGCAAGTTACTCAAGTAGCTCATTGGCTTCCGCAACTGGCTCTGTTGCAACGAGGCATGGAGTAGTACAATGTTCTCTTTATTGTAAATGGGAATGGTGATTTACGTGCGTAAATGTAAGCCGATAAGAGAAAGGAATGTTGCGTAAATATTAACTAGATATTTCCTTGATATTTTACAAAAGTATACATCTATATATTTTTTTATATTTTTGAGGTTGACAAATGACCATACAGTTCACCTGGTAGTAAGTGATTCCTGCAGTCCAAGATACCGACATTAAACCTCAATAAACAATCATACACGTGGATGGCTGGCATTCCTCTACTGTGCGCTTCTCGCGGAATTTTCTGCCCCGCACAGCTGCCTTGTGGGACGGTCTGTCCTCGGCGAAACCGAGACCAAAATCTGTTGAAAGATAATTATTGGTTTTCGGGTATTGGTGTTTTGGTAATATGTTACGGGGAGCTGTATACAAACCTTAGGACCGAAGAGTAGGGTATGATTGAATGCAATATGCCCGCGCGAATGCTTACGGAACTTAAATATATCCCGCGCAGTGGATTTTATATACTAGTAATAATTAAAATATATCACCACGCCGTGGTCGACATCGTCATGGATTATCATACCTCATCATCGTGGTCACATTGTAGTTATAAACTCGTTGTAGCACAAACAGATAGAAACTACGCATTTCGGAATACCCACATTTAATAGTAGTTTAGTGCTATACAGTTCCATCTGATGAAAGAAAGAGACCGAATACTTTATTGACGAAGACAAGTTCCATCTTAGCTCCCGAGATGACAACATCTCTGTGTGACATGTGTATGTGATGTTCCGCAGGAATCTCTTGCCTTCTGGTGAACTGTGTGCTCGTTTGTCACCCTCAATATAATACGATACACATTATAAAACGACTAAGAAAGAGAGAAACTAAGAAATAAGGATAAATATTTTATCCCGTACTGTAGTTTAATTGAATACAATGATACTGGTATGAAAAACCTTAACTTTGGTTTTCTAAAACTATGATAAAATCTAAAATGATGACCACAATAGTAAGATATCTATTTATTTCTACCTACAACCTTACTAGGACCGTCTTAGTTGTTATTTAACCTTTAATATAATATAATATATATAGCGATTAAGAAGTTTAGTACCATAAGGGTGGCTAGTCCAGCTATAATGCTGCGGCGATTCCTTTAAAGATTTAGGATATTTTCTTTTAGATGTGTAGCTTGAAACTATAAAGTATTATTAGTTTTACTAGCTAACGGCATGGCTCGACCTGGAAAGACCACAGCATTATAGAATACCAGCGTGAAATAACAGCAAAACACTGCTGTGTTTCATATGGTGAGTCTAGGGACCCGTAGACCCATTTACTGGTAGGGTATGCATTTGATAACGCGAATGATGACTCATGTACGTTGAATTTTCGTTGAAAATGTATGTAGCTGTTTATGGGCTCCAATTTTCACTTGACATCAGAGAAGCCTTTAGCTCATTTCTCACCTTTAGTTGCACAAAAAACATATAATTAGGCAAATGTCCACTAAAACTCACACAGTCATATTATACATATAGTGCAATAAATACATTATGAGATTTGTCGCTCGCGTGCATTTATCCTATAAGTTGCCATCACTGCATTAATAATATCTTATTTCATTTTATGAACAAGAATCCAGAAGTCATTGCAAATGGCAGTACTTTCTCAGCTTCTTGCAAGTTTATGTATGAGACTTTCTAACGGGTTCTGATTGAGTAACGTAAGTTATTGTGCAAGAAACGATAAATATATGTTAAAATTTATATTAAAAATAAACAATGAGAAGATCCTTACGGCCAATAAGACCGATTACAATAAATGCTAAAGGGACTAAAAATTATGCGTTATGTTAATAAGGAAGACGACCGTGACCAGTTAATATGCGTTGAGTATGGACGGGTTAGCGGTAGCTGCAATACAGGGACAATCTCAGACCAATAAACATAAAGACAAAGCGTCATTAACAAAACGTAACCAAAAAAACCTTTCCCAAATACACATATACTACAAAACTTGTCGTTCTAGGTGTTGCTGCAAAGAATACAAACCGTCATGTTTTGATATTTTGATGTATATAAAGATATTTTTTTATATATGCTCGTTGCAGTATAAAGTTTGATAGGTATGGGTCTAAAACGCATTGGCGGTCAAGGAAGTTGGCACTGAAAATCAGTGCTACGTCGGAATCTGGCATCAAATGCAACGTACTGCCGAGTTGCCGAGCTCTTTATACGGCGTACGATTTCTATACTTTATTTGCTTTAATTGTTGTAAGTTCTGTTTTGCTTTTTATACTTTTCTATAGTATTATTTTATTTTTTTCTCGTGATGTTTCTTACGTTTTTATTATTAATAAATTTTGCTTATCTTTCTCGTTTTGTTGTTCCATTTGCGGTAGAAAATATATTTTCTTAATCTCTTTCTTTACAATGTCTTTACACCTATTGGTCTGATGGAACGATTGTCTAAATTTATTTTTGTTTTCCTCAGACAGTAATCTTAGAGTATTTAACCTAATCAGGCCGGACGACGATTATTTATTTATTTATTTACTCTTTATTACATTGACAAAGTTAAAAGTTCACAAAGGGCAGACTTAATGCCAAAGGTATTCTGTACCAGTCAACCCAACGTCAACTCATTAAATTATTTAAGTACCAAACATGTGAGGCGAGACTTTATACTGGGTAGGCATTCTTTTTTTCGTACGAATATAATGAACCGTAACTCATTACTTTGTGTTCGATAAGATTACAACCCACGATCACTAGATCCGGAAAAGGACTTCCTAGCTAGTGTGATGTCACCGATGCAAATAAAACGCTAGGTGATTACAAAACACTGGATGTATCAATCTATGAGACTTAGCAATACTCTGATACATATAAATATATAAATGAAACGCAATTCATCTCCTATATTGCGTCAAATCTACCTATCGACTAATTGTTTGAAATAATAGCTTGTAATAAACTATAGTGAGAACAATGGCCATTTCAAAGTTGTTTATGTAAGGATGTAGGGGCCATTCATACATCAGAAAAATTGAAAGTTGAATATATTCAACTTCAAGATAATAAAAAAAAAACAAAGAAAAAAATTTTATGATAGTAGACTATTATAGAATTTTTTTCTTTGTTTTTTTTTTCTTTAGTTTTCTCCCTTTATCTAAAAGTATGATAAAATCTAAAATGATGATCACAATAGTAAATTATCTATTTTATTATATTTCAATATAACTTTAAGCTAACAAGAAACGTCTTAGTTTTCTTTAAACTTCAATCAGTACACTAGTGGTCGCAGGTTTCTTCCGAGCAAGGAATGAAGAACACCCATCTAATAATAGAATCACCTTGTAGTTATATACTCGTTGCAGCACAAACAGATAGAACTACGCGTTTCGGAATACCCACATTTAATAGTAGATTAGTGCTGTACAGTTCCATCTGATGAAAGTGACCGAATACTTTATTGACGAAGAAAAGTTCCACCTTATCTCCCCGGGGTGACAACATATCTGTGTGACAACTGTGTGTGTGATGTGCCGCAGAAATCTCTTGCCTTCTGGTGAACTGTGTGCTCTTTTGTCACCCTCAATACAATACGATACACAAATCGATTCAGGAAAACAACTGTATATATGGCAGCCTTGTGTAAAGTTGGGAGTCCCGCGTGAATCAGAACGTGACTGGGAGTGCATGAGGCCACTCTACGCATAACATTGTCCGACACAATGGTTGACATCATACAAAGCATATGTGATATGCTTTACAAATGTGTCCGGATACAGTTTGACCAACGACTAAAAGGATTACCAGTCGAATGACTCATGTTGTTTAAATATTTATTAATCGAGAGAGATACGCCATCAACAGTATTGATTAGTATTTTACACTTACAGTTTACGTTGACTAAATCTTAATGATTTGCCTGGTGTATACAAAATTATCATAAAATTACGTGTCTAAGCGAAATTATAATCAGTAAATTGATATTTTAAATAATATTAAAAAAAAACAATGAAACAAGTTAGAGAAAAAGATTACGTACGGCTACAATTGTTTCCTTTAACTTAACCTCTACGTCATTAAAAATATCAATATTGCTTCTATAGTTCGAGTGATTATGTACATCGAACATCGATTCATAGTTGCCCAGATTAGTATTGCAAAATGGAATATTGAACGTATTACGAACAGGGCAGCGGGGTGGATTACACGGAACAATTAAGTTGAATTGCTTTAGTAGGTTTGAAGCTATAATATTTCCAAGAAAAATCTTGTGTAGTCCTTATGTATAAGCTAATAAAGGAACACTTTTATTAGCTGTACATTAAAATTATATTATTTATAATAAGTTTGTGGAAAACGCTGTTGGTTTTCTTAATAATAAATAGATAAGCTAAAAATACCTTTAATCGTATATGATACCTGTTAGAGGTCAGCAATATAAAATATCATTAAATTAGAAACACAGAATATACAACGGAAATACATATTATTGTAAAAACTGGGTACTAAACTGGAGTATATTATAAGATATAGTAAATAAAAGTTTTTATTTACTTTTAAATTTGATAGTGTAAAATCATCTTTATATATATAAAGCTATACAAGCAATAAGTAAGCATCCAGTATCATAAAATTCTGAAGTAAAGTAGATGATAACAATTATGACAGTAAACAATTTATTTAAATCAATAAGTTATATATTTATGATAAAGCTACAATAAATTGTTGATATAACAGTATATTATGTTTTACGTGTATCCGAACGAAAGTTATACTCGTACACATCGACCTTTGGACATCGACAATCACGTATAATCGGCAAGCTATAACGACGTCAACTTAATACTATGCGATAGAAATATGAGAAAGGTACAAAACTAAAGCTTGCCGATCAAACGTACTATCTCTTTCCAAAGGAAGATCTGTATTACTGATACAGTACGAATACGTTTGAATCAATAACTCATAGTGTGGAAGACAGAAAACATGCACGCTTAGTTCAAATAAAACGCGGAATATACAATAAATTAAAATCTCTTTGATGATGACTTCATTACATTCAATGATATGTTTAGAATGTTAGAATTAAGTTTTATTTAGATGATTACCTGTTACATTTGTATATAACTTTATATCCGTCCTGATAGTTCTATTTTATTTTTTGTATTATAATCTAATATTAAAAGTATTATAGGTTCATATTTACTTTCTCATTAATATTTTTTTTAATTTTATAATTAATACTCAATTTCTCTTGGCAACACGGATTAGCTGGTAGACAATGACTGAATTTATTACGCATTACCCTTACCCAATAACCTTTATTGTAAGGTGTTCACAATAAACATTAAATATACAAATGCTTTGGTCCTGGGTTAGATTCCGACAAGTGGTGGCAAGACAATATTTCCCTACTACTTAGTTTTTGTCTCAATGTATAGTTGTACATCCCGTATCTCTTACACTGCATATGAACCTTCGAACTTATAAAAGTTTTTCTTTTACACTGAATTAAGGAAGGGGCGAGTCACTCTGTGTTTATGCACATACGACACTATAGTGCAGTCTGTGCGGTTGATAATAAGCAGAAGGTATCGCCGCGGTCACAATCGACTAGATGTATGTACATATATCTCTCTATCATCACTAATCTAGATAAAACTAGTTACTATTAGTTATTAGGTTATCGTTTTCACTTATTAAATGTAAGAAAAACCATTAAAACCAGTTTTACAACATCATTTTAAAATCAATACCAGCTTTTACCCGCCCTACGGCATCATAAGAGAATAGTGGCTCGAATAGATATGCTCAGGCATGGAAGAGGCCACGTTTCACAGAATATCAGCTTTAAATTTGCTTACTTAGGTATCTGTTATGTAGTGACGAGGCATATCTTGCTTCTCGTGGGCGAACGCCATGGACCACAGGAATCACTTACTATCAGATAAACTACCCGCTCGTTTATCATCCTTAATATCGTAATAAAATCCAATGATTTAATAAGAAAAAAATAATGAGCATATAATAAAATTATAAAAACGATAGACTGTCAGTGTCAGATTGACAACAGTCGCAAATTAAAACTAAAATATCTAATATACAAGTATAGTATACAAGTAATAAGTGATAATATACAAATCTCTTTAAATTTGCGCTAGGTTCAGGACTTTTGAAATCATCAGTTTTTATAACTATTTCAAAGGTTATAAAAATGTAATATATAACCATCATTAGCGTTATCAGGCTCTATAAATAACTGTATGTCAATGATACCTATCAATGTCATTGTATGTCTTGTCAATTGCACATCCACTCCCCCTACCTTCATATCACTATTCAAACAATCTACCTTTACCGTGGATTTCCTCGCGCATTGCTTCAGTCCACGTTCATTTTAATCACATTATTAGTGGTATAATTTGTGTAGAGGTAGTGTACGATGCAAATAGGTGCCGGACTTCCTCGTGCATTGCTTCAGTCCACGTTCATATTCATCACATTATTAGTGGTATAATTTGTATAGAGGTAGTGTACGATGCAAATAGGTGCCGGACTTCCTCGTGCATTGCTTCAGTCCACGTTCACATTCATCATATTACTAGTAGTATAATAAAACTAGGTGCCTTCAGTATGAATGGGTAGAACGTACTGGGGTTGAACCACGCCCGCACTAAATACCAGTGTGAAATTGCATCATAATGGTGAGGTGTGGGAGGCCCAGTTATTGGTAGGGAAGCTTTCCATCTTAGTCCTTAGATATATATTGAAGATCATATCGTCATGTAGGTGCATATGGACCGTAGTCATCAAATGAACTGTGAGCAGTTTGTCCCTATAGTTAATTTAAAGAATATTAATTTCATCATCAAGGTGGAGGCCATTAAATGTCCCAACTAATCCAGCTAAAACTTAGCCGATTGGGTATATGCTGTACATAATTTAACTATAAATTAAAAATACTTGGTATAAAGCCAATGGAATGGTATGCACGCTCACGATACCACGGTTATCGGGTGACCCACTCCGTTACTGATAGTAAGGAATGCTAGCGTCACCGGCCTTTGAACAATGCAGTCTCATTTTACTGAGATATTCTACCAGCACTTGCAATATAACGCGTTGAGATTTATTTAATAGATCTTATAATACATTGTACGGACATTGGTTTATTAATAGTTTTAATTAAAAAGACCGTGACCCAAACAGTCAGCACTAATCGTGAGGTATTTCGTGTAGAGATAGTATCAGTAAATTTACAGTTACCTTTTTCTATTTATATGTTGTGTAATTATGTATATAATCATGTAATTTCTATGGAATTTTATGTGAGTGGTTGAGATAATCAATACATTAGATACAATTACATTGATTAGGGACTGGTGAATTTCTTTATTGAGTTAAGCCTTATAGTGCTTTTGTATAAATATTATCAATTTACTTTAACAACAACTAAATTACAACCTAGAAATGATCCTACATTAAAGGTTAAAAAGGTTAAGTCTGTGAATATTTTGGATTTGATTTACTCGGCTCAACGCATTTACAGCTTTCTGAAGTAACTACAAGGTTGTGTTCGTCGTTTAGTCAGTCAGAATGTGATCGTTTCACGTTATTGTTGTAATAATAATAACCAATTATTGATAACATTTCTTAACATTAAATTTGACTACGGTCATCAGTCACAATGGAGTTAGATTTTTTGTATTTAAAAACGAAATTTTCCAGAATAAGTAATGATGATATTTTATCCCACCACATATGAGGGAATTAATAAAACATCCAATATTTGAACAAAACAATGTATGTTTTCAAAAATGAATGTATTGTTTGTTGTAATAAAAATAACAACACTTCAAGAACGAGGTTGTGAATTTATTGAATAATCATAAGAGTGAAAACTACAGAGTATTTACTCATATATTGACATATAAAGCTGGGTCGCAATATACCTTCTTAAATTCATTTCCTGTAACATCTATATTTTTTACAACGAATATGAAACAATCAAGAAGGATCGACCGGAAGTCAAATATCAAAGAAAATCATAGAACTCAAACATCTTCAATTTATACTATTATTCTCAAAAACACATATCTTTACTAAATTTAATAGTTGATAAAAAAAAATTATACCGCTTATTTTTGCTTATAACAGCGTATGTTATAGAAAAATATAAAAAAGTACGTGTAGAACGATGAAAATTAAATCTTGTTAACGTGGACAATTTAAAGCAAATATACAATTTTCAACGTTAATTAACTTTAATTTAACGTAGGATTGACATACAGGATGTGATGAGGCATTAAAATCTAATTTTAGCAGGCAAACTGCATGTATTTTGTTTTTAAGGTATAAATTTGCTTTTGCATATAAAAAAGTTAGGTAATTAACTCAATAAGTGATTCCATAAGTGTTCCATTTTGTATCCAAAACCCTAAAACAAAATTGGTTCTCTAAGTTGATAGTAGGTTAACATACTATAAAAAAACATAATTTAAAGACTACAACATAGTTGATGGTCTCCACAAGGTTTACGTACTGTAACTTTTGATACTTTTAAAAGTATGTTAAACAGGTTTTATTACAAAGAAATGATTCTTCTATATAAGTATCTTCTTATTGTAATTTTGATTGCAATTTAAAATTAATCTAGCTCTTAAAGTGTATTGTTACGTGCTTTATGCATAGTTGTTTCTATACGTTAACTGAAAATTAAGAATATGCTACGTTCTAAATAAAAAAAACACATCTAATTCATACTCAATGATGAGAAACAAAGCAAACTTAACAATTGTATATACCAATATGGTTCTTTACAACACTGATGAATGGTAGGGCACATTGCAATGCGAGTGCGTCGCGACGCGGGTAGACTGAGGAGTGTCTCTGACTCATACCAGCGGCGCCCACGCCTTGCTGCATCGCTAATTCTACAGCGTAGAGGGCGCCACAGTGCTTCTAATACTGTTTATGGTAACACTACGTATAGTTTACAAAACGATATAAGACCTTTTTGGCTTGATATTATTTACTTAGCTTTAATGAGAGCATTTCGAAGGCGTTATCTTTTTATTTATTTTATTTATATAAGTATACACAACAGCTAACTTTATCACACAATTACATAAGAAAATAGAAAACAAGTACACAAAACCAATAAATTAGCCAAAAGGTGCATAACAGCATTATCAGAAACAATTTATTAAAGTTTAGTTTACTAAGTTAAGTAATTACTTAAATTATGAAGCGTCAAGATTACGTTCTTATACATTCCAGTATTTAGTTAAACTAAATTAGACTAAGTACATAGAGGATTTTATTTTTAAATCTAGTTTTTGAAGTTTTCATTGTACAGGTGGGTTTTTGCCATAATTAGTACGGTGATATGGAACATAAAATAATCCTGTATTTCTAGTGCGTCTCTTAGGAGTGGAAAATGTTATACGGCCTAGTAGTGTAGGCTGGTCTATATTGTGCAAGATATCATAAAGCAGACTCATACCTAATAGAAGCCTTCTATTATACAATGTTAGTAATTTAAAGTGCTTGCAATACTCCTGGTAAGAACTACGCTCGCTATGATATTTAAAATTGAGAATTTAACTTATAAGTCTAGTCATAAAGGTTTAACAGAAAATAGATCCTAAGTAAAAACTCTATAATATAAATCTTATATATTTTTTATAAAATTAATTACATAATTGTATTGTACTATTCCTCGTGGTCTTGTTAACCTGATACTGTGTCGTAGATATAAGGTTTCATTACATCTGAGTATATATTATTTCGTGTCCTTGATATCGAATGACATACCTAGGTGTGACACAATATTGCGGTAAGCTAGGTCGTGTAAATATTTGACACTGTACTATTGTTTTTTTTTCCTGGAAAAGTAACAATAATCCATTACATATACATCCTAGATATTTCATCAAGATACAGATGCGATAAGGTTTATGATGATTACAAGGTTACAAGTAGTTTAGTAAATAAATAAGCGTCAATAGCCTAGTGGTTTGGGGTACGGTCTGAGAAACTTAAGGTCTTAAGTTCGAATCCACCATTAGATTATTGTCGTGAACCATCTTCTAGCACAAGCATTTTCAGCTCAGTTGGAGTGGTTAACTGGAATGTTAGTAATGTTAATAGAATGACTAAAATTAAAAAAAAATCAGCATCCAAAAACAACAGGGGTAAACTATTCTATTACGCAGGCAGGTATTCTGAGAACACGTGACATTTTTTCAACCGATTTATTCTAGATATAACTAGTTTTATTTCATAAAAAGAATCGTTAATATGTAAATTAAAGATAAAAGATATAGAAGGCACAAGAGTATTATTCGGCAAAATATTAAACTTCCTCTAATTCTTAATAATTTATAATAATTATATTTTTTCAAAGTACTGTTAAGTCTACACTGGTTTAGGATAGTTCCTACTTGAAAATCAACGTGTTCTATTAATCGTTTGTGCAGCTCATATAACCCTGTACTCAATATGATTTACGCATTAATCTATTTTTTATTTCAGTTTAAAATTACTGAAATGACAGTTCAAAAACAGACTATACGATCTATTGTTATAAATAATATCTTGCCTCAGGGAGCGGTCACTAACATAGCATTAACCAAAACCTGGCAGCACAGGTTTATCCTTATTCCTAATTCTTCTTGACGTATGAGGACAAACTATAAAGAGGGTTTATATGTACGAGAAAATAATAAAATGAATAGTGTTACTAACCTTCCTTTGTTCTATGAAGAATGACCGATACCAACTGATAAGGGTAGCAATAAGAAAATAAATAATTATTTAGATAAGCAACATCTACTTATATATTATATACTTCAACTTAATCTTAGTTAAGTATATGTGATACTTAACTAAGATTAAATTGTGCTGTGAGCGTTACACGAAATTTCCTGGCATGCACAACTGTGTGGAATCAGCTGTCACCAGCGGTGTTTCCGAACCGATACGACTTAAAGGCCTACACTTTCCTTGCATCCTTGCAACACATTTTCGACTCCCCTGGTGTTGCGGATATTCAGGGCGGCGGTGATCACTTACCATTGAGTGATCTGCTTGCTCATTTGCCACCTATTCTATAAAAAGAAAGCTTATTATAAGGAAAATATTTAGAATTAATCCATGGTAGAGCATCTCTGGAGCTTGCTGCAGTATGGATCAGCTCGATCAGGGTAGGACACACTCTTCAGGACGCTCCCACAGAATATCCATATTAGTATCCACATTCGAATTCCATCTCAGTCCTCAGGTTTGACAACGCATTTGCATGATTAATCTTTGCTAGATAGCGGTAGCTAGACCTAGTATTGACTGAAGTCATCGCATACCATTAGATAAACTATGCGTAGCTGTATAAAAACTGAAATAACGTTGCCAGTAAGCGCTGATTGCTGGTGATGCGGTGAGGCAATCTATCTTAGACCTCAAGCGTGATAATTAATTTGCATTATGTATTGTTATCGAGAATGAATGTGGCACTTATAGGCCGCAGGAATCGCTGACCATCGGGGTGATTAGATTGTAAATTGTTTAAGAGTCCTCAAGAAAATTTTATAATCGTATACATTATAACCTTCCCGGTTGTAATCAGAGTATGCACCATAATGCTTTTTTTATATTGTATTTACGGTGACAAACGAGCACACAGTTCACCTGGTGATGGTAATGGTGATTTCTGCGACACCGAAGTTCATCCTCGATAAGAATTAATAATGCAGATGCGTTATCACCCCCGGGGAATAAGAGTCTCCGCATTTCTACACTCACCAAATGGAACACAGCACCTTTATGCTAATGTTTTACGCTGCAACTAAGGCGAGGTCGAGCTTTCCCATTCGAGCTTCTCCGGTCGAGCCGACCCATTCAAGCTGCAGCTAAAAACCAACTGCAACGTGACTCTAGCATTGTTTGATCGTAAGTAAACGTCGCCTTAAAACTGATAAACTACGTCCTTGCCACGGCGCCGTAGATTCGCTTTGTGTTTCTACATAATTGTCAAGCCGCTACGCTGTGGGCGGACGTGAGTTGAGGATTACCTTTCATGGAAAAGAAACACAAACGTATTACGACGCACCCATTGTTATATGTTTTTACAGATGTCAGCAAGACACTTTACTTCACTAATATTATCGATAACCACTGCAAGTAAGCTTAGACGCCCGAGCTAGGAGACGGTTACGACAAAAGTACTCTAAACCATAAGTCTATTGACGCTTTTTATTAAATATCCTGAGTTTATACACATACGCAGAATATCTATAAGTAAAATAAGGTTTATTTATAATACTATTCAAACAAAGTTATGATAGATTAAGTGAAATACACTCAACCAGGCAACCTTCTTAATCTACCCCGCTTTCTGGCCTCAAGGAACGCTATCAGGAAACGACAAAACACAAGTCCGCTTTGATGAATAGAGTACTTACGAATTTCGTAACAATGAGTAATTGAATATCTCAATAAAAAAAAAAAATAAATAAAAAAAATAGTATATTTTTAAACAACACACGTAGTATTCCTAATATGGAATATTATAGTAACGTTACGTAACATGTTATTTCTTTATTGATTATATTACAAAACAGCTGTTTCACGTCCGGTTCAGAGGACAAAGTGTTAAGTGCACGCATAGTTATAAGCGGTATTTATCTTGAACCAATGAGGTCACACTTGTAGATATAAACGCACTACCGGAAACGAATCACGCTCGCAAGACATGTTCGTGCGACTATTGTTGACTTAATTAATATTAATTGGTAAGATAAATATTAAAAATAACTACTGAAAATTAACGGAGAGTCTGGGGGCGAAGTGCAGACTCCGTTAAACAGTATATCTTTGTTATGACCGCGACTAGTCGTAAACGATATCAACTGCGCAAAATATACAATAGTGTTGAAAATATATTCCAGTTGCAGAGTTTGTATACAAGTATTAACCTCAACTAGGAATCAAACCTAGTTCATGGAGATTAGGAACCAAGTATTAGCACAAGGACACGCTATCTTTTATAATATATAACATCTGCTATATACTATTTGTAACAGTAACGATCTAGACATTTATGTCCGTGCGCATGACCTTTAATATCTGCAGTAACTAATGCTAAAGAGCAAATATTAGACTGTACGATTCATTGGAGGGAGAGGTATGCAAGAGGTGGTGGGGAGACGCTAACGCAGCCTTGCAAGGACGTTGCGTCTATGCAACCGGCAAGAATCGTTTAATTAATTCCACCTTCACAGTGACTCACCGTTCCCTACCAGTTATTACACTCCAGTTAAACCCTGTTAACCTTACAGTACACTAGCGACATCTAGTAATAGCGTTTTAAAACTTAATAATTTAAACTATTCATTATATCCTTCACAAATATCAAAAAATGTATGTATTTGGATCTCTGGATTCCTATACCCTCTACACGATTCACAGCAACGCCATTCTGGTATACATACAGCAGGACGCGATGCTCCTCGATCAAGCCGATCCATGCTGCACCTAGAATCCCACTGTATAGATCATAGCTCAAAAATAATGTTCAATGCTCAAAACTTATGGAAGCTTTTTGATTTGAGTTTAGATTTCCCGGCCACTAGGAAAATAAGGGTCTCCCTTTAAGAGCGAATTACCATGATAATAACGAAATAAAATTTATAAATAAACTATTCAATTGAATATAACGGTAACAGTTTTCCTGTTTAGTCGCTTCCTAGAATATTTGACGCATAGTTGAACCAACTGGGTGAGGTGCTTATCGCTATTTCCTTTCGACATCACTACCTAACACGCAGTATATGTACACGCATTGTAAATACTACATACATCTATTTGGTATATAATTACAAATATTATAAATAAAAAAGGCATTCGTTTGAATTATTTTAGTATAATATTTTGCTGAAAACGTATCCCGTAATACATGGTACATATTATTGGTATCGTTATTTTAAAAAATAAAGAAGTATTTCATTTTTTTGCACAAGAAAAATAAAAATGGCTAACAAAACGCGGACTTAATATATATATAATAATGCTTCTTAACATTCTTTAAAGGTTAAAAAACAGAAAAGGTAAAATACATACTTTTAAATTTAAGCAATATACAATAAACAATTACACAGATAAAGTAGTGAGAAAATCAAAACTGTTAATTTACGTATTGTTTTCAATGACATTATTTTTCTAAAATAATACAAAGGAAAGTCTAATTTCCTTTTGTTATTCGACAATATAGTTTTTATGTTTTGATTATTTTACAAAAAGATTGGTTTAAGTCATATTTTTATCAGCCTACCGTAAAAACGGAGTATTGATATAAACGTCTTAACTTGAAAAGTTCTCTGGTCAGAAATTAGTTTGGCAATTGCAATAATCTCAGTAACTCCTCACCAATTTACTAACTTCTCGTATATTCCATCAATGTAGTTTACGAACTCTGCTACTTTGGTCCATTATTAAAGTGGTTATAACGAAATCTCTTTCGAAAACCTAAAACGTTGATATTAATTTTCTTTTTGATCCCTTACCATGTTTGGGATGACGGATTATTTGATTGGATATTATGCGATTACTTGAATACTTGGCAAGACATTTGTCAAATAATACCCAAAACTTTGTAGTTAATTTGTCTTAGTGGCAAAATTTTATATAATTAAAATATATTAATGTAAGGTCAAAAATGAGTTTCACACCTCTTACGTTTTCGACTAGCAAGGATTGGCTTTCAAGTAAAAAAGTAGGTGCATTAGGACATAGGTTCGAACCAACTGGATTGAATAATGTAAAGTTAGAGACTATATATAATATAGTTCCCACTGTTGGGCATAAGTCTCCTGCGGGTTGGTGAACTTTACTTGTGTCGTTTTTTTACATTTATTTCTTTGACACAGGATTCCTTTACCACCAAGCACGTGAAAGGGTGAAAGAGCACTTAAAATTGCAATTAGCAGTTTATTTAATTTTTTAACCAGCAACCTTGCCAGTAACTTTGTCTAAGTTTAAACAATGGACTGTCTCATAGCGACGCATGTTCTTTGAGAACAAAAGAATAAGTAATACAATAATTTAAAAGTTATTAAAAAATTAAAAATTCTTTAGTTACTATCTAGCCTTTCATTAAACACTCTCCTGCAAATTTTATAACAAGCTAAGAGTCTTAATAAACTTCTAGACTAAAGAGAAACTAACTAAAACTTGATCCAACAGGCATCACTTAAATCAGGGTTACTCAATTAGATTTATACCAAAGAATTTATGTATAGTTCAAATCGTACATGTGCAAAATAATAAACACTGGAGTCCTACCAATAGTATACAAATGTCAAGAAATAACTTAAAGAACATTATAGGTATGTTATATTTGGGCTCCTACAGACTTCTTTGATATGAATGAATGACTGATCAAAGAAACGGTTTTACTAAACTTTTATTCAATATACATATCTTATGTGGTACAGCTACAGTTAAAAATAGCAAACGTATGGGTGCACGTTTACTTCGGAAAATAGCATAGTAAAATAACAATTTAGCGTTTCGGTGTAACCGAAATACCCGAACTTTATGTATAATTAAAATAAATTTTGAAAAAAAAACGCATTCATATCGTAATATTCGTAAGTGTTACACAGTCGAGGAAAAGTAATATTTAATTGTTGATATTGTAGGTATGAAGTTATTCATTTACCGCAATAAATTCTACGTACAAAATCTTTTCCAATATTTAAAATGTGTAATAGGAAAAAAATCCCGCCAATCCTCGTTACACTGATACGAGTCAACCAAATTGAAATACCTAATTAATTGGTTTGATAATGAAATTTATGAAACGCTTTAATTTTTTAAATAAACTGTTAGTAAAAGTTTTCATAAACACTATAGCTATTTATGAAATTACTTTCAAACACGAGTATTTAATGCTCGGTTTCAAATAAGAACATATGTTCTATACATGTACATATATATTAAGTTTTTTTAATTGAATGTGACAGACGAGTATGCAGATGTTGCCATTAATATGGGTCTCCGGATCCCTAAACTTACAAGACAAAACACGTTATTTTACCTTGGTACTCTGTTACGTAATGGTTCTTCCCTGTCCGACCCAATTATACCACTGTTAAAAAATAATTATTTAGCTTTTAATTAACGTTATTTAATAAAATCAATGGCGTAGATTACTTCATACACATTTTTTGTTGTTTGTTGATTACTTGTTTGAATTTTTTTGATTAATTGTTCATTACTTGACTATAGACTATATTCCTACCTATGAAAGTCTGCGGGAATATAGGTGACCCAGGATCGTGCTGCGTTCACCAGTGTGACTGGTGTTATTTGATAATGGTTAAACTGTGATTCGCTAAGTATTAATAGCATCTGATTTAAGGACTCAGTAATATTTACTAAAGCTGAATGTAGGTGATCACCAACGCTTAGTGGAGAAAATAATCAACAGCTCTAGTAAAATTTTTTGATTTCATTTACTTTTATTGCATTAACCTTAACAAAGTTATATATATATATATAATTAACGTAAGTATCTTTCCCTGCTCCCGTTATATATTCTCTGCTCAACCCAAAGATGGCTGATAGAGAATGCCTTTTGACATTAAGCCCGCTTTTTGGACAATGTTTATTTTACTTAATAAATAAATCAATTATAGACATTTTTTTCTTTCTATTCTATAGATAGAACAAAAATACCAAATCAAGAGTTTCAATTCATATTTTAATATCATAAAACGTTTGCGTGGACCGTGGTTCAAGATTGTATCATTTATAGTCTACGCCTGGCTAGCAAGGGTCAACAATCCTAAACCAAATAAATTAATATGAATTGCGTGCATACGTCCGTCTCTTGAAATGTCTAGCTTTTCGGAGTGAGGACGCGCCTTTCGCATATTAATACATTTCCAAAAGCGTCAGCTTGTCGGACGTCGTCTGCGCTATTTCTGAGTTTGCCCGCTACGTTATTCCCGGCCAGACAGCGGCAGGGTTGCTACCTGTAATGCCCTATTGATGAACCACCTTACGACCATCTCAATATTCGATTATAGCATACAACTTACTTATAACTAGCAATCTTTCGAAGCTTTGAAAATACTTTTTTTTTCCATTTTAAACAATCTTATCCTCTTCGTATCCGCATCGTTACCAAAACAGTCCAAAAAAGTACACCTTTCTCTAAATATTTTATCGTATTTATCTTCCCATCTATAATTTTTACCCATTTTATTGTGTCATATTTAAGATATTTACTTTTATCGTCACAATTTGTTTTGCATTGCCCTATTATTTCATATATCGCATAAAATTATTGACAGCCGTTTAGTACGTACCAAACTCAAGGTATCTATTCCCATTCAAGGAGCAATATTATATTTTTAGTTCTCAGATTGTATGTAGGTACGCCCCGAGTTGTATACATATATTGGACACATATATACATTAAATCGGAACTAGGGAATGCTCTGACAAGTGAGATCCTCCGTTTGCGCAAATGCTAATAAATCATGGGCAATTAATCTTATTTAATAAGTATCTTTCCTTGCTTCCGTTATATATTCTCTGCTCAACCCAAAGATGGTAGCGAATGCCTTTTGACGTTAAGTCCGCCTTTTTGGACAATGTTTATTTTACTTGTGCAGTAAGTATAAATAAATAAATAAATTATAGACTTTAACTTTTATAACGGTGACCGAGCCGGGGTCCGGTCCTCTCGGGCAGCCTCGAGTCAGAATCTCTCGCGAAACAGGGTAAAGATGCAATCTGAGACTCCCTCTCGGGAGCCCTTGTGCTGGTTACCCACTAATAGAGGTCTCCATTGAGCGCCCTATAAGCGCTCGGTCACCGATCAAACGCCTGAGAAACTGTAAAAGCCCTCGGTCTAAGGCCATCAGACCGACAAAACAAAAACAAGATAATATATCGTCATAGAAATCATCATCTAAAAGCTTATAAAGACTTTATATAAATAACGTTCCGCCGACGATGACCTCTATGGACCACGATGACCATATGTTCAGTCCATAAAAACACAACATATAAATAAATACAGCGAGACATTCCACCTTAGTCCTCAAGAATGACTAAATATATAAGATATACACGTTGTGTATATCTTATATATTTACATAAGACGCCATATCAGGTAAATTGTTTGCAGATGCGTTAACCAAACTGAAAGATTTAGGATTTGTTTCCGTTTAAATTTTATAAAGGGAAACAAATCTTTATGGAGCACAAATCCACTTCTTTTATACGATGTTTTCCTTCGGAAGCTTATCTTTGAACCCTTCAACATAATCGTAAAGTGGCAAGGCAATCGATTTTTATATCGATCGGGATATTTCGGAGAGTACAGTAACTGCACGTAATGATTCCACAGTGTTTTTTTTTCCACACTTTTCATAGTCGAACAACTAGACCTCGGAAGCGCATAAAACGCTTTTCTTTTTTTTTTCTGGTCTGTATTGCCAGAGATTGGCATTCATTGTCTGTTTTTGAAAACCGATACAATGTGTGTCTGGGCGGCTTTTAGTCAAACATTGGCTTATTCAATAAAAAAAATTAATAAAACAGAACTTTAATTTACTTATTTGTACAACAGATACGCAATTTGAACTCTGAACTTTATAAAATACAATCGCAGGAAGTAATCAACAACCAGTGTTTGCAATGTAGGTATGATGTATTATAAGAAAGGTTTTCGTTTCATTCATGATATATATTGCACATACATTTTGCAACCCGATTCAATCGAATCGAATCTTTGACTTATCTTTAAACTACAAAATGTGTCTTGTCTTCGTACATTTTATTCCAGCTGATACGTAGAGCCACGCTGAAGCTGAAAATATAATATGATAAAGAAGAGAATGCCTGTGGCGCCAGGTATAGGGTAGTCGGCTCCAATCTTCAGTTATCCATTATTATGACTTTGTTCATTTACCGTAATAAAAATTTAAAATTGCAAATGACTCGGAGATTTCAATTCTTGTGTAAGACTTTCAAAATTAATCCTCAGTGATGATAAAAATACATATTGATTTTTTATCGAGGATACATCCACTCTGAGGTGTCATTTATGTTAAGTACGGATTCAGGTAAAAAATAAGTACTTGTTTATGAACTTTGATCATATAAACTTCCAGATCATCGCTCCATCTAGGAGAAAAGTTGGTCAACAATTCATAATTTGTTGATATATTTTTGACAAGACTTTGTACAAGTAGTATATAGGTAATAGGAGAAAACAGCCTTTCTGTTTCTTTCAATGAATGTCATACGAGCAACTTAATGATAGATCCCTGGTACCGGGATCAATGAAATCGTTGACTGCAATTTTAAATAATAATTTAATACGTAACCGGTCAAGGAAAACATCGCGAGAAAACGTGCGTATCTGTGAAAAAATTAAAACAATAGACATAGGCTTAAGCTGAAAAGTAGCTATTTCTTAATACCAGCGTGTAATTGCAATATAATCCTGTTCTCAGCCTTACGAGTGTCTAGAGACTAGTAACATTCCATCTCAGGCCTTAAAAAATGGAAAACTAGAATGTCATAAACGCTTGACGAAAATGCATTCATTATTTTCGCTATACGATACATGATAATTTAAAAGAATACAGACCCGATAGATATATTTTATCAATTCAATAGGTAATATGATGAAATAGTTCAGATCACTACATTCTTACCAATTCTTAAAAGTTATTGATTTTTTTTATATTTATGCTAGTACAGCACCGTTAGCAAAAATAATTAACGATCCAAATTCGTAAAAAATTCCTCCGATGTAACAAGACATCTTGAATCTTCGTTGATGATAAATTTCTGGATAGATGTACATATATGTCACGGGGCGCAGTCATCGATTACCATAACGTGAACTGAGCGTTCGTGTGTCATCCCCTTATATTATACAAAAAAGAAGTCAACTTATCGCGGCATGATAGATTGTGCATCAATGTCCTCTTTCTCGAGTATCTTTTTTTTTGTGATGCTGTACGTCCCCTTTACAGCTTTATCTAAGTAGACACGCGAGCAGGAGGCCCGCTGATTAGGGAGACAACGACGATTCTGGCAATACTGGCACTATGACTGCTACACGTCGACGAAAACAGCGGGGGTCGACATACGATATACGACATATATGTGCCTTTTAGGAAAAATAACATATAAGCTAAATCAGTTGAAGTGAAATGAAAAGACAAATTAGAAGGATGATATATCACAATTATTTAATATAAGGTTTAGGTTAGGTTAGGTAAGGTTTTATGTGTTATTCCCACCAATGGCTAATACTAAAACTACATTTCAGAGACAAACTATATACAAGGACAAAATTTTATTCAGATATTAAGATATATTAGTTTTGAAAAATGTTACAATTTTCTATACAATAAATCATAATTCGAACTCTATCAAAACTACAATTAAAGTTAGGGCAAGGAAGTTTCAACTAATTAATCATAACATACGACTTCTACGAAAATGTAAATATAAAAGAGTATATATATAAATTAAGCTCTCAGCCAAAGAGTAACGTTCAATAAATGTTACCTAAAAAAATGAAAAGAGGCATTTCAATTATCAGTTTATGCTGCTAAAGCATCGTGTATAAAATATATTTAAAGCTTTGTAAATATATATAATGCAAACCTTAGTCCATTTTATTGATTTTAAGATACGAACACACTGAAACGTTTAGCAAGGTATTTTACAAAGCCTAGATATAGAAGATACAAATCTTAAGGAGGACAAAATCGATTGAATGAATAAATGGAAGTATACAATACTTTATGCATGGATTAATATATATATATTATAGTGGCTATATATGTCAACGTTGAAGGCATTCGTTTAAAAATTATTAGGGCATTAACAGACGAGCGATAAGTTTTTATTACAATAATCCAACTCTCGTGTATCTGAACGTGCACACTACATTTAAGTTTAGATAAAGATACGAATGCATAAAACATTAAAACATAAACACTAATCTGTTGGTAAGTGATCACCGCCGTTCTTAAACATCCGCTAATCCTCTGATATAAATGTAAAAAAATATTACTACGCCGTTTCCAAACATTTTTCAACATTTCATTGTATTGTATTATATATATATATATATATATATATATATATATATATATATATATATATATATATGTATATATATATATACCTATTACGTTATGCGTACATGGTTATATATGCTAAAAAGTTATTATATACGCGGAAGGCGGTTATTTATTTATGAATCTTTACTTTTAATCTTATGGCTTATGACAGGCGATAAAATTTATTACTTCTCACTACAATATCCAACTGCTCTGGGAGTAAATGAATAAATATAATATATCACAAAATCATTCGTGTTGTTATTTATAAAGGGACATGATTTTTTTTGGTGTCACAATTTCATCAAAACACACATTCAAAATTGTAATTTTTCCATCATATTGCAGGAATATCTGTACTGTCAATATTAAATTAAATTATTATTAAAAAAAGATTCGTTACATTTTGTTTTTCTTTTTAAATTGTTGCAATACCCTTAATAATAATATGCCTCGTATCATAACAGATATAGCTTCGTTACAAACACATTTTTCGCCACCAGTGGCGTTGTACTATATTATTAATATATTTATTAAGCGGTTGGCTTACCAAGCCACTAACCTCTCCCACGCCGTTTATTAATAACAATATCGAGTAAACATTTCTTACCGTTCATTTCCCTTTTGTATTTATTGTTATTGTGTTAAGTTTCATTATTCACATGTAATTTTTTTTGCTATATTAATATAATATTTCGACAATTAATCGTGACGATATTCTACGGTAATGGATATTTTGAAGTACTATTATTATGTTAAATGGTAATTATAATTAACTTATAAAAACATATTTTTTATTTTCTATTCATTTCAATTTTTACTGCTTTTTTTTTAATAATGCTGGCAATTGTTATTTTTTAGCTTTCATTTCAATTTTTACTGCTTTTTTTTAATAATGCTGGCAATTGTTATTTTTTTGCTTTCATTTCTTTTTTTACTGTTTTTTTTTTTAATAATGCTGGCAATTGTTATTTTTAGCTTTAATTTAAATTTTTACTGCTTTTTTTTTAATAATGCTGGCAATTAATATTACCATATTATTGCCATGAACCATTCAAACTAAGGTTAAATGATTATGCTAAGAGTGAATTCGAATCTACGATGATAAATGTTACGCGGATCGACCCATACCAATAAAGTTATGGTCGCTAAGATCTTCTTTTTTTATCTTTTAAAATACTATTTTACCACCAAACAATATAGATTTATAACTCTATATCGTTTATTGACTTTTCTAATTCTATTTTAACTGTAGTAGCATATGCAATGTGACTCTGCTTCATACAAAACAACATAATCGAATCGAGTGATAAAATCAAAGCAATAAACTAAGATAAGAAATTTGTTTGTTAAATGTACAATTTCATAGGAAATATATATGAAGTGAAATATTATTTACGTTTTATAAACTAAATGACTTATATTTTTAAAATAAAACAAATTTAACTAATGGTTAGGTTTGAGGAACGTCTTATACATGTTTGGTAGCCACTGGCATAAAGTAAAAGATACAAATTATTTTATTTCACTTTTAAACACTTAAAAATGATAAAAATAATTAATTTTCACAAAAAATATCTATTTATTACTAGATTATATCAAATCAAATACTACTAATATTCGACAAAATTAAGCATAATATTCACTAGCGTTCCAGTAACAATTATTATACCAAAATCTTACGTAATTAGTATTTTTCTAACGTCATTACGTACGCCATAATAAGATCTGTCAAATTGTGCTGTTAATCTGCCAGTGAACAATAAACTTAGTTTCTAGCATGCTAACGTACATTTCATGTAGGCCTACGTGTGATGAAAATCATTAACTCTTTTCTCTAATTCTAAACTCTATTCTTAAAAATAATTAATGCACTTCAATATTGCAATCTGACGTATTGTACGTCGACGACGCCGGGAGACCGCGGCAATGTAACGTTTGCACATCTCTGGAATAAAAATATTATTTTTAGTGGAAAAAAAATATTGAGTTTGTTAATAATAATTTAACAGTGGTAGAGCTACACTGCAGTTTGTTTCTAGATGCAGAATTAATGGGTCAGCTCGACCGGGGTAGGACCACGTGAAGCGTAAATCAGCAGCATAACGCTGCTGTGGTTTCGTCTGGCAGGAATACGGATACCTTTATAACTGGTGTCGAGGCATTCCATCTCAGTCCTCAAGGGTGACAACGCATCTGCATTATGATTACTTGTCAAGAATGAATGTAGATGGCATGGGCCGCAGGAATCACTTGCCATCTGGTTATCTGTGTACTCCTTTGTTACTTTCAATGTAATAAAAAAAACGACACTTAAACTTTTATACAAAAGTAAAAGGTAAAGAAGAAACGAGTGACGACACATTCTTTAATTTTTGTATTATGAAAACTTTATTCTATTAATTGTTAACTTTTTAACTTAATTAATACTGATTCTCAATTAATATTAATATAATTGGGATTTTAATTACAACTGGTCGGTCAGAGCAAGTTCTGGCTGTTAAGGTTAAACCACCAGTTAGTGTTTGTTAAAAGCAAATTATGTGATTGTGGGTCCGAGTGTTTGTAAATGTTCCATGTCAAAACCAAAGCATCCGAATATTTCACCGATATCACACCTACATCAGATAGGTGACGGTGAAGACGAGTGCCTCATGCGCTAATGGCATCGTCACGTAACAAGTAGAAGATATTGCCAGGATTAAAAACGATTAGGAGAATCTAAACTTTTATACAAAAGTAAAAGATGAAGAAGAAACGAGTGACGCCACATTCTTTAATTTTTGTATTATGAAAACTTTATTCTATTAATTGTTAACTTTTTAACTTAATTAATACTGATTCTCAATTAATATTAATATAATTGGGATTTTAATTACAACTGGTCGGTCAGAGCAAGTTCTGGCTGTTAAGTTTAAACCACCAGTTAGTGTTTGTTAAAAGCAAATTATGTGATTCTGGGTCCGAGTGTTTGTAAATGTTCCATGTCAAAACCAAAGCATCCGAATATTTCACCGATATCACACCTACATCAGATAGGTGACGGTGAAGACGAGTGCCTCATGCGCTAATGGCATCGTCACGTAACAAGTAGAAGATATTGCCAGGATTAAAAACGATTAGGAGAATCTAAACTTTTATACAAAAGTAAAAGATGAAGAAGAAACGAGTGACGCCACATTCTTTAATTTTTGTATTATGAAAACTTTATTCTATTAATTGTTAACTTTTTAACTTAATTAATACTGATTCTCAATTAATATTAATACAATTGGGATTTCAATTACAACTGGTCGGTCAGAGCAAGTTCTGGCTGTTAAGTTTAAACCACCAGTTAGTGTTTGTTAAAAGCAAATTATGTGATTCTGGGTCCGAGTGTTTGTAAATGTTCCATGTCAAAACCAAAGCATTCGAATATTTCACCGATATCACACCTACATCAGATAGGTGACGGCGAAGACGAGTGCCTCATGCGCTAATGGCATCGTCACGTAACAAGTAGAAGATATTGCCAGGATTAAAAACGATTAGGAGAATCTAAACTTAAAACATATACAACAAATCATTACAGAAACGACACAAATATATATATAATACAAAATAGCATACCAACACATAATTCACAATTAACATACTACAAAAAGAAGATTCTTTATTTAATATTTTCTATTAGTATGCAGTGATAATAACACTATTAACATTCCAGGTAACCACTCGAACTAAGCTTAAAATGCTTGTACAGGGAAATTCAGAACAACATATATCTTAATTTAGATGACCTAGCGCCTAAGTGTCGCAGACCGTACCTTAAACCATTATTGATCATTACTAATCTATATACGATAACAAATAAATACGTGACAAAACTAAATCATTCTTAATTACTTTTACTTAACTGCTTTTCGTGCCTGCGACTCGTACGAACTGTAGATGTAAATATTTTATGTTCAGAACTAGCAATTATATAAATTCGCTTGGTACGGGTATAGATCCTTTTTGTACCTTACCAAATGCAGCAAAAAATACTTTAATAACATGACCTAAACATTATACTATTTATATTTTGTAAACATTTGAATTGTTCGGTCACCTATTCAACATTATTAAATGTGGAAGCTTTTAATTGGCTGTATTAAATTTATTATTATACTGTAATATTTTAAGTAATAGCTGTAAGTTTTCCTAATAAAATAAAATTAAAATAAAATTTCCTGTGAAAAGTGATTTATTTGCCCGTCGTCTGTGAAATGTTATTTATTTAATCTTCAATTCAACATTATTTTGATTAAAAAAAGGGCGTTCTAGTCAACCCTAGAGATGGTGGCACATTGAATGTATGTGCCATTAACAAAATGATCCTAAATATTAACAAATTATATGTAAAACATACTTAACATAAATAATAATAAATAACATTCCAGGTAACCACTCGAACTAAACTTAAAATGCTTGTACAAGGAAATTCAGAACAACATATATCTTAATTTAGATGACCTACCGCCTAAGTGTCGCAGACCGTACCTTAAACCATTATTGATCATTACTAATCTATATACGATATCAAATAAATGCGTGTCAAAAAATACGTAAATATGTAAATATATATATATACATATATAGACTTTACATATGGAATAACAATAGATAATATAAATAAATGGTTATAAATATTTAAATTGAATAATCAGATGATTTCCCTTGTGTAAATACTCACGAATCAGTCTTTTAAAATTATTTTTATTAGGAGCTCGCTTAATGTATATGGCTATATTGCATACACATTTTAATAATATCAATAATGACATAGAAGCTTAAAGTAGGTGAATCCTGTTGTTGTCCAGTTCACATTGCTCCATAATAAGGGATCACATTGGCCACTCAGCTCACGCCGCCCATGGTCGTCCGCAACAGCGGTCGCAGCAGGAGTCGCAGATGGGTTGCCGGCCTAAACCAGACTAAAGTACGGAAGTGGCAAACGACTCACCGTGCTAGTACAGTGTCTAAGCTGTTTCACGGTACGCGCTTTTTTTTGTGTGTGAGTATTGCTGTTCGTCTCAGAGACCTTTACAGCTTTATCTAATTAGACTTGAGTAGGGAGGGAGACAACGACGATGCTGTATGTTCAAAGATTTATCATTTATTGGAAAAACTATATAAATACCATTACACAAGTGCAGTTTTAATAATACATTACGGACAAACATTTAAATCAGTTTTAAGGTATGATAAATAATGGTCAACTCATCAGGAACTATTTTTCAAGCATTAGTAATTAGTACTGTTATTTACGAAATATCTACTATCCACAGCCTACCAATAGTTATAATTAATATTTAGTGGCGTATCCCTTATTTTCAATAACAGCACTGCGACGACGTGGCATTGATTCAATCAATTTCATACATTTTTCTAGGGGTATTGAATTCCATTCTTCAACAAATGCTTCATATAGTTCGTTTTGACTCGTGTTACGTTTGTTTGAGACTTTATTTTTAACAATATACCAGAGATTTTCTATCTCGTTGAAATCTGGACTATTTGCTGGCCAGTCTAAAACGGATGTACGCTGTTCGCTAAGGAAACATTTAACGCTTATGCCGTGTGTCATTGTCATGCTGAAAGATGCAGGTTACAGGCAAATTATCGTCCGAGTGGGGAATCATTGTGTGCTCTCAGATATTTTTGTATCGCCATTGGTCCATTATACCTTCAATCTTCCGAACGCGTCCAACTCCACATCCGGATAAACACCCCCAAACTTCAATGTTCCCGCCACCGTGCTTGACTATACTCCTTGTGTGTTTAAGTTTAAAAGCATTGTTTACAGGACGTCTAACATAGCGCTTTCCATCGGAATTTACCATATTTATTTTTGTTTCATCTGAAAATAACACTTTTTTCCATTCTCGTTCCGTCCAATTAACATATTTTTTAGCGAATAATAATCGCTTCTCTCGGTGTTGCTTGGTAATAAGCGGTACCTTTCGAGAGATTCTTCCAAAGAATATAGCTTCCACTAATCTTCTGCGTATCAGTCTTGACGAGATGGTTATCAGGCGAAAAAACTTCATTTTTAATCTGGTTGGAGCCTTTACTTGGGTCTTTTTTAGCAACACGAACGATTATTGTATCTTCTCTGCAAGAGGTTTTTGGCAGAGCGTTTCTAAGAACATTTTTTAAAATTTTCTAAGTAGGCGTCCAAGCGACTAGTAACAGAAAATAAACTCCTACATGTATAATTTTTTGTAATTAAAAGTAAGATATGTTTTATATTTTATGCATTTAATGAGTTTTTTATTTGAGTGTCTATATTATTGCATGATTATTAATTATTGAATGTGTATATTTTTTAGGAACATTTGTACGTTGAAGTTATACTTACTTTATTCATAAGAAGTGTTTCGAATTATATGACCACCACTGTTTATATATATATATATATATATGTATATATATATGTATATATATATATATATATATATATATATATATATATATATATATATATATATATCCGTTAGGTTATCATTATATGGGTGGTCCACCAAGTAAATATAAATAATAAGTATATTGATGTAGACTTACTGAGCGGTTCAGGCGAGGTACGCGCGCACTACAGCACGCACCGCGGCCCGACAGAGCGGGCACGCGGCAAGTGCGGCGCCGCAACGAGCGCACGACACCATGTGACCGCACGGGAGGAAGACCACGCTCACCTGCAACATATATCACCCACACGACGTTAATTATTATAAAACCGGCTGTGGTAAGTGACACCATACTGGAAAAACTGCGGGAAAGTTTATAGATTACTATTATAGGGAAGAGAATACGAATTTCCGCCTGCTTCCTTTGTGATCATTTTTTTTTTCAGTTTCTTTGAAATAAGTTCCTAGTTGTTGTAGAGCTTAGAAAACGGTTATGTTTTTAAAATAATCTGCAAGCCAAGTTGCATAACGTTTTTTTTATTTTAAGGCATTATAATGGAAAAAAATCTCAAAAGAATATTGGAATAATAAATCATTTTTCGTCTCAATATTGATAAATAACCAGTGTTAAATCGTTTTTATAAATCAGAAGAAAAAATAACTTTAAATTGATACTTTTTTTAAAAAAAATTTTGATGTTGCATTTTTGATTTATTTTGAATAAATGCTAACTCAACTAAAAAAAAATTTTAACTCAAAAATGGTTCACTTTTGAATATTGCATATGGGGGTTTTAAATTTTCGCAATCCCTATCACCTCGTAACGGGAATACGTCGAATTACCAATAAACCTGTATAATTTTAAAATTTGTCAGCAGTGTGTGGTTTGATCACTGACAGACTAAAATGGCAAAGTGCAGGCGCTACTAGCCAAGCGTTCGCATCACTGAATAGGAAATACACGGCTCGTCCAACGAGGTACCGCGGCCTAACTATATGCGGGAGGCCGTATCTAAAATTAACCTGTTTACATGGGTAAACGATAAAAATATGTTGTTTCGTTCAGTTCTTTCGAATTACAGGTTATGTATAATGAGTTATTTAATCCGAATTTAACCAAAATTAAAGGCAAAACCAGTTCTGGAGCCCTGCCCACACCGCACGTCATAGATTGTTCACTTTTATTACATTAAATTGTGAGTAACAAACGAGCACACAGTTCAACCTGATGGTAAGTGATTCCTGCGGCCCAAGACATCTACATTCATCCTTGATAAGGAATCATAATGTGGTCACCCTTGAGGACTGAGATAGAATGCCTCGTCATCAGTGATAAAGGTCCCTACACTCGCCATACGAAACACAGCAATATAATAGCAGTACACTATTTTACACTGGTATTGTGAGGGCGTGGTCCTCCCCCGATCGAGCTGACCCATTCATTCTGCAGCTAGAAACCAACTGCAGTGTAGCTCTACCACTGTTAGAAAACTCTGTACGTCACTGTACATCATTATTATAAGTTGATAGAAATTCACTCTTAGGTTGACTTCCACTCGATCATAACGCAGATGCGTTACACCCTTATACCGGAACAGAAGGATGGGATGCCACATTGGCGCCAGTGATATGATCTCCCGTTTTTTTCACCTGCCAGATGAAACACAGCATTGAAAGCTACTATTTTACGCTGGTTTTCCTTCTTTCATTATTTAACACTCCTTAAAATTTAAGAGGTGTTTTATTTGGAATATAATGGGCTGGGTAAAAAAAGGTTTTTTCGTATTTTATAAATAACAAGTTGCAATAGAATCTCTTTGGTTGTAATGTTTGTATCAGGCTGGTTTTGATAATATTAAATAGATGATATTTTATAAACAGAAAACAGCAAAATAAAAACGGTTTCCCGCCATTTTTCTATTGTTTTTCTGTCGAATCTAACGAAGAAATTCGATACATTTCGAAGTTTTATTACAAAAAAGGGATAAATGCGACAAAAGCCGCGAAAAAATTGTGACGTTTATGGACTTAACGCAATGTCAGTATGAGTGGCACAAAATTGCTTCAAATGTTTTCAGACCGGCATTTTGGGGTCAAAGATGAGACTCGCTCTGGTTACAGATAACATAGTGTATGCATTCTTACCTCACTATCCATGCACACTTTACAAAGTCTGGCCTCCTTTAATTGTCTATTCTCTTCTTCCAAGGTCATTGCTCTCTTTGGAGGCGTGGGACTGGAGTCTCTCTTATGAACGGTTTCTGTATTGATCCTATTTATTTCATTAATTCTGCTTGTGTTCGAAGTATCTGGTCGAATGGTAGTTTGTGAAGGTTGGGTGGGAAGTCTCCCTGCGGAAGATAGCACATCTCTCGGAGCTGGTGGTGGGGAAACAGAAGGGCTGTCTGACTCCGATCTGCTTGCATATTCGTCATCGGGCTGCATTAATGTTCTGTAATTAATGATAAAAACTTTAAAAAATAAGGCATGTATATAATATATAGCACAAGAATGTATGTTTTGTTTATGGTCATCATACATTGTACTTCAGTATGTTATTTTGAAAATTTATAGATATATATAATATTATATTTATTTAATGACAAAGTAATCTTACTTTTGATCTTCCGAGCTATACCGATTATAACTAGTCTGGCCATAAATACTGTTACATAACAACTTTTCTTTTTTTCAACTTTTTAATTATTTTGAATTTGGAACACGTACACGTTCTTTCGATTTTGCGCCACATATTTTTTCGTGTTCATTATCAAATTACAATATGGAATGGGGTGTTAAAGAAAATGCATGCAATGTGCAGTGAACGCCTTGCACGAAGCAGATATGGAGCCGTCGGTCATATTCGAGACACTTCAAAAGATTGGTATCAGCCGTATGTTCGTGTATCGTACTATCAACAGATATACCAACACTTCCTCTGTCGAAGACCAGAAAAGATCGGGGCGGCCGCGTGCTTTTAGAACTCTAAAGGCTGTTAATGCTGTTAAAGCCAGAATTCGTTGAAACCCCATTAGGAAGCAAAAAAATCTTATCGCGAGAAATGAAGTCTCCCGCTAGGACTCTGTCGCGTATTATAAAACAAGACCTGAAGCTCGGTGCTTATCATCGATATATAGGACATGCCCTCAATCAATCTTTACAAATAAAGAGAGTGGATCGATCAAAACGCCTTCTGTCGCGATACGCAGGAAATTTTCACGATTGAACAACATTACAATAAGCAAAATGATAAAGTGTACGCTCACAGTTCCAAAGAAGCTGCTCAAGTGGTCGGAAAGGTACAACGTGGTCATCATCCTGCGTCAGTGATGGTTTGGTGGTGCGTGTCTTATCAAGGAGTCACAAAACTACAATTTTGTAAAAAAGGAGTGAAAACTTCAGCCAAAGTGTATCAAGATACAGTCTTGGATCATGTTGTGAAATCTCTCAGCAATAACTTTTTAAATATACCGTGGGCTTTCCAGCAGGACTCTGCATTTGGTCACAAGGCACGAACTACCCAAGCCTGGCTTGAAACCAACGTTCCAGACTTTGTAAGAGCTGAAGACTGGCCCTTATCTAGCCCAGACCTCAACACTTTAGACTTTAAATTATGGTCAGCTTTAGAGGACATGGCCTGCTCTAAATGACACGGCGACATTGAGTCTCTTAATAAATCTTTGGAGCAAGCAGTGGCGAAATTTCCCTAGGAAACAGTGCGTAAATCCATAGATTCGTGGCGAAACAGATTAAAGGCCTGTATAAAAGCCAAAGGTGGCTATTTCGAATACGATATTTTTTTATTTTTTGCTGACTGACTAATAAACATGTAGGGATAAATTTTAATAATATTATATTACTTAATTAAAAGAAAAAGCATTTTCATTTGTAACAAAACTTATGGCCCGACTAGTTATAGTAAAAATAAATAAAAAAATTAATATATAAAATATAATATTTATTACGAGTAAAGTTTAAATTCATGAAAAGTACTTATATATAATAAAAAAAATAATAAAGTTAAAATATTAAATAATGCAATACAAAAAGAAAAGGTAAGTAACATTCAAGGTTATGTTTATCTTCGTGTGCCATGTTTTTTTTTTATTTGAAATTGTAAAATGTGAGCTGCGATAATAACAAAGGTTGAAAATCACTGGACTAATCTAACTTAAGTTTAACCTTATTCTGCATATATATATATATATATATATATATATATATATATATATATATATACACATATATGTATATATATATATATATATATATATATATATATATTGTTATAATAAAGTTACAATAAAGTATTGAGATAATAAAGGAGGGCAACAAAATTTTATAAAGGAAAATATAGTATACTTTGAAATAGATTATAATTTGAAGCGTCAATAGACTAATGTTTTGGAGTACGGTCTGCGGCAGTTAAGGTCGTAGCTTCGAATCCTACATTCTACTTTTCAACGTGGAACGTCTAGCACAAACATTTTAAGCGTAGTCAGAATGGTTAACCGGAATGTTAGTTTATTAATGCTAATAGAACTAATACATATTTAAAGAAAAAGTATACCTAGCCCCAGGCGCATAGTTTCGTAATGTTTCAGCTAGTATATTCCTCGCCAGCCTTTGACTTTGCGGCACCATGCTCCATGATTCCTCGTTCAGCTGATCGTCTAGCACAGCATCTATTAGGGCTTCCGACGAATGAAATGGCATACCTGGAAATTTAAACATAATTTCTTGGTAAAATTGTAGAATGCGGTATAGCATAGTAGTAATAATATAACTATATAATGATGTAGTCCCATAATGATATTTCTTGCGTATAAAATTAAATATAAATATTTTGTGACATATCATTATATTATATAAACTATGTAAATATAAAAAATTAAATTCGACATCGGAACAATGTTTCTTCACAAGTCTTTAATTCCCAACCGAGGGCACTTTCTTTTATTTTTTTATTACATTAAGAGCAACAAACGAGCACACAGTTCACCAGGTGGCAAGTGTCTCCAATCACTTGCTGTATGTAGATGTCACGAATGCATGTGGATGCACATCTGAATGTGGATGTCATGAATGTAGAATGAAAAAATAAACATGAACATCCTTGACATGAAATCATAATGCAGATGCTTTGTTGCATAAAACTAACTAAACGAGCATAATCACATATTGAAATGCCTACGATTATTTCACCAGTTGACATGTATGTCAAAATTGAAACGGAACGTCTGACATATATACGTTTAAATCAGAACAGAATACGTTCAGAAGAATATATTCATGTGCGTGATGCTATAAACCCAGATGGAAATGGAAATAATGTCGGCCGACTTACTATTTAACCATCAACGTATGTGGGAAGCCCGATACACACGCACGAATTCGCGCAAGATGCTATGACCTCCGTGTGCCGCCAATACGGTCGACCAGATTTATTTATTACTTTCACATAGAAATCACCAATCTTTTATTACCCGGTCAATCACCCAGCGATCGGCATCACATAACAGTACGAGTGTTCAAGCGGAAACTCAAAGCGCTTATGAACTTCGTTGGAAAATATCATGTCTTCTAAGACGTACGATGTTGGATGTACAATGTAGAGTGGCAGAAGAGTGGACTGCCTCATGACACATTCTTCAGCGGACGGATGAAAAATAAGACTATAATATGAAAAAATATGAAATTGACTTTATAATTTGCACAGAAATTCCTAATCCCGAGGTAGATCCAGAATTGTATGAAGTTATGGAGAAGAAGATGAATCATGGATCGTGTGGTGATAATCGGGAGTCACCGTGTATGATTATTACTACAAATGCTCGAAACGATTTTTTCGAGCAATTTTTTTACATGCGTTTGTATATTAGTTAATGTTCGTGCGCCAACTTCCTTCGAATTTCCGATGGTCTTCATTGGGATCAAACACTCGCTGACGCTGTTATTTCGTCAACTTCACATCAATCCGATCTCTTTTTGCCATCCTAATTTCAACGTGCTTACCATCTGGCCCACATAAATTTTGGAACAAATACAAAGACAATATGGCTATATATATATATATATATATATATATATATATATATATATATATACGTATATAGAAGATGACTACCCACCTGTAGTACGTAACCGTCTGACAATGGCTCTTTTCACTCTACCCACATCTAGACCAGCACCATACGCAGATATCGCAGCAGGGCTTTCCAGGGAGTCACTTAACTATAATGTATAAATAAAATAAAATAACAGCTTTGCGTCAAAGTTGTGTCAATAAAGAAAAACAAAATTGTCTATAGCCTAATGGTTTAATAAATAGAATCCGACATTAGACTATTGTCGTGAACCATCTACTAGAACAAACATTTAAACTTGGTTGGAGCGGTTAACGGGAAGTTTTAGTAATTACGGGACTGTTACCATTCCTTAAAACACTTTCTATGTTAACTTTATACCGTACATCTCCTGCCTGAAGAGGTTGCGTTGTTAAGTGAAGATTGCGGATGTGAACTTAACAAAGCTTCAAGATTCATTATCACCCCTGAGTTCTGAGATGGAATGCCTCGTCGCCGGTAATAGTGTCACCGGATCCCTACATTTACCTACACAGCAGCTATTTTCATGCACGCAATTTGAGACGTGGTCCTCCATTATGATTCTTTATTACAGATGTATGTGGGCGTCGTAAGCCGCGTGACCGGTTTTTTTTTCTTTTTTTTCCGCCAGATATAAGACCGAGCGGTTAGGGTGCTCAGCCGTGACCCTTCTTATAGGGTAACTAACACAATGGTTCTCGAGAGGGAGCCTCCGCTTGCACTGCTATACACTGCAGAAACAGAATCAAGGATGATCTGTTTGCTAGTTTGTATCCTACAATACCCTATAAATACCCTAATTCATTAAATAAAATAAGAAGACCTACCTGATCTTCATCAATAGGAAAATCAAAGATTGGATTTGGTCTCCTCAAACCAAAAACACTATCCGCAGAGACCTGAAAAAATACACAAGTATACTGTTTATACAGATAAGAACTAATTAGTATAAAGCGTGCATGATTAAAAAATAGCAACGATTGAAACATGATTCCATGTCACCAGTCCAGATATGGGATTTACCAATAGTGACCAGCGCACCATATTCCATAATACTAGTCTGTATTATACAAATGCATTACAGTGCCATCTATTGACTCCTTAAAGTACTAAAACAAACCAATTTCCACATAACATACATATTATAAAAACACAAGTGAGTGGAAATTATCGTTTCCCTAGCATGTAACGGATGGCATTTATTGGTTTAAATTCTTTAAATAAACGAACAGTATTAACAGTGGTAGAGCTACACTGTAGAATAAATAGATCAGCTCGACCGGGGTAGGACGACGCCCTCACAGAATACCGGCGTGTAATAGCAGTTTAATGCTGCTGTTTCGTCTGGTGAGTGTAGGGATCCGGAGAACTTTATTACTGGAAACGAGGCATGCCATCTAAGTCCTCAAGGGTGACAACGCATCTACATTATGATTCCTTGTCAGGGATGAATGTAGATGTCATGGGCCGCAGGAATCACTTGCCATCAGATGAACTCGTTTGTAACTCTTAATGCTATAATAATCACAACTTACGGTACGCTGCACGTATGTCCGGTTGCGGCAGGAATTGACGAACTCCTGTCCCTTGACGAGCAGTACATAACCGCAGTGTGGGAACCAATGCGCGTGCTCCGACCACGGCGCGTCCCCCGTCTCCCATTTGCCAAGCCCGCCATCGCAGTAGAAACAACGCACCTAGATTTTTAAAAAAAAGGTTGTGTTAGTTTATTTCCGTCTCATAAAGTCACGAACGTCGTTTTTTTTTTGTGTTTGAGTACTGCTGTTGGTCCAGTGACCCCTACAGCTTTATCTAATTAGACCTGCGAGCGGGAGGCCCGCTGAGTGAGGAGACAACGACGATGCTGCGAAGCTGGCGCGGAGACTGCTGCTGCACCACCGCTGCACTCTGACTCCTGTGGACGAATCACGTTGCCGACAACATAGGGGGCGGATAGTACGATCCTAGGGCCCCTCGTAAGGAGGTACGAAATCTCGACTCGGATCGCTATCTAAAAGAGAGGACAGGTTGACTTTAAAAGCGGCCTAGAACACGAGTAAATCGCGTGTAAGCCGCTGTGCGAGGAATACGACGGCGCGGTGTGGCGTGTCTGAATTTACACGAATGTATGTGTGCATGTATGGATTGTGTGCGCGTCAGTGCCGTGGTATCCCTCACGGGGGTGTAGTCACTGTTGCTACCACCAAAGGGTAGGGGTGATTTATGATCGAATTGAAATATCTTTGTGCTATTTCTTTAAAATACTTCCTAATGGAGGGTATGTTGAGGTCTCGGTGTAATTCAGTTTCTTACAAACCAAGGAACGCCTGTCGCCCTACGAAGAATCTTGTTTTGTAACGTTTGAAGGCGCTTTAATCTAGCCTCCGGGATGTGTGCGAATGCGATGCTTGCATACGATATTACAGGTCATATGTAAGTTTTGGGCCGCCCTTGCTCTTACATTTTTCAGATGTTATGAAAAAGATAAGTTACGGTCCAGAGTAACTCCTAAATATTTGATGTGGTTAGGCCACGGGATACCTGTTTTAAACAGCGTGATCTTAGGAAATTTGCTCTCAATCAATTTTCTATGTACACGAGTCCATTGACAAGTGAAGATCATCGCTTTACTCTTCTCTGGGTTCTCTTCGATTCTCCATTTACTGAACTAATCGCCTAGTGCGTTGACTGAGGACTGGAGACGTGAGCAGAGAATCCTGACGCTTCTATGAGCGGTGTCATCGACATACTGTGCCGATTCAACCATTTTCGTACGGGAGATTTCACTTACATAAAGTGCGAAGAGAGAAGAGGAAAGAACCGAGCCCTGGGGACTCCAGCTACAATAGCCCTAGAGGACGAAAAGGGTCCTTCAATACACAGTAACGAAAGCTGCAGTTTGACCAGTATTTTCGTATGATGGTCACGACTCTGTCCGGCACTCCGATTGAGAGCTTATAAGCTAAGCCGTCGTGCCAGACTTTGTCAAAAGCCTTCGCTACGTCAAAGAGCAGGACAACTTGCGTCTCTTTCTATTTTTATGTTTCGAGATGTAGTCCACTAACTTGAGAGGGAGCTGAGTGTTTAGCTCTGAACCCAAACTGCTCATCGGGCAGAGGATGCATCTTCTCTATAGATTTACTGTCTCAGCGAGTTGGTCATGATGTGCACTTCCTGTACCGGGAGACCATGAGCTGTTAAGTCCGACTTGACGAACTTAGTGTCGAACTCCTTAGGAATGCCCCGGATGACGGCTCTGAGACGCCGGTCCCCCTCGAGGGCATAGGTATGACAGGGGATTTTCTCCCCGTTTAGGGCCGTCATTAACCGTGGCGACAGTGACCTGGATACCGGTCACCAGGTTCCTCGCCTTAGTGTTTCCTATGCTCTTATGCGTGAGCATGTCCGACACGTGAACCCACGCCGCCTTAACCTGAATCACAACTGGAGGAGGGGCTTTCAGGCTATTACTTGGCTGGCTGGCGCTTCGGTCTCCGCCCGGGAGCGCGCCGCCGTGGCCGCCAAGCACGAACTCACTACCGACGGGGGAACGAGCTCCACGTCCATGGGGGCGGGCTTGTATACTGAACTGCCGAAAAATTCAACAGGGTCCAGGTCCGAAAAATCGTTTGCAGGGAAGTCAAGCATACCTTGGAAGACCACGTCTTTACGCGGGCAATACATCCTTTGTGTTATTTTTTTATTTCACTTATATGAACTCAAATCTCCCCACCCTAAGGCAGTAAGGTGTAAAGTAATTGGGTAAATACAGCTAAGTGTCTGTCGTTGTGCACCTACTATATGAATTAATTGCGTGGGTTCCTCCGCGGACACGAAGTAACCGGGTATAAACCAAAAACACGCGAGAGAACAAAAAAAAACTTACTGTGGATCTGACGCTGGTACTCTCAAGAACGCACACTATACGACTTGGTTGCTGCAGATCACAACCTCCACCTCATTCTCGACTCGTAATAATTTTCGGCGCGAAAAACGCGGTAACTTCGCACGGAATGCTGCTTATAACCGCTCAGGCTAATAAAAGCCGAGCCAGCGAACAATTCCGGCGAAGCAACCGTAAGGAAGGTAATTGTTCCTAACACGTCCGCGCTAAACAAGAGAACTAGTCTATATGACGGTGACTGAATGTCGTTCTTATTGATTTCGACCATGGAAACATTGATGTGAATATATTATAGTAAGATAATGCGCAAAAAAATCGATGTCGGCTTTTCGAAGATAAGACGCAGGAAGGTTCGAATGCAGTAGTATCCTTCTAAAATACTTCTTTATGGTTATACAAAACTGAAGAACAACAAAATTACAATAGCAAAAGGAAAGTATTTCATTTTTTGTTCCTTTTGAAAGCACATAAATAAAATTATATGTAATAGAATTTTACAAAATAACTAGAATATTTTATTTAAAGTGGTATATTTTAAGTGTTAGAGCCCCCGCTACATGTTTCTAGCAGCAGCATGAAATGAAACCGTAGGAGTAGGACTTAACAAAATTATATACCAGTATGGGACACCCAGAACAACTGGTAGCAAAGCATTCCGTCTCAGTTCCCAGTAGACGAAAGCGTACATTTTTAAACTTTGTTAAAAAATGTAAAAACAAAGTTAAGTAAAATGTTAACAAAGTTTAAAAATGGTAAGTATTTATGGGTTGCCAATAATCACTTTCCAATAGGTGTGCTCATATGTCACCCTCAATTTCACAAGTCATAAGAAAATTCGCGATAATCTAAGACATGAAATTCATTGCTACCCGTAAGATTTCGTATATTTTATGTGATGTCATTTTAATTTCATAAGTAATAATTCTCTAAAATCTAATTCCGCATCAGTAAAACTTAAATGTACTTAATTTTTACATGTTTTAATACAAATTGTGGTTATAGTTAAAATGTCAATAATTTTACCGTCTCGTTTACAACATTCATAACAAAATGTTATAACAAATACACAATAAGTATTACAAAACATTTGTACTTAATTTGAATTCAGCAACAACCAACCTGATCGTCAACTCCGGTGTAAAAAAAGCCGGCTTCAGCCAAAACGAGGGGCTCTTGCTGTCGATTAGCCGGCCAGTGGCTGAAAGTTTCCAAACGAGTCGCTAGAGCCGCATAATCAGCGTGTTTGGCCCCTCCCCCCACCAGGCCCAAAGAACGCCACGAACTTCCGGACGCAACGATGCGTGCATTTTGCGCTGCACCCGATCTTAAATAAAATTATCTTATAGTTATATATAAATTTATTAGATGTAATTCCATAATAATAATTCTAATAATTTCACAAGTCCAATATTTTTCTCGGTGTTCAACAACGCTGCAGCAAGTTACTAGCTGCAATACAAAAAGTGATCCTTCCCCGACCACGCCATCACAAAATACCAATGTGAAATAGCAGCTATATACAGAGAGATATAGAGATAGAGGTAATCCATGAGCTCGCTTCCGATCATCGCCCCGTTCTTCTTCGGTTAGCGCTCTCCGTCCCAACCTCACCCTCAACCATTGTAGACTGGCACCGACTCAGGAACGACTTGATGGAAGCCACATCACCGTACCTAGATGCTAATCCTAGGAACATATCTTCATTCAACAACACGAACCTCGCAGTTCATGCTCTCAAAAGGCACATCCAGACAGTCGTCGAGGATTGCTCGAGGCAGGTTCTTACTTATATCCCACTGTCAGTAACCGGCTGGTGCTACGTACCCTTCAGCGTGAAGTCCGATCACGCATAGCCCAGTATAGAAAAGATCGGTGGGATAATCACCTCTCCAACATCGAACTTTCCCATCTCTTCCCAAATCCCTAAAAGCGGGCACCGCCCAAACTATGCCTCCCTTAGCGCGTCCTAACTAACCGCCCGCCTTCGTAGACGAACAGAAAGCCGAATGTATGGCTGACAATCACGAGCTCCAATGCTCACCGAGCACCCTACCGATCGACGCCGCTCACCTTGCAATGGTTGACAGCGAGGTCGACCGGAGGGCTAAGTAAGTAAATGCCACTCACCATGTGACGAGGCAACATTTAACAATCGCACAGTTAGTTTTTTTTTTGTAAACTGGTTTATTTTAGTACTGTAATGTGACAAATGATGACGCTATTATAGTAAAGGCATTTCGCACACGCGTACATTGTTAATTATTATAATAGATTGACAAAGATAAATTTAAAAGATATGAAGCTTTTTTGATTACTCACAACTGCGGCTGGTTATCAGTCGTTTCTGTGGCCAGTGGGCTGTAGGAGGCCGACGCAGGTATTACATTGGCGTCACAATTACGTTGAGCATTCTCTCGGGCTATTGCGTGCGCGCAACGAGGGAAATACCTGTAATTAGATATCATTAACAATATTAATAATAAGAGATAAATGTGAAGTCTCAATAAGATGCAATATAAACAAATTGTTCATTCATAAACACATATAATATGCTTAACAATCTGGAGCACCACAATTGCATTCCATTCATTTTTATGTTGCGTAAATATGACCATATCTCTCAATATCAATCTCAGCTTAATTGGCTTTCCATACAACAAAGGTGTAATTGCGGAACTTTTCTTGGTGTCTTCTCCATTTTAAATGATCCGTTATCACCTTCTTATCTAAACATAAATTCCAATATCTCTCTTTATCTCATGCTAGACTTCTTCAATCTTCGTTTACTAACAAGATCTGTATTCTAGCTCACTTTATCAGTTTTTTGCAAATTTATGTGCTGTCCAAGCTGTACTACTCTGTAATTCCTTACCTGATGACATCAGGAAAGTCAGTTTTAAAATCAGTTCTAAAAGTTTGGTTCATGACTACTTACTAAAGTTACCTGTAGTCAGATAAGTTAATAATCCACATATGAAATTTATTTGTAACTACCGCCATTATATTGTATTCTATATATATATATATTTATATGTATTGTGTTTATATGTATTATAAATTTAATATCTATAAATGTATGTATTATTTTTTAATTGTATATTAGTTATTTTTAGTCTTTTCATCTTATTTATGACTTTATTGCTACACCTATCTCATCACACTTTGGGTTGACTGGTAGAGAATGCCTTTGGCAATTAGTCCGCCCTTGTGAACCTTTATCATTCTTAAGGTTAATGCAATAAAGAATTAATAAATAAATAATACATTTATATAAGATGTTTATTATATAGTGATTAAAATCCATCTGCTCTTACTAGTGCTGTAAAAGGGAAAAATCTTAAACTTATGATTGATGACAGAATAACCATTTCCTTCATAAGAGGCTAAAAGTTCAGTGTTGATATGCAGAAATGTTTAACACTATTAAATAAAAGTGTGTATATATAGTTGTAGCATACTGTATTTAGGTTTATAAATATATAAAAATATTTCATAAGATAAGTCATAATAACTCATATATCACTCAGTAATACATGAGTATCCAAATTACAAGCTTTATGTTATCTTTATATAAAGAATCAACACAATTCATATTCTATATCAAATTAATATGCCCAATATAAGTTAATTTCATTAATTCCCTATTGTAACACAAAATAAACATTAAGATAACAAAGGACAGGCTTAATACCTTACAGCATTCCCTAATAGTGAACACATTCATTTGTTAGTCCACATATATAAAACAAACAGCTGGACTTAGGCCTCATGTTTTAAGATGGTATTGAAGCATAGTCCACACAGCTACACTACAGGTTGTTAGGCTTTACAAGTCTTCAAAGTATTTTTATTCATTTATTTTTCAGATATGTGAATTTTCAAACAATGCTTTTCTTCAATACCTTCAATGTGGTCATTGAGCACTTAAAATCGCAATTAACAATATGTATGCAAATAACATACTGTCTGGTAAATCAATCAATAATGACATTAAGCTATGTTTAATGTTATTTTTAAAATAATGCTTAAACATAAAATGCATATAATAAAAAATGGGAAAAGATATAAAAAGGTGCATCAACTATATTTTAAAACAAAATTTGAGGAAGTCTTGTCAACCATATTGTAACACATGCTTTAGTTGCAAAGTACTAAAAATTAAAACTACACTGAAATAAAATGATGAAATGACATAATAAATTTAAGATGTTATTCACTCATCATCACAACATCGTGCTCATGCTTGCTATAGTGATAAAAATAAAACTTACGTTCTATGTACTTCAAGAGGAGACCCTAAGGATCCAAAATTTCGAAATGGTGCAAGTTCCCCACCACACCAAGCGCAACGGAGACGACCTTCACCCGCATGATAGAAACCAGCATTGACCAATTCCTCTTGAGACACTGAACTGTCCTAAAAAGTATGTTAAATATGAAAACCATGATGAAATTTATGAAAGGTCGGTAATTTGTTACAAATTATTTAATTGATTATAGATTAGACAAAAAATATTTAAACAGTAATTTGTTTGATTTATTGATGATCTATATGATAAAAGCAATCTAACATAATGATGGCTAAAGATCATAACAAACTATGTGGGAGGGCAATGTGAAGCAGCAGACCCAGCCCAGGATTAGACTGAGAGAATGATAAGAGGAATGTTTTTCTTGGAATTCTGAACCCTATTCTTATCAATGAAAGTAAATAGTTATGTACATTAAATATAGCATATAAGACATATTACTTTGAAGACATTTATAAGATATATGAAGGACATCAATTATTATAACTAAAATTATATCAATATATCTCACAATCCAATTTGTAAATGAGAGCAGCCGAAGAATATCAGTTTTGAACATTTCGTCTTCGTCGGTATGGCCATAATCTTGCAAGGATTCAGATTCATTATGTCGATCATTAGATGAAGACTGGGTAGACCTCTGTGGTGAAGATTCGGAGCGTGATACGACGTCGTCGCTTGGAGGGCATTCTCTACCGGAAACTTGAGGGATATTTCCGGAAAGTTGAGGATTTACAACAAATGCACAGTTTGGGTCCATCGTACGATGTCTCCACATAACTTGGTCCCCATAATTCCATTGCGAAATTTTGCCTGCACAACTAAAACATTGCACCTCTGTTCCTTGTCCTGTATAGAAAAACCCAGCTTTCGCAATTCTTATAGGATCTACAGGGGTTGAGGCAGGCCAATTTGTGAATGTGTTCAGTCTATTAGTTTCAAGATTCATTCTTTCAATTACACACAAATGGACGTATTATAAAAACACAACAAAACTCTACAAAACGTGTAATCTAATGTTTCAATGAACTATTGGAGGAAAAAGACTATAATTTTTGGTATTCCATCGCTTGATGCAAACGATGAATCAATAAATGTAAAAACTGACATTTGCAGACATAAAAGCAGTGTTTCCAGACGGGATTTTCAAAAATACGGTGTTGTCCACAGTAAAATACGTTTTTTGCGAGAAAAATATAGTGTTCTATGAAATAAAATACAGTATATTTTACAGTGCTAAATTCACGTATAAAAAAGGATATCATTCGTTTATAAAGTAAAATATTCATTTATATGAAATTATTTATTTTACAGATTAATATCGTGTATTATTACTTTAAGATTTACATTTTAAATTTACCCAATGTTAAACACTTTAGAGCAGTTCGTGATCACGGGGAGACAGGCATCTACGCTATAGAGTATAAAAATAATTCAACAGTATCTGCTTCAGGTTGTGCCTTGCCCTTGCTAATATTTAATCAAATATGCATTTATTTCACTCTCGAACTAATTAAACATTCTTTGGAATTTCTAATTTGGAAGAGCCAAAATGTTCAACATAAACTGGGCAATGAGGCTGAACCCTTCAAACTGCTTCACCTGAAATACAAATACTTCATATATAAGAAAAAATGTAGTAATTGAATTTACAAATAATAAATATTGTTACCTTGAGGCCAAAATACATCGGGCGGTTGACTTGCATCTAAGTAATTTTTTAAAGTCATCAATTTCCGCCACTGATCATCAACTTGTTGTTGTTAGGCTAAAGAAGTTGATGTCAACCTTGGCAGTAATCTAAAAAGAACATGGATAGATTCAACTCGACTTGAGTCATCCAAACTGCTTTCAGGATCTAATTTAGAAATTGCATCCAAGACAGGATCATTTAGCGCACATCCTTTCCGCTACTGACCTCAATGACATCCATCTAGTTTGAGACGGTTTTAATATCTTATATACATCAGTGTCCGTGAATATTTGGAATACCTTTAATTGTGATTGTCTCTTACTACTGATCGCAAAATAATTATGTACATCTCGAGTAAGCTTTTCACATTCAGCAGGTTATTGTTAGCATGCATCACTTGCACAAAGATGTAATGAATGGCAAACGCATTTCAATACAAATATTCCGGGACACCTTTCTCGAAATCTCCTTGAAACAGAATTTCTAGATCCCACCATGGAAGTACACCCGTTGGAACCAAAACCTATAATATTTTTAACAGGGATTGAATTTTCTTTAAATTATTTGATCACAGCTTGAAAGAGATGTTCCGCCGTGGCAGAAGCAGCCACGTTCTCGTCTCCATGTATGTGGATCAAATCTGCTTACTATGTGGCATTTTTCTGGACAGTAATACCTAATTCCGTCACACATTGTTTTTACTGACCCGATATCGGTGCTTTCATCAATCATTACTGAAAATTTTTGGGTTTTTTAAAATCCAAACACAGTTCTTGTTTTTCAGAAATTCCCAGTACATCATTAATTACGGTCTGAAGTATTGTCCGCTTCATTTAAATTTTTTTTGCTACCTCTGAGTCGGGAAATACAATAGGTAATAAGTCAGTCAAGTGGTCCATCACTCTGTGTGCGATTTTGTGCTCTGCCATAAATGCTGCCAACTTAATTTCAGCTGTTTTTCTTTTGTCGTCATCAGATTTTAATAATTTATTTTCGAAAATTGCAGAAGTCGATGGCTACATTGATGATGTAGGTCTATTTCTTCTTAAGTGTTTCATTCCTTCGCCATGCCTCTTTAAGGCAACTCTGTCAGCGGAAATTTTCGCATCACTCAGTACACAAATATCGCGTTGAAGCCAAGTTTTAAAGTTCGTATCATTTAGCCTTTCATCTCTAAGTTTTTGTTTATAATGTTGTTTTTTAGATTTTTTGCGCGTTGATGGATCATTATCATTTTCTACAGAACTATTTCCTGTTTGTGACATAATTTCCACAACAATTGAATAATGATGATGATATTTTACACACAAGACTTAGTACTTTACAGCAGAGAAAGACGTAGTATTTTGCTACTGAGTTACTTGATAATATATTGAGCAATTCAAATAACACTTCAGTAACACTAAAACACATCGCTAATACAATTACATTTAGCTTAATAATACTTACCTCTATGCTACATGAACAATTTAAAAGACTTCAATAATATTAAAACAATACTATCGCATTTTTAGTTTAATTTTGTTGCGTAATACTTTCTTCTATGCTACTGGTATTCCCCGTATCGCGGGAAACACCCTGCTCTCTGCTGTATTGGTTGGTCGCGTTCAGTTTACAATATTTTTCTTCAGTAGCGTTCATAATAATTCGATTTTATTTTTTTGGGTGGTAAAAACAATACTGTGTGTCCATACACTGTAATTTTTTAAATACGGTGTCCAGTAGACGGCAAGTAAATACGGTAGATCTACTGTTATTACAGTGTATCTAGCAATACTGCATAAAAGGCAAATAAAATGACATTGTCGATTGACTTGAACTGTTTTGCAGTGACATCGAACATTGGAATTCAACAATCATCTAAAAATTTCGAAAAGTTGAATTCATTCAAAATACTTTTCCGAGAAATACCAAAATGTAAACATATTGAAAAATACAATTCAAATGAAAAAATCAATTATTTTCTTACGATTTTAGAAGTTTTAATTTAAAAGATAAATATGTATAAATATGCATTATTAGAATAAAAAGAGATCAAAATTATTAGTTGAAAATAAAGAGATATAATTTACACCATCAGTTTCATAAGGCACATCATCGTGATCGCTATGTAAGTCAAAAAAATAACATTTAACAATACTTGAACTGCCTGCTTTTTCTTCAACAACATAATTTAAACCAAATGGAGTTAGGTTGCCTTTTTTTAAGAATCCAGTTATTATATATATATATATATATATATATATATATATATATATATATACATATATATATATATATATATATACAGAATACATTAAAAGTCATGCTTTCATTTCTTTCTTTAAGCAATCTATTTAATTTTTGATTCCTTATATTTATTGCACGATAAATAACACTATCTCGTTTTCTATAAAAAAAATGTTTTATTCATTATTAGAGAATAAATTAGAAGAATAAATAAATAAATACGAATAGCATTAGACACTTGACAATACGATCTCTTACGTACCTATGTTACCAATGTGTCAGGGGAGTAAAATTACTTTATTTTCGTATTTCCTCAAATACCAATCCGATACTAATGTTATCGCTGAAAAAGGTCGTGAAAATGTGACAGGAAATTGTTTCCTTTCTTGTAGATTTAAAATTAATAAAAGATGAAGAAAATCATTACATATGAGAAGTTAGAAAAGAATATGTAATGAATTATTTAAAATATGGAAATGTGGACATAAAGACAATAATGTAAAATAATTGGCTGTATAGTATGAGACTTTGCCTTTCTTAAATATATTAAGGTTATCAAAAAAAATCAGGAAGCGTTAAATAAAAAGTAACAGTTTATGGATATCCGTAAATCGTGCTCTGTTTTCAAGTCGTATTATTTTTTAATAGTTTTAAACCTATATAATTTGCAATGGTTCTAATAATTTTTATTTCTCTAATTTTTGTGTTGATAAGTAGTTTAATCTTAACTTTACATTTCAATTTAGATAAGAAAAAAGTGTACAAAAATTTAAAATCTAAACATGTCGTAATAACTGGAGGATCAAGCGGTATTGGTAAAGCAACAGCTGTAGAGGCTGCTAAGTTAGGAGCAAATGTAACTATTATAGGTCGCGATGTGCAAAAGCTTGAAAATGCAGTTAAAGATATTTTAGAATCCTGTAAATCAAATAATTGTGACCAAAAAATTCAATTCGCTGCCTTGGATGTAACATCAGATTATTCGTCTATAGAGAAATGTCTGTCGTCATTGGAAGCTAATATAGGTCCAATTTTTATGCTAATAAACTGTGCTGGTATGTGCATTTGTGGTCAATTCGAGAACATGAAGATTGACCATATAAAACAAATGATTGACCTTAATTATTTTGGTACTGCATATCCGACCAGATACGTATTAAAAGGTATGAAAGAAAGAAATGAAGGGATTGTTGTATTTGTATCTTCAGAAGCAGCATTGCTAGGTAAGTTCTGAATACCTTCCTTACCTTACCAGTGAAAGAAATCGTGTTGTTGCATCTCCTGACTTTGAAAACTCCTGTTGTTACTTCAATTAGTGTCAGAATCCTTGCTGTTGACATGTCAAACAACATTTAGTTCTGTGGTTACTTGGAAGGCAAGGCCAAATTGGCCTCTAAAACACTAGGAATGCTGAAAAGAGCAATATAGTATTTCATGACAGCCCACCATGTGCAACTTAACAAGGCTTCACTTACACATAGGAATACTGTTCTCATCTTAAAATAGCAGCTTAATGCTGGTGTGTTTCGCCTGTGTAGGGATCCTAAGTCCTTTATTACTGGTGATGAGGCATTCCATCTTAGTCCTCAAAGGTTACAATGCATTTGCATTATGATTCCTTGTCAAGGATGACTGTAGATGTCATATGCTGCAGAAATCACTTAAGAACAGGTGAACTGTGTGCTTGTTTGTTACTCTCAATGTAATAAAAAAAACACCTGTGCTCATTTGTTACTCTCAACATAATAAATAAAAAAATCTAGACTTAAATTATTGATGACCAGATAGATTACAATTGGTTTGATTCACAAAGAAAGAATCTAGTTGTCATGAATTGGTCCCAACTATTTAGTAAATGCTGGCTATGAACAGTCTTCCATAGGGGCTGTTTGGTGACATTGATACAATTTCATATTAAATTGAACATATACTACTTTTCTTACTCAACTTTCTTTTATTAGTCCAACTTAAATTTTTAACTGTTGATTACTTACCATGAGATGATTTCTTGCTTGTTTGCCAACTATTCTATTCTATAAAAAAAAAACAAAGAATATCTTAAGTATTCTTCCATCATAACTGATAGTGGCATACAACATTCTTAACCAATAATCAGTGAATATGAAATTAGCCACTGAAAGATCTAATTTTTATTTTTTATTTTAAAGGAAACAACATTTAGGTCATGACAAGACTACTAAAATCATTTTTTTTTCTGTTTCATACTCTCAAACCTAAATTAAAACAAATAAATAAACTTAGTTGGACAGTATTTTTAAATGATTATTTGTAATTTATTATATTATATCATATTATTTAATAATTATTTTCCATTATTCTTTACATATTTTACATTATTTTTATGTTTATTTTGCAGGTATATATGGCTACAGTGCTTATAGTGCAGCTAAATGGGCTATCCGTGGTCTAGCAGAATCTGTATTAATGGAATTAGTTGGTACTGACGTAAGACTGATGCTAGCTTTCCCGCCTGATACTGACACTCCAGGATTCAAGACAGAAGAGCTTACCAAACCCAAAGAAACCAAACTGATCTCAGGCTCAGGAGGACTTCAAGTACCAGAAAAAGTGGGGAAAAAAATGCTACAGGATGCTTTGGTACATTTTTTTTATTTCTACCTCTCTATCTGTGGCACACAGAAAATAAAATGTACATGCTGGAATTTTTATTCTAGATAATGTACTGCCCATTTCATCTTATAGGTGTTAGGAAATACAATAAAAATGTTAGAGTCCATAAATAAATTAAATATGCAACTTAAATATGCTTGACTAATAGTATATTGATTGGACATGGAAGGAGCCAATTCCAATGGCAAGTATGATCTTCAAATCTTTCCAATTTAAGAAGTCTCCATGTCTAATTGTCGGCTGATTAGGCATGGACACACACTAAAGACCTATCCATTAATAAAATTTTAATGGATAAACATCAACATACTTATCAAATAAGTTAGAAAATGCAAAAAAGACATTTAAAATATTCTTTTACTTCCATGGACCATCTATGGACCACTGTATCAAAATATTTACTTGATTTTCTTAATGTTATTAAATACATACAGGATAGGATAATATTTCTTTTTTAAACTTTTCTAACTCTTTAAAACATTGAGGAATATTGTTAATTATAGACTGTGTTACAAATCTTTTAACTCTAATGCACTTCTCATATCATTCCAATAATTTATATAAACCTTAAAAAAACTGTTTTGAGAAGGTTTGCAATTAGCTCAAAATTTCATGACTTTATTTCCTCATTGTTGGTACTTTTTTTGTTCTTTTATCTCATCCAACCCCTAATTCCTCAATTTCTCGAAATTTCTGTTGTGTAAAGAAAGTTATCTTTTTTTTCAGACTGGTAAAACCTACTCTGTGTTTGGATTCAGTGGGCAATTGCTGTCAATATTGTATTGCAGTTCAATAGAAAGTATAAGGCAAGTTTTACTACAGATATTGACTTTAGGTATCCTGAGGGCTATTATGGTACCAGTTATACTTTCATTCCATAAGATTGTGAAAGATGGTTTGGCAGCAAGATCAGGTATTAACAAAGAAAAGAAAAATGTTACATATTAATACACAATTTTAGATCAATTTATATAATATTTTAGTAAAAGGAAATAAGTGTATATTTTAAGGTTATCTAAGTGCATATTGTATATTATGTGACTACTAGAACATGTATTTAATTAATATATAATATATAAGTATAATTTATTAGGACAAAAGGTGGTAATTAATCAAATATAAAATTCATATGCAACATTCTATCCCCATAACAGAGATCTAATTATTCAGTTATGCACCAGTCAACATAATGGGCATTGGTAACTTTAAATACTTGATATTATTTTATCAAACAACTTTGTAATCAAATTATTCAACTCTATCAAAAATGTTTAATATAATCAGGAGTAAAATATAATAGCATTATAAGAACAAAAAGAGACAGATTACTAGTTGTCGGTTTACACATATGTATCTTCTTCAATACTTTTGTCATGCATATTTGGGATGAAATATATTTTTTTTAAATTTAGATATTGTATAATCTAAATCTTTTGATTAACTGGTTTTAATACCCTAAGTTAATTCTTGACAATGACTACAAATTACTTTCTTTTTTTATAATTAATTAATTATAAACATTATTATAGTATTATTCAGGTTGAAAAATATAATGCAATGATAAAGTCACCACAATTCTTTTATTACTGATAATCATTATTATCTTTATTTCTCTGTAACCTTCACATGTATAGAGGATAAAAATGTTTACAGTTAAATAATAAAAAAAGTTACATAATAGCTAATATCTGATTTAATAGCAAAAAATTTTATGTCTAATAATTTAAAGGAAGTAACGAAAGTTAATGAATACCTCAAAACCTTGTTTCCTAAAATTTTTCTATAGGTATAAGCTTAGTTTACATTTACCTATATATCAAATATGAAATATCAAATATAAAAGGTAGCCTTAACTTATTTTATTAATTAGTTCCTTAAATATTTAATTTTGTTTGTTAATTAAAATATTTGTTGTCAACAATAGTGTATCATTTGCCTTTGTACTTTTATCAATATCTGAGTACTGGATTAGTGACTTCTTTGTTTATAATAAATCTATCTAAAAGTTACTAGTAAATGTATAGTAGCATCTTTGTCGTGTTTTAAGGTCATCGTTGCCAAATGTAATTTTATAGTGTGAGGTCTATTAAGACAATTGATAGGAATGGACAAGTTTGTCCTCTCATTTTCTGATAGTTTTTATTTTTAAAACACAAAAATAATATTTAAAATAATTAATGCAAACTCACTCAAGAATAAACTTAAGTAGTGACGCAGAATTCAGTGCAAATTGGAATGCAGATTTATATAAGTAAAACTAACAAACAACGAAATAATTAATAAAATTACTCATACTTGTTTTATTATTAAAATAGTCTGACACTGTGTATATAGATGAGACATAAATAAAACTGCATGTATTGTATGTACTGCTATAACATCATTAATGGAATACCACCAGGTAGAACATGAACAAGTCGTTGGTGCTTTTAAGTATTGCTTTTAGTCTATATATTTATTGACATTGTAGATTACAAAAATAATAGTCAATATTATTTTATGCCGGTATTGCACAGATATTCTGTTGATAATGCAGTTTGAACCCCCTTCCAACGTATCCCTCGTCTGATCTGAACCAGATCGCTATAGGTCCTGCACTGTTATCTGAAAGAGTTAATACATTAAATGATAAATGTTTAAAACATCAGTAATGTTTGAAATTTTTAATCATAACTCATTATTATTCTTCTTTAACGTAATATAGGTGACAACAAACAAGGTGAAGGTTCACCTGATGGTAAATGATAACTTTGGCCCATGACATGTACACTGCAGGCCAAAAGTTTAAGACCACCTTAATTAAAGTAGGAAAATAAAGTAAAACTCCAATAAAATATTAAATGTTTAATCATCTAATAGAACATTGATTGATAAACAATATACTTTAAAAGCGTAAAGAAATATTAACAGTCCATGCAAAAAAAGGTTATAGTGAACTAAACTGATTTTGCATCAAAAAATCCTTTACATTTTATGACTTATCACAGGTCTCGGCATACGGGCAATCAATTTGTTAATGGTGTCTTGTGATTTATTGTCCAAATTTCGCATAAAGCATTCCACATTTCTTACGCGAGGATGGGCCACGATTACCGACGTTCCTATCAAGCTCTTCCCACAAAAGTTCAATGGGATTGAGATCCGGGCTCTGAGGAGGCCAAACCATATCTTTTAACACCCCTTGTGCCTCTTTCTCTTTTAAATATACTCTACATAATTTTGAGCTATGCTTTGGATCATTATCTTGTTGGAAAATGAATCCATCTCCGATTAATCGCAACCTGGAAAAAACGGCATTTTGTTCTAAAATGTTTTTGTACTGTTCCTTTTTCAAATTCCTTCAATTTTAATTGAATCGCCAGTTCCTTGGCCAGAGGAGCAACCCCAGCTCATAATTGAGCCACCACCATGCTTGATTGTTGGGACTACACAATCTGACGTCATCTTTACTTGGATACTGCGTCGAACGTAAATTCTATGTTTTGAACCGAATAGTTCAAAAGTTCATCGGTCCGAAGCCCTTTTTAAATCTTCAGTACAATCTTGATGGGCAAGAGTCTATCACGCACATCAGAGCACACGTTTTTTCTTGTTTTGCGGCCTTAGCACAGGTTTTCGAACGGCAACGCGACCATACAACTTCGCATCTCTCAGTCGCCGTTTTACTGTAGTCAATGATAAATGTTTAACTCGGGTATTGTTTACTTCAACGCGGATTTCTGGTGCTGTTATGCGTCTATTTCGCTCGCTGGGAACAACAATGAAATTATCTTCATTAGACGTGGTAGCTCTCGACCTTCCCGAGCGTGCACGATCTTGAAAACTGCCTGTCTCCCTTTATCGAATTATTGTGCCATGAACACAAGTCTTCGATAACTTCAGTTGTGAAGCAATCTCACGTTCGGATTTGCCTTCATTTTGTATAACAACGATCCCAGAACGCACTTTACTGCTAATTTCTCGAATTTTTCCCATTTTATGACGTCTTCACTATAGAAACCACAAGCTTAGACTAATTGAGATTGTCTGTGAACAAACTCAAGTATTCTCGGGTAATAATAAGACGTGTTTTCAGGAGCTAAATAATCCTAACTGACCAATACGTAACAAAAGCAAAGTAATTAGTAATGAGGACATTATAAAAATATTATTACGACTCTACCATCTGGCTCTAGCAGCGTTTGTCGGTGTTTGAAAACAATAGATGTTTGTTGTCCAATAATTTGAAAGTAAACAAAAGAATGACTTCTTTAATTATTCGATACTAACAATAGAATATGCAGATGTGAATTTATTTTATTTATCCTATGGAATTTTAATACAATTGATGGATAATTATGTGCGGTCTTAAACTTTTGGCCGGCAGGATACATCCGTGTTAAACAAAGATTCAAGATATACGTGCGGTTTCACCCCTGAAGACAGATTACCCGTCATGGGGTCGGAACCCTACTCTCGCCTTTCGAAACGAAGCATCTTTACGTTACTATATAATGCTGGTATTCAGTGAGGTCGAAGATCTTCCAGAATCGAGTCTACCCATGCATATCGCAACTAGAAACCAACATGGCTCTAGGACTTAAATTTAAATCATAAATATATGGTCAAACAGCCGTCGGGATCTTTTAAAAATATACTGAACTATTTGAATATCCTGAATATTATTTTAATAAAATTCGTTGTTGAATATCGGTTTAGAACTTTTTTAACGTAAATTGGTTTTTGTGCACAATGAAGGGATGAGTCGATTAATACTTGCAAGTTTCATATCGATATTTAAAACAATATTATTCATTTAATACAATATGAAACGTCACCAAAGAGATTATTGACGTCACTAAATTTGCTTACCTACCTTTTGCGTTTATAAAGTTTATTAAAATGATATAAGGTATGTGATCGTGAGCCTCATTATACTAAAATCCCATTAAAAAAATCAATATTTGCCAAATTTGCCAATTTTTCAAATTTTCTATCCATAAAAACCCAATACTACACTACTATTACAAATAATAAAAAACAAAATGATCCAGCCATTCACAAGTGACAAGCTTACTAACGCATTTAATTTTCATATATTTAAAATACATAATCGAAGTATACATAAACTACAAATTAAATTAAATTTGTTTACCGCGCCAATAGCGTTGTTATAAACAAACATAACTTTCTTAAATATATATAATCAATATATGATATAAGCTTAGTGTAGTTAATATAAATAAAAAAATATATATCTTACCGGTAACTGGTGCGTCTAAGTTAAAATCCTGAACAACAGAACCGTCATTAAGACGCTCACCGCACAGCCGTACAGCGGATATCAGCAACCAGTCGCTTGGGCAATTGAATGTCTCGACACCGGCTTGTCGCGGCGGGATTAATAGCAAACCATCTGCACGAAAATGTAAAGTAACAGGGGTGCACCTACCATTTACGCGCACCAAGTCAACCTCCGCTGCTCGTGGTGCATCCTACTGACCGATGGACGAGGCTCTGGCGCTCAAAAATGGCTTAGCTTAAACAAACTGGCCAGTGACGATTATTTTTCTGGCTCATGGCCGATGTTAGCCCGAGGGCTTTTACAGTTTCGCCGGGTTGAGCCAGTGACGAATAGCAGCGTCACTGGCTAGGGAGGGTTTAGGGTAAAGTACATCACACGGCTCGCTGCGGACTTCATGTCTTCTAATTTTTTTTGTATCTTAGACGTGAAGATTTTCCTTCACAGCCGAGCAAGTGGTACATCCGCGCATTTAAAATTCAATTAACAATTCATTGGTGAACTTTGAAAATTGGAGAACCGAACTGAAGTTTTTTCGCGTGTCGTGGATTAAAAGCGAACACTTAGACACTGACTTAGTTACTATGGCTGTAATAGTGCGCTGTGTAAGTAAAATATATCAAATTATATCCACCTGACCATTCCTTTTGTAGTAAAAGAAACAATTTCATCCTCATCATCTCGATGGTTGGCAATTCACTGCTGTGCGCTTCATGCGAAATTTCCTGCCACGCACAACTACTCTGTGAAATCAGCTGTCGCCCGCGATGTTTTCGAACCGACATAGGGTACTTCAAGAAAAGAGCCTACACCTTTCTTAAATGCCGACAACGCATTTGTGACTCCTCTGGTGTTGCTGATGTTCATGGGTGAAGGTGATCACTTATTATCGGATGGGCTGATTGCCTGTTTGCCACTTTTTGTATATAAAAAAAAACCGGAAACTTCCCTGGTACAAGGCTTCCGTACTTTAAATCGCAAAATTGACCACTCATTTGCATTTTGGAATTGGGAATCACTTATCTCGGTCTTCGCATTTAAAGAAAAAACACCAGTTATAACTGTAGGTATAATTTGATCTTTACTCACCTGTGTCATAGTTGACAATTTGCATCGGATCTTCATTTGTATACGTTACACTACACGATGATTTATCTCGTTCTATGCAAATAGCGTAATTAAGATTATTCTACAAATAAGCACATTAACTGATTATATCTTGTTGTGGTACAGACAAAGAACAATTTTTGTATATCTCAAATTGTTGTTTTTCAGGTCTCAGTTTCAGTATACTGTATGTATATCCCGTGTCTTTGACACTGCGTCCGAATCTTCTTCCAATTTAGTGCATATACATTACAACAGTCAAGGGAAAGGGAAGACGAGCGAGAGCCTCTGTGTATTGCGTAATACGTATAGGATTTGTCCATAAAACATCTAAGGTGAAATCCAATACATCCAATGGGTCCGAGCAATACAACAGCGTTATGTTTCAATACATGCAAAATTATACTTATTTATTAAGGTACCGTATACATATAAAAATAAAAATTAAAAAAGTAACCAAGTCGGATATGCGTCCAAATTTAGCACACAAATACAAATTTTGTGTCTACCGTATAATATATAATCTAAACGTATGTAACGTAAGTAATTAAATGTATGACGTAAATAAGTAAAAGACAACTGCATTTGTTTAAAATAGAATGGGAAAAAAACTCAAAATTATTTATATCAAATAATCTCGACGCTACTATCCAGCTCGTATTTCAAATTTTTTGTTTGATTTACTGGAATGATATTATAATCACATACTTAACAGGAACTGTTAACGAGAAGCAGGTGGTCTATTTTTTTTTTAAAAAAGTGGCTTTCAAAATAAATGCTATGTGAGATCTAAGAGATAGAATTGAAGATGCCTGGGGCGGCCGGTCTACATGGTGGAATTCCAATATTATGATTCTCCAGAATTATGGTTACCTAATATGTACTACATTTATGGGAAGTAAGATTTTCGAGCGGAAACCACGTATTGGCATTCACGGTATAGGACAATCTTCCACTAGTAGTAGGTAATGACGACCTATTTTATTTTATTTATTTACTATAAAGGCACACCAACAGAGTAGACACAAACAATGGTACAAATAATAACAGATGAGCACAACACGCAATATTATTATTTATTTAATAAATATAACATACCTTTTTTATAACATAATTTAAATAAAATTAATAATTAAAATTAGAAAATAATCACAAACACGCTAAGTTTCGCAAATTGATGATAAAAAAGAAAGATACTATTAACTATTTAAATATATTTGTTAATTTTGATTTTATATTGACTACGTGGGTGATGGAGGCTCAGAAACATGCGGAGGCAGTATGTCTAGGAGGCTTTTATTTAACAGTGGACTAGAGATATACTGAATTAAAGATGATATATAATCATAAACTGTAAGAGCCGTGTAATTCAGAAATACACCACCGATTACTAGAATTAGTAAGATTTAGTCATATTTTTTAAACATAAAGGATAACTTACGAAGTAACTTGGATATCTTGCGTTTGATATATCAGTGATATTTCTGTAGTTAAATGATTCTATATAGCCATGTGCTGCACTGAAATATTGTAGGCATCCGGTAGGTGCGGCCAAAACATCTGACTTCGTTAGTTGCGTTACCTTACAAAGAGTGGTTACCAAAGTAAATATATCTCTCAATTATCAATTATAGCTAAATTTCAAAACATTCTAGATCTATATAAAACAGTTATATGGATTTTTGTCACATGCTATTCGCATAAAAACAAAAATCCGTTAAGTCCATTCCTTTCGTTATAAGGATATTGCAAAAGGCGAATTTCAAAATAATTAACCAATTTCGTTATAGACTAACATTTTTTATTCACGAAATATGTATCACGATGTAATACAACTGGTTCGCTTAAGCACTATACCAATGAAATAAAAGATATAGAAAGTCATATAGTGCGTCCGCATACTGAATTTTGCTTTAAGATCCCTGCTCATTGTCTGATGACTTATCGCGATGGTGGTTCGATGTTAGGTATTCCAAAAAATGTCAGATCATTTGTGTAAAATCCATTTGAAAATATTAAATACATTTGTGGTGGAAATGTTTTGATTAATTCCAGACTCTACGATGGAATTTATTTATTCATCTTCAACATCTTGATAGAGTCGGCAATCCACCACTGCGCGCTTTGTACTGGTATCAACTGAATACTTTATAAAGTCAGTTGTTACCGGCGGTATTTCCTAACCGATATGACTTAGGGACCTTCAAGAAGGGAGTCTAGTCATATCTTAATAGAACTGCAACTCCTCTGGTGTTTAGGATGTTTATAGGCGGCGGTTACCACTTACCACCCGGAGAACATTTTGTCAACTTTTCTACAAAATAAAAACACGTACCCGTTTCTCGATCAACAGTCGAAACGAAGTCGTTAAGTGTTAATGTAGTGGTAGATGGAATAATGTTTACGGTTGGTATATTTTGCGTTTAGTAACCATAAAATACACTATTATAAAGATATTTTTTTTAGATAATTCATATTCACTTAATCATAAAACTTCCAAGTCTGTTGTCCATAATCTTCGACGTTTATCCTTGACGAAGAATTAAGATATAATTAATTATATGTTAACGCAACAGTACCCTCCCTTAAGCAATTAGAATTTTTGGGGAAACTGTTTGTTTTCATACTACAAATGTCACAGTAGATAGCGCTGTTGTAAATTCATTACTGCAAACATAATAGATAGGCTGAATTGTCACCCTTGAGAATTAAGAATTATCTCAATTCCACCGATTAGTTCCCCAGTTAGGCCGTTATATTAATCTGGTAATATCTTATACAGACAAGACGACTTGTTTATTACTGAAAACAAGTTCACAGCTTCTTGAATTAAATAATGAACATATACAATAAGTTACGCACCTTTATTGCAAACAGTCGACCCTCTGCAGCGATCGTCTTAATTGTTAGATGTATAGGTCCTTCTGTGTCACCCACTTCGATGTAAACTGAAAATATTTGCACTTGAATGATGTCTCTTGTCCCATTTTGACATCAGCGATATTTTCTATTTATAAAGTAAAGTAACAACCATATTTATATAAATCCCAACGTCGGGCGTAGGCCTCCTCTCTAAGGCATGGACCTTCTTTCTAAATCTTTTCTAGCATTTAAGAATCTCTTTTTTTTTTAAAAGTAAAATGAAAAGAATTTTTAGTGAGGGAAGTATGGAATAGTCCACCACGCAGCTCAGCTGCGAAATTGACGGGTTTCAATGTCTTATAATTGAAATATTTTTTTCTTTCTTATACATGCAGGTATCCTTGCGATGATTGCCTTCACCCCCGAGCACGTGTTAAATAAGAATTTAAAATTTCACGGATCGATCGGGGTTTGCTCGCGTACCGGAATATATTGCTGTTAAGCTTCTTTTTTTTTAAAAGGTTGATGGCCGCTGTTAGCCCGAGGGCTTTTACGCTGAAAGGTGACCGAACGCTTATGGCGCACAGCCGAGATCTTTATTAGTGGGTAACCATCACAAGGGCTCGGCTTGCACCGTTAACCTGTTAATCGGTGGTAAACATTTATACAAACATTTATTCGTTCTCCCATTTCCTAGTCCGATTTAATACACGTGCACATAAGATCGGAGAAAGGTTCAAGATGCAGCATCAAAGACACAAGCCGCTAATGTTAATAGAAAAAGATAAATCTAGTTTTGAATGAGAAAAAGGATAAATTTGCTTTCTAATTTTTTTACGTTTTAAATTCGTACGTAAGATATCGCTGCGGTCGTTATAAAATGATATGAAAAAGCATTACAATGTTGGCCAGTGTTAATTCCGCATAGTATCGGTATTACGTTGTTAATATTCTGTCCCGTAACCACGAATTGATCTTGTTCGCACGTTCCAGCAGTTGGTGGTAGGAGCTGTAGGAGAAGAAAACTACTTTTAGTACAGAGAAATTTGAAAATATTAATAGTATATCTACAATGCAGTTTTTTCTATTACAATGGGTGGGCTCGACTGAGGAAGGACGACACACTCACAGAATACCAGCGTAAAAGAGCAGCATAACGCTGCTGTGTTTCGTCTGCGAGAGAGAGAGCGTTATCGATGACGCGACATTCCCTCGTAGTCCTAGGGTTGAGAAAGAATCTACATTACGATTTCTTATTTTAGTGTAGGTATAATGGGATATATTAAATTATACACAATTTAAATCTGTTGAATTTCAACATCGTACATGATGACAGAATTCAAAATTTCATCCTCATCTCGATGGTTGGCAATCCACCACTGTGCGGTTTACGCGAAATTTCTAGCCACACACATCTACTCTGTGGAATCAGCTATCGTCAGCGGTGTCTCTGGACCGATACGACTTAGGGACATTCAATAAAAGAGCCTAACCTTCCTTAAAGGTTGGTAATGCATTTGCGTCTCCTCTGGCGTTGCGAATGTTCATGGGCAGCGGTGATCAGTTACCATCGGGTGGGCTGCCACCTATTCTATCAAAAAGCAAGGATTTTTTAAAGGTTTATTAATTTAATACATTTATTTATTTATTTATTCTTTATGTTCCTTAAACAACAGGCACAAGGGCGGACTTAATGCATTTTCTACCAGTCAACCCTGGGAGTTCAAGAGAATATGTTGGTAAGCATAAAATAAAAAAAGGTTAATTTGATAAAAATATCAAATTATACATAGATACACATCAAAATAATACGTAATAAATATAAATAATACATACATAATATATATATATATATATAAATATATATATATCTATATATAAACACATAAAAACACAAATAAGAGCAAGAGGAAATATACATATCAGATGTTATTTGCCTTCAAATAATGTTGTCGAAGCAGAGATTTAAAAGAAACTTTACTGGGTGCATTCTTGACATCATCCGGAAGGGCGTTCCAAAGGAGTATGTCCTGTACAATGAAGAATGACGAAAGAACCCAGTGCAATGGAATGGAACACTAATTCTCATTCTATTTAGGGATCGAGGTACACGGTGAAGAGAGGAAATGACCATGTCGCCTATTGTTCAAACAGCTGTATCAGTTGCGTTTCTTGATTTCAAGTTCTAACTGAAGACAATTAATACCACATGTGGTCTAATAATATTATCAGATTATTAAAGCAGTACTTGAAATAAAGTTATAAACACAAGAATTGCTTGGTCACTATTTTCTTATTTGAAATAATACTAGCAATGGTACATTCCTAACTTCCTCTTAATCATTCGAACTAAGTTAAAATGCTTGTGTTTACGATATGATCGGATAGTGAATTTGAAACTACGAGAATTAGTTTCGCAGAACATTAGGCTATTACTATGCCCGCGTTATACATTATATAGAGAATTATTTAAAAACATACCTCAAAGTGTGCGATATCTAAACGAATTTGCTTGATATCTTGAGAGGTTTTATTGATTGTGAGACCGCATGACAATCTATCCGTGTTTGGTGAAGGATATTCTGGATTTGTGAACCAACTGACAGGCGCAGAAGATTGTCCGTAACACGAACGCGTAACTGAATAAAAAAAAAGAAGAAGTAATACGTATGTAATCGATACCATTTTATAAATACATACTCTGCGTCGATCGTCCTTGCATCGAAACAGCAAAGGAACAGTATTCGTGATAACAAATTATCAGTTTTCAGTTCTAAGTATATTACATATATTTCCCGTGACCTTGGTAGAGCTACGCTGCAGTTTGTTTCTAACTGCATAATGAATGGGTCAGCTCGACCGGGGTACGTTACCGCGCCCTCACAGTGTGTTTCGTCTGGTGAGTGCAGGGATCCAGAGACCTTTATTATTGGTGACGAGGTATTTTATCTCAGTACTCAAGGGTGCCAACGAATCTGCATTATGATTCCTTGACAAGGATGAATGTAGATGTCATGGGCTGCAGGAATCACACATCAGGTTTACTGTGTGCTCGTTTGTTATTCTCAAACTAAAAAAAATACTTACCAACACAACAAGATCCATAGCCATCGCCACAAACACCCATCGGTGATCCTCCGGCCGATTGACACTCGTATTCATGAAGACACTTTCCTTCCAAACCGCTGGAGGAAGTACAAATCACGTGTTCAAATTCGACAACTTCAAATATTTCCAAAAACCGTGATATAGTTGATTTGTTAGCAACGGATTGGGCAATTTGTCTGGTTTCTAATATTGGACACCTTTTCCTGATAATTCTTCGTTCCGGTGTTTCATTTTTTTTATTGTTATTTAGTACGTTGCTGATGTTAATTTTAGTATCACCGACTTCATATTTTATTTGAGGAACTTCAGATGCATTATGTACTAAGATATTAGTTAAGCTGTTTAATTTTGCTCGCACATCTACTTGATTTTCAATTATTTTCTGATTCGATGGGTTTCTTATACGCCAGTTATATTTTTTAAAGTTATTTTCACTTCTTGATGCTGTTGTATTTGAATACATTTGTGGCTCATTTTGTGTGACCTTTTGTGTCGTCATTGCTGGATACCAACGTGCACCATCAATCAATGCAATTGTAATCATATATACAAAAAGTTTATACGTGAGATACATTTTAAACTTTATTTGTGGTATTAGTGTATAAGGGAGAACTAACTGCCGTTCACTGATCCAATGTTCAGTGGTTCTCTTCATATGCTTGATTCCGTGGGGAAATATGACGTATCTAATTAAATATCTAGAAACCGTTACGCTTTACTGCTTCGTTCCATTTATTCATTGGCTTCTTATGTGTTATTAGAGTTGTTCACAAGTTCACTGTACCTCGCACGGCTATGATATTTATTTTCTACCCCAGTTAACACTTGGTGTACCTAGCACTTACTTGGACTTAAGGTAAGTGCTAGGTACACCAAGTGTTCATTGTCTTATACTTTCTTATTTTACGTTATTATAACGTAGAATTGTATAATAGAGTTTCTTAACCAGCTAAGATTAGGCTACATTCCATTTCATACATTTCAGGGAATAATTTATTTTTACGGTTTTTTAGGTTAATTAAAACAAAAAAACCGTTAAAAGCCTAACGATTGAGGGTTAGGTCTGCGAAACTCAAGATCGAAGGTTCGAATCTGCCAGGAGATCCTAGCTCAAATATTTTAAGCTTAGTTCTAGTGGTCTCCGGGAATGTTGGTAATGCATTGCTAGCTATCTTTAAAAAAATATATGGAATCGTTATCGAGGATGGATGCAGGTGTTTTATGTTTTAAGGGGCGTTGGCTTCATATATCATCCTTGTGCTTGTTTAAAATATTATGTTTCGTAAAAAAAAAAAAGGTGTTGTCATCATCTTCCTACAAATTATTAATTATTACAGGTAACAGCAAAAACTAAAAAGCAAAAAATAAAAAGACAAAAGATGAAAAGATTTATTTTAAGGTTCAACAATACAATACACTATTACACTAACAATGTTAAACACATGCTTAACATTCGTAGAACCAATTTGCAGTTTGTTTCTCGCCGCAGAATGAATAGCTCGACAGCTGAAGGCATAAATCCTTACAGAATCCCCGCCTGAAATAGCTTAATAACTGCTGTGTTTCGACTGGTCAGTGTGGGGACCAGGCGAATGCCCCGTGATCGGTGTCGCGCAACAGGGTAACGGTCCAAGCCGAGGCTTCCTCCCAGGAGGCCTTGTGCTCGTTACCCAATGAGTGCCATAAGCGCTCGGTCACCTCTCAACCCGATGAAACTGTAAAAGCCCTCGGGCTAACAGCGGCAATCAGCCCGAAAATAAAAATGAATGTTGAAATCCATTCCGTTCAAATCAATTTATCTTTTATTTCTAGTAATAAAATCAACATTAATAAGATTCTGAGATAAGATTAAGAGAGATAAGAGACGATTCGCGACAATAGACAAACGGCGGATTCGAACCTACTACGTTATGTATCATAGACCGTATCCTAAGCCATTAGGTTATTTACGTGTATGATTTAAAATTAACAATATGTTCTTGTTTCTTATCTTTATCAATAATAGCCTTTTGAAATTTAAAGTGATTAATAATAGTGGACGACGGGTTTAGGTCACGGAATGTGTAGTAAGCACCAGACTGCCGCACCTTATTAATAAGTAAAACACATAATCGTGTTATACGGCTTGAATTGTATACAATAAACATTATTATTTCTTTGTCGAGGGTAAAAATTAGGTCAATGCATTAAAACGATTATATACCAACATAGACTAAAGTGCTGATGTTATAAGAGAAGGAAAATCTTAGATAGGGTAAACTAACGACCTGAATAAATAATCATTCCATGATTCTGATTTGAATCTCTGATTAAATAAAAAGTAAAGACAAATATCGAATATATTTGACTTTGTTTTAGTCAACGGATATCATATTCTATTTAAATTTATATTCATACTAAATCATCCTTCCTTGTTTGCGGATTGTGTTTATTGACAGTTTTAAGGTTATTTGAAGTAATCGAACACAATGAAGGTAAAACTAAGTTAAACAGATAAATAATATATATATATAAAGGTTTTTAGACGTGTTCTAAACGAGGTTAACAATTCAACAAACGCTGTAGCAAATGAAAATATTTGCAAAAAATTGTGCCAAGTACCTAAACAACAACTCTAGTCAACTTTATGACATTGCGTAAAATATATTTTACGTTTAATTATTGCATTGTGGTTTATTTAAAATAAAATCATAAAACTTCCAATCATTTTGGTTGTGGTTATTAATTTATTGATAGCTTCTAATAACCTTAGCTTTATCCTGAATGACATAAATCATTTATTCATTGAAATTTAGAAAAATGTAATGTACATACATCTCTAATACGTGGCACTGATGGGATTTTCTATCTATATCTTCTTAGTGGATGTCCACATCATGTGCCGATATAGATAATATTCTATATTAAGATGTGTTCCAAGCACGTCACATATTATGATCATGATACATATAAAGCCAATCTTTCTTTTTATAGGGTCTATAGATCAGAATAGGTTTACGACCCTCTAAAATCGCAACGAACTCTTCCATCTGTCTTCATTCTTCTCTTCTTCGACAGTAATAGGAGAGCAGTATCAACCCATCGTCGTTCTTACCAGCACATATCCTTTATCTATTTATCTGTGAGTTTGTGCACTTTTTTTATGTCCGATAGCCACTGTTAGCCCTGTTAGGGCTTTAACACCATCACCGGCTTGAAAGGTGGCCGACCGCATAGAGCACTCTAATCACTGGGCGTTTCTGGTTTTAAATTGTGTATTGAGATAAGTTTGGGTTAATATTAAGTAATTGTTTCATTTAAATAAGTTGATATTAAAAAAAGACGTGACAAATTTAAAAGTTGTTTCTCGCACGTATGAAATCGCATGGATTGATGTAACTAAAATTTAACCTATTATATAGAATTATATTGATATTTCTGCATAGTATAAATGTTTTAAAATATTTAAATTACTAATAAACTAATTTAATAACATTAGTCCGGACAACAATTTTCTTTACAAGATAACAGCATAAATAGCTTAACAGCGTTCATATAGTCTTTTTCTCTGTTAATAAAGGTGAGAGCAGACATGGTAGCAATATAAATTATTATACTATTATTAGTAAGTAAATAATTAATAAGTAATAGTACCAACAAACCAATAACACGATATTGTTATTCATAATTATGGTTTTGTATTTTTCATATTATTAGGCGTTCAAACGTGTACACAGTTTACACCTTAAACCGTTGGTAAACGAGCTCTAATTAGACATCTATATGTCCGCGCGGCGTAGTCTCCGCAGTTACTAGATTGGATTCCTACCCAAAAGGCAATATTTGTACATTGTAAGTTAACGGAGATCTGAGTCTTCCTATGATCGTATTGCATATGTATTTCATCGAAATATGGAAGGGAACGACGAGCGATTGCCTCTGTTTGAGTCAATGAGTACAAAAGTTTAATATATCCTGCGCAATTGGTGTCAAGTAGTTATCAATCAGAAGAAAAGGTTTTAACATTTATAGAACCAGGAAATAGGGCAGGCATTCTAGCAGCTGAATGAATGATGAACGTTGAACGCCATAGTGAAATAGCATCATAACGGCGATTCGTGTGATGAGTGTAGAAATCGGGAGACCTAATTATCAGTATCGAGGCGTTCCATATCAGTTCTCAAGTGAAGAAGTTGCATGGCATCTAGAATCTTTGTTGACGATAGATGTACATGGTTACGTGCTCCCAAATCACTTTTCATTAAGAGATTGTGTACTCGATAAGCACCTTTAGTTACATAATAAACTGTTTTGAGAGTTTCTATATTCTATTTTATTGACTTAGTAGAACCACACAAATTGACGTCGAAATTTCTAATAAATCGGTGTACAGACTCATCGAGGATCTTATCCCATTTTAAGTGAGTAAAATTAAATGACATTGACATTAAGCAACTCATTAAATCTTCTGTTCTGTTAACAATTTAGGTAATGATTTTTTTAGTCAACATTTAATTGTTATTTCACTCATGGCAATACATTTATAACTTTAAAACGTATATTTTAGGTTAGATTTGTATTGAGTCGATCTGAACATGTGTTTTTAATTTGGTATATTAGTAATCACTATACCTTAGATTTTTGTATAAGAAGCAACTTTTTCAAAATTGTATATATTATTATGTGTGTACCCCACCTTTTAAAATAAATCCGTTTCATATGAACATGACCGCAATGACATTGCAACAATCTAGATAAATCGTGTGTCCGGAGCAGAATGCTTGACATCTAGCCGTGTTGTATGGGATAATTAGACCTTCAAATATTTAACACAGAGGCAAAACTCTTACCGGCAAATTATATTATGTCGCTGATAATTCGAGTTAAGAAACTACACAAATTTTCTTGTTCGTATCAAAGAAAAATTTAATATTCTCCTTTCTATTTCTTAACGATAGTATCTTTAGTTTAAAATATTAAGTAAATCTAACAACTAAGCGTTTTTTGGTTTTATCCAACATGCATTGTTTGACTCGGTATTCTGATATGTACACCAAACACATCGCACCATAAACTATTGTCTATTACTGATCTGTATATTATAAATCTGGCTTCATCATTCCTTGATCGTCTATCAAAAAGTTAAAAAAAGAGAAAGTTGTTTAGGCCACTATAAAAATATTCTGCGTAGTTGATGTTATCTGGCAATAACCATAAGATATCGCCGTGGTCGTAATCGACCAGGACGATATCATCATTATAGCTAGTTTATAACTGCGTCGTGTCTCTACCACGTAAACTGAAAAGTAAATGCTGAACAACAATAGAACATACATTTTTATAACTTTCTTAGTATCTTTTTTTTTTAGTGAAAACGAGCGCATAATTCACCTTATATATACATATATATATACATATATATATATATATACATATTATATATACCTTATAGTGATTCCATAAATCCATTAAACAAAGATTAAGTATATGCATCGTCACCCCTGATGACTGAGATGGTATTATTACCAGAAACTGGATCTGCAGATCCCTACAGTCACGAAATGAAACGGCAGCATTATGCTGCTATTCCACGCTGGTACTCTATGATAACGTGGTTCCGCCGGTCCAGCCGACCCATTCATACTACTGCTAGTACCAATCGGCATATCTGGAAATGTGGTTATGCCGTTTTTTGCCGTCATCCGCTCGTATGTGGTCAGAATTGACTACGTATGGATCAGTGATAGATAGAGCGAACACTTTTCTCGACAACACGAACGAACGAATATAACAAGGCAGCTTACAATAAGTATCTATTATATCACGATATATTCTTGGGTCACACACATGACCCTTCACACTAACATATGTAGTTCGTCGTTAGCTATAAAAGCCTTAGCGAGCCCATTTGGGAGACATATCGCGTTCAAGCTTTGGAGGAACTAAATATGATGTTAAAGGTAAGATGAAAGTTAATTTTTAATATTATATAAATTTACTTTGGTCTTAAGAAATTAAAACGCTGTAATTTTGAGTATATTAAACATATAATATAACTAAGTGAAAGTAGATAATTTTATAGATTTAATCGAGTTTAATTATGCTTTCTGTTTAGATCGGACTTAATTCTTAAGACTTCTAGTCTTCTTTAGGAGCGCGTCTTGAGAACGAAGATGTTGCCTGTTTGCGAATATAAAATCGTAGAACAGCTGCAAAACAAGCAATGATGTATGAAAATTTGAACACTTACATCTTTAAAATTTCTAGGTATTCATTTTGGCGTGCGCTGTAGCAGCAGCCAATGCTGGAGGGCTGCTGTCCCCCGTCGGTGTATATGGTTCTCATTATGGAGGTCTCGGTGCTTGGAATCCTTATAGTTCATACCCAGCTCAGCCAGCCATATCCTCACAACATTCTAACATTTTAAGGTCACCGTTTAATCTAGGCCAGGTAATATATAAAAAAATAATGTACCCGGAGTTAAATGAATGTTTGAGTGAAATATATCCCTAGTTACGAGCATTCGAATTTTGTCTGCATAATGGCCCATCATTGTACATGAGCGAAGCAAGTTAGACGCACGGTGCCAATTCAATAGCAATTTTAATTGAATCAATGTAATAAAATTGTTAGCTATATTTTTAAGTTTTGATTTAACACTTGCTCGGCGGTGAATATATCGAAGAAACTTGTATGTACCATTTATATACACTATTTTTTGCATTTACCTTACGTTTTTTAATGACACATTTCATTTTTAAAGAAATTCAATGCGATATACTCTTATAATCATCTCAATCAGCTCATAAATATAAAAACTTTAAACGTATTCATATTAATTTAATTTTTTTACCATTTAAAGCGATTCTATATGCTATATGTTCCTTTCTGATGTAATTTCTCTCGTTTTTAAGATATCGACCTTCTCGAAAGCTGTTGATACACCATTTTCAAGTGTTCGCAAATCGGATGTACGAGTCAGCAACCCCGGCGTAGCACTAGCACCAGCTTACCACGGATTAGCGTCACCTCTTATATCGCACTATGGTGTCGCATCACCTCTAGCCGCTCCCGTGGCCAAAGTAAGGTTATATCATCATCATAGCCGTCGTATTGATCTAATTTACTGATTCAACGTCTCTGCCACAGTGCTGCACCACTAGCATATTGTGTGCTTGTTTTATTTTAAGTTAAATTAAATATACGATGTAACCTAACTTAATAATGAATATTGTAAACAGATAGCGATGTGTAGAAGGTAATTATCAATCAAACTACCGTATTTTGATCATGATTCATTCTTTATCAGGATTCCTTATCGATATGCAGAGGTGTTGTCACACCTGAAAATAAGATTAAATCCCTCATAACCAAGTATAAGTATTCCGGTTTCTTTCCTTCACCAGACGAAATACTATACTATAAACTATTATACGCTCGTTCTTTATTCTGCTAGTATTATAGCTATAGCGTAACTCGTATGAAGATATATAATTTCCTCTCGATGTGTTTATTCCTTTACCTCCAAGACCTTGATAAATATTTTTAAATTTACCGGCTTTTATTCTTATTTTTAAAGGAAACGCTGACAATATATTCATAACGATTAAGAGTAATAGGAAGTTTATGCAATAAAACTTGGGTAAAACAAACTGGCCTAGGTATACTGGTATCTTATGATAACTTCTTTAGATCGTTACTTAAGTAACTTCATCACTGGTCTAATACTTATTAGACTAGTGATGAAGTTACTTAACAATATTGATGGTTAATTAAGAATTTTTTACTAAACGTTTTTCAATTGAGCATTGATAATTGCAGGTGACTGGAGGTCTTCTTGGTGTAGCGTATTCCGCCGCTCCAGCTGTCTCTCACATGACTTACACCAACGGTCTGGGACTCGCTTATGCCTGGTAAATTTAACGTGCCCTCAACGAAGATAGGATAGCTTTTGTATGTACTTTTAAGAGCTGAAAGATTCCTCTGTATTTATTACCTGATAGTTATTAACATTAATTATTGTTTCTTTAAATAAAAAAATCACTTAAATCTGTTTTTTTTACTGAACATTTAATAAATCTGAAAAATTTCGGTCTATCAACATAAAATGAGATCTTACGATTTTTTCTGTTCTTTCATCTCAATCGAGGTCGATATAAATATTAAGAAGCATTCACGTTTCACCTTAAGGCGATTTTTTTTTTCGGGCTGAAGGCCACTGTTAGCCCGAGGGCTTTTACAGTTTCACCGAGTTGAGAGGTGACCGAGCGCTAATGGCACTCAGTCGAGACCTCTATATATTGGTAACCAGCACAAGGGATGCCGAGAGGGAGCCTCGGCTTGGACCGTTACCTTGTTTCACGAGAGCGTCTGACTCGAGTGTGCCCGAGAAGGCCGAATCTCGGCTCGGTCAGTTGCTTCTGACAGAGGATTCTTTAAATTCGCTATTTTTATTAGCTATCTTTACCACCACTTCGTGGGCGCTGGAGAAGAAGTGGCGCAAGAAACTCCAGCGACGCTTCTATCTGTATTGACTGGAGAGAACCGACCAGTGACATGGCGGTATCGCTAAAATCCTTGTTTGCGACGCCCTCGCAGTCGGCGGGGGCGATATGAGAGTGCAATGTACGTGTGTTGTGTTTTATGAAGGGCTTGGGCCCTGGTGGTCACGTCGTCGGGGTCATCGAGGGCGTGCCTCGGTCTCCTTCGAACGCGGGTGAATCTATGATTCGCGATGGGATTTTCGTTACGCAAGAACCACGGCGCACCGGTGGCCTTGCGCAGGAACGATTTTGTATTACCTGAAGTCGGTGAATGTGACGCGGGGAGGCATGCGCAAGGATTGCGTATGTCATTTTGGGTCGGATGCACGCTTTGTATAGTGTAATTTTATTACGCAGGGACATTTTGCTATTTTTATTGAGTAACGGGTGCAAACGACTTAGGACGAACGCTGCTCGATTCCGTACGCGGTAGACATGCGGACCGAAGGTGAGTCTTTCATCTAATGTGACGCCTAAGTATTTGACTGTCTGTTCCCAGGGGATTGGACGATCAAATAACTCTATAGTTGGGAGATGCGGCGTTTTGTTGCGCCGAGAGCACATGGCTTCACTTTTGGTGGGGTTAACCTCGATCCTCCATTTCCGAAACCATTTCCCTAAGGTGTTGGCTGTAGATTGGAGGCGTCTACAAATAGCGTCTGGTTTGAATCCAGACACGTAGAGGCCGGTATCATCGGCGAAAAGGGCTAGCTCTACACTGCGAGTGCGCGGTATGTCGTTGGTGTAGACTGTGTATAATATAGGACCTAGGCCGGAGATATAGTTTGTATATGAGCCCGTTGTGCCAGACCTTGTCGAAAGCTTTCGCCACGTCGAGAAAAAGAAGCCCCAGTTTGGTAGCCCTGAAGAAATTTACTGAGGATGTGCTCCGTGATGCGGTGCACTTGATGTGTGCATGAGTTTTGGGTGCGAAACCCGAACTGCTCATTGATTGGTAGCCCTAGGGACAGCATGAAGTCCTTGAGGCGGGTGAGGATGAGCCTTTCATATACCTTACCCAGGACTTTGAGTAGGCTCATGGGTCGATAGGCTGATGGATCGGTTGGATGTTTCGAGGGCTTGAGAATCCCTATGACGTCGGCTTCCTTCCAGGTGTTCGGGAAGGTGCCTTTGGATATGGCCGCGTTGTAGATTATCACCAGTAGGTGTAAAATGGACATGGAGTAGGAGTTTCATCACCTTGTTGGTGATGCCGTCGGGGCCGGGAGCCTTGCGTGGTCGCAGGTTTTTAATTATGGACTCAACTTCGGTGCATATGACTTGGGTAACGGAATCGCGAGGTGGTTTCTTACTCCTCCGGTCGACCTCGCTGTCAACCATTGCAAGGTGAGCGGCGTCGATCGGTAGGGCGCTCAGTGAGCATTGGAGCTCCAGATTGTCAGCCAGACATTCGGCTTTCTCTTCGTCTAAGAAGGCGGGCGGTTTATTAGGACGCGCTAAGGGAGGCATTGTTTGGGCGGTGCCTTCCACCGAGGGAACCCTGGTGATGTGTGTTTTGGTGGAGGGTGAGGTTGGGGTGGAGGGCCCTAATCGAAGAAGAACGGAGCGATGATCGGAAGCGAGCTCGTGGATTACGTCTATCCCTTGGAAGGCGAGGTTGATGTTCTTACAGATGCCAATATCAAGCACATCCGGTGCGTGACCCAATATATATGGAAAATGGGTAGGCGTAGTAGGCGCTACGACGTCGAAGTCGAGTGCGTCGCTTAACGAGTCTAAAGCCAACCCCCGGGCGTTGATTTTAGTTGCATTCCACCGAGTGTGCTTGCTATTGAAATCTCCTGCCAAAATGACAGAGTTTCCAAGGGAAAGGAGTGCCACGAAGTCGCTTCGTAATACTTGTGCGTCACGCCTGCAAGGCAGGTAGACGGACGCGATTGTGATGGGGCATGGCCGGTCATGGCTATCTGTTAGACTGATTCTTCTAGGAAAGTGAGGGTTGGCGTGTTGGCGTGCACGCAGGCCTTGAGGCGATTAACTCACAAAAGTAGGCCAAGTGTAAGCGAGTGAATTTTATATTTAAAGCGGAAACTGATGAGTACCTGATTGTCTTTTATTTTTATAATAATATAAGGTATTAAAAACGCTATAGTTAGTGATAACTGCTCATGACATAGACATATATTGTTATTAAAGATGCAAGATGAACACGATGTCACCTCTGATGACTGAGATGAAATGCGTCTCGTTGCCTCTAATTGGGTACCCGGATCCCTCCTCCCTACACTCACTATATGAAATATAGCATCGTCATAGTGTTATTTGATGCTCGCTTACTGTGAGGTCTTTCGTCTATCGAGCTGACCTATTCATATTGCAGCAAGTACTAGCTACAAATTATTTTAGTTTAAACTTGTTCAATTTCTTATATTACTGTTCTACTTTTAATATTGAATATGAATAAACTGCCTGTCCGTTCTTTGTTTTCAATTTGTATACTGTTTTCGATCCTGGTTTCCAGGATAGTAGTCTAGTAGTAGTTAGCGTGGTCTAGTAGTGTATTATAAGTATTATATTATCTTATTGGGTAAAGATATCAATGATTATTATGATATAACTTCAATGGCGAACTACAAGAAAAAAGTATTTTTCATCAGTTCTTCATTATGTCACTAAGTCAATTAATTTTATAAATATCCAGATTTTATACCTGGCTTATATCAGGTTATACAACATTATACAATATCGCGTACTCATTAAAATACTTAGTAGACAATAATGTACCAATCTATATCAATAGCAATATAATTTAAGGATTTTTGCAAGCTTCTCGTATGAATGATAAAATACTGCAAACACATTAACTGCTGGTTTCTGTTTAAACACCATGAATAAAATTTAAATTATAGAATAATATTGGGAATTCAAATATCAAATTTATTAGTTATACAGTTAGGCTGTAAGTATATGGGTTTTTGCCTTGGTATAAAGAATACTTATTCCTTGTGTCAATGTCATTAAAATTAATTTACTTTGCGTTCTTTTGCTCTTTCTTTTTGATTGAATTTTATTTTATCCATCTCTTTCTACTTTTGGTACTGAATCACAATCATACAATCTTTGATTTAACCATTAAAAACATTAAAAATTAAGCCGTGTTGATAAGATAAGCTCAATATTTCTATACAAAAATAAACTGGGCTCCGTCATCTTTATCCTGTGTTTACTCACGTCTCGAGTGGTTGTTTACGTTAAGACACCAAATTCTATGTAAACTGCAAATGAACGCGATTTTCGAATAGATAAGTAGTTTTTTTGCAATGTCTGGTACGCAGAACATAGAAAAAGCATACTCTGTTCTGATGTCTGACAGTGGGGATAGTGATATTGCTTGGATATTTTACAAAGATCGTCCAGAATGGAGCGATCTTACTCCCGTTCCTGACAACGATGGTACGAAACCTGTAGTTGTAATAGCGCACTCTGAGAAGTGTAAGTATAAGCTTATTTTCGTCAGAAAAAAAGTAGTAGACAAACAAAAAAAGACAAAAAAAAGTAAGTAGTTCTTCACCAGTCCAGCATTAATTATGGTCATCTATATTATATTATATAAATATTCTTCGCCAATAGTTAGTTATTTATGCTGGTATTCTGTTTGCACATATCCCTTCCAGGTTGAGCTGTCCTATTCATGTTGCATGTGTATACGAGCTGCAGCATGGCTCTGCCACTGTTGAAAACATACATTGTACATCTCATAAGTTCATTTCACATCTTTCTTAAGAACACTATGATTGATCATTTTAGTGAGGTGTAGTCAAGAAAATACAGTATCATTGAAAAGTTTAATGTTTATTTATGCTTTACAATTACTTTGGTACAAACACACTGCAAAGAACAGGCAAGGAGTTATTATAGATATACACTCACTAATAAGTAGAAGGATGGACAATACAAAAATGCAAATTTCAATATAGATAATAGAGAGTAAGCATATGTTTCACTGGTAGCTTGTAACTAACTTATTGTAACATTTTGCCAGACATATATTAATTATAGTGTTAACAGAGCTAGAGTGGGAATGCCACTTTACGATGGTTCTCAAATTCTTGTGAGCACACTTCAATCAACAGGTGAAATGTGAGGGGGTATAAGTTACCCACAATGTTTTAAGTGTGTTTAAACCACTTGTTGAAACACTTGAACTAGTTAAATAATTCTTGAAAAAGACAGTGTTATGTCACAAAATGTTTATATTTAATTATATACTAAACAAACATCATTGTAAGTAATTACCTAGTTAAATGATGTAATATTATTACTATGCTACACCAAAATCTGCATAATTGTTAATGTAATCTAATAACTCAGAAAATATTATGGTAATTATGTGTTTTATTTTAGTTGAAGATGTCTATGACTACTTCCGAGCCATTTTGCAGACAAACGAAAAATCCGAGCGTGCTCTTCAGTTGACCAAGGATGCAGTTGAACTCAATCCTGCTAATTATACTGTCTGGCAGTATAGGTATGTTTATATATATATATTTTTTATGCTCTTAAGATTTCCTAATTTTGATTGATATTTCATATTATAGTTTATTAAATTCTTAATTATTTTTATTTATTTAAATTTATAGTAATTACCATATAATTTTTTTTTATATTATAAATATAAAGGATAGTGAAAAACATGTTTTATTATAATTAAAACTCACATTGGTTTCATTTCATTTACCAAGATATTTTATTATATATCAGCAGACATTGGCCTGTCTAAATTTCAATAAATTTGTTTGTGATTGTTGGTGAATTTGTAAAAATTATCCATTATTAGGTTTCTTTTCTTAAGGTGTTGAGTTCTTGAACCTTGAATGTTTAAACAAATAAATACACTATTAAATAAAACATATAATGATCGCAAGGTTTTACTTGCCTTTTTGACTTTTTTGTGAGTCTTCAACATAAAAATGATTGAGATACCACTTAGTCTTAACACATATTTAGTATTGTAATGTGAAATATGTATCTAATTTATTCCCCTAAGTAAATAATAAATTGTATGTAGTAGTTAAAACCAGAAGATGATGGCCCAATTACACCAAATCATTTTCTATTAGGAAGCCCATCGCAAAGCTCACTTTCAGGGTCTCACCAAAGCAGATATTAAATGTCTTAGGCTATGGTGAAAAGTCAATACTTATCCAATGCCTTGTGGCAATGCTGGAGGAACGGAGCATATGTCAGAGCTTCAGTATTGAAGGGACCGACAAACAACTATCCGTCATCTGCAGTTAGACGATCTGGTCTATACTGCCAAAGGTACGCTACCCTGCAAGCTAATCGAGCGATGTTATAGTAGCCATCTTTCCAGTTCGGACTATGACATACTAGCCATCAATGTGTGTACCAACAAAGGGACAATACATATTATTAATTATGTATAACCATGCATATATAGTTAATTTATGTTTTTCATTGAAAAGTTTTGTTTCATTTTAATATTGTACATACAGAAGAGACCTGCTTCAAGCATTGGGATCTGACTTGAGGTCAGAACTGGATTATGTTGAAGCAGTAATAAAGCTGTCACCTAAAAATTATCAAGTGAGTATCTAAGAAACAAGTATTTAATTTCTTATCATAGTATTAGATTCTTCCAAATAAGCCAATTGAGTTATGGTTATAATCTTTATGATCATTACAGCCCATGACATCAACATTCATCTTTAACAAAGTTTTACTTAATGTACATGCATTGCAATCACTGAGGACTGAGATGGAATACCTGGTGATGGTTACCAGTAACTAGATCACCAGATACACACACCATATAATTCACAGTAGTGACATGCTATTATTTCACACTAGTATTCAGTACGGGCATGATACTTTCCTGATTGAACCAACTCATTCATAGGTCTACCACTGTTGTGCCAGTTTCTAAAATGTACTCATTGGCGGCATAAACTTATAAGTGTGAACTGCAGCTACAGACCTTTGCAAAGAAGGTCAGCATGGGATTATGGACCATATTGTAGCTAAAGATGAAACTTGGGCTTATCATAACACGTCTATGTGAAAGAAAACTTATACAGCCGCTAAAAGGTGTCTGAAAGCCATTGTGATATTAATGGCCACTGTTTTGCAAGATATGAAAATACTGGGCAATTGTTATTTTCAGGTGTGGCATCATAGACGTGTTCTCGTAGAATGGCTGCAGGATTCAAGTTTAGAATTAGAACTTACTAGGGATGCATTGCTACAAGATCCTAAGAACTACCATGCTTGGCAACACCGACAATGGGCAATTAAGACTTTTGGGTTAGTTATTTTTTTACATAAACATTTTATGTCATTTTATTTATTAAGTGATTGACATCCTACAAGACGATTTTGATCACGATGCTATATTATACTAAATAACGTCATCAGCGCAAAGTACATTGTGTTCTAAGCACCTTGTCTCCAAGATTAATGCAATGATTTCTGGTTGTTTAGCAGTACAAATAACAAATTCCACTGCTTAGCATAAGCTTTAGTTTTAATGGTTGCGCCATTCTGCAGCCAGTTTTTATCCGCGCCATGAATGGATTGGCTCGATCTGGGAGAACCAAGTCTGCACAGTATACCGGCGTGGAATAGCAGCAATTATTTAGTAAATATATGGAACCAGAGTCCAAACTATTGGAAACAAAACATTCCATTCAGTCCTCAGGGGTGACAAACAGACATGCTACTCAAATGTTTGTTGATGACAGATGTAGGTGTTTATGGACCATAGTTATAAGTGATACCTAAGGTGAACTTTCCTTTTTTTATTCAAACTATACTTTTAGACAACTAAAAACCTTGTATCATTGTTGTTATGTCGGCAATTTAATTTATTACAGTTTGTTCGATAAAGAAATGGAATTTGTGGACAACCTTATTTCTGAAGATGTCCGCAACAATTCAGCGTGGAATCAACGTTACTTTGTTATGAACAATCACCTCGGCTGGTCGGACATAAATGTGCAAAAAGAAGTTTGTTATACATTAGAAAAGATTAAATTTGTGAAGAACAATGAAAGCGCCTGGAACTACTTACGTGGTGTATTATTCCACGATAATAAAGGAATTAGTGGTAACACCGTGGCCACATCGTTTTGTGATGAATTGTACATAAACAAATGTCGGTCTCCATATTTATTAGCATTTCTTATAGACGTCTGTGATGAAACTATAAGAAAAGGAGAGACAAATTCCTTGTATAATGCTGACAGAGCCTTAGATCTTTGTCAGTCATTAGCAAATAAATATGACAAAATACGAAGCAAGTATTGGAACTTTATCGCTGAGAAGTTTCGAAATTATCAGAAATGTGGAAATTTAATTGACTCTAATGAATATATGGAATAAAAAATATGGGATGGATAAAAATTTAAATTTCTGTAAATTTCTTTTTGCTAGATTAAATGAAAATACAAAGTGAATTGGTTAATTAAAAATCTTCACTACTTTCTACGGTGCTTATTTATGGTGGTTCTTAGGCATAAAAAAGACTTTTAATTTTTTCTATTTTTTTATTTACCTATTCAATCTACAACATATAAATCAAATTTACTTGATTAAATATGGAATCAAATTAACTTATTATGATTTATTTTTTAAATAGTTCGTACATTTCAATTTGTTATTGGTCTTCCATTAGATTTGTTTACTGGAAGTTGGTTCTTGATGAACGAGGGTGCCAATATGCAGATGAATGTCAGAACGGAAAGCCTTTGCAAATAAATCACATGTACAAACTTTATCCTCCGTTATCAAATTCAACATACTGAAATTTTTGATTTCATTAGGACGACAGTCACACTTTTTGTTCTTTGTCTTAGTATCCTTCTTATTACACAAAGTGCTTTTAGAAATTTTCGTTGTTAGATTGGATGATGTTTGTGCTATTGATATTCCACCCGATTTCGTTATCTGTGGACACTTTTGGCTAGAGCAGTCTTTGGAAGTGTGTGATGGCTAAAATATATTAATATTGGTTAGTATTCATACAAGATATGTAGGTTTGTTATATATAACTGTGACAAACAGGCATACGACCCGCCTGATGATGAATGATGGAGCCAAGTTGCAACTTGTTCCTAGCTGCAGTACAAATGAGTCAGCTTGGCCGGGAAAGAACCGCGCCCTCGCAGAATAAAATAGCAGTGGTAGTGGTACTCCATCAGGCAGGGGATTTAGAAATAATAGAAATTTTGAACGCCAGTAAATCTTTAACATTAATAATTATTTTTAAAGAGACAATCTGGAGACAAGTTTCAATTTTTAGAAAAAATAAATAAAATATTTCTGTGCTTTAAAAAAGAAAAACTAACAACGAAGTGAAAGGAGATGGTTCAAGCGAATGAAATCATATCAAAAAAATATATATGCAATATCTTCCTATGATCACAAAATACGGATAGTTTCCTTTTACCTAGACTTAACTTACTTTAACGAATTTTTGTTATTTTTATCTCAAAATTATGAAGTGCTTTCGCAACTTTTTCTTAGGAAATGAATGTTAATTAAAAATCTGGCCAGCCCATGACAAATTTTAACAAAATAAATTAGTGTGGAGTAAAATTAGGTAACTTACCAACCTTTTTTTCTATTACCTTTGGTTTTATTTTTGATGGAGCTGGTTTTTTACATGCTTGGCACTTTCTCATTGTGTTGATTTGTTCTATTATATTAAACCATTTTTTCTGAGCTGGATTAATTACTAAACGTTAATTTAAGGTTATTTCGAGTTTTATGTGCTTTTTATACCATTATGATTTTATTAACAGTTTATGGTATTTTTATTTGATTAATTGTTGTCTAAGTTGCCATTCACACGAACGTTATATTATTGCGGTTTGAAGCAAATTTTGATTACGGAATATTAGGCTTTATTTAAAAGATTCATACAAATGCTTTTATGCGCTGAAGGTCAGCAATAATTCTATTCTATTTCTAACTAACAAAAAATGCTCCAAGTGATAATAAAGGTATTAGAGGTTCCAACGTTCGTGTGAATATGACTTAGATATATGTAAGTGTAAAATTACACCATAAATATACTTTTCTAGTTGTCATTGACGTTTCTGGTCGCTTAGTATGTAAATGGGAATGTATTTTATTATCAATAATACCAAAATGTAGATCGATATAATAGAAACCGTATGGACATCATGTATTAAAATACAATAATAAGTGTGAGCTAACTAGACCGGTCGACTGTAAAGTGGAAAATAATGCAGCGAAGCAAGATTCCTGAGTCAAGAGAACTTCAGATGCTTAAACAGAAATTGGCAAACGTCACGTGTAAGTGTTTAAACTGCAAAAAGTACAACAGGCGGTTAAAAAATAAAAAAGATGATGCTGGAGTTCAACTAAATCAGAGCAGTAGTCTTTTTGGCCGGTTTAGTCAGATTGCACTAGTCCGCAATAAAGACGGACCCCAAAAAATCGATAAGGCAAATGGTAACAGTTTTATACGCACACTATGTAACGATTTTATTTGTCCTAGCTGCCGTTATATTGTAGATTTCTTACGTGGCAGTATAAATAAAGTATACAAAGACGAAGAGTCTGAAATAAAACCAATAAGTTACGAAAAGTCGACAGAAATAGCTGTAGACAGTATAGCTAGAACCACGTCTATGACTAAAAAATGTAATTCTTCCTGTAATATGAAAAAGCATTTCTCTGCTGAATTTACCGAATCCAATAATGATAGGATGCGAAATGCCGATAAAGTTACCTTCGTGGATTCCGAAAAAGTTGAATTTGCGAATCCCGAAGAGCCTGCATTTGTGGATACCGAAAAAATTACATTGGTGGATGCCGCCGTCAAAGAAAAAGTACAATCAAAGCAACTTATGTTAGGGAACTGCGTTTGCCTGGAAAAATTTATCGCCTCTATAAGACCGCATACAATGTATGATAAATAAGATTTCTACATTGTTGTTGGGTAATGTTTGATCAGATGTACTAATGTCCGCTAAACGAAACGGTCATGGTGAAAACACGTTTTTGTATAATAATGCATTAATACACCATTATTTTTGATGATGAAACATGTATTAAATATAATTAGTTAAAAAATGGTGGAGACGATCGTTTTTTAGTTCCCCGAGTTCGTGTACGTCGATAAACTTAACCACCCCATGTGATTTTATTAGCAGGTGATACGTGAATAGTGAATAAGTAAGAATGTTAAAGTAATATTTTGTATTAACTTTTCGTATTTATTACAAAACGGGAATTATTTAATTTGATTTTAAAATTGATCATTGCATATTGATATTAAATACCTCTTCCTTGCATAGATTACTGTATGTAGAGTAAAAATATATAGGCCGCAGTGTAAGGTTAAAAATTGAGCCACAGTCGGCGATCAAAATAAAAATTTTTACTTCACTTCAAATTAAGTCCCTACTCTATTTAGGTTTTATATGAAAACATACCATTTACATTTATAAACAAACTGATAAAAATAACAATTGATGATAATACATTCTATTGTTTATCTATATCACCCCCCCAATATTTTAAATGTACAGTTGTGCAAATACTACAAAACACAATACAAATTACAGAAAAGTTTACACATTTTTATTCGTACAGTATTTGTTAGGTTAGTTTGTTAGGGGCGCTCTGCTGGGAAGGCCTATATTTATCATCGTTTCAGTTCATCACTACAGCATAGACATCTCCCACACCTTACAAAGTAAGATCCTGAACTGCCACCAGCAGCAGACTTGCATAGGTCTATACACTATTTTGTGACTGTTCGACCTACACTGCAATGAGCAATACGAGACGCCCACTGGAGTACCTTACCTTTTTTCCCAATCAATCATAAGTAATACGAGCTATATGATCGACCCATCGGCGTTTCAGCCTATCGATCCTATGAACTATGTATGGGTCTATATTCTGCTGTGGATAATTTATGAGTTGACATGATGAAGGTTGCAATAAATTATTAAAAGTGAGCAATGTTTCACGTGGTATAGTCACGTCGCAATTACAATCTGTGTAGCAGGAAATAGGCCGATTCGACCGGGATAGCATCTCGACTACCGGAATACCAGCTTAAAATAGTAGTTTAGCATTAGATCTAGTGAAAGAAAGACATCTGAAACTTTATTACCACATGTTATTCCTCAAGGGTGACAACATATCTATATTATTATATTGTGTATGTAATGGTCTATAGGAATCAAATAACATCCGACTGTGTGCTTGTTTTCTTTAACAACCCTAATATCATAAAAAATATAAATGAAACAATTGGTTACTATACTTTTTAGTTTATTCAATTTTACGTGGCTGCGTAGTGTTTAATAAATCTCGCTGAAGGATCTGAGACTTGCACCCATTTTGGCATCCAGTAGTATGGTGTAAAGTTCTGTTGACCTGGATAAGATTTCTCAAATACGTATCGGTAGTACTTAGATTCGGTACTTTTTGGTTGAAGGCCTTTATACTGTTGATTATCTTCAGGTAATCTCTCCGCGATAATTTCAGATATTGTAGTAAATAAAGATTTCTTTACGGATGCAACACCGTCGCTAAAGGCCTCTTTGTGTCGCCATAAAATTGAATCCGGTAATAGGCCACTTTTAGCGAAGCTACTCCGCAACAGGTGTTTCTCCACTCCATTCTGAGGTTGTCTTAATTTCGGTTCAATGCTTAGATAGTGATGTGTAAATTGTATGTCCAAGAACGGCACTCTTAATTCTAAACTGAACGCACTGGTCGTTCTGTCGGCTCGAAGGCCGTCGTATAAATAAATATCAGATAGTAAACGAATGCTTTCGTCATGAGCGGCATCCATTGTCGGCGCATCTCTGAAGTATATATAACCTTGAGCTAATTCATCTGCGCCTTCACCACTAAACACTACAGTCGTGTCCGTGTTTTCTTTGATGTACTTTGATAGAAGGTACATAGGCAAGCTGGCACGTATCGTGGTGATGTCGTACGATTCCAAATGATAAATTACATTATCCAGCGCTTGTCTCACATCGTTTTCATCGAACCTTACTTCATGATGTTCGGTATGGAGATAATCAGCGACCGTCCGAGCAGCAGCAAGATCGGGAGAATCACCCATCCCGATTGCAAAGGTTTGTATATTATAGGGCAATTTATTCTCCTTAGCAAGTTTCACGACTAAAGCAGTAATTAACGATGAGTCTAATCCACCGCTAAGAAGACATCCGATTCTTCGATCGGACATTAGTCGTTTTTTACAAGCGGCTTCCAACAAAAATGCTGTTTTTTCATATAGGCTATTAAATTTTGCTAATTCTTCCGTTGATATATATGGCACAAAGCGCGGAGGAGTTCCCGGTGTAAAGTACCGTTCAGTATAATCAAGTTTAACTTTTTTCTTATCCAATAAACTCCAAACTTCGAAGTGGCCGGGAGGGAACTGCCCAAGACTAGAATTTTCACTGGCTTTCTGTTTTAAACCGATTAATCCCTTTGCTTCGGAACAAATAGCCATTACTCCCTTTTTATCGTCTTGTAACTTAAATAGTGGACGAACACCATAAGGGTCTCGTGCCATGTATACTTTTTGTGCTTCGCCATCGATTAAGCAAAACGCGAATACTCCATCTAATTGTTTAACAGTGTCAGCGATTCCGAATTTTTTATACATATGAATAATGGCTTCCACGTCACAGTCTGTTTCATAAGGAAAATTGAATTGATCACGGAGACGATTACAGTTGTAGATCTCTCCGTTGCAAATTAAAGTTACCCGAGGGAAGCAATGCAGTCTCATTGGCTGCATACCATGCAAACCGTCAACGATGGCAAGCCGTTGGAAACCAAGTACCGCATGAGGTTCTCGCGAATCCTGGTCGAGTCGCCAAGCATCCGGCCCGCGGTGCACGATTGCAGCAAAACATTTTATGCACGTTGGAGTTAAACCTCCTTCAATGCCAAAAGTCGCCCAGATGCCACACATTTGCCTGGTTCTGAAATAATGAATAATATAATTAAATTAATTTTGACTCAAAATAAATAAAAAACAAACACACGGGAGTTAATGTGACGCACAACTTAATAAGTAGTTTAATGGTTTATCCATTGGTTAGAAAATCATCATCAGCAAATGACTAGAATTCTTATTTTTTTTTACGAAAATTTCAGCGATAAGGTTTTTAATACAAAAACGTAATGTTTACTGGTCGTGATATTGAATATTTAAATATGTTAAGGCAATCCTGTTTTCGTCATTGAATTTTAAAGTTAGAGGCGCCGCTTTGCCTTTTTTATTAACACAAGGCTACCGTAGCTAAAATTGTAGATTTTGTACCGAATCGAAGTCTTTTTAAATCTACCAAGCGCTTCAAACGCGCTTATTTACCAAGAATGTTAAATATTATTTTTAAATATACAAAAGTAAAGATCCATATAAAAGGATATTAAACGATTATCCGGTAAAGTGAGAATGTGAAACCGCGTACAATAAAATATTTAATGAAAATTTAATTTATTAATTTAAGCTTTAATATGAAATAAATATGAAACAAAAATTTTCTTACACACAAATATTTTTTACTAACCTTGACACGAGTACTTGAAGAAAATAGTACCTTATTAAAAATATTTCCAGATTAATATGTACCTATCTAATAAAAAAACCATTGACGTGTAAATCTAAACGTGTTTAATACCGACTGAAAAGTATGCGGCAGTGCGGCACATTCTTGAAGTTCTAGCTCGTGGTCGTGTCACAGAGCTCATCACAGATAATAAATATTGTGCAATGCAGGGCGCGTGAATAGCACACGGTTATATTGAAATCTGCTTGTGTCCAAGCGAGACAAAATATACGTTCCTTTTCAAGTTATAATAATTCTTATACTTAAATAAATCAATTAATTAAAAAATTTAATAATTAAATTCTGTTTTATATTTAAGTATTATGTATTAACATATTAGTTTTCACTCCATTGTACATCCAAATACTAAAATAATGTAATAATTATACACCTGAAACAAATATTTTCATTTGTTTAATTTTTTTCGTCGTGAAAAATAAATTATTAAAAATATCCATTGTAATACGAAAGAACTTAATAAATTTATTTTTCCGTAGTAGGTATTAGAAGGCATACTTGTTTAAGATGCTATTCATAAATAATAAAAATATAATATTATGGATAAAAAAATAGTTTTAAATTAGGTGAAATAAATTTCCTAGGCTACATTAAAATTAATGCCAGTCGCCAAATGCAAACAAAGCATATATGAATGGGAATTTGATTAAGCTCTTCCCCACCTGCCACTAAAAATTAAGACTCATCAATGTACTCATGGAGTCTTAGTTTTGCTGCAAGTACTAGCAAAATGAGCAATCGCGACGCCTTATCATATTTCAGGACTAAAATGAAATGGTTTATTGTCAATAGTGTCTTTTTCCAATTTAACACATTCGAGTTGTGCTTCGATCTTAAACTATGCGGGTGTATGTTTTATACAATTTTGAATATTCTTTTAGTTTTATTAGTAGAGCAATGCATCTTTTATTTGCAGAAATATATTCTCATTCTGTCAAAAATCCAATCATGTATTTATTTTATAAGATATACATGAGGTCAGCTTATTTGAGATGTCGCTGCGTAAAGAGAAACGCCTGCAATAGAGGCATCTTGTTCTTCCGTACGGGAGTTATTAGTATCATGTCGTGACTCAATTGACGTCGTTTATTGCATCATTATTGAGTATGTAAAGTAGGTATACTGATGCATAGTATTGTTAATTCGTGGCATTTTGTCGCGACAAAGGTCATCATCGTCCTATTGCGAACTTCTGAGGCCACATTCCCCAAGTACTTCACGGTATTATAATTGATATAGTAATCACATTATATTACTCTAATTTTGATTTTAAATAAATACAACAAACTTGAAGTTTTTTGTACAAATTAACATATGATATATTTATAAACCAACGCGAGGTCGAAGTTATCGGCAGTCTAATTCGCGCGAAAGTTCGCATTTACAGTAACAAATCATTAGCGTTCTGTGTACAATTATTGTAACGATACTGAAAACCTACGTAGCCCGATAAGGTAGCCGAGTCATTACGATTGAAACCATACTGTAATATGTTATAGCATTTTCAATGAACGAAACAAGGAGAAATTTACTAAAAATGTCGATTCTTTATTCCTACTCCATAACGGAAAATTAATTTGTAATATGAATATGTTAATTTTGAATTTGAATTAAAATTTAATTATTCTTATATTATTTCGTGTTGTGTTCTGTATTTATGTACAATTTTTTTATATTTTCTTAATATTCAATTTTTATTTGACAGTTTATTTTGTGTTGCCGTGCATGTGTGTTGACGATGGTGTTGAACAACAGTTCCTGTACCCGCTTAGAGTTTCAACTTTAGGTTCTTTATATGGTCGAAGCTAATACGAACATAATCATTTATGATTTTAAAATTTTCATATTATTGTCTTTTGTCTATGATCTTATATTCTCTTTACATAAAATATATACATGAGATTAGGCAATCAGTGTGTTGGACGGTTTTTGCTCTAACCCTTACAGCACTAATATATACGTAAGGAGAAGTGTTAGTTATATGTTATATGGTGATGATTTTATTTGAAATATATTTTGAATTTAAGTTTGCTAATAAGAGTTATTAGTCAATGAGGTAACTATGGCATATTTATGTACATGACGATGACGATGTTGTCCTGGTCAATGTCAAGCACGGCGATATCGTGTGGTTACTACCAGATGACATCAACTGCGTTGAATATACATATTGTTAAAAGCGTAAGTATTTGCACAACCACGGAGGCACTAACTCGTCGTTACCTTCCCTAGTCCGAGGTGGAGGAGAAACACATTCACATGCATTGTGCAATAAAAACGAAAGAAGATTCAGTGCAGTGTCAAACGCACAGGCGTTACATACAACATACCAAAACCCAAGAACCGATAATTTGTTGTACACGAATATTTTTCAGAACAGCAGTCTAAAATAATTAAATTAAATCCTAATTATTTATATAGTGTTAAAGACTAATTACATCTGCAAGCTTTGACGCGAAGCCAGAGAGAGATGCTATATAAAACGTGTCGCATCCACACACTGTGTAGTTGACACACACGTGTCATTCTTCATTTAGTAGCTTGCTGTTTATCACTTTGGCGAATGATTTCATCTATTAAAATTGCAAATATAGATTTCAACTAAAATGTTGGTTAGACTAATTATGTACGATTATATTAGAACTTGCGGCACTTGTCACAAACAGCAGTATAATTAATTAGCGGCTACTTGACACTCGCCACTTCTTCTCCAGCGCCCACGCATTCCGAAGTGGTGGTACAGATGGCCAATAATAATAATAGTGATATCAATGTAGATAATTCTTAGTCAGAAGCAACTGACCGAGTCGAGGTTCGGCCCTCTCGGGCACCTTTGAGGCTGATGCTCTCGCGAAACTGGGTAACGGTCCAAGCCGAGACTTCCTCTCGGGAGCCGTTGAGTTAGTTACCCACTGATATAGTGCCATAAGCGCTCGGTAACCTCTCAACCCGGTAAACTGTAAAAGCCTTGGGCGAACAGCAACCATCAGCCCGAAAGATGCCACCGCCCATGCGAAAGTTGGCTGGTTGGTAAGTCCTTGTAAATTCAAGTGTAAAAATATTTTTTAATTTGTTGTTTTATAGCTCTTTTGATCTCTATTTGCCTCTATTGTATTTTTTAAACTAGTTTTTCTGGCGTACCGTACGTATCATAACTTATGGTGTGTACCGAATTTCAGGTATTTTTTTAATTATTGTATTTGTACTTTATTGTATTACGTATGTATTAAAGAAAAAATAATGTATTAAAAAAAGAGTTTACCGCACTCGAAACTCTGGAAATATCTGTGCATAGTGTTGCCTAAATAGTGTTTCATCGCTTAGTCGGGTAGCATGTGATCTACACAGTAGGCAGAGCCTGTCTCCGACAGAATCCGTTCATAGATTTACAAACACGGTGATATTATAGATGCCTACTATCTAGTTAGTAAGCACACTTGAGAACGACTGCAGAAAATTGCAGAAGTTCCTCAGAAAATTGGATAATAAGTGAAAGTTATTTTTACTATGGGAATATTTGTATAAATTAAAGACCACCGAAAGACGGATAATTTTCAAAGTAACAACACGATCATAAACAAATTTATTGAAATTTTGGACAGGAAAATGTTTGTCGGGTCAGCCAGTATACTATAAAATATCTTGATAAAAGAACAGGAGTTTTAATTATAATAAATGATGAGCTTCTTTACCTTGGGCATTGACTTGCCATTCCGCTGGAAATTCATCCCAAATATGCTCGATTTGATTCATGCTTTATTTTTGTTTTGCCCGCTGGCCAGCACATGGTGTGCATTAGAAGCCTCCTGCAAAAATTCACGAACATAGGCTGCAGCATACGGTCGAGCATTGTCCTGCATTAAGCACGAAGACTTCCCCGGCCGACTCGGCATAAGAATCTCGTTAATGTACCGTTAATCTGTGGTGCTGTGTTTTGTCTTGTGAGTGTAGGGTTCCGGAGACCTTTATTACTGGTGACGAGGCGTTCCATCTCAGTACTCAGGGGTGAAAACACACAAACATAATGATTGAGAACACACACATGAGCGAGAACCCTTCGGAGGAGGGAGCGAAAACCCTACTTTCCCGTCCGTTAATTTATATAATGTGATGTGGTTTATATTTGTATAATTATATACTTTATAATTATTGCCGTAGGGACGTCTGAGGTATTTTCGTACTGAAATTAATTAGGCAAAGAAATTATATATGAGCGTAATTACTAATTAGATAAATGGTTTTAATGTCGTAGCTTACTAGGTAGGAATTCTTGAGTATTATTTAACATATGGATAACTATTTTATTTGACTAGTAAATATATAGTAGCATATAGGAATACCAATGCAATAATGCATGTAACACATAAAAGTGAAGCACCTGTACAAAAGTAATATCCAAACATATCGAATTTGTTAAAATGCTATAACAAGAAGTAAGGCGCCGTCTGTTTACTGTATGAGGATCGTTAGTATCCGTTAAAAACTTTCCGGATCCAGAACTTTAGTTGCTTATTATTATACTCTATTATTTCTCTATAATTTTTTAAAGATGGATAGAAAGGTGTTTATGGGCCGATGTCACCATTTACATGCGAACAGTGTGCTCGCTTGGTACACATAGTTTCATTAATAGTAGGTTTATGCAGATTTATAAAGAACGTTAAACTGTATTTATATATATATATATATATATATATATATATATATATATATATATATATATATATATATATATATATATATATATATATATTCGTCCTATTCATATGGATCAATAAATTTGTTTATCGCATCCGGGACTTTGGACTGAACAACTCAAAAATTATTTTTCACAAAACAAGATTCTTTATTCAAATTTAAAAGTGAGCTGTAATTAATGTTGACGGTAAATAAAGTGACAGCTCGAACGTGCTCATATTTTTTATTCAAGAATTTACATTATTTATGTTATATTGTGTTATATCGTTTGTTTTTTGTGCAATGTAGTGCTTAATATACACATGTGTTCACTACATTTCAATACAATTGAAATATGGAACGCAGCGTAGATTTCAATTTGCGCCAAATTCTGCAATCAATAGAAAAAAACTAGTCACCGACATTATACGATAATTGTTTTTAGTAGTAATCATTAGGAAAAAGCAATAATCACACTATGAATGAAAAGCATGAAAAGATGCAAATGTACAAGGGACTAAAAGAAAAGCAACGACTTGGCTGTATAGAGTCAAGTTTCTTTCAGGCAGAAATAAAAAAAACAACAACAAAAATTACTCATAGCTCATAGCATATTATTAGAGTTTCAAACCAACCATCATACGAACAAGACCTGGCTGTATGGACTAAAGTCCTTTGCCTTAAACATTAGGGATAAATTAATCATCATCATCATCATAGCATATTAAAATTTAATTTAGGATATTGTTATATAAGAGTATTTTGTTAAAGGCTAACGCGTTATTTTAGGAAAATAAATAAATAAACTAGTATGATGTTCTCTCCACGAGACCAACAAATTGAAATTTGTCTTCTCAAGTCCAATTTAGAAGAAATAACAAATGAATTAGTTGTACAAGTAATGTAACAAAAACAATTACATAAATTTGTTATTGTTTGTTTGTTTATTATGTTTTGTTTTGTCACTGTTATAATGATTATTCATTAGTAACCCTTTAATATATATTTCAGCGTTCAAGCTTACCCGATTTGGATGCGGAAAACGAGCAGAAAAGTCGTGATGCAATGGCGGCTCTCCACGTGGCACGCGCTATTAATTCGGAGACCGAACGTTTGAAACTAGAAAATAGTATGTATGAAACTAATGTGCAATTTAATAAATAATATTTCATTAAGTAGTTCAGTAGTTTTGTCGTAATTAAATTATATAAAATTGTATAATTTACATTTTTTACATACAATTACACAATTATACTAATTTTTATACATATTACATATTTGCTGAAAATCTAATTACGTAATTAAACAGTTCCAAAATGATTTTAGTAATAACTTTATTATTAAAATCATATATTTACAAATTTACGCGGTAATTTTGTTAACTAATAGAAAGTTGAATTATCAATTACTTCAGAAATAAGTTATTATGCTATGACTTTTTCTTAAATTAGATTAATTTCACAACCAACAACATCTCTTTCTCAGCCTTTCTCTAATCCAGTCTAGTCTACTGTACAAAGACCGCGACTAAAGACAGACAGTTCTATCAATAAAGTTTTATGTGTCTAAATAGAAGGTATAAAGAAAGTATAAAGTAGTTGTTGGCTGCTCCGTTACAGATTTCGCACCCAACACTCATGCACACATCAAGTGCACCGCATCACGGACCACATTCTCAATAAATTTCTTCAGGGCTACCAAACTGGGGTACTTTTCCTCGACGTACCGAAAGCTTTCGACAAGGTCTGGTATAACGGGCTCATATACAAATTATATAATATAAGCTCGGTGTGCCAGATCGACTCGTACTTATCATACGAGATTTTCTCCGAAATCGAACCTTTCGTTACCGCGTCGAGGGAACACGTTCTGAGGTTGACCCCATTTGTGCCGTAGTACCACAAGGCTCCGTCCTAGGTCCTATTTTATACACACTCTACACCAACGACATACCGCGCACTCGCGGTGTAGAGCTAGCCCTTTTCGCCGATGACACCAGCCTCTATGTGTCTGGATTCAAACCAGACGCTATTTGTAAACGCCTCCAATCTGCAGCCAACACCTTAGCGAAATGGGTTCGGAAATGGAGCATCGAGGTTAACCCCACCAAAAGTGCAGCCATGTACTTCTCTCGGCGCTCAAAACGAAACAAAACGCCACATCTTCCAACTATAGAGTTATTTGATCGTCCAATCCCCTGGGAAAAGACAGTCAAATACTTAGGCGTCACATTAGATGAAAGACTCAACTTCGGTCCGCATATCAACCGCGTACGGAATCGAGCAGCGTTCCCCCTAGGTCGTTTGCACCCGTTACTCAATAAAAATAGCAAAATGTCCCTGCGTAATAAAATTACACTATACAAAGTGTGCATTTGACCCATAATGACATAAGCAAGCCCCGTTTTTGCGCATGCCTCCCCGCGTCATATTCACCGACTTCAGGTTATACAAAATCATTTCATGCGCAAGGCCACCGGTGCTCCATGGTTCTTGCGTAATGAAAATCTACACATAGATCTTGAGCTGCCGGCCATAGCTCAGTACCTGAAGCAGGCTTCTCGCCTATATTTCGACTCTGCCGTCACACACCCAAACCCGTTGATTGTAAATGCCGCCACTTATAATCCCATCGCGCATCATATATTCACCCGTGTCCAAAGGAGACCGAGGCACGCCCTCGACGACCCCGACGACGCGACCACCAGGGCCCAAGCTCTTCATAAAACACTACACACGTACATTGCACCCTTATACCGCCCCCGCCGACGGCGAGGGTGTCGCAAACAAGGTTATTCGCGATAGCGCCATGTCACAGTTCAGACAGAGAGGTTCTCTCCAGTCAATACTGTTAGAATCCACAGTTCGGTTCGCAGCTGAGGGACAAAATTTGTGCATCACAAACTGTTTGTTTTCGGGTCTGACTTTTGTATACATGCCTTATATTTCTTACTCACAAATTGAAATACAGAAGGACGGGAACGACGGAAAAGTACATCTGTATTTGTGGAAATGCTTACGAAGCTGTAACATACAATAAATTTAATATATTAGTTACATGTTATTATTAAGGATATATATTAGCAAGTAGATATCGCTGTAGTTTAAGGACATTCATTATAAGGATAACGAACGGTATGTGTTTTATTGTTCCTCAAGTTTAGTATGTAAGTTATTAATTTTTTTAAATATATAATATATTTTTTAATTGCTGGCATGGCGTTATCCTTGATTCGTCTAGTAGAGAATGCCAATAGGCAATAGGTCCCCCTTTGTTTATAAGTAAATGCCGTAAAGAATCAATAAATATTTTCACGTTCTAATATTTTATAACTAACCGTCGTATATACTCTGTCTGTTGAAGTACGACTTACAGCCAAACGAATGCAACTCAAAAAGCAATCTGAAGATATAACGAAATGTTTAAATAAGGCGAGAGAAAATCGCTGCGAACTCGAAAATCTCAAGAATGAAGACGAACGTGAAATTGAATCGCAAATGTAGGTCTTATTATATACTTACAATTATTACCATATTAACTCCTAAGAAAGCGACTTAATAAGAGTTCGATGCCAATATCTTACATTTAGTTAATGATAATGGAACAGGCCTATGTCCAACAGTGGACTATACAGGCTGATGATGTGATATGTGATGTGATTTTTTTTTAAGAGAGCGACCGTTAAAAGTCCGATTTCAATATCTTGTTTATTGGTTATTAATATACTACGACGGATCTACTTCTTTGTTTTATATTTTCAATGAATTGTGGCTTCTAGTCGGGGAAATTATCGATTTCCCGCCAAGACCAATAATTGTGAAACACAATATTTTTATGTGATTTTCGTGTATGTTCTGTGAGGTGTACTGGCATCTTATTGCTCATGAGATACATGGATAACGGATTGAAACGAACGAGTGAATTATTATAATTTTGTTTTTTGTATAATTTTTTTACGAAAGTAATGGTGATAAAACAAAATTCTAATGGTTTTTCTGTTTATGATTCTTCTGATGGTAAGTGTTTTTATCGCATTCCATGACACCCACATCCATCCTAGATGAAGAATCGAGATGCTAATACGCTGTCATCCGGAATACCTCGTTACGTCTACCGGCATTTCGCTCACTTATAGTGAGCGAAATGCAACGATGGTCGAGCCTCTACAAACATTTGGGATCACCCCTAGTTTCAAAAATAAAAATTTATGACTCAGGGTGACAAACGAGCACACGGTTCATCTGATAATAAGTGATCACTGCCGGCCATAAACAGCTACATTCAAACTCAACAAAAATTAAGATGTGCATGCGTCACCTTTGAGAACTGAGATGGAATACATAGCTACTAGTAACTGTATCTCCAGGTTCCTTAACTTACCAAACGGAGGACAGCTATGCTGCTATTTTACCCTGGTACTCTGTGTAGAGTACACTGAGTGTGTGGTGGAATCTTCCCTTGTCGAACCGACAGTTGGAAATAAGCCACAACGTGTGTTGCTGACACTTCATACCTCGACCTCCGACGTATTGTCATGTGAGCGTAACGAGCATATTGGAAACGTATGTAATGTCGAGAGAGTTCCTATCTGTATTTTTTGTTATGAAACAATAGTTGATAAACGAGCATACAATTCACTTAAATACCGTTGCACCCCACAGACACAACCACCCATAACAAAGATTCATACATCTGTCGCCAAGAGGGCTAAGATTCAATCTCTAAGCCATAGAACAGCATAATTTTTCTACTATTTCATGCTGGTATTCAGTTTCTTGCAGGTACGACTGAGAAAATGTGTATTATATATATATATATATATATATATATTTGTGGATGTATAAATGGCTCAGGCCTGTTCTATGGGCCAGTCAATAAAGCCGCGTTCGAGTTCGTTAAGAGTATATTTTATTAGAATCACAAATATATGAGTGCAAATATAATACCCGCTTATATTTAAATTAATAGCAGAGTGCAATAAACAGCATAACCCGGTTGTGTTTAGTTTTGTATGTCTAGAGATCTGGAGATATACGGTAGCGAGGTATCCTATGTCAGTCACTATTAATTACTGTTTTTTGCTTATTAAAAATAATTGTTATAAAATAGCCGTCATTATGAAGACTCACTACGTGAAAAAGCAGATCGTTTCCGAAATACACGACACTTTTATGTAAGTTATCGATCCTTATATTCCTTTTATTAACAGATATTGTAATGTTTATGTCGATTTTAATATTTTTCACGTCCGTTAATAACTCCAATATATTTTAGAATGAGGAGGAAATGACGAATCTATCAGAGACAATCAATGAAACTATAATAGAACTTGAGATAGAAGAAGGAAGAAACCAGATATTAGTTAAAGAAGTACATAAAGAATTAGAGTCACTCGGACCGGACCTACCTGAAGATATCCTTGATATCGTGTAAGTGTAATAGTTTTGTTAACGTATCACTATATTTCCCACTGGAAGGTGATTGCTTCCTGGAGCTCGCTTTCCCCTCCCCCGCCCCCCACCACTAGGCGGCCTTCTCGGGAGAGGTTAATCACCCATGAAAAGACGTTGGGCCGTAGACAATGGTGTATTTCGTCGCGCCCAGAGAGAATCAGGGAAGGGATTCTTCTCTCGAAAAGACGCTAAATAGACGGCTGGCATTAATGAGCCCTGGATGTGAACCAAAGCGTCATTGGCACATCGAGGCATTTTAGTCCATACAAGTCCGACGTACCCCACCGTAGCTTCGCCAAAAGCGGGTATTAAAATGCACTATATATTATAAATGGTGCGATGATTGCGGGTTTATGGTATTAAAAATATCAAAGAAAATATGAGCCTGCGATTGTTTGTATGGCGCGTGATACACGCTTGGTCACAGACTTCGCCAAACAATTGATTAAGCGTCACACTACACAATACTGACCTCCCGGCTGATTTCCATAACAGCAATATATTCTGGTCCACTTGAAATTAAATGCGCATGAAATATTATAGTGTCGTAAGAATATGAGCGCGAAAAACGCAAATGCACTTTTTCATCATCCTTCTCTAGTCCAATGCAATTGGATCTGAGGAAGATTTAGATAAATTGTTAAGGATACGGTACATAAATTACACCATACACCCCAGTCTCGAAAACATACAATTCGTGATGCACATATTTTGTTCCACTACTGGAAATCCAACACGGCACCAGTGATTTAAAACAAGGTACCCTGCGAAATACGACAAGCGATAGTTCATTAAATACCTTAATAAAAGCTTTTATGGTTTTTTAGCGGCAAAAATGAACTAGAGAATAAATTAAAGGCACTTACGGACAAGGTTATAGAGATACACCAACTAGGTCATCGCCTTATGAATCAAAGACTTGTGAAACGCTTGTTTTAAATTTACTTGTGATGGTTGTTCAAACAATAATAGTTTCTTACCCTTTGATTTCGTAATTATTTACCTTCTATCAATTACTTAGTTTTTAAATAATACATTTTTTTTTATTTTTTAAATAATTTTTCATTTTTCGAATTCAAGACATTGTATGTTAATTTAAATTTCAGCGATTTTTTTTTGATAGATTAGTTATATCCTTGTCTATGCATACCTATAACGCTAACACGGAGTGTTCTGTAATGATTTCAATAACAAAATATAAAATTTTTTTTCTAAAATTATTCTGTAATGAAATAAATTAACTACAGTTACTCAAAATTATTTGTTTCCTTTAAGAGATGCATGATACTTTATGAGTTAGAATGAAGTTATTGGACTTATTCGAATGAATGGGAATATTAGTAACGTAGCATTGTTAATATTCTTTTTTTTTAAAGATCACATCTACAAAAGTTCAAGTAATCGTCAATATCCTAGTGGTTTACGATACGGTCTTCGTAACTTAACATCGTAGGTTTGAATCGATGGTTATGTGGTTCATAAATTTTAGAAATTTCAATAGCCTTATTAGCGTTTATTTCTTTAAATAAAATAATAAATCGACTACACTAAAGTCGATATACAAATGCAGACATTTAGTACAAAATATATTATTGGTTACATAAAACCTTTATATTTTATGTAACCAATTTTATGTAGTTAAAAATTTGCGTGTCATTTGTCGGATGAATTTACTTACCATGAGCAATAGCTCCTATTGTCACCCTTAAAAAATTATAGATTTACCCTTTATGAAATATTTTGTAGAGTAATTATATGCAAAAATATGTACAAATATTAAAAGAAAAGAAAAAAAAAGGCTCTTTTCTACCAAAATTAATACAAATTTAATTTCTTAATTAAATGAAAAAATCTCAAATTGGAAACAAAATTTGACTTTATACATATGTTTTGGTTGACCTTATAGGCTTTGGTTATAATATTTGTTACTTGTAAAGCGTGTATAGAAATTATTTATTTAAGTTTGTGATTCCGGCCCTGGTTATATATTTCGTGGGCTGTTCCCACTGTAGAGACGATTCTATGCCAGGACCCTTTTCTGTAAAAAGTTAAGAATTTAAATTGAATACTTCTTACTTACATACCTACTTTTGTAAAATTTGGATATTTTAGATTTATGGTATTTGGGAAGCCTCCAACTCTTACGACTCCCTCAATATTTTAGGGAGAAGATCTATGTGGGTTTTTAGTACCTGAAAACCTACGTGGGATTTTTAATTTGATGATATACTGATTTTTATTTATATAGTTTTATTAATTAGTTCAAGGTGTAATGGAGGATAAAGCACTTACTATCTTCTGTTAGTATAAAGGTATTGTGTGAAGCATTACAAATTTTTTCAGTACAAAACTTTCAACAAACACGTACCTTTTAAATTTCAAAAAATAATGCTGAAATATAAGGATAGAATTATTACACAGCCTTAAAAATAATCACATTTTAGAATCACCCCATCGGGAGGGGCTTAAAGGGAATAGCCGTACGCTGCCTTCCAGTCACACGTCAATTTTTATTTTAATAATCGAAATGATGATACGATGCTGTCTTGTGGTGTAAAATATTGCAAAAATAATTCTACTGATGATGCTATTTCATGCTATGCACAGGTAACATTAAAATAATTGCTAACTGGAATTTCTCGGATGTTTGTTTAGTATAGGGACATTGTTATGCAATAGTGCTTTTTGGTAACGAAAAAACTTTTATATTTCCACGAGAAATAATTTGTAAGCTATTATGGATAAAAGCATTTAGAAAGAACAAGCTTGACAGTGTCAAATTAAAACGATTCAATTATGTTACTTGTATTTTAAAACCCAAAATATTTAAATGTCTAACGCGAAAAGGCATCCACTCTGTTATTCGAAAATTTAATATTTTGAAATTAAACAATAAATAGGACAACCATATGTTCAACGATTCATCATTTATTAGAAAAACAATATAAATCACATTACACAAGTGCAATTTCAATATTACATTACGGACAAACATTTAAATCAGTTTTAAGGTAAGAACAATAATGTCAACTAATTAGAAACAACAACAAAAAAGTATAAAAAACAATATTTTTTAAGCATTAGTAATTAGTACTGTTATTTACGAAATATCTACTATCCACAGCCTACCAATAGTTATAATTAATATTTAGTGGCGTATCCCTTATTTTCAATAACAGTACTGCGACGACGTGGCATTGATTCAATGAATTTCATACATTTTTCTAGGGGGATTAAATTCCATACATCAACAAATGCTTTATATAGTTTGTTTTGACTGGTGTTACGCTTGTTTGAGACTTTATATATTAAACATATATTATAAAAGCATTGCAGTTAAGTATCTGTACTTATGGAGTCTATTTTTAGACATTTATATGCGAAAACATGTTATTAGCTTATTTATAGTATGTATATAAACTTAAGTTATTTTGTATTTTGCTGTATGTTTTCCAAATAAAATAAAATAATATACCAGAGATTTTCTATCGGTCTTAAATACGGACTATTTGCTGGCCAGTCTAAAACGGAAATACGCTGTTCGCTAAGGAAACATTTGACGCTATTGACCGTGTGTTTAGGCTCATTGTCATGCTGAAAGATCCAGGTTACAGGTAAATGATTGTCCGAGTATGGAATCATTGTGTGCTCTAAGATATTTTTGTATTGCCATTGATCCATTGTACCTTCAATCGTCCGAACGGGTCCAACTCCATATCCGGAAAAACACCGCCAAAATGTTACCGCCATCGTGCTTGAATACACTCCTTGTTTATTTATAATTAAAAGCATTGTTTACAGGACGTCTAACATAGCGCTTTCCATCGGAAGTTACCATATTTATTTTTGTTTCATCTGAAAATAACACTTTTTTTAGCGAATAACAGTTGCTCCTCTCGGTGTTGCTTGGTAAGAAGCGGGACCTTTCGAGAGATTCTTCCAAACAATTTAGCTTCCAATAATTGGCGTATCAGTTTGATATCTTTCTCAGTCTGTATATCCATAAATTTATTTCTCAACTGTACATTATCTTTCCGAGTTGCTCGTTTTTTATTCAAGCGACCTTTTCTTCGGTAATGGTTTTCCAAAAACGTTAATAAGTAATTATTAATTATGTTTTATTCTCGCTTTAATCATGTATATAAAACGACAAAATAACATAATTTCTAAATTTCGTTCCATATAAGTTAATATGTTTATATAATGGAAAGGTTTTGCGTTTGGGCTATATAGAGAATAACAAATGTTTTGTAAAATGTGAAACAAAATAAATATCATAACAAGCTTACTGCTTGAATTTCTTGATTTGCAATAAAAATCCATGGTGAGTGATGCGTGTAATGTTTCGTCTATTTTGCTGAAAATCTTGAAAATGCTTACTATGGTATCACATTGCTCAAAACAAACCAGTGTTGCAGTAACAAGATATTGGAAAAAAAATATAATGAGTCCTAATAATGCGATTATGTGTATTTCAATTCCTGCGTGCTCCGGAAAATCATAAAGAATCATAAATAACACAATAAGAACGATGGGTCTCATTATTCCAAAATCTTTTCTTACGATTCTCTTCTTAACTTCTGTTGGATATCTTATAATGCCATATCCGTTTTCAACCAATAATAAAGGTTTGATTGAGTTAATTATATATCCAAGTCTCTTTTTATTTGGTATTCTTTCGGTCATTTTTACTTTTATGTTTAACTACGAGTATCCTTTCCATTGAATGACGTCTGGTTTTAAATTACTCAACCTCTATCTATGGGCATAATTCATTAATTATTCGATATGTAAACATGTTGACATAATCAAGTTATTACAAGATGGGTATGTTCCATTAAGGTGATTGCTTTTGAAAAAATATAGTCAACAGCGCTTGACAGTTGCGCCCAAAGAGGGTTCAGTGCTTTGATTTTTTCTGAATGTTAAGTAAGTACTAAAATACTTTATAATTCCTGTCCGTGCGAGACTCGTAGGTTCGAATCCGCCATTCGACTTTTGTCGCGAGTTGTCGGACAAATATTTATGCTTACACGGAGTTAATCGGAATGTTAGTAATGTTAATAAAGCACTGTTAGAATTCTTAGAGATAAAAACGTTTTGTCAGAATCCTCTGAGAATTACCTTACTTTTGCGCGATCGGGTCTAGCTGGTAGGCGACGGGAGGCGCAAGCGGCGGTGGCGGAGACAGAGCGGAGGGGGTGAGCCAAGACGTGACTTTGCTAAGTTATTTTGAATGAAATAGCAGACACAATTTAGCGTCTTGACTTGTAATAAACTTTTTTGTGGGATAGTTTTTTGACTCTAGCAGATAGTTATATTCTGGCAATAAAATGTGTGTAGGAAGTAGGTGAAATATAATATAGTATTATATAATAGTATTTCAGAACATTCAAAGTTATCAACTGCAACAAATCTTAGTATAAGAATTCATGACGTTCATTTGATATGTTTTATGAAGTTAATATTTTTAAATTAATTAAATCTTAGTTAAACTAGCAGAACTATACAGAAGCCGAATGCCAAAACAGAAACGGCCTCTGTGAGATTGTAGATGCTAGAAAAATCCTACTAAAAGCGAGAACGACCATTGTCCAACGCTTTGAAGGAAATAATGAAGAACACCATTGGAAAGTACAACGTAATCACAAAAACATTCGGGCAAATACCTAAGTAATTAATGGAAAACTATAACAACGCAACTTTGTCAAAACGTCGTCTGAACCTCGTTTTAATATATTAAAAATAACCACTTTATTTATATTAAATACATTTATGATAAAAATAAATATTTTGAATTAACAGTTAAATCTATAAGCCAGCAAATTTTTTTAGTTACAATTATATATTTTTATAATTCTATTTCGCTTTTAGATATCTAAAATACTACCGTTTTTAATGACCATCCTTTTCAGGAGGAATATCCGTACTTATGCTCCCGAAGTGGCGAAATTACATTTTCGTCGCAAATTTAAATTTATATTTGTAATGTGTATTGTGTTATGCCGGTCAGTACTGTTGGACGTAAGTTAACAATAATTAAAATGATATTACGACCACACAAATGACGAATGTTAAGTAAATGATCGACGGTTCACATAAATAAGTATTTTTATGTAATTTTGCGCTTTTATTGCTTTTTGAAAAAACTCCAAGTACAATGGTTCAAACATCCTTCTAAGTGATGATTTTTTTACAGACCCATATCATAACTTATTTCTATTGTCACGGGGATAATGAATAACAAAATATAACAAAAAGTCCGCACGCTGGAGAAGGCCTTGAGAGTCTGGACGTCGCGAAGACCTTCGATCGGGTCTGGCACAAAGCGTTTTTTTCAAAGCTTACTTCCTATGGGCTTCCGGACATATTATGCGAGTGGGTCTCCAGTGCAGTCTCTCGAACCGTAGCATCAAGATCGTTGTCGACGGTGCATGTTCCGACTCTAAACCAGTGAATGATATTCCACTAGGCTATGTGCTACCTATATATAATTTTTTTCTGCATACCATTGACATGTTGCAAATTGATAACATTCATTGCTATCTGGATGACAGCACGGGGGATGCGTTAAATGCCAATATTTCTCGAGTAAATGTCAATGAGTCCCAGATCAAACTTGTCAACAAAAGTCACAGATTAGGGTCGACAAAATCTAGTCTAATTTAACCCCACGAAGACAGAAGTTTGCGCGTTCACCGTTAAAAACAACCGTTTGTCACATCTCCTTATTTTGAAAATACTCCTCTCGTTACTTCAGTTAGTATCTTGGCGTTGACATATCGAGCGACGTTCAGTTCCGCGGTTTTGAAAATTGGTCCCTAAAAGTTTGTGTGCCTAATTGTGTGCATTTCGTCTTGGTCCACTTTAACCAACTTTACAAAGCGCAAGTTCGGCCTCACATGGAATACTGTTCACATCTTCGGGTCGGGGCACTCCAGTACCTCCTCCTCCTTCCATTTGACCGCATTCAACGAAGAGTGGCTCAACTCGTTGATAGTCAGATACTTTTCGATCGGCTCGATTCACTGGGATTATGAAGAGATGTTCTATCTCTGTATTTTTTACCGAATTCATCTGACTTGTCGTTCGGATTAATTTCAGTCGCTGAGCTAAAATATCTCGATAGAATTCATTCACATCATCGTCATATCGATGGTTGGCAATCCACCTCTGTGCGAGTTTGCTTGCTCGTTTGCAGTCTGTTCTATAAGAAAAAGGTGCGTGCAATATATGGTGCAGATTAAAAATTCTGGGTTGAGTTAAAACTTATGGATGTTTCATAAAACTTGTAGTACATTATAGTATTGAAAATTAAGATTAGCATTGTCTGCGCCTTTAGGCACTCCGCAGCTTCTACCGCGATCGAGTAATGTATTTGTTTATATAACATAGCAAACAGAACCCAAACAAAAACATATTTCTCTAATAAATACCTGAGTGGGAAAACAAGTTCGACTAAATTCAATTAAGTTTCATTGGATTTTACCGAATTACAATTACTAACGGACATTGCCGAATACTAAAGCCGGATACCGTTTAAAAGCAGGATAGCTTTCTCAGAAAGTGGGAGTAACATACTCGTATGTTAAAATATTCTAACAGTAATCATGAATACAAATCGATTCAAGGAAAATGACTATTTGATTTGGAAAATAATGTCATGTATTAATCCTTTATTAATTACGGAAAAATTCTATGGCATATTCAGATATCGCATTAATGGACGAGTTTTAGCGCCAATTGACAGACGAACAAAAGTTCTATGTCTTGTCATGCCGTTTGTCATATCAACCGCCTATGTTATGTTCTGCGCCATGCCTTGTGTTAAAACTGCAATCAGAAACCCAGAAGGTATAGTGGATACAATAGAAATAATAGATGAAATGCCGTGGATGGTAATTTGCCTGCAATATCTTCTAACTACGGTTATAATTGCATACGTTCATGATGAAGAGAGTGTACGTATTTTCAGAAAATTAGCAAATATTGACTTTGCTTTAAATGTGAATATCATTGATAACTTTTACTTGGTGACTCGTAAAAGAATCCAAATATTATTGTTTTTCACTTTTATAATTAGTGTTTCTGTAAATATATTCAGCATTGTCTATAATCCTGAGCGCAGTGTTGATTATATGATTAACTTGGTAATATATTTTGAACGAAATTTAGAAATTCTAGTAATTTGTGAATTAATCTGTATGGTGAGACAAAGATTGCTATTAATTCACACATATCTTCAAAAATTTGATAGAAACGGGAGCAATTGTTTTAAAGTGCAAAATAAGACCGGAGCTGTTAAATCGGAGGGGTGTCTTGATTTAGCGAGATGGGTTAATACTTATACATGTAAAATACAAGACTTAGCAGAAGTATATATTGACATTGGAATGGTCTGTACCACGATAAACTACATTTTCAATTGCCTTCTATTAATGACTTTGTTTTCAACATTTTCTTTCACAATTATCACATTTTGGACTTCCTTGTACTATTATAAATCATATAAGAGTTACAAATCTTTGTTAAGAATTATTATTTGTAGTACTTCAGAAATACTTACTGTTGGTTATATAGCATATTGTTGCGAAAACCTACGTTTAGCGGGTAGCAGACTAAAACATCGGTTAAACAAGATGACTTTAAATGACGAATTTTCTAAGAAATCAAGAAAACAGGCTAAAGTTTTTATTGCGATTATTGATGTTTTTCCATTACGTATATTTATTTACGACATGTTTGTTGTCGATGTAAAATTATTGCTTAAGTTTTTAGGCATATGTTCGACATATTTAATTTTTATAATTCAAGTCAGTCACTTTTTTGATAATAAAAATGTATTAAATAAATTGGAATAGCCTAACCTGATACTATCATACAACATTGTTAAGTGGATATTTTGGATTTTATATATTGTATTTAAGGTGAATACAGAATGATGATAAGGCATTTGAATTTTGAGCACTGGATTCCTTTAAAATATGTTGAAGCTAAACACTAAACGCTATACACTCCCGGTGTAAGGAAGAGGCATTTTAATGAAAATATTAGAACAAATGCTTTTCTTTAGAAAAGATAATTGAATGTATATGCTACATGAACAAAATAAATATGGGATTAATAAAACAGCCTGTTTTTTTAGTCCCATATCTTTTTTTTTGTTTAATTTGGAGTCCCTGTAGAAGTAATTATATTTTTTATGTAACGTTTTAGTATATTTTTTACAATTAAAAATATTTATTATTACACTTCCCTTATTCCTATTACCAGCTTAAATATGTTATCATTAGCTTATAACAAATAATAAAACAATAGGTATTAGATTTTTTGATTAATTTAGGGCAGTTGGAAATATCCATTTTTAAAAAAAAATCACATAATTCACCAGATTATAACAATATGCGCAAGCGTTGTAAACATTAAGGATTGAACTGGAAATGCGTAACTGACTCCCCGGTTCCCTATCTCTAAACTTATCATACAAAACACTGCAACGTTATGCTACTTGCTTCGTGCAGGTATTCTGTGGGGGCGTGCTCCTTCCCCGGCTTAGCTGACCCATTATAAAAGAAAAGTTCTGATCTCCACCGCCACAGACACACACATCGTGGTCGCGGGCGTCGTGGTACAGTGATTCCTATGTCCCACGACACCCACATCCATTCTCGTAAAAAAAATAATTCCTACTCATACCGCAAAAGCATAAAAGGTTGTCATTATTTGCTACGCTTTGCGGCAGGTTTGAAAAGTCAAATCACTGTATAGTGCAAAAAGTTAAACAATTAATGTTGCAATATGTATTTATTTCTCATAACTAACACTTATTAATGTCGTGACAAATATTTCAATCAAAAAAGTAGTAATATCCCTTATTAAATAAAAATTTTACACAGAATTAATACATTTGGCCTTTTTCTTTTAAATTTTTTAACATTTTTAATTTTATAATAATTATATATTTATTTCTTTTCAATATCAACAATTGACTCACTTATTTATTGCGTTTCAAAACGCAGCAAAACTACAGCTGTTAATGAACACCGATGTCGTCAATATTTTGCTACTGCGTAGCTCAACTACTCTCGGTAATCTTTATGAGAATTGTTACATTACATGTGATATTTGAAGAATAACAATTAAGTAAGAAATACAAATACTAACGAATGTAAGTATCAACTTTAGGTCAACGGGAAACATATTGAAAACAAAAAAACGCAGACTCCATACTTCGGTAAGATCAAAGAAAACTTTAGCTTGAGTCCTCATATTCTTTGGTACGTCGTAGTCATTGATAATTTTATTTATAAGGTTTCTCAATTTGATCCTGGTTACTAAAATACTTTCGCAATAATAAGATATAACGCTAACTGAAATTAATTCAGCCACACTCCACGTTATTAGCCTCCACAAATAATACAAAGTTTCGTTTTTTTTAATAAAGTATAATAAAATCCAAAATGTACTAATTATAAAAGTGAATGACGCGGCAATAGTCATTAACATAAATAAATTGTATATTCTATTGATCATATCATATGCCTCTCCTACACGTTGGTATGCTAAAGCTAAGTCTCGTATTTTAGTATTTCTTACAGATGCCTGCCCAATAAAATTAATCCTTGCTTTAGAATAACCAATACTAGTTTGTTCATTTAAAAATATAGAATTATTTCTGTTACCTCGGCAATTTAAAAATTGTACCAAATAAATTTTTATTAACAAAATTCTTTGACGTAACATATAAATAATTAGGCAAAATACAAATATCTCCAATCTCGATTGTAAATAAATAAGTAAATACTGTATGAATATATGCATGTGTTGATAAGCAAAAATCAATCCCACAATTAAGAACATAACACAAACAGTACCAAACAAAATCGTTAACTTTATGGCTTCTTTTCGTGTTTCCATATAAAAGTTGTCAACTACATTTGCATGTAATGAAAAATCAATCAAAGCAAAGTTTTCTACAATTCGTCGATTATAATTGTGTTGTAAAGAGATCAATAACAATATAGTTAACGCATTTTGTGTGCTTAATATTATATACGGCAACTCGTCGAATAAATCCGTTAAAGTATAGATTGGAGATCTAATAATTGGTACAACGCTTAGAACACAGTAAATTGTAGCCCAAGTTAAAGTAATGAAGGCACTAAAGCTTCTTATGAGTTTATCTGCAGTAGAATAAAGTTCATCTGTGCGGTATCGGAATATTCCATAGATTAGTTCAATTCTTAGCAGCGGTGTCATACACTTCATGATTTTTGCACACAAATATTTAATTGCAAGCTTTTGTTGCTCCTTCATTTTTATTTCACTGTTTATTCGATACCGGTGTACTTATGTGTTTGTTTTAAACTGATCACTACTATACGTAAGAACAATATCATAATAAAAATGGCTCCAAATGGCTTTTAAGTACGTAGATAATCATTGTAATGTTCGTTTCTGTTTTATCTATTGGATTGAATCTTTTTGAAAAAGAAGCGTAAATATTACGCATTTACCTAATCCATTACGTTACAACGTAAGGTCATTTGTAAATTTAACAAGATGGTAAAATAAGGTTGAAGCAGTCAGAGTCGCGATATTCTTTTTAAAGAAAGAATAATTTAAGAAATAAATAAATAATTATGTTAATCACCAAATAATACGTAACAAAAAATACGTAAGGTCAACTGGGAAAGGACAACGTTTTTACTGCATACTAGCAGAAAAGATAAAAGTATGGTGTGGAACGATGACCGGAAGCGAGCTCGTAGATTACCTCTATCCCTTGGCAGGTGAGGTTGATGTTCGTATTCGTAGGTGGCAATATCAAGCACATTCGGTGCGTGACCTAATGTGTCGCTAGTCGTAGTAGGCGCTACGACATCGAAGTTGAGTTCGTCGTTTGGCGAGTCTAAAACCAACCCCCGGGGGTTGATTTTAGCTGCATTCCATTGAGTTATTGAAATCTCCTGCCAAAATGATTGATTTGCCAATGGAAAGGAGCGACATGAAGTACTTCGTAATACTTGTGCGTGACGTCTGCAAGGCAGGTAGACGGACGTGATTGTGATGGGGGCAGACTGACGGACTGAGGCTTCTAGGAGGGTGAGGGTGGACGTGCCGACGGGCACGCAGAGGACTTTATATAGTTGATAAGAATTCCGCCATTAGTGGCAAAAGTTCTATCATTCCTAACGAGGTTATAATTGGCAATGTTAGGATGTTGTGCTTTGAGAAATGTCTCTTGCACTAAGAGTACGTCGACTTGGTTTTCACGAATGAAATTGAAGATTTCGTCACGTTGATTTTTTAAACCGTTGGCGCTAAAAAAGGTGACGTTAAGGGAACGCGGTTTTGCTCTTCGGTTGTAAAGGCCCTCTATGATTGTAAGTTGACGATGGCTGACACTACATGTTGGTAGCGCATTGTGACAGCAATCCAAACTTCAGGCTTGGATTCCCTTAGGGAATTTGTAATGGCTGATACGTCGGCACTGTTGAAGACGGCGGCGAAGTGACACCCTATGTCGAGGTCGCTATCGTTAACCGGCCGTCCGGCTGTTTTTAGGTTGAACATCTGTTTGCCTGCTGTGGTACGTTCCAGCGCCACTTACCATGTTAAATGGCTTATTACTGTGGTCGCTGTATATCCTATTCACAGATAAGACGGGGAGATTCTGGGCCTGAAGGTCCTCTTTGATAAGGTCCGAGGGGATTTCCCGCGGGAGAATTTTAATAACCACCCTGAGAGAGAACACCCACACCCTGGCGGAAGAGCACCAAGGTCTTCCGCCAGGGTCGTGTCAGATTGCCGGGCGACCGTTTCCGGTGCTGAGCGTCAAATGACACGCTAAGGGAAGTAAAGAAATCATAAGGGCAGTCTATGATTTCTTAAGATATCTGAATTTGACGAAATGTGAAGATTTTAAGATATATCTGATGGGTGCTCTCCGGCCAATATAAAAACACTGGTGTGGTTGCTATGCTAGGAAAGTGGCTTTTCACTGAGGCTCTAAGACACTTTAAAAAAGTAGAATTATTATTCCCCGTTGTCACAAGTCTTGCATCGATTACTGTATACGACTGGAAAAATTTCCATACTACTATAATAAAACCAACAACATCATGGTATTTCCTTAAATGAAATGTAAATGATGTTTTTACATAGATGAGGAATGTTTTGATACAAGGAGAGATGGCAGATGACTTCAGATACCAGTGAAGAAGGTCAAAAGAAAGTAATTAACAAGAAAAATTATAAAATTACCATTATACAACCTACGATGATTGAATCCAATGTAATAATACCAAAAGAAGCAAAATTCAAGATGCGGTCAAACTTTTGGCGACCCACTTTGACAATGACTGGCAAAATATGGAATTTTTGGAATTTTACACAAAACATTCATGAAAGTGCGCAGACCAGTGCTCATACACTGGACCCTAGGACCATGATCCAAGATAACGAAGAAGAAGATACAAGTGACCTATGGAAGGTCGAAGAAATAGTTTCGCATACATAAATTAGTATTGATTTAGTTATAATTATCTCCGATTTATAAGAAAACTCCAGAGACCTTTAAAATTTTTTATATTTGATAAAGCTGTTATCTAATTAGACTCGCGAGTGGGAGGCCCGCTGAGTAGGGAGACAACGACGATGCTGCGAAGTTGGTGTTGGTGCGGAGACTACTGTTGCAACACCGCTGCACTCCAACCCCTGTGGACGAAGAACGTCGATGACAACAGAGGGGTGGGGGGTGGGGGGTTGGGCGATAATACGATCCGAGGGCCCCTGATAAGGAGGTGCGAAACCTCGACTCGGATCGCTATCTAAAGGGAGGACAGGTCGGTATTTAGAAGCGGCTTAGAACACGAGAAAATCGCGTGTAAGCCGCCGAGGAAGACGACGTCGCGCTTGCCGGCGAGTGCGGTGTCTTAAGGTGTCTCGGTGTAGTTCCGAGTTTCTTAAAAACCATGGAGCGCCCGTCGCCCTACAGAGAATTTTGTTTTGCAATGTTTGAAGGCACTTTAATCGAGCCTTCGGACGTGAATGGAGTGCGAATTCAATGCTTTGCATACGACATTACAGGTATGCAAGTTTTATAGATTTGAAACTTGTGCTTGATAAGGGCATTTTTTGCGATTGTGTAGGATGCTAAAAAGTGGACCTGTGATAAGAGCTGCACTTGCTCTTACATTTTTAAGAGTGCTAAAAATGATAAGTTACGGTCTACTTTTTTGTGGCTAGACCACGGAATTACTATCTTGAACAGGGTAAAATTAGGATAATTGACCTTGATAAATTACCAGTGTACTCAAGCAGAGTTGCCTGAGAAAATTATCGCTTTCCTCTTTTCTGGGTTCACTTCGATTCTCCATTTCCTGAAACAATCGCCTAGTGCGTTTCGTCCGGGGGATGTCACTTGTAAAAAGTGCGAAAAGAGTGGGGGAAAGGACCGAGCCTTGGGGGATTCCAGTTGTAATAGCACTGGGGGACGAGAGGGTGCCCTCTATGATATAACGAAAGGATGCGGTTCTACACGTAAGGATTACGAATCGTTTGATATTAGTACAGTAGTAAATATATATAATTACTAGCGCCATCTAGGAATATTTTCTCCTAACATCGTAAAGAATTTATGAAAAACAACATCACTCTGGTAATTAACTTATATATTATAGAGTCATTTCTACTTCTATATTTCTAAAAAGAAATATTTAAAAAGACAAACAATTACTAATATTCAAAATATGTTTTGGGAGTTTTTGGGATACATTTTACCCATATTTATTAAAAGATGGCGGTAATGGAACATGCCTGACGTTTGTTCATTAATATTTCATTAGGCGCCATCTTTAAATTTCATCTTCAAATTACAATTGTTGTCATCATCAACACCATCACAGCCTGCCGTACAACATGGATATTAAACTAAAATATTCTATTAAAAATTATCAATAATTTTCAAGTATTTTGTGCACCTTACTTTTGTTAAAATAGATCGTATTACAAAATATAAATAATATTACTTGTGACCGCTTTTGAATAAAGGAATAATTTTCGTATATTTATGCAGATCGGGGAATACGCCCAGTTACGGCACTCGTTTAATATAGAACTCAAATATGTTTATTTGACCTCTACAGCTTTATCTAATTAGACTCGCGAGTGGGAGGCCCGCTGAGTAGGGAGACAACGACGATGCTGCGAAGTTGGTGTTGGTGCGGAGACTACTGTTGCAACACCGCTGCACTCCAACCCCTGTGGACGAAGAACGTCGATGACAACAGAGGGGTGGGGGGGGGGCGATAATACTATCCGAGGGCCCCTGATAAGGAGGTGCGAAACCTCGACTCGGATCGCTATCTAAAGGGAGGACAGGTCGGTATTTAGAAGCGGCTTAGAACACGAGAAAATCGCGTGTAAGCCGCCGAGGAAGACGACGTCGCGCTTGCCGGCGAGTGCGGTGTCTTAAGGTGTCTCGGTGTAGTTCCGAGTTTCTTAAAAACCATGGAGCGCCCGTCGCCCTACAGAGAATTTTGTTTTGCAATGTTTGAAGGCACTTTAATCGAGCCTTCGGACGTGAATGGGTGCGAATTCAATGCTTTGCATACGACATTACAGGTATGCAAGTTTTATAGATTTGAAACTTGTGCTTGATAAGGGCATTTTTTTGCGATTGTGTAGGATGCTAAAAAGTGGACCTGTGATAAGGGCTGCACTTGCTCTTACATTTTTAAGAGTGCTAAAAATGATAAGTTACGGTCTACTTTTTTGTGGCTAGACCACGGAATTACTATCTTGAACAGGGTAAAATTAGGATAATTGACCTTGATAAATTACCAGTGTACTCAAGCAGAGTTGCCTGAGAAAATTATCGCTTTCCTCTTTTCTGGGTTCACTTCGATTCTCCATTTCCTGAAACAATCGCCTAGTGCGTTTCGTCCGGGGATGTCACTTGTAAAAGTGCGAAAGAGTGGGGAAAGGACCGAGCCTTGGGGATTCCAGTTGTAATAGCTGGGGACGAGAGGGTGCCCTCTATGATATAACGAAAGGATGCGGTTCTACACGTAAGGATTACGAATCGTTTGATATTAGTACAGTAGTAAATATATATAATTACTAGCGCCATCTAGGAATATTTTCTCCTAACATCGTAAAGAATTTATGAAAAACAACATCACTCTGGTAATTAACTTATATATTATAGGGTCATTTCTACTTCTATATTTCTAAAAAGAAATATTTAAAAAGACAAACAATTACTAATGTTCAAAATATGTTTTGGGAGTTTTTGGGATACATTTTACCCTTATTTATTAAAAGATGGCGGTAATGGAACATGCCTGACGTTTGTTCATTAATATTTCATTAGGCGCCATCTTTAAATTTCATCTTCAAATTACAATTGTTGTCATCATCAACACCATCACAGCCTGCCGTACAACATGGATATTAAACTAAAATATTCTATTAAAAAAATTATCAATAATTTTTCAAGTATTTTGTGTACATTACTTTTTGTTAAAATAGATCGTATTACAAAATATAAATAATATTACTTGTGACCGCTTTTGAATAAAGGAATAATTTTCGTATATTTATGCAGATCGGGGAATACGCCCAGTTACGGCACTCGTTTTATATACAACTCAAATATGTTTATTTGACCTCTACAGCTTTATCTAATTAGACTCGCGAGCGGGAGGCCCACTGAGTAAGCGACAGGCCGCTGCTAGCCCGAGGTCGACCGAGAGCTTATGGCGCTCAGTCGAGACCTCTATCAGTGGGTAACCAGCACAAGGGCTCTCGAGAGGGAGCCTCGGCTTAGACCGCCATGCTGTTTCAGGAGAGCGTTTGACTCGAGGATGCACAGAGGGCCGAACCTCGGCTCGGTCTAAAGATTATCTAAATTAATATCGATATTATTATTAGCTATCTGTAGACTTATAGACATCACTCAGAAATCAAATCTATTATTCATACTCAATATTTTGAAAGATTTAATAGGTAGCTCTAAGTGTCACGTATAAATTTAAAAACACTGTATATTCAATTAAACTTTAATATTGTCCTAATAAATGCAGGAGAGGAATTTATATTTTTTAGTAATATTATCGGGACCGTTACAAAAAGCACTATGAGTCAATAAATAGCTATGTATGTTGTGGAATTATTTATTATTAAGATAATATTATTTAAATAATTGTAAGACCTACTAATCATTGTATTTGATAATAATAAGATGCCATGTTAAACTGTCCTATACTTTTCTTAATTTAACTAAACTACACTACAAAAAAATTACCAATGCAGATTATAGACTTATTGCAGTTTAATCATGAAATCAAATTGAAAAATTTAGTAGGTAGGTAAATTATACGGGATCTTTTGAACTGTAAGAGGTCCCAGTTTAACGGCGAAGACCTGCGCTTGCTGTATCGACCGCTAAGACACTAGAGTTGTGCTTTTTTTAATTATCGATAAAATGGTAATAATTGTGCTTATGGTTTCAAAACGTATAGTGTGATAAAATATTATAGATAAATATCATCATAACAACATTTCTGTTACTCTTTAAGTTAAGGATTTTGTTTTGTGTCCTTAATTACCTAATGCGTAGGGATAGGAAGATATATTATATCTTAATAATAATTAAACCACGTTATATTGTTAGAATATTTTTTCTAGCTCAAACAAGAAGTTTCTATTCTCAGTTTTGCATTAGTAGAAAACTTTCAGTTATGTGAAAATAAATCAGTTATCCCCATTCCTTTCACTCAATGAAGATAAAATGTTTTAAGTAAAATAGTAAAATAAAGAAACATCTTTTATACTACTATACATAAATTGCATTGTTGGACATAGGCCTCTCTAAAGAGTGTGTTGGAGCATGTCTTCGATATATTTTTTAATTTATTACTAACTCTTACACGTTTTTATTTTGCTACCGAGACCATGGAAAATAGTTTGAAGCAAAAGGTAGTGTCGTAAAGATTTTCTAAAAATAAGAAAGTTCCTATCGATAGAGAAAGTCAGTGCCTAAACCCCAAGGGCTGTATGGCGGCATAACGGCGCGGCAGTGGTCCCGCGACGGACGCGCGGGCGGCGTCTCCACGCGGCCAAAAGCCGCGATAACGCCAACGCAGGTCAATCCATTGCGTACCCTAGTCTTAGAGCACCACCATGGGTCAAATTGCAGGCGCCGAATGCGGCCCAAATGACGATGATGAAGAACCACGCATTCACGTTAACCCCACTGAACAGTCGCTGGTAAGAAAAAGTAAGATTAAAAGTATGGGATAGAAAAGCTTCTTAGTTTGAGGTATTTTTTTTTTTAAATAAATTGATATCATCGTTCCTCTGTTTAACAGACTAGAATCTGAGAACTAAAAGTTTTTTTTTCATATAGGTTAACAAAAAGTATTACATAAAAGTACGACCTACTTCTGTTCAATTTTAGACGTTTGATATCTAAGAATATCAAATGTTCTATAAGCATGTTTTCTTTTTGATTACCACTGCACTCTTTAATATTTATAATTACCCAAATTTTAAATACCTCCATATCAGAAAGTGCCGCAGTAGCACAGATGCACGAAAATTATACCTATGTTGAAAAGTATAGAAATTTGTATTATTTAATATATTTAATGTATCTGAATTCTTCATTTATTACATTCGATTCATTTTGTGTTGTAAATAAGATTATTCATTATGCTCATTAATTTGTTTTTCTTTGTCAAAAACTTGTTTCTTTTTACAAATACATAAGCTTTTTAATTTTATTATAATATCCGTAATGGTAACTATAACAAATAACATGATCATTTTTAATTACGTCCCATAAAATGAATAAAATCGCCGCCTTAGCTCCAATTTTCCCGCCACGAATCATACATTATCGCGTCTCGACATACGCACTTGGCGCGAGTTTTGTTTAAAATTTAACAGTTGTCGGTCTAGTCCCGCGAGAGGTGGTAGATGTGCCTTAGCTGTGTCACCTGTGCTTAAAACGAAACGTACAATAATCGTCCCAGGAACATCTGTCATCGTTCTTAAAACAAAACACAAAATTATTCTTTTTCTAATTTTAAATATGTTGAAAAATCTATAAACTGCTTTGTTATTGTTAAAAGTTTTTGTTTGCATTTTTGTAACCAATATTAGGTTAACACTATGGGCGTGTGTAATTAGTTTTTGTTCCGTCAGAAATCACCGAATTTTAAGGTGTCAGTACTTTTAAATGGTGATCATTTGAGTATTGTTTTGTTTAATAAACGCTTGGTGGCAACATCAGTGATATTTCTGTATCAGTGCCTAGATTATTACAATCAAATATGTCTAAAGTATCCCTCAACAATGTGCCGTCAAACCCTCGCATAAACCGCCTGAGAACATTTTCCAGAGTAAGTACGATATACTTTATTTGTTTTTAAGCCTCTTAGAAGATACATTAGACTGATAAATTAAACTGTTTTTAGGTTACATTGACCTTCATACTAGTTATGTACTGACATTAAAACAACTACTACCATGGAAGTTTTTCTTATGATAGATAAATATTTTTTTGTATTAAACATATTACTTCTTTTGAGGTCCTATTCATTGTTCTGTTATAATAAATAAATGATACTTATATTTAAAGAAAATATGTACTTAGTCTTTAATTCACATATCCTCAATATTTAATAGCAACATTATAACAGTGAATTTAATGGAATATTGCAGAGTTATTATTATTTAGTCTAAAACTGCTTCAAATCTATTTGCTTAATTTTATTTATTATCTATTGGTATACATTCCTGTTTTTAAATGTTGACTCACCTTTCCCTCCTTATATTACTCAATAATTGTTTTCTTATTATATACTTAATAATTATTTCAATAAGGTTTTGGTCATATTTATTAAATATATAAAACTTGTGAACATTTTAATGAAGGAACTAAGATACATTCTTTATTTATTATCTTGTCCAGTGAGGATTAAAGACACTGAAAAAGTATTTTTTAAGAGTGAAAATGTAATAATTACTCCTTCAACTACCATTTATAAGTAATCAAGTTCTATGTGATGCTACTCTGCATCACATAAAATGTGATAGTCATGTAATATGACAGAAACTGCCTTCTCATTCTTTCATTCAGATATTTCTTTTTTCTCAAAGTATGATGAATTTTATCATCAACATGTTTACCCCATTTGGTAATTATTTATTTATGGGTCTTAATTATGGTTATCATGCTTTGTTCTTAATTGCTTTCCTGATACAACTGAGTATTAGTTCATTTCACTTGTGAAGTAATTGTTCCTTTAGAAATATTTATAAAGGTAAATCCTAGAGTTAATTAATCTATTTTAACTCGCGCATATTGAACTCTAATTAGGTTAAAAATAGGGACTATATTGTCAGTGTTTGATTTAGTTTCCTTTTTTCATCTAAATACATTAAATATCTCCTGTTTCTGCATTATAATCTTTTTATGATGATATACTACTATACTATTGTAGATCTGCCATTTAATCACTAAATGACAGCTAAGACTTTGACTTAATGTTACATTCTTTTAGGGTACAGTCAAAATCAACATTAAGTTCTGCATATGGTATCAGAGTCATTTCACAAATACATTCAGAACCAATAACAAAATAAAAGTATGTAATTAATTAAATTTGTTTTTTAATTAATTGAAATAATAGGCTTTGGGATTAATTTAAAAGGTCAATCTTAATAAAAATAAAGAAATATAATCAAAAATTGGCACGTAATTTTATTGAACTGTAATCTACAAAGGTAATATAATACAACCACATATCTGGAACTCATGCAATATGGGTTAATTATGGTGCCAGTGCTAACAACTGTCAATGTCAATCTAAAAGTGGACTATGATATCAGCATAATGCATGGAGCATAAAAAAATTCTAGGTTAAATCAATTAGCGAAGTGAGTGTTATATCCAAATTTTAATCTTTACTGTATATATAAATAGTTGAAAGAAAAAAAATCAAGAAAGCTTGGCTAGATACACAAAGATACGAAAGTTACATTTAATCGACAAGTGTAAAAAATAATACACATGTTTGTTTTGTAACCAATGTAAAACACCACAAATTGAGAATCTATTTTTGTATATGGATTATGGGTTCAGACAATGTGTGAAGTCTATGGCAAATACCACCAAGTATTCCTTCACATTGCTGCTTCTGTTACTCCTGATTCTATTTACAATTATAATTACTAGTACTACTACTTAATTACTATTACTACTGACAAACTGTAGCTTGGCTTTATCTCATATGTTACCAAATATAAGTATGATGAACTGAAAAAAAAAAGTTCATTTTAATAAAATAACTTGGTTGGACACATAATAATGTGAATATTGTAACATTGTAAAGCCTCATCCTCAGGCTAATTTATAGATGTCACATGAATGGGTGTTTTGTCAACTTAACCGGGAGAAACATGCCTTAAGCAAATACTAGCGTGAAATAGCAACATTACGCCGTTGTGTTTCGTAAACGATGTACGGAACCGGGGATCTCCTTAGTTCTCAAGGATGCACGCGTCTGCATTTTTTTTTGAGGATGCGTATTCATAATTTAAAATCGGATTACGTAAAAGCCTAGTTTTACTGTTGAAATTTATAGTCACCCGAGTGGAAGCATGAGGATAGCTCGGGGAACGTAGGCGACTTGGTCTCCGTTCCCGGTATAGCCGTTAAATTATTTTAATTTTAGTAATTTAATTTTTTTGCAACTTTTTTTCCTCCGATGCTTTTTTTATTTTTAGAAATAAATAATAACCGTTAGGAACTAAATATTTGAGTTGTATGATGGTGGCTATGTATTGTATGCGGTGGGTAAAATTAAAAGCCCATTCTTTGTATATCAGGAACAAAGCAATATGTTTTTTTATTCAGCACAGATGCGTTGTAGCTCATATATGGCAGGCTTATATACAATTCAGGTAGGGGATCGTGGCCCATGGAGACCTTTTATCCAAACCCTCGCCCCCTGTATTACAAAACATGCGTTATTCTGCTAATTCATGTTGGTACTTTGTGAAGGAAAGAATGAAAGAATATTTTTATTTGTAAGAAAACTCACATTATTGCGTATCATTAGATGGAAATGGAAAAAAAAAGTAAATAAAATTAAATGCTAGTTGTCACGAATCGGGCCGACCACCGGGCCGTCACACACACTTCATGCTGCTAGAATTAATAAATATTCTTCCAATTATTTTTGAGCCATAGACAAAGTTCTTGATTGAATACTTATTTCTATACTTCGTTTTATAGAAAATTAATTAACGTGTTTCCTCAATTTTTTTTTGCAATGAAGACTGTTAAACCCCAACAATCAAGGTGATAAGTTAGATAATGGCCTAGATAAACCTATTTGCACATGTCTGTGTACTATCCTTCTGTTTGTGTTGCTGATCTCTGTAAACTGATTTGTTACTTTGTTGGCGATTGTTGTATTATGCGTGACATTTTTTTTATTAATCGTTTACTTTAGATAATCTGTAAATCTTCCACTTGTAATGTTAACTATGTACAAGGATAATAAAGTATTTTTTTCATGAAATTATTGTGGCTGATATCTAGTGATTCCTTTCGACTATAACACCCACATGTATCGTCGCCGCTCTAAAGTAACTTTAGAACAAATTAGTTAGCTCGACCGAAGAAAAATAAGAATTAACTCACCTGATCCTAAGTGATTTATGCGTCCAATGACATTCATTCTTGACAATAAATCATAATGCAGATACATTGTTACTCCCGAGAACTGAAGTAAAGTGCGTTGTCACCGGGAAAAAGGTCTCAAGTTTGCACTTTCACCAATTATCAGAATACACATAGACATTTGTTTTGCATAAAGTCGGCTGGTAGTTGAACCCGAAAATGCAATGCAATACTAAGTCGTGAACCATGTTAAAGTAGTTGGCGATAACGTTGTGATTCAGCGAAATAAAATCACACTGGGACCGTTCATTGATTTCGATGTACCAATTTCGGTAGTATGTCAATATAATAAATTAAGTGAATTTTCAATTGATGCTAAATTAGGTCGCTTCGCCGCCGCTGCGTCGGTCTGCGTAAACCTTTACCCGTAATAAGGTCTCTACATTTTTACACCGTACAAAACACAGTAGGGTTTTGTTTCGTCCACTCTACACCGAACAAAACATAGTAGGATTTTGTTTTTGTTATTTATTTTTTATTTTTTATGTACTGTTAGTCAGAGTAAAGGTGGCCGAGCGCTTAGCGGAGATCTTAATTTATAGGTAACCAGCACAAGGGTTCCCGAGAGGGAGCCTCTGCTTGAAGCGACTCGAGAGTGCCTGAGAAGGCCGAACCCTGGCTCGATCAGTTGCTTCTAACGGATTAATCACATTCACACCGTAGCTAACTGTAGTGGGCTTCTTCTACCTGTAACTTCCAACGTAAATAACTTGAAATTCCAACTTTTATTCGTTATTAATGAGGCGTTAGCGTCTGAAACGGTGACCTTCATGCTCAAGGCTGTCGCTACTGAAGGCTGTTGTGACCTTTCACAAGGACCAATACCAAGGTTTGAGTTCTTGAAAGGTTACTTGTATTACATTTGATAACAACAAATAAAACTCCAAACTTTAAAGTTTACAATTGAAACTTCCACGTGCGTATATTTTCAGCGTTGTTAGAAGTTATGAACGGTACTTTTTAGTTTGTTATTTTTACATTGTACTTGTCTTGTTATATGGTAAAGTCACAACGCAATTATAAATTGGCAGTAGCACGTACAGATCGCTTCAATCAGGTAGGTACCACATTGTGTGGTATACACGTCTACAGCTGGCCAAACTCTTCATCTTTGTACTGTGCGAATTTGTTCTTATTATGTAAAAATTATAAGTTAGTAAAATTATTAGTTAGTTTTTGTACTCGTATCACTGTTAAAATGTCATGGCAGTTTGCTTCACGTGACAACTACTGGTAATGACCGGTAGATGGCGCAGTTAGTTAGCTAGAAAAGTCAATAGTAGTAAAATTGATCTACTGTACTACTACTGTAATTATACCGTATTTCTTCGGTACTTCTACTGTACTCCTACTGTAGTACTACTGTACTACAACTGCACTTCTCCTGTACTCCTACTGCGCTACTACTAACTACTGTTCGCTCTAGTCGTGTAGACAAATACTTTCAACAGAGCTCCAGCTTAATAACGCTTCTGTTTCGTTTAGTGAGGTGAAGGGATATGGAGATACAATTACTGGCAGTGAGACTTTCCATCCAAGTTTTTAGTGGTAAAACTCATTTTTTTTATTACTTGAGAGGAATAAACGAGCACACAGTTATACAGATGGTAAGTGATTCCTGCGGCCCGTGACATCTACAATCATCCTCAATCATAATGCAGATGCGTTGTCACCCTTGAGGACTGAGATGGAATGCCTCTACACCAGTAAGTCTCCGGATCCCTACACTTACTGGACAGTATCATTAAACTAATAATTTACAGTGAAGTTCTGTGAGGGCGTGGTGATCTTGAATCTGTTGTTTTTAGTAAGAGCTATTGTTTAAGAGTCATATATGTATATATATCTAAAATAACTAAAGGACGTAACAAAATAGCTAAGGGCAAACAGTAATTCATATCCCGCAGCTACTTATAGTTTGAAAGAAATAAATATCCAATAGTGTTCTGGATTTCTATGAATGAATAATATTGGCATAGTTTTAGTTTCATTTTGGGCACGACCCAATTTGCGTGGTGACAGAGTGGGTTGCAGTCCAATGCGGATGTGCGATGTAATGTTTTTATCATGAGAAAGTACGCTATTAACTGATGGTAAGTGAGGGATGCGGGTTTTAAACGCGTTTCGTTGTCATCCTTGAGGAAAGGTGGAATGCTTCGCGACCAGTGAATGAGTTTCCAGATCTGTAGGGATTAGTTAACACAGCAACGTTATCCGGTTATTTCATTCTACCGTCCTGCTCGACCTTTAAACGAGCTGCAGCGCGGTTACAACAGTGGTAGAGCTACACTGTAATTTTTTTCTACCTTAAGAATGAGTGGGTCAGCTCGACCGGGGGAGGACCACGCTCTCACAAAATACCAGTACAAAATAGCAGCATAATGTTGCTGTATTTCGTCTGGAGAGTGTAGGGATCCGGAGATGGAATGGTGACGAGGCATTCCATCCCAGTCCTTAAGGGTAACAACGCGTCTGCAATATGACTATGAATGTAGATGTCATATGCCGCAGCAATAACTTGCCATCAGGCGACCTGTGTGCTCGTTCGTTACTCTCCATGTAATAAAAAAACCTTGTGACGTCTTTACGATTATTTTGCTTTTAATAAAATCTATACTAATAGCTAAATCTCGGGAACTACTGGTTCCAATTGAAATAAATTCCTTCTGTGTTGGATAGTCCATTTATCGAGGAAGGCTATAGGTTATATAACATCACGCAACAACAAATAGGAGCGGAGCATCAATGAAAAATGTTGCACAAACGAGAAAATTATTCCTTTTAATTTAAGCTCCGTTGCGTGTGCTGCGTAAACGGTTAAAGTTATGCCAAAATTATGTACGACAGAATTGTTCCCGTTTCAAGTTGTAAGAAAAAGCGTCGCTTTACATGAGACATACCAAACATCCCGTAGTCTACTCGAACGAGGTCGCTCGCTGTAGAATATATTTGATATCACACCATAAAAAAAAGCAAAATGACATAATTAAATGTTTTTTTAACCTTTTCGGAAGTAAAAGTAACTAGTTCTAAATAATATGCACCTAAAAACTCTGTAGTATAATTATTCTATAAGAAAAGTTATCGAAGCAAAATCACATTTCACTGCCAATTTTCAGACTACATTAGAGTATCATGTCTTCAAAGTGTTTGTTTTAGTTGTTTATTAGACTAGCTCGTTTCTCGTCGCTAAATCACAATTACAATATTACTACAGCGCACAAATAGGTCGGCTTATTGGGGTAGGACCAGGACCACGCTTTCTGGAATACAAATAGTACGCGTATATATTATTTTGTTATGTATGTATCCATGTATAATTTGATATTTTTATCTAAATAACCTTTTTTTATTTTTATGCCTACCAACATATTCTCTCGAACTCACAGGGTTGACTGGTATAGAATGCCATTGGGCATTAAGTCCGCCCTTGTAAACCTTATATAAGGAAAGTAAAAAATAAATAAATATGGAGAAAACAATACGGAGACATTTATCCTGATGACCTTCCATTTTATTTCTCATTATATTACATATCAAATTACAATTTGTAATTGAATTTATCGTGTCGATATTTATATCATTTTATCCCTATGTCAATTAGGAGGAACAAAAAATTCCTTGGCGTTGTTTCAACCAAAACACCAATAATCTAATGGGCGTATATTCTGTGAAATTTTAAATCGTAGGTTCGAAGCCACTGTACGACTATTGCCGTGAACCATCTCATTTTATTCCTGTGCCTTCTGCGGTTTTAGTCCTGTTGGGATTACGGGAACGCTTTCGCACACTGCCGCATTCCCGACGGTGCTGGCAAGATATGATTACCTACTTGTAGATGGGGTGGTGTGTTATCCATCTTTTACCTGGAGCTTATTAATTCACCGAGCTCATATTGGCAACTGATATAACCTTCTGTTCGGTAAAATTAATGACTGGTGAATGGTATTAACCAGATGAGAAAGACCGTGGAGAATATTTAATAGTACCTTAAGCATTTTCTTAAACTAAGAGGTGCACTCATTCATTGTTCCTTTACCCTAGTCCGGTCTTCCGTATCGAACGTAGGACCCGCATCTCAGTTCCCGCCTACTCTGAGTTGATAAACGAGCACACAGTCAACCTTATATAAGTAACTAATACATACGGCACTATCATATATTTTGCGCAGTTGATGACATATCTTGGTCGAAATCGACAACGAGGATAACGACATCGTCATCATAATAAAAAAAACAAATTAGCAGGGATGCGAATTCACGTTCTCCAGTCCTAGTGAAATGTAATAATTGATATAGTGTAATGTCTATATAATTTAATGCTATATATTTACTCAAGTTGTAGTAAATAACGGTGATTATATGGTATTTGTAGGTTATTTTTTAACTTTTAATTATGTTTGTCATATAATTATATGTGAATTAAACAATTTAACATAATGGGTCGGGGAAAAAGTATTTTCGTATTTTATAAGTAAAAAGTTTCAGTAAAATCTTTTTGGTTTTACTGTTTATATCTGGCGGGTTTTGTTACCATTAAATAGATGACATTTTAAAAAAAGAAAATCGGTTTTCCGCCTATTTACTATTGTTTTTCTGTCCGTCAAAATTTGTGAAATTTATGAAATTAGATACATTTTGAAGTTTTGTTACAAATAAAAGGGGAAATGTAACACAAGCCGCGAAAATTATTTGTGACGTAAGAGTAGCACAACATTGGTTCAAGCGTTTTCAGTCCGGGAATTTCGATGAAATGATGAAGTTCGCTCTGGTAGACCTGTTACAGATAAAGTCAATATTTTTAAACTATTTTTGAAAAATTTAACCAAAATAGGCATGTTATTAATAACAACATAGCTGAAGAGCTAGGGGGACCCAAAACAGTTTGACCTATTCGATAAAGTCTGGATATACTAAAAAGCTCGGTATTTGGGTGCCTCACGAGCTCACTGAAAGAAACCTAATGAATCGTGTGCTCATTTACGATTCTCTTTTGAAACGTAATGTTCGGTTTCATAACGTTGATTTTACCATTTTTGAAAAGATTGATTACTGGTAATGAAAAGCGGATTACCTACAAACGACTCGGATCTCTACTGCCAACAGCTGATGAGACTCAAGCAAGAAAAAACCGCCGGAATTGATCATCAGAAAGGGTGTGGTTTTTCATCATGATAACACAAGACCATACTCATCTTTAGCCACTCAGCAAATATTGAGAGAGCTTGGTTTGTATGTGTTAATGCATCCACCATATAGCCCTGACCTTGTACCCTCAGATTTTCACCTGTTTCGGTCTCCTCAGAATTCTTTAGGTAGTCAGATTAACATCAAGAGAGGACTGTCAAAACTACTTGTCGCAGTTTTTTAATCTGAAGTCCCAAAATTTCTACAGCTATGGGATTATGTCACTATATACAAACTTAATGGCAATAAGTTATCGAACGAAATGGCTCATACATATCATAATCAAATGTAAATAACTATAATAAAAAATATCTTGAATTTGTATATTAAATACGAAAAAACTTTCCTCGCCCCCTTTATTTTTATTGTTTAATTCTATATTTATTATTATTCCTTGTTCCGTTGTTAGAAAGAAGCGAATGTATGAGATAAAACGCCGCATTAACAGTCCGCATTAATTGCTCCGTATAAATGAACAAAAGATCAATGAATATAATGATTCATAACATTGCCCCATTTGTAGAATGTATAACATCTCTTCACGTCTTGTAATTTAAATAATAACATATTTAAATTAATTTTAATAAATTACAGAAGACAAATTACAGATTACAGCTATAAACTAGCTAGCATGACCGGGGTCAGACCACAATTTCGCAGAGTATCAGCATGAAATACCATGACTTAGCGCGAGTGCGTTTCTTATGGAACATCGGCACAAACTGGAGAACATTTTTGTTTTATAGAATTGGTGGTAAACGAGCATGCAGTCCACCCGATGGTACGTGGTCACCGCCGCCCATGAACATCCGCAACACCAGAGGAGTCGCAAATGCATTGCCGGCCTCTTTTCTCGAAGGCCCCTACGTCGTATCGGTTTGGAAACACCGCTGGCGACAGCTGATGATGAGTTCACTACTAGTAGAGTCATTTCATCTTAAATTTAAGGGGTGACAAAAAATCTACTTTATCATTCCTTATCGAGGACGTATGTCATGAGCCCTACGAACGACTTACCGTCAGGTGAACTAACTGCTCATATGTCAAAGATATATTGGTTTTTGTAGTAATAAATATGTATAGGTATCCGATGAAACCAGAGTTTTCCGCAATTCAAAATTAGAAGAAGGGTGCTAGTGTGATGTTATGTGTATATGGCTTAAATGATCGATAACCGTTGATTAAAAAAAGTTTATCTCCCTTTTATCCCATCATTCATTTTTGATAGTTGTAAATTTTAACAAAGATAAGTCCCTCTGAATTATTAATCAATTTTAACATAATTTTTGTGACTAAGAAAATTCATGAAATACCGAACAATTTTTTATTAATTTATTATATTGTATTTATATTATTAAACAAGTTTTATTTTTATTAGGTTTATGAATAGATATCAATCTATTAGAAGCATAAAAATATTATTCGAGGAAAAAATAAGAATCGTCAGTAGATGAATTTGCGCCGTTGTCATAAAAGTGGACGAAGGAAGACAACCTTTATTCGTGATAAAAATTACGTTTTAAAGTCAATGGAAAAAATGCAAATAATTTGATAATATATAACATTAAAAAAGGTACAAATAAAAGGTAACCTTCTTTATCGTTTATGAAAAGATGACAGTTTTTTGTCAAAAAATGTTTCGATAAACTGATTATCGAGCTTTATTTTAATATTTATTAGGTTTTTTCATGAAATTAAGGGTGACAAACGAGCACACCGCTTATATTATAGTAAATGAACACGTAGCCAATAATCACCCACATTCTCTACAATTTTTTTAATTACATTGAGAGTAACAAACGAGCACATAGTTCATCTTATAGTAAGTGAACACGTAGGCAATAATCACCCACATTCTCTATTATTTTTTTTAATTACATTGAGAGTAACAAACGAGCACACAGTTCATCTTATAGTAAGTGAACACGTAGCCAATAATCACCCACATTCTCTACTATTTTTTTTAATTACATTGAGAGTAACAAACGAGCACACAGTTCATCTTATAGTAAGTGAACACGTAGCCAATAATCACCCACATTCTCTACTATTTTTTTTAATTACATTGAGAGTAACAAACGAGCACACAGTTCATCTTATAGTAAGTGAACACGTAGCCAATAATCACCTACATTCTCTACAATTTTTTTTAATAATATTGAGAGTAACAAACGAGCACACAGTTCATCTGACGCCAAATGATTAATGCGGCTCATGACATCTACATTTGTCCTTGATAAGGAATCATAATGCATATGCATTGTCCGAGAATGCGTTGAGATGGAATGCCTCGCCACCAGTTATAAAGGTCTCCGGATCCCTGCACTCATAGCACAACACAGCAACATTATATAATTATATAATGCTATTTCACGCTGATATTCTGTGAGGGCGTGGTCCTATCGCGGTCCAGCTGACCCTTTTATTATGCAGCAAGAAACAACTTCAGCATAATAATTATAATTTAAAATATATTAATACTTACGAGATATACTATATCTCAAAATGAATTCTGCGGCAGTCCATTTTTCAGACCATCTTTATTGTCCTCCCTCAACTCCTCAACCTTAAATGGAAACAAGCCAGATATGTTGTAACTAAAAATAAGACCTCTACGATTACGATTAACAATTATTAATTCCACAAGACAAGTTCTCTCATAGGAGTCACGGCTCTAAAGGATTTAATCGTCAAGTGGCTTAATACGTACCGTTTTCTGTCGTCCATTTGATCCGGCGAATTGTTGCCAATCTGGCGAATCTGATGCATCGCGAAGCTAGCATTGATCTGCAAGCAATTATGTAACATTGGGCACCCGGCCAACGTTGACTGCATACATGCACCGCGCGTAGGATTTGTTGGAATTGGGTTGATTCGCTGCGGATGTGATGGCCAGATATCCGGCTATTACAGAACTTCTGTAATTGAGCATGGGCTCAATAGCTGTGTCCGGTGTTTTTAATGAATAGTACGGGTTAAGTTCATGAGATCTAATTGCTGAAAATTACTTATTAGGGGAGTTGTGGACTGCAGTGGTAAATATGCAGTTTATTATGCCATCTTTTAAATTTATTTATTTATTTATTACATTGTGAGTAACAAAAGAGCACACAGTTCACCCGATGGTAAGTGATTCCTGCGGCCCATGACATCTACATTCATCCTTGACAAGGAATCATAATGAAGATGAGTTGTCACCCTTGAGGACTAAGATGGAATGCCTCGTGACCAGTAATAAAGGTTTCCGGATACCTACACTCACCAGACGAAACACGGCAACATTATGGTGCTATATAACGCTGATATTCTGTAAGGGCGTGGTACCTACGGTCGAGCTGACCCATTTATTCTGCAGCTGGAAACAAACTGCAGCTGTCCCACTGTTATAATCACATATTTTTTTTATAGCTCGTAGTGTTGTGTGTTTTGTGTAAGATTGCTAGCAGTGGTATTAAAATTCCTGTTAACCACTACAACTAATTTAAGAGAGTGTGCTTAGAGATGGTCGACACGACACTAGGTCGAATGGCGGTTCTTAATCTAACAACCTTAAGTGTGGCAGACCGTTCTCTAAACCATTAAACTATTGACGCTTCTTATAAAATGAATACGTTAATTTAGACTTGATAGTTTTGTTTTTTGCGAATTTATAAAAGTTAAACAACCCATATATAGAAATCAGAATATGTTTTGTTTTATGAAACCAAGAGTAACATACGAGTTCGTCTAATGGCAAGGGATGACTGCAGCCCGTAACACCAACGGCAATTGAGAATTGACGTAGGTGTTATGGGGACATGTCAAGATGCGCATCTGTAGTCATTCCTGAGGACTGAGCATGTCTTCTTACCAATAACTAGGTCGCCGGCACCCAGGAGGTATTTCAAGTTGCTGTTCCCCGTGAGGACGAAATCTTTCAACGACCTATTTATGGTGTAGCTAGAAAAAAGTTGTAGTATGACTCGAACAACTTCAAAATTATCATCATATGTATCTAACATTCCACTTCTAAACATGGCATAACATTCGTACCAGCTTCCTCTGGAGTTCTCAGTTTACCTATGTGGAAAACATTTATAACTTACGAATACAAACCTTTCTTAAGAATTGTATTGAAAATGAAAAATATTTATTATACTATCAAAGGAACAAATCTTGAAACTAGTTACGATTTGTTCACAAACATCGCTTTCTTATGTCGGGACATTGGCCAGCGACAATGTCCCGACCAGTATGCCTGTAGCTGACAATCTGAAAAAAAATGTTCGTTGGTTTTCAAAATAATAGCATATAGGCGGCTAGATACGGTAGAACATGTTTTAAATACTATGTACTAGTGAAATATTTATTTTTTAAAAAATGTTCTCCTTGAGGAATCTATCAAAGTAAACAATATTCTGTATTTTAGAGTCGATTAAGATCATCTATGCAAAACGCCACGGATCACCTCTTTCTGGCCTTCATGATATTTATAAGCGCAATATATCGTCGACCCTGGAATGTCATGAAATGAGTAATTGTTTAATTGCTCATAATTGCCGCATGGGTTGTTGATAATATTAACTCTAAACTAAAACTGCTATTATATATCCGAGCTAACTCGTCTATAAAGACGATTTATAGTATATATAATAGGCCGGCAACGCATCTGCGAAGCCTCTGGTGAAAAGCGAAGAGGCAGCTTGTTTGTTCTAGCTGCAGCAATAATGGGTCGTCGGCACGATCGCAGAATACCATCGTGAAATAGCAGCAATAACGCTATGTATTGTACGTTTATGTGTGGGGATTATGTATTCTATCTCAGTTCTCATGGGTGGGTAACAATACATGGGCATTTTACTGAATATGAATTTACGTGTTTCTTGGCTGTATTACTTTATTAAAAAAATCTTCCCTTAGCAATGGATAACTACTGTTTATAACTTGAAAACTGCAGTTTGTTTCGAGCTGCAGATGAATGGGTCAGCCCGACCGGGGTAGAACCACGCCCTCACAGAATACCAACGTGTAATATATAATAAAATAAATAATATTTTTTTATAATTATTATAATATATTGTTCTAATATAATATAATAGTATCATAATGCTTCTGTTTTTCGTCTGGTGAGTTTAGGGACCCGGAAACCTTTATTAGTCGTGACGAGGCATTCCATTTCAGTCCTCGAGGGTGACGCATCTGCATTATGATTCCTTGTCAAGGATGAATGTAGACGTCATGAGCCGCAGGAATCTCAATGTAATAAAAAAAAACCATTGCTTAGGATCTGAACTCGTTTTGTTTCATAAATTACTCCAGTTTGTACTATATAGCACGGTGTACTATATAGCGATAACTATAAACACATTATCAGGCAAAATGCACATTTGACGTAAAGCCATGCATCGTTCGTTGCCACCTGCGAATGAATCATTAGTGCAAAAAATAGACTTTATTTTTGTCGACGCTCGCAATCGGCGACCAACGACATCAGTTTTATTTTGAGTAATGTCTCGTTTTTAAGTGTTTTTTTATTAAAAATATTTTCAACTATTACAATACCTTCTTACCAATGGTTGTACAAAGAGTTGACTATTATGATATCTAACCTAGTCGATTCGATTACGACATTATCTTCTGGGTATCACTAGATCTCATAAGCTTCGCATGATAGATCGGAAGAAGGTTCAGATGCAGTGTGCAAGACGCAAAACATATGTATACATCACGCCTAAAACGTATATTTTGCTACGCATTTATTGTTCATCCGCTAGGAATCGAACACGGGACCGCAGTAACCAGGTCCTACGCCACGTCCACGTGTGGCCGGTTATAGTAGCTTCATGTTGTTAGTCTATGCTTGATAAATACCAGAATCTTCCCTTCACTGGGAACAAAGGGAGATGGCAAACTGGTATGGTACCAGTCGACTTTTATAAATACAAAAGTAACTTAATTAATTTTAATTAGATTTGTTAACCGCAACACAGATATTAATGCTAAAAATTATAATATATTGCAAATAAAAACATTACGTACCATATGAATAAACTGACGTAGTTCTGACGATAAATCTTTCATGTTTAGTACTATTCGTAAACTTGTTATGATATAAAGATAATTAAGTAAGAAATGTCTTAAATAATTTGCTTGTGAAAATAGATTTACCAAACAGAAGTCAGAAAAAAAATCAGAAAAGTGTTCTAGTTGCGTTCTATATGTATGAGTGTATGTCCATTTTTTTTGTGTTTGAGTATTGCTATTTGTTCAAAGACCTCTACAGCTTTATCTAAATAGACTCGCGAGCAGGAGGCCCGCTGAGTAGGAAGAATGTATGTCCATGGCCTCGTACTTTACTACGATTATCTTTTTTTTCTAAAAAAAATTGATTAATGAGATAATATGTGTGTGTATAATATTATTTTACAAATAAACGCACATAACATAAGAAATGCTAACATATAAGAACTATACAAATAAAATTTAAGGTATATACAGTATCTAAATTCAATATTTAAAGTCTCCACTGAAAATACGGGTATTTTCAGTATAGACCTCGATATGGCGGGATGTTACGATGGATTTTCATATACGAATAATTTAAGATTGTATCTCATATATCCTATTTATGTCATATAATTAATTAAAGTCGTTACAAACATGTTACCTGATTGGTCTGCTATATATAAAAAAATAAGTCGATTATTTTACAGAAATAGACCTACTTTAGTAGTTTTTGTAATGCATAGGTACGTTACGGTACCTATATATTATTTAAACTTAAATCATAACAATAATGATAATACTATCGTTCATTATGTTGCCCCTAATTGAAACACACAAACAAATTTATTTTAATAAGGTCAGGTTAATGTCCTTTGTCATTCGATACTTTGAAACAGGCCAACGTGTAATTTAAAAATTCGAAAAACAATAAAAATAAGTTGAAACTAAACTCGACGCCTTCGACAGATTTTTTGTCAGTGTGTTTCTAGCTGCAATATCAATGCCCTTACAGAATACCAATGTGAAATAGGAGTATAATGTTGCTGTGTTTCATGTGGATCCGGGACCCGATTACAGGTTACAAGGCCATCTTAGTTCTCAGGGGTGATAACGCCTTTGAATATGTGAGGATGTATGTAGATCCCCATGGGCTTATAGTCTTGACTTATCAGGTGAACTGTGTTTTCCTTTGCCTCCTCTAATATTATAAAAATATCCTCTTATGAAATTGAAAGCGTTGTTCCTGTCAGGTTCTTCGATCGTTCTTTACTGGCGGTAGCGTATACGTTAGTGAGAGAGAAAATACTTTAATTTTCAACTGTCCACATCAAACACAAAGTCTATATATATCTCGTGGATGATACTAGCGATCCAGTGGCGGTAAATGCATCGTTAAAACTAAATCAATTCTTTTTAGTTATTCACGGGACAGTGCATATGCCTAGCGTGGTAAATATGGACATTCAAGAAGTGTCTATGTTTTTATGTATCGAAATGCCCTCAGTCGTGAAGTGTTAGTTTAAACAACTGAAAAGATGTATCCACTATCCGACTCTATTCTCATATCGGCTTTACGGTTACAATTTACTATATTCTATTCGGAATTGCATCCCTTCACAAACTTTGAATTCAGTACGAAGGAAGGTAAAAACTCCTATTTTGTAAATTATGAAGAAATAATATCATATTAGTATAAAAATAACTAAGACTGATAAAAAAGATAATTGGGATATGAACTATCGGAGCATGGTGATTAATTTTATCTGATTATCGTACTTATTGTACTCAAGTCGATAGTGTCCTTATCATAACGAATTGCTTTAGCAGTTGGACTGCCGTCTTACTTTCACTAAGCGTTCTTATTGAATTGTCATTATATCTTAATTGAATTGGAAATACCAATAATGGTAAGTGTATTGTTATATTATATTATGAAATATAAATTTGTGCTAAACTTTCCTTTTCTGTTTCACATTTTTTGTACCGTAAGGAAGGTGAGGAAAATATTTAAATGAAAATAATTAAAAATTTGAGAGTACGTTCGTTCCCCAGTATTTAATGTTTCATGTTCAACGTGCGTAAAACTGTGACGAAATTATATAAACATAACATTTTTTTTATTTTTATATATTTTTATTGATTTAGTCATATAATTTAATTTGAAGGTTCAGCCAATTAGGCCATCAATTTTCATATATAATTGAAAAACGAACATACAGTTAACCTGACGATAAGTGGTTAAAAGGGCCTATTTTTTTTTATTTTGACCACTTACAAAGGCTGTTTTAAATAACTACTGTAAGTAACGATCAAATGTTTAGTTAAACGTTTTTTTCCGATCCCAGTAACCAATCGAATGTTTACAGATGTAACCACATCCCATTATCCTTTACTGAAAGGCGATAATCAAGTGTAGGGTTACGTGATAAGTTTAGTATACGAACAGTTCTATACTACGTACGGATCGTAGGCGAAGGTAGTGTGTAGCGACAGGCGTGCGGTACTAATCAATTAATGGCAATCAACATCACGTGGCAGCGTCTCACGCGGGCACCACGTTCTAATGGCGTAGGGCTGTCCGTTGTTCAGATTTTAAACTGAATATCTCGAATCTGAAACAGTTTTAATAACGTGCTAATTAAGATATTGTAACATCAAATTTATAAATGTCTTTACATGTGATACGATTCGATGTGAGCTTGGGATAGAGGATAATTGGGCGCCTTGGAAGACGCTTTTATTTAGGAGTAGTCTTAATGGTTGTTTGGTGTTGACTTTATATTCAGAGTAAATTCGATATTCTTCTTTTTTTATTATATTATGTAACTTTGAGAATAACAAACGAGCACACAGTTTACCTGATGGCAAGTGATTCCTGCGACCCATGACATCTATATTCATCCTTGATAAGGTATCATAATGCAGATGCGTTGTTGCCCTTGAGGACAGAGATGGAATGCCTCGTTACCATTAATAACGGTCTCCGAATCCCTACACTCACCAGACGAAACAGAGCAGCATTATGCTGAGGGCGGACGTGGTACTGCCCCGGTCGAGCTGACCTATTCATTCTGCAGCCTATATATGTCTTTTAATTAGTAATATCTTCATTAAGAGTATGTAAATACTTTTCTATAAAAATTGTTTTAAATTTTGTATGGTTAATAGTTTATACTTTTATGTATTGCCCTTTCCCCTACATTAGTTTGTCAACCCTGTACCATCCTCGTGGCGACCAATGTAATACACGGTGTCCGCAATTATTATTCAAATGATTGTCTCATAATTATCCTTGAAGTGTATATCTTCAATCAAGTCTTTTGCGTCTGTCGGATCACTCTTTCGTAGCGTGACGTTTGCGTTCACACTATGGTGATCATAATATTCTTATTGAATGACGATATAGATGATTAATTCTGTGAAAACATTCCTGGAATACGTTGCTACGTGGTCTATATTAGATTCAAGCCTCAGGTAGAAAATGTCTGTAGCACGAATGTATAGGTATCTTATTTTGTGCAGAATAATTCTATTTGGGGATGTAAATAAGGCAGCGGGAAATTTATAGAAACATTTAGGTTTGTTTCTGTACGTACTCCCTTTGGACCCTTATGCATTCAAGTGGGATAATTAACATGCTATTGACGCGGATCGCGGATGTCTCTTTCAAAATGTGTTAGGTTTTTTCTGCGTAATAAACATCACAATGTACGCGTAATTTTTTTGTATCCATGTCAATCGGATTCCGATATAATGTAATCTTTGAAATAATGATACGAATGCTATGAAATTTCCTATTCATACTATTAAATCTTGCTTAATGCAAGTATAAAAAATGACCTTAACGCCCCTATCAACTTCATTCCACTAATCTATTTACCTACACTCGTACAAGAAAAATAATTTCCGAACCAACTGTAGAGTATTAGGCGTGAGATTTTAACCGATTAGTAAAATCATAATACTTGAGTGTTGTCAAAGCTAAAGTAAGTAAAATGAAGAGCTAACTAATAATGAATATTAAAGTTTAAAGATTACCATCATATTCTACCCTCATAATATGCTAGTCCTTTGTTTTTTTATTTATTAATTTATTTAGGCATGGAAGACTTACAGCTTAAATTTAACAAGAGTAGCATTAATATAGTAATTATACAACCAATAACAAGTCTCCACTTATAGATACAGATTAAGAAATTCAGAAATATGAGCAAACAAACCATGAAACAATTCACACAGTTAAAAATATAAGCATTTTATAAAGACAAACACATAAGGATATAAACAATGGGTAAAAAAAATGTATGTACTTATTCCTTGACAAAACAACATTATTTAAAGAACTCCGAGCTCAAACATCTCCTTACTGAAGACGCACTAGTTCAAAATAGATCCAGATTGTGCTGCTCACAAAGCTCATTGAAATGTCTGCCGTGCGCACCACCTTGATGTTCTGCTATAGTTAGTTAAGGCTAAGGTACGCTTCTAAGAGGATTGTGCCGAAGGAACCCACTGGGTACATTGTGTATGATATATATTACTGAGTAGTCCTCGCTCTCGTTTCGTCGATCCCACTGGTATCGATTGCATTAAGAGAACACACAGAATCGAGTATCATATACATAAACATAAGCACCAATGAAAAACTCGTCGAGTGGGAGAAAAATCTTCCTAAATTTCACCAAACTATGTTTGGTAATTGATAATGAGATGCACTAGAAACTCGTATCATTCTAGTTTCCCACACATTTTGAATTTTATAACTCTATAATATGATATAGATTCACAGATCTACATAAGACATGAAAACCAAGACATTAAAGCGGAGATTATTTATTGTCTTTCGGCGTGTGTAATTTACGTGCGATATTATGATGTAGCTAAAAAATGTATGTAGCAGCAAAGGGTTACCTCGTCGAATACTTGTTTTCTGTAAATACCAAGGTAAAATTTTTTACACCACTGCTATGGTTATCCCGGGTAAAAGTCGGCGTCGGCGACGACGTCCTGAGATTTTATTCATTCATTAATACATTATGTGAATTAGATTAATCCACCTCTACCACAAATAAAATACAGTTCGTGACATATTTTTCTTTCAAATTAAAAGGTAAACGGACTCCCCTCTATTCGAACATACAAAAACGTTTCTTCGGAGTACATTCTTAAATATTTGTTTTGACACAAAGAAGTGCCGAGGGTTCGATAAACTACCGTCCTTTTGATTTTTTTAGCCGTGTCTTTATTCCAAGGTGCTTGTCTTAAATATCGTTATGGTATAAAATTTAATAACTGGATATACAAAAGATACTGGTGCCATATTATCACACTCTGTGGCAATCCATAGGCCTATAGCAAAGTAAGTAAATCTGTGTCGTAATAAGCCTATTTTTAATTACTTCATATTCGACTTTAATAAAGATTTCTCTGGTTTACGCAATATTTCGGAAGTATACTTAAAACATGAAACCTTATAATCATACTTTACAAACAAACTTTAGATCGGTAGTACCAGTTCTATTTATTGACTAGACTTTTTATGAAACTAAAGGTGACAGATGAAGCACACAATGTACCAATGTAATGGATGTGATGACCGCGGGCTATAAACATGTACATCCATCCAAAACAAAGAATCAAGGTGCACATGCTTGGTCGCCGTAATTGGACCTTCATTGTTATTTGAGTTATTCACCAGTGAGGCAGTGCACTACATACAGTTTCTTTAAAAAAAAAAAACAATGTAAAACTTTTAGTCTAATAAAGAATAGGTGGCAAACGAGCAAGCAGCTCACCTGATGGTACGTGATCACCGTCGCCCATGGACATGGCAACACCAGAGTAAGCAGATGCGCTGCCGGTCTTTAAGAAAAGTGTAGGCTCTTTTCTTGAAGGTCCCTAAGTCAACTTGAACATCGAGAAGGTCAATTCTACTTCCTTATTTAATATTTCTTCCTCACACTCAGTGTGCCTATCATTAATTAATATTCCTCTTTCATTCATCGCTTAGTACATGTGAATTGGCAAATGCAATTAGCTAGAATTTAAGGTTACCAGTTAATGTTATCATTGTAGGCAACCACTGAATATTGGATTGATTTAATAATATTTATTATAAATTTTAGAAATTGAACCGTATTTATATAGCAACAGGTTTTGTTTTAATATTATTAGTTGTCTTTTATTTTTAATTGCCGCGTTTCGCGTGTACTATGGTAATTTTTTTTCTGATGGCGTCTATTACCCTTAAGGCTTTTACAGCTTTACCGGTACGAAAGGTAGCCGAAGGCTTAGGACACTCAGCCGAGATCGTTATTAATAAGTAACCAGCACAATGGTGGGTCCCCGAGAGGGAGCTTCGGCTTGGACCTTGGGCGCGACAGTAACTGACTAGAGGGTGCCCGAGACGGCCGAATTGGGCTCGGTCAGTTACTTCTGACGGATTAAAGTATGGCAATAATCACAATATTTCTATGGATTTATTATGGTCTACTAGTACAGTGCCTAAAAATATATTATATATTTCAAAATGGGTTAAGATGACATTATGAAGTTATAATATTTTAAGAATAAAGAATTACGCTTACAGTTTAAAAATAAAATGATTTGCTTATTAAGTGTCCATTTAAGACCTACAGCTCAGTACCGTTACTGAATATGCCCAAAACTGTATAAAATCTATTAGTTAGTATAGGAATGACTGCAGTGAATGGACAATTAATTTGTGAAATTGGACAAATTTAAATAGATACAAAGATATTTCAAACATCCGGCGCTGCAGATTTTTTTTGGGAAAAGGTCACCTTCTTGCTTGTTTGCCTCTCCCGTTATAAAGGAAGGACTACCTTGCCATGTTACACAAATAGATGTAAATAATGAATAAATGGAATTGTTTATTGGGATAAATGATCATCCTACAACAAAGGCGGGAATGGCGTCTATTTTTGAGTAAAAAAAAACTAAAGATGTTAAAGAGTACCATACGTTTACGTGTAAGTAAATGCTATAGATGAAAAGTAATACTAATTATTAAACGTTTTCTATTTTACGTACGCTATTATGTATAAAATAGTTTTTTCGGTGTATAAATAAATGTCTACGGTATAAATCTGATATACCATTCCTATCATTCCCTAGATTGGACAAAAAAAATGAAATACTTTATTGTCTAGTCTGATAAAAAAAACATAACCATGACTTACTTTTCAACTTTATATTGAATATGCTGACAGAAACACTGATAAATAAATTGTTTGGGCAAGCTCTATTTAAAGCGTAAACACAAGGCCGAGGTCCTGCGACAAACAAACAATATCAACGTTTGTAAAAAAGACTACATGCACTACGTATTAGGAAACACGAATGAGCTCCAATTTTTGGAATTGTTTTGTTTTTATAATACAAATTTTGACAAACAACCACAGTCTTCATATTATTTCCTACATTTATAATAAATTTTGAAAACCAAATGACCTATGAAAATCTCTCCCAGCAGGCCTGGTGTTGGATATATAATCGGAAATAAATTTAAGCAAATAATAAAAGCAAAAAAAAAAAAACGAGAGAAAAATAAAATAAAAAATAAAAATAAATACAGGACTATATTTATCTACAAACATGCATAAATTTATTATTTAATACATAAATAATAATACATATAATATATAGTATAACATATTTTCATGTTTGTTGAAAAACTACTCAATCATCCCTAATTTTTTTTATTACATTGAGAGTAACAAACGAGCACACAGTTCACCTGATGGTAATTGATTCCTGCGGTCCATGACGTCTACATTCATACTTGACAAGAAATCATAATGCAGACACGTTGTCACCCTTGAGGACTGACATGGAATGCCTCGTCACCAGTAATAATAATAAAGGTCTCCGGATCTCTGCACTCAACAGATGAAACACAGCAATATTATGCTGCTATTTTACGCTGGTATTCTTTGAGGGCTTGGTCCTACCCCGGTCATTCATTCAGCCGCTAGAAACAAACTGCATTGTAGCTCTACCACTGACAAAAATATAAGTTCATAAGAGCTAAATATTTTTTTTCAGTGAAGTTGCGTGAAATTACAAGTAGCGTCGGGACGCTTAGTATTCTCAGCCTTGAAGCAAGTGTAACTCAAATATGCACTATACATACGAGTATTACATTTATTGTGTATAAATTACATTTCATTGATAATCACGTAACGCTATTTAAGATAATATTTTGATTAACATACGATAATCCCGCACGAATCGTTTTTATTAAAATCGAGAAAGCGCAGTAAAATTAATAGCCGTTTGAGGTACTTATATATATATATATATATATATATATATATATATATATAAAATCTTGGTGAAAAGGTCCCCAAAATGTAATCAATTGTTTTTGAGTTGAATTAGGTACTTTCATTCTTTCATAAAGGCTCTTAATAATATTTAATGCTATTATTTAATTTTTGGTAGAAGTTTTTTTGTCTTGAAAATGTTTTATCCGGGTCAAGGGAATAGCAAAACTACAATAGTTCACGAATTATTAAAAAGTACCTTTTTTTTAAGGATTTATAATACTTAAGTTACAGCTAATGAGAACACCAATTTATTAATATAGTTACTTGTCGGTTCCATTAATGCATACATCGCAAACACTTCCTCGACGCAAATTTTCCTATCGACATGACTGACTCACTACTGAATATAGTGATGATTCCTGTTTATTTGGTGACTCAAATAATTATACTATTATGAATATAATTATATAAAACTATATTGTTTAATAAGAATGCTGTTTATCCAGTATACGAACTATGTGTCTGTAATAATAAAAGATATATAGATAGGCAAACTGTGTGCTACATAAGCAGCCAATAAACACCTGCATTCATCTTCCACAAGAAAACAAAATACGACTGCATCTTCAGGAGTGACCACCCTGATACCTTTCTCGCTACCACTAGTTGAGCCACTGTTTTTACTTTACGGTACTCACCATAAGATTACACAACCACCTTAAACTGCTACACTATATGATACTGGTATACATACTGTTAGGACGTATTTCTATTTACTCTATTAATTCTATAGTATCTTTACACTGTTTTAGTAAATTGCTTTGTACAGGTATTTCTGAAAAAATAAAAAAAGTCACGTTAAATGCTTTTACGATTGGTTTCTATTTAATTATTTGAGTAATTTCATATTAACATTCTTCCTTCAAGGCCCGCCCTTATTTTACTGCGGAGAAATGTGACGTCAGTTTCGCTCCGACTGAACCCCCACGTTGTTCCGTTTGCGCCGCGTAACTAGTTAGGGCCACGGAAACTAACTCTCGCATACATCCTTAGTACCAACAGCAAACCAAAGGCAGACCCCTCTCGGAGGAGTATAATCCCATCCCCCCATTCTCTCAAAGCAAAGCACCCCGGACCCTCTCGAGTCCGCTTCAAGCACTAAATTTCCCAGGTCTTTGCGATCTCATTAAGTTTATAACACCTGCCTAACTTAACCATCATCTTCTATTACGTATTTATTTAGATAACATCTACGGCCCTACCTCGCGTCGTTCGTTATCCGTTTATCAATGAATCACGTCTCGCTTCTCTAGGTCATCACGGGCTACGTGCAATGATTAAATACTTGTGTTGTTCTATGTTGTATTTACCTTTTTTAATTCAAGTGTGTTAGCGATTATACACAGAATGTTTCTAATGCTTGCTTGGAAACAACTACAATGGTGACCGATAATTATTACTAAAGACTGAACGTCACGTTTTATAAACAACGCCGATACTGTTATATACACAAAGCACTATTAAATTAATGATTTACATTAATTTTTAGTCATTTAAAAACACAAATTGTTTCAAAATTTCGAAACCAAGGGCTCATGTTAATATTTTGAAACAATCTTTTTATAAGCTTTGTTGCATTAAATTATAAATTTTATAAGTGGTCTATACCGACCCATAGGGCTGATGTTGATGCAGATGAAATCTCTAATTCAACCTCGAATCGACCTTTGATTGTCTTGTGTCAGCTGTCAAAACGAAATTTGAAATTGATAAGTTTATGAAAATTTAATATCAGAAAGATAAGGGGCAAATAATATTATACCTTTACAGTATGGAGCCCACGGAAAATGATAATATGCCCAAAGTGACTACAGGCACAACGTCAACAACCCAACTTCTTTTATGGATAGAATAATTTTAATACACCGTAAATCTTTCTTTATTAATAAAGGTCAGGACATTAAACTGTACTTACGTAACTTGAGCTCTGGTGTTTAGTGCACTCATACAGGTGTGAGAGAGACATCCTTACTATGTAATGACACCTATTGGTGCAATTGTAATACAATTAGAGGTTTCAGTTTTCCAATCAACATGAGATGCCTACTTAAATAATTGTTTTCTTCTATAACTTACAGTTTGATTTAATCTGGAAAACAACATTATTATTCTATACGCATACTAGCGCGACCTTATTCAAACAAACTGGATTTAAATACTTACCAACAATTTTTTCAAATGTTTTGTATTTCGTAATATAATTTAAATTGTTGAATTTTGATCTTCAAATTTTCTTTTAGTGTGTGCGCAAGCTTGGCATTACAAAAATTCAAAAACTATAAATGTTGTAAATTTTATGGGCTGTGTGGTGTAAATACTATTTACTAAAAAACAATTATTACGGTTTTTTTTAAAACAACAATAATTGTTTTCAAGAAGGTACGTGATATAACCAACGCTAGTAAGAGTATTTTTTTATACAACAAACTTCTCTTTGACCATTTCGTGACAGAAATTAAGTTAATAATTAATATTTCTTTTATTTTTAGGCAAAAAGCCTAAAACTTTTTATTGTTCTGTTTTTATTATCAATACTTACTGCATATAATGCATATGCATAATTATTGTGTGAATGTTCCGACTTTGGAGCCTTGCTCATCATGGGCTTTAACTAAAGTTGGTACAATTCGTAGTTAATATATACTATACTATAATCCAATCCATTTAATATACCAATATTAAATGGATTGGATTATAGTAAGGTTGACTGGGATCATAATTTTCCCAGATTCCACAAATACCTGTTCAAAAGTAGATCGGCACCATATGTATTGCAATAGTTTTGTGGCGATAACACTGGGTTGATATTATTGCATTGTCCATGTTGTTGATTACGTTACATGTGATTAAAAAAGGGGATGACGTAGGCGTTCACAACTTATAACCATATCGTATTGGCAAACGGCCAACCCTTGTATCGTTTTTTCTTCTTCTAATAACAGCTATTCTTAAATAACATGATCATTATATTAATTTATCCCTAATGGGAAAGGCAAAGGACTTTAGTCCATACAGCCAGGTCTTGTTCGTATGATGGTTGGTCTGAAACTGCTCTTAAATAAAATCGGGACCGACAGTTTAACGTTCCTTCCAACGACGATTCCCTCAAAAAAAAGTAAATAATAAAGACTAGGTTGCAAGCCGAGGCTTTAGTCAATTTGAAAAGAATAACAACTAATGTCGATATTCATCAAACATTGTGCTCATTTTTATTTTTAATATAATATATTAAAAATAAATATGGACTAAACTAGACGGCTTTAGTATCACTTAAGTGACATAAACGAGTTATAATTTATTAAAAGCATTTGAATTTACGACAAGCGACAATAAAATCATCCAAATTAGAGTGACGTAACGCTTTCAAATTTATGTGACGTTAATTTTTATGGCGACATAATGTTGGTCAATGCTTTTGTTTTAACGACGTATAAAGAAGGGCCTTGGCGATTATGGCTAACGGCAGTGTAACGGCAGAATGTGTTTAAACAATAATTGGGTTCAGCTTCATAAATGCATGGCTCGGTTATAATTGTGGAATCGTTGTAATCCTTATATTTTGGTTGTAACATACTGTGCTAGTGTTAAGCCGTGGTAGCACAACTGCCGGGCGTTCACTTTTAAATTCATTGTACGCAAACGGAGTTTCGTTCCCGGTGCCATCAACAACGAAGATGCTAATTGAAATTTTATGTGCTTCGTGCCACGTGCTTGGTGGTGAAGCAAATCAGTGGAAGTGAGGAAACCTGAATTTGACATTAGAAAGATATAGTTATAAAAACATTTTGAATTTTCTATTCAATTTCGCCAATCTGCAGCAGAGCAGAGTGGCGGCCTATACTCCAATACCCTTTTAAGAGGAGGCCTTTGCACAGAAGCGGGAACTATACTTGTAGATTACTTTATTGAATACTACAATGATGTTTCTCATAGAAAGTGCAGTTTTATATTATATAATAATATTAATTGACGTTAAGAATATTACACAATTATCAGAAGTGATTCATAATTTTATTGTTAAAAGACTATTTCAAATATGTATAATTAAACATTGATTTGGAGTACGAGGTAGAAGGCCTAGTAAGGTCGAGCGAAAATCGTGACATTGACTCTCATAGTGATCTGAAAATGTTTTTTTTTATAACATAGTAGGGGCTTATTCACACCTTGTCTCATTGCTGCTTACATTGTGGCGACAAGGTTATATTTTATGATTGATTGCGCGAAGTATGTTAGCGCGAATTTTGAAAATGATTTATGTAACTCGATTCACGTGATTCCGTGAATGATATGATTTACTAAAAACGCGCTCTTTTTGTAAATGTAATGTAATGTAATTTTAGGTAGAAATAAAATGGTGTTCAACTCTTTACCACGTGCGTTTTCACGTGGTGAAGGAAAACATAATGAGAAAACGTAAGTTTGAGGAATATTTCGAAGACATTATGAGGTCCGCAATGGGGTAGTGCGATTAAATATGTAACGAGTACATTACTTTCCCTAGAGAGTATATCAACACTCTAGTTAGTACTCTGTATATGTTATTTAACTACTGTGGACAACCTTTGAGTAGTTCTGAATTGAGTAGTTCCTTTTTAGAGGTTTTTATTCTTTCTACTAAATGGTTTTGTTGTTAAACAGTGAATCTTAATAGATTTAATATTTTATAAATATCGAACAAATCGGTTAATTATGTTGATCAATAATCGCAATAATTAATATATGGACAATGTTTTGGTGGAGCGTCAATAGCCTAATGGTTTAGGGTGCGGTCTGCGAAACTTAAGGTCGTAGGTTCGAATCCGCCATTCGACTATTGTCGTGAACCATTTCCTAGCACAAACATTTTCATCTTAGTTGGAGTGGTTAACCGGAATATTAGTAAAGTTAATAGCATTGCTAAAATTCTAAAAAAAAAAAAGAGTATTTGTATTACAATTAAGATTTCATGCAGTTAAGTGAAATTTGTTTATTTTGCGTATTAGTATTGTATATTCTGTATACCCTAAGGACTAAGATGGATCACCTCATCACCAGTAATAAGGGTTTCCGGATCCCTACACCTACCACACGAAACAGCAGCGTTATACTATTTAGTATGTACCAGTTGCAAAGTTATGGGTATGTATATACCTATGTGATTGTTTCGTGCATCTTATACAGTACTGACGGTTACTGTGTGACGGTTATGTTATGTCACATCTGCATCTGCAGATATCTGCCGCTCCGTGACTAAACTACTAAGGCGAATGATTGCTATTTTTCTCACCACGATGACTCATTTTTTTGGAGTTGTCATTGATTGACCCGAAAGGAACCTACTATGTTTAACGTACATATATGTTATACCACTTAAAGAGTGAGTGCGTATTTTTTCAATTTAAATACAAAAATTTCTCCGAATTTTCTTAGCCTACGAAATTTTATTTACTTTGGCTGTAGCTTATTTTCATTTCAAGAAATCAATTGAGGCTATAAATGAAATATTAATTAAAGTCAACATATGCACTTTATTCTTTTTATAAATATTTGTTCGTTCCAAACAAATATTACTTAGTACCACGGTACCCTGTTCCAGTGTTATTTTTTGAAACTAAGGATGACAAACGAGCACACAGTTCACCTGACATTGTAAGTGATAACTACAACATCTATATGCATCCTCAGAATGCTTTGCTTCTCTCTCACTTACGGAGTTTCCAGATCACCAGACAAACCATATGAAACACGGTGGTGTTATCCTGTTAGTTCACGCAAATAAATAAAATTTCACGATGGTATTTTCTGAGAATTTGATTCATTTTCTACCGAGTCGACTAATTCTATCACCATTAGAAGTAAGTTAATGAGTTTAAACATAAGCCTTTAAACAAATAAATAAATAAAATTTCACGATGGTATTGTCTGAGAATTTGATTCATTTTCTACTGAGTCGATTAATTCTATCACCATTAGAAGTTAGTTAATGAGTTTAAACATAAGCCTTTAAACAAATAAATAAATAAAATTTCACGATGGTATTGTCTGAGAATTTGATTCATTTTCTACTGAGTCGACTAATTCTATCACCATTAGAAGTTAGTTAATGAGTTTAAACATAAGCCTTTAAAAAACTCTAACTAATTTTCACTCTTGTGCCTAAAATTACTAAAAAATACTTTTCAACATTCGACAACTATTAATATACGAGTACTATTATATGGTTTCATATGTATAAATATATAATGTTTATTTTATTTTATGTGACTATATAGATCTTTGATTTGATATGGTATTTATGAAGTTACTAAAGCGTATTTATTATAAAAATATTACGAATACTATAATTCCATTAAATACACAACTATTCATTTGATTTAAAGTAAATTAACTCACAATAATGCGGCGGTAACTTGTATCAATATTAATTGACTTAGTAATATGTTTATAATGCGTTCTTTATTTATTTCCGCGTTAGTACCTGGTTATTTTTTTATAGTATTCGGGATAACAAACGAGCAAATTAATCACGTTAAAGGTTATCTTCCACATCTATCGTGTTAAATTAAAAAAAATAAGATATATAATACTAGTGGATATAGAGAAAAGGAAAGAAGGGTTGTATAAATTAAGAAGAATTAGAATGTGATACGTTTATTATAAACGAAAGATAGAAACGAGCGCCAATAGCCTTTGGTCGGTTTGCGGTACGGTCTGCGAAGCTTAAGGTCGTAGGCTCGAATCCACCATTTGACAATTGTTGTAAACCATCTCCTAGCACATTCATTTTCAGCGTAGTTGGAGGGGTTAACGGACTATTAATACTGTTAATACAATAAAAAAAAGCTTCTTCTGTGTGGCACTATCATCGTTCTATAATATTTAACATAGTTTAAGATACTAATCTACAATTTATATGAGTGTGTCCACGTTTTATACTTTTTAGAAATGGGTTAAGATAATCTGTACTCATTTTGTTACAGACGGAAAGCGAAACATCATGCGAAGAAGCGGCGCGACTGACCGCCGAAGGTGCTGGCGATGCTGATGATGACGAGGCCTACGACTACGGCGCCCTGCCTCCGCCACCCGACGGTGGCTATGGATGGGTGGTGGTATTTGCTTCGTTTATGTGCAATCTGGTCGTGGACGGCATCGCGTATACCTTCGGCATATTCCTACCCGAGCTGGTGACATATTTTGGAGAGGGAAAGGGAACTGTAGCGTGGGTCGGGAGTTTGCTGTCAGGGGTGTATTTAGCTGCAGGTAATTGTTTCCTATTTTACGTCTGTTGATTTATTTATGTACATTTCTGTTAGTCATTTTAGATTAATGACGTTCTCCCGACTGATTTTAACCACGATTAAATCCACTGGTGTTTTTATGATGACTAGCTCTTAGTAGATTTAGATCATGGTGATGTCTTCTGGTCATAACGGCATGTGCCATGACATCGGACGAAGGTTGTAACTACAGATTCAGTAGTGTCAAGTGTAGGTGTTTATGGGCCGCAGTGATTACCTCCGCAACGTCATCACGTAAACTGCGTCCCAAATCAGACACACTTAGATTCATAATAATATCTTCAGTGTTTAATACGTAAATAAACCCTAATTTTTTATGTTTTTTTACGTAATAAAGTAACTGCATAGAAAGACAATCACAAAAGACAAACCGTTCTTAATGAAACATGTCCGTTATTTTTCTAATACTCATATATTCTTTTATCTTCTCACGTTGCAACTTCTTGACCTATTTCTTTTTTCTCATTCGGATTTTCGGACAACTGGCAGTAAATGCCTCGTAGGCATTAAGTTGGCATAAAGCACAATAAGTTTTAAAAATAAATATTTAAAGTTGACTCTGATATTTATTAACTATTGAAAGTCGTTGGATGCTGCATGATCGTGCTTTGGGCAATCTATTAGGAAATTGGCCATGTTCAGTGCTTACTTTAGGCTGTGATGATAATGAATATGATGATTTACTGGTTCTAAACATTGTACCTAAGATTAACCTTATTATCTATCTATCTATTTATATTTATAAATTGTTTTAGCCTTAGAAAAGTGTACATGTAATACGTTATATATCTATAAATTGTTTTAGCCTTAGAAAAGTGTACATGTAATACGTTATATATCAATTACTTGTCACGAAAATGTCACGATACACGTTATCTTAATAGTTTTCCTTACCTAAATAAATTAATACATATTAAATACATTTTGTTAATAGCATTGATTCGAATTAATTTTACTGAAAATTTATATTCTGTGTGTTGGAATATTGTAATGGATAGAAAAAATTGGTGTTAATCAAATTATCGCGCTCAATCGTGAACAACAGGGACGTTTCTCGCTGATAAAACCAATTTATTACAGAGCTAATATTTGTTATTACTAATCTTGTGCCTACAATAAACAACGGTTCCAGTTATTTATTTGAATGATTTACTCAAGAGTTAATTCGATTTCTAGACTTAAACTTATATATCTATCGGAATCGATCTTGAGTGCTGTAATTTAGTTGCGTAGAAGTTAATTATTTCCATGTTTAGTTAGTAGATTTTCGTAAGGTGTTTCATAATAAGTTATATTTTTTATGTATATTGTATTTGTATATATGTACTAGCTGTTGCCCGCACCTTCGTAGATATATGTATGTTAAAATATGACTCGTAGTTTGTGTAGTCAAAAAAGCTAAAAGCTTCGTAACGAAACCATAGCGCGTTTCAGAAACACAGTGCTCAACGCCATCTATCAAGTTTAGATATAAACTTATTTATAATATCTCTCTTAAACGTTTCGTCCTTCTTAGTTCAAAAGTGACGGAATTCCCATATAAACTGTCAACTCCTAATTCACCCTCTTGGAGGTAAAATTTTGCAAAACGCCGATATGCATACACATTTATTTCTAAACAGAAGCAGGTATATGAAAATTTGTATTGCTTACTATGAAAATGACGGCCAACAAGAACATACCATAAAAAAAGCATGAACTGCCAAAGTTTCAAGTTGGTAAACCTTGCGATTTAGACGTTGATGAACCAGTGAGTCAGTCAGGATAAGTGATTATATATGTATATAATATTTATTTATGTATGTATGTATTCTTATTTATTTGTATATAAGCTAGGTCTAGTCTTTTCATTTTATTAATTAGTTTATTGTTATCACAACGGTGAGGTAACATACCTTGGGTTCACTGGTAGAGAATACCGTTAAATTCAATTTAAGGCATTAAGTCCGCCCTTGTGAACCACTAATATTGTTAAGGTTAATGCAATAAATAACTGTGGCCCATATACAATTTCATCCTCACAAATATACAAAACGCACATGCCTTATCATTGCTGAGGACAGGTAGAATGCCTCGTTTCCAGCAGTTGAGTCCCCGGATATTCACTATACGAAACACTGCAGCACTATGCTGTTATATCACACTGGTATTATATCAAGGCGTGGTCGTGGTCCTTTCGCCGTCGAACCGGCCCAGTAAAAGCACAATCTTTTAATAATTATTATTTTTACTTACAATAATTATTATATTGTATCAATTACCTTAGGTAGTAGTATATACGAGTATTTTACCCACGTCACTCAGTTATCATCTACCTGTAGCGCAAATATGTGGCAACTCCACCGTGGTAGGACCACGATTTCGTTAATACGAGTGAGGTTCGTTTGGTGCAAGAAAAAAAAATCAAGATCTTATTACTGGTGACGTGGCAATCGATATTAGTATATCAGGATTCTCAACGCAATGTATATGCATTTAGATTTATGATCATACAGGAAGATTGTGGGCACCAAGGACCGCAGAATCTCTTACCAATAGATGAAGTGTCTACTCGTTTGTTAATCATATAAATAAACAAGGGCTATGTCTTTTATACTCTCTTCGAGTCGATTGGACTTGACGTCATCTGGCAACACAGGCTAATTTAGTTGACGAGGCAACGTCTTCATAAGGCTGGTTTTCGGTTATTCTTTATGATATGTCGCACACGTCTCGTCATGCTATCATTTACGTAATCAACTGCGATCCGTATCATAAAAGTAGCAATTTCTTTTATATAAAATTTGTATGTCTAGGTCTGTCATTATTACAATCTGGATAATAATAATATCTTTTTTATTTTTATACCAGAGTTTATTGTGTACTTAATGCCCTAAGCTTTTAAATCGAAGCAGAATACATAAGAAATTAACATACTTATATATTCCACGGTTCGATATCTATACAGAGTAAATCCTTTGTGTTAGGGTATATACACACAAACATATATATATATATATAAAAAAATTTTGCTGTAAAATTGATGTGTTTTCAAACAAGTAATAAAGCAGCATAGTGCTGCTATTTTAGCGTGTATCCGTAGACTCAATTACAGGAAACGAGGCATTCTTTCTTAGTCCTCACGGGTAGATGCAGGTGTTTATAAGCTGCAGTCATCATACATGTACAAACCATCAAGGGTTAAAGATAAAGGTAAAAATATAGATCTTTAATAATTATAAATAATACTAACAAATTTTAAACCTTTTCTTGTGGAATAAGTGAAAGAAACGAGCAAACAAAAGTGTAGTTCACTTGATGGTAGTTGCTTCCTGCGGTCCTTAGGCACTAACACCCATCATCGATATGGAATCGAAATTTAATCGACCTCTGCTCTGGTCCCGGTGGATGCCTCTTTACCAGAAATGGGTGAAAAATCAAAAATTGTTTTTCTGTTTAAATTCGACAACAGTTTATCAATTTTAACAATCTCAATCGGGACGGACGGTGCCTTTACAATACCATCGTGAAACATAACATCGGCATAATAGTGCTGTGTTTCGTACAGTGCGGGTAGGAAACCGGATGGCTAGTTACTGGTGGCATGGCACTCCATCTCAGTCCTCAAGGGTGAAAGAGCATTTACATCTTGAATTTTTGTGTAAGGTCTATCAGTTGAACTGTGTGCTCGATTCATCCTCGGTTACAATCAAATATTCGGCAAATTTAAAAAACGCCACGTAACAAGTCAATCAAACGAATTCATAAAAATGTAAATAGCACACACTCTTACGAATTCGTTTGATGTATCAAATCAAGAGAAGTAAAATATCGATTCGTTTTGTGTAGGCTTTCAAAGACGTTATTTATTTAACACTTCTGCGGTTTCAAGTTGATCTCTTACCCCACCTTACGTACCCGGCAGTTTAAGCTTTCTGTGTTCTACAATTCTAACATTTAAAGCCAAAAGTCCACGTATGTGCTGCTTTATGATAAAAATGTTGCTATATCCTTATATGTCGTATATGTCTTCGTTAAAAAAAAGTACACGTTTATTTGAATTTGATCCTTGCCCTGTCCTTTCGAAATTTATCTAAATAATAATAATAATTAATAATAATAATAATAATAAATTGCCATAATTAATTGCCCTGATTCGGCATTATTTCGATAACAGCTGTATTCTCTAGTTCTTATGAAAATATGACGCTGTGGTTGTGCCACGTTGGCAGCTATGAGTTAACTACAGTACAGTACTACAGTACGGATAGTCTGGATCGAGGTGCGAAGGACACTTGCACGGAATGACAGCGTAAAATTGGAGATTAGTGTTGCCGGTCTTCTTCTGATGAGTAAATTAAACCAGAGACCAAATTACTGTTGAAGCATTTCCTCTTAAGCTTCAGAGATGACAACGCATCGCCATCGTCATAGCGTGCCCAGGCTGAAAACGGTTGACATGTGGCGTGGGAGTCATTCAGCATCAGGTGAACTGTGTTAGTTTGAATAGTACTTTATTTAAGCTGTTTAAACACACTACACATATACACAATCTCGTCCTAATTTAAAGTAAAAAAGTAAAGTCCCACTCTATATTACTATATAAGTATATATAATCCCACTGTTGGGAATAGGTCTCCTTTCTAGAGTGTTAGAGCATAGTTCACATGGTACTGTGGATTAGGCGAACTTTACCGGTGTTTGAGTTATAAATTTTTTTTTTTAAAATGAATATTAGCAATGCTATTATAACATTACTAGTATTCCGGTTAACCAGTCTAACTAAGCTGAAAATGCTTGTGCTAGGAAATCGTTCACGACAATAGTCTAACGGTGGATTCGAACCTACGACCTTAACTTTCGCAGACCGTACCCTAAGCCATTGACGCTTTTTTATTTATTTCTTTGACGTGCAGGTTTCCTCACGATCCCTTTCCTTTACCGCCGATCACGTGGTAAATTAGCAACTAATATTGCAATTAACATTTTCATTGATAACGGCGCCGGCGATCGAACTCGCTTTGCTTGAGTTAAAAGCGATCGCTAAACATTGAACTACTACGGCTTCTAATAATCTCGAGTCAAATAAAACGCTTTTGGCTTTTCGAACGTATTAACAGACACTTGATCACACTAAAGAGTAATACTAAAACCTGATGTGATAAATAATAGTTCATAATTTTATACATACACTGCAGGCCAAAATTTTTAGACCACCTTAATTAAAGTAGGAAAATAAAGCAAAACTGCAATAAAATATTAAATTAACCTGTTTAATCATCTAATAGAACATTGATTGACAAACAAAATACTTTAAATATGCAAAAAAAGGCTATAGTTAGCTAAACTGATTTTTCATAAAAAAATCGTCCTTTACATTTCATGACTTTTTTTTCGAGTCTCGGCATACGTGCAATCAATTTGTTAATGGTTTCTTGTGATATACTGTTCCAAATTTAGCATAAAGCATTCCACATTTCTTCTCGCGAGGATGGGCCACGATTACGGACGTTCCTATCCACAAAAGTTCAATGGGATTGAGATCCGGGCTCTGAGGAGGCAAAACCATGTTTTTTAACACCCCTCTGCCTCTGTCTCTTTCTCTTCTATTAAATTGGGCTATGCTTTGGATCGTTATCTTGTTGGAAAATGAATCCATCTCCAATTAATCGCAACCCGGAAGAAATGGCATTTTGATCTAAAAGGTTTTTGTACTGTTCCTTTTTCAAAATTTCTTCAATTTTAATCAAATCGCCAGTTTCTTGGTTAGAGAAGCAACCCCATACCATAATGGAGCCACCACCACGCATGATTGTTGGGACTACATAATCTGACATCATCTTTTCTTGGGCACTGTGTCAAACGTAAATTCTACGTTTTGAACCGAATAGTTCAAACTTGGATTCATCGGTCCAAAGCACTTTTTTATAATCTTCTTCAGTTCAATCTCGTTGGGCAAGAGCCCACTGCATCCGTTTTTTCTTGTTTTGCGGCCTTAGCAGTGGTTTTCGAACGGCAACGCGACCATACAACTTCGCATATCTCAGTCGCCGTTTTACTGTAGTCAATGTAAAAGGTTTAACTCGGGTTTTGTTTACTTCAACGCGGATTTCTGGTGCTGTTAAGCGTCTATTTCGCTAGCTGGTAACAACAACGAAATTATTTATGGGTTTATACTACGTATACTACGTGTTCGAAATTGATACGATTAAATAAGCCCTGACAGAATTTAGCATCCTAGTCTGTTTCATATAATGTGACATATCGGTGAATCAGTTTACTTTACGTTGCACCACGCAAGCCTCATATGTCAAGTGTAAATCCATCTTGATCCGTATTTATCTTATCTGTTATACTCTGTAAGTTGAGACTTGTGTAGCCGGTGTGACACAACATGTTTTTCATTCATTCATAATGCTACTCCTACTGTAGTGAACTGGAGACATGGTTACTGGTAACGAAGCGTTTTAGGCTACTTTTTCGGAGGGAATAAACGCTTTTGCACGCTGAGTGTGGACTCAATCCCGGTTAGAGGTAATACCGACTAAAAACCCTCCCGAGGGACCGCACAAGACCACCGTTGGGTATTATTGCTAGATCATTCCGTGGGAGTGCTCTAGCAATAATTGCTTTTCCTCAATCTTCAAGCCTCGCGCTATTCTAGCTCATTGCGTCTTAGTGCTATTAGCACCGTGGCTGCATAATTGCCTACTCGGTTTCATTCATCTCTCCGCGTGCACTTCTGTATCGCGGTCATGCAAAAAACTTGCTCCACGTCTTCTAGTACTCCACATCCTTGAAGACAGTCCGTGGAGTCCTCGTGACTAAAAGTCCTCGGGCTAATGGTGTCATTTTTTTTCTGATGAGCCTGAAAATAAATGCCGCAGGTATTACTTACCACCGGGCGAACTGCGTACTCATTGAAAATTATATAATCTACGTCGGATTTATTGTAGTGAATAGTGGCCATTAAGTATTTGTGTAAACACTCTCGTCTTCAACTTTCTTAAATCGTTATAATGTGCAATATAATATGAAAGAGGACAGTACCTTCACAGAGCATTCACAAACATCCTAAAACGAACTATTTGTGTTACACGTAAATTCCCACCGGCTGAAAATCAAACTCAGGACCCGCGTCACATCTACCCAGTGCTATGGCTAACTACGCCACCCGTCCGTCGTATAAACATTTGCTAAGTAAATAAACATTAATAATCCTTTATTTTGCAAAACCTGTTTCAAGTTGGCCAAGGCAATCCTTATCTTTTGAAATCAATTTTCCAACGTACGTCATTACTTAAATACCAATAAATTAACGGAGTCAAGTACTTGGATAATCGCATGTTGCTAAGCGAATTTAAATCTTATCTAATTTCAATATTTTCGTTTACGGACAAGTCAGATAATGTGATATAGGATTTTTTTTATCAAGTTGCTACTTGCGTTTATCTTATAAATTGTAATTGACCTGATTGGGGGCGACAATCATAGATTGCTATCACAAATAGACCTATATACAACGACTACATATCTAGCATTAAATCTCGACATACTTGTTAAGTTATTCTACGATGGCGTAATATTAGATAAACGCAATGATAACTGTAGTACAGTACTTATCATTACTTTTTTTATGAAACTAACAGTGACAAATGAGCACACAGTTAATCTGACGTCAGTAATGACTGCAGTTCAGAGTGACACGCTGAGGACTAAGACGGAATACCTCACTACCAGTAACTGGGTCTCTCAGATTCTCCAGACGCAACATACGAAACACAACATTGTTATGCTGCTGTTCTTCGCTGGTGTTTTGTCAGAGAGTAATTCTTTCTTCGTTACTATCATGCGATAGCTATATACTAGTCGCACCATGGCTTTACCTCTTTTTTACTGCTGATGGGCACACAAGGACAGTCGAGATCTTAATTATGGGTAACCAGCACAAGGGTTTCCGAAAGTGAGCCACGGCTTGGATCGTTACCCTGTGCGTGAAAGAGACTTAATCGCGGGTGTCCGAGGGGGTCAAACCTCTGCTCTGGTGGCTTTACGACTGTTATGTAATATGACATTGTGTAAATACACCGAAACCTTGAGTACATTAGTTATGTATTCATATTAGTGTAAATAAACAGTTTAAAAGCAGTCGAATTGACTCCAATATTAATGGGTTAATGAGGAATTTGTCTTAGTACTCAGGGGTGAGAACGTAGTTGCGCCATGATTAGTCATTATCAGGTCAACGGCCACACCGTTTGTTTAGTTATCCAAATTTCATAAAATAAATATGTCGTCCCCCTAGTCGATTTCGACCATGGCTATACCTACTGGTTGGCATATAACATAAACTGCACTTTTTATAGTGGTACGATGCAGTTTGTTTGTAGCTGCAGTATAATTGGGTCAGCTCGACCGGGGAAGGACCACGCCCTCAAAAAATACTAGCGATAATAGCACCATAATACTGCTATGTTACGTCTGGTGAGTGTAGGGATACAGAGACCGTTATATTACTGTTATCGAGGCGTTCCACCTCAGTCCTCAAGGGTTCAAACAACGCATCTGCATTATGAATTATATCTGCATGTACAATAAAATCGGAGAAACATTCAGATGCAGTGTCAAGGGCGCAAGGTATACGAATACGCGAATAGCGGCTAGGAATCGAACCCAAGTACCTGCGACGCGTTAACCAAGTACTTCAACCACTGCGTCTTCCTACTATGAGTATATCATCATCACTATTATTGACGTCATCACAGCCTATCCGTAGCCAGCTGCTGAACCCATGTTCATGCACCATGGTATCATGTATATTACAAACCTTATTTTTGTTCTTTTAATACATTGAAAGTAACAAACGAGCTCAAAGTTCACGCTCAAGTGACTCCTGCGGCCCATGATATCTACATTCATCCTCCACAAGGAATCATAATTCAGATGCGTTGTCACCCTTGAGGACTGAGATGGAATGCCTCGTTACCAGTAATAAAGGTCTCCGGATCCCTACACTCACCAGCCGAAACCGAGCAGCATTATGGTGCTATTTTTCGCTGGTATTCTGTGAGGGCGTGGTCTTTCCCCGGTCGAGCTTACCCATTCATTCTGCAGCTAGAAACAAACTGCAGTGTAGCTCTAACACTATAATAAAATTTGTATCTTATATCTTGAAAGCCTTTAGTGTTGATTGACGTCCAGCCACCATGATGCGATTGGCTCTCCACATCAGCGAGTTTATATAAATTATAACTTTTTATTTATTCATAAATTGTATTTTTTACATAAGTGTAATTGTACGCGATTAAAATTATTAAACATTGGTATAAGGGGTATGTCTGAGAACATGATTACAAATAACTGAAGCAATTAATCAATTAAGTTATCTTATCAAAAGTTTCCACTGATCCTTGGGATGATCTGTATTGAATTCATTTATGAATTTCTAATGTTTACAAAGTGTTCAGTATCATACTGAACATAGATTAATTTTCTTTTGTATAAAGTTATTCGTTTTTAGTTTCTTTTATGTATAATTATTATTTAAGTTTTTTGACCATATTCTATGGGAGCAACGTTTTATTTGTGTGGCAACATTATTCATACTTCAACTCTTCACTCACTAGCAATAAGATGGCTGTAGCGTTGGAAAGTGTGCTCCGTTTCTTGTGGATTAAAATAAACATTCGAGTGTAATTTACACACAAAATTAATAGTAATTCTACCAGCAATGCATGTAGAGGAACATTTTTTTGTTAACGTAACGTTAACGAGATGTGCATGCATTTTTGGATTTACTTAAAGCTACAATTTCTACTATAACATTAAAATCAAAAACTCGTGTTTTAACATACGTTTCAATTTTGAGTACAGAGTACAGTGGTGTAATTAAACACAGACTAACCGCTATTGATTCGTTATCGATTCATTTGAACCTAAATTAGGTTAGGACCCTATAGTAGATCATTATTTTATCAAAGTTTCGAGTAATTTCTCACAGAGGGTAAATTCCAATGCGTTCATTGTGTTTAATTACTCCTGAGGTTAGGGAGTAAATAATATATGTATAACGTTTATCTTTTTACCCCAGGATTTAGTGTGGGTTGTTTGGCCCCGTCTCCCCGGTATTCTGATATTCTAGGGAATTAGGAAGAATACGAGTAAAAACCTCTGTGTTCGCATTAAACTTTATCATTAACCGTGGTAATGCTACACTGCAGTTTGTTTCTAGCAGCAGAATGAAAGGGTCAGTTCGACCGCGGGTAGGACCATGCCCCACAGAATACCGGCGTAAAATAGCAGCATAATGCTTGCTGTGTTTCGTCTGGTGAGTATAGGGATCCGGAGACCTTTATTATTGGTGACGAGGCATTCCATCTCAGTCCTCAGGGGTGAACACGGATCTGCATTATGATTCCCTGTCAAGGATGAATGAAGATGTCTGGGGCTGCAGGAATCACTTTCCATCAGGTGAACTGTGTCCTCGCATCTTACCTACAATGTAAAAAAATATTAATGTCATCTACTAACAAACAATATATATACAATTACACACTCAGTCATTATAATGAATTATTTCTAAAGAAAATTAACGTGTTTAATTTTAACGTAATTTAAACACCCGACGTTTTGAGTCACGGGGGTTTTGAATTATTTGACGTCCTGCTGTAATGGTTAATCCGGGATACCGTCTATGACAAGAGGGCGTCGAATACCTCAGCCATCCCGCGACCACGAATGGCGTAACACGCTAAACATGTTAAACATAGAATAAGATAAAATTAAATACGATAAAATAATTTAAAATCGGTCTTATACAACTAACACTGGGCTTGTAGACTGTACAAATATATTGATAAAAACCTGTCTATGTGACAACTTGATAAGTACCATGAGAAGAGGTTTTGAAAGGAATACTAGTGATCAAGTAATTAGTCCCTTGAACTGGATAGCGAGTATTTAAATGGCACTAAGTAAACAAGTTACGAAATTTAGGTATTTAGGATTAAGCACAAGGCGTTAGTACTAGTCTATTAATATAATAATATGTGAAATATTAACACACATAGTTATTTAAAATACAATAGCTATAAATATTTTGTTGCGTGCATCAAAATTCAATTTGTTATTTGTTCATGCTACAAATGCTAAATACCACACGGCAGCTGATTTTAAATCCAATATGAATGGGTCGGCTAGAACGGGGAAGCACATCGCCCTTCGGTGATGCTGTAGTCGCCTTTGAGGGCACCAGCAACACACACAAAAAAAAGTAGCATAACAACGTATGGCGGGGATCCTTTGATGATCCAGGTACCTATTTAAAGACGACGAGGAGTTAGTTCCATCTCAATCACCAGGCGAGTCCGCATGCATCTTGAATCTTTGTTGACAATGCATGTAGCGTTGATAGCGGGAATCATCCATAAATCGATTGTCAAGCGAACTGTGTACTCTTTTTGGAACGTAAAAAAACCAATCAGATCTAAGTAACACCACACCACCACAACATAACATAGACATTGCTGTATGTTATCCGCACTAAATTATGTTGTAAAATTAATAATAATAGACTAGAGTATAAAGGCAACAATATTAAAAAATAATTACAGAGATAGAGGCCCGAGGTAGACCGGGGAAAGGACCACGGCCTCACTGAATAGTAGCATAACGCTGCCGCGTGTCGTAAGTTTAGGACACAGGGGACGGCGTCCTATTTTAGTCTTCGAGAGTGTGCACCTTTTATCTTCGTCGAAGATGTTTTTTTTTATTTTTTTATTAAATTGAGCATAACAAACGAACACACAGTTCACCAGATGGAAAGTGATTCGTGCGGCCCATTACATCTACATTCATCTTTGTCAAGGAATCATAGCGCACATGCGTTGTTACCCTTGAGGACTGAGATGGAATGCCTCGTTACCAGTAAATAAAGGTCTCCGGATCCCCGCACTTACCAGATGAAACACAGCAGCATTATGCTGCTATTTTACGCTGGTATTCTGCGAGGGCGTGATCCTAACCCGTTCGAGCTGACCCATTAATAGTGCAGCTTGAAACCCTATCCCTATCTCCTACCATCAAAAGAATTGTGTGCTCGTTTGTCACCCTCTTATATAATTAAGTAACAGTAAACGAAAGTAACCTGTGAGAGTAGTTGAGGATTGTGGTCTTTGGGAAGAGATTTCAAAGGTGGACTAATATGGGGACTTAAATGAACTTTTTGGACCATAACAAAACCAATCAGATCTAAGTAACACCACCCTACATAACAAAGACATTGCTGTATATTATCCGCACTAAAATAGGTTGTAAATATTACACGGCAATAATATTAAAAAATAATATGACAGACATAGAGGCCCGAGGTAGACCGGGGACCTTGATCCTTCCACGGCCACACTGAATAGTAGCACAACGCTGCCGTGTGTAGTGAGTTTAGGGGGACAGGGGACGGGGACCCCCAATTACAGGTAACGAGGCGTCCCATTTCAGTCCTCGAGAGGTGAAAAATCATGTGCATGTTGAAGTAGAAGAATTTTTTATTAAATTGAGCGGTACAAACGAGCTCACAGTTCACCCAATTGTCAACACAAAGACAAATCAATTGCAAAATACATTGGCTAATTTAAGACAACACGAAATTTGGATATAGTATTATTAATGTCAACGATAAGAAGATAACAAATAAATATAAATAATACGCAACTTCCACTAAGAATGGTAAAGAAACAAAAGGATTGCATTTAAAGTGCAGTTTACCTTGAATTTTCTCGCTAACACACGGTGTGTGTTATATCGAGATACTGTGATGAACACTCCTTTTACTATAATCGGTAGGCGGACAACGTTGTGAAATGTTTACATCTATATTATTCTTTTATGTTCCAAAGATAAATTTGGATTTTTATCTCACACTCCGATTTCATATCGTAAATTTGTCAAACATCAGATATTTATATTCCTAACACAGTATGTTATCATTTATCATTTTGTTTTATAATTAATTTCAAGTTTATTGAAGTACCTACTATTTTATTTATTATGCTAGTTGGAAAAATAGAGTGAATTGGTATTCAGGTTGTACAGGTAACCTTCCTATAATGCGGTGGGTACATTCCTAGAAAATACCGTGTTGTGTGTAACCGTCTTATATGAGACAGCCAGAAAATGGACGGATGCGTTCCGAAAACGTTTTTCATTTAAGCAGAGCCACAGCTATATATTCCTATACCAGCATTAGGTAAACGAAATACAGCTGCATAGTGTTATATTTTTTTTAACAAATTATGTGGAGTAAGCAATCTAGCAAGCAGCTCACTGATGGTAAGTGTTTACAAATGCCCATGGGCATCCGCCAGAGGAGTCGCTGATGCGGCCCTGAAGAAAGTTGTACGCTCTTTTCTTAAAGGTCCCTAAGTCGTATCGATTCGGAAATATCGCTGGCGACAGCTGATCCACAGAGAAGTAGTATGTGGCAAAAAATTCGCGTAATACACACAGTGGTGGATTCCCAACCATGATGAGGGTGAAATGACGAGGGATTAATTCCATCGTGATGGAATTAATCCGAACAACTCAGAACTTCTTGCTGAGCGCAGGCATCTGAAGACCGAAAAATCGATATTCCACCAAGTCAGCAAAGGTGACGACGATATGTGTCGTAACCTCTCGTCTCGTCTCGTATGGAATGCTTCTAATTATGGAAGCTTACCATTATGTGAACCGTTTATCTCGCCCTTATACCTACATTAAGCAAAGTATACACATAAAAGCTAAAATGTAATGTTCTTCACAGGTCCGGTGGTATCAGCGTTATGCAACAAGTACGGATGTCGAGCTGTGTGCGTCGCCGGCTCGTTGGTGGCGACAGCTGCCTTCGCGTTGTCGACCCTCAGCAAAAGTGTCACCATGATGATGATCACGTACGGAATACTTGGAGGTAAGTTACAAGTGTACTAATATAAACTGTTGCGTACATAAAATATTTATACTTTGAAAAAACTGCTTATTTCTTTATTTATAGTTAAAAAGTAAAAAGGGGTTCACAAATTCTGAATAAAAGTTAAGAGACGAATGTCAAGTTTGCTTTTTCTTATGACTATGAAAGTAATGTAAATAATGTATAACATAGACCTGACATCCACTGGACGTGCTCCACGTGTCCCGTAAAAAAAAAGAAATCTTCAAATCTCAGTAACTACTTAGGTTACAATTATGCAGGCAAGTTCAGAATGTTCAGGAATAAAGTGCAATTGTATAAGAAAATTTGATATAAACGAATTTTAAATTTGGTCGATTATCACCTCATCTATAGGCATGGCGATAATCTAAATTTCAATGTCCGCAGATAAAGGAAAAGTAATATTAACTTGTTTTCCTTTGCTCTTGGCTCGAAATGCGTAAATGGACTTCATTCGCTTCATTATTATTATTATTATCACCAGACCTTATCCCTATTTATTAGAATATTAATGTATACAAATGGGTTTAAGCCCTAAATAATTATTTGATGATTTCGTTTTTATTTCGGGCTGATAGCCGCTGTTAGGCCGTGAGCCTTTTACAGTTTCGCCGGGTTGGAGGTGACCGAGTGCTTATAGTGCTCAATCGAGACCTCTATTAGTGGGCAACCAACACAAGGGCACCTCGAGGAAGCCTCGACTTGGACCGTTACCCTGTTCCGTGAGAGCGTCTGACTCGAGGGTGCCCTAGAGGGCCTCGGCTCGGTCAGTTGCTTCTGACTAAGAATTATCTACATTAATATCACTATTATTATTATTATTGGCTATCTGTACCACCACTTCGGAATGCGTGGATGATTCCGAAACATGGCATGAGTCTTGTGAAGTTATTGTTAAGACTTTTTTAAACATACAGATGGTTAGAAATCATTAAATAATTATTATAAAGCGTAAAAGTTCCCACAGGTAATGGGCCTACTATGTTCTTTTAGGAAGTTACTTAGAGGTTGTTTTTGTTTGTTTTTATTGTTAGGGCTAGCAACGAATATACAGTTCATCGGTTGGTAAGTGATCATTGCGGCCTATTATATCTAAATTCAAAGATAAAACGTGGACGCACAATGGTAGAGCAACACTGCAGTTTTGTTCTAACTGCAGAATGAATGGCCAACTACACCGGGGTAATACCCTTACGGAACACCAGCGTAAAATAGCATAATTATCATTCCTTTTCAAGGATGAATGTATGTAGATGTCGTGTGCCGCAGGTATCACTTGCCATCAGGTGAACTGTGTGCTCGCTTGTTACTCTCAATGTAATAAAAAAACAACCCAAAGAGAACTAAGAACTAAGGTGCAATGCCTCGTTCCCCATAATTGGTTCTCCGGTTCTATTCACTCACCATACGAAACGCAGCAGTGTTATGTTGCTTACTATTTGACTAGAATCCAGTGAGGACGTCTTCGTGTCGCAATCAAGCCGACCCGTTTATGTAGTTGGAACTTGCAATGTAAAAAAAAAATTGGACTCTCGCAAAATGTTTATCTTTGAATTTTTATAAGCTGAACATTAGTATTCCTATGCGAATAACATAAACTGTAATTGATTGTTGGCTTGACATTGAACCTACAAATATAATCCATGACCTTCTATTGAAGTTAAGTTGAATTTCTTGGGTGATACTTAAATTTTATAAGGCTTATTTCTTTTTCGCTTTATTGGAATAACGAATGCGTACTTTATGAGTCTCCGTAACTATAAATTATCTCTACTATTATACGACTATATGCATTTTATTTAACGTGGAAGAGTTATACTGCAGCTTGAAGTAACATGAATAGAACGGCTCGAGCGGTATAGAGGACCACGCTTTCAGAGTTGCACGCGTTAAATAGTATATTAGCGTTACTGTGTGTCGTCCGGTGAAAGAAATAAAGTGTTAACCATATGTACATCTAGTCTTCATTGAAGATGTACGTGTTTATGGGCTGCAGGAATCAACATCAGGTGAACGTTAGTTTTCCGTAACAACACTGCAGTTTGTTTCTAGCTACAGAATGAATGGGTCAGCTCGATCGGGGTAGGACCATGCCATCACAGAATACCAGCGTGAAATAGCGGCATAATGCTGCCGTGTTTCGTCTGGTGAGTGCAGGGATTCGAAGACCTTTATTACTGGTGACGAGGCATTCCATCTCAGTCCTCAAAGGTCACAACGCATCTGCATTATGATTCCTTGTCAAGGATGAATGTAGATGTTACGGGCCGCATGAATCACTTGCCATCAGGTGAACTGTGTGCACGTTTGTTACTCTCGATGTAATAAATATTAATCATAAATTATTAGTTTTCGGATCTGCTAGTGTATGTTGTGTGTTGATCCCGTGACGATTGCACTCGAACTTGTCTCCAATCTTATTGCATAGGTCTTAGATAACAACATTAACATCGGATTAAGATAGTGGACGATTAATGACAGCCACTTTGTTGCGTGAACGCTACATGAGCTGTTGTTGCTATTTGATAATAAGCGGAAAATATCGCTGATGTCAAAATCAACCAAGAGGATATCAGCGTCATTAAATACCAATAGTTTAACGACAACACGAATTCTTTTTAATTACGTTGATAGTAAACGAGCACACAGTTCACCTGGCAAGTGATCTCTGCGGCCCACGACATATACATTCATCCTTGACAAGGAATCATAATGCAGATGTTGTCACCCTTGAGGACTGAGATGTAATGCCTTGTCGCCAGTAATAAAGGTCTCCGGATCCTTACTCTCGCCGGACGAAACACAGCAACATTATGCCGCTATTTAACGCTGGTATTCTGTGAGGGAATGATCCTTCTCTTCTCTGAGCTAGAAACAAACTGTACCGTTGCTCTTCCACTGTTAAATTATTTACTTTGGCCACTGGGTTGGAACCTTCATGATGTTGAGAGGTAGTTGATAAAATGGTTATAGGTGCCTCGATCGCAGGTTATTCACAGTGAGGTTAATGTGCTCGTTTGTTTTGCACTCTTTCCACAACATCTGTCTTTATGACATGCGATTATATCCGAATTGCGATTGTGTACCTTTTATGGTCAAACGATTACTTTTACTTTTGTAAATTAATATACGAATTTAATTACATTTCTTTCTCCGGCACTACAATACTGTATGGGTCTTGGCCACTTCAACAGTGTTTTGCCATTCGTTCCGATCCTTGGTTTTCCTCCTCCATGCGGTAAACTTTCCCATGGCCCTGAGATCTTCCTCAATGCTGTAGCACCATCTCATCTTCTGCCTCCCTCTTGGTTCTTTTTTGCGGCTTCCACTTACTCTCCAGAAGCGGTATCCATCGTTGTCATCTCTAACTTTAAATAAATATGCTGTAGCTAAAATTTTAATGGTATTTTCAATCCTTTCAAAACTATTGAATAAAGTTAGTTTCTCAGCAAAGGATTAATATTGACAAGCAAAGAGTGTTGAATAAATCCTGCATTGATTTTTTTTTTTTTACTTTGTATGCTTGTAAAACAGTCGGAGCTACAATTATATGTGTATATGAGATACGCCCATGGCTGAATCCTGGCTCGAGTCCAGCTTGTATTGACGTTTTTTATGCGTCGTCCGCAAGCAACACCAGTCGCGTACCCGCCAAGTACATGTGGCTATAACCATATCTGAATCAATACGTGTTTATCTTCCGATCTATTAATATCTAGAGTAAACGAGTAGTTGCGTACGGTTAATACGAGTTGTTACTATTTAAAATCAAAATAAAAAAAAAACTGTTTATAGCCCAGTTTAGAGTACGGGCTTCGAAGTTTAATGCTAACCCCTAGCACAAGCGTCATTAGCTTAGTGGGAGCGATTAAGCGCATCGTTAATAACGCTAATAGCACAATAGCATTATCTATAGCACAATAGCATTCTCTATAGCACTGTTAGTATTCTCTATAAAATACTTTATTCAATATAATACTACAAATATGTCTCTGGAATCGAAAAGTTCAGAAAAACCTAGTCGCAAGTCCGCAGAATAACGCGCATGATAAGATGGCAACATTCTGGTCAATTACAAGCACAGTGATATCTTCTAGTTATAACCAGATGACTGTCAACTGCTCGTGAAATATTATAGTGCCGTGTAGCCATTCGTGACTACAAAGAGGCACACACGCTTCATCTTTTTCATTTCATCTGACATAATGTAAGGAAAGGAATACGGGACATACACAATATACTCACACCGGAAAACTAAAAATTTTTAATGTACAAATGTTGTTCCCCGGCTGAGAATAGAAACTAGCACCAGCGATGCAGCAACCACTCTGAATAACCATTACGCCACAAGGAGCATTACGCGACTCAAATCGTCGACGACCGAGCTCTCACCGATCGGCTGGATTCTCTGGCCCTGCGTCCGTTCCCTCTGCATTTTTTATCGTATATACCACGGGGAGTGCTCCGAAGAGCTGTTTGGAAAGATTCCTGCCGCCGAATTTCGTCATCGGACGACCAACAGATTATGGAATCTGTTGGTCGTGGTGAGGATGGCCTCACCACGTGGATGGCTGGCATTCCTCTACTGTGCGCTTCTCGCGGAATTTTCTGCCCCGCACAGTTGCCTTGTGGAACGGTCTGTCCTCGGCGGTTTTTCCAAACCAGTACGACTTAGGGTCGTTCAAGAAGCGAGCCTATTCCTTTCTTAAAGGGCGGCAACGCATCTGCAGTTCCTCTGGTGTTGCGGTTGTCCACGGGCGTCAATCCATCGGTCGTTTGCTCCCTTTTTCCCTTGTGTGTATGTTAGAAGAGGGTGTGTTTAGCTGTAATATTTTAAATTCGAATCACATGATTTTTACATTCTGAGTGGTACTGCTCTAATTTAAACATCACAAAGTCTATGTTACTTTCCGTAAATAAATCTTTTTATCCATTTTAAAACTGTCTTTTTAAAATATAATAAAATTGTTTATTTAAAAAAAAACGACCATCGAAGTGTATGATAACAACAACTGTATAAATTAACGCCTCACGCGTTCACTGTAATAAGCGTCAGAAGCAAAACGGACATCACTCAGCTTTAATTATTTCTACCAACTTTATTTTGCACTTTTATCGTAAGGAAGTAGAAAGGAACAGGAACTTCAAAGAACAATTCCCTAGACTTAGTGTTGTTGAAAACAATGGTAAAAAAATTCAAATTAAATTGAAAAAAAATATTTTGGACGTCAGTTAGACCGTTCGTATGTGACCACGATATATCTGGCTGAATGAATTACTATGTTTTTTTTATAAGCTTCGGATTTTAACTATAGGAAAGCCAATAGAATTACTGTTAACGTTCAAATTCAATAATAAATAACTATCCCAAAACTGATAATATTAATTTTTTTTATTTAGTATCAGCGTCCGAGGATTTCACTATTGGAATTTAGTTCCTTTTTCTATCTTTCTTTTATTTTAATCTTACTTATTTAAAAGTGGCAGATTTTATTACATCTACTTTATTCCTAACGCAAAGTAATTTTATTTATTACCGGTTAAGGCTTATAACGAGTTTGAGCTTTTAAGCTTGTTAGAGTTTGTAAACGTGACGGGGAAGTCCGTCCAATTTATTTAGGTTTCTTTTCTTTGGAATTTTAGGTGGCAACTTATTTATTTTAGCCAGATCTAAAGAGATGAAAATCAAATAAGATGTAGATGATAATCAAAGTAGTAAATATTTTTATAGGTTTTGTTATTTATTATTTAGTCTAGCTAACCAACTGGCATTAACTAGATCAGAATATAAAATACTTCAATATAAAGACAATATTATTATAAGAATATTAATATAAAAACGTTATGCATCGAGTCCCCCTTCACATTTTTGCTTTATTTGTGTAACGATAAACAAAATAAAGAAACGAAAAGGGTTTCTCAATATTATTAATGGCCAGGGTCGATTGAAAAGGAACGTGACAGATTTAAATTCACATGTTCCACCACCGGCCTTGACACGATATCGCAGATATACGGCGACAGAACGCCGGGAGATTTCCTCACGTTTATTCCGACGACTGAATGCTATGAGCCATTAAAAAAATAAAAGAAACTCTTTATTGGTCTGGTAATATTAATCAATGACCCCAAACTGGCTTTAGTTATTTTATTATTTTGCCCATTCCAAGGTTGTTCGAGTATATTGTTTCTTGACCCTCTTTAATGTGCAGTAAAGACTAATACATAAATACATTTATATATAAATAATTAAAAAAAGTACTTATGTATTAAACATTTACTACTTGACAGCTTTGTTGCTTAGTAGTTAGACTACAGGTTTTTACAGTGGTAGAGCTACACTGCAGTTTGTTTCTAGCTGCAAAATGATCGGGGTAGGACCACGCCCTCACAGAATACCAGCATGAAATAGCAGCATAACGCTGCTGTGTTTCGTCTGGTGAATGTAGGGATCCGGAGACCTTTATGACGTGGTGACGAGGCATCCCAACTCAGTCCTCAAAGGTGACAACGCCCCAAAAGGTCATGGGCCGCAGGAATCACTTGCCATCAGATGAACGTTTGTTACTCTCAATACATTAAAAAAAAATGCCTTTTTAGCCTTGGGTTCGATTTCAATCCCTGGAAAACAATAATTTGTATATTGTATATTCTGGTTAATTTTGGGGTCTAGTTTCGTTGAATGTTTGCTGCTGTTTGCTCCCTCAGAGCATGTGATAACTCATCTGCGTCACGATACCTTATCGAGAATGTACAATGTGGGTGTTATTGGCCTCGGGAATCTTTTACCTTATGGTAAACTGTGTCAATAAAAAATCAATGTGCGTACTAACAAAACATCTCATGGTTGCATATAGTCTATAATCGTTTGCCCTTTATTTTAATATAAACGATACTGCATACCAAAAGATATATTATTACAATATGTATATACAATAAATATGTACATTTCGTGTTATGTAAGTAATGACACACGCCGACTGGCCTCGATTCAATTGCTCCTTTGTAGTAACAATCCATTTAATTAATGTTTACATACCTATTCATTAGCTATCTACGCGTGTTTGTTCTCTATTGTTCGTGTGTACCCACTCGTTATAAGGTTTAGCGTTCATGCGCTTATGTTGATATATCCTTTTTATTATATAAACCTACAAAGAACCATGTTATCTATCAGTTGTTAGTAGAAACATAGTTGTTGTTTTGTTTAAAAAGTCATGTCCGCCAAACGGCAGCCGGTGTGGTTATAGAGATAGAATATAGCGTTGAGAAGTACGAACGAGCACAGAGTTCACCTGATGCTAAGTGATCACCGCGGCCCATTACACCTACGGTCATCATGTTTTATACTTTTTTTTTAACAAATGTACATTATTTCAAATCACGTAGACGGTCGCGTAGCCGACGCGTAACGTAGTACCTGGCTGCTGCGTGGCGAGTCCTGGGTTCCCATTCCCAGCCGAAGAACAATATTTGTGTAATACTAGTCGTTGGATTTCGAGCTTGGGTATCTTGGTTGTTTGTCCTATTGACACTTCTGAGCGTTTCTCTGATGTTTGGTTCATGTGTTGTATCGGAATCGAGAAGGGGATGTCGAGTGAGTGCCATTTTGCGACAACGTTTACGTTAGTAACTCCTGCGCAGTTGATGTATATCGTATAGAATATATAGATGAGGTCGACACCGACAACCGTCATTATAATTTTAAGTTAAGTGTACACGCTGATTATAGTCTAGAGGTAAATGAGTTGCAAAGCTGTATAACAACAACAACAGGCTAAAGTTTTTTTGGAAGAAATAAAGTGTGAACACAAAAAGTCTTTTTAGCTTGTACTAACTTGTGCCATTGTCGTAATGCCTGCACAATTAATAATCGCTGACAGAATTATGTCGCCGGGATACAAATCGATCTAAAATTATCATTCATTTCGAGCGCACGGCGCTTTAGGTATTTTTTTGCGGAAGTCAAGAATGTCAATGACAAGGTTTGACTACGGCACATGACATCTACATTCATCCTGAACAAAGATTCACGATGCACATGCGTTGTCACTCCCGAGGACCGAGATCGAATGTCTCTCCACTGATATTGGGCACCCCCCTTCACTCACCACACGAAACACAACAGCATTATGCTGCTATCCCGTGCCGGTATTCGGTGAGAGCGTATTCCTTCGCGTGTAGAGCCGAGTCATTCATGTTGGAGTCAAACAATAACTCCAGTGTTGCGCTACCATTGTTAAAAATTCCAACAATGTCGCCGGTAGATGGACCTATCTCTTACCTGTAATAGGGTTATAAATCACCGTGTTTTCACCAACGTAATTTTCAGTGAAATACAACAATGGCTTGAAGAATTCAAATCAGCCTCACACATCCTTATCGACAACAAAGAAACTGCACTTAACAAAGAAGCGTACTTGTTCCGGTCTTCGCGATATACGAAAATAGTTTTTAATGCGCTAACGCATAACGAATCGAATATTAAAACGATCCGGCCTGTTCTTTGTTCCCTGAAGTTTCGCAAACAGTGTGTTTGGAAGTTCGCCAACCGTATGACCTAGGGCTGTCTCAAAGGCCTCGAGTAATAACAGTCTAGGAAGATAATTTTTTATGAATGTAAATAATATAAAAGCAATGGATAGCTCAGTGTCCGGCTAGTACCTTATGGTATCACGGTACGCTGATAATCTAAGAAACTAAATCACGGCACCGCCGGCTCCAATGACATTGGCGCTTGTAATTTTATGTATTGTCGGCCTACATTATGATCTATCCACATTTATAGGAAATATCTTATTGGATTAAAATAGCAAACAGTGAGGTTTTTGAGCACCTGATGGTAGATGATTATTGTCAGATTATTCCCGAAAACGAATCAAATAGCAGGTGGAATGCTTCTTAAATCTGCGATTACGTTCATGCACCAGACAAAACATAGCAGTTCTAAGTTACTTTTTTACACTTCTGTTCCGTGAAACGTACCAAAACGAGCTGACATATTCGTGCTAAAGCTAGTTTATGGATACAGTGTGGGTCTCGGTTCAAAATTGTTTTCAAATAAATTCCTTTATTGCTATTAAAATAAAATATAAGTGTCAACCTTAGGTATAACGATTTGAATGAAGCGGCTAAAGCGTCCTCTCTACTCCGTCTATAATAAGCCCTTTTCATTGGCTCCAAGTGGAAAACTTGGGCTTTTCCGCAAATGCATCGATTTGTACCCACTATCAAGAGTTCTACACGCGAGCGTGTTATTAGAACTAGCGTGGTTGTAATGTGTTTTTGAGTCAACGTTAGTAACATACTTTTTAATTAAATTTTTCCTCGTACTCCTATAATGGACATTTAATGTAAGTTTGAAATTCAATTATATTGCATTATTTAAGGCTTGTTTGATAATATCTATGAAAAAGTTATTTTAAAATCATAATATAAGAAGACATTTTGATAAAAACATGTTCTAAATTTGGTTGGTTATTGCATCCTATGAGGCAGTTGAAAAGTACGCTTACGTAAAATATAGAACGGCCGTAAACTTTAATTTCTTGGGCATAAAGTATTAAACTTTGGAATTACATATAGATTAGGTTTGTGTGTACTAAAAATTACAAACAAGCACAGAATACACGTGGTAAGTGATGCCACTGGCTGGTAAACACCCCCATGATCAAAAAGATTCAAAATGCACATCCGTTAGCACCTCTAGAACTGTGATAGAATGCCTTGTTACCAGTAATGGGGCCCGGTCATATATAGTATACATCTATAATATCTCTCTTTTGGACTTTTTGACATAAGAACTGATAAACGAGCACTCGAGTCATGATGGCAAGTGCTTTCTAAGACACATGCCGCCTACATTCCTCTTCGATAAGGAATCATAACACTTTGTTACCCCTGAGAACTATGATGGAATCGTAACCAGTAATAACTTTTTCTTACGAGATAAAACTTAAAGTCCTTAATAAATAAAAGTGTAGCTTTAAAGAGCTGCAGAATGAATGGGTCAGCCAGACCGGGTAAGGACCACGCCCTCATAGAATACCAGCGTAAAATAGCAGCACAATTCTGCTGTGTTGCGTCTGGTGAGTGTAGGGATCCGGAGACCTTTATTACTGGTGACAAGGCATTCTATCTCAGTCCTCAAGGGTGACAAAGCATCTGCATTATGATTCCTTGTCAAGGATAAATGTAGATGTCATGGGCCGCAGGAATCACTTACCATTAGGTGAAATGTTTACTCGTTTGTTAGTGTCAATGTAATAAAAAAAAAGTATTTACACTGGCGTTCCGGAAAGTTTGTGCTACATTTAGTATATAACGTTTTATAACGTGCCGCTACCACGGATGTAAGTATCGTGAGAGAGAGTTCCATTATTGTAGAGTATGTCGTAATTTCCTGCATTAATTCATTATTAATTAGCCCATCCCTAGGTGTTAAAGTCTCCCTTGAGTTCTTTAAATTTTGTAGGCAGGGGGCGCAGGTTACATCAAAGCTGCTATTAAATATACGCTACAATATTACACCCACTATTAGCTTTCTATCATTTCATCACAAAAGTCCAGTAGTGAGTAACAGTAATTTTAGTAGAATTATAGAAATGCTGCTTTTTTATGGCTGGTACTGTTAGTGTGCGGGATTTTACAGCTTCACCAGTTTGAAAGGTAGCTAAGAGCTCAGGGCCCCCAGTTAAGACCTTTATTAGTGGGTAACCAGCACCGGGGTACCCGAAAGGGCTTTGACCTGCGTGCGAGCGCGACTGTCTCGAGGGTGCCCGAGGGCACGAACCTCGGCTAAACAAATGGTGCTTTAGTAATTACTTGTATGCGGAATTACTTTTCTTTCCTAACAAAGGAAGGGGTACATTGGACCCGCTACGTATACCCATACGCAGCGGATAGCATAAGGCTGTTCTCATGATTAAAACGTAAGTAAGACGTCCCACTGTGCAACTTTGCACTACGTGTTGTACGTACATATTAAGCCTGTCAAACGAGCATACCGTTCACCTGACAGTGATTTCTGCGGTCCTTGATGCCATATATCTTCGATAATAGTTGTTCATAATGCAGATGCGTTGTAAACCCTGAGTAAGCAACTTGTAATAAGTTCACTGATTTTTTTCACAGATCACCAGGTGAAACACGATAACACTCAATTAGAATTTAACACGGGTATGTCGGAAAGCGTGATCCTATTTCCGCCGTATAGACTTATTCGTGCTACAGATAGTTCATAGCTAGTGTGAATCTACGTGAGAATTTGAGATAACGTCTTCGTCTCTGCTGTTTTATTGTATTGTAATGTATTGTATATAAATGTATATAATATTTACTAGCGTACCCGTGCAGTAAGTAACAATGGAAACCTTATCAATATCCATGTGCGCTTACTAAAGTGCTATTATTAGGTTTTACTTGCTATTTTATATGTGTGGCCGTAGTACTGACATTTTTTTTAATATTAAATTGACGACAATTTATACATTAATTTAAGCAAAAATGAAACATCTGATTAAATGAGAATAGCATACACTGGTCTACAATTGGTCTTCACGAAAACATTAACGATGTTTAGACGGTTCCTTTGATGTTAATGGAGTTCATGATTATTGGTGGTTTCTTACAGGGTGGGTGATCAGGACACTGCCTCTAAATCTCTCGTTTAATTTTAAAAAAACATCATTCAGTAACAAAGATGAGACCGGTGACCGTTTTAATTTAACATAAGGAAGAATTGTCTCACTATCATACGATAAAAGAATCATTACAATATGTCGCGTGGTGTACCCGTCATAGTATTTGGAACCGGCGCAATGGGTCCTAGGTTTGATTCCCAACTAAGGAACAATATATATATATAGAATAACAATTTACATATATAGAAGCGACAATAGCCTAATGGTTTAGGGTACGGTCTGCAAAACATAAGGTCGTAGGTTCAAATCCGCTATTAGACTATTGTTTTTATTTCTTTATTGCCTTGAGAGTATCAAACGAGCACACAGTTCACCTTATAGTAAGTGATTCCTGAGACTCATGACATGTACATTCATCCTTGACAAAAAATCATAATGCAGATGCGTTGACACCCTTGAGGACTGAGATGGAATGCTCAGTCACCAGTAACAAAGATCTCCGGATCCCTACACTCACCAGACGAAACACAGCAGCATTATACTGCTATTTTCGTGAACCATCATTAAGCACAAGCATATTCAGCTTATTTGGAGTGGTCAACCGGAATATTACTAATGTTTGATGAAAAAAGCATTGCTAATATTCTTTTATAAACAAAATATGTATATATATTTGTACATCGCAAATTGTCGGATTTTTTGGCCTCTGTGTCCCCCGCCTCTCTAACAGTAGCTAAGTGTTGCTGTGTTACGCCTGGTAAGTGAATAAAAATCGGAGTCCTTATTACAAGTAACGAAACATATTACGTTAGTTCTTGGAGGGACAACGCTATAGTCCGCTTTTTGATTCGTTATTTCGGATTAATTTATCTAGGGCCAAAAATCATTTTAGGCGATTTGCAGATGGGGCAACTATCAACTTTCCAAAAGTTTCCTTTAAAAGTTGCCAGTTACTGGTTATAGCCCGGTTTATGGCTGCCGCAATTTTATGGCAATCTGTGAGCAACTTTGATGTGAACAGTGTGATGATGGATACGAAGCAGCACTTGTTCTCATATTGATACGTCACCGCTGTCGACAACCACAAATTATTCGCAGCAACCGTCGGCAAATTCGACAATTGCTATTTACGGCAATTAGAAACTAACTTAGTCGTCGATTGTAGCAACTGAAAACTGTTGTCGATCACCGGAATTCGCAACTCGAGTTGCAACGTGTGCGCAGTTTGATTTAGATATATGTAATAGGAAGTTGCCAGTTGCTGCAATAGTTGGTCCATCTTTAAAGCGCCTAACGGAATGTATAAATAATGCTTGTCATAAAACACATCAAAAGATGCTTTATTCAAGTAGGTTTACACAAAACACTTTTGAATCGTCGAGATTGCTAATAGTTATATTTATATCTAGTTAGATATATTTATTACATAAATAATTCACTACTATTACATCCATAAAAACTATAAAGGCGGAAATGTGCATTTCAATACTACACGTTCCCGTCGCCAAGTCCTCACTCACCTACGCGTGTCCATTGACGTTTGTATTTCATCCGTCAATACTACATATCTATGCCTAGGTAGGCTACATATTACTGTCCAAGGTCACGGCCATCGCTTGGATTGCAGCCAGCCAGAGCAGACATAATGGCGCCCTGTTGCCGTGTAACTTATATTATTGTTTTTAAAATTGTGTCAACAGATAAAGACAACATTTATTCAGACTAGCAGAAGTTAACAATAAACTTTTTTTTTCTCTTTTGTGTATATTATTTAATTACCAATGTCTAACTTTTTCATATTGGTTCAATTTGAAACAGTGTTCCAGATTATATTTTTCTAAGAAACTCAATTCATACAACAACAAGGAACCATAATAATAGCAATAATATACCACCTTTATTTGTAAAAACACTAGCTTTTCCTCTGTCTTTGTTTAATGTTTCTTGTATGCTGTGAAGTTTCCTAATAAAGTAAATAAATAAATAAATAAATAATACACAGCGGCAGAGCTACCCTGCAGAGTGAATGGGTTAACTCTACCGGGGTAGGACCACGCCCTCACAGAATACCAGCGTAAAATAGCACCATAAGGCTGCTGTGTTTTGTCTGGTGAGTGTAGCGATCCGGAGACCTGTATTATTGGTGACGAGGCATTCCATCTCAGTCCTCACAAGGGTGACAACGCATCTGCATTGTTCCTTGTCAAGGATAGATGTAGTTGTCATGGGCCGCAGGGATCACTTGTCATCAGGTGAACTGTGTGCTCGTTTGTTACTCTCAATGTAACTAATAAAAATACAGTTCGCGAGATGGTACATGATGACTGTGCTCCATAAACGCCTACATCCATCCTTAATAAAGTTTCAAGATGGACATATGTTGTCATCCATGAAGACAGATGTTATATCTCGCTACCAGTAACTGGCTTTGTGGTGCAGATGTATGCTGGAGAAAATAGTTATAAACTAAAATATTAAATTCATTTACTTTTCTTTATTAATGTGCGGAAAGAGTTAGCAGTGGCATCGAGCAAGCAGCCCACCCTATGGTTAGTTATCACCGCCGCCCATGAACATCCAACACTAGTCATAAATGCGTTGCCGGCCTTTAAGAAAGGTGTAGGCTCTTTTCTTGAAGGTCTAATTCGTATCGGTTCGGAAACACCGCTGGCGACAGCTGATTCCACAGTATTTGTGCGTGGAAGGAAACCCATGATGGGTTTTTACGTTCCAAAATTATTATTATGGTGACAAATAAGCACAGATTTCAGCTGATGGTGGAAAAAAGCCTATAAACACTTTCATCCATCCTCAACTCTTACAATATCTCACCACACCTTGGGTTAACCGGTAGAGGAATGCCTTTAGTATCATGTCTGCCCTTTGTGAACCTTTAATTTTCTTTAGCTTAATATAGTACAGAGTAAATAAATAAATGTGTAAGCAAAAAAGAAAAACAAAAATCCCTCTGCATGCATATGTGATTTTTCACTGTCTAATAGATGAGACGACAATCAATCTTATGATTTTCAATTTGATTGAGTATGAAATCGTTGGCAATCGTACGACATGTGACATGATATTCAAGATCCACATGCGATGTCATCTCTGAATACTGGCGGGGTATGTCTAGTTACTTGTAGCAGCGGCCGGGGAACGAACCGAGGCAGCCATGCCGCAACCAGACACAATGACCACGCCATGCGACTTCTGACGTCCTTGTAACAAATCCTTAGCTTACTAGCTAATGAGTTAATACATAAATCCTTAATACATGACACAAATGTATACATCTGTATTAAAGACGGTAGTTAAGGCATTTAGCACGATTACTTTGTGTGCATTTATTTCATCAAAACAAAAATACAGCAGTTTGCAGAGAATTACAAACTCGATGCAGACAAATCTTTGAAAATATAATGGATATGAAGTTTTTTTACCATATAAAGGCCACAATGCAGCTAAACAATTTGCGGAAGAACCGCTCGACTCGATTATAGTGACTTAATCCAAAGGTAAAACCTTAAAGGTAATCTCAGACCCCATTCATTGTAATCCAAGACCCCATTCATTAGTTATTTCATAGGTTTTCACAGGCGACAACGCATCTTGATACCTTAGTCATAAATTATGTACTTAGAAACTGTTGATCTCATCTTATCAGTTGTACTGCGTGCTTATTTCTATGCGTCCCTTATATTATAATTATTAATTTATTTATTATATATATATATCTAGAACGTTAACAAAACAAGAATTACGGTTACTTTGTGGTATAAATGTTTGTAATTGTTTACATCCATATTTGCTTTCGCATGTCTCTGGTCCATATGTACAAACACATATCTGGAATATGATATGAAGTGAGTCATTCTCGTCCCACAAATCGACATCGGATCCGAACAAAGGACCGACTCGTATATGCAAGAGGTCATCAGCACTAATTTTGTATGCGTCACTTTCCGCCTGTGTGCGTGTGACTTCCAGGAAAAAAATGTCAATTGGCACATTGCACACTTGGTTGGTAATTTAAAATCGTGATGAGAATTAGCCGTATTTTGGTATAAACAAAAAAAAATGTGGAAAATTAAAATATAAAAAAAATATTGCATGTTTTTTTTTAAATAGGTAGCTCAAATAAAGATTACTGTTATTTAGGGGTGATAAACGATGACAAATTTCAACTGACGATAATTAATTCCAGAGGCCCATAACACCAAAATACTTTCTGCGCCAGTTCGTTTTAACCTTTTAATATATAAAAGTTATAACGCAATTTTACCCTCCCTAAAACGATGTAAAAAGTATATGCCAAAACCAATAATTTATCTTACGCATATTTTGGACTACGTCGAATAGAAGCAGACCAGTGACCACTACCGCTAAAAATACATTTTTTTTTAATAAATGCAATAAACAATATCTTAATAGCATCTTACGTCTACTTTAGTTGCTATGAAAAATTTTAAACACCAACAATCCAACAAAGTACGATACACGCAGTATCGTACTTTGTTCGATATTTCTGCGTATGTCATGTGCCTCTGTCATTATCTTTGCGCTGTTGTGTTTGTTTTAGTGATTGACAAAATAATGACCAGTTGTATTTCTTGTCACGTGATATAATAATAATACAGTTTATATATATGTCCTTAGTCCTGAGAGTGACTCACGCATCTGCTGTATGACTCCTCATCAGGATAAATGTTGGTATCATCGAGGTGCAATTATCGCCATCAGGTGATCTGTACCCATATATATCAGCGCCATTAATTTCACAAATCCGCAGTGCTCATTTAGCACCTGAATTTGAAACTAGGGTAAGAAAAGTGGGTAGAAAGGCTCAACACACCTTATTTTGTAATAAAAATCTCTTTCAGCAGGCCTGGTCTTGGACATATTATCGGAAAAAAGAAACGAAGTGTATTGACAAAAAAAAAGAGAATGAAAATAATACGATATTTTAGTTGACATGGCAAATATAATTTCTTATATTTGCCATTATATATTCTTAACGTTAAATTACCCTATATTCTCAACTAGTCCTTAGGTTGGGTATTAGTATAACGCTTTGTTTGAATATGTTTTACACAGACAATCAACATGATTTCTTTCTATTTCTTGATGCATATGTCAAGGCTTTTTAGGAACAACATCGTAAGCACCAAAATTGTAAATATATTTTGTTTTTATGTTTCTGAACTGTAGACTAACTACGACAATTCATTATATTTAGTGTCAAATTGAATTATTGGTAGCTAAAAAAATGTACCGGTTTAAATTAATAAGCATTATAGGTATAAAAAAGAAGTGATGAAAATATAAGTTTTGCTATATTTGGCGATTACGATGTTCGTCCAGAAAAAATTGGTTGATATTAAGAACTAAAGTATCCTATAGAAATAAAGTAGCCATACGGAATTGTGTTGACAGTAGTTTTCGAGTCTAAACGTAACCGTCAAGAATACGTAGTAACAACAGATTTAGTGAAATTGCAATACGTCATTCCACTTGATTATAAAAAAACTATATGCACATATTGTATGCCATATTTTTAAAAATTTACATGACTATGTAGTGTAGATATTCATTTGTCTTATGGACTAGAGCCAATTGCGTATAAATAGCGTATGACTGTTTATTTACAAATACATAATTTGTATATTATATAAATGACCCCAGTAAATACAATGCGATAAACAGTTGCCAACTTAGGGTTATTAACAAATGGAAATGAAATAGAATTTAGTAATTTAGAGAATAATTTACTTTCGCTATTCTTATTTAAAATTTAATAAACGACTAAATTGATTTATTTAATTGGAAATTACATATTTAATTGGACATTAATGAGAAGATTGAACAAAAGAAAAAAAATATATAACCTTCATTTTGAAACATTAAGAATAAAGATTACCAATCCTCAGAAGTGACGACGCTTTAACATTATTTTGATTTCACATTGAAGATTATTTTGCGTGTCATAGGACGCAGGAATCACATACCGCAAGGTAAATTGTGTTCGTTGTTCACCCCTTAACATCGTAAAAAAAATACATTCGGTTTTCGGTTAGTTGTAGGTAACACAAAAAACGACTAACATTTACCAAAGTTTGTAGGATTTGGCAAACAAAGCCAACAAATTACTAAAATATGCATTTCGACACAATTTGAAGTATGTCAACACTTTATGTAACTGAAAAATGACATACAATGCGACGAAAATATAATATCAGTGATCCAAATTAAGCTCGTACTATGTCTCCGACCACCGCAGTGACATTGAAACACGGTGATCTCATATTTGGCAGCTGTATGGGATCTTGAAAATTGGTGCTAATGCGACTAAAACGTTGGAATCCATTTTGCGGAAACTACTGACTCATTCGCAGGATAAACAGCTGATTCGGGTGTCACGAATTGGTTACAAGCGCGACTAAAATTTTCTGTCAATAACAATTATTATTAAATAAATTAAGTATCGACGTGTATGTCTAAGGATCATGGGTATATTATGTTATAAGTTATACTATTTTAAGTTTCATAAACGAATAAATATTTCATTTGATGACCTAAAAACACCTACATCCATCTTCCACAAAGATTCGAGATGCATATGCGTGATGATCACTGGGAACAGAAATGAAATGCCTGGTTATTGGGTACACGTTCGGAAATATTCACCATATAAAACACTGCCACGTAATGTTGTTCTCTCACACGGGTATTCCGTGACGGCGTGGTCCTTCGATACTCGCTGCAGCGTAGCTCTACTATTTTGTGAGCAACTATTTTCGGGATGTTGAATTGAAATTAGTCAGGAGTCAAATCCATGACCTCACATTTCATTCTATAAATAAGTGATATATCAAAACATTAAAATGATATGGTCAATTTGCACTACGGCGACATCTTTAGTTTATTACCCGATCATGCTAACTTTGCCGGATATTATAATGTTGTAGTTGCGCTCACACTGCTCCTTCACTTCATTTTCGTTAGTCGACTTCTTTATTTCTCTTCGACTTGCCACAGAGCATTATCCTCAGTTACTTCAGTTCAGTTCCTGCTATCTGCCTTGCGACGATCGTTGTTCCTAGTCTAAGGGCGTCCGACACCACACTTGCCGGTCCGCGGTCTCCTTTGAAAAACCCGTATCCTCTGTCTCCTTTTCCTGATCATATTGTCTCTTTTTAAAAGCCGACCTGTGTTATTTTTGCCTGGGTACTGAAATGAACATATCTTTTAAATGTACCTGAGGTACGACACAACATCAAGCACATAATGGGTCCGGTGAAAAAGTTCTTTCGTATTTTATATATAAATTCAAGATGTTTTTGTCATAGTTTATTAAGATTTGATTATAATATTTATTTGCTGTAGAAATTTTGGGAATTCTGATCAAAAAACTTTGATATGTAGTTTTGACAGTCTCTCTTGATGTTAACCTTACACTACCTAAATTCTGTCAATCAGAATTCTGAAGAGACCGAAACGTGAAAATTGGAGGGCGCAAGGTCAGTGCTATGGTGGATGCTATATATAACTCTTCCGAACCAAGATCTCTCAATATTTGCTGAGTGGCTATAGATGTGTGTGGTTTGGCGTTATTATGATGAAAAACCACATCCTTTCTGTTGATCAATTCTTCTTGATCAAGCTTTGCCCGGCGGTAAAAGCTCATAATGTACGATGCTCTTCCAATCCCACCATACACACGGCATCATCTTATTACGAGTTGATCCAGGTTTAATTCGCTGTAGTCTGGAGCTTGACTGCCCTTTGATCATGATCTCTTTCGCACGTTCTTGTCGTAGGTAATCCACTTTTTATCATCAGTGATCAATCTTTTCAAAAACGGTTCGGTTTCATTACTTTTCAATAGAGAATCACAAACTCGTGTACTTAACACGAGTCATTAGGATTCTTTCAGTGAGCTCGTGTGGCACCCGAATATCGTGCTTTTTTGTATATCCCGGACTGCAAACACTTGAAGAAATTTTGTGCTATTTTTACCGACACTGCGTTAGGTCCGTAAACGTCAAAAAAAATTCTCGGGGATTTTGTAGCATTTTCTCTTTGTCTAATAAAGCTTCATAATGTATGGAATTTCTTCGTTAGATTCACTCATTTTGGAGACATAAAACAATATAAAAATTTTTACTTTTTATTTTTCTGTTTCTAAAATGTCATATATTTAATATAGTTTTAGCAGTCTTACAAAGAGTACAACCAAAGAGATAATAATTTTTACTATAAAGTAGAAATTTCGGTTTCCACGAAGATCTTCATAAGATATTTTTGTTACTTTTTTTGGATTCTTATACAGCTTAAAATATTATACGAGTACTTTGTCATGATTCTACTATAGGTTATCATAACATGTTTGTTGTGTTGGCGTAATAATCTTATCGTATATTGCATACATAACAATAAATACGTTGTGAAAATCGTATGACCGTGATGACATATTAACCGCCATAAATATGACAGAACATAACAATAATGATGTATATGTTTATGCGACGGGAATCTCTTCAATACATCTTACCAGTACGATCATCTATTCACATGCTAAGTGTGATTATAAAAGTAACGTTAGTTTGAAAATCTAGATTGGATTCTCTTACACTAATATGTCCCAATGGATGTCGCAACACTATAAAGCTAGACCGAAAGTTTGAACTCACGGACATCGAAGTTGTAATTTCCGATGGTGTTTTCGACAATCCGTCTATCAAGCGACAACTATTTTAAGTATCGCCAGGCTGGGTATATTAACAAATTAACGACTGCGATTTACAATGTTATGTTATATTAATCACATGTTATGTTAATGTGTTGTGAAATTAATAATAAATTACTTATGTCATTAATTCAATTTGTTTGTCTATGTTCTGGGTGGAAGTTGATAAATCGCTTTTTCTACTCCTTTTATTCTTCGTAATGAATGAATTTGCGGCAGCACACAAATTGTGAATTGATCACATATCACAATGCCGCTGTCGATCCTTGTTTTATATGAGAACGAGTAAAAGTGGAGTGTTATAAATCGATCATCACAGTTCATTATTAGTTGATTCCTGAATTTCCTGAATGATGAAATAGAGCTTCCACAAAGATTAAGGACGAGGCAAGAGTTTAGCCAAGCTTGAGTTTAAGGACCACGCTTCCACAGAATACCGATGTAAAATACTAGTATTAACTCAATGCTTCTGTAAGTATGGCAAATGAAAGAGACCGAAGAGCCTTTTTGTGTGGAACAGTCTATCTCTGACCTAAACTGATCACGGATCAGCGTATAATTTATCTAGGATGGATGTAAGTAGATGTCGTGGGCGCTAGGATCGCTTACTATAAGGGGAAATGTATGTTTATTAATCTGCCTTATTTCTCTAAAAACTACTAGAATATAGAATGCCCTAGAAAAATAAAAAAAAATCGTACGTAATTGTAGACTTCAGCTGAGAATCTTTTGTCTAACCAATCTATGTTTTGCATTTCATGTAACTCAAGCGTTTAGCTTTTGTTACGGCTCTACAATGCATTTTCACTGTTTTAATATTTTATCCCTTTTATTGCGTTCCCTATTGTATATCTTATTGTTTAATTTTGTTATAAGTCTTCAAATAGAATTTTATAGTTAAGAATACACCATCACAATGCTGGAAACGTTCTCGTATTGTTATTGTTTATATTATCATGCAATTAATATGTGTCGTTGATAAGGCAGGAAACACTAAATATGTTTGTCACATTATAACATGGGTTTGCATGTAATCGGTGAATTTTATGCCTATATCTCGACCATGCTTATGAGAACCTCGGTCCTGATCCTGAACCACTGTCACCGCAGTTTAGCCAACGTTACTGTAAGTGTAGAGTGAAAGCTATGGGGATGTATACACTGTTTGAGTAAAACCGGCACTTTTCATATGCCTATTTCACTCGTCGAAACTCCACTTTTAAATGTTCAATAGAAGTTGTTCACGAACACTCAAATATATGAACAAAAATATATTTATCAAATTCCTGGCACATATTCTCGATTTTCAAGCAAAGCAACGGGTTTCGAACACGGTTTTCGTGTTCATACAAGTCCAAAACTTACGTCAAAGTGGTAAAGTGAAGTCATAGAAGTCAAAGACTAAACATACATATCACCACGTAAATTCTTGGTTTCCGGGTCTGGGTGTGTTGTATAACTTAATAGTTAGGTGATACTATTTTTTCTTTGATGGGTACCAACTGGAAACTTTAATACTGACGGCGAGACATTTCATCTTAGTACTTGGGAATGACAACATTATTGTAAATCGAGGATGATGTGAATGTTAGGACTAGGACTCGTTCGTCAGTTCCTAACATAATAAATATATCACCAAAACTGCGAAAAACCAATTACCAGCCATCATAATAATGAATAAATCTTTATCTTCCACAGGCATAGGCTTCGGTATGATCTACCTTCCATCAGTAGTAGCGGTTGGCTACTACTTCGAAACTCGTCGATCTCTTGCCACTGGAATAGCAGTATGCGGTTCTGGTGTAGGAACGTTCAGTTTCGCTCCACTAGCCGCTATACTGCTAAAAGAATTCGGTTCGTGGCAGAACGCGAACCTTTTGCTCGCGGGTCTGATTCTGAACTGCGCTGTATTCGGTGCGCTGATGCGGCCTTTAGTGTATCCGAAGGTAAGTGAAATATATATTTTATAATCTGTATTATTTAAAGATTCCTTTACTGTTTTAGAGACTTCTAGTGCTTATTTGGAGAGCCGCGCTTTATAGTTTGTTATCATAATAGTCCACTGTTGAATTTAGGTCAGTACCAAGTTAGCAGGATATGTTGTAACGGGCATGTTTGGGAGATTGACGATCTCATCTCAGACGATTTCGCCTTTAAGTCGAGGTATTTTGGGCTTCGCATAGTCGAAACGGTTGTTCACCCATTAATCGAAATTTGTGAGTTTAAGTCACGTCTTTACAATGCTCTCGGGAGGAGATGGGATGGGTTTTTTGGACAAATCTTGTGTTTGGTTAGGAATTCCAAATTCAAATGTATTTCAAATTTATTGTATTTCCTTTTTACTTATTCCATAAAATTTCATATGTAACCTAATATTTTTTTTTGAATAAAATTTTTAAGATTATCATTATCTTAGTAAAATCTATCCAGTAACCACAAGATTAGTGTTGTAAAGCGTACACACCGACATAATTTTTTAAAACTTTGTAGATTGTTTATATGTATTTCTGGTCTTGTTCAATTAATTATTACATTTAAACAGTTCCATTGTGGTGTAATATTAGAGCCAATGTTTTATACCTGTGGAAATTCCTCCTAGAGGTATCAATATATATCTGGGATACGATAGAAGATTACAATCATGAATTACCTATAAACTTGTTTGTAATTTGTTCCTGGCTCGACGGGAGGACCATGCCCTAACAGAATACCACCGTAAAATACCAGCATAACGCTTCTGCGTGTCGTATGATCGCATGTTCACACGCTGACGCGTTAGATGTCTCACGCGTTTTTACGCTTCGTCTGATGAAAGAAAGAACTCGGAGACATTAATAATGCTGATGAGGCGTTCTATCTTAATTCAAGGGGTTGACAACTCATGCATTATTATTTCTCTATCGATGATGACTGGGGGTGCATTTTTCATTCCGAATATTGTATAAAATTATATTAACATAAAAATAAATCGCGTATTTTTTATTTATTTTCGTTTAGGGGTCATTTTTAATTATTGCAAACAAATCTTTGTTATTAAACATCTGGGAAAATCTGATTTTTCTCTTTGATTTGGGAATCAAAATAAGAAATCGATTATGGATTTTGACAAACGCAAAGATAATAAGAATGTTTTATTATTTTTTATTAGGCTTTTTTATTAATGTTCATAATACAACGTTTCTCTTACTTGGTACCGAGTTGTTGAATTCTTCTGTGTGTCTGAATCTAATTCCCGATTGGTGCCAATATTCGGTAACCAACAATATGAAACATAACATAGTTTTCGTGTCAGTAGACGAAATAGTTTGATATACTGCGCAGTTAATACAATCTAATAATAACCAGAAGATATAGCCTAGGTCCAAATCGTAATGCTGGTCACCAACATTTGCCGACATTTACAGCTAATTTTTTATACAATGAACAATTGAAAAATAAAATTGCTAAATGCTTGCAGAGTAAGGAGAATCTACACTTTTTTTATGACTAAGCTGAAACAAGAACACCTAGTTCACATGAAGTTTGCGATGACTGAACCCTTAAAAACCTCAATAAAGATTTGAGAAGCACTTGTTTGTCAGCCCTCAGAATTGAGATACAACGTTTCGTTATTTTATTGTTTATTTAAGCTTTATATACAGTGACGTATAAAAGATGCTTTCGGCATTCTCCACCAGTCAACCAAGTCCGAGATGAAATGAAGTAGGTTTATGCTTAGAAACCTAATCGCGATTAAAACCCTATAATATTATATTATTTATAAAACACATATATAACTAGATATACATAACAAATACAAATATACATACTTATATATGGAATATATACAAATATTTATTATTGGTAATCGAGTCTCCAGAAGCCTTCACTCGTCATACGAAACACAGGTATATCACTCAGGTATCCTGTGAGGGCGTGGTCCATCTCCGCTCTACACGACCCACTCTTATAGCTAGAAACAAGCTGCAACGTTACTCAACCACTATACAAAGTTGTAACGAACCTGAAAATCAATATTGCCAAACTATCGGATAACTTTGACCACTATAGTATACCCAAAATAATTTGTTAACAGGTATCGTTTAACTTTTCAGACATCAGGCGATAAGCCCTTATTGCAACGAATGGCCGAAGAGAAAAGACTGCAAATGGAAAGGGGCTCGATCGGAGGATCATACTTCGTAGTTCAGCTGCCTGATGGTACTATGGAGAAACGGTTAAAGGTAAACATAATATTCGCTAATTGGCAGCTAGTTTTCTGCTCTATCGGTGAAGGAACTCTACCAGCAATAAGTAGCAACACAACGCAGCTACCTCTATTTGTTACAGTGAGTGTCCGAATTACAAGTAACGATGCATTCGATCTCGACCCTAAGGGGTGACATCGATTATGCATTTTAAATTGTTGTTGAGAATGGAAGGAGTAGTAGAACCGTGCCCTTGTATTGCGCTATTTATATAACGTGGACCTACCTTTTTTTAATTACAGTGAGAGTAAAAAAACGAGCACACAGTTCACCTGATGGCAAGCGATTCCTGCGGCCCATGACATCTATATTCATCCTTGACAAGCAATCATAATGCAAATGCGTTACCACACTTTAGGACTGAGACGGAATGCCTAGTCCCACCAGTAATAAAGGTCTTCCGATTCCTATACTCACCAGACGGAACACGGCGGCATTACTTTTAACTCCCGTTAGTATTCTGTGAGGGCGTGTTCCCTATCGAGCTGACCCATCACTGCAGCTAGAAATAAGCTGCAGCATAGCTCTACCAATGTAAAGCTTTACCTTCTTGATTAATAGATTAGGACCAATTAGTTGTAAATTATTGGTTACAGTCCATGGATGCAGGTGGTATTGGATCGTTGTTCATTGCGATCTATAGGGGATGCTGGACTGTTCAGCCGTGGAATATTTATAATATTTGTGTATCACAAACAGTTGGTTTTCTGGTCTGGCTGGTGCAGGGGGTTGTTTTGTGTATCCATGTCCCATGTCCTTGGTAATGAATGTATAACATCGTACTAGGAACAAATAATGAATTGATAATAACTAATGCTTACTATAAAATGTCTTGTCTATAACTTATAGTTCAAGTTTTTCTTAAATAAATAAATGAATTTATCCATGGTCGAAAACGCCCAAGATGATGTGCGGTGATGATGATTATGTGTGATGAGTTATTTTAGTCTTCAGTAGTGGCAAAATGCATATTGCTCATAAGATTGCTGTAGTTCCCATGATCTACCGTGATCATTACCTAACTAAAGATTATCTTATTTTAATTAAACAATCAGTTTGGTACTCTTAAGTGAGATTGAGCAGTACGTGATAAATGTTATATTTTGTTATATATATATATATATATATATATATATATATATATATATATATCCGGTTCCCTACAATCGCCATGCGAAACATAGCAGAATTATATGCCTCACACTGGTATTGTGTGAGGTCGTGGTCCTGCATCAGTTAAGCTATAACGTGAGTTTACCACTGTTTTTGTTCTGCTGACTATACGAGCGTTTTCGAGATCGAGATATATTATTACCCAAGAGTATTGAGGTAGACGTATTCGTTACTCAGTAACAGGGTGCCTGTTATTCGTTAAACCGCTATTATTAACAAGCTGTAGTGCGAATAGACTCGGCCTGGGTACGATACCACCAGTAACTAGCGTAAAATTGTAGCTTCGTCGTGTAAAAGAAAAAACTCTGAGATTTGTGTCTCCGCTACTTTTCATTCACTATGTAAAACACAGCACTATATATACTAAATAGGAGCACACCTATTTTGTTTTGGAATTCTGTAGATCTTCCCGGGCCGACTTATTCTTGCTAATCCAGAATTTTACTCCTTAGCAAAATTGCTGAAATTAAAGTTATTGCAATTATTCCAGGCGCCATTAAATATCGACCCCGGTGTGCATTCGTCTTTAAACCTAGAGGCGCTAGCTCGTGTGCCGACTATCCCCAACATGCCGGGCGTGCCAACTGTGCCAACTCTGCCTACTATCACTGAGGCGAGAGTCGTCGATGTCGGTAATGGTGAAAAGAAAAAGGTACAAAATATATGCACGCCCTTGTCTTTTTCCATGTACGACTTACAATTTCTCATACATTCGTCTCCTAGTGCTTTATTTAAAATATTTTTCTTTAAACTCGTATGAGAAATCGTAATCGTTGTGTTCACGCTTATATCTTAGGTTACAGTGTTAACATCCTAAATTGCCATTAACCACCTGAAACACATTGCCTGGTGTTTTGCCTACCAATTGAAGATTGGGTTAACAAAAATATTCAAAATTCCCTTATTCTATTATCACTAAATAGAACAAGGGAGAATTTATTTCCTTCTCCCACTAAGTTCAGAGAAACCATCTTGCAAAATGTTTATAGTTTAGACCCTTGGTTCCCAAAGTGGTCTAGGTCTACGTTGGCATGACAAAAATGGGGGCTCACAATTTGTAAGCGGGGGAAAATCCACGAAAATTTATTTGCTTTCGATAGTGAAGAACTAAAATGTTGGCTTGACTTCACCTATAAATGTATACAGGCAGATAATATTTTAATTAAATATCGTGGTTGGAACTCAGCCGCAACGCAAATTTCCATAGTAAGATCTAATCTTTACATTTTTAGTCGAGATTTGGGAAGATGGTAGAAATGTAGCTGCAGGAGACATGCACCGGAACCAGCAAAATTTCGAAAGTGGTCAAAAAGTCTGGGAACTTCTGGTTTAGACGTTCGACAAACGAACCTTATATTTTACAATCTTTTGGTTAAACAAATTTATATTTTTAATTATCTTTCTAATATAATTTATTTCGTTCTCAGAACGAGAACGGCACAGCTGTTGCCGGTCAACCAATGTCGCGTAACGTTTCATCGCCAGCGTTCAGCTCGCAAGCGCCGGGCCTCCCTAAGAACGGCTCAGTGCCGTTCTTTGATCGACAGAGGAAGCAAAGTACCGGCGACAGGTCAGAGAACGGCGATAGGTAACGATTTGACTTGTATATAGCCAGGTGGAGGGGACACGTGTGGGTTTTTGTAAGTAAAGGTGTACACACATACATTGGGCAAATGGTAGGCAATTATTCGCATCTAGCACGGGCATTTATTATTTGAGCATTTGTGCTAACAGTGGTAGAGCTACACTGCAGTTTGTTTCTGACTGCAGAATTAATGGGTTAGCTCGACCGGGGTAGGACCACGCCCTGACGGGCACCACTGTTGAAGAAACAACGCTACTGTGTTCCATCTGGTGAGTGAAGGGATCCGGAGACCTTTATTACTGGTGACGAGGCATTCCATCACAGTCCTCAAGGGTGACAACGCATCTACATTATGTTTCCTTGTCAAGGATGAATGTAGATGTCATGGGCCGCAGGAATCACTTAACATCAGGTGAACTGTCTTCTCGTTTGTAACTCTAAATGTAATAATAAAAAAAGCTGTTGTCTTGTTCGGAATAGTTCCAGCCGTTGAGTTGTACCATACATACATAGCGACATAATTCCAATTTTCATCATCAACATTAACAAATGGTATTATTGTTGTTGCTTGGTATATTTGTGAGTTCACGGTTGCGGTAATCATAAAAATAAAAATAATAATTTATATTTACGTAGAGCTATTGCAAGCGGGATTAACTGGACATAGTTTAACAGATAACACTTAACCCACACAATGACAGTGACAATAGACTTAGAGTTGTCGAACATTTTTTGCTTTTTTAATAAAAAATGAGTTGTATCAAACAGTGTATTATATATACCTACTTTATAGATCATTTTGTTTTTGAAGTTATATTAAGTTCTTTCTGCCCAACTACGTTCAATTTATCGTGCTTATGTAGGTCAGTTACTCTGTTTTTAACTGATAACACTTCGATTTAACATTTTGAAATTTAAAAATCACACACTGTAGCGGCGATTGCCGCAAATGTCATAGATATGAAGAAACGACTGACTCAAGCAAGGGCTCAAGTGTACCCGTCTTCTGAGTCTTAGGTTTTTGGTTCGTTTTGCAGTCTACTAGTATTTTGATTTATTATATTAATACGTATTTGTATGACACAAATTAATAATTTTCTGGTCCGACTAAGGAAGGTGGAGGACAAGTAAGTATCCCTGTGTTTGTGCAGTTGTGTACGGCACTATAATATAACCTGCACAGTTATTATCCGGTAACAACCTGTAGATAACATTCACGCTGCAGTTAGAAACAAAATGTAGCGTGGCTTTACTGCTGCTGTAAGGAATGTTATAATATTGCATAAGAAAGACAGCGGTATACTTACTGTTGACTGCATCATAATCAAAAACGTCTGATAGAGCGTGACGGCTCAACTAGTCGATAATAAATGAATCCGAATAGAAAAGTAATCGATGTGATATATCTTTATATTAAATTTCAATTCTATCAAATGTACTAAGTACTCAATTATTGGAAAGATTAAGTTATACTAGAAATGCATTTATGGATTGAGATTAAAATATTTAAAGATAAATCTTTCCTCTACTGCATATGAATAGAATATGCTACGTATTGTGGAACAGAATTAGTTATGTTATTTATATTATTTAAGGCTTTAGTTGAAAATATTAATAATGCTTTATCTTTATTATATTTCTTACAGATTTAAACCGTCACTAGCCGCTATTAAAGCCATTTCAAAAACATCCATGATTAGTAGAAACGCACCTGACGTAAGTATTTTGTGTCTTTATTTCACACGTAATATGTTTTTTTTTTTCTAGCCAATTTTTTTTTCATCGGCATTTTAGATTCTCTAGAGTTTTTTTTAATTATTTCCAATAAATAAGAAAAACTAAAAGCTTAAACTGATTATTATTACCACTCACCATAATTAAAGTCACATGACCACTGACTAACATAGGCCTGATCGATTCGACCACTGCTGAGGTAGGCCTCCCCCTCAATTTGCCACGAAGCTTGTTCATTCCTTCCATATTACCTCCATAATGTATCCTTTAATACAGAAAAAAAAACTATAGATAAAATCTTGTTTCTCTTAAATAACTAAGTGTGACACACGAGCACACAGTAGAGCCACTCTACTGTGTGCTATATGCTACATCAACGGTCTTTAACAGTAGCAAATCTCTTGTTTATTCACAGGGTGATGCAGAAAGTGGCGTATACAACTCAAAACTGTCCGTAGCAGCTGCAAAGGAACCTTCCAGGATGGTCCGGCCGATGTCTCGGAAAGATATCTTCTATTCGGGCTCCGTGCTGAATCTGCCACAGTATCAAAGTCAGAAGTCGCTGCAAGGCTACAGGAACTCCGTGCTTAGCTTGCCGCAGAGCAGGCAGACTGGTGACTTGGAGAGAACGGAACGTCAGTAATTTTCTTTTTAATCACACACATAGAGACAAACGAGGACACAATTCATCTAATTAGTTATAGATGACTGCGGCTCCATGATGTACACATCCAGCCTTCAATAAAGATTCAAGATGCGCATACGTTGTCAACCCTAAAGGCTGACATCGAATGGCATGTTATTGCGTCCACGGACTCAATGACGAAGCAAAACGTCATTATGCTAATTCACGCGGTATTCTGTGGGCGTATGGTCCTTACCCATTGTTGCCGTTTCATTCACGTGGCAACCAGGTTCAATGCAATGTTGCTTAAAACATTATTAGAGATATTAGTGACCCAAGTTTATGGCATTGTAAAATAAAAATAGAAACACATTTCAATAAGTTACAACTTAGTTTATTACTTTAACAACTTCTTTTTTTGGCTGTTAGCCCGAGGGCTCTTACAGTTTCGCCGGGTCGAGAGGTGACCGAGCGCGTATGGCGCTCAGTCGAGACCTCTATTATTGGATTACCAGCACAAGGGCTTCCAAGAGGGAGCCTCGGCTTGGACCGTCACCCTGTTCCGCGAGAGCGTCTGACTCGAGGGTGACTTTAAAAGCCGTGGGAAGACGTATACGTAGACGTATATAAGATGGATTACGTAACAAGACTTTTGCGGTCTATTGGGAATAGCTGCCTCCATTTCCCAGAATTAGAGAAGTCGCCTAGGACATTTACCGGCTTCGTAGAAAAACCTCGCTGATCGGATGATTCAATGGGAGACTGTTTCTTCAGTTTCTTGACAACCTCCACCAACCGCTCCAATATCTAATTATTATAAAAGACAAATTAAACTAATGGGACGACTATTTATTAATAATTTGTTTGCCATTCTTCAAGTTTTTTTTTAAAAAAAAACTCTTTATTTGAGTATAGACGACAGTCAACAAGTCTAATGTCACACGTTAACTGTTGAGCTACGCTGCAGCAGTTGGTTTATAGCTACATCATGAATGGGTCGGCTCGGTTGGGAAAGGAATACCTCCTCACAGAATAACAGCTAGCAATAGTAATAATATAAAACTGCTGTGTTTCGTACGGTGAGTGTATTTAACCCAGATGGACCCAATTACAGGTAACGCACATGCGTTCATCATGCATCTTGAATGTTTGTCGAAGACGGAGAAGCTGTGATTATCACTTACATAAGATGAAGCCGTGTGCCTGTATGTCATGCCCAATATTATAAAAAAATTGGTTTCTTACTCACCGGTCCTTTTCACCACCTTTGTGTCCCATCTTAAGCCAACACAACAAAACTAATTTTTGTCTTGTTTTGTCTGAGTGTTTGTTGTTAAACTATTTCAATTGTTATATTACGTTCCTTTCCAGAATATGACCTGTGCCCGTGTCTATCGTTACCGGAATCATTCAAGTCGGCATTGTCCTCCATGCTGGATGTGAGCTTACTGCGCGACCCGGCGTTCATGCTGATCGGCGTGTCCAACGTGTTCGGCATGGCGGGCTTGTATGTGCCGTTTGTGTATATCGTGGACGCCGCTTGCCTTAACGTGAGTATCATGTAATGACGTAATCAGAGTAGACTTGGAGAAAACTATCTGCACACATTTCATCAGTAATTTGCCGCTAGAGAATGAGCTCAACGCCATTCCCGACGGAAATTTTTACTTGATTATTTTATTTAATCGATACGACGGAAGAGTTGCTGAAAACTATACTGTGAAATATGAACAATGTAAGCTATACCGTTATTAGAAACTGTCACCCATCGTCCTTCCGCAGATGCACTCTCTCGTACAGTATATATAGTACATGTATATATATATATGCAATAAAGAGTAAATAAAAAAATATAACTATAATAAAATCATGTATCAGAAGAAAAAATGATTTTGAAATAATAATATTCTATGCATATATTTCCAGGGCGTAGAACCGTCCCAAGCATCGTTCCTGCTCTCGATAATCGGGATAACGAACACGATCGGACGTATCGCCTGCGGGGCCGTGGCCGACTTACCTCGTGTCGACTCTTTGCTTCTCAACAACATATGTCTCGTCATTGCCACGGTTAGTAATTATCATCGTAACAGTAGTAATATACGGTGACGGTAAGTTTTTTTTCTTCATAATATTGAGTTCACCTGATCGCAAGTTATTCCATTCATCCTTGACAAGGAATCATAATGCAGCATTCGTTTGCCTTGTCACCAGTAATAAAGGTCTCCGGAACCCTACTCTCACCACTCACGAAACACAGCAGCATTGTGCTGCTATTTTACTCTTGTATTCTGTGAGGGCGTGGTGACCCCATCCCGTCGCGGTGACCCGGTCGATCTGACCCATTCATTCTGCAGCTAGACGCTTTTATAAATTTTAGTACTAGACTAGTTAGAAAAAGGACTCTCGATGGATTTGGAGGAGTATGACTGCGGCCGCCGTAAAACAATATATGATTAAGTTTTTAAATTTTAACCCGAATTCTGAAATTCGAAAGTAACTGACATATTCTATTATCTTGATCCGGATTGTTCAATGTACCTTTTACATTAATATAAATGTATATATATATATTAATATAGTTCTATAGGTTACATCGTGCGTAAACTTTTTACAACAGTCCTAACACAAAAATTTTAAACATTCTGATAACAGCTGTTTCGTGGATTTGACGCATTGTAAGAGCATCTTAGCAGAATTAAATTTCCTCCGATTTTGTTTCTCGGTGATGTAAGATTTCACTATCAAATATTTAATATTTCATAATTTATTGAAACATAATTTTAATATTTTTCAGATATCAGTCGCACTTACACCCTTCTGTCACTCGTACGGTGCTTACGTAGCGGTAGCCATTGCTTTTGGTATAGCTATATGTAAGTACTTATTGTACGTACTAAACCTATTTCATAATAAGACGTCTGAATGGATGATGAAGATACAGCGAAGGGAAATTGCGAAAAATATTTTTATCAGTACAGTTAAGACATTAAAATATCCTAACAGTTCTACGTGTTAAAATATATATATATATATATGTATATATATGTATATATATGTATATATATATATATATATATATATATATATATATATATATATATATATATATATATATATATATATATATATATGTATATATATATATATATACGTATAGTTACATATATATATATATATATAATGTTTCTTTCTATTATTGTCGGTGAATAAAACCATGTGTTGCTCTGTAATCAAAGAAACGACATTTAACGTTTATTATTCACAATCTCAATCTTTTCTTCAATATTTTTAACACTTGAACACAATAATAAATTACACTCTTATATCTTTCAAACCTCTCAGACAAATGATAGCCCCGCTTTACCAACGTAGTAGATTGCATCCCTTATACCGCCATCTGTCGACCGAGCCCGACTCCACACTTCTTTACCAACGGAGTGAGTCACAGCTAAATTCAAATTAAAGAAATGTTCTATAATAACTATTTCTTTATATATATATTTTCTAAACGGGGTCCCTTCGACATAACACGAGCGTGGGCTTTGATAATAAATACAGAGCCCTAATATTTTACCTTCATTTAATTACTCAAAATCGAGTTTAACATCTTACATAAATTACGTCACCATTATTCAGTATACCAGTATTTTGAGCCGCAGTTCAGGTAAGTCAAAGAAGAATTTATGCAAGATAAATTGTTGATTTAGTGGTCTAGGGTATCTACACCTATCGACCCTAGACCTCTAGGTTGCATACAATTACGTATGTCCCGCGTCCCTGACACTATTCGAACCTTCATCTAATCATGCACAGACATTACAGACTGGCAAGGACGTGACGAATAAGTGTCTCTGTGATTGCATTATTTATTTGATAGCGGTCCGAGTCAAGGTTCGGACTTCTTTATGAGGGGCCCTCGGGTCGTATATCGCCGCCCTCTGAACTTCTTCGTGAACAGTGTTCGGAGAGCAGCGTTGGTTCAGTAGCAGTCCTCTTGCCAGCATTGCCAGCATCGTCGTTGTCGCGATTCTACTTAGATAAAGCTGTAGAGATCTCTGGACCAGCAGCATCACACATACACAAAAAGAGCTTAAGGCACTATGATTTAGTCTGTGCAGTTATAGTCCTAAGGAGGACAATTATCAAGATTATCCGATATTAAAATGAAATTATTTTAATTTCAGCTGGCTACATATCCCTCACATCAATTATCCTTGTAGATCTCCTTGGATTGGATAAGCTAACAAATGCCTTTGGATTACTTATACTATTCCGTGGTGCAGCCGCTATAATTGGATCTCCACTAGCTGGTGCCGTGTACGACGCTACAAAGAACTATGATGCTTCCTTCTATATGGCTGCTGCGTTTTTCTTGGCTTCAACACTTACGTCATTCGCTGCTCCTATGTTCCGCAGGTATGTTTACAATTTATTATGTAATATATGAATCATGATGCACAAAGCTCCGGAGCTTTGTGCATCATGCAACTACGCAATGATAAAAAAAATATAACATTGAAGATCAACCTTCAAAGTTATATTTTTTTTATTATTACCTTTGTCTTTTGCCACATGCTTGGCTATTAATAAAAAAAAAACTAAAATATTTTTGAAACTAGCTTTTCTAGTAATATAAATATTTGCTTAGTTAGTTGCCTTTATACATGATTAATTGAATAATGCCGGGGTTATGGTTATGATTTCCATGTTTAGATAAACGTCTCGCGTAAACAGATATTTATGTAAGTTTGATAATACCTTCCTAAAACCTAAACCGCTGTAGGGATTAAAATTAACTATAAATAAATTTGAATTTATGTTTTCCAGTGTGGCGTTTTTCTAAGCTAATTATTATTTATGTATTACTCAACAATAATATCATCTGATACACAGATGGAATACTGCACTGACAAAACTTGTCTCCTACTTAATTATGTAATTTATATTTTATATGCGCAGGAGGATCAAATCGAGTAACATCTAATTCTATTTGAGACCATACTCTCTCAACATTAATTCATCATTCACAGGAAACAGGAAGAAATCCAGCAACCCTTAGACGTGCTAACCCCGATAGATGAGGACCTCGAAGAAGGTGAAGAAGAAGACCCAGACGATACACCCATCACTATGGGAGCGCATATTGGCCGGGCGCCCGCTATAACACACACTGCAGCATCGCCCTCAGATCCGCCGAGTCCGCCTGACGACCAGCCACAACGCGAAAGTGTACTCTAAACATAATAGACGTATAGACTAAAATTACGTTCTGTGAACTGTTGTCAATGATCAAAAAAAAATATATCAGCTGTGTACTTTGAAAGTGAACTTTATGCGATGGTTATAGTGGTTAAAATCCTGTGCTATATGTGCTGCCAATACTAAAAACATTGAAATAGTGGTTAACATGAAGAAAACTTAAGACGTCCATTCCCAGACTCATGCATGTCCTCCTGGCCTCGGCATCTTAGACCAGTCCCAAGATGTAAATGTACTTTAAACTAATGGGAATAGTGACTAAAATCGTACTGTTGATATTTAGAAACAAAATTGCTCATTATTTGTTGTAAAACTGAACAGATGACGATCTATAATGATTAATATTCGTTTTTCACATTTTGAAAATATAATCTGACTTGATAGAAATAGAGCTGGAAATGGAATAAATAAAAAAAAAAAAGAAATCATTTATATAGTTAAGATTAAGTACATAATTGATCGCAACATACGACTTTGTCAGCCAAAAGTGTACTTTAAGTTTCACGTATAAACGCTAAAGTGGACTGATGTTTATTTCCAAAAATATTTTAAACGACACTAGTTCTCATGACGTGGTTTTACTGTAAATCTTATCCGTGGAACCCAAATCGTGCTTTAACGTCGAGTAGAGATAGAGTTTAAACTAGAGTGCTGTAGAAGTAATAGTAATTAAGTTCGAATTGTGGTGATCGCTAACGCCGCATTTCAGTCTCGCGCTACCCGTCCGACGATTTCGCGAATTAACATGGGACATAACATTAAAACGTCATTATCATAAAGTCTAAAATCGTGTACTGTGTTATGTAAGATAAAGTTAAGAAAAATATGCTTTAGGTATTTACAATAAGATTAAAAGTTCAATGGTTTCACGTATGGTCATGTCTTAGAGTATCAAATACTATATAGGAGACTCGATAAGTGATAATCGAAGACTTGCTGTACCCATGAACTGCTGTACTATGAACCTAAAATAGTCTGGAGTACTTCCTTAGGAATAATGTATTTATGCTCTTCGAACTTTCACATGTGTGCGTCTTCGAGAGAAGAATGAATAGGCATTTGCTGAGCTAGGGCATCTCACTATCTACGTCTTCATCACCACTTAACAACATATAAATGGACTTGTATTTATTTAAAAGAAAAAGTGCTACTGCAATATTTCTTAATTTTTTCCTCAAAATTCAGCCCGCAACCCACACATCATGTGAGATAAACTCTACACTCTAAAAATTATGTATAAGTTTATAAGATAAACATAAGTTTATAAAATCGCCATTTTTAACTCGTGCTTGGGAAGAAACATATGAGTAGTGAAATGTTTATAATTAAGTACAAATCACGTTATCTTGGAAGTTGGAGTGTTAAGCAAAAAAAACAATTTGTTTGCGTAAATGCTTAAGGCAATATGAAAATATTCTGTGCAGTTGATGTTATCTGGCAATAATCAGAAAGTATCTGGCAAAAATCGCCGTGGTCGAAATCGAGCGGGATTATCAATAAACATTGAACTCCAACGCGACGTCTTGCCCTTCAACCTTCATTGACTATAAAGGTAAAACACACACAATTTTAATACAGAATTGTAAATAACGTACATGAAACATTTACGTGTTACAGGTTAATTGATTACCGTTATATAAATTTCAGTTATTAATATTAACCGATAGATTATTTGGTTCATTGATGGCCGTAATTTAAAGATATATTTTGTAGACGAATTGTAGTCTAACAGATTTTAGACTGTTAATTGACGAAGTGTTTATTAAACACTCAAATTCAAAAAGATTTTTAAGTTGGCATTCATATATTTTTTTAATTTACGATCTCATGTATGTGGCTAAATTTGAAAGGTTTATTCAAGGTCAAATCACTGGGCATTTCCAATATAGTGCCAAACCCTAAAAATCTGTCTCTCCAATTCCGTTGTGCTAGATTTTACGAAATATTGTAGAGGTATACTCGTAGAAATTAAAATGCTCAATTTGTCTCTGAATAAGATAATTAAAATTATCGTTTCGTAAACTTTAGGACAACAAGAAATTATAAAGTACAATTATTAAGCAAAAATTTAATTTCTTATAAGTGAATACCGCTATTCATTTTAAGATGTTAATGATTGTTGACCAAGATTATTTCTTTATACTTAATGGGGATGTATAATCTATACAAATGACTAAATAATACTATTTGTAAATAGACATTTTAATGGAATTATTTCAGATATCTTATGTTTTTATTCTATTGTCTTTAAATCAAGTATTTACGAAATATGTATAATTTGAATTTATCATAAATACAGTTTTATGATAAATTTATCATTATAAGACTAAGAGAGACTAACATGAATTATGAGCCTAATTTTTAAGTAATATTTTAAATCTGACATGATAAAAACACTTCAAAATATAATTAAAACTCGTTAAGTACTTTTTCTTAACTATTTGTCTGTTGCTCAACGTATCAGATGCTAGCTTACTAAATATAAACAAATAAAGGTATAAAGAAATAAAACAGAGGTATGTTTATAGTGTGCCATACTTATCAATGTTACCAATGTTTTGAGTTGTTATTACTGTTGCAACACTAACCGTCAAATACTGAAATATCATTCAATAATCTTATTCACGTAATGTAGACAAATTTAAAATTTTAGTTTCAGTGAGTTTCTCAGTTTTAGAAGAGATCTCAAATATTAAGTTCCACTCAAAACTTGACTAATGTTTCAGTATTGGACAATGAATGATTTAATACTCAAATCTTTAAATTGTAATTACCAAAGGTCCATTGACTAATATAATATTTTTTTGAATATCGTGATCGGCAAGTATTTGAGTAAATAAAGTATTGAGAAACGAAGTATTTACTCTATACCTATTATAGTACTTAAATGTAAAATAAGAATATATGAAAAAGCAATCCCTTATTTATAAGTTATCCATATATTTACTTCATCTTACTTTCCATTGGTTTTGTAATTTCATTTTTAATATAAATAACTATAATTAAAAACTGGCACACTGTCACATGAAAGGTTTAAATGTAATGTTTCTGTAAATATTAATTGTTCAATGTTGCACAATTTTATTGTAAATACACATACAGTAAATTCGCTTCAAATAAAACCTAAAAACATATTCATAATATATGATTACTCAATCTATTTAGGGAAATTTTAGATTTACATTTATGTAAATTTATGCACATATTTTTAATTTATAATCTTTGAATATTAATCAATTTTTAACACAATATTTTTTTTTCTTAGAAGTTATGAGATATTAACATTTTTTTTTATTTTTTTTTGGCAATGACGGCCTAACGGAGACACGCCGTTGTATCTTTGCCACATGTTCCCTTCGTTCGATCTTATTGCGTAAGTGGAACCATGGTATAGAATGACGTCTGCTATTATGTTTGTAATATACGACCGCAAATTTATTTTAATTGTATCCCTCAAAATACCGCAACCTATATTGACCAGCAGAATATTTATCACAAAATTTTTTGGTGAGATTATTCATGGACCGCTATGGTATCCAATATCTGATGCTTTTTTAACTTCCAAACCCAAATGCATCTGATAAACATTAAGTAATAATTTGTGGTCTCGAGACCATATGTATAGTTTTGTTTTTATTCATTAAATGAACGAAATTGCTAACGGATATACCTTTAAGGTAATACCTGAATGTAGGTATATAATCACAAGAAAAAAATCTAATTTTATGCAAATTGACATCAAACACTTCCTTAATAATATTACGTTTCTCATCAAATATAAACATTACTTACACAATTTATATTAGAACAGACTCTTGGAATTAGACCATATAGCATAGAACATGGTAAAAATGATATATGTGTCATAAGATTTGTTTAAATTTACTAGATTTAGTAGCTTTGATTTTGTCGTACGATTATGAAGTGACTTAAGGCCTCTACTGGGTTGCATGTTGATTCTATCTATCATTTCGAAGGTGTTACCAAGGTTTAATAAATGTTTTATGTAATCGTTGTTCTGATTTTTATTGAAATTTTACGCAGATAAATTTGTTTCCTACATTGCACGACTAATATTGTAAAATGTAGTGATAGTGGAGTCTTGCATGGAACGCATGAAACTTTCTTGCTATTTTAAACACGAGTCTAGTTGTAAATATTTTATATTTCCACTTTGTCTTGCTTTAGATGTAAGGGTATTCAAAGTGAGCAGTGCCATTGTAAGGAACAACTGATTGATTTAAATAACTGACTTAGTTAAACGCCTTAAATAAAAGTGAAGAAACGTAACACAGTCAATTCTTCGTGCGTAAATGAATACCAAATGAACGTTCCGTTATAAGTGTCAACAAAGGGTAGGATATACTTAGGGCCAGTTTAAATTGTGTATATATATTGTGGAGATCATATATTTTTGTCATAGATATTTTTACGTCAATAACTTTGCATAATATTTCTATTTAAGTGTGACGTATTAGATAGAAGGAATTAAAATGTTAGGGTCTAGAGTTAGAAAAAGGTATTATGTGATAAAGATGCTATGTAAACAGATATTTCTTTTATAACATCCTGTACTTTATGAATTTATATTACATGTGAATGTTGAGAAATACAGATTACGTTTGTAAGTTTTAGTAATTATTAATTATATTGTGTAAAAATGTATTGAAATATTATTCAGAATATTATTGAGTATCGTTAACTGTTGTTATAGCTTTATGTAAAGAAACCAAAAGTGTTATTATGTTTTTAAGAATGAAATGAAACGAGTTTAGTGTGAATTTCCATGAACGGTACGGCGAGCAAATAAAGTTAAATTATTAAGAAATTTATACGACAATGCACTAATGCAGTAAATGTGTAATTAACTTATAATCTATATTCTATACCATTTCACATTTATGGCACATTTACACGATGCAACTTTTATATTGAATCTAACAAAAATACCATATTGACGATAATTTTTTACAAATTAGTGTGATATAAATTTGACATGTACGTTTATTCGTAAGGGAGTATAATATATTACGTAAGAGTAAGAGAGATATTCGCCAAGTTAATGGTACAAGCTGGACGAATTACGCTTGTTAACTATATGGACATAATAATAAATTAATATATTTGACATTAATAAATTCGAAATTATAATTATTGCCTATATATAAATTTCCATGTGACAAAAGGGATAGCAATATTATATTTGTCTCTTGCTGTTAACACGTATTATTGTAATCATGTCAAGTCTATATTTGATACTGTTTATGGTTTACTAGAATAAAAACGTGCACGGTGTAAATGGGCCTTTAGTTTGAAAGTTGGACATACTGTTACACAACCTCGCACCTTGCATATTGGATGCAACAATAATTAATATTAATTTAACAATTACCGTTCGCTTGGTGCTTTCAAAAAATCGTTTGCTGTCAGGATATCCTGATTTAATTTTTATTACACAGTATTGGCTAACAGCATTTTTTATTTATTTGTAAGCTAATTGCAAAAGGTTCAACTTGAAAGTGATAAATTATTAATTATTGAAAATGTAACTTTATAAATTCAAACCGATATAAATTTTATGTACTTTTTATTGTATTGAGGGTGACCAAAGAGGTGGACTGGTGCATATGGTGAAATGGGCTCGCGAGACTAATTAGATAAAGCTGTAGAGGTCTTTGGACCAACAGCAGAGTATTGCACACAAAATAAAAATGATGGTGATTCCTGCGGCACATGACATGGACATTCATCTCCGAAAAGGAATGATAATGTAGATGTATTGTAAACCCTAAGGGCTAATGTCGAATGCTTCATCACCAGTAATAATATATACTAAGTATAATGAACGAAAGGGAGTATTAGAGTTTCTGTTATAATATGGTGGTCAAAAAACTTCTGAATTATTAATTTACATTTGTATTACATTACATATTACATTTAAAAAAAATGTATGTTCAATCATACATTATTATTAAAAATAATAAATAATATGGCCGGCAACGCATTTCTGACTCCTCTGGTGTTGCGGATGTTCGTGGGCGGCGGTGATCACCTATCATCGGATGGGCTGCCTGCTCGATTGCTACCTTTTTTATAAAAAAAACAAAAAATCGATTTAATTTTATCTCATAGTAATGGAGAGCAAACTGTGATAATATATAATATTATAAAAACTATATACTTTAGGATTCATTTTATTAGAGTTGACAAACAAGCAGACACTTTCACGTTCACTTGTTAGAGAAAGTGAGTCTGTTATATTACATCGATATTAATCCTTGAAAAAGAAATCATATAGTTGATACGTTGTCACCCTGAACACTTAAGAGAAAATGTCTCATAAATCCCAATCAGTTGCAATATAAACTCACAAAAACAACGATTAATCGATGAAAGTAATTACTTGGTCTCTTATAATTATCTTTTCATTAATCTTATATAATATCGTTAAATTCGTAGTCGTCAATTGTCAGTTTCTTGTTATTATTTTTTTTAATATGACAATGGTTTTTGTGTAAATTATAAAATTTTTGCGACCCCTAGTAATTTATAACTATTATTTTTACTATCGAAAAGTAGCTTAATTTTTCATCTCGATCAGTTGCATAAAATTTGATGTCGATGGACTTATATCATTATTATTTAAATTTAAAAAGTTCATAAATTCTTTTCCTAGTGAAGCTAAGGATTTTTTCATATGCATTTACATATATATATATGTATATACTGTCACTACGATTGTCGGCCTCGAGAGTAATAATAAGCACTGATTTACGATATAGTATGTTTGTTATTATATATTACGATATTCTTTACATATTTTTTTTACACTTTCATTGAATCGTTTGCAAAAAGCCGTTCAGCTTTCAAGGAAGGAATCGTTCGATGCTTGCTCTAAAGTTACAAGCTAATTGTTATGTCCACCGAGAGTTTGTAAATAAATGATTCATTATATGATTATGATGACTGAAATCAGTTGTTTTATTGATTATATTGTAAACAGATAAAAGTGTTCGATCGCCGTGATGGTTTCGTCACTTAAACTTGCCTTGTCATTTTTCCTGCTGGGCTGATGGCCGCTGTTAGCCCGCTTAAACAGTTTCACCGGGTTGAAATGTTACCGAGCACTTAGGCGCTTTGAAGATGGAGCAACTATTGCAGCAACTGGCAACTCCCTATTACATATATCTCAGTCGAACTGCGCACACGTAGCAAATCGAGTTTCGAGTTGAGAAAAGTGTTCGGTCGATGTGATAGTTTCGTCACGTAAACTTGACTATTCTTATGATTTTCCTGCCGGGCTGATGGCCGCTGTTAGCCCGCTTAAACAGTTTCACCGGGTTGAAAGGTGACCGAGCGCTTAGGCGCTTTGAAGATGGAGCAACTATTGCAGCAACTGGCAACTCCCTATTACATATATCTCAGTCGAACTGCGCACACGTAGCAAATCGAGTTTCGGTGATCGACAACAGTTTTCAGTTGCTGCAATCGACGACTAAGTTAGTTTCTAATTGCGGCAACAAGCATGTATCGGATTTGCCTACGTGCAATCGTTTGTCTTGTGTACGTGCGAATAGTTTGTCGTTGTCGACGGCGGCGACGTATCAATATGAGAACAAGTGCTGCTTCGTTTCCATCATCACACTACGTTATACGTAGAATGAGAAACTCAGCTATTAAAGTTGCTTACAAATTGCCCAAAAAAAAAGCGGTAATCGTAAAGCGGGCTATTTGGTTGCAATTGCATTGATGGAGCTGCAATGCAATTCCATCTGCAAAGCGCTCAGCCAAGACCTTTAGTTTAGTTATTAGTGGGTAACCAGCACAAGGGCTCCCGAGAGGTAGCCTCAGTTTGGACTATGAATTTTTTATCGTTACTATCCCTATGAAGACGTCATATCTTCGGTATCGTTTTGAACAGTATATTTTATAGTGGCCTAAGCATTCACGCAAATAGAAGCACTGCTCACATTTGCATTACAATATCACAGTAATCGAGTACTGTATCTTCGTCTGATCTTATCGCATATGCGTAATAATGCATGGAATCGGACTAGCTAAGACAACGACTATTGAATGCCTCTCTGTTTGCTTTACGGCACTTAAATATATCTTGCGCAGTTGATGTAATTCGGTAATAACCACAGGATATCGATGTGCTCAAAACGGACCGGTCAGGTCATCAGGTCAAGCAAGCAACAGCCCTGATCGAATCAGAATTCATTCTCTAATCGAGATACTCGATGCCGGTACTAATGGATATTGTTAAAGTGCTGGATACTGTTATAGTGCTGTATACTGTTAAAGTGCAGGATACTGTTAAAGTGCTGGATACTGTTAAAGTTCTGGATACTGTTAAAGTGCTGGATACTGTTATAGTGCTGGACACTGTTAAAGTGCTGGATACTGTTAAAGTGCTGGAAACTGTTAAAGTGCTGGATACTGTTAAAGTGATGGGTTCTGTTAAAGTGCTTACCATGTTTTCAATGGTGAAAAAGTCGTCGTTAGCAAATCCACATGAGTAAAATCAAATAAATATTTGTTTATTTATTTATTTAAGCTTTATATATTTATAGGCGGACTTAATGCCTTAGGCTTTCTCTACCAGTCGACCGTATGCTTAAAAACTTTGTCGCGATGAAAGTACTATTATATTATATAAATAAACAACATATGCGTGATTATAAAATACATATTTAAGTAGACATTTATAACAAATGAACATACGTATAAAATGCATATAATCACATAATGATTTAATATTGAGATAATTTTGCCAACCTGAGGTTCACCAAGCTAAACCGACGGAAGGACATAAATAGATAATGTGCAACGGTATTTAAATCTACCAAATAGTATCTATTACAAGTGTGAGTTTTTTTTGTAAAGGTGTTCCTGAAATAATCGATAATCTTTTGGTCTTAATAATTCCATATTGCTTAAAAATATGTATCACAGAATAAGGTGCCGCTGAGAAACATTTGTTGTTTCTGTAATTGTTACACACGTTTTCTTTGTATCGTTGTCCTATGGAGATGCAGTTCAGTCTTCCATCTCGACAAACTTTAAATATCTCGCGTAGGCTATGACAGTTGTTAAAAACAAATCATGCCTTATTCAAAATTTGTAGTAATATCTGCGACTAGCATTACCACTCGGGATATTTATAGTTTTTATTTATTTTAAACTTTATTGGTCACACCTTACAAAAGTAAATATATATATATATATATACATACACACACCCACATACATACAAATATATATTATAATAATGAATTAAAAATAATTCTACTAATAAACATAAAGATAACATACCATACATATATAGGGGCCTACATTTATATTTACAAATAAAAAGCAATACATAATAAACATAATTAAACGTATAATTAACAATGACAAGAGTAATTTACCATATTACTTAGCATCAGACGTCTTTAAGTAGTGTTCGCGTACCAGTCTTTTAAAAGAGAGCTTATTCGATACTCTTCTTATATCTTCGGGCAAGGAGTTCCAGAGACGTGTAGCCTGAAGGGTGAAGGAGTTGCCAACGAAGTGGGTGGCGTGATGAGGAATTCTAATCATTAGACTCGAAGAGGAGCGAAGATCTCTGTTGTGAGATAAAGAAAGGTGTTGAAAGTTATCCTTAAGATAGGGAGTACAGTTCTAGAGTTACGTCTCTGCTGAATGGTAAGCCACTAATGGCGAGCACGATATTGAGAGATGTGATCATACTTATGAAGTCCGAAAATATACCTGATGCAATTGTTGTAAAGGCGCTCTAGCTTGTTAAGAGAAACTAGGCTCAAATCGGAGTAACACACATCTGCATAATCGATAATAAGTAATATTAGTGTCTGAACAAGCTTAAGCTTAGTCGTAAAAGGAAGAAAATTGTTCAAACTGTGTAGTGATCGTAACGCAGCATAGACTTTACAGCTGACTTCCGTGTCCTGTATGTCCCAGTTAATTTTATTATCAATATATAGACCTAAATTTTTTACTTTACTGGAAAAAGGTATTATTTTATCATCGTAGTTGATGTGAGGCAAGTTTGATGTATTAATTTTAATTAAAATCCTTGGGCTTCCTACAATGTTAGCTTGGTATTTTGAATGATTGATAGACACTCCAAAGCGCGACCAATTATGAATAGCTGTTAAGTTCGAATTCAGCTAAGCAATTGCACAATAGCAGGACCCCTACCCTTAATATTGGCCTGTATGTGGTACGAACAATTAGTAATGTAAGTGATAGAGTTTATAAAAACTGAAAAAAATATTGGATAAAGTAAGCCGCCTTGCGGTACGCCAGATTCAAGATCTGCCCATTGTGATGCACCTTCATCTATGTGAACAGATTGCCGATGCCCGCGAAGATAGGAAGAAAACCAATCCAATACCGAGGGAGCGAATCTATAATGGGATAGGATGGAAAGGATAATATCATGGTCGACTGTATTAAAAGCGTTAGAAAAGTCCACAAGCACCAACACTGTCACTTTTTTATTTTCATTCCATATATAATGTCATCAGTAATTTTAAGCAATGAAGTGATGGTACTGTGGCCAGGGCGAAACCCAGACTGATATCCACTCAGTATCAAGGAATCAAAATGTAGATGCGTTGTCACCCTTGAGGACTGAGATGGAATGCCTCGTCACCAGTAATAAAGGTCTTCGGATCCCTTCACTCACCGGACGAGTTACGCTGCTATTTCACGTCGGTATTCCGTGAGGGTGTGGTCCTATCCCGGTCGAGCTGACCCATTCATTCTGCAGTTAGAAACAAACTGCAGTGTAGCTCTACCACTCATTACAACTATGAACACAGGCTTTTAAAACTTCAGAGAGAAAAGGTAAAACTGAAATAGGCCGAAAATGTTGAGGGAGTGGAGGATCTTCAGGTAATTTAGGTAAGGGGCGTACTAAAGCCTTTTTCCAAAGTGTTGAATAAACTCAGGAGGACTCAGGAGTCGAGAGAAAAGTTTATGACGTGTGTGACTGCAGAGAGAAGGTATTCTACTATATCGGCTATTATTCTTTTATTAATTTTATCGCAACCCACAGCATTGGATTTGTTTGTAAAAATAATCTTATTAACCTCAGCCTGATCCACAGGAGAGAATTGAAAAAATGGAATGTGAAGAGAATGAAGAGAGTCTATATAATCTTTACTTTGAGCTCGGATTGTTTTATTTTATTTATTTTATTTTACACTTTTAGGGAAACTTACGGCTAGTACATAACAGTTAAGAGTAAAAGAGCCCTGACCAAAAAGCAAAATCCAACTCAGAAGCGTCAGTCATAAGCTTTTCACCTATGATCTTTTTAAAATTGCGTAGATATAGACAAGTTGAACGATATTTAGGAGTTTTTAGTATATAATCAGCATAAATAAGGTCATGACGTGAAAAACCCGAAGCGGGATGCTGACTGTGTTTTGCCCCAAGATTTTTTGCCACATTCCGCCTTTTAGAATCTCTCCCGTAAGATATTTAGTGATTTCTTAAACTGCCATCACTTAGGGTTTTCATGTTAGCTAATCATAAACAATAAGAGCGTTCGGATTTGATTCTTTTTTCTTTAGTGACATTGAGTAACAAACGAGCACACAGTTCACTTGAGGTTGATTTATTCCTGAGGTCCATGACACCTACATTCATCCCTGACAAGGAATCATAATACCCGTGTTGTCACCCTTGAGGACTGAGATAGAATGCCTCGTCACCAGTAATAAAGGTCTCCGGATCCGTACACTCACAAGACAAAACACAGCAGCATTATGCTACTATTTTACGGTAGTATTCTGTGACTGTGTGTGGGACCTATCTCGGTCGCGCTGACCCACTCATTCTAAAGCTAGATACAAGCTGCTGTGTAGCTCTACATATACATGTATTTTAACAGTGTAGTAGTAATTTAATATATACTATCAAATCATGTAATAATAGTTATGAGAAACTAGTTACTTTGTATTTTACGTACAATTATTTTATTTATAGCCTAAGAGCTGCTATTAAGGCTATAAACATTCCTCACCTAGTGCTACGCATGCTGACCGTAAAATAACATGAAAGCTCAAGCATGCTAGTTTCTACAACTGAGGCTGGAATTTAAAGAGTGTTGCCATTATTAAAATTCTTTCAATCCTTATAAAATGTTATAACAGGAATGTGGAACGGTTCTTTTAGTCGCGAGGTATAAAAAGCACGTTAACTTTCATAAATAGGTCTTCAACAAAGACTTCTAAAAATAAATCTTAAGTTTATCTCTTAATGTTATCAGACTACAGGTTATCATTAAATTTCAATTTAGCGGCAACTAAAAAAGTAAGAGATCTCAACAAACGAATTCCACCGTTCCTTGTCTGTATACCTCGTAATCAACTCACTCCTCGGAAATCTGAAAACACAGAAGTCCTGGAAATAATACAGGCGCACTTAAGAACCCCAATTTAGTTAAGGTAATAAGAGGTTTCCAGAAAGGAACTCCTAAAAAACTGTAAGATAATTATAACATATTGTATTTTTTTTATAGAATAGGTAGCAAACGGGAAGGCAGTTTAACTGATGGTTATTAATCACTGCTGCTTATAAACATTCCCAACACCAGAGGAGTCGCAGATCCGCGGCCTCTCTTTAAGAAAGATGCAGGCTCTTTTCTTGAAGGTTCCTAAGTCGAATCGGTTCGGAAATACCGCTGGCGACAGCTGATTCCACAGATTATTTCTGTGTGGCAGAAAAATTTGTTTTAAAGCGCAAGGTGGTGGTTTGCCAACCATGAGTTGATTGGGTGTACTTTTGAATTCTGTCTCGATTTACGATGTATTAACTCAGCTGGTGGAATTAATCCGAACAACACCTCAGAATACTCCCCATGGAAATATCGGTAAAAAAATGCATAAATATGCAACATCTCTTCGCAATACCAATGAATCAAGCCGATCGGTAAGTACTTGCTTGCCAACGATTCGAGCCGTTCTACGTTGAATACCGAAAAATGGATGGAGTGCCGCATGAATGTCAGAGATAACAACAGTATTCCATGTGAGGCCGAGCTTGCGACTTGTAAAGTGGCACACGGTGGGACGACATGAGTAACTGTCTAGAGTCATTAAGCACGCCAAGTTTTTTAACAATCTTCGATCTTCGATCGATACGTCAACGCCAAGGATTCAGGTAGTAGCCGAGTAGAGGAATGTTTTCAAAATTAGGAGATGCGACAAAGGGATTATTTTAAAAACAAACTAGTGTCTTCGTAGGGTTATAATAATATTTTTTGAATGAATAATGCATTATAATATAAGAGAATAATCTCACATCGCAGTGTCATATAGGGTATAAATAGCCCAGGGAATTTCAAGTGAAGAGGAAAAGTTCATACATTATGTATGTGTCATTCAAATCCCTCCATTATATTTTAATGGATTCTGTTGTTTCACAATATTACAAATTTTATTACATTGACTAACAAATCTATTAAATAATTAACAGCTTATATTATAAGTGTCAATGCTGGGCAAAGGTTTCATCTCTAGAGAAGCATACGACGTCAAGCTATGCGTGCCTTTCTCGAAGCTCGTGAACACACCCACATCTCTGTTATTACGGTAGTTCATGGGCGATGGTGGTCGCTTGCCATCGATAAGCCTAGCTTGTTTGCCTGGTCTAATATAAAAAACTCCGACGTCATTACGGCGATAATACAAGCAGTGTTAATTTGTATCCGATAAAGTGATTCTTTACGAACCATAGACACCCAAATTTAACCTAGACAAGGAATCACAGGTAGATATGTCACGCTGAGTTGTTTCTTTTTAGTTTCTGAGGCATTAAGCTCTATTGTATATTTTTAGGTTAATACAATAAAGTTTAAACAAATGAAAATATGTCGTAATTAAAACGATTTGTTATAGATTGGTTGCAGTATTATTTCAATAATTTGTTTTTTAAGTATTGATAATTGTTATACTGATTTTAATGATTTGCGAAATAGTAACTTGACGTCAATATCATCCAAATTATGCTAGTTGTACATATTAGTTCTGCACTGGTCCGTGCGTATTGAACCTAATATAATCAAGACACTCACATAGTCGGTCGCTTAAACCTTGTATGAAAATTGGCAATATGCGAAGAAGAAAAATAATATAAATCATGCCATATAATTAAAGTAAACGTTTTATTTAATTTGGAGTGATTGACGTTAAAAGCAATTATCATAACCAGTTAAAGGAAATATTAATATATAATTTATTTATAGGGAACGAGGGGTGTCAAATGAACAAAATCAATTCATTTAATGTTGAGTAATGACTACGGTTCATGCCTTCTACATTCATCCTCCACAACCTCTATTCACAAACATTCAAAATGCATTGTCACATCTAAGGACTGAGATACCGGTAATTGGGCCCCTAATCACTAAATTGACCATATAAATGACTAATTTGTAGTAATTTTAGACTTTTACTATGATAAAACTTTTAATATTTAAAAACGATTTCATTAATCACATTACTGCCCGAATTATTTTGCGTAATAACATATTGATGGCAAATTTTTTTAAAAACTAATAATTTAATATATAAATCTGGTTTAATTCCTATAACATGGAATTTCATAAAAACAATAGCACGATAACTCGCCAATTGTCGTCTTCATTCGTCAATTTCGTAAAGAAACCAATGAATACGACTATAATCAACGCATCAATCACAATGTGTTTAAAATGTCTTTAAAAATAACAGAACAATTTACAGCTGACCATGAGGTTAATCGCCATTCGCGATGACCTGTATATCGCTTAATGTGTAAACTGATGAATGAACCAATTTGGGTTTGGTTTTCAGTGATGTAAACATGAGATAAGCTTGTGCTAACATTTAGTGTTTTTATTTAAATCGGTTGTAAATAAAAAAAAACTTTTAAAGTGACCCTCACGCGCGCTCTGCGTGCACAAGTCAAAAGAAAAAGAGTAGTTCAGTTGCGCGTATAAAATCGCACGGTTAGTCCAGCTTTCCATACACAGGGAAAGTTTTCCATAGAGACTGCATTTTTATCAAATTTTAAAATTAAGGATCAAATTATAATTTATTATTGCGACCCATAGAACCCCCTCAGCGACACCGTTAACTGTTTAGACTAAAATAATTGACTTGAGATAACTATGCAAAACATATATCATATTGGTCAATGCGCAGAAAAAGTACGTTTTGTATTGTATTTTGGTAGTACGTTGGGTATTAATATTAGTATATTGGTATTAAAAACCATATTATTGTCTCTACCACTGACTTGGTATATCCAATAGACACCGGAAAGTGAAAATTTAATGACTCCTCGATGAGTGTACGAACAGATTCGAAACTTTGGCCCTTTCAATCAGCCGGGCAAACTTTCCGTTTGATTATACGAGTAATATGGTTGTCTTCAAGAGAATGAATGGGCATTTGCTAAACTAATGTTCTTTACCCTCAACGCTTATCTTCAGATAGAATTACAATAAGCATTGGCTACTTTTTGTTGTGTGGCCTCGTCTTAATAATAACGTCGATTCCCGTATATCATGATTATGTTGAAATATGCGTATTTTTAATCATTCGCATCACCCGCATAATGATAAAATGCAATAACTATTGCATAAACGTTCCTTATTTATAACATTAATTATTCTCAACAACACTAACCTACTTTCGTTATTATATAATAAAGATAAAGTAACAAAACAGTTAAAAAATATGCTATAACCTGGTGAATCGTCTCTTTTAAAACATAACAGCTCTGCCGGCTTGATGATAGCTTAACTGGTCCTCCTGACTAAATTACAAAATTATTATGAATTTAAATATATCTTTTTATTTTTGTTTAATGTCTGTCTGTCATGAACTGGCTTTGGGTTTTTTTGTCCTTTTTTTTAGTCGAATTTCAACCGATATTTGCGCTAAACAAATTGTCGGTTTTTTGGTCTCAGTGGTCTATCTCCGATAATGATTATGATCGTCGAATGTCGTACTGGTCGATTTCGTATATATCCGGATGATTATCAGATCATATCAGCTACTAGTTTCTAATTGATACTTGGGTTGGCTCGCCTGAGGACCACGCCCTCACAGAATACCAAGGTGAAATATGGAAGCCGCATAACACTGCTGTACATAATAACACATATGATCCGATAACGAGGAATTACATACCATCACCAGTATTGACGTAGATGACATGGGCCGCTGTCATCACCATCTGGTGAACCGTATTCTCTTTTGACATTCCTAATATTATATTAATAAATAGCTACGGAGGGGTGCCTGAGACATGTTCTTAAATGCAGAAGTAATCGCTCGTCGTACCTTTCTCTATGCATATATCATTAGACTGAAGAAGGTTAAGTGGTATCTGATTGCTGGTTCGATTCCCAGCCAAATCACATTTTTCATATATTACAAATTGATAGATTTCGGATTTAGGTATTTTGAATGAGTATCTGGAAACACTCGTGAATTAAAATAAAATCGGGAATAAAAGAGTTAGAAATCAAACGCTATAAAATCAGTAAATCTATTGTTATTTCATATGTCGTATTCACGTAAACATAAGAATTTTTGATCAGCACAGGTATTGTACCAGACTTGGCAAGACGCCAACCATAAAGCGCCTCTGTGTTTGCACGAAAGCTATAATAAATCCTGTGCAGTTATAGATAGTGTCATATCACAAGGACCAGAAGATATTACCATCTTTTTTTTCTCTAGCTTATGGCCGCTATTAGCCCGAGGGCTTTTACAGGTTCACCAGGTTGAGAAGTTACTGAGCGCCATAAGAGACTCTCTATTAGTGGGTAACCAGGACAAGTGCTCCCGAGAGGGAGCCTCGGCTTGGACCGTCACCCTGTTCCGCGAGAGCGTCGAGCGCGAGCACCTCGGCTCGTTCATTTACTTTTGACTAAGAATTATCTACATTAATATCACTATTATTATTATTGGCCATCAGAACTACCACTTCGGAATGCGTGAGCGGTGGAGAAGAAGTGACGCAAGGAACTTCAGCGACGCTTCTGTCTGTATTGAATGGAGAGAACCGGCCTGTGACATGGCGATATAGCATCAATGCTGTTAAAATCTATCAGATTTTTATCTTGGACATTTATCTAATCTCAACTTACTAATAAATAATTTAAATATAATATAATATAATATAATATTTGTAACCTAGTTTTAGTCGTGAGTCGTTATTGCAATTGTCTTTGTTCAATCAATGTCAGTAAACCGGCTTTTGCTCAATGGTTTGATTATAGTAAAAGTATCGAGATTTGAACTGTAGGTCAGTTCCAATGTCTAAAATATCCGAACACTTTAAATAAGCGTTTTAATTTAATTTATTAATAAAACTGATTTCAAAGAAGTCAATACATACAATAGAACACAGGATAAAGAGAACAAATAGAAATTAAAATAATTTCCTTATGTTTACGCGAATACACATAAGTTAACTGATTTTATCTCGTTTTATTTTTAACTCTTTTATTCCCGAAGTATCTTATTCACAGGTGAACAGGTTTTGACAGTAAAGTTTTTTTTTATCAATATGTATTTTGAGTACTAATAAAGTCCGATTACTAAGGCAATGTTCCTAATAGTCTAAACGAGGTAGAGCAGAAACGTATCGGTATTTGTTTCCAGCCGCAGCCCTATCAAGGCGACCCACTCATGGGAAGGAACAGCCTGTTTGGTTTGGGATGTAGGGATTCGGAGACCCATCTCAGTCCTGAGTGGTGACGTCGCATGTGCATTAGAATCTTCGTGGAGGTTGGATGTAAATGTCAGGGGCTCAAGCCATCGCTTATCATCCGGTGAACTGTGTAGAGTACACTACACTGAGATTTATAAAAAAAATATCGACTAGTAGATATAGATAAAATTATTTCTATTATTGGAGCAGATTAGAACCTATTCAAAATTAATGAAATTTTCTTGGAACCAGTTCAAACTATCTAATAAAAATGAATCGAGAACCTCTTTTCCAGTCACTAAGTCTCAGTGCTAAGTTTTTTTTACATTGCGAGGTCCACATATAATGAATGAAATCAGTGGTTAAAAAATATAATTAAAAACGTTTTTTACAAAATAAAAAACGATGCCATTGGCGTTGAAGAGTGAAGTTTCTTAATTTTATAGATTTTGGTGTGATGATGTTGTATTATTTAAACCTTTTTCCTTGAGCGCCATCAATTTATATCATATGTGAGACTCAATAAAAGCAATAAAAAAAATATTTTTACGTTATTTCTTTTATTATTTAATATGCTGTTGACGTGTTGATTCTTAATTTTTTTTTATCCGTTTACAAGAAACGAAAAATCCGTAAAAAAATGTTCTTCACGATTTAATGATATTTAAGTTACATTAACTTTTCATAACTATATGATATTAATACTGATAAAACAAAAATTATTTAAAAAGTAATAAAATATAAATCATTAAAAATAATTACATGTTTAATAGGTATATAATAATTCTCGGTGACCTCTATTTGGGCGTGCTCTGTGACAGCAATTGACCCCTACAAATGGTGGCGCATGCGTCTACTGTAACAGGTTAATTTGTTACGTCAGAAGTTCAACACTTTCAATGAATTCCGATGAAATCAAAGGAAGGTCTGTCTGAGTGATTGTCTATGGGCATATTTTCCGCTCGAGCAGTGTCGTACGACCTCGCACGTTCGGTTCCTTGACGGTGCAGTTTCTAGAATCTAGACAATTCTAACTGCCTTTGTATGTTTTAGAACGGTAAACGATATAGTCGTTGATTAATAAAAGTGAATCGCTTTTTTGCACACTCGTGGAATCAAAATATTACTTTAATAAGTCATGATTTCACGGAAGTCAAAGATTCAGCTTGATCCGATCAGATCTTCGCCCACGCATTCCGTAATAGTGGTACAGATAGCTAATAATAATAGCGATATTAATTTATATAATCTTCTGTCAGAAGCAACGGACCGAGCCGAGGTTTGGCCCTCTCAGGCACCCTCGAGTCAGACGCTCTCGCGAAACAGGGTAACGGTCCAAGCCGACGCTCCCTCTCAGGTGCCCTTGTGCTGGTTACCCATATATTGAGGTCTCGACTGAGTGCCATAAGCGCTCGGTCACCTCTCCACCCGGTGAAACTGTAAAAGCCCTCGGGCTAACAGCGGCCATCAGCCCGAAAAAAAAGAGATTCAATACGCAATTAAGGATATTTCTGTACAAGACAAGATTTTCTTGTTCCTATTTTTAGGGAATATTTAGACTTCTATTATTTCGAATTTCAAAAATTTGGCTAACAGCCAAAAAAAGGTTGCGTTTAGTTCCACTATTAGTCCAAGGATCATTAGTCAAGGTCACAGCTTCATCGGGTTGAAAGGTGGCCGAACGCTTAGGGCACTAAGCTGAGACATTTTTTTTTGGGTAACCAGCCCTTGTGCTGTTCCCTAGAGGGAGCTTCGGCTTGCACCATTACCTTGCGTGTAAAAGCAACTGACACTAGGGCGCGCGTGAGGATCGAACCTCGGCACGGTTAGTTGCTTTTAACGGATTAAACACTTTAACGGTTGCACTGGGTTACAGTGGCAGAGCTACGCTATAATTTGTTTTCAGCTGCAGAATGCATGGGTCAGCTCGACCGGGGAAAGACCATGCCCTCACAGAATACCAGAGTAAAGTAGCAGTATAGTACAGCTGTGTTTCGTCTGGTAACTGTAGGGATCAAGACTCATAAACACTGGTTACGAGGCATTCCATCTTAGTCCTCAAGGATGACAACGTAGCATTATGATTCCTTGTCAAGGATGAATGCATGAATCAAGGGCCGCAGGAATCACTTACCGTCAGCTGAACTGTATTCTCGTTTGTTGCTCTCAAATTAAATCAAAATTAATAATAAAACCAATAAGCCGACGGTCCCCCGAAGAGGTTAAATGCCATCAGATCATTATTTTTGATATCTCACAAGAGACGATACTGAGATTATATTAGGACTATAACGTCTTATAGTTTTACAATTTATTATATTAATGAATCATATAGCTAAATAGTGTGAAAACTTAAAATATTGAAGTCCAGTGATAGCAAAATCATTGTATCATATATAGTATAGTAAAAAATTTATACTTTGTTAATAAAACTATCCTGGGATTTAATACACGCAAGCATGTACCATCGAGAACCGATTTAAATGAAACAAACACTAAATGTTAGTACAAGCTTATCTCAATACATCACCGAAACATACCATACAAATTTGTTAATCCATTGTGGCGATTAGAATCCGCAAACGCACAGACAAACAGACAAAAAGTATTTACAGTTATATCATGTGTATAGAGTTGCCCATCTCTAACCAAACAGAGAGATGAAACTTTATACAATAGATATTTAAATGATAAGTACTAACTACTAACTTTTTAGTACGATTTTTAGTAAGATTTATTGTGAAGATTTCATCGTTTTCTAAACTGAATTAGTCACTTAAAATTTTGTGTAAAATAATAAACTTCATCAACTTACTACATTTTGAAAGTGTAGTCAAAGAATATAGTGTGCCTTGTCTTTTGGTATATTATACTTAAAAAACATTTCATTTGTAACATTCACAAATAAAATCATATAATACATTATCACCGCAAGGATAAAAACTGGTTACGGAATATTGTGTATATGTACTACATTATTACTGAGATAACTAGTGATGTGCGATGTGGTTATCGATAATCCGTGAACACCGACAAGGTCATTGACCGTAAAGTCGTGCAACTATTGCCTGTGTTACATCAGCCGACCTTGTCGGACACGGAACAATGGTCAGGTCGTAATGCTTTCGACTTTCAGCAACTACCAGCCATTTAATGAACAGTAGCCGTTAAAATTTTTTAACGTTTTATAAAGTACTAAATATATAAGTATTAAAAATTGCATAAAGTCATTAAAACGTGCAGAAAAATAAACGTTTTATAAACAATAATGTTTGCATTACAGTTATTGGTTGTCCTCATAAAATTTCTAAAACTTTATTACGATTTTAATACAATGAAGTAAAGTATTGTAATTCTCAAACATAAATATGCATGCAATGCCGTCATTATTTACTAGTACCTAGCATTTAGTTTAAAGTTACTCAATACATATTTAATTTGTCCAACGTTCCAGTCAAGGTCGCATTTACAATGAACTTGAAATAAACGTTAGCCAATTTATTTGAATACGTTCTTAATTTCTTAGTAATTTATATAAAATATAAACTATATATATATATATATATATATATATATATATATATATATATATATATATATCTGTCTGTAATATGTCGATGTCTACACTTTAGTAATGAATACTTCACTAAACTAATCAACTATTTTTACGATATGCAATCATATGATATAAATTTTATGGTGTCTTTCTTATAAATAATAAAATCATAATATATTTGTTTTATTATACTTTATTGCATACAACAAAAATATAATAAAAACAAATCACAAAAAAATAAAATTAAATAAGGCGGTCTTATCGCTAAAACTGAGGACAATGGGAAATGATGTGTATTTAATAAACTTACAAATTAAAATCGAAATACATTAAAACAATGTGCCGTTATGTAATAATAAAATGGTATGATATACTAATATATACAAAATAAATAAATATTAAATACATAAAACCAAATATGTATTTATACCCTGCCGGCGAAAAGTTTAAGAACCCCACATAAACAACATAATTAACAATCAATTGTAATAAAATCCCGTAGGATAAATAAAAGAAATGCTCATCTGCATATTCTATTGTTAGTATCGAATATTTAAAGAAGTCATTCTTTTGTTTACTTTCAAGTTATTGGACAATAAACATCTATTGTTTTCACACACCGACAAACGCTGCTAGAGCCAGATGGTAGAGTGGTAATAATATTTTTATAATGTCCTCATTTCTAATTACTTTGCTTTTGTTACGTATTGGTCAATAATTTGGATTATTTAGCTCCTGAAAACTTTCAATGTTTACTTTGGTTTGTTCACAAACAATCGCAATTAGTCTAAAGTTGTGGTTTGAATAGTGATGTCGTCGTAAAATAGGTACAGCTCGAGAAATTCACCAGTCTAGTGAAGATAATTTCATTTTAGTTACCAGCAAGCGAAATAGACGCTTAACAGCACCAGAAATCCGCGTTGAAGTAAACAAAACCCGAGTTAAACGGCGACTGAGAGATGCGAAGTTGTATGGTCGCGTTGCCGTTCGAAAACCTCTGCTAAGGACGCCAAACAAGAAAAAGCGGATGCAGTGGGCTCTTGCCCATCGAGGTTGGACTGAAGAAGATTTTAAAAAAGCGCTTTGGATCGATGAATCCAAGTTTGAATTTTTCGGTTCAAAACGTAGAATTTACGTTCGATGCAGTGCCCAAGAAAAGGCGATGTCAGATTGTGTAGTCTAAACAATCAAGCATGGTGGTGGCTCAATTATGGTCTGGGGTTGCTTCTCTAGCCAAAGAACTGGCGATTTCATTAAAATTTAAGGAATTTTGAAAAAGGAACAGTACAAAAACATGCCGTTTCTTCCAGGTTGCGATTATTGGAGAGAGATGGATTAATTTTCCAACAAGATAATGATCCAACGCATAGCTCAAAATTATGTAGAGGATATTTAGAAGAGAAAGAGGCACAAGAGGTGTAAAAAACTTGATTTGGCCTCCTCAGAGCCCGGATCTCAATTTTGTGGGAAGAACTGGATAGGAACGTCCGTAATCGTGGCCCATCCTCGCTACAAGAAATGTGGAATGCTTTATGTGAAATTTGGAACAATATATACACAAGAAACCATTACCAAATTGATTGCCCGTATGCCGAGACTGTCAAAAAATTTTAAAGGTTTAAAGGAGGATTTTTTGATGAAAAATCAGTTTAGCTAACTAAACTTTTGGCCTAAATTACATTATGATTTATATGATTAATGTAAGACTGTTGTGTTATTACTTTTGTTCTGTATAATAAATAACAGAAAACGGTGATATTATGGCAAACAATTATGGTATAATGTGTAATGTAGTGTACAGCTTGCCTGTATTTTTGGAGGAGCATATGTCGCATTTATAAAGTAGATATGACTTGAATAGACGAGCCCGAACGAGAGAAGCCGCTTCGGAATATCAGGGTGAATGAGTGAGTTAGTGGGTTATGTCGGACTCGCACCGACTAAAACCCCACGGTGTTCCTTCTGCCCACCGAGTACTGTGCATACGGGTACGCTTACGCATTCGTTCGCGTGCACAGTGCGCTGTACCGCCCATCGAGGGCACACCTCCAGCGTGTGCTGAGCCGTGTCTTCGAGGCAGCCGTCACAGTGATGACAACCCTCACTTGGCTCCCTTCCGATCAAGTGCAGGTATTTCACGAAGCATCCATGCCCCGAAAGCACCTACGACCACCGGAAGGTGAGCACACCGTGACTTCTGTCCAGCCACTGCACGAGGACTGGACGTACTGCTTCAACGGTCTTGTTTCCGGCACGATACTGACGAAGTGCATGATGCCACCACAGCATCATGAACTTTCGACGCTCCCCCATCGCTGCATCAACCTCCTCCGTCGTGGGTGGGATCGCACCGCGATCACCCTCTAGCGCCAAGAATGGACGGACGCGAGAAATTCTGCCTCTAGCTCCCACGGTGGGGGCACCGCCAGAATACACGCCGCCTCGTGAGACACCGTGTGGTACCCCTGGATCACTCTGATCGCCATCGCCCTCTGGGGCCTGTGCAGAAGAGCGATTGTCCGGCTATTTAGAGCGTCACTCCACACGGGTGCCTCGCACAGCGCCATTCAGCGCACCATGCCCAGGTACAGGCGCCGACAAGCCGCATTCGGACCTCCAATCCGAACAGCAAGCTACCGTCTGCGGCTGCCGCACGCAACAGCCTGGCCAATAACCTTCGGAAGTGCACAGTTCCATCTCCAAAGTGAGTCCCAGATATTTCATCTCCCAAGGGTGGCGCGTTCCGAGGCCTCATACTTGTTAAGGGCCACTTTGAGACCCAGCCTTCGGATACGACCCACTACGTGGGCCACTCTCGCCGTAATACGTATCGTGCACTCCCTATAGGTGCCGTCTCTTGCCGCAACCAAGGTGTCAGAGTCGCAGAGGCATCGCAGTAGGGTTCCGCGAATCACCCAACCGTAGCCGATGTTCCTCAGGAGCGTTCCGAGAATCAAACCCTGTGGGACACCGCACCACACTACGCGACTATGCCACGCGTTCCGACACCTATAGAATAATTTTTTACCTGATATAACCTCATAATACATTGTACTAAGAGTTTTTATATTCTATTCGATAAATCATCTTTACAGATGAACATTCAATTTGTCTTTTTATTTTTTTGTTTTAAAAGTTGTGCAAGAAACTTAGTTTGTTGCCTCAGCAATCTGTGCACGGAAAATAAGACGTAATTTTATAACGAAATTACGTCGCTCAAGATTTATCATTAAAAACGTGACGGGCGGAATAAAAACGTTTCAAGGTAGTTTTTTTAAAGATAAATTTAACACTCGATGGTTCCAACGAAAGACGCAAAAAACGTAAATGCTGATGAATAATGAACCAAACTTTAAAACTAGCTATTACTGTAATTTTTATGAAGTATGTTATGACACGTGTATCCTCAATTAATCATCAATGGTATTAAACTAGCTGTTACCCGCGTCGTGGTTCATGTGATTTTTTTATAGAAATACACATTTTATAGATGCTCTAGCGACTAACTGTAGTTTCTCTTTCGGCAAAAAATCTGGGTCAGCCAAAGGGCACGTTATAGACTAGAGGCTTTATGCTTTATTACTGATTACAAGGCATTCCATGTTAGTCGTTAGTTCTGATAACGCGTCTGCATCGTATTGTATTATTGTTTTTAACCAAAGTTATAGATTCAATTATAATTAATGATTAATCCTTTACAGCAGCTATATGTACTATATTGTTATTATCTATTAACTATTAGGACACAGTAATAAATTGTAAAATTATTGCGATGTCTGAAAGTATAAAACGTTAAAAGTTTCATTGCTCTAGTGTGTTACTTATGAAATAATATCTACGTCAAGCGCTAATAAATAAATTTATATAAAAGTACTTATTTTCGTAACGCTTTTACTAGCTTCTATATGTATGTGAATTAAATGGAATTTTAAAATTCCGTTTTCAACCACTTCTTGACGTCAGAAAGAATGGAGAATGAATTAATTATTACTAAGAACCAATGATATTACAGTAACTGCGTCATGTTCTGCAGTTTTTAATAAACTTTTTATTTTATTATTAGAAAAGAATTTATCTTTTCAAGGACTTTTAAAAATATTTAAATTTATAAAATTTATTCCCTTAAATTAAACTCTTCATCGCTTAAATTATTCCTGCTCCCCTTAAAATTCCAGATCTCTCAAACGTTCATATCACACGTGATGAACATTTAGAATTGTTAAAACCCAAGCGTCTAGAATTGGAGCTACGGCAATTGCAGACTTATAAGTTTAAGTGTGATATTCAGATTGTTAAAAAGAAAAGTATTATTTCCATCATTGTTCATAGGGGTGACGACATCTATTCATTATAATTATTTATCCACTTTGAATGCGGGCGTATATTTTATTTGGATAGAGTTAACAGCCAGAAAATATCTCGTACATGGCCAGATACACATAATTATCTGCAAAGTCTGCAAACTCTCTTAATTTTAGTGCCATTTATCGCGCGTACAGGCCTTGAATTGATACAATGACATAAAAATATGTAAGAGACTTTCAACTGTAATTTCTCTGTTATTTAAACAAATATATAGTTGATAAATTGGATTAGAATAATAGAATATAATGTCGGTCACTTCGTATCTAGGTCAGTGACTATTTACTGATAGTAAATAACAATGTCACAATTGTATGAATGATTATCAACATTTCTGATTATAATATAATTTAAAACAGACAGATATTTAAAACATCCACAATAAACAATTAACAGATTTGATAAAATTCTTATATGATAAGATTTAAGGGTTTGACGGAGTGACATGTGTGACAATGAAAGTGAGTGAGAAACAACACCGAGAAAGGACCGAGCTCTTAGATACAACAGCCCGCACAGAATACGAGCACGTTACAGCAGCATAACGATGCTGCGATTCGTTAGGTAAGTGTAGGGCTCTGTAGACCCAGTTAATCATAACGAGGCAAACCAAGTCAAGGAATAACAATGCATGGTGTATCTTGAATATTTGTTGAGGATGGATGTACGTTATAATAGGCGTCATTACTTACCATCATGCGGAACTGTGCGCTGATGCTTGCATTGTTTAGTTATCTACTACTCTGTCAAAAAAGTACCGGGACAAGATCAATAATACACAAAATATTAGTTATTCATCCAAATTTATTTTACCACCTTCAAAGTATGCTTCTTCAAAAACTAAACACTTACGCCAACGAATAATATAAGCATCAAAACAATATTTAATAATAAAAAAAATCGGTTAAAAATTTAATACATATTCATAGATAGTAATATTTTGGAACAACAAAAGAACATACTTCTTTGAAGTCTACAGTTTTTTTTAGCCTTATGGCCGCTATTAGCCCGTGGGCTTTTACAGTTTCGCTGGGTTGAGAGGTGACCGAGCGCTTATGGCGCTCAGTCGAGACCTCTATTAGTGGGTAAACAGCACAAGACGCTCCAAAGAGGGAGCCACGGCTTGGACCGTGACCCTGTTCCGCGAGAGCGTCTGACTCGAGGGTGCCCGAGAGGTCCGAACCTCGGCTCGGTCAGTTGCTTTTGACTAAAAATTATCTACATTAATATCACTATTATTATTACTGGATGTCTGTACCACCACTTCGAAATGCGTGGGCGCTGGAGAAGAAAGTCTACGGATGGACACAAACATATATATGGCTTTCAATGATTACATTTTCAATAAATTGGTTCTAACCTCATCAATCAACCGTAACATAATCGATTGTGAATCGTCTAAAACACAGCAGTCTCAAAATATGTTCATCTTCAAATATTCAAAAATAGTATAGATATAGAAAGAGTACAGTTCTTTAGGTTTTAGTAACATCAAAAAATGGCCTGAGTATTCGATACACAATTTCACGAATGTATTTGATACTGAGAAATATCATTATTTGATATTTTCTCTTATTGCTGATGTTTTATCGATTGTAATTACTTAATAACTTTGTAATAACTTTTTCGGTGATATATTGTTAAGGTAACAATTTTAAATATGATCTTTAGGTAATAATAGTGTACTGTACACGATCAATCAGCCACCGCAAAACCTAAATCACTATATCAATGTCTCAAAACATCGCCGTATACTTAGAGTGAGCTTCGTTATAAACATTGGAGCATTGAAGGAAGATAACATGATAGACATGACATAACCATCAATACGTTCGCCGACTTGGTTGCGGGTAAGGAATTTAAAACATGATATTATTGGGTTAGTTTTTCTTCCCAAATGGTCGTTTTTTTATCAACTTCTTTATATCTTCGAAATCAAAAAGAATGATATACAAGATAATATTTAAATATCATAAATCGTAACTCTCTGATCCTATCAAATTTATCAATAAAATTGCATGTCACTTGTTTCATTTTGTACCAACAAAAATATATAAAATTACCACCATTCACCATTCACCATGGCGCCACGCATCAGACAGAGCAACCGGACCCCCGTGTAATTCGGCTGGTGGCCGTCATATTCCATAATTATATTTTTTTATATACACCTATTTTTCCATATTTTTAATTAACGTATTAGTAAAAATACTGTGCCTTAAATATTTAGTAAAACTATATTTTTCTGCACCGCTGACACCGTGATGTTAAATCCATTTTACAGTTGACGACTGTCTTTATTCTTACTTCTTACTTACACTACAATTTCTAGACAATTAGATTGGAAATTATAGTTCCTGCATATACTATCTGTTATCATAGTTATCCTATCCTATCTGGTTATCCTTCCATTTATAGGAAGCTAATTCTGCTATTTTCAAGGCATACTCACCTTTTACAATGACCGTTAGAAATGATGGAGTGATGGTGTCATACGCTACTGCCGCAAGGCTAAATATTGATTATATTTTGATAAAGCAGGGATGCTATCTTGGATGGCCGGATATATAAAATGTGAAATGTACATTGTACTAGATAGATACATAGTAAGAATTACTCTATATAATTAACTATTGCCTTTTGCTTATTGCTACATCTATTTTAAACACTACTCTTAAAAGCTGGCATGAAAGGCTGGAAACCACTAACCATCACATAGGCTGTATGCTCGTTTGTCACCTATTCTATATAAAAGAACAATTATTGCTTAAAACAGTAGATTCTTAAAAATTTATAAGAATGCCAAAGAGCAGTTGAAAAAATCTGAAATGTGGAATACATTTTAGTTGACTATTTGCTTGCGACCAGACGGAGTGTGATGACATATTGTAAACAAATTATTGTAAAAAAATTGTTTATATTTACTAGTGTAAGCCCACCTTAACCTCAGAACGTGAGTAGCGCCGGCATAATGAGCCACCAATAACGGTAGTAGATGCATTCCACGAGACCATACGATACACGCAGCTAAAAATAAACAAACCGAAGCAGAGAAACGAGACGCCAGTCACGACCATCACTGCGAAATGGCGTAGCATCGAATCCGTCGAAGTCACCAATCAGACACGCCTTTCATTGACGAATACACACCCATCAACATATGACGTCCCACACATGAACGGCAATGCAGACGATATAAAAATATTACTTAAATAGTACAGAGATTCCCCGAGTTTCTTAATGAATGATGTAATTTTACACAGACTTGCACCAGACGAATTCTTGTAACAGAAACGTTTGATTTATTGCGATAACAAAAAGCGTCATGATATTGCTCTGCGACCTTCACTGTACCTTTTGGCGTAATTGAATGTACATTTGAAGTAGATTTTAATTTTTATTATTTGACTAATTCTTAGTTGATTGGCATAGATACTGATGAAATAGTTTTGAAGTCAGTACTGTTTGGTTATCGATCCTTTTTATTGATTATATTATATTATTTTAGAAACTAAAATTAAAATGGTTTATTGGTTGGAGTTAGACCAACATATTATTATTATAACAAGAGCCATACAACGAACAAAATATGTGTACATTCTTAAAGAACAATTAGACAATAAATTTAGAGTTAAACCAAATAAATTTAATCTATACAATGGTAGGACTGTATAGGCAATACATAAATGTATTTTTACAAAAATTGGTTGGCAATTGTAACAGTGTGGGATGGAATACGTTAAACAGGAAAAAAGGAGCTGGATGAGTCAGTAAATGAAATCGAGCGACCCACACGACAAACAAATTTAGAAGTGTGATGTGTACAATTTTGATGGCGTGTTATCGAACTGTTGCCGAATGATTGTACGGGGCGGTGGGAGCAGATATTAGAAGCAAACATTAAGCGGTAGCCCTTCGTCCTTTTTCCAAAATTATCAGTTCCCATCTGATGAAATATGGGCTCAATTGTTAGCCATTATGCATAAAACAGTTTATTTGTTTTCTTTCATTTCGTTCAAAACGATGTTCACTAAATCCCATTTTGTTTTTTCATCGGATGGATAACGCGGCCAAGGATTTGGTCAGACAGTCATCTAGGCCATCCGTATCATATTGATATTTACTGTATTGAGCATTGCGAATATTGTTACTGTTTATCCAAACTGGCTATTGCTTGAATACTATACTCGTAACATCTAATGGTAATGGCCGATTTAGACCTATATGCCAGACGCACTAGCTCAGTAAAAGCTTATTTCTTGTTCTAGGCAACAATAAATAAGCTTTTACAATTATAACTTTTTTTTAAGACATTTTAGTCATATTATTTTTTTTTATAGAAAGAAGTGAGCAATCGAGCGGCGGGAACACCGAGGTGTAGATCCACACCCACGGCACCCACGGAACGGTGCCAACTAAGGAGCGCATGTCCTAAGCACAATGGGAGAAATTCCGTCAGGCCCACTCGACTTGTTAACGTCTAGAGATTGCAGTGCTTTACGCGCTGATCTCTGACGATACTGGATTTCCGGCATAAAGGTGTCACCGCACGGAATTTTCGGCGGCGAGCTACCTTTGTCCTCCAGAATCGAGTTAGACGCGAAAAGAGAGCCAAGAAGATCGGCTTTCTCTTTTGCCGTGTGGGCCAACGAGCCATCCCCTGCGCAAAGATGGTAGAGACGGCATACAGAAATTTCCCTAGACAGCCTTGGCGAGAGACCATAAAGCACGTGTCCCAGAGGGAAGGCACACTAGTCTCTCACTAATGCTGGCCACGTGTTCCGACTTTGCCTTGGCAATAACTCTTTTGAAGGACCTGGAGGCAGAGTTGTACTTCTTTTGGAGAAGGCTAGTTTATTTTTATTATTTACATCCCTAGCCGCAGGATTGTTACCACGCCTCAGCCCAGGCGTGGTAACAATCCTGCTTGTGGCGCGCAGCTAGTTTGTAAGGTTGACCAAACCAGGGCTGAGAACTGCCCCCAATGGGCAAAACAGATGACGGAATAAAAAGTTCCATCCCCTGAATCACCACATCAGTGACAGAATCGGCAACGACATCGGGATCGTCCAGCTTGAAGCAAACTCACCCAAATGGGTAGGATATAAAGAAGCACCGCATCCCATCCCAGTCTGCTGAACTCGTACTGAAATCGTACTGAAAATGTTAATGTTAAGTAATTTATTGTATATGTTTTGCTGTTGGCATACCTAATAAATAAATAAAATAAAATAAAATAAAATTTCGGCGCAGGGGGGGATCTGTGCCAGAACAGAATGTGTAGCCGTTTTGAGTCGCTCCATGAGTCGGTCTATTTCGGCATAACCGCTATGGGATCTATAGAGGCACGCATGGACTCGCGGAAGGTCATCGCTATCTACGCGCAGCCGCAGAATAGATAGGTCCCTACCTTCAAGAAGGCTAAGGCGACGAGAGCAGATATCCTCTTTGACGTACACGCACACCCCGGACCTGGGCAAAAAGTAATGCTCCAATTTGTATCCGGGGCAGAATAGAGACGATGTGTCTACCGGAGAGGATATCTGCGTCTCAGTGAGGAAAAGAAAGGCCGGCTTGGCCGTTCGCAGGTGATAGTGGACGGCATCTAAGTTAGAGTGGAGTCCCCTAATATTAGAGAAGTCCACAGCGAGCGTGGTAGAGGATGCCGCGAGGTGTCTCTTGCGTTTGCCCCGAGCTCCAGCCACGAGCGGATTGGTACCCACCCCAGAGTATGCAGGGCCGCCCGCGCGCTTACTCCCTGACTCCAAGCGGGAGTTTAGCCGTAAACGCGCGGAGGGGGATTCTCCAATACCGGCGGCATTGGTACCACCCGGGGGTAGATTTTTTTTACATCCCACTAGCATGCTGTATTAAAGGGGGGCAGGGGAGTTTGGGCCACCGGCACCACTCTCGTCAGACGAAAATTACTTCCACTTCACGCCTGTCTTCTGGGTGGTCGAGGTATTGCACCGGGCGAGCCAGCCCATTCGTCCGAAGATGGTAAAGCGGGTTCTACGACTGTTCGAAAGAAAATATTTGTAATAACTTATTTTAAAGGTACGTTATGAAAACGGTGCGACTACCTGCTGAGCAAATATACGAAAAATTTATACCAAAAATGGCATGGTAATTTTAAATAATGGAGAATGAGGGAATTTTTCCATAATACCATTCGTTTAAAAATGCAGGTATGTTGAAAGGTCAATGACTTGCCATTATTTTTAGGACCCGATGGTGGTAGCTCAAGGGCACTTTTGTGTTTTATTGCGTACCCTTGCAACCTGAGTTTGACTTTCAGTTTATTTATCTTTATAATAGAATATGTGGCAAACGAGCAAGTAGCTCACCTGATAGAAAGTAACAGCGCATCTGGGACACCAGAGGAGTCCCAGATGCGCTGTCAGCCTCTAAGAAAGATATAGGCTCTTTTCTTTAGGTATTTTCTTAAAGGACCCTAAGTCGTATCGGTTCGGAAACATCGCCGGTAACAGCTGATTCCACAGAGTAGTTGTGCGTGGAAGAAAATTTCGCGTAAAGCGCGCCTATGGTGTATTGCCAACCATAGTGATGATGAGGATGAAATTTTTAAGGTTCAATATAAAAGTTTATCTCTAAAATATTGATACTTAATCTCTTTTTAATAAGAATCAGAATCAGATTATTTATAGTAAATAATTGGAAAACATGAGATGTCTGCCAAAACGTAATAACGTTTTATTCAATGAGAGAAGACTGCTCGTGTTGTTGGTTATATTTCGTGTTTACTCTTGAATCGTCAATTTTATCACCGCATCACTTTACTTTCATCATATTTATTACATCAACGTAAGGTTTTTTACCTTATACAACATCAGTACGTACTCTATCTAAAAGCTATCTAAATCATAGTTCCTCTCGTAGATTCGTCTCTGAGTTCGAAACTGAGGAATGAGCTAGAGGCATCTCAAATTGTCGGTTCTTAGGTCTGAATATATGTTATGTATTTTACTCCTATTAATCTCCGACACTGTACCAACCTTTCTTAGTTTTGCTGCATATCGGCTATTAAATAGATCGCAATTGACTGCTTGTCGATTTGCGCAAACGCTTATAACACAATATTTTTCTACTCAGTTGCTATCATAAGATAACTATACAATGAATATATATTTATTATTTACTTACTCTTTCTATTGTGTCATCAAAAAAATAAGCAACCTACCTTTTGGCGTTCTCTACCAGTCAATCCTTGAGATGGAGAAACATTAACTGTAGGTACCAATAACAAAATATTCCTAAATATTAACAAATTATATGTAACACACTTAATATACATAACAATAAATAAAATTCATATAACTTGATAAATACATATATAAATACAATAAACAATAAATATCATAAATTACATAATATATATCTTGTAACAGGTGACCAGACATCCCATATAGCAGTAGTAGAGCCTATTTTGACATACATTAATTAAGCACATCGCTATATCATATGGTAAAGTTATAAAATCTTAAGTACGTATAAATGAAGGAGTAACACACCTCTAAGTAGTAGGTACGAATAAAATTTGACTTTGATATAATAATATAAACCACTCGTACATCTTTGTACAGTATTCTGAGTAAAGTTTTAGAATGAATATAATTTTAAAATGTAACGTTACTGAAGGTTACAAAAAAAATAGTGTTGCGATGGTATCACGTGAAACGCAACGATAAATCAGCGACGGCAACTCTTAAATCACGATATCAATGTTTCCAAATAACGTCGTATATTGATAAAGATTCGATACATCGACATTGAGCACCCAGTAATTTCATTATAAAATGATATGGACGACAGCATCACGTACGCATATAGTAAGTTTCCTATCGTACACAAATAATAAACAAACAAAAATAATTTAATAGTGCGTGTTGATTGCAATAACATTGTGTAGGTTGAATGTCAGATACGCAATATATTTAATCGAAGTCATATTACCATAACACATACCGGGAAGTAGTTGTTTGTCTCACAGATCATGTGTTGAGGAAATAAAACTTTTACATTAGTGGGATAAATGACAACTATGTGAGTCGGATATGCCGATACCGGAACGTTTGAATGATGTTGTTAAGTCACATTATACTTATCTTGTGAATATCGAACTAGGAAGTAACCATAAATACATAGTAATATTTTTATTTTGATATTACCTTATTACGATAGTGATATCCCGGTCGATTTCGACTACGGATATCTTCTTGTTATTGCCAGATATAATCAACTGCTCAAGATATGTATATTATAGAATTCAACTATGTGAGTCTTATCGCATGATATGCCAACAAGTTCGGGGGAAAGTTCAGATCCAGTATCAATGATATATCAACCAACTAGTGCATGAAAATTATTCCTTTGTTAGAAATGGAAATCAATATCCGCGGCGCACCTGCCGAATGCTCTGCACACCAAGCCTTTCCACTTAACACTTAAAACTTCGAGCACTATAATTCAGGCCCGTTGACAGCCATGACAACCAAAGCAAAGACAAACTTACACACTTTTGATCGTACGCGAATCTGAAGACTCCTTTTAATGACCTCCTATAGGCAGGAAATATCTTAGCTCTATTCAATAAGCCTAACTAGAGGGCTAATGGACCGAGGTGTCCGTTGCCACCTTTTCAAGCTGGATCAGCCTACTACCGATCCCGTTCAGTGATGTAAATCTGGACCATAATATTTTCATGCACAAAAGGTAACGAAGAGAGGTCTTGCCTGATTCTCTGGACCAAGATTAGCACCGGACTCTATCACATGGTATTCGTGGGGCGTGTGTATTGTAGGATTCCGGTCCTCCCACAGTTATGATATTGCAAAATTGATGGAGGAGGATGGTTCGAAGTGGTACCATGTTCGTGACACTACGACCAACGGCTTTGCAGGGCGCTTAGGGTTGAAATCCTCACGGATATCCCGAGAAAAATATTTCTTTCTAAAATATCGATATGATTGTCATTTGTCTATATGAGAAGAAGTATAGGGTTTATTTAAAAATAAGAAAATGTAAAAATATTCCATTACGTTAAGCATCTCATAAATTTCAAACAAAAGAAGCGTAAGCATGAAACAGCCACTCGTGTGAATAAATATTTTAAAGCAAGAATGTTATGTAGTACTCGTTCGTACTTGAGTATTTCCGGACTCGTTCATTAATTAAGTCTTCAATTATTCAATTAGCTTCAAGAAAATATTTCGCCTCCATATCCTTTACTGAGCATAAGAATAACAAAAGGTGCATAGGCAATTATGTTTGAAACAATTTGTTCATTATCATCCATCGCTAGAGCGCGTTAAGTTGTGGAAACCCTAATCGATTGTCAGAACTATTGTTGTGACGATGACGGAAACGGGTTTTGTTTGGAACTTGATCAGTTTAAAGTAATAATAATAATATTTATTACACAAGATTTTATGAAAACAAATGAATTCCAATTTAAACAGTACAACGTCTGTCGGGTCAACTAGTTATTAATTATATTCACACAGATCAGAATCTGTTTATATTTCTGTAAGGATCTATATTTTAATTATGTAAACATGTTTGTATACAATATGAATAGGATTTTAGTAGCATTATATGTATATATATGTAGTGTTATATATATTAACCGCAGGACTATTGTCTAATACAGATTGTACTTAAGCCCAAGATGAGGCAAACTTCATAATCGTATTCCACATTAGAACTTCTAAACATGAACAAATACTGAGGAACTCAATTTTTGTCTCCTTCTCTTCGTCACACGAACCATGATATCTATGAGAACCGTGGTAGCTCAGTGACTAAGCATTAGTTTTTAAATCACGGTACGCGAAACCGAGTTCGAGCCCCGGTGCCAATGTAATTATTAATTTCAATTTTAAGTGCTGACTTATCATGTGTACAGCAGTGAAGGGAAAAATATGGTGAAACCTGCATGTCTAAGAATGTTTCCAAGACATGTAAAGTCATCCAATCTGCAGTGGAGCTGCGTGGGTCCACCACTCACACCCTCTGTAGAGAGTGTTACTCAGTGGTAAATAGTGGAATTTATAATATACTAGCTGTTCCCCGCAGGTTCGCTTGTATATGTATTATTATATAAATGTATATTAAAATATGGCTCTTAGTTTAATTAGTCAAAAAAGTTAAAAGCCGCGTAACGAAACCATAGCGCGATTCAGAAACACTGCACAACTCCATCTATCGAAATTAGATCTAAACTTGTTTATAATATATTTTCCTAACCTTTATATAAGAAGCTTTGACATTGAATTTTATTGTTCTTCCTTCAAAAGTGATGAAATTACAACTTTCAACCCCCAATTCACCTTCTTAGGGATAAAATTTTGAGTAACGCTGTTATACGTACACATTACATACAAATAAAACTCCTAAAGATCGTAATTTCCAAAAATCCTTCCTTAGTCATCCACTTACAACATAAAAGGTATCAACTGCCAAAATTTGTTTGTAGCCTCATCGATTTATGCTCTACGTTCTTGAATATATATATATATATATATATATCTATATATATATATATATCTATATATATATATATATATATATATATATATATATATATATATATATATATATATATATATGAATATATTCTTACTCCATTGCTCCATATGAGTAAAATAACAAAACATTGTGCTGAAGTACTATTATATCTCATTCGAGCAGATCTCTTCTTACACCTAGTATATAACTGGAGCCTGTCTCTATTTCATTATAATTTATAATATATATGCAATGTAATTTATTCCAGATTCAAAGGGTCACGAAACTTACATACAACACACCCAGAGCAATCTTGCCATGAAGGAATCGAACTCAGGACGTCATAGTTAAATACTACAAGTCTAACCACTACATCCCGCCACCGCCGTGGATAAATTAAGAGGCCGTAACAATCACACACCCACCTTACACACACCGTACACCTTTGTATTCTATTGCCATGCTTATACATAAATATAAAAAAAGCATGAATGACTGTCATGCCTACCTTTAAGTTTACTTTGTTTAATTCAATGTTTACCAATGCATAAAGTCAAAATGCAAAAATATGCAAATTCAAATATAACTCGTTCGCAACAAGGAAAACTATAAATTAAATATTTTGGTACAAAAATCCCTACTACGCAATAGAGAAACTACTATAATAACGACACCACGGCGTCTATTCGGAGGACATTATCTAATCTGACATATTTAAACCTTCAACTGGACAGAAGAATGTTTGTCGACTTTAATGGGAATAACCGTTTCGTAACTTAAGGAAAATTTTAAACAAATTCGTAGAAATACCAATGTGCAAGTAACAATAAATCCCCGAGTGATAATTTAAGAAAATGATGGGATTCCGTCAAACCAAGTATTGGGTATGGAAATGTTTTGCGCGTTACCTGCACTGAAATTCATATCTAAATATGACAAACACACTTTTATTAACAATTAAATAAAAATAAGTTTTTTTTTATTATATTGAGAGTAACAAAAAACGAACGAGCAGACAATACACCAGATGGTGACTCCTGCGGCCGATGACATCTACATTCATCCTATACTCCACATCATCATAATGCAGATGCGTTATCAACTTTGAGTACTGAGATGTAATGCCTCGTCACATAAAGCTCTCCGGATTCCTACACTCATCAAAGAAAACAACAGAATTATACTGTAATTTCAAGCTGGTATTATGTGAGGGCGTGGTCCTTCCCCGGTCGAGCTTACCCATTCATTCTGGAGCGTAGCTCTACCACTGTTAAAAAGTAAAAGCCAGCCAATGATATTTGGCCAAGGATTTTGCAATAAAATTTGCCTTCAAATGACAATAAAAATAAAACAATTGGGTTGATAAAAAGTTGGTGATTAACATTTTCTAGAGGAACCGAGTATTTGTTTTTATTTACGATATTAAGGGTGACAAATGAGCACACAGTTTAACTGATAGTAAGTAATTCCTGCTACCCGGAGGCTGCAGTAGTATATACAGAAAACTGCAATATAAGCTTAAGCCTAGGGAAGCTGAAACAGAAGCACTAAGAATCAATCTATCTGCATTCTCAGTGGCAGTCGAGTGGAACTAAAAGTCCTGGACTCTTGATAAGTAAAATCGGGATTAATCTGCATAAGTATTCTGAACAAATTGGGATACCATAATAAAACAGAGTTAATAAGTAAGAGTAGAAATTCAAAGTAATGTAATGACGGATGGACAAGATTAGGTCAGATGCACCTATGGCTGGTTCCAAACCGTGTTTAGCGTTGTATGTAGCCTGCAAGCGTAATAAGTATCTGTAACTGTACAAGAACATTCAAATGAATTTACTGGAAACTGAACTGCTGGAACAATAACATCTGTAGGTACAGTAAAGGACGCATTCGAGATATTAATGGAGCGTTTACAGAACTCGATAGCACAAATTACATATTGGATAAAATGGAGTAAATGAATAATTCTCTATGCTGTCTGCATAGACAATTATTCATAACGTGAGAAGGGCGTTGAAACAATGAAACACGTTCTGTATAGCAACGCTCCTCCTAGGGAACCCGATGGTAATAGCCGCCCATGAACATCTGCAATACCAGAGGAGTTGCAAATGCGTTGGCGGCTTTTATAAAGGTGTAGGCTCTTTTCTTGACAATTTTCTCTACACAAAACCAGAGGATAACAACACTTACCATGGATACATCGCCAAACTAATGATAACAATATTAGCTATTAGTAAATAAGAGCATACAGAAAGGTTACATATACACAAAATATGCAAACATCGCAGTGCTAGTCTCGGCGCCAAGAAACCATATAAATTACTATAGGTCTAACATGTCTTACAGTTTATAAGAGCAATAAAGTACAGAAAAATTGTTTATTTAATAGGTTGTTATAAATGTAAAATTTGTCTTTGGTCGCTTTGGTGTGTCTATCAATCATTCCAAATGCCAAGCTATCATTGTAGGTAACCCCAGGGTTTTAATTAAAATTAATAATTCAAACTTGCCTATCATCAACTACAATGATAAAATAATACCTTTTTCCAGTAAAGTAAAAAAATTAGGTCTATATATTGACATTAAAATTAACTGTAACATACAGGTCACGGAAGTCAGCCGTAAGGTCTATGCTGCGTTACGATCACTACACAGTTTGAAGAATTTTCTTCCTTATACAACCAAGCTTATGCTTGTTCAGACTCTATTATTACCTATTATGGATTATGCAGATGTGTGTTATCCGGATTTGAACATAGTTTCTAATAACAAGCTAGAGCGTCTTTACAACAATTGCATCAGGTTATATTTTCGGACTGCATAAATATGATCACATCTTTCAATATTGTCCTCGCCTTAAGTGTCTTACCGTTCAGCGGAGGCGTAACTATGGAACTGTACTTATTCTTTTCTCAATCCTATCTTATATTCTTAAAGATAACTTTCAATACCTTTCTTTATCTCACAACAGTGATCTTCGCTCCACTTCCAGTCTAATGATTAGAACTCATCACGTCGCCCACTTCGTTGGCAACTCCTTCACCCTTCAGGCTACACGTCTCTGGAACTCCTTGCCCGCAGATATAAGAGTATCGAATAAGCTCGCTTTTAAAAGTCTGGTACGCGAACACTATTTAAAGACGTCTGATGCTAAATAATATGGTAAATTACTCTTGTCATTGTTTGTTATATGTTTAATTATGTTTATTATGTATTGCTTTTTATTTGTAAATATATATGTAGGCCCTTATATATGTATGGTATGTTATTTTTATGTTTATTAATAGAATTATTTCTAATTCATTATTATAATATATATGTATGTATATATTTGTATATAATGTGTGTGTGTATGTATATATATATTTATATATATATATATATATATAAATATATATATATATATATATATATATATATATATATAAATATATATATATATAAATATAATTTGTATCTCATTTTGTAAGGTGTGACCAATAAAGTTTAAAATAAATAAATAAATAGAATAATTTCTGCCCTCCGCCTATTAAAATATATTCCTTTATATTTTTAAAGTATATCAACGCATATGTGCGTAAAGTATGGTGATTATCCTTGCACCAGTGGTAAGAGTCTCTCGATTCGTTCCGTGGCAAACTTAGTAAGTTCATCAAATTAGTCAAAGATTTTTAATCGGTCAAAAGTAGCTGACTGGTCTGAGGTTCGGCCCGCTCGGGAACCCTCGAGTCAGATGCTTACGCGCCCAGAGTAACGATCCAAGCCAAGGCTCTCTCTCTGCATCCCTCTGCTGGATACCCATTAATAAAGGTCTCGGGCGAAGGCCTAAGCGCTCGGCCACCTTTCAACGAGCTAACGCTGACCGTTTGCTTTCGAGCTAACGGTCAGCCATAAAAAAAATCAAAGTTTGATCAAAAAATCGAAAAATCGTTTGTAAGTGGACTTACAAGCTCCTTAGACTTCGTCTCACGTATAAGTGAATATAGACGGGTTTGTTTAACTCGTATCTGGTCCTAAGCATTAAATTTCATAGCAAGCGAGCAACTTGAGTTTGATTCAAGAAATCGCACCAATTAAATTGTTAATTGTAATCTCATTTACAGATGTTGAAGAAAAACATCGTTATCTGCTGTCTGGGAAATAAAAAAAGAATTTGAATTTACTTTTAAAGTCAGCCGTTAAGCGCCTGTGTCGCATGATGGACGACGCCTCACATACTTCTTGAGAGACAAGGGCTGCCGGTAGGACAGCACAATACATCGAAAGCTTATGTCAATTAAGTCGAGCTGCGAATTTCTTGACTCGATAATACTGAATAAATTATAACGTACACTATTGCATAGTACTACAGTGGTATAAAATAATATTGCTATATAAGTTGTATGTTGTTACCTTATAGACGGCCGCGGCGTAGCGGCTATAGAAGTTGACTGTTGCTTCGTGAGTTCTCAGTTCGATTCACAGCCGATAAATAATAGTCGTGTGTCCCAAACTGTTGGTAGATCTGGATATGTATGTATGTCGCGGGTTTTTGCGAGAAATTGCGAGAACCTCTGTGTTTGCACGAATATTTGTTTATTTATTTATTATATTATATTATTGCATGAACCTTAACAAAGTTAAAAGTTCACAAAGAGCGGACTTAATACCAAAGGCATTCTCTACCAGTCAACCCAAGGTGTGCTGAGATATGTGTATGATAGGTGTAGCAATAAACTAATTAATAAAAAGAAAAAAACTATAAATAACTAATAGAAGTAAAATACAGAATATATGTATATATATATATATATATATATATATATATATGTATAAATATATACATACATATATAAATACATACATACATAGTAGAATACAATACAATATCGGTAGCTACCAATAAATTCCATATGTGGATAAAAAAATTGTCTAACTTCAGATAACTTAAATAAGTAATCACGAACCAAACTTTTAAAACTGTTTTAATTACTTACCTTCCTGATTTCAACAGACAAGGAATTCCAGAATAGTATAACTCGGACAACAAATAAATTTGCAAGAAAACCTGTGTAGTTGATGATACAGATCTTGTTATGAAACGAAGATTGAAGAATTCTGTCATGAGATAAAGAGAGATATAGGACTTTATCTTTAAGATAAGAAGGTGATGACGGATCATTTTAAATGGAGAAGAGAACAAGCAAAATTCTCTAATTACGCCTTTGTTGTATGGAAAGCCAATTAAGCTGAGATCGATATTGTGTGATATGGTTATATTTACGCAAAGTAAAAATAAATTGAATGCAGTTGTTCAACAGAACTATTATAATATATTTCGATAATTGATCTAACAATAACCAGAAAATATCTCCGTGGGCGTAATCGATAAGAGAGACAATTTAAAATTTAAGAAATTAATTTGACCTAAGGGATTCAAATGTCGATTGACAAAGGTCGTATTCGTAAGTCGTATTTCATCCGTCAATATCTATTGGTTTAGGTTTGTGAAACATCGTGTGAACATTGTAACTCAGCTGGGAGAATGTTGGTAAAGTAAAGATTTGCCAGCATTCTTAATTAAAATATAATTCTAAGAAGTAATAACTAAATAAACCCTGCAAGTATTCTAGTGTAATTTTGCAGATTGTTTCCCTATATTTAAATGAATTTTCTTCGATGAGCTAATCAGGGTCTCATTAGTAAATGTTTTTTACGAAGTTAGTATATACCCTATACTTTATTCATAACATTACAAATATCAACACAAATAACAAATATTAATTGGTTCAGACGTCGCACCCAGGACTTTCGAAGTACCCAGTTATCATGACTGTATAATTACGTACCCGTATAATAAATAGTTAATTAGATAATCATTAATAAGGTAATTTATTAAGTTCACCTACTTAATTATATTTATTTACAATTAAGTATAATAACTTTATTTGCAGGCCGTCTTCATCGTAATTTTCCTAACATTAAAGTATGAATATTATTATTAAGTAGTATCCACCCGCGACTCTCGACTTGATAATTGCATCCAAAGAGAAATGAAATATATATCAAATGACATTGTATGATTTATTATTTTCCACCATTACGTGTAAGCTTCGGGCACTCCTTGGTTCTGACATGATCAGCTGCATGTCGGTTGCTCAAGGGTATCGAGTGCGAAGACGCTCAGATTTAAATGCAATTTTAAGTACTGACTTACCACATGTTCAACGGTGAAGGAAAGAGAATCTGTGTCTAAAAAATAATTATTAAGGAATATTTTGAAAACAGAGTTAATCCTAATCTAACCTAATCCACAGTGGGCCTACCGACTCTTCTTCTCCTTGAGGTTGATCTCCTACTGTCTTATAATGCCACTTTTGAATATTCCGTTAAATATACTATTATCGCCACGTCTTCTTCCATTAACAGCTCAGCTTCAAGATCTCACTGGGAGTTCAAGGCCGTCAGCTTTTCCTGTCTTGGCAGATATAATTGCATGTATTATATTATCGTTCGTAATGTCTGGGCTAGGCTCTTCAACTGCTACGGACCGGGAATATCGTTTAATAAAGTCCTTACATACTTCTCCCAAGTTCTTAATTGTTTTTTAGTAGACGTATCGGTACTATATTAGGCCTTTTCCTGCCCAAAACTGTCTATTTTCCTGAACATGCCAAAGTAGTCATGCTTATACTGCATTTTCTCGATCTCTTGGCATTCTTCGATAATTCATTTTTCTTCAGCTTCTGCGCATCTTCTATCTTTCATCCCATTTCCTTATTTAATGCTTTGTATTTCTTTATATCAACACATCTTTTGTCTTTTATTCATAAGTTTGAGTATGTCGTCTGTAATCCGGTCCTTCTTTACCACGTCTTCTGTGTTCTTTATCATCATGACATGATTTCCTTAGTAGTCTAAGACATCAATGTCTAATCTCTGCATCTCCTTCATAACTTTTTTAAGTTTTCGCTCGTACATGCTTCTCACGTTCCATGTTGCAATCCTTATGGCCCACCGGGGTATTCTTTGCATCCTCTAACTTAAGGTTTGCCAGGGTCTGAGAGCCGTTGTTGGTGTTGAAGCCATAATGATTGTCCTGAGAAAAAATAATGTGGTAGTTTTCCCTTTGCCTTCTACATAGCAACAATGATGACCATCGGCTGTACTGATCCACTTGATCTTCTTTTGTTGCCCCATTGTACCCGCAGCTACACAGCTCATCCCTTTCAATACCTACCGACTCTAATCTGTTTATTATCATAACTAAGTACTATCGTATACGGGCCATATGTTTATTTATTTATAAAATAAAAAAAACGGCTTCCATGAGGTCGACACATGAACACACAGACATTATGAAATCGAACAAAAAGTTCATGCGTTGTCTACATCTGTTATTTTTTATTAGTTATTGTCTAAATATTTTGTATTAATACCTATTATGAATGAAAAGGACATAAGACAAGTAACAGTACAATATTAAAGATTATTAAAATTTACTCCTTGCTTTTTTTATAAGCTTTCCTTTCATAATTATTCCTACTATTAAGTAGGAATAATTTTTGAATTAAAGCTAATAACCTTTTTGTGGAACCAATTCAAGAGTTTACTCTGGCAAGAATAAGCATATTCATAACAGAATCACACAGATTACCACAGATATTTCGGTGTAAATAAATTGGGATATATACTTAAAAAATACTCATTGAAGTATTAGCTTAATTTTTTGAAAAATATTAAAAAAATTCAATTATTGGTTGTGCCTTTGATATATCACGTCTCTATATCTTCGATATATCTATGTAGGTTATATAATTAGCTAATCTACATATCTATATGTAGGTTACCTAATTAAACAATACCCTTGATCCCTAAAGGCGACACGTTAGGAAGGAAACTTCTAAAATAAAATCCGAATGTTCGAATGTTGATTAAATTTTCTTACCTTGACATTATTTTGGCGCCATGTTGTTGGCATTTCCGCAAATCTAGTCCAAAACCAAATGATATTACGAGTGAAACCTGAATTTGACATTATTATTACGGTGTCTAAGAGAGAAATTGTAAACAAGATCACAATCTATCATCAGTCCGCCGCCTAAGATAGGCCACAGATATACACAAAACATGATCTGCCATCCTGGTTAAACCCAGTTATGCCGCAAAAAGTGAACCATGCAGCAGTGACTCTAGGACGACCAGGGAAGGACCATGCCCTTAAAGAATACCATAAATTAGTGTTAATAAAGTTAATGTTCTGTGTGTTTTATATATTGAGTGTCAGGAACTTCAGCTACGATTTTCGATAACATCTCGCTCCTCAGTGGTAAAAAACGTATGTGTACCATAAAATTTTGTTTTCAGGCCTTTGTGGGTCATCACTTTTTTTTTCGGGCTCTTGGCCGCTGTAAGTCCGAGGGCTTTTACAGTTTCGCCGGGTTGAGAGGTGACCGAGCGCTTATGGCCAGCACAAGGGCCCCCAAGAGCCTCGGCTTGGGCCGATACCCTGCTTTGCGAGAGCGTCTGACACGAGGGTGCCCGGGAGAGCTGAACCTCGGCTCGGTCAGTTGCTTCTGACTAAGGATTATCTAAATGAATATCGTTATTAATATTAGATATCTGTATCACCACTTCGGAATGCGTGGGCTGGAGAAGAAGTGGCGCCAGCGACGCTTCTATCATTATTTTCTGGTGAGAAACGGCCTGTGACATGGCGGTATCTATAGCCTTGATTGCTACGCCCCCGCCGTCGGCGGGGGTGGTATGTGGGTCATCAATTATCATCCAAGAAATGTTCTTTGTTCTTATTTATTACCAACAAATATGGATCCATAGTAAACATTTTATCTTTACTGGAAATCATGATCCCAGAACTCGACGAATGAAGATGTAGGGCATGTAGTCATCACTTCTATAGGAAGAAATGTGTGCTCGTTTGACACCCAACAAGGGTGAATCATGAAATAGTAAAATAATAGATATCACTGAGCTAGTCAGGTGATCAGCAGGATAAATAGAATATGTTGACAAATCGATTTTCGTCATAATGTCGTATAAATAAATTGTTGACATAAACGTGAATTTACATTTACGTAACATTAAAGCTGTTATACCATGAGGTTCAAATACTATAAACAGAGAAATGTCCATTGAATACTGATCGAAAACGGTCACGAGCTGTAAGACCTTAGCGCATGCGTGATGAGGACGCATTGTACAAGTACATATGGGAGGCAATGACATGGGAAAAGCACTAGGCACACAATGTTCTATACGACGAATTTGTACCGTGCTAGTCTTATTAGGGATTAAACAAGTGATAAAATTCTTAAGATATTTAAGTCTCAACAGCTTAACACCCAGAGGATTATGATTCAGTGGTCAAACAAAATGTGTAAATTTGATTTAGATCAAATGAAAAATGGAAAAAAACAATGTTTAAACATAACAGAGAACCGTTTTTATCACAAAATCTTCGTTAATGGACAAAATCTTCGCGATACTCTTAATAAATAAGTTTCTGAATTTTGATAAATAAGATGTTATATTTGATACATTGATACTTTTGATTGATGACACATTGATGATACATTTATTGTTTTTCGAAGTATATATACTTCCGATATATAGAACCCTCATTATTTAAACATTTTTGCATTTGTTGGAACCATTGTGGGTCCAGTCTTCAGTAAGGAACTCTTCAACGGCTTCTTTGGACACTTTCACTGATACTTCAGGTCTTGTAAATCGCCTAAAAGCCTTTAAGCTCATCTTTAATTTTCCGAAATAAAAAGAAGTCCCAATGTGTGAGGTCCGGGCTGTATGGCGGATGCGTCATCAGCTCCACATTTGAGGCCTTCAAATACGTATTCGTTATCTGTGTGAAACGTGCGGACGCGTTATCGTAGTGAAGGACAACATTGCTGCGCGGACGCTTTTAGCGAACTTTTTCTAAGACTGGGCAAGCAATTGTTTAGGTACCTGTAACCGCAGTAATCGGCCGACCTTCACGTACGTCTCGTATAGTCATGGAGATAATCACATCTACTTCTCAATTCTCCGAACCCCGAATAAATCGAGCTGCAACAGGGGTTTCATCATCAAATAATAATTGAAGTATCTGGCAACTCTCTTGACTGAAGCCACAGCGAAAATTGGAAAAAATCATTAAACGAAAGTTTCACGAAAAGATTTTTTTTAAATTTATTGTTATAACGCCACACAATTTTCTAAAGGACACTACCTAATAAAGAAACAAACGACAGTCTGTATAATTAAAAAGTAACATGTTCCCAAAGAGTTCGAATACCGTAATTGCTTTTTATTTTCTTTAATGTAAGTGGCCAGTTCCTGAATCTTTCAGTATGTCCCACGCATCTGGTGCACGTGCACATCCACTAGATAAAATTAGTGCTCGTTTGTCACAGGAAATTTGATATTTCTTTAATATAGATGCCCTACTGGGCGATTACGATTATCGTGATATATTTTAATTATTATCAGATGACATCCACTACGCAGAATATTTTATAATAAGTATTTCAACAAACAGAGACACTCATCTTCATCTTCCCTATTCCAATGTAATGTATATACAAAAAGATCGCAAGAAGGTTTATATGCTGTGTCAAAGACATGGAACTTATATAGTACAACCAAACCAACAATTTGAGACGTACATAAATTGTTTCTCGACAGGGAGTTAGGACGTACCAGCCAGTTACTGTAACTACTGACGATAAGTCGATATATAGCAACATTATGCTGCGATATCACGCTGGTATTCTGTGAAGGCGAAGTCCTTTCCCTGTGAAGCCGACTCATTCATGTTACAGTTCAGAAAAACTGCAGCGTGGCACTACTGCTATTTATTAAAAACGTATCTAAGATAGAAATTGGTAACTTAACATCAGGTGAACCACTCCTGTCTCCATTCTTGTAAAAAAAGGTCGCAAAATCATTCCAAAATGGAAAACGTCTTTACATTTGTATGTATATAAACCAGTTTTTGTATAAATGTTTCTACTTTAATGAATTATTATAATCATGAAACACTACTCTCTTAGGAAATTTAATGCGAAATAAATGTAAATTAGAAAGTTTTATATGGAAAACAACTATTGCTCTGTTTGTTTATTTAATATGGCTGAAGGACATTTGATGGACGCCTGCGTAGTGTTTAGAGTCCCTGGTTACCGAGACCTACCTGCGAGTCCTAACTTTGATTTCCAGCTGAAGAACAATCACCACCGATCAGGTAGCACAGATTGTTATGAACATTGCGCGATTTTATGCCAGCAAGTGGATTCCACCCGTCATAAATTATTATTTCATCCACACTACTACTGATAGCTGACGAGTACAACATTAAGACGTTTAAGAATCTCCTTCTTCTTTTTAGAGTGCCTCTAGAACTAGTAAAGGTTGGCAGTCCGCTCACAAAGAGAAACAAGAGTTCTTCGATCCTGTCCAGACTCAACAGATCACCGACTTCTATGGTGTTGCTAGTCTATCTGCCACCTCCATCCATGAACGCTAGCGATGATGATGGTGATATCTGGTCGTTTTTGTCCATGGTGATATCTTCTGAATATTATCAAATTATTAACTTTAATATTTCGCATACAGATGCACTCATTCGTCTTGTTTTTATTCTAATAATATAAGAGCGGAAGTGTGAAAAAGTACCAATGGGAGAGCCATACTGAAACAGAACGAGGAAATAAGTTCCTAATATTTAAAAAAAAATGACGAAAAGAAACAATTTTTTTTTATTGTATTGTGTGCAAGGAAAACGAAGTTCAGAATGAATAAATGTAAAATTCAAGTTTGTAGCTCCGAGGTTTTGTTTTGTCTCTCTCACTTAATTGCGACAATTATTGTAGATTATTATTCATGATACCTGAAATCGAAGAATTGACATGGAAAAAAACGAACTCCAATTATTCAGAGAAAACAAGTTTCGTTATACATTTTTTTTATTCTATCCCAGAATGGATGTTGACCTTCTCGTAAATAGTAGAAAAATCGTTAAAGTAAAAAAAGCAATACGATATGTTAATAATGGCGTTTGTTTTAGGGCAACACTATCAATAACTGCCATGTACTGTTTTTAAATAAAAAAAGCTGATTAACACAAGTTTTTATTACTATACTGTTTATCTTTATTTATGTTTCCCTAGTGTTTGTCAGTAAAATGTATGCACATGTACAAAACGGACACAAACAATGTAACAGAAAGCGAATGCTTCTTCCGGTTGTGTTTTGATTGAATATCATATTAAGTATTCAACTTTGTCCATAGGTACTTCCTCTCTATTTTTATTTCTATTGTGAAGAGACTATCCGTAATGTACGTTGGAAATTTTAAAAAATTACACAATCGAATTATGTTAATTGTTTCGGAGAACTAAGGTTAATAAAAGGTAGGTAAAAGGTAGAAATTTATAGAATGTATTTTTATGCCATTATTTTTCTTACCATATAAGAAATTTGGCATTGTTATTGCACTATAAATTATATTTATTGTTAAATAAAATGTTGACTTAATGTCACTATTTCGATCGACTAGGTCTTTTTTACATTTTCAACAGGATTTTTTTTTAATATAAAGTAAGGACAAATAGAAACTCTCAATCATCTGATGGCAATCGATCTTATGCCCATACATTCATCCTCGCTAGTGGAATAAGATGAATTGTCACCCTTGAGGACTGAAGCTCCACTTCATAAGTATTAATTAGATATGATGTTTACTTAGTGACACAAAGCACGAAGTTTATTGATATTTTATTGCACATTGCATGATTATTCACCATTTTAGCAGATCCATACTGTTACCGTTTTTTTCTTTACAGGCCTTTACATACGTAACATTCCATTTTATTATTTTGCTAATATTTATATTTACATAAATAACCTATGTTTGTTATTACTTAGATATATATTCGATGGAATCCCCATCATCATAAAGTATTTGCAATGATTATTTTATAATATATCAGAGTATAATATTTTTATTCCTTTTCTTGTATTATTAGAAAGTCGTTCCACGATACAACTAGTAGATATACTCATTTTCCACGGCTGGGCTTTAAAAATAGCCATGTGTGTCATTACTACTAACTACTATTAATGATTTTTATGACGTTAGCTAATGCATATTGACGAACAAAATAAAACTCTGAAATTCGACTAGATTTACTGAAGATAATGAATAACCTCCTAAAACAGTTCCGTATTACGAACACATTTCTTACACAGACCCATCCTTGGCATTTATATCCTTCATATAACCTGTTATTGTGTAACAGATCTTGAGACACGTCTTACGTTTTATCGTAGCTTTGACTTCATTGAAGCTTCTGAATGTCGCTTGCGATATTTTTGTAATTAGAATTTCACACATGGTTTATTTTATAGAGCCTGAAGGCCGAAATTGTAAATTTATATTTAAGACAAGTATTGACAATATGTATGTAACATTTTTTTTGAAATATGTGAATATTAAAGCTCGTTCATTCCCTGATTCTACCTATCATTGATTATGCTGATGTGTTTTACCCAAATCTGTCTCAAAACCTTTAATAAATTGAAACGCCTTCTCAAAAAATGTATTACATTTATCATCGGCTTACGTAAGTATGACCATATTGCTCTAAGCTTAAATGGCATTCTACCCGTCAAAGACATACATAGCTTATGAATTCTACAAGTCTTATACACAATTTAGAACAATTCTAATTCACCAGAATAACTAATTCTTAAGAATTCTTTTCATCTTTATAGTACTCATATCAGAGTACCTCGTCCTTTTATTCGTCTCAAGATTCGTGTGCCCCAGCACAACACTGGTTTCTTTAATTCTTCTTTTACTGTTCAGGCCATACAGCTCTGAAACGCACCGCCTGATGATATTAACCGAGGTCCTAATAAAAATAATTTTAAAAGACTGATTCGTGAGTGCAACACAGAGAAAATCATGTGAATTTGTTTTTTAATTATTTATATCCATTTATTTATATTATCTATTCTTCTTATATATTTAAGGTATATAAGGATATTTATTTTGATGTTTAATTTGATAGGATTAGTTTGCTATCTATATCGCTGGGTCTGAGTTTGTTCTAGGCCGTTGGGCCAACAGCAATAGACATAACCAAAAAAGAAACACCCATTTACTCGAACTCGTTTATTGCGTATTATTTATTCTATTTTTTATTCAACACGTGTCAGTCAGTTTGAGGTAGTAATATTTATTTATTTAATATTAAATCAACACTTAATTACAACAAAATCTGCAAAAATATAGAAAATGACGAATATGAGAAGGACCAGAATTAAATATAAGTATAAACCAGAATAAAATATATCTAATGACATGACACAATAGGTTGACAACGCATCTTTAATCTTTGTTGAGGATGAATTAAAGTGTTTAAATAAAAAGCAGACAAAGATTCTAATTTTTAATAATTAGTATCTAGTATCGAAATTTGAAGTATCAGATTTAGTAACTTTTAAATGGTCTTATCTAATTGATACATAGTAAGTAGATATAATATTTATTTTTCTATTACACTAAGAGTAACAAACGAGCACACAGTTCACCTAAGTTATTCCTGCGAGCCATGACGTCTACATTCATCCTTGACAAGGAATTACAATGCTGATGGGTTGTCAACCTTGGGGACTGAGATGTCACCAGTAATAAAGGTCTCCGGAACCCCACACCCACCAGACGAAACACAACATCATTAAGCTGCTACTTTTCGCTGGTATTCTGTGAGGTAATATAGGTCACTACACTTTTTCATAATTCGAGAGATGGTTAAATTATTTAGTATTTAAGTGAAACTAAACGTAGCGTAAATCATAGACTTGACATTTATACAGCTATCACCAATAACATTTCATTATGTCCTCTTTGTCGATATTCACCAAGGCGATGTCTTCTGGTTATTTCCGGACGTAATCAAAGATATTATAAATACTGCGTCGTAAGCATTTTCCCAAATAAAAAAAAATCACTTATCGTTTCTTTCATTACGTGTACAATAAGATCAGAGGAAGGTTCAAATGTACCAAATGTAGTGTATAAGTACACGTTAAATAAATATCTCACAGAGCCAAAAACCAATTGATTGAGAGGAAATTTGTGATACATAAGTTCCTCGGCAAGGTCAGGATCCGCAACGCAGCTGCCACGTGGCCATCCACAATTAATACGAATATGGTAATTCCAAGGGTCAAACGTCATCTATGTTAAAGATATATTTATCTATTATATAGTTATTAAAATTACTATGAGTGTAATTTAACTGCTTCATTCAATTTGAAAAATAAAATAAGCGCCTTCTTCATTCTACCACAGAGATGTAACAAACAATTTTTATGATTAAACATAACTTCGTAAATACTCCTGTCACATCCCTCAATATATGTTTAATTATGTATATTAAGTAATGCCATTTGATAGGTGTGACCTGAAGTTGAAATAAATAAATATTTATTTTTAAACTACATATACATAAATAAAAATGACTGTATGTATGCATGTAGGTATGTGTATTCGTCCTCCTAAATCGCTTAGCGATTTCAACCAAAATCGATACATGCGTTACTAACACCCTGTATAAAAACATTACTAAGTAAGACATGGGGGTAGCAAAGGATCAATTAGTATCCACCACGCATCGCCTACCCTCTTCTCTTAGCACGAAGCACGGCCGTGATCCACCTGCATCCATAAACTTCTGCAAATTTGCATTCTCATCGCTTTTATCTTTTTTGAAATACAAACATTTCATTTATTTATACTTTTTATACTCGAGAACCTATCTTCGACATGTCTTAACGGTACTACCATCCATATAACCGGGCCTTTATCATTTTACCTTCTATTCTATTTATTACATACGTCCTCGTTATGGATTCAATCTGTACAAACAAATGGTCTCTTTATAGCTCACTGACCGACTATCAGCTGACTGGCAGTGCAGAACCATGTCTTGGTCCAAAATGATTATAAAAACAGAAATAAACTCGCATTTTACACCATGGTTCCTGTGCTCCTGTAGGTGTTACCTGTCAGGGAATGGCGGTAGGAGTAAAAATTTTACGATCTAACACAAACAGTTAACAGGCCCCAGGTGGAAAAGAAATAATTGGTAACGAATCCATAGTTTTTGTGATCCAGATCCACTAGTAAGCTAACGTTTGGCTCCACCTACGCTCTCCTCATTCCACGAAGTTATTTAGCTCGTTGAGCGACTCCAACCTGATTATGAAAAAAAAAGAGATATGCTCTCATATTTCACCCCAATCAGTTTAGTGAGCGCTTTTCGGATATCTCCCGTATGAGTTACCTTTCAGGGAATGACATGGTAGAGGAATGTGCACAGATTTTAGTACATTGTATAAAGGTAGCTGGGGTTGATCCAGTTGTCTTTTCTGATCCACTATCATTCAATATTTAACTTAGCCGCAGTGGTTTTGGCGATTATATATATAGGTACATATATACCTATACATATTTACTCATCGTTTATAGTTACACTGATAAGACCATTAATTCTTGTAAATCTTCTTTTGTTTTCTCTTAAAAAGGCTTTGTGAAATATTGACTTTCTCTATAACTTTTTTCTTTTATTTTAAACTTTTATTTCATACTTTAGGCGTCTATATACCTTTCCCATTTCTGCAGCAATAATAATAATTCAATCATCTGAGATAAAAGCTCACAATATACATACTGTCTCTAAGCTGGCGAGTTTCAACCCTTTCGTGAAACCTTACCACTCATATTACATATTACAGTTATATTTTTTTATATTTTTGTTAATTTTTTTGGGACGTATTATTGGTTAGTGTTCTTTATTACAACTAACTAGTGCTTAACGGCTGTCCCCCTGGAATAAAGGTGGCAATGCAAGAACGCTAAACAAGATGCTAGATGGTAACGCACTACCTAAGTAAAAGCTTATTAACTTGTCCATTGGAGACACGTACAAGATATATTTGGAGAGATAGGGGCAAACTATATCTTAATAAATTCCGTGTATACCGTGAAATTTCCTTCGATCTGTTGAAATGATATTTGTTCAATGAATAGTCTGAAATGTAATTATATAAAACTATGTACCAATGATTTGCATTTGACTGAGACTTATAACGGGTTCTTGCTGGTTAACTATCATTGAAGCTGACAGATCTTATTTACAAATAATTAACACTTTGTTTTGTCCATCCAGTAAGATTACTATCACGAAAGTGGAATGGATTCTTTCGAATTAATTGGACCGTGAATTTTGACTCTAATTACTCAGGTTACTGTGCCACATATTTCTCTTTTTTTTCAGTATTCGTTATTCATCTTACTGATGAAATATCGACCTTCACTTTTTATAGATTCTGTGGTTCGTCAGATCACCGCCGCCCATATACGAAAGAATACGACAAGTTGTTAGGATGATGTTATTATGAAAGAGTAAGTAGTTTAAATCGGTGTTTATTTATTTATTTATTTAATCTTCAATTGTAAACATCTTATTTTTATATAAAAAAGTTTACAATGGGTGGGCTTAATGCCTTATGGGATTCTCTGCCAGTCTACCCTGAGATGGAGAAACATTGACTAAAATAAAAATATTCCTAAATATTAACATGATATATTTGGCATACTTAATATACATAATAATAAAATTAATATATAAAACATACATAAATAACACATATACAAACAATAAATATCATACGATGTAGAGCTAAAATATATAATAAGAATAGATAATACAAATAAATGGATATAAATAATGTAGGTGATGTAGGTTGACACGTTGCTTTATTTTTATTATATTGAGAGTAACAAACGAGCACACAGTTCACCTGATAACAATTCCTGCGGCCCATGACATATATGTACATTCATCCATGAGCAGGAATCGTAATACAGATGGGTTGTCACCCTTGCGGAATGAGATGGAACGCCACGTCACTAGTCATAAAGGTCTCCGGATCCCTACACTCACCAGGCGAAACACAACAGCATTATACCGCTATTTGACTGGTATTCTGTGAGGGCGTGGTCCTACCTCGGTCATGCTGACCCATTCATTCTGCAGCTAGAAACAAACTGCAGCATAGCTCTACCACTGATAAAAATAGCTCTTATGTTAAAGTATCTGCTCGACCGGGTAAGGACCACACACTTACAGAATACCAGCGTAAATGTAAACATAATGCTGCTGTGTTTCGTTTGGTCAGTATAGGAATCCGGAGACCTTTATTCCTGGTGACGAGGCGTTCCATCTCAGTCCTCAAGGGTGACAACGCTTCTATATTATGATTCCTGCTCAAGGATGAATATATATGTCATGGGCCGCAGGAATCACTTATCATCAGGTGAACTGTGTGCTCGTTTGTTAATCTCAATATAATAAAAAAAAAATAAAAGCAACGTGGCAACCTACATCATCAACATTATTTATATCCATTTATTTATATTGGTGGCTAGGCAAAAAGGCCTCAGGACTAAAAAGTTGCTCAGGATGAACGCATCCGCAATATGATGACTTCTTCCAGGATGTATGTGAGAGTGTCATGGGCCACAGGAATCAATTATGTACTCGTTTATATAATACAAAAAAAGATAAACTACAGGTGACAAAGAAAAGCTGAAGCCGAGGGCAAGTTATCAACGATAACCACGCATTGAATGCACGAAGAATCGAATTAATGAGTGCATTGACATGACACACATGTAAATATCAAGATTTCACGTTTCGAATACATTAACAATTTTTTTTTATAGTAATCAACCTCGTTCAATAACGGTTAGTATATCTGGCTGCCACGTCTTGGGTCCGGGTTCGATTCTATTCGAACAAACGTCGGAGATTGTAGATTATTTACACTGCATCTACATCTTATTTCGATGTATTGCACACGCAATCCATCGGAATAGGGAAGGGGGCGAAGAGTGCCTTAGTGTTTTTTTTAGCCAACGCTATATTGCCACTGCAGCATTGGCTTGCGTGGTTGATGGCATGTGGTAGTAACGAAAAGATATCGCGATATCGAAATCGACCTGTTAAATATCAGCGTTATAATCTATAAGATTTTTCTTGCCTGAGCTAAATCACTTTGGAATATTAAGTATTTTCATTATGAGAAAACATAATATTACATATTTTCCCAAAAAAAAAAGGAATTCTCCTAATGTTTTATTTATGTTCTTTTATAAAAAAATAAAAAATAATAAACATCATTAACTGAAATTATTTTTAAAAGTTATGAATTGTTTATATGATATAAGTACGCTGAAGTAGAAAATAGTTATTTTATCGAATTAACTGCAGCGTGCTTTAAACATGGCCGTCGGACGCTGGCGCCGCTCAGTACACTCGCAACCGGCGAAGGCGGCACGCGTTAAACACGTTCGAAAACAAAATAACGCAATTTAAGAAAGGTCCATATTTTTCTGTGTTGAAAGTGAATAATCTATCAATTCGCATACTAAAACTAAAAGTGAAATAAAAAAAAGCGCGTGTGTGAGATTTGAACACATTCGCGTGAATGCTAATAAGCCGCAACTACGGAGCATTCGGAATTTGAATTGGTGAAGGTCCGTTTCAAGAGATTGGCGGAATTGACGTTGAGTAGGCTTTCCCCTGAGCCTGCATTTCGGGTGAGTGACACCTTGAAGGAATCTAGTCACTAGTTTATTTTTAAACTGAAGAAGGCGCGGGATGCGCTCCCGTAACTATTTTTGGTTCTCGGCCCGTTCACACGTATATTCCAAGCCTTATTCTCAAGTTACAGATATATTATGGGTAAAGTTTTTCACACGTTTCTGATAACGTTTTGTTAGATGTATTACATATATTTCGGTGTTTAAACTACATTTATCGTTCCTCGAAGCTTATAATAAATTTATTAACATCAACACATTTCATTCGAATATGGAAAATGTTATAAAGATTTATAATTTAAACAAAAACGTGTTTTCCACGTCCGTATCATGTTTTTATTATAGATTTAATCAAAGAGTCTTAAACGCTAAGTCCGTTATAATAGACGTAACTTAGTTTAAGCACAAGAATCTCTGAAGTGTATAAATATAAGTATATCATTTAAAAAATAATTGACAGAATTATGATGCTATAGTCAAAAATAAAAATATTTCGGTATTATTTATCATAATCGGATCGACGGACCCACGTTGATTTAACATGTTAATGACCTGTTGTTATCCGAATAAGCGTTATAATTACACCTAATGATCTCTCATTAAAACTATGTTAAGTTGAAGAATGGTTTCTCTCTGGCAGATAAAAGTTACCAGACTCATTAGCTTCTTAACTAGAAAATTGCCGTTTGATAACCGATAGAAGGCGAAGTCCATCACAAGAAAAGGATAATTGACACACAAATTCAAGGGCAGTATTATGAAAGGATGAATACAGATCCAATTTATCAAGTCTGTGGGAAAGTTCTAAAAAGTCCCCTTAAAAGGAAGTGTTCGATTTAAAAACAATTATTTGACGTGTTTATAAACATATGTGCTTAAATGTACGAGCTTAAATTCTTTGGGTATAGATTTTTACAGCTCTTTATAAAACACTAGAATAAGTCAGAGTTAGTATGAGTAAAAGAATATCTAGACTTTGTAGATGGATCAATTTGGTTCACAGACTAGTAACGGTTGGTTGAATTTGATTTGTACATATTATGGGGATATTTAATTTTTATCTACTTTTTCTGTAGATTTACCGCCAATGCCGTTATTACAAAAGATTTATAAAATAACCATTGAAAAGAAATATCTTTTGTTGGCTACTAAAGCTAACACTGAATGAGATATAATACGCCCGTTCATTTATTACTATTTGTTGTTGCTGCATAAATTCAATGTGATAGCTTTTATAAGGGATGTTAATCAATTATAAATTACTTAAATATTAATATTTTTAAAACTTTCATTAGATCGATGTAGTGTTCTTTAGTCCAAGCACTTATTACAATTTACTTGTTTACTGCAAGCGAGCAAGGATTTTAAGTTACGTAGAGTTTTTGTTGTACCCATATACTACTAAAAGCTTCTATGCGCGTTATCGACTGAACTATGTCCATTAAGATGAATTGTTCTTATTTTTTGTCGATATGTATGCTTAATTATCATAGTACTTGTTAGCGATTGTTTTTTTTATCACATTGCGAGTAACGAACACATTACACCTGATGGCAAGTGATTCCTTCCCATAACATCTACATTCATCCAAGGAATCATAACGCTGATGCGTTGCCACCCTTGAGGAATGAGATGGAATGCCTCGACACCAGTAATAAAGATCTTCGGTCCCCACACTCACCAGACGAAATATAGCAGCTATATAAGTGATCGTTAAAATCTCTCCCACTTTTCATAATTCTCGTGAATATCTGTAATAGGCTTAATGTAGCCCATCCTTGTATAGCTGTTGGTTTTCCTATAAATAAATAAATAATTATTAGAACAATCATCAAATTAAAATAATATAAATAAAAATAAAATAATTATTAAATTAATAAGTAACGAAATAACTAGGTAATAAGCGTTAAGTATGTAATAATAATTAAAACCGATACACTAAAAGGAACTCAAATAAAGCATGTATATTACATTCGCCCTTCAACGAGTATGTTTAATTTTTATGACAATTTTATTCTACGTCTGTACAATCAGTAGTGTTAATTTAATTACAAGATAAGACTATCAGTAAGTTTAAAACAAAACTTAAATCAACAGACTGTTTCGGTGTGAAACGATATACATACGCGCTCATTCGTTTGACCTTATCTTCCACAGATTCGACTATTTAGAGAGTATTGCATTTACCAGTCATATTTAAACACACTATAGTGGTTCTTAACGCTCTTGAATTGAGTATCAGATTTACGTAGCAATGCTCTCACATGGCTTCTGCTTCCATGCAAGTGACAGCCTCGACCGACTTAAAGAAATGTATCAAAGAAAATGCGAAGTCAAAGACCTCTTGAAATTCAATAAACGCAGAGAAAGTAAGGCCCACTGTTGGTGTTTTATTTTCAATCGCTCTGCTTAGTTACACTGACAGTGTACATTACTTTAGTTGAATAAAAAATTATTAAATCAACTCTTATATGTATTGAATAAATGTTATCGTGTGACCCTAGCACCGTACGACTGCATAACTTGTTCCATATTTTTATTTTTAGGTTTCTTATTGATTTTGTTCCTAGGTAAAAAATATTTTTATAATAATATTTTAAAACTTTCATTAGATCGATGTAGTGTTCTTTAGTCCAAGCACTTATTACACTTTACTTGTTTACTGCAAGCGAGCAAGGATTTTAAGTTACGTAGAGTTTTTGTTGTACCCATATACTACTAAAAGCTTCTATGCGCGTTATCGACTGAACCTTACCTATGTCCATTACGATGAATTGTTCTTATTTTTTGTCGATATGTATGCTTAATTATCATAGAACTTGTTAGCGATTTTTTTTCATCACATTGCAAGTAACGAACACATTACACCTGATGGCAAGTGATACCTTCCCATAACATCTACATTTATCCAAGGAATCATAACGCTGATGCGTTGCCACCCTTGAGGAATGAGATGGAATGCCTCGTCACCAATAATAAAGGTCTTCGGTCCCCACACTCACCAGACGAAATATAGCAGCTATATAAGTGATCGTTAAAATCTCTACCACTTTTCATAATTCTCGTGAATATCTGTAATAGGCTTAATGTAGCCCATCCTTGTATAGCTGTTGGTTTTCCTATAAATAAATAAATAATTATTAGAACAATCATCAAATTAAAATAATATAAATAAAAATAAAAAAATAGGCCTACGTTTAGCAGTAGACTATGGACAGGCTGAGTAGATGATGGTAATAAAAAAATATTTATATGAAGTGTGTGAATTTCTACGATCATAGCAGAGAAATCGAATTTCGCTACTACACGAATGACCGAGTACGTCAGTAAAGTTGATTGAATTATGTGTCTACAATACGACCATCTGTTCTGATATATCAAGCCTTGGTACGATAAAAACTAGTTTCTAGCGAACGTGCACAAAATTCTGCTGCGCCTGGTTTCCACGTGAGTTTTTTTAGTTTAAATGATATACATTATGCCCATGAATCATACGTAATAGCCTTCCTCAAGGAACATCAAGTGGTGAGAACCCGAGAAAAAAATCGACAAGAATCTCTTTACTAGTTTTTGGGATTATCGCCGGCAAATGTAACAGTGATAGATTAAGAAATAGAGATGTAGCTTGTTTCAATCTGCGGCATGAAAGGTTTGTTTCACCGAGGAAGGACCACGCTTTACCATCACAGAATAACTGTATTTTAGGGCGGATGTAAGGAGACCTAGTGCCTGGTCATGAGATATTGTATCTTAGTTTTTGAAGCTGATAGCGCATGTGCATGTTGAATCTTTGTTTAGGATGGATGTATTTGTTTATGGGTCACAGTCGTCAATTATAATCAGATGAATTTAGTAATGCAAGAAACTAATTACGGTACTAATACGGCGTTATGACTCCTCATAGAAGAAGTAGTTTTCATGCTATGTTATAATCATCTATCATAATTGATTAAATAAAAAAATAGGCCTACGTTTAGCAGTAGACTATGGACAGGCTGAGTAGATGATGGTAATAAAAATATTTATATGAAGTGTGTGAATTTCTACGATCATAGCAGAGAAATCGAATTTCGCTACTACACGAATGACCGAGTACGTCAGTAAAGTTGATTGAATTATGTGTCTACAATACGACCATCTGTTCTGATATATCAAGCCTTGGTACGATAAAAACTAGTTTCTAGCGAACGTGCACAAAATTCTGCTGCGCCTGGTTTCCACGTGAGTTTTTTAGTTTAAATGATATACATTATGCCCATGAATCATACGTAATAGCCTTCCTCAAGGAACATCAAGTGGTGAGAACCCGAGAAAAAAATCGACAAGAATCTCTTTACTAGTTTTTGGGATTATCGCCGGCAAATGTAACAGTGATAGATTAAGAAATAGAGATGTAGCTTGTTTCAATCTGCGGCATGAAAGGTTTGTTTCTACGGGGAAGGACCACGCTTTACCATCACAGAATAACTGTATTTTAGGGCGGATGTAAGGAGACCTAGTGCCTGGTCATGAGATATTGTATCTTAGTTTTTGAAGCTGATAGCGCATGTGCATGTTGAATCTTTGTTTAGGATGGATGTATTTGTTTATGGGTCACAGTCGTCAATTATAATCAGATGAATTTAGTAATGCAAGAAACTAATTACGGTACTAATACGGCGTTATGACTCCTCATAGAAGAAGTAGTTTTCATGCTATGTTATAATCATCTATCATAATTGATTAAATAAAAATAAAATGTTATCGTGTGACCCCATCACAATCGCGTCCGTCTACCTGCCTTGCAGACGTGACGCACAAGCATTACGAAGCGACTTCGTGGCGCTCCTTTCCTTGGAAACTCAGTCATTTTGGCAGGAGATTTCAATAGCAAGCACACTCGGTGGAATGCAACTAAAATCAACCCCGGGGTTGGCTTTAGACTCGCTAAGCGACGCACTCGACTTCGACGTCGTAGCGCCTACTACGCCTACCCATTTTCCATACATATTGGGTCACGCACCGGACGTGCTTGATATTGCCATCTGTAAGAACATCAATCTCGCCTTCCAAGGCATAGAGGTAATCCATGAGCTCGCTTCCGATCATCGCCCGTTCTTCTTCGGTTAGGGCCTCCACCCCAACCTCACCCTCCACCAAAACCATTGTAGACTGGCACTGACTCAGGAACGCCCTGAGGGAAGCCACATCACCGCACCTAGATGCTATTCCTAGGAACATATCTTCAGTCAACGACACGAACCTCGCAGTTCATGCCCTCACTAGGCACATCCAGACCGTAATCGTGGATTGTTCGAGGCAGGTTCCCTCGGTGGAAGACCACCGATGGACCCTGCCAAACGACATAAAGGACCTAATGAGGCGCAAGAATGCGGCGACTCGTGCCCACGACTTATATCCCACTGAAAGTAACCGGCTGGTGCTACGTACCCTTCAGCGTGAAGTCCGATCATGCATAGAGTATCAGATTTACGTAGCAATGCTCTCACATGGCTTCTGCTTCCATGCAAGTGACAGCCTCGACCGACTTAAAGAAATGTATCAAAGAAAATGCGAAGTCAAAGACCTCTTGAAATTCAATAAACGCAGAGAAAGTAAGGCCCACTGCTAGTGCGTTAGTTTTATTTTCAATCGATCTGCTTTGTTACACTTACAGTGTACGTTACTTTAGTCGAATAAAAATTTATTAAATCAACTCTTATATGTATTGAATAAATGTTATCGTGTGACCCTAGCACGACTACGACTGCATAACTTGTTCCATATTTTTATTTTTAGGTGTCTTATTGATTATGTTGCTAGGTAAAAACACACATCGTCACAACTACAAACTTGTCACTACTAAATCGATGATATATATTGACAATAGAACTAGGATTAGATCGCAATCTTTTTTCCGACTAATTCGTCTAAGTCAGAAAGCACATAAATAAAAATGAAACATTTATGTCTAACAATTACTTATATATATTTCTATGACTTCTAGGTTGTTAAAATCTCGATATCAAGTTTTTTACTAATCGAGTACCTTTAGCCTGTAGCAACTTTCCATCTTCTTATTTAGTTATGTTTAAAGTACTAATTTAATACACTTTTAGGAGTAATAGAGCTTTATGCTGTAGCATGAGAGGCGTGACGTGAGTCGGCTGGATCAGAAAAGAATCACGCCCTCGCAGATTACTAGCGTGAAATAGCAGCAGAATGCTGCTAAGTTTCATTTAGTGCGTGTAGGAACGGGCCCAAGAACTGGAAGCGAGGTATTCCACCTCAGTCCTCTGGAGCGATCAACGGATGAGCATGTTTTAGGATTATTAGAATTTTTTAGGATTATAGGAGTCATTGTTTAGGATGGATGTATTTGTTTATGGGTCACAGTCGTCAATTATAATCAGATGAATTTAGTAATGCAAGAAACTAATTACGGTACTAATACGGCGTTATGACTCCTCATAGAAGAAGTAGTTTTCATGCTATGTTATAATCTCATCTATCATAATTGATTAAATAAAAAAAATAAAAAAATAGGCCTACGTTTAGCAGTAGACTATGGACAGGCTGAGTAGATGATGGTAATAAAAAATATTTATATGAAGTGTGTGAATTTCTACGATCATAGCAGAGAAATCGAATTTCGCTACTACACGAATGACCGAGTACGTCAGTAAAGTTGATTGAATTATGTGTCTACAATACGACCATCTGTTCTGATATATCAAGCCTTGGTACGATAAAAACTAGTTTCTAGCGAACGTGCACAAAATTCTGCTGCGCCTGGTTTCCACGTGAGTTTTTTAGTTTAAATAATATACATTATGCCCATGAATCATACGTAATAGCCTTCCTCAAGGAACATCAAGTGGTGAGAACCCGAGAAAAAAATCGACAAGAATCTCTTTACTAGTTTTTTGGGATTATCGCCGGCAAATGTAACAGTGATAGATTAAGAAATAAAGATGTAGCTTGTTTCAATCTGCGGCATGAAAGGTTTGTTTCACCGGGGAAGGACCACGCTTTACCATCACAGAATAACTGTATTTTTAGGGCGGATGTAAGGAGACCTAGTGCCTGGTCATGAGATATTGTATCTTAGTTTTTGAAGCTGATAGCGCATGTGCATGTTGAATCTTTGTTTAGGATAGATTAGGGTATTTATCAGATGTGTCATCACTTACCATATGATGAAAGTGGAGGACGAGGGTGGGGGACTTTATTTTGTATTATGATATCATCATCACGGTGGTTGGTGTTGGTTTAAAGAGTGAAAAGAAAAGGTATTATTCGAATTTTTCAAAAAAGTGATATGAAATTCAGATAAATGTACATAAACGTACGTTCAGATATACGTAATTAATTATTAACGTGACGTGTTAATAATTAATTAAATATATCAATAATGCACGCTTGATAATTAATTAACACTGTCATTAAAACTGCCAATTTTCCGTCGCTAACGAGTACAATAATCGAATGGATAAGGTCAAGTGATAATATGGGTTTGTTATTAGTAACATAAATGATGTTCGAGCATCGGTTCATTCCCTTTAAAATGTACTTTATCCTTAAACTTTCGTCATACTATGTTAATAGATATTTTAACGTCTCTATGCAGTTCGAAGAACTACATTCTATTAAATAATTTAATCAAATATTTATTTAAATCATTGAATTTATAAGATGAAGCCATATTCCTCGTAGAAACGATTACTAAGAGAAGACCAACCGATCCATCAGCCTATCGACCCATAAAGCCTACTCAAAGTCTTGGGTAAGGTATATGAAGGCTCATCCTCACCCGCCTCAAGGACTTCATGCTGTCGAGGGCTGCCAATCAATGAGCAGTTCGGGTTTCGCACCCAACACTCATGCACACATCAAGTGCACCGCATCACGGAGCACATCCTCAGTAAATTTCTTCAGGGCTACCAAACTGGGGCACTTTTCTCGACGTGGCGAAAGCTTTCGACAAGGTCTGGCACAACGGGCTCATATACAAACTATATGAGCTCGGTGTTGTGATCGACTCGTACTTATCATACGAGATTTTCTCGAAATCGAACCTTTCGTTACCGCGTCGAGAGAACGCGCTCGAGTTCACCCATTTGTGCCGGAGTACCACAAGGCTCTGTCCTAGGTCCTACTTTATACACACTCTACACCAACGACATACCGCGCACTCGCGGTGTAAAGCTAGCCCTTTTCGCCGATGACACCGGCCTCTACGTGTCTGGATTTAAACCAGACGCTATTTGTAAACGCCTCAATCTGCAGCCAACACCTTAGGAAATGGTTTTGGAAATGGAGGATCGAGGTTAACCCACCAAAGTGCAGCCATTTACTTCTCTCGGCGCAACAAAACGCCGCATCTCCAAACTATAGAGTTATTTGATCGTCCAATCCTGGGAAAGACAGTCAAATACTTAGGCGTCACATTAGATGAAAGACTCACCTTCGGTCCGCATGTCAACCGCGTACGGAATCGAGCAGCGTTCGTCCTGGGTCGTTTGCACCCGTTACTTAATAAAATAGCAAAATGTCCTGCGTAATAAAATTACACTTTACAAAGCGTGCATCCGACCCATAATGACATACGCAAGCCCCGTCTTTGCGCATGCCTCCCCGCGTCACATTCACCGACTTCAGGTAATACAAAATCGTTTCATGCGCAAGGCCACCGGTGCGCCGTGGTTCTTGCGTAACGAAAATCTACACATAGATCTTGAGCTGCCGACCATAGCTCAGTACCTGAAGCAGGCTTCTCGCCGATATTTCGACTCTGCCGTCACACACCGAAACCCTTTGATTGTAAGTGCCGCCACTTACAATCCCATCGCGAATCACAGATTTACCCGCGTCCGTAGGAGACCGAGGCACGCCCTCGACGACCCTGACGACGCAACCACCAGGGTTGGGCCCTTCATAAAACACAACATACAAACATTGCACCCTCATATCGCCCCCGCCGACGGCGAGGGCGTCGCAAACAAAGTTATTCGCGATACCGCCATGTCACTGGCCGGGTCTCTCCAGTCCATACAGATAGAAGCGTTGCTGGAGTTTCTTGCGCCACTTCTTCTCCAGCGCCCACGCATTCTGAAGTGGTGGTACAGGTAGTTAATAATAATAGTGATATTAATTAAGATAATCCTATGTCAGAAGCAACTGACCGAGCCGAGGTTCGGCCCTCTTGGGCACCCTCGAGTCAGACGCTCTCGCGAAACAGGGTAACGGTCCAAGCCGAGGCTCCCTCTCGGGAGCCCTTGCGCTGGTTACCCATATATAGAGGTCTCGACTGAGAGCCATAAGCGCTCGGTCACCTCTCAACCCGGTGAAACTGTAAAAGCCCTGGGGCTAACAGCGGCCATCAGCCCGGAAAAAAATACTTAACCTACGTATGCGATTTTTTATTTTGACGAAACTGCCTACAGCCCAAGCTTTCCACACACCGTGGTTACTTATCAGTGCTGATTGTGATGCGACCCAGTGAGATAAAGTAGATTTTTTCTGTTTGACGAGGAGTTATGAAGTACAATTATACTTTGTGTAGGAATGTGACAATAAATATTTGCGAAAGTATTAGAACCCGGCTGAACTTCAAGGCTAAAACGAAATCATATTATAAATTATTTTGAAACATCCTAGATATAACTTTTAGAAAAAATCACTCATTATTGTAACACTTTTATGATATTTCGTTTTTTCAAATTATGTCATTAATGTTGGAAAAAAACTGATTTAGAATATATATTTCTGCGGCACATCAAATATCCTTAATTTTTCTCTTAATCAGTGCGTGTTGCCCGTTGATCTACAGAACCCTACAGAATGTAGTCCTTTTCTGCTGGAAATATGACCAAGATCAAATTCACTAAGCGAGGTATGGTGTGGGCTTCACTCGGTGGTATAATTCGCAACGAGGATATCCGTAGTAGAATAAATGTAACCGCCATAGTGGAAATGATCAGTGAGCTGAAGCTGCACTAACCGATTATCGATGACGAAAAGCAACAACGATTAGATAGAGTGTTCATCTATGAAAGTCTGCGGGAATTCTGAACAAAGCCCTCTCTATAAAGGCTCTAATGAAAATAAAGATGATGCTGCGTATGTTAAAAAAAAGAACTCACAGCAAACCCCACAAAGGTACAAAAAGCCAATTCCAAGGTCTTTAAGGTTGCCGCACAAAATACTATATTTATTTCCCACACAGTAAACTGCACTTTTTAGTTTTTACAGCTCATTCTGTTACAATATTCCCACATTCAAGCAATAATTCACATCTTGACTTAGGAATATTCCACGGACGAAATATTAAACAAGGGCTGGCAATCCATTGAATAATTTCTTGGAAGTACCGACCCTAAATCTACGGAACAAAAAAATATACCGCATTACGTTTGGCGCCAACGTTAGAAGGGTGTGAATGGTTCATTCAATTTGTTACGATAAAAAATGTTCACATATTATTGTCAAGTTTATCGTTTTCAGAATTCGATTATTGTAACACATGAACACAAATAATCATCTTTGGAATTGGAAAAGGAACATAACATTGATTAATTACTTACAATAATAATAATAAGTTATACATTACGGTCACGTTGTAGTTGGAAAAATAATTAATCATTATCATAAGAGGTGGGACTACCCTTACGAAAAATACCTTTTAAATAACGACAAACTAGTGCTGGCCAATTCATGATAAAATGCGATTTATCCTTAACACATTAGCTCAGTAAAAGCTTATAAACTCGAAGACACCCAAGTTGTATTAGGACTGAAATATAGATGTAACTGTTCCAATCCCAATTTCTCAACCTTAAGTTTCGCACACCTTAGCAATTAGGCTATTGACGCAGTGTTGCGTGCCGTCTTCACATATAGTATGTCCATACTCAACACCTCCTTATCTCTGAGGACTGAAAGGGATTGCCCCGTTACCTGAAAATGGAATCAGCTCTATATTCACTATATTTATTTATTTACTTTTTATTTATTTATGTATTTATTTATTCATTTATTTAGGTTTGCCAATAAAATATGTTACTTAAAAGTTTACATAGATAAGTTGCATCTTAATTAAGAATATAAACATATTTCATTTACAGGCAAACACTACATTCCTTAAAACAAAAGATAGTATAAACACAAAAACAAAACTGTGTGAAAAGCATTAAACTTACAACTACGGAATTAGAATACATGCTTCAAAACAATCTATTAATTAATTAAGTACCACTTAGACAAGATGAGACTGAATAAAATAAAAATTACTTATTAATACAAAACACTAGCGTGTATCTATTTCTTCTTATTCTTCTTCTACAATTTGGACGTGATTCTGTGATGCTGTGGTCTTTCCTCGGTTGAGTAGAACCGTTCGTGTGATTTATTCTTATGTAAGGAACAGCAATAAGTCATGTTGCCAGTAATTAAATTCTGTAATCCTAATAAAGTACCAGTGTATATCGTGCTGTTTTTTTTATTCAATTTTAGGCAAATCAACACAATTTATCTGATTTTAAGTAATTCCTACTGCCAACTTAACTATAGTAGATTAATCTTATATCTGGTGTTCAGGAAAGCATTGTCGTATACCGACCTATTCGTGCTATAACTTGTTTAAAACTGCAACGTAACTCTTCTAAGTTCTTCTTAAAAAACTTCTTAAATTATTCTTAAATTTTTATATGTGATATGAGCTTAGGATTAACCTACTAAGAAACAGTTATCACCAGTTTACTAGTTTTGCTACGCGTCCCTCAAACTACGATAATACCGTAGACAATACACGACTACGTCAATACAAACAGGTTGTTGGCTAATCGCTCTCAATACATAAGAACCTTAAAATCCAAGAGTATCCTTTACAGATGAGTTTCCGAACCGAAACGACATTCCTTCTGTAGGGACCTTCAAGAAAAGAGTCTACACCTTTCTTAAAGACCGGAAACGCATCTGCGACTCCTCCGGTGTTGCGAATGAAAAAATCCTTTTTGTATTCTATTATAGTAGACATGTTATAACTATTTTTTTTTCGGGCTGATGGTCGCTTTTTGCCTAAGGTCTTTTACAGTTTCACCGGGTTGAGAGGTGACCGAGCGCTTATGGCGCTCAGTCGGGACCTCTATTTATGAGTCCCCGAGAGGGAGCCTCGGCTTGGACCGTTACCCTGTTTCGCGAGAGGGTCTGACTCGAGGGTGCCCGAGAGGGCCGAACCTCGGCTAGATAAGGTCCTTCTGACAATGGATTATCTAAATTAATATCGCTATTATTATAAGCTATATGTACCACCACTTCGGAATGCGTGGGCGCTGGAGAAGAAGTGGCGCAAGAAACTCGAGCGACGCTTCTATCTGTATGCACTGGATTGTTATAACTAAACAACAAGTAAACTGTATGTTACTTTGTTACCTGATTATTTTTTATATAATTCTTTGTACCGTTTCCTTTTTACCAACCATTTTTTGAGGATAAAGTGAAATGTGGTGGTTTTAATATCTTAGTTGTAGGAGTGGGTCCGAGAAACAATACTCGCGCATCACTAATTTTGGGTTTGGATATCTTGGGGTTCTTAATCTGATCCAAACATTAATTTTTGCTCGCTAATATCGTAAAAAAATGCCAAAATATAAACAATGTCTATCCCCATACAAATAGCGATCTTGAAGATCCATGTCGATCAAAGTTGCTTAAATTTTCTTGTATTACATCTATAAATCGAACATTAATATTTTTCCTTATCCATTAATAAACTGGTGCCATAAGTGATTAAAACATGTGTACTAAAGATTTAGTGCCAACCAAAACCAGTTAAAGTAAACCGTTAATATTTGCTGTTCTAATAAAATGTTACAACAGTACTTTTTGGCAGATGTGATAACAGCAAACTAAATACACTAGGGTTGTTACCATTTTACCAATGTGTACCGTTTTACTATAATACCAAATTACATGATGATAGTGAAAATATAAATCATTTGTATAATAGAAGAGTTAGACAACGCTAGTGAATTTTCTAAATTTCTGAATTTGCTAAATCTGTTTTTTTCTGTAGTTTTACAGCATCGGCATCGGGTGTTTCCCTTCCTCGTAATTACTTTTGATAGGATGAGTTTTACATGCACCAAGTCCGTTTGGAATCTGCCCAACAGTTTAGAAGGACGTATAGGACAGGACACATACATACATATATACAGTTATTTTAGTTAATAGCATAGAATTAGAAAAGATTAAAAAAAAAAATTATTATATTTGTACAGTAGCCGAATAAACAGCGCGCTTACTGTCGTGTACGAAGGTTTCAAAATAAATACACTCGTGAGCAAAAAATTCGACTCAAAGGCCCGAGATTGAATATCTTTAAAAAAATAACCGAGCCCTGAATAATAATTTTCTTTTTGAATTATTAAAGCTGTATGTTTTGACTTCTAAATGATGTAAACAAATTTTATCTTTGCCAAGAATATGACCCAAAACATGTTGTTATTGCTTATCACCATTTTTGCACCTGTTTACATTAGCGCTAAGTAGGGGTTGTCATGTCTTATAAAAGGTCATTTACCTACCCTTATCAGTTAGTCGTCAAACGTCAACCGGTACACTTATCCCCTATGTTCCAGATTCTGTTGATGTTGATGCTGTTAGCCTTAGGCTTTTACAGCTTCATCGGACACAAGGCTCACGGAACTGAGGGGTCCGTCAGCTGGTAACCCCTATACCTAGCTGCAGAATCAAGGTCTAGCGGCAGATTTCGTAGTTTGACGGCGAACCGATATTTTGAAGAGATATTAGGGGATCATGTCATTCCTTACGCAGGCTTTATCGGTACAAACTTTGTGCTAATGCAAGACAATGCCCGTCCACAAACTGCAACTTCTTTTCGGTAGGTGCCACAGGAGGTCGAAATTGAGTCCATTGAGTGGCTAGCACGTAGTGTGAACTTAAGTACTATTGAGAATTTAAGGGAACGTGCTTTAAAAAAATGTTCGGACTAGAAATCCTGTGCCAGATACGAGAACTGAGTTTCTAGCCGCACTCGCTGAAGAATAGGATAGCGTTTCTCAAGAAATAGTGAAAAATCTTATCTGGTCTATGAAGAACCGATTAGGAGCTATATTAATAACCAGGGGGGGTTACACTATATAAATAATCGTATTTTATTATTTAATTTCTGATTGTTTTGTCTTTTTGTCTGTATTTTCTTCAGAGTGGATCATTCCTTATTTTCGAGTTTAAGACGAATTTTGTATTAATAATTTTTTCTATTAATTAAAAGAATTTATTAATATGAATGTCATCTCTTTTTAAAGCTAAAACTTTCACTTTTAATCAACTATGATCAAGAATATTTTGCGTATGGCGAGAGTCGAATTTTTTAACCAGATATTTTTGGGTTATGCTATATATTTATAGCATAACCAAAATATTATTAATATATATATTTATAGGTAATGCCGTTTACTATCATTAATTATAATTAATTCTAATTTATACCTACTTGGTTTTGTCTAAAGTTTATAGCAGAAATATATAAGAAGAATTGTTACGCACATTTGACTGTTTCATTAATAACTTAACAAAATTAAATTTTTAGTTACTTTTTGGCGTAAACAATATTGACTATAATTATTTGATTTTCATAAGCACACGTTACATTATACTATACTTATTACATCCGTGATAAATATTTAAACAAATATCGTAATAGATTATTATGGAAAAACTATACGCGAAATCATGGATTTACTTAAGTTTGCGAGATATTTGACAATGTTTCGACTGTTGTAAATGTTGCTATGGACATGTAAAACAAAAATTCTAAGTATTAACATGAATTAAGAAGACCTTAAAGCAGACAGAACATGTTACAATTGTACAAAAAATAAAAAAATCAAACAAGGATATTTGTAATCATTGTATGTTACAAAAATATTTCCACGAATAAACGCAGAAACAAAGAAAATTTTAAGGAATAAATATTATATGATATGCAAAAAGAAGCCAATGCTAAAAATTAATTTATGTCCAAAAAGTTTTTATATTAAACAACAAAATACTGACCGCAGAGCAACATCGTATGTTGGTATCAATCGAATTTTATAGTATTAAAGTATTCGACTCCATTGCACTGCACCTGTTCAAATGTCAGGTGACTGGCGACAGTGGAAAATTTTACGGGGCTCAAAACCTGCTTCGAACGTACTTAACACACTCATGGAGATTGATATCGGTAATGCACTTTTATAACTTATCGCAAACTCTATGTGTAGAAGTCCTAAATTAAAATGTGTCATATATTTGATTTCGGTATAGATAACGATGTATAATGGAATGTAATTTGTCTACACTAATGTAATTCTCTAAATGTTGATAATTCGCATAATGTTCAAGGGTTTAGTATATTGTATTATATAATATATTAAATATATCTCAATATTTAAATTACAAGGGAATATAAGAAAGAGTCAATATAAGATGCTTCTTTGTTAGAACATGAAACCATTTTTACAAGAAACATAAGTGAAGTTGACTTATATATTAAATAAAACCAGAACATAATAAACTATTACATTATATACTATAAACATACCTATATTATATACACAAGTGTTTTGTTCCAGTAATTCACTAATTAACTAATGATTAGGAGATTACAAGAGTGAAGGATTACAGTCAACAAGAATCTTCGCTCATCGCATAATCGTCTTCTTCTATGTCCTCTTCATCGTACACAGTTATACACTCTTCTTTCTTTGTCCAATCTATTCTTCTGTGGAATGAGCTACCTCTTGGAGTCAGAATGGCTGAGAATCGTTTTGTGTTAAGGCGCGTGAGTATGTCCTGAATAAACTGTCAGCAGATTGATAACACCATCATGTTATAAAGTATGTATTATATATATTATAAAATATTTATTTATTGTATTATATATTATAAAGTATATTAAATTAGGTATCCTATGTATTTATTGTATTCACATATATATATTTTTTTAAGTATATTTAGTATATTATTAGAAAATGTATATTATTTTTTGTAGAGTAACTGTTATTTTTCCCATTTTTATATTATATGTGCACCCACCCCTAGCTTCTAAATACTACCCTACAGGTCGACTGGTAGAAAATGCTTTTAGCATTAAGTCCGCCTATGTAATTTACTTTGTGCATGAAGTTTAACATAAATAAATAAGGATTATAAAAATGACTTGAAACTTTTCACACCAGATATGAGTTGTAGTCAAATAAGTTTAAATTTTCTTTACGTTCAATGATTTTCTTGAAAAAAGACTTTCTTAAGTAATTAGCTCTTCTTTGCTATGGTAATTTGGTTGTTTCTTTGTATACCTATGCAGGTTTATCTTCATAATTTTATTACTTCTTTAAAATCTAATTAATACGAGTTCTATTAATATCAGTAATATCGATTTATATAAGTTTTCTTAGTTCTAAATTAATAAATAATGGAAAAATCGATGTACAAAAATTCTCACTTTCTATTTATTAGATTAGAAATAAAACGCAACTTCTTAGAAAGTTGCAATGAGATATCTTAGATAGTACACCATGTACAACTATGTAATAGCTTACAATTAAGGAAACGACTTATATGGAATAATTGAGCATCCCGTGATATTAATAAGATTATAATCAACCGAGTCTCGCACGGATACTTAAAGTGGCTTTGACCACATTCCCCGCGATATGCACGCATTTTAAGTCTTGAAATATAATTCATATTTTAAAGAATATAAACGACGATCGAAGTCAGCAGTATAGCGATAAATTTTAAATGCTTAAGAATATATCCGTTGAAAGACATATATTTTGCAACAGACAAATCAGTCAATTATTTAGTTTACAAGATTTTTACTTCAGTGACTCGAGATGTAGTAAGAAACAGCTATTAAAAATTATCGATATGCGATTATAATAAATAATACGTTTATATAAATGTAACACTTCTATGCTATTTTTGATGTATGTTATTATATTTATGTATTTGTGATAATGTGTGTTATTATATATATGTATTTGTGATATTATATGTTGTTATATTTATGTATTTGTGATAATGAGAGAACGAATATTTATAATCAACGCAGCCCGTTTATTAGAGTACTGTTGAAAATAACTTAACTCCTTCGTTCATCTACTTCCTGCAAACTTGAAATAAACATCTATAAAAACTTTAAACATCCAATGCAAACAATTCATAAAGTTCTTCTTGTACCGAATATCATATATAGTAGTAAAAGCTCAATTAACATTCGAAAGTAATATGGGCTTACTCGTAACAATTTCTCGAAATTAAAGTTAAAAATTAGGAGGGCGGTTACTTCAAATTACTATCGAAAAAATATTCTATCGACAACTTTACTGTACGAGTATATGGGGCTTTACAGTTTCATCGGGTTGAGAGGTACCCGTGTGCTTATGACCCTCAGTCGAGACCTCTACTATTAGTGGGAACCAGCACAAGGGCTCCCGAGAGAGAGCCTCGGCTTGTACCGTAACCCCGTTCCGCGAGAGCGTCCGACTGCAGGGTGCCCGAGAGGGCCGTGGTTATTACCAGGTGACAATAATGCACGTGATTTACTACGTTCTATAAGTATTCTTGTAAACACGGAGAGGCACTTACTCGTTACCCCCTCGTAGTCAAACCAATGTTATGACCATTTTTAATAAAATCATAGGATGATTAAGATGCCATAACATTTGTTGCTATTGGATTTGATACAGGCTTTTAATCTCTCTGGCCACGTATCTATGAAATTAAGAACCGTCTCCATACGGAATTTTGGTATTGCTAGCTCTAATGTTTCTTGAGATTTTATTCAGATCAGCGTTGGATAAGGGCTTCACCTGCTATGAAGTTGCACTATACGATTATGTACTGTAATTGGTTACTTCACTATGCGATTTAAGACAGTGTGTTGATAAACTTTGTGCTAGGACACCCCAACCAAACCATGATTGATGAAAGATGATAACCATTTAACATTTTAGACACTTTGTCAATATGTGGTATTTGTGTCGTCCAAAAGTATATCTTAACCGATATTCGTTGACATGAGAAGTTAAATATTACACTATCTTACAATGTTTTCATGTGTATTATGCATCTAGACTTAATATAACATTTTTTTTCTTTCTTACGCTCCACCTAAGTCTTTTTATTATCATCATCATCACAGTCTATAGTCGACGCATTATGAACTGAGGCTTCGGGTCATCAATCATATTTATCTGTCTGTCTCGCTCGCACTTACAGGTCTTATGGAGACGTGTAGTGATGTGCGTAAGAATTGTAGAGGTGCATATCGACAACGGGATAGGTACGATCGATATACTAAATTATGTTAAGTATTAATAGGAATAATTTTTCGCTATGTAAAAATAAAAGTTCTTAATTTGTAAGATAAAATGTCGGTTTCAACGTAATCATGAATAATTTTTACACAATGATTAGCTGTGTATGTTTACTTTTTATTCACTTTTATTAACGAAGCGTAAGTAATGTAATGAGTGTCGTAACAAAAAATCTTATGTTTATATAAAAACAACAACCCTTACTCGTAAACGACCAATCAGAAGTCAGAGTGCTAATGAAGGTCACTATGACGCATCGACCCCGCGTGCGCAGGTAGCTAAGTATCGATAACGGGTTGCATTGCGTGCAAATTCCTACTGTCAGTGACATTTATTGACCGACAACTCACTTTAAAATGCGTCGACTATAGCCATAGTCAACTGGTGATCTTAGGCATCCCCATAGATTGCCACCGAGCATCCTGGACCACCTTCATCCATCTACTTCCCGCAAACTTGCATAGGTCGTCGCTCCATCTGGTGGGGTCTGTTCTACACTGCGACTGCCAGTGCGAGGTTGCCTCTCAAGAACCTTTAACCTTTTATTAGGGTAAAATCAACTAAAGCATTATTTATAAATAGTAATTGGATAGGTTCCATAGAAATTCGTATTTCGTTAAATGATACTCTTAAAAAGTAGTATCCAAGGCAAAAAGTTAAGCCACTACAAAAATGTCGTAATTACGTAACGGCAACAAAAATTCCTCAAGATGGTTTTATATTTGCTTAGTTTCTTGTCTTTCGTCCCCCATGAAATTAATATCTCTAATATTAATATTTCATATATTATGCGTATTTAACGCCACCAATTTTCAATTTTTCGCTTTAAATTTGTAAATAATATAAATTATTTTTGAACGTTAATTTAAAAGGTATTGTGTTAAGTAATATTGTGCAACTTGGACATAGTCATTGATATTGTTAGCGCCATTACCACGTTTTGTTTTATAGATCGACATGCTTCAACATAGTGTAGGAGTTATTAATTATAAACAAGCACACAGTACAGTAGTGAAATTTAGTAGTACTGAATTCGTAACTTAATAAAAATAGGGAATCGAAAATCTTTAGAGAAATATCGTGTTTACAAACATCCCAACATACAAATCACAAGCCGTCCACAAAACAAGCTCAATTAGGTTTAGTTAACTCAATAGTCTATATGACTAAATAATATCAGAATAGTTAAAAGAATGTCCTATTGATAAAGTGAACTTGTTTTACTACATAAAAATTATATAAAATTAGTGAAGACGATTAAATTTGAATAAGTCGCTTGTTTTTTTGGGCACAATACAGAAGCTCGGCGTCCGAGTTGTGCAAAAGTCGAACCAAAAATTGCCTCTTTATCGTTGCCGATTCTTGATCTATAAAGCCTGAACTTGATACACCAGTATTCCGAGTGACATAGAACTTGAAAATTAACATAATATTATGCGCTACAAACATAATATTCGCCATATTATTACACAGTGACTATTTAGACGCCGTATAAAGTGTTTGTTCAATTGTGTATACAGTCATTAAAGAGATTACGGAACGGAGTCAAGTAAGTTAATTGCAAGTCTATGAATTTTGTTAAGCTTCTAGACTACAAATAAAAATAGTGGGGTGGAGTTAATGATTTTTGTAATAGTATGTTTCTAATATATATATATATATATATATATATATATATATATATATATATATATATATATATATATATATATATATATATATATATATATATATATATACACACACACATATGCATCTATGTATTACATTAATTACTTCGCATAAAGTGGTTTTGCAAAAAGCTTCGAACGTATGTATCACTCTATAGGTATAGACACAATCCTTCTACCGAAGACCATAAAAGATCGGAGTGACCTCGTCCTGTTATGAGCTGATGGACTATGAAAACTGTCTAAAGCTAGAATTCGACGAAACCATATAGGGAAACAAAAAATAATTATCGCGTGAAATGAAAACGCCTCTAGGACCCTGTCATGAATTATTAAACAAGACCACCAACTAGGTGCTTACGGCCAATACACAGTGTATCAATCTCCAAAAATCCAAAATCAATCTCTGCAAACTTAATAGGGTAGATCGATTGAAAAGGTTGCAGTCTCAATACGCATGTGGAAGGCACCGATATGTGCTATTTATAGATGAACTATATTTTTACGACTAAAAAGAAGAACAACAAGCACAATAACAAAGTGTATACTCAAAGCTCATAAGAAACCTCGCAACTTGTTTGAAAAGTTCACCGTGGTTCTCCGTGTGCATAAATCATGGTTTGGTGAGGGTCGTGCTACCAAAGAGACACGAGTAAAGTTTATCAAGAGACTTTGTATACTAAAGCTCTAAGTGATACACTTTTCAAAAATGTATCATAGGTATGTATTCTAGAAAAATTCTGCTCCTAGTCACAAGGCACAAACTCAACTTGAGTTGAACATCGATCGGAACTTCGGTCTGAACTGCGGTCGGACTTCATAAGAGTTTAAGACTGACTTTCGTCCAATCCAGGTCTAAACAAGGTTGATTAAAAAATGCCCAGTATTAGGACGACTCCAGAAACCTTACTCAAGAAATCCTTAAAGATAGTAGCAGTGTTTAAGTTCTACACAGTGCGTAAATCGTGGCCAGAAAATTTAAAGGCCTGCATCAAAGCTAAAGGTGACCACCCTTCTCTTAGACTTCGATAAATATGTCCACATAGGTTTTATAATTATTTACATTTTAAAACGGAATTCCCGCTATTTGTTGGAAACTACTAAACTTTTATGACATTTCATAGTCCTTATCAATTCTATTTTTAACACTCTTTTACGTCGTCACACATTTAGATGCATAATATGCGAAGTTGGGTTCATAGACTAAGGCCATGGGCCGGGTTCCACGCCCTGGTTTTCGACCACTGACGTTGTTAACGGCGACGCCAGATAATGCATGCTCCCGGGTTCATGCGCTATCTCGAACGAATGGCATCTAGATAGGGCACGGTCTGTGTGTCGAGCGATGCCTTCTAAATGCTTGCATCTATTGATAAATAAACGTACATTATTATTTTTTATAATATACTAATATTAGTAACAAAAGATAATTACCACTCCCCTTTCATGTAACGTAAAATCGTATAGCATAACAATTGCATTACATCGTTCCATCTGTATTTATACATACGCAAAGTATCTCATAATTTATGACCTTGTAACAGATTTATTTTTATATGAAGATATGAGTTCAATGGTTTAACCTTGTTATGTTGATTATTGTTGTTAACATATTGTATATGTTTTCGTATTAACGTGCAATTACTAAGACAAGCGGTGAAAATTTACCTATGTAAATTAATTATCTTTTTAATTTAATTATTATCATAATATATAATAATCGGATTCGGCAATCCACAGGCAATCCACAGCTGGATGTTGCCTATCCCAACACGCGCTTCTTAGCCCGATCTTTGGCTACACGGATCCAGTTGCTGCCAGCCAACTTTACGGTAACCCAGTTTCACTATGAGATTAGGACCAATCAATTCAATTCCACCATCACCATGAGTTTTGTAAAGCACTCGCAGCGACGGGAAGTCAAAATTATTACAATTAAGGACGACGAATCACGGACTATTGTCCGATAACATGCCGATGGCATAAAAGCTAGTAAAACTACGACCTATCGTCCTATTATATAGCGAAAGTATAAGAGCTAGTAGCAAATAACTCTACAATCGCTAACGCTCGGTAAGTAACCGCTACATAACATTATGCAGTAAACAAGCAAGTTAAAACAAAACATAATATTGTGATTATTGTTGAACATTTCATCAGAGTGAATTTAATGTATTTCTTACACATGTTGACATTGCGTCAGATACTCGACAAGTTTCATAAAAATCAATTCGTATAGTTTACTCTCTTTATTATACAAAAATGCAAATTTATTAGATAGTAAAATATTAAATAAATAAGCTCTCTCTTTTCTATGCCAATCCAAACCAGGTAGAGATAGCGAACACCAATGGTTCGAATCCATCATTCGATTATTGTCTTGAATCATCTCATGTCACAAGCATTTAAGCTTAGTTGGAGTAGTTAACGACAATGTTGGTATTCTTTTATATAAAAAAAAGAAGAATTGGTAACATCGGTATATATGGGTTGGCTCACTACCAGACTAGCAGTATAACACAACCGTGTTTCGTATGGTGATATTTGGTACGTTGGTAGGATGGTAGGGGACCGGAATCCTACCAACGTACCACGAAATTCAATTCTTAGGGTTAACGACGCATGTTCGCGTTGACATTCAATTTTTAGGAGTGACGACGCATGTTCGCGTTGACATTCAATTCTTAGGGGTGTACTTCGACGCATGTTCGCGTTGAAATTCAATTCTAAGGGGTGACGACGCATGTTCGCTTGGGATCTTTGTTGAGGATGGATGAAGGTGTAATGGGCCGCAGTTATGACTTACCATCAGATGAATTGGTGCTCGTTTATCATTATTATTAGTTAAATAAATAGTACCGTTAAAAAAATTTGAACTCATCACCATCATACCCATTAATCTATAGCCGTAGGATATTACTAACCAACATACTAAGTTAAACGATATTTAGACAAAACATGATTTATTCATGAAAAAATAACGATATGATTTCATGACATAAACGACGATATTACCACGCGATTGACCCTTCATGACGGCTGATTCTGGCTCAAAAGAATACTCCGCCGGTTTCTTTTCCTTTCCGTCTAGCCCTTTGCCATTTCATATTTCGATTTATTTATTTTATTTTATTTAATGCAGTATTGACTGACCAGACGACCTTATATATATTTATTTATTATTGAGGATATTTATCCTCAATAATAAAAAGTTAAATAATGATGGTGGTACAGCTACACTGCAGTTTGTTTCCAGTTGCAGAATGAATGGATCACCTCGACTGGGCTAAAATAGCAGCACAATGCCGCTGTGTTTCGTCTGGTGAGTGTAGGGATCCGGAGACCTTTATTACTGATGACCTGGCATTCCATCTCAGTTCTCAAGAGTGACGCATTTGCATGAACTGTGCGCTCGTTTGTTACTCTCAATGTAATAAAAAAAAATACATGCCACTTATGCATGTGGATATGGGTATATGTTAGTGGCATGTATGTATTGATGCAGAATATAAAATTATATAAGAGCTATAAAATCCTTTGACGTATTGACATCTCAGTTGACAATACTAAGAGGTTTCAAGATATGAATGTGTCAAGTTGGTTCAAACTGTAATTTTATTTATAAACGACATTTCATAGATAACTAACTATATTAAATGTATAATTGCGATTGTATATCATCCAATTATGCAACGAGAGCTAAATATACGAGTACAGCGTTACGAGTTTCATCCAAAGATATCAATCACATCGATGTATGTTCACACTTACTAATTAGTAGGCATGATCGCTCCGTGATGTTACTGTGATATCGTGTTTTTACCCGTACCATGATAATAAGAATATTTTTAATTCTTAAATCTAGCTATAACCGGTTGTATTGGATTAACAAAAACCGACTGTTATCGGAATTTGCTTTGAATTGTCTTAATGTGTAATTATGTTAATTTAGTAATTTGCGTTGAAATTTAAAAATAAACTTATACTTATCATAATAAACATGTTCGTACATATTTATTTAGACGGTACTAGTGAGTGATTTTTTTTTAGCTTACCTGGTGGCACGAGAGTAAAGTACGAACTTTCAAAGAGTGAGTTTTTAACTTCTCATTTCACGAGTAAATATTTGTGTCTTTTGACTTATTTGAGTCACTCGGTTATAACCTGGAGTGAAAGAACTGTGGCTAGTGCATATAAGCGTTATAATTCCAATTTTAAATGTCGATTTTCCACGTTGATAGGCGGGTATAAAAAGACAATCATAAAAGAACATTTGCTAAGAATTAAAAAAAACTATCGACAAATACATTTAATAAACAAACCCTTTAGATTTGTTTAGTGGAACTGAAGGTGGTAAATCAGTTCATCACAGTTCACCTGATGGTAATAAATGACTTGTCAAATAAACCCATCCCTGAGTGCCGAGATGGGATGCTCCGCTACCAATAACTAAGCCCTACAATCGTTAGCGTTATATTATTTCACGCTGATATTAGTATGTTCCCTGGAAGATCCGGCCCATTTATACTCTAGCTAGTTATTAGCAGCAACGTTGCACTACCACGAAGAAAATTTTATAATAAAAATATATGTATATCGGTAATAAAGCATTATTTCATATATTAAAGAAACGGTCAGGATATTCTTTATGTTGCAATGTTAAAATTCGTTGAATTAAAGTTTAAACAGCATTATCGCTAGATACATTTTAACGGGACTCCATAGCCATCGTTATCGAAGCTCGTCAACGAACACTTGTGCCTCGTTCGCTCGCGATACCCTTATCTTAACAGCACTTCTCTCTACCAATTGTTAAAAGCTCAAATGGTATCTTAACGCCTATTAATAGCCAAACACCATACACGTTCACATAAATATAGCATTCTCCTACTCCGTACATACATACAACTTTCATTTCTGTATGTATATGTATGTATAAAGCCACGCTGATAGTAGGAATGGGTCAGCTCAACAGGTAAGGCCTGCGCCCTCACTGAATACATCTTTAAAGGGCAACTTAAGCTCCTATGTTTCATGTGAGTGGAAGAGTAGGAAACCGAAGACCTATATTACTGGTAAGGACTAGCCAGGGGCGGCGTGGCAAATACAATATGTATATATATGTTTGTGTGTTTATATATATATATATATATATACATATATATATATATATATATATATAGACACCTCTGATACTAAAATGATAAAATAAAGATATTATACAATTTCTTATTGTATTAAAGTTCATAACTTAATATTTACGCAACTTACTCCTACATATTATTTAAAGATAGCAAAGTTTATGTATTGTCTAAATAATCATAGAGGTCATCGCATAAAAATATGACGCAAATGTCACCATTATTTTTGTACGTTAGATATAAATACAATCTTCCACGTCATTTGACGTCGTATAAAAGTGGTAGCTCAGTGTCCGTATACTCGCTTTTAATTCGACGTGAGCGAACAAACCTACTTCGAACCCTGGTGCCGGAACCAATGAAATTGTTAATTGCAATTATAAGTGCTTTACCTGGAACTGAGCGAGAAATATTTCAAAGAAATGCGAAGGTCCTCGTTACCATAAAATTTAGTCCTCGGAAACAACACACACCATACGAAACAAAGAGTACGCTGGTATTCTCGTGACATGGTAGCTAGAAACTTGCTACAGCACGGCTCTATCTCGGTTAAACTAAGTCACATTTTTTTGACAATGAAATTCCCATACCATTCCATTGAAATCACCTAATATTAAGTTGTGACTACATTCGCAGGATATATATCATTTATATCCAAACCAAATCTATTTGTTTTTAATAATACATCAAACCTCGTATTTGATCATATCTATACATATATAATTACTTGTCCTGACCAACTGATTGACTCATCAACGCAGAGCCTAAACCGCTGGGGCTACAAACTTGAAATTTTGGAAATTGATCCCTTTTATATTTTAAGTATCCACTAAGGAAGGATTTTTGGAATTGTCAACCCTAAGGGGGTGAAATAAGTGTTGTATGGGTAGTCCGTTATTTTTAAAATTAGTTTTAAAATGTATACGTATATCGGAGTTTTTCAAAATTTTATACCAAAAAGGGTGAATTAGGTATTGAAAGTTATATGGAAAGTTCCCTATTGAAGGTAGAAGCATGCAATTAAATATGAAAGCTTCTCATATAAAGTTTAGGAAAAAATAATATATATCTTGCTCGATAGATGGCGTTGTGCACGGTTTCGGTAGTCTTTAAGCTTTTTTAACTACTACGAGCCATATTGTAATATAAAACAGCACTCATCTACTGCAATGGCAGTACTAAAAGTAATCGTTAAAAATAACGTAAAATTCGACTGCGTGTGACTGAGAACTACTGTTCCTCCGTCATGCGACGGGTAATCTATAATGGTTGGTGTTTTAATTTGGTCCCGGGGGGGACTGAGGTTACTGACATTCTAATGTCATAGTTAACCCGGGCTAACGTGAGCTTTTAAGTTTTATACTGACAGACTTATGAAAAGTTAAAGCTTTACGCGATAACATTAATGCGATTAGTTATATTCAATGTGTAGTTGAAATATTTCTGTCATTGGCTCGTAAAAAATCTAAACAGGCTTGAGTTAAAATATTTCTACTAGGTCAAAGCTAATTAAAACGTTTAGTTCCTCTTCTCGTAAGCCTCGATGGCCGCGAAGGGCATAGAAGGATTTATGGAAATGCAATGTACTGTTAACCAGTTGCCATTGAATAATAATGTACATTGATTATTTAATAATGATAACGACACGAGGCTATAGATGTTGCTAAGAAACACTCTTACTCATATATATATATATATATATATATATATATATATATAGACTTGTAGTATAATATAGTAGCTATCTGGTACCAGAAAATATTTTGACCTGATAATTTTTGAGCAACAGTCAGTGAGAATTCTCTGGTCTCAGTCCGTAACCCGATATAAATTCCAGAAATCACCAATGTTATTTATTCTATAATATTATTTTTTCTAGAATAATATAAGACTTCTAACCAATTTATCATATGTTATCGATGCAGTAAAGTCTCATGATTTAAACCATAAATCATGTGTTATCAATGCAGTAATGAGTCTCATGATTTAAACCATAAATCATGTGTTATCAATGCAGTAATGAATCTCATGATTTACTTTTATATATTTATTACCCGTGTTGCCGCCGGGTCAGCCGGTCATCGATCCATCCGGTTCACGAGTTTACTTATTGATTGGAAAATAAAAACTTTCCTTTTTATTTATCAAGTAGATTTATAGATCGTCCTGCATTATGTACCTATGTCAATATGTGTTTGTTACTCTACCTTTTATCCAACTTTAACTGCTACACTGAAGTTTGTTTCTAGCTGCAGAGGAATGGGTCACCTCGACCGGGTTAGGAGCGTGACCCTCACAGAATATCAGTTTAAAATAGCAGTATAATGCTGCTGTGTTTCGTCTGGTGGGTGTAGGTCCGGATATCTTTATTACTGGTGACAAGGCATTTCATCTCAGTCCTCAAGTGTTACAATGCATTTGCATTATGATTCCTTGTCAAGGATATATGTAGATGTCATGGACCACAGGAATCACTTTCCATCAGAATTGGAACTGTGTGCTCGTTTGTTACTCTCAATGTAATTGATATTAAACTTTTTTGCCACCACCTTTGAGTTACACTTTAAAAAAATGTTTAAAAAAAATCATATTCAATTTTTTTTATCAATATAATTTGCTGGGTGTAAACCTCCTATCTAGAGTAGAAAATGTGAGTATTGTCCGACACGCAACTTTACAGCTAATTGATGCACGTCACGTATCTTCAAATATCTGTTAATTATTTATTTATAACACCTGTAGCTTTCAGGAACACGTGATAAATTAGCATATAATTATTTTAATTATTACGAAGAAATATTCGCCCTTGACACAAGCTTTAAAAAAACAAGAACTGGCCAGTGTTCATTTATCTCCTGTTTTTACGAGTTCATTTATTGGTGTATTAATATGATAATGCTAATATTATAAATAAATGTTTATATAAAATCGACTTCGCTGCTGACGTCGATACACTGATATTTAGATTTCGAAAAATTTTAAATCACATCTAAACAAAAACAAAATTTTTATTATGTGTCAATACATAGTATCAATCTATACTGTGTTAACACGTAAGAAGTAAAACTTATAAAAGAAATTTCGGCCACGCATTTCACTATTATCAAAATGTTTTAGTGTTTTAAACAGGCACTCTCACTATCATCGTATATACACTTCATATTAAAGATATTTCTCATCGATGATATTTTATAATTCATTATATAGAATTTTAAAAATTTCTATTTGTATAGAAATTTATAAAAAAATGTATATAGTATAATATATAGTGAATTATAAAATAATCTTGGATGAATCAAAAATCAAATCATCAAATGGGTTTTTCTCTAAAATTATAAATATTGTTACTTTTATAAATTTTAGAGAAAAACCAATTCACACTTATTCATGCATAGAATAGTCATCAAAAAAATTTATAAGTGTTCCAAAACAAAAATGCGACCTTATCGCGCTATAGAGCGATCTCTTCCAGACTTCTGTAAAGAAATGTTTTAGAATATAAACCTCGGCATTAAAACTCCAATGAAACATACGTTATAATAACACACGTTCATATATCTGTAAATATATTCAAGCAGTTTGAGGGCTAAAACTATAATAATAACAAGTGAAGGGAATTGACTAATAAGACGTGTAATACTAGTCTTTTAAAAACTGGAAATGACTTACGAGTAGCTTGTTTAGCTTGTATGGGAAGATAGATCCATAGAGGTTCGTCCATAACAATAAAATGTACTATTTTACAAAATATACTATAACATTAAAACAAAAGAAGAGAGGGAAGAAATTTGTGAGAACAAATTCACATTATAGAGTGAGAGACCGTGAGAGTCACTTAAAAATACAAAAAGCTCTTCTAGATTTAATCAAGAGTTCTTATATTTATAAGTTTTTAGTAACAATATATATTCAAATATATTGTGACCTAGTGATAACAGTTAACAGTACGTATGTTTTAAACTATTAAATCAACAGTTTAACAGTGATACCACGCAGGTGGGATCGCTTGCATAGCACCATGCACTCAAAGAATAGCACCACGAAATGAGCTTCGTTGAGTGGAGGGAACCGGAGACCCAATTACGGGTAACGAGGTATTCCATGTCAGTCCTCATGCAAACATCCCAAGTGAATCTTAATTCATTTTTAAGGCTGTATGTACATTTCATGGGTCGAAGTTATCAATTACCTTGTGGTAAAATGATGTAATAAAAAAATATTTTGGTGAATATTTTTGATAAAGAGGATGCTATGCTAGTTCATGGCCTGAATATGTATGAGTAATACGAGTCGAAGTTCATTTTAACGAAAAAAAGAGACAAATGAAAGATATTATGAGCACGTACCGCCCCGACTCCCCTTAGAAATGGCAAGGCTAATAATAAGAGAAATTATGAAATAATTGTGATGAAATTTGTACCATTCCCTAAGTGGAAAGAAAAAGAACAATTCCTCAACATGGCGTCAATTCAGATTTGGATTTGGTGTTGGCGTCGGAGTTTGAACGAAGTTTTTGAGGTTTGCTCGCACACCGCAAAATTTACACATGAAAACTACAACTATTGAAAAACCTTAGTGTTTATTTTGTTGACTAAATTCTTACAAATATAGGTCAAATTTATTGTTTTCGTGTGTTGTGAAATTCATTACTGCGTATATTATAAATAGACGTATTCATATGTTAACTTAGTCAATCTCTCTAGTCCTCGTCTTTTTTTATTTTAGCTACTTAGTCAGTATAATATATCGAACTTATTACAAAGCGATAATAGGTGCGGATCCAAAGTAGCTACCAATAGATCAACATTTTCATTTCTTAAAAGAAAATCACTCGTTTCTTATTAATTTGGTAAACATTTTGTACTTAATGCGAAGTCTAAAGCGAAACGTTGAAAGCACATTCTGCCTCTGTAAACCACGATTGAGATAAACAATCTAAGATTTTCTTGATGTTAATTTTGAACAGAAATAGTTGATTCGCTTGTTTTTACATTCTAAATAATTATGCCTTATCACATTGATGAGCCCCCGCATATAATTATTTAATTTAAACGTACTAATATTAGTAATCCCATATATATTAAATTCACACTAATAGATATTACGCTTCGTTATAGACGAAGAAAACACGATTAAGAACTTTGAAGCAGCATAACTTTACAACGAAATAAGTACTGTTATATATAAAAAAAATGTACACACATTAAACGCCTACAATACTAATTTCGCACAGAATGTTCAACACATTTTAAAGTAAATGGATACTTTTATATTTCATATTGATATAAGATATCCAGATCAATTCCTGGTTTTGTATGCATTAAAGTTTACTTTCTTTTAATATTACTTGTGCCCTAAATGAGAATAAAGTTCTATCAACATAATACACTTCTTGTCTAAAACAAAAGATCAAATTATATGCTCGTGCGTCACACGTAACTAACGAATTGTTTTCATGTCGCATTATTTGATCAACTGTTAACCATATTTTACTACGCATTTAACTAAAACTCAAGAGAGATAGATACGTCAAAAAAAAATACGTAAAAGAATTACGTAAAACTTTTTGCCATAGTTTTTGCCTAAACCAATGAAAACTAAAATTCGGCGTAACCACCAATGCCAGCGTCCATTCGATTTAACCCATTGTTGTTATATGGCGATATAACTTTTGATAGTATTGTAATGTGCGTTAGATCCTTTAATTTTTAACCATGGTAAATCTACGCTACAGTTTGTTTCTGACTCCAGCATGAACGTGTTGACTTGACCGGGAAAGGACCACCCCGACTCCAGCGTAAAATAGCAGCTTAAAGCTGCTATGTTTCAACTGGTGTGAGTAGAAATCCGGAGGCCCTTATTACTGGTGACGAGCCATTTGGTCTTCAGAGGTGACAAGGTATCCGCATTATGGTTCGTCATCGAGGATGAACGGGGGTGTCATGGACCGCAGGAATCACTTACTATTTGGTGATTAGTGCTCGTTTGTCAATTGAATCAATATTTCAAATGTCAATTACGAAATGTGATGTTTACAATACAATAAAAAAAAACCTATTCATTATATTTTGGTAGAGAAGCCAGAAAGGCCCTCTCAAAGGCACCGAGTCGATCGAGTCAGACGCTCTCGCGGAACACGGTACCGGTCCAAGCCGAGGCTCGAACCCTTGAGCTGGTTACTCATTAAAAGAAGTCTAGACTGAGCGCCATAAGCGCTCGGTCACCTCTAATCCGGTAACACTGTAAAGGCCCTCGGACTAACAGCGGCCGTCGGCCCGAAAACAAAAATAATAAGACGCCAGAAAGGTTAGTTTAAATAGGATAGGATAGGCTGACAACTTATATTTATCTCTTGACTCTATTAATATTAGGAACAGTCTTTTTCAGTCCATGGGCGCACTGTCTTTTTTATGACACTTAGGTTGACAAATGAAAGAACACTTCCATCCACATTCACATTCCAGATGGTAAGTACCATCAGGTGAACTATGTGCTCGTTTATCAGCTCCCATACGGGAAAAGAAATTGTAATAGGCGGTCACTGTTATCGCGAGATAATCTTAAAACCAGTTTTTTTATCATATCATGAATGCCTAACGCGTATTAGACGTTATTATGTTATAAATTAACGCTTTAAAATTTTAACCATGTCATTGACTCATAAAAATTCTAAACAGGCTTGGATACAATTTTTTTTTCACTAAGCCAAACCTAATTTACCATTTAGGCACGTGTAAAAAGCGTAGAGTTCGTCGTAGTTTAAAATAAAAATCTTAGGGACATTGAACTACGTATTGTCGTAGACAAAGTGATATTATTATATGTGATATATATATATATATATATATATATATATATATATATATATATTTATATTTATATTTATATATAGTGATATATTTGTAAAAGTACTATGCACCATATTAAAATAGTTATTTTTACTGTTAGGTACATTGTGGTTAGCATATGGGAATATGGCAAAGTAATTATGGGTTTGATTTAAAACCTCAATTTATGTTAGGATACTTCTATCATTTGTAACTGGTTTTGTACAAGAGGTACATACTCTTGTAGAAATTCCAGGTTAAAAAGATATTATATGCTTCCTTGCTCTACGTGTAATTTTACTTTTCTTTTCTTTAGATAATAAAACATGGTGGTGCGAGTGGCAACGGATGAACAGCCGTTCCAGACGCCCTCCTCGGACGAGAGCGGTCTAGGCAGAAGCGACTCACCTAGTGATGACAGTGAACCAGAAGCAGCTTTGGTAAGGATTCAAAAATATTTTCCTTTAAAGTCTTCTAAAATTATATATCAGCCTCTAGTGATCGCTACTTCCGTGACACCTACATACGTCCATCCTCAATAAGAAAACATGAATGTGCGTTGCTATTACTGATAATGTCTGTAGCGTCGTAATCAGCATTCTATCACTGTATATGATCTTTTCTTAGCACACATACAAGACAATAATTTTCATATTAGCAAATGTCTAAGTTTAATGTTTGCAATAAATGTTTCAATAAATGTTTGAAGATTTTATCGAAATCGTAATGAAACTAAAGAGTTTTTGTCTAAACCCTTATATAATCTATTTACTATCTCTATATCTATACGACATTTAAACTAAAAAGACATAAATGTGATTATGTCATTAATGACAAATCCAAATTGAACATGGCTTATAGATTTTAAACTAACATAATTGTTTGTAGTGTGCCGAAATGCTTTTAATAAAGCGTCACCTTTGCTATGAAACTAGCGCCATATTTAGATGCAGTAATTTTGGTAATAGCGTGCTATCACGTGGGTTTGGTAATTTTTAAGTACATGAAATATGGTTCAATATTTAAAAATTACAATATATACGAAGTCAATTCCTCTGAAACAGGTAAAGCACTAAATACTGCTAAAACCGACGGCAAACGTAACAAAACAGACAGAACAGCAAGTATTCAAACAGACTGTATACCTAAAAAACCAAAAAAAGCAGCAGCTATTCAAACCGAACACATAGATACAAGAACAATGTGTGCAGGATCAAATAGTTGTGTGAATATTAAAAATGATTGAAAAATATGGCAATCCAAGAAAAGTCAACACAAAAACAAATATACTCTTCTAGGCACACTACAAATTTACCGTTTTACTACGTACCTATCTTTTTCTAAGTTAATCCAAAGCAATGATGGCAGCGGAAAAGAAATTGAAAAGGAAGAGGATGATACGAAAGCTAACAGAAAAGATAATAAACGGTTGCCTTGTGGGCACAATATCTATAGCTTTTGCAGAAATAATATTCACGTTTCTACTGCTTATTTAATTAAAGGTGGAAAACCTAAACACAATTCTACAAAAAACATTAGGACTTTCCGCTCAGTTTCGTATACAAATATGAACATGAAGTATAAACCTTGGCGTGAGTTTTTAGATTTTGTCTTGGATACACTTTTTGTCACTTGCTTAGGTGTATTCACGTATTTGATATGTTTTGGTTAATAACCAAAGCCAAAATTAATATAATATAAAGATCGCTAATAGATTCTTTTATAAATTTACAACGATTTAATTTTTGATGCCGAATTATTAAAATAAACGATGAAACTAATCAAATGATGCAGTTTTAATTCTTATTATACGCAAGGTATACAGAATAGAAAGAGAATTATTATCTATGGTACCACAATTTCGAGATCCCATTACTGGTAAGTATAAGGAGGTATTTCATCATCCGACCTCTGGGACCTCAGGATTTCTTTATATAGATATATGATAGAAATTATCATCACGGTAACTGTCCGCTCGTTTATCGTCCTGATTTCAATTCCTGCCTCGTTACCCGTTCCAGGTTATCAGTCACTTAATTGGTTGTCATGTGAACTCTAATACCCCCTGGGTGGTCACTGATCAAGGCGTTAGGTGTGTCTCGTAGAGAGGTCGAATTGCGTCATAATATAACCTTCACACAAACAAGGTCAAGACGTTTAGCTGTCACCATTTTAGTGATATCACCTTAGGAACACTTCGATTAACAATATTGCTCCAAGTAACTTCAACACATTCATTATTCAAGGGTTCGCATTTAAGGGTTTCGGATTCGAATTTTGGAAGTAAATTTTTGTGTCATCTATTATTCGCGTAAATATAAATATAATATATTCCATACCGTTGTTACCAATATTTTTTTTTAGTTCTTATATCTTAACCGTTGTATAGGATACCGCAAAGCGACTAAAAGGGAACACCAAATGGATACCATATATATACATATGTAGCATAGGTATTTACTCTGTATATATATGTATATCTTATGTTAGCTCTGAACTACATAGTATATGTATATTTGTCATGAACCTACATATGTACTGTTACTGTCAACAAGTAATTAAAAACGTCCAGAGCTTAGAACTTCGGAATTGTATGTCGGCTTTTTGTATATATAGACATTCGGTCGGCTAGACTGCAAAATAAACGATGTTGTCATAGAAAATCAGCTTGAAATAGTACCATGCCATGAGTGACGCTAACCTAACAAAATGGTAAAAAGACATTCGTTGTGATGGCACAACATTATCTTTTATCAATGTTTAATGATGCAGGAGGCGTGACGTAGTGGATAGATTGCCTGGATGCTACGCAATCATTTCTACAGTTCGATTCCCTGCAACAAAACGATAATTGTTCATCATAGTGTTAGTTTTTTCGTTCTCGATGTGTATATATGTTCCGTGTATGACTCTACGTGTGAACTTTCACCATTCTCTTTGCATATTTATTACACTGTAATAGGGAAGGGGGATAAATGGGAGCGTGGGAGTATATGTTTGGGCGACTGATTATGATATCTATTGCACTGCACTATTGATTCGTAATAATCGGCCAGGAAAGCGTAGGTATCCGCGGGCCACAGCGAATTCGCGTCATACATATATTTATGTTATTTCCCGAATTTGGCTGTCGCTGTATATCCCCACCCATATTTTATCGTATGTGAAAACGTTGCCCCTTTTAAAAGGCTGCAAGACCTGTAATCTTCTCTTAAATAATGACTAGGTATTTTTACCATGCTATATATGATTGACTGATTGCTTAGGTTTCGTGATGTCTATAGACGCAGTTGATTCAAGGTTCTATTCTACCAATAATAAAGGTGCCTATATCTAACAATGATGGTGGTTTTAGTTTAACAACGTTCATTCTATCTTTTGGTCTTAATAATCATTCATAAACCTAATTAAATCGTCAATTACGTCAAAATTAACAAAATACAGATTACAAAAATTATGTGGTCAAGAAAAAAGTGCTACATAAATGAACATGATGTAATCTTTTTGTTGACGTTTTCTCAGTGTCAAGGTTAAGCGAAACGATTATTTGTGAACGTCAAGATGAGATAAAGAAAACGAAATCCGCGAATAAAATCTGTGCGTGTTTTTAAAATAGAAATGGCGAATTTCGTAATAGTATCTGGGGCGAATAGCAGTGGGGAAGGTGATGCAAAGTCGTCTAAAGTCGAATATTGCGTGAAGTATCACCCTTCTTTCATCACCGAATCAAATTAATAATTCACGAGACATATTTACTTAGTAGCATCATAAGCTACATTGTAGGAGTCCTTATCCAAAAGGTAAATCAAATTTGCTAATTTCCGCATGAGATGATATTGAATTTTGACTCGTTCTACTATTTGAACCTGTTTATTAAGATAATAGAATTTTCTGCGATTAAATCAGTTAACTTGATTTACTTTTTTAAAACTCGTATCGCTTGAACCTTACGTAGAACTTAAAACAAACGATTAATAATTTAGAATAAGTTACATCTCACTACTCTATAATTAAATAATCCATTGTAAGGCATACGAGATTAATACTTCATACATAATCATATATAACAAATTGTTCCAGTATTACTTTTCACTAATTTTAACAATTTTCTAACTGAACAATCTTACAAAGGTCGATCTTACAATACTATACTGTATAAATAGCCAACATATGTAAGTTTTAGGAAGGCTATGTATTTAGATGGTTCAGATGCTTAGTAGTTTACCATTCGATCTTTAAGAATATCTAAGGTTTTATACAAAACCTTCTAGTCAACTCTCCTTTAACTTCTAGGAGTTATTAAAGAGCATATAAGGGTATATATACCCTTATATGCTCAGGCTCTTTAATACGCTCTAGTAAAACTAGAAGATTTTTTGAGATTAATTGTAATGCGGAATAAAACTAATCAAGTCAAAATTTGCCAAGAATATCAATTCTGCTGCAAATTTCATGTGCTTGAATTTCAAAGCTTATGTATTTTTTTTTATAATTAACAGGTCGTCCCGCCAGATGGCGGTTGGGGCTGGGTGGTCGTGGCGGCTTCCTTCATGTGCAACGTGATTGTAGACGGCATAATATTCTGCAATGGATATCTGCTGCCGTCAATACAAAAGGAATTCGGCGTAAGTGTATATTATAAGATTAGGAGGAAATAAATGAACACACAGTTCTCGTGATGCTAAGTGCAGACCATGATACGTCCAGGAATCAAAATGTGTTGTCACTCTTGAGGAATAAGAGGGACTGTATTATAACCAGTAATTAGATCTTCGGTTTGTTAGCATAGCGCTTAAAATAGCGCTAAGCAAAACCGCTCGCGTTTGACGCCGGTTTTGATATTTATATTATAAAAAACATATTCTTCCGTTTATTGTATCTATCTATAATATAATCATCAGCATTATCCACCAATGAAGTTAACTTACTCAGTTAACAATTTTAATAATAGGTGCTTGTAAAGAAAAAAATATTGGTCAGTTTCTTTTAAAATATGTTCAATATGAGGTTACTAAAATCATAGCAACAAATTTTAGTAAGCCACGTTAATTTCAAATCTTGAATTGTAGTTTTAATAAAAAGGATTATAAATAAATCATAAAAAATCTCATTCCATAAAAAATTACATAACACACAAAATTACTTTTGTTTTTTCTTACTTTGGAGAGTTTTTAATTTGTTATAAATTTAAAAGATCTCTATTTAGATTTTATGAGGTCGTCATTCAAAATTTAAAAAATAAAATATAATAAATAATAAATACTATCACAACGAAATTAAACGTAATCTGCGTGTCTGAGAAAATTTACTAATATTATGTTATAAAAACTACGATGGAACTTTCTAGACGACGTTAGTGTATCCCAAGGACATTTCGCTCTTGTGTCCATTCTTCGCACGTGATTTAAATAAAAAAGAACAATTATACGAATTCTTCCAACTTTACAAAAAATCGCCAAGTCATGATTCTTATTATCGTTAAAAATTTAAAAGAACAATATTTACATAATTTTAAAATTTAATGTTTTACAAATAGAGTACAAGACTCATATATTTGGACCGTTTCGTATTCATTCCAACGCACAATTCATCTCGAGAAGCTACATATATGTAATAACAAATATAATAACCGGAAGATTTGGTGGTCGAATTAGGGGAAAATCATTATAATGCTGGATGTAGATTATTTTAATAGTTGTTATTTCTTTACAAAAAGTATTACAGTGCATATTAAAAACAAACCAAATATAGGTAAATTGATAATACCATACTTTTGGAATGACGTGTCTTGTGCTGCTTTGTGGGTTTTATTCCTTTTTCATTAGCCTATTTTTGAGTGGTGAGAGTTTTACATTTTAATGTTAAAAAAATACTTTAAACATATTTTGCTTGCCTTTTAAAAACTTGTACAGATAATAATAATAACATGTTAAGTAAAAAAATCTTATTTATTATATAATAGATATGTTAAAAAAAGCGTCTATTGCCTAGAGGAATATATTGTTATTTTATAAATTCATTTAAGAATAAAAAATACAAGTATGAAAGATATTCGAAAAAAAAATATATATCGCAGTGTTATAAATTGAGTGTGTGGTTGGCCTTGCTTAATAATAATGCTCCGTGAAACGGAAATGAATTATACTTGTCAAGCAAGCTATACAAGTTTTTTTAAGTCTACCACGTTATAAAATATTAATTGTTAAACTTATAATATGTAATCAATATGGATTATTGAGGCCGTAGCTATGATGCAGCAATTTTTTTAAGAAATATTTTTTGTTTTTTAAACATGTTTTGAAATAATTAAATTGATTTTGCTCAAGATAAACTGACGACTTTATTATATCTAAATATTTCTAAAAATAATTCCGCTGGTATTAAATCTTTATATAGAATATTAAGATAAATAGATAGAAAATACAACTAAAGCTAAAGAATTAACACATCAGAAATATTATTATAATTGAAAGAATAATAAATCAATAAGATCAAGCAGAAATAATTAATTAAAATTCGTATTTGAAACATTTGACAATAATCATCAGCACGCACTGATATCTGAACGTACTTTAATTCCTAACGTCTCACGCGCATTCTATTTTTAAATGGCGACTACGAAAACCCACACCCTCGCTTGTCTCAACTGACGCGTGCGTCACTGCCAGTGCCGTGCCTCCATTTCAAAAACCATAAACAAGTTACAAATTTTATAAGGTCCACACCCATGCATTCAAACACTACTTCTTTAGTTTGCATATGCATCGGCAAGATAGGCGGAATAGGTCAGTTTAATTTGGTTACTGTTTTGCGTGCGTCATTGCGCTCGATGGCAATTCGATTTAAGTATACTCTTAATTTTAATTTATTTAAAATTAGTATCGTTTACTATGTTTAAGTTATTTATATATTTAAGTCCGTTTTTTGTAAATTACAAAATTATGTATTTAAATATGATTTCACAATTTATAAAGCCAACATTCTAAAATTTCTCCCATAAAATTGTAGGGTTATTTTAAAAATGAATATTTAATAATTAATAGTTTTTGTAGGCAGCTTGATTGGCCTTCTTGCGGACATATATTTATATTCAAGAATTTACTTTGTTTTACAAGTTACATACATACAATCCGCAAGCAAGATGAAAGTTTCTAGACAGCATTTTAACTAACTTTAGCGCAGTAGGAGACAATATTTTATGATATATGTACAACGTAAACCCTTTAACTTAAGATGCCAACGGATGCCATAATTATAGGCAAAAAGTCTGGAGAAGTTTACGTTCAATATTGCATTAAGGAAACAGTTCGATTCGGATGGGGGGTTCTCTATAACGTTTTGGGGAGGTAATTCTTTAATCGGGCGTACTGCGCTGGTTTTCTGATCAAAAATGACATGACAGATATCCTAAAATCCCTTGTCATCACATAAATGCTGGACATATTGGAAAAAAAATAATGGAACTCGTTTCCAATATGTCCAGCATTTATGAAATACTCATTGAAGTGCTAGACAACACCCGTTAGAATGGTTAGATTAGTTACTGAGTTCTTTGATGAGGTTGAGATTCAAGTTATACGTTGGCAAGCTAATAGCCTAGACTTTAATACCGTAGAACATCAGGGTCCAGCTAATACGCAACAGAAAGATTCGCAACAACTTGAAACTGAATGGAAAGGTCGCCAATAAGAAGATACCAAACGAAAAAAGGCAAACTTTTAGGCTAGGTATTTAGATCAAGATTATTGAATAAAACCAGCAAAAATACTTAAACACTAAAAAGCAAAGTATGTATATAAAATTATATATATATATAATATACATTAAAAAAATATAAAATTTTAAATAATTTCACTGTATTTTTTTTCACCCAAGTTAGTTTTTTTGATTCTGTGTTATTAGCCTTTAATGTACATGTTATATAATCAATTAAGTAAATTTATTTAGCTTATTTGGGCAATTTTTTTGGTGGCATTTTGTTGGTTTTAAATATAGAGCAATACAACATATTTTTTATTGTATTGCTTAGTATTTTACTCTTTTCTGATATTAACACACTTAATAAAATCGAACCCGAAATAAACGAAAAAAACCTCAAGAGTCTCGATTTGTAGCGAAATGTCGCTTCTGTCCATTGAGATTAACGACTTTCAGTGGATATATTTAAATGCTTTCGTATTTACTATTGCGCTGGTGATTGACACGAAGATGTAGTGTCCACGTGCCAGATGCCCAAGGTTGGCAAAATGTGGGTCACTGCGAAGCGATGATTAATTAACGAGTCAGTGTAAAGTTGTTCGGTCGTTTACACTTGACTTTACCAGGAGCGGTCTTCGATCCATTTTCTTGTTCTGCTCGTGAAATATGTATATATTATGTCTAGTTATTAGGTATTTTATATCTATCAAATATCTTACGTTTTTAACCTTAGGCGGTCAATGTCCTGAATACGACTGTATTTTCGTGTACATCTTCTATACTTCATATTTAGAAATTTGGGTTTTAAATTAAGAAATGAATAAAAAATTATAGTGTTCTCTAGTTAATTTTAACAAAATTGATATCTTCTAGTTGTTGACCAGAGGACATTAACTGCGCAAAGCATTCAGATACTCGTCGTCCCTTGTTCCAGTCGAGGTTTGGACGTAATTGCCGTGGATACTCGGTATACCCAGGACCCAAAACCCAACACTTTGTTTTGCCCAAATATTGTTTTTCTGAGTCTGACTAGAATCAAAGTCAAAACTGAAAATGCAGCAACAGACAGGCAAGAAGCAATTTCCATTGGATCAATATTTGATAGCACTTTTTGTGTGTACATACGACATATTTCGACATTTTACTACATAAAATTATATTAGAATACGTATACTTATTATATCCACACCACTCCCGAACCACAAAATCAATATTTTAGCACAACGCCGCATATATACAGAAAGAATTGAAGCCGCGTGAGTACACTGTTTGTGCAACTGATACTGCACCTCTAATTCCCTCCGATCACATCGGACTTAGGACAGCTCGTGTCTAATTGCAGCATGAATGGCTCGGTCGAGGAAGATCTACACCCTTACAGAATACCAGCGTAAAATAGCAGCATAACGCTGATGTGTTTCGACTGGTGAATATAGGAATCCGGATATTAGATATTACTGGTTTGAGACATTCCATTTTAGTCTTAAGGGGTTACAACGCAGCTGCAACAAGATTTCTTGGCAAGGTGAAATGTGTTCGTATGTTCCTGTCAATACAATTAAAAACAAAATAATGCAACAGGTATATAAATTCGATACATTGGCCAAATAATACTTTATTCCATGATTATGTTCATTCGGAGCAATTAAACAATTTTTTACAAGGTTGCCAGGTGTGTTTTCACCTGTTCATTATTGTGTTACCCGGACAAAAAAAACTGCTTTTAAAATTAAGGTTGTGGTAATTAATTTCAGTATTTATACGTTACTATTAGGGTTCGGTAGTCGAACCAAAAAAACCTTCTGTATGTTTGCTCGTATTGTGTTATTAAAACTCCAATAGGTCTGCGTCGACTGGAATATTTTTTTTTAATAAATAATAAGAGCAAGTTCATGGAACCAACATATAAACACACAGATGTTTCGAAATCAATAGATCTTTCGTGTCTAAACCAAGTTATATAATTTTTAGTATCAATACGTATTTTGAAAAATGTGAAATGTTATACAGACAGCCTTACCTACTTTTACTTAAAATTAATAATTCAATGATCGATCTTAAAATAGTGACAAATTTTAAAAAGATATATATAAATATATATATATATATATATAAATATTAATAAAAGTTTACAACAATATTAAAATAATTAATTATTAGTAATTACTAGTATAAACTAACTTTCCGTGTGAATGTCCTGATTGTCACGCTTGAAAAGCCCTCATGCATGAAATTCGCCCCAATCGACGAGTACGACAGTATCGAATGTACTTGACGTCAGAGAAGCCCGCTTTGGCGGCAAGCAATTTATAACAAATAATTTACGCCACATCGGTGTCGATGTTCATGCGTGGAATCATCGTGCGATAACAATACTGTAATTTTTTATAGTAATACCATGAAACTAATATGTATTTAGTGCAACAGGAAGAGAAACACTTCTAAGCCCCAACAAAGCAAATAATGATCGTATGAAATAAGCAATATAATCATATTATTAGTCTTCGCACTAAGCGTTGAGAAACGGTCTAAAATAGACACAGTTCACGGAATTTTTCTGTTACGTACCTATTTTATTGTTATTGTTTTTTCATTTTTTTATTTATAGAATAGGAGGCAAACGTGCAAGCAGTTCACCTCATGGTAAGTGATTACCACCGTCCATGTATATTAGCGACACACCAGGGAAGTTGCAAATACGATGTCAGCCTTTAAGAAAGGCGTAAGGCTCTTTTCCTGAAGGTCCCTAAGTCGCGTCGGTTCGGAAAGACCGCTGGCGACAGTTGATTCCACAGAGTAGGTGTGCGTGGTAGGAAATTTCGCGTAAAGCGCAAAGAGGTGGATTGCCAACCATAGATATGATGAGGGTGAAATTTTGATTTCTGTTTAAATTCAGCGGCTTTAATTAATCCGAACAACCCCTAGGAACGCTTGACATGGTAATTTCGGTAAAAAAAATACAAAGAGATGCAACATCTCAATCGCGAGGCCAGTGAATCAAGCAGTTATTTATTTTTTTATTATGTTGCAGCTAGAAAGCTAGCTGCAACGTGAATACGTAAGAAACAGACGAATGTCAACCGCTAACTGTCAAATAGGGTGACCATGAAAATCTTCTGCTTATTGCTTGTTCTTTAGATCTTATACAAAGTTCTATTAAACACGAGTCAAGACTATATATAATAAGACTATATATCATTTATCCGATAAAATTGGTAACAATAGTAGCTTTTTCTCTATATATCTCGAAATATGTACATATTTATAGTTTATTTCAATATTTAGAAAGCACACTAAATTCGGTTTTTGTTTGATTCTCCTGTCTCGCGCTGTAAGAAAATTATTTAACAAATATATTGAGCTTTTGTACTCGTACATATCGGCTCGCGATTCGCGAATCCGAATCGCGTTCCTGTTTACGTAGTATTTACTATTTCCAGGGGTAAACCTATTATACTCTGTATTGTTAATGTATACAAAACACATTAGCATAACAGCATTAGTATACAGTGCCACGTGCGGCATGAATTGTTAAAACAGATTTTTGAAAAACAAAACTAGGTACTTCTGACGATCGTTAAACTTGACGAAGTGGACAATCGAAGGAAAAAGTTCCCGTGAATACGAGATAACCTGTTCTTAAAATTATTAAATTTCCATCAAACAAACGTCATGCGTCATGTTCGTGACGGAAAGTTAAGCTTTGGAACGGTACAAGTACAATGGCCTTTAGGTTGCATTACCACAATGGACTATAAAAGTAAGTCGGAGTGTTCCACATGGGTCTTCAATTCAAAAAAACGTCAAGCATCTCAGACCATCAAAATGAATATGAAATAAGGGTTCAATTAATGGCAATCCATATAAGTAAAGCCACGTGGCAGCTAGTTATTAGATGCAACATGAATCGGTCAGCTCGACCTGGACCAAGGTATCCAGCGATACCAGCGTTAATGAAAATTTATCTTTAATAAAAAAAATCATTTATAAAATAAAACCTTATTTTTCAATAACAATTGTGCTTGTTTTGGTATTCTAAATTAATAGTAATATTTTTCTGTGTCTAAATTAAATGATCAATCTAATGTCTAATTTAAACCGTCTTACACTATCAAGTATTGGGTGAATCTTTTAAAATATACCTCAAGCTACAGCAGCGCCATCTTAATTTTATATTTTTTTAAGGACGCATTATAATTAAAGATACTCCTCCTTTTCTACACTCGTCGACTTGTATCAACCGGTATTAGATTTGGTATATCTTTCTTTTCGAAGGCAACACATGAATGAGAATATTCCTTATAACAATGTCATAAATAAATATGATAGTGCACATTTTGATATCTGCTTATTATGATATATTTCAAACATAAATAAAGATCAGATTACATTGATACTAGACTCTATATATAACCGCTGTAACGTCTGTAAAAAAAGTGATTATTAACCAAAAGTGACATAAGAAATGAAGACTATACTATTTTTTATCTAATTTGTTTTACAAAATAACAATTACCGATAAAACACAGAATAGAGTACAATAAGTATTTTCAGAATAAAAATACTAAAGTAAAAAAAATCTTCCCACTGCACTGTATAAATATTTTATGTGCATGCATTTTTTACACTCCAAGCAAACGCATTATGAGAATATATGCGTTTGCTTGGACTGTAAACGCATATATTCTCTATCTGAGGGCAATGTCCGTTCCCAACCTAGAGACTTCCTTATAGCGTTGTTGATCCGTACCAACCGAATCTAATGTATTTTAATTTAATAGCCAGTCGTGGCAAAAATATTTTATCTGCTTTAACTATCGTGAAATCTAAATCGTAGTTTAGACTTCACGTTCGCGAAAGTTTTTCATATTCAGGGCAATCTGAAATTTCTTATGCACAATATGAATGAAACAGATTCTTTATTTTATTTTTTATAACAATATTTCTTATAACAATAAATACTTTATGAAAAGCATATCGCATTTCTTAAGAGTACATTTTAATTCTAAAATTTAAGTATATTTTTAATATAATGACCTAAAATGTTTAGATTTTTATTACTACATTTTTTAATATCTATGTATACTCCTTAATTTTACTCAACTGTCATATAACAATTTATTCGTTTTCTTTTTAACGACAATTTCAATTCAGTACTAATCCAGGCGTGAATAATAGATACCTATTAGATAAAAATAGATAGTATGCACAACGCAACTATTGGAAGTGTGCCAAACATCTGTCTAGACTGAAATATTTTTTGAACTAACTTTACGAAAGTTGAGAAATGACTGTGTTGCACATTTTTAGGTTTTATAGCTTAGCTGCTGTGTAATTTATTTGCCATTTATGATAGGAAGACTCATAATTCCAAATCTATTAAAAAATTAATGGTGGTTAGTAGAAAATGTAAAAAAAATAAATAAGTGTTTCATTTAGGTAATTTGGAACGAATCGGAGGACAATCTGAGATTTTACTACAATATGTATACGCTTTGAAAAAATATAATATTTTTGTGCTATAGATTGTATTACTAAAGATCACGTCGTTGCTTTGTTTAGTACTCGTACTATTGTTGACCGAAGCTATTAAGGGTCATTTCATTTTCATAATATTTATAACGTTAAACAAACAGCAGACCTAACTACGACATGCTGTAAAATAAATACTAAGACCGCAGATACGAATGAGGATTGTCTAGACACTGTATGGCCTTTTTCTGTTAACGGTACACACTTTACTAGTTTTATTGATGACTGTACTCAATACTGTTGTGTTTAGGTCTTAAATCACTCGTTTCAAAAAAAATATTTCCTTCGACATTTCTCAAATTTGTGTGTATTATATTTTCTGTACAATATATCACACATTGTTATAGAAAATACCGAAATTATTTTTAAAGGCATATATTAATTTTTATTAGGTATATATTAATTTAGAGATCTAGATAAATTTATTTTTATTTTACAATGCAACCCGTGATCTTGTTATTTTGATTTGATTTGATTTGATTACATGTTAACCAAGTCTTGAGTTGTCAAGAGCAGTATAAATAAAGAGAACACTAACACCAAAATGACATAAACATCAGCTTTGAATATACTTAAACAAAAGGTTTCTGAGGAGATGCTATCCAACACTCATGGTCTTACCAACTTCGATTCAAGTCCTGGTAAGAACACACGACACATTCCCTTGTTTGACTCTTTAACGATTCCAACAGTCTCTTTTTATTTCTTTTCTTGAACCCTCTCTTAATGTTCTCTACTTTTAAATTCGACACAGAAGTATTTTCGGCTGCTGCCTCTGACAATGCTGAATATATATTCTCTTCACGCACACATTTAGCCAGCTATCAAGGGTTCGTTTATTTAGTCTACCGAAAAACGGATAGTATGGACCCAAGGCGAGAAGCTAACAAACTATTTACTCACTACCTACTCATGCTTATTCGTCTGTACTCGCCGTAATGTAAATACCGCGTAAAAGTAAATAATATTAAGAGCTTTAACGTAATGGCGTTAAACATGTCGTCATTCGATTACAAACATATAATACACGTTTCATTGTATAAAGTCGACAAATTACAAGCTTTAATTAATTACTCTAAAGATATCTTTATTCAGAGATCGGGAGGGTCTGACAAGGTTTGTATTACTATCAGTTTAATGATTGCATAATAAAATAATTTTACGTTTATATTATATATTTGCTTTAATGACGACCATGTTATTGTACCACGGCATGTTACTTCAGAACGTGTTTTTTTGAAGAAACACTATCAATTAATCTTTAATAAAAAGTAAATGTTTTTTATTAAAACTGTATGATAAATTAATATAATCTGCATTTTAATAAATATTCAATTAAATAATTATCAATCTCCATCTTTAAGAGCCTTTTAGTAAAACTTAAATATTATATAATATAGATTTGCATTTAAGTTTAAATATACGTAAGAGAATAATTTATTATGTCAAATGTTAAAAATTCAACGTCTTTTTACACTTTTTTAAAAAATTATCATGATCCTACTGGACCGTGACATAACTACTGGTTATTAAAAGATGACCTGCGCATAATGTATTATTGTGCTGTAATTTACGCAACCAAATCAAAACGCACTCATCGTATCCTTTATTATTCCGATGTAATGCATGTGCCATAAGATCGAAGCAATATTTAGATTTAAACGTTAATAATATGGGACCTGCATACTCGCCTCTCTCACCGAAAACCAAGAATTTGTGATATACATTAATTCTCTTCTACATTCTATTCTCTTTGGATATTGTTGTAAGGGAAAAATCGGATATAAAGAAAGGGAACGAAGCATTATCGTTTCTCTTTTACTCTTAGCAAGTCATCATTAGATGCAATTTGCTCACTCTGCGTATTATTATTGCCTTTTCAAGTCTATATTAAATATAATATTTTTGTACTAACTTCGCAATGCAAACATAAGAAAGTACGATCGGACAACACAAAATTAATAGAAAATATTTTTTGCGCAACAGAATTCAATAACACATTCAAGTTTAAACCAACAATAGTTCAATCTTAATTAAAATAAAGTGCTACACTCGACGTGTTGTCACTGTCAATAGACAAGGCCAGTGGGTCAAACGAGAGAGCACCAAAACGGCATCATTTTACTCGGCGAACCGTCTCGGACTCTCGATTTGTAAAATCACGTCTAAAACCAATGTTACCAGTATTGGTTTATGGACGTTATCGTGATCTTTAACTATAAGCCTGTGGACGAGACTTAATCCGAGTGATGTCGTCTAAAAGTGGTAAATAAAGAAGTAAAAATATTTTTTTTATCGGCAAAAAATATACAATAATATACATATTTGGCTTTTTAAAAGTACCAAGTTCCTTTACTTTTTGGTTATTTATATATAAATATATGACCAGGTTAAGCTAAAGTGTAACTAAGAGTTTAGTAAGGATTACAAATCGCTCGCATCAAAATTGTTATAACGTATTTTGCTATTTTCATGTTTTTTTTTATAACATTGAAAGTAATAAACGTTAAGCACGCAGGAATCACTTGCCATCTGTTCATCTGGCAAGTGATTCCTGTGGCCCATCACATCTACATTCATCCTTGACAAGGAATCATAATGCAGATGCTTTGTCACCCTTAAGGAATGAGATGAAATGCCTCGTCACCAGTATAAAGGTCTTTTTTTTAAGCTTAAATTTAATATATATTAATCCTATATTTCTTTAAAAATTATTATAATTAAAATAAATGTTTTATTTAACAGGTCAGCGAAGGGGCTGTGGCGCCGGTAAACTCTCTACTAGCCGGCTTTTATCTTCTAGCAGGTCCTTTCGTATCGGCTTTAGCTAATAAGTAAGTTATTAAAACTAATAAACGCATAATAAATTAGTAAATAAATTAATACCCAGTGTATATTTATTGATGATATATGTACTAAGAGATGTTTAATAGAAAAGATACCTCAGAAGTTTCTACCACTTTTTCTTCTCCGTTTAAACAGAATTACTATTACGTAATTGTCCAAAGATTATTTAAGTCGGAAATAAACGAAGTTTCTTTTCTTCTACATATAAACATTTTGTTAAAAAATAATTAGAAAATCAAATTTTATTACACTATCTCCACTCACGTAATATTTACAGATTGCATAGTATCGTAATGTTTGAAGGATTTAATCTATGTCGTTCATAAATTCTTTTTATACAAAATATCTAACAAGTATCGAAATCGAAGTTTGCATAAGCTTGTTTATCAGATATTTTATGCAAGCATACATAAGTCTGTCACATAAGACATTAAAGTTTGTAAAATCATATTTTTATTTAAATACAACATTATTCTTATTATTATTTAGTAACTTACTTTTTAATAAAATTATCAACTTTTTAATCGATAATATAATTCTCCCTTGTTGTTTGCAACTTTCTCCCACAGTTCATAAAGATTTTCAATTCCTTTGCATTTGAAAGAGATCGAAAGAGGTGGAAATCCACATAAATAAAATAGAATAAAAACCAAAACAGATTCTGATAGAACAAAACATCCCCTTTGGATTAATCTTAAACAATGGAATTAAAAAAATTTAGACCAAACCTAATAGCATTTTATAACATTAAGGTCCTACTAATGATTCAATCTCATATTAAATCCAATTAAGCATGAATATATATCAAAATTCTTCTAGAAATCTCTATAATAATAATTTAAAATGTAATTTCTAGCTACATCTATCTAAACGTTTAATTTTTTCTTAGAGCGGTCTTTTGTTTAGCAAACAAATAAAATTGTCTACCGCAGAGTTTATAATAAAAGTGTGCTACTTTGTTGCAGGTATGGCTTCCGAAGTGTAACCATTGTGGGTACCGTGATATCGAGTATTGCATTTGCCCTATCTTACTTTGCGACAAGCGTTGAATACCTCTACCTTGTTTTTGGTGTTATTGGAGGTACGCATAATATATACATATCATATATGTATTTAATATTATTTGTAAATTATAATATAAATTGTGTTCTACGCGGTGGCTTGTAAATTTAATGTGGATTGCCAGTTACAAGATTTCTTCTGACATTCAATGACAAGCGAGTTTTACAAATAACTAAGTTCACCTGATGATACGCGAATCCTAAGACCCATGAAACCAACATAAACAACAACTCTATAATTAATACGTAATCGCCTGAGAACTGAAATGGATTGCTTCTATCGGTGAAAAGATATCCGGTTTTTTTTACTAATCCGCTGAAACACAGCAACATTAATATTTGACAGTTCTATTAATTGAAATTACCAATAGCATAATGGTCTAGAGTACGGTCTCTGAAGCTTGATGTCTATAGATTCGAATCCACCGTTGAATGTAGCCGTCTCCTAGTGTTTAATCTAAGATTGAGGAGTGCTTGGCGAAAATCTTAGTAATACGTTATTTTTATAATGAACGGACGCTTGTATCGTCTTATTCATCATGGTTACTATTTAAGGGTGGACGTGGGTATGTTAAGAGCTGCAGGGAATGAAACGTGTCACTAAAGATCAAGTAAATTGTATGCTCGTTTGTAGCGTTTATTTCATGGAAAGTTAATGACGCTTAAATAAGCAGTATTAGTATTAACGTAACAAAAGAGGTAAAAAAATTAACTTATGTTTAAAATGGCGGTACATGCTTTATACAGATGTGGGATTATCGCAAAAATTAGATAACAAGTATCATTTAAAAAATGCTTATTAAGATTCCAAACATTACAGGGGATGTGCCTCAGCCCTGTAGCCCTGCGCTCAGAATAGGGCTAAGGTATCCTCTGACGTATAAAGCAATCAAAACTTCACTTCAGCACGGCATACTTTGCAATGTAACGAAGGGTGGCCACCGAAGGGAGTCTAGGCCCCTAGATCCCATTTGGTGGCCACCCTGCAAAAGGGTATACAAGATATGTAGGATTTACAGTCGTATAAATCCCTTATAACCTTGTCTATCCCTCAAAGAGCTAGGGTATCTTTTGAAGATATCTCCTCGAAACTCTCCTCCAAATAAAATAAAAAAAGAGGATGCTCCTATTGCCGTACATCGAGCACAAATGTTAGCAAGCTTAATATAATATTTGATTGGTACATAACTATAACACAGTTTGTATTCAATTAGACTAGCCAGTCATCGTACAAGGTGTAAATAAATATTTTTCTCGTCCATCAGGTATAGGATTCGGTATGATTTACATGCCAGCCGTACTGACGGTTGGCTTCTACTTTGAGAGATGGCGTGCGCTTGCTACTGGTCTAGCACTTTGCGGCTCCGGGGTCGGAATGTTCGTATTTGCGCCTTTGACGGATATCTTCATCCAACGTTGTGGCTGGAGGGTAACGATGCTGATACACGCTGGTGAGTTTTACATGTATATTTTTTGCTTATATATTGTACCGTTCGAAAATTTTTCTCAATCTGGCTCTATCATTTCGTGCATTACCTCATATCTCCGGCATTTCTGTGCGAATCTGTATGATTCTTTTTTTTGTCAGTCGGTTAGTCATATCAAAATAAGAGAAAGAAGTTCAAACATAAACAAAAGAATTTTCAAAGTTACGACTTTCGACGAAATCATTTTGTTCAGGCTAAATAACCCCATGAGAATAAAATATGTATTGATATATACAAAAGTATGTACGTATTGATACTAAAACATGTCGAAAATAAATATTAAAAACAACAACAAAAAAATATATTTTGAAAACAACAACACCGACACAACTTGGCCGATATCGATACATGAAATATTCTTCATTTCTGTGTCTGAATGTGCGTGTGTTTTTTTGTGTTGATTGTTTTTGTAAACAATTTCATTTAATATTATTATAACTTTGTTTTGTTGTAATATAAATCTCAACTATGAATTGACGTACAAATATACTATATAAATATAATATATTATGTCCAAGATTAGTGTCAAATCCATAACATTCGTGGTCGATAAGAGACGACAACCGGAATGAAGCCGGTTAATCATCACAATCAAGCATCATATATTATTATTATTCTTCAATCATTTATTTTGTAACTACTGCCCATGTGGGTAAATATTGTCACAATAAAATTGAGGTCGGTAGCTCCGGAAGTGCTTATCTCGGCCATCTGTCGGTTACACAATTCGGGAATATTTTTACGTGCGTTATTCACTCGTTTAAAATTATTTACTCTCTGAAACTATTTATGGATACATATAAAACAAACGTAGGTTTTTCTTTTTATAAGGATTAACTTTTTTTCCAGTATATGCCATTAGATAGCAATAACATAGTACATGACACTACCATAGTAACGCTTAGCACAAATTTGACCGATATCGTCATTATCTTCAGCCATTTTAAGTTGATTCCAACGCATAAGTCTTTTATGATAGCGCCAGAAACACTTGCCTTTCTCGAAAGATTTGTTTATACACACTACGCTGGCCAATCAATCGCCGAACCGGTACCCTCGCGCTTTTATTTTACTGCCCCTTCAATAGGCAATGTAATTCGGGCATGACATACTCGCCTATTCCATTGTATGTAACCCGTGAAGGTGATCATACATTTACACAATAGTAAAATATGAATAGTGACATTCACCTTTCTTTCCAGGTATCATATTAATTTGCCTAGTATGTGGCGCCATGTTCCGACCCATCAAACCCGTGAGAGTAACCCTAGCTGACCAGACCGAGGAAGAGGACACTGCCCGTCGACACGAAGAGGCTGTCGAAAAACTAAATTCGATGATCAAACTCCACAGCAAATTAGATTCGGGGATCTCGATGCCCCCGGAAATGCGATTCACTAACAAAGTCAGCCCTCATACTTGGATGGGTGTTGCTAATAACACTCGGTATCCTACAGCGGAAGAAATCTTTAAAGGAAGCAATTCCCATCTTGGAAGACGATCGTCGGCCACAGCCGGCACTATAAAGAACCTCGCTAGTAAACCTATGTTTATTACTGATACGGTAGCCGAGAAAGACGAACAAGAGGATTCCAATAGCAATATTGATAATGCAGAACCTCTAATTGCATCTCCTATCAAAGTTGTTCCAAGAGACGCAAGACCACGTCGTTCTCATGCGGATTTAGTAGCGAGACCTCTGTACCGTGACGATATATTCTTCGGAGCTAGTCTTGCAAGATTACCACAATACACATCTCGCACGTCTCTCGGCTACCATTTGGCGGTAACTCATATCCCAACTCAAGAGGACGTACAAGAAGATGAGTCTGGGAAGTGCAGTCTTTGCCCGGAGGCCGTCAGGAGAACGTTAGCGACCATGTTGGATGTCAGTCTCTTCAAATCACCGACGTTCATAATACTTGCTCTGAGTGGATTTTTCACCATGTTGGGGCTGTTCGTTCCATATGTCTATGTTACGAAACGGGCGGAGGCTAACGGCATGGATGCTAGTGTTATGTTAGTTCCTGCTATTGGTATTGCTAATATAGTTGGACGTATCGCTTGTGGACTTGTGTCTTCAATGCCTAACATGTCTACATTATGGCTCAACAATATCGCCCTATCTGCTGGTGGCATCGCCACTATGTTGAGCGGTCTCTCGTTTAATAGTGCTTTCCAGTTCGCGTACTGCGGTATCTTTGGACTTGCTATTGGTATGTTTGTTTAGTTGTTTACATTTATAAGATAAAACGTTAAGACGATAAGACGTTTAGGTTTTTATAGTATAGTAAGGAAAAGATGCGAGTTGTTTTCGTATATAATTTTGGGGTGACAAATTTGCACACAGTTCAACTCATGGTAAGTTATGACTACAGCCTATGATATCTATGTACATCCATTCTCAAGAAAGATACAAGATGCATTTTGAACCCTTACGACTGAAATGGAATGTGCAATCGTTGCCCTGAGAACGTCGCTGCAAAGTGGCTCTATCGGTGTTAAGTGATAACTGCTTGCTCTATACGCCAATATATTACCTTATAAAGGTAAAAGCTACCTGTAGCATGAAAAGGGTGGCCCGATTAAGAAAGAACATCGCTTTCATAAAAAAGCAGGACTAATAGAAGCCTAATAATTGCTACTGTAAGTGGAAAAAGAGAACTGGTTAAAAGACGTTTTCCGTCTTATGCCTCTAGACCTCATGTCCATGATCCGCAGCTCCCTGGCTGTCGAGTGAAATGCGTACTTGTAATCGGGATTTCATAAACGAAATCACTTGTCGACGGACAAAGAAGATGTATTTGCGTTGGCATTCCTGAAAATTGAGATGGATTGACGCAATGCCAGTAACTGTTTATGCAGTTCTCAATATTCAGAATGCAATATTTAGCTTGACATGTTTATGCAGCCCTATTTTCATTTGAGCACTTAGTTCTGTCCAATTCACTCTACGACCAATTTCTAGCTGGAGCGTGGCTATATTTTTTTGTTACTGTTTTGACTTATGCCTTTTTATGACAGATAATATAACACACCGTTACGTTCATAATGGTCTTGCTACAGTGAAATAACCTCTGCATAAATATTCATTACCAGCATTGAAGTCCATCCTAAACCCATTACGGAATATTGCATTGTCCCCAAAAATTATGCATCCGTCGACCTCCTGGCAACATTGGACAGGTCGTTGCGCCCCTCTTATGAGAAAAAAAATACTTTTCAACAGTCTTTAAGCGAGCTTAGGGCCCATTGGTCCTATTTCAAAAATTCAAAAATAGCTAGCTACCTTCCGTGTATTTATTCTTCTTAAAGAACAATAATTTTAATTAAAATAAAACCTTATCTATGCCTATTTCAAAAAGTACTACTGATATGGTTTCATAAATCGCTGTACTTCTTTTGTAGGTCTTAATCATAAATAATAATCAGCCTCTTTGTGCAAGTACTCTCCATTAGGCAGATGAGATACAAGAGCCTGTAATGAATCTATAACTCAGTATTTTTTTTTCAGCCGTTTTCGCGTCCATCCGTTCCATTCTGGTTGTGGAATATATTGGATTAGAACAACTGACTAACTGTTTCGGTCTGTTCCTTCTCTTCCAAGGATTCGGAGCACTCTTGAGTGCCCCCATTGCTGGTAAGGCACAAGACAGGCCGATTGAATAATTATTGGTGCTTTTGTCATATTTTACTTTCTTATATTATCCTTTATTGATTTTGTTTTTATAAAATAAAAAATAAATAAACTTATGCTATCTGACATTGAGATAAAATAGTGCAACAGTAGATAGAACAATTATTTTGAGATTATACTGTACTCATTGTATAGTCTCAAAATATTAGTTACTATTTAATTCTAACAAGTATTGTACCGGTATACTAACGTTTTTCACGTGTTGCATAATATTTGGCGCCAGTCTATTTCGATAGCTTTGACTGCTGCATCGGAGTTGAGCCAAGATTCCCACGATGAACGATATATTTCCTGCGGGTCATTGAATGAATACCCCGCCACTATATTCAGTGTTGCAACAGATTACTGTATACGTAATTGACAATTAATGCACAAATAAAATAACAGATATTTCGTTGTATACATGCTTGAAAATAATCCACATATGTGTGTTTAGAACTTATTCAGAAAGGAATACTTATAAAATTATGGTTCTTATTAGCTAAATATAACATAAGTTGCTCACTTTTTATAAACACAATTCTATATAATAAACTTGTTTTCTTTACAGGTGTCTTGATGGACTTGACTAAAGACTTCAACTTATCATTCTACGTATCAGGCGGTTTTCTTCTCTTCTCCGCTGTGATGTGTTATCCAGTGGACTACATCAGTAGGTGGGAGAAGTCGCGCAACAAGCTTGCAGCGTCGCCAAAAGTCTGATTCCTTATATTAATACCGCAAGAGACTTAAATACCGTTCGGTAAATAAGAGTCCACAGAGTCAAATAGTGGGTACATATCTGTGCAGAAAACGCTGGACGAAAAACTGTAATGTTGTTCGAAATTGAATTAAAAATTAAGTTTCATCGAACTCTACCTGGGAAGATTGATTAAATAACTTGGTAGATTAGTCAAATGCATCATTTTAGCTTGCTAAATAAAACCTAATGAATGCTGAAAGTGAAAAAGGTAAAAATGTAAAAAGTGCTCCAAAATTAGAATAGAAATATTCAACTTCATAATTCACATTCTATTTAACCTCAATATTATCAAAGAATCTTTATCAATTACAAAGCAAGCCATCGTACTTATAGATCAGTGGGCTTCCCTTAATCCTTATAGAAATATGATACGAAAATGTACTTAACTGTCTAAAAATCTTTGTAATTTATCAACTGTTTGGATTTATCCTTTTTGTACAAATATACACTTTTATTAACTGTTAAAACGCGTAATTTTTTAGATATTTAAAAAATCGTAGTTACTAAAATATTTTTATAGGCAATATATAATATAAATAAAATATTATACGACCATTTTTACAGTATATACATCATTATTATGTGCATAAAACGAATTTATTCTTTAGGAAGTTGAAACTATTATTACTGCAATTGGTAATTGTTTTTTATTCAGACGAATTGTAATACAATGCATAATATCTAAAAGTGGAAACTTTCCCCACTATCAATTTTAACTAAGTGCAAACGATGAATAGAATATTACGCGATGGCTCTATAAAGTCGGTGAAATGCATTTAAAAATAGGTTTAGTGGTTGAAAGTACAAAGACTCGAAATATAAAATTAGTCGAATTTAGGCGAAATTAGCAGCCGACAGAATATGATCTGATGCCAAAATGTACTCGTACCTATAGTAGGTAAGCGTTACACTGACGGTGTCGCAATTTCGACGCAATGCAACTTCATTTATATATACTCGTTGCGTGTTCCCTCTTCCGCCATTGCGTGGTGCTACACTAGAGTACGAATTTTTACTATAGTTATATTTTTATTACCATGCATATATAAGACTATTGTTAATAGGTATTGCATGATGAGTGGTTAAATAATGATCTTAGGTTAAGTTATTGTTATAAATGTTCGTGCCTTATTGTATAATGAAACTTATGGTATATTTAGATAGTAACAAATCAAGGTTTGTAGCTTTTTATAGTACGTACCCATAACATAAGATAATTTCCAATGCCCGTTGTGTTAATTTTACAATTGTCATTTGAGAACGTTGTTTCATTGTCCTAAATAATATAACTTTATAACTCATAGATTATCTAAGAAGTACATCTGTGGCTGTGGTAAATAGAGCGTATTGTATTCATGAGTAAGAAATCATAGTCATTGATCATTTATATATATCATAATATTATTAAAGTGTATTGACATCAAGTCGTCTATACATTTAAAATCTAAGTCAAGTAAACTTAACTGATTATATGATAAATTTATACAAAGATTTTTCTTGCGGATTTCACTTGAAATATTATGTAACGAGACATTGTAATAATCCGAGACGAAAGTAATCTTTTTCTATATCAACTTGCCACAAATAATTTGGGTAGTTGGAAAATATTTTGCATCAATGATTGATTCTATTTAAAATTTACTTAATTATCATTAAATACATTGTTTTTATCCATCTTTTCTAACCATCATAATATTGAAACAGTCAAGAAATTATAATTTGCCATTGATAAGGAAGATCATCATCCAATTATCGTTATCGATCAAATATGGCAACCTTGTTTATATATATGGTATTTTGGTAGTTGACTGGTTGATATAGACTTGCTGAGTTTTAATTTTACTATTTATTACTAATTTTAGTGACTATGATTTTTCTGTACGGAAAAAATTGTATGAACTTGTGAATGCCACAGTGCCATATGATTAGAATAATTTGTTTTGCTTTGGCAATAGCGATGTTGCGATTGTGAATCTATAGCCCATAGAGCGTAAACTAAAGGACACAAGAGATTTATTTCTCATCGGAGTAAATTTGTAATGAATATAACACTTGTTGTTTATTTTTGCATTTTTATTTATCCCTTTTTACTCTTTCCTGTTTTTATTGTTGTTTTCTTAAAACAAATTTACATGTTCATAGAATTTCTACGGAGCCTAAATAAACACTGCAAGTCTGTTTACGTACATTATACTGGTTATTTATAAGAAATAAAAGCACAACATAAATTTATGTATGAAACGAGTTCTTAACGATTAAAATGATAGATTACTTGCATTTATTATATGTAATTATATATGATACCTGCTTACCTTTTAGACTACCGGTAATGGATAGACAATATTTTTAATACCTATACTGGCCTACTTTTTATATTTGCTTAGGACATTGAGTAGCAAACCCGATGAAAACTCGGTGAAAAAAGTGTTTCCGCTGATTCATAACGACGATGTAGCTTTGAAATCAGTAAACATATGTATAGTATCTATCCCATTCGCACTTCTCTAGCGTAACAGCGGTGGGATTCGACAGAGATGGACTTATCAAGGAACTCGGTGCTGTGTATAATATGAAAATTTTCTCCAATCTTAATTTCATTTTTATTTTGATTTACATTTATATCAATATATGAATTTAAATTATTGAAATATATACCCAAATTATACTTTTAAACCTGGAGGTTTAAAAGTATAATTCGGGTATATCCATTCGACGCTCAGCAGTCGCCGAGAACGGTCGCCCGGCTCCCCACCACGATCGTCCCGAGCTACCTGCCCCCGAGCAAGCCACCTGCGCACCCATTGTTCCGAGAACAATACACTGAGCAATTTTTATTGCGGGTGCTATTGTAATCGGAAATTAGTTTCCGAGAAAGATTATTGCAAAGCCACCTGGGTGGTTACACTAGTGGATACCTTGCGGTGTTAACTTAGCTAGTGTAGGGCTAGCCCCGTACGCCCGTGGTTCCCCTTCTGGGAAACGCGAAACCGGAAGAGTCGACGCAAAACTTGGCCTTGGGTAGTGCCTAGCCAAGGTTGACCAACCCGCTGGACTTATAATAGTCCCACGCGTAGTTTTAGTTAGCTCTAAGCACACACCCAAGTGCACAATAAGACTGGCACTTGGACGCACTAGGGCTACACAACTAGGCACACATCCTCCTGCCTATACCCGGCAGGGGAGGGAGTAAACTATTCACCCCGGCATCCCACCGGTGGCCACACTTCCCACGAATAAAGTAGGAAAAATAAAAGTGAACAGAGTGCACAATGGAGGACTCTTCCTCAGAGTCGTTGCTGCACTTCATCAGCATACTAAAAATAAATACCCCGATGTCTTCAGGACATAATCAAAGAAAGACCGCTCCCGGATAGACCCTCCTCAAGGGCCTCCTCCATATCCTGCACTTCATCCGCAGTCTCCGAAATGGAGCTGGATAACGCAGCGTCCACTGAGTATCCCCAAGCCGAAGACACCAGCGATTTCACGCTGGTTGAAAAAAAAAGGAAAAAGCGGGCTTCACCCGCCCCGACGCCGCCTCCTAAGGCGAAAAAACGGGAAATGAAGGCCCCCTCTCCCCAGCCATCTACGTCGGCCCTGCCCCAGGGCCCCTCACAACTGCCCACAGCAAGCCCCGCCGCTCCTGAGCGCGCCCTAGCTGGCTCAAAAAAACCTTCGGCTGTCTCACAGCCATCGAAACGCCCGCCGCCTGTCTTCATTCAGGCACAAGACAAGTGGCCGATTGTCGCATCGGCCCTATCCAATCGCTACAAATATCAAGCGATCCCCACCGCTGTAGGTATTAAACTGCAGCTAGAAACCACGAACGACCATAGAGCGGTAACTCGCTTCTTGCAAGACAAAGGTGTTTTCTTTCACACCTACACCTTGGCAGAAGAGCGCCAACTCAGGGTAGTAATTAAAACCTCCCGCGGGAAATCCCAGCTGATCTCATCAAAGAGGACCTTCAGGCCCAGAATCTCCCAGTCCTGTCTGTGCATAGGATGTACAGTGGCCATAATAAAAGCCATTCAACATGGTGATTGTGGCCCTCGAAGATCCGAGGCCGGGAAGCAGGTATTTAACCTGAAAACCTGCTGCCACCTCTCTGGGCTGACTATAGAGCGCCCACATAAAACGGCCCACCAGGCCAGTGTCACAAATGCCAATTATATGGCCACTCAGCACGCAATTGCTTCGGCAAACCCAGATGCGTCAAGTGCCTGGGTGACCATGGCACCACCGAATGTCCGAGACCCAAGGACAAGGCCCTTCTGGCCACTTTCGGTCCCCGCATGTGTCCTATGCAACACAGAGGGACACACAGCCAATTACCTTGGCTGCCCAAAAGCCCCAAGCCGAAACGTCCGGCACTAAAATCGCGCCCAAGGTCGCTACCCCGACCGCCGCCCCGCGCCAATTCTCGCTCCTGTCCGACCTCTACGCCCCTCATGGCATACGCCGATCGGCGTAGCGACCGTTAACTCAACCGGTTGAGCAGCCTCCTCCATCAGCCGGACGGCCGGTTATCGAAAGCGACCTCGACTTAGTGTGTCGCTTCGCCGCCGTCTTCAACGGCGCCGACGTCTCAGCCCTAGCAAAAGCCTTAAGGGATTCTAATGGCAAGCCCGAAGTCAGGATTGCTGCCACAATGCGCTACCAACATGTAGTGTCAGCCATCGTCAACTTTCAAGCATAGAGGGCCTTTACAACGGCAGAGTAAAACCGCGTTCCCTTAACGTCGCATTTTTTAACGCGAACGGTATTAACAATCAACGCGACGAAATCTTCAATTTCGTTCGCGATCACCAAGTCGACGTGCTCCTAGTGCAGGAGACATTCCTCAAACCGCACACTCGCAATCCCAGCATTGCGAATTATAACATCATTAGGAATGATAGAACTTCTGCCGCTAATGGCGGAACTCTCATTACTACAAAAGTCCTTGCACTGCGTGCCCGTCGACACGCCAACCCTCACTTTCCTAGAAGCCTCAGTCTGTCAGCTAGCCATGACCGGCCATGCCCCATCACAATCGCGTCCGTCTACCTGCCTTGCAGACGTGATGCACAAGTATTACGAAGCGACTTCGTGGCACTCCTTTCCCTTGGAAACTCAGTCATTTTGGCAGGAGATTTCAATAGCAAGCACACTCGGTGGAATGCAATTAAAATCAACCCCCGGGGGTTGGCTTTAGACTCGCTAAGCGACGCACTCGACTTCGACGTCGTAGCGCCTACTACGCCTACCCATTTTCCATATATATTGGGTCACGCACCGGATGTGCTTGATATTGCCATCTGTAAGAACATCAACCTCGCCTTCCAAGGGATAGACGTAATCCACGAGCTCGCTTCCGATCATCGCCCCGTTCTTCTTCGGTTAGGGCCCTCCGCCCCAACCTCACCCTCCACCAAAACCATAGTAGACTGGCACCGACTCAGGAACGACCTGAAGGAAGTCACATCACCACACCTAGATGCTATTCCTAGGAACATATCTTCAGTCCACGACACGAACCTCGCAGTTCATGCCCTCACTAGGCACATCAGACAGTCGTCGAGGATTGTTCGAGGCAGGTTCCCTCGGTGGAAGACCACCGATGGACCCTGCCAAGCGACATAAAGGACCTAATGAGGCGCAAGAATGCGGCGACTCGTGCCCACGACTTATATCCCACTGAAAGTAACCGGCTGGTGCTACGTACCCTTCAGCGTGAAGTCCGGTCACGCATAGCCCAGTACAGGAACGATCGGTGGGATAATCACCTCTCAATATCGAACCTTCCCACCTCGCCTTCTGGCGACTTCCCAAATCCTAAAGGGGCAACGCCCAAACAATGCCTCCCTTAGCGCGTCCTAATAAACCACCCGCCTTCTTAGACGAAGAAGCCGAATGTCTGGCTGACAATCTGGAGCTCAATGCTCACCGAGCACACTACCGATCGACGCCGCTCACCTTGCAATGGTTGAGAGCGAGGTCGACCGGAGGAGTAAGGAACCACCTCGCGATTCCGTTACCCAAGTCACATGCACCGAAGTTGAGTCCATAATTAAAACCTGCGACCACGCAAGGCTCCCGGCCCCGACGGCATCACCAACAAGGTGATGAAACTCCTACCATGTCCATTTTACACCTACTGGTAATAATCTACAACGCGGCCATATCCAAAGGCACCTTCCCGAACACCTGGAAGGAAGCCGACGTCATAGGGATTCTCAAGCCCTCAAAACATCAACCGATCCATCAGCCTATCGACCCATAAGCCTACTCAAAGTCTTGGGTAAGGTATATGAAAGGCTCATCCTCGCCCGCCTCAAGGACTTCATGCTGTCGAGGGCTACCAATCAATGAGCAGTTCGGGTTTCGCACCCAACACTCATGCACACATCAAGTGCACCGCATCACGGAGCACATCCTCAGTAAATTTCTTCAGGGCTGCAAACTGGGGCACTTTTCCTCGACGTGGCGAAAGCTTTCGACAAGGTCTGGCACAACGGGCTCATATACAAACTATATGAGCTCGGTGTGCCAGATCGACTCGTACTTATCATACGAGACTTTCTCCGAAATCAGACCTTTCGTTACCGCGTCGAGGGAACGCGCTCCGAGTTCACCCTATTTGTGCCGGAGTACCACAAGGCTCCGTCCTAGGTCCTATTTTGTACACACTCTACACCAACGACATACCGCGCACTCGCGGTGTAGAGCTAGCCCTTTTCGCCGATGACACCGGCCTCTATGTGTCTGGGTTCAAACCAGACGCTATTTGTAGACGCCTCCAATCTGCAGCCAACACCTTAGGGAAATGGTTTCGGAAATGGAGGATCGAGGTTAACCCACCAAAAGTGCAGCCATGTACTTCTCTCGGCGCAACAAAACGCCGCATCTCCCAACTATAGAGTTATTTGATCGTCCAATCCCTGGGAACAGACAGTCAAATGCTTAGGCGTTACTTTAGATGAAAGACTCACCTTCGGTCCGCATGTCAACCGCGTACGGAATCGAGCAGCGTTCGTCCTAGGTCGTTTGCACCCGTTACTCAATAAAAATAGCAAAATGTCCTGCGTAATAAAATTACACTATACAAAGCGTGCATCCGACCCATAATGACATACGCAAGCCCCGTCTTTGCGCATGCTTCCCCGCGTCACATTCACCGACTTCAGGTAATACAAAATCGTTTCATGCGCAAGGCCACCGGTGCACCGTGGTTCTTGCGTAATGAAATCTACACATAGATCTTGAGCTGCCGACCATGGCTCAGTACCTGAAGCAGGCTTCCCGCCGATATTTCGACTCTGCCGTCACACCTCTAACCCCTTGATTGTAAGTGCCGCCACTTACAATCCCATCGCGAATCACAGATTCACCCGCGTCGAAGGAGACCGAGGCACGCTCTCGATGACCCGACGACGTGACTACCAGGGCCCAAGCCCTTCATAAAACACAACACACGTACATTGCACCCTCACATCGCCCCGCCGACGGCGGGGCGTCTAAATAAGGATATTCGCGATACCGCCATGTCACTGGTCGGTTCTCTCCAGTCCATACAGATAGAAGCGTCGCTGGAGTTTCTTGCGCCACTTCTTCTCCAGCGCCCACGCATTCCGAAGTGGTGGTACAGATAGCTAATAATCATAGCGAATTTAAATAATCCTCTGTCAGAAGCAACTGACCGAGCCGAGGTTCGGCCCTCTCGGGCACCCTCGAGTCAGACGCTCTCGCGAAACAAGGTAACGGTCCAAGCCGAGGCTCCCTCTCGGGAGCCCTTGTGCTGGTTACATATATATAGAGGTCTCGACTGAGTGCCATTGGCGCTCGGTCACCTCTCAACCCGGTGAAACTGTAAAAGCCCTCGGGCTAACAGTGGCCTTCAGCCCGAAAAAAAAAAAAAAAAAAAAAAAAAAAAAAAAAAAAAAAAAAAAAAAAAAAAAAAAAAAAAAAAAAAAAAAAAAAAAAAAAAAAAAAAAAAAAAAAAAAAAAAAAAAAAAAAAAAAAAAAAAAAAAAAAAAAAAAAAAAAAAAAAAAAAAAAAAAAAAAAAAAAAAAAAAAAAAAAAAAAAAAAAAAAAAAAAAAAAAAAAAAAAAAAAAAAAAAAAAAAAAAAAAAAAAAAAAAAAAAAAAAAAAAAAAAAAAAAAAAAAAAAAAAAAAAAAAAAAAAAAAAAAAAAAAAAAAAAAAAAAAAAAAAAAAAAAAAAAAAAAAAAAAAAAAAAAAAAAAAAAAAAAAAAAAAAAAAAAAAAAAAAAAAAAAAAAAAAAAAAAAAAAAAAAAAAAAAAAAAAAAAAAAAAAAAAAAAAAAAAAAAAAAAAAAAAAAAAAAAAAAAAAAAAAAAAAAAAAAAAAAAAAAAAAAAAAAAAAAAAAAAAAAAAAAAAAAAAAAAAAAAAAAAAAAAAAAAAAAAAAAAAAAAAAAAAAAAAAAAAAAAAAAAAAAAAAAAAAAAAAAAAAAAAAAAAAAAAAAAAAAAAAAAAAAAAAAAAAAAAAAAAAAAAAAAAAAAAAAAAAAAAAAAAAAAAAAAAAAAAAAAAAAAAAAAAAAAAAAAAAAAAAAAAAAAAAAAAAAAAAAAAAAAAAAAAAAAAAAAAAAAAAAAAAAAAAAAAAAAAAAAAAAAAAAAAAAAAAAAAAAAAAAAAAAAAAAAAAAAAAAAAAAAAAAAAAAAAAAAAAAAAAAAAAAAAAAAAAAAAAAAAAAAAAAAAAAAAAAAAAAAAAAAAAAAAAAAAAAAAAAAAAAAAAAAAAAAAAAAAAAAAAAAAAAAAAAAAAAAAAAAAAAAAAAAAAAAAAAAAAAAAAAAAAAAAAAAAAAAAAAAAAAAAAAAAAAAAAAAAAAAAAAAAAAAAAAAAAAAAAAAAAAAAAAAAAAAAAAAAAAAAAAAAAAAAAAAAAAAAAAAAAAAAAAAAAAAAAAAAAAAAAAAAAAAAAAAAAAAAAAAAAAAAAAAAAAAAAAAAAAAAAAAAAAAAAAAAAAAAAAAAAAAAAAAAAAAAAAAAAAAAAAAAAAAAAAAAAAAAAAAAAAAAAAAAAAAAAAAAAAAAAAAAAAAAAAAAAAACCGATGAGCGTCTGACTTCGGTAGAACCTCGCTCGATCGATTGCTTTCTGTTTTAAATTATCTTAATTAATATCACTATTATTATTAACTACCTGTACCACCACTTCAGAATGCGTGGGCGCTGGAGAAGAAGTGGCGCAAGAAACTCCAGCAACGCTTCTATCTGTATGGACTGGAGAGAACCGGCCAGTGACATGGCGGTATCGCGAATAACTTGTTTGCGACGCCCCGCCGTCGGCGGGGCGATATGAGGGTGCAATGTTTGTGTGTTGTGTTTTATGAAGGGCTTGGGCCCTGGTGGTTGCGTCGTCAGGGTCGTCGAGGGCGTGCCTCGGTCTCCTACGGACGCGGGTAAATCTGTGATTCGCGATGGGATTGTAAGTGGCGGCACTTACAATCAAAGGGTTTCGGTGTGTGACGGCAGAGTCGAAATATCGGCGAGAAGCCTGCTTCAGGTACTCGAGCTATGGTCGGCAGCTCAAGATCTATGTGTAGATTTTTTCGTTACGCAAGAACCAGGCGCACCGGGTGGCTTGCGCATGAAACGATTTTGTATTACCTGAAGTCGGTGAATGTGACGCGGGGAGGCATGCGCAAAGACGGGGCCGCGTATGTCAGCCATATCGGATGCACGCTTTGTAAAGTGTAATTTTATTACGCAGGGACATTTTGCCATTTTATTAAGTAACAAGTAAAACGACCCAGGACGAACGCTGCTCGATTCCGTACGCGGTTGACATGCGGACCGAAGGTGAGTCTTTCATCTATCGTGACGTCGGCATTTGACTGTCTCTTTTCCCCAGGATTGGACGATCAAAATAACCTATAGTTTGGAGATGCGGCTTTGTTGCGCCGAGAGAAGTAAATGGCTGCACTTTTGGTGGGTTAACTCCCCGATCCTCCATTTCCGAAACCATTTCCTAAGGTGTTGGCTGCAGATTGGAGGCGTTTACAAATAGCGTTTGGTTTAAATCCAGACACGTAGAGGCCGGTGTCATCGGCGAAAAGGGCTAATTTTACACCGCGAGTGCGCGGTATGTCGTTGGTGTAGAGGTGTATAAAGCAGGACCTAGGACAGAGCCTTGTGGTACTCCGGCACAAATGGGGTGAACTCGGAGCGCGTTCCCTCGACGCGGTAACGAAAGGTTCGATTTCGGAGAAAATCTCGTATGATAAGTACGAGTCGATCGATAAGTACGAGTCGATCTGGCACACCGAGCTCATATAGTTTGTATATGAGCCCGTTGTGCCAGACCTTGTCGAAAGCTTTCGCCACGTCGAGAAAAAGTGCCCCAGTTTGGTAGCCCTGAAGAAATTTACTGAGGATGTGCTCCGTGATGCGGTGCACTTGATGTGTGCATGAGTGTTGGGTGCGAAACCCGAACTGCTCATTGATTGGCAGCCCTCGACAGCATGAAGTCCTTGAGGCGGGTGAGTGATTTGTTTTCATATACCTTACCCAAGACTTTGAGTAGGCTTATGGGTCGATAGGCTGATGGATCGGTTGGATGTTTTGAGGGCTTGAGAATCCCTATGACATCGGCTTCCCTTCCAGGTGTTCGGGAAGGTGCCTTGGATATGGCCGCGTTGTAGATTATCACCAGTAGGTGTAAAATGGACATGGGTAGGAGTTTCATCACCTTGTTGGTGATACCGTCAGCCGGAGCCTGCGTGGTCGCAGGTTTTAATTATGGACTCAACTTCGGTGCATGTAACTTGAGTGACGGAATCGCGGGGTGGTTCCTTACTCCTCCGGTCGACCTCGTTAACCATTTCAAGGTGAGCGGCGTCGATCGGTAGGGTGCTCGGTGAGCATTGAGCTCGAGATTGTCAGCCAGACATTCGGCTTCTTCGTCTAAGAAGGCGGGTGGTTTATTAGGACGCGCTAAGGGAGGCATTGTTTGGGCGGTGCCCCTTTAGGATTTGGGAAGTCGCCAGTAGGCGAGATGGGAAGGTTCGATGTTGGAGAGGTGATTATCCCACCGATCGTTCCTATACTGGGCTATGCGTGATCGGACTTCACGCTGAAGGGTACGTAGCACCAGCCGGTTACTTTCAGTGGGAGGGTATATACATTGATTAGAGGATGTGTATTGGGTTTACAAAATTATGAAAATTATGAAAACAATTTGTAAATATCTTATATTATTTTGAGTACATATTGTATTAATTTGATTGAGAATAGGTTGTGGCAGAGCAACACTGCAGGCCTTTCCTAGCTACGTCATGAATGGGTCGGACCAGAGAAGGTACACACCCTCAAAGCATACCAGCATAATAGTATAACACTGCTGTGGCGAGTGTAGGGTAAAAAACCCTTGTTACTGGTAACGCAAAGCCATTCAATCACATAGAACTCACGGGCCGCAGTTATAACTTCATCAGTATATATATACTTAATTAACTAATCGAAATAGTAAAAAGATAATATAAAACTAACGCACTAACTAATGGATACCGCAGCTGCAGCCAAGATGTAGGTTTGTACATACTTTGCCTTCTATATTGGCATTTATACCTATTTGTTTTTGTCAGCCAGTTTCTTCTCCGCCTTCCCCAGCCTTAGGTGTCAACTAGAAAAGCTCCCTAGAAAGAGGCCACCCCTCATCTAAATGGAACTGGGATAGTGCAGATGAACCGCTGGGGGGCGAGTGGCGGTGTGCGAGGCGCCGATTAAACGGCCCTACGCAACGGAGATGGCGCCGAAGTGATAGAAGAATGTTGGATTTATTGGACTGTGTTTACCGTCCGCGACTCGTGCGGGCCCGCACCGTTAATGCGACTGCATTAGGGCCGCAAGGAAGGGGGGGCCTAAGGTGTTCCAGATGACCAGGTGGTGTAATTTGCAAGAACATTTAATAACACTTATTAATCTAGTACCCATAATAAATTGAATCGAATTAAATATAAGAATACATACAAACCGTTAATATACATTATAATACAATCTTTTATAATACTCAGTTTTAGAGAACGAAACCCAAAACTACGATAGGATTCTTTGATGGTAGAAAGTTACGTTCCAATGTAACTTAACAGTATTTTCCCTTAATACGAGTATAATGGCAGATTGCAATTAATTTAAATACAATGGAGTTAAGTCCAGTGTACATTTCTCCAGGAATCGTAAAAATCCCTGTAAAACGCCTTTCGGAAGTCGAAATATGACGACTGCTTTCGCTCTATAGCAGGATTGATATTAGGAATAACCGACAATTGATAGATTAGTATTAACTGATATTTTTCTTCTGTAACCAATAAATGATTATTGTTTTAATATCGCTGAATGTGTCACCATATCAACATATGTCCAAATTTCAAACAGCGAACCCAGTATTACGATCGGGTGATATTCCTCAACGCAGGTCTAGTTAAACTTTTTGGTATGAGAGCGACTGCAAAATAACGTTCATCAGATCTATAATTTATTCAGTAAGTAAAACCGAAAAACCATTCCGAAATACTGTCAGGTCCTATTAAACTTATAAGTTTTCGAGTTCCGTATACATTTCGTTACTTAACTGCAGATAATCTTTTGAAAATCGACGTACATAAGGTAGTAACATTGTCATTTTTATATTTGCAGCATTAGGTATTTCAGCTAAAAACACAGCCTTATTCAGCTTAGTGTCACCATTCTTACTTGATAAACTTAGTAGTGCAATTGATGTAATTTAAAAAAGCAGAAAACACACAGATATTATAACTCCGAGACTCGTTTATATTAGTAATTTCCAGTCTTATATCCTATGGAATAACGCAACTGAAATTATTTTTGTTTAACAAAAAAGAGTTAATCGCACTACAGTCTAAAATATAGAGTACCGTTGCGGGAAAAAATTAAAGAAATAGGCATATTAACGGCTACCTCACAATATATTTACGATAACATATTACTCATACGTAAAACAAAACAAACATCACAAAATATTTTACAATAGCTGAAAAAAGATTGTCACGATATCGATACAAGAAACAATAACAAACTAGTGATGCATATTTTTCATTTAAAAAGGGTACAGAAATCGTTCTTGGGCAATAGCATACGCATATTTAATATAATTCCGCAAATAATAATCGATTTACCATTAAATAGATGAGTCATATAATAATCAAAGGCGACATTAAGTATATTTTCATTGGCTTTCTCTTATTATTTTCTTTAATTATTTAGTATGTAAAAGCAATATGAAAAAATATATAGAAATTCATTGAATTACTAGTAAGCCAGATAATATATGCGTAAAACTGATTGAGATTGCCGGATCTGATACATACACTTTGCCGTGTTTGTATTTTTTTTTATATAAAATAGGCTTACATTTGACTTCAATCTCGCTTGATGGAAGGCGAAGATGAGGCCTAAGATGGTACACGTTTGCCTGGCAGGTGTCTGTTCACTTTGGCCTTAAAGATGTACAGGTTATCGTTCCGGAAAAACTGACCTCGGCGGGCCTTAGCCGTCCGCATAATTTAAGAAGAGGCAAACCGCTTCGTGCGTAATGGACATGCCTCCATACAAAAAAAAGGCTCGGGTGATCCCCCACCCCGAAGGGTTCTCGCCTCGTCGTTGCGGGGGGCTTAGTAACCGTGGCTTGGTCACCAATGGTGAAGCAAAGAGGAACCCAAACAAAACCTAAGGCGCTGTGTGGCCCGCCGGAGGAGGCCGCTCCGGATGCGTTACTTGATGATATATTGAAGAGCTCGCCTCGGAAGCATGTCGCGGTACTGCGGGGGCGAGGCGAAGTCGCGAAGGGAGAAGAGTCTCGGTGTTGCGCTGCCGCTGACACTATCCTCCGCGACTCAAGCGGGGATCGCACCGCATGATGCGGCTGCGATGGGGCCGCGGTGGAAGAGGCCGCGGCCGAACATCGAAGCCGCAGGCCAGATCTGCCGCAGGGGGCTGGAATCGCTTACTGCTTTCCTGGCCCCCATGGCCTGGGCCATGGGCGGACTCGGGGGAGTCCACTTCTCACATACAGAGGAGACCGAATTGGAATTTGCCCGGAGGGTAGGAGAGGGGATGTCCTTACCCCGGAGGAGGGGCCACCTTGTCGGCCAGCGCAGGCGGGGACGCGGATGTGTGCGAAAGCGGTCCGCTGACCCTGCCATAGGCGATGATGGGGAAACACCATTGGATTTTAGTCGGTGCGAGTCCGACATAACCCATCCTTGCCCCCCCGCAGAGGTGTGTATACGTAGGCATTTCCCCATGTAAAAAAAATAAAAAAAGAAAATGCTCCGGATGAAACGATCATTTTCCAATTCATTCCATTTTAATTGTGCTTTTAAAAAGAAGTCAATTTTAATATAAATTTTTTAATAAACTTACCTAAACTAAATTTATAAGAAAATTATATGATCAGAAATACACAGAGCAAACATATTGTTGCTTCTCCGCAAGACGACTCACGACATACGTAAGTGAACTACAGGGGGGAAGTGGCGATGTTCGAGGAGTAATTTCTCCTGCCTTCCGTAGTAGAGCTGAAGTTCTATCTTCGGCAATTCACACACTTTGCCTGGAGAATTTGAGGCTTCACGACGTTCGTAACATGCACGAGCGAAAGTTTTGTCATTTAAAAACTTAATACTAAAGTACTACTTTTTTCATGCACTTGAGACTATCTCATAAGTTCCTGATTCAATTTATAATTTTAGTCATCATGATATCAATATTGTTTATGAAAAATTAAATAAAGGAGTAATCTTTATATAATTTATCATAATTGGGAATGAAACAACAAAATAGTGCAAAAGATGTTATACTTGCATTTTATTTACAAAAAATAAATTTAAGAGTTGGAGTTAGGTCCGCGACGGCGGCCGAATGTCTGGACAACGTTGACAAATCTGAAACATTTTTTAAAAGCATGTAAAAAACATTAACAATAGTGGAGCTACGCTTAAAATAGCATATCTGCTGCAGCAAATATGGATTTGAGGGGAAAGAACCACACCAAAGTGAAATAGCATGAATTGAATAAATCAGTATTTCATATGGGTTAATTACAGGCAATGTTATTCCATCTAACTTCTCACAGGGTTGACAATGCATGTACAACAATTGAGGATAGAAATAGATGTCATTGGCCAGTCATCACTTACCATCAGCCCGACAGTATCTTAGTAGTTTGTTACCCTAATATTTTAAAAATAAAACCCACAAATTTTTTAATAAACTTACCTAAACTAAATTTATAAGAAAATTATATGATCAGAAATACACAGAGCAAACATATTGTTGCTTCTCCGCAAGACGACTCACGACATACGTAAGTGAACTACAGGGGGGAAGTGGCGATGTTCGAGGAGTAATTTCTCCTGCCTTCCGTAGTAGAGCTGAAGTTCTGTCTTCTGCAATTCACACACTTTGCCTGGAGAATTTGAGGTTTCACGACGTTCGTAACATGCACGAGCGAAAGTTTTGTCATTTAGAAACTTAATACTAAAGTATACTATAACCATAATTTACTAACTTACTACTTTTTTCATGCACTTGAGACTATCTCATAAGTTTTGGGACCTGATTCAATTTATAATTTTAGTCATCATGATATCAATATTATTTATGAAAAATTAAATAAAGGAGTAATCTTTATATAATTCATCATAATTGGGAATGAAACAACAAAATAGTGCAAAAGATGTTATACTTGCATTTTATTTACAAATAATAAATTTAAGAGTTGGAGTTAGGTCCGCGACGGCGGCCGAATGTCTGGACAACGTTGACAAATCTGAAACATTTTTTAAAAGCATGTAAAAAACATTAACAATAGTGGAGCTACGCTTAAAATAGCATATCTGCTGCAGCAAATATGGATTTGAGGGGAAAGAACCACACCAAAGTGAAATAGCATGAATTGAATAAATCAGTATTTCATATGGGTTAATTACAGGCAATGTTATTCCATCTAACTTCTCACAGGGTTGACAATGCATGTACAACAATTGAGGATAGAAATAGATGTCATTGGCCAGTCATCACTTACCATCAGCCCGACAGTATCTTAGTAGTTTGTTACCCTAATGTTTTAAAAATAAAACCCACAAATTTTTAATAAACTTACCTAAACTAAATTTATAAGAAAATTATATGATCAGAAATACACAGAGCAAACATATTGTTGCTTCTCCGCAAGACGACTCACGACATACGTAAGTGAACTACAGGGGGGAAGTGGCGATGTTCGAGGAGTAATTTCTCCTGCCTTCCGTAGTAGAGCTGAAGTTCTATCTTCGGCAATTCACACACTTTGCCTGGAGAATTTGAGGCTTCACGACGTTCGTAACATGCACGAGCGAAAGTTTTGTCATTTAAAACTTAATACTAAAGTACTACTTTTTCATGTACTTGAGACTGTCTCATAAGTTTTGGGACCTGATTCAATTTATAATTTTAGTCATCATGATATCAATATTATTTATGAAAAATTAAATAAAGGAGTAATCTTTATATAATTCATCATAATTGGGAATGAAACAACAAAATAGTGCAAAAGATGTTATACTTGCATTTTATTTACAAATAATAAATTTAAGAGTTGGAGTTAGGTCCGCGACGGCGGCCGAATGTCTGGACAACGTTGACAAATCTGAAACATTTTTTAAAAGCATGTAAAAAACATTAACAATAGTGGAGCTACGCTTAAAATAGCATATCTGCTGCAGCAAATATGGATTTGAGGGGAAAGAACCACACCAAAGTGAAATAGCATGAATTGAATAAATCAGTATTTCATATGGGTTAATTACAGGCAATGTTATTCCATCTAACTTCTCACAGGGTTGACAATGCATGTACAACAATTGAGGATAGAAATAGATGTCATTGGCCAGTCATCACTTACCATCAGCCCGACAGTATCTTAGTAGTTTGTTACCCTAATGTTTTAAAAATAAAACCCACAAATTTTTAATAATCTTACCGAAACTTAATTTATAAGAAAATGATATGATCAGAAATACACAGAGCAAACATATTGTTTCCTTCTCGGCAAGACGACTCACGACGCACATAAGTGAACTACAGGGGGGAAGTGGCGATGTTCGAGGAGTTGTTTCTCCTGCCTTCCGTAGTAGAGCTGAAGTTCTGTCTTCTGCAATTCACACACTTTGCCTGGAGAATTTAAGGTTAATCTATTATACTTTTTTTTTATTTAATTGTATTACATAGAAAGCATAAACATTTGCCTTTGCAGCAAAATTAATTGTGCTATTAGAATTGATTAATCGGACAAAGTATGAGTAAAGATGTGTGAGTTCACTTGAAATAATTCTATTATTTCTGTTTGAATTCATTTTATTTCCATAAAAAAATTATACATATACAATACTAACTCCCTCTAGGTCAGTGTTCATCTTATTGAGGGAAAAATAACAATTTGCACTTGCAGCCACTGCCAACTGTAGACGAGGCTCTAATGGCTTACTAGTCACAGAAAATCTAAATGAATATATACCAAATACAAATCATATATAATTACTAGTCAGAGAAAATAAGCTATATGCTTATCAATCTCAAATCTCAAATCAAAACCCTAGCATGGGTAAATTTACTCCCATTTAATTAATATCTGTCTGATAAACTAAGCAGGCTTAAAGGCAATAAGATTAATGTTATAAGAAAAAATAAGTTATATATAAAACTTATAATCCAATTATTACTTTTATGTACAATATAGTGTTAAAATATAACACCACATTGAGGTATGAACTAAATATAACATTTTCGGTCTTATGCTATAAATGACATTTGTGAAATCCAAAATTACATAAACCTCTTACTTTTAGAATGGGTATGCTCTGCTGCAATGTGATCTTAATACACCCTCTACACTAAGGATGATGAATATGCATGATATTCACTAATCAAATATAGTTCCTAAAAGCTAGTACTACAAATTACAAAGGTCTGTTAATAGACCATTCAGGAGTATTACCCATTTGTCAAGGACTTTCCTCACTCAGTACACAAAAACTAATAGCAGTATTTTTTTTAATTGGGTACTGTTTTGCTTATTTACCCACAAATAAAGTTTCATCTCCATCTCATCTCATGTTACATTTCATCAGGTAAATATAATTTTAGTTATTGGCTTTTACAATTTAATTTTGCCACTCCAAATAACACATCCGCCACTTAATTGTTTAATAAAAAATTTCAATATTCCAACTTACCAGCACGGGCCAAGGATCCATGCACTTTACCACCAAGCAGTGGGACTGTAAGGTCTAACTCTGTTGAAGATAAATCTGACACTAAGGTGGTGTCATCAAGTGGTGCACCACACAGGGACAGAGTGAGGTTTTCTTCGCCAACATCAGCTAGTGTGCGGATACGCTCCTAAAAGGAGAAATATGTTTAGTATAAGATTGTAATTAGTACTGAAAGTGTTTATTGCATAGAAGTACTAGTATACTGAATCTGCAATACTGAATTCATTATGATAGGGCATAGAGACAAGACAACAAATTATCTACCTACTGCATTGCAGTATTAAAAAATATTGTTTTCATATAAATTTGCATTAATTTTCACCAAATTTCAATTGCAAATGAGAATTACTGCTACCCCTTTATGGAAGATGCCATTTACTAGTTTAAAAGTAAATGCTAGAGATTATAGAATATTTTTTTAACATTATGTACAGTACCACCATAGGTAATAATATCAAAAGTTAAGTACAAGTACCTATGACAGTAGAAGAAATCTGACATCCGCAAGTACTACAATTATAAGAGAATCTTATTCAACTAGCTATGTACTTAAGGTATAATGAAGATAATGATACATCTTATGTTATCTTTCTATATGATTAAATGATGTCTTAGATAATAAATTTGCCACTGATATATAGTTTAACAATATGTTGTGATTATAAATTTGCAAAAATAACTGTTTAGGTGTACATGCCTATCTAATCTAAGTCTATCTTCATTCTTACATATGTAGACATAAAAAATAATCGTCTAAAACAACATGAGTCAAGAACATGTTCAAAGGTTAGCTCAGCATTTAAATTATTATCAAGTAATAGGAAAGATACCTTAATCTGTCCAATTGACTCCTGTCCACAAACGTCCAAGACGTGCGAGGATTGGCCTCTGATGTGCAGCTGCATCTTGAAATACCTGCAAACACACGTTCTTAGACGGCGTGGTCGTGACAATTCTGATTATATACATTCGACGTAATGCAGTAAGATTAAATACTAAACATGCACTAAAACTGAACATCATATATAAAATATCGTTTAGAGTACCTTTATATTATTGTTCTATGGTCTTGTAATGAAAATAAGTAAATATACTAACCCGCTTGCGCAGTCTGACAAGGAAAAGAAACAATAATGGCAGAACGGAAACGGATATTTATATACGATCTAATTCACGCATAAATTGAAGAAATTTATGATATTTTTAAAAAACATTAGTATGGTGTATGATATTAAATATCTAAATAATATCCAAAGAGCATTTAAAATAACTTACACATATATAAAATAAAAATTTAATACTCTTAGTTAATATATGGATGTATAGGTACATAGTGGTGAATAGAATATATTTTAATATTATGCACTGTAATAGCATTACAATATCTATGGACGAGGTGAGGAGGAAGATATCATATGGGTATTCACCAATTATAAGACTTAAGAAGATATCTATAAGACCAGAACGGCGATATTTTAGTTAGAGGATATAATCGAAATTAACGATGAATGATGATTTGTGAAGTATGATAAGAGAGAGACAGCACAAATTATTAGTATTTTTTAGTATGAGAAGTTAATGACAGCACTTTTTAACTTTTTATGAGAATCAATTTTTAACATAATCAGTAGTAGATATTTACTGTGGCATAATCTAGCTTTTAGCTAAATATATAAATTAAGATAAGGAATGGATTTCAGGGCCTCATAATGTACACAAATCTAGTCCTTTTTACCCCTACACTTTGAAGCAATAACCATAGAGCCATAACTAAATGAACATCGATTTGTGAGAGGTTTACATAAAGCGAATAAAACTTTTAAACAAGGGTAAACTGAAATTGTATACAGTAGATCAAACTGTGATCTTGTTAATTCCATTAATATTCCGTTAATATATTAACTATAATTCTTCCTATGACATTAGGGTAAATGCTTTGAAATAAGGATTGATTGATCAGTAATGATGAATACATTACATGAAATTGTATTATAGCAGCGATCAGCGAGCGGCTGCTATTCGTCTCCTATGAAGGCGTGGTGGTTCCTCTGACAAGCCGATCCATTTGTAATTTAACCAGATTCTTACTACAATGTTACTCTCGTTTGCAAATGGCATATCCTTTCACCTTTTATAATACGTACGTAATACTTCCATCTATTCTTAATTTTACTGTTATTTTAGAACGTTTACGATTTATCGTGTAATGTTGGCAATTTTGATGTTCCACCTTATACCTTTTGATTGGACGGTTAAAAACTGACAGCACAAGTGATGAATGGTCACACATTTGAGAAATAATCGTGTGACCTTATGTCATTTTGTATAAAATACTATAAAATGATAAAATAATATTAAATGGGACCTTGTCAGCTTCGAACATGCTCTCCCGACTGATTCGACAATTTTTATTTATTCTCGTGCACTTAGTCGTAAACGTACTTGTTGCTGTTCAAAATGTTTATCACCGGTTGTGGGTTAAAAGACGTGAAGTATTTTATAATCAGGTGACGAAAAATGATGTTATGATGATATTGGAACATATACCAAAAATTAAGAACAGGTTGAAGCATTTGGTGGTGCTGGCGGATACTAACCATCATTCCATGAGCGACTTGGCGCGTGTGGTTATTTGGAGTCTTATCACTGGAGTACCTTACGTCAGTTTCTACGATATCACCGGTAAATTATTCCTACTTTATAAATAATTTTTAATACAGCTTGAAGACTTAAATATTTAAGTTTTTTTTTTAAATGAATGTAACATTGTTGTTAATTAAAAAAGTGAATATTTAACGTCCGTATTATTTTTAGGAAAACTAAGACAAAATGAAGAAATGCTATTTCTGGAAATTGAGAAAAATAAAAAGGGTATACCAGGCTGCATCAAGTGGTCGAACAAACCTGATTTAAATGGCTATACCTATGGAATGAATGCAAATACTGTAATTATTAATATATTTTGTTATAATGATGGAAAGCCACAAATAGTTGAATGTATAAAACAAATAGCTAAAGAGAATATTAAATGTGAAGAGAAATCAATAGAATTTACAGTGGAAGAATTTGGAAGGATATTAACTAAAACATATTCATCAATTCCTGATCCCGACCTAATTTTATATACTGGGCCTCTTTGTTGTAGCTATGGTTTCTTACCATGGCAAATAAGACTTACAGAGTTCATTCAATTATCTTTAGATCATAGTATAAATATTGATAACTATATAGGTGCATTATATAAATATAATAAATGTGATCAAAGGTTTGGTAAATAAAATCAATGGTTACACACAATGTATATGAAAGACAGGCCTAAATGTAGCTGTGCTGTAACATAATGAACTACAATATAATTTGTAGTAGTATTTTGCTATTGCACCTATTTATTATTGTATATATTGATTGGGGTTTCAATTAGAATGAAGAAAGCTCACCTTACATCAGATTAAAGTTTATTGCATCATTCATCAATGAAGTATATCATTAGGAAAATTTGGATTTAAATACCATACAGTTTTCAAATTTAAAAAATATAAAAGTATTATTTTTAGTAAATATAAAATATTAACAAATGGCTAATCATTAGACTTTGTACTATGATGATCATTTTTAGTTCCATTCTGTGATAAAACTGAAAAGAAAATAAAAGTGAATTACTTAACTGAAAATATTAAATAAATACTTTTTAAGATAATTTAATTTATTGAGAACTTAATGATGTGTTTGTCGAGTTAATTATAATTCATTAATGTATATAAAAAAGTTGAACTGATAATTATTAAATAATAATTAAAATATTTCAATGTTTTTCGTTTATCTCTTCATGTAATGGATAGCAAAGTTAATTATATAATAATTAATTTTCGTCTTCCAAGAAAAAAATAAATATCATCAATTACTTAACTTTATAAAAATAGAGATATATTAATCAAATATTTTTGTTCAACACCATCTCAGCTCATATGTAGTCGATTGCTGACCATTTCAACAATTTATTATACATATATTTATTTCATTTTTTAAAATCCATTTACTAATTAATATAAATTTTAATTCTCACTTTGCAATATAATTTTTATTTAAGACCAAAATTGATTTACCTTATACCATGTAATGCATACTATTGTTAATTGTTAAAAGAGTATAGAAACAGAGGCTCTAGGTTACACAAATTATGTTCCTCTTAGCTCCCGGCTAGAAATTGAACCTAGTCCCGCAATGCATCAGTCTACACTGACTACACCATAGTGCGCATGTAATAATCACATTCACTCCGCCTTATGATAACGTATATTTATGACAATATTTAAAAAAACGCAAAGTTGCTTAAAGCAGTAATGTGATTTCTGAGAAATGAAAGAATAATTTTTCAAGTTACATCACATTGTCATGTAGATTGGTCTTTACATTGGACATAGGAAGATGAGGACTACATTCTATTTGTGGATATATATTTGACAAAGTAATTAGTGCTCAATAGTTGACAATCAAAGAATGTGAAAGTTGGGAACCATTAAGATTACAATATTTCTTAAGATTTCAGAGATTCCATTATTTTTTTTGCTTCTTTTAACTTGGTTTATGTACATACTCATACGCCGTAGTTATAAACTAGCTGTAACACGAATAGGATGGCTCAACCAGAGTAGCACCGTGCTTTCCGGTACATCTATTTAAATATTATAATATTCTTTTATTTTATAATAAAGTGCCAAAAAGTTTGACCTGATGGTAAATTGATGACTGGGGACTCAAAGAACTCAACTCAACATTCTTAGTTCCGAGTACTTACTCACTATATGAGCTACATTTTGTATTAAATGTGATTTTCCATGAGAGCGCAGTGTTCCGGTCGAGCCGACCCATACATTATACAAGATATTACATTATATTTTTTTCTCAAGGATGAATGCGGTATTCGAATGCCAAGGCCATAGGAATCACTTACGGTCTGTTGAATTCTGCGCTCGCTTATCACCCCCCATACATAAAAATCTTATTTTACGTTAGTGTGTATATGAGGGGTTTTTCCTTTTTTTAATTAATACTATTAATATTACTAACATTCCGGTTAAACACTTCATCTAAGCTTAAATTGCTGTCTCTATGGTTAACGACAATAGTCGAATGGCGGACTTGAACTTTACACATTGGGCCATTGTGCTTATTAAACAACAAACATTATAAAGCAATGTTTTCAACGTGGAAGAAACCAGCTGCAGTTGAAAATTGTAGAGACCGGGAACACACTGTCACACAATACCAGCTACATTCCGTTCAGAGTATCGCTGTTGTGTAAAGTATAGTAAGCGACAGAGTCGATTACTGTAAGAACGCTCTTTTCACCTCGATTCGTAGTTGTAGATAGATGTAGCAGTCTACAAGCTCCAGTCATCACTTGCCGTCCGGCGGACTGTGTACTCTTTTTTCATTCTAATTAATCTAAATTAAAAAAAAAATGAACTAGTTCTTCAGGTTACAAGTTTCCGAATCGAACCAGTGACATTTCTATCTTATTATTTTCAAGTACACTGGGTTAAAACATATTTAACTCGGGATTATACAGAAAACAAAAACGCAGAGGAAATTATTACGAAATAATAATCATTGATCTTTTTCGACATGCCTCCCCGCGCCTTACCGGTTTCAAGTAATTCAAAATCGTTTCATGCGCAAGGCTAGGTGCGCCTTGATTCTTGCGTAATGAAAATCTACACATAGATCTTGAGCTCCCGACCGCAGCTCAGTAACTGAATTCCCGCCAATATTTCGACTTTGCCGTCACACACCCAAACCCCTTGATTTCAAGTGCCGCCACTTACAATCCCATCGCGAATCATAAACTCACCCGCGTCCGAAGGAGACCGAGGCACGCCCTCGACGACCCTGACGCCTCGACCACCAGGGCCCAGTCCCTTCATAGAACACTACACACGCCCTCATATCGCCCCCGGCGACGGCGAGGCCATCGCAAACAAGGTTATTCGCGATACCGCCATGTCACTGGCAGGTTCTCTCCAGTCCATACAGATAGAAGCGTCGCTGGAGTTTCTTGCGCCACTTCTCCAGCGTCCACGCATTCCGAAGTGGTGGTACAGATATCTAATAATAATAGCAATATTAATTTAGATAATCTTAGGAAGAAGGAACTGAGAGAGGTTCGGCCCTATAGGGCATCCTCGAGTCTGACGTTCTCGCGAAACAGAGTAGCGGTCCAAGCCGAGGCCTCTCGGGAGCCCTTGTGCTGGTTACCCACTCATAGAGGTCTCGCTGAGCGCCATAAGCGCTCGGTCACCTCAACCCGCTGAAACTGTAAAAGCCCTCGGGCTAACAGCTGCAACCGAATGAAAAAGAACTTTTCCGAACGGGAAGTGTATTTTATTTATTGTTACATGTTTTTTCTGAAAAGCTTTTGTTGAAGCTTGATAGTTGTTACTATTGGATTCTATTTTAAACTCTAATTTTATTATAATTTCAGATATGTACGCACGGTATCCAAGCCGCTATGATTTTTCATTTATACTTGATCCTTCAAAAGTCAATTTATATTTTGATAACATATGACATAATTTTTTTTTACAACATTAGGGTGTCAATTGAACACGATTCACCTAATCCATTCTCAACAAAAGTTCAAGATGCAAATGCGAGGTCAAATGCCTCGTAATCAGTAATTGGGTATTCGAATATCACACTCACCATACAAAAAACACTTGTATTTTGTTAGTTTAACGTATTAATTAAATTTTACATATAATAATACAATAAATTTTAATAAAGTAGTGTATGTATATTAAAGAACAACATCATAGTTTTTAATTGCAACGAACTTCTATCTATGATAATTGATATTCAATGATTAGATTATACTATGGGAAATCGCGGGTTTTTTTGCGATCCACAACTGAGATAATCATTTTCGTGCAACATTTAAATAATTAGATAACAGATTTGAATTGTTATTATTGACAAATAAGGGATACTTATGACGTTACACTCTTTCCGTATATTCGATAATTCCTACGTTTCATTTCATCCATATGCGATCTTGATAAAGCCAGTGATCGAAATAAGTCGTTAGTGTAATAGAGGAAGTAAATCTTAACGTTAAATGAAATAACCGACCGCGTCAGTCTGTGTTATTTAATTGTTGAACTGAAGGTCCTTAGATCCGAACTATAACGCACTCATATTCGAATGAAACAGATAATGGGCCGCACCGGTCTTGTTACCATCGCAATAACTGCGTAGTCGTTTGTAACGTTAGGCTAGCCATGCTACATTGCGTTTTAAGTACGAGAATTATATGTCCCTCCATAGACTATCGGTAAAGATTTTAAAAACGAAATAGTTATACGAGACTACTTTGTCTTTTCCAAAAAAAATGGGTCTTGCTCAGGAATATGTCCGGTTCTGACATGCTCAAACAGAAACATCGTGAAATTTTTAATAAGTATAGTTTTAAAGTTAAGATGTATGTAATGCTTAAAATATTAATTTCCTAAATAAACGTCGGATTTAGTTTTTCACGTTTAGTGGACAAGTATAATATATTAAAATAAGTGCCTTAGTTGTTCTGTGTTCTGGATTCCCAACTGTGGAGTAATCTTTGTGTATCATAGTTTTAAGTGTTTTCGGGTCTGAGTACTTTATCGTTAAAATATCGTCCCCTTACTGGATGGAGCGACGGCCTATGCGAGTTTGCAAGTGGCTCAGCATTATACTTTGTGGACAGCAGATTGTTTGTGTTTGTTCAGCAGATTGTTTGTGTTTGTTCAGCAGATTGTTTGTGTTTGTTCAGCAGATTGTTTTGTGTTCAGTAGATTGTTTGTGTTCAGTAAGATTGTTTGTGTTCAGTAGATTGTTTTGTGTTCAGTAGATTGTTTGTGTTCAGTAGATTGTTTGTGTTCAGTAGATTGTTTGTGTTCAGTAGATTGTTTTGTGTTTGTTCAGTAGATTGTTTGTGTTCAGTAGATTGTTTGTGTTCAGTAGATTGTTTGTGTTCAGTAGATTGTTTGTGTTCAGTAGATTGTTTGTGTTCAGTAGATTGTTTGTGTTCAGTAGATTGTTTGTGTTCAGTAGATTGTTTGTGTTCAGTAGATTGTTTGTGTTTGTTCAGCAGATTGTTTGTGTTCAGTAGATTGTTTGTGTTCAGCAGATTGTTTGTGTTTGTTCAGCAGATTGTTTGTGTTTGTTCAGCAGATTGTTTGTGTTTGTTCAGCAGATTGTTTGTGTTTGTTCAGCAGATTGTTTGTGTTTGTTCAGCAGATTGTTTGTGTTTGTTCAGCAGATTGTTTGTGTTTGTTCAGCAGATTGTTTGTGTTTGTTCAGCAGATTGTTTGTGTTTGTTCAGCAGATTGTTTGTGTTCAGCAGATTGTTTGTGTTCAGCAGATTGTTTGTGTTCAGTAAGATTGTTTGTGTTTGTTCAGCAGATTGTTTGTGTTTGTTCAGCAGATTGTTTGTGTTTGTTCAGCAGATTGTTTGTGTTTGTTCAGCAGATTGTTTGTTTTTGTTCAGCAGATTGTTTGTGCTCAGCGGTGGACTGTGATGATGAAATTCAAACAATATGAAGAACTAATTACAGGTAACGATGCTTTCCGTCTGAGCCCTTTGGGATGACAACGGATCTTGAATCTTTGTTGAATGCTTACGTCACTATGATAGTTTTCGCAAAAAATGCTATACTATAAGTTATATTACTTTACCTTATGGTTATTAATTAGATATAGCGACGATTTATACAAGTATACGAAAAGTCGATATATGCAAGTAGCACAGGATTCTGTTTCCCGTCCGACTACTACGGCCAATGCCGGTCAGTGTGGCGACCGACACTCAACTGGTTGAGCAGCTCCCTCCAATTGGCCGCCGTCTCAGCCCTCGCGAAGTTCCTAAGGGACTCCAATGGCAAACCTGAACTCAGGATTGCTGCCATAATGCGCTACCAAGATGTTGTTTCAGTCATTGTCGACTTTCAAGCTTAGAAGGCCTCTACAACAGCAGAGTGAAACCGCGACCCCTCAACTTCGCCTTTTTTAACGCGAACGGTTTAATCAACGCTACGTTATCTTCAATTTCGTTTTTTCGCGAACACAAAGACGTGTTCCTAGTGCTAGTGCCATTTCTCAAACCACATACATCCCGATTTTGTAATTCTCAATCCCGACATTCCGAATTACAATATCGTCAGGAGTGATAGAACTTTCGACGGCGAAAGTCTCATCTTCTATAAAAAGTCCTTGCACTGCGTGCCCGTCGACACGCCAACCCTAACCTTCATAGAAGTCTGCCTGTCAGTTAGCCATGACCGGCCACGTATGTATGAAAGGCTCATCCTTCCCGCCCCAAGAACTTCATATGTACTGTCCAGAGGGCTACCCATCAATGAGCAGTTAGGTTTTCGCACCCAACACTCATGCCCCCATCCAGTGCACCGCAGCACATCCACAGCAAATTTATTCGGGGTTACCAACCAGGGCGTTTTTCGACCACGTCTGGCACAAGGGACTCATATAAAACTATATGAGCTCGAAGTACCAGATCGATTCATACTCATCATACCGAGACTTTCCCGCAATCGAACCTTACGATACCGCGTCGAGGGAACGCGTTCCGAGGTTCACCCAATTTGAGCCGGAGTACCACAAGGCTTCGTCCTGGGTCCCATTCTCTATACACTACACCAAAGACATACCACTCGCGGTGTAGAGCTAGCCCTCTTCACCGATGACACTGGCCTCTACGCGTCTTGATTAAAATCAGACGCTATTTGTAAAAGGCTCCAAACCAGTCAACAATAACATAAGGAAATGGAGGATCGAGGTTAAATAGGCAAAAAAATAAATTAAAATCAGGCAGCCTTTGTTCTCGGTCGTTTGCACACGTTACTTAATAAAAATAGCAAAATCTCTTTACGTAATAAAATTACACTTTACAAAGCGTGTATTCGACCCAAAATGATATACGCAAACCCTGTCTTTCGCGTCTTATTCACAGATTGCAGGTAAATCGCCGTGGTTCTTGCGTAAGGAAAATATACACACATGGCTTGAGCTCCCGACCATAGTTCAGTACCTGAAGGAGGTTTCCAGTCGATACTTCGACTCTACCGTCACACACTCAAACCCGCTGATCATCATACTAAATTACAACACTGCACCAACCTACCCCCCCTGCCTACGGGGAGGGCGACGTAAACATACCTATTCGCGATACCGCTGCCACAGGCCGGTTCTCACCAGTCAACACAGATGGAAGCGCCGCTGGAGTTGGTTGCGCTACTTCTCCAGCGCCTACGCATTCCGATGTGGTGATAGAGACAGTTGATAATAATACAAATATCAATTTAGAAAATCCGGAGTCAGGAGCATCTGATCAAGCCAAGGCTCCTCTCGGGAGCCCTTGTGCTGGTTACCCACTAATAAAGGTCTCGACTGAGCTCCATAAGCGGTGAAACTGTAAAAGCCCTCGCTAAAACTGTAAAAAGGCTAAGAGCGCTCATCAGCCCGAAAAAAAAGAATCGTGCTTTCTGGCAGACTGTGGGGGAGGCCTATGTTCAGCAATGGTCTATGGATAGAATGATGAGTGCCAGATGAAATTATATAATATGTCACCTGGCAATAATCGGAAGATATCGCCGTCGTCGCAATCAACAGCAAAGATTTCATTATTAAATCAAAAACAAAAGTATATAAACATTAGCACATAATTAATTATGTGCTGATGTTTATATACTTTTGTATATTTTATTTGTATATTGTATATTATTATCATTTATATTTTATATTAATAAACTATGCAGAAGTTTCAAGGCGATTGAAAAACCGATGTCGTGTCATAATTTTTATTGGAATAATGCAATGTCTTGATGCCAATGCATTTCAAATATTATACAAATGCTAATATATTTACATTTGAGACGCAATTATTCATACGTCCGCTCCAACCTGCAAGAGAAAAGAGAAATAAAAATAATATATCACAGACTTATCGTTTGAAAGATGTCAGAATTATATTTTTCAAACTATTTATTATTCATGTTATTACATCGACTTATACTTTCTGGTTTAAACGTATTTATATATACTTTTACCGCTTTTAATCACCGTCAAAACACGTTCCTTAACTAATCTCGGTAAGTATTTTTAATAGGCATTAAAGTTACACACCTATATACGAGCAAAAATTCTTCTAATTCTTCCAAACATTAACTATCACTGTAAACATTTTAAAGTAACTATTAAATACACGGATATTTTATCTAACATTATTTTTAATGAAATTCAAGCGTGACTAACGAGCTGTGTGCTTGTTACTCACGCTTGAATTCATTAAAAACGCTTTCACGCTCGTTTACTTGATGGTAAGTACGGTTCAAAAACAACTACATCCGTCCTGAACAAATATTTATGATGTATACATTGCGTTGTCATCCCAGTGAAAAGCGAAGGAAAGAATTTCGCCGCCTTACTAGTAATAGGATCTCGGATTCCCAAGTTCGCTATACGAAACGCAAAAGCTTTATGCTGCAATTTTATGTTGGTGACGACATGATCACTCTCTGGTAACAATAAGACAAGACAAAAGGAGCACACATTCCACCAGATGGAAAATGATAACTGCGGCGTTTGATTCTAAATCCAATCTCGATAAAAATTCAAGATGCATGAGTTGCCTCCCCTGAGGGCTGAAATGGCATTCTTCTTCACCTGTAATTAGGTCCTTGGTACCTTACTCACCATGTGAAACACGTGTTCACGTTGGCATTGTGCATGTAAACATTTTAAGCGTTCAAGTTACTCATACTTTAGTATTAATTACCTTAGATGTGCAGTCGACCCTTACGTTTTTCAAAATCACATCGTATATTTAAAGATTATTTATGAAACCGTACAAAGCCATAAATATACATAATAATATAAGATATAATTCATAATTTTTATTGCATTGTTCTTATACGAGTTAAAAATAATTAATAAACAAGGTAATCCCTTATCATATTGGCGTACATTATACTTTTAGATAAGTTAAAAAATCACAGTGGATGAAGTACGAGATTCCTTAATTCACCAAAACCGATTACGCATTGCTAGATAATAAAACAAATATATTGATATAGTCAATGTTCAGTTATCAGTGAAGGAGTTTTGAAGGTGTCTCTCGTCTTGTTTAGCGACGTTTTGTGTATCGTAAAACCACCTCTACGAGGAAGATGTTCTTACGCCTTTCTTTATATCTGCAAAATGCAACCAAAAATGGGAAGGTTAGCGCTCAAAATCGGATTAGAAAGGGATAATAAATAGTATTATTTGCCTAACACAATTTTATCCCATATAATATTATTTAGGCACAACCTTAAATTCACGGTAAGTGAGCAATCCGAGGTCGATGACCGATGTCGGCATAAATGAAATCGTTAATCGCAATTTTAAGTGCTGATTTACCATGTGCTCAGCGGTGGAAAAAATATATCGTAACGAAACCTGCATGTCTAAGAAATAAAAAAAAAAAATGAGACTTGTGAAGTCCGATAATCCGCAATAGGGCATTTTTAAGGTATATATTTTTTTTAAAGAGTAATAATTATATGACCTAATTGTATCAGTTATCTCAGCGAAATTATTGAATAATTAGGTTATATAAAAATGAGTACATCACTTAATGTATGAGGCCTACGTATTATATAGATAATCGAAGTGAAGGAGTTATAAAATTTAGATGGCTTCAGGTTGAAAAATAAATTCAGGAAGTACACTACTATTGATATTTAAATAAGTAATAATATAAAATTATAACTGACCGCAATTCACGCGGTCACTATTAACAAATTTAATAAAATGCCGCCAAAAAAGCGCTATAAAATTAAGATAATCCGTACAATTAAAACTGATTATGAATGAATCTAAGAGGATATAATTGTTACAACATGGAATAATGTATATATACTTAATACCTCATTTCTTATTATTATTAATAACCTCAACCTATTTTCAGAAGGCCTGTAGCAAGAAAACATCAAAGTTTGTTTCTGAAGAAATATTATTATTTAAGATTTAATTAATTGTAATTTGATTATGATTATTGCTGAACTGGTTATTAGCAACTGGTTTCTTGTCGAATGTACCATATTTGTGCAATAAAAAATTGTTAGATCTGGGTGTGTTGTAGCTTCCGTATCACTGACACTGCATATTAAACTTCTTTCAATCTTGACGCACATGTGTCTGTCAAACTAGGCCGATGACTTGACGTGTGTCAAACTAGGGAAGGAAACAACGACTGTGCCTCTGTGTTTGTTAAAATGCTTATCGCACTATAATATATCCTAGATAATTGGTGTAACCAATTAAAAACTAGAATATCGGCTTGCTCGGAATCTCCTTAGACCCAGTTATCTCCATTAACAAGAGCATCTTGAAACTTTGTTGATGGATGTATTGGTATCATTATATAGACAAAAATAATAATAAAAAATCTCAATTATACTTTTGACTACACGCCCGGTGTTTACTATATAATACATATTACAGTGGTATAGCCAAGCTGCCGTAAGTGTCTTTCTCCTCTGCACGGATGGGTCGGCTCGATGGGGAAGGTTCACTGCCTCACAGCGTGAAATTGCAGCTTACGCTGTTGTATCGCCTGCAGTGTAGGTATCTGGAGACCCTTATCTCTGGGGACGAGGTATTCCATCTTAGCTCACAAGGGTGACAACGCATCTTTATTATGATTAATTACTTAAGATGAATGTGGGTGTCCGGGTCCGGGAGAAATCATTTACCATCACGTGAACTGTGCCATCGTTTGTTACTCTCTAATAAAAATATACACATTAGGGATTTTTTTTCTTACGCATCTTAGACGTAATAATTAAGCCGACATAATAATTGTTACTACAAACAATATCTATCAAAACCTATTTGGTATAGGAACTTATATTTACAAATTTTTTTATATCTATTTTTACCTCTAAGACTTGCGACTATTTTGAAATTGAAGAATGAAGATGAAATTAGGTCATCCATACGACCTTACTGTTCACCTCGTTAACGAAACAAAATGCGTGATGATTGTTGTCCAATAACAAGGACAAGATTAAATTTCTTTCTTTTAACTAAGTAAGACTTCCTGTTCCTTTCACTCACTGTCAGTCTTTAAATACAGCTTGATTAGACTGACAGCTGTCAAATTAATATGACTAGTGCTGGAAAGTATTGATTAAATCGTTACCAAATAATTATATCATTTGTTTTAAACAGTAAATATTGGTAAATGGCCAATAAAATAAAATAATAAAACAGTAATGAAAACTGGAAAACACGCATCGTATACAAGTCGTTATATTTTTTATGCTTACGAATTGTTTTAGTTTATGTATGTAAGTTGATTTTATATATGCTGGTTTATATGAGGACGCATTGTATTTAAAAGAAAATATATAACCATGCCAGATGCGAACGATTTTTCGTGTGCCAATATAAATAACTCGTAACTGCAAAGTAACGTCAATTTTGCCAACAACCGTCATTCTAAACAAGCTATATTTTAAGGACTATTGATGCAACACCAAGCTGCTAAGCATTAATTGTATGGCAACCTTTTATGCGTGGTCTTATCTGGTCTGGCTAATTAATCTGTGCTAAAACTTATACCTTTGGCGTGGGTCTACATCGTACAAATTATATTTATTTTTATATATTAGGGGGCGACAAAAGAGCACAGTTTCAATCTTAAAAATGAATCATAGCGCAGATGCATTCTCACGAAGGTATATCCACAAAATATTACTTACATAAATGCATTTACATATATATCATAATGAATTTACTGTAACTTAAGGCAGCAGACGATGTTATCAAAGTCACATCGAGGAATTGAATGATTGCTCCGTACCAAAACCGTCACCAGATAATAAGGTCTCCGATCTTTTTCTTTCACACGTTTAACTGTGTTTAGTTCGCGCTACTATTTTGCGCGGCATATCTGGGCCTACTCCGGTCGAGCCGACGTATTCGACCGACACACCTATTTAACTATATATTTTGGAAAAAAAAAACTATTATTAAAAAGATCATGAAGTTATGTTCTAATGAGCAAGATTAGGAGAACCGGATTATTTATTTTAATTTTTTATCTGCAGATTTAGTAAGTACTGGTAGGATATTGATGCATTTCTTTAAGAAACGTAGTTTGACTTAAATTTTGGAGATTTTTGTAGAAGTATTTCTTAGTAACCGCGGAAAAAAAGATGATTTAAAATATATTCCTGACATCTTTTTAAATGTTTATACTGCACAGACGTCGTACTTTCATGGCCACATATGAAGCCTTCATTCAACCAGCGAACGAAAAAACATATAAATTGACAACTATTATATATTTATATTTTTTAAATTTATTAAAACTTATCATATCGTTCAAGGAAAAAAGAAACCTTTAACGTCTTTAACGTTACTGATTCTAGGATATAATCCTTAATGACAACTTGTACTCTAATATTAGCACCAAAATTTTTTTTTTTTTGAGTTTTCTTTATAAATATCTGTCTTTTCTTAATTATTAACATTATACAAAGTACCAAAAATGTCAGTGTCTTGTTTCTTTCATATAAGCGGAATTTTGATAATAGATTAATACTTGCATTTTTACGCTTGTCAAATATGTACCTTATATCTGTGCAATAAGTTTCATTTTGGAATTCGAGAAAAGAATTTGACCGTGGCGTTACGCTAATGGGACTTCTAAATCGAACAGGAACACATACAATATTAACAAAAATACAACCTGTTACGCCGTTACCCTGACGTTCACCGCCGATGTCGGGAGTGACTTCTGCTTCTCGTACGCCTACGCTCATACCTATCGTGCTTCTCGTAGTCCCGACCGGATCTGTCGTGGTCCCGACCGGATCTGTCGTGGTCCCGACCGGATCTGTCGTGGTCCCGACCGGATCTGTCGTGGTCCCGACCTGACCTGTCGTGGTCCCGACCCGATCTGTCGTGGGCACGACTCGATTTGTCGTAAGACCTGTCCCTATCTAAAGATCTCTTGCCTCGTCGCCGCGATTTCTCTTCTGATCGATCCCTGGACGCTATTTTCCGACCCGATCGCGATTCGTAACTAATGGAACGCTTTGACCGCTTCCTTTGTCTATCGTCGTCTGAATCGTCCCTATATTTGTCCTTATTTGACTTTTCATTTCTGACTGACTTATGTTTGTCGTAATTATTGTCTTTCTTCTTGTATCGACTCTTCTCGTAGCGGTCGTAATCGTTTTGTTTTGGTTTTGAACTCTTATCGTCGGATCTTTGCGATTTCTTTTCATTTTCCTTCTTTGTTTTCTTCGGAGAGTCGCTAGCGCTGGAGCTTTGTCGTTTGTTTTTCTTCAGTGTAACGATTTTTATATCTGGATCGCTTTGTGATGATGAGTCACTGGAGCTGGACGAAGAGTCACCTGAATCACTAGAACTTGAAGTGGAACTGTCTTCATCGCTTGCCACTTTCATTTGAGGACTGGGCGTATTCTCCCATTTGCTTGTTTTTTTCATTTTCGCCTCTGGTATCGAAGATAATCTTTTAACGCCGTCAACTTTGTCGTTAGATTTTTGATTGATCTTTTTGTCTCTTGAAATGCGACGCTCGGGTTTTTTTTCTGGGGTTTCGCTTTCTACTGGAGGGGGTGTAGCTGAACATCCTAGAAGTATATATCGTTTATAGTAATCCATACATAAAAGGACAATCAGAAGAATCAGGTTATTACAAAGTACCGAACTAATACTTAAGTCACTATGTCTTATTAATAACAAGTTAAATTTTAAAAGAAACTAAATTCAATAATGGGTGATATCAAATATTGCATACCATTTCCAGCTTTAGGTTGTTTTTCTCCATATATAAAATTTCAAAAGTACACTGGAAGTTTTTATAAAATAAAAACAAATTAATTATTTGTTCACGTGAAAGGATAAATCCGCTTGACAGACTACAACCTCACGGAATTCCAGCGTGTTTCATATGGTGAGTATAGGTATTTGAGGACTCAATAACAATTACGAGGCATTTCATTTCAGTCTCCAGGGCTGATATCGCAATACCTTGAACACATACATCTTGAACTTTTCTTGTGGATGAAAGAAAAAAGTGCCACAATCTTAACCTACCACAGTGCAACTGGCCCTGTGTTCATTTGTCACAAATATTATAAAAAAACTAAATAATTTATGGTTGCGGTTCGCTAATGACCGTGGCACGTCTGTAGGTCATGAAATTTGTGTTATGTATTCTTTTATTAAAAATTTAAATTGTTACGCTAAGTGTATATAAATCAAATATTTATTCCGTACTTATTATTCATCACTATAAATTAACTCTAATTATTTTTTTAATTGTATAATATTAATTATCATTGTTGGCAAATTAAGACATGGTTATATGCATATTAGGGGGTTTTAGTTTCAACATAAAATGAGGGTGACCAACAACCGTAATGGTAATCGGACAGACATGATCAAGATTATGTCACTCTTGAGGACTGAGACAAAACTTCATTACTACAAAAACTCACCACAGTTCTACCAACTACTACTATTCTGTCATTCGACGCTCAGCAGTCGCCGAGAACGGTCGCCCGGCTCCCCGCCACGATCGTCCCGAGCTACCTGCCCCCGAGCGAGCCACCTGCGCACCCATTGTTCCGAGAACAATACACCGAGCAATTTTTATTGCGGGTGCTATTGTAATCGGAAATTAGTTTCCGAGAAAGATTATTGCAAAGCCACCTGGGTGGTTACACTAGTGGATACCTTGCGGTGTTAACTTAGCTAGTGTAGGGCTAGCCCCGTACGCCCGTGGTTCCCCTTCTGGGAAACGCGAAACCGGAAGAAGTCGACGCAAAACTTGGCCTTGGGTAGTGCCCTAGCCAAGGTTGACCAACCCGCTGGACTTATAATAGTCCCACGCGTAGTTTTAGTTAGCTCTAAGCACACACCCAAGTGCACAATAAGACTGGCACTTGGACGCACTAGGGCTACAATAACTAGTATCATTATCCTCCCTGCCTATACCCGGCAGGGGAGGAGTAAACTATTCACCCCGGCATCCCACCGGTGGCCACACTTCCCACGAAAAGTAGGAAAAAATAAAAGTGAACAGAGTGCACAATGGAGGACTCTTCCTCAGAGTCGTTGCTGCACTTCATCAGCATACTAAAAAATAAATACCCCGATGTCTTCCAGGACATAATCAAAGAAAGACCGCTCCCGGATAGACCCTCCTCAAGGGCCTCCTCCATATCCTGCACTTCATCCGCAGTCTCCGAAATGGAGCTGGATAACGCAGCGTCCACTGAGTATCCCCAAGCCGAAGACACCAGCGATTTCACGCTGGTTGAAAAAAAAAGGAAAAAGCGGGCTTCACCCGCCCCGACGCCGCCTCCTAAGGCGAAAAACGGGAAATGAAGGCCCCTCTCCCCAGCCATCTACGTCGGCCCTGCCCCAGGGCCCCTCACAGCTGCCCCACAGAAAGCCCCGCCGCTCCTGAGCGCGCCCTAGCTGGCTCAAAAACCTTCGGCTGTCTCACAGCCATCGAAACGCCCGCCGCCTGTCTTCATTCAGGCACAAGACAAGTGGCCGATTGTCGCATCGGCCTATCAATCGCTACAAATATCAAGCGATCCCCACCGCTGTAGGTATTAAACTGCAGCTAGAAACCAAGGACGACCATAGAGCGGTAACTCGCTTCTTGCAAGACAAAGGTGTTTTCTTTCACACCTACACCTTGGCAGAAGAGCGCCAACTCAGGGTAGTAATTAAAAACCTCCCGCGGGAAATCCCAGCTGATCTCATCAAAGAGGACCTTCAGGCCCAGAATCTACCAGTCCTGTCTGTGCATAGGATGTACAGTGGCCATAATAAAAAGCCATTCAACATGGTGATTGTGGCCCTCGAAAGATCCGAGGCCGGGAAGCAGGTATTTAACCTGAAAACCTGCTGCCACCTCTCTGGGCTGACTATAGAGCGCCCACATAAAAACGGCCCACCAGGCCAGTGTCACAAATGCCAATTATATGGCCACTCAGCACGCAATTGCTTCGGCAAACCCAGATGCGTCAAGTGCCTGGGTGACCATGGCACCACCGAATGTCCGAGACCCAAGGACAAGGCCCTTCTGGCCACTTTCGGTCCCCCCGCATGTGTCCTATGCAACACAGAGGGACACACAGCCAATTACCTTGGCTGCCCAAAAGCCCCCATGCCGAAACGTCCGGCACTAAAAATCGCGCCCAAGGTCGCTACCCCGACCGCCGCCCCCGCGCCAATTCTCGCTCCTGTCCGACCTCTACGCCCCTCATGGCATACGCCGATCGGCGTAGCGACCGTTGCTCAACCGGTTGAGCAGCCTCCTCCATCAGCCGGACGGCCGGTTATCGAAAGCGACCTCGACTTAGTGTGTCGCTTCGCCGCCGTCTTCAACGGTGCCGACGTCTCAGCCCTAGCAAGAGCCTTAAGGGATTCTAATGGCAAGCCCGAAGTCAGGATTGCCGCCACAATGCGCTACCAACATGTAGTGTCAGCCATCGTCAACTTTCAAGCATAGAGGGCCTTTACAACGGCAGAGTAAAACCGCGTTCCCTTAACGTCGCATTTTTAACGCGAACGGTATTAACAATCAACGCGACGAAATCTTCAATTTCGTTCGCGATCACCAAGTCGACGTGCTCCTAGTGCAGGAGACATTCCTCAAACCGCACACTCGCAATCCCAACATTGCGAATTATAACATCATTAGGAATGATAGAACTTCTGCCGCTAATGGCGGAACTCTCATTTACTACAAAAAGTCCTTGCACTGCGTGCCCGTCGACACGCCAACCCTCACTTTCCTAGAAGCCTCAGTCTGTCAGCTAGCCATGACCGGCCATGCCCCCATCACAATCGCGTCCGTCTACCTGCCTTGCAGACGTGATGCACAAGTATTACGAAGCGACTTCGTGGCACTCCTTTCCTTGGAAACTCAGTCATTTTGGCAGGAGATTTCAATAGCAAGCACACTCGGTGGAATGCAATTAAAATCAACCCCGGGGTTGGCTTTAGACTCGCTAAGCGACGCACTCGACTTCGACGTCGTAGCGCCTACTACGCCTACCCATTTTCCATATATATTGGGTCACGCACCGGATGTGCTTGATATTGCCATCTGTAAGAACATCAACCTCGCCTTCCAAGGGATAGACGTAATCCACGAGCTCGCTTCCGATCATCGCCCCGTTCTTCTTCGGTTAGGGCCCTCCGCCCCAACCTCACCCTCCACCAAAACCATAGTAGACTGGCACCGACTCAGGAACGACCTGAAGGAAGTCACATCACCACACCTAGATGCTATTCCTAGGAACATATCTTCAGTCCACGACACGAACCTCGCAGTTCATGCCCTCACTAGGCACATCCAGACAGTCGTCGAGGATTGTTCGAGGCGGGTTCCCTCGGTGGAAGACCACCGATGGACCCTGCCAAGCGACATAAAGGACCTAATGAGGCGCAAGAATGCGGCGACTCGTGCCCACGACTTATATCCCACTGAAAGTAACCGGCTGGTGCTACGTACCCTTCAGCGTGAAGTCCGGTCACGTATAGCCCAGTACAGGAACGATCGGTGGGATAATCACCTCTCCAATATCGAACCTTCCCACCTCGCCTTCTGGCGACTTCCCAAATCCCTAAAAGGGGGCAACGCCCAAACAATGCCTCCCTTAGCGCGTCCTAATAAACCACCCGCCTTCTTAGACGAAGAGAAAGCCGAATGTCTGGCTGACAATCTGGAGCTCAATGCTCACCGAGCACACTACCGATCGACGCCGCTCACCTTGCAATGGTTGAGAGCGAGGTCGACCGGAGGAGTAAGGAACCACCTCGCGATTCCGTTACCCAAGTCACATGCACCGAAGTTGAGTCCATAATTAAAACCTGCGACCACGCAAGGCTCCCGGCCCCGACGGCATCACCAACAAGGTGATGAAACTCCTACCCATGTCCATTTTACACCTACTGGTAATAATCTACAACGCGGCCATATCCAAAGGCACCTTCCCGAACACCTGGAAGGAAGCCGACGTCATAGGAATTCTCAAGCCCTCAAAACATCCAACCGATCCATCAGCCTATCGACCCATAAGCCTACTCAAAGTCTTGGGTAAGGTATATGAAAGGCTCATCCTCGCCCGCCTCAAGGACTTCATGCTGTCCTGAGGGCTACCAATCAATGAGCAGTTCGGGTTTCGCACCCAACACTCATGCACACATCAAGTGCACCGCATCACGGAGCACATCCTCAGTAAATTTCTTCAGGGCTACCAAACTGGGGCACTTTTCCTTGACGTGGCGAAAGCTTTCGACAAGGTCTGGCACAACGGGCTCATATACAAACTATATGAGCTCGGTGTGCCAGATCGACTCGTACTTATCATACGAGACTTTCTCCGAAATCGAACCTTTCGTTACCGCGTCGAGGGAACGCGCTCCGAGTTCACCTATTTGTGCCGGAGTACCACAAGGCTCCGTCCTAGGTCCTATTTTGTACACACTCTACACCAACGACATACCGCGCACTCGCGGTGTAGAGCTAGCCCTTTTCGCCGATGACACCGGCCTCTATGTGTCTGGGTTCAAACCAGACGCTATTTGTAGACGCCTCCAATCTGCAGCCAACACCTTAGGGAAATGGTTTCGGAAATGGAGGATCGAGGTTAACCCACCAAAAGTGCAGCCATGTACTTCTCTCGGCGCAACAAAACGCCGCATCTCCCAACTATAGAGTTATTTGATCGTCCAATCCCTGGGAACAGACAGTCAAATACTTAGGCGTTACTTTAGATGAAAGACTCACCTTCGGTCCGCATGTCAACCGGGTACGGAATCGAGCAGCGTTCGTCCTAGGTCGTTTGCACCCGTTACTCAATAAAATAGCAAAATGTCCCTGCGTAATAAAATTACACTATACAAAGCGTGCATCCGACCCATAATGACATACGCAAGCCCGTCTTTGCGCATGCTTCCCCGCGTCACATTCACCGACTTCAGGTAATACAAAATCGTTTCATGCGCAAGGCCACCGGTGCACCGTGGTTCTTGCGTAATGAAAATCTACACATAGATCTTGAGCTGCCGACCATAGCTCAGTACCTGAAGCAGGCTTCCCGCCGATATTTCGACTCTGCCGTCACACACTCTAACCCCTTGATTGTAAGTGCCGCCACTTACAATCCCATCGCGAATCACAGATTCACCCGCGTCCGAAGGAGACCGAGGCACGCTCTCGATGACCCGACGACGTGACTACCAGGGCCCAAGCCCTTCATAAAACACAACACACGTACATTGCACTCACATCGCCCCGCCGACGGCGAGGGCGTCACAAACAAGGATATTCGCGATACCGCCATGTCACTGGTCGGTTCTCTCCAGTCCATACAGATAGAAGCGTCGCTGGAGTTTCTTGCGCCACTTCTTCTCCAGCGCCCACGCATTCCGAAGTGGTGGTACAGATAGCTAATAATCATAGCGAATTTAAATAATCCTCTGTCAGAAGCAACTGACCGAGCCGAGGTTCGGCCCTCTCGGGCACCCTCGAGTCAGACGCTCTCGCGAAACAAGGTAACGGTCAAGCCGAGGCTCCTCTCGGGAGCCCTTGTGCTGGTTACCTATATATAGAGGTCTCGACTGAGTGCCATTAGCGCTCGGTCACCTCTCAACCCGGTGAAACTGTAAAGCCCTCGGGCTAACAGTGGCCTTCAGCCCGAAAAAAGAACTACTATTCTGTTGGGCTGTGTTTGGTATTTTCAGCGTGAAATTTGCGGTAAAACGTAGGTCTACCATAACTCAAATGACCAGTAAGCTGTAGTCAATATGGGTCGGTCATACATCTTGTACAACCGATGGGAGAGAATGGTACTGAGACTGTCGCAGTACAGAATAAACAACATCTATTTGATGGAGAACTTACGGAAAACATATGCAAGTTTGGGGGAGTCGACGGATCCAGGTGGTTCACGGTCGTGCCTCATTGCGTTCTATTATGTTACGTTTAGCATTTGTCTAATTTACTTGTAATTAATACAATGATAATTCTGTAAAGGCGTGGTTCTTCTGGACTTAGATAATCATTCTTTCCCTGGATATATTTTAAATAACGGGCCTTATTGTGTTATTGAAAGCAGTTAACAGTGGTAGAGCTATACTGGAGTTTTTTTTTCTAGCTGCAGAATCAACGGTTCAGCTCGGATAGGGTAGGACCACGCCCTCACAGAAAACCAGTGAAATAATGACATAGCACCATAATGCTGCCGTTTCGCCTGGACTCACCAGGACATACAGATCCGGAGACCTTTATAACTGGCGACGTGGCATTCCATCTCAATCCTCAAGGGCAACAACGCATCTGCATTATGAAACCTTGTCAAGTATGAATGTAGATGTAATGGGCCGCAGGAATCACTTGCCATCAGGTGATCTGTGTGCTCGTTTAAACAAGAAAGTTATATACGCAATTTTTTTTAATACTTACGTGATCGTTTTGGCCTTTCTGGTGTGGTTACAGGCGTGGTAGGTTCCTCTGCGTTGTCCCTGAGTTCCGCTTTCCGCACCTCTGCTTCGATGTCACGCGCCGTACGCTCGAACTCCAATCTCTTCCTCTTGATGATGTCCTATACACAAAGTATAGTTTGTGAATATTGATTAGCATCTGAATATAATATAAAACATCACGCCTAGATTAGATTATGGAGGAGATAGTGGATAAGGGCCCTATTGAACTAATTGATACTGTTGAGAATTTTTACATGATCATGTGTAATGTATGCATTTTAATTATTATCAGATTGTATATTTATGTATAATTACACAAGTGCCAAATAAACACACTCTCTCAGTAATTGGTTAACCGGTTTCCTAGATACAACATACGAAACACATCAGTGTTAAATTCCTCGGTCTAACAGACCTATTCATGCCAGCTACTAAAAGTGGCTCTACCATGCAAAAACCGCTTGTTTTAAAAGAATATTGTTATTTTAAGAAATATTTCAATTAAACCTCTGTATTACCTTGTAGATATATATCTTATATGTAATTAATTATAGTAATGTTGATTTTATCCCCGTCAATAATCAGGGCATTACACTATAACGTACTTGACTATAAAATATAGAAATTACATTATTTTTAAAAAGAATGGTAACTTTACTAACATTCCGGTTAACCACTCCAACTATCTATATCTAAAAATTATTTTTATATGTAATTAGTATTATATATCTTAAAATGTTTCACGACAATAGACGAATGGCGAATTCGAATCTACGACCTCAAGTTTCCGCAGACCGCACCCTTAATCATTAGGCCATTATCGCTTCAAAAAGATAAACGTAAATGTATAAATAGATTTCGATCTATGATAATGTAATGTTTATAACAGATGTAAAATATATTAATATGTTGGCCTTGAAGTTCGTACAATTCCCTTTTTTAGACAAGGACTTTGGCTTTTGATTTGGTATTGCATTAAAAGAAGTACATAAAATACATGTTCTTAAGCTATGTGAAAATAAGACTGACCGAGCAAATTGTTCACCCAATGGCAAAGATGATGATTGTGGCCAGTAAACGCCAACAGTTAAGGTTTTTATTGAGAAGGTGATGAACGAGCAACCAGCTTACTAGATGGTAAATGATCACCGATGCCCATGAATATTCGTAATAACAGAGCACTCGCAGATGCGCTGTCGACCTTTAAGAAAAGTGTAGGCTATTTTCTTGAAGGTCCAAGTCGTATTAGTTCGGAAATAGAATTCTACAGATTAGTTGTGCGTGACAGAAATTTTCGCGTACAGCACACAGTGGTCGATTGTCAACCATTGAGACGATGAGATTTTGAAATCGATTCCTTCATCCATCCTCAATTCAAAGATTTAAGATACCTTTACGTTGTCACCCTCACTGAGATGTAATATTTCACTACCATTAACCGAGACTACTTACCAAGTAAGGCACCAATATGTCGCTCTTTCAGGTTGATATTCCGTGAAGGCGTGGTTAATAGGGGGTCGAGGCGGACGACCCTATAGAAATAAGCTGCAGTTTGGCACGACCGTTGATAAAAACCCTTGCAGAGTAGGTGTTATTTAAAGGCCGGCAGAGCATCTGCAACTCCTCTGGTGTTGCGGATGTCCATGGGCGGCGGTAATCACTTACCATCAGATCAGCTGCTTGCTCGTTTGCCACATACTCTATAAAGAAATATATCGATTAGGGCAAGAGACATTGGTATGTCATCTCCTAATCGATGAAATATTTTTTTCGATGTTAAGCGATTACCACTGCCCATAACAACCAGATTAATCCTTGTTAAGGAATCATAATGATGATGGGATGGTACCCGTGTTTTAATAAAATGAAACGAGGAAAGGAACACGTTGAGGACCAGCCAATGTAACTATTGACAATAATTAATCAAGATAGAGCATACAAGAATGCAATATAGCATTGTATAAATACGCAAAAACTCTCGTTTCCTTTTACTAAATTTTACAGTGTCTGGAAACAAATGAAAAACGATTAACATTCAACTTTTTTCTATTTCTTTTCTAAAAACAACATTTAACATTGAAAAATATTAAATATGAATTTGGCAATAGCATAGAAATATGAATTCTATATGACGTATAGTTTCTTCAACGACTCAGTAAAGTAATTTATAAAACCATCATTAAAGTTTTCGCCCCGTTTCGCCCAATGATTACTATTTTTATCTTTCATAATTAAGTTCATTAAGATATAGTAAATTACATTGCAAAAAAATGTATCTAAAATATTTAAAATAATGTTAGAATATATACTTTACCATTTTTTTTATACATATCAGTGAAGTCAACCATTATTCAAATTGTATATTTTTTTATATTGGGAACATTAATAAAGAAACAAAATAAAATGTGTGTACAGTGGCAAACCTTTAAATATTTCCGTTCCTTGTACCAATAAAGCGTGTTGCATTTCCTTGCTGATAAGTTTATCATCGGGAAAGGAACTAGTTCCTTCGTCACCAGTGGTAAGAAGTCGTGGCTTTAGTACTTCTAAAAAACAATTTCCATCCGAAGATCCTACGGTCCCATCGCCCCGAATGCAAATGGCACAAATATATAGTCTTTACTTAAAGACTCATTTTTATCGATTTCATAACAACCGTTTATTTGCTTCGGCCGTCTGTAGATACGCTGAGATGACAGTCTATTTCTAGCCAGCCACACAAGAGCTTGTACCTCATTTCCAAGGGACCGAAGTCATACCCCTGCCATCCCCTTTTAACGTTTATTAGAACTAAACAGATTATAATGATTTATTAGAGAATGGCGTAGAACTGTGTTCTTATAAAACTAATAGTGTCGTATTATGGATTAGTTTCAGATCCTCCACGACGGTTCCAAGGAGGACATTAAAGGCATATTCTGAAAGATTGTGATGTTGAGAGATTTGTATGGTAAGTGATGAGAAGCGAATGCCGCATGGTCTGACCTGGTGCAGGGATTTTTAACAACACAACAAGGAACAATATTTGTGCAACACAAATTATTTGTTTTCACGATTGTGTGTGTTACGCTCGAATATTGTCATGAATACTCGTAATGCATGCATGACAGTATTCGAGCCTACGACCTTTTGTTTCTTCGACTCCAAATACCCCAAACCATTATTTTATATATATATATATATATATAATCTGTATACTCCTACTTCCTTTATCTTTGCTAGTCTTTTATACCATTTTCGATACCATTTGTAAGGTCAATCACAAAAATCGTAAACATTGAGAGATTTTTAATCACAAATGTAGCATTACATTGAGAGTATAAACGAGCACACTGTTCACAATTCACCTGTTGAGTTATTCCTGCGGCCGATGACATCTACATTCATCCTTGACAAGGAATCGTAATGCAGGTGCGTTGTCACTCTCGAGGACTGAGATAGAATGCCTCGTCACTAGTAATAAAGGTCTCCGGATCCATACACTCACCGGACGAAACACAGCACTATTATGCTGGTATTCTGTGGGGGCACGGTCCCGGTCGGGCTGACCCATTCATTCTACAGTTATAAACAAACAAACTGTGTAGTACTAATAAGTAGTAGTAGTAACTGTATAAATAGATTTCGCAATTGTGTTATATTTGTACACAAAAATCTTCTTCTTTGTTTAGAGGCCATATAACTAGAACATTGTAGTATTTTACATATAACCATGTATATTAATTAAGGTTATCCTGTGGAAAAATATTTAATTGGCGGATAGAGAAGTCTTGCTTTTTGTGGGAATTCATACAAGTTAATTTTTTTAAGGGCGTTAAAAATTCCTAGTATAATTATGCTCATACTTGAATAAATTTTAATACGTGCGTCATTATATAAATCCAATAACGTAACATAAAGACAAAAATAAACATTAAGCATTACTTCCGTGTTTTTCTGAAAAAATGTGTTGTCCTCAGCTCAGCTAGATTTATGTACGCAAATCCATTTTTAAATAATAATTATTAATAAACAGATTGTTGTAAAGCATAACACACAGGCTATTTACTCTTTAATTTGTGAAATAACGATACTTTCAACCATTATCCAGGTATATTGTAGTGGGATAGATTGTTTCTCATTAAACGTTAGAATTTCACTATCAAATTTAGTGTATATATATATATAGATATATATATACAGGGTTATTGGTAATTCGATGTATTCCCGTTAGGAGTTGATAGGAGTGACTATTTGTGATAATTTTAACCACTATATGCATTATGCAAAAGTGAATCATTTTTAAGATATCGAGTTTCTTAGCTTTCTAAATAATTCATGCGCAATAATTTCCGCTTGCTTCCTTTGTGATTATTTTTTTTTAGTTTCTTTGAAATTAGTTCCTAGTAGTTATGCATTGTTGGAGAGCTAAGAAAACGGTTGTTTTTAAAATAATCTGCAAGCAAAGTTTCATAACGTTTTTTTTTGTTTTTAAGGCATTTGAGTGGAAAAAATCTCAAAAATATTGAAATAATATCGTTTTTAGTCTCGCATTTTTAAATTTGTGAATTTACGACTCCTCTGGTGTTGCGGATGTTCATGAGCGGCGGTGCTCACTTACGATCAGGTGGCCTGCATGCTCTTTTGCCAACAATACTACAAAAAAAAATGGACCGATAATTGTTGTTTTGATATTGATAAATAACCAACCAGTGTTTAATCGTTTTTATATTTTATATTTTTTTATATAATCGATTTCAGAAGAAAAAATTAGATTTCAATTGATACCTTTTTTAAAATAACTTTTTGAGGTTGCATATTCGATTTATTTTGAAAAAAGCTAAAAAACATATTAACTCATAAATGTTTCACTTTTGCATAATGCTTATGGGGGTTAAAATTATCACAAATGGTCACCCCTATCACCTTCTAACGGGAATACATCGAATCACAAATAACTCTGTATTATATATATATATATATTTATATATATACAGTGGTGGTCATATAATTACAAACACTTCTTATGAATAAAGAAAGTATAACTTCAACGTACAAATGTTCGTATAAAATATACACATTCAATAATTAATAATCATACAATAATATAGCCACTCAAATACAAAAGTCATTAAATGCATAAAAATAAAACATATCTTACTTTTAATTACAAAATGAGCCTTACACATGTAGGAGTTTATTTTCTGTTACTGGCCGCTTGGACGCCTAATTAGAAACATTTTAAAAAATCATCCATAGCTCGTTCTTTTTTTGAAATTGGAGAATAACATTTCTTTCTTGGCTTTTTCTATTATTTTGGCGGCAATTCAAAATTTAATCTGAATTTTATTTTGTTCAAAATGGGCGAAAATAAAAGGTGTGATGCGTCAACTTGGCAAAAATTGTAAATTTAAATATAAATCATAAGTGGGCGTACAGAAGCACTATGACTACTGGATAACTGAGCATTTAAATTTTTCTGTTAAGAAAGTTTTTAATGCAATTGATCATTATAAAACACATCGAACTGTTGAAAATGCTCTGAGAATGGCTCGGCCAAGAAAAACCTCTCTCAGAAAAGATACGCTAATCGTTCGTGTTGCTAAAAAGATCCAAGTAAAGGCTCCAACCACAGATTAAAAAAGATTAGTGGAAGCTATATATATATATATATATATATATATATATATATATATATATATATATATATATATATATATATATATATATATATATGTAAGCTGGTTCTATACTACCTTATTCGTAGTTAAAAATATCAAAGGATCCTCACCTGTAATTGTTGATCGGATAGGTCGTTCTGATCGTCTTCACCGTCGCTGTCGTCACTGCTACTCTCGTACGCACCCAGCCCTGTACGGACGTTCGCGATCATATTTTATGATAGGCAGAATAACCCTAAACGATATTTAATTATAATTATGATATTAGGTATCACAAATGAGTTCACAGTTCACCCGATGGTTATTTCTGTGACCCGTGACACCCACATTCGTCATCGATAAGGAAACGTAATGTAGATGCGTCGTCACTCCCCGAGGATTAACATGAAACGCTTCATCAAATGATAACATTACACGTAATTTACTCATTGTTTACAATATACTCCCTAATTTGTCCGATTGTTTATATTGTTTCTCTTTTATAATAATTCATATATATATCGAAGAATTAAAAAAATAATATTAAAGCTTTCGAACGTTATTTTATATGTTAGAAAACATTCCAATTAAAATAAACGATAGTTATATATTATATAACACATTTTAAATAGATATGAAAAGTGAGCGATTGTAAAATTAAGCGAGGATATTCCAGGTTGGAAGGTAAATAATTTGGACAATTAAACAGATGCACAATATATAATTGCACAATATTGTTTGTATAATTTCAAAATTATTTCCAGAATGAAAAAGATAATAGATATGTTGCATTATTTTACATAAAATGTATTTATTGAAATTTAATGTAATATGTCACAAATATTTACAATAATATATGTTTACATTTGTAACAGATTTAATTGTGAAATATTTGTTGTCATATAATGAAAATAACCTTTGGACTAGTTTCAAATTTATAAATATTTAAAAAACTGACATAATTCACCACTATTATCCGTTTGCATTAAAACTTTTTTTTACATAAAACGTCCAGTGCCTCTTAGTATAGAGGAAGATATTGAATACCACACATGTTGAAATCTACATCTAAAAGAAATTCTGTTTTTTTTTCTTACCAATTACTTTCCACTTAACATTATTTCGAATACAGTTGTTTTATAAGCACATTGCCAATACTATAAAATCATCATACTAGACTCCGCACGGCTGAAACCAAAGATTTAATATGCGTATATGGTGGTTTCAATAAGCTATGAACCCATCGATAAATTCGACATTTATTTTTCTATCTGCAGTAACTTTTTTAAAATACACCATGGAGAAGACGCGTGCTAATTTTTACACAAGTTGCCAGTTGTTATTACATTTATTATCTATATTAATTTTCTCCCGTCATCACATTATTTTTGCATAAAACTGTCACTGTTTTTGACATTTCTAAACATTCAAAACCACCATATACATCCTATAACTATCTGGCAAACTAATACATAATAAAACGCCATTGTTCTTTATATATGAGGGGTAGTTTGCGAGATAATTACACGAGCACCTCCTTAGAAACAGAACTTACCGAGCCCACTGGCGATAGCGGCGAGCGCCTTGGACTTGCTTGCTTTCATGGCGTTGAGACGCGATGCTTTTACCATATAAATAAAACCAACATTAATCACACACAAATGTATTAATTCAACAGGCAACATCTGAAATAAGACTTTATTAGCGATAATATAGAACACGTTTTTACACATCACAATTCTTCTTCACAAAATTATATGTATAACAAAACACATTTTAAGAGTCAGTGCGCTGTAATTTCTCGATGTATAGAGCAAAATCTTGAGAGTGACCGTCGGGCCGTTTGATGTAAGCCTATATGAGTGAAAATACCTTGTGCGGCGTTATATCGGGCCAATTCTTCCTGGCTCACCGTATGAATCTCCTGGTCTGTCACCTCTAGCAGGATTTCTGTTAACGATCGCCGCACCGCAAACATCTTAATAAAAAAAGATCATTTATACGTATTACTAATACAACATTCTATTATCATAGATCAGATTATGTTTCAAATTTTTATGCTGATAATTATAGACTTGAAGTTATATCAAGGAAGGTCGGTTTTTTGTATCAATTTGTATCATTTAACTTGTAAATATGATGTTACCTATATATATATATATATATATCCCTTTCGGGAGCTCTTGTGCTGGTTACCCATATAAAGAGGTCTCGACTGAGTGCCATAAGCGCTCTGTCACCTCTCAACCCGGTGAAAATGTAAAAGCTCTCGGGCTAACAGCGGCCATCAGCCCGATAAAAAAACAAAAAAAGCATAAGACATTCAACCTAAGGGTTTAAGAAATTACAGGAATAATCATTTTATGCAAAAAAAACTTACAACTTCCTGCATAACTTCCTCCTTGGTCTTTTTGACCAACACTGGAGTCACCTCAGGCTCCGCCTTCACTTCGGGTATTTCTTCCGTCTGGTCTTTTGGTATTCTCGGCTCTGGTTCCGGTACCAGCACTTCCTCCTTGATGGGTTCCTCACTTTCAGAATCCGAATCCTGGAAATTTAAGAGATCATTTGTATGGCGGTTTGACGATGACCTAAAACGACTAATGTAAGTATTCTCCGTTGTACTTTGTACAAAGCCGAGGCTCCATCTCGGAAGCCCTTGTGCTGGTTACCCACTAATATGAGGCATTCCATCTCAGTTCTTATGAGACAATGCATGTACATCTTGAATTAGAAGAGAATCAGGATTTCAAGAATTTTTCACATCCAAAAATTCTTGTAATCCTGATTTTATCAATAGAAACAAAAGCAACAAACAAAAAGCAAAAAAAATTATTGAGATAATTATAATACATTTTAATAATGTTCTCTGAAACAATAACGGATTAGATTCTACATACAAATTTGCTTCTAGCAGGTAACATAGGCTGTCCACTGGCTTCTGCTTTCAACCTCTCTAGTTCTTCTTCTTCCATCCTCTTCTTCTCCCTCTCTGCCTCTTTTTGCGCTTTCTCCTCCTGTTCCCTTTCCACTGCTTTCTGCTTCTCCCTCTCCATTTTCTCTAGTCCTGGAGATATTAAATTTAAATATGTTTTATAATAAAGATTCGTTCATCAAGACAATTCATCTGATAGTAAACACTGCAGTCGGTCATAAAAACCTATATCGAATGGATCAACGAAGGTTCAAGATGCACATGTGTCGCTTCGGGGCGTGGTGCGTCTCTGATCGAACAGAGCATTTTAAGTAGCAACATGATTCGACAATTTTTTAAAATTACCATCTGGTGTTCGCGAATCTCCACTCTGTTACATTTAAGTGGCATTACTTTTTCATTAAAAAGGCCAATTGCGATAAAATAAAGACTAAATAATCATGATGAAAATTCCGTTTCATTTTTGTAAATTTACAAATTTATTATCGTAATGAAGACATCAAAGATAGACTTTTATAGTATTGGGATGACAAATGAGCACACAGTTTACCTGATATATTTTTTCGAAGACAGAGCGCTTATGGCACTCAGTCGAGACCTCTTTATATGGGTAACCAGCACAAGAGCTCCCGAGAGAGAGATATATATTTATATATATATAGGTAACATCATATTTACAAGTTAAATGATACAAATTGATACAAAAAACCGACCTTCCTTGATATAACTTCAAGTCTATAATTATCAGCATAAAAATTTGAAACATGATCTGATCTATGATAATTGAATGTTGTATTAGTAATACGTATAAATGATCTTTTTTTTTATTTAGATGTTTGCGTTCGATTTTTGAATTTGATGATGATACAGGTTTTACTGTTATAATTTAGATATTTTGTTACTTTGTAATAAATAAATGTGTTGTAACTATTATCTTGTTTTATTTAAAATTTTAAGTAATATTTAAGTTTATTTTTATATTGAAATATCGAATCGACATGGTTTTCGCTAATTAGGTGGCAACACTAGCGCATTTCTCAAAAGTTGCAGTCAGTTCGCTCCCGTACAATATATAAATGTTTCATATAAAATTTGTTCATTTTGCAATTTGCATCGTTTAAAATAGGTTATCATTTTAAACTATTTATGCATATTTAATTTCAAAATGGGCTTTCAATATTTCAGAAAATTATTTAACTATCTCACTGCTGAACACAATTTTATTTTTTTATAGCAACATTCAATTTATGAGGCAAATGGTGTGGCTTTGGTGTAAATTGTATTCTGTAACTCTGTATAATTTTTGATGTATATTTACCTTCTCTTATCCATGCAGGTAGCTGTCTTCTTTTAGCTGCGTCTATATTTGATGTTACAGCCATTCCAGGCATATTAATAGAATCTACTGCAGGAGGTAACATTGGTATTTTTTCCCTGTAAACATAAAAATATTTTTATTTATTTATTATTTAATAATCAATATTCATTTCTTTATTAATACATTTTGATTCCTTAGATAACCTTACTATATATAGAAACTTTATAAATATAGACTGCCTCAATACCTGATACCTCCATACAACATTTTGACCTTTGTTCTTTATTTGTTAATACTTTATACAATAAAAAAAATAATTTGTCAATTTAAAAAAAAAACCCTTTGTTGTATAAGAATGTCTCAATATAACCTCAATAAATATTAAAATGTATTTTCCAAATTAATATTATGGCTATTACTTGATTTTAAAATTTACCTATGTGGTCTATTTCTGGGTGGTTTGGAGTCTCTGTTTTTACTCTTGGATCTATTGTCCCGATTCCTACTGCTACTTCTGCTATTTGTTTGTTCTGCTTGTGGAGCTGTCCAATAGCCATGCTGGAATGTTGGGGCAGCAACTGGCCCCCCTGTTGTGTATCTAGCAAATAAAATTAAAAAAATTAAGATCAAGAAAAACCAAAATAAGTCCTATCATCAATGTGATTAGATTAGTTTACCACATCTACTAATATGAAAGATGAATCAACCTATAACAATTTTTTGATTGATGTATTGCTTATTGTGTAATGTACATATTTATGAATTATTATGTGTACATAATTATGATTAATCTATTTATTTTAAGTACACCATTTTGAGTACATAAAAGAGTAAGAAAATCTCTCAAAATCAAATTGACGAATTAAAAACTTGGCAATGGAATAAAGGATATTTTTATATATTATCTATTTATGATCACTATGGATTAAGATATTGTTGTATTATAATTTCTGACAGCTATGATGGACTCTGAAAATAGTTGAGTACTCATTTCATGGTCAAACTAATCCATTTATGCTACAGCTGAAGCTGTTAGTATTTTATAGACAATATGTTATGTTAGGTTAGTTTGTATATGTGGTAACAACATCTTGGAAATTACTTATACATGCTTGCTATAATTGCATATTGTGGTTTGATATATTAACAATTACTTATTATATGTTCCAATGATAACAAGGTACAACAAGGATGGGCTGGTTACTAGCAACACTTCTATTACAAATTATAAGGCTGAAAACATAATACTTCTTACCCTGGCATTGATGCAGAATTATCAGCTGCTCCAGGATATCCATCCATCATTGGGGCCATTGACATTGTGGGATCAGCTGCAATTTTTGGATCTGTTCCCCCCCATCCCCAGCCTTAAAAATATAGTTGTGCTTATCATAATAAATTAATAGTTTATCCATAATATTATATCCTGTGTGTTCAGATTCAGGTCACAAACTGAAGTTGTTGCCATTGAAATTAGTCAGGAAATCTTAACAAATATCTAGATTAAACAATAATCAAAAATATATCAGCAACATATTTTACATATACATATTATACTTTGTTGCTTAATTGGACATATAATGGAAAAACTGATGGGCCGACCTCATACTGTCAATTTGATTGCTGCATAATATTGTGGTTAGAGTATCTAGCTGCTGTGTTGTGGGCCCTGGGTTGATTCTCCAATAGGAGATTTCCATAAGAGTTCGAATATTTGTGAACCATAAATTGTCGGTTTTCTGTTCAGTTATGAATATGTTGCATGAATGTCCCATATTCCATACCTTGCACTGTACCTTCCATCAATGCAAAGGAATGCATTGCACATTTGCAATAAGATAATAGGACCAAATTAGGCAATGCTATGAAGAGCGTCTCTTTTTTTGCCCAATTCTTACAGCGCTGTCATATATTCTGTATAGTGATGTCACTTGGTAATAAAATGAAAATATCTTTGTGATCGGAATAAACCATGAGGATATTTATATTGCCTATCAAACCATTCTTCAAAAAAAAATTTTTTTATAGGCCTTGTCAGATATTTGAACATCTAACCAATTGATTTGAATAAAAGCACTGGATTCCAAAACGTATAGCCAGGTTTAAAAAAGCCACAGACCATCTAATTAAACTAATTTAATCTATTTATTTCTAGTTTTCTGAACTTACTACTACTTTATGATTTACATAATGCCTTGAGGGTAATTAAATTAGACTAGTCTAGCTATATCTATATCAGTGAGTGGTCTAACTTTCCTTATTAAAAGGATCTGAGCTATGGCTCCTTGCTAAACACGAGATCTGGATCCCTCCCCACTGAAGCCACTTATTTTAAGTTTCAAATGAAAATACAGTAGAATCAACAATGCTTATATGTTCATACTTTATTTAGATATTTGCGATAGTAATCCTAACTTCTAAATCTCTTTTATTATTTAACAATATTTCGTTTTATTTCCAGGACTAAACAGGGCACATAGTCAAAATTTGTCTACTTTTAATCCAGCATGTGGAAAAGTAAATCATTTACATATATTAAAAAAATAAAAACAGAACCCTGAACCATGTCTAATATAATTTGTACTCTATCACTTAAATACAAGGCTAAGTAGCACAAGATCTTCAACTTTGGCACAAGTTTTATCAGTCCACATAGAATGGCTGCATTAGCAAAAACTATTTACCGATGCTGCCAAAACTCTGGGTCCATTGCTACAGTAATTTAAAGCGAGTCAAACAAGAAAACTTATTCTATTCCCTTTTTCCAATGTTAAGTATATTTTAGTTTTTTTTAGCTAGCCCAAGTCGCCTACACTAGCTGTAGTTTTTAGTCATCTTGTAACATTTCAACGAGTTTGTCTTGGTTTCAGGTTTAGGTTTAGGGCAAAGAGCAAAGATTATAGTTTTGCTAAATATTATCAATTTTTGAAGAGCATTTTATCAAAATGAGTTAATCAAAATGTTAAATTAACTTACACAAATGGAAAGCAAAGAGCTAAAATACACACGCAACAACTTGAGAACGTCTCATTAAATTGTATCTTCCGTGAACGTCTGAGCAGGTGCTATTGGAAGACATCTTAACGGACCCGCATTTTTTACCAGACACACTCTCAACAGCGAAAATACCTTGAGTTCCTACAGAATGATATACCAGAACTTATGAACAATATTCCCATATTCGAGGTAAACCATTATATACCCTGCCAGCCAAAAGTTTAAGACGGCACATAAACAACATAATTATCCATCAATTGTAATAAAATCCCATAAGATAAATAAAAGAAATGCACATGTGCATATTCTATTGTTAGTATCGAATATTTAAAGAAGTCATTCTTTTATTTACTTTAAAGTTATTGGACAATAAACATCTATTGTTTTCAAACACAGACAAACCTGCACTAGATCCAGGTGGTAGAGTCATAATAATATATCAATAATGTCCTCATTACTAATTACTTTGCTTTTGTTACGTATTGGTCAATAATTAGGATTATATATCTCCTGAAAACACGTGTTTCTGACTTATTATTACCCGAGTTTACTTGGGTTTGTTCACAAACAATCTCAATTAGTCTAAACTTGTGGTTTCTACAGTGAAGACGTCATAAAATGGGAAAAGGCTCGAGAAATTAGCAGTGCGTTCTGCCATCGTTGTTTTACATAATGAAGGCAAATCCGAACGTGACATTGCTTAACAACTGAAGTTATCAGACTTGTGTTCATGGCACAATAACTTGATACAGGGAGACGGACAGTTTTCAAGATTGTCCACGCTAGGGAAGGCCGAGAGCTACGTCTAGTGAAGATAATTTTATTGTTTTTACCAGCAAGAGAAATAGACGCTTAACAGCACTAGAAATCTGCAATGAAGTAAACAAAGCCCGAGTTAAACCTTTATCATTGACTACAGTAAAACGGCGACTGAGAGATGCGAAACTGTATGGTCGCGTTGCCGTTCGAAAATCTCTGCTAAGGCCGCAAAACAAGAAAAAACGGATGCAGTGCGCTCTTGCCCATCGAGCGAGATTGGACTGAAGAAGATTTTAAAAATCCAAATTTGAACTATTCCATTCAAAACGTAGAATTTACGTTCAACGCAGTGCCCAAGAAAAGATGATGTCAGATTGTGTAGTCCCAACAATCAAGCATGGTGGTGGCTCAATTATGGTCTGGGGTTAATTCTCTAGCCAAGGAACTGGCGATTTGATTAAAATTGAAGGAATTTTGGAAAAGGAACAATACAAAAACATTTTAGAACAAAACACTGTTACCGGGTTGCAATTAATTGGAGATGGATTCATTTTCCAACAAGGTAATGATCCAAAGCATAGCTCAAAATTATGTAGAGGATATTTAGAAGAGAAAGAGGCACAAGCGGTGTTAAAAAAACATAGTTTGGCCTCCTCAGAGCCCGGATCTCAATCCCCTCAATCCTTGCCTGTATGCTGAGACTTGTGAAACAAATCATAAAATGTAAAGGAGGATTTTTTGATTGAAAATCAGTTTAGCTAACTATAGCCCTGTTTTTGCATGGACTGTTAATATTTCTTTATGCTTTTAAAGTATATTGTTTGTCAATCAATTTTCTATTAGATGATTAAACAGGTTAATTAAACATATAATATTTTATTGGAGGTTTACTTTATTTTCCTACTTTAATTAAGGTGGTCTTTAACTTTGGCCTGCAGTGTGTCATTATCAAGAAACAGACTTTATAGGCCATCTAATGGTCATTATTTTTAGTCTTATGAAGAATAAACGAAATAATTTTATATATTTTTGCATTATGGATTTCTGAAAAGTAACATTAGAATCATCTCATAACAATATTATATGTCATTTACTTGTTTAGTCAGAACTAAAATAAACAAAAAAATACCTAGTTCTTCTTTTACTTAAACTTTTACATAAAGGCACCCTGAATTTTTTAGTAATAATTTTGTGAATACTTCACTTTCACTATCACTTTTTACTTGCTCTTTTCAGATTAGTTTTTGTGAGGGGGCATTTATAGGGATAATAAATAATGATTATAATTACTTAATCCTGAAACTCTTCCCTTTAAGGTGTAATACTTTAAATCATACAAAAAGATAAACTTGATTTAATGTTAATATAAGTTTTATGGGATGATTTTACTATTTTTAATGGTGGTGGAGCCATTCTGTAGTTTGTCTCTAGCTACAGCAAAAATGGGTAGGCTTTACTGGGACTGAAGGATCATGGCTGCAACTAAATAGTAGTATTATTATACTGTGTTTCAACTGGTGAGTATTGGGATCCAGAGACCTTTATTAGTATTAGTTTTAGTAGGTGTTCTTTTGTGAGAATTTATTGTAAATATATAATTTATCAAATCCGATACAATAGTGGGTTATCGACTGCAGTCTCATTAGAGATTTGATGTTTCAAGTCAGCTATATGTTTCCTTAAGCATGTTTTAATTGTGTTCTTTTTGTTTTCCTTATTAATAGAGATCATATTCATAATAAATGTTGTGCATTGCTTCATCTTGTAGAGGTAAATAGCACTCGCCCAATGGTAAAAACTGACTTACTGACTAAATAATTTTTATAGAAACCCACTTCAAGGTGTAGTCACTGTTATCACTGACTCTTTTGACATATGGTGTAGTCATACCAATTACTGTAAGCACCTTTAACATATATTAGACCATAAATAAATAGCAGCAGACAATAGTTAAGGTTAACTTTGTCATCAGGATGTCAAATGCCTCAGCCTCCCAGATCCCAATCATAAGTGAAAACTACTTGACACATTGTGTATTGAAAAAGCAAAACAAACATTATAAAATTAGTTTTGTTGTCTTTAATGAATTTTACTGCAAACATGGAATGAATAAATAGTAGTTAGGTAAGATAGTAACAATTGTTGCCCAAAGATTTGTTGTATAACCATCTCTTCTAGATTTATGATTTGATGAATCAAATTGTTTTGCACCGATTGTATATTTTTAATAATTTGATCTAAAATTAGAGGTGTTAAATGTCTAAATTGGCAAATCAAATTGATAAACTGTGTAATAATAAATTGAGTTGGTTCTCCCTTACCCCATTGATTCCAAGAGTTTCCCCATGAATTTGTAGTGGCATTCCACTCTGCCCCAGGAGGCCCAACACTCTCGCAATTGGTATCCGAGTTTTCAACCTCCATGGGAGCCTCGCCACCTTCTATGTCGGGTTTTGGAGGCGGCATTGGTGCAGTAACAACCGCTGCGGCATCCTTCATAGCTATCCATTGTTGAGCTAAGGCTGCCCAATCCACTTGACTAGAATCTATATTTTGATATGCATTAGGATTTAGGGCCCACTGCGTTGGATATGCGGGGTTTACCGCATCTTTGCCAGAGTACATGGTAATTATAAAAATTAACTAAATTACGCTTTTGCTTTTCCTTAACACTGATAAATATAACAACATTGGCACTTAATTAAATTAAACAGTTAGTGGTTATTTTCATTGGAAATAAAAATAAATGGAAAAAATCAGAAAAGCTGCAGCACATTTTTTCCATAGACAGTCTATGTTTTTTTATTTAGTGTTTTATTTAGAGTTGCCGCTTGTTAGAATAATTCAATACTTGTTTATGGTTTTCTAACTTAATACATGACAGATTTTTAAATATTCATAAATATTTTTTTAATATATTATATCAATACTTAATAATGTATTTTTTGCATAATTATTAAAATTTTCGATAAACATGAGTCACAGGTTGTTTAAGTCCATTGATATCAGATGTCACTGCCATCGTGTGTAATTAGAATCACTTACTATCAGGTGTCTTTTTGCCACTCTCAATATAATAAAAAAATAATAGTAATTAAGTGGCAAAAGGAGGCCGGTTCAGCTCAGCTCAGCTCGGCAGTTTGTACTCACACGGCAATCACTTTATTGCTAAGGTAATTATTACTATTATTAATTTATAATATTACAGTTGACAAACGAATACACACTTCAGCCGATGGTAAGTTATAATTGCTGTATATGGCAATTACATCCATCCTCAACAAAGATATAAGAGTTACGTAAAATCTTTATTTCCTATCCAATCAACACAGACAACTCTTTGTAAAATTCAAATGTCGCTGCTGTAACTAAAGGATTTAGTTTTGAGCTAACGTACCAATATTTGAATTTTAGCGTATCTCATCGATATCTATTATGTTATGCATTTAATATCCATAACATGTGTGTCATTATGTCGCATTATATATCCACTACTAATGTTAAAAATTTGAGAATTGGAGGTTACACGTTTTTATTATTGTAAGGGTATCCCAATCGGCAAAGACATAATCAGATTCAAAGTCGCTGGAGCATTCCTGCTCTTGTAGATAATTTGATAATTCTTAATTACATTATATATATTTTATATTGTCGAACTGTACGTCACACTCCATTTACTTTAATCATTTTTCTACTTATAAAGTAATCAATTTACTTTATTCCAATCATGTTATTGTTTGATTGTTCTACAATGTAAAAATATTAATTGCCGTGAAAGATTTGACCTGGAAATAAATTATTTGTAATAATAATAATAATAAAACATATCTAATTGTATTAAGATTTTTAAATTGAAAACAAAAACTAAACGACTGTTTTAGAAAATAATACAAGTCTTTGACATCGGACCAGATTTGTTCAATTACAATTGCATCGAATAAGGATGCTATACAATCTTAATAATTCATCCTTCAGAATGATTTCTTTCGCTTCGATATCTTTTTGTATTTTATTCAACTTTTGTATGTTTTTGTACCGAGTGGCATGAAACATTGGCATGGCATCAATTGTTCTGCAGTATTAAAAACCACTTCATAAGTTTGAAAATTTATAAGTTAATCGAACTTAATATCATGTATGACATTTTAAATAAAGCTTTTCAAAATGTATGGTTATTAGTTACATTTTATAATTAATAAATAAATAATTAATACAAATAATACTTAGTTAGAAAGTAAGCAAGAATTTAGAAAAGAATGGGAATTTCAGACCAACCATCATACGAACAAGACCTGGCTGTATGGACTAAAGTCCTTTGCCTTTTCCATTAGGGATAAATTAATAACATCATCATAATACTTAGTTAATGTAAATCTCGATTTTAAGTTTAAAAAGAAACTGTTTTTTTTAGATTTTTGTTATGTCTAAGTTATATATATTTATACGATAATTATGATTAAAAATAACGCGACGAGTTCTTATTCGTGCGTTTTACCAGTAAAGGTTAACATTGCTTTGCTTACATTTTACCGACTTTAATGTTATGTAATTTATGGAACCTGTTGGGCGCTATTTTCGATGACGGCTGTCATGATGTTTTATGAACTACAGGTCCTGTCTTAAGAGAGTGAATGTATTTTAAGGTAACGTAATAAATGTTGATATACTTCAATGGTGCACTTGAAACTTATTGACTTTAATAGTTAGCAAGATTTTGTCGTTTAATTTTAATATAATTTTCAATGACCGAAGACGACTAAAATGGTAGTTGTAGAAATGGATGCTTAAAACAGACACTGACGTGTTTCACTACGTGATGTCTTATGATACTTACCTCGATCTATCTCCAGCATTTCATTATTTATTTTTCGTTCGATCTACGCAGAAGGATGTCTTACATGTCTATTCTTCTTTTTTGTCTAGTAAAATGTTTTTTTTTATAAAAACCCACTTCAAAATGTAGCCACTACAGACGCTCTTCATTCATAAAGGTAGAACTAAGCAGCCGCTGATTTATTGTGGGGCATGAAAGGATCGAATCAAAACCGGGAAATACCGCGCCTTTACAAAATATCAATGTGTAATAGTGGCAATACCCTGTTGTGGTGAGTCTAGGGATCCTAAGAACCCTATGTAATAGGTTCAACGAAGCATTCCATCTCGCGTCTCATTCACCGACTTCAGGTAATCTAATATCGCTTCATGCGCAATACCACCGGCGTGCCGTAGTTCTTGCGTAATGAAAATTTTCCATAGCCCCCGACCATAGCTCAGTATCTGAAGCAGGCTTCCCGCAGATACTTCGACTCTACCGTCACACATCCAAACCCGCTTATTGTTAGTGCAGTCACTTAAAATCTCATCTGGAATACGACGACGACGACGAAGGAAAGCAGAAAATTACAAAATTATTCACGATACCGGTTTACCCGGTTCCGTTCTGGAAATTTTGATTTGAAAAATGAACTTCGTGGTCCTCCGGACACTTTGGTCAACGTTGATGAATTAATGCTGATGATACTCAATCTACATCCGAGCTAGCAGCAGATTTTGATGTTAACATCAAAACAATATTGATCCATTTGCCATAAAGTGGAAAGGTAAAAAAGCTTGATAGATGGGTGCCCCAGGAACTTAACGATCGCCAGCGCAACGTACGCGCTGCTCAACAGGCATAGAAATGAAAGAATTTTGAACCGAATTGTTACGGGCGACGGAAAGAGGATTCTGTTCGACAATCGATGGCGCTCAGCAAGTTGGTTAGATCCTGGTTCAGCACCAAAGCAATGCCCTAAACGAAACATGATCTCTAGAAACTTGATGGTCACTGTTTGGTGGTCTAGTGCCGGTGTGATTCATCTCAGTTTTTACCAAACGGCATGAGTATTACTGCAGATGTGTACTGTGAAGAACTGAAGACAATGATGGAAAAGCTCGCAACCAGCTTTGTTCGATCGGTCGACCCTGCTGCTCCTACACGACAACGCGCGACCCCATACTGCACAACAGACAGTCTCCAAGCTGCAAGAGTTGGGGTTGGAAGCTCTCCCTCATCCACCCGACTCACCAGACCTTGCACCCACCGATTATTACTTTTTCCAAAATTTCGACATTTTAGCGGAAAAAAATTAAATTCCCGAGAGGCAGTACAGTAAATTGCATTTGAAGAGTTTGTTGCCTCTCGTCCAGCTGATTTTTACAAGAAGGGCATCAATAAACTACCACTACGTTGGCAAAGATGCATCGATTACATGGGTGATTACTTTGAATAACAGAAATAAAAAAGTTAAATTAAATTAATTAAAAATTAGAAAAAAATTACTTATTTCATACAAAACGTCTATTTCATAGGTAAAGGCCTATTTTATTATATATATATATATACATATATAACAAGGACTACAAGGACTTTTCATTCAAAGTAATAGATAAATATTTTGGCGATACGTGAGAATAAATAAGTTAAAATATACGCGATAAATTTGAGTCAAGCGAATGTGGTAGTCTACAGTTGTAGTAATACAATGGTCCAATAGATGGAGTACACCTCCATAAATAGAGATAATTTGTGTATTTTGTTATTATTGCTGTTCGTGAGCGGATCAGGCAATAATATAAAACTGCTGTCCTGTGTCTATATTCCTGCTCTGGTGTCAATAACCTCATTAAAAAGGTTCGAATCCAACATTCGAACACTAGTATCTAAGCATAATGGGGGTAGTTAACGGACATTTGATTAATGTTAATTGCGGCGCCATAATTATTTTGAAATATCTGCTTTTCATTGTATCAACGGAAGGATTAGTTAGTGCATTCTTTACGTAATATAATTTCAATGCATATTTCAGAATTTTCTCTTTATTTTTACTTAAATACTAGGCATTGAGGTGCCGATACATTCTTATGGACAAGACTTATAAAAGATGGGTTTCATTATCAATAAAATCTATATCGGAAGTTGCAATAAATAGATATGGGACTATGTTTGTTTGCTAAGTATACGCAAAATTATTTTGACTGTAAAGGTGGCTCTGTGGGGATATTTAAAATGAGACGAGATTTTAAGATATATTTATCGACAAAATAAAAAGAGATAAATGATACATGGTATTATAAAATTAATTTATTTTTCATATTACATTAGTATACACGCTAAGGGTCAGTGCAGACAGACTGAGTGGATCGTATTGCTTTGAGCCTCCCGGTGTGATTTTATTTCGCTGTACCAATTTCAATCGTATACAGAAGTAAATTAAGTTTAATTTCATTTGTTACTAAATTGGTTGCTGCATCGTCACTTCGCCTGTCTGCCCTTAAACATTTAAACTCCGAGCATTCATAACATACAGTCGACGTACACACAGTCACAGACAACCAACGTATAATTTTGACAGTGAGTTGCATTTGTCACAACACTTGGTGACCAAGTGTCACGTACTATTAACTTATCACTAGTTTCACCTAACAAGTCTTTTAAACTGAATTAAACTAGTTTTAACTTAGCGCTAATAGTGGTTCTTCTAGATCGTGTTTTTGGCTGAGGTGTCTCGAATTCGCTTTTTTCCATTGATCCTTTTTGCTGATCATTTTCTGTTTTGTTGCTATTAATTTCGCTTTACTCTTTGATATTTTAACGGGACTCTTTACGTTATCTAATCGTTCTAATGTTTCGATTATATTTCTTGGTTCTGACATGACTGTTCTTGTTTCTTCACTAATTTCATCCATTGTTCCGTTTTTATTAGCATAGACTACGACGTAGTGAGAATATGCAGAGTTGGATGGTGCATTTATGTCGGCAAAATCTCGAAAGTTTGCAAATTGATCCTGGTTATAATTTGGTTTCGGGTTGGAAATATATCCGACTCCGAGGGATGGTCTTCCGTGGCCATTGTTGTAGTAAGAGCTAAAGCTATCACCAAAATCATGATCTTCATCGTTTTGAGCGAAGAAAGTGCCCCCTCTTATAATTCCAAAGTTTCCAGATCCAAGTACACCAGAGCTTGCATCGACCAGTGGAGCAGCAGAAACGGCAGATTGCTTACCGAAAGTTTCGACATTCCTATTGAACCCTCCAAATAGAGGATAGTTCAGCAGAGATCTAAAAGAGTTAGGTCTTTGACTGTATGCTGCCTCTTGATTTCCGAAGCCAACTCTGTAATTATTTTGCTGACGTGGTTCGAAAAGATTTGCAAAAGTTGGGAAAAAGTTTTGTGAATCACCGACCACTTCTATTGAATGGTCTGCATGAGCACCCTCTGGGGTTAGATCTTTTTCCGTTTGTCTATAATGTTGAGGAGGTACTATAGCTTCGGGTACAGTTTCCGAAGATTCCGCTGCAAGATTGTCATCGTCATCTGCAAAGAATAAAAGTGAGTGGTTAGTCTTTTTATTATGTATTGATTTGTATAGAATAGAGACAAAGATTCATGTTTTTATATAGGTATAATTTTGATATTCATATTGAAATTTATTATACAGAACTGCTAGTGGTATAAAAATTTTATAATCTACAATTTAATTGCGTGATCATGTATAAATAGACTGTTGGGATTGTGTAATTAATTATGTAAGTTTTTTTGCTGATAACAATTATTGAAGAAAACACTAATTATGATGACGAATGAATTAATAATATATATTCATTATTATTTACGATCTGTTCTCAACTATGACCAACTTTTGTATGGAAGAAATGCGTGAGCCGTTTTTTGAAGTTCATCGTTGGCGAAAGTTATGCTTCTCTTCTGGTTCGACATAGAGTGGAACAAGTGATAATCCGTTGGCAAAAAGTCCTCTATGGACCGGTATGGTGGTTGCGGTAATAATTCCCATTCGAGATCATTCAAAACTTCTTTAAAGATTATTGTTTGCTGTGTTTGGGCGCATATTGTCATTAAGAAGGATGACTTGACCACGTTGGTTGGTCCTATTTCTGCTAAATTGCTTCGTTTACGTCTATGTGATAATGTTAGGTAAGATGGTTCTTTGATGATGCGTTCCTTGACAACAGTGTCGTCCTTCGCCAGTCTTTCCCAGTAGACCACATTGCCATAGTCACACCAGATGTCGATCTTCTATGGATGGAAATCTTGCTCCACTTTTGCAGTCAAAAGATGTGAACTGATGTGTCTTCTGGTAATGTTCACTCTTTCCTTTGCTTCATATTAATGTAAAGATACCACTTCTCGGTAACAGTTCTTTATGAAAATCATTGCCTGTGACTGAGTGTTGCACGACGTCAGGCGAGATTTCTTCTTTTTGTGAGAGAGCTTCTTTTTCGCTATGATTTTCCTTGTTGCTATCATTCGAAGTTGTGTGGCAGGTTTGCAAGAGGCAAAAGTTGGTGGCTATTTTTTGCCACCAACCATGGGAAAAAAAATAGGGCCATGGTGTGAAGCTTTTTAGAGATATTTAGCGATAGTTAATTCTCGTTTTATTTGATGATTTTCGTTTGGAGTCGTCAACGCCTTGGGATAATGGGTTTCGAAGTCGATAAAGAATCGACTTCGAAACTTGCCGACGTTGTTCGTCGAACTCGACGATGGCGAGGTGAGCGTCGTGATGCGTCCTCCCGTTCGAAATTGCCTCTTTTGATCTTGGCAAAGGAATCATGGGTGGTTCTCGTAGCTAAAGCATCTTATCCATATTCGTCACTTATGTCTCAGACTTTATTAGCTTTGCCACCACGGTGAGAGGCGAAATAGAACAAATATCGAAAACGTATTTTGTCTTCCTGGAATGTCCATCTGAATGATCATAATTATTTCTTAATTTAAAATTAATTAACGATTTCTAATATTATAAATATTTACGCGAGTTCTACACATTGAATAAAAGGAATTATACGTATTTTATAGCATTGATGATACTTTTTTTATTATTCCCGAGGTTATTAATGTTTTACAGCATTTATAAAACACCCTAATATAAATAGACAAAATGGTTGGGTCTAACCAACGGCTTGGTTCCGCAATTCCTTTCATTGCTCTCATCTGCTTCAATTTTATGCATATACAAACTTAGCTTACTGATCCTAGTAGAACACAAAATGACAAGAAAAAAGCCAAACACAAAAATGGAAGGAATGTATTACACAACCTAATAAACTATAGCATTATACTCGGTATTGTTAGAAATTGCATATTTCTATGAAATGAATATGAATCTTCAATATGAATTATTATACAGTAGATGAATTAAGACGTTGCCGTAGGCGTCGTTGATATGACTTTCAATGCTACAGGTGATGCATCTGTTTAGATATTCATATTTTTAATAAGATTTTAGATTTAGACCTAGATGAGTATTTATTCCCGAGAGTATTCCCTTCTAGGCATATATTTAGGAGCTGTTATCTTCACTAGACCGTTTAAAAGATTAAATTATACTGAAGTGTAGTAAGCTACTCCATCATCTTCAATCTTATCGGTAAAAAGAAGCAGCTGGCAAATATATAATTTAAAAAGATTTGCCAGCTGCAGCTTTCCATGAAATATGTTATGGTGGATTATTAGTTTCTATAATTTTGCTACTTTGCATGCAATTAAAATTTTTCGACATTACGATTTTAATGTATATAGTAAAAAAATAAGTATGTAAAAAAAAATACTTAGTACTAGTGTAGTAGTTTCTTACTTGGACGCATAAGCATAAAACGTTTAAATTTCACAATCTATAAGACAACTTAAAAAAAAAAAAAAACTTTCACTTAAAAAAAAATAAACTATTTATATTATTATTTATTTCCTAGAAGGTGGACTATGCCCTAATGATATAGATACAGACAGTCACGTGACTCCATATGTTTGGGAAATATTATTTATTTATTTAAATTCTTAAACAGTCAAGATTGCTGGTGATGTCTTCTCTCACCGACAGTCCCATTTCGGGGTAATAATTGCTTTCTTCCTCTACACCAGGAAAGGCGGGAACACGGCAGTACTTTCCTACACGCTGCCTCAATTCCAAATGAGCGTTGGACTTCCCCGAGACCGCTAACCAGAGACTAAACGAACGGGGAAAGAGAGTACTGAACCACGCTCCTGTATCCCCTTGGCAGCCGCATTAGAGAGGCAGCCACTCCAGCGCCGCAGTACACCTTCACGCTCCCAAGGTAACGCCATCAGGAGCCGCCTTCCTTTATAGAGCGTGTATGGGTATTAAATTTCACTGAGGGTAACCAAGCCACGGCAAGTAACCCTCCCCGCAACGACAAGGTGAGAACCCGTTGTCGTGGCGGGAGGATTTAGTAACCGTGGTTTGGAGTTAGCCATGGTAAAGCTAAGACTCTCTAAGGCCGGTCCGAGGAGGCCGCGCTGGGAGAGCTAGAATTGAGCTCGCCACGGATGCGTGTCGGTGGGCTGCAGGGAGCGGATAGACGGATCGAGGCCGTCTTGTGCACCGTCCGCAGCCGCGGTGGAGTCGGGGGGGATGGGGTGGCGGTGCGGAGGACCGTCTTTCCTAGTCCCTCGCATCGTCACGCCCACTCTGCATTTAAGACGGAGTCGCGGAGGGAGGATAGTATCCCTCCCTATCCTCCGCAACTCAGGCGGGGGCGCACCGCAATTTGGGTTGGCGGCGAAGCGTTGCACCAGATCCGCCAAAGGGGGCTGGGATTGTTTATTCCTTTCCTGGCCCCGCATGTGGGACGCACACAGGGGAATCCACTTCCCACCACAGAGGAGTCCGAGAAGGAAGGTGCGCCGGAACACGAACGTGCGTTGCCGGGGGGGGGGGGGCGAAGAGAGTGAGGTGGGGCCGCCTTTACGGCCAGCGCAGGCGCAGGGGGTAAGGGGTTGAAGTTTACTGTTGTTCACTGTAGTAAAATAATACAAGTTACTTGTATGGGTTCAGCCATTCACTATACGAAACAGTAGGGGTTAAAATTAAAGTTAGTTATTGCTAGCATCGAACACGGGTTTCTTGCTTGCAATTAATTTTTTTATTAGGTGAATAGCTGTAGTCCTACTATTGGATTTTTCAATTTTATCATATAAAAATATTTAAGTGAAAAAATAAATATTTACATTACAGTGGATTGATGACCTTGTATATAATTACGTTAGTCACTGAAGCAAGTTTCGTTTAGATAACATCGAATGTAGTTTTTGATGGATTGTGTAATTCCATCGAGGCTGGCTAAAACACTGGTAATAATTTATCACGGCTTTGACCCGCTAGACGAAGCCGGTTTAACATATTTAAACAAGGAGGTCGAATGCATTTTTAGTATTTCATTCAGAATGTAGTTCTTCGATATCGCATCAATATTACGGTACTTTAAGATGTTAGCATTTAGCAGCGGTTATATGCTGCAGTTAGTTTCTAACTGTTATACGAATGGGTCGGCTCGGAAGCACCTCACCTCAGAATACTAGCGTGAAATGACGGCATAGCGTTCCTGCGTTTAATATGGCGAGTGTAGAAATCCGGAAAGTCATTTACGCATTCCAATTAATTATATATTCCATTTAAGAAGCGTTCCAACTCAGTCCACAGAAGTGATATCACTTATCATCAGGAGAAATGAGTGCACGTTTGTTATTCGTAATTATCCTATTTCTAATAAATTTCACGCAACCATAGGTCCTCATGGCTAAAAGGCTACGACCACTACACTACGTAGCCCACATCTGTCTAATAATAAGTAGTGCCCGGCAGTAGTAGAGCTACACTGTTGTTTGTTTAGAGCTGCTGAATGAATGGGTCAGCTCGACTGTAGTAGGACCTTCACCCTCACAATACCATCGTAAATTAGCACCATAACGCAGCTAGCTGTGTTTCGTCTCGTGAGTGTAAGGTATCCGGAGACCTGTATTAACAGTGAGGAGGCATTCCATCTTAGTTATCAAAGGTGACGCAACGGATCTGCATTATGATTCCTTGTCAAGGATAAATGAAGATGTCATGAGCAGCAGGAATCACTTATAATCAGGTGAACTGTGTGCTCGTTTGTTATTCTTAAAGCAAAAAAAAACGCTCAACATACAAAACACGACAACTTTCTGCTATTCTGTTATAACTGTTGGTAATCTGTGGGGTCATTGTTCTGTTCCAGTGGAACTGACCCATTTAAGCTACTAAAGCCAAGGAAGTGCAAGAATTGAATGAAGATTCCATTGGGTTAGGTCTTTAAATATGAATAGACATTATTTTTTATTGAGTAAAGTATTTAATAGTGAAGAATTTACAGAACTGATCTGGGTACACTGTGAACTTCTTACCACATTAACCGCAACGAAAATTAATATATATATTATTAATGTATAATATACTCTCCTTTTGTTATGGATGGTCTGATTTCAAATCAATGTTGTATTTTACAAATGCCGAAAATTTACAGAACTGATCTGGTACACTGAACTTCTTACCACATTAACGACAACGAAAATAAATATATATATTATTAATGTATAATATATTCTCCTTTTGTTATGGATGGTCTGATTTCAAATCAATGTTGTATTTTACAATTGCCGAAAATTTAGAGCTCTATCAGTTCCCTGTAAGAATAACATAATCACCTGAATAACAAACACTATATGTTTCCGGAAACGTTTACATAAAGCCACTGTTTCTTACGCCAACGTCTAGTTATAAAATTATTGCATCCATAATAGGATGAAGATACATTTGATTAACCCCTCTAACCTCTAACCTACTATTATAATCGTTCTAAAATCTGTATTTTTCTTTGGAAAAAAAAAAACTACGCGGGTGAGTTTCGAAATGATGCCATAGGCCACAGGTCAGGAGAAAGCTAAGGTTGGTAGTAAATAATGAAACTAGATTTCATAGACGTATTTCAACTGCAAAACGTGACGACATAATTTCTATACAAAATTTCGGTCACGTAACACAGGATAAATGTTGTCACACCTTAATGTAGTGTGTATAATGAGTTTAATGAGATATAATAGAGATATGGTGTTGCCATTATTGCTCGGTAGGTTGAGAAAATGGTAGGTAGAATAAATTTTTATTTAAATTTTATACTAGTACATATAAGTGAGCTGCCATAACACATTTTGTTTTCTTTTTAAAAAAATAATACATTAATATTAAAATTTTGCTTCGAGTAAATAATAATAAATTATAAATTTCTATTATTTATTATTATTTGCTAGTAATCTGTTAATGTTCTTCTTCCAGTCAACACGACCCAATCATTGTGCAGATAATAATAGCTGGGTAACCAACCATGCTTAAATGTCCATTCGTCATTATTATCAAACTTAGACGTTATTTTAGATATCCTCCCATTTCCGTAAAACTTTATACGATAACTCAACGCCTGATGATTTTTCTTATTGTCACTATTCACGAATGCAGGATTCTTTGCATAGAAAATAAGTACGCTAAGTTAATGTGGGTTGCCTTGTCAGTCTTAATTAACATAATGGGGAACAACGCAAGTGCATCATGAATCGAGGATGGATGGAGGATGTTTATGGGCCGCAATCGCAATGCTCCATTGCCACCCTTAGTTGTACAAAAAAATCTTTAATATTGTTTTCAAACGTTATACAAGATGTTTTTCAATATAACTCTTAATAACTCTTCAAATATTAATTCGATATCTTTATATATATTTATCATTATTGAAGACGTAAAATTGTAAAAAATATTAAAATTAAATAGTAGATGATATTTATTTTAATAGTAACGAGTGAAATTTAATCTCGGTGTGTTTCTGCTACCATCGGCGTAGGGTTTTCACAATTCCGTTCAGGTTTTGAATGTCACGTGACGACGTTCGACTCAGTGAAACTGTAAAAGCCGTCGGGCTAACAGCGGCCATCTGCCCGAAAAAAAAGAAACGTGACGACATAACATAAGCAGGTTTATCTGAGCGACTAGTTGTGGACCCAAATCCCGACGGGCTTCGAATTGACGTCCACGTGGTGGGGGAATATCCCCGAGGCCTGATAGCTAAGGCGTAATAGGCCTGTAGACGTTCGCACGGGCATATTCATCATCAACAAAGATTCAAGGTGCACATTCGTTGACAACCATTATCTATAATATAATATATATTTTTTATTTATTATAGACAATAACAACTTTTTATTATCTATAATATCCGGACCATAGTATTATAATACGTAACACAGCGTTATGCTGTTATTTTTCGCTGGTACAACCTCTGTTCTTAAGTACATCCCTCCTGGATGTTCTTAAGAGCAAAGGAAAATTTCTTAAAAAAAATTGAGAAGATGCAAAGTTATTATTTTACATGACTACGATACAGTGCCTATTTAACACTTAAATCGGTTATCTAGTTACATTTTACGTACCTGGGGCTACACTTCACAATCTTTAAATACATTTTTATTGCCTACACAACTTTTATTATATACCTTATAATTGGAAAGAAACGATTAAGAATTTAAAAACTTTGTTATTAACAAATTATATCAGCTTTGGCAGCAAATCGATAGCAAAAGCGTAGGAAGATCCGGTTATGTGGTTATGATAATTCTATTTTTTATGAGAGAAAGCTAATGTTTAACCATATTTGTTATAAAAATGACCCCAATCTCTAATGATCATTACACAAGTAGTAAAAATGTTATCTGCGGTATTGCGTAACTAGTTTTTTTTTGTTTTTATTGTCTGTTGTTAACTTACAACACAACACCATGACTAAAATTCACTTTACAGTATTAATACATACAATAATAAAACAGTTTTTTTAATATTCGTAGGTATCCATGTAACCATAATAGATTTTTTTATTTGCCTTTTGGTTTTTAAATACACGACTTACATATAAATTATCGTTGTAGTTCTTATTTTTAGCTATTTTTAATAATGTTTTGCAGATATATAAGTTATTTTTTTAAGTATGATTAAACCAACAGTAGTAAAAAGTTGTAAATAATTAAATGTGAGTTGCATCAGGAGATAAAATAAAGCTTTAATATAAATAAAATTTTCGTAATTTTCGTAATTGTTCATAGAATGTTTTTATTATTTATATTATGAGTACTTTATTATTTCCGTAATGCGTTAGTAGAGACAGGGTAATAAAAAGTATAATAATAAGTGATCGTAAAGACATTTTATTAATACGATTACGCGTTAGCAAGTAAATATAGATTACAACGTAAGATGTCCCTTCCGTGGTACATAATGTTAAAATATTATGACTTCCTTTATCGCTAATTATCAGTTGTCTTTGTCATTATATAAAACGTTTTTAATATACAGATATAGTTATTACTTATTACAGACGTCATTTGTAAATATTTCCCGCCGTTTTCATTTGTTACGTGTTTCTAAATGTAGCAACATTGTGAATTTTGTTGTTTACTATGCTTATAACTGACAGAAAATATTTTACCTTACCGTGTTTTGACACGAATACGGAAATTTATTTGAAATAAATATAAAAATGCAAATTCCGTTAATATTAAACGATTTTATGGAAAAATAAGTTAATTTGATTTTATAGGTTAGATATTTTAGTGCAATAGCGAATCTTATTTCGTTTCGTTTAGATTTACTAATTATGTTTGATATACGCTACCAATGATATTACTAGAAATTTTAGACGATAACTCTGCAAACTGTCATAACAAATTTCACCACCTGAATCGTGGATTAAAAAGATGTGTATGCAATTAATCTTCCGGTAATATCTCATGCGTAGAAACAGTTGTGACATCCAATTCAACTGCGATTAAATAATCGATTATTGTTCAGACGTGCCATCATCACGGAGAACTCTATTACTCAACTGGTCTCATCCCACTGTTGCAGCAGTTGACGAAATCTGGAGCGTGGCATCGATTTGTCTTCAATCTTCGCCTTGTGATCATTTATAATCCTTTCTGCAAATATTTCTTCGCTAAAGAATATAGCCTATATATATGTATATATTATTTTTTCCTAATATCGAATTATGCAGTTTTTTTTCAGTAATGAAATCTGTAGTGAGACATTGTTTGATATCCAAACAAAAAATGGCTTTTTCTTAATTGTTTCTGAAGCAAATAAGTTCACCTACTATCTTTTCAGTACTAATATTATAATGTTTATTTACAAAAAACTGCGACGACATCGAAGCGTTCTAAAAATTTCGCCTTGTGTATTCATTTCTTCTTAACTCTTTCTGCGATAAAGCGTTTTATATCTAAAGAATGATGAATTTTGTTTATCATATTGTATTTATTGTTCTTCAACGTATGACGTATCTTACATACAAATATGTACATGAAAAGTAAAGCAACAGGCTATGTACCTATCCCACTGTTAGGCATACACCTCTTCTTGATAATGTATTGATACGTAGTCCGCTACGCTACTCCTTTGAGGATTGGCAGACATCTTGTTGAATATAATTTTTTTTATTTTTTATTTATTTATAAGAAATGCAGGTTTATTAGACGTTTGGGTACTTGGTAATTCAGTACATAAAATTTCGATTAAATTTCATTGGGGATCGGATTTGGTTTACTCGCGTACCGTGAAATTAAAAGCAAGAACTTGGACACTGATTTTCTACGGTCTGGACATGGACGTGGATATAAAGTGTTATTGATATTTCTTATTGGGTTTCTAAATTAAGAACATAATTTAAAAGGAAACATGAGAAAAATGTCAATTATCACATGAAACCTTTTTACATAGACCATCCCGAACGTAGAAAGAGGAGCTTTTTTACTGTCATGAAGTATACGATTAAATATTACGTAGAAGTTAGGGAAAGAAAAACTAGGTCTACGACTGGCAATATAGATATAAACTTAATGTAATAAAATGAAATAGCTCCATTATAAAATTATTATATGTAATATTTCCTTCTTGCGTCTTCAATTATTCTGTTTTAGGTATTATTGTTTATAAAATACAGTCCATTTCACTGGAACACTTTATATCATAAAGAGAGTGTATTTAAATACTGTTTTAAATTTCCATGCCTGGTATTGCATGCATAAATCTATAATAGTTAATATTTCCTTTTTATGAATTCAGTCAGGCTTTTGGCATTAACTACTTATAAAATACGGTATAATTTGCTCCAGCAAATGATTAATCGAAATTATATTTCAAATACTGGATTATACCGTTGTTATATATTTAAATTTTCACGCCGACCATTGTACGAAGAATAACACGCGCTTGTAAGGAAGACGCGTGATAACTCAATGTCTCCGCTATTCATACAGTTACAAAGACACCCGGAACAAATTAATTAAGATGTTAATACCATCGTGTAAGTAAAACCCTACCCATCGTCACTATACTGAGGTCTCATTTTTAAGTTATGAAGCATTATGTGTTCTAGCAAATGTTGACAGTGGTAGAGCTACGCTGCAATTTTTTCAAGCTGCTTAATGAATGGGTCAGTTCGACCACGGTAGGACCACGCCCTCACAGAATATCCTCAGTCCTCAAGTGTGACAACGCACCTGCATTATGATTCCTTGTCAAGGATGAATGCAGACGTCATGGGCCGCAGGAATCACTTGCCATCAGGTAAACTGTGTGCTCGTTTGTTATTATCATTGTAATAAAAGAAAAAAATCTAAATAGGTGACCTTAATCTTCTGGGTCTCGGACTCTTTAAATGCAGGTGGCAGTGGCAGACAGGACTTAGTTAATTGTGATGATAATCTCATGGCTATTCCCAGATGATGATTACTTCTTATCATTTGCGAAACACAGTCGTAGTGCCTTTCTTTGGTCAGGGGTAATGCATGTACAACAATATCGTAGGCGAAGAATGATTCAGATGCAGTCTCATAGACATGATCTAACAATAATTTGTGATACAAAAATTTGTATCGTTCTTCCACTCGGAAACGACGGAAGTACCCGCGAATCAATGCCTAAGTAATCTAGTAGCCCCTACCTATTGACTGCCGCGTCGTGTAGTGGTTAGACTTGGGTGCTGCGTCGCGGGTTCTGGGTTCGATTGTAAGTTGAAGAATAATTTTTGTGCATTGGTTTTCGGGTCTGAGTTTGGTCGGGTGTATGTGATGTGATGTGTGGTGTTTCTCTTAAACAGCATCTGAATCTTCTTACGTGTATTACAAAAGACGACGATTTTTTTATGTCTGATGGTCTTCGTTAGCCCGAGAGCATTTCCAGCTTCAACGGGTTGAAAGGTGGCCGAGCGCTTAGGGCACTCAGCCGAGACTTTTATTAATGGGTAACCAGCACAAGGTTAACCCAAGAGGGAGCCTCGGCATGGACCGTTACCCTGTGCGCGAGAGCAACTGACTCGAGGGTGCCCGAGACGACGAGTGAGTGCTTCTGTGTTTGCGAAAATGCTTGGCATTATAAAACATTCTGCGCAGTGGATGTCATCTGGCAATCATCAGAAGATATTGCCGTGGTCAAAATAGACCAGGAGGACGTCATTATCATCATCTAATGCCACGTGTTATTTTAGTTTAGCTGTGGTCTATTTATAGGTTGATCAGATAATGAATTGAAAATAGTCCATAATGGTGTACTTGTTTTGGACTGTCCTGAATAAACTAGAAGCTTTAATTTTTTGGACAAGTGTATTTTGACGCATAATACTGCATAAATATATTCATACTGTTGCACTAAAAGTGACTGCCGCCCTATCGTAATGACAATTTACATTTTTTTATTATAATATAAACTGGTTAAAATGAAATGAATCATTATCATCATTTCAGCTCATTACTTCACGTCATTACTAGCGCGAAGTACGATCCTGAGCTACCGACTTTAGTCGACTTCCCGCAGACATAAATAAGTCGTCACTCAATCTAGTTTTGTTTTTTTTGTGTGTGAGGATTTCTGTTGGTCCAGAGACCTTTACAGCTTTATCTAATTAGACTTGCGAGCGGGAGGCCCGCTGAGTGGGGTGACAACGACGATGCTGCGAAGCTCGCGCGGAGACTGCTGCTGCACCACCGCTGCACTCCGACTCCTGTAGACGAAGAACATCGACGACAACAGAGGGGGTGATAATACGATTCGAAGGTTCCTCATAAGGAGGTACGAAACCTCGACTAGCATCGCTATCTAAAGGGAGGAACTCAATCTAGTGGGGATCGTCCTATACTACTTTGGTCAATACAATCAGTATTCAGTAGTTACTCGAAAACCTTTCTTGTCAATAAATTATCGGTTATACCAGCTGTCCTGCCTATATGGCCTGCCCATAACCAGTCTACTGATCCTTTGAGCTATGTTTTTTCGTTCTTTTTCTTCGAAATAAGATTTATAAAATATTAAATATATAAAAGAAAAAGGGTTTTAACAGCTTAATAATTAAAAGGTTAGTCACAAACCTTTGTTCAAAATTGAAACAAAAGTAAAAATGATTATGATTATTATAAGTTGATATTGGTGAATAGAAAAAGCTCATTAGTAGATACTTATTGTTTCCTACAACGATATAAATTGACGACGGAAAGCTGCAAATAAAAATGTATTAATGCTTGGCGCATTACGTTTATCGCTTGTATAATACAATCGAAGTAATTTAGCCATACAAGTGTTGTTATGCACAAAATCTTGAGAGCATTTCATTACGCTTTCGATTAGGGACGCGTGGATCGGGTTGCGTCACTATATAAATTTCGAAAGCTCTATTTTTTTCTGTGACTTGAAAAATTACTATTGTATTTTCAAACGCTTGGTTTCGTGTTCCGTTCAAATAAATTTGCTTTCTTATGTCGCTCCAATTTACGTAAATTAGCTACAGTCGGCTCCATTTACGTAAGGTGTTACAAAAGCTCATAATGAACGATGCCCTTCCAATTCCACCATACACAGCATCACACACTCACAATCCAGGTTTCGCTATAGTTTATGGAGCTTGACTCCCCTTTGATCATGATCTTTTGCGCGTTCTTTCGTAGGTAATCCACTTTTCATCACCAGTGGTCAATCTTTTGAAAAACGGTTTCAATAGAGAATCGCAAATGAGTACACGATTTATTAGGTTTCTTTCAGTGAGATCGTGTGGCAATCAAATATGGAGCTCTTTTGTATATCCAAACTTTTTCAAATGCGACAAAACTGTTTTGTGGTTACTCTTCAGCTATATCGTAACTAATGCCGATCTTGCTCCACTTTTTCAAACCCTTCCTCTATTTTGCGCATGATATTATTTACACAATGCAGTCCTGTTTTCCTTAGTTTTTCTTATGTATTGTATCCCTCCGTCCATATTTATCACTCCCTAATGGTATGTCTTTCATCCCTCCGCTTAACTAACCATATATTGGTTCTCTTTTGTCTATGCGACCCTAGTATTCCTTGGTTTGCATATATTGAAAAACTGAACTTAGCACTTAGCACACTTTAAATTCCATTTTTACCAGCACTAGGGATCTAAGTACTCGCAAAATTATGTGAGTTTAATTTTATTTCAAGTTTATTATATAACAATAAACAAGTTTATTTGCGATACCGCCATGACACAGGCCGGTTCTCACCATACAATAGTGATAGAAGCGTCGCTGGAGTTTCTTGCGCCACTTCTTCAGCGCCCTCACATTCCGATGTGGTGGGACAGATAGCTAATAATAATATCGATATTAATTGAGACAGATAATCCTTAATCAGAAGCAACTGACCGAGCCGAGGTTGACCCTCTTGGGTACCCTCGAGGCAGATGCTCAGAGCCCTTGTGCTGGTTACCCACTAATATGTCTCCTAATATGGAAGGTCTCCATTGAGCGCCTTAAGCGTTTGGTCATCTCTCAACCTGGTGAAACTGTAAAAGCCCTCGGGCTAACAGCGACCATTAGCCTGAAGAAAAAACCCCTTCCCTAGTCAGATGTAATGCATATTCTAATAATAAAATCGGGGAAAGGTTTTGATGTACTTTCAAAGACACGGAACACATATGTAACACATCCAGACTGGAACCCATTAAATAGCGATATACTAATATTGTTCCTTATATTGTACTCTAACCGTAACGTACTACATAGAGGAAATTTGATATTTGATTCGACGCCGACATGGAATCACATACATAAATACGAGTAGCTTGCATTTACAAGAATATAACGTATATAAATACTAGCTTAGTACATATAATAATATAACTAAAGGACAGTACTTACCCAGACGATGTACTTGTATTGCGTAATGTACTGGATAGAGAACCAAGTTATTCTAGGCACAGTTTTTATAAATATACGAGTATGTAATAGGTTACGGAATGGAAAGTTTTTGAACGCGATTTTCATTATTTATATTCACGTAATAGGTTTTAAGCAAACGTGGAAAAGTACTGTTTTTTTATTTGTTTAAAATTATCTAATGTTACTTTAATATATTTTCTAGTCTTAGTCCCTAAAGTAATTTAGTAGAAAATGAATGGAAACAAATTATTTCAATCGCTCTCTACTATTGTTCAACATCTGTTAAAACATTATCTTGGCTTCTGAACCTTCCACAGATTTTAAAGTGGTAGTAATTAATTATAACAGTGGTAGATCGTGGAAGGATCACGTCCTCACAGAATACCAGCGTGAAATAGTGTAATGCTACTATTTTTCGTATTACGAGTGTAGGGAACTGGAGATCCAGCATCTTGAATCTTTTTTTGGCAACGCATGTAGTTCTTTATGAGCTGCAGTCATAACTGCACAATAGCTGAACAGTCTTAGACATACAGTTTGCCTTGATGTTTTCCTTCACTCGTGGAAAACCGGCACTTAAAATGGCTTACTAATAATTCCCTTAGTGCGGGTATTGAACTCGGTTTGCATGTGTTTCGGGAAATAAAAGCAACTCAGCGTCTGACACTGAGCTGCCACGTCTCAAAGAATATGTCCGATATTTACATATCTAGAGCGACAATGTCGGCAAAACAGAACAGGAGCGAATTCAACGGAAAAGATTAGTATCAAATCAATAATATTCATAGTTGTTAATATGAATAGTACCAATTCCTATACCTTTAGAAGCTCTCTACGCTCCTATGGGGGATGGGAAGTTGATGTAGAAAGTTGATGAAAAATGAACTTACTTAAGTTATCAGAAGTCAGATAAATTTATCATTCACATATGAAATTTATTGGTAGCTACCGCTATTGTATTGTATTTAGTTTTTTTTTCTTCTTTTATTATATAGTTTATTGCTACACCTATCATACACATATCTCAGCACACCTTGAGTTGACTGGTAGAGAATGCCTTTGGCATTAAGTCCGCCCTTTGTGAACTTTTAACTTTGTTAAGGTTAATGCAATAAAGAGTAAATAAATAAAAATATAAGATAAATAGAATTATTATAAGAATATGGTGAGATGGTATTTAAGATATTATCGGTTTCGTTCTAGCTGTTCCATTGCCAGCAGTTTTTGTTTATATACATATATCTTAAATTTATTCATCATATTTTTTTTCATGAAGTACAAACGTGTGACACCTATATTATTATTTGTGTCAAATACAATTTGTGTGTTTATTACAAATGTAGGCAAGGAATCACACCTCGCACTTTTGTCGATTTGCCCAGCAATTAACTACACTATCGATCCTCAAGAGTTGAGTTGTAAACAGTGCATAAAAATTATTTGTTCAATTTCATGTAACTATTAACTTTTCGCGTTTACAACGTGGCTTCGTCTACGTAACTATGGTAGAGTGATGATATAGTTTGTTTCTAGCTTACGGTATGAATGGGTCGACTGGTCGAAACGATCACGCCCACACATAAAATCAGCTTAAAATAACTGCATAACACACAAGGGCGTAGTCCTGCACCGATCAAGCCATCTCATATGCAAGTAGAAACTAATTAAACTTTTACTCTACTGTTATTACTCTAGCCCGCACTTTATGGTACGTAATCATCATGGTGATATAAATACATCTTCAGTAAGAACTGTTTCAGTTGCGTTTAGTAGTACGCACTAAGTTGAAACGCGTTAGTCCAGGTATTAGATCTTACGCGGCTAATTTTCGCTGTCATTCTGTGAAACCAGGTCCTTCCCAATACGAGGTAGGGCCCCAGATGGATCCACGACCTAAAACGCTGATAAAGGTTGAGAGTCAAGCTACCAAAATCTATCTAACATTAAATTTCAGACAATTAGAACAGAATATGTGAACTGTAGAATTCAGTTAAGATACTATTTAAACTTGTCTTTTCCATTTGTTTTTTTTAATATATTTACAGATATAGTTCAGTTGTAATTTTATAATCGGATGCAGAAGAATAAATATTAGCGATATATATGTGCTTAGCGTATTCGTAAGATATTTGTATCTTGATAATAATAATGATGGACATTATAGGACGGAATTACCAACGAATTCATCTACAGCTATCGTGGAAACAGATTTTTATTAAAACACCATTTATTATTAGCTATGTTAACCAGCTCGCGGACCACTTAGCTTACCTTTAGGTGTAAATCAAGACAATGGAATATTGAAAGAATGTCTCGATAATAGTGAAAGTGTCGATTAGTCCAATAAACTATTATATTAGATAGTTGAAAAAATAATTTACACAACATTCCAGAGAGTTCAACCGAGTTTTATTACACCGCGAAGCTTCCGGAAACTGTGTAGAAATATAAATCTTCCAAATTATCGATGAATTTGTTCAACACCTTCTCATTCCCACTTCAAGCATCTAAAGAGTTTCTTAGTCATCGGTACTGTTATGATTATTATAAACGACTATGAATTGTCGGTATAAGGTTTTATATCAAACTCGGACAAATGTTATGGTTTTTGTAAGACAACCTTTTCTCATTACTGTCCCTAGGATTGTGGAGGAGTCCACGCTTACACAGTGTAGAAGTGTGTAAGAAATACATGTACATTTTGGTTCAAATCGGTCCAGCAATATTATTATTATTATTATTTTATTATATTGAGAGTAACAAACGAGCACATAGTTCACCTGATGGTAAGTGATTCCTGCGGCCCATGACATCTACATTCATCCCTCAAGGAATTCTAAGGCAGATGCGTTGCCACCCTTGAGGACTGGGATGGAATGCCTCGTCACCAGTAATAAAGGTCTCCAGATCCCTACACTCACCAGATGAAACACAACAACATTGCAACACGCTGCTATTTTGCGCTGGTATTCTGTGAGAGCGTGGTCCTACCCTGGTCGAGCTAACCCATTTATTTTGCAGCTAGAAACAAACTGTACGCGTAGTAACACTACTATCATTCTTATTTATATCGATTACCTAGGCAAGATATTAAATCGTATTCACAGCGGTGCCGACTCGAACACTCAAGAAAAGAAAGATTTATTCTAATATCAGTTAAAAAGAGTATCAATCATATTTAATTTATACTTTCGACTAACAGAATATAACTCGCAGCTATAGACGACGACTTAAAAAATTACACATATTGCTTTCAACAAATTAGATATTACCTACTTATCGATGGATCCACAATACCCGAGTGACGTACAATAACCAGACATCGATATCGATCTGTTTGAAAGTAGTCTGGTTAAGAATATTATTAATTACCCGTCAACATATGGAACATGGTCAGTCTAATTGATACCACTTACCGGCATTGCGTTCTGCGGAATTTTATTTATTATTTTGGAATGATTTATGAGTGTCGAACAAAGTGCGCTAACGACGCCTATCGACGACTATTACCATTATTACTATCCCATCATCGGTATTAGAAAGGACTAGTCTCAAGGTTTTATCAAGTACTAGAAATCGTTCGGGCATTGTTTACGAAATATGAAAAGTTTCTTTATAGAAGGATGGAAGACCGATTTTGATCCTATCCTGTGCTGTCTGTATTTTGTTATGAAACTACTAAACTGTTCACTACTTGCTATGAATTATCAGACTGAAGTATCCTGTCTTATATTGAATAGTTAAGTCAAGTCCCGAATTAATAGAAAAAAACTTTTTTTTAAATTATGGTTGACGTTATACAGTTACCTTAAGTGATAACTGCGCTCATGATATCCAAAGAGAACTTATAATGCTATTTTAATATCACATCTATATAGAAGAGATCGCAAAGAGCCCTTCATCGGTCAATGCTTTTGAGGATAATGTGTTAAGTGTTCCACCTAGGCTTAAATGTTTGTGCTAAGAGGTTTACAACAATAGTTGAATCGTACCTGGTACGTAAAATGTAAACTTTAAGGCTATAGAAGTTCTTAATTTTTGCTACGTGTTCATTTAATTCCCTTGTATAAAATCATACATTTATGTGACTTTTTTACTTAAGTTATACACAGCTAATAAAATCAATATTTTTAACCACGTAAGGACGCCAAACTGACTCCAGCGACCAATGCCACTCACATTCATCCTTCATAATGAAGATGCGGTGGTAATAACCTGAATATTGTTTCGTATGAAAATCGACATGGAGGTGTAACATTCTATAGTATTTATTAAATTACCGTTATACCGTGCACGATTAATAAAATCTCAAACACGCAGGAGCAAATTCGTGGTTCAAGAACAAATATATATTCACATTCATGAAGCTATTTTTACAGATGTAGTCACTGAAAATTAAACACGTCACAAAATTTCTTATTTGCTTGTTAACATTAATACTTGAACTATGAGGAAATAGTATAGTTCTTGTGATGGTCAGAAAAGCATTAGTTGTGGTATTACTATTTTCCTCGTTTAATATGTACACATACTTATGGTTATAAACTTTACATCCTCATTTACATTTAATAGCATATATAATCAATTACACTAAAGTATTAGCAGGGAAACAAAATTAGAGTTTGAGAAATAATTACGATACAAATGCGGAGTTGGGTTTTTTGTATTTTACTTAATCTTTATTTGCAAAATAAAACAAAGTATGAACAAAAAGGCGAACTAACGCATTTAACACACCAAAAAGCATTCTGTACCAGCCTACCATTGCGCTGAGCAGAGAATATATTACGGGTTCAATAAAATATACTTATTTTATAATATATATTGATTTTACACTATAAACAATTTATTAATAGAAATAATATGTATATTTATTAATTTAAATTCAGAGATAAATATATACATACATACATGAAAATTATAGACCGTCCGAAGTTCTATGAAAAAGAATGGGTGCAGATGGTTTAACATACTGAAGCTTTTTGCTGTAAACGTCACCATCTAAATAGTCGCAAACTGTACGTTACTTCATTTAGTTGATCTGTTAAGGACGGTTAGTCAAGTCACACAATGAGAGCCTAATAGAAATTACCGTTAACTGAAGAAATCACATAACAAACCAACAAAGGCTAGCTTGATGACAAAAACGTGAGTGGCACTTCGTCACCTACTTATTAAAGTTATATGCCTCACAGAATGAGCTATCCGGGCCCACGGATTTCATTATTGACGACAGTCGAGATGACTCTAAATTTCGACACCAGCCAACTCTCACTTCGCGAGTTTGGTCGATAGAAATTAACCGGTAAGCATTTGTCATATTTAGCACTAAGGTAACATTAGCCGGAGGAACTTTTAACCGACTACAAAATAGAAAGCTCATGTCGAGGATAAATATATTTATATATCTATATATGCGTGTGTGTGTGTAATTTTTTTAATTTTTTGTTGTTATTATCATCGTTATCATTTCAACCTGTCACTAGTCTACTGAACTGAAACTGAACTATCCTAAGTTACTACCTAAGGTACCCCAACAAACTTCAGTACGATCTTGTGACACTTGCATTCGTTGACTTCCCTTAGTCTTGCTGCTACTTTGTTACTCAATCTATTGAGTGGTTGTCTTATACTGCGATTGCTAATAAGAAGTTGTCATTCTTAAAACTTTTTTCCCCATTGGTTCGATGAGTAATATGGTTTTACAGCTTACTAATTCCTTGGGTTTTTTCAGCCAACTTTGTCCTTCTATATATATTGTATTGCGAATTTTATGACGCGGAGATTTATCCAGATTAGACCTCACCATAGCTCGCTGAGTGACTTTAAGCTGCTTGTTTCGTCCTTTGTTAGTTTATCATCAATGTTTTTTTTTATAGCTCATTGAATTTATCTATCAAAAAATACCAATTCACACCTTCTTTCTGCATACCATTAAGGTTGTGCACCACTTTACCACTTTATGATGGTCTATATTTAGACCAGTATCGAACGAATGAGTAGCTCTAGCAGTATCTTATCTCTTTTGACATGACCCTCGTAATACTGAAAAACGAATAACTTACAAGTCTAATTATGCAATCAGATAATATTATTTATATAAAATTTAATTTAAAAAGGCACACATTCGCACATATGCCATAGAGCAAATAACTTTTGAAATATTGCAAATAATGAAATTGGAGTGCCGTTCTTCGTTATTCTTCTTTGCGTATAATAAGAAAAATGCTCAAAAAGGGATCCTACTAAAATTTGTGGGAAAAAACTAAATGATAAACAGTTATTTAAACCATTGGTTTAATGTACTAGCTATATACGACAATGCGCAGGCGCGAGAAGCAATAATAATTTGAATCCGGCAGCAATTTTTACCGGTGGTGGATGCTCAACTCGGAATTAATATTACACGCGCCTCCGACTTATGTTTTCCGTTCTTGTATCATTGCATAAAAGTAATTCTGGTAAGAATGTATTTCTACACATATTTCAATTACATTTATAAGTATTATAGTATCTCTTGATATTTGTTTATTTTGAGGGTGACAAATGAACACACTTCACATAACTGGAGCTTGCGATTCGTTTCATTTACCAATTCTAGGGGACATGTAATGATTCGTTTCTAATAATAAGGTCATTAATAAGGTCATATAATTAGGTCACACATGTAGCTGCTGAATAATGTATTTTTTATGACAACTGGCCAGTACTTGAGCACTATCTCACTTGATGGTAACTGGCTCTATATAGGAAACGCACTATTCACTCTTGCCTTGAGAATGAAATAAAAAAAGAGATAAATATTATTTACAGCGCTAGAGAGATACACAGAGAAAAGAAACACAAGTTAACATTTAGAAGAAAAAATAAATAAATCCAACGCGCCTTTTTTTTAACACTTGGAGTTAACTGCAGCCTTCGCACTAGGCAAGTCTGTACCGCGATGGCTAGTTACCAATACATTTAAACCTTCAACACCTGCACGTCTATTATATCATTAAGAGTAGTATTAAAAATAATCTTATAACTATTATTTTTTGGTATATTTCAGTTCATACTCAATTCAATACTCAACTATGAGTAGCCATATACTAGCATAATTATATAATATTATATAATGGAACTACACACTGCCTAATATAAACTGTTCCAATTCTTTGCTGTACACATAACGTTAACGTCATAGGATTAGTACAGTATTATATAATAGTTGAGGAAACAGAAGTAAACCCTCGCCGTCTATTCGTCTAGTCGGTAAGGCATACGATAGGGCCACCGAGTCCCTCACTCATCGTATGAAACATGCGCTGGTATCCTATGAGGGCGTGGTCCTTCCACGGTCGAACGTACCTTTTCATGCTGCATCTAGAGAGAGAGAGTAGCTCTACCATTTATTACGGTGAATACGATTTCCGGTATCACATTATTTTGTTTTGGACTTGACATCAGGTCATTACATCTGGCAATAAGCAGATGTCAAAACTGGCAAAGTGGACATTAATATAATATATTCATTAGCATATATAAGAGGTTATGCTTATTTTTTTATTTCGTATGTAATACTTTTATTTATATATTGTTGCCATTAAAGACGTCAAGTAATTATCACTTCCACTTCCTTAGCCGTGAGATTCGTAGGCATTGTTTATGCTTGAAGGCGGAATGAAGAATTTAGTTATGTATTAAACATTAAAAATTATATAAATCTTACAATGAATTGGACTTTCTGCGATCGTATCACGTGAATGTAATTTCCCATGTCATGTGAATTATTTGTAATAAAAATATCTTAAGCAGACACGGAATTTATTATTATTATTCAGTTATTTATGTTATTTACTATTAAGGAATTTGATGGAGCATAATCGTATCAAACTGATGGTAAGATCTACTATATCTACTATAGCATGACAACTACATCCTAGATAGGTAATTAATATGTAGATGCATTGTCACCCATGATAATTAAGATGTATTAAGTACAACAGCACTGCAATTTTATACAATTATGTGAAAGCGTGTTTGTATTCAGTACTAGATGTTGCCCACAGTAGTTGCCCGATGTCGTATACGTAAATATATGTATATTAAAATGTAGCTCGTAGTTTGAGCAATAATAAAAGGCTAAAAACCTCGTAACGAAACCATAGCGCGATTCAGAAACAGTGCTCAACGTCATCTGTCGAGCTCATATGTAAACTTATTTATAATATTTTTTCCTAAGCTTTCATATTGTATTTCATGCTTCTTCCGTCAAAAGTGACGTACTTCCCATATAATCTATCAACTTCTAATTCACCCTATTAAGGGTAAAATTTTGAAAAACTCCGATATACGTATACATTTATTTCTAATCAGTGGTAGAGCTACACTGCAGTTTTTTTTAGCTGCAGAATGTCAGTTCGATCGGGGTAGGACCACGACCTCACAGAATACCAGCGTAAAATAGCAGCATAATGTAGATGTCATGGGCCGCAGGAATTACTAGCCATTTGAACAGGTGAACTGTATGCTCGTTTGTTACTTTCAATGTATTAAAAAAAAACAGAAGCAGGTATATGAAATTTAGTGATTCTTACTTTGAAAATGACGTACTTCATAGAGCCGTTCATCCACTATTTTACTCCCTTAGAGATGAAATTTCCAAACACCTTCCTTAGTCTATGCTTACAACATAAAAAAACATCAACCGCCTTAATTTCAAGTTTGAAGCCCCAGTGATTTAGGCTAGGAATTGATGAATCAGTCAGTCAGTCAGGACAAGTAATTATACATGTATGTATAGATCTTAGATAGGCTTTAGCACGTCACGTTTTGTCTCTTTCAAAGAAACTTGTATCAAAATGTCAATAAAATGATAGCATGTATTTATTTTTACCGTATTATAAAAGAATATTAACCAATACTCGTTTGATTAGATAGAAGGAATTCAAAGATAAATTAATGTTCTAAATTCCTTGACTGCCCATGAATAAACATTGAAGTATCTTATTTATAATGTATAACTACTAAATTAAGTATAATCAATGATTGCACCGAATACCTACATAATGTAGTTTCTATTTTATCCTTGAAAGTGACTGTTTAACAATTTATTTCCGTAACCGTTGAACCAACTAGGCATTACTTTTCTAGGTAATCAGGATTGACGGCATTAGTCATGCACAGGGTTTTCAAAAGTTCAATTTTGGAATATAATATATTCTTTGTTTAAATTAATAATTTTATACATAAAAGACTTACGAGGAAGGTATGTTTTTATTGCGAGTGAAAAAAACCTCTTCTCTTGTTACATTTACAAGGTATTCCTTTTAAGTCCACAATTATGACAACGTATCTGCATTATGATTCAATATAGAGGTTAAATGTGGGTGTAGCTGGACTCCAAGAATCATTTATCACTAGGTAAACACCGCTTTAAAATAAATTGTGTTACAATAATTTTATTTTGTATATCGAGATAACAGCTGACTTAAAAATTGGATTTAGGCCTTGATGCTTTTAAATTTAATTCTATAATAAAGATTATATGTCACATAATATTGTATTATAAATTATCTTTCCCTTGGGTATTCAAAGGATAAAATTTTAATTCAGTCAGAGTATCTCGTTTATGTTATTTGATTGGTGCCTAGTAAATATGCAATTTATTTTCGTTATACTAGCGTAATTATTGCATTAATGTTACATTCAGTAAAATATTGTTAAATTTATTATTTTTTACGTTTTATGTACATTCTTAAAATGTTTTATATATTTTTAATGAAGCTTATACAGAATTTATTATTGATATGACAACCCTGAATATGGATGCAAGTAATAAACTCTTCTACCTTGACAACTGCGCGCTCCTGTTTTATAGGGGAAGTGAAGTTCTATATAGAATACACATGTACTTATAGCTTATACTTAGCCGATAATGTGTAAGAAAACAGGCTACGTAATGGCGAATATCGCCTGTAGTGTTTAGTTTTATTTTTACATTGCTATAGTTTATCTTTTAATAATGTTGGTAAGTATTACAAGAAAAAATATTGAATGTGGTGATAACCTAGAGGTTAGCACCAACGAGAAGGTTCAAATGCAGTGTTATGGACCTGCGATATTAGACAAACACTCCCCAGACGTTTCTATTTAATTTAATTGCTATTTCGCATATATTTTACACAAAAGAAATGATCTTATCAAATAATCGAACGTAGGATATGCGTCTGAGTAGGATATTTGACCAACACACCCAGTGGTTAAAACCAACAATTGCCATTTTACAAATATTTTACACAAAAAAATGATCTTACCTAATACTCTAACGTTAGAGTTAGAGTCTAAAAAAAAGCAACAAAATATGGTGAAAAGTGATAAACTCGGCAATTACTGTTGTGCGAAATAGCACAGTGCTGGGGTACATAGTACATTTCATAGTAGAATGGGGACCGTTCGTTTCGTAATAGAATGGTGTCCCCATGTCTCTGATATAACATTCGAACTTACCGATTTTACCGACCTTAATGTGCATGCATTAACTTGAAATAGCGAAGGGGACAATGAATGAGTTTTTTGCGAAATAGCTCAGTGCTGGATACATATTAAATACATAGTACATTTCACAGTAGGATAGCGTTCGCCTGTTTTAAAGTAGAATGGTGTATTACAGTCTCTGACATTACATTCAAACTTACCGACCTTAATGTGCATGCATTAAATTGAAATAGCGAAGGGGACAATGAATGAGATTTTTTGCGAAATAGCACAGTGCTGGATACATATTAAATACATAGTACATTTTATAGTATGATGGAGACAGCTGGTTCATGATAGAATGGTCTATTACTGTCTCTGACATTACATTCGAATTTACCGACCCTAGCGAATTTAATGTACATGCGTAAAATTGTAATAGCGAAGAAACGATGAATGAGTGTTTTTTGTAAATAGCACAATGCTGGATACATATTAAATACAAAGTACGTTTTATAATATGATGGGGACAGTTTGTTTTATAGTAGAATGGTGTATTACAGTCTCTGATATTATATACGAAATTACCGACCTTACCGACCTTCATATGCATGCATTAAATTGGAATAGCGAAGGGGATGATGATGAATGAGTGTTGTGCGAAATAGCGCAATATAACGTACATAGTACATTTCATAATAGGATAGCGATCGTCTGTTTTAAAGTAGAATGGTGTATTACCCATGTATATGACATTATATTCGAATTTACCATTTAGCCTTAGTCTTATATAAATTATTCTTCAGTTTAGGTAACGTAAATAGTACTTATGTATCTCTTTAAAGAAAGAACTTTCATAGTAAGAGGAAGTTAAAAGAAACTTCTTCAATAGAACATGGTATATTGTTTAAACTCTCACGGAAGTAAATGAAGCATCTCACGTTTTTCTTTTCGCTCCCATTGAAATAGCAAGGCGAGAAACGGAAGTTTTAAATGAGGTTTTTATATCGATATCTACAAAAGCCCAATCCCATTGGTTAAGTGGTTATTATTTAATGACTACGGGTTGGACTGTTCGAAATAAATGTTTTGTGAAAAATCCTTTTGCTTTTTAGCGTCGGTAATACTGTGCATAAATAATATTATATGTTTGCCGTCTTTTATGGACTATTTTTTTTTCATTGTCCTAAGCGTTTGCTATTAGATCACAGTACATTTGCAACGACGTGCTTTGCGTTGAAGTAGCTTCTTGAGGAAGTTGAGGAAGCCTCTGTGTTTAAGAATATTTCAAAGGCATGCGAAGTCCACTAACGAACAGTGGAACAGTGCAGTAGATTAAGCTAGGTCATGGGTTTTATATATATATATATATATATATATATATATATATATATATATATATATATATATATATTTATACATATATTTTTATACGTTATTGTATGTTACTTTCTTTTCATAAAATCATTAATCAAATATCGTATACCGAAAAGTGTTCTCTTCATTATCTATGTCATAGACATAATGAAGAGAAAATATCAAGCGAAGACGAACAATGTTTTGTCTTCTTTACTAATTTAAACTACTATTTTAACTTTTATGACACACTACACGACTCTATATTAATAAAAATATACTCAAGTTAAGCGAAATAAGTTGGAATGGTTAAAAGCTATAATTAAACAAACATGTAAATCGTCGCTATTACACAAAAACGCTTCAGGCCAAGAAGTAAGGAGAGACCTTACTTCTCATTGTCTGTCATTTGCATATTATTTATAAGTTATATTTACTTACATGTTGATTAATTATATGGAATGAAAAAGACATCAGCATAGCGCAAGTAGTTTATGTTGGAAACAAAATGTATTAAATTTAGTTTTTTTTTACCTATTCCGTATCGTATAAGCATTAATATTAGGTTTTTTTTTAATTTTGATTCCCTTTCCGACCGAATAGTAAACTGGGAGCCTACCCATTTATGTAGCAACTAGTAACAAGCTTAAGCATGGCTTTATGAGTATTAAAAAAGTTTGTCAAAATTCAGTCCCAACATAGCATATCCTGGCTATAAAACAAGCATAGAGCATAGGCTGGTCTTCCATTGGGCTCGTTTGAGAATATTACTATATATACTTTTCGTAATGCTATAAAAATAATTATGGAACAAAATTAAAAAAAAACAGACAAAATAGAAAAAACAGCGTTATTAATTAAATGGAATGCATATATATCTGAAGACGTTACAGAAAATAATATTTTTATTTACATTAGTTCAATTTATGGGAACGTCAAAAGAGTTGAAATACGTAAAGAACAAGTTGAAAGTGTGAACGTAAGAGGAGTTGGAGAAATTAAAGGTGTCTTAAAGTAAAAATTGAAGGCACACGGCAAATGACACAAGGCAAATGTAGCCAATACATCAGTAGGTTGGCATTGGAAACGCGAACCTTAGTGAACTCGAATGTAAATAAATGCGATGCGCGTCTAAATTCTTTAATGATGTCGTGGAGTTAGCCGCAGGGCGACACCGATGACGCGATAATGTGTCACGAAGTCACGAACTATCGTCCGATAATGTAGCCGGGGCATAATTGATTGATGTAAACTTCATCATCGTCGTATGCATTGGCTTGTTTAAAGTACACTGTTTGACCCTAGATAGGCATTTGCTAAGCTAAACAAATAAGAAGACATTTTATATGGCTGCCTTCAGCAACAATTTCTTTGAAAGTTATACCAACAAATAGGCAAAGCCAGGGTTTAAAAATTTGGAAATCTTCTCTCTCTTCTTCTTCTCTCTTCGGTATTGTACTTTAGAAAATAATGGTCATATCAAAACCGTGCTATTCAATAAAAATCATCAACAATCAAAGTACATTTTTACAGTGGTAGAGCTACGCTGCAGAATAAATAGGTCAGCTCGACCGGGGTATGGCCACGTCCTCATAGAATACTAGCGTAAAATTGCAGCATATTGCTGATGTGTTTCGTCTGGTAAGTGAAGGGATCCGGAGAACTTTATTTACTGGTAATAAAGCGTCCCATCTCAGTCTTCAAGGGTGACAACGCATCTGCATTATGATTCCCCGTCCAGGATGAATATAGACGGCATAGGCCGCAGGAATCACTTAACATCAGGTGAAGTATGTGCTCGTTTGTTACTCATTCAATGTAATAAAAGACAAACATTTTATATTACTTTTTCATTTGTATGATGGTTACGCCCACTACAATTCTAATCACGTGGATAGTTGTCTTCTCTTTTTCCTAGGTGTAATGTTTAAACGCCTATTGTAGTAACAATAAAATTTTAATCATAAAAGGTAGGCGAGAAAGTATTCCAGTAGGCTTGCCGTGAACTCGCCGTCACGTCATTGATAATAAATAATTCTTATTCATTACTAAGATTTGCAACCTTGCTTAATGATGTAATAATTATTGTACAGTTATGTAAAGGTGGGTTGGTATGGGCGGCGGGGATTGTGAACTTTGACACAGAGATAACGTAAAGCTTCTTGTGCTATGTGATAAATGTAGTTTTAAATAAAACATATTCGTTTTTATAAAGGACCCACTTACTAAGCCAGGCTTCGCAGTCGGTTTTGTACAGATTTGGTTTATATATTGATTTCAGAATGTTTGTATAAACTGATTGTATCAAAATCTATTTTGTTCGTTCAGTAACTTCCATATATATATTACATAAATCAAGTTCATCTCAAAATCTGTCAGTAATTCAATACAGAAGCATAAAATTAACTTATCGGTAAGGAAAATAAAACTTTCTTAGAAGAAGTAACGCTATTAGGTGTAAATTTGTGTACTAATTATTAATTTTAGGGTCCGTAGTATAATTGGCGGACGATTTAAAGCTGTATGCGACACTACCTCTATAAATGTTACATCAGATTCAGGAAATGGAGGATATGTGAATTTAATTTACTTTCACTAACACTTATGTCGTAACTAGCAGAATTTGAATTCTGTAGGATATGTTATATACATATACCAGTGTGTATATTACTTACTTAATACCTTATATTTAGTATAAATATTGTGTGTGTGTCTTAAAATGATTTTTCGCTTTCCTAAAGTCTTACGTATTTTCTGTTCGACACAATACTATTGCAGTTAACCATTAACATTTGCATAAATAACTTTAGAGATTTTCGAACACTAAAAAACAAAAAGCAAACAACTGTCATAATTTGTTTGCGACTCGTGCGGATTTCCAATGTTTAAAACCTGTACTCGACTGCTGATAGATTCATTTACACTTGAGGTCAGCGCAAGACTTTTTAATTGTGTGGCTAAGGGAGACAAACGAGCTCACAGGGTAAGCGACAACTGGCAGCTCGTAAATATCTATATCTATTCTCAGATACGATTCAAAATGCGTTATCACTCCTGAAGGATGAGATGGAATCTCTCCTTATCAGTAATTGGTTCACCGGATCCCTACACTCATTATACGAAACATAGCATCGTTATATAGCTATTTCACGCTTATATTCTGTGAGGTTGTGGCGAGTGAGTGACCCGGTCGAGGTGATCCATTCCGCTGTTCAACATATGACCATTCAAGGTTCAACTCAAATCTTACTGCACCGTGGCTCTATCGCTGTTTAAAAGAAAACATATTGTGAAAACCTGAATGTCCGGTAATAAATGATAATATTTCGAAGATATGCGTAATCCCCCAATAAGTACCGGAGGCGAGTGGTGGATAACCTTTAAATATCCTTTATAAGAGGACTGTCGGCAGCTGTGGGGCGTATATTATAATTTTATTGAAGCATTTATAAAAAAAAGTCAAATCTTATTCCGAGGATATGTCTACAACTTTTTTTATATACTTAAAGTGGCAAGCGAGCAAGCAGTTCACCTACAAAGGATCATCGCTGCCCATAAGATTTCAAAATCCAGAGAAGAGACTAAGAGAGAGAAAGAGGGTAGAGTAGAGAGAGAGTTGAACGTACATTGCCCGTCTTTAAAAAAAGAAGTAGGCTTCTAAGTCATCGTATACCGTTTTAGTTTATTAGATATACGTACAACAATTTCAAATCAACATCCACTGATAAATTGCTACGAATGTCTTTATAAACAAAACTAGAACTATTTGATTCATTGTACAGATCATAATCGAAATGACTTGGTATTTATATTTAACGATCACGCATAACGGCTTTATTTACGCCCGATCAGTTACATTATTATACAGTAATATGACGTCCTTATTTATGTATTTCCACGGTTGATTAGAAGAAGAAAAAAGTAAGTGCTCGTTGCTCCTATTTACGGGCTTACTATATGAGTCAATGGGTTTTGGTATACTGTAGATGATATTCTAATGACTTGCCTCTTCAAGGCAACTTTTCAGAGTCTCTAAATATTTCTCACGGTTCCGTTAAATAGTTTTATAGATGTTCGATCCTCTGCCTTCTCCTCCTCCTCCGTCCTCTGCCTCGCCTTGACGTGGCGCGGGACTTAGTAACCGTGGTTTGGTCATCTATGGTGAAGCAAAGAGCATCCCAAAAGGGCGGCCTAAGGTGCGCTGTGGTCGGCCCGAGGAGGCAGCTCCGGGTGGACTCGTAAAGAGCTCGCCTTGGAAGCGTGTCAGAGGACTGCTGGGGACGGAAGTAATAGGTCGAGGGACCGTCTTCCCCGCTCTCAGCAGCCGGGCGCAATCGCGCAGGGAGAGGAGTGTCGGTGTTTCGTTGCCGCTCTCCCTATCCTCCGCGGTCAAACGTCCTTTGCCCTGTCCTTGTCTTAGTTTAGTTTTTAGTTCTTGTTTGTATTTTGAGGCCATGTTTTCACAAATTTCCATGGAATTGTAGTTTATAAAGTTAATTTATAAAGTTAAAGTTATAAAGTTAATTTAATTACAAATATTAACATTTTGTTTGTGTTCAATAAATGTTCAACCAGAATTACCAAATTCAAATCATTATTGTTATTAAAAATTTTAAAGTGAAGTAAACAAAATTACACAGCTATAATCTGTTGTGCTGTGATTACTAGTTCTTATCTAAGAAATAAATAAATAATTCATCTTTATACACCATTTCTATTATTATATATTGGAATCCACAAGATACCTCGTAATTTGTTTAAATATTCTATTTATACAAATTACAATCCGTTAAATTATATACTATAATAGTTGCAAAAACTTTAAAAGAATATTATTTATTTATTTATTTTATTTATTTGATAATACACATCTTAATTTCTTTACAATACATTTTTTACATTTTACATTTATTATACAACGTTGTTACGTAACAGATATTTGATTTGTTTTACAATTACAACTTCAACCATTTATTTTTTCTCTTTAGCAACCGTGCTAGGTCTTAGACCTGTGTTACAGCTGCTAAGCCCCTCCGGATGAAGTTTAATTTAAATAAAACTTAGAATTACTGTTACATTAAAACTATAGATTAATTAAAGAAAAAAGAAAGAATATCCCAATAAGGAAGGTAGTACTAAATTATCTTAGTTTAAAATCGTACACACAAAGTATAACTAGTCTAGTGAATTAACAATACTTGTTATATCATAATTGTGTGGTACAAAGAGAAGGTTAAGGGCGATTTATAAAAATGTTACAATAATATTTGCTTAACTTAAATTTACAATACAAATATGTTTGTGGTATATACATAAAGATAGATATAGATATATATTTGTTTGTTTGTAAAAACATTTCATTCGCATACCGGGTAAAATTTACTTATTTATTTTTAATAAAGTTTCAGTATCCTCATACTTCAACGACATTAAATAACTTGTGAGTACCTGCTTACATTTGTAATGAGTAAGTGTATATATAGTGATGTCATTACTTATTCTTTTATATAGGTAGGGCCCCAAAAAACATATATGTCTATGAGCATAGGAGGAACAAAATTTTTCTGGTAATATGATTCGGTCTTTTCTTCTTAGATTCAGGAAAATATTAAAATCTGGTCTGCAGACTGAATGAGTCCTTAGTACAGAATTCAAAATAAACAATTGGCGGACCGTGAGTACCTTCACTTCAGAGAAAAGCTGTGATGTTGGAAATGTATAGGGTTTGTGAAGCATAACCTTTAACAATGCTCTCTGTGATCGTTCGACTGGCAAAGATAACCTTTACAAGTACCACCCCAGACCGATACACAGTAAGCCAATAAAGATTGGCAAAGAGCATAGTAGATGGTTTTTAGAAGTTCAGCGGGAATATGCCTTATACGCCCGAAAATAGGTAACAGTTTTCTTATTCTACATTTTAAAGAGTCAATATGCTCTTGCCAATTAAGAAGGCTATCGACAATAATACCGAGGTATTTAATGGATTTAACCCTCTCCAAAGTTGTACAGGCACACGTTAGAGATGACAAATTACCACATCTATGTGCCCTGACAGGGATTGAGTCAAATGTGCGTTTTTGGTCAATAAAAGACTTAGTGAAGGTCAGGTACTTGGTCTTGCTTAAGTTCAACGTTAATAGATTTCTTCTGAGCCATGACATTACTTCCTCAAGTCAATCTCCGCTAATTTAGCAGTTTCTTGCCAGGTAGATCCTTTAATTAGTAATACAGTGTCATCGGCATAGGCAATGACTTTGCAATTTCGTATTTTAAGACCATAGAGATCGTTAACATATAGAAGAAACAAGGTTGGGCCCAAAATGCTACCTTGAGGCACGCCATAATTGATATACGTCAACTCACTTTTTAAGTCACCGATTTTCACTTGTTGTCTTCTATTTAGTATAAATATTGTGTGTGTCTCAAAACGATTTTTCGCTTTCCTAAAGTCTTACGTATTTTCTATTCGTCACGATACCATTGCAGTTAACCATTAACATTTGCATAAATAACTTTAGACATTTTCGAACACTAAAAAACAAAAAGCAAACAACTGTCATAATTTGTTTGCGACTCGTGCGGATTTCCAATGTTTAAAACCTGTACTCGACTGCTGATGGATTCATTTACACTTGAGGTCAGCGCAAGACTTTTTAATTGTGTGGCTAAGGGAGACAAACGAGCTCACAGGGTAAGCGAAAACTGGCAGCTCGTAAATATTTATATCTATTCTCAGATAAGATTCAAAATGCGTTATCACTCCTGAAGGCTGAGATGGAATCTCTCCTTATCAGTAATTGGTTCACCGGATCCCTACACTCATTATACGAAACATAGCATCGTTTTATAGCTATTTCACGCTTATATTCTGTGAGGTTGTGGCGAGTGAGTGACCCGGTCGATCCATTCCGCTGTTCAACATATGACCATCAAGGTTCAACTCAAATCTTACTGCACCGTGGCTCTATCGCTGTTTAAAAGAAAACATATTGTGAAAACCTGAATGTCCGGTAATAAATGATAATATTTCGAAGATATGCGTAATCCCCCAATAAGTACCGGAGGCGAGTGGTGGATAACCTTTAAATATCCTTTATAAGAGGACTGTCGGCAGCTGTGGGGCGTATATTATAATTTTATTGAAGCATTTATAAAAAGTCAAATCTTATTCCGAGGATATGTCTACAACTTTTTTATATACTTAAAGTGGCAAGCGAGCAAGCAGTTCACCTACAAAGGATCATCGCTGCCCATAAGATTTCAAAATCCAGAGAAGAGACTAAGAGAGAGAAAGAGGGTAGAGTAGAGAGAGAGTTGAACGTACATTGCCCGTCTTTAAAAAAAGAAGTAGGCTTCTAAGTCATCGTATACCGTTTTAGTTTATTAGATATACGTACAACAATTTCAAATCAACATCCACTGATAAATTGCTACGAATGTCTTTATAAACAAAACTAGAACTATTTGATTCATTGTACAGATCATAATCGAAATGACTTGATATATTTATATTTAACGATCACGCATAACGGCTTTATTTACGCCCGATCAGTTACATTATTATACAGTAATATGACGTCCTTATTTATGTATTTCCACGGTTGATTAGAAGAAGAAAAAAGTAAGTGCTCGTTGCTCCTATTTACGGGCTTACTATATGAGTCAATGGGTTTTGGTATACTGTAGATGATATTCTAATGACTTGCCTCTTCAAGGCAACTTTTCAGAGTCTCTAAATATTTCTCACGGTTCCGTTAAATAGTTTTATAGATGTTCGATCCTCTGCCTTCTCCTCCTCCTCCGTCCTCTGCCTCGCCTTGACGTGGCGCGGGACTTAGTAACCGTGGTTTGGTCATCTATGGTGAAGCAAAGAGGATCCCAAAAAGGGCGGCCTAAGGTGCGCTGTGGTCGGCCCGAGGAGGCAGCTCCGGGTGGACTCGTAAAGAGCTCGCCTTGGAAGCGTGTCAGAGGACTGCTGGGGACGGAAGTAATAGGTCGAGGGACCGTCTTCCCCGCTCTCAGCAGCCGGGCGCAATCGCGCAGGGAGAGGAGTGTCGGTGTTTCGTTGCCGCTCTCCCTATCCTCCGCGGTCAAACGTCCTTTGCCCTGTCCTTGTCTTAGTTTAGTTTTTAGTTCTTGTTTGTATTTTGAGGCCATGTTTTCACAAATTTCCATGGAATTGTAGTTTAGTGTTGCTGTTTCGTTTAGTGATTAAAGTTTTACTGCTTGTTACTAGATATTCCTGTTTTTATGCGTGACCACGCATCTGCATTATGATACCTTATGAGCACATGGCCTTGGGAATATTTATGCTAGATACTAATCCTTAATTTCATTTAAAGAAAATCCCAGTCTATCATTTCGTGCTATAGCAAGAATCCATCAACAGAATTATTGATGCAAATAAAATTAGCACACCATAAAACACATTCGTCTTGACATATCTAAATTGTATCGCTATAAATCGAAATGCATACTTCAAGATCTAATCATTATACTCGTGCATATACTTGGTAAGTAGTCGTTCGTAAGGTTATCCTTGTAGTGATGCTTTTTATACAGAGAATACGTTCATTTCCTTGATCTACAAGATCGTGACTGAAAAAAAATTATAAACAGTTGACCATTATAATATTGTATTAAATTGACGCATTCAAGAGCAGTAGGTAACTAAAGTTCCGTTTTCCTTTCCATGATTCTGGTCACACTGTCTTTGTTTTAATATAAATGCTCAGCGTCGTGTGTTATGTCAATAAACTGAAACGTAGTGACTTTTTAAATACAGTTCAGTATATACTGTTAAAATATAAAATCGCATGTGCTTGTTTCAAATATATCTTTGGTGTACGTCATGATAAATTATTTATTTTTAAAGTTATTTTATTACGGATGGGCTTTGGTTTGTATTTAATCTTTTAAAAGCAAATTAGATTTTTAATTTAATATATTATTTATATATTTAATATATAATAGCATAAAATTTCATTAATATAATAATTTAAATCTTATATGGTGATAATAACGATTTTATGTGTGTGTTATGATTGAATACGAGTTTATGTCTTTTGTTTTTTTATAAGATAGTGTTATGTCTCAGTCCAACTCTCGACTACAATTTTATTTAGCGGACTCAAATTCTAAGATTCTGTAAATTTGTATTCTTATATATGTTTACTAATCTTCATGTATTTGTTGATATCTAAACACGTTGCAAATTTATACTGAAAAAGTTATTGATGCCGACGGGATCGTAATACCGTGAAATATAAGCCAAAAGATCCTTGCGCCATAACGGCTCTCGACGTTCTTTGTGGTCTAAAAATATTTTTTTCCATTATTACAAAAGTGGGCAAACAAGCTGAATAGTAGATAACACTGATTAGGCTGCACGATATTTAGCCAGTGTACTCTTTATAATAATCTAAGTAAAGAAATTTCAATTCTTTCCCACGACAATGACTCTACATTGCAGAAGTTCAGCGAACTATGTAACAGCAGTTTCCCCATCTAAACTGAATCCAGTTTGCACCATTGTTAGCACGGTGATGTTTAAGAAATCGTCCAAGGTCGTTGCTAAGCAACTGTTAATTTTTCGAAACATTCGTCATTTTCAACAACAAGCGTCATGCTTTGATGGATCGAATCGTCCATAATGCGATGATAAGAAGTTCCGATTTGCATTGATAAATATTTAAGAGTAAATAAAAAATAAGATGATTTTTGTAATTACTAGCTTCGTAATGTTGTGTATGGAAATTTTGAATAGAAAAATTCTCAGGAAACAGGAGGCGCTTTCCGCTTGGGCCTCTGTCTGCACAGTCCGGTGTCCAGTGGAGTGTGGGTAAGTCTGGCGGACTTTAGTACGCTGCACTTTTGTACCTTTTTTGGCCCCGTGTGCCCTTCCGAAACGCATGTATTTTTTTTCATCTTTTGCATCCTGCATATAATCTCACTCGTGAACCAGACAGGGTATTGTCGTAAAAGAAACGACGGAAATCTGTGATGAGTTCACAAATTTCCTTGGTTTTTTTTGCATACACAAGTCAAGAATGTTGTAAAATGCGTTATAAAATGTGGATTAGGAACAAATATCTTGAGCTTACAAAACATCGTCCTTAGGGTCTTTAAGTATCGTCCGCCTTCTGAGGGTAAGCTAGCTATCAATTGGTAGTCACACTTAAAATTTCTGTCTTTCCCTGAGTCGACATTACTCGGTTTTATGTGATAAGTGTAAAGTGCTGTCGTAACATCATTACTAAAGGCGGATTGATATGCGTAAGAATAGACTAAACCCATCGAAGCAGTAACGGTGACCATGCTATCGCTGTCCTGGACCAAATTACCTTATTTCATACAGCTTGAATTGGTTCTACTTTCACGGACAAAATAGTACACCACTTACCGTCCGTCACACCACGTGTTGTTCTTTTTACATTAGTTTTAAATATACTAAAAGCACTTTATTAACACAAACATCAATTCTTGTAGGCATTGTTTATTTTATTTTTACGGAACAATATTATTTGTGCACCGGTGACAAACGGGTTAATCACCTTATGGATCTGGTCTGACAGTTATAGTCGTGATATTTATGGGTCCTGAATTACCTTTTTTTATTACATTCAGAATAACGAACGAGCACACAGTTCACCAGATGGTAAGTAATTCTTGCGGCCCATGACATCTATATGACAAGGAATCATAATGCAGATGCGATGTCACCCGTCTGGACTGAGACGGAATGTTTCGTCACCTGTATGACACGTCTCCGGATAGCCTACATTCACCAGACGAAACAGCAGTGTTTTGTGCGGGCGTGGTCCTACCCCGGTCGAACTGACCCATTCATTCTACTGCAAGAATAATCTAAATAAACTGCCTAAATACTATAATTACCACGCCACGTTACCTGACGGCCGAGTAGCTTAGTTGTTATAGTATCAAGTTGTGTCGCCGGGTAGATTCTATTTCCAGCCAAGAAACAATATTGTACTGTATCACATAAATTAAATTTAAATATAAATTTTCGGGTCTTGGTATATTGCATGAATATCTCGTGTCTTTAACACTTATGAACCTTTGATCTTATTACGCATACATTGGACTTGGGAAGGTGGACCACGAAGGTTTGTCTTTTCCAATTGCACTATAATATACCGCACTATATTATATGTAATGGTAGGTATACACACATATATATATATATATATATATATATATATATATATATCTCAATCTACAAAATTACTGCGAAATTGTATAGATGCTGGTGATCACGATCAGGAGGAGCTCAGGGATTCCTTTCTTAAGCACCAGCAGCACATTAATTGTACGTTGCATGTAACTATAAAGAGAATCGAATAAATCATAAGTATAGCATGTAACAGATGTTGTGAAACAGATAAATGATTATTATACTGGGGAAATTTATTTATATCTCCACCGGGTTGTTCGATAAAATAAATAAATAAATAAAATTAAAATATACAATACAGTAAAATACATATATAAACACCAACCAGATGGAAATTCCTCGACAGGGGAGTCCAAACGGTCGAGGGTTCGGGCGAAAGGGAGAAAAACCTGCAGACACTCTGGATTCTGTTGATGTTAGTGCCGTTAGTACATGCGGCTCTTACAACTTCACCTGTTTCAGGGCTCGTGCATCAGGGGTCCGGGAGCTGGTTGTTCGTAGTTCTCTTACTTACTATAAAGTGCTTGCTATCATTGAAGTGTCTGTCTGCGCAGCTTTCTCTCTTGCCACCGAAGTTCTAATTATCGGAGAATTCTCCAGAGTGGAGAATGGATGGTGATATCTATTTACCATCCAAGGTTAGGTATACGGACCAAGCCTCCGACGGTCGTCCCTGCGAGTGGTGTCGAGAAGTACCGCCTTCTGCATTTGAGTTCGGGGCTGCCCGTTCCGGAGGCTCAAATGCCTCAGGCGATTCAAGAAACTGGTTGGGATTAACCCGTTTTCAGAGACGTCTATAGGTATAATTTCAGTCACCATAGCACCCCATGTGATAGGTCCAGATATCTTGTCTTTTTCCTGTTTCGGCTCTCACGAGATTCTGGTCATATATTATTATTATTATTATTCATGTTGCAACTAGAGACTAGCTGTAGCGTAGTTCTATCACTGCTACCCTTCCTTACACTACCCTGCTACGTAATTATAAAACTCTAGTCCAAACAATTATTTGATTGAGATAATACAAATAATTGTAATTGTTCAGTTGCTTTAATGTGAGGAACAATAGAATGCTTGAGAAAAGAAATCTGTTTTACAAGGTTTTCTTTTAATTTTAAGTAATAGATGATTCATGGATTGAAAGATAATATTATAATTATCTTGAAATTTGCGGGAATTGCTTTGTTATAAGAATAGATTTTTGATGGTAGACGTGACGTGGGGACGTTCTTTATGTTGTTTGTAACGTTACTTAAAATTAGCTTTCTGTTTAGAGTACTTATAGTTTTTCGCTATGTTGCGATCAGACAGTCCATGGTTCGATTCCAAGACGTAACTCAAATTTTTGGTTTTCCGATATGGGTGTGTTGTTTTATGTCCAGTGCGGACATTCTCAATAATATTTTCAATAATGTTACTGAAATGTCTCACTAAGATGAAAAGCTACGTGTAATTGTGTCAATAGATTTCTCATATGAAAAAATATTCGGAAACACACTAGCATTATACTGCTATTTCACACTGGAAGCACAAGAGATTTAATATTTATTTTATTCATAATTTTTATTTAATTTTATTATTTACGCTTTTTAAATAATGTTTTATTTCGTCAACTTACTACATATAGCATTCATGTTTTCTTATTACCTCGAATTTTCATACTTCTATGAACACAAACGCAAACAGAAGGTTAATTGTTAAGCACAAACTTCAAGACCGATTTCTACATTCAGCCAAGGCTGAGTTAGTTAGCCTAATACCGGTTTTAAAACAATAAAACGATTGTTTAGAATTACGTCCGAGAAAAATGCCAAAATATAATGTGTGTAAATAATGTCTTAATTATTTTATACGAAAAAATATGTTATATGTATATATATATATATATATTATTATCTAGTTTTCTCAAAAATGTGTATTGAGATAGAAAGGATCTTAGAAAGTAAAAAGATTATAGTAGAAATATTTAGCACAAAACAGTTTTTATTTATACAAAAATGATTTCTAGCTAGTAACACTATAACATTTCTTAATTTTGATAAAATTGAATTAAAATTCATTCACCTCTATAAGCTTAATAAGCTACGCGATGGTTAAAGACAATAATCGAATGGCGGATTCCAACCTACGACCTTAAGTTTCACAGATATACCTACCATACCCTTAACCATTAGGCTATTGACGCTTCAATCTTTATGACGGTTTTCACTAAAGTTATTGACTTTTGTTGTTATTAAACATATCCTAAATAAACTAATTAATTATATAAATATTTATATGTAAAAAATAATGGTTAGTAATGAATAAAATAAAAATCACACACAATCGTATGAATATAGAAGTTATTAAACTTTACAATTGAAAAAAAGAACCCACAACCTAATATACGCAACCGAAAAGTGGGAAATTGCTTCTGTTACCTACATTATATTAGACTAAGATTCATGGTCGATAAGTAAGACATACAAAATATATGAGAAAACCTTCCAATAAATAAATTTTCATAAAGTTGGGTTGTGCTTTCCTTCTTGAGGCTGTTGGTATCTGATACCTGTGACGTCATCTATGTGTATTATGCATATGTGTATTTGTGTATAATTATGTATTTACTTTCTTATTCCTAAATAACTTTATTATCTATTTACTTATCCATCTCGTGAGTTGACCGGTAGAAAAAGCCATCTTTGTGCTTAAGTTTTAAAGGTCTCACAATAAATAATAACTTCCACTTAAAGAAACTGAAGTGAATCTTTGTTGGTAATATTCTTTTCTCACTATGTAAAATTCAGTAGCGATATGCTCTTACTATTTGTTCCTAAACCCCAACAACGGTTATACCGTTAAAACTTTGTTAAACATTAACCTTTAATTTGTAAGTACTTAATCTGCACTTTGTTCTATTTTTCATAGTTGTTTTACATCGTCATGCCGTCACTTATTATTCTAATTTGTAATTATGTATTTAGTTTTAAGCTGTTTGGTGAACCTAATAAAATAAAATATATAAAGGAGATATTTTTTCCTCATAACTCGTGGCTTCAGGTGTGGCTTAATTGAAAGTATGAGTTCACTAGTTCCCATTAAGATTAGCCGCGTGATGTCAATCTTTTTTTGTATAAATCTTGTACTACCTGAAACAAATAAAAAGATATACATATATAGTGAACAAGCGGCGAATTGGTTAATCATTGGTGGTTATTCTTTACTTTATTAATCTCAAGAACTGAGTGCTCGGTGTTTATCCTTAGTATGCAAATTATGTCGACCTGATTGATTCCGCCTACAGTCTGCTGTCTTCTGTTACTTCAACTGCGCAGAATATGTTACCGTGCGTTGACTAATTGAATAAATTGAATATTAAGGTTGTGGGGTAGTTATAACAGCATCATATATAGGCTGCTTCATCGAAAATTACGTAAAATAACCAGCTCACGGACCCTCAGTTCCGTGAGCCCTGTGTCCAATGAAGCTGTAAGAGCCGCATAGGCTAACAGCATCAACATCAACAGAATCTAGTCATCGAAAATTTTGGACTTTTTTTGCACATGCATTGCATCGATCTAGGGAATAGGATGACTACTGAGTGCTTCTGTGTTTACCCAAATGCACTATAATATATCCTATGCAGTTGGTGTCATCTAGTAATAACCAGTTATAACGGTGTGATAGAAATCAGGAGGATATCTCCATTATTTGCGTGAACACGGAGGTCAATATCATCACTATTCCTAATCTGATGTAAATTATGTAATATATGTAGAGTTCGGGATATGGAAGGGTGTTTTATAAATAATGGGAATCTAACTTTTGCCGCGTGACTTAGAAGCAAATAATATCCTTACAAAGGTTGAATCTCGTAGTTTATTTAATGAGACTTATTCGCTTACAGTATAAGATAGGCAAAATTGTATCTATGTCAAAGCGTGAAGGTTAGGTTAAAACACAATTCGCACCATTATTAATGAATGCAACGACAACTCTCAAGTCTGACGTTGCCCTCGCGACAACCGTCTACTGTATACTTAACTTTAATTGATCCGGTTTTAATGTGGAATATGTATTTATATATAATTATATACCATCATCATTGTAATTAAATAAATCATCATAGTATTGAAATAAAGAACCAAAGTCTCGACGTAAAGTCACAAATTCCACGCTAAAGTAGTCGTAATGGCTGAAAATGAAAGTTGTATATATATATATACCAATACATAATGTTCTTACACAAATAAATACACAATTAAATGTAGCAAAAAGCTATAGATAAAGATAAAGACAAAACAAGAGTAACTTATCATATTACTGACTCCAAACGCCTTTAAGTACTGCTCCGGTACCAGCCTAAAGCGACAGCTTATTCAGCACGCTTTTTATATCACATATAGTTTTAAGAGCCTAAAAGCCACGCTTCTACTACTTTCTAGCTGAAACATGAATGGGTCGGCTGGCTCGACTGATAAAGGACCACGCCGTCAGAAACTCAGGAGTCGTAACATTTAAATACCAAGGATATACAATGTTCTCAATGTAAAACAAATGCTTTCGAGCATTGTCTAACGAGTTGAACAGTTGATACTATTTTAGAAAACGCTATTACACGCAAATGTGCTGATCTTTGCGAACACGACGTTAATTGACTCAAATCACCCAACAAGGGGAACGTGCAAGCTGATTTATCTCTTTTTGCACTTCACGAATATCCTTGAATATTAGAATGTAAAAGTTAGATAACATCGGCATATTTATAAACGACTTTTTTTTTTTTTTTTTTTTTCGGGCTGATGGCCGCTGTTAGCCCCAGGGCTTTACAGTTTCACCGGGTTGAGAGGTGACCGAGCGCTTATGGCTCTCAGTCGAGACCTCTATATATGGGTAACCAGCGCAAGGGCTCCCGAGAGGAGCCTCGGCAGACCGTTACCCTGTTTCGCGAGAGCGTCTGACTCGAGGTGCCCAAGAGGGCCGAACCTCGGCTCGGTCAGTTGCTTCTGACAGAGGATTATCTTAATTAATATCACTATTATTATTAACTACCTGTACCACCACTTCAGAATGCGTGGGCGCTGGAGAAGAAGTGGCGCAAGAAACTCCAGCAACGCTTCTATCTGTATGGACTGGAGAGAACCGGCCAGTGACATGGCGGTATCGCGAATAACTTTGTTTGCGACGCCCTCGCCGTCGGCGGGGCGATATGAGGGTGCAATGTTTGTGTGTTGTGTTTTATGAAGGGCTTGGGCCTGGTGGTTGCGTCGTCAGGGTCGTCGAGGGCGTGCCTCGGTCTCCTACGGACGCGGGTAAGTCTGTGATTCGCGATGGGATTGTAAGTGGCGGCACTTACAATCAAAGGGTTTCGGTGTGTGACGGCAGAGTCGAAATATCGGCGAAGCCTGCTTCAGGTACTGAGCTATGGTCGGCAGCTCAAGATTTATATGTAGATTTTCATTAGGCAAGAACCACGGCGCACCGGTGGCCTTGCGCATGAAGCGATTTTGAATTACCTGAAGTCGGTGAATGAGACGCGGGGAGGCATGCGCAAAGACGGGGCTTGCGTATGTCATTATGGGTCGGATGCACGCTTTGTAAAGTGTAATTTTATTACGCAGGGACATTTTGCTATTTTTATTAAGTAACGGGTGCAAACGACCTAGGACGAACGCTGCTCGATTCCGTACGCGGTTGACATGCGGACCGAAGGTGAGTCTTTCATCTAATGTGACGCCTAAGTATTTGACTGTCTTTTCCCAGGGGATTGGACGATCAAATAACTCTATAGTTTGGAGATGCGGCGTTTTGTTGCGCCGAGAGAAGTAAATGGCTGCACTTTTGGTGGGGTTAACCTCGATCCTCCATTTCCGAAACCATTTCCCTAAGGTGTTGGCTGCAGATTGGAGGCGTTTACAAATAGCGTCTGGTTTAAATCCAGACACGTAGAGGCCGGTGTCATCGGCGAAAAGGGCTAGCTCTACACCGCGAGTGCGCGGTATGTCGTTGGTGTAGAGTGTGTATAAAGTAGGACCTAGGACAGAGCCTTGTGGTACTCCGGCACAAATGGGGTGAACCTCGGAGCGCGTTCCCTCGACGCGGTAACGAAAGGTTCGATTTCGGAGAAAATCTCGTATGATAAGTACGAGTCGATCTGGCACACCGAGCTCATATAGTTTGTATATGAGCCCGTTGTGCCATACCTTGTCGAAAGCTTTCGCCACGTCGAGAAAAAGTGCCCCAGTTTGGTAGCCTTGAAGAAATTTACTGAGGATGTGCTCCGTGATGCGGTGCACTTGATGTGTGCATGAGTGTTGGGTGCGAAACCCGAACTGCTCATTGATTGGCAGCCCTCGGGACAGCATGAAGTCCTTGAGGCGGGTGAGGATGAGCCTTTCATATACCTTACCCAAGACTTTGAGTAGGCTTATGGGTCGATAGGCTGATGGATCGGTTGGATGTTTTGAGGGCTTGAGAATCCCTATGACATCGGCTTCCTTCCAGGTATTCGGGAAGGTGCCTTTGGATATAGCCGCGTTGTAGATTATCACCAGTAGGTGTAAAATGGACATGGGTAGGAGTTTCATCACCTTGTTGGTGATACCGTCGGGGCCAGGAGCCTTGCGTGGTCGCAGGTTTTAATTATGAACTCAACTTCGGTGCATGTAACTTGAGTGACGGAATCGCGAGGTGGTTCCTTACTCCTCCGGTCGACCTCGCTGTTAACCATTTCAAGGTGAGCGGCGTCGATCGGTAGGGTGCTCGGTGAGCATTGGAGCTCGAGATTGTCAGCCAGACATTCGGCTTTCTCTTCGTCTAAGAAGGCGGGTGGTTTATTAGGACGCGCTAAAGGGAGGCATTGTTTGGGCGGTGCCCCTTTTAGGGATTTGGGAAGTCGCCAGTAGGCGAGATGGGAAGGTTCGATGTTGGAGAGGTGATTATCCCACCGATCGTTCCTATACTGGGCTATGCGTGATCGGACTTCACGCTGAAGGGTACGTAGCACCAGCCGGTTACTTTCAGTGGGATATAAGTCGTGGGCACGAGTCGCCGCATTCTTGCGCCTCATTAGGTCCTTTATGTCGTTTGGCAGGGTCCATCGGTGGTCTTCCACCGGGGAACCTGCCTCGAACAATCCACGATTACGGTCTGGATGTGCCTAGTGAGGGCATGAACTGCGAGGTTCGTGTCGTTGACTGAAGATATGTTCCTAGGAATAGCATCTAGGTGCGGTGATGTGGCTTCCCTCAGGGCGTTCCTGAGTCGGTGCCAGTCTACAATGGTTTTGGTGGAGGGTGAGGTTGGGGCGGAGGGCCTAACCGAAGAAGAACGGGGCGATGATCGGAAGCGAGCTCATGGATTACCTCTATGCCTTGGAAGGCGAGATTGATGTTCTTACAGATGGCAATATCAAGCACGTCCGGTGCGTGACCCAATATGTATGGAAAATGGGTAGGCGTAGTAGGCGCTACGACGTCGAAGTCGAGTGCGTCGCTTAGCGAGTCTAAAGCCAACCCCGGGGTTGATTTTAGTTGCATTCCACCGAGTGTGCTTGCTATTGAAATCTCCTGCCAAAATGACTGAGTTTCCAAGGAAAGGAGCGCCACGAAGTCGCTTCGTAATACTTGTGCGTCATGTCTGCAAGGCAGGTAGACGGACGCGATTGTGATGGGGGCGTGGCCGGTCATGGCTAGCTGACAGACCGAGGCTTCTAGGAAGGTTAGGGTTGGCGTATCGACGGGCACGCAGTGCAAGGACTTTTTATAGTAGATGAGAGTTCCGCCATTAGCGGCGGAAGTTCTATCATTCCTAATGATGTTATAATTCGCGATGTTGGGATTGCGAGTGTGCGGTTTGAGGAATGTCTCTTGCACTAGGAGCACGTCGACTTGGTGATCGCGAACAAAATTTAAGATTTCGTCGCGTTGATTATTAATACCGTTCGCGTTAAAAAATGCGACGTTAAGGGAACGCGGTTTTACTCTGCCGTTATAAAGGCCCTCTATGCTTGAAAATTGACGATGGCTGACACTACATGTTGGTAGCGCATTGTGGCAGCAATCCTGATTTCGGGCTTGCCATTGGAGTCCCTTAGGGCTTTTGCAAGGGCTGAGACGTCAGCGCCGTTGAAAACGGCGGCGAAGCGACACACAAGGTCGAGGTCGCTTTCGTTAACCGGCCGTCCGGCTGATGGAGGGGGCTGCTCAACCGGTTGAGCGACGGTCACTACGCCAGTAGGAGGTTTCCATGCGGGACGTAGAGGACGAACAGGAGCGAGAATAGGCGCGGGAGCGGCGATCGGTGTAGCTACCTTAGGTGCGACTTTAAGTGCCGGGCGTTTCGGCAGGAGCCTTTGGGCAGCCAAGGTAATTGGCTGTGTGTCCCTCTGAGTTGCACAGGACACACGCGGGGGCCGAAAGCAGCCAAAGGGCCTTGTCCTTGGGTCTCGGACAGTCGGTGGTGCCATGGTCGCAGGCACTTTACGCATCTGGGTTTCCCGAAGCAGTTGCGAGCAGAGTGGCCATATAACTGGCATTTGTGGCACTGGCCCGGAGGGCCATTTTATGAGGGCGCTCTATTGTGAGCCCAGAAAGGTGGCAGCACGTTTTCAGGTTAAATACCTGCTTCCCTGCCTCGGACCTTTCGAGGGCCACAATTACCATGTTGAATGGCTTTTGTTATGCCCACTGTACATCCTATGCACGGATAGGACGGGTAAATTCTGAGCCTGGAGGTCCTCTTTGATGAGGTCTGCGGGGATTTCCCGCGGAAGGTTTTAATAACCACTCTAAGTTGGCGCTCTTCTGCCAGGGTGTAGGTGTGAAAGAATACACCTTTGTCTTGTAAGTAGCGGGTGACCGCTCTATGGTCATCCGTGGTTTCTAGCTGCAGTTTAATGCCTACAGCGGTGGGGATCGCTTGATATTTGTAGCGATTGGAAAGGGCCGATACGACAATCGGCCATTTATCTTGTGCCTGTATGAAGACAGGCGGCGGGCGTTCGATGGCTGTGAGACAGCCGAAGTTTGGGGAGCCAGTAGTGGCGCGCTGAGGAGCGGCGGGGGCTTGCTGTGAGGCTGCAGAGGGGTGCCATGGGGTTGGGCCACAGATGTCGATGGCCGGGGAGAGGGACATCGCTTTCCCGTTTTTCGCCTTGGGTGGCGGCGTCGGGGCGGGTGAAGCTCGCTTTTCGCTTCTTTTCCACCAGCGTGAAGTTGCTGGTGTCTTGCGGGAGGTCCTCGGGGACGAAGGGCTATCTAGCTCCATTTCGGAGACCGAGGAGGACGATGAGGCAGAGGCCCTTGAGGAGGACCTTGAGGGTGATTTTTGCCCCTCCTGTAGGGGTTGCTCTTTCATAATGTCTTCGAAGACATCGGGGTATTTACTCTTCAGGCAGCTGACCAAGTGTACAAGGAAATCCATTGTTGGATTCTCCATTGTACACAAATTATTAATAATATTAATACTATTACGCGGGATGTGTGGCCTCCGGTGGGGTGCCGGGGTGAGTAGCCTACTTCCCTCCCTGCCGGGTATAGGCAGGGAGGATGTGTGCCTAGTTGTGTAGCCCTAGTGTGTCCAAGTGCCAATCTTATTTGTGCACTTGGGTGTGTGCTTAGAGCTAACTAAAAATACGCGTGAGACAATTATAAGTCTAGCGGGTTGGTCAACCTTGGCTAGGGCACTACCCAAGGCCAAGTTTACGTTGACTCCTTCCGCTATCTTGCGTTTCCCAGAAGGGGAACCGCGGGCGTACGGGGCTTGCCCTACACTAGCTTAGTTAACACCGCAAGGTATCCACTAGTATAACCACCCAGGTGGCTTTACAATAGCTTTCTTGGAAACTAAATTCCGATCACAATAGCAACAGCAATAAAAATTGCTCGGTGTATTGTTCTCGGAACAATGGATGCGCAGGTGGCTTGCTCGGGGGCAGGTAGCTCGGGACGATCGTGGCGGGGAGCCGGGCGACCGTTCTCGGCGACTGCTGAGCGTCGAATGATTATAAACGACATAATATGTAAAGAACAAGGACTTTTTTTTTGATATTATTAGAAAAATGATCATGACGTGAATCATAAAAATGATCATGACGTGAATCATAAAAATGATCATGACGTGAATCATAAAAAGTATCATGCGCAGTAGTGCGATATTGACATTTGGAGGATGTATTATATTGCGGTAGCAATCGTGGACACAGAAACTGTATCTGTTTTGTATCTGATCACTCAATTACAGGTTATTAACAGTGGTAAAGCTACGCTATAGTTTGTTTCAAGCTGCAGAATGAATGGGTCATCCCGAACGGGATAGGAACATGCTCTCACAGAATACCAATGTAAAAAATTAACATAATGCAGCTGTTTCGTCTGTTGAGATCCGGTTTTGGGATCCAGATACGTGTATTTTTTTTTCAAATTAATTTTAATTAAAACCATCTCAACACCAAGGTCGCAACTCACCATACGAAACACTCTTAATTGTTATATGGGTTAATGAAATTAATCTGCATTTTTTTTCTACTTTCTTTCACTGACCATGCCAAACATACCAAGGAGAAGGTGCTATTTTATATTCTAGACTTTATTTTATTTGGGACAACAAACAATAGTACATGTATATAAAATCAAAAGTTAGAATCAGCTGGACGGGAGGCAACAAAGTCTTCAAAGGCATTTTGTACTGCCTCTCGGGAATTTAATTTTTTCCCCGCTAAAAAGTTGTCCAAATTTTGGAAAAAGTAATAGTCGGTGGGATCAAGGTCTGATGAAGACGGTGGATGAGGGAGAGCTTCCAACCCCAACTCTTGCAGCTTGGAGACTGTCTGTTGTGCAGTATGGGGTCGCGCGTTGTCGTGTAGGAGCCGCGGTGACGACCGATTGACCAAAGCTGGTAGCAGATGTGCGAGCTTCGCCATCATTGTATTCAGTTCTTCACAGTACACATCTGCAGTAATGCTCATACCGTTTGGTAAAGAACTGTGATGAATCACACCGGCACAAGACTACCAAACAGTGACCATCAACTTTCTAGAGGTCATTTTTCGTTTAGGGCATTGCTTTGGTGCTGAACCAGGATCTTACAAACTTGCTGAGCGCTTTCGATTGTTGAACAGAATCCAGTATTCGTCGCACGTAACAATTCGTTTCAAAATTCTTTAATTTCATTTCTGTGCCTGTTGAGCAGTGCAAGGCAGGTCTCAACGCGTACGTTGCGCTGGCGATCGTTAAGTTCGTGGGGTTAAGTAGATGGGTTCTATCAAGCTTTTTTACCTTGCCATTTTGTCGCAAATGGACTAATATTGTTTTGATGTTAACATCAAAAGCTGCTGCTAGCTCGGCTGTAGATAGAGTATCATTAGCTTCCACAATCGTCTTTAATTCATCATTGTTGACCAAAGTGTCCAGACGACCACAAGGTTCATTTTTCAAAGAAAAATTTCCAGAACGGAATCGGGAAAACCAATAACGGGTTGTGCGTTCGTTTGTAAAGTTATCTCCGTAAACGTTGATGATGTTACGTGCCGTTTGTGCCACGTTGATGCCACGACGGAACTCATATTCCATGATTACACGAATTTTTAAAGTATCCATTATGACGAAAAATGTTCAAACGTAAAGCTAATCAATAAACAAGAGGCTGACTTTGTAAAAAGAATGTCATGTTTTTAAACAAAATTAATTTGAATTTAGAATTCATGGCCAATTAAAAAATTTTTTTGGTTTGAAATGGCCAATACTAAACGGCAATTTCATAGGTAAATACCTAATAATTGTAGAATCAACTACGTTATCCACCTCTTAGTCAAGTTGTGTTGTTGTTTACAATTATTACTTGGCAATGATGAGGCATATTAAATAACATATATGCATAAAAGATTTCACTTTGTAATTCATTAATAAGATTTCAGTACATTTTTAAGGGATATTTTAACTAATTTTTTTAATGTGAGCGTCATGGGCCGGTGGACCCACTTGTCGACAGGTGATTTATAAGCTCGGTTGTCACATATCATTAAAAATTCCTATAAGCTACACACTCTGTCTCAAAGGTAAAAAGAAACAAGATATATTTTCGTAAGTAATATTGTTAAAAGCGATAACACCCACGACTAGGTTTGGTAATTACGAAATAAAAATCAATATTTCAATTTGCCAATTGTCGCAATAGTCAATTGTTGCAATTATTTTTTACTCCAAAAGACGTCAATTATTGTAGCACTATTGCGAAATGGCGCGTGCAGTAAAACCTGACACGCATTTTTTCAACGACTTTTTATGTTATCCATTAACCTTGAAACAATTAGCTAATAACTTTCTTATTGGATTTACTATAAAAATAGAGAATAAAATACCGAGTACATATTTCGCTAAGATCACTGTTTAAAAGTGGAATTTGAGTTTCGACACAATTTAAGCGTCAAAACCCTTAGGGTACGGTTACCCGTTACCCGGCTTAGGGTACGGTCTGCGAAACTTATGGTCGTAGGTTCGAATCTGCCATTCGACTTTTGTCGTGAACCATCTCCTAGCATAAGCATTTTAAGCTTAGTTGGAGTTGTTAACCGGAATTTTATCCATTAACCTTGAAACAATTAGCTAATAACGTTCTTATTGGATTTACTTTAAAAATAGAGAAAAAACAAACCGAGTACCTATTTCGCTAAGATCACTGTTAAAAGTGGAAGTGGAGTTTCGGAAGAGGCAACAGTTTAATAGTTAAGGTACGATCTCTTTAGGTTCAACCGTTCATCTATTGTTGTTGAACCATCTTCTCCCTTTGACTCGACGAAATGATAGACAGCTGGCAGCTAGGTTATGTTGGATCAGATTAAAACTCGAAACGATGGTCGCCTTTCGGAACGCAACGTTTACATGCATATATTAAATTGACACCAATGTTATTGTTATTTTTTTCAAAAGCAAGAAACATCCACGTTGATTGTTAATTGCTACCTGCGATTCCCGGTGTCGGTAGCATGTCCCAATATAGGTCACTCTTGCGAGAGTGTTGGAGCATAATCCTTTGTAATCTTGTTTTGTTAATGGTAAATGCAATGAAGTATTGAAACGTCAATAGCCTAATGGTTTTGGGTGCGGTCTCCGAAAAATAAGGTCGCGGTTTCGAATCCGTTATTCAACTGTTGTTTCATTCGTGAACAATCTCCTAGCACAATAATATTAAACTTCGTTATGTTAGTATTTTTATTAAAAAAAATGTTAAGATATAAATAAATAATTCTGCATGGGTCCAACTCGGACTTCACATGTCTTTATTTCTGTTATCACCGTCAAACACGTGGTAAAACAACAATTGCAATCATCAATTTCATTAGTGCCGGAACCAATGATCGGACTTGTTTTGCTCGCCTTCCGTGAAGTAAACCCGTAAATTAATTGGAAGGTTTAATTCATGATAATTAATCACAATAGACATAAATACGGACAGCGGCTGATTTTACTGTCGTATAACAGGCTCATTATCAAAAGGGAAAATTGTGTGCGAAATAAAAAAAACGGTAACTACGAGTATGTCATACAAACCAATTGAGATTTTTTTTTTGATTTTTTTTTCATGCTGATGGCCGCTGTTAGCCCGAGGGATTTTACAGTTTCACCGGGTTGAGAGGTGACCGAGCGCTTATGGCGCTCAGTCGAGACCTCTATTAGTGGGTAACCATCACAAGGCCTCCCAAGAGGGAGCCTCGGCTTGGACCGTCACCCTGTGCCAATTGCGATTTCTATCTACTAACCTAGCGGTTATAGGTAAATGCTTCTGCCTATGCATTAGACTATTATCAATTCATTTTGTTATTTTAGTTTGAGTTCGTATTAATTTTAAAAATCGATGAAACACGAGTTTATTGAAAAATACCATACGAGTAGCGCAGAGCCGGTCGATTTTTTTATATAGAAATTCAGAATTATACTACTTATATAATATGAATATATTAAAATACAGATTTTTATAATTCAAAGATGTAAAGATTTTTGATATTCTGATATTCTTAATCACTTCATTTTTTTTGTTCAAAACGTTTTTACTGGTAGTTATTTTTTACATTATCTATATTTATTAATTCTCTTTAATACATCTTTTCTTCTAAGTGATCTAAGCAGCCTACATTCAAATTTATTCTCAATAATGTCAAAGTATAAACTACCTCTACTAGGTATAAATTCTTTTAAAACTTATCTACGTAACGATATGGTCGGATATGCCCACATTTGATGAACGATTCACCTTCGGTCCGCATATCAACCGAGTACGGAATCGAGCAATTCGCCCGTTACTTAATAAAAATAGCAAAATGTCCCTACGTAATTAAATTACTCTATATAAACCGTGCATCCGACCCATAATGACTTCTTTTCTCTTTGCGCATGCCTCCCCGCGTTTCATTCATTGATTTCAAGTAATTCAAAATAGTTTTATTCGCAAGGCCACCGGCGCGCCTTGGTTTTTGCGCAATGAAAATCTACACATACAGATCTTGAGATGCCGACCATAGCTCAGTACGTGAAGCAGGCTTCCCGCCGATATTTCGACCGTCACACATCCAAACCCCTTGATTGCAAGTGCCGCCACTTACAATCCCATCGCGAAGCATAAACTTACCTGCGTCCGAAGGAGACCGAGGCAAGCCCTCGATGGCCCCGACGACGCGACCACCAGGGCCTAAGCCTTTCATAAAACATAACCCTATACCGCCCCCGCCGACGGCGTCGCAAACAAGGTTCGCGATACCGCAATGTCACAGGACGGTTCTCTCCCGTCAATACGTCTTGCGCCACTTCTTCTCCAGCGCCCACGCATTCCGAAGTGATGGTACAGATAGTCAACAATATATAACAGTGATCTTAATGCAGCTAATTCTTAGTTAGAAGCAACTGACCGAGCCGAGGTTCAGCTCTCTCGGGCACCCTCGAGTCACGACGTTCGCGAAATGATTACCAAAATAAGAATATAGGACTGGAGTGATAAATTAGTATTTCAATAAATAATTACGTATCAAACAACTATAGGAAATAGTGTTCTTTAACTCATAAAACTTAACTTTAAAAAGTTGATTAATGCCGTGAACAAAATAAGAATATAGGACTGGAGTGATAAAGTTGGTATTTCAATAAATAATTACGTATCAAACAACTATAGGAAATAGTGCTCTTTAACTCATAAAACTTAACTTTAAAAAGTTGATTAATGCCGTCAACAAAATAAGAATATAGGACTGGAGTGATAAAGTTGGTATTTCAATAAATAATTACGTATCAAACAACTATAGGAAATAGTGCTCTTTAACTCATAAAACTTAACTTTAAAAAGTTGATTAATGCCCTCAACAAAATAAGAATATAGGACTGGAGTGATAAATTAGTATTTCAATAAATAATTACGTATCAAACAACTATAGGAAATAGTGTTCTTTAACTCATAAAACTTAACTTTAAAAGTTGATTAATGCCGGAACCAATGATCGGACTTGTTTTGCTCGCCTTCCGTGAAGTAAACCCGTAAATTAATTGGAAGGTTTAATTCGTGATAATTAATCACAATAGACATAAATACGGACAACGGCTGATTTTACTGTCGAATAACAGGCTCATTATCAAAAGGGAAATAAAATTTGTGTGCGAAATAAAAAAAACGGTAACTACGAGTATGTCATACAAACCAATTGCGATTTTTTTTTTGATTTTTTTTTCTTGCTGATGGCCGCTGTTAGCCCGAGGGATTTTACAGTTTCACCGGGTTGAGAGGTGACCGAGCGCTTATGGCGCTCAGTCGAGACCTCTATTAGTGGGTAACCAGCACAAGGCCTCCCAAGAGGGAGCCTCGGCTTGGACCGTCACCCTGTGCCAATTGCGATTTCTATCTACTAACCTAGCGGTTATAGGTAAATGCTTCTGCCTATGCATTAGACTATTATCAATTCACTTTGTTATTTTAGTTTGAGTTCGTATTAATTCTAAAAATCGATGAAACACGAGTTTATTGAAAAATACCATACGAGTAGCGTAGAGCCGGTCGATTTTTTTTATATAGAAATTCAGAATTATACTACTTATATAATATGAATATATTGCCTCCCCGCGTTTCATTCACCGATTTCAGGTAATTCAAAATAGTTTTATTCGCAAGGCCACCGGCGCGCCTTGGTTTTTGCGCAATGAAAATCTACACATACATATCTTGAGATGCCGACCATAGCTCAGTACGTGAAGCAAGCTTCCCGCCGATATTTCTACCGTCACACATCCAAACCCCTTGATTGCAAGTGCCGCCACTTACAATCCCATCGCGAAGCATAAACTCACCTGTGTCCGAAGGAGACCGAGGCAAGCCCTCGATGGCCCCTACGACGCGACCACCAGGGCCTAAACCCTACATAAAACATAACCCCATACCGCCCCCGCCGACGGCGTCGCAAACAAGGTTATTCGCGATACCGCAATGTCACAGGACGGTTCTCTCCCGTCAATACGTCTTGCGCCACTTCTTCTCCAGTGCCCACGCATTCCGAAGTGATGGTACAGATAGTCAACAATATATAACAGTGATCTTAATGCAGCTAATTCTTAGTCAGAAGCAACTGACCGAGCCGAGGTTCAGCTCTCTCGGGCACCCTCGAGTCACGACGCTCGCGAAATTATTACCAAAATAAGAATATAGGACTGGAGTGATAAATTAGTATTTCAATAAATAATTACGTATCAAACAACTATAGGAAATAGTGTTCGTTAACTCATAAAACTTAACTTTAAAAAGTTGATTAATGCCGTGAACAAAATAAGAATATAGGACTGGAGTGATAAATTAGTATTTCAATAAATAATTACGTATCAAACAACTATAGGAAATAGTGTTCGTTAACTCATAAAATTTCACTTTAAAAAGTTGATTAATGCCCTCAACAAAATAAGAATATAGGACTGGAGTGATAAATTAGTATTTCAATAAATAATTACGTATCAAACAACTATAGGAAATAGTGTTCGTTAACTCATAAAATTTCACTTTAAAAAGTTGATTAATGCCCTCAACAAAATAATAATATAGGACTGGAGTAATAAATTTGGTATTTCAATAAATAATTACGTATCAAATAACTATAGGAAATAGTGCTCTTTAACTCATAAAACTTAACTTTAAAAAGTTGATTAATGCCCTCAACAAAATAATAATAAAGGACTGGAGTAATAAATTTGGTATTTCAATAAATAATTACGTATCAAATAACTATAGGAAATAGTGTTCTTTAACTCATAAAACTTAACTTTAAAAAGTTTATTTTGTTTATACGACTACTTATATTGGATTCCTTCTATGCTCGTTGCCAGTACTTGGGCTGGTCTACGAAGAGGGTGGTTCATTACCTCGGTTTACAGGGCTGGCCTAGGTTTGGCCCTGATCCTACATCAGTCATAAACGTTCAGGTTTATGTGACCTAAATCTCAACTAAGCTCCAATAGTCATCTCGTTTACTGCCAATACAAAGCTTGTGCCTGTCCGATTTATGACTAATAGGACTCCGTTATCGAAAGCTCATAATAAAAATTAAAGTGAGAGTCTAAAAGTTGAGAGAAAATTGTTTATATTGACTATTATGACCCTGGCTATACAAAATCTACGAACTTCAGTAAGGTGTCTAAAAGTTTTTTCCTTTCCATTCAATATTAAACTGGTTAAAAAGGCAGACCTTAAAAAAGCTCGAAGCTTTTGTTGTATATCATAAAACATTTAGATAGAGAAACACAAACAGAAGTTACTTTATGCGCGTTTTCGTACTATTTTATGGGAAGAACTAAGGCACATGTCATATAGCATACAGTGTGACTTTACCGTTAAGAAAAATAATGCCATTTCAATTATAGCTTCTTATCGTTTTTAATTAATTGGTTGTATACACCGCATGTTCGTGAATTGATGATTTGGAGATAAAAAGTAAAAGTACTTGCAAACATGCATCGCTGCCCTTGACCGAAAGTGAAACAATGGATCGCGTGCCAAAAGATGCCGCACTCGCATAGGACTTTATGGGAAAACTTTGTAAAAGATAAATTAAGGACATATAGTATTATCCATAGTGTAAGAAAGAAAATTAAAGATAATACCAAAAGCTGTCATGTTCCAATGTCTAATATCTTGGTCACGTTTCGGGTTCTTTTTGATAGTTCATACTGCGTTGAAATGTAATATTGTTTGTGTATTTGTCGTATCAATTATTGAAAAGTATTAATGTATATGATGTAATAAATATTATCCTATATTCGATAGAACTACATACTCAAATTCACAGCAAAATAATTTTCGGGGAAATCAGTTGTAGTACTGTAATGTTGCACTAGGCGGCGCTGTTGTAAAAGTAGTACACGCATGGTCATTATATACTGATTAAAAAATTCTCATTTATGGGCTCGAACTTAAAGTTCTTGGACCTAAATCGAAATGAAATATCTATTTATGACTATATGAGTATATGATTCAACTGAATCACACTAATATATATAAAAAACTAATATTAATTATTAATTTTAATACAATATTACAAAACTTTGTTCTTGAATTGATATGAATGAATCTTTGTGTTACAGAACGGACTATACGCCACATCACAGTTGTACTGTTGAACCGAAGCGTTGATTTAATGTACAACATAATTATTTCCACATTTATTATATCATCAGATAAAATATCTTACTCAAGTATGCACATGTCTTCATGTCTTACCCAAGTATTGGCAGTTTATTTTGCTGCGAGGGATACTCATCATATATTGACAAAGAGCGTAGCAAATCACAGCTTCAAAGACCGTCGCAGTCATCCGCGTATAATGGCCTAACGCCTACCAGCACTAACAGTAACTCGACATTTGTTTGATTTATCCGTTGGATTTCTTTACCGTAAGTATCGGTATTGAATCAGAACGTGAAGACGAGTTGTCAAAGAATATAAACAGAGGTGGATAAGATACAATAGTTGATTTAAATTTTATTTTGCAAATTTTAAAACATATTTTCTTTCATTGATGTTGTTGACATGCTTGTGATGATAACAATTCATATCAATGAAACTCTCTTTAAATTTTTTATTCATCATGTCATCGCAAAGTTGAAATGTTGTAATTAATTATTTGGCATATAAGAACTATATTAAATTGTTTTTTCTATATCAATCAGTATATAGTAAAATATATGTCAGTAATTATTAAAATTTAAATGTATGTAAGTAATTCTGCAGGTAATTACTAAGTCACATTGCGTTCATAAATAATATTTCATTAAACCAATAATTTCACCATACCGCGGTTTTGTGATCCGGTAAACAGTTAGCTCTCTCGATCCTGACTGTACTTTATGCAATATTTCTCGTCCCAACAATGACTCAGGTTTGATTTGCCTGTGTTAGCGATCATTGACATTGCAAAGTTTATTGCACTCACCGTTCAAACATACATTTTAATAAATGTGTCCCACTTTTTACGTTATGTTTATTTGACGCAGTATTAATAATTCCATTTGAGTTTGCGTTTTACTTTTTTTTTACACAAGGAATTCCGTGTAAGCGTATATTTTCGCGCAAGTACATTGTATTATTTCTGTCGAGGAAATCCTGCAGTTTCGATCAATATGTCACGAGGTTCACGATATTTATTGGTGTTCACACATGATTTTTGCCTTCTCTCGCCAAGTTAATAGATGAACGTGCTGTCATAAATGGATAATAAATTATAGGGTATCTTGTTCTGCAATTGCTTGGCAGTTCGTGCGTTCTACGGGACAAAGAGTAGTAATAAAAATAAATTATTGATCGGTGACGTTTCCATACACATTTTGTAAAAAAAAATGTTTTAAATAAGTGCCATATTGAAATAAGATAATATCAATAATTCACTTTGTATAGGATTATTAAACTTAACTTATAATTTATCAATCGTTGGGAAGTAATGCTTGTCTTATTGAAATAAGGTTTTACAAATAAGAATATCACTGTTCTTTAAAATAATCTAAAACAAATTATATTTTCAAGTAGTTAAAATGTAGTTAATAGACAGAAATTTTTCAAAAATATATATTTAAAATGTACAATTTATTGATAAATGTTTTGTATATGATTATTAGTGGTAGACTTCGTAGTACCCAAATAGTCCAAATTGAAGTAATGTCGAGTAAAATAACGGCATCTGGCAACCCTAAGCATTGCGTGCCTTGCAATGATCTTTATGGAAATATTTCACCGGAAGTTGACTCGACACGTAGCTGGTTACAATCACAATACGTAATCGGCATTTGTTACGTAGTTGTGCGTGAATCTTTTAGTATATTTCTATAAAAGTAAAACAATTCGACATTTAAAAGTCCCCGCAAGTTATCGGACCTCCGTGATTTAAAAATAAATAACGTAGTTACTTAATCGATTCTGGCCACATACATTATTTATATAATACATCTGCTAATGTTATTCTTCTATATTTTCTCGTTAATAAACATCTCTCGAAACAACTAGTAACTTGTTTTGGTACTTGTTACTTGTACTACTGGTCATTGTTATCAAGCTGAAGTTATGAATAAGCATAGTAATATTGTTGTAATTTTCTTTTACTATGCAATTGGGTTCTTGGAAGACGGAGAAAGAATATATCATCTCAGATCCCTACACTCACCAAATGAAACGACACATTTACGCTGCAATTTTACGCCGGTATTCTCTGAAGGCGTGTTTTTTCCCCGGTAGAGCCGACTAATTTATGCTGTAACTTGAAACAATCTGCAGTGTGGCTCTATCATTGTTGAAATATAAGAAAAATAAGACTTAATTAGATGTTTTGCAACTTAACCGTTACGATGCGCCCGCTGCATTTACCGCATTATTTCGCTTAATAAAACACTAATCGCTGCAGCCGCGAAAAACTATGCTTCATTAAATCCATTTAATTGTTTTTGTACTCGATGAGGCAATAAAGAAATTGCAAGGTTGACGGTCACAATTTGTTGGCAATGTAATAAATTAAAAATCAAGCGTAATAAACTACTTTATGATAGACAAATTATTTAATCATAGACAGATTTTCTGAGAAGTTTAATTGAATTTCGATCAAAAGTTTTTTTTATATAAAAATATATATATGTGCGCACCGTTTACTATATGCTAAATGATTTCTGCGATCCGTGAGAGTAACATTAATGTTTGATAAAAAATAATAATAATAATTCTTATATGTTTCACCACAAACATTAATCAAACAAACATATTTTGATCTTCGATTATTTTCACCTTTAACAAAGTGAGGCAAAGAATTAATCATTGCAAAAAAGACGGGTTACATGTGTCTATACCAAATAATACCCCAAACCAACTAAAGTTCAAAATTGCTTAAATGCAAAGATATATTATCCAAATGGTTAACATAAATATATATATATATATATATATATATATATATATATTATATATATATATATATATTTATGTGTATCTATAATATGAGACCGCTGATAAACGGTCATACACTCAATATACTCGATATAAAATATATTAAATGATAAACATTTGTTATACAAGATAATAAAATGACTTAATTTATCCATTTGTAAATAAAGCACGTTTACTTAAACTCCTTTTCGAACGTTAATTTACAAAAACAGTTGGCACCGTAGCTTGAATCATAATACTTAATGAATGTTATGATCATATTTTATTTAAAGACCGCGGTCCAATAAATTCATTTGATTACACAATTTACAAAATGAACGAGTGATAAAGTCTCTATCAAATATAATCGATGATATTTTAATAGCCCGTATAAAGCTATATATAACATAAAAAATGCTATATTAGGGGTGACAAAAATGTTGCATGCGCCCCGAGAGACCGACATCGTCATCACCCCTAACAACTAATGTGAAATTACATCATCATCGGTAATAACATCTCTTGTTTCTTTCTTTCACCTAAGTACTATTAAAATATTTTACTTTGGTATCCCGGAAAGCATGGTCTTATCCCGGTCTGAGAGACTCATTCTGTTCATGCTACAGTTAATAACTACAGTGTGAATTCAATTATGTTAGGTTTTTGTTATTTTAAATTAATGCTCGTAGAAATGTACCAGATATCTTTTTTCAACGCTCTCTAAGACCATTATTAGTACGTTGGTAGCCCTTTAATATATAAATAATACCTTTCATAGTTTGCGACGAAGCAAGTACAAAGTCAATTCCATCCATCATATTTTGGAAACCATTTTTTTATAACATTTAGGGTGATAAACGGACACACATACACATACACTGATGGTAAGCGCTGATTGTAGTCCATTATCACTTACCATCCATTCTTAATAAAGACTCAAGATGCCAATGTGCTTGTCATTCCTGAGAACTGAGATGGAATCCAAATCCCGGGTGGCGGTAACCATTTACCATCGGGTGAGCTGCTTGCTCGTTTGCCACCTATTTTATTAAAAAAATATGGTCCTTCAATGGTCGAGTCACCCTTCCATGCTACAGCTAGAAAAAAGCTCGACACTGGATGCAGCATGACTCTTCAACGGTTAAAACCGTTGATAAGACATTACCCCACTAGTTGTATAAATAATCGGCTCTAAGAAATATGCATGACAATTTAGCGTTAAAAATGTTACAAATCTTTATAACTTCAATGGGCTGGGAAGTAAAATATATCTGGGCATAGATCAGTCTAATTAAGAATTAAAAGAGTTGTTGACGTTTTTAAACCAAAGCGTGTGATTAATTAGGTTTTTTTTTCATTGAATTTACAATGTAACTGCGGACAACTCGACTCGAGTTGTATAGAATTTAGAAAGATAGTTCGTGCTGCTTAGCGGACCGTAAAGTATAAATAACCATATACGACAAATATTTTTTCTTATAAAAATGTTTCTTTGTTAATTGTCTGTCTATATAAAATAAAAGCATTTGCAAGAAGTTATTCCTGGATCGCTCTCATTTATTAAATTCGGATAAGTTTTGCACTGCACTGTCTTCTCATCTATAACTTTAACTGTATATTTTTTATGTCCGTTTTAATTTAGGGAGATTTGATACAATTCAGTCGTGAAATATAGCAATACGATTTTAAGAGCACCTATAGAAACAAATTTACAGACAGATGTCAACGCCGGCAACCTTTATACAATTTAGGTGAGGAATCCGAATATCGGGTTATACAAAGATAATCGATATCGCATAGTACGAACTTTTAAGCATATCAAACAAAATAATAGATGAGTTGCTTAATGGTTAGAGTACCTGGGTGCTGGATCGAGAGTCTTGGGTTCAATTCTCATAGTCAAGTATTAATATTTGTGGTTCACAAATTATTGATTTTTTGTGAACCACAAATATTAATATCCATATGTGTTGTACGTCTACTGTCGTACTTGTGGTCTTTAAATTTATATTTGTACATTTTTTACTATTATTATGTTATTCAACAATCTTCTTTTAATTACAATGATTTGTGATCAGCTTATGCAATTTTTCTATATATTTATTATTTAGAATTATAAAGGTAAGTATAGAGCTTTGTTTTATTATTTTCGTAGTCATTTTACTTTGTTGCAGATAGATCTTTTTATGTTCTAGGTTATACGTGCAGAAAGTGCTGAGTTTGATTGCAATTTAATGTGAACGTTAAATAATTGGGACTTTTGTAACTATTCTCACGAGTTATTCATAATATTGTGTTCGCACAAAACATATATCAGCATTATAATTATTATTGTCAATTATATACATATATCAACTTCAGTTTTCTTCATAGACAATTATCGCAATTAAATTTTAATTAAATAAATACATCTTAGGTATATATATGTTCGTTAATGGACTATCGAAAGGCTGTGATGATGATACTGTTATACTTCCTAATATTTTATTTTTGTATAATAGGTGGCAAGCACGAGCAAGCAGCGCAACTGATGGTGAGTGATCACTTCCGTCAACAAACATCCACCAACATCAGAATACGACAGTGATAGAGCTACACTGCAGAATGTATGGATCTGTTCGACCGGGGTAGGATCACGTCCTCACAGTATACCAGCGTAAAATAGCAGCATAATGCTGCTGTGTTTCGTCTGGTGAGTGTAGAGGTCCGGAGACCATTATTGCAGGTGACGATGCATTCCTTCTCAGTCCTTAAGTCTGACAACGCATTATGATTCCTTGTCAAGGATGAATATAGACGTCATGGGCCATAGAAATCACTTGCCATCAGATGAAATGTGTGCACGTTTGTTACTCTCAATTTAATATTTAAAAAAAAACTATAGGGGTTAGAGTTGTGTCGCCAGTTTAATTCTTAACAAATTATCTGTATCGCTCTTAATTATGAAGTTGTTGTATTATTTCAAACAAAACTATTAACGATATTAGACCTACGCCTAGATACTACAATATATGGAAAATTCTGATAATACTAGATTTTCTATAGAATTATTAGTATTGTGTTCATAATACACAGGAAATCTGGTAGGTGCGTCTGGATCCCTAGTAAGTTAACTGTAGTTTTGTTGTATTATTATTTATTAAATAACATTATAAATTTTGCTTCCACGCCACTCTTACTTACAATAGAAATATACAAACAATGAAAATATGACTTACAGTTGAATAAGGAAGTGTAATACTGATCCAGCCACATTAGTTCATTTCTGGCAATAGGGTCGGTTAGACTGGGATGCCCTTACGGAATAGAATATTAGTGTTTTGTTTCGACTGGCGAGTGTAGCGAACCGGAAACCCTTATAACTGGTACGAGGCATTCCATTTCAGTCCTGAGGGGTGCTTGCTTACCACCCTTAATGCAATATAGAACAAAAATATTTTTTTATGATACAGTTGACTTGTAAGTTATGGATGCTGTCCATAAAATCCAGCATTCACCATATATATATCACGTATATATACTCACGTATATCACGTATATATATATATATATATATTCGTATATAATTTAAAATATGTATTAAAAACATTTTAAATGTTATTTACCATTATTTTTTACTGAAAATATTACTTTTACTAACGGATCGAATTTACTCATAAGTTAAAAGTGTATTGCTAAGCATTAACTATTCTATATTACGTAAAATCATCTAATTACATCATTAACATACCTAGAAACCTGCGGTTTAATGTAATTTATTCAATTAATACAAATCTTCCTGTACTTCGTGCACATGCATCTCGTGCAGCGGATTTACAGATTAACAAATCAGTTGCATCACGCAAGCATTGGTCATGCATTTCACTCGAATAGTGTTGCCAGGTTATTACATTGAGAGCAAAAAACGAGCACACAGTTAACCTAATGGCAAGTGATTCCTGCAGCCCATGACATCTACATTCATCCGTGTCAAGGTACCTTAATATGCGTTGTCACCTTTGAGATCTGAGATAGATGGCTTCGTCACCATTACCTCCGGACCCCTACACTCGCCAGGCGAAACACAGCAGCATTATGCTGCTATTCATGTTGGTATTCTGTGAGGGCGTGGTCCTACCCCGGTCGAGCTGACCCATTCATCCTGCAGGTTTTAACAGACTCCAGTATAGCTCTACCACTGATAAAAGGTCAACCCCTAGCAGAGGTCTAATGAACTGAAATGTGACGATAGACACAAAAACCTTAAGATAAAACAATAAATTATTATATGTGTTTATACTGTAATGTATAGCCAATAAAAACATTTCGAAATAACGACATTGAAAGGTTTATGCCAGCTAAAGATAAGGCGACGTGTTAACTAATAATAGAGAACAAAATAAAAAAGCTATTTACAATTTTAAAAGCAACTGAGGGTTAGACGATATTCTGATAAAATTTAAATGTCGAATAGAAATCATGATAGTATGTAGCAAAATATGTCACGTTTATTTTAATTTGCTTAAAAACAAACTGCTTCCGGCATCGCGAAAAACTTCGTACAAGCTTAGATATTTTTAAACTTCAGTTTTATAAATACTGCTATGATTGAGTAATGTATGGAAGTTATTATTATTTATAATAGTTTGTAAAAAATAAGCCATTACTGTCTTTTAAAGAGAATATTATGTATACACGACGATATTGAAAAGTAAGCCAAAGTAAGTAAAAGTAAGTCTTTACAGAACAGCTCACTGTATACCTAAGAAGACTTAGGCATTTATATACAATTCTCTAGTAAAATTACATACTGAGTACTTAATAGAAATCTGGGGAACAGCAGCATCAACTAATTTATTGTCATTACAAAGAACACAAAATAAAATTATAAAGGTATTGTATCATTTCGACGACCGAACTCAAACTAAAGAACGCAAAAATAAAATTATTTAATCGCGCTCAAACATTTAAATTTAGAACTTGTATTCTTATATTACAATGAATATAAAAAACAACAATATTAAATCTAACATTAAATTCTAAAAAAGGGACGCAAATTAAAAACAATTACTCCGCGAACTAAAACTATTTTGTTTGAAGGCGTTCAAATGTTCAACACACTGCCGTAACAGTATGAATATTTTCAAAAACAAACCCAAATCACATATTATTGTCAAAATATAACAACCGATTCTCAATTATATCAACTTCAATTATGTTTGATTTAACTCTTGTCAATTTAGATTCTTATGTTATGCTAGGGTTTATTTATATCAATATTAATTATGTATTTTGTGTACCTACGTTACGTATTTACTCGCAAGCCCATATATTGTTTTTACATTATTCTCATTGTAAGTGAAACTTTCTGTTTTTTATGAGAAATAAAGATCTTTAATCACAGGTAATTAGTAGAGTAAGTACACATAACACACCTAGATCAAAATACCAATAATTACTGATACGTAAATATTTGAGAATGAACTGAGAATTGTGCCGATTAAAAGGTTTGAAAATAACAAATGTAAGTACATATAACAAGCGCTAAGTACGTAAAAGCGAAGCAAATCTAGTTTAGGACAAACTGCTTCATACTAAACATCGCTCCCTCGTGTAACGTCTTGATTAATGTTATTCTTGTAACGGGCCTTTAAAGGTATTTTCCTGCATGCACTATAAAAGTAATGCTGGTTTATATCGAACGCCAAGTATAAAATACAGGTCTACTTTTTATTTATCGTTACATAATCTAAGCCAATAAACTAGTAACTCTTATAAAAGATATGTTCATGATGATGTCCTCTGGCTGATTCCGACCATGGCGATATTTTCAGATTATTACCAGGTGACATGAAAAATTCGAACGAGGAAGGTTGAGATGCGGTCTCAAAGACGTAGGACATACACACATAATAACCAGATCCGAAAATCAGCATTTTTTGATAAACAATGTTCCTCGGCTATATAGAGACGTTCCATCAAATACCACAGCTTCGTGTTGATAAATGATTGAGGATGGATGTATTCGTGGGTGTACGGACATCGAACAAATATGACTGTACGGTTTGTTACCATTTCATTTCTGGTAAAGTGAAATCCTTACTTATATAAAAACCAGTCCGACAAAGAATGGCTTATAAACCGTAAAAGCTAATATTTGCGCCACACTTCGACATAACAGAGTTCTTTAATACAGACAATGATACTAGCTAAATATTATGGAATGTAATTTAAAATTCAGCATTAGGATTTTGGTGCTGCATTGTACTCGAGTTCCTTAATAAGGTATACTCAAAGTAAGTTTTCTTTAGAATCATATTGCGAATTGTTTCCCACAGCAGCAATTAACAGTGATAGAGCTAAACTGCAGTTTGTTTCTAGCTGCAGAAAGAATGGAGCAACTCGACCGAGTAGGACCACGCCTTCACAGAAAACCAGCGTAAAATAGCAGCGTTTCGACTGGTGAGTGCAGGGATCCGGAGACCTTTATTACTGGTAACGAGGCAATCATTCTCAGTTTCTTTTTCCTTTTTCTTTCCTCAAGGGTGACAACGCATCTGCATTACGATTCCTTATCAAGGATGAATGTAGATGTCATGGGCCGCAGGAATCACTAACCATCAGGTGAACTGAATGGTGAGAATGACAGCTCTAAACATTAGTAATCTCAAGTGGCAAGGAGCCTACCGTGAAGCTGGGAGAACTGATAACCTGATAAAAAAAGGTGGGGAAGAAAGGTTTAAGAGTGGCAATCTTGTAGTGATTATTGCTGCAAATGGAGTGACCACCCATGCAAGTATAAGGAAAGTCGAAGGATGCAAGTGGCTCAGCGCCGTTTGTTTCTAGCTACAAAATGAATGTGTTAGTTCTACTGGGTAAGGAATAGAATTCTATTAATATATTCGAGTGTAATTCGTTCTGAAAAGGGACAATGCACTTGCATGTCGGATCTTCGTCGTGGCTGCATCAACAGGTGAATTTTTTTTTGCCATCCCTAATATATAAATGGGTGTAGGGGACGATAACTTTCATCAGTGAACTAATGGCGAGCTGAGATTTTGGCGATATATGAACATAAATATGGATGGATGGATTTAATTGTTACTGGTTCAGTAGATAGTATATGGTGTAAATTGTACCAAGTTGTACCGTATTCTATTCTCAATCAAAGTTTATATTTACTTCTATCTAAAAGTTATATATGAGACGTCTTTTGAGTCTTTGTTAAAATACATCAAAGAATTTAAATTTTCAGTTGGTCTTCTGTTAACCGATTGATAAAGAAAGTACATAGATTTTAAACAGCCATGCGGATACGGATAGCGTATTTAATATGACGAAAGATCTGACTCAGTATGGCATGGTATTGAATAAGTCGATCCGATAAACAATTACATAACGCGCGACATCACGTACGTGGACTTAAATATATTCCTAGTTTCACTTTCGACTGAATTACGGTTTCGTCGATCGTAGTAGTTCAGTAGGGTTGTATAACATATTTTTTATTATTTTATAAAGTTATTGGTAATGTGTAATTAATAATAATATTTAGTTTAACTTAAATGCATTCGAATCTAAGTAAATTGGGACACCGCAACAAAATATAGCTTTTATGGGTACACAGACGTAGGAAATGTAGGAAACGAAAAGGCTGACAAAAACAGGTGCTGGTTCCGAAGCGCATGATTAGGGCTGACAATGGGACTGACAAAATGGTGATTTCAACCTATGTGATCGCGGAGTTTTAGAACTGAACAAGGACATTCAAAGGAATTTATTAAAGGCACTGAAGAAGGGATTAGAGACATCAAGGGGATGTTCACAGGACACTACAGCACGACTTAAATACTGGAAAAAATGTTATAGATCCCTTATTATTCAGAAACTGCGAAAGGGAAGAAAAATAATGAGAATAATTCTGCGACTTTATCGCCGTTACTATGAAAAGGTTGGATCTTCTGGTGATAGGTCACCCGAGACCACTACAGGCTCTAACAAAGATTGCTATTTAATTATCTTATTTCGAAATAACTTTATTGGTTGCGGAAGATAGAATATAGAATACTAGAATATAGAATACTTACAGATTTAATAGATTAATTAAAAAAGAGAGCGTGATTGCCAAAAAGCATATAAAATTAGTTCTTTTTGTTGAATACAATTGGAAATTATAATATTTAACGTGCAATGTTAAAAAGTATCGTAATTATATATGTTTAAATGTTAAAGTAATTATATAAAATTATAAGTATCTTTATATTTGTAAATTTAAAACAGTGTCTTCTCAAAACATCTGAATTTTCAACTATACGAAAACCTTGAAAACATTTATAATGATACAAATGAAAGAGGTTTCGCAATTCATTCCAGTTATGCTAAAATATGAGAGTTTAAATTGAGCTCGATTAGATAGAACTACCTATAATTTACGCAAACTACTATATATTTACAATTCGCAGTTTTTAAATTATAATATAAAGTTTGTGTAATCTCACAAGCAAATTCATATGCTACTTGTACAGTCGAAAATATTTCAGAAACACTATTTGTTGTTTAAATAAGATCTGGTGCTAATATGAAAAGGGTAGACATTATTGCTTTTTATTTGTTACAGCCCTGTATTTGTAAGCACGCCCTGAATACGTTAGTTATCGATACTGTTCCGAATTCCGAACCGGTAATCGGTTGCGAGTTTACGATTTTTCGATGTTTATGTCGAATAGAATGAGTGGATTAAGACGATTACAAAACGAATGCATTTACTGAGAAGACTAATGTCATTTTAAAAACGAGTGTTGTTTTTTAATTATAATTTAATTAAAAGAGATTTATATTCTATTTGTGTTTATAACTTAGATCGATTAAAGATAAAGCAGTTTAATTAAAATCTGGAAGAGACTAGATATTAGGGTATCGCTTCCATTTAATTTAAAAATTTAATAAAGTTTAAATATTAAATAAAGTTTTTGACGTTAAGTGGAAGCGTTGTTTGTGTGACGTTTATACTTTAGTTTATAGCTCATCTTTCAAGGTTTATAATTTTCTTTTATGGCACCTTAGGATAACAATTAAACATATAGTTTCCTTGGTGGTTTGTGATTTCCTCGTTTATGATACGTACGTATATGTAATACATTGACCCTATAATCACAATGCAATTCTATTGTTGCTTCTAAGAACTAAGATGTACTGCATCTTTATCAGTATTAGGATTACACTGGTTTTCTGCGAAAGCGTGTCATTCCCTAAGTTGTAGTGTGACCCTATATGCGTAATAGAAAGAAGGATTATATACACTACTCAGATAACTTAACAAACAAACTTACTATTCCATTTTATCGTATTAGTTACTTGGTCATATATTACAATTGATTAAATATTCATTTGGAGAATGTAAATTATCACACTGAAAGAAAAAAAGAAAAAGCAACAAAAAAGTGTAGTTAACTATGTAAATTGTAAACCTTGAATACATAATCTAATTATGCAAATAAATATGAGTAAGGCCCACGGGATTCCACAATTACGAAATGTATCTGTCGGTCCAATGTATCATCCTTATCAATAAACGATAAAATATGTTGTCGAACTAAATTATTTATTTACATAATTATATTCAAAGTGTCTTTTCCTACATATTTATTTATTATTAATAAAAAAAAATTATGTTCGTAAATATTTTTTTATTAATTAGGCATAAAAGTTGAATATTTCATAATTGTGTACAACACTAGTTTAAATTTATTTTTTATTTTCAAAACAAATTTTCTCGATCGGTCGGTCGTCTATAACATATTTGAGACTTGAAACATATTTGAGATAAAAAACGAATGAGCTTTTTTATTCATATTTAATTATTAAAGGGACTACTGGTTTTTGATTATTAATTTAATTTTGAAAATATCATAAGTAATATCATTAGGTATTTGAAAATTTTATGTTTGTGTTTAAATATTTATGTATATAATTATTTTTTTGAGCATGTAAAAGCGTAGAGGTCGGAGAAGCGACTACGCCTATTCAACCTTGACCTACATAGACGTTCGTCCCAAAGGCCAAACCGTCAAATGTTTGCTCCAACCGACATGCTCGTAATTCGTTGCAAATCGATCGCTTAACGCATTCATCATAACATCAGGTGATTGACACGTATAAATGCTATCGGATCAAGGTCGTATCTATTGTGTTTGATGTAATTGCGAATAATGTAATTATTTATGAAATAAAACATTGCATATTTATGGCTGACGAATGGTGTCACAATATTTCGTATATCAAGAGAAAAAAATTGAAAATATTATAATTATATTTTCTTATATAATTCGTCGTATTGGCAAAGATGTACAAATGCTTACAAGAATGGAATGGATATCAAAATTTCTATTTTTATTTTTTGATAAACAATAAGAATATACAACAACATAGATAACAGATTAGTGCATAAATATTATACTAATACTAATAAATAAAGCGAGTGACAATGTCAATAAAGTTTGCGTGAAGTGTTCAATTTTGTTTTAGTTCTACGAATATGAAATGTTAATGGCCTTTACTAGATTTACTGAGGAAATGAGAATATCGTAAATAAGAATATTTTATGATAACCTTACATAAGTATATGAGGTTTAAATAAGAATTATTTACATCAATTTATTACGTTACAACTATGTATTCCTTACATATTTTATCGCCAGCAATATTAAAATTTAATGAATTCTTAAAGTAGTAACTCTGTGATTGTATAAATCCGTTCATTATCCTGAACGGATTTATACAATGATAAACGAGAGAATCAGAAATGTAACAAATACGATAAAAATAAAAGATACTCATAAAATTCCTAATCTCTGTTAAAATATTAGGAATAACATTTCCAAACGAGTCGTTCAATTATTTTTCTTATATAATGAACAAATATTGTTTCCAAACATATTAATAATGCATTTACTTAAAACGCGCTGTAACGACGTGTTTCCTAAACTTCCAAACGTAATTAACGTTATGTCAGAGTTCAATCTATTCTTTAGCGAAATCACACATAAATTTGGCACACATATTACGTGATGAATGCAGCCGATCCACATTAAATTGGTACGGTGATAACTTGATTACCGTAATAAAAATGTTTCTTCGTGTTCCGTATCTATCAATTATAATCTTTATGACACGATGTCGCCTTCTATTTGATATTGATCTCAAATATTTATGGATTAGCTTTAGGTTGAGCGAACATGGTGATAGTTTAGTTATATGTTACTAATAATTTTAGATAAAATTAGAAAAGTATTATTAAAGGCGGCAATGCATTGACAGTATGATATTCATGAGCGGGGGGGCTATTGCCTGACCTGGTTACTTTTCATCTTCTTACAAAAAAAGATAATAATATGAGTTTAATAGTAATAATATGATCAAAATTTGAGCCTTAGATTTAATTTGTATGTGTCTATGCTCGTGTGTGGGTTGTGTGTTTTCAAGTAGAAATTAATTTAATTTTTATTATTTTTGCTCTTGATAACCATTTATCTTCGCTTAGCAGATTTATCGTTTTTTATATAAACAAAAAATAATTCTACGGTCATTTTCCTTAATTTTTTCGTCATTCCATCATAATAAATTGATCAAGAATGATATGCTTTTTCATTTCGTTTTTAACGTAAAATTTTCAAGAGGATTAAAATAATATTTTAAATTTTACCATAAGTTCATTTACTAGCAATTTTTATACTAAATAAAAGGATATTTATAGTGTGCAGGTTGCCTTACTTCATGTTGCATCACATCTGCAAACAGAATCTGCAACTCTTCTGAGATGCGATGTTACGTGTCGAGTTGAGTTCGTGAGATAAGGCGTCCAAATTGAGATTAATGTTTCGCGTCAAATGTTAATCGGGATCAAATATAGTAAAATATACAATAACGTTATTTATAGTACATTTAACGTTAACACACTCTTTATCGTTTGAGATTTGTAACGTAAATTATATATGATTTGGTTTTATAATTATCAATCTCTACTCACCACTCTTAAAGTAAAGTCAGTTATCAAGCCTACAAGTATATTAAAGTTGGAAAAATTATGAATATCCCTTTATCTCCTTTAATTCTCTTACCATTTAGTTAACATAAACCGTTAACAGTTTTTTTAGTATTTGTTACGTTTTAAAAGCTGTAGCTATAACTTAGGTATAGCATGAATACGCTGACTCGACCGGGTTCATGTTTTTGCAGATTTGAAATACGGCCGCGTGGTGTGGTGGTTAGAGTAACTAGCTGCTGATATAGCAGATTCTGGGTTCGATTCCCAGCCGAAGAGCAATATTTGTGTATCACAAATTGTTGGTTCTCGAGTCTAGGTGCGCTGCATGAATGTCCCGTGTCCCTGGCACTACGTCTGAACCTTCCTCCAATCTTAATGTATATGCATTACATCGGAATAGGGAAGTTGATGTTGAGTAAGTGCCTCTAAGTTTACGCAAGTGCTCGGTAATATAAAATATTCTGCGCAGTTGATGCCGTCTGGCAATAACCAGTAGATGTCGCCGTGGTCGAAATCAACCAGGAGGATGATGTCTTTGTAATTAACAGTTAATCAGCAAAAAAAAATAGCTCAACTCTGCTACGTTTCGTCTGGTGAGCGAAAGAAATAAGAGATTTTCATTTATGATGACGCAACATTTGATTTAGTCCACTAGGGTGACAACACTTCTGTAATATGACGTATGATTTCTTATCGAGTATTAATGGAGTGTCGTAGGATGGAAGTATAATTTAAAATCAGGTAATGAACTGTGAGCTTATTTGTCACCTCCAACATCATTGAAGAAAAGCACAAACAAACGAACTTATTGATTTCTATTTGATTTATTTAATGATGCGTGTATTAAATTGCCTTTTTTTAAGTTCTATAACTGATTTATATTAAAAAGCAAGCAATATTATTATGATATTTAATAGACGTCTTTATGTTTCCCAATCGGTGAAAAGAAAACAAATAATGCTTTGTGCACTTAAACAGATAGATGTACTAAATTTATAAAATAACATCAGTTTAATTCTCAATAATTAAGCTTTCAATATTTAATTTCTATAGTGTATTGTTTTTCTTATTTCCTGTGATTTTAAAGACTCTAAAACAAATACAAGATGCTTCTTTTAAAGCCTTTATTAATGCACTGCGCACCATAGGACATTTAAAGAAATCAAAAAGCTCTTATTGATAATTTAGCTCAATTCTCACTGTGCTGGGCAGACGTATTCGTGAGTTCAGTACAGACAGTATTGCTTTTTCCTATGAATATTTAGTAAAATTTGGATCGGTGTAATCGGATAGATTCTCCACCAAAAGCTCCTACCTCGCCCGAAGTGCACTGCTTATAGGAAAAAGAATATTCTCCCCTTACTCCCCTATCTTATATTTTATTTCTACACTCTTTTTCTACTTTATTTACATCATTTACAAAATTTTTATTGTACATACGTATTTTTTTTTGTGTGAGTGAGTATTGCCGTTGGTCCAGAGACCTTTACAGCTTTATCTAATTAGATTTGCGTGCGGGAGGCCCGCTGAGTAGGGACACAACGACGATGTTGCGAAGCTGGTGCAGTGACTGCTGCTGCACCACCGCTGCATTCCGACCACTGTGGACGAAGAACGTCGACGACAACAGTGGGGAGCGATAATACAATCCGAGGGCCCCTCATAAGGAGGTACGAAATCTCGACTTGGGTCGCTATCTAAAGGGAAGATCATACGTAGTGTTTGCTAGCCTTTGTTTGCATACTATGAATATGTACATGCAATGCCAATGCTTCGTTAGCAGTAGTAGTATATGTAAAGTCGCTTAGAGTTTAAACGTAAAATTCGAAAGCATTTATTGGAAGTAGCGTCAGCAGATTCACTACATCGATAATAATTATGTATATATTTATATATATATTTACTTTTAGATATGTTTGTATTTATAATATGTATATATTTTTGTTTTATAGTTTATGTAAATGTATATAAATATCTATTAATTTATTTAGTATTATAAATTCCTAAGATAATATATAATGATATGTCTCTTTTTTTCTTCATTATTATTCTTCTGTCCCTACCTTGATTTCTCTGAACCCTCCCAAGGTTGACTGGTGATGAAGAAGATGCCTTAGGCATTAAGTCCGCCTTTGTGCATATGTTAGTTTATAAATAAATAAATATATGATATTTTATATTATTATTTATTAGTGTTTAGGATAATGCTTTTAAAAAAAACAATTTTTGAACACACACGTTGATTTAACAGGAAAATTGATTCAATATAACTGTGAAGAACTTATTGGCTCTATAAAAACTTGCGTTTTTGACCTAATGTAACCTTCATAGTGCATCGACTCATGTGTTCACTTATACAACAATACGGTTTGAGTCTTCATTCACATTTAAAAGTTATAGTTACGTTACTCGTATTTTGTTTATAAACATGATGATCAACCTTCGCCTGCCGATAAATGCCCTTGGTTATTATACTTTTGACTTTGATGTTTTTAGGGCTTTGTGAAGGCGAGTCGAATGGTGTAACTACATCATGTGAATTAGCTTTTATTTCAAAGTAAAGGTTATATTTAACATAGACAAGAATATAACATAGTGCTTGATCTTTTTAATATTTAGAGATGCGTTTGTATTTGTTGTTTATATTCGCATCTATGTGTGATTTGACTTTTAATAAAGAAGTATCCTAAGATATGCGCTTAAAAATCACTTAAAATACAAGTCAATCTAATAAATATGTGATCCTTTATGTATATATATTTAAATGTACACTATCTAACTGTACTATGGACACCATATCTTAATGTAGTACATTTGGCTTAAGAATTTTTTTCTTTAATACGCTTTTGATCGTAATAACTATCTTTATTATTAATATATTAGTACTAACTAGTCTACCTACATATAATATTACACAGGTACACAAAGAATTGCTCTATTAAAAACTATAAAAGATTTGGGTTGTTAGGGGTGGATAGTTCAAAATCCTGATAAGTTGGTGGAAATAGAAATATTCTCTTAACATTGCAAAATAAATAGTTATGACTCGCATTACAACAAGCAAAACGACAAAGTGTATGCTCAGAGTTCTAAAGAAGCCTCGGAACATCATAATTTTCATTGTAAAGTAAATCTACAGCTACATCAATCATGGTTAGGTGCAGGATGTCCTAACCAAGGAATCACAAAACTTACTTTTCATTAAAATGGAGTAAAGACTTCGGTGAAGATTTATCAAGTGACTATCTTGAACTGTGTAGTGAAGTAACTGAGTGATATATCCACATTCCAAAAATGTGCAACAGAACTTATGGTTATAATAGGTACAGAAATAAAAAAAACCTTCATAATTTTTTTTTTGTATATTGTTATTACAATCAGATTGCTCTGTCCGGAAATCCAATATAAGATAAGTGATCACTAGAGAAACCTCATTTTGCTGAAATGTAGATGAATAAAGAAGGGACGGACGATGTTATAACTAGTTCACTAGCAGATAAGCACGTTGGTTTGTGGGGTGATCTATAATTTTAAGCTTTTTATTTATTTAATTAGATGATAAATTAAAAAAAATATTTATTTAAGATCTGAGCTGAGACATGTTTCCAAAGGCTGTATAGAGGAATGGGGCACAGATAAAAAAATACCTATTTCAAGGTGACAAGCGATACTCAAACTTTGGTAAACATGCTCATGGCTCGTAGTAACTTAATTTTATTACACTTACTTAGAATGTCCATTATAGTTGTCTATGGTTACCAATGCGAATTAAAACAATCTTTTAAAAATATATAATAGATATTATCGATTGTTGAAGTAAGTTATTAGTGAGGTGAGTCAACCTTTTTTCAACGTAAAGCATTCGGTCAAAAAGCGGTTTAAAGTGGGTACTTTTAAAAGCTTTGACCCATACCGTGAAAATGGGGCGTGCTTTACGCTTCACACAAAGCTTGAAGTACACGTTAAAAAAATACTTCAAACTTTTAAATTGTTTTATGTAGTATGTGTAGAAATCTTTTATTTTTTTGCCATTGATTTATTACTCTCAACAAAAGTATATAATAACCATTTACAATATAAATATATTACTTTATCTTTTTTTATCATTCCTTTGAGAGTAACAAACGAGCACACAGTACACCTGATGGTAAGTGATTCCGGCGGCCCATTACATCTACATTCATCCTTGATATGGAATCATAATGTAGATGCGTTGTCACCCTTGAGGACTGAGATGGAATGCCTCCTCACCAGTAATAAATGTCTCCGGATCTCTGCGCTCACCAAATCAAACACAGCAGCATTACGCTGGTATTCTGTGAGAGCGTTGTGCTATCCCGGTCGAGCTGACCCATTCATTCTGTAGATAGAAAAAACTGCAGTGTAGCTCTACCACTGGTAATCTGAAGTGGTATTAGTTTCATTATTGTTGATCTTAGCTTTTATTTATTATGGTATTAGTATACAGAATACTAATACTATAATATAAATAAAGCTATGTTCTCTCGGATTGGTTTGCTCGGGGAACTAGAAGCGAGCGCCAGAAGCCTTGAAAAGGGCTACGATTCCCTAGTTTATCATTAGAATTTCACATATAGAACTATTGTCACACAACTCAATAGTAAAAATTCTCTTAACCTTTTTGTTATATTTGAAATTTTTTCACCATTACTATGTTCTTGTATTATATACATTTTTAATAGCCCATTTAGCCATATAAAATGTCAATTCTGGCTAGCGCGAATTCTGTAATAAATACAATTCACACACTGCAATATTTGCTTGCGAGAATGTTGCTTAGTTTGCGCCTGGAGGTGTAAGCCTTTGTAATAGTATTCTTGTTACCATTACTGTATTAGTCATCTAGAAACAATTGTTTACACATAGGCTAGTTTCTCGTTCTACTTATTGGTTATACATTTGTTTTGAACTAAACTTCTGCCTTATTAATTTACATTTTGAAGCATCAATAGCTTAGTGGTTTACGGTACGGTCTGCGAAACTTAAGGACGTACATTTGAATACGCCATTCTACTATTGTTGTTAACCATCTGCTAGCGAAAGCTTTTTCAGCTTTTTCAGTGGTTACCCGGAATGTTAGTAATGATAAAAGCACGCTAGTATTATTTTTAAAAAAAATCTTGTTTTGGTTATTACGTTTACAGACAGAGAACAACGACAAGAGACAAGAGAAAGGTGAAATAAACATTTTAAATATTAGTTACAAAAAGATAAAAGTAGAAATATTTTGATATTTATTTGCGGGTCTGAAAGAAAACGAAAAAAAAATCGTGTCAGCTGCTTTTAGCTCGAGGGTTTGGAGATAATCTAACATATCCTGAACACTGTCCTTCTTTAATTAGTTTACTAATAAGTTTGATTATTCGTTTATTTCAATAAAAAAATATATTCATTCTAAAAATATTCATTTTGTAATATGTGGGAAACGGTGCTGATGGCACAGTTGGTAACATTATTTTGCAACTATACCTTTAATTGTATTGTGTTATTGTTTGTTTATCCAAATAAAGAGAGAAAAAAAAGAATGTTGTTTATATACTATAGTTGATTTTGACCTCAATTAAAATGTGGTAAATAGAGTTCGTATTGACATTATGAATTCGAAATATAACATACTAATCAGACAAGTGTTGTAATTGGTCGTTGAAGAATTTGATCTACTTTAGTAAGTATGTTAGTATGTTGATATTACTACCATAGCCGTTGGCTAAAAAATGTAAGCGCAGCTTATAAATAAAAAAATGTGATACAGAACTAAAGTATAAGAGAGAGCCGAAATAAATAAAATTGTTAATTGCAATTTTGTTTGTATCGGCTAAGTGCAGATTTACCATGTGCTTGACGTGAGGAAAACATCGTTGTATATATGTCATATGACATCGAAATATAATATTTCGATGACATGTCAAGTCCTCGGAAGTTCAGTGTCAGATTCAACAAATGTAAATGCATGTGTACACATGAATTTGAGGATGGAACATAAATATCTTGTTTAGAAAAAACGTATCTGTGTCATAAACATCGATTGCACAATTACGTGTTTTCTAAATAATGATACAAACGAATTACGTTCAAAATTAAAAGTTATTTATTGTTAACGTTATTAATTATTATTATTTATATAATAGTTATTATTAATACTTCACATAATTCACCTTTGCTATCAAATGCAATGTCCATACACAGACTTCAAGCTAACGTTAAATATGTCGTGGGAATAAAGTAGATTACTTTTTGTTGCAAGCGTACGGAACAGACATATTTTTCTAAGACAAGGATGATAAAGGCCCCCACCATCACAACTCTATTATCCCTCCTAAGGAAAGATTTTTTTTTACGGATTATTGTTTCCGTTAGGCCGAAGGCTTTTACAACTACACCTGGTATAAGGCTCAGCGCTTAGCGTGCTTAGCCGAGACCTTTTTATAGGGAATCTAGCACAGGGGTTCCCAAGAGGTTGTCTCAGCTTGGACTGTTACCCGGATCGCGTAAGAAAGCTGATTAGAGAGTGATCGAGATGGCCAAAGATCAGTTTAAAGTATCATCTATTCCTATGTATATTTTACGTAAATAGAATTATCATCATAAATTATGGTTTACAGTCATAATCCATTGCTGAATATATGCTGTAATTATATAGAGGCAAAAAATTAGCATACTTCGCCTGATGGTAGGTATTAACTGTGTCCCTTAACATCCATTCTCTACAAAATTTAAGATGCACATGCGTTGTCAGCCGAGGACTGAGATAGAGTACCTCTTTTTTTTTCTCGCTTCACCGAGCACCTAGGGCGCTCAGTCGAGACCTTTATTAATGAGTAACCAGCACAAGGGTTCCCAGGAGGACTTAACCTCAGCTCGGTCAGTTGCTTCTGAGGGAAAGAGTGCCTCGATATCTGTAATTAGGTCCCAGAATGCCTACAATAACTAAACAATACACAGCGGCGTTATGTTGCTATTTCAAACAGGTATTGCGTGAGGGCTCCTTTCCCGAACGAGTTGACTCATTTATGCCGTAGTCAGAAACTAGCTGCAGCGTGACACTGTCACATTAGGCCGGGCATGCAATGGTAGCACTGTCATAAAATACCAGCGAAAACAATAAATTTAGGGCTACCACGACATGTAATAGAACTAACTGCTAATGATGAGGCATACAATCTCGGAACTCAGGATTGATAACACATCTGTTGTGATTCCCTAAACTAGGCCTGTGTCATGGGCCGCAAGAATCATTTACGATCAGGTGACATGTGTAGAACCTATTTCATCGCTTGATATGAAAAACGGGAACCTAATGATTAATATTTTTGCATTCCATTTTAGTACTCGAAGTACCACTTATATCTTGATTTTTTTTTATCAAGGATGAAGGTTAGTCACAGACATCTTTTTATTTGAAGACAATATTATAAATACTATTAGCATTATTAATATTTCGGTTAAACTGAAAATGCTTATGCTATGACATGGATCAAGACAATAGTCGAATGGTGGATTCGAACCTACGACCTTAAGATTTGCACACCGTAACCTAAACTATTAGGTTATTTACGCTTCATTAGTTATCATTCGAAGAACTGTGTCTTGTTAGTCAAGCTTCATTGAAAAAAAGCATGCCCCAATTTGTTACTATCCTAATCGTAAAGTTTAATATTCCGATGCTCATCATCGGTCTAACGTGTTCTAAATTACAAGTGATACTTTGGGTAATTTAATGCTAATTATTCATAAAAAATTAATAAATCGCTCTCAACTGGATATAAACTCGGATTTAAATTTTAAATTATAATAAAAGGCGTTGTCACTATCGAAGGCCGCAAAACTATTGCGAATTACCAATTGAATGGCATATAATTGGCAATGATCACGTTGGAATAATAAAGATTTGCCAAATCACTACGATTGTGAACAAACTGTGCTTGAGGTTTCTGCGGTCACGATTTTTTATCGACCCAATGTTGTTGACAAAAAATAAAGTCAGGAGTTAGGTGGCGCAGTTCCTAAGCAAATATTGTACAAAAATAACATTAACTTTTGAACTGGAACATTTTGGAATAAGTTTATTTGGATTATAATATATTTTATGCTAAAAGAGCAGTGTGTAACAGAATTATCGTTACGGCCTATAAACACATGCTTTGTTTCTCATAATGAATGGAAAATATCAATTTGTATTGTCAAGATGCAAAATTAATGAGTCAGCTCGACCGGGGTAGGATCACGCCCTCCAGAATACCAGTGTGAAATAGCAGCATAATGCTGCTGTGTTTCATGTGGTGATTGTAGGGATCCAGCGACTTTAGAAAAAAAATCAAAGGCCTAATGACGAGGCGATGTAGCAATGCCTAGATAGACAATACAAAGTTGCCTGTAATGGGCCGACACTGTGGTATGTGGAAGCGTCTACGTAGACTGGAGCTAGGATTTCGAAACATTTAGAGGAATACAAGTTTAAACGTTAGCGAGTCCGGCATCACGAGAAGGATATAAGGGATTACATGAAAAAAAAATCCATGGAAATCTTTGTGCTTTTAATAACCGTTATAAGCCTCACATATTGTTGTTAGTAATAAATTTCATTATAAGTGGAAACCTTGTACTGCCATAATCGCATGCGTTGGAGTATAAATGTATCCAGCGTTTTGCGGGAAGTAATGCTATGAAGGAAGAACGTACCTTGATTCAAAATCCATGATTCAAAAATGAGGTAATGATGGGTTCAAATGATCATATCATTCAAATGTACATAATTATTTTATAATTATTATCCGTTCAACATAAAGAAACGGTTCTATCTAAGAGATTTTAATGACGCAGTAAGACTATGACAACCTATTTAGTTTTGTTTCATAATAACGCTACAATATACGTTTAGATTCAACAACGCCTTGCTTACACGCGCTATAATTGCAAACAATTTGCTCATATTTAAATTGCTACACTGTGGTTGGGTAAACTTTATAAAAAAGTTAAAAGTAATAGTCCGTTTAAATGAACGGTACCGTTATTGGCTTTCATCGTTCAGTTCAAAAATACACGAGCTACTCTTAAAAAATCTAATTTGGACTACTTTGATATAGATATATATATATATATACCCGAAATATGAGGAGAAGGAACAGAATATTTATTATTTTACTATAAACAAAAATGTTAAAACGATGTACAATTAGGTGCACGTGTACTAAAAATATAGTAAAATGGGCATAAAAAAAAACCTAAAAACTATTAAAGTTTAGAAACTATTCTTTCATAAATGTATAAAAACTGCGTCTTTTCCCATTTTCAATAGCGTAAATGAAAGTGGTTTGCGACGTCAATCTGTATTGTTGTTAACAAGCCAACTTATTGTCGTTTAGGATTCGATAAGGTTTGTCCAGTCAAATTATTTTATTCGTGATATTAATACATTTCTATACTTATACTAAAAGCCTTAGTAGATCAGTGTCCAGACTAATTATTTTCATGTCACGGGAGTAATATAGTTCAATCGCCATATTTATCAAGTCCTCGACGATGGTGGAAAATATCGATTTGCTTGTCTGAGAAATTTATTAAAATATAGTATGAAGATGAAATTATACATTTAAATATATATGTTACTTCATTTATGTAATTTAGTCACACAAAAAATAATGAAAAGCATATTTTTTTAATCAATGAGATTAAAATGATCGGTTTAATTTAAACCTTTCAGTGTTTTCAAGCAGTCAACGTTTGGAGATAGAGACATATTGACTCCATACGCCAACAATGAAAACACAAATTACAGTATATACTAATTAGTTTGTTTAATCTCATCAGGCAGGGCGTTCCAGGGCAGAATAGCTTGCAATAAATAAAGAATTAAAGAAGCTGTCAAATAGAAATCCGAGGACGATTTATACAACAAGATATCGATATTAAAATGTAGTATAAAATAAAATTTAGATAGGCTTTGAATGGGTTGAAAGCAATTTAACGTTAGGACGATAATAAGAGATATGATCATACTTACATAATTTAATAACAAATCGAATTCAACCATTGAAATGCTCTCTATTCTATTAAAGAGGTTTTGAGAAATCTCGGAAACACGCATTGCAAAATCGATGAAGGATAGATTTTTTTTATTACATTGAGAGTTGCACATAGTTCACCTACCCACAAATGATTCCTGCGGCCCATGACATCTACATTTATCCTTGACAAGGTATCATTATGCAGATGCGTTGTCACCCTTGAGGACTGAGATGGAATGCCTCGTCACCAGTAATAAAGACCTCCGGATCCCTACACTCACCAGACGAAACACAGCAGCATTATGCTGCTATTTAACGCTGGTATTCTGTGAGGGCGTGGTCGAGCTCACCCATTCATTCTATATGTAGAAAAAAACTGCAGTGTAGCTTTACCACTGAATTATTAAGAATAACCTTAATTTTATTAGTTTTAATAACGATAAAGTGTACTCACCATAGATACTCGTATAACACTTCGGATGATTTCAGTCTGAATCTCCCGAGTATTATTTGTAATAGATTTGCTGGACGGAATTATAAAATATAAGGCTAGGGCTTGTGTTAAGTAATATTTGTTGCTGTCGTGTCCACTATTTATCGTATTACACTTATTATATGTTGTGATTGATCCGTAATCAAAACCTTGTCCGTAAACTAACGCTGCATCTTGCCCTCGCTGAGCTTTTTGTTGCAGTATAGATGAGGTTGAAAAGGAGGTCATCCTCATCATTCTTTTTAATCGAGAACATTTAATGTCCATTCTTAAGCAGTAGGCACAATGTTATATAATGAACAATTTATTGCAGCCTCCGAACATAATTTATACGTGTAACGTTACCTTATAGTTGACTTCATTGGGGAACTCCTTACATCACGAGCTTATTCCTGTTTTAAGTCACCAATGGCTTTCTCTCGCGCCTTTTGCGAAGATACACATAACGGATGAATAATGTATTGTAATTTGTTATGAACTTTTTAAACTCTTAGGTTATAATGTATTTTTATGAAAGAGTTTTAAGGTATATTTGTTTATAATTAAAGGAAATATTTGATTTATGAAATAACGAAAATTTACTTGATAGATTAAATAAGCTGGAGTCGTATTTGTTATTACAAATCTATAAACATGCTTTGACTTTTAATTAATTATAAAAAACAAAATAAAGCCTTAGCCTTTTTTCATGCGAGTATATATTATTTAGCCTCGCAGTTGTATACATTATTTTTGTATATAATTGTGTTTATACAACACAATTGTGTACAATTGTATTGTATAATTTCTGAGTATCCTCCTTTGAATGGGTTAAAGAGCATTCTTCGAATTTTTTTTATTTTTATTTATTTGGCTTCCTTTGTCAAGGAAGCGGCGGTATTATTATGAAAAAAAAATGAAGGTTTGTAATAATATTCTTAACTATGTAAGTACATAAGATGCCTCGAAGTCGAGACGAGAATTAAAAATGGAAAATAACGAAATAACACTTTTATTATTCTTCATTTATTTTTCCTTTTTCTTCATTTATTACTTGAAGTTCATACATATCTTTCACGGATCACATCCTAAAGAAAATATATAAAAAACAACATATTAATAAAACAAACTCAAAATAATACTCAGATATTATTATGGTAATTAATTCGTATACCAAAAAACATTTTTATTTAGATTTCGGAGGTTCAGTTAACAGTTTGCATTAGTGTTAAAATTACGTAAATTAGTGCAGATAGAATTAATTTCGTCAAATTAAGGCACGAAAACATATCATAAAATAGGATAAGGGCAGATCGTGGTTTACTTAAAGTAAGTTACAGTTTTTATATATAAGTTTTCGCCACAACCCTTCTCTTCTTGTGGTATAAAATGCCAGGCGCCTTCAACGTGATGAATTGACGACTCTTACTTATAGCGATTACAATACCGCTTCAAAATAAATTTTAACGTAACTTTTCGACACCGTAAAATACTTTTAGAAACGAGGACAGTTCCAGTAATTATTGAAAGATGTTGCTTCAATCGCAATTAAGTTAAGAAAACTATTGGTAATTTTACTTTAGACTTTCATTGGATGTAAGACCAAGTGACCAATATACACAAGTACGTTTTCCTTTTATTTTGCGTTGGTTTTGTTGTTATCTTTATTATGATGGAACCAAAATCCAGTTTCTTGGAAACACTTAAAGAGTTTTCGTCAATACATTTAAATAACGTCATAACGTCCATTACGAATGAAAATGTATACAATTAAGGGTTGAGCTTAAGTTTAGATAAATTTAATAAATTATTTTGACATTTTGACACATGTTATATATATGTTTTATAAAGTATTTTAGCGAAAAATAGTAAAAATAGGCAGTTTATCAATGTTTTCTATGAAGAAGACTTAAAAATAAACCAAATAATTTTTGAAATAATTTAGACCAGTTTACACCGACTGTCCTTTTAGGTTATTTAATCTATCTAATCTTTAATTTAATCTAACGAGTAATTTTCACAACCGCTAAGTATCATTCAATTGGGATCATTCACGTCGTTACGGGCCGCGGGCATTTTCTACAAAAGTTGTTTCGTAATTTTCCTGCAACATATAAGTACCTGTCTACTGCATTGTGATCGCATGTCGTAATGTTTTCAAAGGCATCCTTACAACGTACGCGAAATTAATCCCTAACACAATTTAAATAACAATGCATCATGTAATCTCTTAATGTTGCTGATAAATCCTTCGTCATGACATTTGAAAATGTTGAAATAAAAGGAGTGGTATACAACAAAAACATAGATAGGGAATCGTCTAAGAGATGTAATCAATAAATGGTATTAATGTTAGTACTGAACTATCAATCTAAAATTTGAATATAAATCTGCGACTTGTAAGTGATTGGAGACAAGGTGGCTTATTTTTTTGTCGTTCAATAGTTAAGTATAACAATTGGGCAAAGGATTCTTTTTTTTTTCTTTTTTTCGGGCTGATGGCCGCTGTTCCCCGAGGGCTTTTACAGTTTCGCCGGGTTGAGGTGACTGAGCGCTTATGGCGCTCAGTCGAGACCTCTATTAGTTGGTAACCAGCACAAGGGCTCCTAAGAGGTAGCCTCGGCTTGGACCGTTACCCTGTTCCGCGAGAGCGTCTGACTTGAGGGTACCCGAGAGGGCCGAACCTCGGCTCGGTCAGTTGCTTCTGACTAAGATTTATTTAGATTAATATCTCTATTATTATTATTGGCTATCTGTACCACCTCTTCAGAATGCGTGGACGCTGGAGAAGAAGTTGCGCAAGAAACTCCAGCGACGCTTCTATCTGTATTGACTGGAAGGGCAAAGGAATGCAGCCACGCTATTAGGTAGTTTTCGAGTAAATGTAACTTAATGTAAATACAATTTCGTCTTTGAATAAAGGTTGTATTAATGAATGAGGAATATATCCAAAGTATTACGAAAATTACGGTCACATGTCGTAGCGGTTTAGAGTGTCGGGCTGTGTTCGATACCCTACCTTTAAGTAGTATATTTACACTCCGCTGCTTACAGGAAGGTGTCGAGAAACACTTCTTAAATAACTGTTTATGTAAATTTCAATAAGGTTCATGTATATCAAAAATTGTATGTCGCCCGAAGCTGATAAACGTAATAAAGTCCTTTCCCAAAAAAACAATATCTGACTCTTGTTAATCTAGATAATTCAATAGTCTTAGGTCCGTTTATATTCGATATCCTTTTATTTTCACCTTTAAAACTTCGGTGAAATCAAGCACTGTACTTTTTCACATGTCAGCAGATGGAAAACTTTACCATTACTCTCTATTTCAACATCACGAAAAACAAGTGATAATGACAGTGAGTGATGAGATGGTGCAGCCTTCATAACCGGAACAGTTCCATGTTGTCGTAGACAAATTTGCTATGAATTTTCCTTCGTATTTTCTTTCATATGTTGCGAAGGACATTGTTTTTGCCTTATTAATCTGAATGGTACTCCTCTGGAGGTAAAGGATAATTTTGGGCACCTTGCATCGATCGAGACAGGTAAACTTCCTTTCAACTAGGAGATTTCCGTAAAAGGGAGTATGATATTTGAAGGCCTAATTCAAGATTCCTAATCAATTCTTTTACCATCATAATAATATAACAAAATGTTTGGTTGTGTAATACACAAGTACCTTCATGTCTTATTACACTCGGGATTGACTTTTAGAACATGATTTTTCATGTGCCTTATGTAAAATAGCTTTAATAAATAAATAAATAGAAATATTGAACAGTGAAAGTAGTGTCTGTAATCTTAGGAATCCATATCATCGTTCTAAATTGTTTGATATTAGAACCGCAACAGTTTTATCTTTACGCTTTGCGGTTTTATTGGCGCCACATTGTTGCGAAACCACTTATGTTGTGCGTTGATTTTTAATCTTTATAAGATATTTTGTTCGTAATTTAACAACAGAATTTTGTAATAAGGAAAATCTTTTATCCTGTTCTTTTCTTTTTAATGTGTACACTAAAGATAATATGTATCGTGTTTTACTTGAGTTTGTCCTTTCCAGAAAAGGTACCTAGCCATCAACAATCAATTTCCGCTCAAAACTTATTCACTTGTTAGAAATACAGGTTTCCTCAGGGTATTTAGTTTTACCATCGAACATTAGGTAAATCAGCTTTTACAATTGCATTTAACAATTTCATTGGTGCCAGCACGTGGGATCGCATTTGGGGAACTTGGTTTGCTCGTGTACCGTTACATTATAAACTTAAAAGCACTTGGACATCTTACCCAATCGACCTTTACCGTCGTCCGAAGGGATGCATGTGAAAAAATAACGGAGTAAGGATCAGATACATTCTCATGAACACCGAGTACACGGGCAAGACACCTTGTCTCGAAAACCAATAGTATTTGAAGACTAAATACTGTTCCTGAGCAGAATCCAAATCAGGACCGGGGACGAGGCAGCCAGGTATTCTGACCACTACGCCACCTCTGTCGGAGTTTTTGTCAGGTCGTTGAACATAAACATACCCACACACAGCCACAAACCATAATCCTAAGCCACATGCATCCGCTTCCCGCAGTCTTCTTAGCATAAGTAAATTTAATTTTTACCAAGAAAATGAATAACTTAAAGCAATTTATTATATACATATGTATATGCTGAATAAATATAGGCTATCAATTTCAAGCATCCGAATACGTTATGTAATAATCAGAATATAACGCGTCCAATCATTATGTAACAATTATTGTAATCATTATAAAGGAAATCATTTTATATATAATGAAATGGTAATGAAATTACAACATAGAATGATTATTTTTTATTGGAGGTGCAGGAATAATTATAAATTAATAAACAAGTGAATGAGATTAAAGCGAATAGGAACTTTCAATTTCATCCACTTTCACTGTACACGATACACCTCGGGTATCGTGGCCATTGACCTCTGTGACGCCGCAAGCCCTCAGGAGAGGCGCGATGAAAAATTTAAGACTGCATTAATTTTTATTGATTAAAATTCCATTTATAGGCCCCGTCCATAAATTTCTTTGCGCTTCTTTTATAGTCTGCAATTTGAGAGTAATTAAAAACGTTGTTTATGACCCCTAAAAGAAAGAATCGATGGAAGGGTATCGTCTTAAAGTCATTACCATGCGGCACGTTAATTTAACTTAAATTATTACAATAATTTTTATAAAGGGCTTATTGTCCCTTATTGGTCAAACTTAAAAACAATTAAGGTAATTTACTTTTACACAAAATATTCAATTCCATAAGTATTAATTGCAATACTTGTACATTCGATAATAATAATTATATATACATAATTAACAATGTTATCATCATAATACAGACAATGGTAAAGGTAATTGTTCAGCTATTGCGACCAACGTACGTGAGTTCTGACAGTGTTTATTAACTAAAAAATAGTTGGTATTGGTGAGGAGACACTAAATTTAATAGTTTACGTTTAAGATTAATGTTACTATGTCTACATTTCATTTTCGTATATGCATAGTAGCAGTAAGAAATCTGCGGTAGAATTATATATATGATATAAAAATATAATGACATATATTATACAAATATATGTACATCGAAGTAGTGTGAAAGGATGCATGACGCCATCTGCCACGTATTGTCGAATGTGACTCGGTAAAAAGCATGTTCCATTCTTGAAAGATACAAATTATGTTAAAATCTATCTAATCTCCGACACAGTAAACTAAAAGGGAATTGAACACTAGGATGGAATACACCAGTAGTTGGGTCTCCAATTCCCTTCACTCGCCTTTATAGAGAACTGGACAACTGGAAACACAGTGGCATTATTCTGCTATTTCACCTGGTTTTCAGCGCTTGGTCGCTCTCCGATTATAACTCAAATCGAGCTAACTGGTAGATTTGATAGAATCAAACCTATATAAAGCATACTAGGTTTGATTTCTACCCTATTTGTATCAATCCAAATAAATATATACAATAGAAATATACACATAAATACTGTTTTTTGGATCTAAATATATTGTGATCATTCGTATTACTGACACGTGCGACTGCATCGCAACCTGTCCTCCATTTACTAGAACATGTTACGTGGGAAAAAGAATTGATTCCCTCTATTAACAAAGTTAGCCGACGCGTTCGTTAGAAAACCGTCACGTAGTGGTATTTAAGATTGTTTAATTATTATGCTAATCGTTTATCTCTATCAAAAAGCGTATTTTGTTAGTGTGATACAATCAAACTAGCAACTGTAGTTACTTAGTAAAAATATATAAGTACTGTTTATATTTTATTTTATAATATTTATTTTCAACTAAAAACAGTGTGTAAATTTTAATTCAATCTCAGTCTTCAGGGATAAAAACCGATTTGAATTATGATTTATTATCGAGCGTGAATTGCGGGTGTCCCCAGGAATACCATAAAAGAGTCTTCTTTATGAGTATGTCTGTGTTACTTTTGTAATCGCATAACATCGGTAATGCGACGCTGCAATTTGTTTGTCTGCTGAATGTAGGGAGACCCTTGTTACTACTGACGAGGGCCTGGGGTGACGACGCATCTGCATTACGATTCTTTATAGAATATGGGAGTGGGTGTCGTGGGCCGTAGGAATCATGTTCCATCAGGTGAGCTGTGTGTCACCCACAAGTACCGTTTGTCACCCACGATAAAAAATGCCGCTTTATTTTCACTCATGGATGAATCATGATCATTGGGAGCTGTGAAATGTTTGTGTGTATAATTTATAAATGGAATTATTTAGGAATGAAATCTCTCTGAAAAGACTATATCTAATTGTAAAAACTAAGTTGCCGTAGTCTTACAATTCGAAATATCTTCTAAGGTAAAATTTAAAATAGCGTTAAGACAATAAATAATAATATTAGTTGAAAATGAGAAATGATATTTGATAAAAATAGTTCTATCGTTAATGTAATAGAACCGGTTCTATAAGAGATACTTTGAATATGAATGAAAATCACGGAAAGCATGATGTGTCTTCGTCTTGTGATTTGGTTCCGTAACATAAATAAATAATTAAAGTAACACCGGTATATGTTGATATGAAAGAATAGTCAGCAACGCGTCTTATGAGTAGTTGCACATGCGGACTGAATATGTATTCCATGTTATATCTTCTAAAAAAATAATTCTCTCAATGTTATAAGGGTTACTAAAATTATTCGTTAAACAATTCAACTTAGCTTAAATGATTATGCTAGATGTGGTTCACAATCATACTCGAATGGCATGATAAACTACCTGATAGAGCCAAGTTGCAGCTAGCTTCAGCACGAATATATTGTCTCGACTGGGTCAGACCACACTTTCAAAGAAGACCAGCATAAAATATGAAAAATGTATGCGATAAAAGCAGGTAATATGAAGTTAATAGATTAGGTAGAAGAATGTGGATTTTATGGCACACAAAAATCATTTACTATTTGGTTAACTATGTGCTTATTTGTTAACCATTAAAAACAAAAAAAACTGAGCTTAATACAAACGTTATTATTAAAATAATGGACATATAAATATGCAAAAGCGGAACTCTAAAAACTAGTTTAATATTGAGTTTTTTGCGACACATTAATTCAAATGAAAAACAGGTGTTCATAACTTATGATGACTATTAATCTAATTCCTGCTGATTAATTAAAAAAATTAGTTCGATTAAATTTATGGTTCAATAACCTTTTACATCATAAAAGGTACCTTTTCGAAACCGGTTGATAAAAATAAACTAAAAGCAAGTTCGTTCTTAATCTTATAACATCAAAATAAAGATTAATAAGGCTGCTTACTGGTCTGGTAATTATTAACTATAAAATTTATACTTTTACTTTTTTCACTTTTTTATTTGGTGGTATACTTTATTAGGTACAGAGTTTGCAATCTGTTCGTCCACCAGAGGTGAGTATGTGAGAGTCAGTTCTGTGAAGTTACGGTGGTTATTTAGAGCGAGAAAGCAGTTCGTATATTCTCTATTATCATTTACATTTTTAATATAGTATCAGATGTGATAATCGAGCAGGAAGAGTGTGGCTTATGATATCTCATCATAAGCCACACTCTATCTATCATCTATCCTCAACAAAGATTCAAGATGCACATGTGTTGTCACTCATGCATGGCATTCCATCACCCTGAGAAGATGGAATGCCTCACTGTTTGTAATGGTATCTCCGGATTTTTACACCCACTACTATTTGATGCTGGTATTCTGCGAGGGCGTGATCCTTCCCCGGTAGAGCCCATTGATGCTGTAGTTAGAAACAGGCTATAATAGGAATAAGACAACTTTGTTGATATAATTTCACTTTTACCTAACATTTGTACCTGGGATACATAGGTGACAATGACGGAGACGCTGCATTTGAACGTTCTTTCGATCTTATTGCATATCCGTGGGACTACGAAAGGTGGAGACGATTGGTCGTCTCTATATTATGCACGCAAATGCATATGCCGCTATTAAATGTTATCGTCTAGTAATAACCAGAAGATAAGGCCGTGGTCGATGTAGACCAGTAACACATTATGAAGAATATCTGTGTAAACATTATTTGTTTGATATCTACGTTTTTTTTAAATCATAAACGTGATAAAACTTTTGTCATCATTATTTTTAAACTAATGTCTATACGATGGTAGATGGACGGGTTAATGTATCAAGCCACAAGGAAAGATTTATCCTTTTCAAACGTTCAGACGAGAAAGCTTGTACCACTCATGAATATACATAAAGGTAATAACGAGTCACATAAAAATATAACGAGACTTATATTTTATATATATATTAATATACAGGCTGTATGGTATTTGAATATAATAAATAATTTAATATAAATTCAATTATAAAAATTTTAATATCTACGAGATTAAAAAAAATAATGTTATTAGTTTAACTTAAAACTATTTTTTGATAGCTTTTATGTTTATTGATACCGAAAGTGATCTATAAACAATTTCTTAAGTCTTTATTTCAATATGGGCTGAACATAAATGTCGGGGGAAGAGAACGCCCTAGCGTTGTTTATGCAGCTTACTTGCAGTCATCTGCTGACTGAAGTTTACCAGAGGTACTGTCTTGAATCACATACATATCATAATATAATTATCTATATGAGGCCTATGTTTATCAGTGGACTAATGATGGGCTGAAATTATGATGACGTTGATGAGGTGAATGATATCTCGTAACTTGGAAAGATGCGCCCTTAGTGTACCCTGCGGCCCATGACTACATTCATCCTTAACAAGGAATCATAATGCAGATAAGTTGTCATTCTTGAGGACAAAAATGGAATGCCTCGTATAAATAAAGGTCTCCGGATCCCTACAATCACCTGACGAAACACAGCAGCATTATGCTGCTATATCACGCTGGTATTCTGTGAGGGCGTGGTCCAATCCCGGTTGAGCTGACCCATATATTCTGCAGATAAACTGCAGTGTAGCCCTGCCCTATCAATTCAACATCAGTCAGAAGTTTAGTTGAATATTTTTTTCTAGGTCAATATAGTATATAGACTGTATTTTTCCCGCGTTCACGCCTGTAATTGTTAAGTAATTAAGCATTTAAGTAGATTCACGTAGGTCGTGGCATATCTAATATCTCTAGTATGATTCCATTTTTTTTGGTTTATCTAAAATACTTTTATAACAACCGTGTGTACGGGTACTCAGGTGTTAATAAAACTGTATAAGTAGAAAAACAAAACAATTAAATGTATTGTGACTTCATTGATTTTCGGATTAAAGGATAAATAAGATAGGGAATTCTATTTAGGATATTTATCTATGAAAGTAAAATAATAAATGTGACGCACATTTGGAGTCTAAAAGTATTGATATATGTGTTAGGGACGTGAAATACTCTGTAATAATATCTATTAGTTTTTAATAAAACATTGATTATATTTACGCAACTACAGGGACATAATGGTAATGACGCAATCTGCGTTGCACGATATCGATAACTTACAACGAAATCCGTAATCGATCACAAATGCTCGAAAATTTGGAGCATCGATTGCATTCAAAGAAGAGATATCGAATGAAGTAATTGTGGAAGTCAAAGGGAAGTTGGCAATTACGGAATTGAAAGGTAACGAAATCTTTGGAGCAATATTAATTGGTATCGATAAAGGCGAAACGTGCTATATCACGCTTGTATTGATGTTATCAGCGCTTTACAATATAAATAAATCACCTGCCTGATGATGAATTCTTGTTAAATAATTTTGTTTGCGTAAGTAAAACTTTGATTAAGAAAATGTAATTAATGGACGATTTATCAAAACAATTTTAAAAAGATTGAATATGTTGGAGTTATACTGATATAGTTCCTCAAAATAAAATTTTTGAGTTACGAAATATGTCCTCTCTTGTCGCTGACAAAATATCCAGAAATTTAAATTTACACATGCCTTTAAAATAAGACACACTGCGCAAGAAGACGTTATTACGTTTTCAATGAAACAGGCTTAGAATGAATTATTCTTCAAGAAATAATAAGATCATTTATTGCGAATATGAGACATTATCGCTTATCAACAAGGAAGCAAGTTCTTGAATTTCTTTGTTAAAATGTGCGGTAAATTGAAAGTGAGACACACACTTAAAAATAAAAGTAGAAAGATGACCTCCTGAGTTTCCTGGGTCTTCTTCTCCAAGGTCCCATCCATTGAATAGGTGTTGAGTTTGACGTTCCAAGGTACTTTCCACGAGCATACTTGTACTTGCGTTCTTGAGATTGTACGTGGGATTGAACAGGAAGCATAGCAGTAGTTCCTTGATTCGAAATAATTTTATCACTCATATCAATTCACAATTTAAAAGGCAAATACCTAAAAGTATAAAGTATGAAGATTTCAGAATATATTATAAAGTATTATTATTAGGTCATGATAACGAATATTGCCATTGTTGTTTCACTGCTAACTACTAAATTTCTACAAGGCATGGTTTGAGTCAACATTACGCAAACTTCCCTCAATCTTGCCTAACTCGCCACATGTCGTCGTTTTTGTAACACTTAGTATGATAAGCCTAAGATTCTATAGATGCAAATACCCATCACCCTTGAGGAATCACATAGATCGTCTCGTTAGCAGTAATAAGGCTTCCGATTCTCTGTACTCACAATACGAAAAAGAGCAGCGATCTGCTAATATCACGCGGATATTCTATGAAGGCGTGGATCTTTACCGGTCATGTAGAAACTAGAAACTGGCTGCACTGTGGTTCTATCACTGTTAAATCCTCTATGTCTATCTAATCTCATATGTAATTGTTCAATACTGGCATTTCCAGTTCTAGTTTGCCGCTCGAGAATTTCTATCTTATGTTTTCCTACTCGTAGAGAACTACTTTCCTACTGTTATAGAATAAAATATCTTAAATGATTGTTATAATTATGCAAGAAATTAAAACATTTATTGTTTTGATTGTTAGAGGTCACGAAGTATCCTACGCTTATTGCGATATAGGAGGAGTAATTTTAACTTTTAAGCTTTTACCTGTGATGATGATGAAGCATCATCATCATCACATGGGTTATCACCAGGGGACTGGTGAACGTAGGCCTCACCCATAGAGTATGATCCTGAGCCAACTGCATCCATCGACTTCTCGTATAACTGTATAGGTCGTCACTGCATCTAGTGTGGATTGTCCTACGTTACGATGTCCAATACGAGTTTGCCACTCGAGAACTTTTCTTCCTTGTCATATATTGGTTCTATGAACTATATGGCCGTCTGACTGCCACTTCAGATTACTGATCCTACCTGATATTGACCTATGCCTCAATATAAAAATAAAATATGACAATAACACCAGACACCAGAAGAATAAAGGGCTACGCTGAAGTAGTATAGTAGATTAAGTAAAGGTCCAAATAATGTCTGGTTATGATATAAAATATAACAATGGATTACGTGTCTCTTGAATCCAATATAGAACATTCTTTTTTTTCTATAAAATTATAAAATTAATTTCACTTTTATATAACACCACGGGTCAGGGACATATAAATACACATTTAAAAAGGTAAATGAAGAAGTTTAAAAAAAAGAAATAAAGACGTAAAACCGCGACGCGCCGTATTTTTATCGTTCTCATGCCGAGAGGAGCCCTTTCCTTACTAAAAAAAAAAGAACGTCGTAAATACCGCAGTACAGTGTCAATATTGGCGTGTCATGGTATTCGAAGCACGACGTCTCAGGGGTAACGAACCAGTGAGAATGCATTCCCCAGGTAGATCAAATTTACACTTTACGCAAAGTGCCTTAAAACAGATTGAAAGTTCTTCGATAAACAACGTATCGTGCCTTTTATTTACGGCAACACTTATTTTATCTCTTGGTAGATTTAATATTAACGAATAAAGATCTATAGCAGGTTCACGGACCTTGGATTAAATGTTTTTCATTTTAATTTTCGGTACCAAAGTAATTCAGTGGCATCAAGCTTCCATTAAGATTTTTGTGTATTTTTTGAATATTATATTATAAGACTATTTGTGGTTGACAAAATAAAAATCATCATCGTAATCACATCCTATCAATAATCCACTGCTGAGCATAGATCTCCTCCATAGATTGCCCACGATTCTAAGCCACCTGCATACTTGTATACTAGACTTGAACTGAAAATAGTTTAATCCATTATCCAAAACAAATTAATATAAAAAATAACTGTAATGTCGGCTATATATAACAGAATAAATAAAGTTATTATGTTAATGAAGAATGTTGCTAAAATTTAATATCATATGACTATGAGTTCATGAGACTATTCGTGACTTGATAGACGAACAGAACCGCTTTATGACAGACTCGAAAAGGTCAATAAATATTTTAGGTTTTATATCGACCAACTTATGTGTAATGTTGAGTCTATGTTAAAATAACTGAACTATATAACGTATTTATATAATAATCTACATGTTCGTATTAAAAATACATATAGGATTAATTTTATTGATTTAGTGATATTAATATTAATCTTATCCAATATAATAGTATAAGACAAGACCATCATGATTATCAGAAAAGATAATAGTAATAAAATGTACTGGATCAAATTTAATCCATAAAAAGTAATACAAGTATATAACTTAAGAAACTAAAAGTAACTTGATAAATAAACTTCAAAACGCAGCAATATCACCGAATTATATTTTAGCGAATTGTTACCTATGTACGTACATACAACATTTATCGAACTCATTCTCTATAAATGGCAATACTAATTCAATACTATTATGAGGAGACTGTATCGCGTCTCTTGTCACTACTTGTCTATTTTGTTAGTACTGATTTGTTGTAGAGCTTATGAGTACTTCCTTGATTGTTTGTCACGTAACTGTCGGGTAATGTATTAGAATTTTCAAATTCAGTTTTAAGCCCTGATACACCACGTTATTTGCGGAAATACGAACGTTTTATGGAAACTTAATATCAAAACAAAAATAATTCGATGGCAAGTTGATACTTCGTATCGGAACCGCGTGGTAGATAAGACTCCAATACCTTGTCTGTCACTTATTTTAATTATTTACATGTAAAGCTAATGATATAAGATTTTAGAGTAATTATAAGTTACAGTTAACATGAAAAGTTGTGACCCGTAAATTGTGTGATGAATTGCGCAAGCCGTGTTCTTCGGAAGTGAACGTTTCCGACCCGTAATGACAATTTAAACAATGGCGTTGAAAATATCTAGTACTGAGCATTACGCATTAAGTGCCTCGTTCGGTTTTCATTGTCTGTGGCTTTGGAGGTTGAAACAATTTAGCAATTTTAGTTCTGAGTTATGGAAACGTTGAGGGAGACAATTTTATTTTTGGTATTTCGGATCTCAAAATGTACAATAAATTTGTAGATCGCTTAGTTAGCTAGCGTTTTCAGGCGTCAATTGCCTAATGGCTTAGGGAACGGTTTGCGTAACTTAAGGTAGGTTCGACTATTTGAACCATCTCGTAGCACAAGCGTTTTCAGCTTAGTAGGAGTGGTTAATCGGAATATTAGTAATGTTATGTAACTAGCATTGCTAATATTGTATATTAAAAAAAAAGTTAAAATGCTAAACTAATATTCAAATTCATTTATTTAAAGTAAACTGTTGAATAGCACTTTAGATATGGTTATAAGCTACCGCACAGCTCGGTAAATAGATATCAATTCGACACGCTTTGTTCTTTTCAATACTTAGCGGTATTATTGTCATATAAAATGTGCCATCCTACATAAGAATTACTATGTTCTAATTAAAAAAATTGTGGCGTAAACAGTGTCTTGTATGATTTAATAAAATATATTTTTTACACTATGACTTCAATGCAATGAAGTGGTAAATATAAAAGAAACCTTGCGATCTTATTTTAGATGCAAACATCTCCAGCTCCATAAGGGATTCACTAACTTTGTGGAAACGGAAACTTGCCAATCAAAATGTATCCTTATTTCTATAATAGAATTAAAACATGTGCGTAACTTTTTCTTCATACATTTTTTTAAATAAGAATACTAGCAATGCTAATTAACATTACTAATATTCCGGTTAACCACTTCAAATAAGCTGAAATGTTGTAAAATGCTTATGCTATGAGATGGTTTACGACAATGGTAGAATGGTGGATTCTATACGAACTTAAGTTTCGCGGATCGCGCCCTAAACCATTAGGTTATTGATGCTTCACAACATGAATGAACATTTTCACGAATATTTAAAACATTACATAAATATATACCTCATGGAATCGTAAGAGCACCTTTTTTTACTACATTGGCGTAAAAGCACTTTTTTTCAAAAGTAAATATCAAGTTTATGTCCACCACGTTTCCACATAGCAGTACCTTATTCATACTACATGTCATCAAGATACTATAGAAATAATATCAATAGACACCGTCATCCGTCAGACTTTCATAACTGTATAAGCAGCCGAAGTGAACTATTCCGCTATAGATGGACAATGCACACAAAAAAGAAGCTTCCGACTTGTGTATGCGTCACGTTGAGCGTGTCAAGAATTTAAAAAATGATCTTTTTTTGCCAACTGATTTAAATGAAATAAATGAATTGTTAGCTTATGCTTATCTCAATACATCTTCGAAAAACCACATCCAAATTAGTTCAGCCGTTGTAAACATTATACTTCACCAACGGACAGACAACTAAATTGAAAGTCTGTTTATAATCGTATTGTTTATATATATATTTAACATATTTTCTTTTTCAATTTTCTAATAATAGCAACATAAGTAATTACGAACAAAAGCTGTAATTGCGATTTCCGCTTGTGATCTTTCCTATTTCTTCTTACTAATACAGATTGTGATAAAAATACTTGACTATTTCGCAGTTAAATCTTAGGGTATAATATAAAATAAATTTAATGGGCTAAAGAAATTATAAATGTTAACAATGGGAATGTCGGTGCTACTTTTTAAATTGTGTAATATTGTACACATTGTATCAAGGTTTGCCGTAGCATGTCTTAAAAGATCGTTTGTAAGAAATTACAACATTTCTTTAGTATACAGGCAACATAAGTTATTCCCTGCACGGCTTCTGCGGTGATTTTCTGCATTGCATTGTTACAAAACAACATTTTCATAAGTGTCGAATCTACATTTTTCTTGCAATTTGACAGAGCATACCGTCTCATCGCTCACAGTGGGTCATTGTCACTCGCGCTGTGCAGAAAATTTGGCGTGCAATGAAATTATCCGTAAAATTATTCCGGTGATTTTGTAACTCGAACTGTGAATCTCATTGCATAATTGTTTTTCTATTTGAATGCGAATTGCTTTGAAATAGAAAAAAAAACAACTACAACCGTAAAGTACAACATGACATAAAGGCTAGTGTGCTAGTCGTGATGATAAATGGGGCTTTTAATTTTTTTTGTAGCTTTTATATTCAATATTAAATTAAATTGTGTATAAAACCTATTTATATATTAGCTATTGTGTTAATGTATTAAAACAACATTGACATATTTTTTTAAAATTAAATTTGCTTTACCTTTTACGTTGAAAGCTCTCCCGTCGTCTCCAACAGGGATCGAAAAAGCGACAGATAAAGTAAAAAGAAGTACGGCAATCCTTGCACTGACACCCATTTTTTGAGTCTATTTCTTAAAATGATTAATTTTTAATTCGTCTTTAATCTATTTTATCGCGGCTTTCGGACGCAACTATTTCCCGCGTGCGTTCGGTAACATTTGCGTCAGACTAACGTCCGTCACCGGCAATGCGTTGTCAACAACTGAACGTTTTTGTTCAACTTTCTATCAGCTGGTCTTCGCGGTAAGCGCCGGCGCAACATCGGTTGCACCCGTATATGCTACGTTGCGCTTTATTATATTTAATTTTATTGTATTTATGGATATTATTAGCGATTGTGGAATTAAAACTGTATTTACTTTTATGATAGAAATTAGGGTCATCTTACCCTACCATGATCTAATGAACGCAACTAGTTCAACTTATGGCAAGAAGTTTTTATGTTTAAAGATTTTTTTATCCTGAATGGGGATCTAGATGGTATTTCGCAATACCAGTAATTTGGTCGCCAACACTATTCATACTAGAAAGCTGCGTTTTACATGTGTTCACTGGGAGCCGTGGTTCGTACCCGTCTGGCGAATCCATTTGTACTAGTTGGTTCTGGTTGGATTAAAATTGTAAATAATTGTTAAATGGCTTTAAGTTTTAATGCCACTTCATTTAATTTTAAATCGCTGGCGACTCACAATTTGGCGGGATGGATTTCAATCACAGATAATGTGTAAATCGTACTAGATTACGATATTTATTGTATATTTTATTAGTATGTACTTGTTAATATTATTTTACTAATAACAGTTAAATCAGCCAATAACCTTTTAGTCAATAAACAGAGCGTGTTGAAAATCGCAGAAAGAAACGCTATTAACCTGATTTCATGGATAAGTGCCCAATGAATTATTTTTTGTTTAGAAATAGGCGTAAACTGATTATTTGTTAACGAGCTATATTTTTACATTAACTTCTAAGATCATGTTCCTAAAAAAATTTACAAGTACTTTAATTATAACGTATTTTAAAATTTTTTGAGGAAAAAAATAATATTTTACTATGATATACTAAGTTTGATAGTTACATCAACCTAAAAACTATAAAAAAAACTAAATGCTTTTCGTGTCGAGTCGGGGGGGTTCGGGGTAGTTAATATATATACTTTTTAAGTTATATAATAAACCAAATAATGCTATTTATTGATATTATTTAATAATGCTAAAATATACTATCTGTATGTATATCTATTTATATGAGCTGTGCCCTCGATTTCATATGCACAAACATGTATAATATACGCACACGAGACGTATATTGAAACAAACATATCTTTTTTCTTTCCCATTCGATTTAAAAGAAGCAAACACTAAATGTTAGCCCAAGTTGTCTTATAATCATATACCTCACTAAGATTTTCTAGGATGATTAAGCCATTGGGGAAATTATCGTGCATAATCTCACAGGCAAGTAGATAAAAAGCCTATTTACGATTTTAGTATATGGGTATTTACTCATCCGAATTTGCACCCACATAAGTTTATGACACATAAAGTAATAAAAAAAAGAACTTTATAATTCAACGAGATAATATTCTAAATTACCATAAAGATTTTTATTACTCTAGGTACAGGTTCACTGTCGCGTTTCGCCATGTTCGTGTGTTCGAGTGATTGCATTGCACGAAACTATGATTTAACGCTAGGGACCTTGATATTACACTTTTTACTTTTCACCATTTCGTTCTTAATACTTACAAACGCGTACGAAATTTCGTTATGATTATTGCCAATTTACAATATACTGCATTCGGAAATATTTGTCTATTTTTTGATACTTGCAAAATAGTGTTTAAGTGTTACATACATAAGTAAAACGATCAAACTTATAAATTTCACCGATATAACCAACCGAAGCCTGTTTAACACATTGTAAATTGAAAATTATATTGTTTTTTTATTACGTTATACGTTTAACAGCTGGTTACGTAGCAGCTCGTTTCAAGCAACATCGGAGGGTGATGGTATACCGTTTAAGAACCACGTCTTCACAGAGTATCAACGTGAAATAGCAATTTGAGCTTTGTATGCTGTTTCTTATAGGATCCGTAGAACCAATTACTGGAACATACAAATAGTTACATAAAAATACCTAAGGCACGTAATAACTTCATTTAATTCTGAAATACATAATTTTTGAATACAAATGTACACTACATTTGCTGTCTCCTTTAGTTTCATATAAAACGTGTGGGAGCTTCCCCGTAGCTCTATTATTTTTATAGATGTTGATAATTGATTATCGCCGCTCATTACATCCGCAACAACAGAGGAGTCGCAAATGTGTTGCCGGTCTTTAAGAAAGTTTCAAGTCGTATCGGCCCGGAATCACCGCGTGGTATAGCTGATTCCACAGATTAGTTGTGCGTGGCAGGAAAATTCGCATAAAGCGTACAGTGGAGGATTGCCAACCATCAAGATGATGAGGATGACATTTTAAATTCTGTCGTGATATATGATGTTTAAATACAACGATGGGAATTAAGCAGAATAACTCCTCAGAACACTCCCTATGGTAAATTCGATCAAAATGCAGAGATGCAACATCTGTTCGCAACGCCAGTGAGCCAGTGGAGCCAGCAGTGAGTTAAGCTTATTGGGAAGTACCTGGTCATCAGTGATTCGAGCCCCTCTCCATTGAAAGTGGTCAAATGGAAGAAGCTGTTACTCTGGTGCCCCGACGCAGAGATGAGGCCAAATTTGCGCTTTGTATAGTTGCACACAGGGCTGACATGTAATACTGTCTCGCTCTGTTAAGCACGCCCAGTTTTCTTAGAGACCAATTTGGCCTTACTCTCCAAGTGACCGTGGACCTGAACATCGCTCGATATATCAACGACAAGGATTCCGATACTCATTGAGGTAGCAAGGGGAGTTCAAAATAAGGAGATGCGATAAAGAGAATTTTTTAACGGTAAACGCGCAAACTTGTGTCTTCGTGGGACTAAGTCTTGTCGGTCCCAATCTAACACTTTTAACAAAACTTTGACCTCAGACACAAGTTTGTACCGGCACTTATTCGCGATTTCTCGTGAAATATCGACGTGGCCATTGTATAACGCATCCCCTGTGCAGTCATCCGCATAGCAACGAATTTTATTAATTTGCAACATGTCATTGCATATGCATATGCAGAAGAAACAAGATAAGAGGTAGCACAACGCTTGTGGAACTCTAGCATTCACTAGGATGGAGTCTGAGCATGAACCGACGACTACGACCTTGATTCGAGAGAAAACTGGTGACCGACTTGCATAACTTCTCGGGAAGCAGATAGGAAGCAAGCTTCGAAAGAAGCGCTTTATACCAAACCTTCGCCTTTACCTTCTGTACTGCATGTATTGGTACCAACTGGACCGGTAAAGGACCACTTTTGCTTTAGAATACCAATGTAAAATAATGGTTGGCGTGTTACTGGTTAGTAATCAGCACAAGTAAAATCTTTATTAAGTTTTCTTATGGAAGGTCAATGTGGGCATCGTGCGATTCATGGATCGTCACTCCCAAACTCAATAAAAGTGATAAAGCGAATATCAGTTATAACAGACATCTCTAACATTATGTTTACCTCAAAAATTAAGATACTTTTGAGTATTACACCGTTAATCTTATTTAATTACGTTCTGTTTTTATTTATTATTTCTCTTTTAATCAGGTCGAGGTAAGTCTAGTGTGGAACTTTAAATTTTATATAATGTGAAACGTAATTATAACTACAGGTTTATGTTTCAAATTTATATGTCTAAATGTCACTTATTTGATAAATATAGCAAATGGCTCGGTCGACTGTCCGGAACTATTAGGTCACATAGGCTTAAAAGTTCCAGTAGCCGCATTTCGTAAACCCGCCACGCTATACGTACTACCGACAAAGACATATTACAGGCAAAACTCCTTTATTATAAGAGCAAGCAGATGTTTTAATGCAGCAGCCAAGCAACACGACGTTGACTTGTTCAACACCGCTGGCAATTTCATTAAGAAATTACTTAGCGATATATTTTTAACAAGGCTGTGTATGTTTTCTTTTTATTAACTCTGTTCGTTTTTATGTCTCTGAGTAACTATAAAATGGCCTATTTGTGGAAACTTTTAATTGGCCTTCTGTGTATAAGCTCTTTTACTCTTAACTGTTATGTACTAGCGTAAGTTTCCCTAAAAGTGTAAAGTAAAATCAAATAAATATATAATAGTCATTAATGCGTGTCAATACCAGGCGGATTGCAACATTTTGTACAAAGCTTGTTAAACGAATCATCATCATCGCCAAATTCAATGCTGAACTAAGGCCTCCCCCATAGATTCCCGGCTCACCCACACACTTTGACGTGTGGTATTGAAGGTGTTGACCCAGAATAAGCCACCACATCTCTTCCTGTGGGTGTCGTAAGTCGCCTCTTAAGCTCTAAAGGATTTTCCATAACCACCAAGCGCTTGATGGCGGAATATCCATCTTAATTTGCCAGACGCAAATACTCAGACCGATGATGGAGAACAGCGTCGGAGATGCAAAGTGCAGTTACTAACCCGCTCGCCAGACGTAGCAACTATGGCAAATTTGTTTACCTGTACTAACAGGTGAATCTAATAGTAAGTAATCCCCTGGCTATAGAAATCTACATGTCTATCTATTTGTCTTTAAATTAAACAATTAATTTGCAAATATTGTCAACTCTCATTTAAAATAAGGTGAAATGGTTTAGGTGTTTTTCGCTCACTTGATGAAAGTAAGTCACGATTTTCTGCTAGTGTTTTGTCATGGCGTGGTCCTTTCTTGATAAATGTCTAGGTCCAACGTGATAGGTTCATAGAAAACATTTTGTAAATGTACTTCGTTACTTGTAATAAATTCATATCGGAGTTGGAAATGAGGTTTGCAACACAAGTTTTTGTCGACGGAAGCCCACACGCAAAACGCGCCGCTTGCGAAGGCCGTCAAGCTACTTGATTATCGTCATTTGTATTGTTTTAAACATTAAAGGTATAATTGTGCCAAGAACATTAGATATATTCTGTAGATATCTTTAATATTTAATTATATATAAATATTATTCTAGCCATTCTCATTTTGGATTGTTCTTTTTATATGTGATAACAAGAGGGGTGGGCGGTATGCGGCAGGTAGCTAACCTGCCAGAAGACTAATCATGAACTTTCACAACACGGCCGGAGTTGCAGCTGCCTTACCAGCCTTCAAGAAAGGACTGGGCTCTTCTTTTGAAGGTCTATAAGTTGCATCGGTTCGTAAAACTACGTACAAAGCACTCAGTGGTGAATTGCCAGTTCAGTTAACGAGCCGTTGTTTAAGATAACAAGTTGAGGTGAAGTTTAATACGATTCTCGTATTTTTTTTTCTGGTAAGTCTTATTAGAAAAGACACGTTATTACGGTTTCAATATTTTGTGTGTATGTATAAAGAGACCAGTTAGAGAGTTTAAAAAGTATTGTAACGGGGGAATATCACGTGCTCGCCGTGTAGTCCTTTGTAATTCTTGTTCCAATGGTGTCTGATGGTTGGTGGAAAGTCCATGGAAATACGCTGAAGCCATTTTTTATGTCTGTTGCGGGCATGTTCAGCATGCCGGTGTCGATAACGTGCTACACACCTCTGTGCTCACTAAAATATGTGCGCGAAAAGATTTTAAAAAAATACAAATATAGACCTTTCGAGAGATTCTTCCAAACAATTTAGCTTCCACTAATCTTTGGCGTATCAGTCGTGTAGAGATGTTTCTCGGGTCATCAGGCGACAAAACTTAATTTTCAATCTGGTTGGAGTCTTTACTTGGGTCTTTTTTGCAACACGAACGAATATCTTCTCTGGGAGAGGTTTTTCTTGGCCGATTAATTGCATTAAAAACGTATTGCATTTCGTAACAGAACAATTTATATGCTCAGCTATTCTTCTGTATGCCCACTTATGATCTATATGTAAATTAACAATGAAATGGAAATGGAAAATAAAAATGATTCAAATATAGAAAGTAAATGTATGCTATGAAAAAGTCGTAAGGCAATATAAGTAATAATAATAGTATATAAGATCAGCAAACTAAATAAATGTGTGTTAGGTTACATAAATAATCTTCACATGAGATAAGACAGTCTAAATGGTAATTTAAAAAGAGAATAGCAGACAAAACCTCCTGTCTAGAGAGGCTGCTGTGTGTCGATTTGTGGGTTTCGGAGACCCTCTAGTTGCGAAGCTTTCCATTTTAGTTCAATAATGGCGTTACAATGGATGTGCATCTTGAAGTTTGAGGATTGATGAGAGTGTTTTGGGCTGAAGTTATCTCTTATCAGGTATGTAGTCTTAGTTTGTTAAAAAAATATTATATTAGTATTTAGTGTCTTCTAATGTACTATGATATCAACTAAACATATTAAGTTGCAAGTGTCGTAAGAATAAGGGAAAGAAAATATTACATTAGAAATGCAGAAAACAATCTAACGTACTTTTATTTTTTTTAACTTTCTAAGCAAGTGCTTGTCCACGATCCCACCTGATGTTAAGTGGAAATGCAGTCCTGGATGGTAAGGCGCACTAGCTCAGTAAATGCCTATTCACTCTACTCTTGAAAACACCCACATTGTAATAGGAGGGAAAGACAGACGAAAAAAAAAAGAAACTTACTATTTTCAATCCGTTTACGTGGCTCCCACGGTGCATCGGTCTTTGTGACATGTATTTTTTTATGCACGTTTCCCCACGACGTTTTTCTTCCTGTCGAGCAAGTGGTGTATCATCAATAAAAGTTGCAAATAATATCTGTATTGGTGCCGGCAGCGGCGATCGAACTTGGTTTGCTCGCGTATCGTGAGATTGGTTTACTAGCGAGCGCATATATCACGGTTCTTCATTATGTTATTAATAGAAAATGAATCAAACATGATCATCCTCATAATGAAACAGAACTTGGGTAAACCTTTGTCCATTTACAGTCAACCGTCTTTTTTCTGTTTTATCTCCCTGGACTTAATACAGGACTGGATAGAAAAGATTTTTCGTGAAATGCGAAAAAATTACTTGCAATCAAAATAAGGCGATATTCAATATGTTCAACAGCAACAGACTCGAAGAACAGTGTTTGGCAAGAGACTCACAAAGTCTAAAATGTACAAAAGAAAACGGTACAAATAGTATCTACGCTTTGTAATTTAGAAAAGAGAAAATCTGTGAGCGAGAGATTATAGTCCAATAAAAAATGCAAAGAAACGGTGTAAGTTTAATAAAAAAGCACGAGTTAAATATTAAGTGCGTTAGTCAAGATTTGCGCTGTTCTATAAAATTAGAAATAAAATTATTTTTACCATAAATAAATAAAAATTGCGCAAGCAAAGTTTAAGCGCGCTTGGACCGCAGATCAATAAAAATAAAATGTAGGATACATATTGCAAGTGTGCTAGAATCACCAAATTTATAAACAGAAAAACCTAGCTTACATAATTGTGCCAGAATTATTAAACTAAAAATAGATAAGGTCAATGGCATTACTAAGGGTTACTAACGAGATAAGAAATAGCGTAGCGAATCATTGCCCGCGCCGGGATATATAGAGAAAAATATAACTAAACAAAAAATGAGAAAATGCCTTAGTAGCGTATTATATTATTATATATGAGGTGTATTGTATTAGTGTCACACTTAAACCTATAGTTTGAGACCTTTGATATTTGGTTTAATATTTTCCTTTTCAGGTAAAGCAGAGATAATTCTCCGAGATCAAAGTAAGGAAGGTCGTGATAGTTTAGTTAGTCGAATGTAAACAATTAGATTAAAGTATTTATTGAGTGAGTTGAATTGTCATTAGAAACCACAGTGGTTAGACGTGTTCATATTTCATATTTGATTTTAAAATAATTATAACATTAATTGTATTACATCTTGTTCGTTTAACGATGGTTTTTTAAATAAACATATCTATGGTTTTTCAAGAAATCAATTCAACGCTCCCAATTGTAAAGCTATTTCATCTTGTAAATAATTCTAAGTATACCATTGATGTATTTCGTCAATTATAAATTATATATGAATAAATTATTATAATAAAATATGTTTTTATATATTCTTATTCTATTTATATATTATATTCTATATTTATAAAAGCAAATTATTTGATAAATTTGACGCGAATTTCTAACATTACATTCGATTCCGATAAATAATAATAAATTTGTAATAACATAAATCTGATAATTAAAAATTAAATCAAATAAATTCAAATCAAAAGAAGCTTTATTCAAGTAGGTTTATACAAAACAATTGAATCGTAAAGATAGCTAATAAGGCCACCGCTGCCGAAGGTAGCTGCTAGCGAGAAGAAACTCGACTAGGTGCTCTTTTTTTAAATAATAATTAACAAAATGTCGAAGAGTTATCTAGTTTTGAACCAAGAGCTCAAAGTTTAAATCCAAAAAGTCAGACAAATATTCTAACAATGAGTAAGATTTTTTGATTAATTTTATAAATCAAAAAATTTTACTCATTGTTAAAATATTTAAATTAATTTAAATCGGTTTAATACCAAATCTATTGTCATTTGCGGAATTTTATTAAATATACGTGTGCTATTGATCATGAACGATTTCTGTACCTTTTTTTAAAGGAAATATAGGTGTACAAGTTTGTTTTTGTGTCTTGTATTGTAGGCGTGTACATCAGCTTCTGTAGAATATTTTTTATGTAAATTAATTACGTATAAACAATATGTTATCGTAAATTAATTGTGAAGTAGCCTTTAATATGCCTTTATCTTTCTCCACTCCAGATTTTTGATTATAAATAGTGGAAATAGTATGTTGTAATACGTAATAATAAAATTTTGTAAAATAATTATAACATCAATATCAGTTGTATTACCCCATAGCGAAATTCCAAACAAGACTGTGGAAATTACTAAAATAAACGAGTCTCGCAGTGTTAATATCTGTGAGTTGACAATTTTTTTAATTGCTTAAATTTCAGTACAAAGTTTTTTATCGAAGACGATAAATCAGCGCTCCACGGAAGCTTTGAGTCGAGGACTATTCCTAGGAAAACTGTCGACTCAACAAATTTGATCCGTTCATTATTTAACCTAACCGTGGAAATATTACAACACAATTTATATATATTCAATAAAATATTTTCTATATAAATAAATTTTCTATGTAAATCGTTACAATAAAATTATATACCTTGTGGTACACCCATTTGTGTAGAGAATCCATCTAATTGATGATCGTTAATAACAACCTTCTGAATTCTTTCAATAAGATAGGAGGAAACAAATTTCAACTCGGACCCTTTAACCCCGTAGTATCTAAGTTTTTCTAATAAGATATCATACTTAACACAGTCAAATGCTTTTGAAAAATCACGAAAGACCAATAGACCAATAGCATTTTGTAATTTCTCCTAAGCATTATAAATATGCTGAATAAAAGATAAGCTCGCATCTGTAGTTGAACAACCTTTTGTAAATCCAAATAGTTGAAAGTAAAAAGGATTTTTAAATTAAAATATAATAATAATATAATAAGCATTGATTTAACATAAATTTTCAAATATTTTGCTTAACAATGGCAAAATAGAAATTGGTCTGTAGTTTCTTACATCATTTTTATTACTTGACTTATAAAGTGGAATTATTTGACTTATTTTTAATAAGTATGGAAAAGTACCCGCATCGATGCATTGCCAACTCGTCTATAGCGTAATTAATAATTTTAATTGATATGTCCTAGATTTCTCCAGTATTTTTAAAATTTAATGTGTTAAACATTTTAAAGTTAAAGGTTGAAAAGAAAATACTCCCTCCTCGCCAACGCAGGGTTTCAATAAACTTAAAGCATCATTTGGACGCATTCAATACAGTTATAATCATGGGCATATTAAAAAAATATTCTTCAAAGCCCATCACTTACTTGATATTTTATGTAAAAATGGATACGATTTATTGACCATACTGTTAATCTTAATAAATTCGAAATGAATAGCATTTTATGACACTTACGTTTATGTTGTTCATATAACTTATCTATCGAATACAACTCATAAACACCAACATTTAACAAATGTACATATGGTATCACCCCGTTGTCTAAAATCGAAAGCTTAATTACCTGACAATCGGGTCTCCAGCTTCTTACACTCATCATACGAAATACAAATGCATTTTGCTGCTGTTTCACGCTGTTGTCACGTGAGGGCGTGGTCCTTCCTAAGATGATTCCCATTTATGATGGAGGCAGAAAGTCGCAGCTCTACTAGTGCTACTGTTTACGATGACATGTTTAATTCTGATTAATAAAATAGTTGTAGCTGAATAGAGCCATCTGTTGGTTTATGCGTGATTTGATATAAAATTAATAAAATTTTGGTTAACATATTATCAAAAGTAGTTATAAGATTTATTGTAACGATTTACCTTACTTGATTAATAAAAATTGTAAGGATATAATTTCATGAATAAAAGATGTCATCCCTGATATATAATAACCATTTTTCCAATTTTGAAAGGTATTTTTCATAGTTTTTAGCACTTATAAACCCATTTTTTTAACCCATCACTTGCTTCCATCATTGAAGTATTTTGACATAAAAAATATGAAGTAAAATTTCAAAATTTTAAAAATATTTTTAAGATTTTTAAGAATATAGTATACATTAATATCATACATGTACAACGCCATCTATTGGAGCTTTAATAAAGCAATTCAGGTGCGAAGTTGTTGTGTAGCGCCCTCTAGTGTTGAGAAGAAGAAAATATATTTTCAACATTGTTAAATACTAGGGCTGTTACTTTTTAATACTAGATGGCGTATGAGGCCATTCGTATTACAATTTTTTTCTTTAAATAGATATCATATAGCGGAAGACTACGAAAGCATCTTTTCAACTCATTTTCACCCACCTTAGTTTTTCTAATAATATTTATTATTTTAGGATTATTAATAATAATTCATTAATAATTATAAATGGCATAATTTAACGACCCTTGCATTTAAAGTATTCGAGTGGCAGGTCGTGATCACTAGCTACGATGCTCTATCGTAGCCTTTTGTTTTCGGGTCCGGTGGCATGTGTAATTATTAACTGTCTTTATTGTTATACGTAAGCTTCCTAGAAGAATATTGTTGGGCTTAATGAACTAGCTTGCGTATTAGTAAAGAGTTTGGAAAAAATCAGCTTAACGCTGTTGTTTGCAATTATTAGTAATGAAGTATTTATCTTACAGTAGGGGTGCCAACGTAATCCAAATCGACTCCTTATATGGTAACGGTAAGTATATATATATATTTATATATATATATATATATATATATATATATATATATATTACGATTAATGTGCTACTGAGTAAAATATTAGAAGAATATACTCGTATGTAGTGACATATATAATCTAGCAGTAATAAGGGTTTGATACAAGTGATGAGTGCATAATTTTTATAAAACTCGCTACAAAACACAACAATTCATAACTATGGCCCTCTAATTTTAACCTTTACCAACAGTTTTAACAATTTAAACATAAGTATTTTTAAAGTGTGTATTTTGTTACTTCGATTTCAATTCATCTTATGATACCTTCCAAATTTTTTTCTTAGTCATTATTTTTGTTTTATATTTTTCGAGTTGTTACAGTTAAGAAAATTAAAAAGTGGTCTTATAGGGAGCTATATCAGCAAGAAAATCTACAGTGTTTTCTTTATGCCTAACCGTGGTATTCTAACAAGTAAGCGACGTCAAAGTGACACAGATATATGAATTAGAATTTATTAACACTAATCAAACAAAACAAAAAATAGTTTTAATCTATTTATTACCCCAAGAGAGAGAGGAGCGTTTGAAGCGTCAATAGCCTAATAGTTTGGAGTACGGTCTGCGATACTTAAGGTCGTATATTCGAATCCACCATTGAACGATCCACGATTGTCGTTATTCGAGTACTATTCGAGTGGTTCACTGGAATATTAGTAATGTTGATAGGCATTGCTAATATATTTTTTTTTTTTAAAAAAGAGACAGAATGAATACTTTTAGAGAATTTTATCTTGAGAATGTATTTACATTTATTTATTATTATTATTTTAAATATTGTATTATCATTATCATCACATCACATTAGTCCGCTGTTGAACATAGGTCTTCACCCATAGATTACCCTGAGCCACCGGCATCCAAACGACTCCCCGCGAACTCGTATAGGTCATCGCTATCTAGACTAGGGGGTCGTCTTGCACCGCGAATGGCAGACCGAGGTTGCCATTCAAGAACCTATTACTTCCCCAATTTATATGTAGTAAGTAAATTATAACAAGTAAGATACAACTTCAAAAACAATTTCTTTTCATACTTATTAAAAAAAACGTATTGGTAATATAAGGGGCTCTTTTGATAATTTTTCAATAAAATTTGTATTAAAATCGAGGGACATAATGATTAGGGGATACAAAAAATATAAAAAACTTAAGCTTTTTTAGTAATTTATTTTCTTTTAAATAGCCATATTATTTCTCGGTCGCATTTGCAATATTTCACACAATAAACATTTACAAAATATCGTCGGTAAAGTTCACATAATATCAGTACATTCAGTTTACATCTAACGGCACGTGTTTATACAATTGTACTTACAATTAGACATATAAATATGCAGCTTAGATTATATAAAAATAGGCTAAAAGTCTTTCTTGGCTAAAATGGCATATATCGCCTACTAGTAATACTTAGTGAGATTAAGAATTAGATTTGTTAATACTTATTACAAAATAGAAACGAATTCATAGGAATCGCAAACGCAATAATAAATAGATTTTCTTTAAACAAAGTTTTTCAACGAATAGATGAAAAAGCGGGAGAAAGAAAGTAATAGAGTTGATAAATAGAAAGGAACTTATTGCAAGGCTTATAATTAATACATTCAATAAATTAACAATAACTATCTACAGAATACTAAATATCACAGAGAAAGTACCCATAACTTAATCAACAAATTATGTCTCGTCAAACAATCGAACGAATATCTCACGTTTCAAAGAGAGCTTACACTTAACTAAAAATAAATAAGTACAGGAGTGGCGTTTTGTACGAATTGGAATAAATACACAGGGAGATGAGACTCAACTCATGAAGAGTAGATTGGTTTTATTCTTGGGTCTTCTACTGTCCTTCTTCTCTTTAAGTTTTTCTTCATACGTCGCGCATCGTTTGTTAGGCTTCTTACTTCGCGGACATCTGAATTCGTAATACCAATTGTTTAGCAAATTGCCATAGCCTCTGAAGGAGATGTAGTCGTTTTTGAGACATTGTGTCGCGTCCACCTTCATTTGGAAATTATCTAACTTCATCCTGGTTCTATCAAAAGGCTGAGTAGGCATGTTCACCGCGGTCATACTTTCCGCTATTTCCGCAATGGAGCTGTACAGTCTTTGTAATGTGTTACTGATGAGTTTCTGGCGAACGATCTTGTAATTATTGAATGGATCGTCGGGGAAGTCCAGCTCGACATCACGCAGTAGTTGAAATATGACTTCGTATTCTTTGAGTGATTTGTAGAGTTTTGGCATTTGATAACCGAACTGTAACAAAAGAAAATCAATATTAATATACCATTTCATAGTCTATAAAACTACAGTCGATGGTTTTGTTTCTTTCAGGCTGGGCTGGAAGGAAGTTTCCTTTTGACGTAAATTCTATGTATAAAATTATGGATTAAATAGAAGCAAAGTTTTATCGGCCGTGAACTTAACGCGACTTTGCGCATATTCAATAAGTATGCGTGAATTAATATTGTCTTTATATTGTATAGTTTATGTCGCGGTTGATTTGTGTCGAGGTTGTTTAATCCGTAAGTATTTGTGATCGGTATTAACTATTGAAGTGATATTCTTATGAAATCATCGACAGATTATATGTCCGTTCATTAATATTAACACTTTGTATGTAACTTTAAAGATATACAAGCTTTATTATAACTTTAAACGAAATTTTGATTGAATTTTTAACTTACTTTAACATTAATTGGTTAATCTTAATAAAAAGCGTATAAATATTAACAACAGTACAAGTTTTAACCTATTTTTATGGTAACATGTTATTTGTCAGATAATAATAAACTAACTATTAACTTTACTAACATTCCGATTAACCTTTCGAACTGAACTTAAATGCTTGTGAATGTATGTATAAGAAATTGTCCAATGTGGACCAACGTCCTTAAGTTTCGCATACCGTACCCTAAATCTATAGAAGATTCAATTTGTTTTTCTCCAATTTGATTAGTATATAATATAAAAATAGTACGAATAAACACTACTCTACGGTATTGATAAATTAAGTTCACCGAAAGCTACCGGGAGCGTTGATGTCTCTTTTATCACGTTCTGACTTTGTTTTGTTTCTTTAATTTTGCACCTAATACAGTTTTAGTGGCCACTTATGGTGAGGTGCGCGTGATGGCGGCGTGTTTATTGATGGTGCAGCTTTCAATGTGCCGCTCGAGGTTTGATTACGTAGTTAGGTATGTAATTGAATTCACTTGTAGGTTTGTTTATTAAAAAAATAAATTTTAGCAGTTTCTATTAACAACATCTAACATTCCTGTTACCCATTCGAAGTAAGCTTAATAAATGCTTGTTGTGTCCGGGATGATATTAAAATAATATTCAAAGCGGATTCGCACCTACCACCTTTAGTTTTTAGACCGTAGCCCAATCTTAATTCTTTTTAATTAATAGCTCAGGTGACTTTAGTGGCTTAGTGCCATTAGTAATTATACTAAGGATTAAAACAGGAGGATATCGAGATGGTGCCTACATTTATAGCAGTAGTTTTATTTGTATAAATTTGCTTAACTTGATTTTAAGAGTCGGAACTAAAAAAAAATATCCGTTACAAGAATAGTCTAATTTAATGAGAGACTTTATACATCCATTATAAGACTATTCTTTTAATGGATGTATCTTAAAGATAGGGTCAAACTTATATTTGCTTTCATTTTAGCATTTTTCAGGGATTTCAAGTAAATCATCCTATGGGTCCTAACACGAACGAACACGCCTACGTCAATTGTATGCTCGTTTGCAACTCGCAATGAAATTAAAAAAAGGGTTTATATTTTTAAGGTTTAAGAAATATATCAATCACTTTATTTTAATTTCTTTAACGGAATTAATAGCTCAAATAAGAATAAAATTAATTTCTTGAGTATTATTATCTAGCTTTTATTTTAATTTCATATGTAATCAAGCCTATGCTTAGGCTAAATAAGTAATAAAATAGAAATAAAGTTTTTTAATAAGCAATTATTGTGTTAATATTCAAACGAAATAACTATATTGTGAGTTAAATCCATGAACTTTAAGCCTAAATGTGATTATATGATTGCCTTCAACGAGTTTATGTCATTTGCCCAATAGATTTCATAGGAACATTTGCCTCGGCACCTATAAAATCCATCCTCTCTTGAGTCATACAAATAACAATGAGAGATTTCTCTCAAGTTTATTACCTCTTATCATAAATATTTAATAATGAACGAGTGTTATGTAGATCTACGGTCATTTAGCCGAGATTAAACGGACTGTATAATTTGTAAAAATATTATTTATTTATAGTACATAAATAAACTATGATAAAGAAATAAATTAGGTAGTATTTTATTGAAAAGTACTCAGGCTACGGATCACAATTGCCGCTCGTGACAATAGGGCTGGTGCTTTTTCCGCTCAACAGTTGATCAACGAGGGTTAGGAAGTTTAGCCTGGAAACTTGCTACCACGAGGAATAAGACAGTTTTGTTGTGTGATTATTTAAGTTTTTAGATTATTTTTACAGGACATAGGTTTTTTGCCGAGTAAATAAAATTTTATTTTAAATATTAACTGTTTTTTTTATGTTTTAAATAATCATATCTATTATATATATATAGAATTTTGAAGACAATAAATCGATCAAAGCATTAAGTCTTTATTTTAAAGCATCTACGGTTATGGTCCTTGACTCATTGCCCTTAAGGTACCTATTGTAGTGTAAAATCTCGAATAAAACTAAATTAATTATGGGTCCTACGACAATACGACTGTCGGTAGGCACGACCCGCTCCGTTCTTAATAACAATGATCTATACGATGCGAAACGTAAATATGGATACCAGAAGAGCCGGTTTGCCTCCGCGCCTGTAACAGATCTCTTATTATTGCCTTTTAAAAATAAATGTCTTGTGCGGCGCAAATCTTTACGTGTAATGATGCGTTTATATTATATTAGTGTAGTTCAACTATTTATATTTGAAGTCGTTCCCCTTTTGTTCCAGTTGTATTTCGTAATTGAAATAAATACGTATATATATATATAAATATATATATATATATGTACGTTCAAAATTGCACGTTTCATGAAATGCCTGACGACGACAATGACGTAAACATTTTACGGACACAACCCTCATTTAAATGTCATAAGGAAAACATCGTTTTATTGTTAATTTATCAATTGACTGTGTTCTCCTCAAACACGAGTGTCCGATTTCGTAAGAGTGTTCTTAAATCAAAGACAAACCTTCTCTTATTAGATCCATGAAACTATAAAAGTCACTACATATGAAAATGTCCCAAGTTTATATATAAAAATACTGCTATAAATAATACGCAGTATAGCGCGGTTATGTTTATATGATTTTATCATATAAGGGGTGACAAATGAGTGTGCAATCCACCTACTGGTAAATAATGACTACAGCATTGCATCAACCCCTAAAATACATATGGGTTGTCACTCCTGCATAATGAAATGCCTATGTGTAATTGGGTCACTGGCCGAATCCCTTCACTCAGACGAAGAAAAGCAGCTTTTATGCTTTCACGGTTTGTATTCTGAGTTCATCACCGGTCGACGGATCAAATTCATGTTAAAACTAGTGTTACTTAGTTTTATTTGTATCGAAGCTTTAGGACAATTACTGTATACGTAATGACCAGAAGAATAAACGCTTTTCACATCGACCGGAAAGCCGTCATCCACCACGGTTAAGATATTTATGTTCACTAAATTGGAGTGACGAACACTTCAGGAAAATATATTCAATTCCGCCATTGGCGAATGAATGGTAATTCATTTGCATACTCATTGTTCCTGAAACTAATTAAGAGCTGGGTGTAATCATTCATTAAATTATTACGCTTACATGACCACGTCTCTCGTAATTTATGACGTGTATGTCTGTCTGATTCATGTAGTCTAATCTCTAACTAAAGTTAGTAAACGCAACATTAAAATTCCAATAAACAATCGATTCTAAAATTAATCGTTAACGTTTTACGGTTCATAAAATTATTGAGCTCGTAGTGCTCCGTGGGTCCAGTCCTATTGTCGAGGAGCTTCGCCCAAGAAATTGTCGACTCGGATAATAAAACCGTCGGAGCTTGTGAGCAAATATGGCAAAGTATTAAAGTTGAAAACCCGACAATGCGCCGTACATTCGCCTTAAAGAGACGGGCTTAACCTGCGAAACGTGTTGGAGACAAACGCAACACTACGCCAGAATCGTAAGTTCACATTCGTCTCACTTGGACAAATAATGTGTTTTTAACATTTCGTGTTGTTTTGTTAAATCGTAAATACTGAACAAACACTAATGCGCGAGTGACCGCTTAAGTTCGCTCTTGTCACCGTGAAAGTCCACGCTAACAATTATGGATTATCCGCCCTTTGTTTTCATACTGAAATACAAGACCTTGTTAGCAAACGTATTACCAAGTCTCCGTAAAAATCTAATTATTGTCATATATGTTCCTCATAAACAATAGCTATAAGCAAAAAAACCTGCAGCTGCTCGTACCTAGTAGCCGAAAATATAACACCAATAAACGGACATGTTATCATTATTGATTTTCTTAAAGGCGTAGCCATACTATTCTTTAGTTGAGCCCTCAGTTTTAACGTCTCATTTGAGCAGTATTTAATTTTTAAATTGTTCATAAGTCAACTAAGACCCGAACGAAGCTGAGATCACTTGAATTCTAACGCTTTCCTTTGCCCAATGTCAAATATTTGAATGTTCTAAGTGACCATGCAGTGACGGATTGTCATGGCATAGGCTTGGAATATTCAATATTCATCAATACAGATACTGGGCAGCTCCACACGGCTGTGTTAAAAGATAATTTTGTCGATGGCATGCCATATAGAAATGGTCGACCAGTGTGTAAGGACATCGGAGACTTTGAACGTTCACATATTATCTCGCGTAGCATTAACTTTTGTGTACTAATTAGTGGGTGTCCAATATGAATATTTAATAGAGTCTCGCGGCCCAGATGTGTGTTTGGTAAATAATAAAAGCTTTTGAACGCCCATTACAATGCGCTTGTGTATTTTATATTTTCGTGCATAGAAGTGGTAAGAAAAATCAACAAACTCCAATAGATTGTCAGTAACTAATTAAAAATGTATTTAGCGCAAAGTGACGGTGGACCTTAAGATTGTGAGATGATATTGCATTATCCATTGATATTTATTTTTAAATATTTGCTCTGCTTTATTTTATATATAAGTGTATATATTCAGTGCTCGGGTTAACATCGCGTGCACGCGGAGGAATCAGTTGGTGTCCATCTATGCAAATTTCCGCGAAACATTTAACCGGAGCCTTGAGTAGCTTTGCTCCCACTGAGGCTAAACAAAAGCTTAAAATTTATTAACTATCTTTTGTATGATATTTTTAACAACGTTATGAGGTTTATGATTAAAGGAGAATATATTTCATTATTATGTCAATAACAAAAGCAAAATTTGCTTTCATATATTTTCGAATTAAGCCATTAGTATAACTGTGTAACGGAGTGATATACCCAATAATACCGGAATGAAAAAAAGTGATAAGTATGTTTCTTAAAACGAAATGCGGGGTGGAAAATTAGGGGTCTGTACTTCTAGTTATTGCCCTTAAGTACAACGTGAAGTAAATAAAATGGGTACGGAGTGCGGCCACATGTAATTTGGCTCGTCTGAACCTCATTTACCTTGCAACGGTCCGGCCTCGAGCGGGGCTAATGTACACGGCGATTCTTTGCCATAAATAAAGCAAAAATAAATTTAAAATAATGTAAAAACGTTGAACGGGAATCAAAAAGAGCAATGGGCTGGACCACCACACCCTCGAGACGTGGAGTGATCGGATACGGTAATTACACTGTCATAATTCTAAAGCTTACTTCAAATAAACTCGTCCTTTAATATACTCAGTTTATCAGAATCAGAAAATCAGAATCTTGTTACTTAAGATTGTTTTACCATTTGTCTGTTTGCTTAATTATACTTTTGAGACACGCCTTTATCAGTGGTCATTTTTACAACAAAGGTGAAGCCGGAGAGATATGTACATAAGCCGATCAACAATAACATTAAGATAATGATGGTTAGATAAAATCAAAGATGTAATGAGAGAGTACAAAGTAGTCTTGTCTTACCTTTCTTTCCCACATCGAACTTCCAACTCTTCGTGACTTATAATCATGAAAATGAATATCAACGAAATTGACAGCTGGTAACCAATCAGGCATCCCATCTCTGTATTCCCTCGACTCATTTAATACTCTTCGTTCCTGGTTGAAGAATCTTCTAGTATTCTTCAATTTCCTCATAATTTTTTTTGTGGCGTTCTTGTAGTGTTCCACACTTGGATTCTTCGGTCGTTTCAACGACGTGTCTTTGGTTAGTTGCGCCATGGTTTCTGGCTGCCGTCTTTGATGCCGTCTCTTGTGCTCCACGGATCGAGCTTCGACTGGCATTACGCACGTCACTATTATTACTAATACCGATAGAGCTACCAAAAGCCTTTTGGGAAAACCTGGAACAATAAAAAAATATGTTAACATAGTATAAGTGTTTCTGGACAAAATGATTGACTAAATTTTATTGGATTTTTAATATTACACGCATGAAGCTGAATCAAAACACGGTCTCACAGAACATCAGTCTAAAATCACATAGCAGTGTGTGCGTGGATAGTAGGTGAGAGATACTTTACTACAAATACTTTAGGGGGGATATGCGTCTTACTTCTCAGGGGTAAATGCATCTATATTCGATGCACGTCACATCTTCCTTTTATGCCTCTACACTTTATTATAATCACTTACCATCAGGTGAACTGTGACTTCTATTAAAATAGCTACGCGCAATTGGAATATACATTTATAATACACATTTCTCTCACATGCCTTGCTTTCTTGCAGAGGCTGGAAGACAGAGGAGTCACATAAAAAATAATAAGCTTCGTGATTATCGTAAGCGCGTTGCTACGACGTACATATTATGTGCATAAAGAGCTCGTACAATCTCCATCTCCGGAGCACTTTCTCGCGACCATTAAGCCCCGGGTTGGGTCTCGCACGTGATATTTTTTAATCAATGTCCGCTCGGTTCGTTTTGGAGTATTATTTGGATAGTTTTGGGCTATCAAAGGTACACGTAATATATATTTGTTGTTAAATTGTAGTTTGTTCTTTTGCGATATGTTTGACTTTTATTAAGCTTTTGATGTTTTGCGCCAAAGTCATAAAATGTGTTTTATGTTACGACGGAGCCTAGAGCGTCGCTTTTTGAACTTTTAAAGGAGAATCACCATCACTTTGAAATGTTTCGCTTTGTCCGACGAGTGCTAAAACGTGGAAAGTTACCCTTTTATGCAGCACTTGCCGTTTTATTTGCTACGAATTGTAAAGGACATAAAGTTATCGACTTTAACAACCTCATGGTTATATTAAGGATGCGGATTATATTTTAATCCTATGTTTTTGTCTTTAACAATAGATTTCTAAGTTTTGGTTACTCAGTGACGTCTTTAATTTTTTTGTTGACAACGCATTCATAAATCTTGCGAGTAATTTTTAAAATGATAAAGTATTATGTCTTAATTATTATGTTTATTTATATTTTATTATATATTTTTATGTTTATACATTTATAAACAAAAAATCTTTTTTATTACTATGAAGTTTAGTATCGCTGAAGTCAGTGAGCTAAACAATATAAATCTCTATTTTTAAAACATTGTTCTAATAAAACTAAAAATTAAGATATAAATACACTTTGTTATTTTAAATAAAAGGATATTGACAATTCAATAGTTTACGTAAAATAATTGACACACAAAACAATTGTAATAAATCATATATTTTTCTAAATATTCCATGTTGACATAAACAATCAAACGTTTCAAAGAAGTTTTAATTTTATTTAATTATGAGCCTGCATGGAGTATAAGTTGCTTATGTCACTTTAGATGAGGATAACCGGTGGTTTATGGTCACTGAATCATTAGGTCAATCCGTGTCGTTGACAATAGAATATGTGTTAAGCAAATACAACTACTATTATGTACACAGACCAAAATAGAGATCGCGCGAAAAGTTTGCAAACTGCGGTATCACTGGCAGCACTATATTACTATTTTTTATACTGCAACTATTGTTTGTGGGCACTGGCTTAATATTTACATCGGACGCATTGTTGAGACTAAACAATGATTGCGTACGTTACCACGAAAACTACACTGTTAAAGTATATTACATGATTTGTTATTGGGATTTCCCATGGAGGTGTCGCGTAGCGGAAAGCTAACTGTGACCACAAACTTACGTCGGCGAGTATTTAAAAATAAAAGAAAATATAATGACTGTCATTTATTATTTACCGACGTCATTGGGAACTGGCTTCTTCCGTGAATAGACAAAGTCAAATTTAGTAGTTAGATCATCTCATGCATGGAAACCAATGAATGTGTACACATTAAAGATCTCATATGTCCTAAGATATTTTTATTGAATTATTAGCAGCATCCGAAAACAACGCCGACAAGTAATTGGAAGAATCTTATTGGGCAACGTACTATCGGTATCGGGTAACGTCGCGGTATTGCTTTCAGCGAAAAATCCCTTTGATCTGATGCCGCCGATCGAATGTTGTTCATTCCCACACGAATCGCTTGTTAGACTATATTGAAATCTTTCTTTATATGTAACTGCCAAAAACGAACGCATATTCTAACCAACAGAATTATAATGTCACATTGAAATGATAATATTATTTAGTTATACTCTTTTTAATTAGATAAATATTAGTAATTTGTTTCGTTGACGATATCAAATGAGTGAACCATAATAGATTAGAATTAATCGCGTTGTTATTGCCTATTTGCCAAAAAATACACCAATATTTCTAATAACTTATATTAAATGTTATTTCTGCTTATAAAAAAATATCGATGGTTAACTTATATATATACATTCACTAAAAATTCATAAAAAAATTATAAATACTGTTAGAACCTGAAATTTAATAAAACTTCAACTATATTTTGGTTAATTAAACAATTTAGTTGTACCCACACTTTTTGATGCATGCACTTACTTTGCTTATGTCAAACACTTTTATTTTGTAAATAATTTATATTAAATAAATAAAGATCACACACCAGTTAAAAAGACATCCATGAACAAGGCATTGACGTAGCTCCTTCGGGCAAGTCCATATTCATACAACAAAATAATCCCGATAACTTAAACGCTGATAAAGCGATGAAATATCGATATAGAAACACTAGCTGGAAACACTCGCGTCGAGTATCCGTAATCACTTGAATACTTTTTTTTTTAAAGGGATCACTAGTGATGGGACATTCGCATTCGTGCGTGTGACGGCGTCGTGTGTCGGGGAGTTAGTGCGAGACCGGCGCGCGAGCACTCTCCGCTCGTTGAATGAACGCCGAAATGCCGCGCCGTACATGAAATAGCCGGTCAAATACTATGCGAAAACCTTTACCAGCCCGTTGAATAGCGAACTCCTACCCTTTCGGAGTGGTTCTTACACCTTAAGATTTTTAAATTAATCAGTTCAGCCGGAAATTATATAATTTTTTTTCGTGTATATTTATACAATAATTTTTTAATTTTGCTGTATAAATATAAGACAGTTCAAGTTTACAAAAACTTAAAAATGAAATATGATCAGATTTATTAATATTATACATGAAGAATAGATTTAATAATATAACACATTGACTATTTTTATTTTTTATACTTCCTCATATTGAAAAAAATTAAATACTTATTTGCATAAATATGACAATACACACCTAAATAAATACCTAAATACTTATAGTGCCAGATAGATATTCTTCACAATTATGGTAAAATATAAATTGCTAATTTAAGCAGCTCCGTGCCATTCGCTTTCCAAATCTTGTGCAAGTGAACAATTATTCGGCTCGACTCCGTCGCTGATTCATCGATGAGTCTATTCTGAAGTTACTTTTTATCGGGCGTTAGTCGCTGCGAGCGCACCCGCACGTGTGACATTTTGTAATTGAACCAATCAATGACTATCACCGATAACAGGGTAATTAACAATCTATCGACTGAGAATTCATTTTGCATAACCTTAATATAATCAATAATGTTTTTTTGGATGTAAATTTCACCTACAACATATTTTATTGATAATTTTGCGTAATGATTGACAGGCATGGCTGTATCACTATAGTTTCTTGGCCTTTATTTTATATTTCAAATAAGAAAACAATGCACAAATGCTGGAACATTGAATGTTACTTTCGTTTTCTTTTTTACGGTTCAAGTTTGTTGTCGTGAACAAACAGCGGGCAGGACGCGAAAATAAAAGCAACGACTGAACGTGAAAGCAAACTATGTTAAAAAATACATCCAAAGCATGGGAAAGACACTTAAGTGTGATGACAGATTGTATCACAAATTCACATTCGTGCATTATTACGTTCTAACAAAATCTCACTGGATTTTCACATAGATTAGAAAACACTTATACTATAATTTTATATACCAGCAGTTTAATAAGACTTTGAATAGAAATAAATTTAGTCTGTGATTAATCCTATAAACATACGAACGACCACCTCTAGTATTTACATTGACACGTTTTTTGTTTCGTTAACAAGGCTATGGCATTGTACTCGACCGATTATTGATAGTGTCAATAGAGAATCATTACGATTCTATTAGAAAAAAAACAAAAGTTGCATTTTTCGAAGCTTTACCGACGAAAAGTAGGCCAACTTTGTGTGATGTATTTTCGACTTGATTTATTTTAATATCGATTAAAGACGTAACACCTGTGTTAATGTAACACAAAAGCGAAATTTGTTTTGATTTTTAACAGCTATTCCATTAGATATCTGTACGTATAATGCTGTATTCTATAGAAGTTTCTGTATATGAGATTATACAGTTGGCAATAGCGATGTACCAAATCGATTAATAATGAGACGGGAGGATGTTTTTTGTGCTGTGAGACATAAATGAAGGAGATTCCCAACGCTACCGTCTCTTGTGACATGATGACACAGCTTTCGTCAATTAGTAGTTTTTTTTTACGTGAAAATGGGTTTGTAATTAGTTTAAGTAGAGGCTTTTCCGGTCGGCGATTGTTCCAGCTTCAAACGAATCGCGGGTTTTTATAGTCGATGCACTGTGTTCTGAATTTTAAACATCGAATCTTGCAAAGTATTTCGTTTATGGTATTTTTTTTCTTTAATATTTTTTCTCTCGTGGGCGAGAGTCACTTTTTAATTAATCTCACCAAACAACGATGGTTAACGTTAAGGTATTTTGTTTTCATAATAAGTGTGTGTTCTTTTTTAGATTTTGTTTATTTATAATAGTTTGTTGCTTATAATCTTTTTGTCTATAATTATTCATAACAATGTTTATACTTGAATTTATTCAACTGAATTTTATTTACTCCTAAATTTTTCTAATTTGCTTTGTAAAATTATCTTAGAAAAGACAATTACTCACTACGAGTGAATGAAGCTAAATGGAGCCTTCATGTGGAAAATTAATTCCGGTTGTCTCATCGGCTGACTCACGGATTTTCCAAATTTTCAGAAAATATACGGAAAGCCTATAAGAGCGGCGTCGGGTGGCGTTTATTTCACGATTAGTCACGCAACTGTCGGTAGAGATTCACTATGTTAGGCGATTCGTCATCAGGCTGAAACAGGGACATTTTGTACCGTAACTGGAATAATTTTACTAACTACTAATTAATTCTTACTTAATTCAAAAACTGTTAAAAAACAAAATTCAGCTAGTGAACCAAATAAAAAAATAATCCGTTTTCATTATTTAACAATAGTGTTATTATTATTATTTGGTCTATAATGTCCAACTCCCAGAAAAAATGCTCTCTTCTCTCTTTCTACTTTTCCTCATTTCCTACTTATTCCAGCCAGTGCTTGTGTGTGAAAGCGTCCCGTCGTCCCGCTGTCTTCTTTACAGAACTCCCAAATAATAGTAAAATATATAAATAAAAAATAATGATAAATTATACTTTCAACAAAAATAATCAAATAATCCGCATTCATCAATCAGATGGCATGAAATATATCTTTCAGGTATCTTTTACTTACATTGAATAACTATATAGAGAACTATAAAGTATATTTCTAAATAATATTTATTTCAGAATTAAGGGGCAATAAAAATAAAAAAACATTTGCTGACAAATTAAAGTGTAAACTCATATTGTCGGTCTATTGGTTTTATGTTTAGATAGACAAGACGAAAAACGAGTTGGTAATTATTTGACACGTAATATTGAAACGTGTTTATGTACATCGCTTTAGCGGCTAATTTAAGTTTACCGTAAACTTAATGCCGGCTTCCGCAACCGCTGGTGTTGCCAATATGTAAAATAGCATTGTTTGCGAGCCGCAATATAAATCACACCTGAGCTGCGCGTACAATTCTAGCTTTTGCTCATTCTTCATGCGTACCCTTAACCCCGTTGCGAGACACAGAGTAAATTATTTTATACAGTAGAATATATTGGGTACCAGTATTAGAACTATTAAAAGCGAACTTTTTTAGTCTTTTATGTTGAACTTTGAGAAATGGCGAAGTTTTTTTTATATATGCGGACCTGTCGTCGGGGTTAACTTTAATGTAATTGACCATTAGCATGAGCTTTTGTTGATTATTTGTTTATTGTATTGGCCCTATTTATAACTGTGGAAAGCATATTATTTATTTTGATAATAATACTGTTTGGTATTGTATATCTGATAAATAAACGGATTTTTCAATAAATAATAATAAAGCAATAATATGCTTCTACAAGAAATATTTCTATATTCTGTGATATCAGATATCTCATATGATGTGAAAACGGGTTGCGTTAATTAGGATCGAATGACCTTTCTTTTTTAAAGAAATTTTATTTGTCCAGAAGTGGAACTTAAATAGTAAAACCTCATTATGAATAACTCATTCATTACGGAAAAAAAATGTAAGTTTCGTTAGTACAAGCGCATTATGTAATTGTGATTGAGTATTATAAACTTGATTGGAATGAAATTCAATTTTTCTTGCGGCGAACAAAATATTTCCTCATATTTAAAAATATATTTTTGTATTTTAGGGATAACTTGGCTTTCTGAAATATAATGGTTATACAAGAAAATATCTAGTTAAATATATTCGATTACACATTATTCTAAACACAAATTTGGTTACTTACGTACCATGTAAAACATCTTCGATAGGAGGTGCAATGATTGAATGATTCGAATTATGTCATTATAATTGCTTTAGAATGAATTCGAATTGTCAAAAACAATCAGTCACTATGCACTTTTATCGTTGGTTCATCTATTAATTTAATTCCATTATATCATCGATGTTAATCATTTTATGATTAAAGGCAATTAAATGCAAAACTACATACCATATCTACTAGATACAGATCCTCTTCTTTCATTGCAAAATGTGCAACCATCGGACATCTTTGATAATTTATTTAAAATATCACAGATTATATAACTTTGGCATCAAACAGTCACAAGCCACTTAAATGAATGTCACTGACATCCCACTTTAAAAAAAAAAATCGACGTTCGAAAGTCAGGTCACAGTGCTATTTATCACAATTTAGAATTTAGTTTCGGAAACAAAATGCAAAAAAAAAATGCGGATCTGCTATCGATTCTGAGTCGTACGGCACAGACTCGGTCGGATATGTTCAGTTGGCCGCGTTACTTGTAATGGGTGTCCTGAACGTATTTCCACGCTTTTATGTGTCGGGCCGGCGCTCCCGTGATAAAGGGTGCAAAAAACTGATTGTTTGCAAGAGGGCCCGCCATGACGTCACGGATACGACGTCGCGCGCGATCGGTACGTAAGCGCGACACATGGTTTTGCGCAATCCCGTATCCAAATAAATAGATGCATGTGTCGAAGCCGGATCCCGAAGGTGTGTGAAAATTTGCTTATTACTAGATTTACTAGATTAATAAGAGTTTTGCGACTATCATATAGCCAACAGCCAGGCATCTGTAATTAATGAAATTAATATTTGCTACTGTTATTATTTGTCTGTTTCTGTTTAACAGTATAATTGATGCGGCATTTAAAATATGTGCTTTTAATTTTAAAAATCTCTGCTATTTTAGGTTTATATTATAAATTATTATGTCTGTTTCTATAATTATTTTTATATTCAATTTATTTTATAACTTATAAAACTTAAAATCAAAATTATAAATCTTTTAATTTTTAAAATTTTCACTAAGTTTTCTAGGAATTTTCAATGGCATTTCACATGTCACTCTATCTCATATCTAATAAGCTAAATTGATATTTATCTATCTAACAATATTCTGTTAACGTTTTATTAAATTTTCTACTATTCTAATAATAATAGCGGATAAAAATAACATAAAATTATACCCATAATATAATAACTTTGAAAGATCGCCTCATATCGTTGGTACCTTGGCATACTTTAACCTTGATGTAATGACTGTTTGAAGTTTATTACAAATAGAACAAAACATATTTAGCATTCAGGCGGGGCATACTAGAAATTTGTTTGCAATTTCATTGAGGGTGTTGCGTATTCCGCCATCCGCCTCCGGGAGAGTCCGCCTCTCCTTGCAAATCCCGAAATAGTCCCACGGGATTGGTCGCCGCAATATTCCCTTCGCCTATTAAATACCAGTGTTTAAAATTTGTATTTCTCTTGTTAGAACAAGAACACGTGCGTTGCTCATTACTGTAGAAAGCTTTGCGTAAAATAAACATCGCTAATAAAATTCCTGGTCAGCCATCGCTGTGGGATTATATAATTAAGGTTATATGTATGGACATTGTTTATTTCAATACTTTATTGGTGTTAGATTTTATGCAAAGATGGCCTCTTTATTCAAAATCAAACGCCCTAAAATTATTAAATGTGTAAGATTTACGAAATTTCATTTGAGTCACCATATTCCCACAAAATTGGGATGCGGATTAATAAATATGCACTATCATAGGAAATAAACGTAACATTATGAATATAGAACTAATTAAGATTCGTTTTACGTAAGCCCACGAACTAATATTGTATGTGTTAATAAATTTTCCGCAATACATACGTATGCGGTTAAGTAGAATTTAATATTTGTTATATTTTTCCGCACATATAAAGCACAAATAGATCCTTATTCCTTATAAATATGTAACGCATATTCGCCGAATAGATAACGGTTTCTATTAATAATAGAATTTAGCTCAATAAGAAAGCGTAATACATATTTGCAGTTATAAGTAACTAAGTTTAAGTTGTAAGTAAATAATATATTTTCTAGTTTTCTAAAACCACTACAACATGACTTAGAATGAATTTAATAAATGTGATCGAAGAGAAAACATTGTTAAGAAAAGCCTACTCATAAAATGTATGAGTCAGTCTTATAATATATCTCTATAGATATATTATTTATAATAATTCTTCTAAGCCTTAATGCCTTCTAAGTGTCACCTAAAGGTTAAAAATAAGAAGTTACAGAGACGTTATAGAGCGGTAAATATTACAGACATAGAACTAATCTTCCTAACTTATCTGATAATTTCTCAATTATTTCATTTATTGTTTGTATCACACCCTAATTGGTTGAAAAGACAGAAAACTAAAATCAACTGCCATCGCACGCAACTGTGGGCCAACAACCACCGATTGGATCCCTAACGTACGATGATTCCTCTTGTCAAGGCAGAGATGGTGTGACGCTTTCTGTAGTGGCTTGCACATCTAAGCAATCAGAAGAAATGTGTCTGATGAAGAACGGAACATACACGGCCAAATCACTCTCACTTAAGGCGGTTAAGTCTCCGGCACGGGCAACTCCGGGCTCAAATTGAGAAGGCGACACCGATCGCATTGTTCTTAAGTTTCTCTCCGTTTCGCCTTAATCCTCGACCGTTGTGGACTCTCCTGTCCAGAGATTCCCAACTGGTTGTTTTTTATATATGTATTTTATTTTGTGAGATTTCATAGCATTGTTTCCACCGTAACAAGCAACTTGATATAGAGTACTTGGTGACAATAACAAACGTATTTAACTATAGATCAGAGTTTTTAGTACACCGTATACGGCAAAATTTTGATTATTATTGTCATATATTATATTTTATAAAATATATTTATATGACAATAACTTTAGTCATAATTTCAAGATATGTTAATGTTCCTTTTAGAAAAAGAAAAACTTCTTTTAAAATTCCGACAATCTCCACACTTTTTATTAAACAGTTTATGCACTGCACTTGCCTTTTTAATAATAGGAAAGAAGACAAACGTGGTTTACATAATTTATCTAATGGTAATTCATGACTGCGATCCATGACCCCATCCATGCTCAACAAATATTGTAGGTTCATTTGCGTTGTCATCCTTGAGGACTTGAGATGGAATGCCTTGTTACTCGTTATTATATCTTACGCTGGTATTCAGTGAGGGCGTGGTACTTCCCCTGCCGGGAGTGAGTAACATACGCTTTAACTTGTTTTCGTTAAGAATCCGAAACATAATCTTAATTCAAAATAATTATTCCTCTACTATAGGTTATTTGCAAAATATACAAATTTATTGTTCCTTGTAGTCCTCCATATAGGCGTAAGCTAATTAAAATATAACAAAATTAATGCTTATATAATTCTAGGACATGATTTAATTATAATTACAATGTTAGAAAACAAATTACATGATGTCCTACTTTATATTTATTTTATATTGCCATTAAAAAAATCTTCAAAATTGTAATATATAACTATTGTAAACCATACGTAAATTGAAATATTCGAATAAGAGACATTATAATTGTTTGAAACGGTTGACAATATTGATGTATATTTTTACGGACATACATTTTGCGATAAAATATTGATTCATAAAACCCAGATTGAGAGGCTGATGATCGTGTCTCAAATTTCGTTGAAGTCTGAAAACTGATACAAAATAATGTGGCTGAGTCTTAACAGCTACTTCTGTAATGTCAATGCAGGGAAGTGGAAGTAGTTTTACATTAAATAAAAATAGTTCCTTTGCGAATTGCCTGATACTGCTTTAATAAAGGCTTCATCAAAGTCTACCGGACTACCTCAGAATAATACTTTGTAAGTTTATAAAATCTACACATGACCATAATATGTGATTGATAAGTACTGAATTACTTTCAGATGTCTTAGGAGTTTTTACTTCTTAGCAGGTAAGTAAATCTTGTGTGTGTAATAAATTAAATTACATAGATCTTCTATATGAGCCTTCCAATTTCAATTCGTATCTATTAGGACCCAACAAATTGGTACTATTTGTATGTTTAAATGTATTTAGCCGTGCTAGCTCAAATCTGACGCGAGCAAATCTAGTTCTACCTTCGATGCCGGCATCAATGAAAATTTTAATTGCAAGTTTAAGCCCTAAATTACCAAGTGCTGAACGGTGAACTAAAACATCGCGAAGAAACCCGCAAGTCTATGAAATTAACATTAAATATATTTCAAGACTTGTGAAGTCTGCCAATCCGGAGCCGCGGGTCAGACAATACCCTCTCTAGGAAAGAAGCTTATGCCCAGCCGTGGGATTAATATATATAGGTTGTTACTTTTCAGTATTTTTTTCTAATTTCTTATGTTCATAGACGAATAAATATTGAGATTAAATAAATATTTCGTAAATTGTTTGATATTAATTTTTGTGAATTTTATTTGCAGATCATATTTGTTGATCCATCCATCTATTCTGTTCTTGATTGTTACATTTAATTAAAATAGTCCTATTATATCCATCTGTTTAATGGAAACTGTTAATAGTGCATATCTTTGATCTTCATAAGATAGCTAATATGTAGGTAATAATTACTTTCAATTAGCATTATATGGTTCTATTTGAATTAAAAAAAAATTGTAACAAGCTAACAGCGTTACGGTGTGATATTCAACTCTTTGATTATAGAACAAATAATGCTTCTCTTGTGGTTTTTTCAATGATTATGGAAATATTGGTGAAATAAGACTTAGGAATATTTCGAACATCCTGATACATAGATTTCAGAGAATCTGCGTGAGGCCCAGTGAAAACCCCAAGTCCTAATGCTGTCTCATTGCTTATGCAAATCCGTATTCTATAGTGATGCGCTCATATTTGATTTGCTCATTAGTGACGTCCGCGCTTGCATAGCAAAATAACTAGAATTTTGAGTGATATATATTATTTTTATTGTGTACACCGCCTCCCATGAACATCCACAGCACCACAGGAGTCGCAAATGCGTTACCGGCCTTTAAGAAAGGTGTAGGCTCTTTTCTTGAAGGTCCCTAAGTCGTATCGGTTACGGAAACAAAACAAGCGAATCAGGATATTCGCGTGGGAGTTTTGGTTCTCAGTTTCATTTCACTCGAATCTCTCGAGTGAGGCAATCGTCCATGAAGCGCTCTCCATGCACCTCCAGTTCGAAGTTTTTAATACGTACAGTCGATTGTGGTAGTGTTTATTGACAGTGGTAGCAGTTAAATCAGTGCCTGAAACAGCAAGTCCTACAGTGGATTTGTGGTGCAACAGAACGCGGGCGACAGAATGGTACAGACAAGACGCTAGGTGTTCTCAGAGTCCATTACACCCCCCGGACCCGCTGACGGGCCCTAAGCCCTAAAGCAATTAGGCATTGACGCTTGCGCGATGCAAGTAATTTTCCAGGCGGCTAGCCCCGAAATGTGGGCCTCATTTATGCGCCTTTTAGAAGCACCACAGGTCGCCTTCGTCCCTGAAATAGGCGCGCCTTTAGCGCGTCCATCCACCTCTGCCTCTCCCCTAGGGCGGCCCACCTCCGACTCAGAATCGGAGGCGTCCGATTTGGACATGGAGGTGGAATCCGGTAAGCCAGACGAGGGTTTCACCCTATGTTGTAAAAAAATGTTTCCCCAATGATCAAAACCAAGTAGCAATCTATTTAAAAGATCATAACATCGACGTTATGCTAGTGCAAGAAACCTTCTTGAAACCTGACCACCGCGATCTCAAGATCGCCAATTACAACTACATCTGTGGTGACAGGCTGACCGCCCCCATAGGCGGCACCCTGATCTACTACAAAAGGTGCTTGCTCTGCGTACCACTCAAGGTTTCGCGATTAACGAACAAAGAAGCTACCGCGTATAGGGTGGCTATGACCGGTCATAGCCCGACAGTTATCATCGGTTTATCTATCACCAACGAAAACCGTTCTAGAATCGGTTCCTCGGTCATCATAGCGGGTGACCTAAATAGTAAACATGCCTCCTGGCACTGAACAAGGGAGAACAGATACGGCAGGTCGCTACACGAACTTATTGGCTCGTATAACTTCGATGTTATAGCCCCCGACTTCCCGACACAATACGCTCTAAACTTTACACGTCAAACACCCGACGTACTAGACATAGCGTTAATAAATAAAAAGGATATTCGTGGACTGATAAGGTCAAAAATGGCAAAGCTTCTCGTAAGATACCCGACAGACGTTAATCGCGTCAGACTGCGCCACCTCCAAAGAGAGGTCAAAGAGCGCATAAAATCTTACAATGATGATAAATGAGGTAACCTGCTAGTGGACCTCGAACCTTCGAATACCGCTTACTGGCGGTTGGCACGGTGTCTCAAAGCAGACAGCATCGAACAAATGACCCCTCTAATTTTACTGGACAATGCTACATTCGTTTTCGACGACTCGGAGAAAGCCGAATATCTTGCGGACAGTCCAGAGAGCCAATGCTGTTGAATAGTGGTAATATTCAACACGCTCCTCACGGACTGCTCCTTCCCGGATGCCTGGAAGGAAGCGGACGTCATGGGAATACCCAAACCACACTAACCACAGAACGTTCTCAACAGTTATAACCCAATCGGCCTCCTGAGCTCCATTTGGCAAGGTATACGAGAGGATTATTTTTAGGCGACTAAAAGAACACTTCGTAGCAAATAGATTACTTCCAAACGAACAGTTCGGACTTAGGAATACGCACTCTTGCGTTCAACAGACCTTCCTCTTAACGTAACACATTCTTGCAGGACTCATTCTCAAACACAGTAGGTTCTGGTGCACTATTTTTCGATGTCGCAAAGGCATTCGACAAAGTCTGGCATAACGGTTTAATTTATAAGCTTCACTCGCAAAACATATCGGACAGGCTCGTGCACATCATACGAGCCTTTATGTCGAATCGCACTTTCCGATATAGAATCAACGGCACGCGCTCCTCAAGCCGGCCGCTCTTAGTGGGAATTCCTCAGGGCTCCGTTCTCTCTCCCTTATTATTCTCACTTTACACAAGTGACATTCTGAAAGATCCGCAGGTCAGTCTCGCGCATTTCGCGGACGATATCGCCTTATATTATTCAAACGTACACAAGGGCGGTATTATCATTCATCTCCAAGCAGACAGTCGCAGCCAATCGCCTCGCCGATTGGTTTCGATTAATGAGAATTGAAATTAACCCGGACAAAAGTGCAGCCGTCTTCTTCTGGAGAGGCTCAGCCAATCCATTCTGCATGGCACCAGTACCTAGCCATAGAAAGCTAGGATAAATCACGACCTTCGATCGACCCATTCCATGGGTAGAAACGGTCAAATACCTAGGGGTCACCTTTGACCGAAAACTTAGTTTCCGCCCGGGTATCAGAAATGCGAGGATAAAGGCCGCGTTCGTCAATAGTAAAATGTCCCTAAGACATAAACTCCAGCTATATCATACGTCCTGCGTAAGACCAATTATGGCCTACGCCAGCGTCGTCTTCGCCGCTTTGTCTTCTTCGTCGTTAGTAGCCGTGAACAAATTAAATCTCTTACAGACGGTCCAAAATCGTTTCTCCCGAATAGATACCGGAGCAGAACCGTACCATTGTGTCATCGATGTGCACAGTGACTTCCATCTCGTCACCATTCTGGAATACTTTCAGTCTGTCTCGCAGCGCTTCTTTGCGAAAGCGCTTTCGCATTCCAACCCGCTAGTAGTAAACGCCGCGAGCCGGTACCGAATCCGGAAACTAGGAAACGTCGACCCCGTCGCGTCCTCGAAGAACCCCACTTCATGGGGCAGCCGAGCTCCAGTCCGTCCTCAACGGACCCCGGACCACAATACAACGTCGACATCTCGTCGCATCGCCCTCGCCTTCGAGAGTAACGCAATCTTCACGACACCGTGTACACTAGATACACCCGCGCGTCAGGTCGGCTCTCACCGCTCACAGCTTCCGAATGACCAGGGGAAGAGAAAGAAAGAACGAATATCTAATGTTTCTCTCTCTCTGTCTTTCTCTGTATATTCGCTAACAGAGAGCAAAATAATTTATTTCTACATTAGTATTGTATAGTGTGTATAATATTGAGATTCTAAATAGTAGGATAAATTGTAGTACATTACTTCCCTTGATATCTATCATTGATTATCTACCATTTACTCCTCTGTCACAATCAAAAGGGTCTTTGCAGAGAGAGATATGAAAATACTTTGATTATCCGTCTTATTATATTTTCACAATGGCAAAAAAGAAGTATGAAAAGTCACCAAATGTTACTATACTGATGATATTTAATGCACTATTTGAATACAATTAGGAAAAGCCATAAATCTAAAAGCAAAGTGAAAGTTTAATTAGATTTCGTTTCTAGACACAGTTTAATATTAAGTGTGAATCACTTACAAACATAACATATTTACTTATGACTTAAAGGTGATACCCAAACTTTCGGAATGTCGAATTACGACTAACTTATGATTAGCAAAAATGCTTCCGATGACTAACTGTGCGAGGTTAGACCATTTGTTCCGAGAAAAGTATCACGGACAGGGCAGGTAAGATCTCAAAGGAAATGCCAAAACAGTCTTGTACAGCGAAACGTTAGCTAAGTTTTAAAATATTTGCAATAAGTTATGAAAGAGTAAAGGTTGAGATATATCGAAAGAGTTTTTTACTTATTTCAACTTTTGACTCCTGAGGTGTACTCGGGATTCTAAACATGTAGCTATTGGTTTTAAATGAAACTTGAATTATATTGATTTTAATATGCTTCTTATTTAAAATATTGCTTTAAAAAGCAGAAGTATAATAGATAACCAAGAGATCCATTTTTTTAAATATAAAATAGGCTTACGTTTGACTTCAATCTCGCTTGATGGAAGGCAACGATGAGGCCTAAGATGGTACACGTTTGCCTAGAAGGTGGCTGTTCACTTTGGCCTTCAAGATGCCTAAATTATAGCGTTCCGGAAAAACTGACCTTGGCAGAGAGTTCCCCTCCTTAGCCGTCCGCATAATGAAAGAACTATGTTGATGTGCAGCAAAAAAAAAGTCACGGAGAGCACAGACCCTTGAGGGAAACTGGTATTAATACCAAGGAGATTGGACGAGGCACCATTAACGACAACCCGGATCAATCTGTTTCTCAGGAAATCTTCGATCCAGGTACAAAGCACGGGAGCAACGCCGTATGCTGGAAGCTTGCCAATGAGACTTGCGTGCCAGACCTTGTCGAAAGCCTTAGAAATATCAATAGACACGGCAAGATCCTCACCATGTCTCTCAATGACTTCGCTCCAGAGGTGAGTAGCATTCACCAGAAGATCCCGTCCACTGACTATTTTGAGTACCTGTTTTTGCCGAATGTGTACTTCTGGCATTGCAGAGTCACAACGAGGTAGTAAATATGGCCAGCAGCCAGCATCTAGTTGAGAATTCTTCGCAAATAGAGAGCCAAACATGTCTGCTTTCTCTTTGGCGGTGTGAGCTAATGAGCCATCCGACTTTTGCAATGGCGGTAAAGAAGACCGGTAGATTTCGGGTTCAACCGATTTAGCAGGAAACCAGAAAGCTTTACTCCCAGATGGGTAAGACGATAGTCTGGATCCAATACAGCCAACATGGTCGAAGCAATACAGAAGAAGGAACTGGAACTTGGCAGCTCTATTTTTTTAGAATTAATTAACAGAGTCTTATGATTTAGTAGTCATGGGCTCAAATTCCCGGTGTTTGGAAATTTTACATGTTTGTTAGATATTAAAGACTCAATAAATACTAGACGGATTTTGACAATGTTTTCAAAGTTTAGAGGTTTGCTTACCTTTAAGTATAAACGAAGAAAATGCCATAGAAGTGACATGGGACAGTAAAAGTAGGTAAAAGCTTGTAACGAGTTGAAGATGTATATTTCAACTCATATTTTATATAAGATACTTCAAGGCTTTATAATGGAGATATGTCATAGCTATTGTGTGTTTATAATGCAATAAATAACAATATTTGCATTGATTCAAAATTATGACGTTTTTTCTCCGAACGCGATTTAACAGAAGGGAACATGTCCCTACTCTGAAACTGTAACAAAAATAAAAACAAAATTCTACGTAAACATTTGCACAAATATACTAAATTTTTTATTAAAATATTGTTTACTTATACATTATATATATCATTGTACACGGTAAAAAAAATGCGGTTTCTATTAATTCAAATATATTAATTAACGAGACCCATAAGTTTGTCTGTGCCTTATTGTAAGGGGGCATTACTAGCACGTGCTAACTGGTCATTGTCTAAGATGTAACTTTTGACTCAAATGACCACTCACACCGCTTAGATAATAATTAACCTCCCACTTGTGAGAGATTCATAATATGGTAATGTGCTTGCGCCTATTTTGAAAGGATATTGCTATTGGCTTGAATTACAGAATGGCCATCGAGTCCGGCGTGAATACAAAACAAGCAGACAGAGTAGTCCCCTTGAAGAAGACATCGTAAGACTAGACCCAGATTTCATACTTTAATTATAGACAGATAAAACAATACATTTTCTGTAATACGATCAGGCGAAATTTGAAACCTGCAGTTGAAGATCATTAAGGAATCTAGGTGTGATTAATACGTAATATTTGATAATGTTTAAGTTTACAGTGATAAAGCATTCTATATACGGGATAAATAACTCATAATACTCTCTGGGAAGCCCTCAACCGACAACACGGTAAAAATGGCAGAACCAAAATGTACCAAATACGGAACCATTTGGTCGAAAGCTTGAAAGTAAAAAATAATAAACGGATCAAAAATGCGGACGTTGTTTAACATATTACTAATATAATTGGAATTTACGAGGACTAAGATATTGGGAAAAACGAAACAAGGTGATGATGGCTAGCAGCGAAAATATTTAATATTTTATTTTTATGTGTGTCGTATTATAGTATTCAAAAATTTATCATATTAAGTATGTAAAGAAAGAACATATTAAGTATATAATGAAAACATGACTTGAAACATTTTTTTTCACAATTAAGAATCAAGGTTTAAAACTTGATTTTTCACTGAATTGAAAGATCTCTTAAGCTTCGAAATAGTTTAATCAAATATTGTTCGAAGAAGACTAATGTCAACTGTATCTGATTAGTACAAAAGTGTAAAGTAACTAAATTCATAAAAATTAAATACGGCTGAGATTTAAGTACTTTGTCTGAAATTTCTTGTATCTATTTATGTTTTTGTACATGTTTTGTTTTGATATAAAACTTTTATAATACATAACTTAATTTGAAGTTCATAATCACCGTCATATCAAACGAGTAGCACAAGAAGTTACCCTTATTATATATAAGTTTAAGTTATCAAGATACAGAGAGATTTAGATTCATCGATTTCGATCGAAAAAAGTCACTATATAACGCTGCTATTCTGTAGTGCCTATTTGGCAATAGAGATTGTAACTAGATAACGTTTCATCCTCATCAGTAATCAATTCTTAAATTTACGCGTTAATGGTAATGTAAAGGTGACTTTTCCTGTTGCGGATTCTTTCGTAACAAGGATATTAAATTAAATTTTGGGTTCGCATATTAATTAAAATAATAAAAATATTATCAATATAGGTCTCGTCTTCTGTATTGGTTTCATGTTTTTTTTTATTTATAAAATAAGTGAACAACGAAATATTACAAGCAAATATCGCCAAATTGTGAAAACAATTTATCAGAGAAACAAACAAAGCACATTAGATAGTCACTTATAGAACAAAATAACATTAATCATATTATATGAATTGAACATAAGAGCGCAAAGTAACAAAAAAAAAAGAAATAATAAATAAACACAAAAATAAAATCTACTTAACACTGAGCTGTTTCATTTCACTGTTTTTTTTATTCTATATCATGGATACATACATTTCGTTGTCTAATGAAACAATACCATCTGAAGTATTAATACTGACAAATGCTCATTCAAATTAAACTTTTTACGTAAAATGTTCTGTTAATGCTCAAAAAGCAAAATTTGTAATTTAATCTTATTGATAATTTATTTTATTTAATAAAGTTGGAATATTAAGTCCTTATCTACCATATGATTATTGTTTAACAAAAACATTGCGAGGAAATGTTCAGAGAAATAATAAAATTAAGTGAAATTAAGTTAATTAGCACTGAAGCATGTTGTAACTATTTCATAATAAAAGGTTAAAAGAAAATGTTGAATGTAGAATCAACTGTAAATGTTGGGTACTTGTGTGCACTTACGTCCACGGAAACGGCGTAATTTCGCTAAAATAAAAAATAAAGTATTACTTTTTTAATATTCATATAAAAACAGCAAATTAAACAAGAAAACAAAAACGTTAAAATAACTGCAGTTACGCTGAAAGAAATGGCGTTATATATGGTAGCGATTTTCACGCCGCTGGGATATTGTAAACATAAAACACTCTACACGTAGCACGTGTGCGACACTAATGTGTTAATGCCCTTATTCATTTAAATTACGACAAGAGCATCTCGGCGACACTTACGTTACCGGAAAAACTGGAAAGGTTTTCTGTAAAACGGTTTTTTCTTCGAGTAAAGTGATTTGAATAAGGTGCATCGCTCCCACGCTGCCCTGTCGGCCTTGATTTTGTACATCGTATATCTTAATATAATCTTCTTGAACAATTATTGTACAAATAGCCCTTGCATTCTTTATATATTTAAATAAATTATATACATAATTATTTTAAGAGTTTTTCTAAGATTCGTTAAACTTTAATACTAATTTAGGTTTACTTTAGTTTAGATTAGTAGTTGTTTAATTATGAAAGTTAGCCACCATGCGTAAATCGTCGTTCGCCCTATCCACTATTTATCACTTCTGCGATAGATATGATGAGCCCATTGGGTTTTAGTTTGACAGATTAGAATCACTCCGTTCTCCGAAGAAGATATGGCACCGTAGTGTATGAAATCACAGTGAGGCGGATTATGCGGAAGACAAGCGAGTATAATCGAGTAAATCGAAGCACTAGATACAGTGGCTAATTATTATCTCTGGTTTTTTGTTGTTAAATATGAATGCCAACGGTGCGTCTATTCCAGACACTCAAGAGCTTTGCTCAGAATTACTTTAACAGAAAATTCCAATAATTAAGAATTGATTATCACAGAAGTGAACAAGCAGAAATAAATCGCTAAAATCATTTTTTACCTTCATATTATTCTTTAAATTTCATTAAAATAGCACCGGAATCAATTAACTATCAAAACATTTGTTAACTATTATTGAAACATTATATTTATATATAATAAAATAGTCAATGCAATTAATATCAGAAAACATCTGGTAAATCGATGTAAATCGATTACGATAATATAGATACAGAAGCCGTTCCGGCTACGATTTGAGTTATCAAAACGATTGAGTGGAAGACAGGTTACATAAAACACCTGATGCAACAGCAAGGAAAAAAAGGCTAATTCTCCACGACAAGACAGCTAATGATTGTCGGCCGTCGATTTATACCGCACTCGCCCGTCCTGTATTTCCTGTTCCCCGGTTGTTACGCGAAATTACTTTGCGTCTCAAATTCCATCGCTCTTACATCGCTACGCCATTGTGATCGGACAATTGATTCTTAGATATTCTATTGTTTCGTTTTTGCTCTTTTTAATGTTCATGCAAATGCTGTTGTGGGTTTTACGAGTTTAATTTTTTTTTAAATCTGTGTAATCCGACCTTTAGTGGATTAGTGCGGTAGCTTAAATCTATATTATTCTAACCGGGTAAAGACTTCTTCCTTTTTAAATTTAATTTATAGTATAGCATCTGTATATAAAGTAACTACATAAAAATGTATAAAGTAATTTAATATTTATTTTAACTAATAAAGGAATGGAGATAAGATATAGTTTGTTAGGGATTCTTATATAAATAATTTAAATCAGAGGATGAGTTATATATAGCTAAATAGGTCATCTCCTAACATTAGGTTGGCTAGTGTCATGATCTGGAATATACCTTGTTTATAATAATAGTGGTGCAGCTTATAAAATATTATAATAACAAGTATTTTTTAAGAAGACCTTTCAAAAACCGATCTGGTAGTTTTAATAAAATAATTATCTTCTATAAACTACGATTTATAAAAGTTACCTTTGATTTTTATCACTATTATGTTTTTATGATATAAAATGTCCATTTCTATCTGAAAAATCATCGACAAATTCTGGTCATCAATCAAAAAAAATTATATCAATACTAATTCGATCACTGCGCAGAACCTAACTTAGAATCGTGACACATACGGTCGACACAGTTCGAATTATTGATTGACGTAAGAAAGATCATTACATAGTATATAACAAGAAACCTTACAACAAAACTAATATGTTTTGATCATATTTTCAACTATGGTTAAAATATTTTATTATAGTTTTAGGTTAAGTTTGTATGCAAAATTAATGAATGTCGGTTGTGTATTAGAATTAATATACTAGTTAAGGAAATCGATTAAATCAACGGATAGAGCTTAGAAATATAACTCCGAGCGAAGTTGGGTGCAACTGCTCGTAAAACACTTTGCTTAGTAAAAGAATAATTCACTTTTGTTTGATTAATACACGTAAGCTATTTGTTTACTTACATAATATGACCTGCAAATGATCTTTGAAATAGTAAATCCCCTTCTCATGGAAAAGATAAACGTAAATTTGTAATCGCAACAGATGATCTGGTTTACCGCAACCGTTACCAAGGTCAAGTGCATATTAATGTATACCTATCATAAAATGTATATTGTCGACTTTACTTTGTATGTAGGAACAAATCGTTGGCAGTAAGAGAGCAAACTGGTGTTGGAGATAAAAATTAAATGTGATATCGCGAGATAAAGTTATAAAGTGTAAAAGTGACAAAACCTAATTATACTTGATTTTTAAATATGTTTCTGCGTGTGCACCTGTGTGCACGGATGGGTGTGTACGTGTGTCATGTATGTATTTGTGTGTTTGGTGTCTTTATAATAATAATAAGAATACATGTTTATTTCAGACAAATATATGGGTGGTAACATTTTATAACATTGAACATGCAGTTAGTATTTTTTACTGGTAGAATTGACTCTATCTATCGTGTTAAATATACGCCATCTGAGAAGTTTGTTAAAGTATTTTTAATTCCACCTCGCATTCATGTTATTAGGGATATTCGCTTATCTACAATCGTATCGCACCCTAGCTTCTGCGCACAAAAAAAGGAGTGCACAGTTCACCTGATGGCAAGTGATTCCTGCGGCCCATGATATCTACATTCATCCTTGATAAGGAATCATAATGTAGATTGCGTTGTTACCCTGTAGGACTAAGATGGAATGCCTCGTTACAAGTACCAAAGTATCCGGATCCCTACACTAACCAGATGAAATACAGCAGTAGTATGGTGCTATTTTACGCTGGTACCTGTCTGAGGGCGGCACAACGCCCGGTCGAGTCGTCCCAATCATTCTGCAGGTAGTACAAACTGTTGTGTAGCTCTACCACTGAGAATACGCAACAAAAGCGAGGCAGCCCCAACGGAGTCTTGAATTATCATTGTACTATATGTACATATATGTGACTGACCTTAAAACTTAAACAGCATACTTTTAGCTTCATCAGTGCATCGAGCGAACATGCGGATCTATATGATCCATCTAACAGCCAGCGCCATCCGATGCCTTTCCAAATCTAACTCATCATTCATTCACTCATCATTCCTTAATGAATCACTCAGTGATTTTTTAACCTTTGCCATACTTTAAATTGCGTAACCTGTTTTAGCGGAGTTCCCATTAATTTTAACTGCGTAGCGGACAAATATGTTTTAGCTCCGGCTTTAAGAACAATGAACACGCTATTTTTAGCGTTATACCTAAGACCTTACGCCTCTCTTTCGATCACATATAGTGACCAGGTTCCTAAAGGCGTTCATCGAGGGGCACAGAAGCACCATGTTGTTGTTGTAGTTAATATTGTTAATTATGGTTCTAAGTACTGATTCAAGTATGAGGGGTGACTCCATTATATTAAGGAACTCACCGCGTAGCACAGAACATTATTTTCATAGTTTTTTTTTATTTATTATTTATTGAGAGTAAGAAACAAGCACACAGTTCACCTGATGATACTTGATTCCTTCGGCCCATAACATCTGCATTCTACCTTGCCATGGAATCATAATACAGATGCGTTGTTACTCTTGAGGACTGAGATGGAATGCCTCGTCACGAGTAACAAAGGTCTCCGGATCACTGCACTAACCAGACGAAATACAGCAGCATTATGCTTCTATTTTACGCTGGTATTCTAAAAGGGCGTTGTCCCACCCTGGTCGAGCCGACCCATTCATTCTACAGCTAGAAACAAACTACAGTGTCGCACTACCACTAATACACTTTTCGTAGTATTCATCCAGTGTATATCGCTCTTCTCTATTTGAGTATTTAAGTTTTGATAAAATATGTATTGAGTAATTGTTCGGTATTTAATAAAGTTAAATTAAGTGAAACATCTGTTTTAAGATATTCCTTTTAAACCTTTAAATGTTAATAAGTGAGACTACCTATCTATGCACAGTTATGGTAGTAGGGACATGCTGCGGTCAAAAACTAGTAGAAGTGTTTGTCTAAAATAGCACTGATCGTGTATTTCGTGTAGTTTGAATAAAAATCTTAATAAAAACAGCCTTTTATTAAGATAAAAAAATTAGTCTTAGGTCCTGGGGGTAAAAACACTTGTTTCCTTATCTATGATGAACGAAGGTCTTAGATATGGCTCACCAAAAGGTAAAATCCGTGTTTGTCAGCGTATTTTTACTTTTTCCCCATTTATATTTATTTATTTATTATATATTTTAAGTAAATATTACTTATTTTAAGTGACTACCGTAAAAATCAGTCTAAAGAGGTGTGACAGATTTGAGATTTTAATGCGTTACCATTTAAGCTAAAGCCCGGTCTTTAAATTTATTTGTAAAAAGGAGTCAATCCATTAGTGAAAAATCAATGAAACCATTAATTTATTTATTGTCTTTATAATTATTATGTGTATTTCGTGTTTAAGCGTTTTTATTAATTATCACATTATTTACGAGGTATATTACGAGTGGTCATTACGAGCACTTACCGTAAACCGGCTATAGCCTAATGGTTTTTTTTTATGATAAAAAAAATGATATAAGTTTTATGATATTAGGAGTAACAAACGAACATACAGTTCTCATGGTAAATTCCTGCAACCAATGACATTCACATTTATTTGCAATCAGAAATAATAATGCAGTTGCGTTGTCATCAGGACTTAGATGGAAACTTCACTTCACTGTAATCAGGTCTCCTGATTCTTTCACCAGACGAAACATAGAAACACTAAACTACCATTTCATGCTGGCGTTCCGTTCGGCTCAACAAGGGTACGACCACGCCACCTACCCTTATCGAGCTGAACTATACAACAACTTGTTTATGATTGAGACGTACTACGTTAGGTTAAAGGTACGGTTCTTGGTCCTTGAACGTCGTATATTGGTAGCTATAGCCTACACCTTTCTTAAAGGCCGGCAATGCATTTGCGACTCTTCTGGTGTTGTCGATTTTCGTGGGCGGCGGTAATCACTAACCATCGGGTAAGATGCTTGCTCGTTTGCTACCTATTCTATAAAAAAAAATAGTTATTCTGCCATTATTGTGAACCATCTGGCGCAAGCATTAGCTTCATTGGAGTGCTGAACGGGATTATAATAGTGATCGTATTTTCTTATGATGCTGTTTTCTTCAACAGCTTTTGGCTTTTATGTACGCCATACCAAGAAAGCGTCATCCTAATTGACGCTTCCAGGATGTTGTGCGTAGAAATAACTATGAGCATACAGGATGGCTACCGCTATACAGTGCGACTTGGGTTCGGCACATTGGGATTGATTTGCCGCTATAAGTCAGGCCACGTCTCTAGATAGATATATTGGTATCCAAAGCCAGTATGCTTTATAGTCTCCATCAGACTATAGTCGGATGTAAAAACTACTATACTGTACTATACAAATATTGGCTCCAGCTGTGAATAGGTCCAGTGATTCACCAGCAGCCCTACTAATCCAACCTAGTATATTGATTACTAGCCGCATACTCTTTACTGCTAAGCGAGACGATATAAATGCTACAAAATATTTAATAAACATCTAATGAAATGTTATTGTGGTCTCTCTGTATCATGAGATGTAATATTACAAGTAATGTTTATTTATAATAAGTGAGTGTTTATTTTAAAATTGTTAACAGCTGTTGCCGACAATGCAACAAAATACCAAGGTGAAATGGTCTAAACATCCGTTGCTGATCAATTCTAATACGACCGTGTGAATGTAGTTGTGTAAATAAGAGATAAAGTTATAAACGTGACTTCATTAGTTTGGTCACTGCCAATATTTCTATAATCTAACGTTCAGTTACCTACAACAATAATTATATATAATTTTAACAATTTGTCTATGGTATATTTATATGAACTCATGACCATTCACTTCTAATTCTTCTAATTCCCAAAACTGGAAAGGACTACGCCTGTCAGGTGATCTACTAATAATTCACCTTTTTATTAAAACTATTTCGTATCGTTCAATGTTTACTAGTTACACTGTTAAAACGTAGCTCCATCACAAATAAATCGGTACTAGGAAGGAAGGAACCAAAAAATACTAGAAATTTGTTCTTTTTCAATGAAAATAATGAAATATCTATAATATCTATTTTTATGATGATTTAATGAAAATATCTATAATATCTATTTTTATGATGATTTAATGAAAATATCTATAATATCTATTTTTATGATGATTTAATGAAAATATCTATAATATCTATTTTTATGATGATTTACTGAAAATATCTATATCTATTTTTATGATGATTTACTGAAAATATCTATAATATCTGTTTTATGATGATTTAATGAAAATATCTATAATATCTATTTTTATAATCTATTTTAACCATAGACAATATTTATTTTCTTTTGACTAGTAATTGATAGAAACTTTAAAAATTTTTAAATGTATCTCGTCGTTAACACTCGATTTACTATTAAAATTTGTTATACCATTTGAATTACTCTAACATATGTTGTTGGTATCGGTATTTTAGGTCTTAAATATCGAAAAGCCATATTATTTATCATATTATGGTAAGTGATTAGCAAATTTCCCCAATTTAGATGACAACCTTATTCAATGCAGTTGCTTACTGCATGATGCTTGCCATACCTGGCTGCAGCGTCGCAGGTGCTGGTTTCGATTCATAGCCGAGGAGCGTTATTTGTGTCACTAATTGTCGGTTTCCGAGTCTATGTTGTGTGTATGCTCTGTGTCTCTGACACTGCATCTGAAGCTTCTTCCGATCTTATTGCATATGCATTCCATCGGAATAGGGAAGGGGATAACGAATGACTGTCTTTGTGTTTGCGCAAATGCTTAGAGAACTGTAAATTATATTTAAAACACTATAAATTATTCTTACAACACTACAAATTATATTTAATAATAATAATAATACAACAGTTTATTGCCGATTTATTACAGAAAAAATAAACAGATTTACATAAACAATATTATACACTTTGGCAAACGGAGGTGACTCATCTTTTGCTGAAACAGGATTATAGTCCCGTGCAGCGCTGGTTGTCAGCCAATCCCATCTCTTATATTTTACAAAGTGTTTATAAGCAACAAGGAAAAGAAAAAGTAAGTATGAGCAGACAAGATTACTATCTACTACTACTAACTATTACTAATATTTTCTCTTGCGTGTGTCTGTGTCGGTCTGTGTGTATGTGTTTGTATTAATTTATGTGTAGTTTTGTATGTACATGTATATTCTGTAGGTGTATTGTGCGATTATGGTTTTTTCGGGTTATTATGGTTGTGTAAGTACAAAAAAATACTTTCAGATTCGTATATTTCCAGTAAGCATGTTACATATTCTCTGCACCACAATAAATTATATTTACAGCACTATATATCTCACTAGACAGCTCATATTGGCAGAGCTAGATTGCAGTTTGTTTGTAGCTGCAGAATGAATGGATCAGCTCGACTGGGTTAGAACCACGCCCTCACAGAATACCAGCGTAAAATAGCAGCTTAATGCTGCTGTGTTTCGTCTGGTAAGTGTAGGGATACGGAGACCTTTATTACTGGAGACGAGGCATTCCATCTCAGTCTTCAAGGGTGACAACGCATCTGTATTATGATTCCTTGTTAAGGATGAATGTAGATGTCATGGGCCGCAGGAATCACTTAACATCAAGTGAACTGTGTGCTCGTTTGTTATTCTTAATGTAATAAAAAATATATATTCTGCGCAAATTATGTAATGCAATAGCAAGAAGATATCGCTTTCTCTGTCTAAATCGACCATCAACACATGTGTTGATGCTAATGAAGTCGTTCTTTGATATAAAGTGTCATAAGTTATTAAAAAAATCCATTAGCTATAGAGAGCACTAAGAAATTAAAACGCTGACAAGTGTATTTTTTGCCATCTATAGGCTTGTTAAATTGAGTTATTGCTACTATAATCAATTCATCACGTGATCGATGATTTGACACTCCAGAGCGTAATTTATGAACAGGCTTAACTGGTTTGTTTTAAGTCACTCCGGTAACCAGTCCATGATTGTGACGTCACACCTTTAGCGATCCCTTAACCTCCTCTGCTTATTTGTTAAATTTTCTGTACCCTTTTATTTATTTAGTCATGTACCATTTCTATAGTCTTTTCCTATTATTTGGTTTTTGTTTTAGTTTTATGATAATTAATTTATTAATTACGGGTATTGTGTTATGCTTGTAAAACATGAGGTAGCAACAAGTGAAATATTTGATTTTTATTATTATATATTTGATTTGCATATGATGTTTTATGCTGAGAGATACATTGCGTAATTTAGTTTCAATAACATTCATTGAATATGATATCCTTAGTTAGAACATTATATATATAATAGACAAAAGTTTGACAGCGTAAAATTTATATGAAAATTAGATTTTATAAGAGTAGTGGTAAAAATTAACACGCATTTCAATTGATTATAAACATAATTCCTAATCGAAGTTTGATTGATTTTAAGTTCTTAAGGAACTTTCGCACCACCTTAAAATAAAACTAAATTGATTTTGTCCATTTAAAAAAAAACTCAAAAGGAAGAGGTTATTGCGTTTCACCGCTGCGGTTACTCGCCAAATCGTGATTTAAATATAACTACTTACTACAACTATATATTAAAAAAAAAACTTTATAAAAACTTAAAAATAACTCTGGAGTTTGTTTATAGTACTATCAAACGATTTAGTAAAGATTTGAGTTTCATAGACCGGAAAAGGAGCGGCTGACCTCGTGCGGTTAGGACACTGGCTGTCATCAAAGTAGTGCTAGTGTGAATCCAAAGAAATTCCATCTATATGCTAAAACCGTTAGACCAGTGTTAGTTTTAAGTAAAATTACGATTAAAAGAGTGCTAAGTGAAGACCTGGGACTGTATGCCCACAACAGAGTAGACGCGAGCAAGCATATCGATAGGATTCAGGGTGGGTAGTGCTATACTGCAGTTTGTTTCTGCCTACCGAATGAATGGGTCAGTTCGACCGGCGTAGGACCACGCGAATACCAGAAATGAAAAACAGCAGCATAATGTTGCTGTGTTTCGTCTGGTGAGTGCAGGGATCCGGAGACCTTTATTACTGGTAATGAGGCATTCCATCTCAGTCCTCAAGGGTAATAACGAATCTGCATTATCATTCCTTGTCAAGGATGAATAAAGATGTCATGGGCCGCAAGAAACACTTGAGCAATCAGGTGTACTGTGTGCTCGTCTGTTACCATCAATGTAAAAAAATTTGATCAAAGAGAGTTATTTCACTATGAATAATGTGTGAAAGCTAGTGATGTGTATCAAAATACCGCCCTTATAAACACTAGTAGCAATAATAGTACAAATTTTTGAGAACCAGCACCCAGTTTTTAAAAAGATTCAGTACCAGTTCATCGGGCAGCAGGCACGTAAAACTGTCTTTTCTCTCATAGAATCGGCTTCACTAGGAACGTTGTCCTTGGCCCACCTAGCGTCATGCAGACTTAAGCCCATTGGATTTCATAATATGACAAAATTTGGAGGAGAAGGCCTCCGATGTATATACTGCGATCGCCTTAAAATCAGGTAGGTCATTTTTAATAACTTTATTAACATTTTAATATACATTTAATTTCCTTTGTTCGTCATATATATGTATATATATATATATTACACAAACATAAAAAGTCGTAAAATTTATTTATTTGTAATCGAGCTTATTACCAGATTAGGTATAGTAGAGATGATGTTCCTAACTACAGACCCCATGTTCACGAGTGATGGGAAGATTTAGAAATTTTGACTTCGTTTGGTGTGTAAATAACTTTTTCTTTTCTTCCGTCTTAAAGTAAGTAAAGTCTTCCGATACAGGTAATCACTAAATTAAGAGTAAGTAATATCTTGGTGTTGCTTTGGATCTGGAGAGGGTACGGACATTTCAAATGCACCGTGGAACGTCAAACAGAAGGTGTGTGCCCGCAACCACATTTTTCGCCGGATGATAACAACTCTGTGGGGAGCCTCACTCCATGTCCTGCGTACAACTGGTTTAGCTGTCTGTTCATTTACTAGTGAGTATAAATGAGCAAAGTCTGGACGCGCTCCGCCTACGCCAAGCGAATATATAAAGTATTGAATAAAACTTTCCGGATTGTTACAGGTTGATATCAGACATGAATCATGGGTGGTAGACTATAAATTGTACTAATGCTGTGTCCACTAGATGGAATAGCGCCAATTGATATGTGCAGACCGATAGCGAGTTCGATTGTAAGAGTTAAACTCAATAAGAATAGTTGATAGTAGACTCACATCCCTTCTACAGTACCCCAAAGGCTTAATTTCTAAAATACTTCCTTCGGCGTGTCAATCTCATCGTGAGATACGTGTTCTCCGAGCACTGTTATAGCCTGGGTTATAGAAATGCGCGGACAGGGTTCGTGGAGGTCGTTGTTGTTATGGTATCAATCAAGGTTTTTGCAGAATTCTTTGTGATGAATCTTTTTTATTATTTATTAGCATGACTTCGTATGGAATACTATTATAGGGTGAAGCTGTCTGAAATATATATACTTACAGAAAGGAAGCTATTTCAAAGAATACCAGTGTAAAATAGCGACATAATGTTGCTAGATATATTTTATAAATTGTTATTAACATTGCCAATATCAGAATTTTGGTAGTCCAATATATGTATGTATATATATATATATATATATATATATTTATATATATATATAACCATTGATGATAAAACGTACTAGCTCAGTGAATGTGCCTTTTCTATATCACTCAACGAACCTCGTAACTATATAGGTATATATTCATACATTATATACTAAACAGTTTAGACGGATGCAGAAATCATAAATGTATTTACGTGTAAAAGATTTTCCGTTGTTGTGCCGTGTGGGCTTATCGTTATGAGCATTAATTTTAAAGTTTTGAGTATCGAACATTGACAAGTTAATTGACATTTGATACAAAATTAACTGATGCACTGAACATCTTTAAATTTATATTTGTATCAACATGTAATTTTCATTTAATGTAACCCGATTTACTTTAATTTTACGCTACAACGGAGAATATTAGGCCTCTTTTTTTTAATAAACATTTCTTGTATCTGCCTGCAATGGAGTTGGTCGGTGCAGTGGACAACAAATTAGTCGCGGATACGGTTTTTGAAACTGACTACCGAAAACATTTACAAACATTGCTAACCCAAACATGCAGTAACATTAGTACGGACAATATATTAGTTATGCGCTTGCACAAAATATTCTCGCAAACAAGTTTTTAGCTTTAAAATGAGATGACATTCATATTAATAAATTATTTTTAATTATAAATACTTTTTACTAATTATAGTAAAAAATATTTGCACAAAATTTATCTAAAAGTCTAGAATAAGGAAACATGCACACTCAAGAAAATACAGACACAAAGAGAAATTAAATAATAAAAAACAACTCAATATTTAGTGTTAGCCCCCTCGGCACAGCTTTTCTAATTGGTAATATTTCATAGACCGGATAAGATTTTTCACTGTTTCTTGAGAAACGCCATCCCATTCTTCAGTGAGTGGGGCTCGAAGCTCCGACCTCTTAGCTGGCGTAGGATTTCTAGTCCGAACTTTTCTTTTAAGCTCGTCCCATAAATGCTCAATAGGATTTAAGCAATAACTACAACATTGATTAGACATTATTAACAAGATTTAAACAATAAGCTACATGCTGGCAACTCTATGCACTCAATTTCGACCTGCAGGTACCGCCGAATAGAAGCTGGAGTATGTGGACGGGCATGGCAAGTTTTAAATCAGTAAAGCCTGCTTGAGAAATGACATGATCTCCTAATATCTATTTCTTCAATATATCCGTTTGACGTAAGACTTCCAATTCGGTTTTTTCCCGCTCGTTGTCGTCTATTATTGCCATAGTGATACACTCTGCTTTCATTTGAGAAGAATAGAGCTCCACTGTTCGTCCGTCCAGTTCACCTGTTCTCCTGGGAAACGTATTCAAGCTGCTTGATGAGCTGGGGATAACTAAGGGCCAGTAGCCGGCCTTTTTGGAGTCGGGTGAGCCGCCTTAGTAGTGTTTTTCTGACTGTCCAGCCGCAAGCAGCGCGACCTCCAATACAGCAAGACCTCCTCGCGTTTATTAGACGCTCTTCTTACACTTGAACGCCAGAGAGGGCCCGATTTTTAAGCGAAGTACTGACGATGAGTCGGTCATACCTTTCTGATGTGCAATTGCTGATGTTAAAGCTACTAGTCGCCTGGTAAAACCGGTAAACTCTGGACACTGCAGGCTGTCTCAAGTTTAGCACACGAGCCACTTCTCGCTGATTCTGGCCTTGTTCCCATAAGGCAACCACTTGAGCCATTTCTTCAATAGGTGTGTCCATTTTTAGGCTATGTTTGTATTCAATAAAAAGGGATAAGTGTACGGATTGATGTCTGGATGACTGGAGAGAACCGGCGTGTGACAAATTTTACAGCGTTGCCTGCTTTTAAAATGAAAGATTATGATTTTGTTGCTCTGCTCCTGACCACTGGGGGGACTTTAGATATTTATAACATAATCTATTCGGCTTTGGATTGAAAATATTATTGCGGCTATATTCGTTCGATCTATAGTAGCTCATTCTATAGATCGAACGAATATAGTTACTAAATACTTAGTTGGATTTTTTTAATACCGTGGGTACTTATAATACGCTTTTAATACTTCTAAAGTTTACTTTTAAAGTCATATTTTTTATGACAGTACTGTAAACTCAAATTAGATTACCTTATGAGTTCAAAAACTATGACATGATAACACACTGGAACTAAACTAATGTTTTAGTATTCCAGAGAGTGCAGTCGTAGTTTTTCTTTATATATTCTTTTTATATTTATTTATTAAAACCTAGAATATGTTGAAATATATTGTTTATACATACATAGGTCGATCAATAAGTATCCGTTTTTGACGACAGGTGGCGTTAGTAAGTAAAATTGACATTACCATCGTGTATTGTAGTCTGTTAAATGCCATCGAGCTAAATTTTAGGTTATATCTTTGGCTAGATTTTTTCTTATAGCTGTTTGTATCTTTCATGTCTCAACGATACGAAAAACAAACGATCCGGTATTCGTATTTAATTTCAGGACGGAAAAACCTGTAATGAAATAAAATTGATGTTAGACGCTATCTATCTCTATACCCTTCACCGCCTAGGACAACCGTAAGATATTGGTACAATTAAATTAGTTTTCGACGAGGAGCGGCCAGAAAGCCCGCCAGACGTGTTTACCGAGAAAATCGTCGAAAAGGTCCATCTGATTGCTGAATGAAAGTATGCGAAGTAGTTGAGTCCGTAGGGGTCTCGTACGGAACGGTAATCAAAATTTTAAATGATAAAATTGGTGTGAGAAAGGTGTCGGTGATTGCTAACACTGGACAACAAACGGGTACGAGTAACAATGTCGAAGCAGTGTTCAGGCAGTTCTAACCCAAATTCGCAGAATTTTTTAAGCCGAGTTGTCACCGTTGATGAAACCTGGATCTATTACTATACACCAGAGATCAAAAAGTAATCTAAGCAATGGATTTTTCTGGGTGAATCTGCTCCAAAGAGTGAGCTCTCTCAGCTGGTAAAGTTACGGCCACGATATTTTGGGATTCTAAAGGAATAATCCTCATCGACTATTTGCAGAAATGTTATCGCGGAAACAAAGTGAATTTTGTAGAGTTTGTGAAATCTTATTATTTGGAGGGGTTAAAAAAATGGGAGAAACATTGGGAAAAGCTTATAAGCCTAAAAGGAGAGGTTGAAAAAAAAAAAATTGAAAATTCTGTGTGTTCATTTTAATACAGGTACTTTTTGATCGACCCTATACGTTAACAACATATAAATATTGTTAACGTATATCCTATAGCTACACAATAAAATATCAAGATGCGTATTCATTTTTAACCTAGATAACAGAGATAATATGCCTCATTACTAATTAATGGAACTACTAATCTAAAGGCACCACACAAAACAGCAACCCTATTCCGGTGTTCTGTGACACGGATCATGTCGATTTGTCCTGCAACTAGAAATTAGCTGCTGCGCGGTCCTAACACGGCTAATCCTTTAATTGTATTTGTATTATAATTTATAAGCGCAAATTGTATTTACTTTGTAGAATAGGTGGCAAACGAGCAAGCAGCTCATCTGATGGTAAATGATCGTCAATGGTTATCCAGAACACTATAAGAGTCGCACATGCGTTGCCTTCCCTTAGGAAAGGTGTAGGGTTATTTTCTGAAGCGGAATTTCTGACCGAAATACCGCTGGCGACAATTGATCCCATTGCGTGTCAGAAAATTTTGCATCAAGTGCACAGTGGTGGATTGTCAAACAATGAAGATGATGAGGATGAAATGTCTGTCGTGATGTACGATGCTTAAACTCAGCGGCTGAAATTAATCAGAATAACAACTCAAAACACAGCCACGGTAAATTCGGAGAAAAATGCATAGAGATGTCAGAATCAAGCCGATTGGATTATCAACTATTCGAACTGCTCTTCGTTGAATGCAGTCAATGGAAGAAGCTGGTTCTGTATTGCCCCGGCCCAGAGATGAGAACAATATTCCATGTGAGACCAAACTTGCGCTTTACAAAGTTGCACATAGTTGGCCGATTTGAAATACTGTATAGCTCTATTAAGCACGCCCACTTTTGTTCAGGCCAATTTGGCCTTACCTTCCAAGTTCCAAGTCACCACAGAACTGAACGTAACTCGAACGCTAACGATTTCGATACTTACTGAAGTAGCAAGGGGAGTGTTATCAAAATTAGGAGATAAGACAAAGGGTTTCTTTTTAGCACCAAACACGCAAACTCGTGTCTTTATGGAGTCCAACTTGAGACTTTTTTAACAAAGTCTCGACCTCAGATACAAGTTTTTCTGGCACTCATTGCAGTTTTCCTGCAAAATATTGGCACGACCAGTCTATAACGCATCTGATACCCACTTGTATCTCATAATCGGTTGTAATTCCTCTAGGTATGTCATGAGCAGGCAGTTTACAATAGATTCCGCTATTTTCAAGGGCGTAATGTTACCTTTTTAGGTATCGGGTGCACCGAAATAGGCGCGTATGACCGAGTGCCAACTATGAAGCATACGTCTATAGCACAATTGGAGGTACTCCATGGGGCTCACTCTACTTACGGATGTCCAGGTAGAGTTCATGAAATATCTTAAAATACAGCGTCGCACCTCCATGCACTACACTAAGTTTACATTACATTATTTTGTATCTCTTATTTTCCGTGAGGTAACAACATCGAGATAATTACTGGGCTTTTTCATTATATAAAGAATGTCATCTATCGTCATATCAAAGTCGCAAACTCGATGGTATTCGATAGTTAAAGATCACTTACGTCGATACTTTTCTTTACTTTGCGAACATTTAGAAGGATCATTGCTTATCACTGTTGCGCTCACAATTTGTTACAGGAAATTGATGATGATCGACTCATTAAACAGATTAATGTGTTTTTTATTAATTAATAGATATTCTTTAAGCTCGAAATAGAACCGGATTAAGAAATATTAATTTATAATAAAATTAAAGTAACAATAAATCCCAGTATCCGTGTTTCTTAAGTGAAATTTTTTTCGCATTCACTTCTATAAAATGTGATAACAAATTACATTAATTTGCATATTTCTTCTATGGGCCGTATAATAAAAACATAAAAATAATCATTCAAATAAATGTTTCGCACCTCTGTATTCGTTCGTTTCCGTGTTTTCAAGTGGGTGGATGGATAACTAATGTTTTCTAGTTTTTTTTTTATAAAAAATAATTACTAGTTGTGCTAGCTCGAAGCTAGGCTGAGCTGTCTGGTAAGAGAGCGTACCGAGTTTGATACCCGATGCCGATGCTTGGTGAGTATGAAATTGCTAATTGCAATTATAAATGCTGTTACATCACGAGCTCGATGGTTAAGTAGAACATAGCGAGGAAACTTGTATGTCTATAAAATAAATAAAGTATTTTGAAAACATGTGAAATCCACCAATGCGCAGATGAGCTACGTGGCGGCATATCAGTGTCGTACGCATAGGTATCCTCCTATCCTAGTAAAATGTAATGCATGTTCAGTAAAATCGAAGAATGGTTTAGATTCATTATCAGGGACACGGGACATATACACAAGGAACCCAGACCCAAGTCTGAGGATTGAATAGTCTCCATTGATCACTTTACTCGATTTATTTATTTTTGCGTCTTTAAATTTCTAATTATAATTAGAATCATTTCCAAAATATAAGCGCCTCAAGGGCCTGAGAAAAAAATTATTACTATTTTATCTTTTCGTTTGTGGAGATATGAGCGACAGTTCTGACCAATTTTATCCATCCAGAATTTTAGAGCGTCGAAGATGGAAACGGATAGAACGGACGATTCTGGCTGTGTGCAGCTGTACTGCCCTCCGTATCTTTGCCACCTCAGCATGCAGCTACATTGCAGTGCAGTGCATGAATGTGTCAGCTCGACCGAGGTAGGACCACGCCTCAGAGAATACCAGCGTAAAGTTGCATAATGCTGCTGTTTTTCGTGACCCTCTCGGGGTCCACAGACCTTTATTACTGGTTACGAGGCATTCGATCTCAGTCCTCAAGGGTAACAACGTATTTGCATTATCATTCCTTGTCAAGGATGAATGTAAATGTCATGGACCGCGGGATTCACTCGCTATCAGGTGAATTGTGTGCTCATTTGCTATTCTCAGTGTAATAAAAATAAAGCAGTATTACTGTATATATGAGACTGGAGCGAAACTACATATATGCTAATAGAAAATTCGGGATTATATCGGTGGACAGCACACTCCTCAGTCACCTCGTGGGCCTGATCAAGATACGTAACACTACATACCATTGTATTGTTCAGTGGGCATCACTATGCGATATGACTAGAACCCCAAAACTGTTCTCAACGTTCGGTTCATTATAGAATATTATATTAGAGAATAGTCCTGTCCCAACTGTGTGAGATTATACTAGTCATAATGGAGCATAGCGATCATTTTCGAGGAATGGATCCTCGGGTGCTTACTTGGAGTACGAAGATGTAGTATTGTGGTTTCTTAGTTATGTCTAAGCAAATATTCACTGTCGACGAGGTCCAGAGACGATAAATGTGAGTGACTCGTGTGGGATGACAGTATACTCGACATATATCTGCCATCCTTCAGGGTTTATATCCTGTTGTTGATCATTTTAACAATCTGAATAGCATAGTAATAACCGACATGCAAGCAGATGTTAGGTCTACGTAGGATTGATGTAAACTTTAATAAAACTAGTATAGCTCTACCTCTCTCTTTTCATGTGGTCTCCTGGTCAGCGGCACTAAACGGAACAGGGACGGAAACTGCAGAGACTGCTTACCTCAAGACCATGGCTCGGCACTGTGCACGCCACGGCCTTCTCTTCTCCAATGCTAGTATATCCTCGCCACGTACCAATATTTCATTCTATGCATCATTATCATTATTATTATATGTAAATAAAGTTCATTTACTGAGTTCATCGCGATCGTTTTGAACGTAAACTCGTAAGTTAAGGCATAAAATTGCATTAAATTAAGGCTGTGTTGTGTAAATTGTTATGGTGATTAGAGCCTATTTGCGATATCGTAATGCAATAGACGGTGACGTAAAATTACACGAACATTAATTTTAGTGACAATAAATATTTATAGATGTTGAGTTTTGTATTAAGGTATTAAATTAAGAAATAGCAAAGATGATAAGAACAGAGCTTTAGGGTCGGCCGTGACTAGTAAACAGATACATGGGCATTACATCATGCTGTATTATAATCGTTTGTAAGTTGCTTTTGTTATTTAAGTTCCATATTACTCCTACGATATCACAATAACCCGTCGGTGAATGACAAGGAATTAATTATCTTATCAATATAGAAGTTTAATGTCAAATATGTTTCTGTTCTTTATTTATTAATCATTTTATTTTAAATCAACGTAACGCTTTGTTGTAGAATGACTATAATTTTTGTTCCACATTAATATTACAATATTTTTTAAAATTCAGTGTTTAATTAAAAAAGTTATATATGCATAGTCTAAACGCTTCAGATCTGAACTCATCAGTGATAGAGCTACACTGCAGTTTGTATCTAGCTCCAGAATGAGTGGGTCAGCTAACCTGGGTAGGACCACGCCCTCACAGAATACTAGCGTAAAATAGCACACAGTAACATAATGCTGCTGTGTTTCGTCTGATGAGTGTAGGGATCCGGAGACCTTTATCACTGGTGACGAGGCATTCCATCTCAGTCGTTTGATCTGTCTGATGTGATCTTGATATAAGTTGAAGATCGATGTAGATGTCATGGGCAGCAGTCGTCACTTACCATCAGGTGTACTGTGTACTCGTTTCTCACCTCTTATATGAAAAAAAATTGCCACGAAATCACAACAATGAAGTTATCTATTTGAACGCACGTTGTTAACGTACCGTCAAGGTCCAGTCATTCCGGTATACGTTTGAATTCTCATAGCGCGTAAATGACGTCAGATTTAATGATAAAATCTGTTGTCGCAAACTACTTAAACTATACCTGGTAAAACCCTTAGTGCATAGTTATAATATCAATTTACACTCTTCTTTAAATCCCAGATTAACTTATAAATTTCGTCAAAGATGTGTAATATTTTTACACACTTTAACATTCAATAATGTGCATTGCACATGAAAATGCACATTATTGAATGTAAAATTTTGTGTAGCTGAAAATTCACTCTATCAATATTCGAGTTATTCGAGTCTATTACCGAATATAAATGTAGCGAAAATATGCAGGGAGGAAATTTCCGTATTTTATTTAGAAGCGACAATTTATAAAATATCCAATTTGCTAGCTTACACACTACCAGGTGAGGTGCTTCCTCGTGTGCCACCTAATACCATTTGCGCTTATAAATTATATTAAAATATTCTTTAACGGCATAACCGTGGTAGGACCACGCAGTAGCTAATTTCTTGTTGCAGGGTCCGCAAGGGTCAGTTACGCCCTCACAGAACACCAGGGCAGAATAGCAGCATAACACTGCAATTTTGTCTGATGCGATTAAAGAACCGTATACCTATATATTTGTAACAAAGCGTTTCATCTCAGTTATTTGGGTAAAAAACTCGTGCGTTCTTGATTTTTTATTGTATACATGTACGTATTTTCTTTGTAAAGCCATGCAAAGCTTTTAGTTAAGTTCAATGTAATATAAGCTTAGCATTTATATATTGTTAACGTACATATATAAATAATATATTTTAATATATACAAGGTTCTCATATAATTAAGTTATATGAATGTATAAAGAAATATAAAAATATATTAAGAAAAATTACGACCGCATTTTCCGGAATATTAAAATATTAGTTTAGCCCCAGTGTATTTCATCAGCTGAATAAAAAAAATCGGAGAAGATGATCTTATTACAGGTAACGACGCATTAAATTTTACTTGGTGTACTTAGGGTGATACCGCATCGGCGGAGGAATCGACGATAAATATGGGTTGTTGGAATCACTTTAACTATATGCCAGTTTTTCACGTTTAAAATCATAAATATTTTTTATTACACATACTTTAGATGGAATGTTTATTCTTAAAAACTTATAGTTTTACATTATAACTTGAACATATATGTTATCATGGTTATTCTTAAACAACAGAATAATATATACAGCAAGCGTAACCTAAACATTAAATTATAACAAAACTTTGTTTTTTGTGGTAAGGTGCCAAGAATGCTGGCGGCATTTCCTTGCTGAATTATTATACCCAGTCCAAAGGCCGACAACGCACCTGCGACTCCTCTGGTGTTGCGGATGTTTATGAGCGACGGGGAACATCGGGTGAGATGCTTGTTCGTCTGCTACCTATTCTATATAAAACATTGAAAAGCAAGAAAATAATCATCTTAATTGTAACCAGCAGCAATGACTGATTTTGTCACGATATTTTCGTTTGATGTTAATGATATATTTAATGTTCTAAATAATTAAACAGAAACAATCACATAATCAAAATGTCAAGAAGGATTAAATGTGATAGGTTTATCAGCGCAACGGGACAAATAGTAACATAATTTGAAACAAGTTTTAATACACAAATATTCTTACATGTGAAATTATTATTAAAATATGTATATATGATATGGAAATTATATATTTAATCAGTCGAAGTATGTACCATTATTACCTATGCAAATTCGCCATTTTATGGGTAGTTCATTGATCCATTTGGGAGCGATAAATAATAAAATCTTTGAAAGCGGTTTGGACTGCTTCATCGGAATTGAATTCTTTTCCTTGCAAGATATTGTCCAAATTACGAAAAAACTGGTAATCTGTTGGAGCAAGGTCCGGGGAGTATGGTGGGTGACGGTGACATTCCAAACGCAACTCCTCTAATTCAGAAGATTAAAGAAGTCCCATACTTCTTCTTCTTCTTCGTCTAGCGTTGTCATGAAGCAGCAGTGGGCTAGAGCAATTGACCAGTCTTGTTTGTTTAACGGCTAGCTTTTCTATCATGGTTTGCAATTGTTGATAAGATATAGATCTGCCATAATCGTCTGGCTAGATCTTTGGAAGCTTTAGTGTATGACACCAGCACTGGTCCACCAAACACTCCCCGGTATCTTTTTCTGAGTCAACTTTCGCTTGGGCGTCGGTTCTTCCGGCTTCATTTTACAATAGCTTCCCATACATGTCATTAACCCTTAGGGCTGTTTCTGCAGCATGCGTCTTATACGTAAATCATTATACATTCGTAAATAACGCGATATTTTTGCTGTATATATAAAAACCTAATATAACCCAACTGGGAATAGAGACTATGGTCCATAAATCGTCAATGCATCTAGTGGAGAGTCATCGTGCATATTAGTCAAAATATAGTATTCATATTAATTATGTCAAACGTTTTAAAGTTTAGTAATCCAATTATAATATATTTTCCTTTGAACTTTATTCTTATGTATTTCGAGGGTAAAATTATTGGTCCATAATTTTTTTTTAATTTCAAATAGATTCAGAGTAAACTTCTTTTTGTTTTCTAACATGAGGCATGGAACCCTAAAACACATGATTGCTAAGATTGTAAAATACATCATAATCTTAATATTTATGAATTGCGGAAGAAGCTGGTACTGGGGTGCCCTGGCCCAGAGATGAGAACAGTATTCCATGTGAGACGGAACTTGCACTTATTTAGTTTAATACATTATTAGAATATTATAGAGTTCTAACCAATCGTTATTAACGCGGAAGCACTTATCTTTTCGGATTGACTATCACAACATAGACAGTAATTTTTTTTTCCATTTAATATTATTTATAAGTTATAAAAATATGGATTTGCTCTGGGATATGAACTCTTGTAGTTCTCCGAAACCAGTACACAAATATCTGATTATTAGGTCACGTCATAAACACAAGTTTAGTTATTTAGTTTATTATAAATCCTTGAAAAACAAGCATCACAATAAAAATATAACGTTGAATAATCAAGATCTAGAAATGACTTTGCGTAACGTTCAATTCGTATTGAATGACCACTTATTGAATGATTTTCGAGCGTTAACGTAAACCATTTTTATTAGACCAAGTAATGCTTGTATAGTTAGTGAAGCAGGCTTAATAATTTAAATAAACAAAAACATCACTGTGTAATGCACTTAGACCGCTATTTTATTTTCACTTCATCGCAAAAATATAGACGCTAACGCGTTAAAAATTTACGCAAAACTTTGGAACGTCACGTTAATGGTTTCGTTAGTATCGATTTACGTATGCGTAAGTGGTTGTGAAAACTTCAAATATATAATAAAAAGTATTGTGAAAAATGAATTGCGTTTGCTAAACTGCTGAATTTCTATAATAAAACAATTATGTCTAAGTAAATTATTTCTTCTAAATAATCAGTGTTTATATACATACATATGTACTTTTCGATATACAATTATTAGTAATAATTAAGTATACAAACGTTCGGTATAAAACATTATGACATTGTTATTGATTGTTATGTTTGCTTCATGTATACAGATATATCAGTGTATTTGAATTATGATAACCGAATCATACGAACATTTCTAGAATTATTTTTTTACTTTACTTTTGTTCCAGCAAAGGTTAACTTTGTTCACTGAACTTTATTACTTCTTGTATACGTATTATATATTTAAATGTTAAGATAAAAATAACTGTGATCAAAACGACAATGCCGTTCCGCTTGAATTCTCAATTAAACTACACTATGAATATGTCACGTAAATGATGCACGAATAAAACATGAGCGTCAAAAAAAGATGCATTAATTGAAACTGTCAAACATATGACATTTTCTCGCAGGCATTTGCCAACGGCCGCTGTCACCTGAGTTGCCAATTTGCCGATGAGGGGGCATCTTTGTTTCAAACCGTACCAACTCACGCCCACGTGCATTATGGAAATCAGTAGGTCACTAGGAGCTACTTGAATGTGCGACTCGCTTACGCTAGATTTGTGCTTTGATTCATGCAACCCGTGGGCGACTCATCGGCGTACACAAGGTCGATGTACTCGAATTTGCGGTACCTTTATTTACATATTCGCAGGTCAGACTTGAAAAAAATGACACCAATAGATTTCTTGTATTAGTAGTGCAAATCAGTATCAAGGCCACCGTCTGCTCTCTCCTTCTGTTACTGGGTAAGTGTAACGCCTGAAATCAACTTTGGGTATGATAAATTGCTTATTGTAAGTGAGATAAGTGTCGTTTAGTTGAGTGGTTTGCAGCGTCGGCGGAGTGAAAGCTCGTTAGCTAATTTATAGATATTGACATTTGGGATTTCAACGGGTTACCTGAGATATCTATTAAAGGGGATGCCATTGAAAGTTTTTTCCAAAAAATAACATTATGGAAGCCTTGATTGAGAGTAGTAAAAATATTGAGTGCCCATAACGAAGTTTAAAGTACATTTTTGAAAAAGAAAGGTTTTATGATAGTAAATTGTTAATTTAAGATCATTCGTTATTGTCATAAGACGTAAAGTCTATCAAATAATAATAAGAATCAAATGAGTAAGACACGGGATTTTAATAAGACAAGAAATAATATAATATGGTTATATTGTATAATTTCTTATAGGAATGTCTCTACAATATTTCTGAAACATAATATTATTTTATTGAGTGATCGTAATATTGCTCGGAGAACCACTGTTTAAAATATAATTATGCTCTTAACGGTAACGAAAAATTCGTGTTTCTTCATGAATTTTCCTTTATTTACTTCTGCTAATGAAAAAGTTTCCAAATGCAACAAAATACTATTAAAATATTGCTTATTTAATTGTAATACATCTAAATAATGTAGAAGTACATTATTATTTCATGAGTTAAGGACATACCTTTAAACTAAATAGTGTCTCGTACGTTTTAAGATAACAGTATGTGGGTAAAGTAACAGTTGAATATGTATATCACGGAACTTAAGCAATCACCGTGTGCAATAATAACAAGGCTGCGGTACCGTTCAAACAATTAAGCTCATTACAGAACACTAATTCTCAGAGACAAGTAAGCTCAGCTTAGGTAACTTGCGGCCGAAGTTACTTTTGCATGCCCGGGAGATTTAATATTTGTTATTAGCGTTGTGTGCACGGTTGTTAAATGTGTGGTTATCGGAATTTCGTACCTTAATTTTGAGCTTGCTAAATTAGACTGGACTTAATTTTACTCCTATAGAAATACACCACGTATATATAAATATATATATATATATACATATATATATGTATACACACACATACGTGGCTATGGCTAAGCTATTGGAGGTTCCAATGTTTAGTAAAATATTTTTAATACAAAAACATATGTCAATTTTAGTCACAGTGTTTCAATTTAGTAAAAAAAAAGATATGTAACTTGATATTCGTGTTAGGTAACAATTGTAGCTGCTAGTTTTATAGTTGTTTTCAATACGACAATGTGTTCTATTCTATAAGATGCTACATACTTAAAATTAACTTAATATGAAATATGGGGATGGAGTAAATAGCTTATTGTAAACTATTGCACAAATCATTTATCATTCATTATCTCGATGCCTTTCTTGACGAAGGTTTCATTAGCAGTAATTCTTACATTCAAACATACCTCCTAGCTTATTTATCACTTTAATGTAACAGCATTTTTTTTTAATTTAATGAGTTTCAAGAAACTAAAACGTCTCATAGTCATAAAATATTGTATTGTAATCGTATATCATACATTTGCAAAATACTAATATTTTATTCAGAAGTAAATGTGCAGGTAATGAAGATGACATCTGAATTAAAAAAATATTTCATAAGTAACTGATATTCTAACTTAAGTTTCATAGACCATACCTTAAACCATTACTTTTGACCCTATATCGATATCAATGGACTCACATTCAGCCATCAATCATTAATATACTGCTGGACATAGGTAGATCTTCTCCAAAGATGGTCACAAAATATGCTTCATGTTACCATTCAAAATTCATCCTATTTAATAGTTTTTGCTTTACTTTATATTATTATTTGATTGAAATTCTATTCGATTTTAAATGGCGCTGAAGTTTCGATGGCTTAGATTCCAAAGCCCACTAACGTAATAAAAGTTTATTAAGTCTTCTGTAGTAACCTTTAATCAAAAGTAAGATGCTCTAATATGTTATAATTATTTAGTTAGTGACGTAATCAAGCAAAGCCGACTTGCATCTTGAAAACTTCAAGGTAATTTCTCGACCATTGTTCTATGAACACGTCAGTGGATATCAGTCAATCAGTCACGGTACTTTCACGGCGGACGTGCTCCTACGCAGACGCCCCCACGGTGTTTGCTAATATTGCACATTGATTTGTCAGTATAGAGGGGTGATAGGTCATGATTCTTTAGAGGTACTCGTGTTAAAGATAAGCAGGGCGAATAGGTGAGAATCTTTTTATCGTTGATTTTTATTACTTGCAATTTGTGTGTTGAAAGTTAGATAGAGGATTATTTGTTATAGTCGGTAAAAATGGAATGCAGTTATGGTAGATGAATAATAGAAAAAAATGTTTTTTTATGAAACGTAATGTAATCTAAGATTTTAAATATTAAAACGAATTATTTTTTTTCTATTTTTTCTAATGTTGACAAAAAAGAATTCTCAAGGAAAATACTCACCACCCATCTGCGGCACTATGAGATTGCTGAAAAGATGTAGGCCCTAGTGAAGATCTCAACTTTATAGTTTTAAGGAAACACCGCTGTTGGAAAATGATTTACTCAGTTAAGGCAAACCATTGTTATGGTGATAATAGACCATTTGATAGTAACTTTTTAAAATATTACAAGATAGAGCTATGAACTAGCTATAGTACGAATGGAATATAGAAATCTTAGACTATCTTATAAGGTTAAGTGTCAATTTTTCAATATATAGGTAATTTTTTAGACGAGAATAATTGTGACCCATTGAGTCTAAAGAATCATTCTTTTCCATTTTCCACATTGTCACCTAATTAATTGTGTTATTTCCACTTGTACTTTTATTACAAAGATTTTAAAAATGTTAAAATTAGTCTTTGAATTCCTTAAAGCTTCTAACCATGAAAAATGAATTTCGTAAACTTGGGATGCTCAGTAAAAGATGCGAAAAAAAATGACAATAAATACTGTAGCTACAGTTTTTGTTTACTGTTTTTACAATTGTTTGATAAGATTTTTAGATATATTTTTTAATAATTTTGCACAAAGTCTGGTTCTTAAATCTTATTCAAGGATGGTATTAGTACATTTTATACTACGTAACATAAATTTACACGTACATATATTTAATGTTATTGGTACGTATCTGACAGTACACTTCTACGGAGTACGATATACTTTTATTTGATAAACTCGTTATATGGCTCTGGCCTTACGAAGAGATCTCTATGCTGATCACAATGATCTTAGCTGAAACCCTATCGATCCGGCATCGCAATGGTTTAGAGTATATTTTAGATTATAAGTACGAGTATATGTTTAATTTATAAGATATACCTTTTTTTTATTTTTTCTATATATCTTTAAGTTGTTACCCGTTATTGTTACCTCTTATATGTACATCCTTTACAATTGCTGGATTGATTAAATGAGTAATTTAATAATTTATTTATTCATTTATTTTTGGAATTTACTTACATATTTTTTATTTTTTTTATTAGAAGTATTAGGAAGTATTTTGAGGAATTGCTTTTTATTGTTACATTGAGAGTAACAAACGAGCACACACTTCACCTGTTGGTAAGTGATTCCTGCGGCCCATGACATCTGTATTCATAATGCAGATGCGTTGTCACCCTTGAGGACTGAGATGGAATGCCTCGTCACCAGTAATAATGATCTCCGTCTTCGGTCAGACGAAACATAGCAGTATTTAGCTGCTATTTCACGCTGGTATTCTGTGACTGCGTGGTCCTACCCCGGTTGAGCTGACCCATTCATGCTGCAGCTAGAAACCATCTGCAGTGTTACTTTACCACTGTTTCATTCCAGGCGCTGAATTAAACCATCGTACATAACGAGAGAATTTAAATTTACGCCCTCACAATCTTGAAGAATGACCTGACCATCCACCACTGTGCGTTATGTACGATGTTCTTTTTACCATTCTATGATATTTGTGAAATACTATAATATAATAATTATATCTGTATTTCGGTGACCGGTAAAGGCGCGTTCTCGTTGGACGTCAATGGGTTTGGAACACCTCCATAAAAATTAAAAAAATTATCTAATTTGGGGTGTATAGTTACTAATTATCGTGTGATCGATATTATTGGTTATTTTATTTTCTATAAAAAAACGAACAACCAGACAATCCCTATAAGTAAGCGATAATAGCACGCTAATACTTACGTACTTACATACTCAGAATTATTATACAAAATATACACACATACGTTGTCGTTTCTTAGAACTGAGATAGAATGCCTTTTTAACAGTGATTCCACTTTTCTATTGAGGTCTACGGTATCCTAAGCTCATACTATGAAAGATCGTTACGCTATTATTTTAGTGTGAGTGTGGTAAACTTAAAAAAATCTTTCAAGGAAATCCAGTCGTTATACTGTAACCTCAGAAAGGATTATGCACTGCAGTGCACCAAAACTGACTAAAAAAAAAAGAAGATGAAAACCGTTATTTTTATGAGATGACGTCGTTGAACAGATTTGTATCGATCATAACATAAAACCAAGAAATCATTTTTGTAACGGATTAATTGAACATTCGTGTAAACAAACCAATTAAAAAGTTCAAATAAAGACAACGCGGAGGCAAATTATTGTTTTTATTGAGATTTGTATCAGAAGGTTGGGCAAATGTTACTTATACGCCTTATCGGTTATGTGAATCATTCGGTAATGAGCAAGTTTTAGTTATTGAAAAATTTTAATCTCCCTCACATCCGACGAATTGCCTTTAAAATAAACGGTGACAAATTGCTTACATAATTTTTTACAGTTATTACGTTTACGTAGAAATATAATAGGTTAAGAAATTTGCGAAAAATGACAATATAACGTCATTTTCTCAAATGTTATGACATCCCTTTCTCATTCATGTGTTTTTCATTCATCAAAGAATTTATATATAATAATTATATGAATAATATCACCACCTATATGATAAATGGTGGTGTTGACCTTCTTAGGGGTTCAGACCAGGGTGATATATTTTATAATATTAAGGGTGATAAACATGGTGGTAAGTCTGACACTGACTGCATCCCATGACATCTATATCCATCCTAAACAATGGGTTACCTGTGTTTATCTCCTTTTGTTTTTGTTGATTCTTTGTTGTATGTTTTTAAAGGTCTTTATTTAAATAGACAATTTAAACAGTTTAATAAGCAAGTGTATATAATATTATTCCTATCTCTAACAATCGTGTTTATATATGCTTGTACATATACAAACAGGCTAGTAGCCCTTTCACATGACAAGGAATTATATATATGTATTATTATGTGTCTATATATATGCATATATATAAATATATAAATTTGTATCATATGATATAAAAATTATATATGCACACTTTGTATGGGTGTACCTTTTTAAACATAACATTTTTAAATATAAGTTTTTTTTGATTGGAGCTTGATTTAATGTATCATTCACTTATGATCATAAAAGTCGCACCTATGTTAAAAGTCCCGTAATGTGTTGTTATAAAAAGTATTACCTTAGTCACTAAAACTATAGAAATTGGTTTGGTTTAGATTGTAGATAGTAAAATAAAATAGTTTAAATGATATTTCTGTTAGTCGTGTCATGAATATCTATGGATCTGTAGAGAATATGAGATAAGTAAACGTTTGAGGCATCATTTCGGCATCTAATAAAAGCATTAACAATGTGGCATAACAGATGTTTGAGTGATTTGTTTATTATTTCATACTCGTATACTTTCGGTTGCTGCTTTACTGGCTGCCTTGATATCAAACCCATGTTCCATGTAAATTATACAGCATGGTCAAATCAAGATATTAAAAGCTGTCACGCTTTAACAAAATTCTATTTGATATTATTTTATCCCATTCAATTTTATTTATATAATGTTTAAATTTTAATAAACTTCTTTTTCTGATCGACGAATTCGTGAAAATTATACATCATGCACGGTCTTGAATTCATAGAAAAGTACCATACAAATTTATCAATTTTACAGACAACTTTACCAACTTTTCTCTCTATAAAAATCCTAATTCGGACTATTAAAATAAATTACCAAATCGATTCGTTCGTTTTCAAGGATGCGCTTGACAACGAACTGTATTTAATTTTGATTTATATAGATTATATTTATTAAAATCAAAATCAAAAAAAAATACCAATTTTACGGACAAGTTTTCCAACTTTCCTTTCCATAACTACCTAATTTGGACTATTATATTACATTAAAAATAATTAATCGATAATAAAATTATAATTATTTTATTTTATTATAATTATGTTCTCCTGGTCAATTTACAACAAGGAGCTATCTAATGGTTGTTACTAGACTTTAATTGAAATAATTATAGTTTTAGTTAAGTTAAACCAATAATATTAAGTGGCTGGGAAAAGATACATACATATGACACACTCTGATTATCTCTCATTCTGATGACCTGAAAATAAAAAAAATGTGTTCCATTAACAATGTTCATCGGCTACTGTGTTTTGTCTGGTGAGAGTTGAGATGCGGAAACCCATATTACAGGTGATGAGGCTTTCCATCTTAGTCCTAAGGAGTGACAGGCCTGCATTACCATTCCTTATCGAAGATGAATGTGGGTGTCATGGGCCGCAGGAATCATTTACCATCAGGGGATCATCATGCTCATTTGTCACTCTCAAGTACTTGATAGTAAAAACCATCTTAACATAGTTTTACATAATTGCTTTGCTTCACACGACATCATATAACATAAGACGGAATTGTGTATATTATGTATTTTCTTACGCTGTCATATATTATGCTATAGCTACTTTGTAAGACGTGTGATACTTATTTGCTTTGAACAATGGATTGACCTTACATTCTTCAACTCAGCGAATACTCGAAAGATGCGGTAATAAAGCTACATCGAAAGCGGTATAACTTTTACTCATTAACACGGCTATCAATTCCACGGTTGTTATTAGTCACGTCGTTGAATAACTTATGTAAGATGATCATTCGCATTCGCAAGGTCTGAGGTCGCTATCCGCTAGTCACTTGCAATATTTGCTCCATGAATCACATAATGAAATGAGTTTAGTGCGTTGGTATGTCAGTATTATAATAGATTTTTGCTACAGCATGGTGTATTGGTTAGAGTGAGTGGCTGCTGCTTTTCACATCTTGGGATTACAATCGAGGACCAATATTTGTATTTCGTAAATTGTTGGTTTTCTGATCTTGGTATACTTTGTATGCCCCATGTCTTTGACACTATTACATTGCATCCGAATAGGGAAGGAGACGAAGAGTACCTCTATGTTTATACGAATGCTTGCGGGACTATGAATATTCTACTTAGTTGATGTTATTTAGTAATAAGTAGAAGATATCGCCGTGGTCGAAATCGATCAGGAAGACATGATAAATATATCTTGTGCAACTGATAGCTATATTTGGCTACTAACAGAAGATGTCACCATATCGAAATGGATCAGAGGGACATGGCTATCAATTGAAATATTATATATATATATATATATATATATTTTTTTTAAGATTAAATTATGATGTTGTCTATCAGTACTGGAAAACGTAGCCACGCCTTTAAACGGTATTCGACTGCAAAATCAAGCAGCTGTATAACTTTGCGATATATATTCTGTGATGGTCCAATAAGACAGTGTATTTGCTTTTTCAATGAACTTTCTATTGTAGAACAGAGGCGTTTTTACTTTTAAGATGAGTCATGAATAAATAGAGACGCATAGCATGTGATTGTTTGCAGCTTTCCTAACATGTTTTGGGGCACGTAGAGAGATGTTGCGAAATCTGCACCGACTCGTCTGACACTATGTAAACGAACGAAATTCATGTTAGGAAATTTCCATCTTTTAGTGCAACAAATAGACGGTGTCAACATATGACATGCATTTATGCAGTAAAACTTTAGAACCTGCTGTTATAATTTAGATCTTTGCTTCCAGGGAAGGCTCTAAGAGAGCTTTTACTCCAAAGTTATTATTTTAATTAAACTTAGTGTGGCAATATAATAGTAAGTCATAACTACATGCTTCCTCAATGATACGTTTTGCCACCCCTGAGAACTGGGATAGAATATCTCGTAACCATTAACCGATCTCCGGTTAATCTTTTCATTCATATTACGCATGTAGTCTACGAGAACGTGGTCCTTTCCTGGTCAGATCCGAATCATACGTTTTAAATTGATAATTTTAGTGTTGATTTATCATGCTTTCAGTCGTTACTTACAAGAAAAGCCTAAATCTGCAATTACCTATGAGCCTATCATGTGATCATATATGAAACGTTACCGTCTTAAGAGCAACGGATAGTTTTTAGGATAGTTGTTCGGTATGAAATATTCGGTCTTAGTCATTACGGATGGCAACTTATGTGCATCTTGTGACCGATGGCAGCTTCAGGATATCGATCGGATCGGATACAATCAGTTCACACTGTGTGCTCGTTTGTTATTATTACTGTACTTTAATAAAATATATACTATTAAAAAATACAGAAAATTTCACCACATTTTTTAATTATTGCCAAAACCTCGACCTTAAATTTAAGCAGCGCTTAAATCCGGTGACGTTGTCTATGACGTTATGAAACGCCCACCCACGAGTTTACTATGAATCAGGCGCCTCAAGCATCTAAAAATGGTAAAGTTACGACAGGTGAGTGTTAACAGATTTTTGTAGCCACTAGGCATAATCATGACGTGATGTGGGAACAATGTACGGTGTGATTGGTCCAAAAATATTATAATATCTATGGTTATCTTATGATACATACAATTTTGTTTCATCGAGTATGTTTGCAGAAAGGTTTATTTATGTGGTCCGGATAGGACTCCCAGCATACCATTATATATTCATTTATCTTTGATAAAGAATTAAAAAGAAATTGCGATGTCTTGCCCTGAGCATACTAGCATTATACGAAATAGCGACACCTTGCGTTTTTGCGCTGTTTTTTTAATGTCCTCCCCCAGTTGAAACAGAATATAATGTATATTTTCTTTTATAACTTTTTAACTTGTTTTTTTTTGGATATAAATTTTCATTTTTCATGACGAGCCATTTGATGTTGCAGGATACACTTGAAATTCTTTTTTACTTTTAATCTTGTCCCCAAAGTTATCCTCCACAATTGAAATTCAGTTCAAATTTAATTCAATTCAAATATACTCTGTACTATGTACTAAATATCGTTCAGTACATTCCAAGAAAATCCGAAATGAAACTTATTTTTCTACATCAGTAGCAAGTTTCTGATGTCTAAAATTGGCTATCCATCTGAGTGCAGATTGGATACAAAAGTTTTTTTACTTATCTTCGTTACTTTTTCTAATGTAGAGAAAGTACGTGATAATATCCGTTTGTATAAAAATCCATTTAATTTGAATTCAACTAAAATTAGTAGCTTCATACTTTGTATTTGATTATTGTCTAAGCAATTGCTTTAATTCATAGTATATGAGCAAACCGAGTCATCACGAGCAATCCCCAGTAACGGCACCAATGAAATTGATATTTAAAATTTAAAGTTCTCGTTTACCAAATGTTCGGCGGAAAACATCGTGAGGAAACTTGCATGTCTAAGAAGAAAATAAAGAATATACTTTTGCAAGTGAAGTCTGCCAATTCGCAAAGGACTATGCATTAACACCCTGTCTAGGTAGGAGGCCTATTTTAAGCAGTGGGATTTATATATAAAGCCTGTTACTTTACTTTCTTTATAAGTCATTCACCTTGGCACCATAAACATGCGACACTAACACTTTTACTCGTCCACAGATTTATCGCAAGTTAAACGAGAGTAAAACACTTTGACGTTTACAAGTCGTTGATAATATTACGATGTATCAAAAGGAGACACGCGGGGCAAAGATATAGATTGCGCATATAAATAATAGGATGTTTGTGTAAGCAATCATGGCTGTCAGTAAGATATTAACCAGACTAATCTGCTTCACTTTGTAATATGGATATGATGTAAAAGTGTACTATGTCAATGTGGATTTTCTAAAAATTCGAAACATAATTTAAGAATATATGTATACATAATTCGCAGTATTTAGGTAATAAAAAATATTGATTAAATAATTATATAAAGATAATAAAATAATAATAAATTTTAATTATGTCCATTTTCTCTACCACGATGAAAAATTAAAAATCCTACTTTCACTCTATATAGTGCCAGACCTTTAGGAGAAGCGATTAGTATATATATATATATATATATATATATATGTATATTCAATATTTTTTTAATTGTCATGAGAGTCACTTACCCCCATACTCGTTAGTAACATTAAACTACTAACGGCAAAATTTACGAGATGTCACCCTTTAGTAGTAAATCTATTACTTATATTCAAACATTAGACATAGAATAATCTACATACATATACCACAGATATGCACAAAATAAAATCATGTGTGTATCTTCCCATTAAGGAAATGGTTGGTCGAATTTCGACCATAAGCGATATCATTAAATGAAAATTAGGGATTATAAGTTTTAGTATGGACAAAACTTTCGAATTCCTATTGTATAACTCGAAACTAAAACCAACATAAGGGCAGACAAAAACATGTTCCAACATTAGATACCTATCGCGAGTACACAGCACGGTCCCGAGAGAGGTCTGTGAATCCCATTTATTTTCATAGCCGTCCGGCACAATACACCCGATTGTGTCCACGCCATAACAAAGTGAATATTTCTACGCCATTGCTGCATTGAATGAAGGGAAGCTCCAGACGCGTCGTTCTTCGATTTGTTCGCGAAGATGAATGGAACATAACCCGGTACTAAACTCGTAAGCATTTATTACCGTGTTAAATGCAATAATGTTTCGTATTAAATGTGGAATTATTAGTGAAATTGCTTTGCTCGAGTATTTTAATTTTTTTGACTTTAAAGAAAGAATAGCTTTGGTTGTGACATTTCGTTAAGAATTAACATATTGTTTTTCCACGTCACGATAAATTATAATTCCATTATTTCTACAATATATATTACTAGGTTTTATAGCAGAAAATGACGTTTTTATATTTAACATGTGCTATCGATATTGAATGAGTAATAATATCTTTAAGCAATTAAATATTTTTTTCTTAAGATAGAGCGTACAGACACACCGTGGCGTAAAATAAACTATTGTAGGTGGAATGGATCGATGCCATCGGGGAAAGACTGTCTTCAAGAACGCGAGCGTAAATAATAGTTATTGCTGTGGTAAGTAAAGAAACCGGGGTATCCGGTTGGTTTCCTAGTGATAATTGATAGAATATATGTATGGAGTTTTTGACCCAATTATTGGTAATGAGGCATTTCTGTCTTCAGGGGTTCAATCATGGGTCGATCACAGATTTCCATAAAAACGCTATTAACGGAAAGGATCATTTTAGAATTTTATAATTTTAAATATTTTTTCATTAAATTGAACAATAGTAAAAAGCACATGTTTTATTTATTTATTTATATTATTTTATTTATTGGGAATAACAAAGGACAACACACAAAAATTAAATAGAATAAAATAAATTTAGAAGAGATAATGATAAGAAAAGACAGAGATTTATAATACCGTACAGTTATCGTATAGCTCATGTGTATTAAATTAGATTATATTATTGATGTAGTAATGATAAAAGACTTATTGTTGTTCCTCGTAAGTATAATAAATTAATTTTATTTGACATATTTCAACATATTTAGTCTACATTATTTAGGTTGGAAAACCAAGCACATTATAAATTAAATAACCAAAGACCACTCTTCTTTTATACCAACTGAAAATCACGTCGTTACTAAGAATTTTGTAGATATTTTTAAAAGTTTTCTAATATTTAAATTGTAATTACATATTTTTGATTAAATTGCATACTGAATCTAAATTTAGATACCAAACTTTGTGTACAAAACAATCTTCGGCATAACCTCTTATTTACTTTTAATGAAAGCAGGCATTACTTACTTATCTACAAGGTTTACGTAAATCTTTCTAAGATATCTAAATTCGATGTAGTTGTCAATCATAATACTCTATGTTGTATGTACTTGTGGCACTTGTTGAACAATAGATAAACTTTATTAGAGAAACACTCGGAAATTCACCTTTAATAGCGAAGAGTGCAATAGAAACACGTGACAGTACACCGTCTGAATGCACTAGACGGCCCACGTCCGAGATGCTAATCTAACGCCACCGCATTACGCAACCGTTTCCGCGCTCCCGTGGGTGCTTTCTGTCCGATGCTTTATAATCGCCTACACCATATCTTATCGTTGTACTTAATTAGTAAAGAAAACAGCACCTCGTCAGTTTATCGACAATGGCCTAACTGTTTAGGTTACGGGCTATGAAAGTCAATATCGCAGGTTCGAATGCGCCATTCCACTTTTGTCGGGAACTTGCTCCCAGAAGAAGTAGTTAAGCTAAGTTAGAACATTCAACGGTATTGATAGTAATGTTGATATTAAAAAAGAATAGCTGTCCTAATGTAATTTTGCGAATGGGAGAGGTATAATTTTGTATCATATTTTTATATAACGATTAAGTGGTTAATCGTGTAAACCCAGTTAAAAACATTTTTATTCTTGATACACATATACATTTTAATTATTCAAATCAGAAAATATCAAGAGCAGACTTAAATGGTAGAAACTTTGAGATAGAAGTCGATAATAAGATTGATTTGAGCAACAACGCACACTTAGGAAACATTGACAGTTTTCTAGTCTTGCCTCTAGTTATTCTAAATCTAAAAAACAGGGACACAAATCATACAAAAACATCATCAGCACAAAGCTTCTCTGAACCTACATACTACACAAAAGCGATGATGATAGTACATAAAATATAGCTAGTCTCGTGACAGCTGTCAGTGTAACATGCTTAGGGCTGGGCGATGTTGTGAATCCATCATAATTATTGATTATTATTACTATAATCATAGATGTTTGAATATTATTTACCTGAATATATAATATTATAATTAAATCAAACAAGAGGAGAAGTGGAAGGATATATTTTTTATTATTATGAAGGTGCGCAACCCTAATTATCGTCAACGCCATCATCAGATTCAGATTCGTAGGAGCAGTCCTGCAGCTTAATTATTACGCATATTGTGTGGTTAAAGTGAACATCGCGGTCCCAATTTTCTTGTATATTTTTTCTATACTTGTTGATTACTAACTTCTTATTTTTAGGTGTAACATTTTCTCATGTCTTGTTCATTATTGGTAATAATAATACATAAATAAATTTAGAGAATAAAAAAAAACGAGAATTTAAATAATATTGGCCCAGATCAGTTCACTTTCATTGTAAGTTGTAAACGGGATGACTATATGCCCCATTTTATCTGCAATTTAATTTAAAATGTATGTCATAGTTTACGAATGCAAACCAATCTTAGTAATTCCTCAACACCGATTTTGAATTTGAAAAGAAACTGTTTTTTTCATGTAATTTGCAAGATTGGTGTCTTATAGTTTGTGATTAAGATAACGTGAGGAACGTTTCTATTCGGACACTCCCACCTATAAAGTGTGGCATTACTTTGCGTTCATTTTACCGTAATATATAAAACATTCTTATATAATAAAATAAGAAACTTATTAGGCATGATTTCGATGACTGCTTCTATTCGTTAAATCTTCTTATCTTCTATCTTAGTGGAAATAGCACTTGACAATAAAGGCGTCAATTGCGGAAATTTTGGCAATTGCATTAATAAATAGCGTGGATTATTTTTTGGTATTGATTTCGGGACCTGTCACGATTTTTAGTCGTAACTTATTTTGAAAACAGTTTTAAGTTCAATTTAAAACGCAAAAAAAAATATTACCAATACAATACAAATAAAATCTTACCAAGTCGATGTTGATTTAGTTTTATTAGATATCCGTTTCTACATCGGTCGTATCGTTTCTGTAAAAAGTGCAGGCTGTTTACTGTACAAATTGGAATTCAAATTAGATTTGAAATGAAATTACAAATACTGTGCCTGCCGCCGCTTTATATTTTACATAAAAGTGTATAAGAAACTAAAGCTATGTGAATTTATATTTATATATATATTTATATAACATATATATATATATGTATATATATATATATATATATATATATATTTATATATATATATAAATATATATATATATATATATAATATATATATATATATATATATTTATATATATATATATATATATATATATATATATATAATACTTTCTTAAGGGCCGCCACCTTCTGTTGTTGCGGATGTCATAAATTGAACCTGAATTTAACAAAATATACTCGAGCTATATTTTATGAACTACAGTCGAGTGTAATTTTCTGTCCCTCCAAGTTTATTCTCATAAAACATAAATAAACATTGGACAATTAATCTACATCCACGTTTTTGTACCGTCGCGGATGTAAAGAAAACAAGACGTACATAGGATAGTTGTAAAATCTCATTATAAATAACATTAGTACTAGTATGTTAAAATACGTAAACAAATTGCTCGCGCAGCTTACTTATTATAGAGTTACGTACAGCGGCCGTGAAAGAAGCAGAAGCTTCTAAGATTTATCGACCCATATTCTAAACATACGCTGTAAACGTGCGGTAGTACCGGAATAAAACCGTCGCATCTCAGCACTATTACTTAAACCACGCATCTCGTTATATCCCTGTTGCCGCCTTTGATTTGGTGCCGAGTTTGGTGGTTAAGGTGGTGATGAAAACGTGAGGGAACCTGCATGTCTAAAAAATATTTAATTAAAATATTTCGTACAGATCGCACTGTACATTAGCATTAGAACGCGTAGCGAATATAATCTTTAGTCTCTCTCGACTGAGCGCCATAAGCGCTCGGTCACTTCTCTCCCTTGGGATAACAGCGGCCACCAGTCCAAAAAAAAAAATGAAAAGCGCGTAGCGGACTATTTTTCAATACCTTATAGAGAAAAGGTATTTTGTTAACAGTGAATCTTTATTTTTTAATATTAGATTTTAAATCGGTTATCCAATTATTTTTATGGTTTAAAATAGGCCGCCATTACTACAAATTTAGGGGACCTTATATACTTAAAAAAGTGTTTCTTAGAGTAATTCAACTTCTGGTTCAAATATCAAATCTTTTTGTATGATCTCTAATCAGGACATATTATATAGACACCTATTTTTACAATTAAATAGCCTCTGTAAAAATATAACTTATAAACTAAAAGTTTATAAGTTATATTTTTACACAATGTCTGTTTCTTGGTTATCTTTCTTTATCTTTAAAAAATATAATGGTTACGTAACTATAGTTCAAAGAATTGAATTCTTTAAAGCCTATTTCTCTCGTGATTCGCGGCACGTTCAATAAGGCCTGGCTGAATCACAATAAGACAGCATTGTAATACCAATAGACCATTCTGTTTGATATCTTGTAAAATCCCGCAGATAGCTTTAACTCCTTTTCGATAAGACATTACACTCTTTTTGGCGTTAAAACAGATGTTTTGTGTATTATTACACAATATATTGCCATTGTTAGCCTATTTGCTATGGTTTTCGTAACTTGATAATGGTAATCAATACTAGTGTTCAATGTGAATTTATACTCTTATTCTTTAGTAGTAGTTTTATTATAGACTTATGCCAGCCGTCCATAATTTTCTTCAAGTAGTCGATTTATACAACTTAGATAATTGTCTCAGATAATAATTATTGCCCATATATACTATATTGCCGATTTTCATCTAAAATATTTTATATAGACACCTATATCTGAGATCAGCTCATCGGGGTGAATTTGTTATAGTATATTAAGTAAAAGTTTTATTAATTCATCCTGTTGTCAGTAGTAATTGTGTAAGTAATTCATCAAAATTTGTGATTTTTATGTCTTCTCTATCTTGAAATGACTGATTCATAGAGAAATAATGAAGTAAGTGGATAGTTAGTTTTTTATTCAGTTTTTAATTCGGTTTCTGAAATCCTAGAATACAACACGGGATCTTGATTTAAGGTTCTGAAATCAGTGCTCATAATGATTAAATATATTTTTAAATTGTGCATGCAGCTTTTTTCTATAATTTCATCCGGCTTACCGGAACACGCTTTCACAGATTACTAACGTAACATAGCATGTTGATGTCGTGTTTAGTATGATGACTAAGAATAACGGACGCTCGGCGCATCTGTCATCTTGATTTGACTTCAAGGTTGAATTTAGGTATTTATGCTTTTCTGTCATTACTTACAAAAATATGTGATATGAACAAAAAATGGCTAGACGGTCCCAGCTAATATAAAACAGAATACTTCTTGCTAATGTTTTTACAAGTATATAATTAATCGTCGTTTAGTGAATTTATTTATCTAGGACCTCTAACAAAGGGACGTTATTATGTCATAAACAAGTACAAATAAATTTTTGTAATTTCCATCGAGTGATTTAAATATTTTGTGTATTATCTAAACTTCAAAAATGATAATATAAAAATAAATATAAAACTATTTTTTGTTTATATCTAGTAAAAATGGAATAGATAACGGCAGAAAAGGACACAGAAAAAGAAGAAAGAGATGTGTAAAAGTGATGTGTGAGCTCAGCAACGATTAAAGCATAGTTCTCTCTTTTCCTCTCTTTGGGCAAGTACTTTTTTCATCAGAAATGTTTCGTTATACGTTAATATAGAAACGTTTGACTCAAATTTCTTTCACTCGCTTAAACTAATAGGGATTAAAAAATGTTTAAATGAAACAATAAAAATCTAATTCAATTAAGTCGACACGCAAGCGTAATTTTTTTAAATTATTTTGCGTTGTTGTTATCTTATTTATATATTTTTCAACAACACGCATTTTAGGTACTCAACTAAATTTAATTTGATTAAATTGAGAGCATTCTTAGAAGATAAACAAAAAAAATACTCAAAGCGCTCCTGAAATTTCACCAAAAGTAAGCAAAAAAGCTTAGCAACTTTTCTTTTTTGAAGTCGGTAACGAAAAACGAACAATGAACACAATACTATAGAGATACAACTTCATAAATTAAAACTGTCCGATGATAACGTTATTGGGACAAACTAATCCGTACTGTTATACATTTGCTACGATGACGCTTATAAACAGAAAACACTTCCTTGATTTCTTAGAAATGGCGTTCGAAAAAAATCAGCGATTGCATATTTGCCACAGATTGAGTATGTTCACACCTCCCCTCTGCGCATGCGTCAAAGTTCTTGCTATGACGCAAGCCAAATGTTCAGACGTGCTATGTAGTACGATGTTTTGCGCCTAAGGTTTGATTGATAGACCCCATGGGTCGTTGGAAACTGTATAAGAGGTCGCATTCTTACAAGTAATCCCTACTGTTGTGGTTGGTTCATTAGCAGCTTATTTTAAAGAGCAATAAAGTATCGAATTTCGGTAATGTTATTCGCAAATATATATTTTTCTAATCAATTCAAGTATATATTATACTTTTTGCAGATATTTATTTATTTCACATGTTAAGCACGTTTTGCGATCTTTGGGGAATACGTTTTTTTCATTCCTACATTCACACACTAATTGCTAAAAGCTTTAACATATTAGGTAATCCAATGGTAGCAGATGATAATCTTTGGATTCTCGGTGTTTTCTCCCTAACTGAAAAAAAAAACTTCAACATGTTACATTTTTAGTAGTTTTATAGCTTTTCTGTAGTCTTTGACTGTAATATTTTTTATCAACCAGTGTTGTGATCAAAATAAATTCTTTAGAATAACATAACATCGTGACGCCGTTTTAGATCTTGCTAAGGATAACAGTCTTAATACGAAGATCTCTTACATTTGAGATTTATATTTATCAAAATCAGGAAAATATTTTCTATGATTATATCATTAACTATAAACCTCCGTGTGACTATGAAGACTTTTTGCGATATCATGATCATTAACTATAAACCTCCGTGTGAAATTATGACAAATCATCACTATGCAATTTAACAGACAAATTAAAATGCTGGTGAAATTCCTTGGTCACTTTGTCTCTTATTTAACACAAATATTTTTTATATTAATCTACATTTAATTTGAAATTATTTAACTTTAACTTACACTTACTTCAACGTAGTAATTGATCATCCGCAAGAAATGTTTATGTGTGATGTGAAGTAAGTGTTTACAAAAACATACGAGTAGTTTTGAGAGAATGGTGCGTAGGTGCGTAGGTGTATACAGTAAGATTTTTATCTAGAGCATTGTGGTTTACGAAGCCTGACTGTAACTGACGTGTAAATTATGTGTTTAGATATTTAAGATAATAGTTAACTGTACTTGATGATTTCACGGCACTATTGAAAAGTATATTGTGGATATCATTGCAGGTTCTAGAATAATGAATGTTAACTTCTTATTCTTTCTGTTATCCAGGATTTATGTCCTTCGCCCTAAACAAAAAGGTTATTTTTTATTTTATAAAAATAAAATATTTGCTGTGTATTTTTTGACTGTCTAAGTGGATATCATTTGAGAAAGGATCTACATAGTTTATATAGTATGTATGGTTTTTTGAAAATTTTAAATTTGCGGTCAATCTCATTGTGTTTATTTTATAACAACAGGTTGAAACTTGAGAGAAATTGATGAGCGCTAATCGCACAGTTCGTCGATGGTAATCGATCCCTGCGGTACATGCCAGCTACGAGTGCATTCATACTAAATAAGGATTCAAGATACCGATGCGTTGTCAACTACGATCTATATATATAAAAGAAAGTCATGTTAATTACACTATTTAAAACTCAAGAACGGCTGTACCGATTTGGGTGATAATTGGTAGGGAGGTAGTTTAGAACCAGGAGACGGACATAGAATACTTTTTATCCCGTTCGAACGCGTTACCGTGTGACGTGACATAAAACGTCAAAGAGAATACAAATCACTATAAAACGTGGTGTAACAAAACGCATCTGACATGGAATAACAAAACGCAAATGACAGCTAAACATAATTTTTCCTATGGTAGTATGGTTGAAAAATTGATAACTATAAAATTTGTCAGAAATCAATAATCAGTTATTTATATTCTCTTTGAATCATCATTAACAATGCCGCAACCAAGACGATCGAATCTTTCCCGACAAAGCCGTAATGCAAGAAGGATACGAAACATTGCGAATGAAAGGACTGAAGAAGAACAAGAAATTGCCCGTAAAGAGCACCGCGTTAGTATGGCTCGATTTCGTGCTTCTCAATCACAAGAGTAAAGTCAGGCAGCCTGTGAAACGGCTCGGTTGGCAATGCGAAATCGTCGAGCGAACATCAGACATCATCAAGTACATTTAAATGAATTTTCGACGCACAAGAAGAGATTTATCAAGTGCTGATTTGAATCGAACAGCGTTTCGATACGATTGCAGCACTGATTACTGCCTGCATCCCAGCGTTTGCATTGGGCCAATGTACTTTGTTTGCGTGTACTGTGGCGCATTAAAGTTTTTCGGGGAATGCCTGGATTGTGCTGCCTTAGTGGGAAAGTGAAATTGCCATTATTGACTCCGCCATCTGAGCCATTGCATTCATTACTTTGTGGCGAAACACGTCATTTTCTTGTATTTTTTTCATTTTATTGCAAAATAAAATAAAATGTATGAAATAAAATAATTGCAATAAAATATGAAATAAAATATTTGTAGTAAAAAGTATGAAAAATAATTTATGAAATAAAATATATTAAATAAAATATATGAAATTAAATAAAATAAAATATAAAATAAAAAAGAAATTATTTTAATGAAATATAATATGAAAAAATAAAATAAAATTTATGAAATAAAATATATGAATAAAATATATGAATAAAATATATGAATAAAATATATGAAATAAAATATTTGAAATAAATTATTTGAAATAAAATATAAAATTAAATAAAATAAAATTTATGAAATAAAATATTTGAAATAAATTATTACAAATAAAATATTTGAAATAAAATATTTGAAATAAATTATTTGAAATAAAATATTTTAAATAAATATGCAAATTTTTCAGCTGGAGGTTTACAATTTTATTAATTATTTATAGTTAATTTTGACGTTTTTTTCCTGTGTCTACCTATGCAAGTTTGCGTTTGATAGATTAATAATTGTTAATAAATTACTTTTTTTTGAAGAAGTTAAGGTGATGTTAACCGAGCATTCAGTGATCCAAATGATAAGTGATTCCTCCCTTTAGTACCAAAATTCATTCTGGATAACGACATGAGGACCAAGATGGAATGCCCCGTGACCGAAATAGAGGTCTCCGGTTCACTAAACTCACCGAACGAAATGACATATCCAAGATACTATTTTACTCTGGTACCTTGTGAAAGCGTGGTCCTTGCACGCTTATTTTACCCTCTTTGAACTACAGATATGCAGCATCAGCATGGCATATCTATATAAAAAATATAAGTATCTCATTGCACGATTAAATATAGTATTTAAAGTACTAATATACTAAAGCAGTGGTAGCTCAGTGTCTTAGCACTCGATTTTATTCACAGCTCCGGAGCAAACTGAGTTAAATCACACAAATAAAATTGTTAATTGCAATTATAAGTGCTTATTCACCGCGTGCATAAAGGAAAAATGTGAGAAAACCTTTATGTCTACAAAATGAATAAATAAAAATATTTCGAAGACATGCGAAGTCCTTCAAACTGGAATGAGCCGTCTGTTGGACTATGCTCTAACACAGTCTTTACAGATGAGACTTATGTTTGACATTACTTCTTGTAAAGCCAAAAAAAGAATAAAAAGATTAAGAGATAAATTATCTAATTTAAGATTACATTTTAATTGAATTAATCAAGATAATATAAATATAATAAAAATGATAATTATCATAAAATATGTCATCGTACGTTGTATGCATGCAAACTTTTTTCACCTCGTAATATTTTACCCACACTGCACCTAAAGAAGTATAACCTCAATTTTTATTTACGCCCTCATTGTCCGCTGCGCAATAGAGTAAAATGAAATGTAATAGAGTAAAATGAAAAAAAAAAGAAAAATTTCTTCAACTTAATTCGTAAAAGTAATTTTTGTATAGGGCTACCAGGAATATTACGACGCACGTCCCGAAAGAAAAAGTCTTCCGGTAACCGATTGAATGAGTCTCCATATTTGTTGTCGTATGTTTGAACGGCCTGTTATACCAATAAATACTCGTAATAATATTCATGTAAAGGTTATTTTTATTTGCACGGAAGGTGAATTATACTTAGCTTAATCAGGAAAAATACATATGTAAAAATTGTGTATTTGAACTAGTACATTTCTTTTCTGTTCTGGTCTTCGCAAAAAAACTTGCTTGTTAATTTCTTTTTGACTAAAGCGAAACTATGAAAAGTGGATAGCTTATTTATTTAACTTTTATGTACGCAAAGCATTTATAATAAATAATATAGGAAAGGTATGTACAAAGGCGCTTATTTAAACATAAATAACTGTCTTTTTTTAAGCTTCACTAATCTTTTCTATACAAATTTATAAATTTCGTTCATAAAAATGAAATTAATTAAGTAGAATTCAATCCGCCGTACGGCTTTCTTTGGCATTGGAGCGGTTAAGGGAAATGTTAGAAATATTAATTGCTTTGCTAGCATTATTTTTATTAAAAAAATCTGCTAGTCTAGTAAATAAGTTAATTTGATAATTTTTCATATTGAATGCATTTGTTTGATATTTTTTAGGTAATCTAAAAATGTGCATTTTTCCCGCTAATAATTAAGAAATGACAAATCGCATTACAGTTGCTCTATTTTTAGACAGTGATCGGTTACGTGACTAACAAGAATCTATAAAAGGATTACTGTGTGAAGATAAACACTATCTACGTAAGTCGCTATTTAGTGCAAATAAAGAATAAATCGTGAATGACGTTGTTGGAGTCAAATAGACTTATCTACTACAGATACAAGTCGCGCTGCGTTGTCCCCTGGCCAAGTTTTATCTAGAGGAAATGTGTAATATTTGCGGTGCAGAATTGCTGACGGAGTAGATACACGTGGTATTTTAAGTTTTTTTGGGGAAATTACATTTTAGTTTTGCTTTTTTTTTTCTTTTAATTATAAGAATATTAGCAATGCTATTAACATTACTAATATTCCGGTTAACCACTCCGACTAAGATGAAAATGCTTGTACTAGGAGATGGTTCACGACAATAGACTTATGGCGGATTCGATCCTACGACCTTAAGTTTCGCAGACCATACCCTAAACCATGAGTGAGAGACTTAATTGTGTATTGTTGAACATCATTTAATTTAAATAGCATTTAAGTTTTCAAAACCGATAAAAGGATACACATGAGCCGTAATAATAACAAAGATACCGTGTTTGATTCGATGTCTTTTAATCAATGAAGGTGGTAATCTTTCGATGTACTTTAATAAGACCTCTATTGTATATTCAAGGTGTGGTCGAGAAGCATTTGGTCTTAGCGCCATCATCATTTATCATCAACAATACTCAACGCCAGGGAATGGTTTTTTGTGTGTGCATATGCGAACGTGCCGTTCGCAGAAACGCCTATAAAGTTATTTATATCCTGTCCGTTAGGTACACTAATCCAATTAGGCTTAGCGGGGGTCCAGTCTCTTTACCAACATATTTCATTTATTCGATTTATCCTCTCGTTTTGGGTTACGCAAGTTTTCTGCTTTAATTTAAATTGTCAAAACAATCGCATGCAATATATAAGCCTTTATTTGACAAGCAGATTTTATCAAATCCTTGTGCCGAATAAAATGAGTAAATGTTTCCGATACAAATTACGAAAGGTAAAAAAAACGTTTATTTACAGTAACATCTTTGTACATAACATGTACATATATACTAATTTATACAATATACTATTTGCCCTGTCTTTTATTTTAGCTTTTTTTGTTTTTTAACATCGACATGTGTCACACTTTAAATGATTCTTAGTTTTATTCCGGCTCTTATGTGAACAAGTGACGATAAATTTATAAATTCAATACGAAATGTAGTCTTTATTTTGATAATCATGCAAAAAGTATATTTAAAAATGTACGTTTTGACATTACTTTTAATTTAAGTGGACATATCCTTTCTTCTGTGACTCAACAAGATATAATTTATGTCTTATCTGATGAGGTTCTTATATAAATAATAAACACTTCAAAAGGGGAACACCATAGATACATAATTTATTATATATATTGTCTCTCTTGGATAATGACAAACGAGGCGACATCTTCTGGTAAAAACCAGTAGTAGTTACTTGCGTTTAAAATAATTCATTGATTCCAATGTAATCCATTCGTTCTGCAACTAGAAACAAACAAACAAAAATAAAAACTGCAATTCGGCCCTATTACTGTTAGTGTATATGTCTTCTCTCTCTTCTTCTGTGTATCTTTAAACAGTCAGTTGTCTAAACTTAGTAACATAAAAATTTGCGAACATTAACGCCCTTAATTTCATTTGGCAATTCCCGACGTTCCGATTACTTTATAGCAATATGGCCACGGGGACTCACTGTGCCGTCTACATTGCCTATATAATATCTTCTATTGGGATAGTAGAACGTTTCAGTAGCTGGTTTTAGTTTAAATACCTAATAAATTAAGTGGAATGAACACGTAGAATTAGACAGTATATAGACTCCATTGTCATAGACCGAACTTTTCTGTCCGTCTAAACCCTTAGTTCTCGAAGTGGTCCAGGTGGACCCCCAGGGTCTACGGGAGACTCGACGGAGGTGGTTGGCATGTCAAAAACATGGGAGTTCAAAGTCCGTAAGCGGGGGTCCACGAAAATTTATTTGCAGTGAAGAACTAAAATGTTGGCTTGACTTCACCTATTAATGTAGGCAGATAATATTTTAAGTCGCTCAGTGACTTGTAAAAATTGCACATTCCATATTCAGTACAACGTGTGCAACGTTTTTGTCGAGTTTCAGGAATATGGTAGAAATTTAGCTGCAGGGGTCCACCGGTACCAGCTAAATTTTGAAAGGGTTACAACTCCCCCCGCCACATCTATTAGCCTATATACATATACACGATATATGACATTATTATTATTATTATTATTGCAAAAGTATAGACTACCAACGAAATTAAGACCGAAGTTAAGTAAAAATTTAATGATAGGTGACTATCACGTTTAATTCATCCAACTTGGAAGACGGTCTTACACCGTGATGATGATGTTAATCACTGACCTCAAACATTGCATAATGCCTTTAACTAATGTTAATAAAAAAAAGCATATTATTATCCCTGAACTTAGAATTATTTAATGATATACTTATCAATCATACGTCAGTACGTAGTGCTTAGAACATTAAACTGTATATTTAGGTATTTATTAATCATGAATTGAAATTTAGTTTTGGTATAATTATCATTTTCTAGGTGTAGTATTAGCAACGCTGCAATTCAAATTAGAATATGTAAGTATATAGAGATTAGTATAATTATCTTAGACTGCTTATTTTAATATTAAAATATTATGTGTCTATTTTTGTACTAGTCTAAATACTATCAAATTGATTCTAAAAGTGACACCTTGAGTGATTAACCAGGATAAGTTGATAAGCTTTTTATGGAATCTATGTAACACAGGGATGTACTTTTTTATTTCTCTTTTTTACCTCTGGTGTTACGGATGTTCATTGTCGGCGGTAATCACATACCTTCAGGTGAACTGTATCTTGACTATTTTCTCGTTTACTGCCTATTCTTTAAAAAAAAGCTCGCAGATGTCCTCACAGTATACCAGTATGATATACCATAACACTGCTGTGTTTCATCTGATGAGTGTTGAGATGAGGCAACTCGATTAAATTATCGTAATGAGTGATTCAATTTTAGCCTTGGGGGTGACAATGCATGTTGAATCTTTGTTGTACATGTCTGTAGATGCCACAGTCATCACTTACCATCAGGTGAACTGTGTGCATATTTATCACCGTCAATTATAAAATAACGATACCTCATCACTCGAGGGCTGATATGGAAATTGTACTTATTATCAGTAATTACAAATTAAATACATTTTCGGTTCTATCACAATGCGTACTGATTCGATTAGACACTAATATTATATGAAAATATGGTCCTTTCCCAAAAAATCCAGACTCAATAAATGTAGCCACTTTCGCCTATGGTAACAGTAGAGCTACACTGCGGTTTGTTTCTAGCTGCAGAATTAATGGGTCAGCTCGACCGGGGTAGGACCACGCCCTCACAGAATACCAGCGTAAAATGGCATCACAATGCTGCTGTGTTTCATCTGTTGAGTGTAGGGATCTGGAGACCATTATTACTGGTGACGAGGCATTCCATCTCAGACCTCAAGGGTGACAACGCATCTGCATTATGAATCCTTGTCAAGGATGAGTGTAGATATCATGGGCTGCAGAAATTAATTGCTATTTTGTTTGAACTGTCTGCTCGAATGTTACTCTCGATGTAATTAAAAAAAAAAAGGAAACAACATGATGGTTAATGATTTCTTCCGCTCACGATAACCACGTTCATACTCGATAGGGAATCATAATGCAGATACGTTCTCACTCCAGAGGATTAAAATGAAATACCTCGTTACCAATAAGTGTCTCTGGAGACCTACACTCATCAGACGAAACACAGCCGAAGTATGCTGTTATTTTATGCTGGTATTCTATGAGGATGTGGTTGGGGAACAACCATGTCCATAAAAATAACTTTATCATGGCTTTACCAATGAATAAAAGTATAGTTTTGTCACTTAAATGTATAAATTGAACAGATGTAAGAAAGACTAATAATTCAAAGATTATCTAAACAACAATGAAGATTTTTATAGTATTCATAATTTAATCTTTAATAATCCAATTACAATATGTCAGTGTCAATAAAAATATAGTGGGCAGAGATATGATGTGAATCAATAAAAATTAGTAATAAAATCGGTCATCTCGCACGAGCATGTCGTATGTTTTTTGCCGAATCGGTAATAACGAATTGTAAATGATTTTTAAAATAACGGCATGCTCTGAATGCCGTCAATTAAATACACTTTGATTTGGAATTGAAATATTCGCCTGTGATATGTGTAAACACATTTTGGTGCTTTGATATGCAAAATAAAGAGCAAGACAGTTCGTTTCTACGCAATCTAGGCTTATGTAGCGGTAAAATATTATTCATTTATTAGTCAGTCATGAGTTTTTGTATCGATGGTTTTGCCTGTATGTTTTGGTATCACTATCTGGTTCTCTAGAGTTTTATGTGAATATACTTAGATTCTGGGTTTAATATATTTAGGTGGATTTTAATTTAGCATTTTGTTAAGTCCCTGAAACAAATTTATTTATTTGTTTTAAATTTTGGTATAATTTTTCTTACATAGATAATGCATTTTTGCAACAAAGTAAAACACGTGTAATTGTAAATAAATAATAACGTATTTTTAATAATGCATATGTTTATTATCCTTGTAAGGTATGTATGTATAAAAATCCTTGAATAGGTTTTCACGTTATATAAGAGCTAGATGAATACTTTATCTTAAAAATACGATAGCATTAAATAGTAATTATCACTATTATTTTATTTGGTTGTATGAAAGAAAGAAACCGGAAACCTTATTGTCGATGACAAGGTATTTATCCTAGACCTTAGGGACGGGGAATGTACATTGTGATTTCTTATCAAGGAATGCGGGGTCATGTGATGCAATAACCACTTACGTTTTAGGTTTTAACTCGTTCGTTTACCCCAATGATCTACCTGTGCTTATAAAATCACTAGACAACACTCTTGATAATATATCGTGAACCAAAAATTAATTGATCTTGACTTGATCCGCCTATAGTATATTTAGTATTTCTTATGTTGGTATTATATAAAGGTGTGGGTTTTACCCTAGTTGAACTGACCCATTCCTGCATGGCTATACCGAGTGTAAAGTATTTTATATTGCCAACATTACGCAATTAGTGTACAATTCTACTTTGCATGTTAGCGGTAAAATATGAAACCATTAAGGGAACTGTTGTACTTACATTATATATATATATACATTGTACTTTAAGAATGTCCGTGTTTGCGGAAAACCGAGATTATTTACTTCATTTAACATTTTCGTATTTGTTCCGAGTATACAGTCTTCTCAAATAAGGCCCATTTATATAAGATATTTTTGTTTAATATTTATTTAATGTGAATTGCAAATACAAGTAAGAAAAATGATTTTTTTTTATCATAAACCAAAAGAGATATTATCGTTCCTAGACTCCTACTGGATAAATTCTTTTCCAATAGTATGTTGTTTGTTCAGTCATTCGTTAGATTTCTTTTTTGGGCTGATGGCCGCTGATAGCCCGAGGGCTTTTACCGTTTCAGTGGGTTGAGAGGTGACTAAGTGCTTATGGCGCTCAGCGGAGATCTCTATTAGTGGGTAACCAGTGTAAGGGCTCCCGGCTCGGACGTTTTGTTACACTGTTGCACGATAGAGACTAACTCGAGGGTTCCCGAGAGGGCCGAACCTCGGCTCGGTCAGTTGCTTCTGACTATGGATTATATAAATTAATATCACTGTTATATCTCATTATCTGTACCACCACTTCGGAATGAGTAGACGCTGGAAAAGAAGTGGTGCAAGAAACTCCAGCGACAGTCGTTTGTTCAAATCATTTACTTTCAGCTGATTTCTTCTAGCCAGGGATAGGTTCTCCGTGATTAAATGTAATCAGTTCCATCTTAGTTCCTAAGTGACAACAAATCTATATTATGATTCCTTATCGAGGATGACACATTCATGGGACGGTGTCATCGGACGCAGGATTTACTAACCGTTAGGTTAACAGTATATATAAACTTTTATCACCCTCAATATAATAAAATTAACTTCATATTTGATACTGGTAATGATCTGCCCTATAATTAACTGACTTCTTGGGGATGTTTGAGTTTTAACAGTGATTAGGTTTAAAAGTGGTAGAGCTACGCTGCATGTTGTTTCCAGGTGCAAAATGTAGATGTCATGGGTTACTCACAATGTAATAAAAAAATGATGGTTAGTTTTTCTGATTTTTGTGAGAAATAACCACCATGGAATGCCATTCGCCTTGGAGTACTAAAAGATTTAAAATTATTTGCTTTTTATCCGGATCTTCTATAAACGTATCTATGGCAGATACTACTAATTTATACGAGTGTTCTAACTCACTTCAATCTTGGATAGCGAGGAGTATAGGAGAACAAGCAGATATATTTTAACGTCGTCAAGGCTAATGTCAAGTATTTTAGAAGGTATCCTTTAGTAGTTGACAGTAGCCTTAAACTTAGATAAAGAGTAAGTAGCTCATGTATCTTTGAATGTACATAGTTTCTTGAAACGTAGACTGGTACCAACATTAATGAAAATTCTCATCGCAGCAAAAACTACCTATTTGTTTTTAGATTTAAGCTCATTTTAAAAAAAGAGTCTTATAGCTTTTTATTTATTATATATTAATGTACTATGTAATTAAGATATAATTGAAAACCAGCATAACGTTCATAACGTACGCACAGTATCTTTTAATTTGGTATCGTAGGATAAATCTTCAAAAAACCTTTGTACCTTGTAAAGTACTTGATAAGACAATAACTACTATAAATGCTCTGGTCCGCAAACAAATTAAGAGTACGGCATGGGAATTGTTAATAGTAAATTTATTGCAAAATGCTGGTCCCCTTACTAGGAGAACTTGGAGGTAGTACTGAAGTGTCAATCTGCTATGTAATTTGATTTAACCTCATATATAACCTGCTATATAATTATTGTGAGAATTCGAGTATTTAAGGTAGGTCAATTTGGCTTTTTATTTATTGTTTAACAAACTATTATTATCGTTTTCTTTGACGTTTTTGATTTTCAAAAAAAAGATACATTGTTTTGCATATTCATTAAATACACACAAGGGTCTTTAGCAATCCGTAATGCTACGAAATACGAGTGTAGTAACTCCGTCTGCACCTTTGTTTCGCAAAATATTTGTCAAATAAATTCTATGTCGTATCAGAGATTAAAAGGCTGGTGTTGCAGTACACGTTCATAATAAATTTGAATTATCACAGCGCTGCACGGTGGTATTTCTTACAGCGGTGGCTCATTTCTATAAATAGATGCCTTTCAAAATATACCGATAAAACAATGGGGAGACTTGATGCAATCGCATGCTTCGGAGACAATTGTTTAGCCTAATCTTATTTTGGCCTAGGCTTTGGGTTTTGTTATTCGTGACATGTTTGTTTTATGGTCGATTTATACAAATGCTACGATATGTTAGTTTTGTTCCATAGCTTGTATTATGCAAAAAGCTTTATTTATTATATATTAATGTACTATGTAATTAAGATATAATTGAAAACCAGCATAACGTTCATAACGTACGCACAGTATCTTTTAATTTGGTATCGTAGGATAAATCTTCAAAAACCTTTGTACCTTGTAAAGTACTTGATAAGACAATAACTACTATAAATGCTCTGGTCCGCAAACAAATTAAGAGTACGGCATGGGAATTGTTAATAGTAAATTTATTGCAAAATGCTGGTCCCCTTACTAGGAGAACTTGGAGGTAGTACTGAAGTGTCAATCTGCTATGTAATTTGATTTAACCTCATATATAACCTGCTATATAATTATTGCGAGAATTCGAGTATTTAAGGTAGGTCAATTTGGCTTTTTATTGTTATCTATGAGTTTAGTATATAGTCAATAGGCATTATTTTTTTTTGTAAAATTAGGCGGTAATCAAATCAAAAAGGAAAATAGATGAGATGTGTGTTTTGTACAATTTCGAGACAGTTATATCGGACAAATTTTTGAAATTGAAATTGAATTGAAATTTTTCGAATTTCAATTGTTTGAGCTTCAGTGTAAAAAAGTTAACAAACATAATTCTGAAATTTAAACAATGTCAGACTGGTCCGAGTGTCGGGTCGACCAGTCGCGGAGCACGCGCAGCCTGTCCCCTCTCGCGGTGTCACATATCTCTGTGTGGATATACGAGTTAGTTAAACACGGCTGAGTTAAAACCTTTGCTATATACGTAACATAACACTCGGAGGATTTCAAATCAAATAATATAATACTAACCGAGATGGGTTTGTAAATATTTTGTTAAATGCACTCGCACAGTTTTGATTCGAATTGCGGTGAAAGGGTGTATTATTTTACAAATGCGAGAACTTGAGGAAAATTCATTTTAGTTATTAGTAAGTTTTTTGACAGTCAAATCTATATGTCGTAGCTCCACAAACCAAACATCAGCATCAAAATCTTTTAAGAAAACATTACTAGGGAAAGAGTCCATTACTCTTGTTGTTCCACTATGTATAAATAGGGAATATCTAAAAGACATATGTTACTTTGACTATTTCCTATAAAAACAGCGTCGCAGCGTCAAAATATATCATCTGAATAGCGTTATATGACGAAATGATGATTGTCAAACATGGCGTAACTGATGGAGGGAAACGTGCTCAACGCTTTGGCGTTTTATTTCATTTAATTCTATATTCTCTTCTTGTGAAAGACTACCTACCTAATGTCACAATAAGTAATGTCACAGAGATCAGAATAGGTAAGAGAGGAAAGAGTTAATTAGCTCAACGCCTAAGCCCTCTCTTTTAATTCACGGTACGCGAGCAAACCGTGTTCAATTCCCGGTACCAAAGAAAATGTAAGTAAGTAATAATTTCATGTGCTGAATCATCAAGTGTTTGGCAATGAAGGAAAACTTCGAGAGGAAACCTCCACATCTAAGGAACAAAAGTAAAAATTACTCGAAGATATGTACGTCCACAATACACACTGGGTCCACGTGTGGATCTTTGCTCCTACACACATGCATATGTATATACTTTACTTACGTCATTTATGTAGTTGGACCGCAATTTCTTGATTTAATAGGAAATGACCAAGTGGCTAAGAAATTAATATGAAAATAGGAGCAAATATTGCAATAAATAGCTCAATTTTAGATAAATTTATTGATACAATTATAAATTGCGTCCCGTGAATTTTAATAAATAACTCTATCAGCCCTAATGATGGGGTCCATGCTCTCCTAAGAATTGAACTGAAATATACTGAGCTGTAAATAATTGTTATACACATCTTTGTTATACAATATTGTTCAACTAAACTAAACTAAACTAAAGCCCATAAACTCCTAAATCTATCGTTGCCTATCTACCATTAAACCTAGGTCGACTAGGTAGACGCTGGTGTTCTGTGAGACGTGAACTTCAGATCATGCCGACCCTTTCATGCTACACCATTTCTGTTGTTTTACAATTATGCTATGCACAATTAAATTAAACCGTGACGGCGAGAAGTTTTGACTTGATTCTTTTTTGCCTATCGTTGCCTACAAGGATATTACAATATGACTCAAACTATTATTTCCAAATATATAATAATCATAGATGACTGTGGTGAGATAATAAGTGACGTAACGACAATGACTAGCACAGATAAAAAGTTTATATTACCTATTGACAATCGGCTTTTTACTTTGTTATATTTTTAATTTTATACGTTGCATTTACAAATTTAAGTTTAGTCGTACTGTAAAGTGTAGACATAGGTTTGTGTTTAGAATTATATGATTATATACATAATGGAAATGTTCGTAATTATAGCACTACCTCTATTCTTTTTTTTTTTAAAAGAAACAATATTTTTTTGTACTTAATATTTAAATATAAAAAAGAATTTTAGGATAAGAGATCATTATTATCATTTTATTTTGATGATGATAAATAAGATACGCGTCTTTATTCCCATACGGGCAAGGCAGACTTTCACTGGCTACGCACGGGCATAACTCATAGATCGGTGAATGACTACACGCCTCTATTGACCATTTTGACCTTCTATGGTCAAGAGATAAACTATAATTGGTGCACGTATTATTTATGGATAAAAGCATGATCATGTTTAACGTCCTTTTCCTATCTACACCGGTTGTTTGGAACATTATGCTGGAAGTCCTTGACGAGTATATTTACTTACTTACTACTTACTAGAAAATAATCCGGTTAGATAAGTCCGACTTTGAGCCAGAGGTCAATCGACGAATCCAACTCGGATGGATGGCGTCCGGGAATCTGCGACATATTTTCTCTTCTAATGTTCCTCCATACTTAAAAATGAAAGTCTTTAACCAGTGCATGTTGTCAGTGATGATTTAAGGTATTGAAAAGTGGTACTTCATTGCTGGCCGTAAGAAAGAGCTCAAACTTACTCACCTATATACATATATATATATATATATATATATATATATATATATATATATATATATAGATTTTTAATATAAATTAAACACTGGTAGAGCTACACTGCAGTTTATTTCTAGTTACAGAATTAATAGGTCAGCTCGAACAGTGTAGGACCAAGCTCTCACAGCTTACGAGCAAAATAGCAGCATAATGATGTTGTGTTTCGTTTGATGAGTTTAGGGATCCGGAGTCCTTTATTACTGGTGAAGAGGCACTCCATCTCAGTCCTCAAGAGTAACAACGCATCTTTATTATGATTCCTTGGCAAGGATGAATAGATGTCATGCGCGATGGGAATCACTTGCAATCAGGTAAAATGCGTGCTCGTTTGTTACTCTAAATGTAATAAAAAAAAGTTAGAACCAAGAATACGAATAAGAATAGAAGGAGGGGAGTAAAAGTAATCGGAGATCTTTTGCTGATAACGAGTCCATCTTTCACTGAGGTGACAACGCACCTCTATTTTGATACTTTTTCGGGATGGATGTAGGTGTCATGAGTATATTATTGAATACAAATGTAGTTAGTACAATATTTAAATAGGATTTTCGTAATAATTGATATGTCATAGCCAAATATGGTAATATCGTAGCAAAACCAATGTCAATGACTCAGACCTGGCGCTGTACTAGTGCTATTTATAAATCAATCCATTAATGTGGTTTCAATCGTTCTCATTTTGCTTATTTACAATTAGTTATAGCATTTGCATAATTTTTAAATAATTCTGTAATATCAAAAAGTTAATAGCCAAAATTTTGTAATTATAATGGATATTGAATGTACCAAAATAGGAAAACTAATGGATGGCAAATCTTTTGGAGATAAGGTTTTCTCTGAGCATATCATATCGTTAACAGCATTATAATCGTTCTACCTTTGATCATAAAACGCATTAAACACATCTAACAAATTTACACGAGCGTATAGTATATTGCACTTATTAGTAATATTTATGTTATGTATCACGAATGGCGCTTACGCTATTCAAATCGAAGAAATTAAGGAAATTATCATGAGTTGCCTTCGTCGGCTACATTTGACATTTTACACAATCACTCAAAACACACTTTTCAAGTACGTTAACCTCATTATTAGTATTGATTACATTATATTTTGACCTCGACGATATTATCTGGTTTAATAAACGTAGTAATCTACGTGACATAAACTGCGCAGGGTTAGTAGCCGTAAGCGTTCGTGAAGATTCAAAGGTCTGGTTATCCTTGCCCTGTATTGCATACAGGGTAACGGTCCAAGCCGAGTCTCCTTCTTGGTAGCCCTTGTGCTGGTTACCCACTAATAGAGGTCTCGACTGAGCGCCATACGCGCTCGGTCACCTCTCAACCCGGCGAAACTGTAAAAGCCCTCGAGCTAACAGCGGCTTAAAAAAAATGTTTTGCATATGCAATAAGATCGAAGGAAGGTGCAGTGTCAAGGAAGGTTCAAGATATCTTACTATTATTATTAATAATAAATAGTATATCGAATACACAAATTAGATTAATTCAAATAAAGATACCGGACATCCTTCTTGTTGTATAAAAAGTAGACAGATAGTTAATAATTTCGTTGATTGGACCGTGTAAGCAAAGGGAAAAACCGCAGTTGAATTGAGATTGTTGTGCGACTTTTTGTCAAGTAAGTCAATGTACGTAACAAGTAGACGCTAATTTTTTTTATACAAGAATTAAACAAGAGTACTTCAGTCATTTTAAATTACTACTTTGCCTAAAAACAAAATATGTCTTTTCCGTATATTTTCCGTATAAAAAAAATATCAACCACTCTTATGTTTATTGTAAAGTACAATAAACATAAGAGTGGTTGATATTTCTTTATGGCGTCCTCCACAAACTACCATAGACAACAGTCCCGTGCCACTAGTATCCATCAACTCCCCGCAAATATTACGTCTTTACCTATGAAATTGCCGTTGTTCAGTATTGACCATTTACAAACACAAAAAAGTTTTGATTGGCTGTGGATTCTAAATTTAAATTAATTTTGTTTTAAAAACATGACATTCTTTTTACAAAGTCACACTTATGTTTATTGATTAGCTTTGTATTTTCATTACGTTTGTACATTTTTCGTCATAAAGGATACTTTAAAAATTCGTGTAATTATAGAATATGAGTTCCGTCTTGGAATCAACGTAGCACAAACGGCACGTAACATCAACAACGTTTACGGAGAGAACTTTACAAACGAACGCACAACCCGTTATTGCCCGGTTCCGCTCTGGAAATTGTGATTTGAAAAATGAACCTAGTGGTCGTCTGGACACTTTGGTCAACAATGATGAATTAAAGGCGATTGTGGAAGCTGATGATACTCAATCTACAGCCGAGCTAGCAGCAGCTTTTGATGTTAACATCAAAACAATATTGGTCCATTTGCGACAAATTTTCAAGGTAAAAAAAGCTTGATAGATGGGTGCCCCACGAACTTAACAATCGCCATCGCAACGTACGCGTTGAGACCTGCCTCGCGCTGCGCAAAAGGCCCAGAAATGAAAGAATTTTGAACCGAATTGTTACTTGCGACGAAAAGTAGTTTCTGTTCGACAATCGAAAGCGCCCAGCAAGTTGGTTAGATCCTGGTTCAGCACCAATGCAATGTCCTAAACGAAAAATGACCTCTAAAAAGTTGATGGTCAATGTTTGGTGGTCTAGTGCCGGAGTGATTCAACACAGTTTTTTACCAAACAAGAGCATGACTGCAGATGTGTACTGTGAAGAACTGAAGACAATGATGGATCGTGGAAGCAAATGGTCGCAAATCATCTGCAACCAGCTTTGGTCAATCGGTCGTCCCCGCTGCTCCTACACGGCAACGCGCGACCACATACTGCACAACAGACAGTCTCCAAGCTGCAAGAGTTGGGGTTGGAAGCTCTCCCTCATCCACTGTACTCAACAGACCCACCTACTATTACTTTTTCCTAAATTTGGACAACTTTTTAGCTGGAAAAAAAATCAATTCCCGAGAGGCAGTACAAAATGCCTTTGAAGAGTTTGTTGCCTCCCGTGCAGCTGATTTTTACAAGAAGGGCATCAATAAACTACCACTGCGTTGGCAAAGATGCATCGGTTACATGGGTATATTGAATAACAGAAATAAAAAAGTTTGAAAAAAAATACTTTAACTTATTTCATACAAAACGGCAATTTCATAGGTAAAGACCTATTATAAGATATCAATAATCAATTCTATAATAGGAGCTTAACTTAATTTTTATAATAGAAATATATCACCTTTTTCTTAGTCCCCCAATACATGTTGTAAAATAATTTTGTATTTTACAAAATATAACATACAGTCATTAATTTAATTAAATTATTACTTTAATAATTTTAGAAAGGTAAAATCGATTAAACATTGACCGTATTGTTTATATAAAGGGAACAAAATTACGTCACCACAATTATATTACGATTTCTTGCTTCACTTTTGCGTAAGGCTTATCAGTTTTGGTATAGATTGCTCCCGGACTTGAAGCATTAATTAATCGACGAAGTAACTATTTGTTTTGTTCAAATGTTGATCTGTCATGGCGTCCTATTATGAAGATTTTTTCTATGAAGATTTTAAGTTTCGTCTCTTAAATACAAAAAACCCTATTAACCCAAGATAAACGATGTGATTATGTGTAATTACTTTTTATTTATTTCGGCCTGCAAAGAAATTCTATCAATGCAAAGCGCCACAAATATAACAATGAAGCCAATACTAGTTTACCGGCTTTGATTGCGAATTTAGATGGTGTGCAATAGTCGAATCGGCAAGATTTTTTGTATACAATGTTTAGTTAATAAAACTAAACCACAAAATATTATATTATTATATTACAAATATTTGTAGTATTACTAGTGTACAGTATTACAGTATTATAAGTGTTTATTTTAAAATCAACCTGTTTTGTCTTAGTTATTATACATCTATAGAAGCGGAATTTAATACTAATTTAAATTTTCAAACTTTATAAGTAGCTTGAAGTGAGAAATTAAAAAAATATTATGAATAACTAAAATAGTGCCAAAACCAAAAAAGAAACTAATTTCTGTAAATAAAAAAATCTAACTCACAAGCAAAAATCAAATAAGAAACACATTCTTACCAACTTTTAAATAATCTGTTGAACTTCAAGGTATTAGAGACTGCATTGGCGTGGTATACTGTGTACGAGGTTATCAATTTTCAGCTGTGAATTACATACTCAGGAAAGGAGTGAAAATAAGTTGCTCTCTGTGTCCAAATTTTGAAATTGTACTCACTGAACACATTCATCAGCAGTCTTGCAGTTTGGTCGTGCATTATAATGACATGAGCAATGAATATTCGCGCAAATGCTCTCAGTGAGTGATGACCATAGGCCAAAACCTTGTCACGGTATTGCTCTGTATTTAAATTGCCTCGTATCCAAAATGGCCTCTGTTCACCCACGCGGATCCAGCCTATACAATATCATTTCCTTTCGTTAAGGGTGAACGTTCTGAGGATTCTTAACCTGTCTCTCTCACTTGCCAAACACGCACTCCTTGAATCGAGATGAAATCCGAAGCGAGTTACATCGGAAAACAGAACGTGCATGTGCTTGATGGTCCATCGCAAATGTGCGTCCACCGACCATAAACGACGAATCGTGACACAGCGCTCATAAAAATACGAGAAAGGAGATATATATATATATATTTATATATATATATATATATATATATATATATATATTTATATTAGTTGTTATGTGGTGAATTAAGTTTACGCTTACCGACACTCCAACTTAGTTATTACGGGTGCCAACACATTTGCATTATGATTTCCTATATAGAATAAATATGTTCAACTTAAATATCATAAAAATCAATATTTTATCTGATATTGAAACAAAATTCTTATATTTAAGTTGATGATACAATTACAAAAAGTTAACACTTCCCTGTGTGGATTAAAACTTACGGTTCACTTGTATTTTCCATCATATACAAATACTATGAAGCACACGCTTTTACCCAAGTCTTAATCGTTTTCCAATATTAAATATAAAATAAAAGATTACGTTATAATATAAAACATTTCTTTGACTACTTACCTTAAGTGAATACCATATGATACTTGTAAAGGTAATAGTATACAAGGTATTAAAATACACTTTAAGCTTGAGTAGTTTCATTAAAGAACTAAGATTACGACGTAAAAAAATTCTTATGGCGTCTTTTATAGTGTTTACGGAAGTATTCATGGAGGCAACGTTCTAATTTTTTTTTACGTATAATCTTTATTAATATTAAATGGTCTGGTAATGGTAATAAGGTACACTGTACATTGGAAATATTTAATATGAAAATCTATCAGGAGGCTAACAAAACAACAAAAACAAAACATGATTTCATAGCATTATCTTTCTGCCTGTAACACACTCTTTATCTAACAAGTCCTTCTCTATGTACCGATTTTAAAATACGCCATAGTAGCACCAAATATCACTAGCCTGAAATATATATATATATATGTATTAATCAATGAACTAAAGCATACGATTCGTATTCTTAGTGTATCTTTATAACTTTCATTGACTCCCTATATATTCTTTTTTAAAAAAGGATAAAAAAGTTATCTTTTTTTTTATATATATATTTATACTCTATTAATTTTATAATGATGATATTATTAGTGATATCATTGTAACCATTGAAGAGTCCATATTTTAAGTTAGCTACAGTGTAATGTAATAACGTCATTTGAAATATAAAACGTGTTTGATTACATATTAAAAATCTTAATATAATAGATGTTTTTTCTAAATAAAATATTACATAACTATCACGTCTAGGCCACCCTGTAAGTACTAGTGGCAAATAGATATATATAAGTGCCTTGTCGGTTAGAATAACGAGGCAGAGTGTTACTATCGTAACATATCTAATAAACGGTAATTTTAAACGACAAGTCAATTATAAGCTGACATAACCACGTATTAGCTTTGACGGAACTTCGCTTACATTGCCAGACAAGGGCTATATTTTCTGATTTAATGATATGGAATGTTTTTATATAGGGTTTCCCAGAACTCAACGTCAAGCTGAAAGCTCAATGGGCTTAAAATAAACTTTTTCTCCACTCATGGCCAACATGTCCAGTATCCATCTCTCTCATCATTTTGCTGTAAAATTAAGAACCTACCAAGTACTTGTGTTTTTATTTTTTTACTCGTTTTTTTGTATGAAACTAACAAGTATTGTACCATTTTAGATTCCTGATTAAATGCGTCAACTTTTAATGCCACTTTCCAAGGCACTCTAGTATATTTTTTTTAAAGGAGGGCCTTTCAAAGTCGACAAATTTTGAAAATTTTAAATTTATAGTTTAACAAATTAGTCTTAATTCTAGGAAACTTGGGACAATTGTGTCATTATTTTTGACTGTCATTCAGATATGTTATTTATGGTTATGGTTCCAAAGTTTAAATGAACAAAAATAATAAAAATTAACCACAATAACCGAAAAATGGTTACAGTTTGACCAAATTTCTAGGTTTTTCTTAAAATGCCCATAATTTTCAAACTGCATGGGATAGATTTTTTTTCTGATTTTTCTCATGACGTTTACGATCAATCCTGTCACCCCGTTTCGGCTTGCCGTTAAGTTCTGGGACGCCCTGCCTATATTTATCATAGCACGGTCAATATTAAATAACAAAAAAAGTGTTTCCATGCTCAAAATAAAAGTCAAATATTCTTAATTTAATTTACATCTGGTTCAAGTTGTTTTAAGTATCACATTTATCACAGATTCCAAAGTTAATATCTCTACATAAAACAATCGCCAAGAAATTTAAGTCGTCATGTCTGTTTTCACCTTATCTGTTTTTCATCTACTTATACAATGTATTTTTCTATAAATATCGTATGTGCAATAAAATATCAAAAATATACATTTTTGTTGATGTTAATAAGTAAAATGGTAATAAGTTACTGGCTCATCAGACCTGTTCTGGAGATATTAATGTAGATAATTCTTAGTGAGAAGCAATTGAGCTAGTCGAGCGGCCCTCTCGGGCACCCTCGAGTCAGACGCTCTCGCGGAACAGGGTAACGGTCCAAGCCGAGGCTCCCTCTTGGGAGCCCTTGTGCTGGTTACCGTACTAATAGAGATCTCGACTAAGCGCCATAAGCGCTCGGTCTCCTCTTAACCCGTAACTCAAACTGTAAAAGCCCTCGGACTATCAGTGGCCATGAGCCCGAAAAAAAAACAGACCGTTATTACATTTTCTCCCGCGGCAGTAAATAATATTTTTAGAAATTTCAGTCGTGGCTTTCTTTGAGTTTTCTTGGAAAAAGCCAAGACCAGAAAAAATTCTATTGAATGAGTTATCAATGGACATGGAAAATGAACAATGACAATGACAACGACAAAGTCTAATGACGATTGATAACCTCAATTTATTTTGGCTTACTTAATAACATTTAACATTACATAATATTCAAGGAATCAATCAGTAAAGGTAGTGTGCACCTGACTTAGTCAGTATAAACTCTTCGTATGCCATTAATACATACGTAATGATGGATATTATTTAAATTACACGCAGCAGTAATTGGACTCGCTCAGTTGTCGGTTCCGTTCCAAGATGCATTTCATCTGGACTCCGATATTGTAAAGTACATCTTACTTGACATCCTTATTTATAATTTGTTTTACCTACTCTTTAAAAAAATACTACATACAACATCCCATAATTGACCGTAAATTTTTTCGAAAGGTTTAGCAATATTTGCTAAATTAATATTATTTCTAATATTAATTTAGAAATAATACTATTATTTTACTTAGATAAGGCATACTTTTGTTACTAGTAAAATAATGAAAGTTGCAATATTTATAAGCAAAGATGCCAGCCATGGAATGCCAGGAAATAAGCCTTTGGATGCCTATATCTCTAAATGAAACACAGTATCGTTATGCTGTAAATTTGGATAAATATTCTGCCATCAGTCGCTACACTACCTACAAATAAGGTTTATTATTTACAGTGGAATCCAAACGGTCGAGGGTTAAGACAAAGGGAGAGAAACCTGCGGACGAGCAGTACCGAGGAGCACCGCCTTCTAATATAATTACTATTATTATTAATACATTGAGATCAACAAATGTTCACCTGATGGCAAGATATTCCTGCGGCCCATGACATCTAAATTCATCCTCAACAAGGAATAATAATGCGTTGTTAGCCTTGAGGACTGAAATGGAATACCTCGTCACCAGCTAGAAACAAAGTGGGGTAGCTCTACAACTTTGATCCTTGCAAAAAGTTGCTATGTTTTACTTTGCCCCTCACATCCTATTACTAAATACATTTATTCAGTATAGGCTTCCCCATTGATTACAACAAAGAGTGGGTCCAACTTTCCACAAATTTTCAAGTACTGCCAATTCTGGAAATAAATTGCATCTCAACTTATAATAAAATTGATAAGAGTAAAGAAGTATTTCTAAAATAAAAGCAAAATATAGTCGATACAGCCCTGTATATGTACATATATTCATCATATTCTCTCAAACACGAGTTGTCAATTAGTATGTACTATAGGAAAATGTAGCCTTTGGGTAAAATTATGTAGTACGTGGTTACGTGTGTAAGAACGTCTCGTTCTCACCGTCACCACAAGAAAGTGTGTTCAACAATGGCTTTAATTTGTTCACTAAGGGAATGCAAATATTTTGGTAATTTCCAGCTATATCCAATAATAACTTATTACTTTATTTATAACATTGCGCTCGATAAAGTAAATCTTATTATACTAAAATCATGAGGTCAAAAATTTTTTGATGTAATAAAAGTGCCAAAGCGTACAATCCAGCTATGAGTTCTGTTCGTTACATTAAGGGTGATACGAGTACATAGTTCACCTAATCGTAAGTAATTTCTGCGAGCCATGGCGCCGACCTCTGTCTACCCGATCTCGGTGGATTCAACCTATTCATGGTACAACTAGTTTATATTTGTAGCGTGATTTCCACATTAAAAACACTAAGGGGCATAGTGCCAATATCATTCATAGCCTATAATATACCTTTATTAATATTCGATAAGGAATTATGATATCAATGCACTAATGCTGCTTGTCTAAGAAACCATGATCCGGTATCATTGTCATTTTTTTGGACTCCTTTTCGATTGCGGTCCTAGCCGACGTTCAAATCTTCTTTTGAGGGGCCCTCGGGTCGTATATATTTTTTTTCATTTTTTTCGGGCTGATAGCCGCTGTTTGCCCGAAGGTTTTTCAGTTTCAATGGGCTGGGAGGTGACCAAGCGCTTATGGTACTCAACCGAGAGCTCTATTAGTAGGTAATCAGCACAAGGGCTCCCGAGAGGCTTGTTGCGCGAGAGCGACTGACTCTCGGGATCCCGTGAGAGCCGAATCTCTGCTGTGGATTGTATATCGCTTCCGTCTATTGTCGACGTTCTTTATCCACAGTGGCCGAAACGCAGCGGTGGTGCAGGCGTTTTTGTCTGCCCTACTTAACGGGCCGCTCGTGAGTCTATTTAGATAAAGCTGTAAAGGTTACTAAACCAGTCACACATAGTACTTCAAAACAATAATTTTTTTTTATTAATAATTTTAGTGCCCTTTAAATATTAAGATCATTCTTAATATTTAAAGGACAGGAAACCTATAATTTAGTAACTTTTTTTAAAATTATATAATTTAGCTTTTTTTAAAAAAAACACATATTGCACGTCACACTGATGGAGGAACAGCTTTTACAGCATTATCAGTACTCCAATTTATATAAATATTTAATTGTAGATATTTATTTTAATATCTCATTAGCTAGCTACGAATCATTATCCATATAAAATACCAGCTATTGGCGGAAGACATAGCTTGTGTGATGAGACGTCATATATTACAATATTACAGAGTTCAGCAACATTTGCCCTTTGACTGTAAATAATAACATCAATAAATATCTGTTAAGCGTTAGGCAAAGTTAAAATAAATGGCGACGTTAAACATTAAATTTAAAACCTGGAGACATTAACTAAGACAAATCTGTTACTGGCAGCTATTTAACCATGTAATTGAATCATTATTGGTTTATTTACCGTTAAACAGCATACTTATGTTCGTTCGTAGGCGTGTCAGTAGATCGTGGACGGGTGCTTTCATGACATGATTCATATATTTCCACTGTCACTACTGCCAATAACGCTACTTTGGCAGTCGATGATCGATTCATTGGATTACAACGCAATAATGGATTGAAGATTAGAAGTTATTACAATATAAATAAATACATGTTAGCTTATTTCAATAAAATTATAATTATAATGGGTCGAAAATACAACAATAAAGGGTCTTTAAAATATATTCAAACCGTAAAATTTACATGTTGTTTTTACGGTTGGAAGTCGTTATTTCATTGTTTGACTATTTTCATAAGGACATTAGGACGTATCAAATAGTACACAGTTCGTTTGATGCTATTTATTATTATTTATACGGTGTCCTATAATACCCACGTCCTTTCTTCTTATTTAATAATACAAAATATTTTTAAGCGTGATTCTATAAAAAGTAATTATTATTTTAATTATAAATTTAATATAATTCAATTAATTTCATGCAAATATTAATTAACTTAATAGTTCCTAATTTAAAATTAATATAATTTCCGTATATATGCTACTTATAATGCTTTGATTTCTGAAAGCAGATATACTATTTTACTTTTACTTCATAATTTATCAACTATAAATATCAGTTTTGCAAGTTTTGTTAGAAATGCCAATTACTCGTTTTATACACAAGCGAATGTTATCTGAAAAAGACATATTTACTATGTAAAATATTGAGTAGTTTGTTTATTAATTTTAATAGAGACATCCTTCCAAGACGAAGATTAATTTTTTTTTATAGATAAAAGGGAGCAAGCGAGCCGCGGGAACACCGAGGTGCTCATCGACGCCTATGGACAACCGCAACACCAGAAAAACTGCAGATCCGTTGCCGCCCTTTAAGAAAGGAATAGGCTCGCTTCCCCTAAGTCGTACTGGTTTGGAAAAACCTCCGAGCTTGGCCTTGTCTTCCAAGTGACCGCGAAACTGAACGTCACTTGATATGACGACGTCGAGAATACCGATACTGGGTGAGGCAACCAGGGGAGTGTTCTCAAAGTGGAAATTTACGACGAAGGGATCTTTTTTAGCGGTAAAGGTGTGCAGACTTGTGTATTTTTGGGATTGAAATCGACAAGATTTTGTCGACCCCAATACGAGACTTCACCCAAAAGGGTCTCCAGTTCAGACACAAGTTTGGTCCGGTTCTCATCGGCAGTAGCCCGAGATGCATTAGCGTGGGCCGTATACAATGCATCACCGGTGCTATCGTGTGCATAACAACAAATGTTGCTTATTTGCAGCATATCATTTATATGCAGAAGAAACAAGGTGGGCGACAGTACACAGCCCTGTGGGACACCAGCATTAATTGGTTTCGGGTCAGAGCATGCGCCATCGACAACGACCTTGATGCTCCGGACCTCCTAAAAGCTGGTTATCTGGGCGCATAGTTTCTCGGACAGCCCGTAGGAAGGCAACTTCGAAAGAAGTGCTTTGTGCCACACCCGATCGAAGGCCTTGGCCATGTCCAAAATAACCGCCAGGCCCCTTGCCCTCTATACATACTCCGACCATAATATTTGGTGTATTTTGCTTCAATAAAAGATACTGTCGATTATATTATGTGCAATATGGATGATGTTCATTGACTTTAATCTGCTGTTAGCTAATAGGTATAATTATAAAATATAATATATATATAAATAAAAATTTAGATTATAGAAATTAATATAAACCATTAAAAAGGAAACAATAAGCCATATAAAGAGTAGCGGAATGTAGTTTCAATATCGAAGTAAATCCATAATATACAATATTAATAGTAGAATCGTGGTGATAATGTAAGGAAATAAATACATCGAGAAATCGTCGGGGCTAACCACTTGTAAAATAAACGTTACTACTATCAGATCTATTAGCTAGTTGTTGAAAATAGCTATCGCTCAGAAGTCGGACTGAGTTAAGGAGTCGTACGTTCATTAATCTCGAAACACACAATCTTGTCACTGCTGTTTCATCATTAGCACCTCCTATTAAATGTTTAAAATCACGGCTAGATTTAATCAAATAGAGACTTTATATAGCAAGTCCTAAAGTGTATTTTTGATCATCTTGCATAAAGGGACAGGAATTTAAATAAGTGTGTTGTATTGGCACCTGCGAGTCTGGTGTTGCGGTGACGTCACACTGTAGTAATGTAGACCAATCATTAAAATACTAATCAAGTAGACAGCATCAGAAGTTTTTACTGCAACGCCAACATCTTACTGATGTAATTTGGCATTTAAAAATAATTACAATTACTAAATTTAAACATTATGGCTTAAAAATAAAAATAAATCAAATAACAAGCTCTGGCAATAATTGAAAGACCTGTCAGATTTCCTAAGTGGTAACAAAATATATGAATATATGTACTATAATGTATATACTTTAGACTTAAAATTTAATTGCTATTATTTACATAAAAAACACTATAATAGATAATATTTAGAGAATTTCTACTTTTTAGTTTTTATGATAAGTCATGGGAGTCAGGCAAGGGACATCTTTCGTGTTCCTCTTAACAGTTTCCTAAAATTCAATCCCGAAATTTTGTGACTCATTCGGTAGGATCGTTCCTATATACTGACCACCGGTGATAATCTAGTTAGTAACTTTTTATAGTATTCTTAAAACTGTTGGCACAATTCCACTATTTTAACTCACTATTTTATACATTTTTTAAGGAACATTGCTGTAGATAAGTTGTTTTTAAAACTAAACAGGTTCGTTGAACTGACAGAACCCATGGGAACTAGTTGCAAACTCTGCATCTATGCAGTTATATCGTTTTACGAGTACTTGTCGTTGTTTTAGAAATTTAAATACAATATAATAAAATTTAGAGATTATATTGAACTGAGTTAGCCAAATAGGAAAAAGAGGGACAAGAGTGACAACTCGTTATAGTAGACGAATTGTATGTGGGGGAAAGTTAACTGATGCTATATACACTTGATGCAATGGGTGGCTCAAATGTGATTATAATAATGGTGAAGCTGAAATGCATCTTGTTAAACCTTGTGCATCATTGTATCAAAGTTTTTTTTTTCCCTTTATTTATTACATTACCACTATTACTATTACTTTGGCTTGTTAAAAAATTAATAAAAGGGATAGAATTTTTAAATAATGACATCGATCAGTTCAAACAAAAAGTTATTTAGGTTTGTATCGATAGGTTAAAGAAATCGTAAGGAGGGAGTTGAATAAAGAAAGTTATATAGAGATTATTTCGTAAACTTTAAGGTACTTTGTAATCTAAGTAATATACGAGTACAAAAAAAGAACACAGGCCGGATGTTATGTGATTATCGCGTCTGCTTTTATCTATGCCCGACTATAAATTAAGTTGATGCGTATTCTACTCGTACCTTTGAGGAATATGATGGAATGCCTGTTTGCCCGTATCAATTAAAAAGGTCCGGTTAGTTATTTAGTTGCAATTACAACATATTTAATTGGTCCAACCTGAGTGTTAATTTAATTTTGACTATAACTTTTAGCCAGGACTTACAAATTACACGTACACCCACGGAAACATAATAGTGAGGATAATGATGTTTCTCCGGTCTAAGCTGACGACGACGTTTTTTTTTTTTTTTAACTTTCTATGCAAGTGCTTGAACACGAACCCACCTGATGTTAAGTGGAAATGCAGTCCTGGATGGTAAGGCGCACTTGCTCAGTAAATGCTTATTCACTCTACTCTTGAAAACACCCACATTGTAATCGAAGGGAAAGACAGACGCGGTTTATCTTATGGTAGTAATACAAGTGAGGTTTAGTCAAATAGGAGTAAACATGATTGACATTCATTATTCGATATGAAGCCTGTGGGATACAATAAAAGGTGTGGTCATCGATATGGGGGAATTACACACAACTACAAAACGTATATAAGACATGTGATCCCTAGACAAGTACATGGACGTCAAAGGTATCAGAAGCTGGTGAAACTCTATAGATTTTCGTCTATATCTTATATAGTCATACTGATGGATTTTCTTACGTCGTCACCACACGTTAACTATTGAATCCACTTGCCACAAAGTTTTGTATGAATACACGTTTGCATGGAGTAATGTGCGATAATGAGGTAGGTTTATGTCACAACCATCGGGTACACAGAATTGCGGAGGCTCAATGTTTAACTATTCTATATGGGTACGAGCGGATATCTTAAGTCGACCTTAACCGGTCTTGGCCCTTGCGTTTGACTTTATTGAGGCAATTGTTTAATTTATTCCTCTTCATATTCATGTTGCGACCGCGTCGCGTGCTCTTGTTCGCGGCTTGACTGAATTCTGTTTCATATTTGTACGACGTTTGTTTATTGAAGCTTTGAATATTCATTTCTTTTGTGTGTTACCTGTTTCTGGTTCCGTGGAGTTGTCATTTATTTTCAATATTTCATGTCGTTATATATATATATAACATATTTTAAATTTCCTTGTCAATATCTTCAATTCCTTTTTGGTTGTAAAAATAAAGAATAAGCGTAATACCAAGATATCCAAAATAATAACTTTTCTTCTAATGAAACATCAAGTGCCTTTTTGTTTAATTTTCTATTACTTGACATGGTGATAATAACTTACACTACAAAAGCTTTATGTGTGTCGTTAACATTAACAATAAAAAAATATACACAACTCATAAAACGATGCGAGCTTTGATAACACGTTAATTTATTAGACAAACTTCAAGATGCCTTCGTCCTAGTATACGTCTGGCATTCATTGTTAAGGTATTAGATCAGCCCACACTTAAGCAGAATAAATATAGAAAACGCTACTAGTACAAATTATTTGCTACTAATAAAAATAATCTATTATTGCTTTGTTACAAAAATAAATTCTAATATCTTCAATTACTTACCAATTTAGGTACGTTTGTAGAAATTATATAAGTATTTATATTTGTGTAAATTGTATTAATTGTACCTACGTATTGTAGCAGTAAAATCAATTCAAAACAATGCTGACAATTCTTACTGTAGGTAGTTTCTAAGTTTAATATGAATAGGTTGGTCTAACTGGAGACGGAAAACAGTTTTTTTTTATTACATTGAGAGTAATAAATGAACACACCGTTCACCTGATGCCAAGTGATTCCTGCGACCCATGACATCTACATTCATCCTTTAAAAGAAATCATAATGCAGTTGCGTTGTTACCCTGTAGGACTGTGATGGGTTGCCTCGTCACCCGTAATAAACATCTCTGGATGCCTACACCTACCAGACGAAACACAGCAGCATTATGATGCTATTTGACGCTGGTATTCTGCGAGGGCGTGGTACTACCCCGGTCGAGCTAACCCATTCATTTTGCAGCTAGAAACAAACTGCAATGTAGAGCTCTACAACTGTACAATGTGAATGCCGGCATATCACTGTTGCGTTGCGTGTAGTGATGATGGGGATATGGAGACCTTGGTAACGAAACATTCCACCTTAGTCCTCAGAGGTTACGTGTATCTTCAACCTTTATTACGGATGGATGTAAACACCTACATTTACGGGATGCAGTCCACATTCACTATGAGGTAAAATGTGTGCTTGTTTGTAATCCAGTTTCTTGGAAATATAACTAGACATTTTTTTAAGTATTAAATTGAAAGAAACAAACGAGCACAGAGTTCACCTGATGGCAAGTGATTACTGCAGCCCATGACATCTACAATCATCTATATTGACATACTTATATATTAACATAAATACTTCAATTTTTAGTGGTTTTGTTATTTCCCAAATGTTGACTTGAATAAACAAAAATAATTCAGCAAGTGCTTATGTATTATCAAAAATGCAACCGAGCTTTAGTTCCGAACACTTTTTATGCAAAATATATATTTACTTAACTCCTAAGGTTTTTTAGTAATTTGTTAAAGGACTGTCTGTATGTATGTAAATGGATGTGAGATTATTAGCAATGGGATACCGAATATTACTCATAATGATGAAATAGTAGTATGTCGTTGAGGAGAGACGACGTAAAAGCTATTTCGCACAAGAAATAACTTGCAAGCATTAATTTTCTGAATCACCTCTGTCGTTTGGTATATTACTGTAATTATTTTCTGTTTCCGATATGTTGTTTTTGCTGTAACATACTTATTACAAATGCATGGTGGTTTTATTGCAAATACGAAAGTACAATTATGGTGAATTAAGGTTACTTAAAAAAAGTGTTAATTAGCCGTATTAACTTAAACAGGATGGTTGAATTCACATTCACGTAATGACACACCGTAGTTATAAACTAGTACTACTAAAGGTTGGTAGGCGTAGTTTAACGACATCACAAACTGCCAGCATAACGATTCGGTGGTAAGTTCTGATCAAATGGTAACTAGACTTACTGGTACTGGTGTACCGATTAGTGGTACCGAGGTCTTTATACCAGCCCTCCACAAGAAAGATTCAAGTTCATTCAAGAAGTTAATCAACGCATGAGTAACTTGAATCTTTGTTAAGCATGGATTATGGAGCGATTATGCACCTAAGTAATCTATTAGTAACAAATGAATTGTGTGTTCACTCGCGTAATGCTATTTGATGACTGCAACTCCTGTCACCATCAATAAATATTCAAGCATCACATGCGTCGTTACCCTCGAGTACTAAGATGGAATATATCGTTACCTGTTATCGGCCCTCGAATTTCTATACCCCAACACACGAAAAACAGTAGCGATATGGTACTATTTCGAACTGGTATTCTATAAGGGCATTAACTTTCCTCAGTAGTGCCGACCCATTCATGTCTTCGGCTAGAAACTAGGCGTAGTTTAGTTCTATCACTGTTAGAGTGCCTTCAAGCCTTCATTGATTCGATGCAATGCATGTAAAAACTAAAGCCCAGATGCAACGTGACATGAGATACGATTGTTGTTTGACTGGTATCGAACACTGGACCCGCTGCTTAGAATCTAGATACTCCGCACGCTAATACGCTACACAGGCATCAAAATAGATCAATTACTGGAAGTGGCTCGTTACTCTGTCTCTATATATACATATAATATATTGGCAATATAAAAAAACCCTAAAGATACTTAAATGACGTAAGCGTTAAACTGGCTTATCTGAAGCACGGGAGTCTCTTGCGATGATTTCGATCAACCTATGTTTATGAACGTGATCCGTCTGACGGGACACGATTGATGCGAGGCAGATTGCATCATTGCTGACGTCACTCGCCAACCATTCCACTAGACATTCGAGTCGGGTTGGCACGATACAATTGCAAATAGAAATTTAAATATGCCCTTCAATACTGTGAACTTATCGTATATGTCATGCGGACACTATAGATTTGTGTTAAAGCAGGAAACGCAAATATGAGCGATTGCGAATTAGTTCGTGTGTCGTTCATGTTTACAATTATTGTATTGTCGTGTGTTTACGAGTATCAATAGATAGTTGTATGTTTTTTTTTTTTGTTACAAAGGGTTTTTACAATGGGGTAGCGCTGCATGAACCTAGTTAAGGTTTTTTTTTATTTAATTTTAGTGGTGATAAAAGAGTATATACTTCATCTTTTCCTCATCATATATCCATGGTTGGTGGCCTCCTCACACCAATAGAGTTGCGGAACTTCTATATCTCATACAGAGTTACTAATGTTATTATGGATATATCGGCGATAAGCAATGCCTACCACCTTGCCCGATCACGCCTTGACATTGCCTTACGAACATTCCTCTGCCATCCAGAGATCTGGAGGTCGTTTAGTATGTCTCTATGGACAGGAGCTCTATAGGTGTCTCACATTTCAAGAAACATGCCATTCAACAGAGAGGGCTGAGACAACCATAGAGGCCCTGGTCAAAGAAGCAAAATCCAACTTAGAGACATCATTCAACAGATTTTCACTTTTCGATCATTTTTAAAATTGCTGTATCTAGACTAGGTGGACGATATTTGGGAGTTTTAGCTTGTATGCAGGTGCAGGTGCTTAAATAAGGTCATGACGTGAAAAATCCGGATCAGGAAGTTGAGTATATGAAGCCACATGATCAAGTTTATCAGTTATGAGATCTATTAAAGATTTATATTCATCTGTAGGAAGAATGTTGAAATTGACAGACTCAAATATTGTTTGAAGCTTTAGAGAACGTGAAGAATTTTTCTGTAAATCAGTGTTTAAATCGACCACGATTTCGCAATTCACGTAACCAAAAGAGATGATTTCTATGGCTTTTTCTAATTGAGTGAAATAATCAATAGAGGAAAGACAATACACAACTCCAAGAAACATCCTTACATCCTTGATGTCTAATTCTAAGAACAAGAATTGAATGCTGATTGAGAGTACGGAGAGTTACTGGTAATTGTGATTACAATTGGCATATTCGAAGTTCTGGTTTCGTTCGTGGTTTATATTTTTCACCGAACTTTGATTTTCGTCTGAATACTGTAATGAACTCAGTAACTCAGAGGCCAATAACCTCTAAAAGACCTATAGTATCATATATTTTTATTAATTATAATAAATTTTAATTTAATAATATTTAAACAGGGGTAATACAAGCAAATAGTTACATTTTCAATAACAATAATATTACGTTGAAGTGGTGCTGTACTATATGTATTACGATGGTATTTAGTTACACTACATAAACAATAAACTTTACCTTCACTAGATATGGACTAAATTAAATGAAATTTATGTTCTTACTTCTATTCTCTATATTTTTAAATTTATAATACTCAAAGTCACTCAATGTTAAGTTTAAAAATTGAGAATAATATTGATAATCGCCATATGAGATGTCAAGGTTAAATATTTTTGTAAGGTGCACGTATGATAAGAAATTCGCGAGGATGTTGTCTTGTAATAGACAACATCCTCGCGTCATTATTATTAAATACTTGTTATATTCAGATACATATTTTTATGTTCTGAACTTTTAATAAGTATTATGAAAATACTATGTAAATTATATATATACATATCGTTATGTTATGTCTATATGAATCGGAAAGTTAAGAAGTTTGCCAATGAAAATTACCTAGTCCGAATTTGACTTGGCAACCTCAATGATCGTTAATGGGGCGTTACTTTCTATACTTTATATTTCTCTTATTTTTTGAAAATATTTCCCTATAGTTTTGTTTTAAAAATATTTACGTGTATATTATTTTTCGTCTTAGTCTTTTCTCTTAGATTTTGTATTGTTGTGTACGTTCATTTTTGGTCTATAAATATATTGACGTCCTTTCTTTAATTGGATTTCCGGTCTTTTTAAGTCACGTACGAAACGCTCCAGTGCTAAGATTCTATTTTACGTAAAGTCAATAATAATTATGTTTCTTGTGCCGAACACAACTCCAATTCAATATTATTGGAATTGGAATGGAATTTGGTAAATCGGTCAGGATGTGCCGGATATAATATGAATCTTGCTACAATACCTCACTTATATGTAAAATATCATGTTACATAAGATAAAAACATCTTGGAATTCAATCATTGGAAAATCGTCGTCGGCTTATATATAAAATAAAAAAGACAATAAAAGTGTTTGTTGGAAAAAAACATTTTAATGATTATAAACAAACAACAATAGTTACCCTAGTACAAATTAGTGTTATTAATTATCTGTTGTTATTATTACTTAATTCTCAATGCAATACAAAAATTGACTCCATTTATTGTGTCCTTCCAGAGTTGTCGTGCTTAAATTCACACAGAGGCCAATTCCAAGTTCCACAAAAAAAAATCTAATCTATGAGAATTATTTATGATTGATAATACTGAGTTTTCTTTATTATGTAAGTGTTATATAATATTAATAGAAATGAATAAAGCTGAATAAATCATATGCTTTATATTTTTATTAACTGATTAATGTACTCTAAAATCACACAGGTGCGCGAAATATTTCAACTAAATAACTATGGTGTATTAAAGAGGATCCAGATTTTAGTTATGATACATAAGGTGTAATAAATTATTCGTATTCAGATTCTTATTTATGACATTTATTTTGAAATAACTCTACGGTTATAATATTATAATGCGTACTGTTACGCAGCACCCACAGCACTAAAATCAAGACTATGTATTGCCAAACAATTTACCAGAAAGAATTAGAGCGGATAAATCAGCGGCAAATATAATATATTATTTTATCCTAAAAATATTTTTAGTAAGCATTGACACTATTTTGTAACTACATAGTGCATTCTGGGCACGTACAAAACGCAGGCGCGGTCTAAAATTCTGATTTATATACGGAATTACTAAACCATATTAATAATATCGGTAACAAAGTTCGTATTATGCATGCCGTTCAATAAACTATTTAGCATCAAAATATAAATTCAATATGAAATTTATGATTGCTAGCATTATTAAAATATACTGCAAAACTAATCTTATTAATAGTATGATTGCATCACTGCGGATTTTTAAATATACAATTTATCAAAGTTATATAAGAATCGCTGGAAATGTTTTGTTAAATAAGAGAAATTTCACTTTATTATTTACATAAGTAAAATTTTACTAGTTCTAAGCGGTTTGATTTACTCTAGCTTTAAACTTGATGAGTTAGTTATCTCGTAATCTCAGGTTTACAACTTATGATATTCTAAAAATTTAATAATGAATACTGCAATAGGTGTCAATAAGTAAACCATTTATTCTATTAATACTTTAAGCGTAGTGTTATTGTTAATGATATATATACAGGATGGGCCTAGAATTCATTAACATTTAAATCTAACACCCCACACAAACAAATACCGCACGGGGCGCGGGGAGGGGTCTTTCCGCTAGGTTGTTTCTCGGAAATTTATTCCCAATGGATCGCTTCACGGGGCCGTAGCGCGCTTTTTGTGTGAAACAATTTTATTTAACATTAGTTTGTTCAGTACTATGAAACGCTTATTTCGTGTTGAATACGATTTAAGTCAGTGTCCGAGTGCTCCTTTAATAAGGAAATGGGTGAAGAAGTTTGAACAGATGGGATCTGGGCCCACGGACTTCTCGGAGCAAAGAGAACGTGCAGCTAGTTTCCGCTTCTGTTCGACGTGATCCAGACTTATCGACGCGCAAACTTTCGGCTGAATGAGGACTATCCCGCACATCATTACGCCGTATTTTGAAATTAGATTTGAAATTACATACATAGATAGTGCAAGAACTAAAGCCTAATGATTTAAATTTGCGCAAGTCGTATGCTGAAACAATGTTAGATAGATTCAGTAATTTTGACAAACTTTTATTTTCGGATGAAGCCCATTTCCACCTCAACGGACATGTAAACAAAAAGAATTGCAGGTATTGGAACAGCGAAAATCCCAAAGCTAAACAAGAGAGGCCACTTCATTCTCCCAAGGTAACTGCATGGGCTGCAATTTCAGCAAGAGGAACCAGTGGACCCTACTTTTTCGAAGATTCTCGCGGCCTTTCAGTAAATTTTGCTGAGTATGTCAAAATATTACGGGAGTTCTTGGCACCGATGCTACTGGAATTTGCTGGCCACAATCGTAAAACATGGTTTCAGCAAGATGGAGCTACTGTCACACATCCAACGAGTCCTTGCTGGTGGTTAAAGAAATGTTCCCGAAAAAGTATGATTACCAGACGAGGCCATTTCCCATGGCCACCCACAAGTCCAGATCTATCCCCAGTAGATATATTTTTATGGGGTTATTTATAGAGCCGTATCTACATCCATAAACCAAATACACTAGGTCAATTATAAGAAAAAATCAGCGAAGAAATGTCGGCGATCTCGCGGACTCTTTGCCGACGCGTATTCGAAAATTTCGGTACTCGATTAGAAGAGTGCAAAATTTTTATTTAATAATTAATTATTAATCGCTCCTAAAGTTTCCTGTATATGTGGGTATTCTGTGATTTTTACCAGATAGCAGCCTGCTCATATTATATCAAAGTGCCGTTAACATTCGCTTGAACGCAGAGGTACTCGTCGGTCTATTTCAATATAATGTGTGTGCAATATAATCGGAGAGAGGTTCAGATGTAGACCACAGATTATGGAATATATACATACAATCCAGCCAGACTTGAAAATTTATAATGCAAAACTAATATAAAATCAATAAAATCCGCGACACAACCGTCGGGTTTTCTAACCACTATGCTACTTGGCTATCCAAACCATATATCAGGAAGTAGCTCTAGATTAAGTAACCCAAAAGTGAACAAGAGAAACATTAGAATCGCTTTAATTGTTTCAAATGAGCGTATATAATAGCAAACATAATCACATGACTATGTTATTGCAGATATGATGTAGGTTAATTAGTTACCGCGACATTTTAATGCTGCGGTTAGTTCTAGTTACGCCGCAAGTTTGTATATTAATTCCATAACGTCTTAACCGATAGGTGCGAAGCATATTAATAACTCCACTCTTTCTACTACGCGTCAACGCTGCTATACGAAACTAACCTCCCTGTCATTTACAAGATATAAATCACCGCATATAATCAACTTTGATGCGGGTAATACGAACTAAATTGAGTAGGTAGTTGTTCGATACTCAATCAATAAATCATAGGAACGTTATGAACATCTTGTTTTGCCGTGTTTGAACAGCTGTCCTATTTCATCAGATGATAAAATGTGTCACGATTTACTACTTAGATAATTATATTTAATGGAATACTCTCAAAACAATTTATGTTAATCTTATTGTCAATTTACAATCATGACTTAATATATTTATATGGAAAGTTACAAATTTTTGCCACTATATACGGGGTCAAACCAAGGATCAAATATTGTGACAATTTATAAAACTATACTAACTAAAAGTCAAATAAAAACAAATAATATTTATTAAATAAGTGATTTTAATTTTCACTGACGTCCTAATATAATCAATGAAAAGTTATCCCATTCTTATCTTGTGAATTACCTTTCAATTATTAATTTTTAGTCTGATCTAGACAGAAAGAGCTCACATTATTTTTTGGTTTCGCAGTCATATCCTTGACTTGGGAATCCATTGAAATGAGGTTGTTTATTGATATCAATAGCCTTGGGGATCATTCTTGGTAGGAATCGGACTTTTGCTACGATTTGTGGTTTAATGTCGATTTTAATCGTTCATCTATGTAGGGGAACACATTAACTAACACCAATAGAACATGTTCACTGGAGTGCAGTTTCCCATTTGTAGATGGAAATTGTATTTGGACCACGGTACATCTGAATGCTCTTATCCGATATAGAAGTCCGCTTCAGGATGTAGACATTTTGTCTGTTACTCGCTCATCTGATATGCAGTAGTACTGCTGGTACCTGTTCGACTGTGTCTGATCACTACTGACTACATACTACTGACGTAGTCGCAAGATCCATAGCTTGTTGTCAAGTAACACTTGCTTGCACATGTTGTAACTATGTGGAAGAGGGTTTCTTGTCACAGCCTCGTGCCCTCTAAAATAGCGAGTTTCCAAAGTTAGCCAATTATATTGGATGGTGTTGAGAATCATCTTATAAAAAAAAAAATATTGTGTTGAGGATGACAACCTTACCATCAGGTGAATGAGCACACAGTGTACCCGATGGTAAGTGACTCCTGCGGTCCATTACACCCATATAAATTCTCGATAAGGAATCATATCAGAGATGCGCTGTCACTGCTGTTGACTAAGATGAAATACCTCATCACCAACAATGACAGTTTCCGGAACCCTACACTCAACAGACGAAACACAGCAGGGTTATGCTGATATTTTATGAGGGCATGGTCCTTCCTTGACCGAGCCGACCTATCCATCTAAAGAGTAAACTAAACAGTTTTTGTCTACTAACTTTATTGTGAACAGGATTTCGGAAGTTGCATTAATATTTTCCTTCCGCTGGGAATAGAGCCCAGAAGCCACTTCTTAGAAGCTAGGCATGCTGGTCAATAAGCGAGGCTAATATCTGATAATATGTGGCAACCATAACGTAATATAGTTTACTGAATTTATTCTATTGTACGCTAGAATTTAACCCAGAGATAGCTTACTAGTCAGGTGCGTCAACCGCTGAGCCAATCTTAAATATTTTATCAAATCGGGACTCTTGTACAATATCCTTATCTAAGTCAGCACAAGCTTTGTAATTAAGCACAAACGTGTTCACGACAATACGCCATTAAATGTGTCACAATGATTTACTAATCAGAGTTATTTCTATTTATGCAACATTCGTAGCTTAATTATCAAATCTCAATTTTATCGCTCTTTGTTAATGTTTGGTGTCCGTATACGGGCTTGAGATTTTTGTGTGGGTGCATAGACTTTTTTCAATTAAATCAATGCTTCTTTTTACTTTTGGACATGATTAAGAGATATCTATAATAATTATCGTTAATAGCGTGCGCTCGTGAAAAATAACTGTCTTAGAAATCATAACTATGCGTATACATCGAAATTATTTTGTACCAACAGCAGGTTTCTCAATAACGTATAAATGGATTCTCACTGTGCCTCTCGTCGTACAGCAGTGGGGTTACCGAATGAAAATCCTCCGCATAATCTAGCTCAAATGTACGTTAACATACCCATTTCATTAATTTAATATAGTATTATTATTCTATTAATTTATACAGATTATATTTCATAGATATATTCTAAAGACCTTTCATTATGTTCGAATTTTATCGTGCAATGGTTTTCTTACGAAAATTCAATTCAGTATTAATAGTAACAGCCTATTTATATAAATCCTATTGCAGAACATAAGTCTCTATAGAGAGCATTGGAGTGTAGTCCGCGACGCGGTCCACCGCAGATTGGTGAACTTCACATTTTTGCGAAATATTTTCTTTATTTATTTCCTCACGATGTTTTCCTTCATCGCCAAGCACGTGGTAAATTATCACATAAAATTTAAATTAACAATAGAGTTCAATCATTGATGCCGACACCCTGGATCGAACTCGGTTTGCTTGCGTACCTTGAGTTGAAAGTGAGCGGTTAGATGCTACGGTTCTCAATTCGTATAATATTACAATAATATATTTTTTTACCATCGATAACAACTGTGAATAATCCATATAGGGATTGTTCACAGGGATCATTGTACAATATGCTATTTAATTCGTACTATATATATATATATATATATATATATGTATATATATATATATATATATATATATATATATATATATATGTATATATATATATATTAACTACTATTGTTAGTAGTTACTACTACTGCGCTGTACGTTATAGTTCCGTAAATGATGGCACTAATACAGATTCCCAATCATTATCACGTTATCTCACCACACCAGGTTGGCTGGTAGAGAATGCCAATATCAATTAAGTCCGCCTTTTGTAACTTTTTTTTTAAATTAAAGGTAAATAAAATAATGATAAATTAATAATTAAAAAAACTATTTTTTTTAATAATAAATAAACTGCCTGTCGAAAAATAATAACCTAGATGTTAGAATTGTCATGAGTTGGAATTGAATTTAGGTTGACGGTAATTGTACTATTTTGTCGTTAACCCATAAAATATATCTTGAAATGGCTGACACTGAAGTAGTGTAGATAGATTGCCTTAATCAAAAACTGGCCTAATTAGAATAAAAGTTCTCACATATTACTAATATAAAATAGCAGTAATGCGTAACAAGCAAATACTCAATAATTTCCAATGACGCATTCTAACCTAGTCTTCAAGAGTACCTGCATGTTAACGTAAATATCTATAGCAATAGTGGTAATGAAGTTATCTAGGAGTGTAACTTGAAATAATAACCAGTGAGTGAATTTTAAGTGTTTATTTCCCTAATGTTATAAAAATAATGATAAAATGACTAATCATTTAGGTCCCATGTTGCATGAAAGATGCAATATTCATGATTTTTAGAGATTTTTATTTAGAATTGTAATGATAAACGGATATCTTGAGTTGCAATGTACTAGAATTTGTATAGAACCGTTTGGAGACAACGTACAATTGGTTAACTTCTCGTAACGGGACGGATAGAGTGCAACAAGCATTTGTTTGAATAAGACATTTAAAAGCACTTTCGCGCTTAGCTCGCCGACACTTGTTACCGTGTTAAGTAATTTTAAAAATCGTTAATTTGTCTTAACGCACTCCAAACGAGAAGTGGGACTTCCTATTTGACAATCATTTGTTTAGTGCATTTTTTTCATTGTCCATTCATTATTGAGATGAGTTACAACAGTAAAATTTAAATGTATTATCTTGACTAAGAGTGACTTCGTCGCATCATATTGTATAAGTTTCATTAATACATGGATAACTTAGGGATTAAGGATTATTGTTTATACTTTTGCTACGTAATATATCCTGAGAAAATTAAAGCTTTTTGATTTTTACCGTATTGTTTGTGCTCTTATAAGCTTATTTTATCTTATGAAAACTTTAAAAAATCTTTTGATTCATTGATGAACATAGTGGGAATTACTTATTTCTGCCACAGAAAGGTTCGATGTTATTTAACTTCTTATATCTTTCAATTAAACATTCACACCGATATGATATTTTTGACATCTAAAAATATATACGGGAACGGCAGCATATCGACCACCCATGCTCCTTAAGGTTTATCGCAACAAACTACTACTTCATGAATACGTACACAGTTTGTTCGAAGAAATAAACTAACAATTTCATTTGAAAACAAAGCTACGGATTTCCTATGAATGAAAGTGCGTGGGATCTTATCCTACATCGTCGTCGTGTTTATAAAACTTCAGGGAAAAATTGTCTTTATGACTTCATATTTAGGTCACGATATTCTATAACGTACCTAATAAATAAGTTATACATCAGAAATTGATCTTTATTTATATAGCTATAAGTATGAAATTGATATTGAATAGATTTAAAAAGAAAATTATTAATGAAACGGCTTTGAACACAGGTGGCAATGCTATAGTGTATTTTTCTCAATATAATTGCTCACTACGATTGCTGCGATAACTGAGTGTGTCTATGAATTTTATTATTAATATCCCAACAGAACTACATTCTTACCTGAGAACTGGTAACAAATTATTACTGTCGGATTTTGTATATTTTAGAAGGATAGTAATTTTTTATGAAATAAGTATAATAGACTTTAAAATGATATTGCACTTGGAGACAAAGAAAACAAAGACAAGAGACAACACGTTATATTTGCATCTTATTTAGTATGATAACTTAAGAAATGATCAAATTATATTAATTATGTTAATACATTTATGTTAAGGTCAAAGACTAATATTTTAATGCATCGACCCCCCGTCAAGTTGCGTTCTGTCCAATTGGAATTGTGTACCGTAAATTTAGCGTAAATCAGTAAATCTTTCCAACCTTTTAGAGGCCTAAATAGCAATGAAATTTGGCCATCTGATTACATATTATTATTACTTTTACAGTACAGTAAATACGTTCAGATATTTCTATAGACTTTTGACTGTTACTTCATTTAAATTATCCGAATTACAATTCCTATAATTCGTCTAAATCGAACCTGAAGTAGTGACTAAATTACCTCTAATCACCACTACAAGCGGTTAGATAATTTGATTAAAAAAGTGGTGTATTTATGTGCTATATTTACTTTATAAGTGATTTTGAGATAGATAAAAATGTAGTCGTATATATGGTATCTCATACGAGTACGTCAGTTACGAAATATACTATCAAGAAGTGGCTAGATTAAAGGAATTACAGTGGAATTACAATAATAACAGTGGTAGAACACTGCAGTTTTGTTTCTAGCTGCAGAATGAATTTGTCAGCTCGACCGAGATAGGACCTAGGGCCTCACAGAATACCAGCGTAAAATAGCAGCATAACGCTGCTGTGTTTCGTCCAGTGAGTGCAGTGATACGGAGACCTTTATTACTGGTGACGAGGCATTCCATCTCAGTCCTCAAGGGTAACAACGCATTATGATTCCTTGTCAAGGATGAATGTAGATGGCATGGGCCACAGGTATCATTTACTATCAGGTATGTGCTCGTTTGTTACTCTCAATGTAATAAAAAAAACAAAAATGTATTGGTACTTAATTTCTAATAAACACTTTAGTGAGAAATACTACATTTTCAGTAAAGCTGTGGACATCAGTTAATGGCGGAAACTGTCTTTTCCACCTCGAGCACAGGAAGTTGTCTAACGTACTTTAAAAACATTCGTTTGAAGGTACGCAAAAGAATATTATATAAAACTCACTGAACAAAATGTATGAGGGTTTTAATACACTATGTTTTAGTGGTAATAGTTTAGACGGCTTCGGTCGTAGGATGGCTGGCTGATGTTTTGTTGTAGTAGTCGTGGTATATATCAATAAGTCTTAGGTTCAAAATTCTACACGCAAAAAATTAATAAGAACATAGTAGAAGTATAATATTATCACCGCCGCGTTTCGTCTGTTGAGTTAAATATAATATATGTATGTATAAATGTGTGTGATATGTGAATAAAACAATTATGATTTATTTAGGAGGGTGAGGCCACAAAAATCTAACCATCAGGGGATTTATGGGCATGTCCTTCACGCCTAATGCCGATACCGATGCCGTAATACGTTTTAGTAAATCGATCGGCGTGAAAGTTTAAGCAAAATTACTTGGCTTCACGAGCGTATTTTTTTATATAATTTTAAGTGATAAATGTGTCCCAAAGGCTAAGTTATCGATTGACATTTTAGGTAAAAATTACGAATTAAGTGAAATTACAAGTCATTACAAATCCGATTGTTATTACTCACCTTCGAACAGATAACTTACGTTACCATTCATATTTCCTCAATTTTTTAAGATTCAAAATGTGATTTTAAGAGGTACAGACGTGTGAAAAAAAAGTGCACGAAAGCAATTTCTATAAGAATGCATAAAAAATTAATAAAATATGTAAATAATTAAATCTTTATATTTAATGAAACTCTCACATAGTTACTGTCAAGCCGTAATCAGCAAATGAAAGTCTATTAACATTCTCTGCTGGATAGTTGAAAGTTGGAATGGTAACTTTCTCGTAGGAAAGATATAAAAATTAAAGGAAATCGATTATATCTAACATAAAAGCAGTAATAACAGAGATATTGTAATCAGACGCATAATTAATATTGGAGCCGCAATAGTCTCGTGCGTGAACGTAGTTTGTCTTATTAGGAAGTTCATTTGTACATTTATTTATTTGTTTTATTTAGTTGATTGTAGAAAGACATTTGATTTTTTTTTAATTATTTTAAAGTGTTGTGGCTTAATGCAGGTTCTTTATTATATTAATGTGTATGTTTAATTATAAAAATTTTGGAAGCTTGATATGGATCTTAAAGTATAGAAAACAACAGAGATAGATACGAGTTTCTGTGGCGATTGAACATTCCAACAATTTCAAAACCATTTATTTGCATTATCATTTATGGTGTGTTATAAAGTATATTTTATTCCATTCTATGCTATATTAGATAAATTATTTGTGCTTTTAATTTATAAAATTTTCAGATTTCAGGGCCAATAAGTTTTTTTTAATACATTGAGAGTTACAAACGAGCACACTGTTCACCTGATGTTAAGTGATTCCTGCGGCCCATGACGTCTACATTTATCCTTGACAAGGAATCATAATGCAGATGCGTTGTCACCCTTGAGGACCAAGTTGGAATGCCTCGTATACAGTAATAAAGGTCTACGGATCCCTACACTCATCAGATAAAACACAGCAGCATTAAGCTGCTATTTTACGCTGGTATTCTGTGAGGGCGTGAACCTACTACAGCTCGAGCTGACCCATTCATTATGCAGTTAGAAACCAAAGGCAGTGTAGCTCTACCAATGTTGTTTCCTCTGAAGAAAGTAAAAATAAGGAATAACAATTATTTATCTAGCTGTTTTTGTGATTTCATACGCGCTAACTTATACCAAAAACGTACGTGGTACGTATGTACTTTAAAATTAGCATATCTTTTTTTATTAAGCTATTTAAACGAAACAAACCAGTTAATATTAACCCAAAATTAACTCAATATATCACAGAAAGCCATATCCAAATTGGTTTAGCCATTGCGGAGATTAATGTGTGTGTTGACAATACTTCTTCTTGCCACGCACAAATACTTTGTGGAACCAGCTGTCGCTAGCGGTGTTTCCGAATCGATACGACTTCAAGAACCTTCAAGAGAAGAGCCTACACTTTCCTTAAAAGCAATGCATTTGCGACTCCTATGGTGTTGGGGCTATTCATGAACGGCATAACTATCCGGTGGGCTACATGCAAAATTTCAGTTTTACACGAGTAACCAATTTTCTCACTCTCCTATTTCGGGAGCCAACGTCCAGCTTCCACCCCAGTTAGATAGCTCAGTGCCCGTACAGTTTTACGGTACATCACAAAATTGTTACGATGCCCTGAGCCTTGAAATGTATTTGAAATTATGCACTTAAAAAGTATGTATCAAGAAACTTATACTTATAGCGCAATCCATCCTAATTTTCAGGGATGAGAACACATCTATTTATTTATTCTTTATGCCCCTTAAATGAGGTTTACAAGGGCGGACTTATTGCCTCGTGGCATTCTCTACCAGTCAACCCTGGGAGATCGGGATAATATGTTGATAGGAATAAAAGTTATTTAGATAAAAATATCAAATTACAAATATACATACATAACAAAATAATGCATAAAAGAAAGAGATCTATATGATTCTGCATCGAGAATAAATGTGGACATCATGGACTGCATATATCACTAACGATCACGTGGACTGTGAACTCGTTTGTTTTTTTAATACAATTAAAAAAAAACTTAAAGCACAACTGTAAACCTTTCTGACATTTTTATAACAGGAAGAACATAGGTCTGTAATTTATCTCACACGCAAAAAAAAGTAAAATGACAACATTATTATGCCTGTCGGACCATAAAAAACGTTCGATTACTCACCGCTTTGCTACAATATATTGTTTTTTATTGTGTCTGATGTGTACATTAAAACCAATGCAAGATCCAAAGGACCACCTCTAGCATTCGCAACAAAGAGTACAAAGAGACTTCGCGTATAAAATAATAAAACTTCATAAAGAAATAAAATTTTACGGCCAGTAACAAAATCTGTCGGGATATTGGCCATGCAAACGCTAAATGTAACATTATCTGTGATAAAATTTATATGTTAAAGTGTTGTTAAACCGCATTGGTTGGTAAATGAATACATTATTTATAACCAATACTAGAGAAATAAACATAATTCTCTTTACCACCAAGGTTTTACGTTTGAAATACCTACGTATAGAAACATTGATGAGCTTGAAATAATACTCGTATACCTTAAAAAGTTTGGGTTTTTCGTATAGTATTTGCATAGTGAAACGTAGAAGTATAAGTATACACCGTCCAAGTTTTGTAGATAAAACATTGAATTGTCTTGGTGACTACAATAGACGACTAAAATATTATATTATAAAGTAGGGATCGTCCCACGCAGTGTAGGATGACCCTATTAGATAGAATAGCGACGTGTGCAAGTGTGCAGGAAGTCGTTGCATGCAAGAGCACGCTCTCTCAACTTTTATCCCAATATCTACATCGAAATCATACTAAGGAGTATCGTTATTTCACTCTAAACATATACGATCCGAAACGTGATCTATTGCTTGCGATATCATATATATTTTTTTAATGAAATTACAGGTAACTGGTTGAGCCCTCTAAATGAAAAGCACAGATAAAAACTGAGTGTGATAAATAAGCACGTAGTAGACCTGATGGTAGGACTGACTGTAGCCCATAAGTATTATATGCAAAGGTTCAACATAAAAATGCTTTCCAACCTGTGAGTGCTAAGATGAAATACCATGCTACCAGTATACTGGGTTTCCAGCTCCTTACGCTCATGGAAGCACAATTATCCTGCTATTTAAAAAAAGTATTGGGCCTGATCCCTTGTCCTCAGTCGAGCCGACCAATTCAAGGTTCAGCTAGTGCAAGCTGACAAGAGAACACGAAAGTACACAGTTAACCTGATGATTAATGACCGGCGTAGCCTATTGATACCCACATCCATTCTCAAATAAAAACAATTCTAAATAAATGGGACGCGTATATAAAACGAGATAAGAGGGAATTGTAAATTAAGCTTAAAGCCATCATTTTTCAGTATTATTATTATTTATATCTCGAAAATACATGGAATACAATGCAAATTTTTTCAGTTTTAATCCCAAAAGTGTAAAAAAAATTATATGTTATATGGAAGTACAGCAGGAGTGAACAGCGAACTAAAGGAAAAGAAGTGATGAAGTTTAGACATCCCTGACTCCGGAGAGTAATGGACCTGGTAAGTTTAATGAGCATCATCATCCATTGTATGTATTGGATAAACAAATTATTCACGCATGTGCTTGTAGGATTATTTGTCTTTTGTGAAATTAAGATGAAAGTTGAACAGTTAATCAATGGTAAGTGGGCCTGTGGTCCAAACTCTTATATTTATCGTCCGTACAATATTAAAATACGTTGTCACCCTTCAGGACTAAGACATTATCGTTTCTTGTATTTCTATCACTCATCATGCAAGACATAGCAATATTGATCTGCTATCTTATGATAGTATTCTGTGATTACTTGTCATTACTACTATGGCTTATCTTTTTTGGGGGCTTTTGTTATGTTTAATCTTATTCAGAAGGAACGTTCAAGAATAATCTTTTTTTGTTTTCGTTTAATCTTGCTTGAATACACTTAAGTATAAGAACAAAGTAAGTTAAACCTTAAGATGTTGTAATTAACATATTGTACAAATTAATACATTGTATATCCCGTATAAGTACGATCGTTTTCCAATTCGCGTCTTAATAAACAGTAGTACGATTGTAAAATAAATTAGCAGTTTAACGCGAGAATATTATTTTAAAATGAAGCGAAAACGTTCACACGCACTAGGAAGGAGACAGTGGCGTTGCTATTAAATTTGAAAATATGTTTATTGAGTTGTAAGAGACTTTACGATCAGTGTCCGAACAGTATACACTTTCTTCGCGGGCCATATCAGACAGTTATATTTATTTACAGCATCTCGAAATTGTATTCTCGACACTCGGCGGGATCGTCGCATTTAGACATCGACAACGCTAGTGCCTATCTGATTATTATGAGATATCGATTTAGGACAACATTATAATGATAGGTAACAGAGTATATTAACATTTGATGTTGTTTATTTATCATTTAAAATCCAATTATCTTGATTTGAATATATTTTTCAGTGGTCCAATGACAGTGGCAACCCTATACGTTATTGACCAAGCGAGGAGAGTATCCCTATTGTACGTACTATCGTACAAAGCAACAAGAAATATCACACTGCTGCACCACCCATTAAGATCTCTGAAGACTTAATATTTTAATCTTATCGTCGTTGAATGTAGATGTTGTGAAGGTGTAACTTGAATTATATGCACTTTTTATTACAAGGTATTGTTCACGTATATTGTTGCAACGGTGTAGTGTCATGATTCATGGCTTTACATTCTAAAACACACGTTTAAGATTTAATATTAATTATTAAAAAAAATCTTCCGTTTGGTAAAACATTTAAATTTATAATGCATTTCTTATTTTTTTAATCGTGTTTAATTTATAATTTTAGTATAAAATAATAAAAATAGGGTTTGTGTTTAAAAATGTCTTATTTTTACTCTTTCCAAGTTACTCTCAGAATCTGGTATTTCTTGCAAGATTTCCTTACCGTGCTGAGCAGTCATGTTTAGTTTTAATCTACATCATATTGTTCATGTTTTCTTAAATGTTTTGCGCAACTCAAATTTTGGCCCTCTCGGGTACCCTCGAGTAAGTCGCTCAGTCAACAGGGTAACGGTTCAAGCCGAGGCTCCCTCTCGGGAGCGATTGTGTTGGTTACCCACTAATAGAGGCATCGGCTGAGTGCCATAAGCGCTCGGTAACCTCTCAACCTGGTGAAACTGTAAAAGCCCTCAGGCTAACAGTTTTATGTCTAGGTGATTGGGGTTGAATTTCACCGGGTATCTGTGCAAATCTGTGTAAAAGTCAATTAATTCTCATGAGGAGTTTTGTATATAGCTGAGGTCTTCATCACTTCTCTTGTACCATTCATTTCATCAAGCGCCTAATTAAACCAATCTTAATCTTTATAATAATAGCACGAGGGGAACAAAAGTTTACTTATTTTCTATACTATCACGTCATCAATGGTGACACAGTTTTTAGTCCAAGACAAGTCATGAAAGTTCATGGCATTTAAGCAACATTGTAACAGAGATAAAAAACCGCTAAAAACAAAATTATATTAATTTTCTATTATTAATAATAATATGTAGTAACAACTTTCCCAGTTATAATAATAAGGATATACATACACATTTCAACATAATACATAGATTGTTCTTTGACATTTTTAGGGGCTTATTATCCTGACAATTATGGAAGTAGATTTTGACAAATAATATGTGTACCAGAAAGACGATTAGAATCAGTATCGTTTTAACGAAAGCCATAAAAATAAATTTTTGTATCACTATTACTTATTACTTTAAATAATAAAGTTCTATATCTTTTCTAACTTTATAATCTGTGTCACACTGCACAGCTAGGTTCTACTTGCCTAACGAATGGGTCGGTTCAATGCTCACCTCGTCGGTGAACAATCGCGTCCTAACATAATACCAATGTTGAGTAGCAGTGTACTTCTGTTGTGTTTTGTATGTTCAGTTTAGGGAACGTAGATACATCAGCCCTCAGGGGGTGATATTGAGCCTTTGAGGATGGATATCGGTCGTCCTACATTGGTTCGTATCTGGTGAATCGTGAGCTATTGTCACGCTTAATTCCATCAAAAATATGTAAAAGTAAGTACTACATCTTTTACTTGAGTGAAATCAATTTGAATTTCATTAAGAAAATTAAGGGTGACAAACGAGCACACTATTCACTTTATGCGTACTAGTGATAGCGACTGATATTCATCCTCGATAAAGATTAAATATGATCAAATCCAAGGACTGAAGGTTGACTGATAATTCCCGTGGTACATATCACCCATCTCGATAAGAAATCATAACATCATCCTTATTGTCGTTTTCACCAGAGGATTAAGATGTCTCCTTATCAGTAATAAGATGTCGGGTTTGTTTCCCTCACCAGACGAAGGATAGCTACGAGAAGCTACACTTTTACACTGCTATAAGCGTCGTTCTATCCTGACGAGCCTAATCATGCTACGGCCTGTTTATGGCTACATTGTGCCATTGATACGTAAAACGGAAGGATTGTTAGTTTTTATTATATATAATTTATTTTATTTGCGTTTCTGATTTAAATTGTTTGCATTGTATTTCGTAACGTTAAGCAGCGAAACTGAAGGTATCTGATAGTAATGAAATATTATTTACAACTATTGCTTTGAGCATTGTGTTGAAAGATATAATGAAATTATTATGATAATTTTGTTTGATAAATATCTTAGAATATACAAGGAAATACCTTCCCACATGTCTATTTCAATATAATGTAATTACATGCACTGTAATTAAAATTTACGAATACAAAAACCAAAAAGTTTCGAAACCAATATTCGACCGTTTAAGTTGCTGAGATCAAACAAAGATAGGCTTTAGTAATAAATTAAAAATTAAGTTTCGAAAAAAGGATCTTATCGTAAAATATGACGTCATAACCAAGGAAGATATTTGAACGAACGAAAATGATTCAGTAAATCCGTCGGCGTGAGAAAAATCACATGTAATAAAAAAGTAAAAGTACTTTCTTTGTACAAAGATTGCAGTATTGCAGTTCGATTACTGGTGGCTTACTTTGGTTTACATGATTCATTGTGGCAAGCGGATTGAAATTTAAGATAACACGCTGAGAAATTTCGATTAGCGAGAATGATGCAAACGTTGACGGTATAACGGAACATTGAACATTCTGAGACACCCTGTATAACGACTATGCCCATATATATCACTACAACATCAGCGCGAATCATACTTAAGAATCTTTTTTTGTGGCGTGTAATTGAAAACTGCATTTTAAAAAACATTAGTAATCGATTTATCTTAATTTTGGTCATTTTACATTACATTGTCCTACATGATAAACTTATTGTTTTTCCGTTCTGTTATTTCCTTGAATTAAAAACAAATTATAGGTCATGTCTCCTTCAATCGTGACTATTAATTGATTTCATTTATAGTTGATTTTTTATTTTTTTTAAACATAGCTATAAATATGAACGTCAAAGACAAGACGAATGATATATATATATATATGATATATTCTATATTTGAATGCATAAAAGAATAATATCTAAACTAATAAGAAACTTTCTTTGTCTCGTAATAGGAGCACGGATTAGAATGCGTACATCCTTAACATTAATGACACAGTTCCTGTGAAGTGCGATACATCGATGCATCGAGTAACTGAATCGTTATACTCGCGATGCGTCACGTTTTAACTGTCTCACGGATGGCGTGACCGTTATTTCATTCGAATAAAAATTCGATAATTAACGGTAAAGGTAACGGGTCGGAGGGCAAACGGAACGTATGAGATAAAGAATGAAATTTTAGCGTATTGTCATCGGCTCCGATACGTAACTCTGAAAAGTGTTCGTACCTTATACGATACAATGAGAATGTGTCAAAAATAAACGACGGTAAACGTCGTCGACGATAACATCAGTAGCAACTTGTTTAACTTTTTGTTATTGCTTACAAGGTAGAGCCACATCACAGCTGTAAAATAGTAGCATTAATAGGTTGGTTTGACCGGGGAAGGACGACGTTTCTAGAGAATATCAGTGTAAAGTGTACTTTGATGTGTTTCGTCTGTTTAGTGAAAGAACCCGGAGACCTTATGCTGGCGGACTATTAGATGGTCCAAATTATTCCTCAATTATGACAACGCACCTGCATTATTATTCTTCGTCGACAATATCCCGCAGGAATTCATTATAATTACGTGTGTTTTATTATTGCGTGGTGGTTTTAATAATACAAAACGAATATGGAAAGATGCCTCTGTCTATAACAAAAATAGTCATATCAATAATTTTACAATTTAATTTGTTTCCAATGATGATCTCTTTGCCTATGAAATTGCCGTTCCTCTGTATTGGCCATTTCAAACCACAAAAAAGTTTTGATTGGCTGTGAATTCTAAATTTAAATTAATTTTATTTTAAAAACATGACATTCTTTTTACAAAGTCAGTCTTTTGTTGATTGATTAGCTTTGTATTTTCATTACGTTTGAACATTTTTCGTCATAATATATACTTTAGAATTTCTTGTAATTCTTCGTTTAATTATGGAATATGAAGTCCGTCGTTGCATCAACGCAGCACAAACGGCACGTAACATCAACAACGTTTACGGAGAGAACTTTACAAACGAACCCGTTATTGGTTTGCCCGGTTCCGTTCTCGAAATTTTGATTAGAAAAATGAACCCCGTGGTCGACCGGACACTTTGGTCAACAATGATGAATTAAAGGCGATAGTGAAAGCTGATGATACTCAATCTACAGCCGAGCTAGCAGCAGCTTTTGATGTTAACATCAAAACAATATTGGCCCATTTGCGGCCAATTGCAAAGGTGAAAAAGCTTGATAGATGGGTGCCCCACGAACTTAACGTTCGCCACGCATCGTACACCGATCTGCCTCGCGCTGCTCAACACGCACAGAAAAGAAAGAATTTTGAACCGAATTGTTACTTGCGTCGAAAAGTGGATTCTGTTCGACAATTGAAAGCGCTCAGCAAGTTGGTTAGATCCTGGTTCAGCACCAAAGCAATGCCCTAAACGAAAAATGACCTCTAGAAAGTTGATGATCACTGTTTGGTGGTCTAGTGCCTCATGATTCATCTCAGTTTTTTACCAAACGGCATGAGCATTACTACAGATGTGTATTGTGAATAACTGAAGACAGACAATGATAGAGAAGCTCGCACATCTGCAACCAGCTTTGGTCAATCGGTCGTCCCCGCTGCTCCTACACGACAACGCGCGACCCCATACTGCAACAGACAGTCTCCAAGCTGCAAGAGCACCCACCGATTATTACTATTTTCCAAAATTTGGATAACTTTTTAGCGGGAGGTTTCAATTCCCGAGAGGCAGTACAAAATACTTTTGAAAAGTTTGTTCCCCCCCGTCCAGCTGATTTTTACAAGAAGGGCATCAATTAACTACCACTGCGTTGGCAATGATGCATCGATTACATGTGTGATTACTTTGAATAACAGAAATAAAAAGTAAAAAAAAAATAGTTTAACTTATTTCATACAAAACGGCAATTTTAAGATCTATTAACAATTCTTATAATGAAGGATCGACGAAGTCCTCAGCTTGAGGCAAAATTTGAATGGAAGTTAAAGTAAAATAATTCCTTTATTTGTCAAGTGTTATTTCTAAACTTTTATTGAGCATCTTTTATTCGAAATTAAATCGTATAGTAATAATATTATTTACGAACGTGTATTCAAGTTACAAGTGGTATTAAACGTTTCCCCAATGGCATCCATTATGGAACCCTTAACAGCGGCAGCCAATAGGCGGTGAACGGCTCGCGTGGGCGGTGCGGCCCTAGCTCCGATTGTGGCGAATATGAATACGTTTATATTGAATTACGCGCTCTTCGTTATAATGTAATCTGTACGATTAAAAGTCCTTTTGTACTTTCCTCTTATTTACTTATTTATCCATATGTTAAATACGCTTATTTGAAATGACATGATTATATGTTTCTCGTTGATTAACATTAACTTATTTATGTACACATAATTTTATAATATTAAAATGCGGTTATGATCTGGCAGGTTAGAATTCCATTTTATAAATTGTTAAGTACTTTGTTGATTTTTAGGTTTCGCTAACCGCCTAAGCCGCCTAAACGCCCAGTAAGGCCGTTTAGAATTTTAAAAGCTCTAGGTGAATGGTGGCGATAGAATTTTCCTAAAAACTATTTAGAAACATATTTCTTTTATAAAATTTATAAAATAGATTTTTATGTTTGTTAAAGTCACACTTTAGTTCAAAAGCATCGGACGAAACTGAGAGTTTGACTGATTGCGTTCTCCCTGTCGGGCTGTCCTTATCGAGAAAGAGCAAGGCTTTTACAGAACACCAGCATAAGAATAGTGAAGAAAATCGAAAACACTATTACTGATAACGCCAGATCGTCAAATCAATTACCATCTTAGTCCACAAGGGTACCAAGGCACCTGTATCGTGATTCATTTAATTTTCGTGGGTATCACGCGACCTTCGGGTCGTAGGTATCACTTGCCACAAAGTGAATAGATTATATGTCATCTCCTGTTTCATACAAAGAGATAAATGTAGTCGAATAAGTAGTCTGTACTGTGTTCGAATAAGTCTTTTTACTTAAATCTGATGCTGCATAACCACTGGTTTATAGTATGCTATTTCTTTACTTACTTTATAAGATTTATATCAGCTGCTCGCGCTGTGTGTAAACTGAGATTGTTGATTAGAAAGATTGGTGCAGATCGTTGAGATATTTTAAAGATAAATGTTTATGTGTGTCAATTGCATTTTTAAATTGTTGTTTTCTTTAACCTTTATTTAAAAGGAATCTTATAGGTTTGATAATATCTAGCATGTAGTAGATATTATGGGGAGGTATATAAGCTCGCAGAATGAAGGGCAAGAATTAGAAGTCTAGCCACACTGCATCTAGTTTCTTGCTGTTCTAAACAGGTCGGATTGACCACGTACTGTGGTCATAGAATACCAGAGTGATGACTATAAGGAACCGGAGACCCAGTAACTGTGATCTCATCTATGTTACAATGCATATGTGTTTTGAATCCTTATTGAGGATGAGAGAAGTAGATGCAGATGTTTATTTTAGTTATCACTTAGTATCCGGCAAAATGTGTGCTATTTAGTTATACTTAGTCACATATAAAAATGTTAAGAACCAACTCCGACCACAGACATCAATCTATTCCTTTGTCTCTTTTACATACACGTTAGACGAGAAGGAGACACAAAGATATATTCAATTTGCATCCATATCTAAAAGAATAAAATAGTGCACAAGTCTATTGGATTGAACATAAGACAGTTGACTCAGAAGCTCGCTAATGTAACTGCTACGCCAGTCGATTATCTTTCAATTGTAATAAGATTACTCTTCATGGGTTTACCAATACAGGTATAGGGTAAGTGACTGTTAGTTTAAAAATAAATAAGCTCACAAGTTTTTTTATCCCAAAGTGTATGGCAGAGTTAGCAATGGTCACTTTTAAAGTCTCGGTAGGTATTTTACGTGGTTTTTAAAAAGGAAAATTATTTTCTTGAAGAGACTTAAGTTCATAATAATGTCCAAAATTAATATTAAAATTTAAATTTAAATCTCGTTCCATCTCTAAGCGTTACCCAAAAATGAATGTCAAAAAGATATCATCCCCATCAACACGATGATAATTTAAACAATATATGTAAGCAACATCAGCAATTTACAGAAACAAGATCGTTTCGCGTCCCGAATCCATTTAACTCTTTATAACTTAACACTTCTTATCGTCGAGCATCTTCGATATTTTCCTCAAAGCATGCCTCATTATCCATATATGAAACCAGTGGGTCTGTCACAAAGAACGTATTTCAAACGGAAAGTATCCGAAGCTAAATCAGCTCTCAACAATATAAATTTCGAATTGACACACATCGGCCCAGCCATAAATATTACGTTCGTTTTGTTTCCTACCAACATTTTTATGTGGACAACTTGAAAAAATAACTTCCCAAATAACTCTGGACATAAATAAATAAAGCGGTGTGGTAGTAAATGTCAATAATATGCAAAATAATGGATGTTAATCTCGGCTGGATATGTGATTTGCGAGCAGGCTCACATCAAAGATTAGCCGGCGGTTATTATATTTGAGGGTTATTTTTTACAAGCGCGAGATCACGTGGCCACGAACTGTCTTCAAGGCTACGTTCTGGTCATGCCTATTAAATACGTAAGCGGTCAAAGCTATGGACCCTACAATATTTGGCTCTGTCTCTAGCCGTATTTTAAATTTACTCTATACACTTTATTACTTATAAAATCACTTTAAGGAAAATCAAATTTTATTTATAAATGATCAAAAGAAAAGACTACAAGAATAGACTTACAGGGGATAGTGTTTTGTTTATAAATAATCTTAAAATATTTGGGATACCGAATTGACATGTTGACTGTTTCCTTTTTTTATGAAGGGTGATAAACGAGCACAGAAACAAGATTGTAAGGGATATACTATAAAAGCTTATTGGATCTATCCTCAACAAAGATTCAAGATGTATGGTCTGTAATGTAATGTAGATGTATATACATTGTAACCCCTGAGGACTGAGTTAGAATGTTTCGCTCCCAGTTACTGGGTTTCGGGATACGTAGACTCACCAAACGAAACACAACTGTTTTGATATTCCATTTTAGTATTCTATGAGGTCGCCCTTCTCCTGTTAAACTCATACATGCCGCACCAAGAAACTAATGGTAATATATAATAATTCACGATTAAAATCCGTAATCATGAAGTAATTATATATGCTTATAATTTATTTCATAGAAATAATCACAAGGTATATAAATATCATTTATTTTTATAATAAATTAGCTAGTAATAGATAGTATCCGCCTCGCCAAAAAGTCTTGCTAAAAAAATTGTGCATCATTTACGACTATGTACAGGCAATGCACTCTTAACTATTGTAGATGTTTTTAATGCAAATTATTGAAACGAGTAACGTTTTGAATTCCTGACCTTAAAGTACTCTTTTGCTAAACTCACGAGACCTGAAGTCACATTAATTATTCCATAGAGACTAATATATCGCATCATAATAAAATCATAATATTATACATACTTCTGTATCCAAGATTGGCGTAACTAATTATAAAATATATGGGAGTATTGGGTCATTTGATATGTTGGAAATATTGAAAACATTAGTATTTTTGACACTTTATCCACCCACTTCATCGATCGTATCGCTTAATTGCTACATCCGATAAGGGAAGGTGGGGACGAGTAACCCTGTATGTTGGTGCGGAAGCTTTAGGGACAAGAAATTATCTTGTTCTGATCAGTCGTCTAACTTCTGGTTATCAAAAGGTACTTTAAAAAATCGAACGCTAAATAAATATATATTGTATATTGTATATATTGTATATAATAAGTATTGTAAAACCGATATATAACCTAATCCGATAAACTAATTTTATTCACATATTACAAGAAATATGTAACATAGTTTTTTCCTTTTCACCGCGATGCCATATATGTAGGAAATAAATATTATTTAGAATTAGTTTAAGTTTCTTTATATCCGTGATGTCAAGCCTCTTGGACTAATTCTTTTGTTTTTCCGAAATGAATATATTATTTATAGAAGTCCTTTCATCTATAAAACAAAGTTTACACTAGCTAGTACTAACAATGCTATTAAAGTGTAAGTATTAAAGCAAATAGTTATTGAAATCAAATAATCTAGGTAGCTAAAATAAACGTTAATCTAAGAGGTCACAGACGGATAACGAAGAGTAATGGAGGCAGCGGACGCCCACTGGTGACCTATTGACTTTGTTTATTATTTTTGTTATTGCTCGTTGCGAACCGAGTAAATAGTAATTAATGCCTACACACTTTCACATTCGCGATCACCATTAAATGAAGTGAATTCGGTCACCGACCCGTCTACCCAGTTTGTCGCACAAGGGACGCTAGATTCGTGCGAAGTTTATGCAAATGTAACATGACACAAATCCCCGATGATGTCATTTGCTTATAATTGACTCGATCAATTTTTTTTACAGCGGCTATGTCACAGCTCCCGAAGCTTATGAATTTAATCCGATACAAACCACAACGATTGTTTTACTGGGCCCTTGTTGGTCCGTTTTCGTCATTGACATAAATAATTTATACGTTTTCCTCGTATTGTCTATTAATAACATATTTAAGAAATCACTTGTATAAGATGTTACTAAATTTTAATGTAAGAAAAGTTTTCTTAACAAATAACTCACAGTTATATTTGACAGCAAGATTATGAGGATGAAGTTAAGACATAAATGCGTCGAGGATCTTGATGTCTAAAATGATATACTTAGGACTGAATCTCCAATCATTAAATGACCTAGTGAGGAGACCAGTACTACCCAAACTCTAAATTGTGAAAAATCCCTGTTGTTGTATATAAGAATGGATTTTTATCGTGTCTTTTCTTGTACTAACGTGCTAACCATTTATATAAAGAATTATTATTATTATTAAATATTATAACGCCAAGAACTAGGTTCAAAATCGTGTCGTCAATCTTTTACGACAGCAGTTAAACACAGTGTTATATATTATATTTTAGTGCATCGTTTGTATTTTCAGCGGACGTGTTCACGATACTTTTTAGGGGTTAACAAACAACCAGTTATAAAGGTCCATGGATTCGCCAGACATTCATTCATTACATTCACCAGACGAAACAAAGCAGTGCTATGCTACTATTACATGCTGGTATTCTGTGTAGGCGTGGTCCTTCTCCTGTAATGTCGATCAATCTATACTGCAGTATTAACCTTGCTGCAGCGTGACCCTGTTATTGTAGAAGTGCACAAAATAAATAAGTGGTAAAAATGTAAACGCAATATACTTTGCTTATATACTTTGAGTTCAATTTTGCCTGCCTTGTCTGTATATGATCGTTTTACTATCTTTCCTCTTAGATAAAGTAACGATGACAAACGGGCATACAGTTCACCTGATGGTCTTGGTCTATCTTGGGCCGTATTAAAACTTATTAGAGATATTCCTTCGAAGTCTGACAGCGAGCTATGGAGCGCAGTATTCTTTGAGAAAAATTAATATTAACAGACAAAATAATAACCATACCATACTGCCAAACTCAAACTAAAAAAAAATTGACAGAGTAACTCATGATAGGACACAATGTCGTGGCAGACGGAGAGATGGAGATGCTAAGTAGACCTATGTAAATAAAGTTGTACACTTCCAGCTTTAATCGGATTAATGTGGCAGGAAGCAGAGATATATTTGTACAATAATATTGCTTTGGATCAAGCTTTTAGGAAGTGGCTTATGTTTACGTCGATCATGGAATTACGAATTGGACTTTCGGTTCTTTGAAGACCTCTACGATAGCCGGAAGACGCAACTGCTTATTTCCTCGTGATATTTTTCTTTATTGATGCACATCGTAAGTTGAAGTTATGAATTTTACTCGAGCCGATATAGGTTATCAGACTCAATTAGGCCGCGTATTATAAATAGATATTTCATATTGATTGTTTTATTTATATATATCTCATAATTATCCTTACTCAACATACAAGTCTTATATTTAAGTAAGAATACCGAGAACTAATGCTCATTGATGTCTTATTAAGTTAATAATAGCAAAAATATAACGAAACAAGTTAATTCAATTGACCATCGTAGGGCCATGCGTTAGAGTTGCCTTTTCTACCCACGTTCACCCCGCAGACAGGATGTTCAGGTCCCGCCTGTAATATGCCCTAATTGCAGCATTCTCTCTAATTTGGCCCGCACCTTTGGAGGTAGGTGTTACGTTACATTCAACTTACTATTTCCATCTCATTGAGTTTGATCCTTTTGTTCTTGATGCGAATACTTCTGTCATTATTACTTTTCTTTTTATAACTTTAATTGGGTTCAATAAGTTCAAATCAAAGGCCATACGAGTATCTATTTCATTTGAAATATTAATGATATGCAATTACGAAAATATGAGAGTAAAAGTAATTACATCGATTTCTAAAGTAGCAAAAGTGTCATTAAATTATGTTTGTATGAATCTTATTTTAAAATTTTTGATTGATCAGCGATTGATCTTGTGTTTGATTGTACCTTAAAATGTAGTGTGTATGTAATCTTTCTTCCGAACTTATGTAGTTTATTTTTTCCATTTAGATATCATGTGTGAAAAAAAATAAAATGTGGGTCTAAACAGAAACACAATAAGGCTTATTAATATATGTTTACGAATATATAATGTCGGCTAAGGTCAGTGAACCCAAAAAAAATTGTTAAATATTTGGTATAAAGAACTAAACAGCCGTTAGACTTCATTATTTTCTTTGTCTTTCGACTTTACAAAACGAAAACAACCAACTTAAAACGAGGTTTAAGAAGATAGAATAGAGATAAAGATGAATTCTTCACATACAGCCATGTGTAACTAATTCTTTGAATAAGCATTCATCGACTTTGGTATTTTATGGTGATTATACAATGCATAAAATTAAGCAATCAACGTAGGCGCTTAAGTGCGAGGCAGATTTACTTAATAACTCATAAAAAGCGATCATATGTCTTACAAAATTGCCAACGTTGAGGGCACGACGGCATTCAAAGAAGTAAATGGGGAAATAATTGATTCTAATGATAAACGCGGCGATGTCATTTTAACTTGCGCCAGTACCCGCTGAATGCATTTACTGACGTTATGAGGATGTAATGATCATACAAAAAATGAGAACAAATAACATTTCATATGTTTATGCGTTGTTAATTGGCAGGTTTGTAGTGATGGGAACTTTGATTATACCTATGAGGTCTTGAGATGCGATATCGAAAACTTGTAATCGTCTTTGTGCTTATGTTGGTTGTAGAGTTTTTATAACGTTTTTGTTGTAATTTTTCTAGATTTTCGTTCTGCGCAAACTGTTCTATATTTCTTGCACTATGCTGAATTATTTTACTATCTATTTGGATTGCATTGTAATATTGTGCACTCCTGTTCACTCTTAAGTTTATATTTGATACGCTTATTTAAGGCGAATGTTTGTTTTGGGATATTTGTTGAAAGGGTAAGTATATAATTCCTTATGCATTTGCACTGACGGTGACGTTATTTATTTATTAATGTATATAAGGAAACTAACATAAGAAAGTATGTATAGTATTATGTATAATATATATATATATATATATATATATATATATATATATATATATATTTATTTAATAATTCTTAGCAGAAAACATCTCATTATAATATAAAGATCTGGGTTTGTTTGAGTTTGTTTGAGAGTTTGAGTTAAGAGAGTGAGTGTAGGAGGCTATTAGGACCCGATGAAGAACGGTTATATTTATCATGTGTCCATATACTGAACTGCATAGCTTCTAAATACACAACTTGCTAAATGATTATTAATTTAAATATTTATAAAAAAAGTAACTTAGTAGATTTAGTAAACAAAAAATTGTCGTAAGTTTATTAAAACTTAACGATTTGCCAAACCTTTGCGGAGATTTTCTTCTTTCCCTAATCTATTTTCATTACTTGACGTATTTTTGTTTTGACCTCGAGGTTGGCGGAATAATTGACACAATTACGACCCAACTTATAAACAAATTCCATTAGCACCTTAAAACCCATTGTAAGCCAACAACAAACACTATTTTGCACAGATAATGTAGTTTGAATTCCAAGTTGATTGTTTTACGCTTAGTTATAAAGTAAAAGAAACGGTTAATTATTTTTATTGTGGCGCGGGATCATGCTTCCGAATGATTAACAGTAGCAAGGGTAATAAATAATCCCAAAGTTATAGATTCGCTGAAAGGATAGTTGGGGTGCTTGTACAAGTTTTGAATAAGAATCCCATGCAAATATTTATTTCCGTTTTATTATTCAATTATTAAATTTATTTCTCTTTTAAAGTGACTTTACAGTAATAAATCCGACGAGTAACCTAAGTAAATTGTCATACTTTGTACAACTTCAAAACGGGGATGTGTAGGGAAGTTCTCAATTCGTATTTTTTTTGGTAATGCTACCTCATAGAAATTAGGTTATAATGAGATATAAATCAACTGAGGATAATTAAGAACTGCGGCAAGACGACCTACCATGCTATGATAAATCCCAATGATCTGCATTGGAACGCAGACTGAATTCGATTTTAATTCATAGGATTTGAGTTTTATCTATTGTATTATACGGTGTGTATTGTCGCGAGTAAATAGCACTTCTTTTTCATAGTCGTTTGTCGAGCGTTTGTCGGTTGTCTTCTATTGTGGCTCACTAAATTAAATATTGTAACACTAAGCTACAAATTTATGCAGGTATTTTATAAAATATTGGTCGTTTGCACGTCGGAGATGACCTGTACTAATGTTATGTATCCAGAAGATAACAATAATATAACACAAAAGTTAAAACAAAAATCTGTAAAATCCTTACGATTTCAGTTCATGGTCATGGATTAATTTCTATATTGTTGATTCATTGTAAATTATTGCAGATAACTTTCAAACGTGTAGACATAAATATGTTTAAATGAGTTCTATTATTAATTATAACATATACATGACTACGTGTATATATATATATATATATATATATATATATATATATATCTTTATTGCAGATACGTTGTCACCCTTGAGGACTGAGATGGAGCTTTAAACGGTGCGGTCGTACCTGACGACTGTTTAAAATTACTTAGTACTATTCACTTGATAGATACTTGTATTAATTAGTGATTCTTATAGCCCATAACATGATCACCCTCATGAGGACGCACATACTCGTCCCTAAGCAAAGTAGTTATTCCACATGATATTGGTTCTATAGCTGGGCATATGTGCAGCGTAGCTGCTTCATAAGGTCCGTAGATATAATTATAATTGAATAAGAAAAGTCCACCATTTAACTGTCTATCAAATAGTGACTTATGCCTTTTTCTGTTTGTTTGCTTACTCTGCTAGTAAGTGTAGGTGAAACATAATTATCAATACCTTGTTAAGTCGTCATCGAGTTTGGGGCTGCATTATGTTCTTCTATTTGTTTCTTTTTTGCACCAATTTCACATGAACACCTACTACTATAATTTAAATTGTAATACAATCTATGCAATCTTCTTTCTTTCGTATTGCTAACATGCACATTACTCTCGACACTCATATCTCTTCTAGTAATGTAGGTATCATCCTTCCTCCTCACATCACCAAATCATTCTAATCGTAGCTTCATGCAATATTAACTATATATTTGTAAAACAAATATTTAATACGCCTATCGATCCAAAAAGTAACAAGACTGTGATATCACAAATTACAATCATTTTAATCCTTATTTTCCATGGCGACAAAAATAACTAAATAGTGAATAGTAAACATTTACCTCACAACTGAAGCAATCTTTTGAAAAAGCTACATTCAGGCTCAAACTAACACATTCATGTAGACATGCATATGAGATAGAGGACCGTGTCAGAGTCAACGCTTATAAATTAGGTGCGGGAGAGCACCCACGATCAACAAAACCACGCGATGCCCGGCAAATATCAAACCCGACATCTAAATGCGCTCTTTACGCTTCACGGTAAACAAATACTAAAATATAGAAACCATAATTTTCTGACTAACACATCTATTACGAATATATTATATATTTACTAAAAATGAATGGCCGGTTTGAACGCGATTTTTATATCATTTTAACTTTCATTATATAGATTCCTAGAAAGAAAATATATTGCTTAAAATAGAAATAGATGATTGTATTTCAAATTAATTTTATAATTATGCATTCGTACTTTCAAAGGTGAGGTTTATTTGCATATGTTATGGAGAGATTGAAAAAAAAAAATACTATCATGTCATATACATAAACATGTCAATTTATAAATATATCAGTTATTGTTTATTTTATGTTATTTTCAAAATAATTATCCCTAAAACTCTCGGAAGCGATCGTGGGCAGTAAATGTCTCACATTCACAGACGCCGCCGCAATACCCGCTAGGCGCCGCTCGGTAACCAAACGTATTCTTTTTGGACGTTCTCATCGTCTTTTTTCAGTCTTTTGGGGGTCTACAAGCGTCGTTTTTTAATGAATCGGTGTTAACCTTCACATGGAACGAGTAACAGGGTGCCGATTGGAGATAAACGGTCAGTTTCATTTGTTTTGTTTTTTTTAAGTTTAAAAATGGTAGAAATGACAGGATGTTCGGTGCGCTCTTTTGCTCAGCGTTGCGCGATAGCCATCTTGCTCGACTTAATTCTCTTATTAGTGTTGTCTTGAATTAAGTTTTTGAGTGTTTGTTTATGTTAAATTAATATGTTACACATTTAGCTTTTGTTAGCACATATTTTGAATTAACAAGATAAAGGTAAATAGTATAAGCTTAAGAGGGAGAATAAAATTTACTTAGTCGGTAATTTTCTTGGTCTTTAATTATTTATACCAGTAAAAAATATTCTGGTGGTGGTTTTTTTTTTTTTTTGGTGGTTATCCCTATTGTATGTCACCCAATTACCAAGAGTTTTGTTTTCACGCTTATCTATCCTATGTGTAGTTTATTTAATGGTAGCACCTAAACAGCTGGATAAGAATCGTCATAATGGAAGTAACTATATTAGAACCTCACACGATACAATATACTTTTTAACAACTGTTAGAAAGTATACTATGTTGTGTAATATTAAATTTTTTTTCAAGTTCTATAATATGTTTAACACATGCAAGGCCTCATCATAACGATTACATAAATATGTATTACCTTTATCTGACTACAAGATAAATAATAGGACACATTTATATCTTGATTTTATTCTCAATCGGGTTTTTAACTATAAATGTCTTTGTTATCTTTAGATGTGTAGACTGCTTATGCTGTTTCCTATTTCATTTATTGAATCGAAGAAATTATAGGACACATTTTACAATACTTTATAGTGCCGTATAAACTTACTACTTGCCCAGAAAAGAAGATAAATGTTCTGACGCCGTCACTGCATATCTGGATTTGACGATGTCTTTAAAATTATGTTTAAATTGGTATCTAGAGTACTTATTCAATCTATATTCTCCTGTTTAGTTTATAGTAACGTGCTTAATATACTAAAGTTCTTCTATTTAAGCTTTTCTTTTAATAAAGCTTTCATACAAGTGACGCTTAAGATTATCATTCGACGTAATAGAACTGATATAACATTAACATAATGTTGGTTGTTGTTGTTAAATGGTTACTAAAAGAAGTAGTAATTAAGTTACTATTACCGTCACAGAAAGCTTCAACGAATTTGATACATAAAGGATTGCTTGACTAGGTAGGGTAACCACAGAGCGAATATAAAGTTTAGTTTTTACGTAATTAATACTTCAAGGAAGAAGGATACTTGAAGGAAATATTAAATAAAATATCAGATAACTAAACTCGAAGGTATATATAATTCTCAGGTATATTTTTTTTAACAAATGATGCAGATTTATGATAGTAGAGAAAGATTCTATCATCCCATAACATCCCGCTGATGTAAGGCATATGGTTATGTCAATCCCAAAAAATGTTGTGACCTTTGATAGATGATGAATTATTTTTATTTAATATGCCAGCTTGAAAGTGCTAGACTGGTGACGGCAGCATCATCAAGATACACATCTTATACATACTACGATAGTGAATCCGTTTGATAAGCAAGTAATTACTACTTAAAAAGACCTAAAGCTGAATTAGAGTTGACTGCCTATATGGCTTATATGATGTGGTATAATATATAAGTGTATAATATATTTAAATGTACAAATTGTTTTGACTTTGATATAAAAATTTAAATCTAGTATTATATTAGTGTTAATAACGCCATCTATCGAATTAACTCAAAATAATCGATTTTTTTTCAATACATGTATAGTAAAATTTATGCTTAAACTCTGAAGAAGTTTATTGTTGTTTAAAAATTTTAATATTTTTTTAAAATATGTATAAATTTATGGATTTATCGATTAATTCATGAAGTTCGGCTACTCGACAATAGATGGCTCTCTTCATATCTAGCCCCTGTGCATGTAGGGTACATGTACATGTTATACTTACATGTACCTGTAAGTATAGCATGTACATGTACCTATTACTGTTTAATCGTGGTTTTAAGTCGTGGTTCTGCTAGACACGGGCTGTTGAGCCTTGGCTGGATCTTTGCGTTCTCAATGAGTAGCAACGAAAAACAGCAGTACGACGTTGCAAATAATGAGTGATAAGAATAAAAGGCATTGTCAAAGAACGTTGATGACACAAAAAATGCTAATTTAATTAAATTATAAAAAATGTACAATACAATACATATTATACAATAAGCCACCGAAACAGGTGAAAAATTTTTAGTTTATTTATCATGGAATTTTTCTCATAATTAAATCTGTTATGACAGATTTACAATGAAATTACATTTAATGCAAAATGTGTTTATCTAAGTAGCCACTAACATAAAATTACCACAATATTTCAATATATGTAATGTGTATATCTGAAAATATATGTAATGTGTATATCTGTAAATATATATAATTGTATTTATAAGGATCAATATGGGACAAAAATTTAGTTTAGAAAAAGTGATAATCCCATATATTTAGTTTGCATATTTTTAATATCATGTTCTACATTTTTGAATGTGTTGCTTTTGGATTAAACTTTTAGAGTTACACCAAAAATAATTTATTTCAATGCACATAGTTCAGATGTTGGTAAATATATAAAAAAAAAATTTTTGTGTATATATATTTTTGGTGATAAATTGGCACCTAACTCTATCTTATCCGTCCTGCCTATAAACAAACATATCTATTTTCGATAAATAATCAAGTTAGATATACTTAATTTTATTATATATATTAATTGAGTTCTCAATATCACTCATAAGGCAAAGAGACTTTAAGCTCCTATCTAAAGCCAGTATTTTGTGAAAACTTGAGTGCAGCTAAAATATGGTTAGTCTAACGCAGCACTAATTTGTCAGTAGCACCGAATGACTACACTTTATGAGATTCAAGCGTAAAATAGTAGTACTATGTTTCGGCCGATGAAAGAAAGAATCCTGAAGATCTTTTTATTAGTAATAAGATATTCCATCTCAGTCCTCACAGCTGTCCTGACCCGACGCAACAATCACTTACTATTAGGGGAGCCATACAGCTCGTAGTCACTTATTAAAAGAAAACCTTAGTATTTTAAAACACAAGCATTAAAAGTAGTGGTAGAGCTACGCTGCAGTTCGTATTTAGCTGCAGAATTAATGAGTCATATCGACCGGGGAAGTACCACGCCCTCACAGAATACCAACGTGAAGTAACGTCATAATGCTACTGTATTTCGTTTAGTGAGTGTAGAGATCCGGTGACTTTTATTACTGGTGTCGAGGCATTCCTTCTCTGTCCTCAAGGGAACAACGCATGTGCATTATGATTCCTTGTCGAGGTTGAATGTAGATGTCATGTGCCACAGGAATATCTTGCCATCAGGTGAACTGTGTGCACGTTTGTTATTCTAAAAGTCATAGAAAAAAATGAGTAGCCATTAAATCTTCTTTCAATTCATTCCTGAGTTCGTTTGCTGTGTTCCTAGTCAGAGTTTAGATACACAGTAGATGTTTGTACAATACATTAAATTTAGGTTCTTAGTAAACTGAATCTTTGAAATCTTTATATAGCCTAATTATCCGTTTGTTCGTCGGTACAAAACAATAGAGAATCACTATATTTTCATGAAAAATATGGCACTATACCTGTGATATACTTAGGTATATAGATAGACTTTGGACTTCCAGAAACGACAAGATGTGATTTAGATAATTATGATGTATATATATAAAAATTGTAAAATAATGTAATATTGGTATGATTGGTAACAATACTAAACAAGAAAATGAATTTAAATAGAAGAATTAATTCATTTCTTGTATCACGTGTTCTATTGTCGTTAAGAAGCACGTTTTAGTATAAAGATAGAGCTTAACTAAACCGAAAGGATAAAACTCATCTGTTTACGACTGATCTCACCGAAGTCTCAAATCATCGGCGGCACCTTTTTAAGCGCTCACCATGGGATTATAAACCATTCGTTAGCACAAGATTGTTATTAAATTAAACGTTAAGCGCCACCGGATGTGGGCGGATTACAATACAAATTGGCGTGATTGTAGGCGCCGCCGTTTTCGTTCATCGCGAGCTACTTTTTTCATGCTTTTTCTTTTTCAGTCATCCGTTAGTTCCGAGAAGTGTAGGGAGTTGTTTGGCGAAGTTGTATTATTGGCTTATATATAATATTCAATGAGTCATAATAGATATACAAAAATTAATGGATTTCAAATTATTTTCTTTTTGTTATTTTGTCTATGTACGAATGATCTGTTTAAATCAATTCCAATAATGATCACATCTGATATTTACTAAAGATGACAATTGTACAGAATACATTTCTATAATGTATTCTGTCTCTTAAAAAGCTTTTATATGCTCTTAAAAAAGAAATTGTCCTAGATTTTCCCAGGCCAATGTAGCGTGGTACGATTGGAAACACGGCAAAAATCTTTATGTATAATAAAGCATAACGTTATGATTATAATATTTTAAATATGTATCTCAACCATGTCCGTCCACGATGTTATTGCAAAATCCAATGAGATCGATAATTTAGAAGCGATCCTACGAATTTAAAATTTAAAGCAATTTTCTTTCAACTTAAAAACTGAGGTGGTTCATTGTGCTAAAGTGCTAATTGAGTGCTAAAGCTGAGATATACAGGCATGTTGTACGTAAGCGGGGCTGCCGGAAAACCGACCATTCTTACATGACCTAATGTTTAAGTACTATGTACCAAAAATAACAAATTTCTTTGTTAAGAATATAACGATAACAAGTGCGTATTTTCGAGGTTTTGTTGAAGTTTCCGGTTTTATGTCATCTAATTGGAGCAATATCTCGGAATATTTTAATGTTATTCATCAAATCTTTTAAATATATATGTATTAATGAATCAATATAAGATAATAAATAAATAAATATTTAAGATAATATACGATAATAGAACATAAACTTATCACCGAAACACACATTTAATATATATTTATACTTATCACATAAATTGTGAAAATAGTAGAGAATTTACGGCCTCACTTATAGCTTTTATAAAAACCTGGATTAAAAGCCTCATTCGATTCTCACTGGAAACGGCATACTGTGATAACCCTCACCTCGCTAGTTAGGTTCGCACTAAATTTTTATAGAGCTAGTCCCTTAGGAATGATTAAATTATACAGTTCATACATTGTTGAATCGATACAACCGTTACCAATTACGGCCAATTATTGTACTTTCATAGAACGTATAATACGTGTGTAGGTGATGTGGTTGGTTGAGTTGCTGCGGATCTAGGCTCGATTCGCAGCCGAGAAACAATATTTGTCCATTACAAATTTTAGGTTTTCATTTTGGTCTGGGTGCGTTGTGTGATTTGCGATTATGTTGCGGTCCCTAACACTGCATCTGGATCTTACTTTGATCTTATTGCATATTTACAATATTGGAATAGAGAAATGGATGATGAGTTAGTGCTTCTGTTTTTGCGCAAGTGTGTTCAGAAGTATAGTATATTATTTGTAGCTGATACAATATTTAATAAACTTAGATACAAAACATTTAAACATAACTTACTTAATAATTTATTTTAAATATTGACTTGCATCCTACATTTGGTAAGATACCTGTCTTGCAGGATACGTGGCATTGCATATTATTCCATACTACTTACATACATATTAAATAATAACCAGAAAATATTGCGGTGGTCGAAGGTGACATGGTGGAAATCTCTAGTCTCAAGCTGTATGATTATAGTAACCGATGAAAATACGAACAGTCTAAGAGATCTGGTAACTCCAATTGCCAATGCTCCTGCCTGCGATTACGATAAATACATTCAATTTGGGAGGTCTTAAAGTATGTAGTGTTCAGTTTGTGGAATAAAAGTACAGTTATCATTTCAGTAATAAATAAATAATTAAGATAGGAAACGCAAAAAGCATAATAAAGATGAGTAAATGGAAACGTCTTATAAGCATGAAATTTACAATTTAGGGCAAAATTATTAAAAGAGGACGTCGATTGTAATCAATCTGCATTAGCGGCTATTAAAAGTTAAAATAAAATTAAAACTTTATTTACAACGCAATACTTATAATATCCACAAATCATTATTATTCATTTTAGTCGTAATTGATTATTTAAACAGGTCACCGCATACCTTTTATCTTGTAATTTTTTTAAACACTTAAAATTCTCAACAATTATATATTTATACCTTTTGAAGCAGACAAAATGGAGCCTTAAATCACATAACCGAGATAACAGAGCATTTGTATTAACAAATAGCTTTTATAAAAATTCGGTCGACTAAAGCCGTGATGATAATTCCACACGTAAGATCGCACGAGATAATGCATCGCAAAAACATGCAGTTTGCAACACTAACCACTTTGTTTTAGAGATTAACATCTGCTCGAAACCCTCAATGGATGTAACTGTACCTGATTTCATAAACTATTCAATAAACAGTTCGAACTCATCTTTTCCATGACAAAGACATTAATCCGTTAAAGTAGCCGACTGCGCATAATCATTCTAACAATTGCCGGACCAAACAGAATTTTGGGATCTATTATCTAACTAACAAAGGGTTTTTAAACACACGTTGTTACATTGTCATAAATAAGCGACATTACACGGGACTTGTAACGCCTTAACGCTTCTGTGTCGGTCGCATAATGTGCGCAGTGATGTAAACGAAAGAATTAGATGATTCATTCATGTTCTTTAATTTTCGCGCAACACATCCGGGTTTTTATACTTTCGCGTTTAATTAAACGAGGTTAGTATTCTCGACAAATACACTGTTGTTACACGCTAATAAGTCATTCCTTTGTTGTTCTTAACAAATTAATTTTATGCTTCAAACGATAAGCTAATATTTTTCGTGAACGCCGTCATTACGACAAGAAGTGGCCCCGAAATGCAGTTTAGCATATACCTAACCGTAACAATGAACCATCGGAATTCCGCACGCAAAGTAACACCATATCCTTGGGAATGTATCGTTCTCCCATCGAAATATTTCAAAACTCGATCACTATCTCGGTGACTACGCAGCGAGTTATTGAATAAGACGTGAAAAATGATGAACGCGACGCAAAGGCTTCGCCGACGATTGCTTGTCTCTTTCCCCTGTTGCGTTTTCAACGAGCAAAAATGGGATAGCAAATTTGGGTGAACAAAGGCGGTGTGATGTGACAGGAGTGCTCAATATACCTTTACCTACCGCTCAGTGAGGTCTTTCCACAGCGGGGGGCTATTCCGTACCCGGGTTTTCGTATCGCCTACAGTGCGATCTCTCACAGTTTTGTTGTCACTTAATTACCTAATTTATTGCGTTCCGTTGCTATCAGGCGACGAGTCGTCAAGCACCTGGGTCCACTCAGTGGGAAACTTTAGTGGGCGGTGTGTTGCTATCGACGTAGGTCCATTCCCGAAATTGAGATATTAGCGGCAAGGCTTTTATAAATCGGAGCGGTGCGCTTAATGTGTCAGTGTTAGCAAATTTATTGTGGCGAAACAAAATATCTTTTTTTGTAACCTACGTATAATAAATTGTAATTTATGAAAGTCACCTCCAACGTTAACGTTACATTAAGACTAGTTATGAGCCACCCTGGAATGATTATATAACAATCGCCTATAATAATACACTTAATCACAAGCGCCAGACAAATAAATGCAAAGAAAAAGTTTTACAAACAAAATATTGAATTTTAGTTCAAAACGTTGTCGGAAGGTAATAGTAACTAAACAAAAGTAACTATCAATTAAAGATCGTGTATGTGTGCGTATTTCACATGTCATAATCAAAATGGCAAGTCTTTTTAGCCATTAATTTTATTAATCTAAGATGTAGGTTAAATTTGGAGGAAAAAACATAACTTGATAAGTAAGATATAATATATATTTCTTTCCAAATATGTTTTCCAAATATTTACCGTATCATAAAACCAATACAATCACGTTGCGTGGAGTGTGGGATAGTTGATATCAAACGAGTAGGGGCCATCAAGAGAGGACGTTGTCCACAAACCAGTCCGAGACGGAACGACGTTGCCGCGGCTAATTTACAACAAGCACAGTAGTGACATGTTAACTAAATTATATCGTGTCCAACACTGTATCAAAAATTTATGGTTCCATCCATATATTAAAATGCAGTAGTCAGTAAATTTTGCTCGTATTATAATCATCGATTTAAATTAGATTGAAACATTTTCTTAATTTATTCATATTTAATCTTTTTCTTATACTTATTTGAGAGTTGATAGTTGTGGGTGATGGTAGGTCAATGTCTAAACGCTCCCATTTAATTTCACGGTACGCGATCAAACCGAGTTCGAACCCCGGTGCCGGCACCAATAAAATTTTTAATTGCAATTTTAGGTGCTGATTTACCACGTACATAGTAAACATCGTGAGGAAAATTGCATGTCTGTCATAAATAAAAAATATATATTTCAAGACAAGTGAAGTTTGCCAAATCGACATTGAAGCCACGTGGTAGACAATGTTTAATAACCTTTACTAGAACTATAAAATAAGCAGAGCAAAAACTGCAACTTTATATGACATCTGATATCAAACGTAAGGATATTTATTACCATTATATTGCCGAATCTTCCTCTGATCTATTTACATTAGCATCTAATTAGATTAGGGACGACGTGAAGGAGTAAGTCTTACGTCTCACAGCACAAAAAAATGTCTCATACACCACTACTGTACTTGCTACAAACACTTCATATGAAATACATCATGTCAAAACGAATTGATCAGTCTCTTAAAGGGGCTTATTATTGTTGTCTAATTCTAAGAGTATGGTGATGATTTCTCTTTTTATTTGGAATATTGACTTTTCTTAAATTCCAAACTTTAATAGCCATTTTTGACTACACTTTTACAATATGATTTACATTGTTTCATTAAAATTTGGAACAGACTATTAAAGTGTCGCAGATAAACGTGGCCAAGCTTAAGTAATTTACAATAAAAGTCGAGAAATCCTAAATTATAATATTAACACGCGGGTCACGAGCTTTGGAAGTAGCAAACAAAGTGGCAAATGGCTATAACACGAAGAATGAATTGCAGCTATAACGTATATCGTCATAAAAATATCACATCAGTGTATCTCGAAACACAAAACACCCGCCAAAACTAAATCTCGTGTTATATGCTTATATGCAGTCGGATGTGAAAGGCTTACTAATGCACAATTTCATACTTTAGTGGCAATAAAAGCGGGTGAGGCGAGGATATATGCGTCGTAAATAAGGATGTTTATACGAAAATAATAGATCGAATAATTGGGCGTAAAAGTGAAATGGAGTGGCGCGCTTGAGCGCGTGTGAAGAAGCCGCGCGACGTTGGAAGCGGTCGCCGCGATTGGTTGTCCGACATTGTAGTTGATTTGTAAAGCCCCACGCTTGGTGCACACGGAAGGGGATTTTATAAGTGCTGAATACATATATAAATTGCTTCCCCTATTTTATTATAAATATAAATGTAATATATCTCTGTAGATTAGAATTTATTCAATTTTTTTTATCTAAATAGACAGCCAAACATATTTAATGTTAACTTTAACAGCTTCTGTTTACTGATTCGTAGTTAATAGTTTATTATATAATTCTTATACAAAAAAAACTCTTTTTATTAGGTTAATTGATATAATTCAACTTATAAAGCGCGGTTTCATTATAAGAACATGAATAAAGTAATCATTTTTAATATAAAAATATATCTTTCTATCTTTGAAGATTATTCATTAAAAAACCGAGAAGTTAATAATAACTAATACATACACTGAGAATATTATTTTTATATAAATGTGTTTATGTTTTCAACGAACACAGCGTAGAAGGGTTGAATTTAGTTTTTACTTGATTCACGAATACAATATTTTTTAATACATCAAAAACTTTTTCCTGATTTGAAAATCATAACAGACTTCTTTAAATTGAAGTGTATTTTTTTATAAAGTAACTAACATAACCCAACAATAATTATACAGTAGTAAGAATAATTATAATATGTAAAAGAATTTCACCCCGTGTGAAATCAGCGGTGCAGCCTCTCGATGATTATCTCGCGTGATAAATGGACCGTGTCAAAATTTATTGTAGGCTCTAACTTCACTATTGTCTCAATGAATACTTTTTTATTGTCATAATATTATAAAGACTCTTGTTTCACAAGTGGCGTTTAGGATTATACTCTGTTCTAAAATTGTCTTCCTATAATGTTATGACAGGCTGTATGGAGCTATTTCATCTTTGATCGTAAATAGATTTTCATGTCTTTTTTATTGTAAGATTAAATCGATTTTGATTTTTATTGCCAATGCGTTTTCATATGCAAATGTAATAGATTACGTGTTTGATGGAGTGCATTCAACGTGGACGTAGGAATGTTTCGACCCTTGCTGTTTAAGGAAAGCCGTGCGAGTTCTCGGTTCACAGAGCTTGAGACAAGGTTGTTGGCACGTTATTTTTTACGTTGACATTATTACCAACACTGACGCGTCAAAAAAATGTCCTAACATATTAAGTAGTATATTTTTAATTTATAGAAGGCACAGATTATGGCGCATTCGTACGTGACGTGATCTCTAAGCTGCCGCAAGCTTTTTAATTTTCTAACAAAAGAAGTTAAAATAACGAACATAATCTTTTTATAACCTGTATTCAGTGTGAATACAAATTAAGTGTTGCATATTGCGCTATATATTACAATTTAATTGGTTTTATGATTCTAAATATTTGGACAGGGGTTTTATCGGAAGAGTAATTTGATATTTTTGTTGAAATGCACTTTTGTATTTTGAAGTTTTATGGTTACTCGTCTATGCGTTGACTCCTAAAATATGTTTAACTCATTAATTTACTTTTTTTAAATAATTAAAATCTAAATTACATTCTTTTCAGTTATTACGGGTTATTTACTACATACTTGTTACAAGTTATTTAGAAAATTATAAAATTTATTTCATTTTAATCTTAATTCCAAATGATAATTTACATCTAAAACTTTTTTTAACTTATATTTCCTATATTATAAATGGTTCATACTTAGTTCAGATGGCTATATATGTTTTAAAAGATTGATGGCAATGCTATAAATATTACCAACATACCCATTAACCAAACCAACTAAGCATTAATGCTTGTGGTTCACAATAATTGGCAAATGGTGTATTTGAACGATGTGAAGTTTAAGACTTATCAGGTACGGTCTAAATATAATATATTGATGTTATTTGTATTTCTATTCTTTAAAATCGAGCAACAAAGGAACACAGTTCATCCAAAAGAAAGTGAGTGACCATTCTAGGTTCAAACGTCAGATGTAGTTGTCACATTTGAGAACTAGAAACAGGACATATTGAGACATTTGATACATTAGAGAGTGAGAAACGAGTTAAAGTTTAGTTGATGATACTGTGAGGAGAAACCGAAGACCATATTACTTGTGAAACGCAACGATATTCCATTTCAGGGTAGACTCTTTTTCGAGGATGATAAGTGTATAATCGGCTACAGAGATCACCTTCAGAAAATCTATTCTTTTTCGTTACTCCCTAATATCGTAGTAATAATAAAAATTGCACTAAGGAAACGCAAACAGCGTTCATGGCACTATAACATATGAAGTTGAGCTTTATAAATTCATAGATCCTTCTAACTGTTTTTTTTTTAATATAAGAGGTGACAAACGAGTACACATTCCACCTGGTGTGGATGGTGAGCAATGCATGGAATCCATGTCATCAAAGATTCAAGACCATTAACCTTGAGGACTGAAATGGAATACCTTGCTACCTGTGATTAGGTCTACGGATACCTTCACTAACAATACAATTATATGTGTACGGTATTCTGTGAGGGCCTGGTCATACCTCAGTCAAGTTGACCCATTCCTGTTTTAGCGAGTAACTAGATGCAGCGTGCCTCGATCACTGTTTAAATTATATTAAATTGACGATTTAAACTAAATAATAAAATACTAAATGTAGTATGTATGAATCAGCGTCGTCAATATCTTCTCAGGAGATCAACCATCTACAGTTAAACAAAGACCTCCTGATGATCACCACGATGTCCCTAAGTCACCTGCATAAATCGACTGTGTATGAATGCAGCGTTATTTAATCTAATCACAATATAAACCCGCAAAGTTGAAAATCGTAGGTCGTGTATGCCGTCACACCTGTCTACGCGCATGCTGTACCAGCTGCTGAATCACTAGGTTTACTATTGTTCCATTTCTATAAGGTATCTAAGATTTATCTTTGAAGATAGTTAAGATTGTAATTTTGTGGTTTTTGAGTTTTGCGAATAGAAGTGTTTTATCTTGCAAACATATCGTAATGATTAAAGTTTAACGCCCGATAAATTTACTTAAGAGCTGTGGCAGCTCATTTTAAGCGCTTGTTTCTAATGTCACTAACAATATAACGATAACGATGAAAGTTTGAAATTATCTATGTATATGTGTACATATATAAATATATAAAAAAAGATATGTATATAAATTACAGTATATGTTTTTGAGCTAGCAGTTCTGTGTTTACCTACCTATCCAAATTTACCCTTTCCCTCTTACGAAAATTTCACTAAGCATTACCGTATATCCTTTATGACTTTTCCTTAAACCTAAGAATATAGTCCTGAGTATCTTTCATTCTTATGATGTTAGGGAAACCAGATAAGCAGCACTTCACCTGATGGTAATTAATTGCTGCAGCCCATGACATCTAAACTCATCTCCAATAATGGTTCTCCATATGCGTTGTCACCCCTGAGGTAAAAATGGAATACCTCAACCTGTAATTGGATCCTCAGATCCTTACAATCACCATATGAAACAAATTCTGTTATTTCATGCTGGTATGAGGTTTTGATTGTGAGGACTTGGTACTTCCCCGGTCTAGTTGACATATCAATACTGCAGCAAGAAATTAGCACGTTAGGGATAAGTCACTAGGAGTGTTATATATCTTGAAATGGTACAAAAACCTTTCTAACCCACCGGTTTAATTCATATAAATATTATAGCAGTAAACATAGTGTAGTACATTTAAAGACATTGAACAATGACATGCGCATATATGTGAGAAGTCATCTGATATTGGTGATCTAGGACCGTCCCTAGTGGTAAAGACGGAGAGGTTTATGCCGCGATGTAATTATATGCTAGAATTCTTAATGATATTTGTCGCAACTTTAGACTTAATGCTACATAAATACTGAGTATAAATTTTCAGTTTTTTAAAAACACATGAAATTAGAACATTTTTATTTATAAAATTAAGTCTAATGACGTTTTAGTTCAAATTCATAATAAGAATTATCATCCGTAAAACGTCAAAATAGTATCTATTTGGATACTAAGATGAAGATGATGCCGTATTGTAAATAGCCGAATTCCCGATTATTCTCACTTATCACATACTTTACTGCGACATTGTGTTAATTTCTTCAAGGATTCTATAATAATGACATAGAAGATGGATTTTATATCTTGACCGATAAGTAAAAGTTTTACGTGTTCAAGATTAATTATTAAATATATTAATATATTGTATTGTATTTAAATAATTATTGCATAAAAATCTAAGAGAATACTTATATCGCCAAATATTATGAAGTATCATGAACTTCATATTTTAAATAATTGGGTACGTATAGAAATGTCTATAAAATATTTTAAATAATTTCAAAACTTAGGTAAAATTTGATATACATTTATGTTCCGTACTTAGTTGAAAATTGGAATGTCATTTCGTCGTTGAAGTCTTTTCTTTGGCGCAGTGGATTTAGAAAATTTTAATATCTCTAAATATTTTTTTCAATTCTAAAACTAGGATTAATGTCAAAATACTTAAGTACTAAATAGTGAGTCTTCAATTCGAAGTCTATTTCTGGGTAATACAAAAACAATAGTTCCTTTCTTGTGGGGAAGGCGAGGTTTTGATCTAGTCTCTGAGCTTCGATTCATGGTTATAGCATTAATGTTTGAAAACACCTGGGATACTGGCATAGGGAATCGAATTCAATTTGTTCGCGCATCGTGCAATTCTAAGCGAGCATATGGATTCTAAGCTAACATGACATTATTATATCAATAACATATTAGTTTCAAGAATTGTTTTTATCGTAGATAATATTAGGTTTTTACCTATGAAATTGCCGTTGTTCAGTATTGGCCATTACAAACCAAAAAAAAGTTTTGATTGGCTGTGAATTCTAAATTCAAATAAATTTTGTTTTAAAAACATGACATTCTTTTTACAAAGTCAGTCTTTTGTTTATTGATTAGCTTTGTATTTTCATTACGTTTAAAGATTTTTCGTCATAATGGATACTTTAAAAATTCGTGTAATTATGGAATACGAGTTCCGTCGGGGAATCAACGTGGCTCAAGCGGCACGTAACATCAACAACGTTTACGGAGAGAACTTTACAAATGAACGCACAACCCGTCATTGTTCAATCCCAACACGGTTCAATTCTGGAAATTTTGATTTGAAAAACGAATTGACCCCGTACTGCACAACAGACAGTCTCCAAGCTGCAAGAGTTGGGGTTAGAAGCTCTCCCTCATCCACAGACTATTTGGACAACTTTTTAGCGGGAAAAAAATTCAATTCCTGAGGGGCAGTACAAGTAAAGCCCTTAGGCGAAAAGGGCGAAATCGAGATTTTTTAATCATAAATTTCACAACAAATATGATATGTACATAACGATAACATATTTGTGAAATGTTGTAACATAGATGGTGAAATGTTGCCGAAATATATCGATGACGAATACTACACACCACGTTTGCATAATAATTTCAATTGACTTTAAATATTCATGTTGAGGAAGTTTTGTTAAGTTTTAACATGTTTTTTTTACTTCTAAGTTTTAACAACTCATTTCTTTTCTCTGCAAATCCTGGAAGTTTAAGCTCATATAAAAGACACCTTTGCAACCTTGAAAGTTACCAAATATTGAATTTACAAGCTAATGATGGGTCAAGTAATCGAGATGGTAAAATAAAACGGTATATCTCGTTTAGACATTAACAATTTCTCAATATACCCTAAAATATGAATATAGTTAACTAGATTAAATACAACAACTTTGGCAATAACGTCCGTTTAAAATTTAATTTTATCTTAGTACATTTTACTAATATATCTATACTATTTCCTAAGATATTTTAATTAGTAGAAATATTTACACGTATGTAGAGGTTTTATCTAAAGGCGGGCAACTCGTACGACATAAGCAATTATTTGAGTAAAAGTTATCGACTGCAATCAGTAGGAAGAACGTAACCGTTAATCGACAAATGGCACGTTTAATGGTTCGCCTCATATAGACAGACCTACATATTTAACCTAAATGCATACATAGTAAGCTATGTAACGCTTGTAGAAAAAAAGCCTTTTTATTACATTAGCGGAAATGCCACCAACGAGTGTTCGAGCTCGTCATCAAAGCCGCCGCAAAATCTCACACAACATGCAAAGAGCTGCCAAAGTCATAAATAACCTGAAATTATCTCTGCGTCCGCCGAAGCCGCACAAAAACGAAAAATTTGACATCTAAATTATTGCAAAAAGGAGGCAGCTTCAGTACACCCTCAGCACCAACAAATCGCCCCCTGATGTAGGCAGATGAACAACCCTGACAAAGGAAACAGCAAATAATACATCAGATAAAAGAATTTTCAAAACAAACTCAAAGTACTAAAGCGTTTGACACGAGCATCCGCTCGGCCGCAAAAAAGGTGAACGAGCGTGACCAATTAGAACCCTAAAATAGACCTTACTTCAATATTTTGAAAGGTGATTTCGTCATGGCCCCGCGCGTGCTTTGATCTCGCGATAGATCTCAATAGCGGTGATTAAAGGCGCCTGTGATTTTGGTTGAATGTTTTTTTTTCTTTCGTTGCTGCCTTCATCGGCTTTACAAAATAAACGACACACTACTGTAAAAGAATATACAATTATTGGGCTTTGAATGGTTACAGCGGGGGTGAAGTGCTCATAAATTGTTATTTTTTTCTATAGGTTGGATGTTGGAAATCTTTTAAAAATCATAAAAGACATTTTGGATAGTTATTGAAAAGGTGTCAGGGAGGCGTTGGATCATTTCCGTTTGTTACTTAACTGCCTATTTGCTAATTAGACTAAGAAATATTGAAATTAAAAAAGTTATCAACTGACTAAAAAATGCATTTACATCATAAAGGATGAGTTTAAAGTATTTTAAAATCTACATTTATTTTAAAGTTTATCTGACCTGAAATATATTTGCTAGTTTCTGTTCGTGTTCGTGTTATTCAGAGAGGTTCGTTTATTTTGGTTTTTACAATAATGGGACACAAAAAATTTACTTTTTCAATACACAATAAAGTTTCGAGTTTTAAATATATAACATATTTGCGGTAATTATTAAGCTAGAGATAGGATATTGAATGAAATATGATGGCGAGTTTCATATACAAAGAGCAAAAAATGGACTAGGTAGTGAAATGATTGGAGGTCATAGACCGAGTATTAAGAGAATGGAGTTGAAGCGGGCTCTAATGATATAAACATGCCAGTATAGGTCCGATCATGTTTAAACTAGTTTATTTGTGAATGAATGTCATAAATAAACATTCTCTATAATTAGTTCTTCTAACTATAATATTTTTGCTTTTTATTTTTTTTTGTTTAGTACATAAATAATAGTAGTAGTTAGTAGTACATAAAAAACAAAACCCTTTTTTAGCATCACGTAAGTATTCTATTTCAATTATACTCATAAATAAAAAAGTGCCAATAATAAAGCCTGATGGTGACTTCAGACGGCACATTCATCCTAGATAAGAGATCATAATGTTACGTTACGTTGTCATTCCTGAGGACTGAGATGGAATATCTCATCACCACTAATATAGGTCTCCGGATCACTCGCCATACGAAACACAGCAGTGTCATTGTGCTATTTTATATTCTGTGAATGTGGTCCTTCCGCGGTCGGCGGTCCATTCATGCCGCAGACAAAGTGCAGCGTAACTCTCTTAGTCTTGAAAACATATTGTTAATGTTGATGTTCTTCAATTTCTAACTTCACGTTAGTTGCTAACTGTTAAATTCCAATTTACGTGGCAGATAATTTTGCAGTGAACTTTCATGGATTTTAATAGAATCTTGTTCAAGAAACCAGGAACAGTGATTATAAATAATAAACAGGAAAAAATAATTCAACATCTATTAAAGAAAAAGGGTTGGCTTATTGATCGGTAGAGCCTCGAAATAAACGAAATTAATATAATCTATTATATTAGTTTTTTGCAAACATAGCGAACTATAAGTCACACAATAAAATAACGTATCTTGTATTACAATTTAAAATTGATATTTTATTTTCACTTTTAACACATACAAACATATGCATTATTAATATGTTAAAAGGACATGTAATTTAATGAATGTAAAACAATAATATTTTTATTAAGCTCACCATAGACATCGTTATCCATTTAATTTCCCATATTCTGGTTATGTCTTCATTGAGCTATTTAAGGTGTTAATTGTAGTGCTGACGCTCATTATGTAAGCTTGAGGTGCTATCGTAAATTTGGTGCTTCAAGGCCATATCAACAAAAGAACCAAGTGTCGTTCAATCCCAAAGTCGATTTTACAAGAGGCTGGTTGGGACGCGCGTGTGGGCTCTTATACGTGTAGACATAAAGTGGACATGACAAATCGTAAATTAAAAATTTATGAACAATAAATTATATTATTAGACTCTTTTTATAACAATTTTCGACGATTAGGCTATAAAATGAAACATATTTTATGCAAAAATAACATACGGAAATTATTTAACTTATGTAGGAAAATTTATTTATACTTAATTAATTTAGGAATGACTTTGCCTTCATTTATAAGTTTGAATATGTACTTGAAAGTTACGTAAACCCAACAAGGATCTAAATATTAAGAAATATAAGATAACTATATGTCATATCTACACTATGACCACGATGTTCATTCTCAATAGGTCACCACTGTCGTCATGAATGGGTGGTATCGGGGGCTCTTTACAACGCGCGTTTTGTCCGGAATGCTGTAACAAAAAAGCTTTAGATACACATCACGATAAACTATCATTTGCTGTTTTTGAAATGTCTACCGATCGAATTTCCACCCTATTTCTGTAAATATAAAAACTAAAGATGTTTATGTGTCTTCTTTTCAGTGTATGTATAACAAATAAACCGATTTAACATACAAGATCGGTTGGGATCTGGGAGGAGTTTGTTTTAGACGCTTTATTAATTATGTCCAATTAATTTGGTAACGGCATGTCTGAGTTTGCCAAAAATTTCTTGTAACGGTGGTCCACTTTGAAGAGCTGTTTATCAGTAATAAAATAATAGACATTTTGAGTTTTATAAATTGCGGCAAAAAATGTGAAAAGTTGGGTGATTATATCGTTTTTTTTTGTCATTATCTTAATAGGTATATTGTAAAGGTACTAAAGTACTTTAATGATATAAGGTGTATCAAACGAGCTCATAATTATCCTGATGGTAAGTTATTCCTATGGCCCATGACACGTGCTTTCATTCTTGATAAGGAATCATAATGCAGATCCGTTATCACATCTGAGGACTCAGATGAAATGCAATGGAGACGGCAATAAATAACAGCTTCTGATTTTCATCATTTGAAACACAATTGTCCTAAGATACTATTTCACACAAGTATACTGGAAACATCGACCACGTCGTACTTTAAATAATTAGTGTTATAACGCCCAAACTATTATTCATGTGGAGAAGCTGTTATTGGGTTAGTGCGGTCTATATGTCTAGTAATTAACCTCTGGACTGATCGTCTATTGACCAAAGCGTGACCAAAAGCTTACGAACTAATTCAACTTAGTAGATATAGTACTAAAAATCACTGGTACGATTAGCTTAAACTAATTAAAAATCTTATTGTAGTTTATAAAAACAATGCCTTGTGAATTATTTTGTTTATCTGGAATCTGTTTATTGGGAGTTGACAAATTCCACTTTCACTGTCTTGACACTTTATAATATTTTTAGCACATTGGAGATTTACATAAAACCCATAATTAAGGGTTATAAGTAAATCATTATTATATCAGTATACAATTGTATGATCTTCGGTTAAATTGAGCCGAATATACATTCGTCAAGTATAATATCGAGCCGGTATCATTGTGGCCCGTCGTAAGTAGGCTTCTCAATCATATGACTTGGCATAAAAATAAAATTTTCAAGCACATGTCTTTAATTTTGATTGGGTTTATAGATTAACAGCTGTACGGTCGCTACCCTGGTCTTGGAGATGTACCTTCCAAACTTTCGCGGACCTTAACAGTCTGTTCAGTTTCAGTTTTTAATAAATTCTGAAAGTTCAATTCTAACCTATTTAAAATCTGTTCATAATTTGTGGTAGTAGATGTTGGTAGATTGGCTATTTATCGTTCCAAGAGTCAAGCTGTTGTTGGGAGTACACTGAGTCTGTTATTTGAAATCAACTACTTGTACGCCGTACATCCGTTAAAATAATAAAACAATTGACAACTTACATTTTCCTATCATTGTAGTGGATATAGGAAAAACATTAACACTGGTAGAACCTTACTTTTATTTGTTTCTAGTTGCGAGTCCAGAGTGGGACCATGCCCAACACACACAGAAGAGGACAGAATAACAGCATAACGATGCTGTCTTTCGTACAAAACCCTTATTACAGGTGGTGAGGCACTCCATCTTAGTCCTCAGCTGCGATAAATAATATAATACAAATTATATTATTTATCGCAGCTGAGTAAATATATATAAACTAATATAATACAGTAAAAAATATACAGTTTTCAAACTTTGTAAGAAATTAAGGATTATTTAGTGATAATAAACTGAACTGGGTTACAGTTCACCGAAGCCTATTTCGCATTACGATAACTCAATAGTCTGAAGAACATCCTTCCTCTTACGACTAAGCCCATGGTAGTTTAGATATTAATATTATCCATTTTTTTTATGCAATTGTTTGTTATCTAGATTTTAACAAAGATTATCTTAAAAACCCAGCGCCTCTATAACAATTACTATATGGGTTATATTTTCTGATTTCACAAATATGATCTCATTTCGCAATATCTTAGACGTAACTCTAGAACTTTACTTGTTTTCTTCTCTATGTAAATACTCCTTTTTGTCTGTAATATACTTGCCGTTATTTTTTGACAGGATTCTTTGTTCTCCTTCATACCCCAAGATTAGAATCTCTATCAATTCACTGGCTTTGTCGGCAACTCTATCACCATTCACGCAATTCACAGTTACACTTATCTGGAACTCCTCCTACATAGACAACATTAGAAGAGCACGATTTATTTCACTAGGTTGTTCAGGAAGGATTATTTAATGATATCAGTTAAAATGGTAAGTTATTGTGTTACGGCTGCATATATACATATATATATATATATATATATATATATATATATATATATATATATATATATACATATATATATATACATATATAGGTATATATATATTCTGTAATTCCATTTTATTTATTGTTTTATATTTTTAATATGAGATGAAATGATATGTCCATAATTTCCCTTTTTAAGTAAATAAATGCATCATAATAGCACTTCACGCCTTAACGAACTAAGGACTAATTAAATAAATACAGTTAAATCCTGCTCTTAGCCCATCGACAGAATAAATAATGAACTCATAAAGTTCATCATTTTATATAACTAAACAATTATACATTTCTCTCTCATGAGTTTTTATTTATCTTTTTATAAGATCACGCCAATTTCACACGTTCATAGGTATCTATATCTGTTTTATAATATTTCTCGTGGCATTGTGTTAAGCGGTCGCCCGACCGGCGCCGGCGCATCCGATTATGTTATTGTTAAAGGACCAAATTCTTTTATTTGACCTACACGACATTCCTTTGAGGAATTCTGTGTTTTGCGGTGCCGCGGATGTTTAAAGAACATTTGTTTGTTTATGCGTTACAGATAGGCTTACGAGATAAACGATTTATCGATCGGGCACTAATTATACGGGATGGGTTTTTTGTACCGCCTTCTTAAATTACAAAATTATTAAGCGTGGATACCTAATAATAAGTACGTTGTTAGATAGTCGCGTTTCCTGGGTTCTATTTTCAGACCAGGATCCGTTGTATTTGGGAAAAAGTAAGAATATTGTTATTTTGTTCTAGGTGTCTAGCGATTGTTCTGTCCGAGTTATTTTACAATAATTATATTAGATGGCCGTTTAGCGCATAAAAAATAATACGGAATCTAACGCCATATTGAGCGGTATAAATCCTAATTATAAATGGGTACGGTTGAGACTATGTAACAGATTTATATGGCTCTTGCTTGGTTTAGTGGTAAAATGTAGTAATATTGAATTTCTATGTTTCCCATCAGATTTTTCTTAAAGTTTGATATTGTATGTCACATAATTTCTATGGATACTTGTTAAGGTATACATGTTCATGTCACAAATAAATATACAATTTTCCAAAACCATTAATTGGATAAATAAAAATATAGTACAAAGTTTCGCATATTTGGTGAACGTTTAAATACCCTTACATCAATTATAAAGCTGCCGCTAAAAAATTAAACCTGCAACCCGATATCCACCGCAAAGTTAGATCATTAAATTGTCGGTGTGTATTTACCTTAACAATGAATATACCATCTTTATAATATCACCTTACCTTCCGGTTTTTACACTTGCTGTTTAGATTTTAGGGTATATTGATTTTCGGTATTTGAAACAACAATTATATATGTGTGTGATAATTTCTTCTACAATTTGTCAGGTGACGTTTTTCATTTTTATGTTTCTTTCTAGTTTTGACATCATATTTCGATGAGGCTTAGAGGAGTACACTTTTTAAGTGTAATGCATTTTTTAACATTTACGCTGCTACATTGTAAGAGTTGTGCTTCCATATTTAAGCTGGGCAATTCTTACTAAATTAGGTTTTTAGTTCAAACGTGTGATGTCTTTACTACGTTAGCCCCTTGCAGACGTACGTTAATATGTTATTATTAGTTACATTTACACTACATAATGGAAATAAAATGACAAACGAATCCACATTTCTCTCGATATACGATTACACCGGTCCATTAAATCCTACGTCCATTCACAACAAGTTGAAATGGTTGATGTGGTGTCAACCCCTATAGTTTAGAATAGAACATGTATTTAGTAATATTGGGATCTTAAGTTTCTCTCACTGAGCTACTAGTTTCACAGTACGCGAGCAAACCGAGTTCGATCCCTGGTGCCGGCACAAATGTAATTGGTAATTGCAATTTTAATTGTTGATTTACAATAATTTACCCCGTGCTCATGGTGAAGGAAAACAGCGTGTTTTACTGAACTTTTCATTCACTAACTCTGGTATTCGTTCTTTATATTGAGTCGTCGACGGTGGAACGTAGGTGTCTGTGGGTAATGATCACTTAGCACCTGGACCATAACTTACCTACACTCAAAAAATTAAAAGTAGCAACATGTAAAAGTCTTCAAATTGCTTATCATGATTTATTTTCACTTAGTAAATTTTAAAACTCAGTCTTATCGCAAAGGTAAGTAACTGTCAAATCATGGTACATTTAAAGATCAACGTAGTTAATTTTAAAAAACTTTATATTTTTCAAATTAAAAATTACTTTTGTGCTTGCCCGCATTTATTCAATTAAAACTATATATACCATTAATTTTATTACTACAAACTTTTCCTCATTGCGGGTGGCAAGATATAAATAAAAAAAATGAAAGGTCATTCAAACAAGAATTTAATGTTTAAGACGCGGCTAGACCACCAAATGTGTGAAACGGGGGCACACAAAAAGAGATAATATGTGACGTAGGAACGGAACACGGCAGCCTAACATAACAATCCTCGGATCTGTGATGCCGCCCAGCAATTTGTAAATAAATACAAAGGAAAGAAAAACAAAATCATGTCATCCTAAAACAGACATTCACACGATCACAGATTACGGAACAATTAACGCGGTCAAAACAAACTCGGGGGTCTGGGAACGATCCCTTGTCCTTTGGAATTTATTTATGTCCCTTTCACGCACTTCAAAATCTGCTGGGTTATTTTCTTAATAGAAAACATTATCTAATCACCTGAACACCACAATATCTGTCTTTTAAAATAAACGATTGTGTAAAATCACCACGCAAAATCCCTCGTAAAAAGGGAAAAAAACGTGCTCCTGTCTTAAATAAAAGAAGCACTTTTTAAGTCGCCCCTTATCTCCTGACAACCGATTTTGGTTAAACGAATCATTAACAACTTTGAATATACTGATAAGAACATAAAGTATTATGTTAAATAAGGTCCCCATTAGAGTTACGAATAAATCACGAACAAAACAAAACAAAACGAATCGCTTACGTCTTGATTAACGTTTTGGAAATTTGGTTCATACTTTAAATGTAATCAATATATGGACTATGTAATTTCCTGAATAAATTGATATCTTTATTATTAAAAAAAATGAATATGAGCTATGCTGATAAAATAAGAATAGTTTTTATTAAAATGTTTTGAAAGTTATGCATGAAGATAAATTGGAGATTAGCCCAAACACTAGAAATAAACATTGGAAATAGGTCCACGCTTAAATATTGGAAGATGGGGTCTAATCGCTATTGTATGTGCAACGTCAACACAACGCTCTCGCTTATATAAATTCTAAGTGATAACATTGAAAGAAAGTTCATATGATCTCGGAAACACAAAGCGATTTCCTCTATACACTTTCCTTTATTTTTCATAGGTAAATCCCTCACAGATGAGAAGAGGGCGACGTTCGGTTTGTTGGACTTGTACCGGATAAAACTTTGCGATATAATGTAATCGCAACGTCGTCACCGCCTGGCTTGAGTAGCCTGTACTAAGGGCACGCGTATTCTCTTACTACCTCCACCATTTTCGTGGAATCACAGCGATGATACCATGCCCCTTCGTGCTAACATCCTCAATATCATAACGTTCACAGCCCTCATTCTGATTGCCTCCGACTCCTAAAGCTCAATTTATTTCAGTGGAACTCGCATGTTGGCATCTTTGTATTCCGCTTTGTATCTCCAACACAAGTAGTTATAGGTACGTTCCGGATGAGTACGATTCCGCATGGGTTCTCAAGGCGAGCACACCATGAGCTCGGGTGATGCAGAGACTAAAATAATCGCTACAGTGTCGATCACTGGCCATAATAAGGGAACTTTATGCAACCTACATATTATCTAGCGGTCTTTTCAATCCCTGAAAATTATGGAATAAGTGCAAAGAGTATATGGAAAGACATTTTGCAATGACCGCAGTATGCGCTTATTTTTGAAGAACAGATTTATATAGAGTCCGTTGCAAAAATGGTGGGGGAATAGTTAAGCAATTTCGGATGAACTAGTTCGATTTGCGATCGTATAAAAATGACACTTTACATTTCTGGTCTGTCAAATTAACGCTTTATCAGACCAGAACCACACAGTATGCTGGTTCTGATACTATCACAATAATAATACTTCTTTGACTAAAGCAGCATTTTTTTTATTATATTGAGATTAACAAACGATCACACATTTCACCTGATGGTGAGTGGTTCCTGCGGTCCGTCACATCTACACATTCATCCTGGACAAGGAATCGTAATGTAGATACGTTGTTATATATATACCCTTGAGAACTAAGATGGAATGCATCGTCACCAGTAATAAAGGTCTCCGAATCCCACACTCACTAGACGAAACACAGCAGCATTATGCTGCTATTTTACGCTAGTGTTTTGTAAGGGCGTGGTCCTACCTCGGTCGAGCTGACTCATTAATTCTACAGCCAGAACATAATCATCAATACGTAATGATTTGGTATCTTCCATACTCCCGTTATTTATTTGAGCCCGTTGGTTAGTATTTCTTTAAATTTCGACCTTCGTAGTATTGCTTTGATGATGCGTTCGTGTGCATCCTGGTCCTCCTGAGACCTTCTGAGAAGTCACACAAATAGATTTCAGCCAGTCTTGATCACCCCGGTACAGGTTCACGCCTGGTTAGTGGATTGGAGGAGGGCTTAGTAGTCACTACGTAGAATAAGATATCATATAATCATAGAAAAAGAGTAGCGATGTGCTAGGCACCTTGGCTACTCTACCAACCGATGTCAAGGTGGAATGCGAGGTATTGGTTTGTTGCGCCACTCTCCCTTTATTTCGGAGCCGAATAATGGTCGATGACGGAGGAAGGTTCATATTTACTTTCCTCTCAGTCTCGTGGTGACATTGCCTGGGCTTTAAGATGGGACAAGGTGGTTCAGACACAATGTTCTACGATCGTGTCAATCTCACCAGTTAATTCCCACGAGTATGTCTGTAGGTACTCTGAGCGACTGGTTCTCTGGGAAAGGTGATCACGGTAACCATTATGTTCAGAGAGTCTTACAGGAGGCTCCCGGGGCTTTAGCTTACCTAGTGCCATCCTGTATGTACCGTGGAATTCAAGGCCAGGAATTTATAGGAATCGGTATCCATGACACAACAGTTAGGTACCTTGAGCCTTACAGTATTACAGATAGACTAAACTGCGGTAGAGTTGTTACTTCTTATCATATATCAATTATTTTTTTCCCCTAAATCAAGCATCCGCAAATAATTGTTTAAACAGCTAAAACTAGTCTTTATGAACTTTGGACTGTTTATGTGCAAATTCCACTTGTGAGTCGCCGAGCCGCAGGTGAATCTTGTGAATCTTTGCTTGATGAATCATCGACAATTGTCTCCGTGTGAATCAGTTTTTACAACATGGGCGGCCGCGACTACGGTCGGTTACGGGAATGCTCCAATTAGCAATTTGTGGGTTCTACTATAATTTCGTGCGTGACAAAATGTTGGTTCCTAGAATGGAATCACGTTTTTTGTTTCGTCATATAGTAATATTTGTGTTATGTTTAAATTATTCAGAAAGGGTAAAGAACTCCACCAACATTATAAAAATAAATTTTAAGAATTTAAATATATTGAACTTAATAGATATAACCCTTAACAGATGATTTTATTATAGTTATACTGATTTATTTTACTGTTACAGATTTTTTCCTGCATTTATAAAAAAATACAATTATAGTGCTATAATAATGACAATTAAAAGTAAATATGTAATATATAAATAACCATTAAATTAACGATTACCGGGCAGGCGATTATAAGATGTATTATTTGTAATATAAGTTTTAAAATAGTTTGATTACAGACATCTGTAGGTTTGCACGGATGTCTATTTATCGAGGCCATTAAATTACCCATCCCGTTTTTGTGCTACAGACTTACGATGATTCACTTTCGACGAGAGGATTATATTAATTTAGTAAAAAGTGACCTTGAAGTACATACCCATAGAACGAAAAAAAGAATGTCTATGCACACTTCAACAAAAATTTTACCTGATATTTATTTTATAATACTTTTTTAATATTTATATGTGTGTATAATTAACCTTATAGACTAGCGTACTTACATCATGCCGGTTCTGGCTAAACAATAACTAAAACACAAACTATGCATTATATCGGACTAGGGAGCGACGAGGAGTCAACGAATGAGTGCCTCAGTTGGTGAAATTTTACATCATAATATCGTTTGGGCAGTTGATATCTAATTAAAACCAGAAGCCATGGCCGCAGTCAAAAGTATCATAGTTATACGTAATTAAGAGTTAGCCTGTCTAGAGTGTATGTTGGAGTCCACACACAGTCTTCAGTAGTGCAGTGCGAATGAACAGATATCATATATCAAACAGAATGTCCCGAGATATATTGTTACAGCGGCGGTCAGGTAGCATTAGCACTGGCGGTGGAGCCCAAATTGATCGAATTAGAATATTTAAGGAGAGCCATCGGCTACTGGCCTGCGGCTTAGCAAAATTCCTATTTATAACATATATATATATATATATATATATATATACATATATGTAAATATTTTATAATTTTGACTATTCTACATACATAGTTATAAAAAATATGACCTTGCTGATGATAGTAAAAAAATCATTGCATTAATAATCCTAGCCGGTACTTCTGAATTATAATCTGGATCATGAATCCTTTGCTAATATTTATGAACGGTTATAATACAGTCCCTATCTATTTTAATGCTTATAAAGTTGCTGTTATTCATAATCCAATTAAATATTACTATTAAATAATAATTTATTACTATTAAATAGTAATATTTAATTGGATTATTATTAATTATAAAAGTATTTAAAGTATGTAAGTAATATTTGTTACATAAGTATAATAAACATGGGAGATTATTTTAATATATCCATTAATATTATTGCGGATATTGTCAAATAGAAGAATAAATTTCAAATAACACATTGAAGCCAAAATCAAGCTTCGTCACTCCATTCAGATACCATACGCGAGACGGATACAAAAGCCAAGACTTTTCATATAATACTTTGAACGGACTTTTTGCTGCGAAATTTGTGCGAAATTCCGGGAAATAAAAGTTTCGAGCGTCCCTCATTAAGCTTGCTTAATTATAAGGTACTTTCGAATTCTTGTTAATACACTTTTAATATAATAATGCATATTATTTAGAAGTTATTAATTAATGAAACTTAAACAAATATGTTAGAGTTAAGAAGAGATAAATTAAATATTAAAGTAATTATTATAGTAACATTAGGGCGTAGAAATGTTCTAAATTTATTATTTCTTTTATCTGTACTAACGATAATCTTCAAATCCTTTTATATTACTTTTTGCAATTTATTGAAAGGTGAAACTAGAAAATGAATTTTTGGTTTTCTGTTTCTGTAAGAATATAATTAAAATATTAGAAAAGTTCGGTTGTCTAATAGTTAATGTAAAAAAATAAAGTTATATTCTTCCATTCATTTATTGGTCAGGTAGTGGTGAAAGTTCATAGCTGCTATGTCGTGATACTTGGGAGTGGGGAACGATATTTGTATATCACAAATAGTTTTCAGGTCTGGCTATGCTGCGTGAAAGTCTCGTGTCCTTGACACTTCCTCCGATATTATTGTACATGCCTTACGTCTGAATACTTATTTCTAGCATTCTGTAAAAAAATACATACACTATATACACATAAACATTACGTACACTGTTTAACTAAAGGTACCCAGCATGTTAATAGCATCTTTTCATCAATGGGATCGAAAACAATTCAGTGCTAATCATCTAAATTCATCAGATAATGATCCATAGGCGTTATATAAATTATTAAGTCGTATATAATTTATCCGGATCTGCAGCTCAGTATCCGAGCAGTCGCTTCTAATTTCACCGTGTCTGATTTCTATTCTCGGCGCTGGCGTTAATGAACATTGTCAATTGTAATTCTAAGTCTAATTTCTCTAATTAATCTAATTTTAAGAAAAACATAGTAAATAAACCTGCATGTCTAAGAAGTAATTCAAAATAAAAATATTTTGAAGACATGGGAAGTTTGCCAATAGAAAGCATCGTCGTGTTCTATGCTTCCTTTCTCCTTCTCCCTTGAGCGAGGATCTATCGTACTAATTATGAATGTGAATTAAAAAAGTGCGGAACGGATTTGAATGAAATTTAGCACACAATAATATTGAGGTACTTACATAAAGCCAAATGTCAGAGGCAAGGAGTGGCCAAAACTTGCACGTTCTGGTAGAAAATAATGAAATGATGTTTCACACATATTTCATTTCTTTCTGGACCCAGTTGTATCCTGTCCAGTCCGCGCAGATGAATGTACTTGCGTACAGATGCTAATACTTAAATAAAAATAAATATTACATAATGACATAAACTAATGAAAAATTAAAATTGCAGCAAAACTGTCATAAAAAAATATTAAAAGTTTTAAAACATCAAATCTGTTGAATAATATTTAATGGGATTATGTAATGATTGTGAAACTAAGCAAGTGATTCCGTTTTAAGCTTCCAATGTTGTAAATATTCAAAGTAAATGATTTAATTAAGTAAATCCTGTCTACATTTAATAGACAGAAGTGGACGTTCGTATAAAAAAAACTAAACAAAGGGTCATTGAAATATCTGCAAAAACCCCCTCTGTGATTCAGCACTGCTGTTTAATATTGAGACTCTAATGATTTTTTTTTAATATCGAGGCTCTAATGAATTTGGAAGATATACTCATGGTCGTTACTTTCTTTTGCACTTCTCGAGATGTATGAATCAGCGCGATTACATTGTCATTTGGTGCCGTGAGAATGTCGGGTTGCAACCTCCGACACAAGAATTCCTCACCATCCGGATCAGACTGACCTGAATTAAAGTAATATAATCACATGTTACAGTCACTACAATATATAGGCGCATTCGAAAGCTTCAAGGCAAAGTTTCATACTATGATAAGTTAATAATCTATAGGTTAATATAGGTAAGTACAGACTTTAAAATGCTAAAGCAGTATTTGTGATACTCGCAGTATCCTTACAGGGTGTATTGGAGACGACCAGCATCTTACGTCCTACATTATTGTCTATGAAAGGAAAAATTGAAAGATGATTTTTTGCACTATTAATAAAAATACAAACATATTTTTTTTTATTTTAAAACCTATTCATTACTATTATAAAAAAAACAACCTATTAACTATTAAAAGTCTAAGTGTAAACTTGGGATGTTGACATTTTCAAAATATGTGTTTTACTTACGTATTTAAAATCTATTAGGGGAGCCTACGCCGATTTTCAGTTTGGTCTGAGAAATAATGATGTACTGATGAACATATTTAGATGTCAATAAAGTTAAAATTAATCTCTGGATCTTGAAACCTTGAGTAAAATAAGTAAAATATTAATTAATTACATAATTTATTGAGTTATATTCTTGCAAATAATGACGATACCTGTAAGTAACAAACAATAATATGTTTATAAAAATGCATTAAAATCGAGCTACATTTTCCTTCTTATTCCAATTGGAGTAGACTGAGATAGCAAGTGATATCCCGTTTTCATACAATTATTTTTAAAGTCTAAACGTGACATGCGTGTTATGGATGATATGGAAGCGTAAACCAGGCATAAAAGTTTTTTTGATAAAGATAAAGAACTAAAACACTTGTTCATTTGCATAATGAGTAGGGTTCGAACCGACACCTTACTAATTCGATATACACACGGTATTATATAACGAATTAGTAAAAGAACTCAACTTCTTAGCCACTAGGCTGTCAATATACTTATTTATACTTTTATTTATTTATTTAAAGAATGCTAGCAATACATTTAATAGTAGTGACATTCCCATTAACTACTTCAACTAAGCTTTGCAATCATATATTTGTGCTCAGAGATAGTTTACGACAATAGTCGACTGAAGGATTCGAACCTACGACCTTAAGTTTCGCAGACCGTACCTTAAACCATTAGCCTATTCACACTTTTTTTCTGCTTATAAACATAATTTAAATAAATTGAATAGCGTATTGGAAATAAATATCATAATAAGATAAAAAAAATATATTGTAAGTCAAGTCTAGTATGACTACAAATAACATGATAATACTATTTAGTGCAATAATATCGAGTTATAAAATAAAGTCAATTGTCTAATTAGTAACAATAACGGCCGACCGACACGGCACCTTTACTTCCAGGGGTCGCAATTTAAAATCACAAAGCGATATATATTTTAATAATTGCTATTTAACGAGCCTTCGTTAAATAATTGTGTGTGAATCATTTCGTCATTAAGCAAAGAAGAAAAGTGAAACAGGTTTCCTTTTAACTCTTTTACAGTCGTTATATAATTGCCTCACAAAAGCTAACTACTCCCGTTTTTCAATTTACAAAGTTTTAGTTTTAAAATGTTTCATTAGTAAATTTTTATATTCGGGTAACGCAGTTAATTAGAGTTATACAATCAAATTCATGATTGCATTCATCATAGAATGTTTACAACACAATTAGTGATTATCTAGTCAATTAATTTAGTAATGGTACAATAGCTAACTCCTACAAGCTTAGTCGTAGAAGGTATATTATGAAACAATATATTTGCTAGACTTTATCTTGCATATTTTTATGAAATTATAGGTTCTTGGTCAGGCAGATCTATTTGTGCTACAGCTAGTTTATAACGGAAACGTGACTCTATGATATTACAAGTTCTCTTAATAGAAATATTTTATTTTCTTTAATGGAAAAGTTTTTATCCTAATTTCCACACTTTAAAACAAATTTCACCACGAATAGTATCAGACCAGTACTGTACCAGCTTTTATTTATTTTTATTACACGTTACATTTGCTGCGTGACATTGATCTGTGTATTTTATGTCATATTGGACATAGTTATTCTGCGATGTCTGAAGACACAAGATAAGTCTGCATTTTTCGTCGACTTACTATTTTACATCTTACTTTTTATGTAATTAGCGTATCTGGCCTGTTTATATGACTGTTTTATACTTTTATATTGTATTGTGTAGCATGGGAAAACAAATGAAAAATGATCGGTAACCTGCGATTTTACATATCATTATTCTCTGGTTCTCTAACCAAAGACATGTGGTCCAGGAAACGAAGCACGGAACCCTTTTGGCTTATTAATTTGAATGATTTTTTTTAAGTTTCAATATTAATACTTTTTATGTCATTTTTAATGGCTGAATAATAACTTTTTCTCCTTCTTAAACAATTGGGTCGTCAGTTTCTCATATTTTTTTTGAATCATTGTCAATATCTCAGGCTAGAGAATTTATTGCTAAACACTGGTCTACCCTATATCACCACTACAAAAGCTCTTGAGCGCCTTCGGAAGCTTAATTTCCACAAAGTTGCTACTGTGATTAGTAATATTCATTAAATATAATAATAGTCAATTTATCGTTTCTATTATATATCCTTTATATTATATCGTATGTGTTTATTATATCTGCAAGTTATTAAGGCTTGGTAAGCCCTGGAGAAAGGCATGCGCCGCACTTCCTGTCATAGTTTCGAGAGTGTTGTTGCGATACTTGCAAGATAAAACGTTTTATGTCCATACGGTTATATGCGCCATTTACGCCCTTTTACTTTTGAGGAGAAGCAAGGACGTCTTTTAAACGGATCGTGTATGACCTTAGGAGACGAAATGATAATTGCTTGCAATCGTTCGTCGTCAATCCCGTCTGGGTTTGATTTAATTCCACTTTTAAGAGCTAAAATGTCAAAGCGATTTGCAGTGGTATATTTGTGAGGAGATGTTTATTTAATTTATTTAGGACTTCATAAATTTTAATAGGACGCTTTTTGGGAATTTTTTTTATGGTGTACATTGATATTTGCATATGGTGAGGTAGAAAATTAAAAACATATACTCAATTCCAATGCAGGAGCATTTAAATTGTGTATATCATTACCGCCTGCTTGAGTTGTGGGTTATGGATTCTAATTTTATTTTTTAATTGAGTCTTTGGTAATTAAACAATTATTAGATGTTAAGTGTTATTTGTATTTGAGGTAAATTTAACTAACAGCCATAATTATTGCACTTCTAAATTTGATGAACATTTTTTATATTTTATATATATTCATTAAATAATTCCACATCGTTAAAGAAAAATAACTAACTACTTCATTTAATTTCGACTTCACTATATCGACAAGTGCTTATGTTCAGTTGTTTGTCATAAGGGCTCGCAAAGTACACAGATAATGTCAAACAAGGATTGTTGGCCATCAGTGTCTTCTCTTTTGTGTGTGTGTTTGCCTACTCGGTCACGGCAGACTTGTGGTTTGGCTCAGGTCAAGTTTGATTTAAATCATGATTTATTTACTTTTTTGTTTCTCTTTAAACAGCGCGTAAGCGTCGTGGGATAATTTCATGACGTAGAAATCATAATGATGGCAGAAACAAAATTATGCAACTAGTCGATGTCTTGCTAGCCTTGCGAATATTATTGCAATGTTTTTGATAGATAACTTAAAATCTTTCAATAGAAAGAGAACCGTTGTAGCTTTTATTATTATTTATAGTATACACATTGTGATTTCTATAGTTTTTTTTTCCTTTAAGTTTTACCTTATAAATAGCTTCAAAGAGCTTCTTTACCACCTTTCTCGGAAAATTCGAATAGGTCGAATTGAGCGAATAATTTTCATTTGGTAGGGGAAGTGTGCTTTTTATTATAATATTTTTTTACAGGCAACGTAGACATACGCAGCAGAACGAGGATGACAAATATAGCTCAAAGTATCAGTAGAGTGAAGTACCGATGTACTGGAAGAATATGTAAAATGGATACAGATGGGTCAGGATCGTGGTTTGCAGCCGTCTATGAGGGAAAACCGATTATCTATGGGGAATAAAGGTTTTGAGAGCCAACCTCAGTCTAGCGATCGCAGTGTGGGACGACCGCCAACTAGAGAGCGACGACCTATACATGTTTGCGGGAAGTCGATGGTTGCAGCTGGCTCAGGGTCGGGCTTTGTGGCAATCTATGGGGGACCATGGTCTGGTTGTGAAGATCATGATGAGGATGAGGGAGACCTATGTTTAGCAGTAGCCTTTAAATAAGATCTGATGATCATGAACACAAATAACAACTATATGGAAGTCGACTCATAAAATTTGTTTAATTTAATGTTTGTTAAATGTTGGGTTTTTGTTTCATTAAAACAATTTTACCGACAGTTAATTATTGACTTATTGGAGAACCACATGTACAATCAAAAAATAAAATCTGCAATAGCGCAGGTAGTTAATTACTCTTTTTATTGGTTTTGATAAATATTACATATAAATGAATTCCTCAATTTCGACAAGCCGATTTGACCTCATTGTAAGATAAAAAAATAGATTTGTCCCGGTGGTCGCCAGCGCGTTGTTAACATTAAAAAAATGTAGGAAGTGAACGAGATAACATCCGTACGGTTTTTAAAAGAGTTGATTCACAGGCAAAACGGTTGATTAAAAAAAATATTGTCACGTGCGAGAGGTAGCGCATTAACATACCCTCTTTTTTCGTCCCAGATTCGTGACACGCCGTGTGTGAGCCTCGCGGTAAATAATAAATCTTTCTAATAAATAAAACAAGGGAACGTGAGTGAGATAAAGAGCGCAAGCGCGTTCGGTGCGCCCTAAACGCCATTGTGACTCGCCGACGGTCGTTAAACGAATGTGAAAATATTTTGTGCCTTTTTAGGGTACGGCGATATAAGAGATGCATTTCGAGTGGACAAATGGTTCGTTATTGATAGCATGTGTACAGAGTAAAAGTACACTCAAGTATTTTACTAAAAAAAACTATCTATTTCGATCTTTGATCGATCCATCCGGTTCTTGCATGAAGCCTGAGTTTTCTATGACTGAGACTTTCTATGAGTTTTGTCGTAATCACCAAATTGGGCAGGAGGATAAACGATTGCGGTTACTCCTGCTACTGCTAACTCCACTGCCTGTCGAAGCACAAAACATTATTATTGCATTTCTCATAGTTGCCTTTTGACATATAAGACGATATGGGGTGGTACGTCTTCCCTATGTGTCGTCACTACCATCATGGTAATGAGTGCTAAATAATGGCTAAAAAGGGAAGAAGTAAAAGGATTGTCTTTATTATTACTAATACCTACTTAAAACAACGTCTTTAGTTAAATGTTAGAGTGTTTTCAAAATAAAGAGATGTGACATAGGGAATCTTTTTAGCGGTAAATGCGTAAACTTGAGTCTATGTGGGGTTAAACTGGACTAGGTTTTGACGGCCCCAATCTGAAACTTTGTTTAACAAAGTCTCGACTTTAGACATAAGTTTGTTCCGGCACTCATTGACGTCACACTCGAGAAATATTGGGATGGCCAGTCTTTAACGCATTCCCTGTGAATCCGCATAGCAATGAATGTTATTAATTTGCAACATGTCATTGATATGCAGAAGAAACAAGGTAGGAGACAGCACACAGCCTTGTGGAACACCAGCATTCACTGGTTAGGAGTCACAGCTAGCACCGTTGACTACGACCTTGATAATACGGTTCGAGATAAAACTGGTGACCCATTTGCATAATTTCTCGGGAAGCCCATAGGAAGGAAACTTCGAAAGAAGCGCTCTGTGCCAAACCCGATCGAAGGCCTTCGCTACTTTCAGACTAATCACCAAGGCCTCTCCCTTGGACTCGACTGCCTGTTGTTGTTGTGGTTATATATTAATAAAACTATACATAATACATAAGAAATAATGCTAGTAATGCTTTAAACATTACTTACACTCCCGTTAAACACTCCAAAAAATAATTATTACTATACTATACTAGTAAAATAGACTAGGTTTCGGCTAGTATGTGTTACATATCATGGAAACGTTTTTAGATAGGATGTCTTGGGAAAATAGCAGGGCTATCTCAGACTCCTATCATACCCCCATGGAAATACATCAGCGCTAACCAGTGGTCCGAGTTGCTATGCTATGGTAGCCCGATTCGGTTTACCATGTTTTTTATTCAAGCACAATCAATTGCAGATAACTTTTAGCTGCATCAGGAATGGGAATGGAATAGCAATATTACGTTTTTTGTGTGCTGAATAAAGAAATAAAAAGCGGTAAAAGAAAAAAAAATCTTGAAACCCAATATTTTGTAACATGGTATTTCATCTCAGTTCTGAAGAAGTGACAACGCATGTGCATCTTAGATTGTTTTTGAGAATGAACGTAAATGTTTATGGACTTCAATCGTCACTAACCATTAGTTGAATAATATTGTTTAACATTTGAACATTTAACAAAAAGATGATTAACTATTTTTTTTGCAAAATAACGGAAAACATATTTATTAAAGTTTTTTTAATTTTTCTATTAAATTGATAGTAACAAACGAGCACACAGTTCATCTGATGGTAAGTGACTCCTGCGGCCCATGACATCCACGTTCATCCTTGACGATGAATCATAATGCAGATGCATTGTCACCCTTGAAGACGGGGATGGAATGCCACGTCACCTGTAATAAAGATTTCCGGATCCCCAGACTCACCAAACGAAACACAGAAGCATTATGCTATTATTTCACGCTGATATTCTGTGGTTCCCCGGTTGAGCTGACCCATTCATTCTGCAGCTAAAAACAAACTGCAGCGTGGCTCTCCCATTTCATTTTCGTTTTGTGCTTTAACATATTGTGATTGTAGGGAATAAACATTGTGGTAGGTCAGTCTCAATGAGCTTTGCTTGTTAATATGTAAATATGTATTTCATATTGACGAGGTCGCGACAACGCTGAGACAAATCTCGGTCTGTGCAGGACATACGGGAATGGCGAGCAAAAACAAGTTTCAGCATAAATATTTTTCTTTTTATGTATATCCATGTGAATCTGCTACTGGAAAATAATTTTATAAGAGCATTGGGACATAATTCGCTACGCGGCTGCAATGTGGAATCATCGTTATCATCATCAAGTTTCCTCACAATTTTTTTCTTCATCATCGAGGATGTGGCATTTTATTAATGAAAATAAAATTGAATATATTGTAAGCCATTGAAGGAAATTAATAACGAGGTAGGAGGTCAAACCCCATGCACTTTTAGCTGTTCCGACTAATCAACAAAACTAACTTAGCACCTCGGAGACTCCCGGCGACAACTGAGTATCACTAACTTATTAAACAAACACAGCGGTCGAACGTTTGATCGGCGAAGAAACGTCTTGCAGAAGCACCACTGTAATTTTACCATAAATAAAAGTTACACAAATTTGATTCTTAATGACATATGTTAAAGTAGAATGTATGTTAATAAGTGTAGGAATTTCGTATGTCTTTTTACTATTTTTTGAAATGCCGTCGTCTCCCGCTCTAATTCGTCGGGGTGACTAAGTCACCAACGCAAATAAGCGTCGCTTTGTGAATATGTTGTGTAAAGATTTGAAATTGTTTCCAGTCCCGACTCATGGGAACAAGCCTTAGGTAGGGTGGTCATTGTTCGGCGCACTTTACAAAAACGGTTTAGAAAAGTGGTGAATGATATTGCAAAAGTGAACTGTTTCTTTTTACAAATGCAACTTGTTATTACTTTAACGTTTTTGATTTAAAGAAGCTTTAAAGATTTTTATTACATCAATTACAGTGTCAAATATAGGCCGTGTACACGTGGTTACTAGATCGTAAATGAAACAGGTATTTTGCATCCCTTATTAATACCATATATACCCGTACCAGTTCTTAACATAGCAATTCAATGTTGGCAACTTTTCACTTCGATAATGAGAGGGTATAGTTGTTTATAAGATAATTATTAGAATTTCTTATTATCTGTACGTATAATATATCATTTGACATCTATTTATTATTTCAGATGAAATGTGCAGTACTGTAGGAATGGGAAAAAAAATTAAAACAAATGACGTCAATTAAATGTAATAATAATTTAATTTCACAAACATAGCGGGTATGTTTGCCGCAGTTATAAATACTATTTGAACTATACAAATAATGATTAAGTCATAAATACACTGGCTCTGTACTTTACAATAATATAATTAACAGCTCTATTAAAGCTAGTCATATTTCATTGGATTTATGTAACAGTAGTATAAATAGTTAACAAAAAGTCATGTAATACTAAAGAAACTAGGAATTTACATTAAATTAATTCATAGCAGCTTCAACCGCATTAGTCATATGTAAGACAGCAGCAGAAAGCTTCACAAGTTAAAATAATTTCACCAAAATCAAGATGAACTCACTCAATAATTTACTATAATTGATTAATGATCAAGTTTATTGGAATGGAATTTTATAGTAAACAACCTAATATTAATAATACCTTTTACAAAGTCAATGAAATTAAAGTGAAGAAAAAGCACAAAAAATAAATAAGTTAAGACCTTGACTAGGATATCGGAAAATTTAGAATGTTGTCTGTTAAAACAATAAATAATACATTTTAAATTCGTCGCTATGTACACAAAAAATAATAAAAGGAACTAATTCGTTCTAGACCAAAATGGCAATGTAATGGCAAAGTCATTTTTCTACGTATCAACAGCCAAATGAAAAGACGCAAATAATTCAACTAGGAGGAGACTCGCTGAACGGAGCTAACCGAGACTGCGCGCTAACGTAACATCAATTGTTACGTTAAGTCCTTAATGAAAGCACCAATAATAAAGCAGAAGGCCCAAACGTTTTGGGTAAGTAGGTAGCTGACCCGCAAAATATTCAGCGGTCTTAACGTCTTAAGTCTAGTAGCACACCCAAAAATTTATGCCTCAATCGGCTTGCTTGGGTGCCGAGTCGTACATTTTCTGGAACACCTGCTCCAAGTACTCCAAGTAGTTAAGGGTATCCCTGTAGACGAGAAGTCCCACGGACAATTTATCCTCTGTTTTGAAGTCAGGAATTTCTGAGTCCGGTAGTGGCATTATTTCCAAGTTCCTTGACATCATTATATCCTGCAAAGAAAATAAATACATACACGGTTACGATCACCCGTAAAACGTTAATTTCTCACTAAATATCATTGCATTTAAGTCTTTATAAGTTAATTTTTTGTCCAATGCTAATTAATGAGGTGTAATTCTGATCCTCCATTTGTCACTTGTTTGTCATTGTGATACATTCCTAGACAGTAGCAAGTTATATATTAAAAGCTTGAGATAAAATACTTACGTTAAATAAACAGAGAACTGCCCGCACATCATGCATAGTCAAATTAATGCTTCCTTTTAGAGTCTCATCAGAGATGATATTATCGTTAAGCCCTTCGTTGCTGATTGCGTATAATCCAGCGACAACCATTTTCAGGCCTTTATACATTGATGGCAGAACTGCGTCAATATTACCCTATGAAGAAAAGAGAAGACAAATTAAGTTTTTTTCGTTCAACTGTTATTGTGGTTGCTAGAGAAAACTACCACCATCCTTGTGTATGAGTTAAAGCCTACATGACCACTATCGAATCGATATCATTTCAAATTTAAGATAAGGTTTATGATTGAAACGTCCACATTGCAAAACCATTGTGTTCTCACGTAAACGACAGTCGGCTAACAACAATGAGTGCCACCGACGATGCCGATTCTTTGAAATCGATTGAAAAACTTATGAGGATGCACGTTTTGGCATCAGCGAATTTGTCGCCATTCGATTGATAAAGAATCGTAAATAAGTTGATTAAGTAAACTCTTTAATATAGCCAAAATTAAATTACTAAGGTTGATAAACGTTAAATATTTTTATATAATTATATTGTTTTAGCATAATAATATAATAGTGTTACAACTTCTGTTATTGTCACATTCTTTCAATCAATTGTAGTCTCATATTTTTTTATTCACCATTACTACAGTTGACTACTCTAGTACGACGACGAAGTTCGACGAGTATAAACGATTTTTGGAATACATTAAAACATTGAATGCAACGTTAGACTCACCATCAACTTATTCATGTACTCGTCAGGCACTAGTTGGTTAAGGACTTTCCCCTTAGGTAGCACTTCCTCACGGAACCAGGGAAACTTTCGCAGCCAATCATACCCGGTCCAGGCCTGAAGTAGCTCATCGAAGCTCGGGTAACTGTGCAATTTTGACGCCTGCAACCAAAAAAACAATGAAAATTAAGAACTTACAATCTAAATGAAAGGCAAAGAAAAAATACCAGACCGTATAATTATATCAAGAATTTAGTAAAATAGTAATTGATCAGTCACAGAGAGCAAACTTCGTAGAAAATTTAGAGGCGGTAACGAAAAGACTTATTAGTCACCCAGAAGGCGGAGTGAATATCAATTTATTTTAATATCAGAATATTACTGATCTAGTTAATGTTACGTGTTGATCATTCTTGAACTGGAAGCATTTTCTCTTTCAGAACAGTGTAAGTGAGAACCGAGGTCTTTCCCTTCTAACCTTCCTCTTGAGTGGTGCAGCTCAGTGGACAATCAATACTTCGACTTAAAAGTAACTTCACGTTTTAACGTGAAAAAAGATTCATCTTTTTTCGCTTTCGTTGACGGATTCAAACGGTAAAATAATAATTATAATTCTTTTCATCACACCCCAAACTTTAATTAAACGACGAGTAATGGTATGGAATAAATATGATTGATAAAAGTGTTTGAGTGTTTGAGAGCAGGAGCTAATACTAGCTTTTCACCTGTATCAATATGTCACCAAGTCCGCCTCATATTACTCATAGTACTGGTAGTACAAATATATTATGAGGTAACGTGAGTGGTAAAAAGGTATTAGTAAAGTAAAATAAAAATTATAAAGGTAGAGCTACACTGCAGTTTGTTTCTAGCTGCAGAATGAATGGGTCAGCTCGACCGGGGTAGGACCACGCACTCACAGAATACTGACGTGAAATAGCAGCATTATGCTGCTGTGTTTCGTCTGGTGAGTGTAGGGATCCGGAGACCTTTATTACTGGCGACGAGGCATTCCATCTCAGTCCTCAAGGGTGACAACGCATCTGCATTATAATTCCTTGTCGAGGATGAATGTAGATGACATGGGACCGCAGGAATCACTTACCATCAGGTGAACTGTGTGCTCGTTTGTTACTCTCAATGTAATATAAAAAAAATAAGATAAAAATTAAAACTAAATTAAATTACATTGATTAATTTAACCTTTGAAAAGTTAAATGTTGTTTAACTTATTTGGAAAATTAAAATTCGTAATTATATTGCATAGCACAGAGTTAGAGAAAATATAATGAAATAAGACAATATATTGAATTTTAATGTCATAGCGATCAGCGAACAGTTTTATGGGTCAGTCAAGGCCGTGTGAAAGATGAGATCGAAACCGGAGGTCTGACCGCCACCACCGTCTTGTCACGTAACAAACAATTTCAACATTAAAATTTGACACTATGCCCAGACTATACGTGACCGGTTGTGCTCACTCGAAAAGTGCCTTTAAAACTTAGACACCAAAGTCGATTAAATTACGTTAGGGCCAAAACAGAACGGTGGCAGATGCAACTTTAATGCAACAGATTGTCCCTATTGAGTGGGACAATCGTATCACGGTAGTTATAATGTCGTGACATAACAATGCAACTAATTAAACCCAAGTATTGGTATTCGTGACAAACAGCCGAAAAACGACGCATTTTGAAATGCCGTTATCATCGCATCGGCGCAATATTCGTGATTCAGCCAAAATTTATATCCAAACATTGTCAAACAATTTACTGTGTATTGAGACATCTTCGAAAAGGGGAACGATAAGAGAAATTAGTGGAAACGATAAAAATCAATTGCAAAAAACTTGGGGTTAATTAGAAGCTTTTGTAACTTTTGATATATTATTACATCGAAACTTTTCACTGACTTTTAAATACGTTGTTTCAATTTGAATCGAAGGTCGTATACAATACACTAGCAAAAGTGCAGTTCATAAATTTTAAAATAATATGTTCCTGATTTATTAGAGTTTTAATGAATATAACTGAAACAGAAAAGTTTTAATAGATATTCCTACGAGAGACCGGAAAAGTTTAATCTCATTATTTTGTCTTATATAATATTAATATTAACACAATGACAACTCATCTATATTTCGGGACGCAATGTGATACGTAACTCATTAATAGCTTATGTGAAAAATACACAGGTGTTCGTCCGGTTCATGACACCGTATCCGAAACGTTATCATTTTGTGTACATCACAGATGCCTTATTAATAATACTATAACATAATTATATTAAGCTCATTGAATGATAATAATTGTAGTATTTTTTTTTCCATTTATTCGTTATGGGCTATTCACAAATTACTTAATAATTATATTGTTAAATTAAAAAAAAACATATTTAATAATTGAGTTACAAGAAAGAAATAAATAAATTGTGGGCAAAAACGGAATATTTTTGCAATTATACACTATGTTACATTGTGAATACTTCCTCAACTAGTTTCCCAGGGGAGTCACTGTATACATTCGAAGTGTAAACAATTCCTCTCGAGTGCTTACTGGATAGGAATTGTCTATTCGGACGTACCTTGGGTGGGCCGTGATCTAAGAAATTCGATGACATTGCATCCGGATACCTAGCTCGAAACATAGGAAGCTTATCAAATAAACAAGTACCCACACAGGCGCGCTACATGATATATATACGGCACACGTGTATACAGGCATCCAACGCCGCAGACAGCCTGTCGCCGTGTGAACAACGCTATCGGTAAGTATGTACATATTATAGGCACTGTATAATTGAACGTTCATATATCTTGTGACTATCATGCGATAAGAAACGTAGATGCGCAAACCTCATTCTTATAGTTAGCGCGTTGCTTTTTAAATGGAGGTTAACATAACTGTTTTGATGGATATCAGTGTAATTCCAAACTAAAAAACAAAATGTGATGCGATAATATTTTGTGACCGGCGTCCAAGAGCCTTAACTTGCAACGCATTCACACGGTGGCCGGTGTGGAGTCACACAGTACCGGTAGGGTTCGTTGAATTTGTTATTGCGTTCTTGGTAATCGCGGCCAGTTATTATTTAGGAATGAGTTGACGACAGATATGATAGCTCAAAATATTTGGATCTCGTCTTTTATATCTTTGTTTTAATGTTTTTATATACCAAATATTAAAAATTCTCTTTGTCTTTGTTAATAATCATATGCTACTTAAGGATCAATATCAATGATCTATCTGAGATTGAGATCAGTAAACAGAGTGAAAAATGTTACACGGAACAAAGGCATCGTAAACGTCCTTGGTAATCAGTACGCCAGTATTACAATGGCGGTTCATCGCCTGCGAGCTTTGTCCAAATCGCAATAAATATGATACATTAGTAACGAATGACCGACATTAAGGGGAGAGACAGAAAAAAATCGTCGGGCAGGTGTGTAGCGCAATACTAATGCGCAATCAGTATTCGATGCGTATGCGCACCGTCCTGTACTCCGTTCCGGCTACTGTGCGTCGATAATGTCATTTTACGACGAGGAGGCAGCGGCAAGCGGACAGGACGTCGCCGTCGTTATGACCCGCCGAGCCTATTACAAATGCCACCATACCTCATACGCGAACCTCGCTACACACCACTGCACGAATTCCAACGAAACGCAAGCATTGTACCGCTTCCATCGACCCTTCGCCTCTACAAAACTTACTTACACTCTTGTCTAAAACCGAAATGTATATAAACCTAACCGCTGTGCTCACGATCAATGCATCAGCTATATTCAGTGGTAAGGAGGCATCCATAAATGATTCGAGGCGCGACAACGACATCGCATTATTGCTCGGTGATCGGGCCACCTTACTTCCGATTCGGAAATATTATATTCTCAGGATTGGAACGTCAGAATTGTCTTATGATTTTCTTACGACTCGTATTCCATCTTATAAATATGCGATCAGATCGAGTTAATGATAAATTGGTTTTCGCGCGTTGAGAAACAAGCTATTTATACGGGACAATTTTCCTGATATTGAACTATAATTGTGGGTTGCCAAAAAGATTTAAGCGGTCTCGTTGTCGATGTACCGATGGCGTCACGTAAACGCAGTGCAAAATTATAATTAAAAGGGAGGAAGCCGCGACCGGACGTCGAGCTGCGAAACCGGCGGCGCCCAGGCCGATGCAATCTCTTTTCCACGCCATCCGATGCGGTGAGAAAACGTCGGGAATCATTAATAGATGAAATATCAAGAGAAACATGTACGATAGAGGTCCATCAGTATATAAAAATGATGTTAAAAACTGATGTCGACGAATCAAGCTACCGATAGTCGTTCGTGAATACAATTTCATTCATAAATCGATAAAATCACATTAAACCCTAAAGGTATGCATCGATGTCCTTACTTTAAAGTTTTATTGGTATTGGCCGGTCGCAGGCTGCGTCCGTTCATTTAGAGCGACGCGGCGGGCATATCGATGTAAGCGCGAATACTACGTCGCGATTGTCTCGTCACTAGCCTGCCTCCGTCAATGAAAGCGATGAAAGATTCTCGACGTCGTCGGTGAAATAAAATGAGACTTACGAATTTATCTTTGTACTGCGCCGTCGTTTTAAGTGCGTTTCTTGCTTGCGAAGCGACATCCTTAGCAAGTTTCGGCGTGTATTTTAAATCTGATTTTGACTGAAAAGAAAAGAAATGGATCGATTAAGATTCGAATGGTTGCATCGAGTGTACCATAATTACAGAGAGTTTAATCTGAAATTGTTTCTATACAAAGCCGCACTTATTTTTACGTATACTGTAAATATAATATGTTGCAATTTAACCATTGCAAACTAAAATTCATTATTGAAAAAAATAAGGCTTTAGTACTGAAGGTTTATTTAGAATATTCTGTAATTATATAAAGTTGTATTATAAAAAAAGAAAGTATTAAATATATAAGAGACATTGAAGACTCACATTAGAGTTATTGTAATCGCAGGGGTTGGCCCACAGGTGGTTCTCCTGTGAGGAGACGGCAGCGCGTTTCTGGCGCTCCATTCCGCGGTTCCGATGCGGTGCCGCTGAAGACTGAGGGGACAACCCGCCCACAAGCAACAGCAGGCACACCGCAGCACAGACGTTGACGTATCCTGGAGAAGAGGAAGTAAATGTTAGGGTGTTGCGATCTCAGGAATCGGATCGGAAAAAAAAAGTTATTGAAATTTAAGTGATGTACAATAGGTTACCAACGGACTACGTTTGTATATGAATTGGAACTAAAATATTGACGAATCCTTTTTTTGTTAGGTAAAATTGAAACCACAATTATTTTGTGATATTTAAGCATTGTTAAAGTACGTGAGAGCCGTGGTAGCCCAGAATTTAAGCGCTCGCTTTTAATTCACGGTACGCAAGCAAACCGAGTTCGAATACGATTTGTAAAATCGTCAAAATTTTTAATTGTAATTTTAATTAAATGAAATGAATTCAAATGTCCTGTTACATTACTTCCTTTTTTATTTTCCAAATTAAAATATAAGTAGAAGAAAAAAATAACGATACTTGTGTTTCAGTTTCTACAAATAAAATGTGAACGGTTATTAAAATTATTGTCATCTTATTAAGTTAAACAAGTGACATAAAATAAAAAAAATGTATATTTTAAAATATAGGAGGGCTATTAAACAGTTTGTTTGTAAAAAATATTTCGGTTGACTTTACCGTAATAACTGTATCAAAGTAACTGCATATAGGAAATAATTTCTTACTAGTTGATCCGACTGTATTTGTGAAAATTATCCACCATGTCAATTATAAATCGTATGTTTGTTCTTGAGTTAATACATAAAAAAATAAAGTTATTCCCGTATCTTCCTATTTTCCGGCCAACTAATTCCGACTATTCGAACATTTAAAAAAAAACAAATCCATCCAGCTGTTAAGTGACGCGCTTACCGACGAACAGCATATAAGTTTTATTTATATAGCTGACTTGTGTAATTACATATAATGGCTCTTATGCTTTTCGTTGCATCTCGTCAATGAAAACGTCAAAGGAGCGTGTTCCGTATGCGAGGCGTGCGATAGTATCGATTATGGTAATCGTTGAACATCCGATGAATAAATACATCGCGGCCCAGAGGTGGACAGCCTTTGCTAATTGTCCGGTGAACCTTAGTGAATCACTAATGCGGTAAATTTTAACGGTGGACGCTAACCGACCGGACATTCTTCCGATATCGAATACTACATCGAATCTCTAAAGACAATAGGAGAGCACGACTTACACGGAAACTCTATTTTAACTGCAATTTGTCACAACTATGCATGTAGAAGATTGTTTTTTTTCAATCACTGATTGCCACTGTTCGCCTGTGGGCTTCAATAGCTTCACAGGGTTAAACTATTTCCTAACACGTTTCAAAAGTTTAATTCCTAATTTCGAATATTATATAATAATCCTTTTCTGAAAAATATTTAAGGATTATAACGCCATTTCTTCTCGTTTTACAGGAATCGTATTGTGAGTTTAACTACAGTGACGATACAAGTAAACCATTTTATTTTCTATGTAATATCAGTATTTGCTTATAATAAAAATGAATGTGATAATTCGTTTACGTCTAGTCGTTACAGGAAATACACATACATACATTTACAATTACGCGCTTGGAAACATAACTGACCTTACTTCCTACAGTAACGAATGTAATGAACTGTCTGTCGGTATCAATGAGTTAATTAATTGTTTCATTAGTACAACCATACTATTAACGTCTTAATGCTGTTTATTATTTAATTAGTGACCATTAATATACATATGAATATCTAGGAAGTTGACTATGGTTCTGCGTCATATTCAATTAAGAACTAAGACAATAAGTGATAGTTAACAGTGGTAGAGCTAGCTGCAGATTGAATGGGTCAGCTCGACCGCGGTAGGACCACGCCCTCATAGAATACCAACGTAAAATAGCAGTATAATGCTGCTGTGTTTCTTCTGGTGAGTGTAGGGATCCGGAGATCTTTATTATTGGTGACGAGGCATTCCATCTCAGTACTCAAGGGTAAGAACGCATCTGCATTATGATTCATTCCTTGTCAAGGATGAATGTAGATGTCATAGGCCCCCGGAATCACTTGCCATCAGGTGAACTGTGTGCTCGTTTGTTACTCTCAATGTAATTTTAAAAATAAGACATAACATTGTCCCACATTAAGTAACTGGTCTCCGCTTTCCTTCACTTCTTATAATAAACAATGGCTTTTGGTTTTAACGGGCTAAAATTGGATTAATTGGAACTAGCAAAAGCGTGGTAAACCCCCAGTCGAGCAGGGTATGCAGCTAAGCATGTCTCTAATTTGACCCAATATATGATTCACATGTATAATGTCTGATGTTCGATGACTAATGTTAAAAAAATTTACACTATTTTGCCGTAAAGTAGGTAGAGCGTTACCATCATTTCACTGTGGCATCCTTCAGTTAGTTACAACGTGAAAACGCGTCATTCATAGTTTATTTAGGAATGTACAGTAATCAACATTGCTCACGTAATAAAAATATATTACGAATAACACTGTAACAGCGTTAAGGTATCAAATATATCTATACTTCTTACTGCCTACTGTGTGAAAATTATATGCGTGTATTTTTTTCCTGTTAACTCTCGTTAGCCCTTTTGTGGCGATTTTGTTCCTTAGCCCTGCGGCGCGGCACCGCCTTAAATAAAAAATAATATAGTTATAGGGCTTGGTGCCGCTTATTATTTAACTAAAGCCAGTGAACGGATCCCGATTATCTCACGCCCCTCACTGATGTTGGATAAGGACATCGATATTATCCTTCTCACTTAATTAACATCAAAAAGTCACAACCGTTTGCGTAAATGAATTACGGTCATCGAAAAGCTTGTGTGCGGTGATTTAACCAGAGGTGATTTAGTCGTAGAGGTTGTATCGTTTAATTGACACAATAACAACGTTGTTACTGTTGGAACACAAAAGGCGACCGCAAAGGCGGAGTCGGGCAATAACGATCATGTCAAAAGGAAGGCCCGACACACAACACGCGTTAAACACACGATCATAACATTTTATTAGTGCGCCGGTCAAAAGCAAGCAACCGCGAGACCGCCGTCAAAAGTTCAACTAAAAAAAATAACAGGTCAGCTCGTAAAAAGATGTGGAGTCACCGTGAGACCCGTAAATATTTCTTCATTCTTCCTAAATATATAAATTAACAAATTGCAAAAAGTATATTGGTGTAATTTGAAATATGGAATAATACATATAACATTGTTTCATATTTCAAGACTCAAAGAGGTATCCACTTAAAACAAATACCTTATCAGCAAAAAATAGCATTAATTCAATTTAATAGGACTGAAACTAATTTATAATCAAAGATCGACTCTCAGTTTCATAAAGCGTCGTACATAAAAGAACGGTAATTACAATCTACACAAAAACTATAATATGGACAAAGTGGAGACTCGATCGAATTCCTTAGCCCATTGAAGATCTGACCGGGCGACCATAAAAACCGTAGATACCTACACGTAGGTAATACACAGGTTATAAGGGGGCATAAAAAAGTAGGGACCGCGTCGGAGGTCGGTCCGACTACCCGAGAAACAAAGAATTCGTTTATTTTTTAACAGCTCGCTCGTACACAAAAGGAGGCTGCGCGCCACGAAAAACGACCCAAACGAGAGCACCTTGTTAACCTTTTTAAAAAGAAATCGCGCAGCCGCTAACTAGAATTTCGGCTTGAAAACCAAGAAAAGTTCGCGTCGTTCGATCCATCGACGTGGTCGGCGCCTGCGCAATCATTATGTAAATTTCGAATATGGACGGGTTAAAAAAGTTTAGAATGAGGTGAAGATTTTGTCGGCTCCGTAAGATAAAGTGTTTATAATAAAGAAGATCCATATTATTAAAAGCATATATAAACCGCTTGTGTGACGTAAGACAAATAAATTGTTGCATTTAGCCATAACAAAGATTTGCCTTGAGTTGTTATATTAATTTGTTAGTATCGACTAACAACCGGAGGCTCATAAAATTTGACTGCGCATAATAAGAGCGATAATCGCGCGGAGACTCGTGTAGCGGCTCATATCAGAAAACACACGGTGATACCTACTTCATTACCCGAATATCACTCTAAATGGTAATAGTATTCGAAGTCAATCGCCTTGTACCCCGTCCGCTTTGAAATTATCGAAACAAGCATGTGCAAATTTTCCCTGAATTAAATTTAATGATATAACAACTGATATTATATACTTATAATAATAGCTTTTTAAATATTTTTTTGGAACATGAAGGTATTTTTATGCAAGCGAAGCGACTTTAACTAAGTGTTATAAATCTGCAGAAGACGTTTCTGGTTTTATTATCATATCTTGACACTGGAAATTATATTCCACGGGCTTGAATTAACTGTTTATAATTGACGTTACCTTTCGTTTGACAAACCAACATCATGTCATGTGAAAATGTTGTTAATGAGTGAGTGGACCGCAGTTATAACCGCATAAGCATAGCTCAAGAAACTAAGAGACATACCGCGTCGTAATGATATGAGGTATCCTATGATAATTAGTTCCTCGTACTTATACTATATTATTACTATATTATTATACTTTTTTATTATTAACAACAGGCAGTCATTACTTATCGCACATATTCCCCAATACAGGAAAATTACATTAACATTCATATCAATCTTTTTACGGTCAAATAGGTGGCGTTAATGGCCGTACACAAATGCGTTTGCGTTGTGACGGATTTTCTCTAGTTTTTATCTAATTAATTAGATCGATTAGAGTCTGACGACTTTTTATGATGCATACGTTAGATTGAACGCCTATACTATTACACCTCCGCGTAATGTTTATGCCTGGAGAAAATATTGCATTTATTTTTTCATATATTATTATTTATTTCTCCTTGAATGTTGATACTTGATACATTGTTTTTTATTCATTGCATGATTTAAATTTCCATTTAATATTTCTACCTAGTGCGATTTTTCTTATTAGCAAAATGAATGATGATCGATGTATATTTTTTCCGCAATTGCTCTTAAACTGCAAGTAACTGCAATACCAAGCCACGGGACTGCACCTACCGAGATATATTTTTTACCTTTTGCGGAACTAGAGTGGGTTTTTCGAGAGCCTACGGAATATTTTCCGACTCACATGGATTTGATATCATTAAATGGTTGCGTCATTACCAACTCTCAGACGGAGGAGATAATTCATAACTTCCGGGAAAATTTACCGTTGACACGATATTATTTATCTACACATTAATTAAGGTTTGTTTAATTATATAATAATTGTATAGCTACTATTGCAGTTAAATGATTACTGTAAACACAGATAAATTAGCTTTAATTCCGCATTTAAAGCATTGTTTCCGTTAAGAAGGTACATTACAAAGATTCATTTTTAATAATGCTGAACATTCGTGTTCAGCTAATGAGGTGCCATGTAGCAAAGAATTAAAAAAAATCAGTAATGCGATAAATTATTTTTAAATTGCATTATAATTAAGGAATGGTGATCCTAAAGTAATTGATACTACTGATTAATGAATTGGCCCCCATTTTAATTTAGTAAATTACATAATTTGAAATAGTCGAACCTCATGGGTGATTGTAGTAAATTTTTAATTACTTCTATTATCCGAGGAAGTAAAATAAATTTATCATTGTGCTTATATAACAAAGGTATTAAAGTACCTAAATTTAAGTTTTTTTTTTTTGCGTTATATTATTTATATGTAATATTGGACGTATATTCAATTTAATTAAATTAATTGTTAGGACTTACATATGCACTTTGCAGCTTTATATGTAAAATTTTATGAAGATCTCAAACTATTTACAAAGAAGCTAAAATTTTATATATATATATATATATATATATTCAGATATATGTATGTATATATATCTGATAATGTAAAGCGATAACTATATAAGAAATAGTTATTTAATTTTATTTATTAATTATTTTTCGATGTTTATTCCAATTATGCATTGTGTACATACCAAATAATGTCCATGATATTTAAATAATTTTATATTATATAGCTGTATAAAGAATACAAACACCGATACTTACTAATTACGAAACAGTCCTCCTAGCGTGCACATAACTGTACCACTATTAAAGGATAGAAACATTTAGTCAGATATGTCTCTCCGGTAACAGCACGATTAATTACAGTATAAGACCCAGTTTGTTAGTTTATCTTCGTGTTTAACATTGTAGAGGCGAGATCGAGAATCGACCAAGTTTTTATTCGCAATGAAATTTTAAACGTGATCCGCGAGTGATGAACTACAATGACACGGACATGAGGACAGACGAACATCTCTTGGATGAATGTTTGTTTATCGTTAGTAGGCGAGATTTGTTCCGTACTATTGAGATACATTGTATACATATAGTGCGGTTTGTTTCTAACTGCAGAATTAATATATCAGCCCGACCGGGATAGACCACGCTCTCACAGAATACCGACGTGAAATAGCAGCGTAACGCTGCTGTGTTTCGTCTAGTGAGTGAAGGGATCCGGAAACTTTTATTACTGGTGACGAGGCATTCCATCTCAGTCCTCAAGGGTGACAACGCATCTCCATTATGATTCCTTGTCAAGGATGCATGAAGGCATGAATCACTTAACATCAGGTGAACTGTGTGCTCGTTTGTAACTCTGAATGTAATAAAAAAAATATATGTAAGATAAATTAGTTGGACTGGTGAATAAACAAGATTTATTAATAGATCTTTATTCCCTTTGAGTTTGAGGCGTTAATTTAGGCGAATGAGTTTCTCTGATATAGTCCGAGTCTGACAATAATTGGATTCTTATTAAGAGTTTATTTTATGTTTCCAGATATATTTTTATGAAAAAAAGAATCTGTTTTAAAATACAAATTGAAGCAGTGGTTATAGTAAATCATATATGTTATAAAAATCTTGGCTAAATATTATAAGTTTATTTAATAAATAAATAATTTAATTAATTAAATTTAATAAGGAAGTTTTTATTAGAATTATAGTGTATACCAAAAGTATATAATAATATTTGGTTAAATCGTTTGAGTATTTTTTTTTAACATTAAAAAAAAGAAAATGCTCAAAAAAAAAAGAGTTAAGAATAAAATAAATATAAAAATGCTTACTGCTTCTAGCTGAACTTGATTTGTAAGGTCGACATTTTTCCACTAAATCACTATCACAGTCACTATATTGGCTAATTAATCTAGTTCTAGAGCATTGTTCACAACCTGACGGTCTGTGCACAACTTGGCAGTAGTCCGTAGTACACACCGAGGATCGGCAGCGGTGTTCCAGCATCTCCATCTTCAGTCTAACGATCACAGTACCAGTTTGTCTGAACAACGCGAAAGCCGGTATATTAGCGCAATCCATAACAGCCGATCGCAATTGACATCCCCCAAAATATAGTGGTGCCGCACGCGTCGTGTCGGGTGAGCGACTAAATGAATTGGTGTGACGGCGCGTAAAATAAAGCCTAGTGTACACTGAACACGTGGTGGAGGCAGTGGGGCGACGAGTAACGAATAGCCGGTGGGATTCTCCATAGCCGAGCGGCGACGGCCAATGGGGGGCGGAGGGCGGGCCAAGCCCCCATCCCACACAAATGCCGCTATGTAAGCAGGTCCGGGAGGAGACCTTCGGGTAGATAGGGGTTGGGGATTTTTACGTTGCGGTTCTTCCACACGACTTTTCCTATGAACTTGAAGTAAGCGCGCTTTCGAAAGTTTCCATTCTAAAGTTCCGGTCAATGGCTTAGCTGTTTTCTTTTTGAGTCAACATGAAATTCCTTAAGGTCACGATTACTATTACGATTCATATATATGACTTTGGTCAATCGCGCATATAGTTTGGTAATATCTCGATGAATTCTCTCTTGACCTGAATCTCACCCAGATTGCCAGCACATTTTGTGACAGTAGATCCTTTAAGATTTATTTTTATTTATTATTGTGTAATTAATTACATAAATCAATGTTCAATACCGCCATTAAATCTAAAGGACTAGACTCAGAAAGTGTAAGCAGCAATTAATATAAAAGGCAGGATACTGCGACGGAAGGCGTAGGTTTCGGAGCTACATATTATGAGAGCAGTCAAACAATTTCAGGAATTGTGAACTGTAGGATATTTATTTATAATTGTGAACTGTAGGATATTTATTTATAATTGGTTTTATGAATGATGCAAAAAATTTAAAAATTCTATAAATAGTAAATAAATTTATTCAAGTACATTTTAAAACAGTTTTATGGGATAAATGTTTTTGTTTTTAAAACTGGTACTGTAATCGCATTTTTGTTCGTTTACTTGTCTATGTTTCGAAGTTTTGATTTGCTGGCGCTAGTTCATGCCAAGAAGTATTTATGGAAACATTTTAAGATCGTCATTATAACAAAAATACTTAAAATGTATGCATATAATAAAATCGCAAAAGAGATTTTTGTCTGTTTGTCAGTATGTCTTTGCAGACTAATATCCGAAATTATTGAACTAATTTATCTATATAAAAAGATATATCAATGTTAAATCACATCGCGCACGAGATGATACTTGGTTGCACATATAAAATCGCACAGCTGTTAATAATAAAAATGAGATTTTAATCAAATCAATTAACAAGAATCAAAGACAATAAACAACATTTCCTAAAACACACGTGCGTATTAACGAAATTAATTATTTAACTTATGCTCTTTTTCCTTCCGATAATTTTATTACCATAGTAGGCTATTTTTATTACCTAACATTTTATTTATACATTCTTTATTAGACGATTGATTTTAATATATTGAACTAAAGATTACTAGGCTTCACTAAGAATTCTTCAGGGAGTAATTTTATTTCAGATTGACTCATATCTTTTGCACGTAACTAAAACAGTTAGTCATTGAAGATTTCAGTTGACTCAGATATCACGCGGATGTATGTGTGATACTTATTGAATTTCACCATTAATTAAGAGTGTCTGAATAACTAAATATAGACATATACTGCGCCTCTTGTTGTCCTTCTAGACAATTTCGAACACGTCGTCTTCTATTGGTGGTGATCTAATGATGTAAACTATGTAAATATTAACGACACTGGTAACGTTGTCCAACAGGTTGATTTCGACATCGTATGATTATTAACAGATGACATCGACTGCGCAGGATATATTCCAGTGGCATAACCATTTGCGCAAATTCTTGCGATGCACAAATATCTTTCAACGGCTGGTAATCGGACACTCGAAGCAAGAACCAGATATTCTAAACTCTGCACCATTGTAAGCTATATAAAGGCGTACTTTTTCAAGCTTACTCTCTGCAAGTTAATCAACGAATATATTGACAGCCACAGTGGGAATGTTAGAATACTAAAACTAAGACCGAAAACTAGCTATTCATGTTCCATATGCCATCGTCAGCCTCATCTGAGAATCGAACCAACAACCTTGTAGTTAGATACAATGACCACTGGGTCATGCCTACTGATGATTTCATATCTTAAGCATGTTATCGAAACTCTGTACAATAGGAGATCATATTACGGGACGTTATATTAATAGAAACGTTCAATTATACGTATTTATATATGTTTTGTTATATTGCGTAGGGATGTTGCTATATCGCGATGGTTCACTCAGGTTGTAAGGGTTTGATCATCCACCTTCCGAGCTGAACCATCCACGATGAAGCTTAAAACTAGCTGCATCATAATATTAAAATACTCTGTCGCTTAGTTCTGTCATTTCCCTGTCGGTTATATAAAATAAGACATATTACAGTTACAAGCCTTGATAAGATAACATAACAGAAAATGTTGGCATTGAACTAACAAAAAATTCGGTACAATACCGTTTTGTTATATATATACCCGGGAATGAACCTAATGAAGTTGATCATGATAATAATCTTTGGAATTATTGCGATAACAAGAGGATCCGAGTCGGCGTCTGTGAAGGTAAAATATCACGCTAAACTTGAATTGTCAATCACGTTATATTTGCAATAGATAAGAAATCCCACTCTATAATCCATTAGTATTAATATTTTATATAGTGACTAATAAAACTAACACATAATCTTTATCGTTGTGGAAACGGAACATTGTCTTTTTTTAAGGTTTTCGTCAAGTTTAACAAAAGTTTATACGATTTTAACGAACATCATGTTTCGTTAACGTTAAATTGCACTATTCAGTTGATATAATTAACAGTTCACTGTCTTTTATAAAAATATACGACATAACTTTCATCTGTCAGATGAATTTGACTTAGATATTCTAAAGCGGGTCTTTAATAACTTAATAATCAAGAGCAAACCTGTAATTTGTAATATGACGATAATGAAAAAGAAAAAGCTTATAAACAAAATCTGAATAAAATAGCGAAATATATGAATGAACCACAATGAACAACAAACTGTTAAAACATCTTAAACGAATCGAAACTACGCATACGTTTTTCAAGGCAATTGAACAAATGTAAGTGGGTCACAATTAACTTATGAGATTTATAACAAAGAAGCTGATAAAACTTATAAGTTATATAAAGGCTTGTGAATTTATTTAAATTTTCTTTCTTGAAAAGGACTAAATTAAATTTAAGAACTAAAACGAAGGTGTGATAATTTAGTAAAATTTACGGCATGTATAAAATCTGATTTTCTATATATAGAATTCCAGAGGGAATATGAAGGTTATATCAAATATTTTTTATATATATTTTTTATTACATTGTGAGTAACAAACGAGCACACAGTTCACCTGATGCCAAGTGATTCCTGCGGCCCATGACATCTACATTCATCTTTGACAAGGAATCATAATGCAGATGCGTTATTAGGTTTGAGGGCTGAGATGGAATGCCTCGTCTCCAATAATAAAGGTTTCCGGAATCCTGCACTCGTCAGACAAAACAAAGCAGCGTTATGCTGGTATTCTGTGAGGGCGTGGTCCTACTCCGGTCGAGCTGACCCATTCATTCTACAGCTAGAAACAAACAGCAATGTAGCTCAACCACTGTTAAAAATATATAAACTTAATTATCCCCATTAACATCCCTGTTAACCACTTCAACTATGCATAGTGATCAGTGTACCTGGCTAATGCGTAGCGGATCCGATGAGTTCGATTCTCAGCTGAAAAACAGTAGCTCATTACAAATAGTTGGTGTTCGAGGTGCGTTGTATGTATGTGTGTCTTGTGTCCTTGACACTACTTCTGAACTTTCTTCCAATTAAATTTGTTTCTATAGAAGAGGGGCACAGGAGCCTGATGGTAAATGATAGTCCGCGAACATCAGCATCCGCCAGAGGAGCGTTGTCGTTGACAAGAGCGTTGCCGGACTTTAACATTGCACATGCATTACATCGAAAGAGGGAAGGCGATGACGGGTGAGCGAGTTCCAGGGTCACCTTAACAACTGCTTACGGCACTACAATAGCATATTCTAGCGCAATCGCTAATATAACCAGAAAATAACACTGCGATCGAAGTCAACCAGGAGTTTATCAATCAGGTAATCAGGTCAGCGTACAGATAGCCAAATATAATGATAGTGATATTGTGGATAATTCTTAGTCAGAACCAACAGGTCCAAGCCGAGGCTGCACTTGTGCTGGTTATCCACTAATAGAGGCTACGACTGAGCTCCATAAGCGCTCGGTCACCTCTCAACCCGGAGAAACTGTAAAAGTCCTCGCTAACAGTGGCCATCGACCGGAAAAAGAAGAAAAAGTGTTTTTTAATTTCTACGTGGATAAATTGGGTTGCAGTATGAATTGGTCAACTTGCCCTGTGGAAGAGGTATATTTTCACAGAATACTAGCGTAAAACAACTGCTTGTTACTGCTCATGCGAAATGATGATTAAAACTATAGGAGAACCTATTTGTAAAGACCAGTCCGACATACGAGTATACTCAAGCTTGACAACGCTATGTCATGTCTTATATCGATGTTGATATCATGTGTAATGGTCATCATTCATCAGCGTAATCATGTAATCGTTGGTGTACTATTTACGTAAAAAAAGCAGTACTGTCAGGGTTCGCAACAGGATCCTGTTCTACGTAGAATGGGAGCGTCCCGTTCGATTTGTTTAACCAATACATGATTCGTTAAACTGCGACCGGATGGCTAATTGCGTCACGTTAATTCTGTGAAGTAGTGTCACGCTAGTCAGACACCTGCTGCTGTATCAGCTTAGAATTTCCTGTTGATAATACAACTGATTAAATTGCTTAGCTCGTAATAAGGTGTAGGGGTTATTGATAACGATGCTCCTCGACGTCGCGCTGTCTGCTACATGTGAAGGTTTTTATCATTCATTACTTGGTATCTACTATAGTACTCCTATAACCGTCAAACTGTTTTATTCTTAATATGGCCAATTAGTAGCGTACTTATCGTGTTATGCTTACATCCTGGCGTTATAGGTGTACATTTATAGACCCAATTTTTTTATAGAATTTAAAGGATTTTAAAAATATATTATAGCCGTTATACTCTCACATCTCTCAACACTGTGAGACGCGGAAGGACGATGCCCTAACATCATCATTGTCAGCAGTTAATCATTTACCATTTAAGAAACTTTGTGCTCGTTTGGCAATGTAAGTTTTGTAAAATAAACTTATTATTCTGTTTTTTTTTTACCTGAATTTCATAGCATTTTTTTACAAATATATTGTGTAACTATAACTTTGTAATCTATTTGATCAACAATTAATTACAAATACTATTAACGTTGTGAGTATATATTATTGTTTTTATATATATTTCCTTTTAGAACGACGACGTGCAGCAAATTCCATAGAACGCTTGCGCATTTGAGATAACAGATTCCGTTGAGCAACGCAAAATTCTATAGAATACAAATAACTCATGCAAATTCTGAGCAGGTGCCATGAAAATTCTTTTTCTCACCTGTAACAGCTCAAAAGTCCCTACAATGTCTACATTTAACGATGTTTCGTCATGCAATACGTCACGGGTTTGCCATGTATAAGCCGAAGTTTGTTCTAAACTACGCACCATACACGTCCTGCGTTGCTATTGGCACATATTGACATAGAACTTTGAAGGACGCGAACTTGTGTATCTACACACAAACAATCTGAACAGTTATTCAGATTTACATATTAGCTATTTTTAGTATGTGCTGTGTAAATTGTAATGTGTGCAATTATTTGAATTATGATTTTAAGTTTTATGGTTGTAAACTAAAGTTTAGTTATTCTGCATTAACCAATTTTTTATTGTACTAAGGAGTTAAAAGGGCCTGCAGTTCTCCGATGGTTAGTGATTCCTGTCGCCCATGAAACCCAGGTTCTTCCCCGTTAAGGAATCATAATGCAGACGCCTTGTGCCCCCTGAGGACGAAGATTGAATGCCACGTCATCTTCCTACACTCATCAGAAGAAACACAGCAACGTTATGCTGCGGCTCCACGTTCTCGTTTGTGAGAAATACCCCATTATATGAGCTTTCTATTAAAATCTAACATCGCTCTTTAAGGTTTTTAATGAGAAGGAACTAAAGTGAAACTCGCAAAATGGCTTCAATGCGGATTGAAGATTGCAATTTCTCAGACGTGTTTATGTTTGTAATATGTGAAAAATCTATACTAATCCTATTCACTCATTCACCAATGGTGGCATTGACAATCGAACTCTACAGTATTAATTAACCAACACTTGAACTTCTCTATGAAGATTTGAAAATGTGCACTCTCTAATATGATGTACTTAGTACATGGTCTTCGATAATTAAATAATTAATCATTTAATGGTCTCCCAAAAGAAAGAGGTATTCTTAAATATTTCTCTATACTCTTCCTTTATTTAATGTTTTTTTTTATTTTTATTTATTGCATTAAGAGCAACAAACAAGCACACAGTTCATCCGATGGTTAGTGGTTCCTGCGACCCATGACATTTACATTCATCCTTGACAAGGGATCATAATGCAGATGCGTTGTTACCCTTGAGGACTGAGATGGAATGCCTCATCACCAGTAATAAAGGTCTCCGGATCCCTACACTCACCAGACGAAACACAGCATCATTATGCTGCTATTTTACGCTGGTATTCTATGTTTTAACTGTAATATTATAAAAAATTGAGACAAAGATGGAAAAATAATACTGATCCATCGTTAAAAATGGAGAACAACTGTTTAAATATCCTGGCTTAAAAACTAAGGAGTTACGTAATCGTCGTCGCTTAGCTTCTCATTGTTATTATTGTTTTTAAATGAATGAATGTTTATTCTATGTATTCGTGTATCTATAGACATATAGCATGTCATAACTAGTCATCTAACTTAAACTATTTATAGGCTCTGAGGTTGTAATATTAATTACGTAGATTTAGCACGTCAAGTTAACCGTAATATGCAAGAAAAGATGACGCTCCTATTCTTGCGATGTCATGGTGGTATAACAGTTGAAGTAATTAAGTTTTTATTAGCCATTGTTAGTAATAGTTAATTTTGAGTCAACATTCTATGACGGTATTCTAATTTAAGATGGGTGTACCCGTTTGTTATAAAAAATAAGTCGGTGTAATGGTTATTAAACAAAATTTTTCAAATATCTATCAAAATTGACTTTTTATTTAAGTGATAAGTATTTCCCTTGTTACTGTTCATACTTAATAACTAAAGTAGCAAAAGGTTCGTATTTATTGCTTTTAGGTTGTAAAATTAAAAGATAGACCAATTGCAAATGAATTGTGATAAATCTTGAGCTATAGGAAGGGATCAAATAAACTATCTTGAGTACTATTTTATTCCAAATCTTTCTTTTGTATTAAAAAAAGTGTAAACTCTTGAAGGCGAAGTAGACACTGATTTTATTTTAAAAACATCACTTACGTAATAGACACCTTTTCAGTTTGATGAATTAATATGTAGGTTACACGTAATACTTACCAATAGGTATTCGGTGTGCTCGTTTATCACACTAAAAAAAAAATATTAATTTGACCGTTTACACGGTTACTGCGGTTCTAATTTTATATAATTAGTAAATAACGCGAAGAACTTGTGACTATTGGTGTTAATTTCAGAATAGCATTATAACAATCGACATTAATTTTCTTGGAAAGGACTGCTATAACCAATCATAGACAACAGAATAAATATGACATACATATTTTATTTTTATTAATTTTTATTTATTTATTTCTAACATGTTATATACAATATCATCTTCTTTTACTTCAGCTTCTTAAACCTTTTGGTTTGTGAGAACCCTGCACATTCTCGCTGAGTAGTTTACAATTCTTTTTTTTATTTTTTTTATTTTGACTTGAGACATTAGAATATATAATTGTGTTAAATGTGGTGTGTGTTATAAACTTATATATATATTCTTTAAATATTTATACATATATAACATAGTATAATATATTTTTATAAGTTTAGGTTAGTTAATTTATCGATGAAATATGATTTTAGTTTAGATTTTATATTTTTCTCATTTATCAAATGTCTTATATTGTTTGGTATTTCGTTAATCAATGTTGGTGTCAGGTATTGTGCTGTGCGTTTACCGTAAAAGTTTTTAGCTCGTGGTACACATATTTTGTTTTCTGTTACACTTCGTGTGACTATTTTGTTTTTGCAAGGACTAAGTATTTCGTAGTTAAAGTATTGCTCGACTAAAACATTGTATTTTATTTTTTCGTGAATAGGTATTATTTTGCAATATTTAAATATCTCCGCTTTATTATCCAGTAATTGTGATTTTATATTGTTTGGTAATATTGTTTTTAATATTCTTAGTTGTAAGTTATATTTTATGACAAACCATTGTCTGCTCGCGTATTTTAGGAATGTCTCGGTGAGCCTGTTATTAGTTGCTTAAAATTTCTTGTGCATCTACTCCTTTGTAATGTAAGTGTAAAATAGTACCATACAGTTGCTGTATTTATTTTGCGTTTTAGAATGTAGGGATCCGGAGACTAAGAACCTGGTAGCGGGGTATTCCATCTCAGTCCTCAGGGTAGACAAGCATGTTCATACATGTCTTGAATCTTTGTTGAGAATGGAAGCAGGTATTTATGGGTTGTAGTCATTTATCTCGTATATACGGCCTGTAGGTTAGAATATCTGCCTGTGCCGTAGATCCTGTGTAAGAACTTAAAACGTGTGTTCCACGTATGTATCTCTTTGTGTCACAAATACTTGGTTTCCAGGTTATGTGTGTTGTATATATGTCCCGTTTCCTGATACACTACATCTGAACATACCTGTGATCTAATTGCACGTGTATTGTATAGGAATAGGGAAGGGGAAAGGGAAAAATAAGTGATTGTGTTATCTTGAATACTTACGGCACTATAATATATCCTGCGCAGTTATTTTCTTCTGGTATGGACCATTGTAAAATAAAATTTCTGGCTGACGGAAGATGGCGCTTTTAGCCCGAGGGCTTTTACAGTTTCACTGTGTTGAGAGGCGGCCGAGCGCTGAAGGTAGTTGGACCTGTTCGCGAGAGCGTCTGAATCGAGGGTGCCCGAGAGGGCCGAAACTCGGCTCGGTCAGTTGCTTCTGACTAAGAATTATCTAATTTAATCTTACTTTTATTATTAGCTATATGTACCACCACTTCGGAATGCGTGGGCGCTGGAAAAGAAGTGGTGATACTCCAGAGACGCTTCTATCATTATTGTCTGGTGAGAACCGGTCTGTGACATGGTGGTATAGACATAGGCCAATATCCTTGTTTGCGACGCCCTTGTCGTCGGCGAGGGTAGCATGAGGGTGCAATGTACGTGAGTAGTGTTTTATGAAGGGATTGAGCCCTGGTGGTAGCGTCGTCGGGGTCGTTGAGGGCGTGCCTCGGTCTACTTCTGACGCGGGTGAATCTATGATTCGTGATGGGATTGTTAATGGCGGCACTTTGGGTATGTGACGGCAGAGTCGAAATATCGACGGGAAAGAAAAATGTCTTGAAAAAATTTGACGAATTTATAAAATCAAAAATGATATACTTGGAATTGAGCTTGCAATAATTTTTATTCTGCAATAAACCTTTACACATCTGTATCTGTATCTGAAATATTTATCGTTGTAAATTATATGACACTCATGTATGTTTATAAATCAAGTAATAATTCATAAGTATCTTGTTAAATATGCCTAGTTTTAATAAAATACAATCACCACTGATTCACTTCTTTAGGAATGCAAGATAAAGGTTTAAATGGCATTAAATTGTTATCAATTTATGGATCATTTACTCTGTATTTAAAAGCATTTGTAACGTTGATTATTTTCAGTGATTAATATAACTTTACTTTCAGCTTGAAATAAGTCAACTTAACTTACAACATATTCCTTCGTTACTTTTTCCGATATCCGATGTAGGAACCTTCAGGAAAGGAGTTTATAGGTTTATAGTTTATAGGATGCCTTTACTAGACTTGGATGAGTTACCATTAAATAAGATAAGGCAAAATTATTGACAGCATTAGATTATATTTAAAAAAATAATGCAAGAACTTAAAAGGAAATTCCTTAGTCACCACCTTTGTTATATACATTGGATGAAGCAGATTGATTGACTTTATCAGCGGGAGAACCACGTTGCAGCCTCAGCACGAATGGTTTGATCAGGGAAGGAATGCTTCCTCACATAATACCAACAAAAGACTGCTGTTTAGTTTGGTAATTGGTGAAGTGGTTAAGGGATCCGGAGATCCAGTTAAGAGTAATGAGGCATAGCATCCCAGTCCTCAAGGTCACAACGTATATGCATCTTAAATATTTATTGAATATGGATATGGGTTTATATTGGCCGCAAACAATATTTACTTTCAGGTGAACTATGAGCTCGTTTGTTACACTTAGTGTTGTAAAAAATGTTGCAACTGCTACTCACGTTTCACCTAATTAGGTGATACATAGTGTTAACCTTTCGCCGAAACGAAGACGAGGATTGTGGAGTAATATGGTGTAATGACTTCACAAGTAAAGGTGAAGCTCAAAAAAAAGCTAAAAGGGTATCAAATAAAAAGTTATGCAAAGTGACCAACGAGATTTTATATGTTATAACTGGGGTGGATATAGTCAGATTTATTCAACCCGGTGAAACTGTAAAAACCCTCGGTCTAACAGTGGCCATCAGCCCAAAAGAAGAAGTCATATTTACGGTTCATTAAGCCAGCTCCCCATCTCCCTATCTCAAGTACTGAATGGTAGAGAACGTCAAAAGTCATTCAGTCCGTCCATTGTCCCGTTTTTTTTTTAATAAAGGTGTTTATATTTGCAGGTTAAATAAATAAATAAATATTTCAAGGTAGTGTCCGTGTCATAATAAGCAACGGGATGAAGTGTTTATATTGTATTATAATTTTATTGGTGTGAGATCAATAGGGAGTGATGTGGCGGCTAAAACTAAAGCTAAAGTTCCAGTCGAAACAATATTCGTCACGATTACAACAGGCTATGGTTGCTCGACCACAGTGTTAGAACTACACTACAGCATTCCTAAAAAAGAATGATAAGAAGAAGGAATATTAAAATACATTTGAAAAAAAGAATACCATTACTCACTTAGCATGTGCATCCATTATTGGTCCCATGGTAGAAACAAATAAGTAATAAAATTACCTTTTAACAATGGAACACGCACTTCACGCATTCACAAAGTTAAACTGGATGTTACCTACGAAGTGCACTAATGCTTAAACATTAACTTAAGTTAATTCATCATCAGCATTTCAATAAGGCAAGGCAAATAATCACTGATAGAGGAACTGTGTTCATAACTAATGAGTTCAGGGAATATTGCAAAGACGAAAGTACAAAGTGTATTAAATCAATACAGGTGTGACCAAAGGAAACAGTTAAAGGGAGCGGATATAAAGAACTATCACCATTGACTAAATTGTTTATCGAAAACCCAACTCTATGGTACATTCGTGAGAGTTCTATGGGAAAGGTTTCAAATAACTGCTTTATAAAGACATCATTTGGGCATGAATCACAGAGAAAACCACTACAGCTGCAGATTTCATGAAATATTAGCCAGCTGGATATAACTATTATATAGGAATATGCCTCCTTGTATCTTTCACATAATAAACATCTCATCTATTGTGATGGTATTATGTGTATGATGTATTATAACTGTTCGTCATTTCGTTTAATTACATAACAGTTGGTATCACGTATAACCTATTAAATTACAGTAAAAGGGTTGAGAATATATTGATCGCAAACATAAAGAAAACTAAGTGACCACCGAAACAGGAACATCGTGAAAAATTTTGAACAAATAAAGCTATAAGGCAAGGTTATTAAGTACTTTTGTTCTGATGAATGGTAGACGCTACCTGCTGTGAAGGTTCTCTGACATATACAATACATCAATCTTCTTATTTACAAAGTCAAGTGCAAATTCAAAAAGATTTGTTCGTACATGTTTAAAATGGTAATAATGAACATAATTTTAACACAACATTTTTACATTTTTCATAATTTATATTCGTTAATTGAAGTTATATTCGAAATCTTTTAAGGTACACTTAGTATCTTTAAAATACGAAGAAAGAATTTCGTTCTTTCACGCTAATTTTATGATAATCAACAACTGCGCTAGTAACAATGATGATTTAACGTTAAATTAAAAGTGGATAAAACCCACTAGTATTATATAAACTTTAGCAAGGAATTAGGTTCCTAGAATGTCACGATACCTTTGTTCATAATTAGTCAATTTGGCTTTTCCACAAGCGAAATTTGGTACAAAAACAAAGGCTGTGTCTGATTGTAATTTACTCCAACCCATTTGAAACAAATTGTGTCTGATCAAAAGACATCATAGTTCCGTTGTATTTAAGCGCTAATTATAGATCCACCGGGGTTTTTACCCTGCTTAACGATATTGGAACCTAATAGGCAATTCCATCAGTAATCAATCGTAGAGTACAAAGAGTAGACCGGAACGAATAGGGCCGGATCTTCTTTCAGACAGACTACACGCCAGCAACAAAAAATCTTTAATAATTTTGCATAATTGACGTTATTTCAATGCGATTTAGCCAACCATACTCACCCGCAGAAGTTGTTATCTTTCCTATCTAAGAACGAGGCCGACATTGAAACATTTCAGAATTTTAATATTGGACAGTTTTAGTTTCTGTGTGCCTTGTGTAGTATACATAAGAATAAAAGATATTTGTCTACTAAAAAATGGACTGACATCATGGTGACAGCGGTGTCAAAAAATATAGTCTTATAAAATATTTGGGGCACAATTTCGAAGAAATACGCTAATAAAAAATAAAGAAAAGAAAGTATATAAGAAATATAATCATGGAGCATGCACGGCCGTGACCAGCGAATTGCTGTGTTAGTGATACGAAAGGATACGCTTTGACCACCAAAGCGTATCCTTTCATCGTACTTGAGGCGGTCCTCTCAGGTTGATCCAAGGGCGATGCAGAACGGCAACGGCACAAAACTAGAAGCATGGTAATAATAGTCATTTTAAAATAATGTGTACGAGGTGAAGGGTCAGAAAAGTGTTGACTCGCAACGAGAATACTTCTCGAAATCCCAGCGAGGATGGATCCAGGATCACTACTAAACACTACTGTATCCACACTACTGTGTCCATACTTTAGAGTAGTGAAACTTTAGTAAAAATAGTTTATACTATAAATTTGTAGAATTACTAAGAATTATTTGCAGGTTTACGTAAATTATTTGATATTTATACAAATGCTATAACTTCATATGCCTGCCCATTGTAGTAGTATTAAAAGAAGGCAGTAATCATGGCCTTAAATAACCAGTTTCTTTGGTACGGTATCCCGTGAGAATTAATTACGATACTGGACTGATTTAAGTTTTGAAGTTTTGTCAATAAATGGGGTTATGAATACACGACATCGTCGCCACATTATCCACAGACATATAGACGCAGCGTACGTGCCGTAAACACTATTAAACGATAATGTTCATCTACCAATGGTGATTATCATTTAGCTCTCCTTAATTATAGATCATCACCGAGGGATGGTACAGTGAGCAATGCACAGTTATTGATGGATACAGACTCGACTTCTGTGTCATGACATAAAGCTGGAACCCAAAGAAAGGGATACTCGTATAATGACTATGAACACATAGTCCGAAATCAAAAGCTGAGAAGAAAGAACAAAAGAGTGCGGTATGGTATAACACTTGTACTCGATTTCTCTGTCTGACTAAATCTGTCAAGTATAATCGGCAGACAATGTCGCTTGAACGAGATAATGGGTCTTGGCCACATAGGACCAAGAAAGATTAAAGCTACTAAAGAGCCGCAAGGAAAGCTAAAATACTTAGGAAAAAGTAATTCCTGTAACCAACTCTTCTATATAAAAAATTATAAAATTAATATAAAAATAATTTAAGAAAATATAGATGGAGGAAAATTTAGAAGAACGCTAGTCATATTAGCCATCTAATGTGTGGAAGCTAATTGTAGCCTTTCACATCTATTAAAAGCCAGGTGGGCAGCGTCACATTTGTTATGGAATGAAACCAATGAACAGTGGTGCTTTCAATTGATGAGACTTAATGGTGACTTCACTCGGATTCATAAAAAAAAATTTTTAAAGGGCTCCTTTTAAAAGGACTTTCTCACTATCCACAAAACCTTTAATCTACCGAGAGAGGACAATTATGGTGTGGGTGGATGTTAGTATAGTCGCAGGAACTAAGTTCATTTGGTTAAAGGACAGAACATCATTGAATCTGTCATCTCTGGATCTAAACGTAATCAAAAATGTTAGCTCAAACATGATAATGCCAATTCACACACAGTTCAACTGATATCGCCTGCCATTCGGGCATACGACGTCTGGATTTTGGGGAAGCCTGCACAGTCCCTTGATGTGAATTCCATCAAACATGCTTGTCTCATGTCGTACGTTCGATGGAATTCAAAGCAAATTAAAACATTTGCATAATTTCCCTTATATTTGATGACAGAAAATCAACTTTTCTCAAGGTCTTTACGAATCAATAGAGCTTTTAAAACTATTTTGCAAGTTTCCGAATTAATTAATAAAACGAAGCTTGTTTTCCTGAGTCGTAGCGGCATGTGCCATAAAACATAATGTCTTAAAATGAACATTAAATATTTCGCAAATTATTTATTGGCGACAATAAAATTCTGTACAAGGGCGGCTTTTTGGACCACGGTTTGTTTTGTTTACCGTTAATAGACGAACGTTAGAAACAATAGATCTTCGACTTTCACTACGTTATATATGATGCAATAAATGAGGGTGTTGTAGGTCTTTGGGCTGTTTGGAACATTGTACACCCGCTTTGTTTACATTTTAACGGTAGTAGACTAACACCAAGGAGGTCTATAAAGTGTTGCCACAAAAAACCAAGCATGCGACTTCGAAAATATCACTATCGCATTGTATTTTTTTTTCGGCAACCGTACAAACGGAGCGCTCCAATGTGTCCGATTCAATTGTAACTCATAACAAGTGGACACCGTGAAATTTTGTTTAGAATCATTGTGAATAGAAGTATCATTGGGCATTTGTTGGTAATAAATTGTTCTTAAACAATACGCCCATCTTTTTGGTAAATCCTGATGAGGTGTCGAATTTTTAGACATTTTAATTCAAGTCCATTTATGATACTCAAATTACTCGTAATTTTTTAGTTTTAAATGTAAGTTATATCTTTGTATAATTTTTTAAGCACATCGCGAGCACATAGGAATGTGTCACTGGGTGACCATTAGTAATAATAGAATACATAAATATAAAGTTTGTTCTCGGTTCGTTATGTTTTCACTAATTGAAATAAAAAATGAACAAAACGGAAAGCATAGCTAGTTCATAAAAAAACATATTAATGCCTCATATCAATGAAACGGACAGACCCGTAATTTTATGCCATGTCTAATGAGTCATCAATGTCGACCGGATTCGATCGCTGTGTGGAAGATTACAACGTAATGTATGACGTATAATATCTCGTTTTACAACGACCTAGCGACATACTATTATCTACCACTGAACTATTGCTAGTTTAAAATACAATACTAATTTTTAAATATAGCGATTATTGTACGCGTTATAAGGAAACAAACGGTACATTGCTATATCGTGAATTAATTCCGTGATGTAAATAAATGTAGTGTTAATGATGAAGGAAGTGAGAGATTTTTGTAATAAATAACAAGAACTATACTGCTTGGTCGTATTTGCCCATCTGAAAAAGTGCAAAAATTCGTTATGATTCTATCGGACACTAGCTATTGTAATGCTCTAATTTATCCAATATTCTCTTATAGGATAGTTTTCTGGAGCCACTATACATGAATATTAAATATTTTCAATCTTGACTTAGTAGCTGTGCAATTATTTCTGAATAATGGGTTTTGGATTTGGTTCCTACCAGATTAGAATTTTTTTTATTTACTTATATTCTTTAGAACGAAAATATGTCTGACACTAAATTAGACGCTTCATATGGGATTAGGGTGCTGAAAAATCAAATAAGGAAATGTTTTTCTGTCTAATTTTGATTTCCATTTTTCATTCACGGAGCAATTAGTGATGGAGCCATGCTATATCTAGATTCTGGTTCCAACATGAATGGGTTGGTTCGAGAAAACCAACATAGCGTATAGAGAACAGAGTCCTAGTTACTTGTAAACCTAGTATATCCTTATATATTGAGGGGTAACAACTTTTGTGCATTTTAAAACCATGTTGAAAATGGATGTAGGTTTTTATGGGACGCATTCATCACTTACCATCAGGTGAACTGAGTGCCTGTTGTCGCTCTTAGATAAAACATCATCAGCTTTAAAATAACCTTTTTAATGTTACATCGTTAGAGTATAAAGTAAATGAGTAAAAGGAAAAAAAATGTCCTCTGTTCGAAATGGATTTCCACCACTTTCACGAAATTTGCTGTACCACACTTGGCCAGACCGGAATCCATGCAATTTCTTATTCTACCCTCCGCTTGAGCATTTTTCAGGGCGTTGGAAACAGAATTTTTCGTATTACCGCCATATTTCGGGCCGGTTTTCACCAATTAGCATAGATAGGAACTTCGCGGAGCAACGAAGTCCGAAGTGGTGATAAATGCCGTTAATAATAATAATTTACTTAATCCGTCAGAAGTAACTGACCGAGCCGAGGTTCACCCTCTCGAACCCTAGTGCTGGTTACCCATTAGTAAAGGTTTCGGCTGAGTGCCCTAAGCGCTCAGCCACCTTGCAACCCAGTGAAGCTGTAAAAGCTCTGGGGCTAACAGTGGCCATCAGCCATAAAAAATAGTAAAAAGCACTTTACACGTTAGGTTGTATTTGAAATATGATCTCTCATTTATAGCAAGGAAAAAAAAATCCTATCCTTAAGTCACCAATGGTATCCTCTGAAAAAGACGACGACAGATCTATTGTGCTACCGTTACTTACTTAATATTAAACAAAAGAAGTAAATCTTTTGTAAACATTTAATTTATTATTTTAAAACGTGTTAAAAAGAGTCAGTCACAACCCTTTATAGAACATTAAAACGCAATTTTAATGAGACCCATAATTTACGCCCCGGTGGTAATGAATCGGCTTTACATTGTAATTCTGCAGTTGGATATTTCTGAAAAGTACGAATATAAAAAATTGTGAAAGTTGAGGTTAATCAGAAAATCCACCCGGAAACGTGTTAAGAAAAGGTGTGGGTAAATTCGAAAGTGTCACGGCCTAGAAGCCATGGGAATTCTGGTGCTATACTTTGTTCCTGGCGACGTACCCAGATCCGGCAATTCAAAATGTTCTATGTGTGTGATAAGCAGTTTGTTACCGTATTAATTGCGGTATTTTTATTTAATCTATAACAATAATATTTAAACTATGGAACCAGAAACTAGTAAATATTTGTTTTAAACTAATTAGAATGTACATAAAGAAAATTGTAAAATCGATTCACGTGATAAAACAGTTGTTGAGTTGATTTAACCTGGATTAAATTAGAATTTAATTTAAAAATAAGATCCTACAAACCATGCATACTTAATATGGTTTGTGTTTAAACATATTTAAATAATATTATTTCAACGTCAACTATTTTATTGCGGTTATTATATAATATTTAATAATAAATAAAGCAAATACGTTAAAAATATGTTATGGGCAAGACAACAATGTAACAGATTATCTTTGAAATTGTTGGGATATTAATCCTTTAACGACAAAAAAATAAGCACTAGAGAAAAACGTTCAATTATTCTCATACATGTTGATAAAAAAGAAGGGAAAAATTCTTAAAGAATCCATTAAAGGAGAAATCTCACTTGGGGGTATCCATGTTGGTATGTACGAAACAAACATAAACGTACAGCTATTAAACAAGATATAACAGCATAATTTCGTTTGATTTGACATGCCGAAACAATTTAATCATTATCTCTCGGAAAATTAGCGTTGAGACCTGTGTTCGAATTTGGGTTTTAACTTGCAATGCAAAGGGTGTGAAATTGATTGCAGATGGTGAGGGCTATAAGACTAGAGGACTTGGGACGTGTATAGCGAAGGAATTGGCGGTATTCGCTAGGGGCCGCTGTAGAGCGGCATAGCAGGCCGCTGCAGCCAGCCGACTGGGTGGGCACGCGGCGTCGGTTGGCCCTTTCCCCCGCTTTTTGTTCTTGATTTTCGAATTTAAAATTTTGCACTCGGCGATCATCTTTGCCTCCGTTCGACTACCTCTTCTCGGTTGCACGCAACCCCAATACGTTTTCGAGACACGAAAATTAAATGTTTAAGAACCGTTGTTAATTAAATCATTTTCCTTGGTTTTTTGTGCGTGGACTGATAATATAAAGATTATATCACCGGCGCTAATTGGCAAGAAAACGACGAAAGGGGTGCACAATTAAAACATTATTTGTACTTCAAATTATGTCGTAATTAGCTCAACGATAATTAAATCGAAAGTCAATAGCGAGATAAAAACTTGTATGGGCAGTGTAAGCTTTTGTGTCACATTACCAACTTTGTAGAGATCAGACGTGGTAATATAAGACAGGTTATTATTAATTTATATTATTGAGAAAATAATAAAAATACAACGCTTTCTTTACTCAGAAATATAATGATGAAAGCTAGGTAGCATATCCACCTATGTACTTATATCCGAAATAGATCCTTTGTTCCTTTAAAGTTTAGCTGAAATTAATATTTAATCACCCTCGCAAAGAATTGCTTTTAAATCTAGCAGTCGATTAATATCATTGAAATTGAACTTTTCTACGTCGAAATTATTTGCAAAATTTTATTTTATTAATAAGCCATCAGGTTAGACTAGAAGAGCCAGTTTAATTGATCACCATGAACCAGGTCAGTCTGTTGAATTCGACCATGATAGCGTCATCGACACTCTTAGGTTTGTTTACTTTACTTTAAGATTACCACAAACAATATAAAATTTATGTTATAAATAAAAAATTGTATAATTTTCCAACTCACGCATACGTAATATTTCTTTAAATCACCTACTTGTAATAATTCTTCTCATACAAAATACCATATGTATTTGAGAAATTAAAATACATAAAATTATTTTATTTATCGTACAAAGTTTCTCATTACGGAACAACTCTTAATAATATTGCCCTTATAACGATTATATATTTTAATATAGCATACTTAGAACTGTAATATTGCAGGCACAAAGTATAACTGTCTGAGGTGTAAGTTGAGTACTAAATAGCATAGCTACGAAACAACGCCAGTGGTTTGGAAAATATAGCATAAAAAACTAGCTCCTTATTTCTCTTGTGATCTTTCAAAGATATAGACATATTGATTTTAACAACCATCCTTTATTGCTGGCACTCGAAAAAGGAAAAGCATTATGTGGGGTGAGTGCAGCATCCGCCGCAGAGTAGCACGTAGAGTGCCTATATGTCCACCCTGGACGATATAATAGGATTAATTAAATTCACACTATCCTTCATCGAAATTGAAATCGTTTTGAATTCGTACACGAATTATGACAAAGTCGTTAATGATACTGATAAACTACCTGGATTCTTTGTATACAATCTTCTCGCCGATGGCACCATTCGTTCAACATGATGAACACACCAAGGCTTCTTTTCTTACGCTCTTAACTAATAACCCGACACGCACTTTCTTCAATAACAATTTATAACACATGATACTTTACCATGACCTTGCGTAAATAAATAATTTCTTCAAAAATAGATTCACGAAAAATATTTTAAAAACCAATTCGAAATTTCACATTTACACAAAGTAATACGATGTGAATGCACTAAAGTCAACTTCAAATGTCACAAATCTAAGGAGGTACGTTCCCACAGATAATCTAGTGGGTCGGATATTTAACACGAAAATTAACAATTAACTGCTGTACATTTCAGAAGATATTGACAGGCTGTGCTTACAGGAGAAAAAAAACACAAAAATATGGATTTAAAAATCAAAGTTAAGGAAATAATCGATCTTAAAATAGTCTTCAGCATTAAAATTATGTAAACGGTTTAATCATTTTCAAAATTCTAGCTTGCATATGATGTTGATCACATTCTGGATATCCTCCCAGCCAATTTCTACCATGGCGATATCTTTTGGTTATTATCACCTGGAATCAACTACGCAGAATATTTTAAAGTCCCGTAAGCATTTGAGGAAACTCAAAGGCTCACTCACTCGTCAAACCCTTCCCTACTTCTGTGTAATGTATGTTTTTTACTATAAAATTTAGAATTACCAACGAGCACACCATTCAATTGATGGCTAGTGATATCTGGGGCCCATGACATCTACATTTATCCTTGACTATGCATCATAATGCAGATGCGTTGTTACCCTTCATGACTGAGATAGAACACCTCGTCACCAGTATTTAAGGTCTCCGGGTCCTTACACTCACCACACGACTCACTGTGAAAGCGTGGTCCTACCCCTGTCGAGATGACTCATTCAATCTGCAGCTAGAAACAAGCGGCAGCGTAGCTGTTCCAGTGTCAATGTTGAACAATAAGATCGAAGGGAGGTTATAGATACAGTTTCAATGATCCGGGACTAGGTAATATAACTCTCATATCGAGACTCCTCAGAAGATTTCAAATAATACATACAGTTTTAAATAAACCAATCATATTCATAAAACTCCTGTTACATTTACAATTCTACATTATAATACAATATTTATGAAATACAGTGTCAAGATAAAATTTATGATATAAATATCAAATAGAACTAAAATGTACTTACCTCAACGTTCAACAATATGTTCAACTCCCGAAGTGAAGTTTCAACAATCTGTAAACGAGTAAAAAAATTAATTTCGGTAACTATAGTATATGACGTTAGAGTTCTGTAATTTGTTAGAGTTAATACGCAGACAATCTTACATGATTTGAAAATTATTTTTGCATCCAAGAGTAGTGATTAGTCTGCCATAGATAATTTAGTATTTAGGATCGATGTTTCGTCCGAGGCCGGGAGCAATGATATTCGTGACCTAGATATTTTTTAACGCACTACCATTTTACACAGATCTTTTTTAAAACTGCTCTGACGTTGAATTTTTGTAGCCTTTGTTATATTTCTGTGTGCATTAAGGACGCGATTCGATTGGATGCAACTTGAAATCAGCAGTCCCGAAACATTGGTACAAGACAACGAAATTACAACCTGTCATATTTCGGACACGATCGTGACGAACACGTATGAAGGTCATAAGAATAATTGCTTATCAAGTTTACACTAAATTCGCTCGTCAACCAATATACGTACAATAATTTTACAACATTATAGTTGAATACACTGAAAAATATCCTTTTTTGTATCTCTACAAAGGATACACTAGCCTTATTAAAAGTGCCTTACACTTCAAATAAGTTTTAACTTCGTCAATCTATCCTGCTTGATGTGTCTTACTCAATTTTGGTGAGTTAATATCCGCAATACTTTCACATAGATAGCTGTCATTAAAGGTCTAATTTGAAATAAAAATCGTACTTGTTAGGGGGAATATACCAAGTTTTTCTCCTGATTCCAACTGTAACGGCTAACTGTGAGCCCTGGTATACAACGGACGAAGCTCTAGCCGCCAATTGTTACCGAAAAATCCATCGGGATATACTGATCCCAATATCCATTTTAAATTCAGCGTTAATTACTCAACGTTACTAATTTTATAAATAAACTTATGTCTTAAGTACAAATTAGATCAAATATTTAATAAGTTGAATAAATAAAATAATAAAAATAAATCTACACATTTAAAACTTCTGTATATGTGCGCATATAATGTTCATAACGTCATAATCATTATCAGAAGCTTGGGATTATTCTTGGTCGGGAAAAGGCTTTTCCTAAGATGTTTATTGCAAGCATAAATTTTATACAATGATTCATAAATAATGAAGTCTTTTTGACAAATTGTAATTTATTTTTCGTTATGAAATTCTTTTCTTTCATAATGAACGGAAATGCATAAAGCTCCTCACGAGTTGATTTTTCTTAATTCTCTTTAAATAGTAGACTTCTAAATGTTTAACCTTATAGGTACTAAAATTACCAGGTTTTAGATTAAACCATTAATCCTGTATAGGTAATGTAAAAGAGGCCTTGAAACCCACACGCACATAACATATTATGTCATATATATTCGTGTATAAATGTCTAAATATTAAGGAAAAAATAAATATAGATAGATATAGACATGGACATATCCGCATGCAATGACTTGTATATGGGATTACATTGTTAGTTTATAGTACTTAAGACGATGCATTAACTGCTCTTAAACATTTCTAAGTTATTTTTAAAGGCCCGTCCTCAACTCTACCGCCAACATATCTCAGTTGTTTTTTTTATTTAATGGCCATGTTCTTCACAGGTAATCATGCTCTTAGACATGTTTTTATAATTACAATTGTAATATAAACCTCTATCTATATATCTTTGGCACTCTTATCTTGTCTTATAATAAAGTATTTGTAGTATTTTTTCAAATTGTAAAAATGTATTTAAAAAAGGCTTATTTGTGCTTTTTTAAACACTCTAAACCCTGCATGCAATTGTTTTGAAAGAATCCTAAATGTTCAAACAATATCTCTTATTGGGAATACCGCCGAATATGCGCCGAGTCTATAATATTACAAATCTGTTGCCCCATTTATATTGTACGTACTATCTTTCAAGTGTACCGACGCAAAATATTACATTATGATGAGACTGTTTCGTACGATGAGTGAAAGAAACCGAAGACTGGCAACCACTAAAATGAACCGTGTGAGCAATTGTTACCAAAATAAATTCCAATTACATTAAAAAATACATTATATATATCTCATCCTTAAAAGACAATGTGATAGTAAAAATTATAAGCGAGTAAAAACAAGTTAACTACTATATGTATTTAACTTGTTTCAACGGATATAAATTGTAATAATAGCGAGTGTCGGTATGAGGCCCAAGATAAATGAGCGCCGACTAGTTTGGCATTAAAATAAAAAAATATATACTATATTGCCAAATGAGATGTCATTTACTCAAATAAATCCTTCACAGCTGATGAGATTTATTTGATAGTGTTGTGAACATTGGTGCAAATACAAATAACCTCATTCGTAGTCTCTTGCTCTAGCCGATGATAATCCACAGATGATAAGATTATAGGATTATAGGATAAATGAATAATAGGGAATATAAGATACAGTGTCAGGGACACGTGACAAACACGACAATCCCAAACACAAAACCTAACAGTTTGTGACGAACAAATATTATAGGTTACGTACGATGTAGCAGTCAAGTACTGCAGGATGTAGATTAAGAGTACCCATAACCGAAGCTTACCAAAATGAGCTTTCCATAAGCTGTGCAAAATTAGTTCTTTTGATTAAAAATTATTTTTATATTTGAAATGATATATAATCGGCACGACATGGAAGTCATGTTTGTTTTGGTAATATTTACCAGAAGGAAATTGAACACGCTATATGTTTTTATCTATTACTATATGCGTCATTAATTATTTGTTTGTTACTGCTTGTATGAAAGCAATGAAAAACGCCCCATCTCAAGTAACAAAATCATTTGTTACATCGTAATTCATTATGGTATGACGGTGTAGGAACTAATTTGCACAAAAATATAGGTGTACAGGGAGCCACACAGTTGCGTCCACTGGCCTAATTGTACGTCAATGCAGGTCCTTAATATATATACATATATACACTCGGGAGCAATGGAATCGACCTTTAACCACGCATACATTTACGAGTTTTTCAAATAACTTTTACTTATAAAAGAATATGGTCATATGTACATTAAAAACTCGATTAATTAACATAACATTAATATCATTATCATTTAAAAATATTCAGTTTTATTAGGCAATTTAAATGCACGTATACTTATGCAATTTTTAGTGTTGTTTTACATGTGCTCTGTGTGAAAAGAAAACTTCATGAGGCAACCTGGCAACTCTGAGTATCTTAATTATGAAACAGTTGATACGGACACTAGTATTTGGTGTCAGCTAATGGTGTCTGAAAATAATAGAAGCCATTTGAAGCTTGACAAAGTTTCAAGATGCACATTTGTCCTGAGACATTGTTATTGCAGCTAGTAGAAATAGGTGAAGCGTGGCTCTATTTGTGTTACTGTTTACTGTAATTGGATTAATGAATGAGCATCGTTATCTCTTTAAGTATTGAAATAAAAGTAACAGCCTTGATAAATTCCAGTATTTGATATTACAGCATAGCCTGCTACACAAGTCGAGCAGAAAGATTCCAAAGATTACTTCATATTATTATATATTTTTGTAAATCAATTACTAACCTAAATAAATAAACTTATTTAAATAGATCTTTAAAACGGATAATAGAACTAAAACAAGTTTTACTACGTAGTTATTGTTAGTGAATATTAACGTCATACATTTTTTTCTTAATAATGCAATAACATGATCACACCTCCCAAAACTTTTTTTATTTACACGATTTAAGAAACACAAATTGTTATTATTTGACTGTAAGAAACATTTATTTGAAGTACTATAGTATAAGTGATAGTCTGTTCAACTTGTTGTTTAGATTAGCGTACCGGATCTACAAACCGGTTTTCTAAAGATATTTTTACTACTGATTTATTAATTAAGAACAACCTCGTCACAGCCGAGTTTTGATTAAATTTATCTAAGCCTTCAACGCCCACATGTTTTGATCCTCAAACTCATTTAACAGGATTTCCGTTATCCACATCATAATATCTTACACCCAAATTGTCGCTTTCTCTGCATGTATTGTTTTTTGAGTAATGAGTTATCTGACTTGTAGCATGAACCCGCTTACGGAACTTGTCTGGGGAGTCAGTCTGCACGCCCATTTTGCCGTTGTCGCTTCCTATTCCGGCTATTGTTGAGCGTCCTGTCACAAATATGCATGCGTGTACACTCACACACGCATATAAATGGTAGAAATTGAAGCGCCCTGAATACATTTACATTTTACGCACACAATTATACAGCAAGTCGTCACCGCTATCGATACAGCGAGTCGCGTATGTACGGTCACAACACGCGCAGAGCCATCAATGAACTTGACGTATCGCTCAATGAATGGAGACCTTGAGTGAGGTTGTTTCTCGAGTATTCTATGTTGACGATAGAGCAATGAACTCGATCAAGAAACGATCTCGTTAAGAAAACTATGTTAAAATTACTATTATTAAATTAATTGCGCACTAGCTACTTATTACGAGTAAATATTAAAAAAATATATATCAATACGTGAGTCATTTGGAGAGATGTCGACCGGGCGCGTTCATTGAATCAGCATCTCGATACGTAACCTAGAAACAATTTCGACATTCACCTGCCAAAAATACCCTGGTCCCTGGAACGCACGGAATACGAGGTTTAGTTGTGCGTACTTTCAAAGTCCACTGGTGATTCGGAAATGACGTAACTATTGGTTCACAAGTTCCTCTCGACGGATCCGCATTCTGAATCCGCTAGGTTTGCCCCGCGTACTTTCGTTGTTTGTCCAACACGTAATTCAGCTAACAGTTATATGCTAGCCAGCGCCAATACCATATAAAGTTATGTCAATAATCCCATTCGGCAATGTTTACGTATATTTTTAGATAGAGATGCCAATGAGAGAGACTGAGACTTGTCTGATTATTATAACTGCCTTTTTCTTTATGACGATAATAAACACAACGTCCACTATCTTTGTTCTATTAAAAAAAAATCCTTCGTATTTTATTTCGTCGTAAAACATATTACATGTTTTGGACAAAATAAAAAAATCCTTTCCAATTAAAGTATGTATATCGGCATAGTTCAATGTTGGATTCTTTAGATAGTATTCTAGTACATTTTTATAATAATAAATTTATTATAATAATAAAAAAAAATATTATTTATAATAATTAGTATTTTAAAAATAATAAATATTTCAAATGTCAACTTCTATATTGTCATTTCACCCAATGTGTCAATTGGTATTTTTCAATTTAGCGATGGTGTTTACAATGACGAAAGAGTAAGCGTACTGACATCCGCTGATTTTCTTGAAATCGTAATATGCATGGTTCTAGGGGAATATTTAACTGCGATTCCCCTGGAACAAGTTTAAAATGTCATCGATATAAAATTTTATTGTGTATACTAATGCAAGTCATTCTTTTTTTTTTTCCTTGTAGTATATGACACACCGAATCTGGGGGAAGACAATGAGTATGCCATAAGTGAAACCTGCAGCTCATAACATCCACTTACATCCTTGATAAGGAATCATAATGCAGATACGTTGTCATTCTTTACGATGCCTCAGTACCAGGGTAAGGCGGTTGCTTTTTTTGACACAAGCGTCATGCACGAGGTTGAAAGACTTTAAAAAAATAACTGAATTATAATTTTCTTTTTGAATTATTAAAGTTTATATTTTAGCTTCTAAATAATGTAAAGAAATGTGATCTTTTCCAAAAATACGACCCAAAAGATGTTATTGCTAATCACCATTTTTGCACCTGTCACGCTCTATAAAAGGTCATTTACTTGACCTACCCTTATAATTTAGTCGTCAAACGCCAACCCGTACACCTATCCCTTTTTATCAAATACAAACATTGCGTAAAAATAGATACATATATTGAAGAAGTGGCTCAATCTGTTGCCCTATCGGAACAAGGTCAGAGTTAGCGAGAAGTGTCTCGTGTGTTAAACATATTGAATTGTTTTTCATTAGTCTTTTTGTCTGTATTTTCTTTAAAGTGAATGTTTCCTTATATCAGAGTTTAAGACGAATTTTGTATAAATATTTAATTGATAATAAAGAATTTATTAATATTACAGCTAATAAGTCAGACAGCTTTAACCTAGTATAGTCAAAAAATAAATCTTTCAGATTTTTTACGAGAAAATTTTGAGCGCAGTCGTACGGCGTGAGTCGATCTTTTTGCTCTAACGACCGCCTAAAAAATTGAAAAAGTGGCTAAATCGAACTTTTATAATAATAAACCATTAAATTAGCCAAAGTATCAAATATATATTATTATTTATACCAAATTAACCCTCTTAGGACATGCAATGTAGGTGGACGTTAATTATCTGTTAGGGCATGTAACATTTATAGATTTTTGGAGCTGCTATAGCCTAATGGTTTAGGGTACGGTCTACTCTCGACTATCTTTGTTAACCATCTTCTAGAAGTTATCACCCTGAGTGTTCTAAGAAAATAACAAGCATTAGCTATGTTGGAGTGGTTAACGGGAATGTTTATGAATTAATAAGGTTAATTGCAATGATTTCATTTTAGTTTAAAATAAAGGGATATAAAACTACCCTGAGTAAAAATTAAATGATAGTTTAATTCCAATACTTCTTGTATTGGAATTATACTATCAGTGCATCGTTTATACCAACATTTAAGTTCACTTGACTTTGATGATATGTATCGAAGCAAACACTCATAACTATCACGATTCGGAAATGAGACAAGGTACCTATAACCCTGGACGTGCCAATCCGATGACTCCATACACAGATCAAACTCAGAATCCAGATCAGCATCATACTGAGTCACGTAGCAATGCAAAAATATTGTTTATTTTGTTAGTTGCGTGACTGGCGTGTGTGAAGGTCGCTTTCACCTTGTGATTCACCATGGTAGCCCGGTCAAGAGCCAAGAGATAGCTTCCATGTTGTGGAAACATTATGAAACTGACACAGATCTGTATCTCTATGTCACGTCAAGTGATAATGAGGCATAAGTAACGGTAAATTTAAGGAAAATTGTGCTAAATTAGTCTGTGAAATTTTTAATGCTTGATTACAGGAACAGGTAAGAGTATTTTTTTTAACGATTGTTTGTGTGTATGTTCATGCATGAAATGTAATTACAATTATTCCGCCAGTAAAAATTTAGTATAATAAATACAAATGTTAGATAATAAAATTTTAAAACATTCTTTAGTAGAATGTTGCTGATTTGGCACCTCCAATTGATAGGTATCATCACTATGGATAATTATAATATTTTAATAATAATATTTTGTTTGGAACATAAAAAGCATACAGGTACAAATTTGTTCGATAATATAATTATGAAATTGTGTTCGATCCTAGGGCGAGTATTATTGCTTCTTAATAAAAAAAATTCTAGAATATTTTTTTTATTTAACTAATGGCGTCAAACGATCAAACAGTTCATTCGATAGTAAGTGATGACAGCAGCCCATTGACATCTACAGTATCCTAAAAAAAGATTTAATTAGGACATGCTTTGTCACCCCTGCGGACTGAGATGGAATGCCTCACTACCAGGTGTCGGTCTTACGGTTTGTGAATGACTCTTTTCCTCTTCGGCTGGAGTATCCTTAGGGATATGTAGTTACTGTTGTTATGTTATGTTATGTGTATATACTGTTGTTTTAATGCAAATTTAATCGTTATATGTACGAGGAAGAGAAATTGCATATATTTATTGGCACTTTATTATTTATTACAAAAGATGAACAATAATTTAACATTTATTAAATGAGATAAATTTTAGTTCTTACTGTCTTTATTACGTGAGCCTGGAAGCTTCCCCGACCCAGACTCAATATCATATCTGGAGGCAGGTTGATCAAGGCCCCTCCAGATATGATATTGCGTCTCCTCCTCTGAAAATCAAAATATATCTTCTGAAGCCGGTTTAACGACCCCAGCACGGTCTCATATATAGTTTATAGGTGGATTGATTCTCAGAAAGAACAAGTTTAAACTACATGTCAATTTGTAATTTTTGAACTATATATTTAAAACTTTTAAAAATAAAAATTTTATGTGAGATGTGACAAGAGTATGTACACATTCGTATATTAGATTCGCAGGTAGCCTGCAAACCAAAATATTTAGTATCCAGTAATAAAGGTCTTCGGATTGCCCACCAGACAAAACACGCCAGCAGTATACTGCTATTTTACGCTGATATTCTGCGAGAGCGTGGCTCTACTCAGGTCGAGCTGACCCATTCATTCTACAGCTAGATAAAAGATGCAGCGTAGCTCTACCACGTAAAAATGTCAATTGTCATCAAAAACAATTGTTCATGGAGCAGTTATTTTCTTAGAACACTCAGGGTGACAAACAGGAGCACAGTTCAGTTCACAAATGTGATTACTGCCGCCATTGTACTTTTCATCATCAATCATTAAAGATGCGTTTCTTGTATTTCACGCTGGTATTCTGTAAGGGGTTCTGCGTGGGAGCCATTCATGATGCACCCAGAAACGAGCTGAAACTAGACTTTATAAATAATTATATTAGGTACATAATCATTTTATTTACGTTGCTTTGCCGACAGTAATTGTTCCCGTTATTCATAGTAGTATATACATCCACCTTTGTAATAAAAAAGGCCGCAACGTTAAGAATCAATGCAAATATTAAAGCACCAATGTTGTTCATAACTTAGGTCCTATCTGTAGGCTTGCTTAATATTTCAACAAAACTTAGAAATATGGTTTTTCCATGATGACTAAGTGAATGATGTTTTAAGATATGACATTGACGGAAAGAAAGATTTTCATACTTATAATATTTACCAAGGTGACTTACGAATATTATTTTCTTATTAAAAGCCAATCGTTATTAATTAAGACTTGTAAGCAATTGATCGATCGTATTGAATTTTTGTTAGTTGACATGAGTGGTTTTATTGATTGTATCGATAAATGGAGGCGATTAAGGATAATGTACAGGGTTCGCAAGAAAAAACCTCTGCCCTAGAAAGATAAGATAATGACGAAAATCAGTTTTCTACTTAAAATTTAAAGCTTATTCAAAAATCAGAAGACACTATTTAGATAACGTTTAAGAAGACGACGTGATCCTTTACATGCATATAAATTCGCGCTAAAGCTTTACACAATTGTTGAAACCGTTGTGTTAAGATTACTCACAAATTACACAAATATTTGTCACCTCCGTATGCCTAGTTATGACTACATCTTCAAGGTTTTTCATTCGCGTGCCATTTTTTGTATATATATATATTAGTGCAGGCCAAAAGTTTAAGACCACCTTAATTAATTATAATATTATATTATTATAATTAGTAGGAAAATAAAGTAAAACTCCAATAAAATATTAAATGTTTAATTAACCCGTTTAATCATCTAATAGAACATTAATTGACAACCAATATACTTTAAAACCGTTAAGAAATATTAACAATCCATGCAAAAAAAGGCTTAAGTTAGCTCCTTTACATTTTATGACTTTTTCACAAATCTCGGCATACGGGCAATCGATCTGTTAATGGTGTCTTGTGTTATATTGTTCCAAATTTCGCATAAAGCATTCCAAATTTCTTCTTCCGAGGATGGGCGACGGTTATATATATATATATATATATATATATATATATATATATATATATATTTATTACTTCATTACGTTTTTTAGTTTATACATAAGCTTACTGATAAATATAAATGTAAGGTTTCGAACAATAATTGTAGTGGATTATTAAATGAATATTAAATATTTAATAATAAAATGATGGCAAATATTTGATGATGATCCACTAGTCCATTTTAAAAGCGGTCATAATCTGTCAGTATCTCAAATATTTTTGTCCGGTATTACAATATTTGCTGATTGATAAATGTATCGTACGCATAATTCTTAATTGTTTTTATTTTCATTTATGACGCATCGATTGTATGATAAAGTTACGTATACACACATACATGAGTTGGAAGTGCATCTCAAATTTTAACTTACGGGTGAAGGTCAGTAGTTTACTGCTTTATCCTGAGAGTTGTGAGTATGGTGTATAAAATTTATAATATTATTTTGTTCCGTTGTTCTTGTGAGTGGTTAATCATTTTGTTCCGTTGTTCTTGTGAGTGGTTAATCATTTTGTTCCGTTGTTCTTGTGAGTGGTTAATCATTTTGTAAAGAACTTTCTCCAGGATAAGTAGATATTCGAATCGCTGACGGAAAAAGGAATAGTAGGTATGGAGGAGTTGCTCATTCTTAACATGTTGGCGTTACACTCCATCACCGGCTAGTAAAATTTAGCTTTGTCATGATTAACTAGATTTTCCACCTCCCTTCTGTTAGTCAGTGTGGCTCACCGCATGCAGGTGAAGTATGTATTTAATGCAAATTATTGTCACGTGAAAGCAGAATACATTCAATAATCAGTTGATTATCAATTAACGATAATGTCCTTTATCATAAATACTTAGGAAGTTTTTGATTTTATATGGGATTTACAGTGAAGCATAAAATCTAACTTATCAATAAAATTTTAAGACATTAGAATATGTGATACACTCTTCTTAAAGCCACTCCATAACGTTGTAAAATCAACGATGAAAGTTTGTTTAACTTTTTAAAATCCTCGGTTTCCACAAGCGCCCTTATAGGACATGAGATGAGAATGACTCATATCGGACTCAATGATTTCTAAACGGACCCACGATATCCGCTCGAATGCAATATAACTCTATATCGTCGGGAAAACCATTGAGTACAATGGTCACGAACTAAAAAATATTCAGAACGATCAATGAAAAAATCTATTGACGTTAGTAATGAGTAATCGTGTGATGATTGTCAATGATTTAACTATTAAAATATTTACTTTTTGTTCATATGTTCATTAGTCTATATGAATACTGATCGTTACGCTACTTAAACCAATAAAGATTAATGTTAACATATCTACGAATTCAATTTGCATGAAACAATTATATTTTAACTCGTTTAAACAACTATATTTTCTGCACAACTTAACTTCAATAAATATTGTCAAACTTAAAAAAAAACTACTACATAATGAAACTACTGAAACAAAACAATTTTGTAATTGTTGTTCTTTTTTCGTTTCAATTACTATGGAAGTAAGTACTATGAAATTAGGTCATTGTCTTGCTCTGATTCTGCGTTAAGCGTGGATAATAATAATAACTATAGATTCGAAAAGTGTACTACACGTAATGAACTGTAGTTTGTGAGCACAAGTGAACGGTTCACTGAAAAATACAATTAGGGATATATGATTGCATTGTCTAAACGACCATATCGTGTTTTAATCTAACAGTCAAGTCATTTGATTCAACTCATTATGAATAAAACAACAAAAATGCAATCAAATAACAAATGACTTTTACATACACAATGATTATAACAAAGACGTAATTTTATTTTTTTTAGTACAATGAGAGTTCTTTTTTTTATACAATTATACTAATCGGTTCTAGGCAACATCATTAACTTTGATACTAGACATTTAATGATCACATTCTTACGTTTTCTTTCAAAAGAACAAAATCCTCCTACTTCGGGCTCGGGTAGCAGATATGCCCATTTATAACTCTGCAAGAAACGGATTAGACTTGTAACACTTTGTCTAAATCCAAAAACTTTGCAACATCCGTTGACAAATTCGTTATCTTCAGAAAGACTAAAAAAAACTAATTCTGGAGTTGTCATAATTTTTTTCGGGTTAATAAACCGTACTAGAAATGTCTCGATGTAAAGGCATAATTTCATCCTTATCACCAAAGCAATTCGTGAGTTTTGACATGCTTCTCTTTGAGTCAACGACGTTATGATTTCTTCGAAAGTAAGAGTGGAATTAATACTTTGTGTAAGTGAAACTTAACCTACTTTATGGTGGCTTCAAAATTTTGATGCATGAGTTGGAATTGAACGCTTTTGATTTTCCTGAATATTTGCATGTTGAAGATTTTCTGCAACTCGAAGAATATCAAAATCATCAATCTCATTTTTCTTCAATAATCGCCCGTGCAATTGGATACAATCCGCAAGTTCATGCAATGTAGAAAATTTCCACAACAAATAAACCGCACTTTTGTTGCAAACGTAAGAAAAGTATTTCAAATATTGTCTTAGCCGAGGGCACTGTTTAATACAAGTGTCATAATGATATCATATGTATTTCTTTTCATTAGTGTCTAGCATGGATTAACGTTTTTACAGTTCTCTCTTGATGCTAACGTAACACTAACTAAAGAATTCTAAAATGAACCGAAACAAGTGAAAATCTAAGGATCTAGATCAGGGCTATATGGTGGATGTATTAAAACCAATTTCTCTCAATATTTGCTGAGTGGCTAAAGATGTGTATGGTCTGGCGTTGTCATGTCAACCACACCATTTCTTTCGATAATTTCCGGCCGCTATTCGATATTTCTGGCTTGAGATATATTTATAAACATTTTTATATTTTCAATCTGCTGTTGCAGTTTCGAGTCAGGTGCTTTACTTACACTTACATATCAATAATTGGATCTGATATCGTAAAATCGAAAATCTATCCTTAAATCTGTTATCTTCATTTATATGACTTACATTTTCTGTTAAAGAATATAGTATATATTATTAAATAATCAGAGCTCTGTCACTACATAATAAAAGAAACATAATAAATGAAATACGGAGTGAATCATGAATACTGTATATTTTAATACTTTAAAGAAGCACAATTTACCACAAGGTTCAACTGATGGCAAATTATTACAACGGTTCATGACACTCAAATTCTTGATCAATAAAAAATAATAATGCAGATGCTGATCGCTGATTTAACTAGGACTTCCTTACCCTATACTCACCATCACGGGACGTGGGCTATGTATGTCCAGTCAAACAGATAAAGTCATACAGGAGTTAGAAACTAGCGTTAATGTGGTAATTTGTGCAAACCGTTTGGAAACTTAACATGATTTTTATAGACTTTATTTATCTTCTTTTTTTTCCTTTATTTTTATTTTCTTATTTTTTCTTCATCTACGTATTTTCATCTATTCTTCAACTAAACAAATTGATATTTAAATGTGGAAAAATATTTTTTATTTTAACATTTGCTAACATTTTTAACACAACTGTTTTCGCTACACAACTTTGTAAGATACTCATGAAATTATGAAAGTCAGACATTTCTAATCTCATAATAATTGATACTTTGACAGTTTAGATTTTAAAAACACGGTGAACACGGAAAAATAATGTGGAATCTATTACAAAATGAGTAATATTCATAAGGCCTTAATAAGTACCGCAATGAGAACTTCATAACTGCATACAGGAAGGTAATGTAATTATAGACAGATTACAGGCTTGTGACTTAGTGGATTGGCAAAAAAGTTCCACTAGGTGTTAAGCATAAACGGCGAAGAATTTCTTTTACACAGGAAATGTGGTGACTAACATGCCCCATCTGCATTAATTTCCATAACTGTGGAAATATTTTGTGACCTCTGAAAGATATGTTCAATGGGAAAACCACACAAAACATTCCGTTGTGTTCCCATGATTGTAATGGAAAAGTGAATGCAAAAAGATGATCAACTTCATGGCTTCAGATATAAATACACAATTAACTCATGTGGATGACTAATGACTTTTGCGTGGTATAGTGCATATAAAAACATTTATAAATTATAATAAATTTATAAATTATTTTTCATTTATTTAGATTTTTTAGTAAATACTTATTAGCCGAGAATCCGTGTCTTGACAGAATAGAACTCCCAGATTCCGTCTATTAAATTATATCATATATATTATACTATTAATTGAATTAAAAAAAATTATAATTAAACTAAGGGTTAGGTAATGTTTTGTTTCTGTCTTTTACAATATCCTTTACATATCATTTACTTAACTAATAATGAGAGTGATTGTAATCAGTCGACATTATTTTGTAATCAATTCTCCCTGTTTACGGCAAATTAATTACAGAAATCGAAAGTTATTTACTCGATGAAGGAAAACATACACCTATCCATTTATGGTAGCGTATTTTCTTGACACCACACGTAGGCCGTTGACCGCAGAGCATATTATATAAATAGATCTTGTTGCCACTCTGTTTACTTTGATCCTCAATGTTTGTCATAAGTCTTGGCTTACATTTAAGGTAAAGTTACGTTAAATACGGCACGACACAATAATGATGAAAAGGTTATATTAAAAGATAAAAAAATAAATAGGGTAGACCATGTTATTAACCAGACCCTTGTCGTCGTCCCAAACTAACTGACAAAGACTGTGGTAGACCGTCAGTCTGATGTCATGGGCAACTTATTATAAGTATAATTTTAAAATATTTTTTTTATTATAGAATACAACTTAATCTTTAATTATTTTATATAAATCAATATTTATATAAATGACATGTAATAAAATGATGTCAGAAAAATAAACCAAACCAGCTAAAACGTATCCGTATTTAAAACAATAAAAAAACCACGCTATTTCTGTAAATAAAAGTTCATGCATACGTTTATAAAACCCAGTGAGGTTTTCACGAATCGTTTACGATATCACTATTGCGAGAAACAATCTAAAGGAACAGCGTCATTGAGATTGAAAACGTGAGAGATGAAGTCATTGTTATTACGTATGTACAGTAACGAGATTCGATTGTAATTTTATTTTCCGTAATCAATGTGACGCTCGATTCTAAAAGCTACCACAGAGAAGCGTGAACTAATAACCCGCTAATTTACGGAGAAAAACTGCTAGGTTATTCTGGCTCTACTTAGAGGAAATTTATAAAATTTTGAAATAGAAAATTTATTATCAGTTTGTTAGTTGAAATCTCCTATATATCGTAAACTACATCAAACTTTCACTAAATATGAAATGTTTTTTTTTTGTGAACTTTGAAATACCTTTTGCTTTCTTTGAGACAAAAGATGTGTAAATTTACACATTTTTAATAATAGTACTTGATTGCCTACATAAAGTAACATATAAATTTTATTTTTTTTTGCAAATATTTAGCGTAAGATACTTTCTTTCTTTATCTTTAATAACAACGAAATCGCGTGATCTTCCTTACAACTTTGCGTAAACGTGTGTAGGTGGATGTCGTAATGTAACATGGCATAATCTGACTATTTTATAATACTTTCCGTTTACCGAGTTGTGACCTTGGCACGACGTGGTGTGTCCGCGCCGCGTCAATATGCGTCACTGTGACGTTGCACGCGCGCACGTCACTTCAAAGAATTGTGTGTGGTGTTGCCATATTGCTATTGAACTTCACCGAAAATATTTATTATATGTTTTTTAGTTATTATTGTTACAAATAAGAGATTTTGAAATAGATTTCCAACCCACTTCATTTTCCCACCTTAAGTCACTTTCTAGACGATTAAGTTATTTTGTACCGGACTTATTGACTACGACAATATAATGGTGACTAGTGCATACAAAAGTGCGATTTTCGAACGAAATAGACAATGAAGCAAACGGAATTTCATTTGACAGGTTAATTCACTCACTCAAATTTAAAATTTTAAATTTATTTTTAAATTAAAGATTCTAGAAAATTCACTGAATTTCCCTTTTTTTCTATATGATCACTGTGTTTACATTTTTTTGTATACTATACACACTAATATATAATACATATTTATAATACTTACGTCTTCCACAACGATAATCTAAAAGTTATCGAATTCACAAAATGGAACTTTATTTATCATGACTTGATTTATTCCGGTTTTATCACTCAATTAAAAAAACTTTCTTATTGATTTGAATTCAAACGTGTTAAAATGACTGTAGTCTAAGATATCTTGTCAAATGGTAACACTAAAAAGAAAAGATATATTTTATATTATTTAGATGATATAAGCTAGAAAAATGGTACAAGGTAATAAGTTAGAAATGGTTACAGTTTTGTGTAATTTAAAAATGTTAACCAATTTTCTAGGAAACTAATAATGTGTGTCAACACTGTAAATATAACGTACAGACGTCACATCGCACATGTCAATGATCGCGATAATGGGAATTTTAAAATCTTTGCTCAATCTCTATTGCGTAGTGACGTAGAGTTTTAATACCACGAACATCTAATGAGCTACCCAGCAGTTTGCAGAATTCCTAGCGGAACCAAGACTAGGCGATATTATTACACAAGCTTGGGACGCAATTTAGTCTAAATATGTTATTACACAGTTTTAATTCAACACTATTATTCTAAAGCTTATGTATTCGGCCATAGCTTTGATAAAAATATTTTGTTGTCGCCAAATAGCAAAACATATACACAAAAAAATACAATTGAAAGAATTAAATAAATTCTTTTAGTTTTCAATTATTTCTTAAGGCAGTCAATTGTTTATAATCTTATTATTACGTCTTTAAAATAAATTTCCATTAACAGATCACATCTATGCGCGGTTGAGATAACACACACCATATTGATTGCCCAGTATATATATATTTTAATATGAAAATATAAATTTATAATAATAATTAATAAATTAAATATTATATTAATTATTAATAAGAACATACGATTTCAATGAAAAATATAATACGATATACTCGATAAAATATTCTATGGAAGAAGTCATAATTTTTTTGGGAGAAAACGATTTCTTAATAAGGTTTAGTTTGAATATATAGATGATAATTCTTAAAATATAAAGTCTAATGCGTACTAGTATACATTAAATTAATAAATATATAAGGTAGTGTGTTATGTACTACATATTGCCATTCACGCAAAGATTTAATTATAATATTTTCGTATACACAAGACATCTTCAATTAGGTCTTGTTTAGTCTTATAACATTAATCATAACTAAGTTTAAATGAAAACAGAAGAAATTTATTTTACGTGTTTTATGCACTAGTGCCACCTACCGTTTGTTTATAATAATTTAGATGAAAAATTATTAGTTATTATGTGTAGCGACATCTAGGGGTGAATAGCTTTTAGTAAGGAAAGTGTTGAAGTTTACGATTTATATTAAAAAAGTATTGTTTTCTTTTGTTATAACTTTATTTAAAAAATAATTATAAATTTTATTTCATATAAATTTAGAGGTTTTCTTATAATTCCAAGAAGTGACTTCTACTTTACTGCCATCTATCGTTGGATAAATATACTGTAAGATTTTATCAGATTTATATATATATATTATTTATATATATATATTGTTGTTTCATAGGTATATATATATATATACCTATGAAATTGCCGTTCTTCAGTATTGGCCATTTCAAACCATAAAAAAGTTTTGATTTGCTGTGAATTCTAAATTCAAATTAATTTTGATTTAAAAACATGACATTCTTTTTACAAAGTCAGTCGTTAAAAATTCGTGTAATTATGGAATATGAGTTCCACCGTGGCAACAACGCGGCACAAGTGCGGCCAAACGGCATGAGCAATACTGCAGATGGGTACTGTGAAGAACTGAAGAGTGCGTCGAACGTAAATTCTACGTTTTGTACCGATTAGTTCAAACTTGTATTCATCGGTCCAAAGGACTTTTTTAAAATCTTCTTCACTCCAATCTCGATGGGCAAGAGCCTATTTTATCCGTTTTTTCTTGTTTTGCGGCCTTAGCAGAGGTTTTCGAACGGCATCGCAACCACACAACTTCGCATCTCTCAGTCGCCGTTTTACTATAGTTAATGATAAAGGTTTAACTCGGGTTTTGTTTAGTTCAACGCGGATTTCTGGTGCTGTTAAGCGTCTATTTCGCTTGCTGTTAACAACAATGACGAATCTTCACTTGACGTTGTAGCTCTCGGCCTTCCAGAGCGTGGACTATCTTGAAAACTGCCTATCTACCTGTATCGAGTTATTTTGCCATGAACACAAGTCTTCGATAACCTCAGTTGTGAAGCAATCTCATGTTCGGATTTGCCTTCAGTATGTAAAACAAGGACGGCGGAACGCACTTCACTGCTAATTACTCGAATTTTTCCCATTTGATGGCATCTTCACTATAGAAACCACAAGTTTACGACTAATTGAGATTGTTTGTGAATAAACCCAAGTAAACTCGGGTAGTAATAAGTCATAAGAAACACGTGTTTTCAGGAACTAAATAATGCTAAAAAACCAATATGTACCAAAAGCAAAGTAATTAGTTATGAGGACATTATAAAAATATATTTACGACTCTACCGCCTGGCTCTAGCGTAGCGTTTATCGGTGTTTGAAAACAATAGTTGTTTATTGTCCAATAACTTGAAAGTAAACAAAAGAATGGCTTCCTTAAATAATGGATATTAACAACAGAATATGCAGATGTGCATTTATTCTATGGGATTTTATTACAATTGATGGATAATTATGTTGTTTATGTGCGGTCTTAAACTTTTGGCCTGCAGGGTATATGTACATATATATGTTTATACATATATATGTATATACATATATATGTATATATATATATATCTAGTATATACATATACAGAGTTATTAGTAATTCGACGTATTCCCGTTAGGAGGTGACACGGTATTAAAGTCGCTGTTTGAATATCTTGCAAATAAATTTAATGCGTACCTAAGTCTAAGGCCTTAATTTTAATTCGAATACGAATTTCCGCCTGCTTCCTTCGTGATCATTTTTTTCAGGTTATTTGAAATATGTTCCTAGTTGTTATGCATAGTTGGAAAGCTAAATAAACGGTTATGTTTTTAAAATGATCTGTAAGCAAGTTTTTGAGGCATTTTAGTTTGAAAAAAGCTAAAAAATGATAACTCAAAAGTGCTTCACTTTTGCATAATGCATATGGGGGCTAAAATTATCGCAAATAGTCACCCCTATTACCTCCTAACGGGGATACGTCGCATTACTTATAACCCTGTATACATCATATTTTTATCTCTGCGTATGTATAAACAAAAATAAAAAATATTTATTTATTTTGTCTTTTTTCTTTTAAATATGGTTTATAAAGGCGAACTTACGAGGCACATTGAAAAGTTTTGAGCCCGACCTTAAAAAAAACTATATTTTTCTAAATGATTATTTTATTTCTCTACATAGTCTCCAGAATGATCTATACACTTTTGCCATCTTGTCTCTAACTTTAATATTCCTTCTAAAAAAAAAGAATCTTCAATTTTATCAAAATATTCAGCTCACTCAATCACAGCTTCTTGTACCTCGATATTTGTCGAAAATTTTCGTCCTGCCATGTGTTTTTTTTAGATTGGGGAAGAGATGGTAATCAGACGGGGCCAAGTCCGGCGAATGGGGTGGATGCGGCAACAATTCAAAGCTACAATTGTGTAATTGTGCGATTGATTTCGCCGCAGTATGGACAGGAGCGTTATCTTGGTGGAACAAAACTTTCTTAGACAACTTCTCTTTCTTTCTTTTTTAGGGGGCTGTGACCCTGCTCTTTTCCATTGCATGGATTGTACTTTGGACTCTGGTGTATTGTGGTGAACCCAAGTTTCGTCCATAGTTACGAAACGGCTAAGAAAATCATGAGGATCACTTTGGAACAGATTCAAACAATCCTGTGACATTGTTTGGCGGGTGCATTTGTTTTCGGCTGAAAGCAGTCTAGGTACTCATCTGCCAGAGACCTTAGAAAATCCAAGATCGTTGGAAATAATGTTCTGTGCTCGTTCATAGGAAATGCCTATTGTTTCTGCTATCTCTGCAATCGTCAATCATCAGGTCTAATATTTTATTGGTATTTTCGTCTGTGGTACCGTCGGCGGCCTACCATTTCTAGGTTCATCTTGCACTGCTTCTCTGCCACGTTTGAAATCCGCTACCCATCTTTTGACAGTGGCATATGATGGAGCAGATTACCCAAAGTCTCGTACATATCTTTATAAATTGGATTGAGCGTAAATCCTTTTTTTTTGTAAATATTTTATGACGGAACGGTGCTCAATTTTATCCATTTCTACGGAAACCGCGAACTTCATTTGTTAATTCGATCACAAATTTTGCAATTTTGACAGAAGAAAAAAAAAAGACAGCAGATTATAATTTAAAAGAAATGGCTATTATGTGCCCGTATTTTTTTCTTTTGAATTTAAATGTCAACCTTAGGTTCAAAACTTTTCAATGTGCCCAGTGGCATTCTCCGGCACTCTCATGTTGGTAGGCTTGATAGTTGGTAGGCGTCAAATTAAAGTTATAGGAGGACAAAAATATCGTTTTACAAATATACATAAATGCATATCAAATATGTGTTCAAATAATGTGATGGAAGAAGAGTTTTAATAGAAGGTATATTAAGGTGGAACACGTATTCTCATTCTATGTAAAAAGGCACACGGTCAAGAAGAAATTGGAAGTCATCTTTAAGGTAAGACGGATAATTTGGCTAATTTAATATAGAGCGGAGAACAAGTAAATTTCTGTCTTTGTCTAAAAATAAATCCTTAAGCTTTAGGAATTATTTAAAAGGCTATAAATTGGGTTATTCGATATTATTCTTATCAATATATTTGGTAAAATGTTTTGTGTAAATATTGACAATTTTACATTCCACAATTTAGTCAAATATCGTGTTTATATCAGCATTAATGTTGTTTTATTGTACAATATTTTTTTTTTCAAACAAATACTTGATTTTGATATTCATATGGTTTTGAAATAAACTCAAATTTAAAATTGTAACTTATATTAATATATAGGTTATAACTTATTAATATTTTAATTAATACAGATTTTTTGGCAACAACGTGTATCTGAGATCAGATGTCTCTTAATCCTTCTTTGAATGGTCATATCAGTGGCATTGAAAAACATTTTCAAGGTTTTGGACCGTCCGAAGTCTTTCCAACTTCGGACGACAAGGTCATTAATGAATTAAAGGAACGTTGGTAACAAGGCGACTGGTACTTTTCTCGCTCCAAGGTGGATAATAATTCTGTGAGTAATAGCAGCCAACGTTCTTAGTGCTTTACCGCGAGAACCATCCCTTACGATAATTTAAATGTTTAGGTTAGTGTATGTTTAGTGAAAAACAACAAATTTGCTATACTGTGTATATATCGTATTTATAAGACGAATGGATGGTACATCGTGAGCATATAACTAGTCTGGCCGTAAATACTGTTACATAAAAACTTTTCTTTTTAAAACTTTTAATTGTTTTGAATTTGGAAAACGTATATTATTTTAAAAACTTCTTTCGATATTGCGCCATTTCACATATTTTTTCGTGTTCATTATCAAATTATAATAAGGAATGGGGTGTTAAAGAAAATAGGATTGCAGTGATCGCCTTGCACAAAGTGGGTGTGTAGCCGTCGGTCATATTCCAGACACTTCAAAAGCTTGGTATCAGCTATCAGGTATGTTCGTATATCGTACTATCAACAGATACAACAACACTTCCTCTGTCGAAGACCAGAAAAGATCGGGGCGGCCGCGTGTTGTTAGAACTACAAAGGCTATTAATGCTGTTAAAGCCAGAATTCGTCGAAACCCCGTTAGGAAGCAAAAAATCTTATCGCGAGAAATGAAGATTCCCGCTAGGAATCTGTCGCGTATTATAAAATAAGACCTGAAGCTCGGTGCTTATCGTCGATATACAGGACACGCCCAAAATTATCTTTACAATTAAAGAGAGTGGATCGATCAAAACGCCTTCTGTCGCAAAAGGCACAGAAATATTCTCTTTACCGATGAAAATAGTTTCATGATTGAAGAACAATACAATAAGCAAAATAATAAAGTGTACGCTCACAGTTCTAAAGAAGCTGCTCAAGTGGTCAGAAAGCTGCAACATGGTCATCATCCTGCGTCAGTGATGGTTTAGTGAGGCGTGTCTTATCAAGGAGTCACAAAACTAAATTTTTGTAAAAAAGGGGTGAAAACTTCAGCCAAAGTGTATCAAGATACAGTCTTGGATCATGTTGTGAAAACTCTCAACAATACACTTTTTAAAAATATACCGTGGACTCTCCAACAGGACTCTGCACCTTGTCACAAGGCGCAAACTACCCAAGCTTGGCTTGAAACTAACGTTCTGGACTTTATAAGACACTGGCCTTAATCTAGCCCAGACCTCAACCCTTTAGAATTCAAATTATGGTCAGTTTTAGAGGACATGGCCTGCTCTAATCGACATGACATTGAGTCTCTTAATAAATCCTTGGAGCAAGCAGTGGCGAAATTTCCCTTGGAAACAGTGCGTGAATCCATAGATTCGTGGCAACAGATTAAAAGCCAAAGGTGGCCATTTCGAATAGAATATTTTTTTTATTTTTTGCTGACTTACTAATGTATATATAGGTATAAATTTTAATAATATTACATTACTTCATAAAAAAAAATATGCATTTTCATTTTTAACAGAACTTATGGCCGGACTAGGTATATACACATATATATATATATATATATGTATTTATATATGTTTATATATTTATATATATATATATATATATATATATACATATATTATATAGTTCGTTGGATGTCTCGCCAGGCGAATAACAATAGTCCTAAGGTACTATTATTTGTATATATATACATATACACTAGTGTTCACGAAAACCCTAATCTTACTCCCGGCGAACCGATCTTCCTCTTCATTATACAGCCGGTTTATAACTGCGGCGTGCCTCTATTACGTTAAAATATTTATTGATATCGAAGTGGAACCCATCAGAGTTTCACCTGTCTTTACAACATCTGCGTTTATTGATTATACATACGCAGGGCTATAGAATCAAACTAATGTGTCCGAGACGTAGAGTTAGAAAAGTATATAAAGAGAAACGCTCACGAGGGCAATCTGTTTTGCATATCTTCACTAGAAAGTGTGGACACAATAATATAATTAGAGGATTTAAATTGGTATGGCAATCATACGTTACTGAATACCGGCATGAAACACTGTTTTGTCATTCCGATTCAACTGTAGTGTCAACTGAAAAATTACCTATTACATCAAACATAAAAGCCTTAGTCCTGGACAACAAATGTAAAATAAGGAAATTCTTCAAACAAATACTGTAAATAAAAAATATACATTAATTGTTATCTGTTTTTTATGTGATACTTTGTTAGCGTGCGTTTCAACATGCCGTTGTTTAGTTTTTTATCGTTATGAATATTCGCTCCACACGGCCCTGGGAGGTATGTTTAGTCTTATGAATGGATGTATTTATGCGCGAGTTATTAACGTCATTATAATGCAATCCATACACGAGACTTGTGATGATTAGAACAAATGTGGTGACGTATATCGATTATTAGGACAAAACGTGTAGTCGTAATAGCTGGATGCCATGTTATTGGTTTAGATTTCCTGTCAATGAACAATATATGTACAACAAAATATATTTGTTTTCATGTCTACGTGTATATTTATGTCTTGTGTTACTGACAATGCCATCAAATACCACTACGATCTTACTGTTTATGCAAATGCTTACGGTACACTCAGCCGAGACCTTTATTAATGGGTAACCAGCACAAGGGTTCCCGTGAGGGAGCCTCGGCTTGGACCATTACCCTGGGCGCGAAAGCAACAGACTCGAGGATGAAGGAGAGGTGAGGGTGAGGGTGACAGACCGAAGCTCAGCTCGGTCACTTACTTTATGGTAAAATGCTGGTTGCTATGGTGGAAATCGACAGACATGACATTATCATCATCACAAAGAACGAAGAATGTTAAACAATTTGCTTGAGTTCTCTAAAATCCGTATATTTTTTTTTATTTTAGCCAATGAATTTGCTTTTTGGTTATAGATTGCATAAATGTAGCGTCTAGACAATTAGTTATTTATACGTTGAGGAAATACAACATCGTGTCTTAATAAAGATTGATAAAATAACATTAAAGATGGAATGGAAGATATTTGATAATAAAATATATAGTTTTTACTACATATATTTTTTTATGACAGTGGTAGAGCTACACAGTTGTTTCTGCTTTATCTTGACCGAGGTAAGATCACGTGTCCACATGGCTGATTAAGACAAAATATTTCAGCGCCGCAAACATATGCGGATATAGCACGTGCTCGTATTTGCTGATCCAATATAGGTAAGATCAAAAACTTATATATACAAGATCCGAAGAAGATTCGAATGCCATATGACATGATAAATTATAAATCAACCGTGGTAGAGCCACGTTGCAGCTGGTTTCTATAAATGAAGAAGAATAAGCGAATAACACCATAACGCTTTTTTTCGTTTAGTGTAGGGATCCGTGGACTTGGGGATAACGATCATCACGTGACGTGCTATATCAGCGAAGCCCAGTTGGATTGCGGTTCCATTTCTTACGCAGATGCCGCGTCCCCTCGGCTGAGCTGATGGCGATCACCGTGGGGTTTTAGTCAGTGCTAGTCCGACGTAGCCCGGTGTTGTCTCTCCGAGGATGGCCGGGTATACATTAAATATCCCCATGATAAAGAAAGGGATTGGTAGAGTTAATTATAAGTACCGAGGTATTCCATCTCAGTCTTCAGTAATGACAACGCATGTGCATTCTGAATCTTTGTTAAACAGGGATGTGATAGAATGGATCGTAGCAATCACTAACCATAGTATTAAAAAAAATGCATCCTGGAATCGGATTGGCGTAATGACTGTAGAATCTAGATTTTTATTAGATTTTGAATTACTAATATGAACAGAGAACATTTTTTAATTTATCATTTACACATTCTGGCGGATGAGTCGACCACTAGTTTCTCAAGTCATCCTTGAGTACTAGCTTTTTCGCATCGATGCCGTAATTGGCGAAGTAATTGCGCTGGATTGGCAAAAAGTTAATTCCTGATGGATCAATACCAGCGTTTAAATGTACACAAAAGGGCGAACGGATATCGTGGATATCTCGACTAATTTGAACAAGTGCCTAACATACCTCCGGCTAGTTTAAGTATCTAGGTATCATAAAGACGTAATTTAATTATTTTATTATTAGGGGGCAATGATTGATGTGAATTAAGTTGGTATGAGGATGTTTAATATGATGTTTATAATTTTGACTTTAAGAACTTTATTGTTAGATCTACAAACCGAAGTTAACGCCAATATAACAATTAAGCACTGATAAAGCCGTCTGATACCATTGTTGAGAGATTTCAAGTGAAGAGATACTTTTTTTTAATTTTATAAACTACACTTGGCGTGACTAGGCCTTCCCTCTTCGTCCTGCGTCCCTTCAAGTTTTAACGTCACTAAAGCATTTTGCCACAACAAATTTACAGCTGCTTCGGATTTGGACTATAACGTGTTAAGATAAAAAGACGGGTACGAGATTTTAATCTATCAACTTAGCTTTGGTAAACTTGCTCAAGGTGTGGAGGTGGGAAGGCCAGTTTCAGGATTCTCATGTTCTCCATATTTAATACATTTTGTTAAAACAAATAAGGTCGTATCATTTGTGGTGATATCTATCGTTTAGGCATCGGGTAACAATACCTCATACACGCTGTTTAAGCCCGCTATATAACGATTATAACCATTATAACATTAAAAAATGCTTTATTAGTGTAAGTATGAAAGAATGAGTGTGAACAAGTGTCTTCGGATGCCATTTTTCATTCGATGAATTATCTAAATTAGTAAATAATTTTAAGCGACGCGAAACACTTTCCTCCTTTACTTTATACATGCTTTTCGAATCCGAAACCTTTCGAAATAACCCGTCTGTTTCTCAGCTAGTATGCATCTTACAAGAAGGTCCTTACTGTCATAGTGAGTAAGGACATGAGTACCATACACTTCATAACTATAGTCGACGCATTATGAACTAATGCTTCGGGTCATAAATCATATTTATCTGTCTGTCTCGCTCGCACTGACAGGTCTTATGGAGAGGTGTAGTGACGTGCGTAAGAATTGTAGAGGTGCATATCGACAACGGGATAGGTACGATCAATGTGCTAAATTATGTGAAGTATTAATAGGAATCATTTTTCGCTATTTGAAAATAAAAGTTTTTAATTTGTAAGATAAAATGTTTGTTTCAACGTAATCATAGAGAACCTGTATAGATCGTAATGTGTCCACTCGCATGCGCAGGTAGCTAAGTATCTATAATGGGTTGCATTGCATGCACATTCCTACAGCTAGATTCTGTTGATGTTGATGCTGTTAGCGGCTCTTACAGCTTCATCGGACACAGGGCTCACGGAACTGAGGGTTCCGTGAGCTGGTTATAAAACATGTTCCCTATTGTGGTTCTCTTACTTACTCAAAGCGCTCATAAACTGAGCGTGTCGCTCTACTCTCTGGTCTCATACCTATCTGATGATGCCACCCAAGTTGCCAGCTCCCTAGCTATCGAGAGATTCTCCCGAGTGGAGAATGGATGGTGATGACTAATGACCGTCCGAAGTTTTGGTGTGCGAACCTAGCCTCTGACGGACGCCACCTGTTTTCATATCAATCGGAAGCTGTGGGCGGTGAGAACCACCCTGACACGCGGGTGTAGCGAGTGTACGCGATGTCGAGATTGCGTCGCGCTCGGAGGCGTGGGCGACGCGACAAGGTGTTTGAGCTGTGTGTGGGTTCGGGGTCCGTTGAGGACGGCCTAGCGTTGGGCTCCCCCATGAAATGGGGGTCGTCGAGGACGTGACTAGGTCGACGGTTCCTAGTTTCCGGGTTCGGTACCGGGTCGTAAGTTTTCCACTCGTTCCGATACTTTACCACTAGAAGCGCTGCGAGATAGATTTGAGATATTCCGGTATGGTGACGAGATGTAAGTCACTGTGCAGATCGATGTTACGTTGATATGGTTCTGCTCCGGATGCAATTCTGGTGAAGCGGTTTTGAACCGTCTGTAATTGATTCATTCCTACTATTAGTGAGATTTATTGCCCGACGACTCAATTTAAAAAGCATCGACTATAATGAGAAAACATGTCGCGTCACCGAATTTCGTCTACACGAATTCACATACAATTGTGCTGAGTTATGTTTAAAAAAAATTTATCGAATAAAATATAAAAGTGATAGAAAAGCACCTAGTAATGTATTTATTTATTTTTGTCAAATATGAAATTTATAACTAAATAAGTAGTAATAGTATTATTTAATAATTTAACAGCGATAACGTTTTCTTCGCCTAAATGAAAATAAGAATTTTTATAGTCTAAGAAAAATTACGATTATGACACTAAGAAGCTTTCGGGATTAAAATGATATCTTTTAATCTAATATGTTGAGATCTAGCCAATTTTATGCTTATATTAATATATAATCTGTAATCTAAGAAAATATAATTTCGTCTTCAACACTTCTTTTAGCGTCCGTATTAATTTTCGTAATATCTATTGAAACTTTGCCAATAATCCCTATAATTTATATCATGCTATTTTAGGGTTTAAATGGAATTTTACGGCTGTCATTTACACATAAATATTATATGAACTGTATTTAGTAATGTTTAAATATTACAAATGTACATGTGGAAGTTTTTTTTTCTCGCTCGGGCTGATGGCCGCTGTTAGCCCGAGATCTGTTACAGTTTTACAGGGTTAAAAGGTGACCGAGCGTTTATGGCGCTCAGTCGAGACTTCTATTAAAGGGTAACCAGCACAAGGACTCCTGAGAGGAAGCTATTCGTATGTCGGTCACCATAGTTCTATACCAGATTTATACATTGCGTCTTCAATCAGGCAGAGCATGGCCGTTTAAATAGCACGCTGAATGATTCTGAGTTTTCTTATACGGCCTGCAGATTAAACATTAAAAAAATATTAAACAATCTCTATACTTCAAGAATGTACTCTATTTTTATTGCGTATCGAAACTGACTCAAATTTAAATTAGGTTTCAAAAGATTATGGAATAAATACTATTGAAAGTGTACTTTTATAGACACTTAAGAATCTATGTTACGATTTGGGGCATTTACCATAGTATTATAATGTTGCTATAATGTTTCTCGTAGCAGTATGAATGGGTCAGCTCGAACGGAAAAAGACCACGCCTTCACATAAAGTTTCTGCATGCCATAGCTATTCATGGATTATTATTAACTATAACAAGATTTTCCATCTCAGTTCTCTGAGTGGGATACCTCATATGCATCTTGAATCTTTATTTAAAATGAAAGTGCCTGTTATAAGCCACAGCCCTGACTTACCATCAGGTGAACTTATTCGCCACCACCTTATATTAAAAAGAAAAAAAAGCCGATTGTTTTATTTTTTGATTTACAGCAATTATTTGTGTAAGAATTTTAAGAACCTAACTTAGACGCCAATACCCTCAAACTTGATTGTTAATCTGTCTTAACCTCATAGGCAAAGCTTACATTATAGGAGATTAATAAAGCTCCTTTTCTTAACCACGCTGCGTTTAATCGACTCGACCATAAGTGGGATGATATATCACTATCAAAAGTTTAAAAACAAATATCTGATAGTTGACATCAAAGAATAATTTGTTATTTGTTTATTTATCAACCTTGACTGGTTACTAAATATCTTAATAAGTACTATAATCTAGTTTTCATGAAGCGTGATTATTTTTTTTCTGTAAATTGCATCGTAATAACAATTAATGACTTAATTGTAATCTACGTTTAATAAGGTTTCTATTTCGTCAGCTATTAGATGAATTTATGAAACCATTTGTAATTAAGATCTGCTTTCAAGATCCAATACTGCTGAATAAATATAGCCCGTAGTTGATTTACCCTGCTGTTATAAATTAACTACATCACGTATAGGTTGGCTCGTCCAGTGTAAATAAACGCAGTGTAAGAAAGATCTAAATAATAGCTTATCATTGGTAACTAGACGTTTTGTCTTGCTTCTGAATGGGCAGCAGGAATTACAGTTAGTTGAATTCTATGCTCGTTTGTCACCCCTTATATTATTAAAAGAAGTTATGTACGCTTAGAAACAATAGCTTTTCTATCATTTTAGTAACACCCATTAGCGTGTTATTTAAATGACATAATGTTTCATTGTTTTGGCGTCATTTACCTGTCAGAATTTTTTTAATATAATATAATTTTTAAAGATGAACATACTCTTGTTTTTTTCTATAAAATAGTCCGTATAAATTTATAATAAGCCGTATACCAAGGTCTTATAAAATGAAGGGTAAATTTGTATTTTTGTTACTCCTCTTTTCTTATGTGATATGCGCATACGTGGAATACGTATGCGAATTCGATGCCAATAATTCACCTTTGAAACGGGTGGATTAGAATTTACGTCAAAATGGTGAGGTATTTTTAGCACGTACCAATTTAAACGATGGCGTTTGTAACCTATTACTCAATAGAATAAAAGAACTACTTCAGCAAATACGTTGTATCATTTCAGTGATCATTATAAGGTAAATCTTAAACCAGTTTATGAGATTTTTTGATTAATAGAATTTATGAGCAATCTAGTAGAATATTAATATATAACTTATAGTTTTGAGCTTTGATAGCGGGCACATTTTAGCTAATTAAATATCGTATTTTTTAAAAAAATCTATTATGTACAGTTTAAAAATAATTAGCTAACGCAATTTTATAATCAATATTTTAATATTTATGGCATAAATTAGGAATTTTATATACATTGTATAATTTCGGTTATAGATTGAAAATATGCGGTATAGTAGTAATAAATTAATTATCTGTTTTAAATATTGAGTGGCCATCAAAGATAAAACGTAAAATCTCATAATATTTATTCGCGATCGATTATTTTCCTAAAAAGTTGTTTCATATTAATAATTAAATCTTGTCCAGTAAATTATATACCAGTTCCAGGTTACTACTAGATGGCCTTGAGAAATCCTTTCATAAAAGCCTTAATAACTATTTCAAGCGATCAAGGTCAGAGGCAAAAGAATTTTTTGACTTTTTTTATTCTACGATTTGAAGTTTCGTCGGGTCGGGTTTAATAAGTTAACCAAATATATGAGGACTATTATTGTATATAAAGAATAACATATTTGTTTAAAACTGGCGATAGATGAAAGGTGACGGGATGGGGTACGTATAATTAATAACACATTTTTTGATACATAAATTAACCGAATCACTTTATTTAATCTGTAATAAGTGCACATGTATATATTTGATTTATTTATGTTATCGTGCATGTGATATTCTGCCGCAAGCGCTTGTGCACGTGCCAATTAGCACGTGCTCCGAGTATTATGAAATTTTGCGATTGTCGCGTGTATCTAGAATTGTTGTATCTATTAAATTGTAGGTGTATTGAACGTTAATTTGTCGTAATATATTTTTATTTATAAAAAATAATATTACATTTACAATCTAGCCGTGATAGGTCAATGTAAGCGCTCTATATATGTGTGTATATTAATATATATATATGTATATTAATATATATATATGTATATATATATATATATATATATCCCACTGTTAGGCACAGGCCTCTCTTGAGATGGTATGGGATCGTAGTTCGCCACGTGACTCCTCTGCGGATAGGCGGGCTTTATAGCGAGCTTCTTTGAAATATTTTTTTAATATATTACTGAGACATACAGGTTAGATCACGTGTTATCATTCACTGCGAGCACGTGGTGAATCAGTACTGCAATATAGGAATTGTTATTAATATTTTATTGATGCCGTTACCGGATATGGTACTCGTTTTGCCCCCCAAATTAACTATCCGAGCACCGCAGCGCTGTTTTTTTTTGATACAGTTACTCGTGTGAGATTCGAAGCGGTAGCATTGTAACTTATATATCTTATCGTTGTTAACATTAATGGAAGACCAATTCATACAAGTCGTGAATTTATTGTGACTCATTAATGAGTATAATAAGTAAGGGTTTGCCTGATATCGATCAGCTGTTGATAATAGTCTGTTGTAATTCTAATGACCTACTTACACAGGTACGTAAATGAAATTAAAACTTATCATTAAATTTTATTATCCAGTGCTAATTTCATAGATTAATAACAAGTTTAACACATAATTATCATAAATCTATAAAAACAATATGCACAAAAACACATCTTCAATTCACTAATGGAAGATAAACATTAAAAGGTTGACAGACATCAATACTTCCTCGTTATATACACACTCACCCGTTAAATATTCGAATATCAGTCGAATTTCACCTCAACGAACTCACGTATTCCTCTTATCAGAGTATCATATCAGATAATGCCGATCACGACAAGTTTTCAAGTTATAAATTAAAAAAACTAAACAGATAGTTACTGTCTTTTAAATATCAACACTGTGTTTACGAAATGCACTTCTAAATATCCATTAAGTTGGATTACGAAAGGGTTCGCAATTCGACTTTTACAATCGGAACACAACGATTTTCAAACGTCCCAATGTTCGTTTTAAACGTCGTGTGCCGGTCGTTATCGCAGTTATACTAACATGCTTCAGGGAATTATTTTACGCTCACACTTGTATCTCAATAGCATTATACATAATAGCAACCGCGAAAAATAACACCACCCGAAACCGGTCGCGTAGTTTGAAATGATTAACAGATGTTATATATTTATTGTGTGTTGCGTAATGCGAGAATCGAGCGAGACTTTCGCTTGTATACTACCGGCAGAAGCCCACGTTAGTATGTCGATTTATTTTTGGTCCGCTTGCCTATTTTGTTTCATAGTCACAGTACTGTTGGGCATTCTTAAGCCGTAAGCCAACAAACATTGATAACTGCGTCGCAGTAATCTTGATACGTAATGTGCGTCTGCATATTTGATATTAATTGAATAACAATTAGACAGATTATTCATTCTGTATTCGGAATATTGAATCATGAGCTAGTATTTTTCGATGGCATTCATTGTAAGCGCTGTCTATATCCGGTTGAGTTCGTCAACCGACCTTTTCATGTTACGACTAATCTATAGTTACGTTGTGACTACCACTTATAATATATAATAAATCATATGAATACAACCAATAATTAATGTTATAAGTTTTTATACCATTTTATAATCAATATATATTTTAATAATTTTATTACTCTTGTTCAGGTTATATCTTTATATAGAATAATAAAAATCTTAAATTATTTATGCTAAAAATGTCTTATATATGCATATGTTTTATTGCATGCAAAAATAAATCATAATTTAAAAGGCAGGTTATTTTATTAGCAGTAAAAAGTAGATTTTCAATAACTATGAAAAATTTGAACATTTTGTTTAGGTTATTTTTTATATAGTATGAGGTGTGACAAACGGGCACACATGGTGAATACCCTTAAGCGGCTTATGTCCTTGTGTCATGTCCATCCACACCTTACAACTGATATTGAATCCCTATATTAAATGATATAGATTCCTATACTCGCAAAACGAAACAGAATCTTTATGCTGACATTTCACGCTGGTATTCTTTGAGGAAGTAGCCCATCCCCGACCCATTCGTGTCGCAATTAGAAACTAGCTACAGCATAGATCCGCCAATGACTGAAAAGTTATATATGAAAGTTAAAGTTTCGGTGTGTGTTATTTCCTTCATTATAAGTAGTTTATATCTACTGTATTAATGAATAAAGTATCAAGTTCCACTGGTCTAGTTGAACGAGGCAAATAATCAGAGGCCTTACAAGGCCACGCACAAGGCTGCTATTACTGGAGTATCTGAAAATAAAAAAAAACACCTGGAAACAAATACTTCGGTATCAATTTTGTTTGTCTTACGCATTAACATCAACATAAATGTAAATGCGTGAATTTTCGATTTAATCATTAAATGAATGTTGTATTGACAATATTTGACATTGTGGAATTTTTCAGTATGATGCAAATTTCAAACAAGAGACCATACTTACGCGATTTAAATTTCGATTATGTGGAGTTTGAACATTAAGTTGAAAAAGAAATGTTGAAATATGTTCTATACTGACGTTTACAGTATAGAACATATTTCAACATTTCTATAACTGTGATCGAGCTACACTGCAGTTTGTTTTTAGCTGCATAATGAATAGGTCAACTCGACCACGCTCTCATAGAATACCAGAGTAAAATAGAAGTTCCATATTGCTGTGTTTTGTCTAGTGAGTGCAGGGATCCGGAGACCTTTATTGCTGAGGACGATTCCATCTCAGTCCTCAAGGGTGACAACACATCTGCATTATGTTTCTTTGACAAGGATAAATGTGGATGTCATGGGCCGCAGGAATCATTTACTTTCAGGTGAATTGTGAAAAAAAATTAAAATATGGGTAGTCAATATTTTCAAACTTTTTATGATCTCAATGTTTAATACGAATAAACGCGAACGAAGCCGATCTAAACCCTTAGGTAAGGATATGCTTTGTTGCAGTTTGTGCCTATATTTAGCAGTGGACCAGTGATGGGTTAAGATGAAAACCGCGATAATAAAACACGAATGTTGATGTTGAATGCGTAGTATTTTATTTGTCATGTCGTACCTAACTTATAAGTTGAACAACTATTGATAATCGGAATAGTAAATAATAAGTAAAATGTAATTTCGATTTAGAGCTCGTTTTGAGACAAGAGCCGTACTCCAGCCGTAGGCTAGGGCTGTGGTGTTAGGAATTTATAACTTTTCAATAGTATTAAAACATTGCAGTTTTTAGTTGATAGGTTATTACACAGTGACAGATATGTGATTGGCTACCTGCACAAATATGGTAAATATATTGTCAATGTTGCTATATTTCTACATATAGTATCTTATCTTAAAAATCAATTTATAATTTATACCTTTATAACCTACAGTATGTTCTATTATTATTCTGTTAAAATTATTCCAACTTAATGAGTTTTTTAATTACGTAAAGTAATAATCTATTGTATAGAATTATTCTATATCTACTCTGTATAGGATTCTACCGCATAACATGTTGCACAAACGCAAGTAAATATTCGTTATACTCTTTCATGAATTTAAAAGAAGAGAGAGTCAGATGCAGTGTTCCAGACTCTCGATAAGGCCTGAATTTTTTTTATTATTTTGTGAATTGTCCACAGAATTATTGATATATTTCTGAACATATTACTCTCAGTGCACTTATGCTAACAGGAAATTCTTAGAAGATTTGTTCATACACCTAGGGCAAGCTTGTAATTTTTTTTTAATATTAATATTGCTAGCTGAGTTATTAACATTATTAACCTTCCCCTCAACCACTCTACCACCAACTGCCAACTAACCTTAATTGCTTGTGCTAGGAGATGGTCCAGGACAATAATCTAATGTCGGATTCGAATCCTACGAACTTAAGTTTCGCAAACCGGACCCCAAAACCATCAGGCTATTGACGACGTTAATTACACTGTGGTGCCTGTAATCTATAGTTACTATGTTACTCCCAATTAAAGAGAGATTTGGATTCTGTATATTCAATTTCTTTGATCAATATGGTTAATCGTTTGTGCCTCTTTCGTTAGTAAGCAGAAGTCACCTCGTGTAGGTGTCGGTGATAGATTCCATTTATCTACAAATATAAGTTAAAATATATTATCAGTTTCGGTGTTTATTTAAATTATATATTATTTTCACTTACAAATATAAAACGGAAAACACTGAATAGAAAGGTGGACTGGGTGTAGAAGGAAATGTTATGCACGCGAACTGACCGTAGGTCAGGTAATGGGGTCATTCGTAATTGTCGATTCTTATCGTTGACACGTGCGCCCTTCACTAATTTACGCTTATAAAATAGAAAGCCGTAAAATATAGTTTAAATTAGGAATATATATTTATTTAATCAGCTATATTGTTCACAGTTATGTTATTATCTATCACATGGGTTTTAAATACTACATTAAATCTAAAAATACTCAATAACAATAATAAACAAAAATCTTATAAATCAATTTAAACACAGTATATGACGATTGTTAAAAATGCAATAAAATGAAAATAAATAAATATTGATATATTTTATTGTAATATTTTGAAATTCACGGAAGCTAAGGATCGGAAGTACGTGTAACAGTATGTGGTTACAACGTTGCTAGATTTAATAATGTTAATGAATCAATTATGAATTTTATATTAATATCATAATTATATTTAAATATGTATCGTTATAACAATCATTCTTGCTTGGTTTATACTATGATGGTGTTATATTTTTGTCTAATAATAAAAATAAATTATCAAAGAAATCTTACATGGACAATTTAATTAAACAGTCCTCGAAATCAAACATATAGTTTATTAACAGTTATATTGCAGTTCATTAGATCAACAGTACAAGACATGAAATAAAGTCGTTCCACGTGTCTCAACTTCTATACTTTTTTACTTTTATATCATAAAATTGTAGAAATAATTATTCTAAGTCGCAAATTTTGGAAAAAACCTAACCACCAGTTTGTAATGTTCATGAAAAGAATCTGACAAAATACTAATGGTCACATTTTTTAATCGCCCCGTTGATAACCATTATTAATAACTGCATTGGATTTATTTTTGGCTTTAGTAATTTGCTATCAATATCTTTCTGAACTTAAGTGGCTACTATTCGGCAGAGGCACTATTCTGGAAATTCCTATTCTGTGTCTTAAATAGTCCATCTTCAACTTCATATCTTAATGATTTCTTCTCTACGCACCATACTAGACCCTTATTGATTAATTGAATGTTAAGACTACACTTTTCTGGAACACCTTGGCTTATAATATAAGAAAGACTGAAAGAGGAGAAGAGAATTAAAGAGAAAAGCTTTTTTTATCTCCGGGTAAGGAATTATGAATGAAAGAAAGACTGTACCAGAGAACCATAAAGTAGGTGGGAGGGGTAAGGAATGAAATCGAAGAAGTGATAAGGAGTTTTAAAATTAAGAATTGTAGAGAAACGAATATCTATATCGTGAGATAAGGATATAATTAAATGTTATCTTTAAGATAAGAAGGAGAAGTTGGATCGTTTACATTGAACTCATCAAATTTTAAGTTTTTCCCATCGTACACTACTGTAATCGGTCTTATAGATAATAAATATATTTAGTAATACATATCAATGATCGAAGATATCGTACAATAACAACATTCTTTTCAACGGGCTTCCCATTCCTTTAGAAGTTTACATGGATAAATATTCGACTGTGATCTCGCACCGAGCAATTCTTTAACAATCATTATTAAGTTTTTATATCGTAAAGTAAACAGTAATGAGCCAAGTCATTGCCAATTGGATTGCATTGATCCTTGCTAAGAATTCGCCTCTAGCAAAGTTAATTGTCACACGATACTTAAACCGGTGTGTTTCAGGGATAAAAAGCTAGACGACCAAATGATCGCTCGATATAACCGGGAATACGTCGGTAAACCTAGAGGAATAGTTAATATTTAATTACACGTGTTGGACATTGTTTTTCTCACCGTTTAGATTGTATTTAATTACTCCAATTTATTTTAAAATCACTCTGATTCGTACGTCTTAAGAATTAAAATTGATAGTGTGTGAACGCGACATAAAACGTCGATTGGTAAAAATAAAGGTTACAGTACACAAATAAGATAACAAATTATAATCCGATTAAACTAATAATCATATTAATAGATGCGATGAAAAATTGTATAAGAAGACAAGGAAAGAATATATTATCTGTATTTCTTTTGATCATATGATGTATCATGTGTAAATAAATAATTTTGCCCATTCAAAATATTATTATTACCCTATCAAGTCTCTTAATATTTCCTTTTGAAAAATAGATTAAGTTATTCGTAATAAAATTGATTATAGAAAGAAGATTGAGTATAGCAGATTATATAAAGTATCCATCGAATAACCTAGTCTTACTTAAAACAAATATGAACAATATATTTGTTCCTTATAGCAGTACTTTTTAAAGATAAGAAAAGCATACTCAGATATCCAGCTAATTTCAAGTTGACAGCTATCTGATCCAATCGAAATATATTCTTCACATTTAGATCATGGCTGCGCAGCCTAGCTTTCAAGTGGGTTAGAATTAAAATTCAGACCGTCGGCGGGCAGTTACTTGGTAAATACCAGATAGTACCGACTGATATCTATTGATAGGGTTAGGTTATTCAATAATTACTAGATATAGTTAAGGGATACCCCTTAATGCAATAAATAAAAAAGAAGGTGTTTTTAATTTAATAATTTTAAAGTGATATAATGATTTAAATTCGAAGCTAAATAAAAATTTTAGGAAATGTATGAAGTGTACTCCTCGTTTGTAAACCTTGTTAGTCACAACAAATATTTTTAATAATAACTAAACTTACTTTGTAAAAATGTAAATAAATAAGAAAATGACATGTCTTACAGTGACCTCTTCTTTTATTGATTGTAGTAACAGTAGTGAAGCTCAATAGGGTTCTATTGTACTAATTTTCTTTCTTAGTCATGCACTCCTGGTGAAGTGGTCGCGGTCATTGATCGTCTGGTAAGTTGGTTGCGGCTGTTGCAAGAGTTCGCCATCTCTCTCGATTCGTGGTCCTACGAGTACATTCACTAAGGGACACTAACACTACGTAGACGATTTAATAAGGTCTGTCCATCTTGTGTGTCCTCGGCCGCGAGAATGTTGACCTTCTGCTCTTCCTTGTACCACTAATCGTTTCAATAAGCTTTCGTTGCGGATGATAAGCCCAAACATCTTAAAGATTCGCACTTGCACAAACGACGAAATATTTTGTTTGATGTTGAGCTCTTTCAGGATGGAGACATCAGTGCGGTGAGCAGTCCATTCTATCCTCATCCAGCGCCTCCAGCATCACATCTCAAGGGCGTGAATCTTCTTATGATGTCTTTGAAGGCTCCATACAGGAAGATAGAAAATATTAAGCATCTCATTAAGCGAACCTCGGTGTTTTTAGTTATGCGTTTTTATCCCTTCTTCCCAATTTCCAGTATTTGTGATTGGGGATCCTAGGTAGATATAACTCTGGACAACACGCACTTAGCTATTTCACGTTAATCAGATCGATTTTTAGCCTTACGATCCACAATCATAATAAGATACAAAAACAGACAGATTTATTGTATCGTTTGAGGGATACCGTGTTTGCGTTCACACACCCTAACATACCTTGACATAAAATCAAATCAAAAAAAAGTTGAAGAAGAAGAATATATGTGTTATATAAAATTAGTAGAAATGATTAATATATTACAATTTTTTTTATATATTTGAAATCGAAGATATGATCAGTAGGTGTCATTCGGTCGAAGAAATACTACGGCATCTATAAGTAAAGGTGGATATGCCACATGATATCTCATCACATGATTTTTATTTAGGTTATAATTAATATGATATGACAAATGTTTAACGTCTGCATCGTTGTTCAAGAAATGAAAAGGAAAACGCAGTGATGTTTGTCTGATTTAACTAGGGAGCTAGAAAACAATTTGTATTATGGTTCTTTTTGTCTTTCAGGAAAAAATCTTTTGACCACTGGGAATAGTTGCCCCCCTAAGTGAACACCCAAGTAATGGGGACATTCACGACGCCCATCATTAGCAAATATTAGTTAGTAGATGTTCCTGTTATGTTATATTATTTTACAAAAAATCTGTTGAGTTTAAATATCTTTTTCCATTTTTAAATCTAAATTGTATTTTTGCAAAAGAGCCTTTAAAATTTTTAGGTAGAAGAGCTAATGTGATATAATTGCTTCAGTTCTTAAATATTTTATCTATTATTTCAAATAGATAAGATACATTCAAAATATTTATCATGAAACTATTTCATTATCACAGAACGATATAAGTGATGGTACAAGTATAGATTAGAAGGCTCGATTCTAAAGAAAGCTCGCAAGAACCTAACAGATATACTATGCCTACAACGTATAAACTCATCATGAAGTATTATAAAATGAAGATGCCATAGAAAATAAATTAATAAAGTTCCTTTTTAAGTCTAAAACATCTATGTAAATCACATAGAAAACCCCCTTTTACCCTCAAATACAGAAACAAATGAGAATTCAAGGATTTCTTTTTTTTATATACACAACAAGCTTTTTAACTCACTGCCTACAGTTCTAATTTTAATAAAAACACAACAACACAAAAATTAATAAATTTTTAATGAGAATTAATGCACAAATCGGGTCATGTTTCACTGTATTTATGACAAGTCATGTTCCTCATCATTAAGATCGATGAATCACGCCGCTTTGACTATGTTCAGTAATCTCGGTGACTATATTCAAAAGTAGTGCCGGGTCATTCATTGGTCAGGGAGGTAAAATCAATCTTGTTTCAAATAAAGAGTAATTATAATACGTAATATGTAAGAAAACTGATGAAAACTGGTCAGATTACCTGACTGGTACGTTGCGGATCATGGGTACGATTCTTAGCGTAGGTACCAAAAGTTATCGAGTCCAAGTATATTGTACGTGAGCCCTGTGTCCTTGACATTCATCTGAATCTTCTTCTTCTCTTATTGTACATATCGGAATAGGGCGGAGGATGACTAGTGAGTGCTTATATGTTTGTGCGTCTGCTTACTAGCACTATTATATATCCTGCGTAGATTACGTCGTCTGGTAATAAACATAAATATATCGCCGTGGTTGGTCCAAATTGTCCAGGAGGCTATCATAATCATTTTTAATACGTTTTTCTTAATAAATGTTTTAAAACAATATTTAAAATTAGTGTTAAACATATAATATGTTGACGTAACCAAAGAGCATACTTTTCATCTTATTTCATCATTCATAAGATACATAATACACATGCGTAATCACTTCTGAGCATTGAGATGGAATGCCTTATCTGTTATCAAACTCCCACATTCTCACATTCATTATTCGAAACACAGCAGCGTTATGCTGTTATTTCACGCTGGAATTCTCTTGAGGCATGGTCTTTTCCTGATCTTGTCAACTTGCAGCCTGGTTAAGCTTTGCAGTGTACAAGATATTTAAATTTAAAGATAAACTAAAACACGAGAACTTCTATAAATTTGCCAAAAGTTTTATTGTGTTTATGTTACTTTAGATAATGATAATGATGATATCCTAATGCTTATTTTTTTTTGGCCACAGTGATATTCTCTTTTAATTTTACCGATTTAAAAAAGGAGATTGTTGAGGAGATTGTAGAGAGTATTGATCTACGTAATATTGTTGAAAATACGTAATATTCATACGTGTTGATCTACTATGTCTGTTCAAAAAAGGTAACTAAATTAGAACTATATTTATAAGAAGAATAAGAATAAGGTTATGTTTGTATTTTTTAGTTTATTTATTTATTTTATTTGGCTCATACATACATACATGATAACAATCTTAATTCATAAATACATAAAGTCAAATCTGATAGATGCACCAATTAAAGATGAACATATCAATTGTTTAGTAACGGTTATCGTGTACATAAAAAAATAATTAATGGATAAAACTAATCAGTTACTGAATCAAAAAATTAAAATAATATTTTTAAAAATTGAGATTAAAATAAGATTATATCATGCGTTTCGTCCGGTGCATAAAGTAGCGGGACGCCTAACCCCTCCCCTAGCCCCAAATAACATATTTTCACAAAAATCTACCCCGGACCAAAACCGAAGCTACTCTAAGCTAAAATTCAGCTTTTCCTGCCATGGGCAAACGGGACAAAACCGCTTAGCCAACTCTTGCCACGCTCCCTATGGATTTCTGCAACATCAGGGTATTTCATTCTAACCTTATCGCCGTCTACTACCATCTCAAGACTGCGATGCCGTTCTTCTTTTCTCACTTAGATACATATATCTTTTCCAGCTGACACCTCATAACTCTTCTACCCGGGGTACAAATTGGAACAGCGTAGGTACCAAAAGTTATCGAGTGCAAGTATATTGTACGTGAGCCCTGTGTCCTTGACATTCATCTGAACCTTCTTCTTCTCTTATTGTACATATCGGAATAGGGCGGAGGATGACTAGTGAGTGCTTATATGTTTGTGCGTCTGTTTACTAGCACTATTATATATCCGGCGTAGATTACGTCTTCTGGTAATAAACATAAATATATCCCCGTGGTCCAAATTGTCCAGGAGGCTATCATAATCATTTTTAATACGTTTTTCTTAATAAATGTTATAAAACAATATTTAAAATTAGTGTTAAACATATAATATGTTGACGTAACCAAAGAGCATACTTTTCATCTTATTTCATCATTCATAAGATACATAATACACATGCGTAATCACTTCTGAGCATTGAGATGGAATGCCTTATCTGTTATCAAACTCCCACATTCTCACATTCATTATTCGAAACACAGCAGCGTTATGCTGTTATTTCACGCTGGAATTCTCTTGAGGCATGGTCTTTTCCTGATCTTGTCAACTTGCAGCCTGGTTAAGCTTTGCAGTGTACAAGATATTTAAATTTAAAGATAAACTAAAACACGAGAACTTCTATAAATTTGCCAAAAGTTTTATTGTGTTTATGTTACTTTAGATAATGATAATGATGATATCCTAATGCTTATTTTTTTGGCCACAGTGATATTCTCTTTTAATTTTACCGATTTAAAAAGGAGATTGTTGAGGAGATTGTAGAGAGTATTGATCTACGTAATATTGTTGAAAATACGTAATATTCATACGTGTTGATCTACTATGTCTGTTCAAAAAAGGTAACTAAATTAGAACTATATTTATAAGAAGAATAAGAATAAGGTTATGTTTGTATTTTTAGTTTATTTATTTATTTTATTTGGCTCATACATACATACATGATAACAATCTTAATTCATAAATACATAAAGTCAAATCTGATAGATGCACCAATTAAAGATGAACATATCAATTGTTTAGTAACGGTTATCGTGTACATAAAAAAATAATTAATGGATAAAACTAATCAGTTACTGAATCAAAAAATTAAAATAATATTTTTAAAAATTGAGATTAAAATAAGATTATATCATGCGTTTCGTCCGGTGCATAAAGTAGCGGGACGCCTAACCCCTCCCCTAGCCCCAAATAACATATTTTCACAAAAATCTACCCCGGACCAAAACCGAAGCTACTCTAAGCTAAAATTCAGCTTTTCCTGCCATGGGCAAACGGGACAAAACCGCTTAGCCAACTCTTGCCACGCTCCCTATGGATTTCTGCAACATCAGGGTATTTCATTCTAACCTTATCGCCGTCTACTACCATCTCAAGACTGCGATGCCGTTCTTGCTTTTTCTCACTTAGATACATATATCTTTTCCAGCTGACACCTCATAACTCTTCTACCCGGGGTACAAATTGGAACAGCGTAGGTACCAAAAGTTATCGAGTGCAAGTATATTGTACGTGAGCCCTGTGTCCTTGACATTCATCTGAACCTTCTTCTTCTCTTATTGTACATATCGGAATAGGGCGGAGGATGACTAGTGAGTGCTTATATGTTTGTGCGTCTGTTTACTAGCACTATTATATATCCGGCGTAGATTACGTCTTCTGGTAATAAACATAAATATATCCCCGTGGTCCAAATTGTCCAGGAGGCTATCATAATCATTTTTAATACGTTTTTCTTAATAAATGTTATAAAACAATATTTAAAATTAGTGTTAAACATATAATATGTTGACGTAACCAAAGAGCATACTTTTCATCTTATTTCATCATTCATAAGATACATAATACACATGCGTAATCACTTCTGAGCATTGAGATGGAATGCCTTATCTGTTATCAAACTCCCACATTCTCACATTCATTATTCGAAACACAGCAGCGTTATGCTGTTATTTCACGCTGGAATTCTCTTGAGGCATGGTCTTTTCCTGATCTTGTCAACTTGCAGCCTGGTTAAGCTTTGCAGTGTACAAGATATTTAAATTTAAAGATAAACTAAAACACGAGAACTTCTATAAATTTGCCAAAAGTTTTATTGTGTTTATGTTACTTTAGATAATGATAATGATGATATCCTAATGCTTATTTTTTTGGCCACAGTGATATTCTCTTTTAATTTTACCGATTTAAAAAGGAGATTGTTGAGGAGATTGTAGAGAGTATTGATCTACGTAATATTGTTGAAAATACGTAATATTCATACGTGTTGATCTACTATGTCTGTTCAAAAAGGTAACTAAATTAGAACTATATTTATAAGAAGAATAAGAATAAGGTTATGTTTGTATTTTTAGTTTATTTATTTATTTTATTTGGCTCATACATACATACATGATAACAATCTTAATTCATAAATACATAAAGTCAAATCTGATAGATGCACCAATTAAAGATGAACATATCAATTGTTTAGTAACGGTTATCGTGTACATAAAAATAATTAATGGATAAAACTAATCAGTTACTGAATCAAAAATTAAAATAATATTTTTAAAAATTGAGATTAAAATAAGATTATATCATGCGTTTCGTCCGGTGCATAAAGTAGCGGGACGCCTAACCCTCCTAGCCCCAAATAACATATTTTCACAAAAATCTACCCCGGACCAAAACCGAAGCTACTCTAAGCTAAAATTCAGCTTTTCCTGCCATGGGCAAACGGGACAAAACCGCTTAGCCAACTCTTGCCACGCTCCCTATGGATTTCTGCAACATCAGGGTATTTCATTCTAACCTTATCGCCGTCTACTACCATCTCAAGACTGCGATGCCGTTCTTGCTTTTTCTCACTTAGATACATATATCTTTTCCAGCTGACACCTCATAACTCTTCTACCCGGGGTACAAATTGGAACACTCATTTGTGCTGTGGGTTGAAGTGTGTATACGTCAGAAATGATATCTGTTCTCGACACCTCGGTAGTCTTGAAGGTACGGACTCGGCGACTTTAACGTCCATCATGTCGAATGCCTTGGATCACGTACAACCGATCATAGGGAGAGATCTGTATGCTTTGGCAGATGATCTGCCATCCGCCCTGGAACCCGCGTAGGTGAAGCAACTAGTTGCAGCAGATTATATTAACCACCTTCCCTATTGGACCTTCTACTAACTGCTCATCTGGAACGCTATCTAGTGGACGGACACGTTGCGGTTTGCAAGTTATCGCCGTCTGTTGCACTACAGGTCAGCGGATTGGGACAGCGTGGGGGTATTTTCTGCGTCATATCCTTGGATTTGATGCCCACTGTATGATCCCAACGTTATTGCCGATTCTGTCTCTACTATTAGTTTACTAAAACCATAAAATCAAGGTTGTACGTCGACGGTGCATGCTTCGACCCCAATCCAGTATGCAGAAGCAACCTTATTCCTTCTGCATAACAAGAACATGACAATTTAATAACATTTTTAGCTATGCGGGTAACACCACAGGGGATGTGTTATACACTGGCCGCGCTAACATTTCAATAAGTGCCGGAACTAACTTGCGTCTGAAGTCGAGATTTTGTTAAACAAAGTTTCATATTGGAGCCAACAAAATTGAGTCCATTTTAACCCTACAAAGATACATGTTTACTACTGAAAACGATCCCTATGTCACATCTCCTATTTTTGTTTAATATAGCCTAGATGGCAAACGAGCAAGCAGCTTGATGAATAACTTGATGGTAAGTAATTACCGCCGCCCATATACACCATCAACACCAGAATCGCAAATGCGTTAGTACTTTTGAAAACACTTCCTTTGCTATTTCAGCTAGTATCGGAATCTTTGGCGTTGTTACATCGAACGACGTTCAGTTCCGCGGTCACTTGGAAAGCAAGGCCAAATTGGAAATCGAAAAAAACTTGCACGCTTAATAGAGCAAGACACTATTTCGTGGGGCTCACTATGTGCAACTATAGAAGGCACAAGTTCGACATCGTATAGAATATTGTTCTCATATCTGGGCCCAGGCACCCCGACCAGCTTCTTCCATTTGACTGATACGAAGAGTGACTCCAATTGTTGAAGACCAGGTAATGTCAAATTAAATTTCAAAACTTGATTCACTAGCACTGCGAAGAGATTTTGACTGTCTATGAATTTGTTACGGAATTTACCATGGGGTGTCCTTAGGAGATTCCAACTTGTGATCATCGTACATCACGGCGGAAATCAAATTTTCATCCTCTTTTTCTCGATGGTTGGCAATCCACCACTGAGCGTTTTACGCGATTTTTTTGCCACGATCAACTACACTGTGGAATCAGCTGTCGTCGCAGGTGTTTCCGCATCGATACGACTTGGGGACCTTCGAGAAAACATCCTACCTTTCTTAAAGTCCGTTCAAATGCAGCGGTGATCACTTACCATCAGGTCAGCTACTTGCTCGTTTCCCACCTATTCTATAAAAATGTCTTTGTAATTTTCAAAACTTTTCAAAACTCAAAATAATTATTTATATACAAAAAAAAACAAAAACCGATTCCTTTTAAATCGAGAGAGAATACAGTTCCGGAAATATTCATGGGAGAACTTTATTTTAAAAATACCAGATATTAATTGTATGTGGTCAATAACAAAGTGTTTCCTTTTCCTCATAGACTTCGCTAATGTAAATTAATCATGCCTTAAATTCGTAGGAGAGATGCAATGTACACAAACACAATACTCTGTATGTCTTTATGTACATTGCATTCGATCTCTCCTTACAACTTTCAACTTCCAAGAGCTATTAATACAATACTTTAGTTAGCATTAAATCTAGAACTATGAGCCAGCTATTCTGCTAATAACATGTTAGCAAAATACATAAACAGTTCACCTGATGGTAAGTGATTCCCGTAGCCCATGATATCTACATTCATCCTTGATAAATGATGAATCATAATGCAGTTGTGTTATCACTCCTCAGGGCTGGAATGGAATGCTTCGTCACCAGTAATAAAGATCTCCGGATCCCTGCAATCACCAGACGAAACACAGCAACATTATGCTGCTATTTTACGTTGGTTTTCTGTGAGGAAATGGTCCAACCCCAGTCCAGCTAACCCATTCTGAAACTAGAAACAAACTGCAGTGTAGCTCTACTACTGTCAGACAATGCATTGGTATCGAGTTGTTAGTTCACATGTCGTCATTAGAATAACAAAACGTATTCCTCCATAATAATAGCTTCTCAGAAATATAGGCTCGCTTTCGTTTAGGCGTCATACTGTCTATGGAGGCTCTTTTTATCGACTTATCAGTGCATTAGTAAAAGTGAATTGCCTTTTGTAGGTCACGTACATTTTGATTGATGGTTCCAACGCGTCAATTGATCGATTTCGACGGAACAAATGGGAAACTAATCGATACCACAGTTTAATAGTTTACTTTTTTTGAATACTAACTATTAGTGCTAACAAATTGAATTAACCTTTATTTATTCGGTGTTCAATTAATGTTAGGGGAATCGAATCTTAGTTTTGTCCCTCTAGGAATATTATGCTTATGATATCCGTTATGAATATGTGGTTAATGAGTCTTTGAAGTGGTAGATTTTTAGTAATCTTATATAAAAATTAATGTTTGTGTGGTTGGCGCCTATTCGTTCGCCTATCATTCATCCAATTTTATTTAAACGTTGTTGGCACTCATTGAAAGTTCTTGGCAAAAATCATCAATAACAAAATAAATAAAAAATAAATAAAAGGCATTGCAACATATGCCTGGCACTAGTTAAGACTAAACATGCGCAACATGTGCAAACAACAAACAAGTGCTTGGTATTTGAATTACGTTACGATTCTTACTTGAGATACCTTTACAGAAAACCATGGGAAACCGTTAATAATCAACTTCTGAGTATCTCGTGTGCTCTTCTCTGCTTCTACGGTGAGTTAAGTAACGAATTTAACCCTAGCTTTACAAATAAATAGAATTTCAAACGTTTGTCATAAGTAGAGTAGATATAAATTATGTTTTATCTTCAAATAGCTTCCTATAAAAACTCTATCTACTATTCGTAAATGAAACACGATAATATAAACCTAGCATTCACTGTTTACTGCCTACACCTAAAATCTTTCCAGAGTTTATTGAGAATATGAGTTCGCATAGTGTGTTGTAATTGGATTTACTATATCTTTGAGTATATTTTATATTAGGTAGAATACTCCGATATAGCATCTGGATATCTACAGATACTTATGGTAACGTTTAAATATATATTATATGCGTCATGTATGTACGCCCATTGATTGCTATGAAGCAATATAGTAAGATATGTGGTCACAGTTTTGTTTGGTTTTTCATTATAAAAATAAAAAGTGACAGTTTTATAACAAATTCACTTGAATGTAAGTGATGGCTGCGGCCCATAAACTCATACATCAATGAAGTAATAACGCATGAATATCTTGAATTCAAGATGCACATGTGTTATTATTCTTGACGACTGGTGAAACGCCTCGCTATCTGTAACCTTCCCTCACCATGCGAAACATACCAGCTTTATGCTGCTATTTAACTGCTGTTTATCGTGACACGGTCCGGTCGGGCTAATACATTCGTGCTACGGTACGAGTTAATACAATCGATTAAATATTAATCTTTAGACCATTTACCGAAACATACATTGTTATATGGTAATCTGAATTAAAGTATTATTATTTTTATGTGTGTTACGAGATGTTCACTCAAAATTGCCGCTACTTACTTTCCATTGGTGTGCCAGTTTGTCGGTATTTGTTCATCCCCAAACGTGGAAAGATTGTCGGGTCACATTCGTAAATTCGCGTGTTGTCACCAGTTATAATTTCAGAAACGTTTCGATTTACAAAACACTGTCAAACTTCTCTGTACCAATTGATCGGATTATATTTCCGACGTCAAAATGTAGATGTTCACCGAACAATACGATTCACTTAGTGTCACATATTTCCCACAACACTGGATTTCAGCACTGTGGTGATTGTTCCACACTTTCACACATGCTAATGGCAAAGATGATGACAATCGCGTGTTGCAACTCTTCATTAATAGGAGCCTGTGCCGCCATAGTTCCAGCGGGACCGCCCTCGCCGTTCCGCCAATGCGCGTGCGCAACACTGCACTTTGCAGAAATGACATGCAAAATTGCGCCCGGAGTGCCGCCGCCCAACCGTTAAATTACACTTCGTTTTAGTCTTTCGTTTCCACTTTGAATAATTGCACATGTATACTTAGAGTTGGTATATGGAAAACATATATGCAAGAATGCACTTCAAACAACACTGATATGGTTGCAAAATATAACCTATGAAAATAAATAAATAATTTTCTACTTCTATATGCCTACAATTTGCTTTTTTTTAATATCATTGAGAGTAACAAACGAGCACACAGTTCACCTGATGGTAAGTGATTCCCGCGGCCCATGACATCTACATTCATCCTTGACAAAGAATCATAATGCAGATGCGTTGTCACCCTTGAATACTGAGATTGAATCCCTCGTCACCAGTAATAAAGGTCTCCGGATTCCTGCACTCACCAGACGAAACACAGCAACATCATGCTGCTATCTAACGCTAGTGTTCTGCGAGGGAGTGGTCCTACCCCCGTCGAGCTGACCCATTCATTCTGCAACTGGAAACAAACTGCAGTGTAGCTTTAACACTATCAAACATTTCTGTCCATAACGTTAAAAATAATTATCAACATTATAGATAGAAAATATTTTCCTTAATCTTAATGTAGTGCCTAAATAAAAATCGCGAACAAAATACTAGTGATAAAGTCAGTATTATCTAACCTTTGCTGTCTGAGTTGCTATTAAACGCAAATATAACTTATCTTGTAGGTTAGTGTGTAAGAAATGTAATAAAATAAAAAAATTGTAACAAGTCGTATAAATACTTTTTGGATTATATTTCGTAGTTTTTTATATACACAACGAGAATAATATATAATAAAACTATATATAATAAAAAACTGATATTGGGAATGGCAATGAGGTTGCTCACTTAAGGTGAAATTTAAGGCATCTGACGAAGACACCGACCTACCAAGGCGTACGATGGTGTAGAAGATTTAAAAGTGATATGTCCGTATAAACATCCATTCATATTTGTATATCTTTTTAGGGATTTTATAAAATAATTGCGCCCAGATATATCCATATCATTAAACGTAAGGAAATAGAACGAAGTGAAACGCAAAGATTGTAAGTTATGGAAAGACCCCGCAGATATATTAATAATCTTTTAAATTTTAATTGAACTTTAACCAACACAATATTCCGGAGAACCATTCTGTTTTCCTTTTACATTTATCGGTCATAACTTTTACTTTCCTCTTATCGCCTATATCGTCCGAAAACCCATATACTTCCACCACCGAATCTTAATTAAGAATTGGTTTTTCCACTTACTTAATTCATATCATGTAGGGATCATTGTTCTGTCATCAAAATACTATTTTGCTTTATAAATATTTAGTTAAATATTGTTTCATTCTCTTATTGAAAGCGTAACGTCTATATATTCTTACGTACTTGTCAATTTAAATACAATGAAATCTTATCCGAAATATTGATCTCTTTCATTTTGTGTGAGTAATGCTGTTGGTCCAGAGACCTCTACAGCTTTATCTAATTAGAGCCGCGAGCGGTAGTCCCACTGAGTAGGGAAATATTAATCTCAATCAGCATCATTACTATCTTGGTTTTACTTCACTGCTGCTAATAGGCCTTCTCCAAAGACTGTCACGATGTATCTGCTTCCATAGACTTCCCGTAAATATACGTATCTTTAGAATGAAACTTGTATTGTTCCGAATAGTTTTTAATGATGAATATTAACTTGCTATTAACTCTCTGCTCCTATTAAAAAAAATCCAGCGATTTTAGAGTCTTACCTAATTAGGCAATCATTTTTTTCAAAAAATTGTTTTTTAGTCGCCGGGATCTTAAATAATTTTTACAGCCAATAACCATGTCGATTTGCCTATAATAAACACCAAAATTTTGTTATGAAAAACGATTATTCTATATTCTAATTTACTAGCTTTTTATTGTTGGAAGGATATATACAGCGATTTTGACCACAAGATTAAGGCCACGCAATGTCACAGTTCACCTCATACTAAGAGAACCTCGTGGCAGACAAACGTCCTTACTTGAAAAGTCAACAAAGTTGAGATAAATTGCCATCCTTAAGGATTAAGATGGAATGCTTCGTTACTGGTCTTTAGGGTTTTGTTTTTTTATATGTATCGAATGTTATTTTTATATTTTTATTAGTAGAATTATTTCTATTATATTATTCAATCATTTTTTAGTTTTCATTTTTTTCAATGTACGCTCTACACCAACCACAATGTCTCTCCACAGAATGTGTTAATAGGTAGCCTTAAGGCAGTAAGTCCGCCTTTTGTATACCTTTTTGTAAGGTCGGACCAATAAAGTGTAAATAAATAAATGCTAACATTTCGCTAACAAGACCACTCTGTGAACAAGTCCTACTTCACTCAAGCCATTAACACCTTATCTCACTGCAGTTACTTTTAAAATGTCTGGCATAAGCTACACTGGCTTACAAGTAGTAATATAATTTTGATTTATTTATGGGTGTCTTATGCAATAAAGCGCTATAATATCAATGTGATTACACCAGACCACCCCAAGTCCAACATGCAATTTTAATGAGCAATTTAAGGCATTTTACGCAACCCGAAGTTCAATATCATTAACTTCATTAGCTTCTTCCACTCTTGCGTCCCTGTTAACCCTCCCAGCGGTGTTCGTAATTTGCCTTGTAATTTTGTCCACGAACAGCATTAATGATATGTATCGAGAGTTGGAATGTCATTTTGTAAATTATACAGTTGCATTACAACTTCGTGTTATAATTGGTTGGATCACGCAGACTGAGGAATGTCGACTCGACCTGTCGCCAATGTCATTAGATAATTTAACATTAATATGTGATTTGGTGCTTATCCCTCGGCCTTTACAAAGTTTAATTCAGACAACTTTAGAAACCGAAAAAAAATCATGCGTTGTCTATAATAAAGTTATATTTTGTTTTACTGAAAAACAACATATTTAAGGGGAAAAAATTAAGTGATTTTTAAGAACAAAGAAGATCCTCCGGTCTAGGTTTACTACGAACACAAAAAAAAATTACAGTGTTAATTATGAATCACTTTAATAATAATTGAAGTCTGTGTTAGTAGTCTATTAAACTAAATAAAGCTTTTGGCATCTAGTTTGTTGTATACTCTAAGTAAGAATGCTTATCTATATATTATAGCTACATATACCCTCAAATCCTTTAACCAAGTCGGTAAAACATAGCATCCTTAAAGTTCTAATATTAGAATCATCACGTATATCATTTAAACCGCCTTCTCCCGAACGTAGTAATGTCACAATAATGCAATTAATTGCATTACTAATAGTGTCGTTTTCACTATTATTGCACTCCATAATTGGTGTTAAGCATGATCTTGAACCACCAGCATCCTTCGTTACTTCATCTCGTGTGTTGATTATCTTGTGTTAAACGGTAATCCCTTAGTCTCTTAATCTATGTAAAATTAGTCTCAATAAAATTGTTTTATAACTTGGAATTTTTCTTGTTTGTATTTCAAGCAATACAAATGAATACAATACATTGAACATTTTAAGTAAGTTATTTTTAGTGTTATCAGTGTCAATAAATTCCCCATTTTTCATTCATCATGTTGTTTTATTACATTGAGATTAACAGACGAACACACAGTTTATCTGATGGTAAGGGACTCCTGCGGCCGATAGCATCTACATTCATCCATGACAAGGAATCATAATGAAGATGCGTTGTCACGGGGACTGAGATGGAACGCTCCGTCACCAATAATAAACGTCTCCGGATCCTTACACTCACCAGACGAAACGTAGCAGCATTATGCTGCTGTTTCACGCTGGTATACTGTGATGGCGTGGGTCTTCCCCGGTCGAGCTGACCCATTCATTCTGTAGTGAGAAACAAGCTGCAGCGTAGCTCTATCACTGTTATACATCATTTGTGTTTATGAAGATTAACAAGTAAGACGTTAGATGTCTATTAATATATAATATCAGGACCGTGACTACCCTTCACTGTAAGATCTAGATCGTGCGATCGCACACTATTCGAGCGCGTCATTTTCTAGTTATTACCAGAGGGTATAATACCAAATAGGTATAAAATCATTTTATTATACGTATATTTTATTGACATGTATGGATTAACATATTTATTATATTTACCACGTGTTCTGCACAAAAATTATTGCATTCTTTAAATTTTCATCAACAGCTTAACGTAGGTTTAAATTTGCATACACATTAAACTAAATTAGTAGTTTTATAAATAACAATAAGATTAAGGAAGAAAACTGGAAACTGGTGTAAAACAAAGAAAATTAACTATTTTTTTTTATTTTCTTAAAGTTTTATCATAGTGCAATTAATTTAATTTTCAATTTTATTATTTTATACTTTATTTTATATTATATTAATATTATATATATTTATATTATATTAAATAATATACTACATACGATTAATTTTATTTTAATGATTTTTTGGTTCCACTTTCTTCTCTCTCACTGCCATATAACTTCATTCTTATTGCGATAGGTTAATTTATGAATTGTTATTTGGTAATCCGTGCAACATATATGATTTATAAAATGTATAAGTCGTGAAGTCGTGTTAATGGTAATATATAAGTCGCTGGGTTCAGATGAAAATCAGCAGTGTAACTATGTATGATCAACATGTAGGTGAGTTGTTTGCTCTTTTTTTCTCTATTATACTTATTATTTTTTCCATAAAACTCACACTTTAATATATTGTCTTGTGTATAATGCGGAATGAATGTCTTCTAACAAAACAGTGCCCTCTAGGGACAAGTAGCCGTAAAACATTAGCGGCATTAAATTTAATTTAGTTAATAATTGTTGGTTAATTTGTTATAGTAGTTTAATAGAAACCCCACTATCTTACAGTTGATTTTATTATTTTAAAATATTTTTTTGTTTGATTTATAAAATTAGATTGAGGAATATAAAAAAAATGCTTGTGAAAATGATGAAAGTGCCACCTATTACAAATACTATAAACTAAAACGATTTCAATGTCCTTTTATTTAGCTAATATTCACATCATTTCCAATACCGATACTAGATGACAGTTAAATTAAACCTAATATTATAATTCTGTACATAAAATATTTTTCATTTCAATTAATTTGTTCTTTTTCATTAAAATTTCTTTTTAAAAAGGATCAAATACATAGAAGCTTTATTAAAGTAAATTTATACAAAATACTTTTGAATCGCTAATAGGAGCTAGCGAGAAAGAACTTCAAGAAACTAGAAAGGCAGTTAATTTTTTTTTTAAATAATATATTACAGAAGTCCATGAGTTGTCCACTATTAAAACCAGAGCTCAAAGCTTAAATCTGAGCATATTTAACAGATATGTAAATAAAAGATTCTAAATAGATAGAGGAGGGATTATATTTCGAAGTTGACCAATTTAGTTATTTTTTGACAAGATAGGGTGGCAAACAAATAGAAAGCAACCAGGTTTCACAACCTCCATCCAACACTAATGACAGTAATGCAATGCTTATGCGTTGCCGGCTTTTCCAGCGGATTAATAAGTACTACAGGTGTTAAATAAATCAATCATAAAAATGAGTTTCGGATATAATTACAGACTTTCATTTAATTTTGACAAAAATACATTTCATAGTTCCGTTCATTCTTTACCGAAGATTTTATTTGTTTTCGTAGTGCTTGAACAGCAATTTGAAACAATGATAATTTTGTAATAATCTATTCTATGTGTTTTCAATATGGTTAAGTTAAAATTGCCAATGATCGTCGTTCTCGACAGTATGAAAATAATCGAATAGTCTCTTCAACTAGCGACGATATGCTGCTATTAACGCCACGTTTTACAGTACGAATTTCGATTTTTAATTTTTTAATACGACCGAAACAAACGAGCACTCAGTTCACGATAACTGCGGCCCATGACATTTACATCCACGTTTAACAAAAATTGCGATTTACGAGGATTAATATTTATGCCTTGACATGTTCGAAAATGTAAGATTATTTCACCGCAAGAGCGCAGTCTTCCAATACCTATGGGAAAAGTAAGGTGGGAGAGTCTTTAACTTAGTAATTACATTTATAATAACTAATATAGTTTTGATAAATAAAATGTATTTTTTATTTATCCAAACCTGAATACATAGTAAATGTATATGTGTTAACAGGTTGAGTCAATTTGGTTGCTTCCGAGTGTATTATATACTTACATGCAACTTGCAGAAAATACAGGCATCTTTATTTCAAGAACAACTTTTATAGGAGTATAGTAAATTAGGCAACCCAACCAAGATGATCACAGATGAAAGAAAGTAACATTGTCTTGACGTTATATCTCAAATTATATATTTTTAATACACTTGCCGTTAAATGACGATATTATTAGGTATATTAGATCGGATGGTATTATTGATACAGGCTCTCAATTATCCTAGAGACTTGCTGTAGGCTTTGCCGATGAAGCATAACACTGTCTGAATTCGAGGAATGATTGCGAAGAAAATACTTTAAATGACCTTGGGTAATAAGATGAGGGAATAAACTAGTGTAATGCTAGATAGTAGATCAATGCCAGGAGAATTTTGTTGTATTATATAAAGTTTTATTATTAAAATTGTTTTTTTTTATTACATTAAGAGTAACAAACGAGCACACAGTTCACTCACCTGATGTTAAGTGATTCGTGCGGCCTATGACATCTGCATTCATCCTCGACAAGGAATCATAATGCAGATGCGTTGTCACCCTTGTGGACTGAGATGGAATGCCTCGCCTCCAGTAATAAAGGTCTCCGGATCCCTGCACTCACCAGACAAAACACGGCAGCATTAAGTTGCTATTTTACGTTGGTATTCTGTGAGGGTGTAGTCTTACCCCGGTCGAGCTGACCCATTCACTCTGCAGCTAAAAACAAACTGCAGTGTAGCTCTAGCATCTAAAAGAAATCGAGTTGATAATTCATATCATAGAATTTGAAACATCATAAAGCAGTTCCGTTCCCTCTGCATTTTTTATCGTATACACCACGGGGAGTGCACCGAAGAGCTGTTTGGAACGATTCCTGTCGCCGAGCTCCGTCATCGGACGACACGACAGACCACCATATTCCATCCTCACCACGTGGATGGTTGGCATTACTTTACTGTGCGCTTCTCGCGGAATTTTCTGCCCCGCACAGCTGCCTTGTGGAACGGTTTGTCCTCGGCGGTTTTTCCCAACTAGTACGACTTAGGGTCCTTCAAGAAGCGGGCCTATTCCTATCTTAAAGGCCGGCAATGCATCTGCAGTTCCTCTGGTGTTGCGGTTGTCCATGGGCGTTGATGAGCTCCTCGGTGTTCCCGCCGCTCGTTTGCTCCCTTTTTCCTATAAAAAGAAAAAAAAACCATTCTTAGAGACTGAAAAAGGACGGGAAGGAAACAATAAATAGTGGGCAACGGCTGTTTCCAAAACGTTAAAATTAGATGTTGTCGTTTGATTCTGTACCTCATTTATTTATTTATTTATTCAACACATACCTACATCTATCTTTACAGGTTTGCCTAATACAATAGTGATGTTAAATTATACATTATAACTTAAATATAACTTGTCATAATCTCGTACGCTGCCCTTGAAAATTCCTTCTTTGGACATTGAAATAAATCAGCGAGTTGAGAGATATTAGAATTTTAAGATTATTAGATATTTCCTAGTTTGTGATTAAAAAATATGACGATGGGCACCGAAGATGCTATGGAGTACTTGTCTTTTCTAAAACAGTTCACATTTATCGGATTTATATAAAGTTTTTCACATTGCAAGAGTAAATTGGTCGTGCTTGGTGCCGAGAGACATTTAGCAGACCAATTTTAACACTCTTGTACCTAGCGCCTGTATTAAAAATGGTCGCAACAAATTAAATATCTGACGATATTGCATTATCAGATACACTACTTGATTTAATATATTAAATTACCAATAAAATATAAGAAATAAGCAATTACTCAATAAAATTTGATGGGAACCAGCATATATCCTAACTTTCTGTAGATAGGCTTTCAATATCCATTTAGGTAAAAAAACTCGAAAAGTCGAAATCTTTCAATTTACCTCTACGATTCGTTGAGTGTAAGACTTCTAATAACAGGTCAATCTAGAGGAATCAGCAGCATTGTATAAACTATCGGACAAGTGTTTTTAATCCAAGCCATAATTACAGTAATACAAAGCCAGTGAAAGCGATCTTGAACGCATCAAAGAGTTTAGTTTTTCTGTTTTGTATATAAGAGTGCCATCACTTAGCTGGTCGACTATTGGTTAAGGACTTCGGCTTCATTGTCCCGTCCGTCTTGGCTTTGGACCATTTATTTAACTTTGATTTTTATTAGGATTATAAACGAGAAACTTAACAAACAACATTCTGTTTATCATTTGATACATTTTAACATTAAAATTGTTGCGGGAATTTGTACATGATTCTATGGGGGCCATAGGAACATAGGCCTTATGTTCGCCAATTGATTAATAGTTGTGTGCTGCGTAGCTGATGACCAAGTTTAAGAAATATGAGTGGACATCCAATTACTGGGTGGACGGAAAGCTTAGTTGCCAATTAAAATCCAATTGCCTTTGACGGACAGATAGTGCACTGTATGGTTATGCATCCATATCTTTTAATTAAAATAAAAACTAATAGGTAATATCATTTGAGTATTGTCCTTCATCAAACAATTTCTATTACTTTCAACATAATAACACGGACTCAAATAATGAAAATGTATACCAATAATTTCGATTATCAAGATTTTGTTGAAACAATAAAAAGTAATTTTAATTTTACTCTTCGCTTTTGAGCTCGATTGAAACCATAATATGAAAAGAACATAATCTAAGTGCAGTATATTAAATTCGTTTGTTATATTAATATATCGTATAAACAGATGCACTTTCGCACCGAAAGATACGTGATTAAAAATAATTGTTTCTATTATGATCATTTGAATCGAGAGTACATATGTTTTGAAACCTGGCGCTTCGATTCTTTGGCTGCTGATTATCATTCAACATGCGACAAACATAATATTCGTTTTGTGCCAAAGCGACAAAAAATAATAAGTCAATAGCAAATTTCCTGATAACAAACGACCACACAATTCACCAGATGATATATGATAGCTGCGGCCCATATCATCTACATTCATCCTCAACAAAGATTCAAGTTGCACATTTGGTGTTACCCCTGAAGAATAAGATGGAATTCCTCCTCAATAATAACATTATAGCTATGTTTAAATATAATAAATTAAACATAAAATTGTAGAATAGTTTAAGGCCTTTACACTGGCAACATTTTTTCCGCATTTAACTGTGACAACACTGTTTTTCCCTCCTTCTAGCTTTTTGACTGTGAACGTCCGTGCACCATTGCAATATAAAATTTTCTATAAACCAATAAATAATCGAAACAATATTCAAAAGCTGTTGTTTTTAATAACATACAGCTTTTTGTAGGTACTGTAATTTCGGTTATTAATACTGTAATTGGTTCTCCGAATCCTTATATTTATCATACGAAACACAACACTGATTCTAGCTAATTCAAGCTGGTATTCTGTGAGGACATGTTTCTTCCTTGGCCTTCCCGACTCATGTATTATTACAAAACTCTGTGGTTTTTTTTATTACATTGAAAGTAACTAACGAGCAAACTGTTCACCTGATGGTAACTCCTGCGGCCCATGACATCTACATTCATCCTTGACAACGAATCATAATGCAGATGCATTTTCACCCTTGAGGACTGAGATATAATGCTTCGTCACCAGTAATAAAGGTATCCGGATCCCTACGCTCACCAAAACGAAACACAGCAGCTTATACTACTATTTCCGGTATTCTGTAAAGGCGCGGTCCTACCTCGGTCGAGTTGACCCATTCATTCTTCACCTTGAAACAAATTGCAATATGCGAGTCATTTTACAACGAAACGTTTCAAAAAAAGTTATTAATGTAAGTTTCTTTGCGAGACATTATTATTAAGAATAAAATTCAACCAATCTAACCCCATAAAATAGAAATGAAAACAAATTTCAGAACATATATAAATTCCATATTTAAAATCCTATTTTTTTTGCAGACATCAGTGCGCAATGCCCTTCTCTCCCTAGAAATTCACAAGTCGAGTGCTCCGGTGTTGGCACCAATTCTTACGCGTCTTTTCCGGTGCTCCTACTAGGCGTCGTTTCGCATTGCTGGAAGGCGGCTTTGGTGGCATCCGATCCCTAAAAATGGGATTGCTCAGATCCGTACAACTACAGGCATATTGCTATTACGTAATATATCGTAATTCTCCACAAAATACAAAGTGCTTATCTCTATGTCTTGCGATTACGAAATCCACACACGTTAAATACTTAGGTGTAATACTTGATAACGATTTGAGTTGGCGTCCTCATATAGACCTTGTAATTTCGCGTACGAGGAAACTTATATGGGTCTTTAAAAAATTAAGGTATGTTGCCGATTTAACATTACTCCGAAAAATACTATATTATGCACTTGCCCAATCTATTTTTGGATACTGCGTTGGGGAGGGCTTGTAAAACCATAATGATTGGGTTAGAAAGAGCTCAGAGATCTATACTAAAAATGATAACCATTAGTCCATAGCCATTCAGATTTCCCACCGAGGCGCTTTATGAAAATTTTCAAGTACTAACAATAAGGAAACTGTATATATTTCAACTATTACTTAAACAGCACAAGATCACCCCCTACAATGCCAGTGATTACAATAAGAAGCATATCGTTATGAACATTGGGTAGGACAGCCTTCGCTAGGCGGCAACAAGCTTTTAGGGCTAGTGACTTATACAATAAAATAAATAAAATAATTAATATACATCCCTTATCTTACCGGGATAGTAACAAAAATTTTAAAGCGTGCTTATTAAAGTTAGATTAAGAACATACTGAAAGCCTATTAGTGGAACGTTCTGTATAGTAGTATTTTATAATTCTGCAATCACTTTTTATTACGCCCTTGTTCTCGAAAATAATGGAATCCGTTGTAAAGTGCCAGCTCATGAGTTACCTAGAACAACACGAGCCACCGACCACGACCACTTGTACGGTTTATGTCGGGGTCGCTCAGCTAGTGACCTTCCGGTCTACTTGACTCATCGATGAGGGCAGGCAGTCAACTCCAAGTGTTGGCGATTAGTCTGGACGTAGCAAAGGCCTTTGATCGGATTTGGCACAAACCACTTCTTTCGTAGGTTCTTTCCTATAGGCTTCCCGAGAAATTATGCAAGTGCGTCACCAGTTTTTTCTCGAACCGTCTCTTTTTTCTTGTCTCTGTTTTCTCTGGACTGTAAACCAGTTAATGCCGGTGTTCCACAAGGCTGGGTGCTATCTCCTACCTTGTTTCTTCTGCATATCAATGACATGTTGCAAAATTAATAACATTCATTGCTATGCCGATGACAGCACAGGGGATGCGTTATACACTGTCCGCGCCAATATTTCTCGAGAAAACGTCAATGAGTGCCGAAACAAACTTGTGTCTGAAGTTGAGACTTTTTTAAACAAAGTTTCAGATTGGGGCCGACAAAATCTAGTGCAATTTAACCCCACGAAGACACAAGTTTGTGCTTTCACCACTAAAAAGATTCCCTTTGTGGCGTCTCCTTATTTTGTAAACCCCCTTCCGTCGTAACTGTTGCAGCTATAAGACGTGTTGCTGCTTCTTAAAAAATATTTGTGCATCAAAAATTAAGTTATTTTAAATCATATTAGTACCAGGCGAACATAAATGCTGTGACAGACCAAGAGTAAACAGGACAACAACAACGTCAGCGACTAATGGTTCTCAGCTGTGCTTCTTTCAACGTTAAAATCGTGAGTTACTTTTAGCTTGTCCCAGTGCATAAGCTCAAGCGTTTTATGAGTTAATAAAAATAGAATACAATAAGATGCAACGTACTCCACCATCCACACAACTAGTCCAATCGGACTCAGACTCAAACGCTTTTAGTGAAGGGGGTTCTCAGGGAAGTTTGAACGTTACCACACGCTTTAAAAGAAAGCGCCCCGTCTAGGATAACTTAAATGACTCATTGAAAACAATAAAAAAAGAACTTTTTGAATGAATAAATTCCAAATTCAACATATTACATGAGGAAATGAATAGCCTCAAGCAGCAGAGTTCGGAAACGTGTAAATCTGTTGAATTCATGTCGGGTAAATTTGAAGAAATGAAATTAAAAATAATAGAATTTGAAAAGGAAAGAAATGAAAATAAAAATTACATTAAAGAACTCGAAGAAAAACTCGAAGTAATTGAAAAAAATAATAGAAACACAACTATAGAAATTAGGAACATACATAAGAAACAAGGGGAAACAAAATTCGATCTTCTGGGACTTACGCAATCCATTGCCAAAGTTCTTGATATCGATATTCAAAAACAGAGGTACAAGATGCATACAGAGTTAATGTTAAATCGAAGATAACTCTCCAATTCTAATCAAACTCAACTCTACTTTTCGAAAAGAAGAATTCATTACGAAGGCAAAGAAAATTAATAAAGATTATCCCGGAAAACTTAATACCCACTTCCTGGGTCTTGACTATCCTACAGCTCAAATCTACGTGTCTGAAAACCTTACAGCAAGAACCAGGAAACTATTTATACGCGCAAGAGATTACGCAAAAACAAATGATTATAATTACTGCTGGCACTCATACGGAAAAAATTTTCAGCGTAAAAAGGAGGGTTCTCCCCATGTTCTTATTAAAGATGATAAGCACCTGGATGAGTTGCGAAACCGTCAGTAATATGGAGAGTAAGAGGCAGCCCTACTTATATTTTTATATTTTTATACAACTTTCAATTATAATATTTTTATACCTAAATATTTATAAATCCATATTCACTTTTACACACACACGTTATTTTAAATCATTCACTCACATACAATCTAAATAGGGAACATTTCATGCACATAACCTATACTTCATACACTGAACTGTACTCATACCATCTAGTTACAGTGGGGTTACTTATTCTGGGACCTAAGAGTATTTCAATACCTTTAAACATTAGATATCCTGATCGATACTTATTATTTCACGTTATAACTTATGTGATTGTGATTAATAATTCTAACTATTGGTCTCTCAAATTGTGCGCCGTTTGTTACTTTTACATAGTTTTATGGAAATAGAAAACCTTAGTAAAGATTTGGACGATTATCAAATATCAAAATCATACCAATGTAATATTGTTAACGCCCATCAATTTTTGGATAGTTCTTGTACAAAGTTAACAGTAATGTGTCAAAATATTCGTAGCATAGGACATAACATTACCGCAAGTGGAAATACTTTTAACTCAGTTAAGAACCGAAATAGATGTTATTATACTAACAGAATGCTGGCTAAATAAAATTGATTATACACCTAAATTAGATAATTATATTGGATATTGTACAAAAAACAATAAATCACAAAATGAAGGTGTTACAGTTTACATCAAAAATTATATATCAGCAGTTGTAGTTGAGCCTCGTGCGTTTGAAGGAAACTGCTTGATCATTGAAATTGGAATGGAAACAGCCATTGTTGCTATTTATCGCCCACCCTCATATCGTTCTTGTGATAATTTTTTAACAGCCATGGATTCTATTTTAGTATCAGTAAATAAGTTTGCCAATATTATTGTTTCGGGTGATATGAATATAAATATTGACCCGTCAAATCCTAGTATAGGATCCGACAATTATTTGGATCTTATGGCCCACCATGGCTTATTACCAGCGCACACACTACCTACTAGAGGTAACTCTTGTCTAGATCATGTATTTTTAAAATCTAGCTTCAAAGCAAAAACCTTAGTAGTTGCTTCGACTTTAACTGACCATTATACGCTACTCTTCTATCTAGATAACTTTAAAATAACCACAAACGTTTCCAAAACATACAATAGAATTAATTATAGTAAAGTTGCGTCAGATTTAAACTTGCGGGTACTTAATTCTATATTGAAATGTAATGATGTTAATATGGCTGTTAATATGTTAGTTCAAGAACTTCAAAAAGCTATAGACATAAATACAGTAATTAAGACAATCCCTTCTCGAAAGAGAATAAAAGTTCCTTGGCTTACCACAGGACTACTCAGATGTTGAATTAGACACAGAAACAAACTTCATCATAATTGTAATGCTGATCCTGAAAATATATATCTTAAAACTTCTTATAAGCGCTATAGAAACTTTTGTGGCGAGTTATTAAAAAAAATTAGGGCAGATTTCGAAAGAAATGAAATAAAAAGTGTCGGAAAGGACAGTAAGAAAATGTGGAACCTTATTAAAAATATTGCTAAGTTTGGTTATGGTAATTTACCTAATAATAATAATCTTTTAAATTTAAAATCAACTCTACTTGAATCTATCAACTACATAAATATTTTTTTTACTGATATTGGAAAGAATCTTGCAGATGAAATTCTGTTTAATCATATTAGTAGAAAATCCGTTTCTGCTGATTCCAATTTAAAATATGAACGTCAATCATTCGGCTTATTGCCCACAGATTCATCTGAAATCGAGCTCATAATCAATGGGCTAAAATCAAATTCGGCACCTGGGTTTGATGGTATTCCAACTCAAGTACTAAAATCTGCTAAACATATACTAATTCCTTGTATTACTCATATCTGTAACCTAAGTATTGACACAGGCCTTTTCCCAGACATATTCAAAATTGCGTTGATCTCACCTACTTATAAAGGCGGAGATAGGTACAGTGTCAGGCCTATTTCTATTCTGCCGGCTTTATCGAAAATATTAGAACGTTTACTAAATAATCGTCTAAAATCATATTTAGCTAAATTAAATATAATCTCGGAAAACCAATTTGGTTTTATAAATGGAAAATCTACAGAAGATGCTGTACAGTCTTTAACAGAATTTGTTGTCCGTCAAGTTGATAAAAATAACAAATGCATAGGAATATTCTTGCATCTCGCAAAGGCGTTTGACACTGTCTTCGTCCCGATTCTACTTAGCAAAATGGAAAGGATGGGTTTTAGAGATACATCCTTAAAATTATTTCAAAGTTACCTATCAAATAAAAGACAACAAGTGAAAATCGGTGACTTAAAAAGTGAGTTGACGTATATCAATTATGGCGTGCCTCAAGGTAGCATTTTGGGCCCAACCTTTTTTCTTCTATATGTTAACGATCTCTATGGTCTTAAAATACGAAATTGCAAAGTCATTGCCTATGCCGATGACACTGTATTACTAATTAAAGGATCTACCTGGCAAGAAACTGCTAAATTAGCGGAGATTGGACTTGAGGAAGTAATGTCATGGCTCAGAAGAAATCTATTAACGTTGAACTTAAGCAAGACCAAGTACCTGACCTTAACTAAGTCTTTTATTGACCAAAAGCGCACATTTGACTCAATCCCTGTCAGGGCACATAGATGTGGTAATTTGTCATCTCTAACATGTGCCTGTACAACTTTGGAGAGGGTTAAATCCATTAAATACCTCGGTATTATTGTCGATAGCCTTCTTAATTGGCAAGAGCATATTGACTCTTTAAAAGGTAGAATAAGAAAACTGTTACCTATTTTCGGGCGTATAAGGCATATTCCCGCTGAACTTCTAAAACCCATCTACTATGCTCTTTGCCAATCTTTATTGGCTTACTGTGTATCTGTCTGGGGTGGTACTTGTAAAGGTTATCTTTTGCCAGTCGAACGATCACAGAGAGCATTGTTAAAGGTTATGCTTCACAAACCCTATACATTTCCAACATCACAGCTTTTCTCTGAAGTGAAGGTACTCACGGTCCGCCAATTGTTTATTTTGAATTCTGTACTAAGGACTCATTCAGTCTGCAGACCAGATTTTAATATTTTCCTGAATCTAAGAAGAAAAGACCGAATCATATTACCAGAAAAATTTTGTTCCTCCTATGCTCATAGACATATATGTTTTTTGGGGCCCTACCTATATAAAAGAATAAGTAATGACATCACTATATATACACTTACTCATTACAAATGTAAGCAGGTACTCACAAGTTATTTAATGTCGTTGAAGTATGAGGATACTGAAACCTTATTAAAAATAAATAAGTAAATTTTACCCGGGATGTGAATGAAATGTTTTTACAAACAAACAAATATATATCTATATCTATCTTTATGTATATACCACAAACATATTTGTATTGTAAATTTAAGTTAAGCAAATATTATTGTAACATTTTTATAAATCGCCCTTAACCTTCTCTTGTACCACTCAATTATGATATAACAAGTATTGTTAATTCAATAGACTAGTTATACTTTGTGTGTACGATTTTAAACTAAGATAATTTAGTACTACCTCCCTTATTGGGATATTCTTTCTTTTTTCTTTCAGTAATCTATAGTTTTAATGTAACAATAATTCTAAGTTTTATTTAAATTAAACTTCATCCGGAGGGGCTTAACAGCTGTAACACAGGTCTAAGACCTAGCACGGTTGCTAAAGAGAAGAAAATAAATGGTTGAAATTGTAATTGTAAATCAAATCAAATATCTGTTACGTAACAACGTTGTATAATAAATGTATTAAATGTAAATGTAAACACTCTCCTTGCTACCTCAGCTAGTATCGGAATCCTTGGCGTTGACATATCGAGCGACATTCACTGATTGCAACTTTACAAAGCGCAAGTTCGGCCTCACATGGAATACTGTTCTCACCTCTAAGATGGGGCACCCCAGTACCAGCTTCTTCCGTTTGACCGCATTCAACGGAGAGCGGCTCGAATCTTTGATGACCAGGTACTTTCCAATTGGCTTGATCCACTGACGTTGCGAAGGGATATTGCATTCGTTTTTTACCGAATTTACTGTGTGTTCTAAGGAGTTGTTCCGACTAATTCCAGCCGCTGAGTTTAAACATCATACATCACGGCAGAATTCAAAATTTCATCCTCATCATCACGACGTTTGGCAATCCACCACTGTGCGCTATCGCCAGCGGTGTTTCTGAAACGATACGACTTAGGGACCTTCAATAAAAGAGCCTTCCTTATAAGTCGGCATTTGATACTCCTCTGTTGTTGCGAAAGTTCAGGGGCGCCAGTGATTCCTCACCATCAGGTGGTCTGCAAGCTCGTTTGCCACCTATTCTATAAAAAAAGCCTGTCTATCTCCGTACCCCTAACTATACCCTGTATCTTTTGAAACCAAAAATATTGGGGTTGTTCGTTGCTTCGTTGCTATTATACTCACAAATAAACAAATACATTTTCGTATTTGCAACTTTGATTACGATATAACGGTTAGGAATAGTAAGAATCATGTAAATAATTCAGGTATTGTGTCAAAATCATTACATTTTATAAACCAGAGTGTACACGAAAAACCTTTACTCGTCAGTTAATATTCATTAAAACAATAAAAAATTTATTAACCCGATTATATACCTCCATATGGTGACAAAGTGTTACGTATATTATTGTTCATTTTGTCGGTTCGTTATCAAAGTTTTAGAATGTACTATTGATTTGTTTAATTTCCCACAATACCTGCAGGCCAAAAGTTTAAGAGACCTTAATTAAAGTAGGAAAATAAAGTAAAACTCCAACAAAATAATAAATGTTTAATTAGCTTGTTTTATGATCTAATAGAACATTGATTGATAAACAACATACTTTTAAAGCGTAAAGAAATATTAACAGTCCATGCAAAAAGCGGCTATAGTTAGCTAAACTGATTTCTTATCGAAAAATCCTCCTTTACATTTTATGACTTTTTTCACAAATCTCGGCAATCAATTTGTTAATAGTGTCTTGTTATTCCACATTTCTTCTCGCGAGGATGAGCCACGATTACGGACGTTCCTTACGGATTGAGATCCAGGCTCTGAGGAGGCCAAACCATGTTTTTAATACCCCTTGTAGTCTTTCTCTTCTAAATATCCTGTACATAATATTGCGCTATGCTTTGGATGATTATCTTGTTGGAAAATGAATCCATCTCCAATTAATCGCAACCCGGAAGAAACGGCATTTTATTTTAAAATGTTTTTGTACTGTTCCTTTTTCAAAATTCCTTCAATTTAAATCAAATCGCCAGTTCCTTGGCTAGAAGGCTAAAGAAGCAACCCAAACCATAATTGAGCCACCACCATGTTTGATTGTTGGGACTACACAATCTGGCATCATCTTTTCTTGGGCACTGCGTCTAACATTAATTCTACGTTTTAAACCGTATATTTTTCGAAAAGTTTCGACTCGAAACTCGTGATTTGTTTACTTCAACGCGAATTTCTGGTGCTGTTAAGTGTCTATTTCGCTTGCTGGTAACAACAATGAAAATATCTTCACTAGAAGTGGAAGCTCTCTTGAAAACTGTATCGAGTTATTGTGCCATGAACACAAGTCTTCGATAACTTCAGTTGTGAAGGAATCTTACGTTCGGATTTGCCTTCATTATGTAAAGCAACAATGGCGGAACGCACTTCACTGATAATTTCTCGAGCTTTTCCCATTTTATGACGTTTTCACTGTAGAAACCACAAGTTTAGACCAATTGAGATGGTTTGTGAACAAACCCACGTAAACTCAGGTAATAATAAGTCAGAAACACGTGTTTTCAGGAGCTAAATAATCCCAATTATTAACCAATACGTAACAAAAGCAAAGTAATTAGTAATGAGGACATTATAAAAATATTATTACGACTCTACCACCTGGTTCTAGCGCAGCGTTTGTCGGTGTTTGAAAACAATAGATGTTTATTGTCCAATAGCTCAAAAGATCAGCAAGCTGGAGGGGCAATGGGCTGGCCATATACATAGATCCATATAGAAAACCGACAACCGATGAGAAAGAAAGGTTCTTGTGACAACCTTGGACTGGAAATCGCTATATAGAAATATCGCCCACTAGACGAAGCGACCACCAGTGCAGTATACAAGAAGTCGATAGATGCAGTAGTGGACTATGGATATGCTGTGATGATGATGATGATGAAATATTATAATCTTTCAATGTTTCGATTACAGATACTAACACTATTTAAATACCTCCTTCCTATGCCTAAATATTTTTGTAACACTAATATACACACTAACTGCAAAGATTTCAGTTACATAATCATAATCACAACGTGGGGTCAGCAATTTGAACATAGCTAAAAGAGAGCTTACCGCTAGACTTGGTGGTCAACCTGGGGGCCTATTGTTCGCTCTAACAGAGATCCCTGTATGTATAAAACTTCAATTCAAGATTCTGAAATGATTGATTGCGATGGATAACAGGACAGTGCTGACGTAGGGCCTTAAAATATAGCTCAATGACCTCAATTGTTTAAGCGAGTAGATCATAAGATAAACATGAACAACAAATAGATGTTGCTTAACATCCGCGGCATACTTATGTTTGAAGTTATTGACGTGAGCACTATGTAATGAATGTTTACCAAAGCATAAAATCAATTTCATTATTGTTTCATAAGTCTAATAAAAAAAATCTAATTAATTACAGATATGGAAATTATTACATTAGATATAAAGTGTTCTTATCTTGATTTTATAAACAAAGTAACATTATGACATTCATCAGTTAGTGTTCATGTCAAAGAAAACTAAGCTGATCGTGTTTGAAGTGCAAAATGAAAATTAAGCAAAACTCTGCAATTGAATATGTTAGTGATAGTATAGTGCAATGTATGAAACCTTTGTTGGCAGTTGAATATTTTTATGGAGTATTCAGATTTGGCATAATTGGACGATCTTCGACTTCGCTAGATGCGAGAATGAAAATTCTTAGTGTTGTTATAACTTCATTATGGTTGATAAGTTTCTTTTGTGTCTGTATTCTACCACACGTAACAGAAATATTTAAATGTACATTAAATACAATAGCTTACATACCGTGGCTGTTAACGGGTATTCATTATGCAGGAACAACTTTAATGTTAGTTCTTTGGCAATCCAAGAAGAATCCGAAAATCATTGAAATGTTTGCCAAGATTGACATCTCGCTTCATGCAAGTATGAACTACAACTTCTACAATATATCATTCAGGGAATGTAAAAAGTTAACAATATTATATTTTACCCTTTGTATGTTATTAACACTGTTATTATCAATACTCCAAGTTTTAATTGAAGGTCAGTTTAACACCAGAAGTTTACTGTATTTATTAATATATTTTGAAAGAAAAATAGAAATTTTCGTTTTTTGTTATGTTATATGTATGTTAAGACAGAGGTTATTGTTAATAAAAAACTACTTGATAAAATTCGTAAGTGATAAAAAACAGTGTACGAGCTACATCTACAGAGCAGTTATAAGAAATACAAGATTTGAAGGAATTTTAATTTCATTGGACGGGTTTCTGATAATAATAATAAAATACGTAATTTGGCATCTGTATACAATACCGTCGGAGAGGAGACTGAAATGATAAACAGTGTTTATAATTATTTTATTTTAGCGACGATAACCTCCGCTTTCGTTTTTATTATTTCTATTTTCTGGACTTCCTTAAATTATCTAAAATCCTACGATGGCGTCTATGTTTTTATGAGAATATTTGTTATTAGTATGAACGAACTTCTTTCAATTATAATTTTATCATACTATTGTGAAAACATTCTCGTAGTCAGAAAGGATATAAAGAATATTTTAAATAAAGTTATCGGTGATTATAATCTTCCTAAAAACATGCGCAACCAAGCCAAGGTCTTTGTAGAGCTAATTGATATATGGCCTATGTCCATTTGTGTTTACGACATGTTTCCAATAAATTTGCAGCTCATTCTTAAATTTATTAGTATTTCCACTTCTTATTTGATCGTTATCATTCAAGTTTATGATATTATATAATAATTGTAGCATATTAACTTTCAACCTCAAGTATATATCGAGTTCAGTGTATTTCATGTGATTGTATTACGCGTATGTCACGCTAAGTAAAAAGTAGTTTTAAGCAGTTACAAACGGAATAATAATTTACTTATTCACATCGAAAAATATAAAACAAATAATCTAATATAAAATATTTCCTTCTGGAATATTCAAACTCAGTGGGAATTTACCAAAAAAGTTGTGCTTAACCTAGCATTTTATTTAATCATCAATTTCAATTTGACCTCAGTTTCTAAGAATAAATAGAAATTATAAACCTTAGTTTGGTAAAAAACAATAATTGAAATAAAAACAATCGTGTGTGTTTTTGTACATATTTACATGTGGGCAATTTAGATGAAGTAATTTAGTTCATTGCACTCAGCTTTCATCGAAACCTGTTAGACACTAAGAAGCTTAGTAAAATAATTTATTACCTCATCATAATTTTTAACTAAATAAGTAATTTTTTTTCATAAATTAAAGTAAGTAATTTGTATTTAAGATAACAATCCGAAAACTATGTAATTATAATTGTAAAACATAATAAATGTGTGTTGGAACAAATTGTTTAATTTTGAAATAGTGGGCGGTCAGGGCAGTATAACTATTACGTTTAGAACATTAAATGTAGAAGAGGATACGTGAGAATATTTAAACATGGCAATGGCAGAATAATAAATCCTATACGATTTTATTAATGAAATTTCGGTCTGGTATATAGAAATTAGTATAGTGGCTTACAGTAAGTCCACATACTAGGCAGCTCGCTTTAATTTCTTTTAATTATTAATCTTTGATAAGGCCTCTAAACCTTATTTTATGTAATGTTAAATAATTTTGGCTATATTATATAAAATAATTAACATCTGTTACTTATAAATGAATATAAATATGCTATTTCATTATATATTACATACATCTTTCATTGTAAATAAATTTTCAAAATTTAAATCTACACTCGGGAGCAACCGTCGACAGTCGATTGGACCTATAAGCACGTATACGTTTTTTTAAACTACATTGGTTATTTCTAAAAAATTAAAAATAAAATTTATGATTTAAAAACTTTCGAAGTCAGTTTTAAATTGGTACCATTATTGTAAACAGTTATTCAGTACTTTATAAATTGGAAATTTAGGAATATGACTTATGGTAGGTATTTTAAAATAAAATAAAAGATGTTAAAAAGTCATGAAAAATATTGTCTCCATTTAATTTAGGGATATAAGAGCTGAATTCCTGGCTTTGAATGTCGAAATGATGGGATTCATGTCTGAGCTGAGTGCTGGCCAGTCCATTCCATCCTTGAAAGTTTGTGGTTTGAATCTGGAATATCCATGTTTTTCCCATTTTCAATTATATGTGGCATGTTCACGGGTCGGAAGTCCATCTGCGTTGTTTGTTCTTGCGCCTGATAATAAAACAAAAAATGTCGTGTATCACAAAGTACTTAGCTGAAGAGTGCAACCTATGCACCAAAGTACATTAAATCCAAAATCTGCTTATTTATTGCCTCTAAGGCGGAACAGAGTTCGCCGAGTCAGCTAGTATAACATATTTCATAGATTGCGATTCATATAATATAATAAATAAATACTTACTAGCAAATATAGTCTACATGGAAATTACGTACGTTGCAGCCGGAGGATCGAAAAAAAACCAAAATGATTTATAAAAAAGTATATTAAAAAGGAAATTACAATTTAATATTACTTATAACTAACTAAACCTATTGGATCGAAGTGTGACCCGAGAATGTCGATATTGAATACCGTTGGCACGAGGCTGACGCTCCTGCGTCAGCATCAACTTGAGTCCAATGTGATGCAACGGAAATGCAGCGTCGGGGATCTTCATATGGTAGGCATATGTAATTTGGACGAATGGAAATAAATATCTTTTGTTTATAAACAAGTATCAGTTAGAGAAGTTGTGCGACTAATTAAAATAATTACAAAGCAGGGTGTAAGCTCTGAAAAAATATTTTAACAAAATTTTACTACGTTCGTTTTCATATAATCACGAAATTATACTAGTTATTCTACATGGCCTTGGCGTATCCCGTGGGAATAATTTTGTTTAAATATTTATTGACGTATTAAAACTAAATATTTTGTAATTTCTTGTACTCCTATTAACAATTAGTATTGCGTTAGTATGTATTAAAAGTGAGATTGAATTTCATAAAGTGTATCTTATTTTTTGCAGATTCACATCTTTTATTATTTTTTGTAATTCATGTAGACATAACAAAAATTCAAATATAAATGTAAATATGCCGCATCCCAGCTGACACTTCACGACGATTCCAAACCAAAAACTTTATAGATAAACTAAGGTTCAAAAACTTAGATACAGCTACATGCGATTTATATATTTAGATTTACAAACGGACCAGGAAACTTTGTCTGTAGGATGCGCCTTAATAAAAATAAAACCTTTGAAAAAAGTATTTGACAACTGTTATTGTAGAATAGGTTTAAAAAATAAAAACACGCTTGCATATGTGTAATAACATTTATCAGAAATGAACTTTGCACTTTTTATTTTTAAAAGGAGAACATTTAACATGACATTGATTTTACGTTAAATACCTTTTTTTGGTATTGTATCTATAGAAAAAAATATGAACTACCCATGGTAGTTAGCTCCTGCTCTAAGTTCTACCTCTCGATCCTCAATGAATAATTGATAAGCACATCTGAAGGCTACGACTGAGTTCTTCATTACGAGAAATAATGTCTCCAAAAAACTAACGACACACAACACATATAAAATCATTTAAATATGGCTATTTTTATTCGCTATTCTTGTAGTGGGCCGTTTAGCTCTTGGACATTGTCCTTAATAGGTTATGTTATTCTTAGTCCTTAATTCCTGTAAGCTCTTCTTATCGTTTAAACGTTTCTTAATAAAAAGTTATATCCTCTGGAAATAGCTGGCGCTCTAGAAAATAATTAACACGTCCCGACTATAATAATATAGTTATATGTCGAACATGAAAAATTTATGATGCGTACTATACATCATTTATTTATTTCATTATTTCGAGTCAGTTGCATAAATTGTTATTACTACTTATTACAAATTGAAAAACTTATGATCACTAAGGCTATATAGTATCAAAAGAATTGTGTAATATACATGTATATAACTTTTTAATTATTTTGAATTTGGAACACGTTCTTTTGATTTTGCGCCCGCCATATCACATATTTTTTCGTGTTCATTATCAAATTACAATATGGAATGGGGTGTTAAATAAAATAGGTTTGCATTGATCACGTTGCCCAAAGTGGGTATGGATCCGTCCGTCATATTCCAGACACTTCTAAAGCTTGGTATTAGCCGTATGTTCGTATATCGTACTATCAACAGATACAACAACACTTACTCTGTCGAAGAAAAGATCGGGGCAGCTGTTAGAACAACGAAGGCTGTTAATGCTGGTAAAGCCAGAAATCGTCGAAACCCCATTAGGAAGCGAAAAATCTTATCGCGAGAAATGAATTCCCGCTATGACTCTGTCGCGTATTATAAAACTAGACCTGAAGGTTGGTGCTTATCGTAGATATGCAGGACATGCCCTAAATCAATCTTTACAATGAAAGAGAGTGGATCGATCAAAACGCCTTCTGTCGCGATACGAACGTAAAAGGCACAGAAATATCCTCTTTATAGATGAAAAAAATTTCACGGTTGAAGAACACTACAATAAGCAAAATGATAAAGTGTACGCTCACAGTTCTAACGAAGCTGCTCAAGTGGTCGGAAAAGTACAACGTGGTCATCAACCTGCGTCAGGGATTGTTGGTGGGGCGTGTCTTATCAAGGATTCACAAAACTACATATTTGTGAAAAAGGAGTGAAAACTTTAGCCAAAGTGTATCAAGATACAGTCTTGGATCAAGATACAGTTGTGAAACCTCTCAGAAATACACTTTAAAACTATAACTATAAAAATATGCCGTGGACTTTCCAGGAGGACTCTGCAACGTTCCGGACTTTATAAGAGCTGAAGACTGGCCCTCATCTAGCCCGGACCTCAACCCTTTAGACTTCAAATTATGGTCAGTTTTAGAGGACATGGCCTGCACTAAACGACACGGCGACATTGAGTCTCTTATAAAATCTTTGAAGCAAGCAGTGACGAAATTTCCCTTGGAAACAGTGCGTAAATCCATGGATTCGTGGCCAAACAGATTAAAAAAATAATTTAAAAAAATGCATTTTATATATATCTATATATATATATAATATGTAATATCCTTTATTATTTAGGCTATCTGCTTGTGGAATGATCTCCCTCCGCAAATTCAACGTGCGACGCCAGAGAAGAATCATCATTTATATGTAATTTATATGTATTTAGTTTATGTATGTCCATCATATTTAAATATATTAGTGTACTATTTTGTTATTAAATAATATATAGGTTAAGCTCATTTTGGTATTAGTTTATTATTACATACAAATACCCACTTTATTAACATATTCTATCACATAGTATATGTTAATAAATAAATATACACGCAATTATTCTATTATTCTATTCTAAAGGTTATCTGGAAGAAATCGCTCTTAAGCGATAAGACCGCCTTGTACCTGGTAACTAATATTTTTATTTTTTCTTATCTATTCTCTATTTCCTTCTTGTGATTTGTTTTTATTTTATTTTTTATGTACAATAAAGTATATACATGTAATATTAATAATAATACAATACAGCTTAATATAATACAATATAGCTTTTTTATCTGGATTGGCTGGCTTTATTTTGCCGTAAAGGTACAAAGTTAGTACAACCTTGTACCTTTACGGCAAATATAATATAATAAATAGTATATTATGACTATAACAAAATGTAAATGATTTGCTTAAAACAGAATAAATATATTTGATTTGATTTATGTATATGCAACGATAGCAAATAATGATAAAAAATCAAGCTCATATCGATGCTCTATCTCAATATTAACTAGATTTTTGCTTTCTAATATAATTCAGTTATATCTTAAAACTGCAGGTCGCTTTAGAAATAAACGTATAAATAAATTATGCTCTTTGGAATATAATACAAAGCTAATGATGACTTGTCATATAACATAGTACTTGCATAAGCATTTTTAAGACGTTGCTCTAAATTTGAATCTTCTTTATAACATGACTTTGATGCATAGCAATGTTACTTTTAATGAGTGGGTCTTACCTGGCATCCAAATAGGGAATGTTTATAATCTAAATATGAGTAAGTACGTAACATTTTTTTTGTAGCACTATAAACAAATATTCATTCTAAGCCGCTATAAGATAAGAGGGAGTCTCAAATGCTGTGTTATTGACACAAATGACACTCATGTTAACATTGACTATGATAATTCTGACGATGATTACGTCCCTCTAGTCGTTTCGACTACGACGATATTTTCTGTATCTGATATCTTCAATCGCACATGCATTATAGTGCCATGTTCACTAATCGGAGATCGGAGGAAAGTTCAGTTGCAGTGTCAAGGACACAACACATCACCCAGACCCAAAAACCATCAATTTGCGCTACACAAGTTCTTTTTTTTTTAAATTAAATAATATAAACAAATAGAGGACATAACACAGCAAAGTAACGAAAAAAAAAGAAATAATAAATAAACACAAAAATAAAATCTACCTGAATGCCTTTAGCTTTCTTTTAAAGATATTTTTACTCAAGCACTCACTTTCAGAGAATATTTCATTACTTTTTTTCGGCACTAAATACCTCTTTGTTCTCTTCCCATAATAATTACTTAATTAATAATACTTAATAGGCTCATCATACATTTTAAAGTTTTTATTCCTGAGACAATCATTATGATGTGTTAGGTTCTTAAAGTCTGACTTTTGGAAATCATCTATTGCCAATAAAAATTTAACTTTTTTTTGTACTGGTGATATATTACATTCTTTAACAACAAATTATAATCACCGTTACAACTTAATTTACTCCGTTTAAATACAAGTAGCTTCATTATTCGTAATTGTAAATTTGCAATTTTCTCTAGATATGTATGTAAAGTACGACCAAATGCAATAATTCCGTAACTAAACACACTATCACCAAGAGTGTAAAACAACAACAAATACATTGTTTTTTATCTAAAATATATTTAAGAGAGCTTAATTTTACTAAAATAGTTCTTAATTTGTCACAGACGCTATAAATATGCATAAACCAACTAAATTTACAATCTACTGTTAATCCTAAGTACTTGTAACTGTTGACAAATTCTAGGTTATTACATTTGCAATTTATATTGGCATTATGCAAACAATCATATGTTTACGCTCCACTTATTTACGCCTTTATGTATGAACAATCTTCAGCTTTTATTCATTTTTATTTGATTATGAAGTCAATTAATTACGAGAAAAAGCAAAATTAGTTAACAAAATTTTCGGAAAAGCCTCTACATACATATACAGGCCATGTCATTTAAAGTTATAAGAAGTTAATAATTAAAATAAAATTACTTACTACGCACAACATATCAAAACAGCTGTGTTAGTAAAACACCTACACATTGAAACGCAGCTGCTACGCTTGTGCCCTCGAAAAACATTTTCAATTAAATTTCCCAGGGTACGTGTCAAAATCTTTAACAGGCATAAATTTAATTTAATGTCTCTATGGAGGCGTGCTCCTTACCGTTATAAATAATATGAGTAAGGGCATGTTTCTTCTATAATATAAAAATGAAAGCCAATTTTCCTATAATTATAAAATATATACTTTTAAAATGTCGTATTTTCTTATACGGCAGACATGTATGGGAAGCGTATATTATGCATACATACCTAATACTCTATATGAAATTTTATTATATAATAAAAAATGCCAAGTCTTATTGCCAATATTTATAACTTACAATATTCTTTAAAGAAAATCTATTGTTAACATTATTATGCATTCCAACTCCCCCAGGTTAATAAATAAATAAAATAATATAAAATGAAATAAAAATATAAATATACAAATATATAAAATATATCAAAATAAACTTATATAAGGATCAACAAGATAGGAATCCCTCTACAGGGGTTAAGGGTTAGATCGAAAAGGAGAGAAACCTGCCGAGTGGTGTCGAGGATCACCGCCTTCTGCATTTGAGTTCGGAGCTGCCAGACATTCAAACGGTGTTGATTCGAGAGCTTGGTTGGAATTAACCCATTTGCAGATACGGCTGTAGGGATAATTTCAGTCGTCATACCACTCTTCCTTTCTTCCACGAGGTTCTCGTCATCTCGGATGTTGCTGTCGACCAAAAATATCATTGGCTGTGCCCGATCCATTAACACGATATCACATATTCGCAAGAATAATCCTATCCGTTATGATAAGCCTCCCGTCCTACTTCAGGATGTATCTCCGATAGTTGTTAGCCTTAATAACCAGATCCTGTTCCGCAAAGATAGCACCTTCGGTCTCCCCAAAAAAGTCACGGAACCGTAGCCAGTGTAGAGAGGTAGTTATGTCTACAAACGCCTTGTACTCGTTTTGTTTAACTTCCACATGCTAGAACGTCCGTATGGAAAGTACCACCCAATTTTGCTGGAAAGTAGTTCCGGATTCTTCATACTTTGCGGTTGTGCACGGTTACGGCACTCAACAGGCCAGGGCCTCCATGCCTCCACAGTAAGTAGTATTTAGTAAGCAAGTTTTTTATACTTATGTGTATTTAAGAAAAATATAGGCTCACACTTGTAGGCTTATCGAATGTGATGTAAGGCCTGAATTGCGAAAAGCGACACAGGTCAAAAAACAAACATAACAAACAGGTACAAAAAATTTGGTTTCAGGGTTTATCAGTCAGCTCCCTCTCAAGTTCTTCGGATAGTGGACTACATCTCCAAACACAAAAACAGAAAGACACCCAGGAGGCACTGTTCTTTGATTTAGCTAAGGCGTTCGACAAAGCCTGGCATGAGGGCTTAGTTTATAAGCTCTACACAATCGGAGTGCTGGATAGACTCGTGTACATCGTGCGTGAATTATCTTTCCTTTTTATTTTTAATCTTATTACTTATCCAACCGTAGCTTTCCTTATAGCGTAGAGGACACCCTTTCGTTTCCCAGGGATATTGCGGCTGGAGTCCCCCAGGGCTCGGTTCTTTCCCCCACCCTTTTCGCACTTTGCTTAAGTGATTTTCCCGCACAAAAGGTGTCAAAATGGCACAGTATGCCAATGACACCGCTCTTTATCCCGCACATGTTAACATCAGAATGCTCTGTCCACGTCTTCAGACCTCATTAGGCGAATGGTTCAGGAAATGGAGAATCGAAGTGAACCCAGAGAAGAGTCAAACGATAATTTTCACAAGCCAATGGGCTCGTGTACACTGGATATTGATTAAGATCAATTCTCCTAGTTTTACTCTGTATAAGACAGTCATTACGTAGTCTAGCCACATAAAATACACACTTAGGAGTAACTTTGGACCGTAATTTATTATTTTCGACTCATTTAAAACACACATTCCGGACGCGCCTACAAACGTTAAATAAAATTCGCCGTAGAGCGACAGGTGCATAATAAATAATCCTCCAAATAGAAGACGTCCAAAATACACAACTTTAACGCCAGATGATATTGATAACGGCAAACATTAACCTAGACCGACCAACGTCACCGACACGCACTCGCAGTACACAAACCACAAATGTAAACTCAAACACTCCACACCATGCTCGCCCGCAAGCGCGACGTCGTCTTCCTCGCACATCGGCTTTCACGCGATTTACTCGTGTTCTAGGCTGAAAAATTGAAAAATAGGCTTTAAAAATAGATCTATCCTCCCTTCAGATAGTGAACCGAGTCGAGGTTTCGAAACTCCTTATGAGGGGCCTCGGACCATATTATCGCCCCCTCTGTTGTCGTCGACGTTCTTGGTCCACAGGGGTCGGTGCAGCAGCGGTCGTCGTGCCAGCATTGCAGCATCCTCGTTGACTCCCTACTCAGTGGGCCTCCCGCTTGCAAGTCTAATTAGATAAAATGTAGAGGTGACAGGATCAACGGGAAACTCACATACACAAAAAAAAATGGACCAGGCACTCATCGTTAGGCCGTCAGTCTGTGCGGTGGTGCGTTGGCGAGTGTACATTATAATTCAGTATAATGCACAGGTATTGCACAGTATAATACAACGTATTCTACATATGGTGACGAGGATTATACTGTACGTTTTTTTTTAGTACTGTTAAAATAAAACTGAAAAAACGTAAAAGTAACGCGTACCGTGAGGATTTAGAAAATTATAAATTACTGGTGGACCTAATTTCACTTCCATACAGACATTCGTTGCAAACGAGTTAATGGGAAGAAAAAAGAAAAAGAAAAACTACCTATATGAACTACTTTTTAAAAGGTTCTAATCTTTTCGGAAAAAGGGTAAGATATTTATTGTTAACAAACTGGGTTCTGCAATCTGTTCGAAGAAGTACGAATGTGATTACCAACTTCTGTGTTTACTTGTTCTATATATGGGTCTAATGATATGCCCTATTACAAAGGGTTATCATTAAATTGACAGTCGTCAACAAACGACAACATTGCAATAGGGTGAATCTTCGTAGTAATTATGAAAAATAAAAGTGAAGTCTCATAGTAGTATATAAGTATGCGGCCCATAAACATTTACATCTATGCTGAAAAAATATTCCAGATGCGTTGTCATTTCTCTGAGGATTGAAATAGAATATCTAATCACAAATAACTAGATCTACGGTTTCCTACACTCACCATAAGAAACACAGCAGCGTATGTTAACAGGATTTCATTAGCGGATGCTGTGAGCGTATGGTCCTTTTCCAGTCTAGTCGACTGATTCATGCTATTGCAACACTTTTGCTGGTAGCTCAACGATTTATGTGACGATGTTGTAAAGTTGTCTGATATAGTTGTGGCCATTATTACAAAACTAGACATGCCTTGGATCTAGTTCCTGCATGAATGATTCAGCTTTATCAGGGGTTCTCCTTTCTCACTCACACTGCTCACACCATCATGAAATAGTAGCATAACGCTGCCGTGTTTTATTAAGCCAATGTAGGGATCCAGAAAAAGAAAAGAAAGTTGTTTTTGAAGATAATTGTATGTTTTTAGGGGCCGCAACCATCACTTGCTATTGGGAGAACGGTTTTCTCGTTTCTCACCCTTAGCTTATTTTAAAAGTACCATGGAAACGTACCATTTAGTAAGCAAGTTTTTATAATTATGTGTATTTAAGAAAAATATAGGCTCACACTTGTAGGCTTATCGAATGTGATGTAAGGCCTGAATTGCGAAAAGCGACACAGGTCAAAAACAAACATAACAAACAGGTACAAAAAATTAACAGGGTTTATCAGTCAGCTCCTCTCAAGTTCTTCGGATAGTGGACTACATCTCCAAACTCAAAACAGAAAGACACCCAGGAGGCACTGTTCTTTGATTTAGCTAAGGCGTTCGACAAAGCCTGGCATGAGGGCTTAGTTTATAAGCTCTACACAATCGGAGTGCTGGATAGACTCGTGTACATCGTGCGTGAATTATCTTTCCTTTTTATTTTTAATCTTATTACTTATCCAACCGTAGCTTTCCTTATAGCGTAGAGGACACCCTTTCGTTCCCCAGGGATATTGCGGCTGGAGTCCCCCAGGGCTCGGTTCTTTCCCCCACCCTTTTCGCACTTTGCTTAAGTGATTTTCCCCGCACAAAAGGTGTCAAAATGGCACAGTATGCCAATGACACCACTCTTTATCCCGCACATGTTAACATCAGAATGCTCTGTCCACGTCTTTAGACCTCATTAGGCGAATGGTTCAGGAAATGGAGAATCGAAGTGAACCCAGAGAAGAGTCAAACGATAATTTTCACAAGCCAATGGGCTCGTGTACACTGGAAATTGATTAAGATCAATTATCCTAGTTTTACTCTGTATAAGACAGTCATTACGTAGTCTAGCCACATAAAATACACACTTAGGAGTAACTTTGGACCGTAATTTATTATTTTCGACCCATTTAAAACACACATTCCGGACGCGCCTACAAACGTTAAATAAAATTCGCCGTAGAGCGACAGGTGCATAAGAAATAATCCTCCAAATAGAAGACGTCCAAAATACACAACTTTAACGCCAGATGATATTGATGACGGCAAACATTAACCTAGACCGACCAACGTCACCGACACGCACTCGCAGTACACAAACCACAAATGTAAACTCAAACACTCCACACCATGCTCGCCCGCAAGCGCGACGTCGTCTTCCTCGCACATCGGCTTTCACGCGATTTACTCGTGTTCTAGGCTGAAAAATTGAAAAATAGGCTTTAAAAATAGATCTATCCTCCTTCAGATAGTGAACCGAGTCGAGGTTTCGAAACTCCTTATGAGGGCCTCGGACCATATTATCGCCCCCTCTGTTGTCGTCGACGTTCTTGGTCCACAGGGGTCGGTGCAGCAGCGGTCGTCGTGCCAGCATTGCAGCATCCTCGTTGACTCCTACTCAGTGGGCCTCCGCTTGCAAGTCTAATTAGATAAAATGTAGAGGTGACAGGATCAACGGGAAACTCACATACACAAAAAAATGGACCAGGCACTCATCGTTAGGCCGTCAGTCTGTGCGGTGGTGCGTTGGCGAGTGTACATTATAATTCAGTATAATGCACAGGTATTGCACAGTATAATACAACGTATTCTACATATGGTGACGAGGATTATACTGTACGTTTTTTTAGTACTGTTAAAATAAAACTGAAAAACGTAAAGTAACGCGTACCGTGAGGATTTAGAAAATTATAAATTACTGGTGGACCTAATTTCACTTCCATACAGACATTCGTTGCAAACGAGTTAATGGGAAGAAAAAAGAAAAAGAAAAACTACCTATATGAACTACTTTTTAGAAGGTTCTAATCTTTTCGGAAAAAGGGTAAGATATTTTTTGTTAACAAACTGGGTTCTGCAATCTGTTCGAAGAAGTACGAATGTGATTACCAACTACTGTGTTTACTTGTTCTATATATGGGTCTAATGATATGCCCTATTACAAAGGGTTATCATTAAATTGACAGTCGTCAACAAACGACAACATTGCAATAGGGTGAATCTTCGTCAGTTGGAGAAAGATGGGAGTGCTGAAGGCGTTCATTTCTGATTCGGACGTTACTGGTATTGAAAGTAACGAGAAGAAATACGCTTCACTGTTACACTTTGGTGGAACAGAACTAGGCTTACGAACGTAGATGACGTTTCGACTTTCGACTAATTAAGCATAGCATATAAGACAATAAGCGGATAAGTGCCAGGTTAAACACAAACATGATCGTATAATCGATCGATCGAGAAGTGTTCTTCTAAAGAATTGAGGGAGAAATTTTTACAAACAGGCGTCACAATAACATTAAGTAATATAGTAACCGAAGCCAATAATCTTGAAGCTGTAAATCGACAAAAGGGAGAATTTGGAGAAAGCAGCACATCCAATGAAATCAATTATTGCCAAAATTTAAGGTTGTTTAGTGGAGATACCAATAAATGAGAAATACAACCAGTTTCTCAGACATTAAGGAGAATCCCAATACCACTGAAAGAAAAGTTTCTAGTAAACCCTATGAACTCGTGAGAAACATTATTGAAGAAGTTGAAGGGATCAAAGTGGGTATCCTCAATAATATCAGTACTGAAGAACGGTGGTGATGTAAGACTTTGCGTAGATGAGAAGAACAACTAAAACAAACATACACAGATTATAGCGTATGGTTATCGAATATTGACTGTGTAAGGCGGTATTGCCAAATGGAAAAAGAAGTCTTGGCCTCAGTTTGGACAGTGAAGGATTTTATTCCTTCTTTGGAAAAGAGTTTGGTCATATTTAGCCCCAAGGCAAAACCATGCACTCTAATGCAAAGGTGGACTATGCAAGTTGTATACAAACCTTCCAGGGAAATATAGCTGATTGTTTGGAAGAATTACGTAGTTTAAAAATAGCATCACAAATTGATTTCGATACCTACATCTATCAAATTGTTGAAGAGAGTACACCAATGGCAGTTTCATTAGAAGAAATTATGGAGGCAACTTTATTTAGGGAGTTATTATGGAGGGAAGAAGGAAGTACAGCAATTTAAACTTATTCAAAATGAGTTATGGTTCTACGGCGATATTTTATTAAAAGGTACCAAAATCGTAATCACAAAGAAACTGCGCAATCGGGTTCTGATTGTAGCTCACGAAGGACATCCAGAAATTGTTCTTAGGAAAGCTAGATTACGACCTAAGTTTGGTGGCCTAATAAACAAAAAAACATAGTGACAAAGAAACCGAGAACCTGGATAAATGCAAAGGCTGCACACTAGTTTCAGCTAAAAGTCCTCTAAATCCATCATAGCGTCGGACACTACCATACCAACCTTGGATAGATACATGAATTGATTTGTCGGGGCCTCTACCTAGCAGAGAATACATTTATAGAGATATTTAGCAGACTCGATAACCCCATAACCATAACAGCTGATAATGGAAGACATTTCTGTTGTGAGGAGCTTCAAGAGTTTTATTCACAAAGGAATATAATCCTGTATAACACTGTAGCATACTGAGCACAACGTTGAACGTTAAAAACGAGATCATATGTAAAAACATTTATTTCAAAAATCTGGTAAACTGATTAGAAGTTTAACCGAATCATTAAATATAAAATTATATTTAAGTTTTGTATAATTTGGAAATATGATGAAGAAAAAAAACCAACAAGGAAGGGAATGTAGCGTATCCAGATTAGCGAGTGTTTGTGTAATTAACAACTATTGTCGTTGCCTCGGGCGTAACCATCGTTTAGCATAAATACCGGTCTGAACGTTTAGAGCAGGCAGCCCTATAGATAACGATCGGAGGTTTAGAACCTCCTTGGTGGCAATAGGAACGGCAAAGAAGCACGATGGGATAGAAAATATAGTTTATATCAAAAATATAAGTAGAAATAAGGAGATAACAAATTGTTATAGAAGGATTGATCGCTTACTAACTGCTTATTTAACAACAATTTCTTTTGGAGAGTTATGTAACACTATCAACCAGATAACCTAATACTACGTCTAGTGCTCAATGTACGTATAAAAACGAAGATTCGGAAGCAAACATATAATTGCCAAACCTACACGGTTTTACAGTTAATAGTTAATTTATGATTACATTTACAGTTTACCTGATTATAAGTGACGAATGTAGCCCATGATACCTACATCCATCCTCATTGAAGATTCAATGTGCACCTACACTGTCACCCCCGAGGACCTCGGCCATGGATTACCGCCACCGGTCACGCGGCTGTCGGATATGAAATATGAAGTATTAATTCTTTACATACTATGCAAATGACAGGCTCCCACTCGTTGTTTGCTGTGAAACCCTAATAAAAATTAATGTCCTTCCGGGTAACAAATGTAAATTAGGAGAATTCAGAAACGTTTTGATGTGTTGTTACACAGTTGGTAAAAATTCTAAAAAAATAACCCGTATGATCTAAAAATCGGTATTAAAGAATTATAATTTGCTTAGAAATATATATAAAAAAAAGAAGAAACTTGTACAAACATATAACTAACTATGACTACACTATCTTCCTCCTGGTATTATGAAACTCATGGTGCGGTGACAAAAAAGCGCACAGTTCCTCATAGTAGTATATAAGTATGCGGCCTATAAACATTTACATCTATGCTGAAAAAATATTCCAGATGCGTTGTCATTTCTCTGAGGATTGAAATAGAATGTCTAATCACAAATAACTAGATCTACGGTTTCCTACACTCACCATAAGAAACACAGCAGCGTATGTTAACAGGATTTCATTAGCGGATGCTGTGAGCGTATGGTCCTTTTCCAGTCTAGTCGACTGATTCATGCTATTGCAACACTTTTGCTGCAGCATGGATCTACCACTGGTAGCTCAACGATTTATGTGACGATGTAGTAAAGTTGTCTGATATAGTTGTGGCCATTATTACAAAACTAGATATGCCTTGGATCTCGTTCCTGCATGAATGATTCAGCTTTATCAGGGGTTCTCCTTTCTCACTCACACTCCTCACACTATCATGAAATAGTAGCATAACGCTGCCGTGTTTTATTTAGCCAATGTAGGGATCCAGAAAAAGAAAAGAAAGTTGTTTTTGAAGATAATTGTATGTTTTTAGGGGCCGCAACCATCACTTGCTATTGGGAGAACGGTGTTCTCGTTTCTCACCCTTAGCTTATTTTAAAAGTACCATGGAAACGTACCATTTTTAAGAATACATTTTTAATACTATTATCTTTTAATGAATTGATCAATAATTCTAAAAGTAATAAATGCATAAAAAAGGGATGATTCTTTTAACATATAACGAAATTATGTCAGCTTCGTGTTGTTTTCGTACCATAAATCACGAGAACAAATGAAAGTTTTCTAAAATTTTGCCATTTTGTTTACTTAGAAATGAACTAATAGATTAATGCAATACGTACTAATTTCCATCTACAAATCGAGGACGACTAATATTTTTTTAAAGTTTTAGATGTCCCATGCATGACAGGGATTATTTATAGTAAGTAGTTATTAATTTGTTTATGGCCTCAAATTACGCACAACTTTGTATGTTATTTGATGATTATTGACTTAATTATATTGACTTGATTATTAACGGAAAAAACAAAATATCAAGCGAGAAAGATAGACGCGACAAATGGGCTAAGGATATCTTAGGACTTCTAATATACTTATTGTAATGGTCAATATCTTTTCTATAATTATCCACGAGATAAATATCAAATGCACATACGATGATAACATGCAATATATCGTTACAAGCATGTTTTTTATTTCGATATACAACATATTTTGAACACAGAACAAGTACTTAAATACATAGTTAGGACGTTGTTTATATTATGATTGTATATGTATGTAGGCATAGTGTTCCTTTTATTATTGAATCATATGGATATAATGAATTATGACAAACAAGCAGACATTGTAACTGATTGTAATTGGTTAATTCGTTGTATAAAAATTTATGATAACGAGTATCTACCACTACGAATTGAAATGAAAACACCTCCGTGCACGACATACACATCTTTTTTATACTAATAATAATAAGTGATGATATCTCTTTGGCAGCCAATGAATCTGCGTGTACTCACTTGCCGTTTTTTTTCCTGGCTGATCGCCACTATTAGCTGGAGGACACTTTTACAGCTTCAACGGTGATAGCCGTGCACAACACAGCAACGATAGGGAGCTATTTTGCAGTGACAATGTCCGATTAATAATCTGTTAAAAGTCGTCTTAAACACTTTTCAAATAATATTACTGATGTCACTCTATGGAGCATGTTTATGTTCCGACTATTGATAGACTGCGATGACAATGATGATTTTGTCTTTCATTGTATTGTAATTAGAAAAAAATATATCACATTTATCTTGTGTATAACTTTTACTTATAGATTTTTTGTAACAGACTTTAAATTAGGCGCACAGGTCTTTAGTAGGATTGTTATCGTTAGGTTTTTGTATGAACGATATTTTTACCACCTATAGTTATAGGTAGATGAAGCAAATAACATTCGCTACGCTGTTACGAGTTTCCAACTAAATTCTCTAGATACGAGCACATGAAAGTGGGTCACTTTAATAAGCTGATATGAACGAGTATGTTTCATTACTACTCGTATGACTTTTAGTAATATTTTCTTTCAAGTCCCCTTGTATGAAGATTCGAAACTCTGCTGGAAATGTATTACAAACAACAGATTATTGATTTTTAAGTTGGGGTCTGATTACTTTTGTCTTTTGTGACAACTTTTCGAATGTTTTGACCAAATAAAATATAGGCAAGACTGCGTGTAAATATTTGTTCAAATACTATGGGCACTATAATATATTTTACGTATTTGAAAATATTTAATCGCGGAAGTTAAACAATAAATTTAGCCTTTACTGGAACTAAGTTTTTCCAGAAAATGCTAGGAAAAGGTGTTAATTTTTGGAATATATATTAAACTAGCTAGTGTCTTGGTAAGCGCAGTGCCTGTAATGATGCTTTCGATCATCATCTTCTTATGACTAGAGATAATATCCACTATGTAGGTTATATATCTGATTTAAATGTGGAAGTAAATGCAACAAGATTGGAGGAATGTGTAGTTGGTAATATATAAAAACATATTTGTTCGCTTGCTATTGTTATAGTTAAAAAAAATGTTTGGCTATTTAAACCTTTTAAAAGTTCGTGAAAACGCTTCCTAAAAGCTTTTGTTGCTGCAGTTTAACCAAAAGTGTTAAAGTTATAGCGTTCATATTCAAAAAAAATTTGCTTACACGTGCCTTTGTAGCATTTTAGAAAAATAACTAGCCGGAGAGTGTAGACGATGTGTTGTGAAAGTTAACACGAGAAACTTTATCTTTGTGAACATAAGGATATAACAAAATAAGCACTGTCACCAGTGTAATTATATCACATGAGTTTTGCAATTATACAAATAACTTACGTGATGAATTGCACGTTGGTGCTTCAGATGTATAAGTACAGAAGTAAATTTTCTGTGGATTACATAAATATTGGCATCGATTTGCACATTTAGCTCACTGTTTTGAAGTTGGGTACTCGTAAAAATGCGGTCATCCTAACTGGCAAATACCGTCATAGTCTTCACTCTTCTCATGCAAATTAAGGTACGAGTAAGTTGTTTAACGTTGTGTAGGCTCCTCAGGAACAATTTTCATAAAATGTAACTTTGTTATTTAATTTTGATTCGTACTTACAACCAAAAGCTTCGTATACTATTCGCTAAACCATTAGGCTGTAGACGTTACTATTTGTGACAATACGTATTTGTACGCCGTGAATCTTGCATTATGAAAATCTACACATAGATCTTGAGCTGCCGACCAAACCTCTGTACATGAAGCAGGCTTTCAGCCTACATTTCGACTCTGCCTTCACTCACCCAAACACCTTGACTGTAAATGCCGCCACTTACAATCCCATTGCGTATCATAAATTCATCCGCGTCCGAAGGAGACCGAAGCATGCCCTCAATGACCCCAACGACGCGACCACCAGGGACCAAGCCCTTCATAAAACACTACACATGTACATTGCATCCTCATAGCCGCCCGCCAACGGCGAGGGCGTCGTAAACAAGGTTATTCCCGATACCGCCATGTCACAGGTCGGTTCTCACTAGACAATAATGATACCAGCCACCATGCAATTCGAAGTGGTGGTATAGATAGCTAATTATAATATCGATATTCATTTAGATAATCCTTAGTCAGAAGCAACTGACCGAGTCAAGGTTCGAGTCAGCTCTCATGAAACAGGGTAACTGTCCAAGCCGAGACCTTGTGCTGGTTACCCCCTTATGGAGGTCTCGCCTGAGCGCCATAAGCGCTCGGTCACTTCTCGACCCGGTGAAACTGTAAAAGCCCTCTGACTAAGAGCGGTGATGAGCCCGTAAAAAAACCATGACCGTATGCAGGTCGATCGTGTACCTACTTTTAGAAATACTAAGAAACCAAGGTGCGTTCAGTTTGGGGAGAGTTCTTGTTTATTTTTTAATAAAGGGTATGGTCTATTTTCTATTGTGCTACTTGCCCTGCTTAGTGCTTAGAATTTATCTTGGAAACTTGACTAGTGCTCGTTTAAAATTGTTGCAAGCTTCCCTTATTCATGCGATTTATTTGGAGTTCCAGATATTACATAGTTAAAAAGCCTAACTCTTCTGCCTAACTAAGAACTACCATCTCCTATCACCATCGGCTGACCTGGAAACCATCGGCTGTCAACATTGCCTGGCTGTCTGCAAGCCTCATCAACCATCAACTCAAAACTGTATGTGTGCAAAAGCAAGACAATTAAATAATTCTGATCCATGTTAATCTCATCTTGAACCCTTGTGAACCAACTTATTAGATTACATCACCAACAACTCTAGCTCTATCTTTACTCTAGGACACAAACAGAATTCCTCATCGTTAACGTTGCAGTTAAAAAAAGAATAGATTCTAAGAACAGACTCTAATGATGGAGGACCTCTGCTATAATACAGTATAATGCAGTAGGTCATTTAAATAATTTTCAGCATAATTTATGTTTGCCTTTAGCTAGTTTTACAATAACGATAAAATTGCCAAGGGTTGTGTATACAATGATAAGCGTAGGCCTTTATAAAATTTTCAAACCACTAACCATAATAAGAAAATTAATACAAGTTTTGAGCTCATGTAAATTTAATATTTTAAACAGGGTATTTAATATTTTATAAAGTAATAAACTTACTCTTACATGCTTGTAAAATAATATATACCAACCAAAATAACTACTGGCTTTATAAAATTATATATATAAAATTATATATATAAAAAGTATGGATGGCAATGTGGTAATTATGATAAGGATGAGATTAGCCGTAACTAATTCTTCTAGTGTGTGGAATCCTATATAAAACAGTGGGCGTTTTTTATAGTGATAATTTAGATAATGACGATACATTAGAATTAGTATGTCTTCCCCCATAGACTGCCATGAAGCGATGCTAAGCAACCATGACCTTGAAGACTTATTGAAATTAGCGAAATGTCTCATTCGTTAGTGCAACTAAAGGGTTATATTCAACTAGTTTTTAAAATTTCGTTTCATATTTGTGTCCAGAAATGACAAAAGGACCCATTTCATAAAAGGTGACGCAAGAACACAAATATATTTAGGAATCAAAAGAAGTTTATGAGATCAATAAATTTCATTAATGTTATTACAATGTTGTGTGTTCCAACGAAATGATTTTTGAGTACAAGTACTCGTAACAAAGTTCATATTCTTCTTTATGACAAAAAAAACAAGTCCTCGTAGTTGAGAATTCTGTATTTATCGGACATATAATATTAAAAATAGTTTTAATTTTATTAATAAATTAAGAAATAAATATTTCCTTACTACTAAGTATTGTTATCAATGGATCCAGCATCGTGGCAGTTTGTGGGGATTCTAAATTCATCAGTGGAAGTTAAGTTCGTGAGCTGTATTTTAATAATCTACGGACGCAGATAATATTCTCTTAATGCCTTTATTAACATGACCAATTACTTAGAGCTTAGTTATGGTAGCAGAATTTTAAATGTCGTCTGCATCCCCGACAAATTTTCGGAAATAACTTCTTTTTCATTAATGAAAAAGAATTAATTATGAAAAACGGTATTTACAATTTGGCTTAGCTATTAGTTTTACATAAATTTAAAGTGACTTGAAGTGAAAGTGACGTGAAACTTATAGTGGATATAGGGACAAAAACAGAAAAAAATGTATATAAAAATATATAATACTTCTTTACAGGTGTGGAAGACAATGTGGGAGAAGAACTGGGATGCAACTGAACGTTATCTTTAATGAGTAATAAACTATCATAATCGTTACTCAAAACATATTATAATTCAATAGAAACTATTTATTATTGCATTACTAATATTTGCGTAATGTGCATGACTTTACAGTAATGATCCAATATTTATGTCCAAATCACATTATTTAATTTCTAGTTCATATTATTTTATTGCTACTATTATAGTACGTATGAATTATGTTATTTCTGGTGTGAAAGTTTTTTTAATCAAAATTAAAATTCTATATCATTACAATGATTTATGTTCTAATTTTGAAGTAAGAATTTCATAATATATTTCTACTATAATATTTTAATTACATTTAATCTGTTATTACAATAAAAATAACATTAATATTAAAATTTGTCAATTGGACGAAACGCAAAATAGCAAATCACGTGTCAGTCAATGTTCATTATCATTAAAATATTCCTCTAATTTATAATAACCTTTGTAACTGAGCCAACTGAATAATCGATGTATAAATGAATTTACGTTATCCAAGGAATTCGCCAGTTCGTTGACTTTATTTTTTAACTTTGTACGTTAAAATTAACTTTACTACCCTTATTGGTTGTAAATTCCTGTCACTTGTATTTTCGATATAAATGTCAGTATAAACAAGGAAGTGATAACAATAATAAAAGTGTCCTTAAAAAGTACTCGTAGTTGATAATTTTCTACGGCACGGTACGTTACGTTAGATTCGATAAGTTACGTAGATCGTTTGCATAAAAGGCTATAAATATAAATCATTGTAACATCATAATAACAACGCTACACTCAGCAGGTAGTTTCTATATATATATATATATATATATATATATAATATTATATATATATATAATATTATATATATATATATATATATATATATATATATATATATATATATATATATTACATTGCGAGTAACAAACGAGGGCACAGTTCCCCTGATGGTAAGTGATTCCTGCGGCCTATGAAATGTTCATCCTTGACAAGGAATCATAATGCATATGCTTTGTCACCCTTGAGGACTGAGACAGAATGCCACGTCACCAGTAACGAAGGTCTCCGGACCCCTGCACTAGCCAGACGAAACACAGCAGCATTATGCAGCTGTTTCACGCTGCTATTCTGTGAGGGCGTGGTTCTACCCCGGTCGAGTTCACCCATTCATTCTGCAGCTAGAAAAAAAACTGATGTCTAGCTCTACCATTTTAAAACCTTTGTTATACGCCTAAATAACTAACACGCATTAATATTACGATTTATTAACAATATAACAAATACACTAAAGAACCTTTTCTTAAAGTAAAATATCTGCACACAGAAAGTAATATTAAAATGGAATCTGAAACGTACGAAATAGTATATCTATTCAATGAGAGTTTACCTGTTGCATATGAGTCAGGAAATCGAATATAAAAGTAGTTGGACAATTTACACGTAACGTGTATGTTGGAACCACTTTCACTATTTATTTAAATTATATGTACGTACAGTCTCTATACATGAAGACTAAAATAAGAAAAGCATATAGCACGCAGCTTATTTTATCAACAATTCTTTCAATTAAAGATTTCATCGAAAAAGAAAGAAACATAGTGTACTCACAAAAAATAAAAAAATAATACAGAAGTATATTTATTTATAAACACGTGCATATATTAAGAATAAAACAAATTATATATAAGGTGCCCTTAAGTAATAAATATAAATATATTATACCATACCGTAACACAACGTTAACATAATATTTTATTACTTAGTAGTAATCTTTGACTAGTTTTTAAAAAAAACACAATAGGAGACAAGAATTTTAGCAGAGTTTCATAGATGCTTTTCCTGCACAGTGAACGAGTTGGTATATATAGAAATTAGTTTAATGAGAAGGAAATTGAAGGAGCTCTCAGCTGCGTGCTGCAGGATTCATCGGATTTTAGGTTTTAGGTTTGTTTTAAACTGTATTGACTAGAATTATGATTGTTTGTCCTAACCTATTAAGCTACAGGCTAATAAAGTCTACTATCAAACATTTAATTCCTTGCTCCAAAAAAATGCCAGCTAAATCTTATAGTTATTCCTCATCTTCTTTTTTTTATTTATCCATAAACTCAGTCGTTTGTTAATTCTAATCCAAAATATATGTGATATGGGCTACGACTAATTAAGCACCATCGTGAGAACCTTCTTTGTCGGCAGAGTGCACGCTATGTAGGTTATACTAGCATTTATATTTATCATGTAATTTATAATAAATATAAATATTAGAATAGAAGTATAATAAAATATGTATGTAATCGTGAAATTCAGATACTCGTATATCCGCCAACTGGATGTCGCATTTCGTCAGCTCAACACTTTACTGAATACCAAAGTAGGCTTAACACCATAAACGATATAGCCGCCCAGTTGCTGTCATTTGATAAGTGATTAGAACTAGATATATAATTAATTGCAATGGCATATATTACATGTCAAACCAGGTGGGGTTTCATTTGGAGTTTTCATTGGGGATACGTGTAAGTTTATATAGGTGAGGTAGATAATCATAATGATAAACTACCATCAGTCGGTCTGCGCTTAGTCGGCTTGAGAATATATTTTTTTACAATTAATGAAAGTTAGTAACATAATAAATTAAGCCATTATTTATTTCAAAATGTATGAATTATTTGCCAAAATATGTCCATTTTCGAGTATGTGAAATAAATGTGAGGAATTCCAGTGTGCTGAAATAGGACTTGTACAAATGCAAGCTTTTAGTGGCTGTAATATTTGTTGTATAACAGTAAACATATTTCAGTCTCTCATCTCTTAGATACTGCGAAAATCTACGCATTATCTTACACATACATTTTTTAGAGCTAAATACGTTGTTTTCAGTGTTTTATTTATCATCCTAAATAAAAAAAATGTTTAAATAGATCGATTTCTGTAACAATGACGCATGAACGAATTACGTTTAATTTAAATAATTAAAATCTTTATTTATCTTGAGTGGAGAAATATTTGAAGTGTTCTTCAAAAATTTCTTGTCGAAAAAAAAAGTCGGAAAATGGAATTTTGGGGTATGCGTCCTAACTTACCACGCTGCGTATGACAGGGATAATGAGTGCCTATATATATAGCCCTAGTGTGTCCAAGTTAACTGGATTAGCAATTTTTTTACTGGAGCAACCTGCTAGAAAATCCTGAGTCTTTCCAACACTGCGTACTTGCGGGTAACACGAAGTTTTAACGCAGAATAAACTACGCCAACGCCTCCGTAAATCAACCGTACAACTCTTCTTTCACCTTCGCCGAACTAGATAAAGCCGAATGCCTCGCAGACAGTCTAGAGAGCCAATGCACACCGTCACTCGTATCCTTAGATCCCGACCGCCTGCAAAAGTTCAATGCCGACGTACTACGCAGGCCACAGGCATGACCAGTGGGCGAAGAGCAAGAACCGGTAACCGTAGACGAGGTCACAATTATTATTATTAACTGTCACTTATTATTATTGTTATTTCGTGGTCATTATTTTATAGAGCGCAAGCTGTAACAAGGAACTGTATGTTAAGAAACAAAAAAGATTCGATGAGGAGATTAAAGAAGTCAAGGGCTTAGAATAAACAGTATAAAGTAACCATGTAAAAAATTGGGAGCGTTATTTTGTTGTCTACAGCTGTGGCTCAATTTTCTTCATAGAGGATCAATTGGATAAACTAGTGCAAAAGTGTGAATCAATATAATTTAGGTAAAATATACATAATTGTTAAAACAACAATAACAATAACTTATTACAACGGGCTAAAAGGTAAGCTTTTAGATATTACCTACAAAATTTTGAGTTTTGAAAACTTCATTACAATCATACTTATTTACCCAAGAGAAACCTTCACAAACTGGACCCAAATTAATTTCATCATTATAATGAAACTAACAACATAAAGTTTTACTAAAATTATTCGTGAGAGCCCTCACTATATTTTGTAATTATTCTATTACCTAAATTGCTTCATTTACATAACAAAAGTTAAGGTCATGCAAAAATTTTACTTTTATTAACAAAAATTCAGAATAGCAAAATAATGGAGAAGTTAAGATAATTATGTAACGTACATTCACGTAAAAACAACTAAAACCGCTATGTCAAATTTTATAATTGCTGTTCGACACAATAATAAATACTATGTTTAAATTGTATGTATATACATATATGCTTGCATAACAATATCGCAATAAATAAGAGACAATGTCGAAAACTGTTTTAAATAGAAAATGTCAGTTGAAATAAGATTAACGAGGAAAATATTTCATTCATTTTGAAACGTTTTGATGATTACATTTCGCGGTCTTTTGTACACATCGTAACACTTCATTGCTTGTAGCCGACGCGACACGTCTTGCTGACGATCATGTTTTGAACTCAACTGTGATGGACATTTGTATCGCACCCTCTTATTTTACTTTTGATAAGAAAGTTCATATAGAGCAAGAGAGCTGGCGGAGATCACTCTTTGTATCAAAAACATCTTCTGCATAAATTAGTATTTCTTGACGTGACTAATGTCAGGAAATTTTAAAGGTATATATATCATACAATACCATAAAATGGATAATCCTTACGCTAATCTAATCTAATCTGGACACTAGCAAGTTTTAAAGATTAATAACATAGATCTCAGAGTCTTTTCCTATAATTAGAAGTAGACTTTTAATTTAAACTTGTATTTTCAAATCTTAGTCTTGGTATTATATGCATGAAAGAGGATTTTGCCTTAATAAAAGGCTGCATGCGGAGAGGCTCATTTCGTTTTATTTAATGTGTATACCTCCCAATTATCACTAATCTACCTATTTTCATATAATCACAAGGTAAAATTTCATTTGTAGCATATTAACATATGTTTCTTCTTACTTAAGTAAGTAATATATTTACAATTAATTCAATTTATTTTGCAACTAACTTGCACATTAATCAATGTGCTTTTCATTACTGTATGTGATATCTATGTTTGTCGATATAAATAGCACGCATATAGAAGGAAACCTTGTATTAAAAAAGACAAGCCTGTTATCACTAAACATACCCTTAAATTTTATAGATCAAATATATGGCACTGTACTTTATATAAAGCTGATATTTCATGTACTATACAGTATAAGAAACAACGTCTTAGAAAAGCATGAGCGAAATACTGCTCGCAAGCCTCTGGATTCTTTTTCTTTCTTTTGAGTTATACAATTTTTCGTATTGAATATATGATTTTTTATTTATAAAAATAACGGTTACCCATATTTATTAAAAAACAAACTTGTTTTGATGGTTTTTTTATGTCTATAAATCAAGTTGCGTTAAAAATAGGAAAGTTTTATATGGTACTAGCTGACCCTGCGAAATCGTACCGACTAACACTCAATGTCATGTTACCTTTTTGCTGAACTTAATTTAGGATTTTATAAACCTAATAAAATGAATCCAAAAAAATATAAAGTATAATAGTTTATTAGAACACAAAGAAATAAAAATTCAATAAGAGTGAAAAATCACGTACTTGGAATGTCAGTAAGACATGATTGAATTAAACTATGTATTGTGCAGCAATTTGGGTGCGATGAGAGTAAAATTTTTAAATCGAATGAAGTACAACTTTTCAATTTGCTAGTTACTTACCGTGATATTAACCTTATTTTTTATTACCTCCTCTCACCACCACTGCCCAAACGGAGAATACATGCATTTGAACACATTTTTATGATAGTAGCGGTGTATATAGGGTAATGATTTACAGGCGGATTCGACTATGAGTCTTTCTTTGATAAATTATATTATTACAGACCCTTAAATTATTCAAGTCCTTCTAGAATCTTTTAATTCAATAAATAGTTATATCCTAAGGTAACAGCTGACTACTCCAGAAAATAATAACCACGTTCCAACAATTATATTGAAGTTATATCTCGATCGTGTCCAAATTTTCATTTCCCTTTAAATTTCCATCCGCAGTTGAATTAATTAGTTATACTATTTAAATCTCTAGATATGTAAAATATAACTACCTAATATACCTGTTCTGGTTTTTCGGGCAGATGATCGCCTTTAGCCCGAGGGTTTTTACAGTTTCACCAGGTTGAGGGGTGATCGAGCGCTCATGGCACTTATATTTCTTATATTCCTTTCCTTCCGCTTATATTCCTTAAGCAATTTATATGCGGACCGAAGCTGAGTCTTTCATCTAATGTGACTCCTAAGTATTTGACTGTCTTTTCCTAAGGGATCTGACGATCAAATAGCTCTATTATTGGTAGATGCGGGGTTTTGTTGCGTCGGGAGAAGTACATGGCTGCACTTTTGGTGATGTTAACCTCAATCTTCCGTTTCCGAAACCATTTCCCCAAGGTATTTGAATCCAGGCATGTAAAGGCAAGTGTCATGGGCGAAGAGGGCCCACTCTACACCGCGAGTGCGGTATGTCCTTGGAGTGTATTAATGGGACCTAGGACGGAGCCTTGTGGTACTACGGCACGAATGCGTTAAAACTCGGAGTGCATTCTTTCAACGCGGTAACGAAAGGTCCTTTTTCGGAGAAAGTATCATAAGTACGAGTTGATCTGGCACACCAAGCTCATATAGTTTGTATATGAGCCCTTTGTGCCAGACCTTGTCTAAAGTTTTCGCCACGTCCAGGAAAAGTGCCCCAGTTTGGTAGCCCTGAAAAAATTTACTGAGAATGTGCTGCGTGATACGCTGCATAACTCTTGGGTGCGAAACCTGAACGGCTCATTTATGGGTAGGCCTGGGGACAACATTAAGTCCTTGACGTGTGCGAGGATGAGCCATACATACACCTTACCCAAGGCTTTGAGTAGGCTTATGCGTCGAAAGGCTGATGTATAGGTTGGGCGTTTCGAGGGCTTGAGAATCCCTATAACATCGGCTTCCTTCCATTGTTCGGGAAGGTGCCTTTTGATACGCCGCGTTGTAGATTATCACCTGTAGGTGTAGAATGGACATGGGTACAGTATGGTATGACACCATCAGGGCCGGCGGCCTTGCGTGGTGGCAGGTTTTTAATAATATCCTTAGTTCTCCTCAGACTTCGCTGTCAACCATTGTAAGATTAGCGGTGTCGATCGGTGAGCAATGGAGCTCGAGATTGTCAGTCAGACATTCAGCTTTCTCTTCATCTAAGAAGGCAGGTGGTTGATTGGGAAGTCATCAGAAGGCGATGTGGGCAGGTTCGATGTTGGAGAGGTGATTACAACACCGAGTCTTCTTGTACTAGGTTATGATCGGACTTCACACTGAAGGGTACGTAGCACCAGCCGGTTACTTTCCGTGGGATATAAGTCATGGGTACGAGTCAGCGCATTCTTGCGCCTCATTAGGTCCTTTAAGACCTTTGGCAGGCTCCATCGGTGGTCATCCACCGAAGGAACCTGCTTCCAGCAATCCTCGGCGACGATCTGGATGTCATTTCTTACCTGAACACAAAAAGTACTGACCAAATGTTGATGCGGCGTTAGTTCAATTCGATAGCTCTATCTTCGGAACGCATCGAAGCTTTAATTTATATACTAGGCTAAATTACATTTCCAAACGTAAATTAGCCTTTAAACATCTTTAATTAAGTCTCTCACCTTTAGAATGATAATAATAGTCTCAGACATCGAATATCAAAAAATGTGTCACGAAATACTGGTACTACAGTTCATATTATATGATATGGTCATATCAACTGTGGTAGGGCCGCGGTACAGCTTGTTACTAACTGCAATATGAATGGGAATTACATTAACAAATTATATCTCAATTCATTTATTCATTGGTGGAGCTTAAATCCTAGAATATGTATATCCAGTAGTATCCGAGATTAGCGGTGGAACGAAGCTAGGGCGACTTATGAACGTTAGACTTTTAATTGAATATTAATAAAGATACTTCTTATGAACGTATATGTGTTTCTTCTATCGGTACTTTACTACACAGATTAGATGTTTTAAAAAAATATGTTTGTCTATGTCTTAATTTCGTTGTCAGTACAATTACTTATGTTCCTAGTTTATCTTTATTAATTTAAGGTACAAAAAAAACCACAAAAATTTGTAATACTTTAGAAAGAAGGAAAATTATTTTGTTGCTTTATTTTATTATTTTCTATGAATAGACAAGCTGAATCAAGTATCTAAAATGCCTAAATGCTGCCACTTAACACAATCTAGAGACATTATCGTGCTCTTACAGTAGATTTAACATTTACATTGTTGAATTGAATTTTCGCAGAGAAATTCTCAGAACAGTGCTGTGTTTCTGACATATCTTACCGCGACTCGTTTTACCATCAGGATTTCATAGCAATACTACAAAGGTTTTATATAATTCTGCAATGGACTATTGTGGTAACATTGAGATTAAAGAAAGTTTTTCTCGTTTTTTATAAATCTTATTGTTTTGAAATGTAAATCACTAAGCAATAATTGATCATTAGTACCTGAAACTGTGAAAATGTGATCTCGAACCATTTAATTAGCAAGCAAAAAAAGTACGAAGCTCTATAAAATGCTGAAACGAAATAAAGAATATCTGGAGATATAGTAGAATATGGAGTATGGAAATATAGTAGGACTTAAAATATAACTTTGGTTTGTGATGTAAAAGACCAACGAGAAGGAATAGACATTCTATTTTATATCGTTGCAGCAACAAGTATATTTTTTTGTTAACTCCGACATTACACGCTGGTTGTCTAAGAATGATAAATTGATTAAAAATAAAATTAAAAAAATAGTGAACAGTGTGTAGCTCGTAGAACCGTTAACCGATGGGGAAGAAAGTTTTTGAGTGGGTACCTCGTATTGGCCATAGCAGAGTAGGACAACTAGATGGAGTGGTGACCTAAGAAAGTTTGCGGGAAGTCGATAGATGCATTTGACTTAGTATCGTACTCTGTGGGAGTGGGTAGGCCTATGTTTAGCAGTAGATTAGTAATGGGCTGAAATGATGATAATGATGGTGACCATGAAAGTTGAAGAGCTTTGTTAATACACTTAATTAACACTTACTAATACTAAACACATCTCAACAGAGTAACATGTAATAAAACAACGAACAATGAAATTAAACTTATTCTAATGGTGTGTTGTTTTCACATAGTTATGCTGACGACTCTTACTAACAAGACTTGACAAGCTAGGTAAAGTAATGTAATTGAAGTTTGGAGATATAACTATGTACAAAACTATAAAAATATTTATAACAATAAAATTTGTATCAATACCCGTAACCGTTAAGAGGATTCTGCGAAACAGTGGCAAAGCTTCGCCAATTTCTGGCTGTTGCTCGACCAGAGAAAGACCACGTCCTCACAGAATACAGTGTCTTTACCCTCTTGTTGCTAGGGATCCAAAGACCCTTATGATGTGGCATTTTATCTTAGTCCTCACGGGTAACGACGCATCTGCATTATAATTCCTTATCAAGGATGAATTTAGGTAATGTATCATGCGTCGCACCTTACTTATCAAATTGACAGTGTGCTTGTTAACTACCCTTTACAGAATTAAAAAAAAATTGGTATGTGATATATTCTTGTAACATTATACAATTTACTGTATTTGTAGTCTTCATTCGTATCATGCCTTTAGGTAAATTGTAAGATATAAGGGTGTAGATGTTGCTTATATTATCCAAGTTTCCAAGATGATGAGAGGGATGCATAAGAGATTGGTCTTTATTTTTACAAAACTCCACTTAGAGGGACACACAAATTTACTGAAAGCCGCTGAAAATTTTATTCGGTATACTAATTTATAAGCATAAATGTATTAACTTATTTAGTGCACAGAATTGTAAATTTTATATCAATTTAACATTGTCCCTTGATAATTATAAATAGATCATTCACGCCTAAATACATAGTTTGTGTGTAGCATAATCTAATTAATAAATTGGTTCCCCAAATGTGATAATTGATGGCAGCCAATGTAACTCAGTGTCGCGGCACTCAGTTTTAATTTCACGGTTCGCTAGTTGACCGAGTTCGATCCCCATGGTCGGCTTTAATGAAATTGTGAATTGCGATTTTAAGTGCTAATTTGGCACAAGCTCGGCGGTGAAGAAAACATACATGTCGCAGAGATAAATAAAATCAATATTTCAAGACATGTGAAGTCGAATATCTTTATCCAGCAGTGGGATTGCAATATAGTTTATGGAGTGTTCCCTCACGATTTTATTGATGTTTTTTAATATTTATTGAGTGCTATATTGCGCTGATGTAACTTGGTGTTGTTTTCATGACATAAATCAAGAGAACAAATGTTTTTAAAAAAATAGTGCGCAGCTACGAGTTTCCAACTGCAATCTCCAAATAGATATGAAAGTAGGTCACAATTGAAAAGCTGATTTGTATTACCGACACTTTTGGTCTGCGCTTTTCATTCTGCCTACATAAATTACAATACTCGAGTAACTTATTGATGAAAGTATCATACTTTTATTATTACATTTACAAATATAATATTATAAATAGAATAAAAAACTTAGGGTTAACCAAAAACACTAATAATTTAGTACATAAATTTAGGGAAATATATATATATATACATATATATATATATATATATATATATAGATAATATATATTATCAATAGGTGGCAAGGTGTTAACTTAGGCTTCTACTTTTTGAGGACTTGGCCTTATTTGACCCTGACTTATAAGCCAACTCAGATTAATAGAAAAACTAGCTATTGTGAGAGTCCTAAGTACCCTTCGTAATTGTTCAATTCCCTCGTTTACGGAACTACTAAGAAGGAGTACATCATCAATATAAACTAATACATTCTCCTCATTAATATGTGCACAGAGAGTGTTATTAATAATTCGCTGATAAACTACTGGGGACTTTGCTAAGCCATAAGGCATTTTGACACATTCAAAGTGTTCTTCTGGTGTTATAAACCCCGTTAAGTCAATACATTCCTCTTTTAATGGGATTTGGTGGAATCCCGTGACCATATCGAGACAGGAGAAGAACTTATAGCTACTTATCCTATCAATATGATCGTCAATTACTGGAAGAGGGTAGCGATCTTTTACTGTTATGCGATTAAGTGCTCTCAAATCTACACAAAGTCTATCTGAACTATCGCGTTTTGTTACAACTAAATGTATGATTGGACTCGCGTATTCAGAGCTAGAGCGCCTGATAACTCCTTTCTCTAAAAGATCTTGAATAATTTCGCGTACTTTAAGTTTTTCGGAATGCGAGAGCCTATACGGTTTATAAATGACAGGAGTGGAATTTGTAAGCCTTATCTCCATTTCTCCTGTTCGGACTGTAGTTATGGCGATTCCCGATTTCAAGAACTACGAAAATTCATTTATGACAGACGTAAGGCCTTCTAACACTGAACCGTGTAGAGGTGTCTTTAATTTAAACTGGTCGCCTTCTTCAACAACATTAACCTCCTTAATAACTTTGTCAGTTCGCGTGTGATACTGTTCATCGTTACTTTGAACGTTAGTAATTCCGTCACGGTTCAATACATCGGTTCCAATTATGATAGGAGCATTCATAAGGACGCTGGAACTACTACTAAATCTACTTCAGCTGAGATGTCAAGTTCAAGTCAACCCGACAACGCGACTACCAGAGCCCATGCCCTTTATAAAATTCAACATACGTACATTGCACCCTCATATAGCCCACACCGACGGCGAGGGCGTCGCAAACAAGGTTATTAGCGATACCGCCATGTCAGTAGCCGGTTCTCTCCAGTACACACACATAGAAGCATCGCTGGAGTTTCTTGATTCTTCTCCAGCGCCCATGCATTCCGAAGTGGTGGTACGGATAGCTAATAATAATAATAATAGCGATATTAATTAAATAATCCTCTGTCAGAAGCAACTGAACGAGCCAAGGTTCGGCCCTCTCGGGCACCCTCGAGATGCTCTCGCGAAACAGGGTAACGGTCCAAGCCGAGGCTCCTCTCGGGAGCCATTGTGCTGGTGCCATAAGCGGTCGGTCACCTTTCAACCTTGAACGGTGAAACTGCTAAAGCCCTCGGGCTAACAACGGCCAACAGCCCAAAAAAATCTCGACGAGTATACCATTTGTATTTAAGCCGAGAATTCACATGGAAGAACGTTTGAATAATTAACGTGTAAAGATTATGCAAAAGAAGTGAATATTTTTTATTTTATGTTATTTTGAAGTATCTAGACATATCAAAATGTGTATTTGATTATATTATTAAATAACGATTACCTATCATACATATCTAAGGTATTAAGAAACAATTGGAAAAATAATAACAATAAAAGGTAGTGATAATAAAGTGTTGTTAATATATTTATTAGTAAAAAAAATATATAAATTTCAGTCTTGTGTACTCATAACCGATCATCTATATATTAAGTAGACTGAAACTAACACGTAAGCTTTTATATCCCGAGAAATCTTGTACCGGCGCACGAGTACGCGAAACCAGAATATTGAGAAATTGTGAACATGATATTATTTTATTTAAAAAAAATTATATAAAGATTGCAATATATGAGGAAAAGGTCATTTGTGGTGAACATATTGTTTGGCTTCAACATAATTAACGAATAGGTGACGATGGTTCCATCATTTGAATGAATTACTCATTCAAATGATCGAACCATACCATTTCGACTTAAGTTAAATGAATTTTATAATATTTTTGAACAGTTGTACAGCCAGGCTTCAGCTTACGTCTCACCTCAATCAAGAAAGTACCACGTTTCCAATAATACCAACGTGAAGTAACAGTATTACGCTGTTGTGTTTGTATGCTGAGATTCGGAGGCATTGTGAATTACTGGACCATTTCATCTCAGCCCTAAAGATAACAACGCATGTGTATCTTAAATCTTTCTTGAATATGATTGAAAGTATTTCTAGGCTCCATTCATAACTTATCATTGGGTTAATTCTTGCTTATTTGTCACTCTTAGTTTCATAAAAAATCTATTCAAAGGGAAAGTTAAAAAGCGGGAGAATTTTTTTTTAAATAAAAGGTAAAAATCGCAGTACAAACGTTTTACTAGTTTCGTTTTTACCAAAATCTTTTAGTTTTTGTTGTAAGTCTGAATATATGCTGTGAATTATTCATAGTTTTTGTTATATCCATTTGGATAAGATGTAAACGAACCGTAAATTTAGTAAATAGCAAAATGTTCCGTTTCATTCATGCAAAATATATTATTTTCTTGAAAACGGTATTTCTTTTTAGTAAAATAATATATTTTTCGTGGGTTCGTTTTCTTTATTTTATGAACAATATACGTTTTGGGATACCGGAAAAGCCAGCTAGATATACTGGCTTCATATTAATGATATGACATCGTTAATGCTGATTATAATATTCAGGCAGTGATGCTAAAAGTAAATAATTATCACCAAGGTGTACTTTATTAATATGTTGTAGTCATTCAGAATACGTTTTTCAAGTCTATGCAATGCGAGATTAATATAATTCGTATTGAAAACATTCAGAAAAGGTGAGATGATTATAAACAAAGTTGTATGTCATTTATTTCTTATCTAAAAAGGACTGCTAAAGGACTAAAAGACACTAAAACCACATTCCGCAAAGATTCTTAAAACTAAAGTGGAGTATTAGAATTATTAGTTATATGTTCATTAGTTGGGAAATAACTTTCTCTATTGACCTTTATATATTAGGAAATATAATGCTCGTTTCTATTTATCATTAATATAAACATGGTGGGTTATATTATCTAACTGTATGTGGAGGTTTGTATGTAATTATATATAAATAATTAGCATAATGTTTAATATTTTATAAGGATGGAAGAGTGACAGAGGACCACTTTTTCGTATGGTTGCTGTTATTTAATTCTTATTATTAAATATATAGCTTTCATCAGGAACTGTATATGTCTAATATATCCTCAAACTAATGAAATATGTTTTAGTTTTAATGTTCAGAAATTACACATACACCCATCTCTTTAAATATCGTCTCGTAGTTATCAAAAAATAATAAAAAAAACATACGATAATCCTAAAGATCGTGGATATTGGTTCAACAGCCATTAAATAATTTTTATAAATATCATCATATTGTAAAAATATCTCACATATTGTTTTATTATATACTATGTATTATATATGTTATGGACACGTTTATTGTACTTCAATATGATGCTGTGTCTTCCCGTGTCGAGTCAACTCCGATTTTATTTAACGTGGCGCTACCGCGTTCTTCAGCGTTTGTGAAAATTGCCAGTTACTTTTAGCTACTGCCCTATTGTTTAACTTTGGCCCTTCGTTCCGTATAATGCAAATTTATACGTAAACCAATACGAAAGTTATGAAAAAGTTTTGCGCTACCTCAACAGTGTTTTTACTGTATAAATACTATTCAACGGACCCGTTGCTTAATGCTTAGTAGGGCAGTGCGGGTCTTGGAATCGATTCGAAGTAGGGACACATAATTGTGTATCACAAAGCTTCGGTATTATAGTATCGATTACATACAACACTCCAGGTGTTGTGTGTAATCGACCGAAGGAATGTTTAAGCACACTAGACCTTCCTACGGTCTTTTTTCATTGGACTACGGACGGGACCACCAGTACCAGGAATGTCATAAAAAGAAGGTAATAAAAGAAGATGTCATCATATAAATAGACGTCACGTTTTGATGTATAGAAACAGATTTCTTTTATGTTGTTCCACTTTCTACAAATATCAATTAACAATTATCAATTAATCCATTTCCATTGAATAAAATAGATGGCTCCTTTGGGATTACTTCATGTTTGCAAAATGCAACAAAAAATCATGTTAGTTATACAATTAGTATTGTATAAGTTTCGATATGTTCAAATTTCTGATAAATATTTTCTCCTTCCTGTTATGTTTCTATTTCCCTCGAATGAACTTATTAAATATTTAATCAATCAATAGAAGGTAAAAGTATCGTGGTCTTCGATAATAGAATACCGCATTCTGTAAAGAAAACTTAGCAGTTGTTCGTTTATAGCAGATGTTGTTATGTCTGCGATAAAATGATATTTTATATTAACAAATCTGTTTTGTTTTCCGACGTATCGACCTGATTTGATGCGTAGGTTTCATGCTCTATCATCGTTTGATTAACACTATTAGTATTGCTGTTACTTAGGCAAAGTACATTGTCTAAGAATCATAATTAATAAAATGATGTAATATAGCCCAATTTTAGATATATTCAAAACGTTTATAATTTTATCACCGGCTTGTTTTCTAGCTGTAAAAATGATATTTGTTTTAGTTAAATTGTGGAAATTGTATATTTTTGTTGAGGATTATGTATTTTATAATTAGCATTTTCATAAATTATTATTATTATTAGTTAAAATTATATTATATCACAATCATATGTTTCACGAAATAATAAATAAACACTGATGTATGAAGTCATTTATTGGATTCTAGATGGTTGGCTAACTCGTCATCCGGCTATCATCCCCTACCCAGTGGCAGGAGACTTGTCACTCGACACACAAAGGTAACGGCTGCCTGGCGCCCTGCCACGACTTGTGCCCAATCTACCTGTCCCCGAGTGAGCTACCTGCGTACCAACCCTTATTCTGCGCACAAAACACAAGCTATTTTCATTACACCGTGCGATTGTGCATGGAAATAGTTTCCGGGATTGTTTTTAAACCCACGTGAATTAGTACTTAAGCTGACTGATATTTAAAGGTGTTAATGAAGTCGGCTGTGTCCTCCAGCACCCACGGTTCCCATTGTAGTTAACGCAAACAAACGGAGGTAGTTCACGATGAAATGGCTTTGGTAGTCGATCAGAACTAGCCCGTTGACTCACCTGTGGCTATTTCCCAGCTAGAATATGAAAGCAATAGTGTCAAAATGGAAGATTTAGATGACTACAGTTCACTCGGCAAAGATGCATCGGACCTCGCTAAAGCAATCTGCGCACCACCTCATTTAGCGACAGTCAAAGAAACAGCTTCACGGCCATCCTCCTTATCCTCGGGCACATTGACGGCGTTCGATTCTCATCAGTCACTTGAGGACCCCGTTGACTTCGGTCAGTTCCAGCTGATCGAGAAGAAGAAGAAGAAGAGAGCTTCACAAACTTCCGTCCCAAACCATCCATTTAGCAAACCTTAGGCCGTTAAACCAAAGGTTCTATTCTATTTATTTAGTTCTATTGCTCAATACCGCTGCCTCACAGTAAACCCCCGCTGCCTCACAGCAAACCCCTGCTAACTCGCAACAAGCCTTCACTTCCTCACAGCGTGCCTCCGCTGCCACGCAGCAATTGAAACACATTCCCCCCTGTCTTCATACATCATAAATGACCCGTGGTATTATCAGCTCTATCCAACAAATCTCTGTCAAATTCTCCGCCATTTCTACAGAGGTAGGCATCAGGCCCCAGCTTGTGAATGCTTCTGATCTCCATAGGGATATGATTTATTTTCATAATAATGGTGTGTACCCTTGATGCCCTTGATCACATCGTAGTCCAGTAGCATGCGTCCTCTGCATATCAGATGACCACACCGCAAATTATGTTGGTTGCTCCAACGCCTCAAAATTCAAAAAGCTGGCGGTTAAACCCGCACTCTTACGAACGGTCCCGTCCCACCACCCTCGGCTTGGAAGCAATTCCTAGCTCCATATGCTCACTAACCGAATACCCATTACCTGCTGTACCCACCAGGTACACCGTATCACAGAGCACTGATGTAAATTCGTACAAGATTCGTACAAGATTATCATGCCGGAGCAGTCTTCTCACTCTTGTTCGATGTGGCTAAGTTCTGTTCGATAAGGTCTGGCACAACGGAGTCATAAGCCATGAGTAACGGGAAAGCCCGTTATTAGATACAGTTGCATTATTGGTTTAAACATATTCTTACTTCATCGTAAATTTATTAGTCATTCTCTATTATATTAGTAAGTATGCACAAAATACTAAGGACTAATACAAACCCGATATCTTACGACGTTTTTTATGCTACCTATGATTCCATGCAGCGATATCAGATGACTGCTTAGGAAAGATAACGTGCAGTATATTAAGTGCAGTAAGTATTTGTGGACACAGAGACGCATTCCCTGACTTCTTTCCCTAATAAAATGGGTCTCAATGGATATATGCACACGACATTACATAACATAAACCCGTAAACGAACCAGCAAATAGTGCTACACTAATACTGTTTCTCTGAAAAGTCCACTCTTATATAGAAGAAGAAGAAATGTAAAATAGTTTTTACGTACTCAATAATCCGATAATTTCTTACTTTTCTTCTAATATTATTAATCTCTTTAACTTATATCTTTCTATTATAAAGGTTCTATTATAATTTTTGAGGTCATCTATTTTTTTAATGAATAGCCTACTTGTTAGTACGACAGTATTCTAATGGATCTGGTATATTAAGATCGTCTTACAACTTCAAAGAAGTTATTCCCGAAAAACCTACGCAATGAGAAAAAGTAAAATATATTTCAGTGCTTTCAAAATTCCTTTCATCTTTGAAAACGAAGTGATTAATAAAAGAGACAACAGAAAACGGGCGATGAAAAGTTATATGAAGGGTAAATGCGAATACTGATTCTAGAACAAGGACGGGTATAACGAGTTTATCTTGTTGTATAAAGTAAATTTCCTTTCGTTTATAGAACAACGACTGAAATGGTCAAGTTTTATTTATAACATAATGTAGTTGCTTTATATCATAAATTAATTAAGAAATGAATACGTTTTGTTCTTGGAAAAAATGTAATTATTACGGAAATATTCTTATGTTAATTTGAAAAAGTGTACAAAGAGAATTGAAAAGTAATATCGCAAGGGAGCTAAGTAATCGCCTTATTAATTTCTGCACAAAGTTAGCGGTCAGGTTATATAGACCACTTTTATTCATAGAGAATATCATATCCTCGCGGACATTTTTATTAATACATTAAAAAGGACACATCCCTAAGCTGCAGGGTAGGTAAATCGATAAGGCATGACTTCCTGGATAAATCACATTTTGGGTCAATGCTACTGCTGGTGGAATAAGTTTAAACAAATCGAAATCTGCATAACTAGAATGAACTATGAAAATATTGAATTATTTAATTTACCTCAATTACTCTAGACATCCTCGCGTGTCAAATTTAATTTTGTGATTAAGGATTACGGTTTGATTATTAGACTAGTAGTTAGACTTTAGTAGCAGGTGCTCTTTGCATTTACTTTGTTAACTTTCAACATTGTCTTATTAAGTACAAGCATTAAGACTTGCACTATCACAGGAATCTTTGAAAGATGTCGAACTGACCACAAAGTCAGGCTACTTTTGTTATACTCTATTCCAATAGCCATATTTTCTTCGTCATCTCTATGGTCTATAAGCGGATAATAGTAAGAGTAGGGGTCAATTAACTTTGAAAATAGGATCAGGAAGCAAAATTACATGAGAGAAGCACGATATTTCCAAGTGCAACACTTTTGTTGTTTCTCCTGAGCCTTGTTTGGCAAAACCAATAATAAAAGGCAACTGTAGATTTTTGAATTGGATTGCAATTGAATTAGCAAATGGTCTGTAAGGATTATACGGATCCGAGTTGTGAGTGTATGTTCCGCCTAAATTGTATTACACTAAGCCTCGTTCTTGCATAATTGCGCTATATTTAAATTCATTCATGCATCAAAAGTAAATATGGAACCTATTATACGAGTATATACGGTGCGGACCCGAGAGTGTTTCTATGCTATTCCTCCAGGGAAGTCTCGAGAAAAAACTGCAGCATTCCCTAACTTTACTTGCTGTACCACTTGCTTGATGACATGGCTTTGTTTCGATAGTAATCGAGTCAAGAATTTCCTCACATGATGTGTATTGCAGTAATTGAATTCTTAAACAATTTCGTCAAATAAGTAATTGACATCTGATCATTGAAGGTTTCTTATTTTTTTAATGTTGTTAATAATACTTAAGATGATACTTTAGCGGAACTTGATTTACAATTGCGAATCGGCGAAGCATCATAACTTAATAGGCTAACAAACAAAACAGCAAAACATTAATTTATTGCTGAATTGTTACTTTGCCACCATTTTATGTTTGTGTACTCATGTAAAAATACGTGGATTTGTTGCCCGATGTGACGTTGTATTGTAATTCCGTATGTTACTTTATCCAAATTCCGATAAGAGTTTTCCGGGTGGAACGATATAGGTTGCCGCAATAAATAACCTATGTCACTTTTTAGTTCTCCTTTGTGTAAAAATTCATATTCTATTTTGAAGTGAAATATGGACAAAAGAGCAAATACAAAAACTTTCATATTGCTTAATATGCTTTAATGAATCAACTATGTAGAGCATTCCACAGGAGAATAGATTGAACAAAGAATGATGAGTGTATGAAATCAGTACGATGAGAAGAACAATAGGGGAAGACGGTTCTGACGGACGGTAATGATCTCTAAGGATACGAATGAAGTAAAATATTGAATAATTCGATTCATTTGTCAACAAAACGATACTAACGGCTCTTTTATTTACATCTTAACTTTGAAAGTCGTTATTAGCGTAAAATATGAATTAATGACTTTACAGCGACGTCGTAACGTCGTGAAAACACCGTTTTCAAGGAAACTGGCTTACGAAATCTGTAGAATATTGTTATTCATATTTCTTTATAGGAGTTAAGATTCGATTTTATCAAGCAAAATAGTTTTTGTAACTTAAAACTTATAAATCCAATATAAATGGATGTAAACATCATATATATATATATATATATATATATATATATATATATATATATTTTAATATCCGTTTCGGACATAGAAGATTTGGAGATAGAACAAAGAACACTAAAGCCACTAATTAATTAAAGTATAAAAAAACTCATCAGGTCGATAAGAAATATATATTATAGTTAAAAGAAATGAAACTGAAACTATGTTTACTCCATACCCTCTTATCATCAAACACGAATAACCGAGCAAGGGGGAAGGGCGGGTTATGATTGATCACATCATATTGTGTTACCGCAAGCTTTCAGAGTTGCACCACTTGCTTATTTTAGACGTTACCGAAGACACTGCTATTTAAATTTTGATAAACTTTCAACTAAGTGGATAAACCCAATAATGAGCCATTATAATAACTTTCGTGTTTATAATTCGAATCCAAATAATACAAATCGCAAAAAAGAAAAACCTAATAAGAGAAATGGAAATGACTTGCCAGGTATGTTTTTTAATGTGAGACTACACTGGGGTGGTAAAGGAGCAAACAGTATTCCCGACGATCAGTGTTCACTACATAAATAGTACCTTCCATACATTCACCCTCAACTTAAGACACATTCACATAACTGAGAAAGTGCATAATAGAAGTTGCGTTATGTTGGTATTTTACACTATTATTCGTATGACGGTTTGGTCTTTCTTTGGTTGGGCTGTTCATACTGTATTTAGAAACTGTCAACGTGCCTCTATTACGGTTAAATTGGTGTTTTGAAAGATAAAATCTTCAAGAGAATTTTAGAAGTCCTAATCCGATAGAAACATCGAGTCTGGGAAACAAAATCTGATAGATGCCTCTCTACTATAGAAAAATTCCAGACAAATTACATAATTTATATAACAAATAGGTTTAATTAGTAATTTTTTTAGTAATGCTTTACGTTTTTTTTTAGAAGTTTACTTCACTAAACTAATCTAAATTACATAGGATACTGCGCTGCGCGTAGCATAATGTGTCTCTTTACAATTATTATGCAGTTATTTTTTGCTAATAATGAAATAATTGTCATCAAAGCAATATTTCCACGCACATAGATAGCCTACACTATTTTAATTTATTAATGTGTTTAGATTATGACGCCAAGGACATATATGGCCCTGAAATCACCGACGAAGATTCTGCTCTCTTAGACCAACACGACAACTTTTATATGACCACAAAAAGTTTGCTAGTATTGTTTCAGATTATGGGACTAATGCCTATTATGAGAGTGCCTAAAGGTATGAAACTGATTATTTGTCTTTATTAAAAAATAAAAATACTATATAATTAGTAGATAGTTAATTATCATTTTATTTTTAAGAAAATAATGTTCTATGCTGTGATTTAATATATTGTTGGATACATTCTTTGATCTGGTAAAGTTGTTATAATAAATACATATATAAATTTTTACTTCTAATTTCATTATCATTTAAGCGTTTTTATTTCGATGTTTTAGTAAAGAAAAGTGGTTCAGTGTAAATGTTTGTCATCATTTTAGGTTACTGGTTTATATATTATATTACTTAAAAAATAATAGAAAAGATACCTCGTTTTTAAAATATTGTTTAAGTGTGAAACAATTTTAATTTGCTGCCGTGGATATATTGGTTATAGTATGTAAACAATGTTACTAAGTTTTATGTAAACTATTATTATTATCCTATTAAAGTTGACAACTTGTTTGCAGACACTAAAACTACAAAACGTACAACATTTAACTGGATATCGAAGGCAACTTTATGGGCGTATCTAGTGTGGAGTTTAGAATGTATTATAGTCGTTAAAGGCAAGTATTTACATTTCTCGTATATTCCGCCAGCAGTTTATGCAATTTTAAAATACATAATAAGAATAAAATA